>OV281349.1:10025000-15025000 GCA_923062675.1 Marasmarcha lunaedactyla | reverse complement strand
AAACCAAATGAGTAAGGCTTCAGTTTTTATTTATCCAATAATACCAATCCTTTCAGATATAGATTTAATGTACTATTTTGATTTGAGGCACTTTCAATTAGAAACAAATTCTTAACAAGTATCTTTTGATTTTGTTTATATTTTTGAACTATGATGAGAAATTATGAATATTGTATTTGGCAATCAGCAGTAAGGACCGACAACTATTCCTGCCAGCATCACATATTGGAGAACACAGATTCCGAACAAGAAGTAAAATTAATTATCTAGTGGCATAATTTATGATAAATAAACACGAAAAATGCCCTGCCTGCTCTGACCTGAGTAGGCATGACATTGATTGACAGTTAGTCTCGCCACATGTTGAAATACGTTCGTTTCATGCTGAGATTATATGCATTTAATGATGGATTTACAACCACATTAGAAATAAAAAATAAAAAATTGGCTATCTTTAGAATTAATATTGACTCATGAAATGATTATGTTTTATGAGCTTTATCGATTACAACTCTCACTAAGTCAGCTGGTTCTTAGGAAGATTTTACATCGTCTCTTTTACACAATTGTTGTAGATTCAAATTGCATTTCTCATAATTAATGACAAATCCGAGACAGTTAAGTAACCGTGACGTTTCGTTGACATTAGCAACGCACTCGTCATACGTATCCCCGATGCATAAAATATCGTCTAAATTATAGACTGATTTATAGCCTTTATTTCATAGAAAAGCTGGGACTTCCCTCATAATTTTAGGAAACACGCGTGGTTCAACTGATAAAGCGAACGGCATTCGGTTGAATTGATAAATAATCTTTCTTCTAGAACCGTAAGGTTCAAATTTGAATCTTAGATATTTACGGTCAATACTTCTTATAGGTACTAAAAAATGCGACCTTGAGATCTATTGTTGCTAGGAATCCATTACATGATATTAAATTGCAGGCCGTTCGATAATCCTCCAGTTTGAAATGGTCAGTCTGTATAAATTTATTGAACTGTTTTAAGTTTAAAATGAAGCGTTTGCCACCATCAGATTTATGTGTGAGAAAAATTGGATTTTTTGGGCTTGACACTCTGATATGGCCCCGAGTTTAATTAATTTTTGGATTACTATTACTATTTCATTGTTTTCTACGGGTGAAAAAATATTGGTATATTCATTTGGGTAACTGACATTTTAAATGGTAGAGGAAAACTGTTATTAATCCAATCTAACACTGGTGCCGATTCTGTTTCCACAAAATAAACTTAACTAGACTAAACTTGAACTAAATTAAGTTTATTCTTGTTTGCTATTCAGAAAATGAAGGACTAGACCAAAATTTAGTTTGACAGGACTATAATTATTTTAGTTATTCAATTTAGTTCAGGCTGCACATTTGGTATTCTGTTGCGCCTATTTTACATCAAATTCTGACTAAAATTAGAGTTGTCAGACCAATTTCAATCTACATGTCGATAGGTGTGGAATAAACTAAACTATGTAAAAAAGTGTCGCGACGAACGTGTAATTTGTTGTAAAGATGGAAGAGTTTGTAGTTTCGGCTTTTATTAGCTTTAAACAGATAAGAGCAATATGTATATCATTCTCATAGATATAATGTACAAATTGACTTTTATTTTTTAAGCTCTGCGCGTTCCACTGTAAAATTCTTAGCTGATCCATAAATATTAAATAAAGATAGAAAATGATGCTACTTAGATTTTATATTTTCTATGAGAACATCTTTTATTAATTTGGAAGATAAACAGTCAAACAAGATATTATTTATTTGAGGTTATTAATTTTGTAATAGAATTAAAAATAATATTTAAAATATCTTCACTGTTAAATAAAGTTTTTAATGTCTCTGTTGGATTCCTTTTTTTATTCAGGAAAAGATTCTTTGTCAAGTATGTTAGCAAACGAACTTTTTTGATACTTAATCAGGATTTCTTTTATTGTTTGCTTTTTAACAGGGCATTGTCCAGAAATACTAATATGGTTTCCTTTGCAGTGGACACATACCTACTGCATTTTCTGATGCTATTTTACATTTTTTGAAGTTATGATTTTCAGCACAAATGGAACATACAACTGAGTTTTTACAGTATTAAGCTAAGTGGCCATATTTTAAGCAATTGTAACATTGTTTTACTGGGGGTATATACTGCCTCACCGCGTGGTGCCAGCCGTGAAGATCAATGTATTCCGGCAGCACGTTCGAAGCAATAGTGATAATTACTGTGCGTGTTGGCTGCTCCACGCTTCTTCCATTGTCTCCTATTCTCTTTGTGATGCGCTTCACGCAAATAATTATTCGGAAAGTGGAAATCATATCAAAATTTCGTATCAATATTATTAATGACGCCAGTTACTTCTGTTCCTGTTACTGGTTTTTTTGCTTTCATCAGATATTCACTTAAAAATGTTGTATTATTTAAATAAGCTTTTCAAATTGTACACCTATTTTATATTTATTTATAGATTGTAAGAATTTAATCCCTTTATTAAATCTCTTTAAAACTGTAGACATGGAAATTAAATCCCGCGTGCCTATTGGTCTCTTTTCATCGCCTGATTCTACAATTACTACAAAATATATAAGAGGTGAATCCTCAGGATATCTTCTGCTATAATCAGATACATAGTAAGTAGGGTCGCGTTAAATAGTTCAGTTAACGAAGTAACAAGTTTTACACCAGCTCTTTTGGTATTTGGTAGAGAATTAGTCAGCTGCGGTTCACACTATTCAAATGCAGAATTTTCGGATGAACTAGTGTTCGCACCACGCGACGAGTATGCCGAAAACCTCGGTGTGTTGCGGAAATTTTTCGAGAAAGTTCAGTGTGAGTTACTAAAGGCTCATTCTAGAAGTTGCACCAGTTACAATTTACGTCGAAGAAAAGCTGAATTTAACGTTGGTGACACTGTATGGAAACGGACGTATTATCAGAGTGATAAAGATAACCGTTTTGCCAAAAAGTTGGCTCCAAAGTTCATCAAGTGTAGAATAATTGCAAAAAAATCCCCTTTAGTCTACGATCTCGATGACGGTGCTGGTAATAATTTAGGGACATGGCATATAAAAGACCTTAAACTTAAATAACCGACATAATTATCGTCTTAAGGATAAAGTGTCTTTTAAGCGGATTTTATAAGGAAAAATCCTATCCTTAAAAGGGGGGTATGTAACACTCTCTTACCTAAAACAATTAAATTAAACCTTAAATTAATAATAAAATAAAACAACCTAACCTAACTAAATAAAACAATGAATAAAATAATCTTACAACTAAATAAATATAAAAAATATAAACTTTACAAAACATAAACCTAGGCAATTTCAAAACACCGCGCACTGTCCTAGTTCGGCAGTCTAGCTGCGACACCCAGTTTGGCAGTCTAGCTGCAACATTCCGCCTACTCACGCGCCGAGTCCCCGGAACCGCATTCCACAGCCGGCCGGTCGGGCACTAGCCGAATTACGTTTGCGAAGTTAGGACGTCGTCAAACTTTAACCTTCCACTATATTCGCGTCTAGTTTTCTACATATTTAAAATAATGAAATGTACTGTGGTATTTAAATAAATTGTTAAGTTTTATAAACAATTAAATCTATCGTGTACTGTGTGAGTTGACCCCATACTACTGGGTAAGTGTTGTAATTAGTTAAGTATTTAGTTTTAATGCTACTAAGATTGTGCCTAGATGCTTTTTATATCATGTGCTTAACCGCTGATCAGCTTAATTTCCATCTATCATACTCATCTAGCTAGATATAAAATTATTTTATAGAAATTATGTAATTACCCTCACAAATTAATACATGTGAAAAAAGTGTTCTAAATTTCTTATTTTCAATTATCCCACATATTAATAGGCTTGAATGTGTAACTATATAACTATGCCTGTACTGCCTCATCTCGACCGCTGCTTCTAATCACTACTATACCTGTGCTTAGCTGTTGATAGCTTCGGTTGGTATGTCGCAGTCAGGTGCTCATCCGGGCAGAATGTAAAATGTCTGGTTTGACATTCCAGGGCTCAAGTAGCTCACTGCTACAGCAGTGCGCCACCACTATTCCTGTGCCATCCACCTACGGGACAGCTAGCGGCTACCTGGGACCGTACGGCGGCATTCACCGACCCTGCGTCCCCTCACCCTGCGTCCCCTCACCCTGCGTCTCCTACATCTCCAGCTACCAGGATAGTAGTGTTTTAAATTTGCCTGGCCAAGTTAATTCAGTGTGTGAACCCGAATTTTATACTACCAATTAAAATTTGTTTATGTGACGAATTCTTTTATTCACTGGAATAAACCCAAGCGTAACAGTGGCGCCCAATAAATAGCAACACACTGAGTTATCTTGGCTAAAGTGGCGTTCTTGGTGTGGCTTAGTTGATCTTGTATGCTGTTTTATAAAATAATTTAACTGTGTTAATTCAATAGGTGTACAATAATTTGATATAGGGTACGCCTTATAACTTGCCAAAATATATTCTAGATATTTTAAACTGGAATATTGTAGATTATAATTAATCCTTATAAAAAAAAAATAAAAAAAAAAAACGCTATTGTTCACCTATTGATTTTATTTCATTAGCATTCCCTTATTTTTTTGCTTGTAGGTATATAAGTTGAACGCTGTAACCTGTAGAAATTTAAGTAAAACCTACAACTCTTACCCAGATCAGTCAACTATAAAGATGTCTTACCCTATCAAATTTTTATCGTTACAAAAATACGAGTTAGAATATGAGGTGGCCGTTCGTGGAATAAAATCGGGCGAATCGGTTCAAGAGCTGCGTAGGCAGATCGTGGAGATATCTAATAAAATAACTTCCGAAGACATTTTAGAATCCTATCTTGACCCTATCGATGATATTAAAGGCGTTAAAGATTCTTTAAATAAAGCCCAAACCAATATGCATGTACTTAAAACTAGATTTGATAAAAGTTTATTCCTTAGGACCGAGAATCTCTTAAACCACATATATCACAGAATTAATAGAATAAGTGCTACTCCAGAAACTACTGATATATTTAAATCTAGCTGTACAAACTTTAATTTACTTTATAAAGAATTGCTATCTTTTAAACCTCAAACATCTAATACCTCTTCGGACAAACAGAGTGACCCCACCACGTTGTCGGTAACTTGCGAACGAAACGTATCGTCCGAATTAAGCAAACTGAAATATTCTGGAAAAACTTGCGTTCGTGCATTCATTCAGAAAGTCGAAGAGTTCGTGGTTTCAAGAGGATTTACATATGATAAAATACTATCGTTTGCTTTTGAAATTTTCACTGATGATGCCTTACATTGGTATCGCTGTGTTAAAGATAATGTTAATTCTTGGTCTGAATTGGTGCAACTATTCGAGACTATCGACTTGTAGCGGAAATTCGTTCACGCACCCAGGGTGAAGATGAGAACATCACGATTTATTTAGCTATTATGCACGGAATGTTTTCTAGACTAGGAAAGGTCATGAGCGAAGATGATAAACTCGAAATCTTGCTTCACAACATTCGACCTTGCTACGCTAGTACCTTAGCATCCGCTAGTGAAATAAAAACTATAGATCAATTAAAATTACTTTGTCGAAATTACGAAAATATACAATCTCGTTTAACACATTTTCGTGAACCACCTAAGGTTACTTCTGATGCTGTTGCTCCTGATTTCGCTTACAAATTCTATACAAAGCCGAGTACTTCTGATAATTTTAAACCTGGTACCTTTAATAAATATTACACTACTACCTCAAAAAAATTCTTACCTGTTTCTGCCGTTTCACCCGAGACTGTAAACGCAAACAAACGTACGTTTTGTCCTAGATGTCGATCTGAAACCCACTCTCTAGGCCAATGCACAAAACCACGTTTCCTCATTTGTTTCAAGTGTGGGAAAAAGGATGTGCGATTCCCTGAGTGTCCTAATTGTAATAAAGAGTCAAAAAACTAATTTTGACGGATCGTCGAGACCGTGTCCCAAGTAATTACACTCGCAACCATGAATGGCAAGACTGGTTAAACTTTGTTTCAAATTTCTTTACTTGTTACACACTCTCTTCAATCCGTTTCAAAGGAACTGAATTCTCAAGACCATACGCCACAATCACAATCAACTTCAAGGATGTGTTAGGTTTACTTGATACAGGGTCTTCTGTATCCTTACTAGGCAACGGATATCATGAATTATTAGGGAAGACTATTCATATAAACTCCTGTGACGAAAAAATTCAATTTATAGCTGCTGGAGGACAAAAACTTCAAACTATCGGTTCAGTAAACTTACTTGTCTCTTTCCAAAACCAGGCTCATGTCATTCAATTCTTTATTGTGCCAGAGTTGCAAAGTTCTGTTATACTTGGTATGGATTTTTGGAAAACGTTCAATATTTTTCCTAAACACCTAAGTTCTATTAAACTTATAAAATCTTCTCAGGCCTCTTCTGCTGGACTAGTGGTAGACGGAGAACATGTTTGTCCCTATGATCACTTGAATAAAGAGCAGAAACAGATAGCTGACGAGATTATTTCCCTGTTTAAAACTATATCCTATGAAGAAAAAGGGTTAGGTAGAACCTCTCTTATAACTCATTCAATTGACACTGGGAATGCTGCTCCCATTCGTCAAAGGTATTACCGGATGTCTCCGGTTAAACAAAGTATCCTCATAAAACAAGTAGATGAAATGTTGAGAGAGAGGATGTTATCGAACCGTGTGAAAGTCCTCGGTCTTCTCCAGTTTTACTAACCCCCAAAAAGAACGGTGAACTTCGGTTTTGTTTGGATAGCAGAAAACTAAATTTTGTGACCAAAAAAGACGCCTACAGTTTACCTTACATTTCGGATATTTTGGATAATCTGCGAGACGCAAAATACCTATCCAGCCTTGACCTATTCAAAAGTTTTTGGCAGATCCTTATCAGGGAAGAGGACCGAAGTAAGACTGCATTCTACGTTCCAACTAAAGGAACATTTCAATTTAAATCTATGCCATTTGGATTGACAAATGCACCAGCCACGCAGCAAAGATTAGTTAATGCTCTCTTTTATGGCCCTGAATTTGAACACAAGGTTTTTGTGTTTATTGATGATATTGTAATCATCTCTTCTACCTTCTCTGAACACATTTCTCAATTAAATCGTGTCTTTGAAAAACTAAATTTTGCCAATCTTACGGTAAATTTCGAAAAGAGCCAGTTTTTTAGAAAACAACTTAACTATCTCGGTTATGTAGTTGATTCTCATGGACTGCATGCTGACCCTGCAAAAATTGAAGCAGTTATGAACTACCAAAGACCTGAAAATAGGAAAGAAGTACGTCGATTTTTAGGTACTGCTTCTTGGTATCGCAGATTCATACTAAACTTTAGCACCCTAGCCTCCCCTCTAAATAAACTTACCTCACAGGGGAAGCGAGCTCCCCCTTTTTGCTGGACACCTGAAGCTGAAAATGCGTTTGAACAATTAAAAAAATGCCTCGTAACTGCCCCTGTACTCGCTTGTCCAGATTATTCTAAGCCATTTGAAGTCCACACAGACGCAAGCGATTTTGGAATTGGTGCTGTACTTACACAAACGTTAGACAGCAAAGAGAAGGTTGTAGCCTACATGAGTAAATCATTAAGTAACCAAGAAAAAAATTACAGTGCAACTGAGAGAGAGGCCCTAGCTGTCCTTACTGCGATCGAACATTGGCGATGTTATCTAGAAAATGGACACAAAATTGTTTACACTGATCATGCTTCGCTGAAATGGTTTCTTAACTTGAACAACCCCACAGGACGTTTAGCTCGCTGGAGTGTTCGTCTATCTGCTTATAATTTTGAAATCCGACACCGCCGCGGTGCCGATAATGTCGTCCCCGACAGTCTTTCACGTTCTGTTCCAATTTCAGCTACTGACATAAACACTAGTCCCCAAATCCCTAACACTAATGATTCTTGGTTTCTTGAAATCTACAAAGGCTGCCTTAATTCTCCTACTTCTTATTTAAATTACAGAATAGATAAAAATATACTGTACCGTCACGTGAAAACTCTAAACCCTCTAACGCGAGAATTCGAGTGGAAGGAAGTAGTACCCTTAGAATTTCGCACAGAAATAATAGCCAAGAACCATTCTGAACCTATTTCTGGTCATTTTGGTATATTTCAGACGCATAAAAGAATAAGTTTGCATTATTTTTGGCCAGGAATGCACAATGATGTGAGCAAATTTATTTTAAATTGTGATGTTTGTAACGCCCATAAATATCCTACGCATCCAACATTAGGCACTATGGGTAAACCTAAAGAATGCTCTAGACCCTTTCAAATGTTTAGCATGGACCTCGTCGGTCCACTTCCTGTCTCTCGTAAACAAAATACTTATATATTTGTAGTTACGTGCTGTTTCTCTAAATACACTCTCCTTTTTCCAATTAGGCGTGCTACTGCAGAAATTATTGCCCGCATTTTGGAGGATAATGTTTTTCTCGTCCATGGGATTCCACGCACGGTTCTAATGGATAATGGTAAACAGTTCACTAGTAACATATTTAAAAATATACTAAACCATTATAAAATCCCAGACATTCGCTTCACGCCTAAATATACTCCACAAGTAAATATGGTTGAACGATATAACAAAACAACAATGATAGCTGTCGCGGCCTTTGTGGAAGGCGATCACCGAACTTGGGATTCTAATTTGCCCAAAATTCAGTTCGCGTTAAATAGTTCAGTTAACGAAGTAACAAGTTTTACACCAGCTCTTTTGGTATTTGGTAGAGAATTAGTCAGCTGCGGTTCACACTATTCAAATGCAGAATTTTCGGATGAACTAGTGTTCGCACCACGCGACGAGTATGCCGAAAACCTCGGTGTGTTGCGGAAATTTTTCGAGAAAGTTCAGTGTGAGTTACTAAAGGCTCATTCTAGAAGTTGCACCAGTTACAATTTACGTCGAAGAAAAGCTGAATTTAACGTTGGTGACACTGTATGGAAACGGACGTATTATCAGAGTGATAAAGATAACCGTTTTGCCAAAAAGTTGGCTCCAAATTTCATCAAGTGTAGAATAATTGCAAAAAAATCCCCTTTAGTCTACGATCTCGATGACGGTGCTGGTAATAATTTAGGGACATGGCATATAAAAGACCTTAAACTTAAATAACCGACATAATTATCGTCTTAAGGATAAAGTGTCTTTTAAGCGGATTTTATAAGGAAAAATCCTATCCTTAAAAGGGGGGTATGTAACACTCTCTTACCTAAAACAATTAAATTAAACCTTAAATTAATAATAAAATAAAACAACCTTACCTAACTAAATAAAACAATGAATAAAATAATCTTACAACTAAATAAATATAAAAAATATAAACTTTACAAAACATAAACCTAGGCAATTTCAAAACACCGCGCACTGTCCTAGTTCGGCAGTCTAGCTGCGACACCCAGTTTGGCAGTCTAGCTGCAACATTCCGCCTACTCACGCGCCGAGTCCCCGGAACCGCATTCCACAGCCGGCCGGTCGGGCACTAGCCGAATTACGTTTGCGAAGTTAGGACGTCGTCAAACTTTAACCTTCCACTATATTCGCGTCTAGTTTTCTACATATTTAAAATAATGAAATGTACTGTGGTATTTAAATAAATTGTTAAGTTTTATAAACAATTAAATCTATCGTGTACTGTGTGAGTTGACCCCATACTACTGGGTAAGTGTTGTAATTAGTTAAGTATTTAGTTTTAATGCTACTAAGATTGTGCCTAGATGCTTTTTATATCATGTGCTTAACCGCTGATCAGCTTAATTTCCATCTATCATACTCATCTAGCTAGATATAAAATTATTTTATAGAAATTATGTAATTACCCTCACAAATTAATACATGTGAAAAAAGTGTTCTAAATTTCTTATTTTCAATTATCCCACATATTAATAGGCTTGAATGTGTAACTATATAACTATGCCTGTACTGCCTCATCTCGACCGCTGCTTCTAATCACTACTATACCTGTGCTTAGCTGTTGATAGCTTCGGTTGGTATGTCGCAGTCAGGTGCTCATCCGGGCAGAATGTAAAATGTCTGGTTTGACATTCCAGGGCTCAAGTAGCTCACTGCTACAGCAGTGCGCCACCACTATTCCTGTGCCATCCACCTACGGGACATCTAGCGGCTACCTGGGACCGTACGGTGGCATTCACCGACCCTGCGTCCCCTCACCCTGCGTCTCCTACATCTCCAGCTACCAGGATAGTAGTGTTTTAAATTTGCCTGGCCAAGTTAATTCAGTGTGTGAACCCGAATTTTATACTACCAATTAAAACTTGTTTATGTGACGAATTCTTTTATTCACTGGAATAAACCCAAGCGTAACACAACAGTTATAAAAATAAGTAAGCCTACTCGCGTGAAGGCGTACCTTAGCTAGTGATGGGACGCTGGCGCTTGGGCATGAGGCTTTTCCTGTAACCCCGCACGTAGTGGCCTCTGGCCAGGCGTCAAATCAGGGCGTCCACTCGCTGGCGCATATAAGCCTCCCCGCCCCCACCTGTTCGCCGGGTACCAAGGAGGCGCTGACCAGTTTCCCTGCAGGGAAGTAAACGGGCGAGCGCTGGTTTGAGGAACCATCGTCCTTTGAGGTTTAAAGGGCTTCTTTATTTGAAGCCCCTGTTTCTCGATGGCTTTGGCAGTTTTGATTTCTTCTGATAGCATCGATCCAAATAAGTTTTCATCACATTCACCGTCAGTGATCATGTGTAGTTAGGATTTATCTAGACTCGGTGTAATAAGTTTAACGCGATTCTGTTTAGACGCGTAGTGCGAATTACAGAGTAGTCGACATCCGTTGTTTAGGGTGTTTTATAGCGCCCGTCTTATCTTCGCTTTTAAGGAGCAAATCAATGCCTATATTTATGGCTCTGATGCCGCAACCAAGCTGCCGCTGATAAGCCGTGAGCATCTTGTCTCGGTTTCGAACACTATCTGGGACAGTGGCAGAAATCTCTGCGTTTAGTAGACCGGGATCTAAAACGGGATCAGTCGACACCGGTTCTTCTGGACCAGGAACTGGTTCAGATCCCAATCCGGAAATGACGTCGGAAACACCAGCTTCCTCTTCCGGAAGCTGAACCTCTGGAGCGGAAACTCTTTCGCTTGCCATGCCCCCAGTGTGACTTTCGCTACCTAAAGTTACGTTTTAGGTTAGCGAGGGTAGATAAAAAATATTTTTTATCGAAAACTCAGTCGAGTATTTCGATTTTAGGATGCAAATTAACGTTAATCTAATTAGAATGAACGTTTTTATTGCTTATGTCATCGTTGAAGACTCGCAGTCAACCCCGATGTTTTTTGGCGAAAAATAAATAAAATTAGTACTGAAAATGCCAAAGTTATTGACTTTTATCGCTTAAGTCATCGTTGAAGACTTGCAGTCAACCCCGATGCTTTTTTGGCAATTAGTTCTGAAAACGTCAGAGTTATTGACTTGCAGTCAATCCTAAAGCGTTTCAAAACTACAACAACTAATGTATATTGAACGTTTTTATTGCTTAAGTCATCGTTGAAGACTCGCAGTCAACCCCGATGCATTTTTAGCAATTAGTTCTGAAAACGTCAGCGTTATTGATTCGCAGTCAATCCCAAAGCGTTTCAAAACTACAACAACTAATGTATATTGAACGTTTTTATCGCTTAAGTCATCGTTGAAGACTTGCAGTCAACCCCGATGCATTTTTAGCAATTAGTTCTGAAAACGTCAGCGTTATTGATTCGCAGTCAATCCCAAAGCGTATCAAAACTACAACAACTAATGTATATACATACATTAAATGAAACATTAAATGGCCAAATGGTGCATTTACATGCTAATCTTCTTCTTCTGATAAAGATGCGAGCTTGGGCACTTCTTTTCGGCATTACGTAACGATATTTTAAGTATACTTAAACAATTTCACAACACGTGCGATAGCTACCGCGCACAAAGAAGGAATGAGAGTACGAATAGGCGACAGCCTGGGTGAGAGGTAGGGAGAAAAAGGTTTATTTTTTAAAAATCGTATAAAGTCTTTTCAAAATGTGGGCAGCTACCTAGCAAATGGAGGGACTACCTGGTAAATATCATATCGAATAATGAAGCGACGAAGTATAATAATATGATTATAGTAGTAGGTATTGGCGGGTTCTGGCTCATTTATTAGGTATGGTTATGAAACGCGAATTAATTTGCGATGCTCGCTAAGTAAGCGGATGTTTTTGTCTCTAATCAAAGCAATGTGCAGTATGAAATCGCGTGATATGGTAATTACACCGGATCTGAATAATTAATAACAAATTCTTACTTAAATTCACCTCTTGTCCCATTAAATTATCAACTACATAAATTTTTATTTCTAACCAGATCTGCGGGTCCGCGGTATCAATTTGATTAATCCGCGTATCAAAATAATTAGGTTATGGCCACGACTAGTAGGAGGAGGAGTTCAAATTCCCTCAAAAATCCGAAATAACCTGTTTCAAGATAGTAGTAGGTATTGGCAGGCTCTGGATATGATTTTCATAGTTTGAGCAACTAAAGTTATAATAGGTCTTTACCTATGAAACTGCCGTTTTGCCGTACTGGCCATTTCAAATGAAAATATATTTTTTTTGACTGATAATTCTAATTTCAAATTAATTTTATTTGACAAACATGGAATTCTTTTTCTAAAATCGTCATTTGTTTAATAGTTAATGTTTTGTTTTCAACGCATTCGAACATTTTTCGTCATCATGGATAAGTTAAAAATTCGAGTAATTATGGAGTATGAGTACCGTCGTGGCAGCAAAGCGGCACAAGCGGCACGCAACATCAACGACGTTTACGGAGCGAACACTACAAACGAACGCACCACCCGTTATTGGTTTACCCACTTCCGTTCTGGAAATTTTGACCTGAAAAATGAACCCCGTGGTTGTCCAAAAACTTTGGTCGACAATGACGAATTAAAGGCAATTGTGGAAGCTGATGAAACTCAATCGACGGCTGAATTAGCAGCAGCTTTCGAAGTTAGCATCAAAACAATATTGGTCCATTTGCGTCAAATTGGCAAGGTAAAAAAGCTTGACAAATGGGTACCCCACGAACTCAATGACCGCCAGCGCAAAGTACGCGTGGAGACGTGCCTTGCACTGCTCAGCAGGCATACAAATGAAGGAATTCTGAACCGCATTGTTGCTTGTGACGAGAAATGGACCCTGTTTGACAATCGTAAGCGCTCAGCAAGTTGGTTGGACCCTGGTTCAGCACCCAAACAATGCCCTAAACGAAAACTTACCCCTAGAAAAGTGATGGTCACTGTTTGGTGGTCTAACGCGGGTGTAATTCATCACAGCTTCTTGCCAAACGGGACAAGCATTACTGCAGATGTGTACTGTGAAGAACTGAACACAATGATGGAGAAGCTCGCACGTCTTCAACCAGCTTTGGTCAATCGTTCGGCTCCACTGCTCCTGCACGACAACGCGCGACCTCATACTGCACAGCAGACGGTCTCCAAGCTACAAGAGTTGGGGTTTGAAGTTCTCCGTCATCCGCCGTACTCACCAGACCTTGCGCCTACAGACTTCTACTTTTTCCAGAATTTGGATAATTTCTTGGCGGGAAAAAAATTCAATACCCGAGAGGCAGTACAAAATGCCTTTGAAGAATTTGTTGCCTCCCGTCCAGCTGATTTCTTCAAGAAAGGCATCAATAAGCTACCAATGCGTTGGCAAAGATGCATTAATTGCATATGTGATTATTTTGATTAATAGAAATAAAAAATATATAAAAAAATTACGCTTCATTTATTTCATGAAAAACGGCAATTTCATAGGTAAAGACCTAATATTTAAACAATGCTATTTTTTTATATTAAAACCTTGGACAGTTTGTAGATCAAAGCAGGTATTTGAGTAATTTGATAGCCACAATTTGCAAGCGTCTGAACGATACTATTTTAGCCACTAAAATATGTTGTCACATGATATTTTTGCTATAAAATTTTGAATTGTCATCCAATTTCGATTGTGGCGCTTTGCCGGGTGCTGCCGCACCACGTTCGCTACACTCGCTCGGCTTGCGCGCGATAATTACAGTCTAACATTAACCTAACCCAAATTTAACTACTACGCTTTTTTTCGAATATTTAGTAGGCGTTGCAAAAAAGACGAATTAATGTTTTAGAGGCTATCTCATTTTTCCGAGGCTTAGTTATAAAGTTTGATTACGCGGCCAATAAAGAAATTTGTGGCTTGATTTATAATTTTTCTGAAATATACGAGTAGTAAGAATTTCTTTGTTAGTGTTACCGTGTCAAATTTTATGTTAATCTTTATATTTTTTTAATTTTATGCGAAATTTCACGGTTGTACCTATAGAAATACATGAAAAGTAAGGGTTTCTTTGTTAAGATTGTTTATGAGGAAGTCATTTCAACCCACTGGGTGGTAGAGTAATTTATCTTTCTAAATATGTCAAATTGTACATTAGTCATTATATATATTTAGGTGACAGTTGAATTTCAAGTCGGTGTTTCTTATAAAATTAGAAAGTTATAATGGGTTTTTATGTATCAAAAGACTAATTCTTGAGACAACAATAAAGGGACAGAATTTGTTGCTTCCTCAATTCATTCTATTGTTCCTTTATCGATTTGTAGCGTCATGACGACGGTAAATTTTTTGTGTTTATGTGTTTTTTACTCATACTTCGGTCACTAGAGTTGAAATATTGTCTTTAATTAAATTAATAATATTTAAAAAAAAATAATAATTAAAAATTTACTTTACTTTTCTTACTTTTTATTTCTTCATTTCGCAGTTTGTTTTTTCAAACTGTGTATGTTTTCATGGAACCATTTCATATTTAAATTCATTGATAAAGTTCCATGTCTGTTTTACTTCAATGTAACTTAACAAACTTATTAATTTTTTTCTATACTTTTGTTTCAGAAGCAAGATACTTTTACATTAAAAATTTATTACTTTCCTGTTCCTTTCAAGTTATTACTCCAGACGAAGACGAAGAAATCACTCTACCGCCGCTCAAGCTAAATACCCAAAATGTCGTTTGCAAAACAGTGGCAAACAACATCAAAAAGTGTTTTGAAAAACTGAAAAGGAAGAAGAAGGGTGTTGTCATCGCGCATCGGGCATTGTAGTGAGGGTGGTGTAAGCTAAATATCACTAATGACGATGATGGCTCAAATACGAGTCATCTTGTGAAAATCAAAGTATATGACATGAACAAAATTCGCAGCGATTCCAATACGGAGCTTTGGAAACATACAGACGTGCGTGTGAAATATTACGCTCACAGTGGAGACGACCAACACTATCAAAGGACCAGAGATATCATCTACGAAATAACAAAGAAAATAGCAACAAAAGAAGATTGTGCTATGTTCCTTGTGGAGACAAAGAACAGTGAGACTACTCTTAAAGGTGTGATGCGATTTAGTGACAATACTAACTAACACTAAATACTAACTAACTAACAATAAAACTAAGTGAGAAACTCATATAACTGTGAGTGCACGCAACTATCTGCTCAGTGTTGGTTGATAAACTTCTAATTTTTCATTCAAACAATTCGTTAATTCTTGTGACATTTTGTGTAGCAGTAGTAACAAATGAACTTCAAAATGGACACTTCATACGATTTCGATTTTTTCAACTTGTGTGCAGATAATGAGTTAATTCAACTATGTCAAAAAGTTGAGGAGGCAAATATCATTCAACATGGATAAGGTAGAGCGAAACGAACTTCTGCGGATGAGCTTCCTGGAGAAAATCCAAGTAGCAAGAGGTTGTGTCTGCTATCAATAAGTTCAGATCAAGTAGAACATGAACCAAACGTAAGTTCAAAACATAGTGATTGCATTGAATGTACGATTTGTAAAAGAATTATTTCAAAAAAATACTTTGCTAGCCATTAAAAGAGTGAAAGTCATAAAAGACATGTATTTATATCACATAAAAAACTTAAAAACGTCAATTTAATCGTCTCCGCGTTTGACAACCTCCTTCTTACTTTTAAAATCACTTCTGAGTCCAATAAGACCTAAAATTATTACTTTGAAACACCAGATAGATGTTAGATAGATAGATAGATAGATAAAATCTTTATTGGTATCTTTATTTATTGGTATCTTTAAAATCTTTATTTCATTATTATTTTACCACCTTATTATTATTTAAAAAAAAAAACAAACAACAACAATGGCATATTACACGATGTGTGCTAAGTACGTGTGCTGTAGCAGCGCAAAAGGAGGCAGCTCAGCGATGACATTTGCTCAGAAGAGCAAAACGCTGATTTCCAGCCGCATCCTGAAGGGAGCAGCATATGAAATATTTAATTATGTTTATGTAGACGTTTATGTTAACAATAATTATTTAAAGATGTTAAAAAATTTAATTGTTAAGTTAGTTAATTTCATATACATAATAATAATAATCAATCATGGTCATAAAATTAAAAAAATAAATTATTTTATACCTATAACATAAAATAAATAAATGGTATTATGTCAAAATTATATATTAAATATGCATTCATTAAAAATCGATCATAATTATACAGTAAAAAAATATTATATTATAAAAGATCAAATAAATAAGTGTATATCACATGTCAACATATATAAGTATGACTGTTATTCCTTCTAGTTATCCGCTATCTTACCTAATAAGTAGTTTCTGTTTATCCAAATAATGAGCTTATACTTTTTTTTTTAAATAAATTTTTGGCAAAAATAGGCACGTTTTTCAGACAGAATACATTTTTTCACCATGTTTTTTAAGTCTTTGTAATATTCTTTATTGGACTCTAGATTCGTAGTATTTTTCTTTTGTCGAGTTTCATTGTGCATTTTCATCATAAGCTTAATATTGTTGGTAATCCAAGGCAAGGAACCATGACTCTTAATCCGTATGGTTTTAAGTGGAGCGTGTTTGTCAAACAGGTTTAGGAGCAAAAAATTAAACCTCGAGACCATTGCATCGACAGACGGTTCCTCAGCTACCGCCTCCCAACCCACAGAATTTAAGTCCTGATTAAAAGCCTGCACGTTAATATCTTGCAAAGCCCTATAAATCAAAGTTTTAGGAGGCAATTTTAATTTGTGTATAGCCAACGTAACGTTAATTCCTGATAAACATGACTTCAAACGTTTACTCCGAAAGGGTGTGTACCCCTATCAAATAATGACCTCATTTAAGTCGTTAGAAATGACTTGTCTTCCAACTCGAAATCAATTTTATAGTTCACTAAATGATAGCAACATTTCTGAGGACGATTACGAACATGCAAAAGGTGTTTGGAATTATTTAAAATGTAATAACATGATTGATTATTCTGATCTTTACTTAAAAACTGATGTTTTATTATGAGCTAATATTTTCTAAAATTTTCGACAAGTCTGTCTCAAAACTTATGGATTAGATCCAGCCCATTACTTCACTGCACCCGGATTAAGTTGGGATGCTATGTTAATTCATACAAAAGTTAAATTAGAGTTGCTTAAAGATTTTGATATAATTGCTTTTATACAAAGAGGTATAAGAGGTGGAATGGATATGCAAAGGCAAATAATAAGTTCATGAATGAATATGGATGGGCTATGTCTAAATTTCTACCTACAGGTGAATTTCAATGGGTTGATATCAATACTGACTTTAATATTTCGGATGAGGCGGAATATGGTTACATATTGGAAGTTAATTTAGATTACCCTCATAGTTTATATTATAGAAATGTAATGTATAATATATTATGTAGTGTATAATGTATATTTTATTTTTACGAGAGTAACACGTTCCAAACTCCATTTTAAAATCATAATCATGGTGCACTTTTTTCATCCATTCACTGCAATCGTTGCAGGTGCTAATGGTTGTGGAAAATCATATTTTGTTACAAACTTTTTGAAACACTGTAATGAAATTCGTAGCATGAGCTTTTCTGAAATTATTTGGTGTTTTGATGAAATGCAACCCTTGTATAATTCAAAAAATGTTAATTACTATCAAGTGATCCCAGATCTTAACATGATTTACGGTAAATTTCCAAGACTTCTATCAATTCTATTCTCTAATCTAATCTAATCAATTCAATAATTGATGACCTCATGAGTGAATCAGCTGGAAGGATTGTTGATATTTTTACCATAGGTAGCCACCACAGAAATCTGAGTGTGTTTTATATTACAGAAAACATATTCCATCAAGGTAAAGGGCGACGTGATATTTCGTTAAACTCTAGTTACATAATTTATTTTAAAAACCCAAGAGACAGAACACAGATACGACATTTGGCTAGACAAGTTTATCCAGATAATTTGAAGTTTGTTAAAGAAGCATACTAAGATGCACCCACCGAAGCTCACGGATATGTATTAATTGATCTGAAACAAAATACCAAAGACATGCATAGCTTCAAAAGCAAAATATTTCCATCTGATAATAACTGTATTGTTTACATTCCTCCAAAAGGGTATAAATAGAACACGCAGCGATCGACTCTTATCAGTTCTAAATAATGGCTCGAGCAGATCTACAAACCTTAATCATTTGTTAAGACTATTACAAATAGACAAAACTCAATATCGTGAACAATTGATTGAAAAGTGTGATGATGATGAAATAAAGAATCTTTGTGATTTTCTTTTAAATTTTCTTAAAGATGAAATTTATTTAAAAGATACAAGTGAATCAACATTCAATATTTGTAAATTGAACTGTTTTTTTTCAACTGATGCCATTTCAATCACCGTATATATCTTAAAACACAATAAAATTTATTTAGTCTTAAAATGATGTTTGGTCGAGTAACTCCCCATAAAGAATTATTAAAATCATTACATAAGTTAAAACCAAAGTATAGAGCAGCGCTACTCAAAACCTGTGGAGATCAAGAAATACGTTGTTTAATTGAATGTATTTTTAATGTAGATAAAGGAAAAGTGCCAATAAAAGATAAAGATAAGATCAAATTCAAGAAGCACAGAAAAACATTAAGAAAATTAATATCCAAAGGGAAAACCAAATCTAAAAAGCAAATTATTATACAAAGAGGTGGTGCATTTTTACCTTTAATCTTGGGTGCTGTTTTAAGTACTGTTTTGAATACAATAACTCGTTCTTAAAGTAAAAACAATATGTCTAACGTAAAAAAATTGTATTGATTGAATCGAGTGCACTCGAAAGACCGAAAGAAAAGGAAAACCGAACTGAAGAAACTTTATCTCGTTTTGATGGTGAAATGCAAAAAGTTATGAAAAGTAAAATAGATGATCGTGAATAATGGGCTTTATACCTTCAGACGTTACAAAGATATTTGCATTTTAATGATGAGAAAAAAAATTCCTTAAAAATTATTTCACTCCATAGTGAAAAAGAACACAAAAGCGACGCTCAAGTTCAAACTGTACCACACGTTCAAGTGCCTACCAACACGATATATTTAAATAATAATATATAGAATATGTAAAACTTAATCCCAATATAACATCGTATTCGAACATCGAAAGACGCGTATTCGGTTCCAGAAATCCTTCAATCTATACTAAAAAGTTATCAAAAGAGAACTGAAACATTACTGGATTGTTAACAAAAAAATAAAGAAAAAATACGATGGGATGAAAAGGGTACTGTAATTATTCAAGATAAAGCTATTCCATTCAGTAATATCACCGAATTGGTTAATAACACACTGAAGAAATTAAAACGCCTTTCACCAATAGGAAGCGACCCTTATCAGTATTATCAATTATACAAGTACCGATCAGATGTATCGGTAATCCTGATATATACGAGTACCTGCAAAATAGCACAATAGAAATTAAAGATACGCTACAACCACATAAGACACCATCAACATCAAACAGAAGATCTTTGTCATCGGAACCGTTGAAAAAAGTTTGGAAGAAACTTGATTGGGAGAGATGGAACCCCGACATCCTGCGGGGTACAGTTGTGTTAATAAATTTACGAATGCTCTAAGGGGTAAAATGAACAAAAAACAAGTTCAACAATGGTTACAAAAACAAGAGACATATACAATACATATACCAGTTCATAGAAAATTTGCAAGATATAAGTATGTTTTGACAAATTTTTATGTTTTATGGCAAGCAAATTTAAGTGATATGCAATCTTATAGTCAATATAATGATGGTTATAAATATAAACTTTGTGTTATTGATGTTTTTAGTAAATAAGCTTTTGCAAGAGCAATCAAAAAGAAAAATGTTGAGTCCATCAAAAAGTGCTTTCAGAATATATTTAAAGAAGCAAATGCTAAACCAACCTATATACAATCTGATAAAGGTGCAGAATTAAAAAAAAAAGCGTAGCAATTCTACAAGCGTTACAATACATTCAACACCCTTTATAGATAGTCAAAAAACAAGTTTGACCTACGCACACGCGTGCAAATACACAGAAACTCGATCACAATTGCACAAAACCAGTTTTGGCTTGTAAAAAAATATTTAGTAAGAACTCGTGAACTTGTTTGTTCAAGAAATTAAGTATATTTTTTATAAAACAATTATCTACCGACGATGTCCGTTTATAAGTGATGTACGATAAAACTTTATTAAGTTTATGTTACATTGTTTTAAGCATAGTAATAAGTATTTGTTTTTTATAATAAATTTATTAAAGATTATTAAAGAATTTGCATCGAGAGATGTAATTTCATTTTAAAAAAGTAACAATGTAAATTACTATACCACAAATAATCCAGACATTAAAGCTAGTATCGTAGAACGATTCCAAAGAACATTAAAGATGAAAATGTGGCGATACGTTACTTCATTTAGTGTATACTTTAAAAGATTTGCAAAATGAACCAATTGCAGATACTTTTTACGGTAAGGAGCTGCAAAATTTACTTACGACCCCACCACTAAATACAAAATAGATAAAATCATAGGTACTAGATATTTTGGTAACAGAAAGGAAGTGTTGGTTAAGTGGAAAGGTTACCCAAATAAATTTAATAGTTGGATATCAGCTCAAACATTGGAACAAATATGAGTGATGAAAGTTTTCATCTAACGTTACTGAGCAGTAGCTCACTTTTATAATTTACGGATAGTAAAACAGCAAACGTTTTTACAAAGTGGAATACAAATCAAATATACCAGCAAAAAACTATGACTCTGTTGATCATCTTTTAATAGCTTTCAATCAAAATTCTTTACTAAAAGACAGTGTGCAGTTTCGTTACGATGAGATATCCAAACGTGTATCGGTTACATCAAATAATGATACCATAACATCCGTTACAACATCTACAATGCTTGGATTACAGCTTGGGTTTGGACCAAGGTCTAATTTTACAAAAACCAAAAATACTATGGGAAAATATCCTGTTAACTTGCTACTAGGGTTACCATCTCAATTGTTTGTTTATTCTGATATCGTTCAACCCCAAATGGTTGGAGATGTCATGACATCTTTGCTTAGAATAGTTCCCTTAGATACAGCAAAGTATGTTTATGGTGCATATAAAAAGGAATCATTCAATCTTATGTGTCCAATCAACGATCACAAGTTAAAAGTTAAAATTAGCACAGTTGCTTGTACGAAAAGTACGAATAAATCCTTCGGTTTTATTAACTCACGAAAAAGTATTGTTAAAAACTACCGCCAAATACCCCCTTACCCGAGCAGAAGTTAAAATTTTAACAATTTCTTTTGGAGCTCAAACTAAGACATTATAGAATGTGTTCCTTGGCCAGATATTCAAACGATGTATAGTCGGTTTGTGAAAAATTTTGCTTTTAACGGTAGTTTTACCTCTTATCCCTATAACTTTGATAACTTTGGTCTGGATTCATTTAATATGTATGTGGATGGTAAGCAAATAGCATCCAAAACTTTGCAAACTTTGTTTTCTGAAAACATAATTATAAGAGCCCATCACACTCTTTTCTCGGGAACTGGTATTCACTTTTCAAATGATGGTAATACAATAACAGAGTATGATTTTTCACGTGGATGTTGTCTTTTGGCATTTGATATGACTCCTGACTTGTCCACGAACTCTAGTTCACATTAGAGTCTCATAAAACGTGGATGTATTCGACTTGAATACACAATCAATTACGTAGTGTATGCTGAGTTTGACAACATATTAGAAATTGATAAAAACCGTGAAATTACTTTAGATTACAATATCTAAATAAATTTGATGAACACCCTCGACATACAAAAATGTTTGCGAAAAATCCACCCCGACTTAACATTGAAAGTTTTTGCTGCTATTCGTTTACCTTTCAAAGTTACATTGCCAGTCTATTTAATAAGCAATTTGGATCCCGATACAAGACCTGAATTTCACTGGGTAGCAATTTTCATTAACGCTAATGGTATTGGGGAATATTTTGATTCATTTAGTCGAAAGCCTACATTTATGTTAAAAAACTTTTTGAAGAGAAACTCTAAACAATACTTTTGTAATGGATCGGTTCTACAAAACTAACTGACTTCGGTCTGTGGAATGTATAGTCGTTTGGTTGTGTACTTTAGATTTAACAAAATACCAATGTTTAATTTTATAAACATGTTTCCTGAGAATACTTTATGTGACCATTTAATTTTAAGAAATCTATTCAAGTCTCTATTTTCATATTAAATTAAATTTTTTGTCACAAAGTTGGATCTTTCATTTAAAAGAAATTTGATAAAGATATTTCATTTTACTAAGACTCATTTACAAAGGACATTGTGGTTGATTTGTATTTAAAATGTCTTCGGAAAGAAGAGCATTTGAAAAACGAAATATCCTTATTTATTATTGTTTAGAAAAATTATAAATTAAAACAACAAAGATAAGGTTAAAATTAAATTTATTTATTGATACTTTAAGACTTAACCTAACATTATAACTAGGTGAGTACACTTGTGTAGACAAGGAGACCGTAGATGCTTCATATTCTTCGTACTCCTCCTCCAACTCCTGCTCGCTCTAATAAATTTTTAATGGATTGATGGGGTACGACCAATCTATTATTAAGGAAGGTTCTGGACTCGAGTATCCTACCAACCACCGCTCCACTTCTTCACATAGCAGCACTAACTCTTGCTCCTCACAAAGTTTGAGTAAATCTTCATCAAACATGTTGCAGCGAAGACTGTCCATATTGAATTTGTTATAATAATGATCTTTAAGAGATACTTACATAGGGATTTTGTCAAAGGAAGGTGTAATTTACCTGCTTTTTTTTTGAGTGCAAGTTGAACAAAACCCTGCCATGGGAAGTACCCCATCGATTTCACTACATTCTTCCATTTCATTGTAAACATAGGGTACTTTTTGTCCCTGACAGGGTGTAAAGAATGGATTAATATTTGATTTCATTCTGAAGGAACCACAAAAAGAATGTATCTTTTGAAGTCACGTAGGGTAATTGTTTCGTCCATCTTTTCAATTATTTGTTCTGTAAGCATTGTATATCTTTATAACGAGTAGACTAGACGCCAAGCAGGTAGTTGCGTGCACTCACAGTTATATGTGTTTCTCACTTGGGTTTATTGTTAAAGTTAGTATTGTCAATGAATCACATCTCATTTTTAAGAGTTGTCTCACTGTTTTTTGTCCTTAGTCTCCACAAAGAACTTAGCACAATCTACTTGTGTTGCTATTTTCTTTGTTATTTCGTAGATGATATCTCGGGTCCTTTGATAGTGTTGGTCGTCTCCGCTGTGAATGTCATATTTCATACGCAGATATTTTGTGTAGCAGCGATGCAAGCACTTCTTACTGGGTGAAAACTTTCAAGTTTCCACTCGCACTGGTAGATTTGAAATGTATGGATGTATGAGCTCCCTTAGCTTTATTTTGATCCAGAATGGATAACAAAATAAGAAGGAGGAGGTGGTTTGATGTGTAAAAAATTTACCGTCGTCATGAGACTACAAATCGATAAAGGAAATATAGAATGAATTGAGGAAGCAACAAATTCTGTCCCTTTATTGTTGTCTCAAGAATTAGTCTTTTGATACATAAAAACCCATTATAACTTTCTAATTTTATAAGAAACACCGACTGAAATTCAACTGTCACATAAATATATATAATGACTAATGTACAATTTGACATATTTAGAAAGATAAATTACTCTACCACCCAGTGGGTTGAAATGACTTCCTCATGAAAAATCTTAACAAAGAAACCCTTACTTTTCATGTATTTCTATAGGTACAACCTTGAAATTTTGCATAAAATTAAAAAAATATAAAGGTTAACATAAAATTTGACACGGTAACACTAACAAAGAAATTTTTACTACTCGTATATTTCAGAAAAATTATAAATCAAGCCACAAATTTCTTTGTTGGCCGCGTAATCAAACTTTATAACTAAGCCTCGGAAAAATGAGATAGCCTCTAAAACATTAATTCGTCTTTTTTGCAACGCCTACTAAATATTCGAAAGAAAGCGTAGTAGTTAAATTTGGGTTAGGTTAATGTTAGACTGTAATTATCGCGCGCAAGCCGAGCGAGTGTAGCGAACGTGGTGCGGCAGCACCCGGCAAGCCGCCATAATCGAAATTGGATGATAATTGAAATTTTATAACAAAAATATCATGTGAAAATATATTTTAGTGGCTAAAATAGTATCGTTCAGACGGTCGCAAATTGTAGCTGACTATCAAATTATTCAAATACTTACTTTGATCTACAAACCGTCCAAGGTTTTAAATATCAAAAACAGCATTGTTTAAATATAACTTTAGTTGCTCAAAGTATAAAAATGATATCCAGAGCCCGCCAATCCCTACTAATCTTGAAACAGGTCATTTCGGATTTTTGATGGAAGTTGGTCTCCTCTGCCTACTAGTCGCGGCTGCGACCCAATTAGTTTGATACGTGAATTAATCAAATTGATACCGCGGACCCGCGGATCTGTTTAGAAATAAAAATTTATGTTGTTGGAAATTTAATAGGACAAGAGGTGAATTAAAGTAAGAATTTGTTAGTAATTATTGTAATTGTAATTACCATATCACGCGATTCAATACTGCACATTGCTTTGATTAGAGACAAAAACGTCCGTGAGCATCGCGGTTTGATTTGATCCCCGCAGTCTTATCAAATTAAGTCACGTTTGATAGCCATACCTAATAAGTGAGCCAGAACCCGCCAATACCTACTACTTATTATACTACTAATATTCTTGTATTTTCATTTAGGGACGATTTAGATAGATTAGAGATATTCTTCTGATAAGTCAAATAGTTGTTAACAAGACATGAATGAAAAACATGAATCTATGAGGTAGAGATGAAGGTATTTTTCACTTCCCTCTAATATGGTTGAGGATGGCTAGGTCGATGGCTGGATCACGCGTTTACCCCGTCGGGGGAGGGGGATTTGCCGAGTTAACAGTTGCAGATGAGAATAATTTTGTATAGACATAGAGACATTGTAAAATATTTAAAAACAATTATATAAAATTATAAAAAAATATAGTTGTTCTTGTGTTTTCCACAGTTTACTTACTTTTTGGGCCATGCAGTTTAAGTATTTATCCAGGTATTTTGCTAGTTTTGTATAAATAAGTTTTGTTACCCTGGACATCGTTGGCATCAATTCCCATTCTCGTCGAATTACTACTTACACCCTCTTAAGAGTTGAATTTCAAAGTTTCCTTCCTTGTTCCGTGTGTGTACATCATAAAGATTAATTACATGCAACATTTTAGCATCCTATTTCCAGGGGTCGGTGAGTGACAGGTCAGCCAGGCGGGACTTTGATTATTTTGTGCATAGATTAAACAGAAACTACCACTCTTTGTTTTTGCTATTGTTTGTTTATTCATTAAGAGGTTTTTTACACAACAGATATCCAGAAAGACAAAACTTTGTATAAATTTGAATTGCAACTTCACAAAGTTTATTGCATTATATATTACTAAAATATTTAAACACACAAATCAATATACAAACTACTTATGTCAAATCCACGTGTGCATTACTTGAACAAGAATTTAAAAATACTTTTGTAAATAATGTCTGTTAACATACTTCTTAAACTAAAAACTTTGTATATAATAAATATGTATTACGATTCTTAAATCATTATTTTTTTATAGTTTATTTGTAAATAGGTACCACAAACACATAATTTAGACACAATAAAAGTGTATTTAGCACATAAAACTTTGCATACGTAGCTTAAAGTACGGATAAAAGCAAATTGAATTCTACAAATATATTTTTTCAGTATTATAATATTATATGGTGTACATTTATAAGATGAGGTATTTTGTATACACTTTTTTTTTATTTGCTGTTATTTGGAATTATATCATAGACTAATGTAAATATTAAAATGGATTTTTTTAATTCACTCATATCAACCACTGTAAGAGTTAATCGCTGGTTGTAATTGCAGCGCCAGACCGCATCGTGTCACTACATGTCCTATAGATGAAGAGAAATTTAAAAAAGATTCAATATACTGACTCGAACAGCGTTTTGCAATACCACTTATAACTGTAGTAATATATAGCTATAAGTTACAGTTAGCATATTAAATTGACCACAGAAACTGATATACAATACAAATACATCATAACTACTGATACAATTATAATTAATGGAATTGAATATGCATAGCATATTTAATGAATACACTTCGAAATAAAGGCACATTTATAATTTCTACATAAAACAACGCATATATAAAAATAATTCATTACTGAAATCACTTTACCACGAAACTACCACTGAAAGTTCATTAAATAGAGTAGTAATATTTACAAAAGTACAGTAAATATTCGTTTATTCATGCAAAACGTGTTTGCAAACAAGTATTTACAGCTTGCTATATCTCTCCCCATAATTGAAAATGCTATTAGCTCATGGTTATATTGAATAATAGGAACGCTTTAGAAAATTCGAATGTAGAGTTTTTTATATACGCAATTATTTTGTGCACTCAAATACTTAGTATATTTATTTTACCCAAAAGTTACGAAAAATTAATTAACCAATTTTTTACGCACATAAATAATTTTATGTCTTTGTAAGTACCATTTCTAGCCCGAAATCACTCTCAAACAATATTAATTCCTACAACTAGCATCCAGATTATCAGCGATTGCGATAAGATAATTAGGTATGTTTGATTTTTATTTATCGTCTGATAGAACTTTAATAAGAAATTATTTCGAGGTACATATCAAATTATCACAAACCGAATTCACAATGCAATGAAAAAACAAAATTGTCCATGAACATCCTCAGGGTCTAAAACTCCTGTTACACCCTGTATGATTTGAAGTAATGTAATTTATTATTTTTCATGTGTTGCTTAAAAAATTTAACAATTTTAGGCGAAGAATAGTTACTCGTTAAATGCTCCCGCTTAAAAATGCAAGAAAAAGTAATTAAATACAAATATTTTTGTGAGTTTTTAAAGAGGGTTTTGTTTATAATTTTTATATAATATCACAATACATCTACTTCTTGGACAGATATTAATACAAATAAATACACTTTGTTTATTTAATAACTATATTTCCTAATATTATCGATTGATAGAACATTTTTAAGTATATTATGCCCGCCTACCACAGCGAGCGGAGCGTACCCAAATTGCTGACATACCTTCCATCCCTTCATGGTAGACATCCCAAGAAGTCGAACCAAACGCTTCGATAGTTGCTTTTTGGTGCGGGTTGCCAAGATGTGGAATGAACTGCCTGCGTCTGTTTTTCTAGAAAACTATATTCCTAGTTCTTTCAAGCGTCGAGTGAATAGGTATCTCGTGGATAGACGTGTAACACCTTCGTCTTCATCGTCACTTTCCATCAGGTGAGATAGAAGAAAAACGTCTAATCCTTTTTCAATTAAAAAAAACAAACAGAGTGACTAGAATGGAGAGAGCAAGTTCAAAGAGTTACTACCGAGATGAAAAAGACGAGCGGATTGGTAGCAAACTCATTCCCGCTCGTGCCTTAGAAGGCCAACACACCTTGCTGGAGAAGCCCAATTATGAATTTGAATTTATGAAGTTATGAATTTCGGCCAACATTGGCACTTTTCCTTAGATCGTTAGTTGCTTAAAAAGCTCAAAATTTTGTAATGGCATATATTAGAAGCATTTTATTAGTTTAAGACACAATATTAAATGAAACATTGATAATGCTCCCAGCTGATATAATATGTAGTTTGGAATTACTTCGATCAGTTTAATTGATGATTTCAAAGATTTTTGGTTAGTTGTGTATAATAAAATGTTTTTTTATTATTAATCATTACATAGTCCTTATCAAGATAATTGTGGTTTTTTGGAAAAATCGATTATAACTAATTATTAAAAGTTACAAAAATCACCATATATGTCTTTCAGAACTTACTTTCTAATATTTGTAAGATTATTTTAATAAATGCAAAGAATACACAATATTTTATGTTGAATGTAGGTATAATTTTTAAGTGGATATTAGTACTATAAAAGATTATGTATTCCTTACATTCTGATCTAAACATCAAAGTTATCACCACCAATAAGAATTAAGCAATTTATAATCTAGGAGATAACACAAGAGTTGCGTTTACTATTGTGGCGTTCTCGAATTTGTTGTAGATGTGCGAGTTGTGCGGCTGATGGGACGTGGGGCTGGTTGGTCGGTGTTCCCGGGGGACCCTGCGGCCCAGTAGGAAGGGACTGCCGCCGGCGCCGGCGCAGGGCAGGCGATAGGTTATACTTCACTTTGGCTTGAACTAACAATTCCTTGAATATCTGGGACACGTTAATGTTATCTTTGGCTGATGCCTCCACGAAACCGTTCTCCCAGTCGACCGTGACGACGGACTCTGTTGTGTGGAACTCGACCTGTAAGTAAATATATATCTTTCTTTTATTGAATATTTGTGGTTATTCCAATAATATTGTCCAACTGGTAATAAATGAATGTTATAATGAGAATCTTTAGATTATAAATATTACCAGAGGATTAACTCGTATACTATAGAACTAAATACCGAGTGTACAATCCAAATAGGTTAGTATGGAAACGTCAGAAACTATGAGAGATAGCGAAATCTGTTCTTAGGAATCATGGCTTCAATTTTAGATTTAATAATAATCACATTCAAACTTTTTTATTAACTCTCATACATAACAGGGAATCGAACCTGGTCAAATTCTCTGTAAACAATGCGGTATAAATTCTGCAAGTCTTAAGAAGCAAAAATTCAATCGAATCTTGTTCAAATAATTGAAAGAAAACCCCAACAATAACATAACTATTTTATTTCAGTAAATGTTCAAAATGGTAGCCGTTCTGCTGAATGCAAAGATTAATAATCATTTTGGGTAACAAATTTTTATATTATTTTATTATTTATATTATATACGAATATTTGTATTTTTATGGGGTTTCTAAGGCTGTAGTTAAATTCTCTACAGTGTCGTAATTTGATTTGTAGATTTCATCTTTTACATAACCCCATAAGAAAAAGTCAAGGCGTGATGTCAGGCGAGCTTGCAGGCCATTTAATGGGGCCGTTTGTACCAATCCAGTTATCTTGAAAGTGATCTTGGAGAAAGTCTGTGGCAAATAGATTATTATGCGTGGGGGCTCCATCTTGTTGAAAATACATATTTTCTATGAAATCCTGTGGCATTCCTCGTATGATTTCAAAACACAACCCCTTAATCTCCTAAGTTCTGTAAAGAGAAAATTTGCAAATTGATAGAAGATTTACTTTGTAAGTTCGCATTCAATTAACGTGACAAATTGATTAATATAAAACTAAAATAAAGTAACTTAAATTGAACATCTTTCTAAGTTAATTCTCTGGCTTGATGAAGATAACGTTTTATATTGTCAAGATCCCAAAATTAAATTTACATCTAGATTTAAGAAACAATCTGTGCCATATCTTGTATGGTTCTTTTTTAAGAGGGTTGTGTCTTGTGAATCCCGATGATCTACGCTTTACATTTAATATAATAAAATTTGGACGCCTTAAGATCCCACTCAGTTTACCTATGAGACACTATTACTTTGATAAACATCAAAATAAGGAGCTGCACATTCAAAGAATGTTTAATACATGAGCCTATTTATGGCTGCTTATTCACTAATGTTTTGCGGGGAAGCTGGTGTCATAATATAAATCCACCAATGAGATATCCTAATTAACTTTGCTTTCCTTATTATGTTTGGCGTTATTATAAAATGTTTGAATACAGACGTGTTAGTGTCAATCCAAAGAGACTGAAATATTTGTAAGTGCGTTCTATATATTACGTTACCTAACCTGTTCCATCTTCCACATTCTAGTTTCAAAAATGAAGACACTCGTTTAAATATAAATTAGACCTACCCTGTCCCCAACGAAAGAATCAAATTTCCCTTGACGACTGTAATTAGATTCATTATAAAACAACCAACTTTGATCAAAATATGTAAATAAATGAGTTCCCTTCGCAAATGTCCAAAAACAATGTTTTTGTCTAAGCTGAAATCTCCTTTTTTTATATACAGCGAGATTAGGATCAATTATACGAAAATTCGCCACGAATTCGGCAGAAATGTGAGTTTTAATGAGATTCTAAGAGATTTACAGCATTACGTTGTTTTACGAGTTTAGTTAAGTACTTACAAAGTACGTGGAAACTGCGTAGATACCGAAATCTGACAAGACTAATGACTAAACCTGACGTGAGCGAAAGAGAGCTGCGGCTACGAAAAGCAGCTTGCTATGACGTTATCAAGTGGAATGTTGGAAGTTTTATTACCCGACTGCAAAATTTTTGGTTAATTTACTGAGCGTTAAATTTTTTTTATTTTTGTTATTTTGTGTTATTACAAAATCATAAATCTTTTTTAAAACATTTTTTAATTCAACCATAATACTGTCGTAAGACAAATTATTTTATTATGGTTCGTTCATATTATAATCGTTATTATAAAGTTTTCAAACTGTGAATTATTTTCTTTCAATTTAATGATTTAATAGTACATTAGTTTTAAAATTATATAAAATCAAGCGCATATAGCAGAGTATTGACTTTCACATTTTTTAAATAATGATACCAAAACAAAGAAAATCCTTGAATGTATTGATACCAAAAAAATACTTCCATCGCTTTTCTGTAACAACGTCTTTATATACCTCCAGTATCATTAGTAAAGATTCCTTAGATATATGGCAACAATTTCTTCTTGAGGCACAAAAATGTATTTTCCTGAGAGTGCAATGCGCCTTAATCTTAGTGCATTAGTGCGATTAATTGTGGAGTTGAAACACGTTTCAAATCAAAATTATATATACGAGTACATGGGAGACTTTCAGTTGGTTTCTGATTTAGAATGTTCGACACTGCTGTCTTTTCTTATAAAACGTATATGACTGCGAAGGTGATTTTTTTGTTCGTGGGTAGGGATGTGGTAAATGCATCATGCTTACCCTGCAGCCGGTTTTCAGGGTGATACGGGACTCTCCCGAGTGGCACCTACCCACTAAAAAAAATCTGCTGTAGCAAAATTTTGACGTTAGCCTTCATCCAGCCTTGACGAAGCGACACTAAATTAGGGAACGGGGTGTGCAAGCGGGTCGTCCGCCGTTTGTTAAAGTTGCACTGATGGTGCTCAAACGGGACATGAGGTAGCGCCGCTCTGGGCCTGCATATCGTCTGCTAAAGAAGGGTTGTTGCTGAGCTGACCTCTTTTAATTTAATTGGCCGGGGAGCGCGAGGGCTACCCCCGTAGTTTGTTTTGTGGCCGGAATGGCCGTGCGATTGCGATTAATGGAGTGCGATTGCACTCCTTAGTGAACCCGCCCCTACTCCACTGATGTCACTTCGAGTAACCCTACCCTCAGCCTCAGTCTGTTTCAATCAAGCCTCCTGTTTTCTTCCGGGAAAAGGGTAGGTGGTCTGAGGTTTTGCAAAAAGCACAAGACTCACTACACCATTTTCCAACTCGGGTGAATCTATTAGAATCATTGTATCGTATATAGACTATTTCCGAGCTCTAGCTAAGCATTTACCACAGTGCTTACCACACTTATGCTCCCCCTGAAGAGCGTAAGGTAAAAGCAGTTCTTCGGAAGGTCATGTTCAACTTAACAAACGAGGACATCCTTGAGGATCTGCAGTCCCAAAGCTTCCCGGCACTTACGTACGGAAAGCGTCACCCTCTTGCCTTGGTGGTTCTCGCCAACGTTCCCTAATCTAGGGAGATTGCAAAGGGGCTGGCACTATATGCGGCCTCTCTGGACTCTAGATCGAGGCGCCTCATCGCCGCGGTCACCCTGGGCAATGCCACCCCTACCAATTATACGGATCTGCGCCGGCCAACTGCGGGAGGGCGTTACTTAAAAGTCCTATAAATTATGTTCTAATTCTTATGCTAGCCACACATTCTCGCTCCGATCGCCACGCGGTGCGGACGTGCAAGACCCCGTTCTCCGTTGATCGGTCCCTTCCCAATATTCCGTGGCGCTCAGTTTACTGACGTCACAGTTTAGCGTGTAGGTTCCGTGCTACGGTTTCCAAGGTTTTTCTACTCCCTCTGAGTGCTATCGAAGTGCGATTTTTCTTTGCGACTAAGCCCCTTAGTCTTCAAAGTGCTGTGCTAAGTTCTGTTGTGCTTGTGCTGAGTGCAGTGTTGTGCCCAGCGTAAGTAGTCTGGTTTCAGTACAAAGGATACTTAACGGTGACAACGGATTTGTACTGAACCAGTCCTTTTATTTTTATTTTATTTCTCTTCTCTATTTAATTTATTTTTCTCCTATTTTCATATTTATTTTTGTCATATCTGTGTGTTTTCCTGTGTATTTGTCCTTTCTGTCGGTAAAGGTTGACCCTAACGCGGTCAACTCTTTACCTGCGTACCCTTTTTTAGGATTCTAGGTAGCGGCCTTCGGCGTACTACGGTTAGTTTTAAGTTTTCCTTCCCAGCCCCCCTACCGCTGGTAGGGAGGTTAGCCGCTAGGATTTTGCTAGTTTTTTTAGTAACTAGGCATCTTTTATTATACTTATATTTATACATATTTTTGTCCCAACCCTCCCTAATGAATCCGCTAAGCGTTATTAACGCGTTCACCCAGGCGCTTGCTGCGGCAGGCGTCTCCATTCCAAAAGACATCCTTACGCAGGCCTTGCAGGCATCTATCGCGTCCCCGGCCCCTCAGGTTCAACCCCGGCCCCTCAGGCCTCCAACGTCCAGACCCCTAGGGTCTACAGCTCTTCCTCGTCTCCCGCCTCGTCCGAGATGGACTGCGAATCGGTCGCATCCTCTCACGCGTCGCGTCGCAAGCGTACCGCTCCCGGGAGCGACTCCGAACCCGCGTCTGATACGTCGTCAGATGCCGTCACCTTAACCGGCTCTCCTGAGCCCGCGTTTCAACTTGTCGCCAAGCGCTCCAAGAAGCGCTCGAAGAAAGCTTCGGTATCATCAATACCCGAGCCCTCCCCGGTGTCTTCAACACCAGCCCCCACGCCGTTAAAATCGCTCGAAGTAACCGCGTCTCCGTCGGTCCCATCGAAGCCAGCAACGCGCTGCGCTCTAGTTCCGCCGAAACCTCAGCTCCCTCCGCCCGTCTTCCTGCGTGAAAAAGCGCGCTGGACCGCGGTTTCTAACTTGTGCAAAGAGCACAAAATTAATTACTTAAAAGCCGCCAACGCTGGCGAAACAATCAAAATTCAGGTTGCGACCGTCGACGACTTCCGGTCTTTCACTAGGCTTCTGTCGATCAATCAAATCGCGTATCACACCTACGCCCTCCCGGAGGAGCGTAAGATCCGCGCAGTACTACGGGGCATCCCGTTTGAACTTAGTACTAAAGACATTCTCGAGGACCTTAAGTCTCAGGGCTTCCCGGCTGTAGCAGTGCACAAGATGCACTCCAACCACGGTAGGCGTTTTCCCTTAGCTCTTGTAATCCTTGCCAACACTCCCAACTCGAAGGAGATTTTCAGAGAGGCTCGCACAATTTGCGGACTCTCGAACATCTCCGTCGAGCGTCCCAACCCTCGCGGTCACCCTGGGCAGTGCCACCGCTGCCAGCTATATGGCCACGCAGCGGCTAACTGTTCAGCTCCCCCCAGGTGCGTAAAGTGCCTGGATCCTCACATCACTAAGGAGTGCACTCGCACTCCCGAATCCTCTTCCCCCCCTGCCTGTGTGCTGTGCGGCCAGTCCAGCCATACAGCTAACTACAGGGGTTGCCCGCGCGCTCCGCGCTCCACCGCCAAGAGGGTCGCGCCTAAACCGGCGCTGCCGCTCACTCCCGCTAACTTCCCGCCGCTGCGCAACCGGGGTCCCCCGGAAGCAAAGCCCGTTCAGCCGACGCCTACTCTGGCTCTGTTTTGGAGGCAGCGTCCGGCCGACCCGCCTGCACCTTCCCGACCCATCCCAGCTCCCGTAGCTTCCGTAGGGCTGCATCCCGCTTTTTCATCTTCACCTCAGTCGTCGTTGGCTGAGGACATGAAGACCGTGTTCGACGTCATTCAAAACGTCGATATTAACGAAATTTCTATACTCGCACGCAAACTGCGAGCCGCCCGCTCTCCTCAAGAGCGTTTATTTGCGTTAGCCGAGCATCACTCGCTTCTAAGTTCGTTATAAATTCTTTATTTTTGTATAAATTCGTAAATAAGTAAATTATAATGTCTAGACCCGCGAATCCCGCGTCCAGTCGTATTAAACCCAAGGGCTTATCCCTAGTATCTTTTAACGCTTGTAGCCTTAGAACCAACCTTCCCGAGATTAAACTGTTCCTTCAGAACAAAGAACCTGACTTATTCCTTCTCCAGGAGACATGGCTCCCCTGGAAGCGTAGTATTAAATACTTAGGCGTCACCTTAGATCAGACGCTTTCTTTCAAGCCACACGTCGATAGAGTAACGAAACTCGCGCGTTTCTACTTAAGCCGCTTAAATAGTATGATAGGTAGAAAAAGTAAAATGTCTTTAAACGAACGCTTTATAAGGTCTGCGTTAGACCCGTCATGACATATGCTTCGCCAGTCTTTGCCCACGCCAATCCCTCCGTCCTGTATAAGCTGCAGGTAGTTCAAAATCTCTTCTGCCGCAGGGCCACAAACGCACCTTGGTACGTGCGCAACGCGGACCTGCACAGAGATCTTGAACTACCTACAGTGCAACAGCACCTCAAAACACTCTCAGAATCGTTCTTCAAACGCGCCGAATCCCATCCCAATCATCTTGTTCGAGATTCAGTCTCATATACTGCTCCTGTGTTAGATTCGAAATTCAAAGTCGCTAGGCCGAGAAACGCGCACACTGGCGAACCAACGCAGTTAACTTTAGATCTCGAGGCCCTTCAGGCCGCAAATCCTAATTCTAACGTAAATTCTAATTCTAACGTAAATCCGAATTAATGCAATTTTATTTTTCATTTTTAATGTTTTTTATTTTACTTTTCATTTTTGAGCACCTTCAGTGCTATGTAAATCCCAGCGGGTGACCCCTTAAGGGCCCCGCTAGCGCGGCCTCTTTCTCCAATTGGCCGTCGCTCAGATGAAGGCTGAGTGGCAAAAATGCACGAGCCGACAGGGGGTTTTTTAGTGGGTATGGTCCTGGTAGGCGTCGGGACGAGTCCCGCATAACTTCGATCGCGCGCGCGGAGTATGCGTCAGAGCATTTTTTATGTCCTCCCGTGGAGGGGAACCAAATAAAAAAAAAATATGCTAGCCAAATAGGTGACAAATGTTTGATGAAAAATATATTCAAATAAATCAGTAATCATGTTGAAAGTTATACAAAATGTATTACTTAAATAAATAAAAAAACTTCTTTTATTACGACGCCATTTAAACCTTTAAAATGATTTATGATAAATGCAAATAGTTCGCATTTATTTCATGTTACAATTTTGTAAAAGGTTTTCTAATACAATTTATACATTTAAAAATTAAACTGTGTTCTATTGATTGTGTTAATTATTAATAAACTATAGTTTTAAAAATTCACATGATTGCATTATGTTGTATGGTATGACCCGATGCCCCGGAAACAATTGCCGTCTCTAGTAGACGTAAACTACTTATAGGGGTCGTGAAAAAAGCAACAAAAACGTTACGCTACAGATTTTGGTTCGAGTATTCATTATACAGAAAATATTGTAAGCACTAAATTACTATGTAAAGGTAATTAAAATTAGCTTTCAGTTTGTATTCTGGTAAGCTTCGTATTTAATTTACCTTTTGAGTGAAGTTAGTTTTGCTGATAAGTTTAAGGAATAAATGCTTTATTTTATTTAAAGTAAATCCTTTGTCTGGGTTAAAATATGCGAGAGTTCGAGAAGTATATGTGTGATCCGCAAAGTTTTGAAAGATTTAAAACGTTCTGAGGTGATTAAAATATTGATCGTTAATAAAAGTTAGGGGTGTTTTGGTTGCTACGGGGGGGGCAGCTTAAAGGGTAGGTTCGATTTTTTTTATGCCATATCAACAGTGTTAAGAGTTTCAATTGAATTTTAAACGTCTTGCCAAGGGTGTTGTAATTATCTGTGTATCTGTCTGTGACGTCATGGTGGGTGGAGCGATTTTGTTTTATTTATCTAAGTAATTTTAAACTAAATATTGTACTTAGACGAATATGGTCAGTTTTGGGAGAGTTGATTTTATGGCCTACCAAATGCCAAAATGGTCCTAACCATTAACAGAGGTCAGCCCTAAGACGACCATACCAGAAAACATAACGTTGGACATTTGATCGCTCGCGGTGCTGCCTTCGAGACTTTTCTGCAACATAATTTTCGACTAGACATAAGTACTGTTTTTGATAAGTTTTTAAGAGCAAGGATGGCCGTGGTTTGACCTAAGAAGTATTTAAGTTTTAATGTTCTCATACAACATGAAATATATCTTATAAATGTTTGTTGTGGTGATAATTATATTAATGATTGAAAAAACTTCGGCTTTTTCAGCATTCTAATGAACAAACAGATCATGGAGCTTGACTTTTCACCGTTTTATAATGACATAAAATAATTTTGATGTTTTAATAGACGTTATTCAAATAATTATGCACATTCCGGGAACTTGATACCTTTCACAAGATTTGTCAAAAATCTACTCAACTTTGGTATAAAAAATGTTCATCATAACTAATATTTACTTTATTACAGTCTACCAATGCTTCAAAATAATTTAAGGAAACTTAACTGAACATGTTTGTCCCATTACTTAATAATATTTATGTAGACAAAAAAATATTGTAATTAAGAATGGTGCTTTAATTACTTTTCCAATCTTAACGAACTGTATAAGTGAAAAAAAAACACTTTAGGTAAACGACGAAGTACTCAAAATATTTTACGGGATATGCAAATTTGCCGAATAAGGCACATTTATTCAACTATTTCAAATAACACCGACTAACTTCTTGACTAATCTGACTTGACTAATTTCCATTCAGCCTAGATAAAAAATGGATAATCAAAATTCAATTAAAATTAACCAGTTTTTAAAACAAACCTAACCTAACCTAACCTAACCTAACCTAACCTAATTTACAAGACAGCACGTCTACGAGGAACCTAAACTAACAACATAATCAACACAGTACCCGGATCATCTTAGCTGGTAGGATTATTATCCGGACTTAGATCCGAAACCGCTCAGCGAAACCCGGTTCTCATTTTGTCCGACTTCCGTTTCTGTCATTAGAACTAGGGGTTTTTAACGATGTACTTTATGGATTATAAGTAGGCAAGGCAATTAATTATCGGCAAAAGAAACAAGTAATCATTAAAAATATACAAATAAAGTACGTCCGTGAAGTGAAAAAAATATCTTTCTTAATCACGATTATTTATTTACAGGATTTGAATCGGAGACCTCTGTTACTTGACGTACAGTATGTGACTGTTAATTTATTGAAAAGTTGTAGAAATTTTACTGTTTTGTCTCTTTCGACTCGAGTTTTTTCAAGATTGATTTATGAATTCCAAAATGCTTTACTAAAAGAGCCTAAATACCTATTGTATATTCAAAATATATAGCAAAATTGTTTCGAGTTAGTCTCGTACAAGCTTTTAAAACTAGTTTAACTTTTCTAATTTAAGATTCAGATTAGAATTAGCAATAAAAGTAACATATTTTTCACTGCTATCTTTATATAATTGCTTCGCTCAAAACATTCTTAGAACCCAACGCCTATTTATAATTTGTTACATATTCATAACTCATTGCTTTAACACGGATCTAAGACGAAAACTTATTAAATGCGTGACTGATCCAAATATGAAGTTTCTTATTAGTGAATATTTAACTAAGTTGACTGTTAGTTAGTGGTAAAAGCTATCCCTATTTTCACCCTCAGGTGTTAATAATATAATTTGTGACTTGGAAATATTATGCGACCTAAAAATTTGTTAAAGGTTAACTTTCGTAAACTTATTTATTTATTTAACAGTTTTTGTACACACATGTGAAAACAATATAAAATACATTTAAGACTAAATATAATTATTATAGAGTGAAAATATTGTTTTATAAAAAGGTAACGAAGAAGTTTAAATGTCGTAAGTATTATCAATGGATAAGAAACCAGAAAATATAAAAGTGTTCTAATTCTATGGTTAGTTTTAGATAGAAAAGTGAAAAATTATATAGAATCTGCATAAGCAGTTTAAGTAAAAAATCGTGGAAGTAAGGTTTTCAAAGCTACGTAACACATCTTTACTTTACTGGCTACGAGAATAGTAAAAAATTAATTCTTGTAATAATTCACAGTTTGAGAAATCTAAAGTTAAGTGTAAATTTTGTATTGCAACAGACCGGTATAAAATTGAATGTTATATTGCCCAAGTGAATTTCATAATACCTAACTACTTAATATGTAAGTTTCAGACGAACGTCCTTAGTTTCAAAGTTTCTCTTAAGTTATAAGTAAAGCTCCAACTTTGTTTGATGTACCAATCGACTGGCGACAGAAGGTGTTAACATAAAAAAAAGTTTTTGGCAAAAAATATGAAGCAACAAAAGTCGGTGGAGGAAATTGGAAACGTTATTGAGTATTTGACAAAAGCCTTTTTTATATTTATTTCTCATATTATATTATTAAAGGATATATTTATTTTTTAAATTATAATAAATTATTATTTACCTACTTAATATGAATTGAGGAAGAGAGGTATTTAAAAGATTTAAAAAATTTACATTCAAATATAATGAATGTTGAGGGGACGTTGGTACAATTGAATATAATATGGGTTGGATGCTTTTAAGACCATTGGTAAATATTTGCCTTGTCCTATTGCTACACGATTTTCTAGAACCATATTCTTACCTTGATTGATCTTTTAAACATGGTTGAAATATACATTTATTGTTTTAGCGATTTGATAAATACTTTTGAATCAGGTTTCCACGCTGAAAAATTTTAGGTGTGTACTTCTTTGAAATGCTACGCCATGTTCTGAATCCATTTCCTTGAGCCGAGATGAAAGGCAGAAGCTCAAGCAAGCATAAAAAAAAACATTATTATTACGCTTAATGTGAGTAAAAGAACAAAATTTGAGTTCTAACAAAATTTGGTTAAAGCACGCATGTACTTGTAACATAAACTTATTAATTTTTACAAAACAAGTATTGAAAACAAGAGCTGAACTAGAATGTTTTCTCATCATAAACTTTGCTCTGCTATCATGAATGTCCAAAATGTTTCATATAAATGAAACTAAGAGAAACTAAGTTTCTTCGCACGCAAAAACATAATGTGGATCAATTACATCAACCTTCGCATGGTTGAATAAGACAATATTTCTTGTAAGATAATAAAAATAAACAGTCTGTTACAGGAATAAATTACAATATTTTTTGCGTTGTAAAATTGTAAACTATTTACGTAATCTCCAAAGTCCAAAGCTACTATGGAATAAAAATGAATTATCTAATAAAATAATGTTTTTTCTTGGAAATCTGTGTATGTTCGTTTGTTATTACCTAAGTAAAATACGTAACTTAAAAGTTTATTTTTAAGATAAATGATGCATCACAGATAATATGTACTTACAGTATTTATATTATAATGATTTTGGAATGAACCCATATAGTTACATTTTAAACGTTCTAAGTCAATCGGAACATCAAATTATATTCTCATTCGTTTCCATTGACCGTAGCATTTTCCGCTCACTAAAACTAATCGAACCTACACCAGAAGGCTAATCTAGCAAAACTAACTTCAAAGCACTTTGACCACAATTTGTTATCTTTCTTTCATAAGCTAAGCTGCGAAAGTATTTTCTCTGGTTCATAGTTTAAGCCAAGCTCTCCCTGCGGATTAAGATTTACCACGAAAGCGGGGAAAATAATATTTCGACACAATAACCCGAGGGAATTTCCCGTAACAGAGTGGGCTCTGGTCATTTAATTTGTTACAACTTATATAACCCAAGAATGTATTTTTATATATTTTATTAGCGGGGAAAATTAAAGACATAAATATATAAAATAAAATGTGCCTATATTATAAGTTTTTGGTGAATTCAAAACTGAAGTGCAAGGGATTTTTGGTTTGCAATTTACTTTGTATTTATTAACAATTAAAACATCTGAAAGAACTGTTGTAAATAATTTTGAAACAATCATAACTCCTAACTGTGCGGAATAGTATATCAGTAAATAAAAGGAATAGTATATCTATCAGTTATATTAAGTAGTTTTATACCTAATGGTATCACCCCCGCCCCCCGTTTCATGAATGTCCCATACGTCGTTAACATTTCACTACTCATATTTTTATCATTTTCGCCTTTATTCTGACATGAATCAAGTATAACAGAAAATGTTTATAGATAATAGTTACAGTTTTTCCAGAATGTATATAAAAGTAAAACACGAATAAATTTTGATTTTATTTTTATTTTAAATCAATTATTTTATTTATAGGAAAACACTGGTTAACGATTTGATTGACAGAACTAATTAAAATTATTTTTGTCAATTACTTTTAAGACAAAAACACTAATCATGTAGACCATAAGCTACTTTCCCAACCTTCAGCAAATGTCACGCAAAATAATAATTAACAAATTTACAAACGCAAATATTACTTACAAGCAAATTACCCCACTATCACGCTAAATTACGAAATATACATAAAAATACAAGTATTTATCATGAAAAAGCAAATTCAAATGAAGTCATTAACATTTTTGCTTTTCAATAGAAATTTTCAGCACAATTTACTGGTGCTAAAATGAATCTTATAAAATTTTGCGAACTCTGAGCTGTCGTTGAGACGGCCTAGAAGTGGCGTTAGCTCTAATTTAGCTAATTGCGTTTAAAATCCAGCTGCGAGGAAATGATATGGATATTTTTAAAGCTCCTGATGAGAAAATTAGGTTTAAATAATCTTTGTACAAGAAAATCATAAGCTTTATAATTTTTTTATATTTCTGCAAATTACAATTAGATTTTACACAAGCTGAATTATTTCTGACGATTTTAAGACATGACGTTCAGGATAGTTTGAATTTAATGAGGAATAATTAAATTTTTACTCAAAAACTATGTTTCAAGCACAAAAAAATGTTTTATTGTCACTGTTTTGATTGAGATTTGATCCAAAAAGCTGCTTACTTAAAGCAAAACAATGCAAAACATGTTCAAAGCTCACACCACCATATATTTGGGTTTAATGTAAAATATGTTCTTTATAACTGAAACAAAAGCTCGCTAAAAGCTCTATTTACCAACAAAGGGTGCAATTGATTAATGTTCTCAGTTATTTAAATTGATACTGTCTAAGCTCTTGACCGATTGTTAGAATATTCCTGCATCTAAAGGTCAACTGTATAATCAATATTTATTTAGCGATCGTTCGTCCTCAGTGATTCATCTAGTGATACTATTAAGTACAAAAATCAACTACGAATTTACTGCGTTGTGAATGCTTTCGGATTCAGTGGATGCATCAAGAAACCAAAAATAAAAAGTGATTCTTAATAACTTTTTTCAAAACTTTGTTTCTTCTGTCTATAATTATTATAAATCTGGCTTGAATGATACCCTTACACTCCGTAATTAATTGCATCGTAACGAAAAACAAAACGACAAACACACCCACAGACCATTAACCTATCATAACAGTGACACATTGCCTTGCAAATTGCGTTTCTGCAGGCGACGAGGCTTGTAATAGATCAAGCCAAGGCCCTCTATTTTCTCATTTTTCCCGAGAGACTTGATATATGATAAAATCGCCCTATCACACATGGCCACAACTTGAATGTGATTGACGTATAACTAATATAATCCCTAAGGCAAACGATATTTCTGCCACTATCTTTTCTGCTGAAATATTTGGTGGATTTTTATCACTGAATTATGGAATCGTTTTGAGTTGTTTTTCTTGAAAAAGATGCCAGAATTTGAGGTTTTACGATATAACTGTTCAAAAATCAAAATAATATTGGAGTACGTAGGTACAAATTTTAGGTTAAATTACAAAATTTCATTTCAATTATTTGGATCATAAAATATGCTTACATTATTTCAATTTAGCAGAAGTAGCTATTCATGGAATTTTCTTTTTCTTTTAATGTTCAATGAGCACTGAATTTGAATAATTTATTTACTTAACGAGGCAATATTTGTTCATATACATACTTTTTGAAGTCAAGAAGGTATGTTTGTAGAAAAATAATACATATTTTTACTACTCTGGTTCTCAGAATAATTTCCCCAAAAACGTAGTTTATTTGGTCAGGAATATTTTGTTATTGAATATTTTTTCTTTGATCTGTTAGGTCATGAATATTTTTACTCTCTTTGAATGTTTATTTTCATAGTTACGGTTGAGTTTCATTGATATGAAAGATGTTTTTTGATATTTAATATAAGGTTTTAAATAAATTGTTAATATTAAGTACAAAAAAATTTACGATACGAATTAATATTTCGCGTGGCTTGCATCGTGGTGCTGAATATATAGATATATAATACTGGGATGTTGATACCTAGAATTATAAGATTGAACTTCTTAGGGGGATGAATACCATTGCGTTTAATCCTCAACCCATCAGTTGTGATAAAAGAAAAAAAATATTACTCGTTACTGTGAGTGTACTGAAGATATATTTTACGATATATCTTCAGAATGCTTAATTTTGCAGACTTAGCAAGTGTATATTTGCTCAAAGTAAGCTGTATAAAAATAACGCGTAGTTAAACAAAAATCATGTCACAGACGGATGGTGGAATTAAACATTCAATGTAATAGCTAGTCGTTTTGGTTTAAGTTGTTCAGCTAACCAACCGTCATGTTACATAGTTAATTACTAAGCAAAAAATATGCGATCCGTTGGTTATTTTGTTACAAACTAGTTGACATCCTGCAATTTGCGCAAACCGAGCGAACGAAGTGAGCGTGGTGCCGTAACACCCATCTTAGCACACTTATGAAAAGAAAAGATTATAAATATAGCATAAAAAGTTTAGCCTAATCGCTGGCTGTTTAGTTGACTGTCTGATTGAACCGTACGCATGCGACATACATATTATATACAGTTACCCAACTACATCAATAAAAACTAGACAGAACAAAATCCACACTACAGTCAAACAAAAGCCAGAATCAACTGACCTGTCGATCTCCGGTTTCCGCCAGATCCACTTTATTGCCCACTACAACAATAGGCACCGCCGTGCTCGCCTTTGTTTCATGGATCTGATCTCTGAGGGCTCTCACTTCAGCAAAGCTTTCCGCGTCGGTTATATCATATACCAAGATAAACGCGTCAGCCGACTGCATAGACAAGGCTCGCATTGCCGGAAACTCATAAGAGCCTGAAGTATCTAAAATATCCAGAGTCAATCTTACTCCCGACACGTTGAAATCTCCATGGTGCATTTCTTCAATAGTTCTTTTATATTTGGGAGAAAAGGTATTGTAGAGGAACTGGCAAATTAAGGATGATTTTCCAACTTTCGCAGCGCCCATCACTACGATTTTGTGTCGAACTGCATTGTTTGTTAGGTTGCCGCTACTCGATACTGTGTCCTCGGTTCTTTCAGTCCTGCAATGATCAAAATCTAACTTAAAATATTTCAAGGCTGTATATCTTTTAGTACTTTCAATTTGCAATTAAATGTACAAACTCAATTTAATTACGTTCTTTGACATTTCGCAGACAAGACTTTATGTTCACATAACTAACAAATACTTTCTCGAAGCTTTTAGCTTAAATGCAAAAATCAAAATGTTATTCCGTTTTAATTTTGGTTTATGCAGAAGTTTTAGTTAAGCACGATGTTAATTCAAGCGCGCATATTTAATGACGTCTCTGTTTCTAAAAGTTTTGTTGCTGATCTGTAGAGAATAGCTAAGTAAAACTTGGCAGTTTTTAAAGTCATTTTAAACAAATATTCAATTAAGAAGCCAACCGTCAGTATTATAAACATGGCTATTGTTTGCTTTGAAAGTCACGGAGTGACTTTCAAACTTATTATTATTCAATCAAATTATTTCTGTTTACGACGATATTACCTCTATAGGAGGAATAAAAAGAAAACAGTTTTATAAAATGATAAAGCAGTTGTTTCTGCTGGTAACTCAAAACAAAGCTTTGTCAAAGGTTCAACTAACTAAGAGTTGATGGACCCGGTAATTACTTATTGTCTGTGAATACTAACAACACAAGTGTAGGTAGGTACATAAAAGATGTGATGTCAACATGATAAATGATAATTTGCGTTGAAAAGGCTATGTGATCCATTACTTTACCAAGCATAATTATGTTAACTATAAACAAATGATCTAAGTTGTTATATTATAACAACTGGGATATTTCCGTCATGGTTTGAATACTGCATCTTGCACCCTATGTCGAAAACCTTCGATTCGATAAAGAATCGAGAAAGAACAGAAGAATCAATATATTTTGCATGCGCATGTCTAGAGGTTTTAACTTAAGCCTTCTACATGCTAAATATTATAAATGTGTCACAAGAAGATGATCGTGAAATTCAGCGTAAAAAAGTAAGTAAATGTTTTTCTACCTCTGGCAATCACAAAACGTTCCTTGCTTCTAATGAAATTACAGTGAATCAGCTTGAAAACAACATCGCCTACTTTCAACCCACATAATTTACTTCCTCTTGCAATTTCATGTTGCTGTCGATACTCTTCAAAACAGGTATTATTTAAGAATATATCATAAACTAAGCACACAGCTATAACTATAAATTTAACTAAGGTTCTAAGAATAATGGCTCGTTAAATTTACGAGTACGTTACAAATGTGATAATGATGTAAATTTTGGAAACAAACGAGGCGATATGCAAAAAAGTGTCGCTTTGGATACACTGTGACTGATAAGACTGAAGGGCACAGGATGTTATCAAATATGACGGCGAGTGAACTTTGAAGTAATAAGCTAGAAAGTTTTAATTACAAAGATAGAATTTTCGTTATCAAAATTAATCTGTCAGGTTTATTCATTTTTGCACAGATAATAATTTCACGTATCGGATTTTTAACATAACAGTTTCACTTAATTAAACTGTTTAATATGTAACAAAATTTTGATATAACTTAAGCACCGTGCAGGGCTGTGCAACGCCTGATCCAGAGGATTTCAACAAAATGAACTGATTCAAATGACAAGTTCATCATAACAATTAGTACTCACTTGCATACTTTACTTTTTAAATGTTTCGCCTTATTTTCGGGATTCAAAGGACAGTGACACATAGAATTGTCCAAGGGAGCCTTCCCAGCTATGGGACTCTACAAACTCTTACTGAAATGTAATCTCTAAGATAGGCATGTGACTGAAGGCATATTAAAAAAGGTATATCCCAGTCAACTTTCGATAACATATAAGTAAAAAGCTTATTATTATTAAAACTTATTATTATCATTAGCAAAACAAACAAACATATTACCTACAAAATAATTCATATAAAGAAGTGCAGTCACAAGTCACACCTGTAACAGTGGTGTTGAAGTGTAACCAAGACACCATGTCAATTATTACCACATAATCGGTCGCCAGAGCTCTGCTTGCGGTTGGCAACAGTAATATACGACACAAGTCGGTCGGTGATGCTGAGCGCGTGCCAATAATTCCTGGAATTGACGTTGTTGACCGCAGTCACAGTGTAAGAGGATCAGTTTATCGAATTAAAGTCATTGAAGATATTTAAACACACGAGATAATTACTTTGGTTACTTAGAAATAAAAGTTGTGAAGAACTTGATTTAGAAAAATTATGAATAGAATATCAAGTCCATTTGGTGCACAAGAAAAAAACAGTTTGTAGTTGATGTCATATCTAGTAAAGTATAACAATCAAACATTTGATTATATAAGATATTGAATATTCAACAATTATTAGAGGCTGTGGCTTCCATGATCAAAGCCGATCAAGTTTTAAACCCATTGTATTACGAAACAGGCGCCCACATAGACAAATTAACACATATGTGGCTTGCCGGTGATATAACACCAGGTACTTAATCAGAAACGTTGTCAGAGAATATTACTTGAGACAAGTTGATAAAGTAAAGAGAGGAAAGGTTATATGAATACTTCTAGTTTTCAAAGGGATGTTTGATGTTGGACTTAAAGCGAATACTTGCTTTTCATAGAAACTTCCTTCATTTATGAAAATGCTATTTTTAAAGCAAAACATAAATATATTTCCAAAGTACCAGTGGTATATATCCGGTCTATCAGGTGCAGACAGATGTTCCACCCGTTTATGGCTGGCGTGCCGAAAATTCGAATGGAACGTTTCGACAGCTCGTTTTTGGTTCGTGCCACCAAAGAGTGAATTTATCTGCTTGCGTCTGTTTCTTCAGACAAATATAACGCTTAAGTAATATAAAACTTTCAAGTACGTATAATGTGATTAGGTATCTTTTGGACAAGCGTGTACCTTGTCTTCATCGTCACTATCCACCAAGTAAGATGGAAAATAAAAAAAACATGTACTTTTTTCCCAGAAAAACGCACCAATTGTGTGGCCCAAAAGTAGACAAAGTTTCTACACGGCATAAAAAATGCATCTTTGATACTTCATAACTCGGAAACGTTTACGCTTTACGAGATTCTGTTGACCGATATTTTATGTTTGTTTTGATTTTAACTATTGATTTATGAGTTCATGAGTTATGAGTTACCTACGTTAGCTTGCTTTGTGTATCTGGTGGACCAATATTCCACAAGCATATTTTCTTAAAACCCTTGCATTTTTTCTCAATTAAAGTAATTATTTACAATTATTAACAATTAAAACTGTTAAAAAAATATTTCCTACTAAAATCGATTCCGTTGACACACATGCAAGTTTATAAACGAAACTTACTATTATGTACATTTCATCTAAGCTATTATCGTTGTTTGTTCAGGTAACAGAGAGTTTAAACAGAACTCGTGGCACCTCATAAATTGAAAACAAACTTTCGACAATAATTTACTAAGTGATTTTCTATGCATGGTCGCGAAAAAGCTAAAAAAAAATAAGAAAAAAAAGGTTTTTGGCGTTCCGGCACAAAATGCAGGGTTTTATATTTTCAGTAAAGATTTGGCGTTCAAACTCCAAATAAATCTTTGTAAATATAAATAGTAATATGAAAAAAAAGTCGTATTAGTAAATAATTAATCTACATGTCTCGAATGTTTTTTATGATAAATTGGCAGGCGTTCGTCTTCCATCTGGCTTGCTGGAAAGTCACGATGAAGACGAGACCAATAGACAACTGTCCAAGAGGTATCTATTCGGCATATATAATAAAGCGTTATATTTGCCTGCAAAAACAGATGCAAGCAGATCATTTCATTATTTGACGACACAAATAAAAAATAATAAAAAACAGCTATCGGAACGCTTCGCGTGATTTTTAGGCACGCAAACCACAAACCGTGGAATTACTGGTTGCGCATGATAGACTGGTAGAGGCTTCTATTAAATTTAAAAAAAAAAGCAATTTGCACACTCTCCATCGGACGATCCATAAAAAAACGACTAGAAACTTTGCAACCATGTGCGACACGGTGTAATCTCGAAGACGTCTTACTCGTCGGGTGATTTTCGTAGATGATGTTCCGCCAGACCTTTGTGAAGCTATCTGTGCCATGGTTTCTATCTGCCAATCGAATTTTTGTTTCGACGTGATGGTCGTGCCCAGAAGCCCTAGATAAATGATAATCTGTACAGAACACTTTGGAAAGATAATGAGCTCTTTTTACCGTATGCTTGGGTTCTGAAGAGTTAAACTTAATAAAACACCAGTTTTACTCCCCAATCGGAAACACTACGTAGCATCAGATTGACCCGTTCGATCATCGACATTATACGATGCTGGATCTAGTTTGGACTCGCTTGTACATTACATATATATATATATATATATATATATATATATATATTATATATCTCAAATATTGCTGTTATCAGCGTAACCAAAATGTCTTCCGATAAAAAGTCATTAATGTGCAGTAAAAATTATAATATTGCAGAGAAAAACAGATCTCTGAGAAACGCCCGGAATATAAGTTCAATCACATAAAAAGCCTTTGACGACCACTAGAATCAAAAATTTCCTCAGAAAATCAAACATTCAGTAGCTCAGTCGAAATGGTTTATAAAACGCTGGAATCTTGCTTAAGTTATTATTATTATTATCATTATTATTAAAATAACTTAATGATAGTCCCGGTTTTTTTTTTTGTTTTTTTTTGGTTCCCCTCCACGGGAAGGGCAGGAGGACATAAAAAATGCTCTGACGCATACTCCGCATAGTTATGTGGGACTCGTCCCGACGCCTACCAGAACCATACCCACTAAAAAACCCCCTGTCGGCTCGTGCATTTTTGCCACTCAGCCTTCATCTGAGCGACGGCCAATTGGAGAAAGAGGCCGCGCCAGCGGGGCCCTTAAGGGGTCACCCGCTGAGATTCACATAGCACTGAAGGTGCTCAAAAATGAAAAGTAAAAATAAAAACATTAAAAATGAAAAAAAAATAAAAATTGCATTAATTCGGATTTACGTTAGAATTAGAATTTACGTTAGAATTAGGATTTGCGGCCTGAAGGGCCTCGAGAGCTAAAGTTAACTGCGTAGGTTCGCCCGTGTGCGCGTTTCTCGGCCTAGCGACTTTGAATTTCGAATCTAACACAGGAGCAGAACATAAAATCGACTGTGACTGCGGGCTCTCTTATATCGGTCAAACCAAACGAAATGTGTCAACTCGCATTAAAGAACACATCTCTGATGTTAAAAATAAACGAACCTCAAAATCTGCAGTTTGTGAACATTCCATAGACAAGCCCAACCATTATTTAAGATTTGATACCGTGAAGATCCTAGCAAAAGAGAAACATTTTATACCTAGGATGGTCAGAGAAACTATTGAAATTAAAAAACATCCAAATTTCAATAGAGAAGATGGTTGGAAACTTTCATCAACATGGGATCCAATACTTAAAAACATCAAAACGAAAAACCAGCAAACTGTTAGACTGCAAACTCAGGACACAGTCAGTGCCTTTTGTGTCAATCCGGGACGTTATGCGAGAAGACTGAGAAACAGATGGCGTTAATATGTATTGACAATCATGTAGTTTTTATTACTGGCAATAGATGAACAACACCTTAGTCTATCGTGACCACGGCAACTGCAAAGATGCCGAAACGTCGAAATAATTTTAAAATTAACTAAAATATACGCGATAATATCCGGTAAAAAGTGTTTTATTTAAAGTATGCATCGCGAAAATTTAAGAATAGATTTAATTACCCGCTACGGAGCGGTAGTTGCAAACAAAATACGATCGCTTGAGTGCATGAAGAAAAAGAAATCACGGCTGCTGACATCGTTAAACTTTCTCAAAAGATGTCGGGATAACAACCTTCTCCCGGTATGTGTGAGAATATCTCCGAAGAAAGACATCCGGGGGAGTGCCGAAATTCTTCACCAAGCAAGCACAAAACTACTGATCCAGTTAATACAACAACATCGGTATGACATATTTCGAACAGACGAAATTATTCAAAATTCAAAAAACGATCTTGCATTGACTCTGTCCCATTCGGATTTCGCGAAAGTTGAAGATTTTACGAATAAAAGGGCGTACTATGTCTACAACATCTATAAAAATAAACAAATTAGCAAATTTCAAAAACTCAATAACAAAAGGATGACTCATGAACCCTTTCAGCCTTCAATCAGCTCAACCACAGAGAATCAATCAACTTTTTCGCTTGAACGTACAGTTGTCAATGTGTCAAAACAAACATTGGAAACAAATGTTATAAAAGTTTTATCAAAGGGCTTAAATTTTGCACCAACTCCGTCTAGAATACCGGTAGAAGACATAATCTGTCGCGTAGAAGACTGTCTTTTCACAAACAAACTTTCAAAGGAAGATTCTGAAAGTATACGGCAAGATATCTCCGGCGTATTAAGACGCAATAGTCTACCGAAATCGAATCTTTCCAGAGAAGAACGCCTTGCATTGAAGACCTTACGCAATAATGACGAGTTAACAGTTCTCCGTGCAGATAAAGGAAATGCTACCGTAGTGATGGATACATCTGAATATAACGAAAAAATCTTGGAGTTGTTAGCGGATGAAAACACATACAAAATGGTGAATCACGACCCCACCAACAGGATTATAAAGAAAACATCCACTTTAATACAAAAATACAAAGATTTGTTACATTTAGATGTGAAAAAGTTAACACCAGCAAGTGCAAAACCACCAAAACTGTATGGGTTACCAAAAATACACAAAGCTAAAGTACCTTTGAGACCTATTGTGAGCCAGCTAGACACACCAACTTACAAGCTGGCCCAGCACTTAGCAATTGTGCTCTCACAACTGCGAGGAAAGACAAGTGCATATGTAAAGGATTCTTACCATTTTGTTAGTGACCTTAAAAATCTCAAGTTAACTAACAATGAAACTATGGTTAGCTTTGATGTGTCGTCTCTATTCACCTCACTACCTGTTAGAGACTGCATTGATATAGTAAAAAGGAAGCTAAGTGAGTCAAACTTGCCCGAGGAATATGCAGAACTATTAGAGCTATGTTTAACATCTGGCTACTTCATGTGGAATAACAATTACTACATTCAAATTGATGGTGTTGCCATGGGGTCTCTGGTGTCACCTGTTGTAGCTGACATTTACATGGAGAACTTCGAGGAGCAAGCGCTCCGAATGGCACCTGTTGTGCCGAAGATATACAAGAGGTACGTTGACGACACCTACACTATATTACCTAAGCATGAAGTGACTGCATTCCTAAACCACCTCAATTCCCTTAATTCTAAAATTAAATTCACTATGGAATTGGAGCAGGAGAACAAATTAGCTTTCTTAGATGCCTTAATACAAAGAAATCCTGATGGTACACTTAGCCATACTGTTTATAGGAAACCCACCCACACTGACCGATATCTAAATGGGAAATCCCATCACCACCCGAGCCAATTATCTGCCGTAGGCAACTCTTTGTTTCAGAGAGCACATGGAATCTGCGATCCCCAACACATTAATGAGGAACTCAACCACCTGGTTAAAGTGCTGCGGGATAACGATTTAAAAACACCGCGTCGCCGTCGCAGAAACCGCGTAAAGCCACTCACAGTTGAACGAAGACCAGCATTCCTGCCTTATATAAAGAGTGTTACTGACAAGATAGGAGGCATTCTTCGGCGAGCTTCAATCAAAACTATCTACAAGCCGCACTCAAAGATAAGCCAGCATCTTCGTCCAATAAAATCAAGCATCCCTTTACAAGATCCAGGCGTTTATAAAATCGACTGTGACTGCGGGCTCTCTTATATCGGTCAAACCAAACGAAATGTGTCAACTCGCATTAAAGAACACATCTCTGATGTTAAAAATAAACGAACCTCAAAATCTGCAGTTTGTGAACATTCCATAGACAAGCCCAACCATTATTTAAGATTTGATACCGTGAAGATCCTAGCAAAAGAGAAACATTTTATACCTAGGATGGTCAGAGAAACTATTGAAATTAAAAAACATCCAAATTTCAATAGAGAAGATGGTTGGAAACTTTCATCAACATGGGATCCAATACTTAAAAACATCAAAACGAAAAACCAGCAAACTGTTAGACTGCAAACTCAGGACACAGTCAGTGCCTTTTGTGTCAATCCGGGACGTTATGCGAGAAGACTGAGAAACAGATGGCGTTAATATGTATTGACAATCATGTAGTTTTTATTACTGGCAATAGATGAACAACACCTTAGTCTATCGTGACCACGGCAACTGCAAAGATGCCGAAACGTCGAAATAATTTTAAAATTAACTAAAATATACGCGATAATATCCGGTAAAAAGTGTTTTATTTAAAGCAGTATATGAGACTGAATCTCGAACAAGATGATTGGGATGGGATTCGGCGCGTTTGAAGAACGATTCTGAGAGTGTTTTGAGGTGCTGTTGCACTGTAGGTAGTTCAAGATCTCTGTGCAGGTCCGCGTTGCGCACATACAAAGGTGCGTCTGTGGCCCTGCGGCAGAAGAGATTTTGAACCACCTGCAGCTTATACAGGACGGAGGGATTGGCGTGGGCAAAGACTGGCGAAGCATATGACATGACGGGTCTAACGCAGACCTTATAAAGCGTACGTTTATTTCTAAAAGACATTTTACTTTTTCTACCTATCATACTATTTAAGCGGCTTAAGTAGAAACGCGCGAGTTTCGTTACTCTATCGACGTGTAGCTTAAAAGAAAGCGTCTGATCTAAGGTGACGCCTAAGTATTTGATACTGCGCTTCCAGGGGATGGGAATACCAAACATTCGAATGTGGGGATCGTTGCGGCGATTACGACGTTTGTGGTCGAATAGAATGGCAGAACTCTTTTCTGGGTTGACATCGATACGCCATTTTTGAAACCAAACACCGAGGGCGTTTACGGCCTTTTGGAGTCTGGTGATGTTATACGGGATCCTTTTACCTTTAGTGTAAAGGGCGGTATCGTCTGCAAAGAGGGCGAGTTCGACGCCTTTCGGCGGGATGGGCATGTCATTAGTGTACACGGTGTACAGCAGAGGGGCGAGGACTGAGCCTTGCGGGACTCCAGTCTTTATGGGACGAGGCGCGGAGAGCGTGCCTTCATGTTTGAATCTAAAAGTACGGTCTTTAAGAAACGACGCTATTAATCTGACTAGGCGAACCGGTAAGCCTATTTTATAGAGTTTAAAAACGAGACCGCTGTGCCAGACTTTGTCGAATGCCTTGGCTACGTCAAAGAGAACCGCGATTGATTTTTTACGATGCGGATAGAATCCTTCGAGAATGTACTCAACGATTGGATGGACTTGCTGAGGGCAGGAGTGCTTAGCGTGAAAGCCGAACTGGTGGGGAATAATGAGAGGGTCGCCATCCGTTGGAAACAGATGGTTCCGCATTCGAGAGAGTATGACTCTTTCGAGAAGTTTAGACATTGCCTTGAGGAGGCTGATGGGTCTGTGATTAGCCGGGATGTTCAGAGGTTTACCCGGCTTGGGAATGCCTATGACTGTCGCTTCTTTCCAGGCTTTTGGAAAGTAGCTATGGTCGAAGCAGGCATTGAAGATGATAGCTAACAAGGTAAGCACCTGCTGTGGCAGGTGCTTAAGTGCGTGGTTGGAAATTCCATCCGCACCCGGAGCCTTTTTGGACTTTTGCTTTCTAATGAGAAGCAAGATTTCATCATTAGAGACTGTGACGGGGTCGTCGGTGATAGGGAGAGATTCTCTGCGGAGAACTTCGTCCTCCACCGCCTGGATGTGGGAGGGATCCGCGGGTTGCGTGCTGGGCGAACATTGTGCCGCTATGCTGTCGGCGAAGCATTCAGCTTTCTCTTCGACTTCGAAGGCAATGGTGCCGTCGGGACGAGTGAGAGGAGGAACGTGAGAGGCGGTGTCTACGCGTAAAGCTCGGGCCTTCGATAATACGCTTGGTGGGACGGGGAGATATTCTCCATGAGATCGTTAAACTGAGTGTCACGGAGTTCCGCGAGGCGAGACCTAACTTTACGTTGAACCTGATTCGCAGCTGTTCTATATGCGGGCGTGGGATATTTCTTGGCTCTCCGGAGAGCCGCGTTCTTAGCTTTAATGAGATTGCTAACGGCTAAGGGAAGCGCGGGTTTGCCTTGCTTAGCAATGATTACGTTGTCGCTGATGGCTGAGTTGATAGCATCAGTGAGATTATCGACTATCGAATCTATTTTAATCGGGCTGTCTAATTGGTCGGGCGAAATCGCGAGCGGAGAGTTCGGTGCCTCTAAGGCTGAAACTAACGTATTTTTAAAGCCTTTCCAGTTGGTAAAGGTCTTAGGAGATGTGACGTTATCGTTAGGCGCGCCTAGCACGACGGAGACGGGGCGATGGTCGGAGCCTAGGTCATCGAGCGGTTCGATGGACCTGAGATCAAGATTGATTCGCTTGATAATTGCAAAGTCGAGGATGTCAGGAGAATAGGTCGGGTTGTTGGGATAGTGAGTGGGAGTGATGGGGGATATGACGTCTAAGTCAAGGGAGTTAGTGATGTCGAGGAGAGCGATACCGCTGGTGTTGGTCGATAGGCACATCCAGTCAGTATGTTTGGAGTTAAAGTCTCCGAACATAATGACTGAATGGCCGAGGGCGAGAATGGCCTCAAAGTCGCTGCGGATTGGTCTGGTACCACTAGGTATGTAGATTGAAGCTATGATGATGGTCGGATGACCAGTCATAGCCAATCTACACACAGTGGCCTCCATGTTGAGGAGAGGAGGGGTAGGGAGAGGACAGCAATGGAAGCCTCTTTTGTAATATATAGCGGTGCCGCCGTAACCGTCGGAGTTGGGCCTATCGTTGCGAGTAAACGCGTACTCAGGAATAGCGTATCCCCTGGAGCGGTTTGGAGTAAGCCATGTCTCCTGGAGAAGGAATAAGTCAGGTTCTTTGTTCTGAAGGAACAGTTTAATCTCGGGAAGGTTAGTGCTCAGGCTACGAGCGTTAAAAGATACTAGGGATAAGCCCTTGGGTTTAATACGACTGGACACGGGATTCGCGGGTCTAGACATTATAATTTACTTATTTACGATTTTATACGAATATAAAAAAAAAAAAATTAATAAATTTACAACGAACTTAGGAGCGAGTGATGCTCGGCTAACGCAAATAAACGCTCTTGAGGAGAGCGGGCGGCTCGCAGTTTGCGTGCGAGTACGGAAATTTCGTTAATATCGACGTTTTGAATAACGTCGAACACGGTCTTCATATCCTCAGCCAACGACGACTGAGGTACGAATACCGGAGCGGGACGCGGCCCTACGGAAGCTACGGGAGCTGGGATGGGTCGGGAAGGTGCAGGCGGGACGGCCGGACGCTGCCTCCAAGACAGAGCCGGAGTAGGCGTCGGCTGAACCGGCTTTGCTTCCGGGGGACCCCGGTTGCGCAGCGGCGGGAAGTTAGCAGGAGTGAGCGGCGGCGCCGGTTTAGGCGCGACCCTCTTGGTGGTGGAGCGCGGAGCGCGCGGGCAACCCCTGTAGTTAGCTGTGTGGCCGGACTGGCCGCACAGCACACAGGCAGGGGCGGAAGTGGATTCAGGAGTGCGAGTGCACTCCTTTGTGAAATGTGGATCCAGGCACTTAACGCACCTGGGGGGAGCTGAGCAGTTAGCCGCTGCGTGGCCATATAGCTGGCAGCGGTGGCACTGCCCAGGGTGACCGCGGGGGTTGGGACGCTCGACTGAGATGTTCGAGAGTCCGCAGATTGTGCGAGCCTCTTTGAAAATCTCCTTCGAGTTGGGAGTATTTGACAGGATTACTAAAGCTAAAGGAAAACGCCTACCGCGGTTGAAGTGCATCTTGTGCACTGCTGTGACCGGGAAACCCTGAGACTTAAGGTCCTCGAGGATGTCTTCGTTACTGAGTTCGAACGGGACGCCCCGTAGTACTGCGCGGATCTTACGCTCCTCCGGGAGGGCGTAGGTGTGATACGCGATTTTATTTAACGAGAGTAACCTGGTAAACGCGCGGAAGTCGTCGACGGTCGCTACTTGAATTTTGATTGTATCGCCAGCGTTGGCGGCTTTTAAGTAATTAATTTTGTGCTCTTTGCACAAGTTTGAAACCGCGGTCCAGCGCGCTTTTTCACGCAGGAATACGGGTGGAGGGAGCTGAGGCTTCGGCGGGACGGGAGCGCAGCGAGTCGCTGGCTTCGATGTGACCGACGGAGTCGCGGTTACTACGAGCGGTGTTAACGGCGCGGGGGCTGGTGTTGAAGACAGCGGGGAGGGCTCGGGTATTGAAGATACCGAAGCTTTCTTAGAGCGCTTCTTGGAGCGCTTGGCGACAAGTTGAAACTCGGGCTCAGGAGAGCCGGTTAAGGTGACGGCATCTGACGACGTATCAGACGCGGGTTCGGAGTCGCTCCCGGGAGCGGTACGCTTGCGACGCGACGCGTGAGAGGATGCGACCGATTCGCAGTCCATCTCGGACGAGGCGGGAGACGAGGAAGAGCTGTAGACCTGAGGGGTCTCGACGTTGGAGGCCTGAGGGGCCGGGTTTGAGGCCTGAGGGGCCGAAGTTAAGGCCTGAGGGGCCGGGGTTGAGGCCTGAGGGACCGGGGTTGAGGCCTGAGGGGCCGGGGACGCGATTGATGCCTGCAAGGCCTGCGTTATGATGTCATTTGGGATGTAGACGCCTATCGCAGCAAGCGCCTGGGTGAACGCGTTAATAGCGCTTAGCGGATCCATTAGGGAGGGTTGGGACAGTAATATTAATAAATATAAGTATAATAAAAGATGCCTAGTTCCCAAAACCTAGCAAAATCCTAGCGGCTAACCTCCCTACCAGCGGTAGGGGGGCTGGGGAGGAAAACTTAAAACTAACAGTAGTACGCCGAAGGCCGCTACTTAGAAACCTAAAAAAGGGTACGCAGGTAAAGAGTTGGCCGCGTTAGGGTCAACCTTTACCTACAGAAAGGACAAATACACACGAAAACACACAAATATGATAAAAATAAATATGAAAATAGGAGAAAAATAAATAAAATAGAGAAGAGAAATAAATAAAAATAAAAAGGACTGGTTCAGTACAAATTCGTTGTCACCGTTAAGTATCCTTTGCACTGAAACCAGACTACTTACGCTGGGCACAACACTGCACTCAGCACAAGCACAACACAACTTAGCACAGCACTTTGAAGACTAAGGGGCATAGTCGCAAAGAAAAATACGCACTTCGATAGCACTCAGAGGGAGTAGAAAACCTTGAAAACCGTAGCACGGAACCAACACGCTAGACTGTGACGTCAGTGGCCTGAGCGCCACGGAATAGCGGGAAAGGACCGATCAACGGAGAACGGGGCTTGCACGTCCGCACCGCGTGGCGATCGGAGCGAGAATGATAGTCCCGGTTAAAAACCTCGGCTATATTCAAAGATACGGCTATTGCCTCACAGAGGGGCCCACTAAGGCCATGCTCCATAGATGCGTGACGTATGCTAGGTCTAAAGTTGCGCGTCCACTACGAAAATCATACTGGTTGTTGCCGAAGAGCTTATTGGTCTTCAGGCACTTCAGGCAATTATCACTCAGTATAAGTAATTGCAACAGGGCTTTTATTTGTTTGTACTGCATGGCCGCTCTTTGCTTGTACTCGTTGTACGTTCGCAAGCTTCTAGAATCTTGGGACCCATCCATTACTTTATGGGAGTTACGATATCAAAACACAAGACAACTCGGCTTCACAATGTTTTGAAAATGTTGCAGGAATACCATCCTTATTCACGTGTAGTTTTGCAAGCATTTGAGTACCTCTTTCTGGTGTACGGCGGCATTTATCTTTGGGCCGAATGGAGGTAACATAGATTGGCTTTTTACTTTGCGATCTAGACGTGAATATTTCGCAAATGGCAGTGACGGGTGAAAGAAACTTGGCTCAACCAACTTGGCAAGAAAGTATTATTAGCCGTGGGACGCTAGGTTGTATCCGATATGGCTAATGTGGTCAAAACCGAGCTCGTCTGTCCCCCTTTTTGCATGACTTGGCAACTGCACTGCTTCTTGGTCAAAGATTCAAAGATTTGCTTCTGCGAGCATCAGCTTTTCAGCATGAATGCAATCGTCATTAAACGTTGGGCGAGCTTTGGTCTCTAGGAGAATACTTCAGAGAATAGTATATCCCAAGAGATTCCCATACCTTGACATATTACACTGAAAATAGAATCATCGCAGCACGATAGTCTACGTTATGGATCAGAGGTGAATGAAAGCGGCAAAGAGATCAAGTCGGATTTGCCCATGAAGGGTTCCGTAGTAGCAAGGTACATAACATAAAAGTTCTTGTAGTTCGTTGTAACTTTGATCAATGCTCTAATAATAGTGTATTTTGGAATTAAGTTATTGATAAGTAAACATTATAATAAGGTACCTAAATGATGGGATTTAGATCTAACTATACGCGAGCCCATATAGGCTTGTGATAGCTAAACGAGCTAATATATATTCCAGTTTGACAAGAAATATTTCCAAAAATATTACGTGTGCGTCCTCACGTAGTTGGACAAGGTGGTAATAACTTCCTGTATCCAGCGTTCTGCATGAATGACAGTATACAATTATCTTTCAAAAAATCTTTGTTGAAGTCTCCAAAAACTAATGTTGGCATATTGTTGTTGCAAAAATCATTTTTGTTTATGAACTCCATGAAAGTTTTTTTTGTACATCTGGGCGATTTGTATAATGCAAATTTTCAATGATTATTATATTCAAATGAAACTGCTTCAACGTGACCAAAAGTTGACCAACGGGTTGCTGTAAGTAATTTCTGGGAGACGTGATGTGTAACGACGTCATCTTCCAGGACGTTATTTGGGTTTCATACATGGGAGAAAGTATCTTTAGCCAAGGAATTCATACTTATACATAACTATATATTATATATTTATTATTATAAATAACACTTAAGTTTTATTCTAATATGAGTAGGTATTATCGAATTAGGTAGGTATATTATGTATTTAGATGTAAGGAAATGAACAGAAAATCACAAAACTTTTATTAGGTTGACGTTTTATAGTAAGTACTTACCAATTTCTAGGCAGTAAATGAGGGTAAAAGAATAATTTCGATGTAAGTAATTATAATTAATTTTATCCAACGAAAACAGTATCAAATCATAAACGTACTATATTAATCATTCGCAAATGTATCGAAAATAATTAGCTCCGCGCGTACGAGTGTCTGCCCTCACGTGTCTGCCCGTTAGAGTAAGCTCCCGCACGCTCCGCACCCGCAACCGATCAAGCCACGCCCCGCGTGAATTATATTATTATTTACTTAGCCACCTATTACAGATTTATTATTAGAAAATAATGGTTCAGGGATTATGTATAAGGTTTATGTTTATGAAATTAATTGCTTTTTTAAAATTTATTATTTTTATATTTGAATTGATTGTATGAAAGGTAAATTGCTGTTTACGATTTATGATGTATGAAAAAAACTATTTATTAGATCTCGTTCAAACCAATTTTCGGTGGAAGTTTACATGGTAATGTACATCATAGATTTTTTTTTTAGTTTTACCATACTCTTATTTTAGAAGTTACAGTGGGGGAGGACACACATTTTATCACTTTGAAAGTGTCTCTCGCGCAAACTATTCAGTAAAGAAAAAATGATGTTAGATACCTAAATATCATTTTTGAAGACCTATCCATAGATAACCCACACGTATCGGTTTGAAAAAAGTTCTAAGTATTTATTGTCAAATAGTCCCCAAAATTTATTGTTTTTTTTCCTATTTTTGTGTAATATCTGAATGCGGTTCACAGAATACATCTACTTACCAAGTTTCAACAGTATAGTACTTAAAATTTCGTAAAAAAGTGGCTGTGACATACGGACGGACAGGCAGACAGACAGACATGACGAATCTATAAGGGTTTCGTTTTTTGCCATTTGGCTACGGAACCCTAAAAAGTTTCCCTATACAAGTAAATGCATACCAAAGAGCAACTTAAAACAACAACTAAGAATAATTTATGCATACGTAGTCTGAATGACTAATCCAAAAGTGAGTATTGTTTTGTTTTTATCACAAAAACGCTGAAAAAAGGATGTCGCTCTGCCTGATATGGGCTATCTACGAGTATATATACACGGGATGTTATCAGCTATGGATAAACAAGTACTACGGATCAATATCGTCCACTAACGTTTTGCAAAACTTGACGAAACAGTTTAACGGTATGCTCTTAAAGATATGACAATACGAATAAATAACAAAATGGCGACTGAAAAATTTCATAGTCCCGAACGTAAGCACATATATTGCACATTCTAGCAATAAATATAATTAGTTTTGTATGTTGTTAAATGCTTGCCGTTAAAATGGCATTTATTTTCTACAGTACGCATAGTACCAGTTTTGTTATGCTTTTTATTTAGATTACGTCATATTAAGTTAAATGTATAAAATTGTTGTAATTAGATAATCACGTCTATTATATTATGATGCGATCACTAAACTAAACAAAATTATATATCGAAAATGTGAATTTTCGTTTTCGAATAACTTTATTTTCTATGAAACCCTAAATACACAGAATCGTCCAATAAATTATATTTTACATTTACAATTGCACAAAATAATTAATTTGTTCAAATATTTTATTAAAAGACCAAAATGTTTTTCAATAAAAAAAGCAATTCAAATTACGTGTTAATGAAGTAATATTGGGTTTAAATTTTTTAGTGACATATACGTGATACAAATATGCATGGGTTGCCACAGGATACTGATTGTCACACTGTCATAGATTCGCGTATAGGCGATTGTTTTAACATGATGGGTGTCAGGGTTGTAACACTTCGTAAATTTAGACTATCACGTTTGACATTGAAAAATACGAGTAGATTATTCTGTGTTATTCGTAGTACCAAAAATATGAGTATTCATTCAACATTTAATTATTATTATAACACAAGATTTTTCACTTAGAATTTGTAAATATAGTACCCAGACAAAATAATGTTTTATTATATAAAAGAAGTGCATTTTTTTATTTTTTACTAATACTAAAATAATATTTTTGTACAATAAGCCCACAGGTCATTTTCGTTTTCTTTGTATATTTACATATATAAATTGAAGAGTATACAAATAATCAACAAATAACCGCAAAAAAAATTATTTAGTCTGGTTACGGGAATAAGTTTATGAACCTCTGGTCTCCTGTCGCAAAACTCGCTGATAAGAGGGGCCACATCAATCCTTTACCGTTGTTAACAAACTTCTGTGGATATTTTAGACATCTAGCATGTTAAATTGTTTTTGTAATGACCTGAAAGAACTGAGTTCGATTACACGACCTCGAAGTCCTGAAACCTTGTAGAGGAGATTGCTAAGGAGATAAAGATTGATTAATGATGACAAGTAATTCTCTAAACTAGCAATGGGCGTATAGTATTTCAGGTTTTTATCATCACTTCATTAAGAAAGGTTAATTAGGGTTTCATGAATCCACTTGGGATAATAGATCAAAAAAACATTTTTAGTTTTTAGATTTAAAATGATAAAAACGTCTAACTGGTAAATTTAGAAATGCTACAAAATTTTAAAATTTCCTCAAAGAGATTTGTTTATTTTGATGAAAATTTTATTACGTACAAAATGTGATTTTCAATATAGTTAGTTTTTGTTTTACTTTGCAATCCTATTAGAATACTTTAGAATGTATTAAGTGTTCTACACACTTAACCCTACTCAGTCCCAGATGCTATTTGTGAGGATCACGATTTACCCAAAATATCTGGAATATTATTACCTAGTTGGAACTTTAGGTCTAGGACCAAGGCTTTAGAAATCAAATTCCTTTGTTTATATTCAAAATTCTAGTTTCTACGTATACTACGAAAAACATCTTAAAATCTAAGGTACCGGTGTGGTTATCAAATCACAAAAGTTAACCCTTTTCGGTAGCAGGTGTCCAAATATAGGAGTGTTTCAAAATTATTTACAAGCTAGATGTAATACGTAATTTTCAAAATAGCTTTGTTCAATTACGAAAGTTAAATGAGAACCAGCAATGTGACCTGAAAAAATAAATTGTATAAAACCTGTTCCAAACTAGTTTTCTATTTTTAAAGTGAGAAAATTTTTTCTCATTTTAAACTTTTAAATGTATAAACTCATGTTAAAATTATGGTAAATTTTCATAAAGCAATGAAAAACCATTGATATCCGTGTAATGCTAAGTTTAATATGGTTAGCAAAAATTAATCAAATATCACATCTTGCAAATTAACCTGTCTCTTAAAAATACGAACGATACTTCGTAATTATATCCAGTTATCGGATAAATTTTTTAAATTTCCTTCACTATAAGTAGAACAATGGAAGGCAAATGGTTCGGATTCTCGCTCCGATCGCCACGCGGTTCGGACGTGCAAGACCCAGCTCTCCGTTGATCGGTCCCTTCCCGCCATTCCGTGGCGCTCAGTTTACTGACGTCACAGTCTAGCGTGTTGGCTCCGTGCTACGGTTTTCTAAGTCTTTCTACTCCGTCTGAGTGCTTTCGAAGTGCGATTTTTCTTTGCGACTAAGCCTCTTAGTCTTCAAAGTGCTGTGCTAAGTTGTGTTGTGCTTGTGCTGAGTGCTGTGTTGTGCCCGGCGTAAGTAGTCTGGTTTCAGTGCAAAGGATACTTAACGGTGACAACGAATTTGTACTGAACCAGTCCTTTTTATTTTTATTTATTTCTCTTCTCTATTTTATTTATTTTTCTCCTATTTTCATATTTATTTCTATCATATTTGTGTGTTTTCGTGTGTATTTGTCCATTCTGTCGGTAAAGGTTGACCCTAACGCGGTCAACTCTTTACCTGCGCACCCTTTTTTAGGTTTCTAGGTAGCGGCCTTCGGCGTACTATTGTTAGTTTTAATTTATTCTCCCCAGCCCCCCTACCGCTGGTAGGGAGGTTTGCCGCTAGGGTTCGCTAGATTTTTATTTAGGAATTCTAGGCATTTGTTATATAAATAGGCGCTAGGTTTGTTAGGGAACCTAGGCATACATTATATATTTATATATTTCATATTATCCCAAGCCCTCCAATGGACCTTGTAAACGTTCTTAGGTCGTTCGCCCAGGCGCTCGCGGCGTCCGGTTGCCCCATCCCAGATGACGTACTAACGCAGGCCTTACAGGCTACTATCGCGTCCCCGGCCCCTCAGGCCTCAACCCCGGCCCCTCAGGCCTCCAACGTCGAGACCCCTCAGGTCTTAAGCTCTCCCGCGTCTCCCGCCTCGTCCGAGATGGACTGCGAATCGGTCGCATCCTCTCACGCGTCGCGTCGTAAGCGTACCGCTCCCGGGAGCGACTCCGAACCCGCGTCTGATACGTCGTCAGATGCCGTCACCTTAACCGGCTCTCCTGAGCCCGCGTTTCAACTCGTCGCCAAGCGCTCCAAGAAGCGCTCTAAGAAAGCTTCGGTATCTTCAATACCCGAGCCCTCCCCGGTGTCTTCAACACCAGCCCCCGCGCCGTTAAAATCGCTCGTAGTAACCGCGTCTCCGTCGGTCACATCGAAGCCAGCGACGCGCTGCGCTCCCGTCCCGCCGAAGCCTCAGCTCCCTCCGCCCGTCTTCCTGCGTGAAAAAGCGCGCTGGACCGCGGTTTCAAACTTGTGCAAAGTGCACAAAATTAATTATTTAAAAGCCGCCAACGCTGGCGATACAATCAAGATTCAAATAGCGACCGTCGACGACTTCCGCGCGTTTACCAGGTTACTCGGATTAAACCAAATCGCGTATCACACCTACGCCCTCCCGGAGGAACGTAAGATCCGCGCAGTACTACGGGGCGTCCCGTTCGAACTCAGCAACGAAGATATTCTCGAGGACCTTAAGTCTCAGGGTTTTCCGGTCACAGCAGTGCACAAGATGCACTCCAACCGCGGTAGGCGTTTTCCCCTAGCGTTGGTAATCTTGTCGAATACTTCCAACTCGAGGGAGATCTTTAGAGAGGCTCGCACAATTTGCGGACTCTCAAATATCTCCGTCGAGCGTCCCAACCCCCGTGGTCACCCTGGGCAGTGCCACCGCTGCCAGCTCTATGGCCACGCAGCGGCTAACTGTTCAGCTCCCCCCAGGTGCGTTAAGTGCCTGGATCCACATTTCACAAAGGAGTGCACTCGCACTCCCGAATCCACTTCCCCCCCTGCCTGTGTGCTGTGCGGCCAGTCCGGCCACACAGCAAACTACAGGGGTTGCCCGCGCGCTCCGCGCTCCACCACCAAGAGGGTTGCGCCTAAACCGGCGCCGCCACTCACTCCTGCTAACTTCCCGCCGCTGCGCAACCGGGGTCCCCCGGAAGCAAAGCCCGTTCAGCCGACGCCTACTCCGGCTCTGTCTTGGAGGCAGCGTCCGGCCGTCCCGCCTGCACCTTCCCAACCCATCCCAGCTCCCGTAGCTCCCGTAGGGCCGCGTCCCGCGTTGTCATCTTCCCCTCAGTCGTCGTTGGCTGAGGACATGAAGACCGTGTTCGACGTCATCCAAAACGTCGACATTAACGAAATTTCCGTACTCGCACGCAAACTGCGAGCCGCCCGCTCTCCTCAAGAGCGTTTATTCGCGCTAGCCGAGCATCACTCGCTCCTAAGTTCGTTGTAAATTCTTTTATTTTTGTATAAATTCGTAAATAATAAATTATAATGTCTAGACCCGCGAATCCCGCGTCCTGTCGTATCAAACCCAAGGGCTTATCCCTAATATCTTTTAACGCTCGTAGCCTGAACACAAACCTTCCCGAGATTAAACTGTTCCTTCAGAACAAAGAACCTGACTTATTCCTTCTCCAGGAGACATGGCTTACTCCAAACCGCTCCAGGGGATTCGCTATACCTAAGTACGCGTTTATTCGTAACGATAGGCCCAACTCCGACGGTTTCGGCGGCACCGCTATATATTTCAAAAGAGGCTTCCACTGCTGTCCTCTCCCTACTCCTCCTCTCCTCAACATGGAAGCCACTGTGTGTAGATTGGCTATGACTGGTCATCCGACCATCATCATAGCTTCAATCTACATACCTAGTGGTACCAGACCAATCCGCAGCGACTTTGAGGCCATTCTCGCCCTCGGCCATTCAGTCATTATGTTCGGAGACTTTAACTCCAAACATACTGACTGGACGTGCCTATCGACTAACACCAGCGGTATCGCTCTCCTCGACATCACTAACTCCCTTGACCTAGATGTCATATCCCCCGTCACTCCCACTCACTATCCCAACAACCCGTCCTATTCTCCAGACATCCTCGACTTTGCAATTATCAAGCGAATCAATCTTGACCTAAGGTCTATCGAACCGCTCGATGACCTAGGCTCCGACCATCGCCCCGTTTCCCTCGTGCTAGGACCGCCGAACGATAACGTCTCATCTCCTAAGACCTTTACCAATTGGAAAGGTTTTAAAAATACGTTAGTTTCAGCCTTAGAGGCTCCGAACTCTCCACTCGCGATCTCTCCCGAGCAATTAGATAGCCCGGAAAAAATCGATTCATTAGTAAATTCTCTCACTGATGGTATCAACTCAGCCATCAGTGACAACGAAAAGGTTGCTAAGCAAGGCAAACCCACGCTTCCCTTAGCCGTTAGCAATCTTATTAAAGCTAAAAACGCGGCTCTCCGGAGAGCCAAGAAATATCCCACGCCCGCCTATAGAACAGCTGCGAATCAGCTTCAACGTAAAGTTAGGTCTTGCCTCGCGGAACTCCGAGACGCTCAGATGAACGATCTCATGGCGAATATCTCTCCGTCCCACCAAGCGTACTATAGCATGGCCCGAGCCTTACGCGTAGACACCGTCTCTCACGTTCCTCCTCTCACTCGTCCCGATGGCACTACTGCCTTCGAAGTCGAAGAGAAAGCCGAATGCTTCGCCGACAGCATTGCCGCACAATGCTCGCCCAGCACGCAACCCGCGAATCCCACTCACATCAAAGCGGTGGAGGACGAAGTCCTTCGCAGAGACTCTCTCCCCATCACCGCCGACCCTGTCACAGTCTCTAATGACGAAATCTTGCTTCTCATTAGAAATCAAAAGTCCAAAAAGGCTCCGGGTGCGGATGGAATTTCCAACCACGCACTTAAGCACCTACCGCAACAGATGCTTACCTTGTTAGCTATCATTTTCAATGCCTGCTTCGACCATAGCTACTTTCCTAAAGCTTGGAAAGAAGCGACAGTCATAGGCATTCCCAAGCCGGGCAAACCTCTGAACGTCCCGGCTAATCACAGACCCATCAGCCTCCTCAAGGCAATGTCTAAACTTCTCGAAAGAGTCATACTTTCTCGAATGCGGAACCATCTGTTTCCAACGGATGGCGATCCTCTCATTATTCCCCATCAGTTCGGCTTTCGCGCTAAACACTCCTGCCCTCAGCAAGTCCACCGAATCGTCGAGTATATACTTGACGGTTTCTATCCGCGTCGTTATAAAACAGTCGCGGTTTTCTTTGACGTAGCCAAGGCTTTCGATAAAGTCTGGCACAGCGGTCTCGTTTATAAACTCTACAAGATAGGCTTACCGGATCGCCTAGTCAGGATAATAGCGTCGTTTCTCAAAGACCGTACGTTTCGATTTAAACACGAAGGCACGCTTTCTGCACCTCGTCCCATAAAGGCTGGAGTCCCTCAAGGCTCAGTCCTCGCCCCTCTGCTGTACACCGTGTACACCAACGACATTCCCATCCCGCCGAAAGGCGTCGAACTCGCCCTCTTCGCTGACGACACCGCACTCTATACCAAAGGCCACGGTGTTCGGCGCCTTGTAACCAGACTCCAAAAGGCCGTAAACGCCCTTGGTACATGGTTTCAAGAATGGCGCATCGATGTGAACCCTGAAAAGAGTTCTGCGATGCGCTTCGACCACAAACGCCGTCGTCCCGATGGCGATCCCCACGTTCGAATGTTAGGCATTCCCATCCCCTGGAAGCGCAGTACTAAATACTTAGGCGTCACATTAGATCCGACGCTTTCTTTCAAGCCACACGTTGAAAGAGTTTCGAAACTCGCTCGTCACTATTTAGTCCGCCTAAATAGCATGTTAGGTAGAAAAAGTAAAATGTCCTTCAGAAACAAACGTACACTTTACAAGGTCTGCGTTAGACCCGTCATGACGTATGCCTCGCCAATCTTTGCCCACGCCAAACCCTCCCTCCTGCACAAACTGCAGGTAGTTCAAAACCTCTTTTGTCGCCGGGCCACAGGCGCACCGTGGTACGTGCGTAACGCGGACTTGCATAGAGATCTTGAACTGCCTACAGTACAACAATATCTCAAAACACTCTCTGAAGCGTTCTTCAAACGCTCCGAAACCCATCCCAATCCTCTAGTTCGTGATTCTGTCTCATATGCTACTCCTGTGTTAGACTCGAAGTTCAAAGTCGCTAGGCCTAGAAATGCGCAAACGTACTCATCCACCAGACTGTCACGCGATCTCGAGGCCCTTCTGGCCGCAAATTCTAATTGTAACGTAAATTCTAATTCTAACGTAAATCCGAATTAATGCAAATTTAATTTTTCAATTTTTAATGTTTTCATTATTTACTTTTCATTTTTAATGTTTTTATTTTACTTTTAATTTTTGAGCACCTTCAGTGCTATGTAATCCCAGCGGGTGACCCCTTCTGGGCCCCGCTAGCGCGGCCTCTTTCTCCAATTGGCCGTCGCTCCGATGAAGGCTGAGTGGCAAAAATGCACGAGCCGACAGGGGGTTTTTAGTGGGTATGGTCCTGGTAGGCGTCGGGACGAGTCCCACATAACTTTGGAATCGCGCCAGAGTATGCGTCAGGGCATTTTTATCCTCCTGCCCTTCCCGCGGAGGGGAACAAAAAAAAAAAAAAAAAAAACAAATGGTTCGTATGCTCACAGCCGTAGCCCCTCGCTCTGAAAGAACGGTGTGGGTTTCTTGCTTTTTATGTTACTCTAAAATACAATGATTCTTTTATTGTTTTTTCATTGCTTTACTAATATTATGAGGCGCAGTGTCTGGTAGAAATAAAATTAAAGGATACATACATATATTTATTTTATTATAACTATGAACTGAGAAATAGCGCCATTATATAGGTATAATAAATAGCTAGTCATGTGCTGTCCATTGAGTTTTTGTGAGAACCCTAAGAGATTTTGTTTACGTATCTTGTTATTGATTTTGTATGATATTGTTTATTGTAGGTTATCATATAGTTTATATGTGACAATAATATCAAATGATAATGAATATAATAGTATCTGAATATTTTAAAAAGGGTATGTGTCTATTTTTCTATGTTCCTTTATAAATATATCGGGTTGGCTAATAAGTAATGAGCGTTTCAGTTTTTATTTTCTGTAAATTTCGGGTAAGGTCGAGAACGTTCTGTTGCAGGGGGTATATAAAGAGCGGATCGTGAGCATGCCGTTGCAGTCCCAAGGCTTCCCGGCACTCGCGGTGCATAAAATGCACAGCAAGTACGGGAGGCGTCACCCTCTCGCTTTGGTGGTTCTCGCCAACGTCCCCAAGTCCAGGGAGATCCTGAAAGGGGTTAGCACTATATGCGGCCTCTCTGGGATCTCGATCGAGGCGCCTCATCGCCGCGGTCATCCCGGCCAGTGCCATCGGTGCCAGTTGTAAGGGGCACGCGGCGGCCAACTGCCGCACACCGCCCAGGTGCGTCAAGTGCCTGGTCCCTCACTTCACTAAGGAGTGCAATCGCACTCCTGAAACTCCCTCTCCTCCCGATTGCGTGCTTTGTGGCCAGTCCGGCCACACCAGGGGCTGCCCTCGTGCACCCCGGTGTATGCGTTCCAATTCCAAGAGGGCGGCACCCAAACAGGCCGTGCCCCTTTCTGAGGAAAACTTTCCGCCGCTGCGTAGTCGGGTTCCTCCGGCTGCAAAGCCTACACAGTCCAGGCCTGCTCCAGAAAACTGGAGGCTGCGCCCCGCATCGAATCCCATCCCGGCTCCTCGCCCATACAAACCCCCTCCTCAATCCTCCGTAGCAGACGATATGCGTATCGTCAGCGACGCTATGAAAAATATCGATGTTAGTGAAATCGCAGTCTTAGCCCGTAAACTTAGGGCTTCACGTTCTCCGACAGAGCGTTTGCTAGCTCTGGCGGAGCATAGTTCCCTTCTCAATTCATTATAGGTTCATTTAAATGAATTGATCCCTAAATCATGCTTCGGCCGACCTCTGCGCAGCCCCGGCTTCACCGGAGGCTGCCCAGAACGGCCACCAACTCATGTCCCTTTGAGCACCTTCAGTGCAACTTTCACTACAGGTGGAAGACCCGCTAGCGGGTCTCCGCCAGCGCGCCCAACTTCTCGACGGGTGTCGCTTCCGATGAAGGCTAACGGTAATAACTACAGCCAACAGGTGGTTTTAAGTGGGTAGGTGCCATTCTGGTGAGTCCCACATAACCCCCCGCAGAGGACTTTACCTGCGGGCGGTATGCATGACGCATCTTCCACCTCCCTCCCGCGAGGGTGCCTCGGCAGCAAAAAAAAAAAAGCATGGCGTCAGTAATGTTTGGGTTGTCTTTGCGTAAAGAACCACGAAAAAGTGTGATATTAAAACGCATATTCGGCACTGTTTGTTATATGAGTACCAATCTGGGCATTCGGCTGCAGAAGCTGCACGTAATGTATGCCAGAGGATAGCTGATGATGCAGTCTCCGAGGCTACAGCAAAGTGGTGGTTCCAAAAATGGTAACTATTCCTTGATCGATCAACCAAGGTATGGGCGTCCGGTAGAAATAGATATAAATAAACTGAAGGCATTAATTGAAGAAAATCCTCGAAGCACTACGCGCAATTTGGCTCTTAAGCTCGGATGCTCTCATGGCACGTTGGGTGGTTTGGGAAAGACGTACAAATATGGTGTTTGGTTACCCCACCAGTTGAACAAAGATCAACTGACTTCTCGTTACTGGAGACGAAAAGTGGGTTATCTATATCAACCACACACGCTAGCGCCAGTGGCTGGGCCGCAAAAAATGAGGTAAACCTACGCCAAAAAGATCCTCATACTCGGAAAGTGATGCTCTCGGTCTGGTGGGAAATACATGGAGTAATATATTGAGAAATTCTTCCTACTAATACCACGATGACGGCAATAGTATACTGTTATCAATTTGAAAATCTAAAGCTTGAACTCCGTCGTGAACGTCCACAACATGACAAAATATTTTTCCTTCACGACAATGCCCGGCCGCACATCGCTAAGAGTACCCGACTAAAGTTACTACGGAGCTCAACTGGGAAATAGTGCCACACCCTCCGTATTCGCCGGACTTAGCCCCAACGGATTTCAGTTTATTCCGGTCTCTCAGTATAATCATTTACAAGGAAAAAGCTTCGATGATGAACATCAGGTGCAACAATACATAGATGAATTCTTCAAAGCAAAACCGGCGAAGTTTTACAGGGATGTCATCCACTCTTTACCGAATTGTTGGCGGATGGTAGTAGATAACGACGGTGATTGTCGGTGAACGAAAGTCGTGTATGTCGCTCATTATTTATTAGCCAACCCGATATTTTATTTTAAATGGCGGCCGTACCTGGACTTTCATAAATTAATTTCTCACATCAATGCAAACTCGTAAAAAAATTTCGTACAGGGTCACGTTTCCGAGTTATGAGCTGCCAAAAATGTACAAGTGGCGCCACATATTTTGCTTCGTTTTTGAACTTGTTTATCTGTATATAAGAAAAAGTAATACTATTTTAATAAATATAATAGTTATTACTTTTTGCGTGCGTCCACATTTTTTTTCCTACTATACTTTTAATTTCAGTTTAATCGTGTAAACTCGATTTGAAATTAAATTGGTAGTTATTTGCTGCATTTTTGTAATTGAGACAAGCAAAGCAAGTGGGTGAAGAAAGTTTCAAAAACGAATATTGTAATAATTTTACTAAAGTAGTATCGCATACTACTATGCTTACATAGAAAAAAATTAAAAAGAATTATGCATCTGTGGTGCAGCTTGAACATACGATAATTTATGATTAAATCGATGTGAACTTTCGATTTATAAATGTTTCAAGAGGCCGCGGGTCCCCAGAGCCCTTACCATAAAAAAATTCAAACACTTTTCATAAATTAAATCACTTATGCATTTATCGCCTATTTGCAAGAATAGGACATCTTTCCTTAAAACTTCTATTTGATATCATAGATATTCCAGCTGCTTTTGTAGGTATTACACTATTTCAAACGTATAAAACATTTAGCATTAATTAGCGTCGAATTGTATATGTTAAGAATGATTCAAAAATCAAATAGTGTCCAAGTTAACACATACAAAACAACACAGTATCGGTAAATATACGTCAATTATGCATTGGTTTGCCGGACAGTAGCAACAGCCTGGCATTCGTTTGCACCGGGACAACAAATGTTTCTACTATACGCTATTTCTATATGCTAGCCGAACTTGAGCCGAACTAAATTTAAACATAAATTATAGTTCTCGTTTATGAAACCTGAAACATGTTGAAAGATTTACTTAATATAGACAAAATATGTTACTATATCAGAAAATTAAAACAAATTCCCTGGAACTACAACAAAAAAGCTGATAACATTTTTAATGACCCTTTGACGTTAACTCATTTATATTTCTGTTTACGCCTTAAAGTAAACTCATTTGGAAAATTGTCGATCGTTTTTCAATGATTTAATAATGCAATTTCCACAAGGGTGTTCCCAATTTACGCCATGAAGGGAATCTATAATGTGCTCCACGAGCGAGAGACCTACCACCCTTAACGAGCGCGTCGAAGTAATGTGTTATTTATTTTAAATAAACATAACCTGGCAACATGCGCGAATTCTATTTTAAAGGTTGAAATCAGGCAGGACCTTGCTGTAAGCAAAATATTTAAGAGTTCGTCCTAACATTTTTCGATCATGATTGGTCATTAAGTTAGATTTAAGTGTATACCTACCAGTGTTAACTATTATTAATATAAGTTTACACAAAAATATAAAAAAACGCAACAAATGTGTAGAAAATTGTATGTTCTACAATTTTATAATAAATTTGATGGTCTCTGATATAATAGGAACCAAGATATTTGAAAAAAATTGAAAGTAATTCATAATCAATTAATCTATAATTAAAATTATTTTTGTAGTCTACAAGATACAAAAGGAGCTTCTTTCGTAGCAGGAAGCTTTGTGACTTCGGTTTCGGGATTGGCACTGAGGTTTTCTATCTGACGGGTGGTCTTAGATGGGTCCAAGATATTGGCAAAAAAATTATTTAAAATTTAAAGCCCTTAGTCTTGCACAGTATAAGATGCGGTATGTGTGAGAATTTTGAGATAACATATAGAATGAAAAAATAAAGAGTTAATCACAGTGAAACATGATGAAATATTAAAAAGTAATATTGATAAATACTAGATTTAAAAAATATGAAAGAAAGTGGAAACTCCGCTTCTTATTTTATTCTTATATACCGCAACCAAAATCATACTCAATAAACCATTATATGAATGAATTTATTTATCCATGTTCATAACTTTACGACGCAGTAAAATCCAATAAAATTATTGCCGGGTCTCGCTGACCGATGTAATTTCATAAAGTTATTACCAGACTATTTATCTCCCCGTCCTGAATCTCGAGATAAATTAAATGATAAGCAAAATACAGTTTTAAATATGAATGATATGGTTAGTATTAAAACAAAGTTATACAGTAAATTAAATAGTTTATCTGCTTACAAAGGAACTGCTTTCTGAAAATTATTTAGAATTTAAACGTATAAAAGGGATAAAAGTAATGTTAAAAATTCAATTTAAAAAATATGATAAACCAATAAAGCTTTGTTCATTCGAACAGAGTTCTAAAGCAAACTTATAAAGATTTGAATCAAAGCCAACCCGAAAAAGCCAACGAACTGGCAAATTTAAGAATGAGAAACAATGTAAGGAATTAAAGGTGAGTAAATAGTCATTATATTTAATTTTGTACTCTTGGAGTACATTTTCTTAAAGGTAGAGTTTCTAATCCGTGATTATTGTTTTGTAACCGAAAAGCTCGTATCGAGCTGACTATAAATTTAACCCATGATGAAATTCAAGTAATGCTATGTTGCCTATAAAAAGTTAGAAAGGGCGGTTTCAGCGATAAAAACAATATTTTTATAATATTGGTCTGTGAAAAATCCATACATAATCATCCATCTCTTTATAATTAAAATTATTTTTGCACTCTACAAGATACCAAAGGAGCTCCTTTCCTATATATTTACTTTTCTATGATTTCGGTTTTATATTTGGGACACAAGTTTCATATCGGACTGTGGTTTTAAATTGCGACTCTATGCAATTAATCGCTCTACAAGTCTATGAAATAAACCTATCCTAACTTGCTGTTAGCGTACTAAACGAAACAATTGTAAAGGAACTAAAAGTCTGAATTTGACAAAAGCTGTCATTTCTGTAATATCAATAAAACATCAGGCAATGGAGAATGCAGCAGCAGGTTGTAAAACTAGGTTTAATGTATTTCATTGAAGTCATGAAAGCACAGTCGAGAATTTGGTAATAGTACGTCACATATTAGGTCTTTACCTATGAAATTGCCGTTTTTCACTAAATAAATGTAGTGTAATTTTTTTATATATTTTTTATTTCTATTAATCAAAATAATCACCCATGCAATCAATGCATCTTTGCCAACGCATTGGTAGCTTATTGATGCCTTTCTTGAAGAAATCAGCAGGACGGGAGGCAACAAATTCTTCAAAGGCATTTTGTACTGCCTCTCGGGTATTGAATTTTTTTCCCGCCAAGAAGTTATCCAAATTCCGGAAAAAGTAGAAGTCTGTAGGCGCAAGGTCTGGTGAGTACGGCGGATGACGGAGAACTTCCAACCCCAACTCTCGTAGCTTGGAGACCGTCTGCTGTGCAGTATGAGGTCGCGCGTTGTCGTGCAGGAGCAGTGGAGCCGAACGATTGACTAAAGCTGGTTGGAGACGTGCGAGCTTCTCCATCATTGTGTTCAGTTCTTCACAGTACACATCTGCAGTAATGCTTGTCCCGTTTGGCAAGAAGCTGTGATGAATTACACCCGCGTTAGACCACCAAACAGTGACCATCACTTTTCTAGGGGTAAGTTTTCGTTTAGGGCATTGTTTGGGTGCTGAACCAGGGTCCAACCAACTTGCTGAGCGCTTACGATTGTCAAACAGGATCCATTTCTCGTCACAAGTAACAATGCGGTTCAGAATTCCTTCATTTGTATGCCTGCTGAGCAGTGCAAGGCACGTCTCCACGCGTACTTCGCGCTGGCGGTCATTGAGTTCGTGGGGTACCCATTTGTCAAGCTTTTTTACCTTGCCAATTTGACGCAAATGGACCAATATTGTTTTGATGCTAACGTCGAAAGCTGCTGCTAATTCAGCCGTGGATTGAGTTTCATCAGCTTCCACAATTGCATTTAATTCGTCATTGTCGAACAAAGTTTTCGGACGACCACGGGGTTTATTTTTCAGGTCAAAATTTCCAGAACGGAAGCGGGTAAACCAATAACGGGTGGTGCGTTTGTTTGTAGTGTTCGCTCCGTAAACGTCGTTGATGTTGCGTGCCGCTTGTGCCGCTTTGCTGCCACGACGGTACTCATACTCCATAATTACTCGAATTTTTAACTTATCCATGATGACGAAAAATGTTCGAATGCGTTGAAAACAAACCACTAACTATTAAACAAATGACGATTTTAGAAAAAGGATTCCATGTTTGTCAAATAAAATTAATTTGAAATTAGAATTATCAGTCAAAAAAAAAATATTTTCATTTGAAATGGCCAGTACGGCAAAACAGCAGTTTCATAGGTAAAGACCTATTACAAATCGGTATCTCAAGTAATTTTAAAGTAGGTTTCTTATTTCTATCGTATTTTTATCTTATAATTATTAATTTGATACACTTATTTGGTACATTCTGAACTTGTTAATATTTTGCGTATAAATAAATTTAACTAACATTTTGGGCTGCATATATTTTAATTTTTTTTGAAACAATAAGGTATTCTGGGAAAAAAATTTGAATATTTCTGATTTCTGTGCAGTATGTACTTAATTTTAAATCATTAAAAAAATGTGTATGGAGAGACCACGGAGTAGTTATCTTTTTAAAATCGCATTGCAAAATTTGTTAAACTACCTGGAATGAACAAATCTACAGATCTTTATGGATTCTTGATGGCAGATGGATGGATTATTGAAAACATTGATTAGAAAATCATGCTACTTTATCGCCTCAAATACTTGACTTGTAACTTGACTGTAGGTAATTCAAATCATTTAACGCATTTTCGTTAAAATAAGCTTAACAGCGTTAGCAACCAAATATAATATTCAAAAAGTGATTCCTGAAATGGTTTTTGAATAATAGTCAGATTTTTTTATTTAACTTTCTGAATTAAGCCCGAACCCCACCTATTAATGCAAAGGAGAATGATTAATTGCTCTTTACCTTACCAACATTGAGACAGTAAAGTTAGAATAGCTTAAATTTTACTGGTGGATCCTTGCCTTTATGGGGAACCTTTCTAGGAAGAAGCGTAATACCTTCAACGAGTTTCATATCAAAGTTAGGAAATCAGCATTCCAAAGCGTTATGGCAAATGAAATCGTTAACTCAAATTAAGAACTGATTTGTAACGATACTAATAACTAACACTTGAATTTTAAAAAATTTTCTCACCTTGATTTATCATAAACCAACAACCAACAAATAGGTACGTTGGAATAACCAGAACTGTGAAACCTAATAAAATGATGAATCATTTCCAAATTAACAAAATCAACGCGTTTTAAATCCTATTAACCTTCATATTCGTTTATCTCTCCATACTAATTAATTATTTTCAATTTATTCAGAATTCAATATGAAAATGTAGGTGCATACGCAATCGCACGTACGCGGTATACAGAAATAAATTATCCGGTTGCAAGATTTAATACGATATTCTTATATCGAATCAAATACAAGTGTAAATAGTCCAATAAAATCTTATTTGCATGTATTTTATTATTCATCGAGGCAGAGATTACATCTGAAGATTGACAAAGAACTTTACATAAAAACTCTCCCTCGGGATTTCAGCCACATTTTTGTTTCTCACATCGAAATATTATTTTATTTTTCATACAAAAACGAGAAAAGAGCCCTTGTGCGAAGATAATAAGCTTGATTTTAGTATGGTCCGTGATTCCGTCTAAGAGAAATAGGCAATAATGAACACGCTGCTTGAAATGTTTGACATAAAAACGTATTTTATTTACAAAAACGGTGAAACAATTTGTTAGAAATATCATTGTGGGTATATAAATAACTGGTTGTAATCGAATGAATGCAAACGAATTTAAATATTGTGCAAAGTACGGTAGAAAAAAAGGATTAAATTAAAACTTTTATAAATATTTTTTCATAGCAATTCTTAAACTAACATTTGGAACCTTACGTAGTGACCGATAGGGCAGAATCAGTTGCCTCAGGTGTTCCTTACTGGGTTTATATATAAATATACATATATAAACCAATTTAAAAAAATGAATAAAAATCTTTAGAACTAATTTTCTTCAGTAGAAACATGAGGCACGAACGTTTAATTAATAAAATGATGACAAAGTTTCTACTGAAAAAAATTAGTTCTAAAGATTTTTATTCATTTTTTTTATTGGTCCAACTGAGACCTTCAACATTTATTTAATGTGATAATTTACTTGTGACAAAATGATTAAATTTATATTTTAGACTCCAAGAGCCAATGAAATAAAAATAAATGTATACACAAAATGATTATTCAGTCTCAAACACTTTAAAAACTTTTATGATTACACTAAAATCTCACTAATGACTCGATTAAATCTCAATAAACCAAAGATTTTCACCTATCAATCCTGTAACATTATTGTCTTGGCTATGTCTTAATTATGAGTGTTGATCTGTGTCAAAATTGATTGAAACAGAGGTAGGACTTATGTCTTGGGTCTCATGTTTGAAAGAAAAGACACGTCACGTAATCGCAGAAAAATGTCTTCATTGGGCAGCCAAATTGCCTATGTCTTCGCTTTGTCTGGTACTGACATACTTTTTGTACCTACTGGTTTTTACTACTTTGTCACAAATGAAAATATTGACCTGATATGACTTCTAGAATACATTTATAAATCCCTAGAATATAGTTGTTATCACAGCTTTAATAGTAAAAATATATAGTAAAATAATATTTAGTAAAAGTAATTGTAAAAAATAGTACTATCAACAGCAACTTCAATATTCTCAGAAAAGGAAGAAGCTTAGATTTGGCTTCGAAAAGGATAATAATGATGGCGCTTTTCTAACAAATACAATCTATTCTTGAATATTTGCCAATACAAGTGCTGCAGCGACTTTATTTTAAAAGATAGTTAAATTTTTCATACAGTGAAAATACATTCTTTTTGGTTTAGTAAATCTCGACTGGAATCTAGTGCCAAAAAATTATACAAAGTTGTGAATGCTTTCTGTATCCTACATTTGGCATGATTCCGAAGCAAACCTTTTTGGTTCATTTTTAATTTAATGTTTAAGAATATTTTTAAGAAGGATGTTATTATACAAAAAAAGTTTCTTCGTGTCTGACATAAAAAATGAAGACAATTATTTTCGTAGTAGATTTAGATTAAATTATAATATACATGAACCATTTTGTTCATTAACTAGTTTTAAGTGACATGATGCCGTTGTTGAAGAAATTTAAAAACTTCTGATTAATTTAACTGTGATAAAAAACCTAAAAAAATTAATTAACTTTATTAATGGCCGCATGGTGGATGTATTAACACTTTCCAGCCAAACTCTCTTAATTTTGCTCAGTGGCTAAAGAAGTGTGTGGTCTCGCTGTATCATCAGCCTTATGAGCTGTTGGGTAAAGATCTGAATCGATGGTTTTGCGCGGCGGCAGAAGCACAGAATAAGGGATATAGCGTTACTGGAAAAATTACGGGAACCAGGTATATCTTTTTTTTAATGTAACCTCCTATTCTATACTATCAAAAACAACGACGAACAAAGAATTCTATAGATGTATTATTCCAAAATATTACATATTACACAGAAAAAACTTAGATGAGTAGTTTAACTTAAACTTAGATAAGACCTATCAGATAAATAGTAACATAAATAAATTAAAAAAAAAATCAACACAATCCATGTTGATGTCAAAAAAAGTTATTATTACAAAAATATTTGTAATAGTTGCATTCATGTTTCTGTTAAATATAAATATTATAATAATAATAATAATAATAATAATAATAATAATAATAATAATAATAATAATAATAATAATAATAATAATAATAATAATAATAATAATAATAATAATAATAATAATAATAATAATAATAATAAACACTTTATTGCCAATAAAAAGAAAAAACAGCAAATAAAAAACAGCTAAATGTAAAAAAAATACAGAAATGCAATGTGGGCGGCCTTATCACTACAGAGCGATCTCTTCCAGGCAACCCTGCTTAAATCAAGAGAAATATTTTAAACAATTACAGACTGATGGGCAGAGCAATTTTAAAATAAACCAAAAAAAACACATCATTTATAATAAAATTGTATATATATAAATATAAATAATAAAATACATACATAATTATATCATATACTTACATAAAAATACAATACTTACATAGATATACATACATATGCATAAATTTTGAGGAAAATCATTAAAAGATTGTACGAATCATTGTGAAAGATAAAAGTTCTTTAACTGATTTTTAAAAGAATCTATTCCTTTAACATGGTGAAGAGGAGAGGGAAGTGAGTTCCAAAGAGAAATTGCTTTCACCGTGAACGACTGCAGGTAAAAGTGGGTACCGTGACGAGGAGTTGCCAGCAAGAAGTTGCTGGCTGACCGCAAGTTACGTTCATGGTGTTGGTGGCGAAAAGTAAACCGTTCTTTAAGATAAGTTGGCAGGCAGGGGTTGAACAATATACCGTATAAAAGATGAAGTGCATGAATATTCCTTCGGAGACGAATCGGGAGCCACTTGAGCTTAGCGCGGAATTCAGATACGTGGTCATATTTGCGTAAGCCAAATATGAATCTCACACAAAGATTTTGAAGACGCTCAAGCTTGTTTGGTTGCTCCTCGGTCAAATCGAGATAGCTGATATTGCCATAATCCAGTATTGTAAGTATAAGTGATTGTGCGAGTGCAATTCTGGTAGGTATTGGCAGAAAATTTCGAAGCCTTCGGAGAGAACGTGCAGCGGAAAATACTTTTCAACTGACAGACTGCAATTGCTGTTTCCATGATATTGTAGCATGATATTATCAAAAACTATTGGAGCAAGTTGGATGTAATCGATTTTATTTATAATATTTGAACTGCCAACAAAAATAACTTGCGTTTTTGAAGGATTTAAATTTAAACCATGATCTTTGCTCCATTTAAGCAATAACTCAAGGTCAGTATTGATTGTGTTAATTGCCACACTGATGTTATCAAAACTGACTTGTGTATATATTAAAGTATTAAAATTCTAATTGCTTCTTTTTACATTGTGTCTGTAATTAAGTACTGCCACGTTTGGTTATAGCACGCTCATGATCATATAAGGGTCTGTAGTAAATATCTTCTCCAAAGTAAGGACGAGAAGAAAGAAAGCATACAGTAAACTGATTGTTACACAACCCTTTTCAAAAAGAGTCAGATCAAAAATCTATACCTTCTGGGTAATATAAATGGCACAAAACGGTGAGGCTAGCTCTACAAGATATAAACCTCACTTTGACGGAAACCCACCAAGTATCAACGTCAGCCGCTATGTTTCGTACAGCAACAATTCTTCCAAAGTTTTGTTTTTTCATGATATCGGGCGTGATATGTTGTCAACTATCATTTCATACCTATAAATTTAAACATGACAGTTAGACAAGCTTAAAACACAAAAATCGAAATATATTTTTGTAGCTATCTCATCCAAAAGTCTTTGTGACTAAAATTAGATTTATAGTCAACCTATCCCACGTCGATTTAATTCTTTTTTCCATAACAAGGCGCTTCCAATCAGTGTCCGGAAAAACATTGTATAAGAAATTGTCATGAACATGATAATAAAACAGGTTTTTTATTTTAACAGATACAATGAAAACTAAGGACAATCCTTCTTAATAGTTCAAAACGAAGCAAACACCATAGGTTTAAGTTAATGAAATGGAACTTAGTTGAAAAGTATTCAGAGTAATGGTCAGACTCTAAGGCTCTCTAGTTTTATAATGCCTTTATTTAATAAAGGTTAATATATTCATATAAACAAACATAAAGGATACTCAATTGGGGTTTATTACGTTGAACCCTTTAGATAATTTTAGAAAATGACGTCATTGTACCATGATATGCAAAATGAACTTCCCGTGTTTCCGTAGACGACTACATCATACATTTATTTGAAGCTTATGTTTTACGATTAAGCGACTAATTCGAAGCTTATTAAATATTGGTTCTGGTATGCTCTGAGTAGGTATTGCAAAATGTTCATAGAGCAAAATTATTTCTAGATCAGAAAAAAAATAAAACATATCACTGTCTCAAATTTTGGGGAAGAAATTGCAGTCAACAATGAAAGCAAAAAAAATTGTCTGCCACACCTCGATACTCAAAACTACAAACTAGCAAGGATAAACTTGCTACTTAAAAAGATAGCTCTTTTAGCCCAACATAAGGTACATATTTAATGCAATTTCTTTGAAAGCTTGCGTAATGTTGCTGTGTCGATGGTTTCCAATATAAGTCCTTTGTTACTGCTTTACTTTATAGCCACAAATGTGATTAAGTTTTGAATTCTCAGATTATTAATTTCTATAACTTCGATAACTTAATCTATTATTATTACGTAACAGACGTTGAAAGTTAGAGAAGCAATGTTAGTAACTATAATTACGAAAAACCTTTACAAGGATAAAGTGATAAGTATTTTAAAGCGAAAAAGAGATAAACGTGAAAAGGCGTCTGTTTGTTTATTCGTAGTCGAAAAAAAATTCATAGTCAGAGAATACTAAAATGATTTCATAATTAACTCATCTCTAGAGGGTCACATTATCAGGAATAAAGCTTTTTATTATGTATGAAAACGAATTAAAACTTAATCCGAATTCGATTTAATTTTTTTTCCGTATTGTGACCGACGCGACTGTAAGAGTTTAAGCAGTTTGAGCCATGGACACAATTTGTTGCCCTAAGTTTAGTTGGGACGATATAGTTACCAGAAGCCCTAGGTGGTTAGTTAAGGGTACAGAAACATTTTGGAAAGTGGGCGTTGGGTCGAAAATGCTCTTTTTGGCGGAGAATAAACATGCCTGTCTTTTTGACGGGTTAAATTTGACCAAGTTGGACTCGCCCAAATCGGACACTTTCTTTAAGGCCAAATCCACCCGCTCAATCATAGACTCTCTCAAAGCGCGGATTTCTTGAGGACTCGCTCGCGCATTGGACTTAGGTGTTTGTTAATATCTCGACTAATAAACCATAGGCTTCGGGTGAAATTGACTTAATTTCAGTAATGGCACTGGCTGTTTCGTCGCTTTAATAACTGGAACACAGCCAGGTAAATGTGATCATTATGGCGGTCAAAATAGGAAGGTATTACCGCCTCTGTTCAGATCTTAACATAGGAACTCTGCTACTACTACAAGGCAAACAATTTGATAAACGCTCAACAAATATAATTCAAATATTCTGTTCAAACTGAAAATGAACCCAGCCAACAAGATTGTTTGTGATATCCCCAAAATTCAAGCAACCATATCTAAAACTAAATAGATAACCGACAGCTTGCTTGAAACTAAATACAAAGCCATGAGCGTTGTGGTATATGTGAGCGACATAACAAGAAGACAGCAAATTAAGCGAAGGGATATAAGACATTGATCTTTATGTTACATTAGGCTTCTATACACAACTGGTGGCATTATTAGGTAGTTTACTAATGGGTGCTACGTTTGTGAGTATTCTGCAGCTTGGCTTTGTGTACGCAAAAATTGGTTAGTGTTCTTGATGATTGAAAATACTTTTTGTAAAACTCAAGAAGTACAAAGTTCTAGTGGTACAGTAAAGTTAAATTAAAGTATTTATTTTAATAACTTATTCTTTTTATTTACTTAATCTACTACATCTTACTCTGATGATGGAGCAAGTCCGAATGTATTGTTTCTTTTATTATTTTATGTCTTCTTAATTAATATCGACCTCTTTACTAAATCGCGGCAATCTGACGTGCTTCGTAAGGCTTAGCCGTGACGGTACCTACCCGAATTAGTCTAAGTTCTGAAAGAAAAGTAACTCTATGATTTCAATGATATATGTATTAACATTTATGCCCCCTGCGACTTTTAGTTCCGAAGTTTTGATAACAAAATTGATTGTTTTTCAACAGGCTCACAGATATGCAATGTGAGACGCAACGCGCGAAATTGACTACGCATACAAGTTGTGACCAGTTTCGCAGCACTTTAAAGTTACAATCTTAAAGATTAAAATACATTTTTCATTACACCAAGAATAAAATACCCAGCATGTATTTATTTTAAGCTGCTTTGCAATCTATTTTCTCGGTAAATAGGACCTTTGTTTTCTCTGTAATGTGAATAAAAGGGGTCGACGTAGAAAATGCATGTGCTACCTTGCAAGCTCACAGCAAAATGTTGTGAGATTTTCCACAAAATCATTTCAGTAGTTTAATTAACATGTTCTCTTTGAGAAACAAAGTATGTAAAAAAGTATTTTTTTCTGTTTTTAAGAATATGAACTCTTTTCTTTCTTTTTGAAAAAAAGGTAAAACTTTTTCTGGATTAAAATTGAGCTTAGAATATGGTATTTTACAATATAAATGAAGATAAAATAGAATTAAACAGTCAACAGACACACTATTGACTTACTATTTAAACGAACTGTAGCGTCAAACCTAGAAAGGGAGTGGTTAAGGCAATTCATAAGTTGCTTAATATATTGTTTAAGTTTAAAACACAGTGTATCAGGGATTTGAAATCATTTTGTTTTTTACTACTTAATACTGCTACTGTTTTTTACTGCTTAATATCAGGTAAAATAGAAAAATGGGCAGCGTATAGAGAGCTCTCTCGCGGGTACATTCAAATCAAGAAACGTAATAAATACAAAGTTAGATTATTTATAGTGCATTGGCAATCTAAGACTTCATATTATATTAATTCCTTTGCCACACTAAGGACATTACATGAAAATCAACATGATAATTTGTATGAAAATAGTCAAATGTCGTTGATTGCTAGTTTATACTTTAAAAACAATTAATAAAATAAATACGAGTAATTACTATGTATCAATCGATTTTATCTATTTTACATCTCAGGTAATAAACTTTTCATTAATTACCTATAAAATAATTTCCTAGGTATATGAGTTTCCTTACTATATTTTCCTTTATCTATCAGCTTAATGTACATACATCTTAAAACTATGGCACATTTATATTTATATAGGTACATTTATTTGGCAGTCAGCAGAATCCGAGCCCTGGCCTCAAGATTGACAATCCAAATGTTTTCAAATTCTTTCTTTAAGGAAAATGGAAACTTCCTTTAAATTTGTTTAAAGGCTACTTTTGTTCACAGTACATTAAACAGTAATTTTCTGTAGAAGTCACTATTGCCCCACATAACGATAAAAATATAAAAAGCTTTTGATGATGTTGTTGGTTTATATTTTAATTCCGTTGCATAAAATATTAACTTTAAGTTATAATTTTTAATGTTTTATAGAGTTAAGTACACGACGGTGTAATGGGTTTTTCTTGAAAGGTACATGAAAGGTAAATAATTAATTACTCTTCTGTGATCAAGTTTAAGGAATATAATGTATTGTACGTTTATTATTGTGAAATAATTCGAAAGGAAGCTGTAATATCTATATTTTCATAAGCTTAGACAAAACTTTCTAACATTACCATAACAAAACATTTATTGCTCTATTCGTATTCTGTTTCACTTTCAATACGGACGTACATTAAAAACTTGTGACTACCCTCACAATAGCATACTTTATGAAATATGGAACGCGCGCGGAGTCGCAATAGGAAGTTCTAGCAACTAAATATAGTTTGCCGAGAACTTTTTGTTGCACCGGTTGTTAACTATATGTGATACAGTTTTACGCTTGTGTGCACAAGAATGATCAACTGTTTAATACTTTACTTATTTGAAAGCATGTGAAAATTGAGATTGGTGCTTAGAGGAATTGATAACCATTTCAAATAGTACTCAGTGGTTAGTAATCGAGCTTTTAATTCCTTAAAGACTTATCTTTTTAGTATATGCTAGAAAAATATACTAAAAAGATAAGCAACATAATAGTCCAAGGCTTTTTTGCGGTAATCTTGAGTAAAAAGGCTGAACATATGCAAACAGCTCCCAGTTGCTTATGGGGTGGTGTGAAAGGACTCTACAATATATTTTCTCTCTCTGACACTATGCCCTTTCAAATAATTGTTGTATGGAATGAACCACACATAGTGACTGTCCCCGGCCACAAAATCTAGTTTCTGGTTCATCGACACGGTTCACTTGATTATTTGTTATCACAACGTACATTCCAAACTAGTGTTTTTGGAAACAATTCTTATAGCATAAAATAGGACGGAATAGCCAAAAAATTACTATACGATAAACATCATAAGATGAAACGGAAACAGTCTGTTAAGTTAAAAAATTTTTTTTATTTTTTATTAATAATTAGCAGGCGTTTGTCTTCCATCTCACTTTATAAACAAACGCATTAACATTAACGTCCAACATTTGATAGAAATATCTCTGAAGTTTTTGATCATACTGAGAAAAAGGAGACTTATTCAGCGGGCAACGATATAATGTATTCCACTTTTCCTTACAAAACAAAGGATATTCGATTGGGCATTCAAGTTCAATGAATATTGCTCCCATCTTATTTCAAATTCTGGCGTAAAATGTATAATTTGAAAGGATAATTCAACCAAAACAAACAACCAAAAATAAATGCGATATTTTAAAATGATAAAGTGTTAAATTCGCCAGCGTTCTAAGATCGATTAAAAATGTGGACATAATGGGCGCTGTCCCGTGGCATATCTACTTCAGTGATTTCACATTCGTGTGTACTTTATGTAAAAGGTCCAGCGTTTTAGAGTGACATTATTTTGTGGATAGTCCCATATTTGGCAATGAAACTTCAAGAATCAGGGTAGAGGTTTGAGGCATATAATTCGTAGACTAGATTAAAAGCGGTTTTTAGACTTGTTTTGATATAACAAGCCGAATCTTAAAAATCTACGCTGGTTTACTACCAATGACATTGTTTCTTTACCATAAGTATGACTATAGTGAATCTATTTGATGCTCAAAAATGTGGTTAGATATAAAAGAAAACTGTTTGGTTATTTCTATTTCTGGAACCAGTTCCACTTCCGCTTCTTTTCTGCTGCTGTATTTATCGGCCATAAAAGAAAATAACAGTTTAAAACGAACATTACAAATTTGATAAATGAATTATGTTACGCGAGGGTATGCCGTGGCTGGTGGCAACCAGCGCTATCAGCAGACTAAGTGTATTAAACATTATCTACTTAAAATACCTTTAATAACTTGTCTTTTAACAGCCTTAACCGTCCACTATGGTGATTGACCTCATCCAGGTATAAGGTAATTATTGATAGTTTATTATTTATTTCAGTTGAATACAACAACCATGTTAGAACCATTTTTTATCACGATTTCTTTCTAATCACTAACATTGAAATAATATTTACGTCATTATGTGTAAACCTACGTTTATTTTTGTACCATTATTTCGATGTATTGATGCCTTATTTATAAATAAGGATATTAACTTATTAGCAATAGAAATATAAGAAAAAAAATTACGATAAGACCAAACGCCTAAATTACATTGTGCATAAGGCAAAGGGCAAAAGGCTGATACAAATATCGCGCTGCATAGCAAACGACAAGGGTCACGACTTTCTAATTAACTAGGCATGTTAACCATTCGGTATTTAAAGCTTAGGTGTTTCTATTTATCATAGTACGCAACCACTAGGACATTGCTTTGACAAAAAGAGATCTGCACAATGGTACCAAGAGCGACAGGCGTCATAGTCACTAACTCATTCATGTGTCAATTTATACGCTTTTATAATAAGGTTTCTGGGGATATCCATAGACTTCCTACTGACAAATAAAAAAAGAGTAATAGAGCAAGAATGGTGTACTTTAGCTTATTTTACATAAAAGTACTTGAGCGATAAAAATCTAAGCAAAGGTATAATTCTCCTCAATTCAGGCAAAAGCTACCATTTGAAATAAAACATGTTGAATGTGTGTATAAGATCGATGAGTTCTTCGTTCCGATAAATGTCGTGCTAAATGTAATTCCTTCCTTCATTCATACGTATTAAAATTGTGTTTGTACAGTCAATATTCATTTAAACACAATTTTATTAACAGTTTATAGGCACAACCAAAGGTGTAAAAACATGTCTTCTGAGATCAACACTAACTTGGGACTCGATTAGCGCCATTTTTTGGAACGAAACACAGTTTGTAACATCAATGAACGAATTCCTTACAATGGCGTCGTTTAGCAGAGTACTTACAAAAAGTGCCTGTGAACGCTGCCAAACCATCTTATTATTTGCAACGATATATTTCCTTGCAAAGTATCGATTAATTAGCTGAATATAGTACACCATTGTAACTCATAATCAAAAAGCATTTTGTAGCTCAAAAGCATAAAACATTTTATGATCACCTAAGAAGACAATTTAGAAGCTTGTGTTACTTAACTGGATTGCTTCAAATTTACGCAGTGTTCTTGTTTTCTACCATCTCACATTAAATATTAACTTAATGGGAATAAAATTAAATCGTTTCTCGGAAGACGTCTGAAACGTGTTGTTATATCATTAAATGATAAACATAATTGATTTCTGATCTAAGGATGAATTTTATTAGATTCAAGAAATAATGTTTTTCTGATTTAATATTAAAAGCTTTCAATTATTTACTAAGGAACCTTGAGTGGTGAAAATCGATTGAGGCTAGCAACGCACTAACAGATGGCTAGATTAATGCCTTAAGCCTGACGGGTTACATCTGGTTAGATTGCACAGGAATGAAGCGTGCAGTGCAGCTGGTTGTGAATATTCTAGAACGTTAGTTACCCTTCACTACTCAAGAGAAGCTTTGCTGGTCTGCGAGTAAGTACGTCACGTGCTAGACGGATAAACTCTCTCAAACAATGTCGTTACGTTGCCAACTTTTTTTTAAACTTAAACTTTCGTTCACAATTTATGGTTTTAATTACTGTAGGGACAATTTCCTAGGCTCGATATATCAAGTTATATAAAATCAAGGAGATTAGATGAATGGTTTATTTACCTTCTTTAGGTACATACATTATTTTATTTACATTATTTTGAACCATATACTGACCATCTGTTTATGTAAACAAAAATTACGAGACAAACATTAGTGGTAGTGCTTGTAGAGTTTCTTATGTTAAGATCTATAAAGAAAAGGAACAGCCAGTTCAGTAATGAAACAAAAGCAACATCAATTTAAGCCTAGATTCGGCAACGCATCTATAATCAATGAACAACAATCACTAACATTTACAATTTTATGACGTTTTTGGGCACGGATGCCATTTACCATGCGGTGGATACCGTACTCGTTTATCAGATATGAAAAAGTTAAAAAAAACTGCAAATTGCTTATACTTTTTATTTACTAGCTACATAGAAGAGCTTAATTTATTTTCTTCAAAGCTACGCGAATGGCGTTTTCATTACACGAAGCTTGTCTTGTTTAATTAGTCCTGGCTGACAACGAAAAAAAGCAGTTTGTCAAAGTAGCTGTATAAAAGAACAAAGGTATTATTTGTTTCAAAAGCTTTCAATTAACGGTTTCAATACCGGAGCTTTCATAATCGTGCTTGGGAACCTTTTCCGTTGTTCAGTATTGGAAAAATCAAATTAATAGTATTGTTTACAGAGAAAACTCAATAAAGTTATAATAAATTAAGCTTTTTGGAAAATAAATTGATTTTATAACCTAAGCTTCATTTCTCATGCATGTCCATGTTTAATGTCATGTCCATTTATTTATGTACCTCAGGAAACCTGATTCGGTGTCATGTTGAAATCAAATGGGTTAATAATAGGTCTTTACCTATGAAATTGCCGTTTTGCCGTACTGGCCATTTCAAATGAAAATATTTTTTTTTTTTGACTGATAATTCTAATTTCAAATTAATTTTATTTAACAAACATGGAATTCTTTTTCTAAAATCGTCATTTGTTTAATAGTTTTGTTTTCAACGCATTCGAACATTTTTCGTCATCACGGATAAGTTAAAAATTCGAGTAATTATGGAGTATGAGTACCGTCGTGGCAGCAAAGCGGCACAAGCGGTACGCAACATCAACGACGTTTACGGAGCGAACACTACAAACGAACGCACCACCCGTTATTGGTTTACCCACTTCCGTTCTGGAAATTTTGACCTGAAAAATGAACCCCGTGGTCGTCCGAAAACTTTGGTCGACAATGACGAATCAAAGGCAATTGTGGAAGCTGATGAAACTCAATCCACGGCTGAATTAGCAGCAGCTTCCGACGTTAGCATCAAAACAATATTGGTCCATTTGCGTCAAATTGGCAAGGTAAAAAAGCTTGACAAATGGGTACCCCACGAACTCAATGACCGCCAGCGCGAAGTACGCGTGGAGACGTGCCTTGCACTGCTCAGCAGGCATACAAATGAAGGAAATCTGAACCGCATTGTTACTTTTGACGAGAAATGGATCCTGTTTGACAATCGTAAGCGCTCAGCAAGTTGGTTGGACCCTGGTTCAGCACACAAACAATGCCCTAAACGAAAACTTACCCCTAGAAAAGTGATGGTCACTGTTTGGTGGTCTAACGCGGGTGTAATTCATCACAGCTTCTTGCCAAACGGGACAAGCATTACTGCAGATGTGTACTGTGAAGAACTGAACACAATGATGGAGAAGCTCGCACGTCTCCAACCAGCTTTGGTCAATCGTTTGGCTCCACTGCTCCTGCACGACAACGCGCGACCTCATACTGCACAGCAGACGATCTCCAAGCTACAAGACTTGGGGTTGGAAGTTCTCCGTCATCCGCCGTACTCACCAGACCTTGCGCCTACAGACTTCTACTTTTTCCAGAATTTGGATAACTTCTTGGCGGGAAAAAAATTCAATACCCGAGAGGCAGTACAAAATGCCTTTGAAGAATTTGTTGCCTCCCGTCCAGCTGATTTCTTCAAGAAAGGCATCAATAAGCTACCAATGCGTTGGCAAAGATGCATTGTTTGCATGGGTGATTATTTTGATTAATAGAAATAAAAAATATATAAAAAAATTACGCTTCATTTATTTCGTGAAAAACGGCAATTTCATAGGTGACCTAATATATTATAATTCTACATTGTTGTAACCGAAACGTATTGTAAGGCTTGATTTCAATGCTGTTTCAGAATATTATTGGCTTTCGTATTACAGGAATGGTTAGATTAATTATATAATTTTATTTTGTTTTCATTTGAAAATAAGATGCGCTTTTGATGCAGAATATATAATTAGTTAATTTTGCCTACCCTACTCTATAGGACACTTAGGCTAACGAGAAATTTAATCACTAAGGAATTGAGGAATATCTACAGGGTGTAAAACAGTGGGTCTACCTAAATAGTACAGATAACTAATAAAAAGAAGTTATAGTTATTGAGGAACATAAAATTAAAAAAAGACGAGATGCAAGCAGATTTTAAGACATAGCTAAAACAGCGCGCATGCAAATTCTTAAGTCTTATAAAAATCACTGAGCTGGTATACTAAATCACGACAGCATTACTTTTCCTTACTTACTTACTTACAGCAATCTGTTTTTTGAACGCGCCTATCCAAACTTGTATATTTACAAACTCCAATATGTAAAGAAATCTAAGTTTGGTGGCAAGTGCTAAACTGCGCGCACTCGATAAAGCAGAAAAATACAAACAGAAAATATTGTTTGGTGAAAAGCCGTTTACGTCGTTAAGGGTTATAGATATACCAAGTTGCATGAAAAATTTTCAAATACTCTTTGTTATTGTAGCCTCGTTACACCATTTCTTTATAAAATTTGTTTATGAAGGTTCAGCAATAAATTAAAAGAATGGCCTTTACCTGGGAGATTACTCTATGTCAGATTCCTTCTCATTTTAATTGCGATAATAAAATGAAGACAGTGCCGTTCTGTATGTTCGGGTCAAGGGTAGAATTACTTGAAATTATAGCTTTAGGGATTCATTGTAATTACAACTAAAACTCAAAGATTAGAAACTCAATTTACTTCAGTTTTCGTATGTGAGGACATAATTAGAATTGTGTAAATAGTTTATTAAATAAAAAATCATGCTTCTGTAGTGTTACTGAAATCATTAACCGTATTGAAAAATGTGGTTAAAACTAATAATTTTAACATAATTAACATTATGTGGGGATAAAGTATTCTACCATGGCACGTGGACAGTTATACAGTCAGAACCTAAATGTCCCTATTGACACATTCTTTAAAATATAGAAAAAATGGAGACTGTCATTGTCAATAAGTTTTACGGTTTCAGATGCCGGGTCAAAATAAACAAATAGTTTACAAAACTACTTTTGGTATAAATAACATTACAACGAAAAGGATGAAACCGCTTTATTCGCTCACCAATCATCATCATCATCATTATCATTCATGCAGAGATTTAGAATTATATATTTTTGGTGATTTAATGTACATTCACTTTAAATGCGCAACAACCTCGCAAGGTAGTAATTTGACCGATATATCAATTTTTTAACTTAGGGGTAATTTTTTAATGCTTAAATAAGTTTTATCAGTAGAATAATTTAAAAAAATTTCAATGAAATGTTATCGAGTGTCAATTATTCTCCAGATAGCCCAGATAATAGTAATCTGACTATTGAAAAAACTGCCCTTAATGCCATGGATTTTACCTCTTCATATAAACTCTTCGTGAAAATAGAGCTCTTTTTTTTCTTATCATACAAAATGGTAGCCTATTCACATTATGAAATTGCTTTTGCGTCACCTTTTTAACGTACGATTTATAATCTTTGATATTTAAAAAAGAAATCCTAGGGGAACCGCAACAAGAGATTGAATATATTTTGAGAACCGAAAAGTGCAGAATGTATCTATAATTGCAGAAAATACCTTATAATTTGGAAACCAGATATTTTTTATAATTTAACAAATGTATACTTCTAAAGAATTATGAGGGTTAACTTATAACAAACCTTAAATTTTTTGGGTAGCATTTGGTACTTCAATATCTGAGGTTCATATATTGTTTCATAAAACTCCCTAACATGGAATAAAATATCCTAAGCATGCCTATAAACGTCCATATTAACTTCACCATTTAATACTTTACCATTAAGAATATAAAAACTACATGGGTGTGAAAAATAAATACATAGAATCCCTGCAAAACACAACAACCACATGGCTTTGTGTTTAGCCAAAGACCTTTTGTTTTGAAGGGACATAGTGTGTATTTATGTGTTATTTTTATTATATTGTGTTGTAAAACTTGTCGCCGTAACTACTTACCCGATAACCAAACACATAGATACTGGTTCAGAACGGAATATACTGTTCTTCTGCATAAAAAAAACAATATATTATCTGCATTTGCAAGCAAAACTATGGCATAATCTGGTATAAAATAAACAAAAGTCAAAAATAGATAGTAGGTATAAAAAGCAGTTTTAAAATGTATATACTCAAAATAATACTCAAAGACAAATGATAAGATTCATTCACCCTATAAAATCCCACTTCCCTTTGATACGCAAAACAATGGTTCTTTTTCTAAAGCGACAACCTTTAAAAAAAGTGAAATAAAGACATAAAGACTTGTGGAAAATTGCCTCCTACTTTACAGATAACGACCCTCGTCCGGTTATTCTCCGATTCAAAATGACGGCAGATAACAGCACAATAGGAAATTTCTGGAATGCGATCTGAACAAATAAATTGCCTCTGTTCAAATTCTCTGTCCACAACAAGAAATACGCGACAGAACGAAATAAAACTTTGAATGAATACTCCATGAGAGTTACAAATTTATATTGTAAGTTAAACAATGCTTCATTTTAAACTGCAACGGTATGAAATATCACCTGAACGTTGTTTCTCAAGCTCAGTCTTGGGATATTTTATCCTTCCAAGAAATTTCTTGAAAATTATAAAGTGAACAAAATATGTTTGACTTGAAGAACAATGTTGTCTCTGGTTTTAGCGGATTTTCCAAAAGGCCTCTGTTTGAAGAGCAAACGTTTAAATATATCTTAATTCAAACAGAAGTTTAAACGACCAAGCTACATCTACGTAGCTTGCTACGTAAAAAATATGACTACGTATTTCTTAGAAAATCACTTGACTCCTACAAAATTTATGTAAAAAAAATTGCATTGCGAGATTTATTATTTTTATACAAATATATTTTTTACTATATTCATAGCAGACAAACGAGCACGCGACCCGCTTTACGTACTGGTAGTAAGTAGCATCCGCGCCCATGGACGTACTTGATTGTAGGTGTTTTATTTATGAATATAGATTGTGATTTTAATATCGACTGTTGGAATTACCTTCGTTCCAGTAGTTGCACAGCACACTACCACGTAATCAAAATAGGAAGGACTATAGTACCTCCCCCGACTGGCTACTCATAGACACTCATAAACATAAGAAACTCTTATACCACTAAACTGTATACTATGAATAAGTATCTTCTTAGTTAAACTAAACAAGATAAATAAATGTAGTTGAATTATAAAAGGCACGTGTGTGTCTGGACACGTAGCACAATCTTAAAAATATGTTATAAAAATTTATAAATAGTTTTTATAAAAATACGCGATATAATAAACATATCCTCATTTGAACAAAGCCGTAAAAACTACTTCCAGGTCACTTGTTGCTGGAGCAAACGAAGCAACAAGTAAATAACATACACAAAATTTAATACCTGTGAGGTTTTCTTTCCTCCTCGTGCTCCTCTTTCATAAAAGAGGGTTGCAGACTGAACCTGCGTCGGAATTGGTGTCGTCCTTTCATGCTTACGGTTCACTTAGCACATGTCTTTGTCACAATACGTAGTAGTGGAGCGCAGCTCGACACACATCCGACCTCGACGGTGGCGAGCGCACGAATACCGCGATTGGCGGGGCCCGCTCGCCTTGCTACACGCAGGTTGTGGTAAAATTTTTTTTAGGATAAAGGAGTAAGGTGCCAGTGTGTTTCAAAGACGGGTTATCTGCTTTTCTATTTTTAATCTGTGGTCGTGGTTTTATGGTGTCTATATTTAATGTCTGCCTTCAAATGTTTAATAAGAGAGCTTTTTAGTACGCAGCATTTAGCTGTCTTGTGTTTGTTTTTGTTTGTTTCATGTTATAGTCAAACTGTACACCTGGACCTTTTTTCCGCCGACTTTTTATCCTCTCGGTCTAACTTTAATGCCTTTTAAAAGCTGAAGTCTAGTTCACTTTACAATCACCAAGAAGATGAAGAAAAAGAAAACCGATTGAATAAATAAAACATTTTGAATTCTTGATTATTTAAATTCATAGTTTGAAATAATGTTGGGTTTAAAAATCATTGTTTTAAAGCTGTAAGTGGATTTTTTATAATGGTTATTACAATGTTTTAGTAACAAATAATAAAATAAACATAGATAGGACTTTTTGATACGAAAGACCTTCATGAAATTGAAAAACGAGGACTACAATAGGATTTCAGTAGAGAATTTATATAAAATATAGAGTACTGAGCCGTTGTGTCGCATCTGTTTCATTGTTGGTCCTAACCGGGTTTCATTACATTGCGGTCGCTTTAAAACGTTAGCATCATTCTGCAGGTTCGTTCATAATGGAATAAATTACAAAATACTGAATATTAAAATACCTAGTAATATAAGTGGTAACGCTTCTTCGTGGAAACAAATTCGTTTCATTTTATTAGATACAATCCATTTTTATTCTTATGTACTATATATTTTTGAAATATGAACTATGCGCAATACCTTGTTGCGGTTGTGTTTTCGGTATCTGAAACTTTTTTATAACCTTGATGAGATACTGAAAAATTAAAATAACGTTGTACCACCTAAGTTTGTTAATAAATACTGCAGTAATATCGAAAATGCTATTTGTGTGTGTGTCTAAGTGAGACAAGTCAGGAGTTAACTTTAGCAACTTTTGCTCTGAACAGCAATGAATTGAGATTCTTTTATCCAGCCGAAACGTAATGTGCGACCAAGCAAAGTTGTGAAATTTGGACTTCGTAGTCCTTTGTCTAGGTGCGACTGAATATTCAGTGCGCATATGTATGAGTTCAGTGACCCATTCTGTTTACTAGAATCCAAGTTTCCACTGCGCACACTTGTTATTGTACAGCGTAGCTGTGTGCCACAAAGCACGATCAGAGTTATATTACTCTTTTGTATTTTTATTATATTATATAGTATTATATTTCTATTACACAATTTTGCAATCTTACCGTTATAGGAACAATATCATCTTTATCAATACTTTTTATTCATAGGAAATAAAGGTTAAAAAAATGTCATGTGTCAAGAAATTTTTTTAACCACGATCACGGGTGCTCAAAAGCAAACACCTATTTTCGTGGCAAAAATGCGTATCTCTGGTATAGATGACTGGATTAATACCACCTAGATAACGAGGTAAAATAAAACAAAACGGCAGCTCGTTACGATCAGCACAGAATATTGTGCCAATCGGTAAACCGCACCTTTCATTGTCTTAAAGAGTGGTATTACATGAAAATGAAAACCGTGTTCACGTACGGTAGGAAGATTAGTTCGCGCCGTGATTCAACGTATCTAATAGGTTTTTCCGATCAAACCACAAAACCTACTGTCCCAAACTATTTTGTGTACTGTTTTGACATTGATTGACATTATTGAAACGTACAGTGCGACCAATCCAATATTTTGTGTTTCTGTAACATGCAATTATTGTGTCATACATACCATGTATTCATTACTGAGTTTACACACATTTTTAAAGTTCTGGAATTGAAACTATCACTTTATATTTTTTTTCCATTGTAATACATTTTAAAACCAATCTCTATCTTAGTTTAAATTACACAATAAAGTTAACTAGGAGGTGGGCGTAAACATACTACAACACAGCTACTTTATGTTACAACTGTAGATGTTTGAGAATTATAATGTTCTCAAACTCCTTTAAAAAAATATCAATATTCAAATTTCAAAAATGTCAATATTTAACGTGAGTAAATTGCAAAAGTCCTTTTCGCATAGAACGCAGTGCCACCCTTTACTGTACAGATATATTGGTTGTTCTAATGGCTTGAAATACTATTAATGATGAAAAGCTGACGGTGGGTTTATTTCTGCTGAAATTGCCTTTGTTTCCGTTATTGCATTGTTTCGCGATTCAATTCTGAAATTGAAGTTTACAAAGAATTAGAAAATAGGAATGGCCTTTCTCCGAGTATATTTCTAAGTTACCAACTAGTTCCATGTCAAACACAGAACTACTAATAGTGAGAGAGAGAGAGAGAGAGAAATAGAAAAGGTAGGCGAGCTGGTAGCGCGAGCCAAGCATAGATACTATACCTAGGCCTCATACTCGATTTATTTCATACCACAATTAATCGTCTCTAAGCGTACATCGTGGAGCACGTGTTAAATCGGTGCGGTTAGTTGAAATTAATTGCGCGTGTTAGCTATTGGCAAGAATTAGGGTGTTACCACACCAATCGATCGACGTCGATCGATGGTAGAATGGAACAGGCAACGTCGATCGATTGGAGTGGTAAGGCAGCCTTAGGGAGCAATGCGGCATCAGTGACACTGGAAGTAAATCCAAAAAAGGTATTTCTGTTTTAATTATAAGGTCTGTGTATCAAATGATAAAAAATACACGATTACAAATATATTTTCAGCAGACATATCTTGTTATGGATTTTATAACTTATCACATATTTTGGACAATTTATGTAGCTAAAAAAACGAAAACAAGACGATTAATTGACACAAATTATTTTGCTTTGGTTGGAGTGTGACGTCCGCGTGTTAATATTCAAATAGACAGACAGTTTGACAGTTCACCCAATGTTACAAATAAATGAAATATTTATTTTCTCAACATTGACAATTACTTGTTCTTATTGACGTCAAATAAAACATGATTCTACCGCCAGTTCGAAAAAACCTTCGTGAAGACGAACTGGCAAGAAACTTCACGGGTATATTTTTTTTTCAAAATAAATTTACAGAGTCTCTTTGTGTCTATACAAAAAATAAAATAGTTTATTTGCCTAGGTTAGATTTGTTGTAGCTGTAGATTGCATTAATTTCATTTCGATTGTTTACACCTCGTAGAATGAAAGTCGGACAGTTAGAAGTACCAGAAAATTAGAAATTTAAAGATAGTAATTTAATTATTAGATTGTTGACTTGTTTTTTTTTCTTTGTTTGCGTTGAATGTCAACATTTGTATTGCGAAAAAATAAAGATATACTATATAATAGGCAATTATATGTTATCTTGCATAGTAAAGTTAGGCTAGTTTTACATTATATAACCGTTCTCACTTCTATAAAATATATATACTGTTAAAAGCGCTCAACTCTATAAAAACAAAATTGAAGTTCCCTTACCTTTTGAAAGTATACCATATCAATAAAATTTATTTATTAGGTATAATAAAGTGACACACTCAGTTGACTCTTAATATTTATTAGTTAAGATGACCGACCCATCATAAAACTGCAGGGCATCTGTTAACATCGGTCAGGGTGTACTATTGACGCAACTTAAGGCTGCTTATACTCATCAAAGCAAAAAAATACAGGAATGGGATTACTTAACTTATTGTTATAGTTATCTTACTGAATTTTTCCTAAGGGGCGCGACCCACATATATGGTCGTATCAATCAGCACTGTGTGCAAAAAATCGAATATTTGTATATATGTGGTGGCGAATAGGGATTGCAAACCGTCGTCATTTTCAATCCGGCCGGATCTGGACCGGATTTTATAAATCCCACCAATCCGACCGGATCCGGCCGCATTGATATACCCAGGATAACTTACTTTCATTCCAACATGGACCGTTAATGGACCATATACTTAGTACCTCTAGTAGTACTATACTTAGAAGTCTAAGTGCTGTGTTATGTTACTCAACCGGCACAATAATAAAAGGATTTTAAATCAAATCATTACCTGTGATGATTCAGTATCCTGTACGATAATCAGAAACGCTCATTGCAATAGTGGAACCCTGATGAACCAGCCAAATCCAGCCCCAAGCGAAAATTGACTCAAAAAAGTAACTTGTGGGCGTTTGGTGGATTAGTGCCGGTGTCGTTCACTACAGCTTTCTTAGATGATGCCAGACGATTACGGCAAATGTCTATTGTCAGCAACTGCAACCCATGATGGAAAAGCTAGCTGCTAAACAAGGCTGGTCAATCGCTCTAGGCCACTGCTGCTTCAGGATAACGCTAGACCACACACTGCGCAACATACGGCTACCAAATGAGAGGAGCTTCAATTGGAATGTCTAAGACATCCACCGTACTTCCCGGAACTTGCTCCAACAGATTACAATTTTTTTTGAAATTTGGATAACTTCTTGCAAGGGAAAAAATTCAACTCCGATGGGGCAGTCCAAAACGCCTTCAAAGATTTTATTGATTCCCGCCCGAATTGTTTTTTTTTTAATAAAGTAAACCTATGAAATAGCAAAATTGCATAGATAGCAATGGCCTGTAAGTATGTACATACTTTGATGAAATAAATATATTACATTTTTTTTTATTGACTTTATGTTTCTCCCGTACAAAACGCCAATTTCATATGTTATAACCTAATAATCTGTTAAATTCTCATCATCAAAACAAAAACTAAAAACTAAAATCTCAAAAAATTTAAATGTCATTATTTTTATTACCTACGTAACGTAGGTGGTAGTACTGTCTTCTTAATTAAGCTTTAAAGATTAATCAAAAATCAATATTAATAATCAACATCATTCAACTAAACATAACATAAATATTAATCTTAACTGCGATCAAAAAATCACCACTATGTTATTAATGCTCTGATCAAAGAATTAAAAAAATTTTAAAAAAAATATAAAACTATAAAAAAGGCGGATCCGGTGCACTGGTACCGGATCCGGTGGACGTATATTGATGCTGGTTCCGCCGGATTACCGGATCCGGTTTTCCGGATTGCAATCCCTAGTGGCGAAAAATGCCGCCTGGCCAAGGTCAAGTTTTGGTGAGAGCCCAACGTGGCGACCTCATAAAACCCGAATGCATTACCTGATCGGCACCAGCCGAATGTATCGTTCCACAAATACTGCTCGACCCGCCTGAACACCACCCAGCTTCCTCGCCCATATTCCTCGCCCAGCTTTGGTTGATATGTAGCCTATGTGATAAGTAGTGTATTTGATAGAGTGAATATTTCCGTAGGGTTAAAACTGTGCACTTAAGTAGTTCTATACCAATCGACTACAAAGCGGCTGAAATGTTTTTGTTCATAATTTTAGGTTATCTTCAGATAACCACAGCAGTTGATCATGTGTAGCGATAGGATGAACAGAAAGAACATTTCAGCACAGCCGCGTAACACCTGCTACAAAATTAATCAAACTTGAGAAGGTTAGCGTGGTTTCACCTGGTGAATTTTGAAATAAGCGGCGTCTTGATACTTTTTAACTATAAAATTAATAATAATTTACAATCAATAAAGAAATGAACAAAAATATAAATTATTTTCATCGATTTTTTCACAACATTAGTGTATTTATGTTTTAAACAAGCATCAGTGTCTTAAAAGTAACCTTAAAAGTTCAAAATACAAAAGTTTAAACACGACTCGCACACATAACAGAATACAAGATATGCTCGAGTAGATCTCCCGCAGGGTCTAACTACAATTCCAATAGCGAGGCATTTCAATCTAAGCGAATATTCTTAGTGGATATTTACGTTCAGATATTACTATAATTATATGCGCCGGACATGGAAAAGCTTTTTGTTCATATTACGAGGTTCTTATACCGTTATGAGGGGAGCGACGCGATTGTTTCGATTCGTCACATTTTTCTCTAAATGTGTGCTGAACAGGAAAGCGAGAGGTTTTATAATAAGTTAGATCATTAATTTTATAGCCGAAATGGTTGAAACTTTCTTTATAAATTTTAATTATTTCCTTGTTACTTATGATGCCTTCAGATAAATATACCTCTACATTTTTTAAATAAGCGGTAAATCACTTATTTAAGAACACCAGTAATGAACTTTATTATTTCAGGCGATTTCACCGTAGCTCTCGACCTAACCCTCAGTTCCCGAATAAACATTTCCAGAAGTGACAAAGAATGAAGTAACAAACTTCTGAATTACTTCTAGATCTAAATAGTTGTAAGATCTTTATTAATACACAGTCTAGGAAAGTATCAGACCTTCACTCAAAACAACTTATGCTGAGTCAAGCAACTAGTTGAGTAAATATCCTACTAGTCCTATTAATATCATAAGTGGGAAAGTTACGTTTGGACATTTGCATGTTTCGATGTTTGTCGCTCAATCATAAAAAAAGGGATGAATAGACTTGAATATTTTTTTTTTTATTTGGCCCACTATTATTTCAAAATCCTACTAATGAAAGTTGTTATTCAATCACCCAAAACAGATGTGGATAATTATGATACATGGATAGAATATAACCTGGATTTATGAAAGGGCTACATTTTAACGGGATCGGGAGTTAATGCAGGATCAATGGAACTTAAATAGAGAACTTTCTGATTAACTATTTAGAGACTCTCTCTCCATCACCGCCGACCCCGTCACAGTCTCTAATGATGAAATCTCGCTTCTCATCAAAAGTCAAAAGTCCAGAAAGGCTCCGGGTGCGGATGGTATTTCCAACCACACACTTAAGCACCTGCCTCAACAGGTGCTTACCTTGTTAGCTATCATTTTCAATGCCTGCTTCGACCTTAGCTACTTTCCAAAAGCTTGGAAAGAAGCGACAGTCATAGGCATACCCAAGCCGGGTAAACCTCTTAATATCCCGGCTAATCACAGACCCTCAAGGCAATGTCTAAACTTCTCGAGAGAGTCATACTCTCTCGAATGCGGAACCATCTGTTTCCAACGGATGGCGATCCTCTCATAATTCCCCACCAGTTCGGCTTTCGCGCTAAGCACTCCTGCCCTCAGCAAGTCCATCGAATCGTCGAGTACATACTCGAAGGTTTCTACCCGCGGCGTTTTAAAACGGTCGCAGTTTTCTTTGACGTAGCCAAGGCTTTCGATAAAGTCTGGCACAGCGGCCTCGTTTATAAACTATACAAAATAGGCTTACCGGATCGACTAGTTAGATTAATCGCGTCGTTTCTTGAAGACCGTACGTTTCGTTATAAACACGAAGGCACGATTTCCGCGCCCCGTCACATAAAGGCTGGAGTCCCTCAAGGCTCAGTCCTCGCCCCTCTATTGTACACCGTGTACACTAACGATATCCCCATCCCGTCGAAACGCGTCGAACTCGCTCTTTTTGCCGACGACACTGCCCTTTACACCAAAGGCTGCAGAGTCCCGGGTCTCGTCACCAGACTCCAAAAGGCTGTAAACGCCCTCGGTGCTTGGTTTCAAAAATGGCGTATCGATGTGAACCCAGAGAAGAGCTCTGCGGTTTACTTCGACTACAGACGCAGTCGTATCGCCGACAATCTCCAAGTGAGAATGCAAGGCACTCCCATCCCCTGGAAGCGCAGTACTAAATATTTAGGCGTCATCTTAGACCAGACGCTTTCTTTCAACCCTCACGTCGATAGAGTAACGAAACTCACACGTTTTTACCTAGGCCGGCTTTACAGTATGTTAGGTAGAAAAAGTAAAATGTCCTTCAGAAATAAACGTACGCTTTATAAGGTTTGCGTTAGACCAGTCATGACATATGCCTCGCCAGTCTTTGCCCACGCCAAACCCTCCGTCCTGCACAAACTGCAGGTAGTTCAAAACCTCTTCTGCCGCAGGGCCACTAACGCACCTTGGTACGTGCGCAACGCGGACCTGGAAGAGATCTGGAACTACCTACAGTACAACAGCACCTAAAAACACTCTCAGAATCGTTCTTCAAACGCGCCGAATCCCATCCCAATCCACTAGTTCGAGATTCAGTGTCATATACTGCTCCTGTCTTAGATTCGGTATACAAAGTCGCTAGACCGAGAAACGCGCACACAAGCGAACGTACGCAATTAAGTTTAGATCTCGAGGCCCTTCAGGCCGCAAATTCTAATTCTAACGTAAATTCTAATTCTAACGTAAACCCGAATTAATGCAATTTTAATTTTCAATTTTTAATGTCATTATTATTTACTTTTCATTTTTGAGCACCTTCAGTGCTTTGTAAATCCCAGCGGGTGACCCCTTAAGGGCCCCGCTAGCGCGGCCTCTTTCTCCAATTGGCCGTCGCTCAGATGAAGGCTGAGTGGCAAAAATGCACGAGCCGACAGGGGGTTTTTAGTGGGTATGGCTCTGGTAGGCGTCGGGACGAGTCCCACATAACTTTGGAATCGCGCCATAGTATGCGTTAGAGCATTTTTATCCTCCTGCCCTTCCCGCGGAGGGGAACAAAAAAAAATTATTATTCACTAATATTGTTTATTGTTCATTATGCATACATTACATTATTCAAACATTATTATTTTAATCCTCATATTGTTCATTGTTAAAGAATTGAGGTATTTTCCTTGATTATGTAAACTTTTTGTTTGCGTTCTTATCGTCAAATATAGGTTAAAGTCCTAAAAAAGATTTGTATTCGTTTAAGCCACATCCACAAAGCCACGGGGAAAATCTAGTATTTGTATATATCTTATAAATAAATTACTTTAGTTTAATGTTGTGTAGGTATAAAATAAATTTATGTGATTCTAATTAAATGTTTGCTAGCAGAAGATTCTACAGCTGTATGAATGTAAAAACTTAAGCTAGAGAAGCTTTTACGATTCTTCTTTGCTTTGTCAGTGCAACTGTAGGGAGACGAGCCTTAAATTAAGAAACGCCTTTTGTAATTTGTTTTGATAAGCCATGGATTATTGCATAAATATTCTTATCTCAAAATCCTTATGATTATATTTCACGCGAAAAACACAGTTTTGAGTTTGTTAACACCTTGGTTCATTTATGGATGGATGATGACAATCACTTTGAAATTAGATTGAATTGAATAACAACGAAAATGCCTTATCCAAAATGAAAAATAATATCTGTTGCGTATATTAACTTGTCCTTCGATATATTTCTTTGCTATAATTTAGTTTCTTTAAGAAATTTCTACCCCAATAAAAACACGTCGTTTTCTGAAGATTAAATCAAATGTCTTAATATCAGAACTAAGTTTGTGTACCTAGTAAAACATGTTTACTTTTGATGTCTGTTAAAAAACATTGAGTGCATTCTGAACGCCTAAACAGATTCAAACTAAATATACAGACGCAAATTAAAATCATCATAATTTAGAACTTATTACACAATCATTTATGAAATAACTGAGTTTCCAAATACTATAACAGACAACAGTTTAAATCTCAATAACCGTGTGTGTTAAATCGGTGCGGTTGGTTGATATTAATTGCGCGTGTTAGCTATTGGCAAGAATTAGGGAGCAATACGGAATCTGCAAGTAAATCCAAAAAAAAGGCATTTTATTTTCTCTCTATCATAAGTTCTATGTACCAAATGATAAAAAGTATCCGATTTCAAATATGTTGCGTATTAAAATTCACACGAAACACACAGTTTCGAGTTTTTTAACACCTTGGCTTATTATTGTATGGGACGGTGCTTGTATCCTTTGCATTGTGGCCTACAAGATTAACAGCATGATGACAATCCCTTTGAAATTAGATTGAATTGTGTAACAATGAAAAATCTTTATCCAAAATGAAAAATAATATCTGTTGCGTAAATCAACTTGTTTCTCAATATATCGCTTTGCTATAATTTAGTTTCTTTAAGAAAGAAATAGATGAATCTCAAACTGTGAGCTTTAATTCCTTCCCCAAAAAATACACGTCGTTATCTAAATATGAAATCAAATATCTTAATATAAGAACTAAATTTGTGTACCTATTAAAACATATTTAATTTCGAATAGTATCTGTTACAGTTTAAAAACGTTATGTTCGTTCTGAATGCCTAAACAGACTCAAACTAAATATGGAGACGCAAATTAAAATCACCATAAATCAGAACTTATTACACAAATCATTTATGTGTAATAAGGTCATAAATCATTTATGAAATAAATGAGTTTCCAAATACTGATATAATATAAATGAGATAATCTGTTTATTTAATTTGTGGTATTAATTCAGTAAAACATTTGTCATGTATAAAAAATGCTGCTGGATTTCACGCGTGGTAATGCAATATTTTTCAATTGTAAATATGCTATGTTAAATTGTTTTATTAGCTTTAACAAAATAAAAAATTTACTTGTTTTAGATCTTTTTTCTTAGTTAATTAAAAGTCGCTTTCAATAAATTTTCCATTAAGAGGAAAAATACACTGATAAAAACACAAGTATTTTGTTATGCAAACAAGCGCTGTCTACGACAATTTCTCAAAAGCGATGGAGACAAGTTGATCAAGTTAAAAACAAGTCGATCTAAATCAAACTTTTCCTAAAATGCCTCGTAATAGAAAAGGTTATTGACACATTTGATGACCGTCTTGATCCTAAACCTTACTTGCCTAGTGTAATTATATTTTTATTATATTGGTCAAATAGTGGAAGATCTGAAACAGGACTTAGAATTGTGCCCTGAGCCCATGTGGCCTATTTCAGAACAGTAAAAATTTGTCAACCTGCATATTTGTCTAATGCATAATTGTTAATTTGTTAAAAAAACTCAAACTCTGTATAATTTATCAAAAGATCTTCTTTTTTTCAAAATGTTATATAAAAGAAAAAAATGTGCACGGATTTTGGCATAATTTCGTGAAAATGTTTTTCTGATAGTTTAACAATGTCCATATTCATTTTTGGTATATGAGAAAGAAGTTATAAAATGCGTGACTTGCAGTGTAAGCCAACATTACCAATGCGCAGATTTATCCGAAGCTGAATTTAAAAAAATCTTACCCATGAATAAAATGAAATGGAAATGCTCTAGGTGCAAACCAAAAAAGCTTGGCATCTTAGCCGAAACAATCTCGCCACGAGTCCAGGGTCCTCCTTCATCAATGCTGAACGTAGATACACAAGCATTCACTGAATATTTTGACGCTAAGTTTGATAGTCTACGTCAACAGTGGCGAGATGATTTGCATGTCGCGATCCTAGAGGCAACTACAAGCCTCAAACAAGATATCGAAAAGCTCGAGAAACGTCTGGAAACCTCGGAAGAACGGATTAAAGAACTTGAGCAGAGCTTGGCCACCCACGAGTTACCTCAGACAGATGGAGAATGTTCTCAAGAAAACCACATACTACGCACCGATTTAAATAAGTTACAATCTAAGTTCGACGACCTTGACCAGACATCCCGAAACTGCAATGTCGAAATACAAAATATACCAGAAAAAAAATCCGAAAACCTGATCCAGCTTTGTATAGAGATTGGCAAACTAATCGGCGTGAACATCAAGGAATACGATATTAGATCTGTACACCGTGTGACCCGCGGCACCCCGAGCGATCGCCCTAAAAACATAGTACTACAATTGTGCACCAGACTTTTTTATTTTTTGTTCCCCTCCGCGGGAAGGGCAGGAGGATAAAAATGCCCTGACGCATACTCTGGCGCGATTCCAAAGTTATGTGGGACTCGTCCCGACGCCTACCAGGACCATACCCACTAAAAACCCCCTGTCGGCTCGTGCATTTTTGCCACTCAGCCTTCATCTGAGCGAAGGCCAATTGGAGAAAGAGGCCGCGCTAGCGGGGCCCAGAAGGGGTCACCCGCTGGGATTACATAGCACTGAAGGTGCTCAAAGCACTGAAGGTGAATACATAGCACTGAAGGTGCTCAAAATGAAAATCAATAATTAAAACAAAAATTAAAAAAATTGCAAAATAAAATTGAATTAATTCGCATTAACGTTAGAATTAGGATTTACGTTAGAATTAGAATTTACGTTAGAATTAGAATTTGCGGCCAGAAGGGCCTCGAGATCGGCGGACAGTCTGGTGGATGAGTACGCTTGCGCATTCCTAGGCCTAGCGACTTTGAACTTCGAGTCTAACACAGGAGTAGTATATGAGACTGAATCACGAACTAGAGGATTGGGATGGGTTTCGGAGCGTTTGAAAAACGCTTCAGAGAGTGTTTTGAGATGTTGTTGTACTGTAGGCAGTTCAAGATCTCTATGCAAGTCCGCGTTACGCACGTACCACGGTGCGTTTGTGGCCCGGCGGCAAAAGAGGTTTTGAACTACCTGCAGTTTGTGCAGGAGGGAGGGTTTGGCGTGGGCAAAGATTGGCGAGGCATACGTCATAACGGGTCTAACGCAGACCTTGTAAAGTGTACGTTTGTTTCTGAAGGACATTTTACTTTTTCTACCTAACATGCTATTTAGGCGGCCTAAATAGTGACGAGCGAGTTTCGAAACTCTTTCGACGTGTGGCTTGAAAGAAAGCGTCGGGTCTAATGTGACGCCTAAGTATTTAGTACTGCGCTTCCAGGGGATGGGAATGCCTAACATTCGGACGTGGGGATCGCCATCGGGACGACGGCGTTTGTGGTCGAAGCGCATCGCAGAACTCTTTTCAGGGTTCACATCGATGCGCCATTTTTGAAACCATACACCAAGGGCGTTTACGGCCTTTTGGAGTCTGGCTACAAGGTGCCGAACACTGTGGCCTTTGGTATAGAGTGCGGTGTCGTCAGCAAAGAGGGCGAGTTCGACGCCTTTCAGCGGGATGGGAATGTCGTTGGTGTACACGGTGTACAGCAGAGGGGCGAGGACTGAGCCTTGAGGGACTCCAGCCTTTATGGGACGAGGCGCAGAAAGCGTGCCTTCGTGTTTAAATCGAAACGTACGGTCTTTGAGAAACGACGCTATTAACCTGACTAGGCGATCCGGTAAGCCTATCTTGTAGAGTTTATAAACGAGACCGCTGTGTCAGACTTTATCGAAAGCCTTGGCTACGTCAAAGAAAACCGCGACTGTTTTATAACGACGCGGATAGAAACCGTCAAGTATATACTCGACGATTCGGTGGACTTGCTGAGGGCAGGAGTGTTTAGCGCGAAAGCCGAACTGATGGGGAATAATGAGAGGATCGCCATCCGTTGGAAACAGATGGTTCCGCATTCGAGAGAGTATGACTCTCTCGAGAAGTTTAGAAATTGCCTTGAGGAGGCTGATGGGTCTGTGATTAGCCGGGACGTTCAGAGGTTTGCCCGGCTTGGGAATGCCTATGACTGTCGCTTCTTTCCAAGCTTTTGGAAAGTAGCTATGGTCGAAGCAGGCATTGAAAATGATAGCTAACAAGGTAAGCATCTGTTGAGGTAGGTGCTTAAGTGCGTGGTTGGAAATTCCATCCGCACCCGGAGCCTTTTTGGACTTTTGATTTCTAATGAGAAGCAAGATTTCATCATTAGAGACTGTGACAGGGTCAGCGGTGATGGGGAGAGAGTCTCTGCGAAGGACTTCGTCCTCCACCGCCTGGATGTGTGAGGGATCAGCAGGTTGCGTGCTGGGCGAGCATTGTGCGGCAATGCTGTCAGCGAAGCATTCGGCTTTCTCTTCGACTTCAAAGGCAGTAGTGCCATCGGGACGAGTGAGAGGAGGAACGTGAGAGGCGGTGTCTACGCGTAAGGCTCGGGCCATGCTATAGTATGCTTGGTGGAACGGAGAGATATTCGCCATGAGATCGTTCATCTGAGCGTCTCGGAGTTCCGCGAGGCAAGACCTAACTTTACGTTGAAGCTGATTCGCAGCTGTTCTATAGGCTGGCGTGGGATATTTCTTGGCTCTCCGGAGAGCCGCGTTCTTAGCTTTAATAAGATTGCTAACGGCTAAGGGAAGCGTGGGTTTGCCTTGCTTAGCAACCTTTTCTTTGTCACTGATGGCTGAGTTGATAGCATCAGTGAGAGAATTTACTAATGAGTCGATTTTATCCGGGCTATCTAATTGTTCGGGAGAGATCGCGAGTGGAGAGTTCGGAGCCTCTAAGGCTGAAACTAACGTATTTTTAAACCCTTTCCAGTTGGTAAAGGTCTTAGGAGATGAGACGTTATCGTTCGGCGGTCCTAGCACGAGGGAAACGGGGCGATGGTCGGAGCCTAGGTCATCGAGCGGTTCGATAGACCTTAGATCAAGATTGATTCGCTTGATAATTGCAAAGTCGAGGATGTCAGGAGAGTAGGACGGGTTGTTGGGATAGTGAGTGGGAGTGATGGGGGATATGACGTCTAGGTCAAGGGAGTTAGTGATGTCGAGGAGAGCGATACCGCTGGTGTTAGTCGATAGGCACGTCCAGTCAGTATGTTTGGAGTTAAAGTCTCCGAACATAATGACTGAATGGCCGAGGGCGAGAATGGCCTCAAAGTCGCTGCGGATTGGTCTGATACCACTAGGTATGTAGATTGAAGCTATGATGATGGTCGGATGACCAGTCATAGCCAATCTACACACAGTGGCTTCCATGTTGAGGAGAGGAGGGGTAGGGAGAGGACAGCAGTGGAAGCCTCTTTTGTAATATATAGCGGTGCCGCCGAAACCGTCGGAGTTGGGCCTATCGTTACGAATAAACGCGAACTTAGGTATAGCGAATCCCCTGGAGCGTTTTGGAGTAAGCCATGTCTCCTGGAGAAGGAATAAGTCAGGTTCTTTGTTCTGAAGAAACAGTTTAATCTCGGGAAGGTTGGTGTTAAGGCTACGAGCGTTAAAAGATACTAGGGATAAGCCCTTGGGTTTAATACGACTGGACGCGGGATTCGCGGGTCTAGACATTATAATTTGCTTATTTACAAATTTATGCAAAAATAAAAGAATTTACAACGAACTTAGGAGCAAGTGATGCTCGGCTAACGCGAATAAACGCTCTTGAGGAGAGCGGGCGGCTCGCAGTTTGCGTGCGAGAACAGAAATTTCCGTAATGTCGACGTTTTGAATGACGTCCAACACGGTCTTCATGTCCTCAGCCAGCGACGACTGAGGTGAAGATGACAAAGCAGGACGCGGCCCTACGGAAGCTACGGGAGCTGGGATGGGTCGGGAAGGTGCAGGCGGGACAGCCGGGCGCTGCCTCCAAGACAGAGCCGGACTAGGCGTCGGCTGAACGGGCTTTGCTTCCGGGGGACCCCGGTTGCGCAGCGGCGGGAAGTTAGCGGGAGTGAGCGGCGGTGCCGGTTTAGGCGCGACCCTCTTGGCGGTGGAGCGCGGAGCGCGCGGGCAACCCCTGTAGTTAGCTGTGTGACCGGACTGGCCGCACAGCACACAGGCAGGGGGGGAAGTGGATTCGGGAGTGCAAGTGCACTCCTTCGTAAAATGTGGATCCAGGCACTTAACGCACCTGGGGTGAGCTGAGCAGTTAGCCGCTGCGTGGCCGTAAAGTTGGCAGCGGTGGCACTGCCCAGGGTGACCATGGGGGTTGGGACGCTCGACGGAGATATTTGAGAGTCCGCAAATTGTGCGAGCCTCTCTAAAGATCTCCCTCGAGTTAGGAGTATTTGACAGGATTACTAAACAGGTTTAAAAACATCGAGGGATTAAAAACATTACTAAACTTTTAGTTTTTGACGTTCACGACTACAATGGCGCTCTACCGTACCCCTACTAAGATGACTGGGGACGTGACAGAAACCCCCGTCCCAAAACTCTACTCTACGTCACCGAAGACGAGTCAGGCAGGCCCTGACAGGAAAATAAAAGAATGGCTGTAAGAGGCCAAAACATGTAGAGACATGACACTCGAACAACTTAAAGGCTCGAGAAATATAAAAACAGAAATTAAGCGAGACATAGCCAAAGCCTGCGACAGACTATACTCACTGGTAAATGAGATAGTAAAAGATGTCGAACTTAGTGAGACACAGGACAAGGGGAAGGAAGAGCACAAGACTGAGAAAACCAAAAACTTTACGCACGACAAAGATCTGCTGGCACAACTAATACTAACACAAGAGAGCCTTACTGCAAAAAACAAAAAAATGGAAGAACTCAGGAAGGCAATGAAAAGCCAAAAGGAGATGACACCTAGGGACAGACCGGATAGCTATGCGGGGGCAGTGTCGGGCCGATCAAAAGCTGATGCTTCTGAGAGGACGACCCTGCACGCTGGGACGCCCGGTAGTACTGCGCGGATCTTACGCTCCTCCGGGAGGGCGTAGGTATGGTAAGCGATTTGTTTCAGAGAAAGAAACCTGGTGAACACGCGGAAGTCGTCGATGGTCGCGACCTGAATTTTAATTGTGTAGCCTGCGTTGGTTGCTTTTAGATAATTGATTTTGTGCTCTCTGCACAGGTTAGAAACCGCGGTCCAGCGCGCTTTTTCGCGGAGGAAGATGGGCGGAGGGAGCTGAGGCTTCGATGGGACGGGAGCGCAGCGCGTCGCTGGCTTAGACGGGACCGACGGAGACGCGGTCACTTCGAGTGATATGAGCGGCGCGGGGGCGGGTGTAGAAGACACCGGGGTTGGCTCGGGTGTTGAGGACACTGCGGCTTTTTTCGAACGCTTCTTAGAGCGTTTGGCAACTAATTGGAACTCGGGCTCTGGAGAGCCGGTTAGGGTGGCGGCGACCGACGAAGCTGCGGTCGCGGCGGAGTCTGAATCGCTCCCGGGAGCGGTACGCTTCCTACGAGATGAGCGCGAGGATGAGACCGACGCGCAGTCCATATCGGATGGAACGGGAGACGCGGGAGAGCTATAGACCTGAGGGGTCTGGACGTTAGAGGCCTGAGAGGCTGGGGTTGGGGCCTGAGGGGCCGGGGACGCGTTAAGCGCTAGTACAGCTTGCGTAAATATGTCGTCAGAAATTGAAACACCCGACGCGGCGAGTGCTTGGGCGAACGCCTTCGCAATGTTTATGACGATTTGCTTATCCATTTGGGAAGGGGTTGGGACTATGATAGTATATATAATTATATAACAATGCCTAGAGTTCCTAAATAGAAACCTAGCGAACCCTAGCGGCTAACCTCCCTACCAGCGGTAGGGGGGCTGGTGAGAATAACTTAAAATTAACAGTAGTACGCCGAGGGCCGCTACCTAGAAACCTAAAAAGGGTACGCAGGTAAAGAGTTGACCGCGTTAGGGTCAACCTTTACCGACAGAAAGGATAAATACACACAAAAACACACAGATATGATAGAAATAAATATGAAAATAGGAGAAAATAAATAAAATAGAGAAGAGAAATAGACTGCACTGAAACCAGACTACTTACGCTGGGCACAACACTGCATTCAGCACAAGCACAACACAACTTAGCACAGCACTTTGAAGACTAAGGGGCTTAGTCGCAGAGAAAAATCGCACTTCGAAAGCACTCAGACGGAGTAGAAAAACCTTGAAAACCGTAGCACGGAACCAACACGCTAAACTGTGACGTCAGTAGACTGAGCGCCACGGAATATCGGGAAGGGACCAATCAACGGAGAACTCAACTCAGCTGTTCAGCGGAGTCCCGACCTCTGCGGCCAACATCACTCAAAACACACGATTCTATATAAATGAACATTTAACACTCAAGAATAAAATTTTATTTAGTAATGCAAGACAACAAGCTAAAATAAAGAAATATAAATTTGTATGGATTAAAAATGGTTGTATTTTACTGCGGAAGAGCGATGATTCGCGTGTTATCCAGATCCGTTGTGACGACGACTTATGTAAAATATGACTAAGTAACTTACTTACATTGAATTGCATGATCTTCAAAATTTTTACTATATATTTTATGCATCAAGTTTATAAATATTCTCATATAATTTTAGTATTAGGAAGCACGAAAACCAATATATGTATTAAATTCAATATAGCTTACATTTTATATTACTTTACTCTCCACAATGATTTGCAATAAATTATTAGTTTACTTCCAAAACTGTTGTGGTTTAAAATCAAAACAGTCAGACTTAAAACTTACCCTATTAGCATGTAACTATGATATTATAGTTCTCGTTGAAACCTGGCTCTCCTGTGCAATCCTAGACTCTGAATTACAAACAAATGATTATGTTATATATCGCCGCGACCGAAACTTGCTGGTAAGTAATAAAAGGGGAGGTGGGGGTGTATTGGTATTCGTGAAGAAAACTATAAATACAGTAAGAAGGTTTGATTTGGAGCATTCTCGCTCCGATCGCCACGCGGTGCGGACGTGCAATACCCAGTTCTCCGTTGATCGGTCCCTTCCCGCCATTCCGTGGCGCTCAGTCTACTGACGTCACAGTCTAGCGTGTTGGTTCCGTGCTACGGTTTTCAAGGTTTTTCTACTCCGTCTGAGTCCTTTCGAAGTGCGATTTTTCTTTGCGACTAAGCCCCTTAGTCTTCAAAGTGCTGTGCTAAGTTGTGTTGTGCTTGTGCTGAGTGCAGTGTTGTGCCCAGCGTAAGTAGTCTGGTTTCAGTGCAAAGGATACTTAACGGTGACAACGAATTTGTACTGAACCAGTCCTTTTTATTTTTATTTATTTCTCTTCTCTATTTTATTTATTTTTCTCCTATTTTCATATTTATTTTTATCATATTTGTGTGTTTTCGTGTGTATTTGTCCTTTCTGTCGGTAAAGGTTGACCCTAACGCGGTCAACTCTTTACCTGCGCACCCTTTTTTAGGTTTCTAGGTAGCGCCCTTCGGCGTACTACGGCTAGTTTTAAGTTATTCTCCCCAGCCCCCCTACCGCTGGTAGGGAGGTTTGCCGCTAGGATTTTGCTAGGTTTTTAGGAACTAGGCATCTTTTATTATACTTATATTTTTTCATATTACTGTCCCAACCCTCCCTAATGGATCCGCTAATCATTATTAACGCGTTCACCCAGGCGCTTGCTGCGGCAGGCGTCTCCATCCCAAAAGACATCCTAACGCAGGCCTTGCAGGCATCAATCGCGTCCCCGGCCCCTCAGGCCCCAACCCCAGCCCCTCAGGCCTCCAACACCCAGACCCCTCAGGTCTATAGCTCTCCCGCGTCTCCCGTTCCATCCGATATGGACTGCGCGTCGGTCTCATCCTCGCGATCATCTCGTAGGAAGCGTACCGCTCCCGGGAGCGATTCAGACTCCGCCGCGTCCGAAGCTTCGTCGGTCGCCGCCACCTTAACCGGCTCTCAAGAGCCCGCCTTCCAATTAGTTACCAAACGCTCCAAGAAGCGTTCGAAAAAAGCCGCGGTGTCTTCAACACCCGAGCCAACCCCGGTGTCTTCTACACCCGCCCCCGCGCCGCTCATGTCACTCGAAGTGACCGCGTCTCCGTCGGTCCCATCGAAGCCAGCGACGCGCTGCGCTCCCGTCCCGCCGAAACCTCAGCTCCCCCCACCCGTCTTCCTGCGGGAAAAAGCGCGCTGGACCGAGGTTTCTAACTTGTGCAAAGAGCACAAAATTAATTACCTAAAAGCCGCCAACGCTGGCGATACAATTAAAATTCAAGTCGCGACCGTCGACGACTTCCGCGCGTTCACCAGGTTACTTTCCTTAAAACAAATCGCGTATCACACCTACGCCCTCCCGGAGGAGCGTAAGATCCGCGCAGTACTACGGGGCGTCCCGGTCGAGCTCGCGAATGAAGAAATCCTCGAGGACCTTAAGTCCCAGGGTTTCCCGGCCGAAGCAGTGCATAAGATGCACTCCAACCGCGGTAGGCGTTTTCTTTTAGCTTTAGTAATCCTGTCAAATACTCCTAACTCGAGGGAGATCTTTAGAGAGGCTCGCACAATTTGCGGAATCTCAAATATCTCCGTCGAGCGTCCCAACCCCCATGGTCACCCTGGGCAGTGCCACCGCTGCCAACTTTACGGCCACGCAGCGGCTAACTGCTCAGCTCCCCCCAGGTGCGTTAAGTGCCTGGATCCACATTTTACGAAGGAGTGCACTTGCACTCCCGAATCCACTTCCCCCCCTGCCTGTGTGCTGTGCGGCCAGTCCGGTCACACAGCTAACTACAGGGGTTGCCCGCGCGCTCCGCGCTCCACCGCCAAGAGGGTCGCGCCTAAACCGGCACCGCCGCTCACTCCCGCTAACTTCCCGCCGCTGCGCAACCGGGGTCCCCCGGAAGCAAAGCCCGTTCAGCCGACGCCTAGTCCGGCTCTGTCTTGGAGGCAGCGTCCGGCTGTCCCGCCTGCACCTTCCCGACCCATCCCAGCTCCCGTAGCTTCCGTAGGGCCGCGTCCTGCTTTGTCATCTTCACCTCAGTCGTCGCTGGCTGAGGACATGAAGACCGTGTTCGACGTCATTCAAAACGTCGACATTACGGAAATTTCTGTTCTCGCACGCAAACTGCGAGCCGCCCGCTCTCCTCAAGAGCGTTTATTCGCGTTAGCCGAGCATCACTCGCTCCTAAGTTCGTTGTAAATTTATTTTCTTTTTATTTTTCTATAAAATCGTAAATAAGTAAATTATAATGTCTAGACCCGCGAATCCCGCGTCCAGTCGTATTAAACCCAAGGGCTTATCCCTAGTATCTTTTAACGCTCGTAGCCTTAACACCAACCTACCCGAGATTAAACTGTTCCTTCAAAACAAAGAACCTGACTTATTCCTTCTCCAGGAGACATGGCTTACTCCAAACCGCTCCAGGGAATTCGCTATACCTAAGTACGCGTTTATTCGTAACGATAGGCCCAACTCCGACGGTTTCGGCGTCACCGCTATATATTACAAAAGAGGTTTCCATTGCTGTCCTCTCCCTACCCCTCTTCTCCTCAACATGGAAGCCACTGTGTGTAGGTTGGCTATGACTGGTCATCCGACCATCATCATAGCTTCAATCTACATACCTAGTGGTACCAAACCAATCCGCAGCGACTTTGAGGCCATTCTCGCCCTCGGCCGTTCAGTCATTATGTTCGGAACTCCAAACATACTGACTGGACGTGCCTATCGACTAACACCAGCGGTATCGCTCTCCTCGACATCACTAACTCCCTTGACCTAGACGTCATATCCCCCATCACTCCCACTCACTATCCTAACAACCCGTCCTACTCTCCTGACATCCTCGACTTTGCAATTATCAAGCGAATCAATCTTGATCTAAGGTCTATCGAACCGCTCGATGACCTAGGCTCCGACCATTGCCCCGTTTCCCTCGTGCTAGGACCGCCGAACGATAACGTCTCATCTCCTAAGACATTTATCAACTGGAAAGGCTTTAAAAATACGTTGGTTTCAGCCTTAGAGGCTCCGAACTCTCCACTCGCGATCTCTCACGAACAATTAGATAGCCCGGATAAAATCGATTCATTAGTAAATTCTCTCACTGATGCTATCAACTCAGCCATCAGTGACAAAGAAAAGGTTGCTAAGCAAGGCAAACCCACGCTTCCCTTAGCCGTTAGCAATCTTATTAAAGCTAAGAACGCGGCTCTCCGGAGAGCCAAGAAATATCCCACGCCCGCCTATAGAACAGCTGCGAATCAGCTTCAACGTAAAATTAGGTCTTGCCTCGCGGAACTCCGAGACGCTCAGATGAACGATCTCATGGCGAATATCTCTCCGTCCCACCAAGCGTACTATAGCATGGCCCGAGCCTTACGCGTAGACACCGCCTCTCACGTTCCTCCTCTCACTCGTCCCGATGGCACTACTGCCTTTGAAGTCGAAGAGAAAGCCGAATGCTTCGCTGACAGCATTGCCGCACAATGCTCGCCCAGCACGCAACCTGCTGATCCCTCACACATCCAGTTGGTGGAGGACGAAGTCCTTCGCAGAGACTCTCTCCCCATCACCGCCGACCCTGTCACAGTCTCTAATGACGAAATCTTGCTTCTCATTAGAAATCAAAAGTCCAAAAAGGCTCCGGGTGCGGATGGAATTTCCAACCACGCACTTAAGCACCTACCTCATTAGATGCTTACCTTGTTAGCTATCATTTTCAATGCCTGCTTCGACCATAGCTACTTTCCAAAAGCTTGTAAAGAAGCGACAGTCATAGGCATTCCCAAGCCGGGCAAACCTCTGAACGTCCCAGCTAATCACAGACCCATCAGCCTCCTCAAGGCAATGTCTAAACTTCTCGAGAGAGTCATACTCTCTCGAATGCGGAACCATCTGTTTTCAACGGATGGCGATCCTCTCATTATTCCCCATCAGTTCGGCTTTCGCGCTAAACACTCCTGCCCTCAGCAAGTCCACCGAATCGTCGAGTATATACTTGACGGTTTCTATCCGCGTCGTTATAAAACAGTCGCGGTTTTCTTTGACGTAGCCAAGGCTTTCGATAAAGTCTGGCACAGCGGTCTCGTTTATAAACTCTACAAGATAGGCTTACCGGATCGCCTAGTCAGGTTAATAGCGTCGTTTCTCAAAGACCGTACATTTAGATTTAAACACGAAGGCACGCTTTCTGCGCCTCGTCCCATAAAGGCTGGAGTCCCTCAAGGCTCAGTCCTCGCCCCTCTGCTGTACACCGTGTACACCAACGACATTCCCATCCCGCCGAAAGGCGTCGAATCGCCCTCTTTGCTGACGACACCGCACTCTATACCAAAGGCCACAGTGTTCGGCACCTTGTAACCAGACTCCAAAAGGCCGTAAACGCCCTTGGTGTATGGTTTCAAAAATGGCGCATCGATGTGAACCCTGAAAAGAGTTCTGCGATGCGCTGCGACCACAAACGCCGTCGTCCCGATGGCGATCCCCACGTTCGAATGGATCCCCATCCCCTGGAAGCGCAGTACTAAATACTTAGGCGTCACATTAGATCCGACGCTTTCTTTCAAGACACACGTCGAAAGAGTTTCGAAACTCGCTCGTCACTATTTAGGCTGCCTAAATAGCATGTTAGGTAGAAAAAGTAAAATGTCCTTCAGAAACAAACGTACACTTTACAAGGTCTGCGTTAGACCCGTCATGACGTATGCCTCGCCAATCTTTGCCCACGCCAAACCCTCCCTCCTGCACAAACTGCAGGTAGTTCAAAACCTCTTTTGCCGCCGGGCCACAAACGCACCGTGGTACGTGCGTAACGCGGACTTGCATAGAGATCTTGAACTGCCTACAGTACAACAACATCTCAAAACACTCTCTGAAGCGTTCTTCAAACGCTCCGAAACCCATCCCAATCCTCTAGTTCGTGATTCAGTCTCATATACTACTCCTGTGTTAGACTCGAAGTTCAAAGTCGCTAGGCCTAGGAATGCGCAAGCGTACTCATCCACCAGACTGTCACGCGATCTCGAAGCCCTTCTGGCCGCAAATTCTAATTCTTACGTAAATTCTAATTCTAACGTAAATTCTAACTCTAACGTAAATCCTAATTCTCACGTAAATGCGAATTAATTCAATTTTATTTTGCAATTTTTTTAATTTTTGTTTTAATTATTGATTTTCATTTTGAGCACCTTCAGTGCTATGTATTAACCTTCAGTGCTTTGAGCACCTTCAGTGCTATGTAATCCCAGCGGATGACCCCTTCTGGGCCCCGCTAGCGCAGCCTCTTTCTCCAATTGGCTGTCGCTCAGATGAAGGCTGAGTGGCAAAAATGCACGAGCCGACAGGGGGTTTTTAGTGGGTATGGTCCTGGTAGGCGTCGGGACGAGTCCCACATAACTTTGGAATCGCGCCAGAGTATGCGTCAGGGCATTTTTATCCTCCTGCCCTTCCCGCGGAGGGGAACAAATAAATAAAAAATATTTGGAGGTCTCTGACTTAGAAGAAATATATTTAAATTTCCCTGCACGTGATAGTCTACTGTTATGCGCATGTTATTTACCACCGGCATCTAAAACCTGAGTTTATGACAGTTTTTTCTATAAGCTTCAGCTATAAGGTGATTTTAATCTTCCATATTTACAATGGTCTTCTAATGATCCATCCTCTCCACCATCTAACTGCGACACAGAACCTTCAAAATTATTAAATTACACCATGGCTTTTATGAACTTAAAACAAATAAATACTATCAAGAATCAAAATGATAGAATACTAGACTTAGTGTTATGTACTATGCTGAACTGCACGGTCAACATCTCAGACGATCCACTGTTGAATATTGTACCTCACCACCCCCTATAGACATTTCATATTCGACAACAGGTACTGATTGTATGTCCCCAAAGCCTAAAATAAAAAGAAACTTTTTCAAAGCTGACTATAACATGATTAACGAAGCTATTTCTAATATTGATTGGTTTCTTGAGCTGAATTTTTTATCTCCTGAAGACGCAGTTGATCATTTTTACACCATTGTTAATAACATTATTGAACGTCACATTCCTCTAAAAAAAAAACCGTCCAGGTTTCCAGTCTGGTTTTCAAAAGGTTTGATAAGTACATTGCGGCGTAAATCTAAACTTTGGTCACGATGGAAAGTTTACCAGTCTTTAAGCGATTACCAAGAATTTTCCTTGCTACGCAAACGTGTTAAGCTATTATTAAGCGATTGCTTTAAAAACTACATTGAAAATGTCGAATCATCAATGAAAGAAAATATCAAATTCTTCTGGAAATATACTTCTGACCTTAAGGAAACAAACTCAGGATACCCTCAAACAATGACACTAGACAATCAGTCTTCAGATAATCCTACTACTATAACCGAGATGTTTTCTAATTACTTTCGATCAGTTTTTGAACCTGCGTCATCTGGAGCATACGACACTAGTAAATTAAATGAAAAAGATTCTGACAGTCCCGTGCATTTAAATAAAATCGTATTTACCCGTCCCGAGGTTTGTAAAGTATTGAAAAACTTAGATCCTAACAAAGGTGCCGGTCCCGATCATATTAGCCCAATATTTTTAAGGAATACTTACAAAACTATTGCAATCCCTTTACAAATTATATTTAATAAATGTTTGGCAGCTGGAGTGTTTCCGCATCAATGGAAACGGGCCTGTATAACACCTATTTTCAAATCCGGCTCGAAAAGTAACATTGAAAACTACCAACCTATATCCATTCTTTCAGCAACTGCGAAAGCTTTCGAAAAGTTGGATCACGATCACGTCTACTCGACTGTAAAAAATAATATTATAGATCAACAACATGGTTTTGTAAGCGGAAGATCCACTTTATCTTATCTCCTTGTCTTCACAAACTATCTCTTTAACGGCTTAGATCGAAAACACCAAATTGAAACTATCTACACAGATTTTAGAAAAGCGTTTAATAAAGTGGATCAACTGCTACTCTTGGAAAAGTTAGCTTACAACGGCATCAAAGGCAATCTTTTGCGATGGTTTAGCTCGTACCTTAAGAATCGCGTTCAGTCTGTTGTTGTTAATGGGTATGTTTCTTTCTCCATATTTACCACATCGGGCGTTCCCCAAGGCTCGATATTAGGGCCATATGTTTTATTTGACGTCAATAAGAACAAGTAATTGTCAATGTTGAGAAATAAATATTTGAATTTGAATTTGAATTTGAATTGCTATTCATTCTCTTCATAAATGACATTTCATCTTGCTTCCAACACTGCAACTTTCTTTTATACGCTGATGACTTAAAATTGTACTCAAGTGTTCGTGATAGAAATGATGTAACATTAATACAAAATGATTTAAATAGATTTGAAGAGTATTGCAGAACTAATAAACTTTTTTTAGCCCATGATAAATGTATTCACGTGACATTTACAAAAAACATTAACTTACTTCCCACTAGTTTCCAACTAGGCGGTCACACTCTGAACAATAAGAAAACAATCAGGGATCTTGGTATATATCTTGACACTAAACTCACATTTGATAAGCATGTAGAAAATATTCTCGAAAAATCATACCGCATGCTAGGTTTTATAACAAGAGTTACGAAATCCTTTAAGCGTAAAGAAACATTTGCATGCCTCTTTCAGAGTCTAGTTAGATCGCACTTAGAGTACGTATCTCCAATCTGGAACCCACTATACGCCGTCTATATAGATAAAATAGAAATGGTGCAAAAGAAGTTCCTTAGATCGCTTAATTATCGAATGCGCATCCCTCGCTGCTCATACAATGAACTCTTAGCCAAACACAATACATTATCCCTGACTGACAGACGACGAGTAATTGACGCTCTAACGCTAAAAAAATATGCACTGGAGATATAAAATGTTCCCATTTGTTATCAAAAATAGATTTTCGTATACCCTCTAAAGCAACAAGATCAAATAATTTATTCCACATCTCATCAACTAGGACTAATGCTGGTAAGCGTGCACCACTTCACAGACTATGTGCCTTTCAAAATCACAATTTGAATAATATAGATTTGTTTTCGTGCTCCCATTCTAAGTATAAAGCTGAACTCACGAAATTGTTTAGTTCAGAATATACCTGTATACCTTAACATTATAATAAACAGCACTTTATTTGTACAATTCTTAACTGTTCTTTGTTTTTATTTTTATATCAGACACTGCTGCGCCTTAATTGTTACCATTTTTTTTTTATATTTGTGTTTGTCCTCAGTGAGACGTTCTAAGGAAATAATTGTAATTATTTTAGTTTAAAATTTGTTTATATCTGTTCTATCTTTTATTTCTGTTTTGTCTCCAATAAAGTAAATAAGTAAATAAATAAATAAAATCACACCACGTTAATAATGACAAAAAAAATATCTACAATTTCTTATGTGTAAAAAAGTTTTGGCACTAAAAGATAAGTCGGTAACTCTATATTTCGCTATTAGCTTACTTTTAGATCCTCTCGGAGATCCGTCACTCGTATGAAAATGACTTTGTAAGTAAAATAACTAAACTCGTAACAGAATCAAAATAACCTAAGCATTTTATTCGTATTATAAACTGGGTGGAGTGCGTGACTGACGTGGACTGGGTGAGGTGGTAACATAGGGTTTAGTGCGTTATAAACTTGCACACCGTATAAATTACTTATGAGAGGTCGTGTGTTCTAAAAATATAAATAAAATAATGGATAAATAATAGATGATATATCTCCAGGAAAATAATTCCAGTGTAACTCGGAATCTGTCCAATCAATTTTAAATATCGCTTCAAAAAATATCAGGAGCATTAATTACAATTTCCAACGATTCTAAATCCATATACATACTCACAGAAACTACTATCGACACAAAAAACGTAGAAAGACATAATTATTACAGAAGATATGAAAATTAATATTACACATATAACGATGACAACAATCTACAGAGTACCTTGATGTTATAGCTTCTAATGGATTTCTGATTGGTCATAACTTTCCAACTAGAGGTGACAGCTGCCTGGACCATTCCTTAGCTAGAATACGACGACTACTCTTGTTTTTCAAGTATTTTTAACTGATCGCTGTGCAGGAATCTCACAAAATTAGTCAAAATAATCCTTAAAATAAAATTGATAAAATCAACTATCAATTGCTGCTTGAAGCTCTAAAGAAAATTTTGATAAAAGATTGAAAATATTTTGATTATAGACTCCAGTGACGCGTAGTGGGCAGCGGAGACCTTGGTTAAAATATTCTCCGATAAGAATGAAAACAACAAGACATTAATGGTAAATATGCTGATTTCGCTGCGGTGTTTAGTACTAATTCTGAATGACGCAATCAGAAAAACGTCAATCTCCATTCTGAAGACACAATGTTAGTTTTTTTATCAGCATTTCAGACTCTTGGTACTTCGAATTATTCCCGTTTTATCAGATAACTAAAAGGGTCCTCTAACCTATTCACTTTTTTTGCCGATTCTTAAGTCCATCCTAAATAAACAGAGCAGAAAGAGGTTTTGTGCTTTAGTAAATGTATTAATAAAATCAATTCTATCATATTGAACTGACTTTTTTTATCATTCCCTTCTGAAACATTTCGATAAGAATAAATCAAAAATTGGACAAAATTTTTATTATTCCAATGAATTTCAATAAAATCTTTATTAACCACGAAGAGGTTATGAAAAATTAATGCCAACTAAAACGTGGTTCAGAGCGATGCTATGATACTGCCGCTATGATGTTCAGTAAGTTTGGCTTATAATGAACGTAAATATTCTCAGTTATATCTAACTACATACTAAAGCAATATCTAATTTATTTGAATTGCGGTGGAACTTACCAAACAGAGTGTACAAATTAATTAATTGCATCATTATACAGAGAAAATATTTATTGGTTTGTTTACATGCAATCGTTAAACTCTAAAACTAGTGGTTCAGTGGTTAGTCTTACAGTACTAGAAGACAGCCTATTATTTCAGTGCTTTAACTAATTACTCACACATTTATCAAAGTAAATAAAATCTCTTTCCTCATATCGCAGCTTTTAAAACAATTAATACTTTCCGTGGTAACACGTGCATGAAATAATTAAACCTTCCCAAACTAACAAAATTAACGAGTTTTTATTTACTGTTATAAAATTTTACAAAGCAATAAGTATAAAAAAATAGCCTTTAGAATAATTTCGACCGTGACGTGTCGATATTACCATATCTTATTGGCGTAATGTATGAATTTATAAAAGCAAATTGTTTCAAAATGTTAAACTATATATTACCCATAATTAGATTTCAATGTGGGTTCAAACCGATATAATGTGTTGTAATATATTACAGCGTTAAATCGGTGACATTAATTTTGGATCAACAAAATTATATGTGGTATTCGAATTTGGATATAATTTTCGAAATCGAACCGTAAAAAATATGAATAATCGTTTTATTTCAACTTGAACATCAAAATAAATGCTGACAGCAGCAGAACCATCCACGTGAATGGTCGAGGAAATTGTATACCAATGTAGGTATTAAGGACGCCTGTGATGTTTTCTTATTACTATGCAGGAAACCGCTAGGCTGCGACACGACATAAGGACGAATAATTAGCATGATTTTGTTTCTGTCAGGTCGTAGTCAAATTGTTTACCTTTTGTTCCGTGTATTATATTTTTTTTTGTACAAGAGTGACAAGAGTTTTTTTCCGTCGGCTGCTTTTCCTCTCGGCCTAACTCTAATACCTTTTAAAAGCCGAAGTTCTAAGTAGTTCGTGTTCACTTGACGTTCATATTCGACTCTATTTCTTTGAATAACATTACCAACTTGGTTAGCATCATGACTTGTAGGTGCATCTCATAGTGTAAATAATAAAAACTAGCAATCTTTTTAATTTGATTTTCCTTTAAAAATAAATATTTTTATTAAATTTTCCTGGAATGAAGTAATATTTATGTATCGTGTTGAAACCAACACAGAATATTAAATGTTTTTTTTATTGACAACGACATTTACGTAACATTTTTTTTAAACGCTCGCCAACTATACGGTTGTACATAGTATGCAATAAAAAGTTGATAAAGTTGCTCTAAGGCCGGATTTTTATTTTCCTGTTCGGGCTATAAAATCGAATCAATAGATAAAATGAAACATAAGTAACGACGTGGACTTATCGAATCGAGGTTTATTTAAAAACATTTTTTTAGAAACAGTAGCTTTTCGATTTTGATTTACGAACACACTAAGAATGTTACTACATAATTGCACGTGTTCTCAGATTATATACTTTAAAAACAAGTGCGATGTATTGAACGTACAGCAAAACCACGAATTTCATTAGATAAGAAAAAGAAATTCTCAATAATGTATCACCCGCATCAACTTAACAGCATTGCAACATCGAAGCTTCATTTCTGAATTTTTAAGAATTTTCTAAAGTAACAAAGGCTATTTGCAGACATTGTAGCTTTTTGATGAACATGAAAATGAAAAAGTAATATATATCTATTATTTTCTAATAGAGATTAAATAAATTAATTGTGTTTATAATTAGGTTAAATAATTAAAGGTTTAAATGTATAGAGGCTTTATAAAATAATGTATTATATTATATTGTGGATCAAAATGTTTCAAGTTTTTCTTGTCTCATAGACTGAACAATTGACAGCAGATGGATAATAAGTCAAAAACTATTAGGTGCCATCCTTTAGAAACACACAAAAATCTTTTATTTTTATTAATCCCTATTCTGTAAAATAGATGGTTTTGATGTTAATTTTAGATATAATTTTGAAATATTTCTTTATTGGGCTGAAAATATGAGAGGTTGCTGTTGGACTTGAAATTCTAAAGAAGGAGAAAGGAATCCTTTGCGTATTTATGTACGTGTTATGAAACGCATTTGTACAGCTTTAGTTTTCTGTAAATGAAAATTCTGAAATTAAAAGCTCTTTTTTTAACGAAATAGAAACATGTTTTCACTTAAATTTAAAAATGTTGGGTTCATTGCGACTTTTGGTTAAACGTGTATATAAAAGGCAATTAAATCACTTATGAAATAAATGGTTTCCGGAACACAGCTTTCATGTTAATCTGTCTATTTGATTTGTGGTTTTAATTCAGTAAGACATCTTTCATGTATCCAAAAGGCTATTGAATTTTACGCATGTTAAGGCAATGATGTTTTCCAAATTGTAAATAGGTATGTCATGGGTAAGTACTTTATTAGCTTGCGGCAAATAATACTCATAGTACTTGTTCAATATATTTTTCCTTAGTTAAATAAAAATCTCTGTCAATAAACTTTCCACAGAGAATGTAAAAAAACCATTAAGAAAAACATAAAGTATTTTGTTATGTGAACAAGCTTCCTCTGCGACAACTTCTCGAAATCGATAAAAACAACTCGATAAAATATATTATTTTACAGCCAAGTTATACTAAAATGCCTAGATAAAAGAAAAAGTTATTGACTCATACTGGACAGTCTTATGGCCGACTTGATTCTATCCCTGAAATACCTGCCTTGTATGGTCAATAGATAAATATTGCATACTTATATGGTTACATGAATGATTGATCATGTAACCCTTCGCACCCTGCGATGTACTCTTTATCTCCACTGTGACTCACTTCTTACAACAGTCGTGCTATATACAGGACGTATATATGGTTTATTAAAATGGTACATTATAGGAAAGTCCAAAACTATAAAACATAGAGATATTTGTTAGAAGGGACCATCATGACGATAAAAATAACACTAGACAAGTTGAATTTAGAAAAAAAAACGAATGCTGAGATTTTTCGATCAAGATTTAAATTTTGATACTCTGGGGAAGATAAATTCATGCCAAACTGGTCAATTTACGAAGTGACCGATCGACATGCAGCCTTTGATCAAACTAAAATTGTGGTAGATAAGTAACAAGCTCCTGACTCACGGACATCGTAAATCTTGTCCCCGTGACTCTAAATTGTGATCCAACTTTACTAGGCGAAAAGAACTGAAAGATGCGTTAAATTAAAAAATAAATTGTAATTTATTTTTTATACCTTACATATAAATTAATTCAATTTCGTTTATGGTGCTTATGGTGTGACCTACATACAACCTAACTGCTACTCCTCGCTTCGCTCGTCGTCGCACCTAATTTCGGACTTACATTGTGTTCTGTGATTTAAAATGTCCATGAAGTGATGAATCCAACTGTTTGGCCCCAAAGTAAGCAGAGCTTGTGTTTTGGATGACCATACAGCGAACTGGGGGGAACCCAGAATAAACATACATATATAAATACAAACAACCATGACCATAGAACCAACATCTGTGTTCATCACACAAATGAATGCCCCGGCCAGGACTCGAACCTGGGACCTTCGGCGTATGAGGCAAGGCTACTTACCACTACACCACTCGGTCGTGGAATATGATATTGAAATAAACTGTATTTCAAAGAATTATAAAAACTTGAAATGAGTTGTCGATGAAATGAAAATAAAGTAATTGAAAATACTTGAACTAATTGTTCGATGTATCGTTTTTCAGCGAATCAAGGGGATCCTCTATAATTCTGCTTGTTGAATCAAATTATACTACAGTAATTACAAACATATTTAAACTTAATTTAAAGTACCTACTCACCGGGAGGTTTGCCGCTCTGATTTTGCTAGGTTTTTAGGAACTAGGCATCTTTATTATACTTATATTTTTACATATTATTGTCCCAACCCTCCCTAATGGATCCGCTAATCATTATTAACGCGTTCACCCAGGCGCTTGCTGCGGCAGGCGTCTCCATCCCAAAAGACATCCTAACGCAGGCCTTGCAGGCATCAATCGCGTCCCCGGCCCCTCAGGCCCCAACCCCAGCCCCTCAGGCCTCCAACATCCAGACCCCTCAGGTCTATAGCTCTCCCGCGTCTCCCGTTCCATCCGATATGGACTGCGCGTCGGTCTCATCCTCGCGCTCTTCTCGTAGGAAGCGTACCGCTCCCGGGAGCGATTCAGACTCCGCCGCGTCCGTAGCTTCGTCGGTCGCCGCCACCCTAACCGGCTCTCCAGAGCCCGAGTTCCAATTAGTTGCCAAACGCACTAAGAAGCGTTCGAAAAAGGCCGCGGTGTCTTCAACACCCGAGCCAACCCCGGTGTCTTCTACACCCGCCCCCGCGCCGCTCATGTCACTCAAAGTGACCGCGATTCCGTCGGTCACATCGAAGCCAGCGACGCGCTGCGCTCCCGTCCCGCCGAAGCCTCAGCTCCCTCCGCCCGTCTTCCTGCGTGAAAAAGCGCGCTGGACCGCGGTTTCAAACTTGTGCAAAGTGCACAAAATTAATTACTTAAAAGCCGCCAACGCTGGCGATACAATCAAGATTCAAATAGCGACCGTCGACGACTTCCGCGCGTTTACCAGGTTACTCGGATTAAACCAAATCGCGTATCACACCTACGCCCTCCCGGAGGAGCGTAAGATCCGCGCTGTACTACGGGGCGTCCCGTTCGAACTCAGTAACGAGGACATTCTCGATGACCTTAAGTCTCAGGGTTTCCCGGTCACAGCAGTGCATAAGATGCACTCCAACCGCGGTAGGCGTTTTCCCTTAGCGTTGGTAATCTTGTCGAATACTCCCAACTCGAGGGAGATCTTTAGAGAGGCTCGCACAATTTGCGGACTCTCAAATATCTCCGTCGAGCGTCCCAACCCCCGCGGTCACCCTGGGCAGTGCCACCGCTGCCAGCTCTACGGCCACGCAGCGGCTAACTGCTCAGCTCCCCCCAGGTGCGTTAAGTGCCTGGATCCACATTTCACAAAGGAGTGCACTCGCACTCCCGAATCCACTTCCCCCCCTGCCTGTGTGCTGTGCGGCCAGTCTGGTCACACAGCTAACTACAGGGGCTGCCCGCGTGCACCGCGTTCCACCGCCAAGAGGGTCGCGCCTAAACCGGCGCCGCCGCTCACTCACGCTAACTTCCCGCCGCTGCGCAACCGGGGTCCCCCGGAAGCAAAGCCCGTTCAGCCGACGCCTACTCCGGCTCTGTCTTGGAGGCAGCGTCCGGCCGTTCCGCCTGCACCTTCCCGACCCATCCCAGCTCCCGTAGCTTCCGTAGGGCCGCGTCCTTCTCCGTCATCCGCACCTCAGTCGTCGTTGGCTGAGGACATGAAGACCGTGTTCGACGTTATCCAAAACGTCGATATTAACGAAATTTCCGTGCTCGCACGCAAACTGCGAGCCGCCCGCTCTCCTCAAGAGCGTTTATTTGCTTTAGCCGAGCATCACTCGCTCCTAAGTTCGTTGTAAATTCTTTTTATTTGTATAAATTCGTATATATTAAATTATAATGTCTAGACCCGCGAATCCCGCGTCCTGTCGAATCAAACCCAAGGGCTTATCCCTTATATCTTTTAACGCTCGTAGCCTGAACACCAACCTTCCCGAGATTAAACTGTTCCTTCAGAACAAAGAACCTGACTTATTCCTTCTCCAGGAGACATGGCTTACTCCAAACCGCTCCAGGGGATTCGCTATACCTAAGTACGCGTTTATTCGTAACGATAGGCCCAACTCCGACGGTTTCGGCGGCACCGCTATTTATTACAAAAGAGGTTTCCATTGCTGTCCTCTCCCTACCCCTCCTCTCCTCAACATGGAAGCCACTGTGTGTAGATTGGCTATGACTGGTCATCCGACCATCATCATAGCTTCAATCTACATACCTAGTGGTACCAGACCAATCCGCAGCGACTTTGAGGCCATTCTCGCCCTCGGCCATTCAGTCATTATGTTCGGAGACTTTAACTCCAAACATACTGACTGGACGTGCCTATCGACTAACACCAGCGGTATCGCTCTCCTCGACATCACTAACTCCCTTGACCTAGATGTCATATCCCCCGTCACTCCCACTCACTATGCCAACAACCCGTCCTACTCTCCTGACATCCTCGACTTTGCAATTATCAAGCGTATCAATCTTGACCTAAGGTCTATCGAACCGCTCGATGACCTAGGCTCCGACCATCGCCCCGTTTCCCTCGTGCTAGGACCGCCGAACGATAACGTCTCATCTCCTAAAACCTTTACCAATTGGAAAGGTTTTAAAAATACGTTAGTTTCAGCCTTAGAGGCTCCGAACTCTCCACTCGCGATCTCTCCCGAGCAATTAGATAGCCCGGATAAAATCGATTCATTAGTAAATTCTCTCACTGATGCTATCAACTCAGCCATCAGTGACAACGAAAAGGTTGCTAAGCAAGGCAAACCCACGCTTCCCTTAGCCGTTAGCAATCTTATTAAAGCTAAAAACGCGGCTCTCCGGAGAGCCAAGAAATATCCCACGCCCGCCTATAGAACAGCTGCGAATCAGCTTCAACGTAAAGTTAGGTCTTGCCTCGCGGAACTCCGAGACGCTCAGATGAACGATCTCATGGCGAATATCTCTCCGTCCCACCAAGCGTACTATAGCATGGCCCGAGCCTTACGCGTAGACACCGTCTCTCACGTTCCTCCTCTCACTCGTCCCGATGGCACTACTGCCTTCGAAGTCGAAGAGAAAGCCGAATGCTTCGCCGACAGCATTGCCGCACAATGCTCGCCCAGCACGCAACCCGCGAATCCCACTCACATCAAAGCGGTGGAGGACGAAGTCCTTCGCAGAGACTCTCTCCCCATCACCGCCGACCCTGTCACAGTCTCTAATGACGAAATCTTGCTTCTCATTAGAAATCAAAAGTCCAAAAAGGCTCCGGGTGCGGATGGAATTTCCAACCACGCACTTAAGCACCTACCGCAACAGATGCTTACCTTGTTAGCTATCATTTTCAATGCCTGCTTCGACCATAGCTACTTTCCTAAAGCTTGGAAAGAAGCGACAGTCATAGGCATTCCCAAGCCGGGCAAACCTCTGAACGTCCCGGCTAATCACAGACCCATCAGCCTCCTCAAGGCAATGTCTAAACTTCTCGAGAGAGTCATACTTTCTCGAATGCGGAACCATCTGTTTCCAACGGATGGCGATCCTCTCATTATTCCCCATCAGTTCGGCTTTCGCGCTAAACACTCCTGCCCTCAGCAAGTCCACCGAATCGTCGAGTATATACTTGACGGTTTCTATCCGCGTCGTTATAAAACAGTCGCGGTTTTCTTTGACGTAGCCAAGGCTTTCGATAAAGTCTGGCACAGCGGTCTCGTTTATAAACTCTACAAGATAGGCTTACCGGATCGCCTAGTCAGGATAATAGCGTCGTTTCTCAAAGACCGTACGTTTCGATTTAAACACGAAGGCACGCTTTCTGCACCTCGTCCCATAAAGGCTGGAGTCCCTCAAGGCTCAGTCCTCGCCCCTCTGCTGTACACCGTGTACACCAACGACATTCCCATCCCGCCGAAAGGCGTCGAACTCGCCCTCTTCGCTGACGACACCGCACTCTATACCAAAGGCCACGGTGTTCGGCGCCTTGTAACCAGACTCCAAAAGGCCGTAAACGCCCTTGGTGCATGGTTTCAAGAATGGCGCATCGATGTGAACCCTGAAAAGAGTTCTGCGATGCGCTTCGACCACAAACGCCGTCGTCCCGATGGCGATCCCCACGTTCGAATGTTAGGCATTCCTATCCCCTGGAAGCGCAGTACTAAATACTTAGGCGTCACATTAGATCCGACGCTTTCTTTCAAGCCACACGTTGAAAGAGTTTCGAAACTCGCTCGTCACTATTTAGTCCGCCTAAATAGCATGTTAGGTAGAAAAAGTAAAATGTCCTTCAGAAACAAACGTACACTTTACAAGGTCTGCGTTAGACCCGTCATGACGTATGCCTCGCCAATCTTTGCCCACGCCAAACCCACCCTCCTGCACAAACTGCAGGTAGTTCAAAACCTCTTTTGCCGCCGGGCCACAGGCGCACCGTGGTACGTGCGTAACGCGGACTTGCATAGAGATCTTGAACTGCCTACAGTACAACAATATCTCAAAACACTCTCTGAAGCGTTCTTCAAACGCTCCGAAACCCATCCCAATCCTCTAGTTCGTGATTCTGTCTCATATGCTGCTCCTGTGTTAGACTCGAAGTTCAAAGTCGCTAGGCCTAGAAATGCGCAAACGTACTCATCCACCAGACTGTCACGCGATCTCGAGGCCCTTCTGGCCGCAAATTCTAATTCTAACGTAAATTCTAATTCTAACGTAAATCCGAATTAATGCATATTTAATTTTTCAATTTTTAATGTTTTCATTATTCACTTTTCATTTTTAATGTTTTTTATTTTACTTTTAATTTTTGAGCACCTTCAGTGCTATGTAATCCCAGCGGGTGACCCCTTCTGGGCCCCGCTAGCGCGGCCTCTATCTCCAATTGGCCGTCGCTCCGATGAAGGCTGAGTGGCAAAAATGCACGAGCCGACAGGGGGTTTTTAGTGGGTATGGTCCTGGTAGGCGTCGGGACGAGTCCCACATAACTTTGGAATCGCGCCAGAGTATGCGTCAGGGCATTTTTATCCTCCTGCCCTTCCCGCGGAGGGGAACAAAAAAAAAAAAAAAACCCTACTCACTGTCTGCGATGAAAAACTTCTGCTTAAATTATTTATGTATATACAAACGATTTCAAATTTTTGGGTAAATTAAGTACTTACCAAACAATACATTTTGTCAAAGGTTTTTGCCTTGCGTTATTTTACCTATTAACGTATATTATAAGTGAATAGTTTGTTAAGTGATGTTTTGAAGAAAAAAACTCACTTAAAGATCGTTCAGTTTCAGTAGAGAATTTAAAAAATGTTTTAGACGAGAATTGTCTAGTAGTAAATCTCCAACTCTTCAGCTATATCGTAACTACTAATATCTTGCTTTTTGAAACACTAACTAGTAACTTAGTCGACTTCATCCCTAAAATGACAACCAAGGAGAATGGCATTTATGGCATCAAGATTTCCGGATTCAAAACGCTTGTACAATGCCCGGCGATAAATATATCACTTTGTAAAGAGACAATAGGCTAACTTGGGTTTCGTAGAGCGTTATCTATGTCGCACGAAATACTAACAGTCTGGTATCTATAAGGAGTTGTTAATATAATTATGATTTGCTTTTTTTGATAATTCTTTTTATAATATACACGATTTTTTTCTATAAGTGCTGTGTTTAGGTTGGGGTAAAATAAAATAAAAAAACATCTTCACATCATGTTCACGTACTTATTTATTTATTATGGAAATAAATTAAAAAAAAACATTATATATAATAAACACCATTATAGCTATTGTTAAAATGAGACATTCTAATAAAAACAAGAATAATTCGAATTCTAAATTCCTTCCATTTCACTATCTGTGCTCTCAATGAGGTCAATATTACTGTCACTGTCACACGTATTTATCGCAAGTATATTAGTGTAATTGTCTAAACCGGATTCAATTCTTCGATATTTATTCTCACATTTGATTGCATGATCGCTAAACTTTTTCCACTGTTCAGCCCCGATCATGTTTACTTTTTCGATTACGTTTACAGTCCATTATGTTTTTACTGAAGTTAAATTCATATCCACAGAGGCTCACATTCTAGAGGTAACATAGCCTTTTAAGTTGAGACCATTAGGATTAAAATCTGGATGATATGGTGACAATCGCAACACAGTGTGCCCATGTTCGGCAAGTACTTTGTCCACTTGTCCACAGAAAACTCTGTACACCTCTCCTTGTGCTGACCGATTATTAAACATACCGTAAATCTGGGGTTTTGTTCAATTTTGGGTAAACTGGAATTGCGTGTCTGTTTAACGAGTTGATCATATCCTGTTTGATGGTATTTGAGAGGGGGCCCACCCCTTTATTATTAAACTATTATTAAATTGGCTTTTTTACTACTATTTTCTTATCATCACTTCAAGAATTTCCGATAGACCATACACATAGATGATATTTTTTCCTTTCCTATTTTTTCGCTAAATATGCGTATTTTATCGAGGTATTCCATTCGTTTGAGACATACATCGCGATTTTGCATTGAAACTTTTCAATTATCTTCCATTTTATTTAACCAAAATCCCATCTCATGAAGTATTTCTCAACGTCTTTTAACGAACCATTGTTGTAAAGAGCATCAGATAATTTATCTTTTAATGATTTTTGTGTCGGCAGTTCATTAAATCGTAAGTGAAAATCGTACTTTCTTCGAACAACATCATATTCAAAATCGTCTACATCTAAATGAAATTGCTTTTTTGTTTTTTCGGAGTGCTGAACTTAATTGCAGTAGAATTTGTTTCAGAACCTTCTTAAAATAATTACTTACATTTTCATCTTCTTTTTTTTAATCTATCGGCCTTGAACTTAAACGTTTATAAACATTGTAGATAATTGCGCGTGGCTGATCTCGTAAAGGTTTGCCTCTTTTTACTAGATGCCATATTACAACTTAACATTTTTTAAATTTGGGGATATAAACAACTCTATATATATATATATATATATATATATATATATATATATATATATATATATATATATATACTGAACTGGACGTGACCGCACTCTATCCCACTTGAACAACGACCGACAAAACGTGACATAGGTAGTGCGCGACAGAGATAAAGCTCTACGAAACCGAAATTAGCCAATTGTGTTTTTCCATAGGTCGATGTGCAATATTTATCGCCAGGTACAGTACAAACTTTAATAATAATGATATAATAAATCCCCAGACAAACACTCCAACTGTATGGCCCCAAAGCTTGTAAAAGCCCCAGAGCTTGTGTTATGGGTGGCCATACAGCGAACTGGGAGGGAACCCAGAATAAACATACATATATAAATACATACAACCATGACCCGAGAACAAACATCTGTGCTCATCACTCAAATGAATGCCCCGGCCAGGACTCGAACCTGGAAACCTGTCCATTAACGTCACAATTCTTTTTCAGCATCTATTGTAGCATTTTTTCATTCAAAGACGGAAGTCTTTATCATGGTATGAAAGTCAGGCGGAAACAAACAATGTAGGCAAAGAGAGAGTAACAAAATATTACGAAGAAAATAGAAAAAGTCGTATCATATAAAAATTAGCCAAATTGGAATGTAGTTCATATTGTTTGCTTCGGGGCCACTCCGGGCCACTAAACTACTTTTTTGCGCAGAATTTTAATTTTTTTCTTAATTGAATTTTTCATTCCGAATTAGTCAACTTTCTACAAAACTACATAAATAATAAAAATTTACACTTTATGATAAATTCTCATGTCGCTTTTTAGAATAAAACAGCTTACAAATAATGGGCCACTTTTTCTGTGTCAACATTTGACCTCCACGCCATCTACATTTATTTTATTTTATTTAATTTATTTGAATCATGCAAATGACATAATAAAACAAGCAGTGCTTTCATTACTTAATACAATGTTTTGAAGAAAATAACAAGGGATCATCTTCTTTGATTACATATTATTTTAGATAAATTTGCATGTAAAATCAATTTTGTGTAAAAAAGAACGTATCATTTTTATAATAATCTTTCTAATCTTTATTTGCCAAAAACTTAAAAGTATGGGTTACAAAATTAGTTTTTACACTAAAAATAACAATATAAATGTTCTTAAGACTAAATACCTACCCATTATATGTAAGAACTTTTTAGTAAAACAAATATAAAAGTTACAATTGGTACATCAAAATTGTGTAAACTCGACATTTTGACGGTAGAATTAAGTAACCCGAGTTGAAAAAAGTTACCTCCCGTACTATTCGCAAATGTGTGACGGCAAGATAAATTCATTCACTCAAAGCAAATCAGATCTAATATCTTTGATATAAGGGACATTTTTCTTATCTGAGTTGATACTTAGCACAAACAAAGGACAGAATGAATAGCAAGTGACCAGTTTGTCTCTTGTCTAAAAACGTAGTATTGTCAAAAAATACAGATGAGAATGTTGTGCGAAAACCGAGATTTTTTATTTTTTTTATTATATATTAAATTAGAAAATAATACAGGTCATGTTTTTCTGCAAAAGTATAGTAATATTACTCACTATTATTATACTTTGGTTTACCTTTTATAATAGGTCTTTACCTATGAAACTGCCGTTTTGCCGTACTGGCCATTTCAAATGTAAATATTTTTTTTTTTTGACTGATAATTCTAATTTCAAATTAATTTTATTTGACAAACATGGAATTCTTTTTCTGAAATCGTCATTAGTTTAATAGTTAGTGTTTTGTTTTCAACGCATTCGAACATTTTTCGTCATCATGGATAAGTTTTTTTTTTTTTTTTTTTTTTTTTTTTGGTTCCCCTCCACGGGAAGGGCAGGAGGACATAAAAAATGCTCTGACGCATACTCCGCGCGCGCGATCGGAGTTATGTGGGACTCGTCCCGACGCCTACCAGAACCATACCCACTAAAAAACCCCCTGTCGGCTCGTGCATTTTTGCCACTCAGCCTTCATCTGAACGACGGCCAATTGGAGAAAGAGGCCGCGCCAGCGGGGCCCTTAAGGGGTCACCCGCTGAGATTCACATAGCACTGAAGGTGCTCAAAAATGAAAAGTTAAAAAATAAAAACATAAAAAATGAAAAATAAAAATTGCATTAATTCGGATTTACGTTAGAATTAGAATTTACGTTAGAATTAGGATTTGCGGCCTGAAGGGCCTCGAGAGCTAAAGTTAACTGCGAAGGTTCGCCCGTGTGCGCGTTTCTCGGCCTAGCAACTTTGAATTTCGAATCTAACACAGGAGCAGTATATGAGACTGAATCTCGAACAAGATGATTGGGATGGGATTCGGCGCGTTTGAAGAACGATTCTGAGAGTGTTTTGAAGTGCTGTTGCACTGTAGGTAGTTCAAGATCTCTGTGCAGGTCCGCGTTGCGCACGTACCAAGGTGCGTCTGTGGCCCTGCGGCAGAAGAGATTTTGAACTACCTGCAGCTTATACAGGACGGAGGGATTGGCGTGGGCAAAGACTGGCGAAGCATATGACATGACGGGTCTAACGCAGACCTTGTAAAGCGTACGTTTATTTCTAAAGGACATTTTACTTTTTCTACCTATCATACTATTTAAGCGGCTTAAATAGAAACGCGCGAGTTTCGCTACTCTATCAACGTGTGGCTTAAAAGAAAGCGTCTGATCTAAGGTGACGCCTAAGTATTTGATACTGCGCTTCCAGGGGATGGGAATACCTAACATTCGAATGTGGGGATCGTTGCGGCGATTACGACGTTTGTGGTCGAATAGAATGGCAGAACTCTTTTCTGGGTTGACATCGATACGCCATTTTTGAAACCAAACACCGAGGGCGTTTACGGCCTTTTGGAGTCTGGTGATGTTATTCGGGATTATTTTACCTTTAGTGTAAAGGGCGGTATCGTCTGCAAAGAGGGCGAGTTCGACGCCTTTCGGCGGGATGGGCATGTCATTAGTGTACACGGTGTACAGCAGAGGGGCGAGGACTGAGCCTTGCGGGACTCCAGCCTTTATGGGACGAGGCGCGGAGAGCGTGCCTTCATGTTTGAATCGAAACGTACGGTCTTTAAGAAACGACGCGATTAATCTGACTAGGCGAACCGGTAAGCCTATTTTATAGAGTTTAAAAACGAGACCGCTGTGCCAGACTTTGTCGAAAGCCTTGGCTACGTCAAAGAGAACCGCGATTGATTTTTTACGATGCGGATAGAATCCTTCGAGAATGTACTCGACGATTCGATGGACTTGCTGAAGGCAGGAGTGCTTAGCGCGAAAGCCGAACTGGTGGGGAATAATGAGAGGGTCGCCATCCGTTGGAAACAGATGGTTCCGCATTCGAGAGAGTATGACTCTTTCGAGAAGTTTAGACATTGCCTTGAGGAGGCTGATGGGTCTGTGATTAGCCGGGATGTTCAGAGGTTTACCCGGCTTGGGAATGCCTATGACTGTCGCTTCTTTCCAGGCTTTTGGAAAGTAGCTATGGTCGAAGCAGGCATTGAAGATGATAGCTAACAGGGTAAGAACCTGCTGAGGCAGGTGCTTAAGTGCGTGGTTGGAAATTCCATCCGCACCCGGAGCCTTTTTGGACTTTTGTTTTCTAATGAGAAGCAAGATTTCATCATTAGAGACTGTGACGGGGTCGTCGGTGATAGGGAGAGATTATCTGCGGAGAACTTCGTCCTCCACCGCCTGGATGTGGGAGGGATCCGCGGGTTGCGTGCTGGGTGAACATTGTGCCGCTATGCTGTCGGCGAAGCATTCGGCTTTTTCTTCGATTTCGAAGGCAATGGTGCCGTCGGGGCGAGTGAGAGGAGGAACGTGAGAGGCGGTGTCTACGCGTAAAGCTCGGGCCATTCGATAATACGCTTGGTGGGACGGGGAGATATTCTCCATGAGATCGTTAAACTGAGTGTCACGGAGTTCCGCGAGGCGAGACCTAACTTTACGTTGAAGCTGATTCGCAGCTGTTCTATATGCGGGCGTGGGATATTTCTTGGCTCTCCGGAGAGCCGCGTTCTTAGCTTTAATGAGATTGCTAACGGCTAAGGGAAGCGCGGGTTTGCCTTGCTTAGCAATGATTACGTTGTCGCTGATGGCTGAGTTGATAGCATCGGTGAGATTATCGACTATCGAATCTATTTTAAACGGGCTGTCTAATTGGTCGAGCGAAATCGCGAGCGGAGAGTTCGGTGCCTCTAAGGCTGAAACTAACGTATTTTTAAAACCTTTCCAGTTGGTAAAGGTCTTTGGCGGTGTGACGTTAACGTAAGGCGCGCCTAGCACGAGGGAGACGGGGCGATGGTCGGAGCCTAGGTCATCGAGCGGTTCGATGGACCTGAGATCAAGATTGATTCGCTTGATAATTGCAAAGTCGAGGATGTCAGGAGAATAGGTCGGGTTGTTGGGATAGTGAGTGGGAGTGATGGGGGATATGACGTCTAAGTCAAGGGAGTTGGTGATGTCGAGGAGAGCGATACCGCTGGTGTTGGTCGATAGGCACGTCCAGTCAGTATGTTTGGAGTTAAAGTCTCCGAACATAATGACTGAATGGCCGAGGGCGAGAATGGCCTCAAAGTCGCTGCGGATTGGTCTGGTACCACTAGGTATGTAGACTGAAGCTATGATGATGGTCGGATGACCAGTCATAGCCAATCCACACACAGTGGCCTCCATGTTGAGGAGAGGAGGGGTAGGGAGAGGACAGCAATGGAAACCTCTTTTGTAATATATAGCGGTGCCGCCGTAACCGTCGGAGTTGGGCCTATCGTTGCGAGTAAACGCGTACTTAGGTATAGCGAATCCCCTGGAGCGGTTTGGAGTAAGCCATGTCTCCTGGAGAAGGAATAAGTCAGGTTCTTTGTTCTGAAGGAACAGTTTAATCTCGGGAAGGTTGGTATTAAGGCTACGAGCGTTAAAAGATACTAGGGATAAGCCCTTAGGTTTAATTCGACTGGATGCGAGATTCGCGGGTCTAGACATTAAATTAATTTATTTACGAATTTATACAAAAATAAAAGAATTTACAACGAACTTAGGAGCGAGTGATGCTCCGCTAACGCGAATAAACGCTCTTGAGGAGAGCGGGCGGCTCGCAGTTTGCGTGCGAGTACGGAAATTTCGTTAATGTCGACGTTTTGGATGACGTCGAACACGGTCTTCATGTCCTCAGCCAACGACGACTGAGGGGAAGATGACAACGCGGGACGCGGCCCTACTGGAGCTACGGGAGCTGGGATGGGTCGGGAAGGTGCAGGCGGGACGGCCGGACGCTGCCTCCAAGACAGAGCCGGAGTAGGCGTCGGCTGAACGGGCTTTGCTTCCGGGGGACCCCGGTTGCGCAGCGGCGGGAAGTTAGCGGAGGTGAGCGGCGGCGCCGGTTTAGGCGCGACCCTCTTGACGGTGGAGCGCGGAGCGCGCGGGCAACCCCTGTAGTTTGCTGTGTGGCCGGACTGGCCGCACAGCACACAGGCAGGGGGGGAAGTGGATTCGGGAGTGCGAGTGCACTCCTTAGTGAAGTGGGGATCCAGGCACTTAACGCACCTGGGGGGAGCTGAACAGTTGATCGCTGCGTGGCCATATAGCTGGCAGCGGTGGCACTGCCCAGGGTGACCACGGGGGTTGGGACGCTCGACGGAGATGTTCGAGAGTCCGCAGATTGTGCGAGCCTCTTTGAAAATCTCCTTCGAGTTGGGAGTATTGGACAGTATTACTAGCGCTAACGGAAAACGCCTACCGCGGTTGGAGTGCATCTTGTGCACTGCTGTGACCGGGAAACCCTGAGACTTAAGGTCCTCGAGAATGTCTTCGTTGCTGAGTTCGAACGGGACGCCCCGTAGTACAGCGCGGATCTTACGCTCCTCCGGGAGGGCGTAGGTGTGATATGCGATTTGGTTTAATCCGAGTAACCTGGTAAACGCGCGGAAGTCGTCGACGGACGCTACTTGTATCTTGATTGTATCGCCAGCGTTGGCGGCTTTTAAGTAATTGATTTTGTGCACTTTGCACAAGTTTGAAACCGCGGTCCAGCGCGCTTTTTCACGCAGGAAGACGGGCGGAGGGAGCTGAGGCTTCGGCGGGACGGGAGCGCAGCGCGTCGCTGGCTTCGATGTGACCGACGGAGACGCGGTTACTACGAGCGATTTTAACGGCGCGGGGGCTGGTGTTGAAGACACCGGAGAGGGCTCGGGTATTGAAGATACCGAAGCTTTCTTAGAGCGCTTCTTGGAGCGCTTGGCGACGAGTTGAAACGCGGGCTCAGGAGAGCCGGTCAAGGTGACGGCATCTGACGACGTATCAGACGCGGGTTCGGAGTCGCTCCCGGGAGCGGTACGCTTACGACGCGATGCGTGAGAGGATGCGACCGATTCGCAGTCCATCTCGGACGAGGCGGGAGACGCGGGAGAGCTTAAGACCTGAGGGGTCTCGACGTCGGAGGCCTGAGGGGCCGGGTTTGAGGCCTGAGGGGCCGGGTTTGAGGCCTGAGGGGCCGGGGACGCGATTGATGCCTGCAAGGCCTGCGTTATAATGTCATTCGGGATGTAGACGCCTACCGCAGCAAGTGCCTGGGTGAACGCGTTAATAACGCTTAGCGGATCCATAAGGGAAAGTTGGGACAGTAGTATTAATAAAAATAAGTATAATAAAAGATGCCTAGTTCCTAAAAACCTAGCAAATCCTAGCGGCTAACCTCCCTACCAGCGGTAGGGGGGCTGGGGAGAATAATAAAACTAACAATAGTACGCCGAAGGCCGCTACCTAGAAACCTAAAAAAGGGTGCGCAGGTAAAGAGTTGACCGCGTTAGGGTCAACCTTTACCGACAGAAAGGACAAATACACACGAAAACACACAAATATGATAGAAATAAATATGAAAATAGGAGAAAAATAAATAAAATAGAGAAGAGAAATAAATAAAAATAAAAAGGACTGGTTCAGTACAAATTCGTTGTCACCGTTAAGTATCCTTTGCACTGAAACCAGACTACTTACGCTGGGCACAACACTGCACTCAGCACAAGCACAACACTACTTAGCACAGCACTTTGAAGACTAAGGGGCTTAGTCGCAAAGAAAAAATACGCACTTCGATAGCACTCAGACGGAGTAGAAAACCTTGAAAACCGTGGCACGGAACCAGCACGCTAGACTGTGACGTCAGTAGACTGAGCGCCACGGAATAGCGGGAAAGGACCGATCGACGGAGAACGGGGCTTGCACGTCCGAACTGGGCGGCGATCGGAGCGAGAATGATGGATAAGTTAAAAATTCGAGTAATTATGGAGTATGAGTACCGTCGTGGCAGCAAAGCGGCACAAGCGGCACGCAACATCAACGACGTTTACGGAGCGAACACTACAAACGAACGCAACACCCGTTATTGGTTTACCCGCTTCCGTTCTGGAAATTTTGACCTGAAAAATGAACCCCGTGGTCGTCCGAAAACTTTGGTCGACAATGACGAATTAAAGGCAATTGTGGAAGCTGATGAAACTCAATCCACGGCTGAATTAGCAGTAGCTTTCGACGTAAGCATCAAAACAATGTTGGTCCATTTGCGTCAAATTGGCAAGGTAAAAAAGCTTGACAAATGGGTACCCCACGAACTCAATGACCGCCAGCGCGAAGTACGCGTGGAGACGTGCCTTGCACTGCTCAGCAGGCATACAAATGAAGGAATTCTGAACCGCATTGTTACTTGTGACGAGAAATGGATCCTGTTTGACAATCGTAAGCGCTCAGCAAGTTGGTTGGACCCTGGTTCAGCACCCAAACAATGCCCTAAACGAAAACTTACCCCTAGAAAAGTGATGGTCATTGATTGGTGGTCTAACGTGGGTGTAATTCATTACAGTTTCTTGCCAAATGGGACAAGCATTACTGCAGATGTGTACTGTGAAGAACTGAACACAATGATGGAGAAGCTCGCACGTCTCCAACCAGCTTTGGTCAATCGTTCGGCTCCACTGCTCCTGCACGACAACGCGCGACCTCATACTGCACAGCAGACGGTCTCCAAGCTACAAGAGTTGGGGTTGGAAGTTCTCCGTCATCCACCGTTTCACCAGACCTTGCGCCTACAGACTTCTACTTTTTCCAGAATTTGGATAACTTCTTGGCGGGAAAAAAATTCAATACCCGTGAGGCAGTACAAAATGCCTTTGAAGAATTTGTTGCCTCCCGTCCAGCTGATTTCTTCAAGAAAGGCATCAATAAGCTACCAATGCGTTGGCAAAGATGCATTGATTGCATGGGTGATTGTTTTGATTAATAGAAATAAAAAATATATAAAAAAATTACGCTTCATTTATTTCGTGTAAAACGGCAATTTCATAGGTAAAGACCTAATATAAATATATATATTTTTTTTTTTTCTTGTCAACTCAGTATTAATGATCTATAATATTTACTTTTTTATTCATATTATACATGAATTATTTATGAAAATTAGTTTATAATTAATAAATATGTTTTAATATAGTTTATAAAATGTATAAATATACATACTGTTATATAATCACGTAATAAAATATTTATGTTATCCATGTTTGTGTGTGTGTATGTAGTTATATAATAAAAATAAAAAGATTACGCCATAATTAACGTTTCAGTGGATAAATAGCCCAAACTTTGAAGATATGTCGTGATTATTATTTTACAAATATGATAAGTCTCATTTCTCAGAGGCATTTTAATAGCTTTGCAAATTTTATTGTATAACCAAGGTTTTAGGTATGTAATAGAATTACGAGCAAAAAAGGTTCTAAATGTTGGCACTTGATAAACAGTAGCATATCGTCTTTTTGAAATTATTTTTTGTGGTTTTATTTTGTGTTGTCTTAACACAGTAAATAATTGACGAACGGTGAGAACTGAAAGTTCTTTATATAATTGCGTAGTAGGGTAATCAAATGACTTCATGTACAATACCTTTAAAACTGCTCTTTGTGCGCGTTCTAGTTTTAGTAAATTTGTTTTTTTCGCACTACCCCAAGCTATTATTCCGTACGTTAAAAGAGATTGACATAAGGTGAAGTAAACGGTTTTTTTCGTATTTCCATCCTTAATGTGTCTTATTTTCTTGAAAGTACATGTTAATTTTCTGAGTCTATTACTAAGTGCTTCAATATGGCACTTCCAGTTTAAGTAACGATCTAAAGTTATACCTACATATTTAATTGATGTCACAGAAGTAAGAGAAAAACAGGCACATGCCGAGTCACTATTGCAATTGCTAGAATGTATTTTGATACCTAAATTAGATGGCTGTTTGTTATCGTAAATACTAAATATCATAAATTTTGTTTCCTCAATGTTAAGTGTAAGGAGATTTTTGTCAAGCCAATCTAAAACAGTTTTTAATCCACTTTCACTAATTCTGTGGACTTCTTTCCACGATGAGGCGTGAAATACAAGTACGGTGTCATCTGCGAAAGATATGATTTTCGTATTTTTTAGTGGTGTTTCATTCAAATCATTCAGGTAAATTAAAAAATGGGTCGGGCCGAGTACCGATCCCTGCGGAATTCCAAAATCAACGATAACAGGGTCACTGATGACCCCATTAATGCTGACAGACTGAGTACGATCGCTGAGATACGATTGAAAAAGCTGCAATGGAATCCCTCTCACCCCGGCACCTTCCAGTTTACCTATCAGTATGGGTATAGAGACAGTATCAAATGCTTTTGCTAAGTCTAAAAATATAGCTAAGTCGGAGCAATCTATTTTTTGAGTAACATGTTGAACTAAGTCTTCTATCGCATCTGAAGTGGATAAATTATGTCTGAAGCCATATTGGCTACAAGAAAAGAAGTTATTTGAGTTAAGGTAGTGTATTTGTCTTGAATTAATTACTTTCTCCAATATCTTAGCAAGTGTTGGCAATAGTGAAATTGGCCTATAATTATTGATACTATCTCTTTTTCCAGACTTATGGATAGGTAATCGCTTTAATGAACCAGGAAAAATACCAGTTGCAAGACAAAGATTACATATGTAAGTGATTGGACCAGTCAGGCAATCAACAACCCATTTTATAAACATTGAGGATATTCCGTCCCATCCCTTAGACGTAGATGCCTTCAAAGACATTATAATTTTTCTAATCTCATACTCGTCAGTGGGCAGAATGGTAAATGAGTTAATAGGAGATGAGGTTGGCTTGAAATTTGAAGCTAAATTAGTTTCTGTTGTATTTAATTTGTATAAAATATTGTTAGCAAGAAATTTCCCTACATTTGTAAAAAAATTGTTTACAGAATTAACAGATTCTTTGGATGTACTGTTTATATTTGATAAAACTGAGTCATGTGTTTTTTTAATGTCAAGGTTACATTTTTGGCGTATCGTCTTCCAAGTATTTTTATTACAGTGTTTATGTTTATCAATTTCAGATTGCTAATATGTCATTTTCAGAGAACGGATAAGTTGATTACAAAAAAGTCTGTATCGTTTATAAGTTATTTGTAATATAAAATTATCAGGGTCTTTTTTTAGTTTAGCGTGCAATTTATCTCTCCACCTTATACATCTTAATAAAGAGGGTTAATAGTTGTTTTCCTATTATTAAAAATACGTATTACAGGGTAGGTCATCTATAAGTGTACTCTGCGGATATACTCATAGATTACCAGGTTCTAGACATTTAATACTAATTTGTTCGATAGGAGTAATTTTTTATGCTCACTCCATGCTCGTTGAATATTGATGGAAAAACATAAAACATGTTTTGTTTTTTTTATGCAATTGATTTTTCACGATAACCTAAGATAAATCAGCAATGTCGTATTTTAGACTAACGATCTAGCTGATTATATAATACAAAAGAATATTAATAGACTGAGATCGTTATAAAGCAGTTTCACTGACACCCATGTAAGTATCTTTTCTTACAGCACATACAGAGAAATGTTTTTAATAGCATGTGGGATATACCAACTAAAACAAGCTGAAAATTATTATGAAGAGGGCTTGAAAACTAATGGTACTTACCTACATTACAGAAATATGCCATGGCAGACCATTTCTTGGAAGATTTCCTTTCGCTGAGAACTATGCACCTAAGTAGGCATGTAAGCCGAAAAACGTTTATTTACCTAAATTCGTACAGAATCAGATGACATTATTGCTATAATGCAGTTTGTTGTAACTGTACAGTTGGCCGCATGACTGTTGGTTTCTGCACACATGTGCACAATAATTTGATATTAAGGCTGGTCTAAACATCAAAACAATACTAATTTGCCAGCCCAGTTTTTTTTGTTCCCTTCCACGGAGATGGCGGAGGAATTAAAAAATGCTCTTACACATACTCCGCGCGCGCGATCTGAGTTATGTGGGACTCGTCACTCCGAGCCTATCAGAGTCTATACCCACTAAAAAACCCCCGAATGACTCCAGCAATTTTTTGCCACACAGTCTTCATCTGAACGTTGGCCAATTGGAGAAAGAGGCTGCGCTAGCGGGGCCTAGAAGGGGTCACCCGCCGGGATTTACATAGCACTGAAGGTGAATTCATAGCACTGAAGAAATTCGAATCTAAGACAGGAGTATTATATGAGACTGAATCTCGAACTAGAGGATTGCGATGGGTTTCAGAGCGTTCGAAGAACGCTTCAGAGAGTGTTTTGAGGTGTTGTTGTACTGTAGGCAGTTCAAGATCTCTGTGCAAGTCCGCGTTACGCACGTACCACGGTGCGTTTGTGGCCCTGCGGCAAAAGAGATTTTGAACTACCTGCAGTTTGTGCAGGACGGAGAGTTTGGCGTGGGCATAGATTGGCGAGGCATATGTCATGACGGGTCTAACGCAGACCTTGTAAAGTGTACGTTTGTTTCTGAAAGACATTTTATTTTTTCTACCTAACATGCTGTTTAGGCGGCCTAAGTAGTGACGGGCGAGTTTCGAAACTCTATCGATGTGTGGCTTGAAAGAAAGCGTCGGTTCTAAGGTGACGCCTAAGTATTTAGTACTGCGCTTCCAGGGGATGGGAATGCCTAACATTCGAACGTGGGGATCGCCAGCGGGACGACGGCGTTTGGGGTCTGGATTCACATCGATGCTCTTGTCTGGATTCACATCGATGCCAGCCCAGTACTAAAATAATTTATTTATAGTGTTAGATAAAGATGAATAAACATATTTTTGTGTATATTTATCTACATAATTTAAGTATATGACTAAAAAAACTTCTTGTTTGGCTACAAAAATATTTATGTTTTTTATCTTTTAATTTATTAGTATTACAATAAGTAGTTTTCTACAAGGCAAAAGACTGCGCTAGATAACTTGGGGCCTGGCAGATGTATGAGATGTTGTCCTATTCCTTTACAAGCCATTTGCAAGCCAAACTCATTAGCCAGAGCATACAAATTAATTAATAGCATTATTATAAAGAAAACATATTTATTATTCTGTTTATATTTCATTGGTTAACTCAAAATTGACAGAGACTAAATGAAAATATTTGACATTTTCCAAATAGCTTTTGGCACTTTAAATTAATGTACCAAAGTAAGTCAAACAATCCTCATTCAAGACTGGAATGAGATTTAAAGCTCCGGATACGAACTTATCGAAAAGCTTGGCGTTAAGGAAATTTGCTACATTAATAGATTTTTTACAGATTTGTAATAGATTTTCGTTTTTTGATATATATGTGACGTGTACTTTAGATTATTCGTGTCCTAGATTTTATGGAGAAAAGATTTGTGATTACAGCAATACAGAGACCAAAATTTTGTAATTAAGATAAGAACTTAAAATCCTCAATAATAATAGAAGAAATTTGATAATGCAATAAATCAATTATGAAGGAAATATGTATCATTGTTTCAAAACTTGTCACTTACTCGTAAGTAAGTATGTTAGCATAAGTACCGAGATATGTAGGTCGGTCAAAATATATCATTTCAATATTTAAACCTTATGAATTAGTAAATATACGATAACAACAGGTGGTTTAAATGTTTCTTATTAAAATAAACTCAATTTGTTATCGATTTTAATCGATAAGCTATGAATTTACTGAATTTGCTTCAATAATTCTTAAACAAAGACATATTTTATTCACTTTGCATATAAAACTTGAGTATATAAATTGAGGGAAAAGGTTTATTTACGTTTAATTGACATCCACTAATATTATTTGTCGCTTGAGTAAGAATCAATTAATTACAGCCGGCAAGGAAAAATTCAACAATCCATCAAAAAGGCAGAAAGAACACGTAGATCGTTGACTCAACTAGAAGTTTTACGAAGTCATATAAAAGAATTACTCTTGTTACACTAATTCGAGGGCTCTCATCTTCGTGTTATTTCGTTATTGTTGCCGTCAGCAAGGTTTTCTTTTTTCAGATACGGTGGAATGCTTTTTTGCTCTCCGTCCTCATCAAACCACCCCAGTCTCTTTATCAACTGCGAGTTCGTTGAACTTACTACAAATAGAGGCAAATAGTAATTGTGAAGCATGTACTTCGAAGAAATATTTAACAGTGAGAGTGTCGTTATAATTTTATATATATGTATCTTTATACAGGTATGTATGTCTTTCAGAGAGACCAAATGGTAACAAATATGCATAATTTAACACAGTATATTTACAGACTGATGTATTAACATATTGAATTATTATGTATTTATCTGGACGACACAAAATAATTATTCAAAATTGGTAACCAAACTATTATTATTACCCTAATCATGTGCATGTGAAATAAATGACTCGTCTTTTACAGGGTTTACCTACTTGCACAATTTCAACTGCTATATTATATAGAATATTAATAAAATTTTTAAAATACCTAAGTAAATAACTTTTAGCACGTTTCATACCCACGTTTATCTATTTGCTTCACTTTAAATGTCTTAGTTATTTATTTATGTATTAGGTCACGAACAGAGTGTACATCAAAATAAACATAGGTATATAACATAAAACAAAATTACATTCTAAATGCCACTCTAATTACAGGTGACGTACATCCTAAAAGTATACAACTATAACACAATCTATAAGTATTTGTTAATTATTATTTAAGTTTAACTTTGATTTGCAATATTTAACTTATTATTAATTATTAATTTTAACTAATTTATTTAATTATAACAATTTTGTCTTTGGAATATTGAAGTAAATTTAATTGGAAATCGTCGAACTTTGTTTCAAATATCTTTGAATATCATCTGATTTTCGACACAATGTGGGGCGCTGTGTTTGAGCCAGGGTTGGGATGAAATGGAAGCAAACGCCGTGCGCCGAATAACTCAAATAACGTTCTGGAACAGTGCGAACCAAGTGATTAACGGTAAAATTAGCTATTTTTGATACTTACCGTTTCTCACTACTGTCGCTTCAGTTGGTATTAAGGGTTTTAGGCACAAACAAGTTAAATGTAAGTATCCTCCAAAGTTCGATAAGTGCCGTGTATTAAATGCATACCGTCCTGCACATACCTCAAAAAACATTCTTATAATTTGAACACTCTCTTCCATTTTCACGTACAACTTACAAGTTTTCAAACAAAATGTAACACAATGTGTTAAAACAAATTGTGTAAGCCTAGTTTTGGAACTATATACATCTCTCATAATGCATAGTTCTGAAGAGAGTTTTCACATTAAAAAGGTTTGAAAATTTAATAAAACTCTGCGACAATGTAAAAGCTTCACAATTTCATTGCAGAAAGATTCTGTAACGTTGAAAGTGATAAAACTGCCGTATACCTTGTGTGAGGAGATATGGCAATAAAAATGTTTATTCATTTGTATTTTATCTCTCCATAGGTTTATAACTTCAGGGGGTGAACGTGTTATCCATGGTATTTTGCAATCAATTCTGACCAAAGTATATGTTAACAGAAATAAAAGGCTAAAACTTCTTCTCTCTACAGGTAAAAAATTACCAACTTTTCATTCATTATATTATTATAGGAAAGTCCAAAACTATAAAACATAGAGATATTTGTTAGAAGGGACCATCATGACGATAAAAATAACACTAGACAAGTTGAATTTAGAAAAAAAAACGAATGCTGAGATTTTTCGATCAAGATTTAAATTTTGATACTCTGGGGAAGATAAATTCATGCCAAACTGGTCAATTTACGAAGTGACCGATCGACATGCAGCCTTTGATCAAACTAAAATTGTGGTAGATAAGTAACAAGCTCCTGACTCACGGACATCGTAAATCTTGTCCCCGTGACTCTAAATTGTGATCCAACTTTACTAGGCGAAAAGAACTGAAAGATGCGTTAAATTAAAAAATAAATTGTAATTTATTTTTTATACCTTACATATAAATTAATTCAATTTCGTTTATGGTGCTTATGGTGTGACCTACATACAACCTAACTGCTACTCCTCGCTTCGCTCGTCGTCGCACCTAATTTCGGACTTACATTGTGTTCTGTGATTTAAAATGTCCATGAAGTGATGAATCCAACTGTTTGGCCCCAAAGTAAGCAGAGCTTGTGTTTTGGATGACCATACAGCGAACTGGGGGGAACCCAGAATAAACATACATATATAAATACAAACAACCATGACCATAGAACCAACATCTGTGTTCATCACACAAATGAATGCCCCGGCCAGGACTCGAACCTGGGACCTTCGGCGTATGAGGCAAGGCTACTTACCACTACACCACTCGGTCGTGGAATATGATATTGAAATAAACTGTATTTCAAAGAATTATAAAAACTTGAAATGAGTTGTCGATGAAATGAAAATAAAGTAATTGAAAATACTTGAACTAATTGTTCGATGTATCGTTTTTCAGCGAATCAAGGGGATCCTCTATAATTCTGCTTGTTGAATCAAATTATACTACAGTAATTACAAACATATTTAAACTTAATTTAAAGTACCTACTCACCGGGAGGTTTGCCGCTCTGATTTTGCTAGGTTTTTAGGAACTAGGCATCTTTATTATACTTATATTTTTACATATTATTGTCCCAACCCTCCCTAATGGATCCGCTAATCATTATTAACGCGTTCACCCAGGCGCTTGCTGCGGCAGGCGTCTCCATCCCAAAAGACATCCTAACGCAGGCCTTGCAGGCATCAATCGCGTCCCCGGCCCCTCAGGCCCCAACCCCAGCCCCTCAGGCCTCCAACATCCAGACCCCTCAGGTCTATAGCTCTCCCGCGTCTCCCGTTCCATCCGATATGGACTGCGCGTCGGTCTCATCCTCGCGCTCTTCTCGTAGGAAGCGTACCGCTCCCGGGAGCGATTCAGACTCCGCCGCGTCCGTAACTTCGTCGGTCGCCGCCACCCTAACCGGCTCTCCAGAGCCCGAGTTCCAATTAGTTGCCAAACGCACTAAGAAGCGTTCGAAAAAGGCCGCGGTGTCTTCAACACCCGAGCCAACCCCGGTGTCTTCTACACCCGCCCCCGCGCCGCTCATGTCACTCAAAGTGACCGCGATTCCGTCGGTCACATCGAAGCCAGCGACGCGCTGCGCTCCCGTCCCGCCGAAGCCTCAGCTCCCTCCGCCCGTCTTCCTGCGTGAAAAAGCGCGCTGGACCGCGGTTTCAAACTTGTGCAAAGTGCACAAAATTAATTACTTAAAAGCCGCCAACGCTGGCGATACAATCAAGATTCAAATAGCGACCGTCGACGACTTCCGCGCGTTTACCAGGTTACTCGGATTAAACCAAATCGCGTATCACACCTACGCCCTCCCGGAGGAGCGTAAGATCCGCGCTGTACTACGGGGCGTCCCGTTCGAACTCAGTAACGAGGACATTCTCGATGACCTTAAGTCTCAGGGTTTCCCGGTCACAGCAGTGCATAAGATGCACTCCAACCGCGGTAGGCGTTTTCCCTTAGCGTTGGTAATCTTGTCGAATACTCCCAACTCGAGGGAGATCTTTAGAGAGGCTCGCACAATTTGCGGACTCTCAAATATCTCCGTTGAGCGTCCCAACCCCCGCGGTCACCCTGGGCAGTGCCACCGCTGCCAGCTCTACGGCCACGCAGCGGCTAACTGCTCAGCTCCCCCCAGGTGCGTTAAGTGCCTGGATCCACATTTCACAAAGGAGTGCACTCGCACTCCCGAATCCACTTCCCCCCCTTCCTGTGTGCTGTGCGGCCAGTCTGGTCACACAGCTAACTACAGGGGCTGCCCGCGTGCACCGCGTTCCACCGCCAAGAGGGTCGCGCCTAAACCGGCGCCGCCGCTCACTCACGCTAACTTCCCGCCGCTGCGCAACCGGGGTCCCCCGGAAGCAAAGCCCGTTCAGCCGACGCCTACTCCGGCTCTGTCTTGGAGGCAGCGTCCGGCCGTTCCGCCTGCACCTTCCCGACCCATCCCAGCTCCCGTAGCTTCCGTAGGGCCGCGTCCTTCTCCGTCATCCGCACCTCAGTCGTCGTTGGCTGAGGACATGAAGACCGTGTTCGACGTTATCCAAAACGTCGATATTAACGAAATTTCCGTGCTCGCACGCAAACTGCGAGCCGCCCGCTCTCCTCAAGAGCGTTTATTTGCTTTAGCCGAGCATCACTCGCTCCTAAGTTCGTTGTAAATTCTTTTTATTTGTATAAATTCGTATATATTAAATTATAATGTCTAGACCCGCGAATCCCGCGTCCTGTCGAATCAAACCCAAGGGCTTATCCCTTATATCTTTTAACGCTCGTAGCCTGAACACCAACCTTCCCGAGATTAAACTGTTCCTTCAGAACAAAGAACCTGACTTATTCCTTCTCCAGGAGACATGGCTTACTCCAAACCGCTCCAGGGGATTCGCTATACCTAAGTACGCGTTTATTCGTAACGATAGGCCCAACTCCGACGGTTTCGGCGGCACCGCTATTTATTACAAAAGAGGTTTCCATTGCTGTCCTCTCCCTACCCCTCCTCTCCTCAACATGGAAGCCACTGTGTGTAGATTGGCTATGACTGGTCATCCGACCATCATCATAGCTTCAATCTACATACCTAGTGGTACCAGACCAATCCGCAGCGACTTTGAGGCCATTCTCGCCCTCGGCCATTCAGTCATTATGTTCGGAGACTTTAACTCCAAACATACTGACTGGACGTGCCTATCGACTAACACCAGCGGTATCGCTCTCCTCGACATCACTAACTCCCTTGACCTAGATGTCATATCCCCCGTCACTCCCACTCACTATCCCAACAACCCGTCCTACTCTCCTGACATCCTCGACTTTGCAATTATCAAGCGTATCAATCTTGACCTAAGGTCTATCGAACCGCTCGATGACCTAGGCTCCGACCATCGCCCCGTTTCCCTCGTGCTAGGACCGCCGAACGATAACGTCTCATCTCCTAAAACCTTTACCAATTGGAAAGGTTTTAAAAATACGTTAGTTTCAGCCTTAGAGGCTCCGAACTCTCCACTCGCGATCTCTCCCGAGCAATTAGATAGCCCGGATAAAATCGATTCATTAGTAAATTCTCTCACTGATGCTATCAACTCAGCCATCAGTGACAACGAAAAGGTTGCTAAGCAAGGCAAACCCACGCTTCCCTTAGCCGTTAGCAATCTTATTAAAGCTAAAAACGCGGCTCTCCGGAGAGCCAAGAAATATCCCACGCCCGCCTATAGAACAGCTGCGAATCAGCTTCAACGTAAAGTTAGGTCTTGCCTCGCGGAACTCCGAGACGCTCAGATGAACGATCTCATGGCGAATATCTCTCCGTCCCACCAAGCGTACTATAGCATGGCCCGAGCCTTACGCGTAGACACCGTCTCTCACGTTCCTCCTCTCACTCGTCCCGATGGCACTACTGCCTTCGAAGTCGAAGAGAAAGCCGAATGCTTCGCCGACAGCATTGCCGCACAATGCTCGCCCAGCACGCAACCCGCGAATCCCACTCACATCAAAGCGGTGGAGGACGAAGTCCTTCGTAGAGACTCTCTCCCCATCACCGCCGACCCTGTCACAGTCTCTAATGACGAAATCTTGCTTCTCATTAGAAATCAAAAGTCCAAAAAGGCTCCGGGTGCGGATGGAATTTCCAACCACGCACTTAAGCACCTACCGCAACAGATGCTTACCTTGTTAGCTATCATTTTCAATGCCTGCTTCGACCATAGCTACTTTCCTAAAGCTTGGAAAGAAGCGACAGTCATAGGCATTCCCAAGCCGGGCAAACCTCTGAACGTCCCGGCTAATCACAGACCCATCAGCCTCCTCAAGGCAATGTCTAAACTTCTCGAGAGAGTCATACTTTCTCGAATGCGGAACCATCTGTTTCCAACGGATGGCGATCCTCTCATTATTCCCCATCAGTTCGGCTTTCGCGCTAAACACTCCTGCCCTCAGCAAGTCCACCGAATCGTCGAGTATATACTTGACGGTTTCTATCCGCGTCGTTATAAAACAGTCGCGGTTTTCTTTGACGTAGCCAAGGCTTTCGATAAAGTCTGGCACAGCGGTCTCGTTTATAAACTCTACAAGATAGGCTTACCGGATCGCCTAGTCAGGATAATAGCGTCGTTTCTCAAAGACCGTACGTTTCGATTTAAACACGAAGGCACGCTTTCTGCACCTCGTCCCATAAAGGCTGGAGTCCCTCAAGGCTCAGTCCTCGCCCCTCTGCTGTACACCGTGTACACCAACGACATTCCCATCCCGCCGAAAGGCGTCGAACTCGCCCTCTTCGCTGACGACACCGCACTCTATACCAAAGGCCACGGTGTTCGGCGCCTTGTAACCAGACTCCAAAAGGCCGTAAACGCCCTTGGTGCATGGTTTCAAGAATGGCGCATCGATGTGAACCCTGAAAAGAGTTCTGCGATGCGCTTCGACCACAAACGCCGTCGTCCCGATGGCGATCCCCACGTTCGAATGTTAGGCATTCCCATCCCCTGGAAGCGCAGTACTAAATACTTAGGCGTCACATTAGATCCGACGCTTTCTTTCAAGCCACACGTTGAAAGAGTTTCGAAACTCGCTCGTCACTATTTAGTCCGCCTAAATAGCATGTTAGGTAGAAAAAGTAAAATGTCCTTCAGAAACAAACGTACACTTTACAAGGTCTGCGTTAGACCCGTCATGACGTATGCCTCGCCAATCTTTGCCCACGCCAAACCCACCCTCCTGCACAAACTGCAGGTAGTTCAAAACCTCTTTTGCCGCCGGGCCACAGGCGCACCGTGGTACGTGCGTAACGCGGACTTGCATAGAGATCTTGAACTGCCTACAGTACAACAATATCTCAAAACACTCTCTGAAGCGTTCTTCAAACGCTCCGAAACCCATCCCAATCCTCTAGTTCGTGATTCTGTCTCATATGCTGCTCCTGTGTTAGACTCGAAGTTCAAAGTCGCTAGGCCTAGAAATGCGCAAACGTACTCATCCACCAGACTGTCACGCGATCTCGAGGCCCTTCTGGCCGCAAATTCTAATTCTAACGTAAATTCTAATTCTAACGTAAATCCGAATTAATGCATATTTAATTTTTCAATTTTTAATGTTTTCATTATTCAATTTTCATTTTTAATGTTTTTTATTTTACTTTTAATTTTTGAGCACCTTCAGTGCTATGTAATCCCAGCGGGTGACCCCTTCTGGGCCCCGCTAGCGCGGCCTCTATCTCCAATTGGCCGTCGCTCCGATGAAGGCTGAGTGGCAAAAATGCACGAGCCGACAGGGGGTTTTTAGTGGGTATGGTCCTGGTAGGCGTCGGGACGAGTCCCACATAACTTTGGAATCGCGCCAGAGTATGCGTCAGGGCATTTTTATCCTCCTGCCCTTCCCGCGGAGGGGAACAAAAAAAAAAAAAAAAAACCCTACTCACTGTCTGCGATGAAAAACTTCTGCTTAAATTATTTATGTATATACAAACGATTTCAAATTTTTGGATAAATTAAGTACTTACCAAACAATACATTTTGTCAAAGGTTTTTGCCTTGCGTTATTTTACCTATTAACGTATATTTTAAGTGAATAGTTTGTTAAGTGATGTTTTGAAGAAAAAAACTCACTTAAAGATCGTTCAGTTTCAGTAGAGAATTTAAAAAATGTTTTAGACGAGAATTGTCTAGTAGTAAATCTCCAACTCTTCAGCTATATCGTAACTACTAATATCTTGCTTTTTGAAACACTAACTAGTAACTTAGTCGACTTCATCCCTAAAATGACAACCAAGGAGAATGGCATTTATGGCATCAAGATTTCCGGATTCAAAACGCTTGTACAATGCCCGGCGATAAATATATCACTTTGTAAAGAGACAATAGGCTAACTTGGGTTTCGTAGAGCGTTATCTATGTCGCACGAAATACTAACAGTCTGGTATCTATAAGGAGTTGTTAATATAATTATGATTTGCTTTTTTTGATAATTCTTTTTATAATATACACGATTTTTTTCTATAAGTGCTGTGTTTAGGTTGGGGTAAAATAAAATAAAAAAACATCTTCACATCATGTTCACGTACTTATTTATTTATTATGGAAATAAATTAAAAAAAAACATTATATATAATAAACACCATTATAGCTATTGTTAAAATGAGACATTCTAATAAAAACAAGAATAATTCGAATTCTAAATTCCTTCCATTTCACTATCTGTGCTCTCAATGAGGTCAATATTACTGTCACTGTCACACGTATTTATCGCAAGTATATTAGTGTAATTGTCTAAACCGGATTCAATTCTTCGATATTTATTCTCACATTTGATTGCATGATCGCTAAACTTTTTCCACTGTTCAGCCCCGATCATGTTTACTTTTTCGATTACGTTTACAGTCCATTATGTTTTTACTGAAGTTAAATTCATATCCACAGAGGCTCACATTCTAGAGGTAACATAGCCTTTTAAGTTGAGACCATTAGGATTAAAATCTGGATGATATGGTGACAATCGCAACACAGTGTGCCCATGTTCGGCAAGTACTTTGTCCACTTGTCCACAGAAAACTCTGTACACCTCTCCTTGTGCTGACCGATTATTAAACATACCGTAAATCTGGGGTTTTGTTCAATTTTGGGTAAACTGGAATTGCGTGTCTGTTTAACGAGTTGATCATATCCTGTTTGATGGTATTTGAGAGGGGGCCCACCCCTTTATTATTAAACTATTATTAAATTGGCTTTTTTACTACTATTTTCTTATCATCACTTCAAGAATTTCCGATAGACCATACACATAGATGATATTTTTTCCTTTCCTATTTTTTCGCTAAATATGCGTATTTTATCGAGGTATTCCATTCGTTTGAGACATACATCGCGATTTTGCATTGAAACTTTTCAATTATCTTCCATTTTATTTAACCAAAATCCCATCTCATGAAGTATTTCTCAACGTCTTTTAACGAACCATTGTTGTAAAGAGCATCAGATAATTTATCTTTTAATGATTTTTGTGTCGGCAGTTCATTAAATCGTAAGTGAAAATCGTACTTTCTTCGAACAACATCATATTCAAAATCGTCTACATCTAAATGAAATTGCTTTTTTGTTTTTTCGGAGTGCTGAACTTAATTGCAGTAGAATTTGTTTCAGAACCTTCTTAAAATAATTACTTACATTTTCATCTTCTTTTTTTTAATCTATCGGCCTTGAACTTAAACGTTTATAAACATTGTAGATAATTGCGCGTGGCTGATCTCGTAAAGGTTTGCCTCTTTTTACTAGATGCCATATTACAACTTAACATTTTTTAAATTTGGGGATATAAACAACTCTATATATATATATATATATATATATATATATATATATATATATATATATATATATATACTGAACTGGACGTGACCGCACTCTATCCCACTTGAACAACGACCGACAAAACGTGACATAGGTAGTGCGCGACAGAGATAAAGCTCTACGAAACCGAAATTAGCCAATTGTGTTTTTCCATAGGTCGATGTGCAATATTTATCGCCAGGTACAGTACAAACTTTAATAATAATGATATAATAAATCCCCAGACAAACACTCCAACTGTATGGCCCCAAAGCTTGTAAAAGCCCCAGAGCTTGTGTTATGGGTGGCCATACAGCGAACTGGGAGGGAACCCAGAATAAACATACATATATAAATACATACAACCATGACCCGAGAACAAACATCTGTGCTCATCACTCAAATGAATGCCCCGGCCAGGACTCGAACCTGGAAACCTGTCCATTAACGTCACAATTCTTTTTCAGCATCTATTGTAGCATTTTTTCATTCAAAGACGGAAGTCTTTATCATGGTATGAAAGTCAGGCGGAAACAAACAATGTAGGCAAAGAGAGAGTAACAAAATATTACGAAGAAAATAGAAAAAGTCGTATCATATAAAAATTAGCCAAATTGGAATGTAGTTCATATTGTTTGCTTCGGGGCCACTCCGGGCCACTAAACTACTTTTTTGCGCAGAATTTTAATTTTTTTCTTAATTGAATTTTTCATTCCGAATTAGTCAACTTTCTACAAAACTACATAAATAATAAAAATTTACACTTTATGATAAATTCTCATGTCGCTTTTTAGAATAAAACAGCTTACAAATAATGGGCCACTTTTTCTGTGTCAACATTTGACCTCCACGCCATCTACATTTATTTTATTTTATTTAATTTATTTGAATCATGCAAATGACATAATAAAACAAGCAGTGCTTTCATTACTTAATACAATGTTTTGAAGAAAATAACAAGGGATCATCTTCTTTGATTACATATTATTTTAGATAAATTTGCATGTAAAATCAATTTTGTGTAAAAAAGAACGTATCATTTTTATAATAATCTTTCTAATCTTTATTTGCCAAAAACTTAAAAGTATGGGTTACAAAATTAGTTTTTACACTAAAAATAACAATATAAATGTTCTTAAGACTAAATACCTACCCATTATATGTAAGAACTTTTTAGTAAAACAAATATAAAAGTTACAATTGGTACATCAAAATTGTGTAAACTCGACATTTTGACGGTAGAATTAAGTAACCCGAGTTGAAAAAAGTTACCTCCCGTACTATTCGCAAATGTGTGACGGCAAGATAAATTCATTCACTCAAAGCAAATCAGATCTAATATCTTTGATATAAGGGACATTTTTCTTATCTGAGTTGATACTTAGCACAAACAAAGGACAGAATGAATAGCAAGTGACCAGTTTGTCTCTTGTCTAAAAACGTAGTATTGTCAAAAAATACAGATGAGAATGTTGTGCGAAAACCGAGATTTTTTATTTTTTTTATTATATATTAAATTAGAAAATAATACAGGTCATGTTTTTCTGCAAAAGTATAGTAATATTACTCACTATTATTATACTTTGGTTTACCTTTTATAATAGGTCTTTACCTATGAAACTGCCGTTTTGCCGTACTGGCCATTTCAAATGTAAATATTTTTTTTTTTTGACTGATAATTCTAATTTCAAATTAATTTTATTTGACAAACATGGAATTCTTTTTCTGAAATCGTCATTAGTTTAATAGTTAGTGTTTTGTTTTCAACGCATTCGAACATTTTTCGTCATCATGGATAAGTTTTTTTTTTTTTTTTTTTTTTTTTTTTGGTTCCCCTCCACGGGAAGGGCAGGAGGACATAAAAAATGCTCTGACGCATACTCCGCGCGCGCGATCGGAGTTATGTGGGACTCGTCCCGACGCCTACCAGAACCATACCCACTAAAAAACCCCCTGTCGGCTCGTGCATTTTTGCCACTCAGCCTTCATCTGAACGACGGCCAATTGGAGAAAGAGGCCGCGCCAGCGGGGCCCTTAAGGGGTCACCCGCTGAGATTCACATAGCACTGAAGGTGCTCAAAAATGAAAAGTTAAAAAATAAAAACATAAAAAATGAAAAATAAAAATTGCATTAATTCGGATTTACGTTAGAATTAGAATTTACGTTAGAATTAGGATTTGCGGCCTGAAGGGCCTCGAGAGCTAAAGTTAACTGCGAAGGTTCGCCCGTGTGCGCGTTTCTCGGCCTAGCAACTTTGAATTTCGAATCTAACACAGGAGCAGTATATGAGACTGAATCTCGAACAAGATGATTGGGATGGGATTCGGCGCGTTTGAAGAACGATTCTGAGAGTGTTTTGAAGTGCTGTTGCACTGTAGGTAGTTCAAGATCTCTGTGCAGGTCCGCGTTGCGCACGTACCAAGGTGCGTCTGTGGCCCTGCGGCAGAAGAGATTTTGAACTACCTGCAGCTTATACAGGACGGAGGGATTGGCGTGGGCAAAGACTGGCGAAGCATATGACATGACGGGTCTAACGCAGACCTTGTAAAGCGTACGTTTATTTCTAAAGGACATTTTACTTTTTCTACCTATCATACTATTTAAGCGGCTTAAATAGAAACGCGCGAGTTTCGCTACTCTATCAACGTGTGGCTTAAAAGAAAGCGTCTGATCTAAGGTGACGCCTAAGTATTTGATACTGCGCTTCCAGGGGATGGGAATACCTAACATTCGAATGTGGGGATCGTTGCGGCGATTACGACGTTTGTGGTCGAATAGAATGGCAGAACTCTTTTCTGGGTTGACATCGATACGCCATTTTTGAAACCAAACACCGAGGGCGTTTACGGCCTTTTGGAGTCTGGTGATGTTATTCGGGATTATTTTACCTTTAGTGTAAAGGGCGGTATCGTCTGCAAAGAGGGCGAGTTCGACGCCTTTCGGCGGGATGGGCATGTCATTAGTGTACACGGTGTACAGCAGAGGGGCGAGGACTGAGCCTTGCGGGACTCCAGCCTTTATGGGACGAGGCGCGGAGAGCGTGCCTTCATGTTTGAATCGAAACGTACGGTCTTTAAGAAACGACGCGATTAATCTGACTAGGCGAACCGGTAAGCCTATTTTATAGAGTTTAAAAACGAGACCGCTGTGCCAGACTTTGTCGAAAGCCTTGGCTACGTCAAAGAGAACCGCGATTGATTTTTTACGATGCGGATAGAATCCTTCGAGAATGTACTCGACGATTCGATGGACTTGCTGAAGGCAGGAGTGCTTAGCGCGAAAGCCGAACTGGTGGGGAATAATGAGAGGGTCGCCATCCGTTGGAAACAGATGGTTCCGCATTCGAGAGAGTATGACTCTTTCGAGAAGTTTAGACATTGCCTTGAGGAGGCTGATGGGTCTGTGATTAGCCGGGATGTTCAGAGGTTTACCCGGCTTGGGAATGCCTATGACTGTCGCTTCTTTCCAGGCTTTTGGAAAGTAGCTATGGTCGAAGCAGGCATTGAAGATGATAGCTAACAGGGTAAGAACCTGCTGAGGCAGGTGCTTAAGTGCGTGGTTGGAAATTCCATCCGCACCCGGAGCCTTTTTGGACTTTTGTTTTCTAATGAGAAGCAAGATTTCATCATTAGAGACTGTGACGGGGTCGTCGGTGATAGGGAGAGATTATCTGCGGAGAACTTCGTCCTCCACCGCCTGGATGTGGGAGGGATCCGCGGGTTGCGTGCTGGGTGAACATTGTGCCGCTATGCTGTCGGCGAAGCATTCGGCTTTTTCTTCGATTTCGAAGGCAATGGTGCCGTCGGGGCGAGTGAGAGGAGGAACGTGAGAGGCGGTGTCTACGCGTAAAGCTCGGGCCATTCGATAATACGCTTGGTGGGACGGGGAGATATTCTCCATGAGATCGTTAAACTGAGTGTCACGGAGTTCCGCGAGGCGAGACCTAACTTTACGTTGAAGCTGATTCGCAGCTGTTCTATATGCGGGCGTGGGATATTTCTTGGCTCTCCGGAGAGCCGCGTTCTTAGCTTTAATGAGATTGCTAACGGCTAAGGGAAGCGCGGGTTTGCCTTGCTTAGCAATGATTACGTTGTCGCTGATGGCTGAGTTGATAGCATCGGTGAGATTATCGACTATCGAATCTATTTTAAACGGGCTGTCTAATTGGTCGAGCGAAATCGCGAGCGGAGAGTTCGGTGCCTCTAAGGCTGAAACTAACGTATTTTTAAAACCTTTCCAGTTGGTAAAGGTCTTTGGCGGTGTGACGTTAACGTAAGGCGCGCCTAGCACGAGGGAGACGGGGCGATGGTCGGAGCCTAGGTCATCGAGCGGTTCGATGGACCTGAGATCAAGATTGATTCGCTTGATAATTGCAAAGTCGAGGATGTCAGGAGAATAGGTCGGGTTGTTGGGATAGTGAGTGGGAGTGATGGGGGATATGACGTCTAAGTCAAGGGAGTTGGTGATGTCGAGGAGAGCGATACCGCTGGTGTTGGTCGATAGGCACGTCCAGTCAGTATGTTTGGAGTTAAAGTCTCCGAACATAATGACTGAATGGCCGAGGGCGAGAATGGCCTCAAAGTCGCTGCGGATTGGTCTGGTACCACTAGGTATGTAGACTGAAGCTATGATGATGGTCGGATGACCAGTCATAGCCAATCCACACACAGTGGCCTCCATGTTGAGGAGAGGAGGGGTAGGGAGAGGACAGCAATGGAAACCTCTTTTGTAATATATAGCGGTGCCGCCGTAACCGTCGGAGTTGGGCCTATCGTTGCGAGTAAACGCGTACTTAGGTATAGCGAATCCCCTGGAGCGGTTTGGAGTAAGCCATGTCTCCTGGAGAAGGAATAAGTCAGGTTCTTTGTTCTGAAGGAACAGTTTAATCTCGGGAAGGTTGGTATTAAGGCTACGAGCGTTAAAAGATACTAGGGATAAGCCCTTAGGTTTAATTCGACTGGATGCGAGATTCGCGGGTCTAGACATTAAATTAATTTATTTACGAATTTATACAAAAATAAAAGAATTTACAACGAACTTAGGAGCGAGTGATGCTCCGCTAACGCGAATAAACGCTCTTGAGGAGAGCGGGCGGCTCGCAGTTTGCGTGCGAGTACGGAAATTTCGTTAATGTCGACGTTTTGGATGACGTCGAACACGGTCTTCATGTCCTCAGCCAACGACGACTGAGGGGAAGATGACAACGCGGGACGCGGCCCTACTGGAGCTACGGGAGCTGGGATGGGTCGGGAAGGTGCAGGCGGGACGGCCGGACGCTGCCTCCAAGACAGAGCCGGAGTAGGCGTCGGCTGAACGGGCTTTGCTTCCGGGGGACCCCGGTTGCGCAGCGGCGGGAAGTTAGCGGAGGTGAGCGGCGGCGCCGGTTTAGGCGCGACCCTCTTGACGGTGGAGCGCGGAGCGCGCGGGCAACCCCTGTAGTTTGCTGTGTGGCCGGACTGGCCGCACAGCACACAGGCAGGGGGGGAAGTGGATTCGGGAGTGCGAGTGCACTCCTTAGTGAAGTGGGGATCCAGGCACTTAACGCACCTGGGGGGAGCTGAACAGTTGATCGCTGCGTGGCCATATAGCTGGCAGCGGTGGCACTGCCCAGGGTGACCACGGGGGTTGGGACGCTCGACGGAGATGTTCGAGAGTCCGCAGATTGTGCGAGCCTCTTTGAAAATCTCCTTCGAGTTGGGAGTATTGGACAGTATTACTAGCGCTAACGGAAAACGCCTACCGCGGTTGGAGTGCATCTTGTGCACTGCTGTGACCGGGAAACCCTGAGACTTAAGGTCCTCGAGAATGTCTTCGTTGCTGAGTTCGAACGGGACGCCCCGTAGTACAGCGCGGATCTTACGCTCCTCCGGGAGGGCGTAGGTGTGATATGCGATTTGGTTTAATCCGAGTAACCTGGTAAACGCGCGGAAGTCGTCGACGGACGCTACTTGTATCTTGATTGTATCGCCAGCGTTGGCGGCTTTTAAGTAATTGATTTTGTGCACTTTGCACAAGTTTGAAACCGCGGTCCAGCGCGCTTTTTCACGCAGGAAGACGGGCGGAGGGAGCTGAGGCTTCGGCGGGACGGGAGCGCAGCGCGTCGCTGGCTTCGATGTGACCGACGGAGACGCGGTTACTACGAGCGATTTTAACGGCGCGGGGGCTGGTGTTGAAGACACCGGAGAGGGCTCGGGTATTGAAGATACCGAAGCTTTCTTAGAGCGCTTCTTGGAGCGCTTGGCGACGAGTTGAAACGCGGGCTCAGGAGAGCCGGTCAAGGTGACGGCATCTGACGACGTATCAGACGCGGGTTCGGAGTCGCTCCCGGGAGCGGTACGCTTACGACGCGATGCGTGAGAGGATGCGACCGATTCGCAGTCCATCTCGGACGAGGCGGGAGACGCGGGAGAGCTTAAGACCTGAGGGGTCTCGACGTCGGAGGCCTGAGGGGCCGGGTTTGAGGCCTGAGGGGCCGGGTTTGAGGCCTGAGGGGCCGGGGACGCGATTGATGCCTGCAAGGCCTGCGTTATAATGTCATTCGGGATGTAGACGCCTACCGCAGCAAGTGCCTGGGTGAACGCGTTAATAACGCTTAGCGGATCCATAAGGGAAAGTTGGGACAGTAGTATTAATAAAAATAAGTATAATAAAAGATGCCTAGTTCCTAAAAACCTAGCAAATCCTAGCGGCTAACCTCCCTACCAGCGGTAGGGGGGCTGGGGAGAATAATAAAACTAACAATAGTACGCCGAAGGCCGCTACCTAGAAACCTAAAAAAGGGTGCGCAGGTAAAGAGTTGACCGCGTTAGGGTCAACCTTTACCGACAGAAAGGACAAATACACACGAAAACACACAAATATGATAGAAATAAATATGAAAATAGGAGAAAAATAAATAAAATAGAGAAGAGAAATAAATAAAAATAAAAAGGACTGGTTCAGTACAAATTCGTTGTCACCGTTAAGTATCCTTTGCACTGAAACCAGACTACTTACGCTGGGCACAACACTGCACTCAGCACAAGCACAACACTACTTAGCACAGCACTTTGAAGACTAAGGGGCTTAGTCGCAAAGAAAAAATACGCACTTCGATAGCACTCAGACGGAGTAGAAAACCTTGAAAACCGTGGCACGGAACCAGCACGCTAGACTGTGACGTCAGTAGACTGAGCGCCACGGAATAGCGGGAAAGGACCGATCGACGGAGAACGGGGCTTGCACGTCCGAACTGGGCGGCGATCGGAGCGAGAATGATGGATAAGTTAAAAATTCGAGTAATTATGGAGTATGAGTACCGTCGTGGCAGCAAAGCGGCACAAGCGGCACGCAACATCAACGACGTTTACGGAGCGAACACTACAAACGAACGCAACACCCGTTATTGGTTTACCCGCTTCCGTTCTGGAAATTTTGACCTGAAAAATGAACCCCGTGGTCGTCCGAAAACTTTGGTCGACAATGACGAATTAAAGGCAATTGTGGAAGCTGATGAAACTCAATCCACGGCTGAATTAGCAGTAGCTTTCGACGTAAGCATCAAAACAATGTTGGTCCATTTGCGTCAAATTGGCAAGGTAAAAAAGCTTGACAAATGGGTACCCCACGAACTCAATGACCGCCAGCGCGAAGTACGCGTGGAGACGTGCCTTGCACTGCTCAGCAGGCATACAAATGAAGGAATTCTGAACCGCATTGTTACTTGTGACGAGAAATGGATCCTGTTTGACAATCGTAAGCGCTCAGCAAGTTGGTTGGACCCTGGTTCAGCACCCAAACAATGCCCTAAATGAAAACTTACCCCTAGAAAAGTGATGGTCATTGATTGGTGGTCTAACGTGGGTGTAATTCATTACAGTTTCTTGCCAAATGGGACAAGCATTACTGCAGATGTGTACTGTGAAGAACTGAACACAATGATGGAGAAGCTCGCACGTCTCCAACCAGCTTTGGTCAATCGTTCGGCTCCACTGCTCCTGCACGACAACGCGCGACCTCATACTGCACAGCAGACGGTCTCCAAGCTACAAGAGTTGGGGTTGGAAGTTCTCCGTCATCCACCGTACTCACCAGACCTTGCGCCTACAGACTTCTACTTTTTCCAGAATTTGGATAACTTCTTGGCGGGAAAAAAATTCAATACCCGTGAGGCAGTACAAAATGCCTTTGAAGAATTTGTTGCCTCCCGTCCAGCTGATTTCTTCAAGAAAGGCATCAATAAGCTACCAATGCGTTGGCAAAGATGCATTGATTGCATGGGTGATTGTTTTGATTAATAGAAATAAAAAATATATAAAAAAATTACGCTTCATTTATTTCGTGTAAAACGGCAATTTCATAGGTAAAGACCTAATATAAATATATATATATTTTTTTTTTCTTGTCAACTCAGTATTAATGATCTATAATATTTACTTTTTTATTCATATTATACATGAATTATTTATGAAAATTAGTTTATAATTAATAAATATGTTTTAATATAGTTTATAAAATGTATAAATATACATACTGTTATATAATCACGTAATAAAATATTTATGTTATCCATGTTTGTGTGTGTGTATGTAGTTATATAATAAAAATAAAAAGATTACGCCATAATTAACGTTTCAGTGGATAAATAGCCCAAACTTTGAAGATATGTCGTGATTATTATTTTACAAATATGATAAGTCTCATTTCTCAGAGGCATTTTAATAGCTTTGCAAATTTTATTGTATAACCAAGGTTTTAGGTATGTAATAGAATTACGAGCAAAAAAGGTTCTAAATGTTGGCACTTGATAAACAGTAGCATATCGTCTTTTTGAAATTATTTTTTGTGGTTTTATTTTGTGTTGTCTTAACACAGTAAATAATTGACGAACGGTGAGAACTGAAAGTTCTTTATATAATTGCGTAGTAGGGTAATCAAATGACTTCATGTACAATACCTTTAAAACTGCTCTTTGTGCGCGTTCTAGTTTTAGTAAATTTGTTTTTTTCGCACTACCCCAAGCTATTATTCCGTACGTTAAAAGAGATTGACATAAGGTGAAGTAAACGGTTTTTTTCGTATTTCCATCCTTAATGTGTCTTATTTTCTTGAAAGTACATGTTAATTTTCTGAGTCTATTACTAAGTGCTTCAATATGGCACTTCCAGTTTAAGTAACGATCTAAAGTTATACCTACATATTTAATTGATGTCACAGAAGTAAGAGAAAAACAGGCACATGCCGAGTCACTATTGCAATTGCTAGAATGTATTTTGATACCTAAATTAGATGGCTGTTTGTTATCGTAAATACTAAATATCATAAATTTTGTTTCCTCAATGTTAAGTGTAAGGAGATTTTTGTCAAGCCAATCTAAAACAGTTTTTAATCCACTTTCACTAATTCTGTGGACTTCTTTCCACGATGAGGCGTGAAATACAAGTACGGTGTCATCTGCGAAAGATATGATTTTCGTATTTTTTAGTGGTGTTTCATTCAAATCATTCAGGTAAATTAAAAAATGGGTCGGGCCGAGTACCGATCCCTGCGGAATTCCAAAATCAACGATAACAGGGTCACTGATGACCCCATTAATGCTGACAGACTGAGTACGATCGCTGAGATACGATTGAAAAAGCTGCAATGGAATCCCTCTCACCCCGGCACCTTCCAGTTTACCTATCAGTATGGGTATAGAGACAGTATCAAATGCTTTTGCTAAGTCTAAAAATATAGCTAAGTCGGAGCAATCTATTTTTTGAGTAACATGTTGAACTAAGTCTTCTATCGCATCTGAAGTGGATAAATTATGTCTGAAGCCATATTGGCTACAAGAAAAGAAGTTATTTGAGTTAAGGTAGTGTATTTGTCTTGAATTAATTACTTTCTCCAATATCTTAGCAAGTGTTGGCAATAGTGAAATTGGCCTATAATTATTGATACTATCTCTTTTTCCAGACTTATGGATAGGTAATCGCTTTAATGAACCAGGAAAAATACCAGTTGCAAGACAAAGATTACATATGTAAGTGATTGGACCAGTCAGGCAATCAACAACCCATTTTATAAACATTGAGGATATTCCGTCCCATCCCTTAGACGTAGATGCCTTCAAAGACATTATAATTTTTCTAATCTCATACTCGTCAGTGGGCAGAATGGTAAATGAGTTAATAGGAGATGAGGTTGGCTTGAAATTTGAAGCTAAATTAGTTTCTGTTGTATTTAATTTGTATAAAATATTGTTAGCAAGAAATTTCCCTACATTTGTAAAAAAATTGTTTACAGAATTAACAGATTCTTTGGATGTACTGTTTATATTTGATAAAACTGAGTCATGTGTTTTTTTAATGTCAAGGTTACATTTTTGGCGTATCGTCTTCCAAGTATTTTTATTACAGTGTTTATGTTTATCAATTTCAGATTGCTAATATGTCATTTTCAGAGAACGGATAAGTTGATTACAAAAAAGTCTGTATCGTTTATAAGTTATTTGTAATATAAAATTATCAGGGTCTTTTTTTAGTTTAGCGTGCAATTTATCTCTCCACCTTATACATCTTAATAAAGAGGGTTAATAGTTGTTTTCCTATTATTAAAAATACGTATTACAGGGTAGGTCATCTATAAGTGTACTCTGCGGATATACTCATAGATTACCAGGTTCTAGACATTTAATACTAATTTGTTCGATAGGAGTAATTTTTTATGCTCACTCCATGCTCGTTGAATATTGATGGAAAAACATAAAACATGTTTTGTTTTTTTTATGCAATTGATTTTTCACGATAACCTAAGATAAATCAGCAATGTCGTATTTTAGACTAACGATCTAGCTGATTATATAATACAAAAGAATATTAATAGACTGAGATCGTTATAAAGCAGTTTCACTGACACCCATGTAAGTATCTTTTCTTACAGCACATACAGAGAAATGTTTTTAATAGCATGTGGGATATACCAACTAAAACAAGCTGAAAATTATTATGAAGAGGGCTTGAAAACTAATGGTACTTACCTACATTACAGAAATATGCCATGGCAGACCATTTCTTGGAAGATTTCCTTTCGCTGAGAACTATGCACCTAAGTAGGCATGTAAGCCGAAAAACGTTTATTTACCTAAATTCGTACAGAATCAGATGACATTATTGCTATAATGCAGTTTGTTGTAACTGTACAGTTGGCCGCATGACTGTTGGTTTCTGCACACATGTGCACAATAATTTGATATTAAGGCTGGTCTAAACATCAAAACAATACTAATTTGCCAGCCCAGTTTTTTTTGTTCCCTTCCACGGAGATGGCGGAGGAATTAAAAAATGCTCTTACACATACTCCGCGCGCGCGATCTGAGTTATGTGGGACTCGTCACTCCGAGCCTATCAGAGTCTATACCCACTAAAAAACCCCCGAATGACTCCAGCAATTTTTTGCCACACAGTCTTCATCTGAACGTTGGCCAATTGGAGAAAGAGGCTGCGCTAGCGGGGCCTAGAAGGGGTCACCCGCCGGGATTTACATAGCACTGAAGGTGAATTCATAGCACTGAAGAAATTCGAATCTAAGACAGGAGTATTATATGAGACTGAATCTCGAACTAGAGGATTGCGATGGGTTTCAGAGCGTTCGAAGAACGCTTCAGAGAGTGTTTTGAGGTGTTGTTGTACTGTAGGCAGTTCAAGATCTCTGTGCAAGTCCGCGTTACGCACGTACCACGGTGCGTTTGTGGCCCTGCGGCAAAAGAGATTTTGAACTACCTGCAGTTTGTGCAGGACGGAGAGTTTGGCGTGGGCATAGATTGGCGAGGCATATGTCATGACGGGTCTAACGCAGACCTTGTAAAGTGTACGTTTGTTTCTGAAAGACATTTTATTTTTTCTACCTAACATGCTGTTTAGGCGGCCTAAGTAGTGACGGGCGAGTTTCGAAACTCTATCGATGTGTGGCTTGAAAGAAAGCGTCGGTTCTAAGGTGACGCCTAAGTATTTAGTACTGCGCTTCCAGGGGATGGGAATGCCTAACATTCGAACGTGGGGATCGCCAGCGGGACGACGGCGTTTGGGGTCTGGATTCACATCGATGCTCTTGTCTGGATTCACATCGATGCCAGCCCAGTACTAAAATAATTTATTTATAGTGTTAGATAAAGATGAATAAACATATTTTTGTGTATATTTATCTACATAATTTAAGTATATGACTAAAAAAACTTCTTGTTTGGCTACAAAAATATTTATGTTTTTTATCTTTTAATTTATTAGTATTACAATAAGTAGTTTTCTACAAGGCAAAAGACTGCGCTAGATAACTTGGGGCCTGGCAGATGTATGAGATGTTGTCCTATTCCTTTACAAGCCATTTGCAAGCCAAACTCATTAGCCAGAGCATACAAATTAATTAATAGCATTATTATAAAGAAAACATATTTATTATTCTGTTTATATTTCATTGGTTAACTCAAAATTGACAGAGACTAAATGAAAATATTTGACATTTTCCAAATAGCTTTTGGCACTTTAAATTAATGTACCAAAGTAAGTCAAACAATCCTCATTCAAGACTGGAATGAGATTTAAAGCTCCGGATACGAACTTATCGAAAAGCTTGGCGTTAAGGAAATTTGCTACATTAATAGATTTTTTACAGATTTGTAATAGATTTTCGTTTTTTGATATATATGTGACGTGTACTTTAGATTATTCGTGTCCTAGATTTTATGGAGAAAAGATTTGTGATTACAGCAATACAGAGACCAAAATTTTGTAATTAAGATAAGAACTTAAAATCCTCAATAATAATAGAAGAAATTTGATAATGCAATAAATCAATTATGAAGGAAATATGTATCATTGTTTCAAAACTTGTCACTTACTCGTAAGTAAGTATGTTAGCATAAGTACCGAGATATGTAGGTCGGTCAAAATATATCATTTCAATATTTAAACCTTATGAATTAGTAAATATACGATAACAACAGGTGGTTTAAATGTTTCTTATTAAAATAAACTCAATTTGTTATCGATTTTAATCGATAAGCTATGAATTTACTGAATTTGCTTCAATAATTCTTAAACAAAGACATATTTTATTCACTTTGCATATAAAACTTGAGTATATAAATTGAGGGAAAAGGTTTATTTACGTTTAATTGACATCCACTAATATTATTTGTCGCTTGAGTAAGAATCAATTAATTACAGCCGGCAAGGAAAAATTCAACAATCCATCAAAAAGGCAGAAAGAACACGTAGATCGTTGACTCAACTAGAAGTTTTACGAAGTCATATAAAAGAATTACTCTTGTTACACTAATTCGAGGGCTCTCATCTTCGTGTTATTTCGTTATTGTTGCCGTCAGCAAGGTTTTCTTTTTTCAGATACGGTGGAATGCTTTTTTGCTCTCCGTCCTCATCAAACCACCCCAGTCTCTTTATCAACTGCGAGTTCGTTGAACTTACTACAAATAGAGGCAAATAGTAATTGTGAAGCATGTACTTCGAAGAAATATTTAACAGTGAGAGTGTCGTTATAATTTTATATATATGTATCTTTATACAGGTATGTATGTCTTTCAGAGAGACCAAATGGTAACAAATATGCATAATTTAACACAGTATATTTACAGACTGATGTATTAACATATTGAATTATTATGTATTTATCTGGACGACACAAAATAATTATTCAAAATTGGTAACCAAACTATTATTATTACCCTAATCATGTGCATGTGAAATAAATGACTCGTCTTTTACAGGGTTTACCTACTTGCACAATTTCAACTGCTATATTATATAGAATATTAATAAAATTTTTAAAATACCTAAGTAAATAACTTTTAGCACGTTTCATACCCACGTTTATCTATTTGCTTCACTTTAAATGTCTTAGTTATTTATTTATGTATTAGGTCACGAACAGAGTGTACATCAAAATAAACATAGGTATATAACATAAAACAAAATTACATTCTAAATGCCACTCTAATTACAGGTGACGTACATCCTAAAAGTATACAACTATAACACAATCTATAAGTATTTGTTAATTATTATTTAAGTTTAACTTTGATTTGCAATATTTAACTTATTATTAATTATTAATTTTAACTAATTTATTTAATTATAACAATTTTGTCTTTGGAATATTGAAGTAAATTTAATTGGAAATCGTCGAACTTTGTTTCAAATATCTTTGAATATCATCTGATTTTCGACACAATGTGGGGCGCTGTGTTTGAGCCAGGGTTGGGATGAAATGGAAGCAAACGCCGTGCGCCGAATAACTCAAATAACGTTCTGGAACAGTGCGAACCAAGTGATTAACGGTAAAATTAGCTATTTTTGATACTTACCGTTTCTCACTACTGTCGCTTCAGTTGGTATTAAGGGTTTTAGGCACAAACAAGTTAAATGTAAGTATCCTCCAAAGTTCGATAAGTGCCGTGTATTAAATGCATACCGTCCTGCACATACCTCAAAAAACATTCTTATAATTTGAACACTCTCTTCCATTTTCACGTACAACTTACAAGTTTTCAAACAAAATGTAACACAATGTGTTAAAACAAATTGTGTAAGCCTAGTTTTGGAACTATATACATCTCTCATAATGCATAGTTCTGAAGAGAGTTTTCACATTAAAAAGGTTTTAAAATTTAATAAAACTCTGCGACAATGTAAAAGCTTCACAATTTCATTGCAGAAAGATTCTGTAACGTTGAAAGTGATAAAACTGCCGTATACCTTGTGTGAGGAGATATGGCAATAAAAATGTTTATTCATTTGTATTTTATCTCTCCATAGGTTTATAACTTCAGGGGGTGAACGTGTTATCCATGGTATTTTGCAATCAATTCTGACCAAAGTATATGTTAACAGAAATAAAAGGCTAAAACTTCTTCTCTCTACAGGTAAAAAATTACCAACTTTTCATTCATTATATTATTACTGTTGGATACATTGACACATTACATACGAGGGTGAATTGAAAAGTTCGCGGTCTAAATAAGAAAACACCGGAATAATGCAATTTTTTAAATTCATTTTTCTACATACTCTCCTCCTAGGTCACAGCACTTAGTCCAGCGTCCTCCAAAGCCTTGATCCCATTTAAATAGAAGGTCTCGTCAAGGTCTTCAAAAAAGGCATCTACGGCCACTTTGACCTCCTCATTGGTAGAAAATTTCATTCCATCTAATATAGTGATGAACCCATGTTTCGTCCATAGTAACAAACCTAGCCAAAAATTCGTTTGGATCAGCTTGAAAAAACTCTAAACGGAGTCTATAAATTGTGAGCCGAGTTCGTTTCTGTTCAAATGAAAGGAGCCGCGGAACCCATCTTGCAGACACTCTGGAAACCTAATTCGTTAACAATCATGTTTTGTGTACATTCATATGAAACCCCTAAAGCTTCAGCTATCTCAGATACCTTCAATCTTCTGTATTTTTTCGATGTTTTCCGATGTCGTTTCTGTAGAAGGCCGTCCAGAGCGGGGGTCATCTTTGATGCTCTCTCGTCCACATTAAAATTCAGCTGTCCACTTTTTTATCATTGTAAACGACGGAACAGATGTTCCTCAAGTAGCCACCATATCTTCATGAATCTGCTCTGGGGTTAAGTGTTTTTTGTGGAGGTATTTGATCATGGAACGCTGCTCTAAACTATCCAATTTCAAAATTAATGAAACTTACTCTCACTTAATGTTCAATAAAATAAATAATTACGAATGTATCTCAGAGAAAAATTGCACAGAGACTGACAAATAGTGTAGGCTCCCATGTATGTAATTCCTATGAATCTAGGTTTATAATAATATGACAACGCTATGTATGTTAGGCCGCGAACTTTTCAATCCACCCTAGAACTTTTAAAACGTTTTTTTTTCTGATTCGAGACAAAGACACCAATCCTTTATTACCCCTTGAAATATCACAATTATTCTATGGCGTGGTATTTAAACTGGAACTTAATAACTTTTACGCAGTGTAATAAAGATCTTTTAAATGATAAAAATTATTGTACTGATAAAAATTAACTGAGCACTGAAAAACTTGCCCTTATTTAAACAAATGAGACATCTATGGGATTTATAACGGCAAATTGAACTTAAGGAATAATTAAAAAAATATAAAAATATTATGTGTATTATGTTTGTGTACGGTGAGGGGGTGTACGTTGTGTATGTTTGTACTCGTATGTGCGTAAGTGAATAATGATATGGATATGAGCTGGAAGAATTTTGTACTTTGTTTCCTTTTAGAAACTATTGCGGGACAGGTGGAACTCGATTGAAGTGTATTCTTTATTTTCTGTTCCGGAGATGCTACTTTTATTGTAAAAGTAAAAATAAAACATGTTTTTGATTAACAATTTGTGAAATAAAAATGAAACAAATAAAATTTACAGGCCCACTCTATAAACATGGTGACATCTTTGTGTTTGACCCAGCTCGGTAGAGCATTATTATTTCTCATGAGAAATCAATATTTTCTGTTCGTTTCTTAGATGTTGGAGATAAAAATATGCTAGTTTGATTTATTGAACTTTATTTTATTACGTTATGAAAACATTGATTTAACGAATTATGGTTTAATTCCTTGCGTTGCTGCCGCAACCGGGTTTTTGAGTTCGATTTAACCTCAGTAAGTTTTCAATTCCATTTAGAACTTCCTTGTACACTTTATGTTAAATAAGTATCAGTGGATTCATCGAATGACTAATTCTTTTTTTATGATTTCATCCACGAGTAATCAACAATGACAGTATACATTGATTATAAGAACAAAGTTGACAGATGTAATTTGATATAAGCGGCGGCGAGAATATTTAAATTTAGAGGGACAGGTAAATATTATTTATATAGTAATCCAGGAAGAACTAAAGATCAAAAAACACAATTCATTTTGATTAAAATATTCAGTATCAACTAACTTAAGTAAATGGAATAAAATTTGACATAGAAAATTAGCAAAAATATACTTTCTAGAAACCAATTTTTTTTTACTTCATGAAGCAAATTTATAGCAAGTCGTAAACAATTCTTATCTCAAACCATCTACTGTGAGAACGGAAACGGAAGCAAATGTTCTAAGGATTTATTTTATTTATTTACGGACGTCGTCTTGAAAAGTAAATTACTCGAGAACAAGGAAAATGAGCATAAAAACCTACGGAGTTAATGTATAATAAAAATAAATAAATGCTTTTCGGTTTTTTGAATTAAGTATCAGAAATCTGAGCGCTATACGAAACAATAACACTGAAATGATATATATATATATTTCTCAACATTGACAATTACTTGACGTCAAATAAAACATGACTCTACCACCAGTTCGAAAAAACCTTCGTGAAGAAGAACTGTCGAGAAACTTCACGGGTATATTTTTTTCAAAATAAATTTACAGAGTCTCTTTATATCTATACAAAATTATTCTTATCTGCATCTGTTAGCTCGGCAAGTCTCCCTCCTCACAAGTATCCAAACGACGAACACCCTCAAACGGCACCCGTTCACGAGTTAACGCGGGATCCAGCCATCGCCCTCCTCAACCATATTAGAGGGAAGTGAGCGACCCGTCACCCGACGCTACCATAAGAAGACGTACTTTAGTGACAATGACGCTTTAGATATTCATCGGGACGAAGAACTCAACGAACAAACAGACACATTACACATGTTTTGTTACAAATACTAGTACAATACTGTTATTGTGGGGATCATACCCAAGGGCTTTTATCATCCAAATAATCGGATAGTTTATAATATGCTTTAACACACAACTTCTGCTTTATAGTTTCTTTGAATTTGTCAATAGGAAGACCTTGGATATCCTCAGGAAACTTATTATAAAAGCGTATACATATGAAGCCTACTATTATAAGGTGCCAGCATATTTCTTCCTCTTGTGAAGATCAATGTGCAGATCTTTTTTTCTTTTGAACAAGGTTATGTTCTTTTTTACAAACATTAAATTTTCTAAAATATAATATACTGAAAAAACAACCTCACTGATTTGTTACATGATACATGTAATCTAACCTTACAAAGAAGAAGGTTCAGTCTATTAGTGGATCTTTTTGTAATTTATAAACTCTAGAACCGGTTTATGTAACAAAAATATAGTTTTCAAATCAAATAATTATTTTTTAACGATTTAAAGCAACAATTTCCAAAACAACCCCTGATTGTGGTTTGTGTCGGTAATAATAAAAATCCCTAAAAGGCCTACCAACCTTTCTACTTTACATTGTTCGAAATCTAAGAATGATCAAGATTCAACATCACTACATAGTATAAAACAAAGTCGCTTCCCGCTGTATGTATGACCCTATGTATGCCTAGATCTTTAAAACTACACAACGGATTTTGATGCGGTTTTTTTAATACATAGAGTGATTCAAGAGGAAGGTTTATATGTATAATTCATGCATAATATATTAGAGGAACATTGATAATCTTAGAGGTTTCTAATGTGATGTCGTAAATAAACACATTTTTCTGCGCCTACATTGCAAACGCTGGCTGAACCATACTAGATAGATCAAAATAATATGCTACAGTATTGTACACCTTAAAAAGCTCTACAAAAAAGTCCGCGATGGTATATGTCTATCTATTAGAGATAACCCACAATAACCATTTCTTATCCTTTACTTTTTACGCGAAATAATGGCTCATTTACGAATCGATTTTAAGCAATACAAAATTAATCCTTATCCAATTAAGTACCTTGAATACATTGTGCATGTAATATAGATAAATATGGCTCTTTACAGCGTGTAATTTAAATGAATATTTTCGAAGATATTACAGATTTAAAATGCAATGACATAGACCCCATAATAAAGTAGACATTAACCCCGTGTCTTAATTAACTAAAAAGTGAAGACTTGTCCAAACTTAAGGTCACAGAATGAAAATCTCAACGAATACCAGTGCAATTACTGGAACAAAGGCAGTTTCAACTGAAGCCTTCGGTCGGCAACGCATCATTAGTCGATATAGTAAATGATATCCATGAATGCGGATGCCAGTTACCATCAGGGTGTCGGTTGCTCGTTATGAAAGTAGTAAAAAAAAGAGTAAGTCCGTACCCTCAGGTTGCCTGCAAATATATGGTCAGCGATTTTTTGTTTCATATTGAAATTAAATAAAATAAAATATTGGTTTAATCCGGTTATTATGCTGACCTGTGACACAAAAAGAAAAATATTTTGTGAGATATTGTTTTCGTAGCTTGCACAATCTCATTTAAATTAAACTCAGAATTGAGAACGATATTACAAAATTACAAGAAAAGATTACAAATAATAAATTATCAGAATAAAATTCATAACTGCGAATACGAAATTACGTATTACGTATTACAGTTATACTTAAACAGCTTCGATTATTAAATATCATTAAATAATATCTAGACAATACAAGTACCCAAAACCAATACGCGCATTCTTACCACCGTTTGAGGACCTTATTACGGAGTTCACATAGGTACATCAACAAAGGCATCGGAGTTCTGCACAACATATGGCACGCTGCCCGCCCTGGCATACTCGCTTGTTTGTTGAGCCTGGCTGTCGACATATTATATATCTATTGCGGAAGCTCGCAAACTATTGGTTGAGACTGCAATTTGAAAGGAACAAATTAATATTCGTGCAGTAATGTACTTTTCGAGAAACCTTAAAAACTCATTTCTATACATTAATAAGTTTGTTTCTATTTCAACTGTGTACAAAATAGTTTAGGCGTTGTATTCTATTGTTATTCTTTCATATTCTAGTTTGTAAATAAATATGTACGAAAGCCTTTTTCAACTTGGCAATATTTGTTAAAATAAAATTAAAAACACAAATGCAAAACAATTAATTTCATTATTAATACTAAACAGAACTCTAAATTAAAGTCCAAGTTTGCAGCGTGACTACTTTAATCCTTGGCTTTTAGATGTTATTATTAAAGGTAGACCGAGAGGAAAAAAACCGAAGGAAAATCACCCCCCGGCGTTCTTCTGTCAAAAGTGCTACCTAACGAAATATAGAAAGGAAACTGTGTAGAAGTCTCTAGCGTTTTCACTGCCTAAAAAAGACTTAAGTATAAGAATTTTGTCGAATAGCCAAAACGACGACAGCTGTAAACCATATTTTTTTAACTACAAAATTCTCAGCCTACCATGCATTTACATACTCCAAGCATGTAAATTCGTGCGAAAACATCCCGAGTTTTATACAAATGGAGAAGAAGTAGCTGGTAAATACGTCCTTAGACCCTCCAGGAAAAATATCCTAATACAACCCACGTCCCACCTAAAGATTCACTCATCTGGTCCTCTGGCTATGACAATCAAATTATATAATCATTTACCGGAATATATCAAACAAGAAAAATATGACAAAAGATTCACGCCCTTGCTAAAACAACTCTTATAAAAAAAATTACACGACTTACGAATACTTAATTGATAAATTTCAAATGAAGTAGACATAAATAGGTATAACGAATATTATCAAATATATTTATTTATTTTATAAGGACCACAAAATGTCATCTCCTACATGGCAATACCTAAACTAGGTGCAAGATTTTACTTTTTATTGTATAAATTCTCTGTTATTTTTAAAACTACCGCCTGTAAAATTATGATAGCAATAAAGTATTGAGTATTCGGTACACTGGGGGACTTAATGCAGGTTCAGTTTCGCATTCAAATCCCCTGCAGGGTTATCTACCCTTAGCATGCGGAGTGGCTACAAAATTCGGAACAACGCGCAAGTGATAAGCCTTAGCCTCTGCCGACGTCCTCATCGGACCTCATCGTAACTACAAATAATTTAGTTAATGTATGTAATAATTTATTTATTGGAACTGTTTTATCAAAATATTATCACTACATTTTATTTAATTATAATAACAGCATTCGTTAAATAACAAATTTTCGGATAGTTGTCGGTTATTCATTTAGTCCCATAAATTATGCAATGCAAACAAATATTTTTCACTTTTACTTTGTAAATTAATAACTCGATTTCTGATTGGTACAAATTACCCTCCACACTTTTTTATTAAGTCAAACAGAAGAGAAATCAAGTTATAATACTTGTACAAAAAAGCTTCGATTGTAGTCAGCAAAGTTTGGAACTCCCTTATAAACTTGGAAATTTAAAAGTTGCTTTTTACTGGCGAGCTTTTAAATTATTTACAGAAAAAGTCGAGTTTCTTCATTGGAAATATTCAGAAAACACACTTTTAGTTATTATTAAAAAACGTGTAAGTAACGGGATATTTATAAATATTTCTTCAGAGAGCTATCCGTTGTATAATCTTCAAAACTTTAGTTTTTAATACATCGAATACTATTATATATAATATATCGAATTCAATAAGTGCATCATTATCTGAAGTAAAGAAATAAAATTGGGAATCGGAGGCGTGAAGAAGTTATCTGAAGATAACTGGGAAGTTATCCCGTTACAACATTAATTTAACATAAAAAATATTTTTAGAGACCTACAATTAAAGCTACCACTTTTCGTTTTTTTAAATTACTCGATGTATTTGGAAGTAACAATCAAACACAATCAACTCGGATTATTATCTGTTAGCTTGATAAATTAAAAAGTTTTTAGCTTAAACAACAATTTTTGGAGGGAATTATATTTTCATCTGAAGACCAACTGTTCTAATTCCGTTAGCAATTTATACCCTTTTCAAAAAATAGTTAATGGCCAGAATTTCCGTTTGTTTCATAGCAGTTGTTAAGTTTGTTATAGCAAAACATAGTCAGAGTAAAAGAAAAGATCAAAAATCTTTTACAAATGATTAATTAATTCATAAACAATATAGAAAATATTCATAATCCAATAAAACGGAATCTGCGTCTGATTTTAATACGTATAAAATGTCTTGCTTTTTCAACTATAAAATGAACTAGCCCTTTCATAAAAGTAAGAGAAAGTTCCTAAAAAAGATCCATTGTGAGTTAAAACTGCAACAAGCTAATGAACTGCTGCTGCTGCTAAAAACGTGAAATTGTATATTTTGTATACTTTTTGTTTTATTTATATGACACGTGCGATATATTATCGTTTCACTTTTGCTAAGACTTTACCTAAATATAATCTTCGCTTTAACGTTTTAATTAGGTATGTGCTTAGATTTTGAATGTATAAATAATTCTGGAGGTGGCCTCAATAAAAATCGAATTTGAGAAGGTTACCAATAAAAAAAATTATCATTAGAACGGTATTATGATGACCCACTTATAGAAAACATAGAAATATAAATATTATGTAGTAATCAAAAAGAATGCTATAAATGTAAAATTGTGGAAAAGCCCCTACTTGTCGGGGACACTTTCAGTCCAAAATAAGACCAACTAATTTATTAACTTGGATCCGGTAAATTTGTAATAATTTAGTTCATAATTATATTAAGTTCCAATTCTATTAAGTTACAAGTTTTGGCTTAATTGGAAAACATGTAACACAATTATTCAAATTACTTATAGCTCTACCACCAAAGTAAACACTACTATAATTTAGTTATGTCTCGTAATAGTTTCCCGATATAGGTGGCTGCGTTGCAATATCAGTCAGACACAACTCAGTGTGCCGATTGAATCTTATTGGAACAGTGGTTGAATATTCAGTCTGATTGATTGCAGACTCGATACTGTTATTAACTCGTTACATCTAGCTCTACATCGGGAAACTATAAGGAGATATAATGAATGCAGATTTGATAATATTGTTTGAATACCAGTTCCATTTTGAATGATAATTGTATAATTAATTTGATAAATTGCACTTTTTGTTTAATTTAAGTAAAAGATCAAAACAAATTTTTGTTAGTATTAAAGAATTAATAAATACTTATAATTTAAAAAAGAAGGTGAAGATTTGTTTGTTTATTTATCAGTTTGTAATTAAAAATCTGTGAAGTCAACTGATTGTAGTAACTATTTCAACAAAAGAGAGTTTTTTACATTTCATCTTGACGTTTTGGTACCTTTACAGATACCGCGGTCACGTGTGGGCAAGATGACAGGTGTCTTGACAGTTATGAAAGCATTTAATCATCTCCATCATCAGTTTCTCGTCTGCGAGTCTGCGGCTGGTATATAATACTCGTAAATGTCACTATTAAATACCAGCCGCAAACCCCTATGGATTAAAAAGACAGACTTTATGGTGACCTTGAAGAGGCCATATCCAAACTAAAAAAATTAACTTTGTAAATATCTAGATATGAATCTGACATTGGAAAAATAAAAAGTTTAAATGATCAAGAGATCAAAAAATTTGTTTTTGCGTTGTACAAATTTACTTCTTTTGGGCACTTTGGGGTAGAAGAATAAATTAAGATGGCTTTGTTTGCCCACTAATCACAAAGTAATACTAAAGAATTCAACTGTCGCTCTTTCAGTTAAAATTAAGAATAGTTAAGCTTTGAATATTTAGATCAATACCATTAACTTTTATCGAAAATTCATGAGAGAAAGGTGATAGAAGAAATGAATAATATAAGGTCTCTAAAAAGTCTCTACTATTCCTCTGAATAGTTTTTGTGAAATTTCACTTATAAGTATTTTTGTATCAGTTAGCACAGGTATTATTTTGCTATCAGGGAGGATATAAACTATGATATACTGTCCGTTCATCGTTAGATATCCCCTGCCGTTAAGCGCCGTTATGTTGGCAGTATTGCTTATCAAGCTGTTGTTGTCAGGTTGTCAAAGTGTCAAGTGTTCCTCTCGTTTTTGTGTTATTATTTAATATTTCTGAGTTAATTATGCCAAAGTCATTTAAAATCAGTGGAAGAGAGATGGTGCTGAAGGTACGTGCCTTTTGTGAGCGAGAAAAGGCAAACCAAGCCCCTTTAATTCCACTAAATCAAGTACGAGCTCGCGTTGCCGCTATGACAGGTTAGTAAAATAGGGATACCAATTTCAGACAAAACGCCTTTAGTATGGGTTATATAAATTTACAGACATGAAGAATTAAAACAAAAACTGCATATCTCAGTGAATTAATTTAATTTGTTATGATATTATACATATTTGTGTTTATATAAATACAATTTTTTTAAGGATACAAATTTTATGTCTCTGTTTCAGGCACGTCTGAAAAAACCGTGAATATCAAAAGAAGGTGAAGTTGCTGCCTCTACATCTCGAAAACTCAAGTCTCCTGGAAAACATCGTCAAAAACGTAAAACGGTGGATCTTGATGATTTCAATTTATGCGCATTAAGAAATAAAATCCATGATATGTATACTGACAGAAAAGTTGTTCCTACCTTAAATAAATAACTTGAGGAATTAAAGAATGACATAAACTTTGATGGAGGTCGAACGACTTTGTGGAAAATTTTAAAACGAATTGGATTTCAGAACAAAAAGTGTGGTTCAAAGCGAAAAATTTTAATGTAAAGACACGATATAGTTTCATGCAGACGCAAGTATATCTGCAAATCGTGAAGAAGGACGGCCAATAGTTTTCTTAGATGAAACATATATATACGCATCATATGCAGTGAAAAAATACAAATAAAATATAAATATCTATTCACATGATATATACATAGTACATGATAAGTATGCTTAAGTACATATATTGGAACTTTTTACTTAAGTACTCACATATACATATATAACTATAAATACATACATACGCTAGATATCGTTTTCTTTAGATAGTGCCAGGTAATCCTTTTTTAATAGATTTTTTAAAATGACGATAGACTTTGCAGATTCTACAACGAGTGGTAGTGCATTCCAAAGACTCACAGCACGGACTAGAAATGATTTATTTACAAAATCTGTGGAATGCAATGGTGTTGTGAGCATCAGATTATATGTGAACTTTAGATTACGATCGTGTTGGGTATGTCTAAGTATAGTATATAGTCAGGAAGCGTATAGTCAGGAACCTTAGGATTGAATAGCAATCGATATAGCAAACAGAGAACATGAATATTCCGGCAAAAGCGAATGGGGAGCCACTTGAGCTTAGTGCGGTCATATTTACGAAGTCCAAATATGAACCTTATACAGAGGTTTTGAAGCCGCTCAAGTTTATTCAGTTGCTCTTCAGTGATATTAAGATAGCATACATCAGCATAGTCAAGTATTGGAAGAAAAGACATTGTGCAATCAATATTTTAGTGGAAATTGGTAAAGTATTTGCGAAGTCGTTTTAGAGAGTTAGTTGCAGCAAACATCTTCCGGCTCACATCGTCCATCTGAGGTTTCCAGGACATATAGCTATCGAATATGACACCCAAATTCCTAACATCATAGCTGTACTCTATTGTAACTCCATCGAAGTTAATTTTCGGGCAAAATGTCCACTTGATACGTTTCATAATTTTTGGACTGCTTATATTATTACAAGGCGTTTACAACGAGACCATGATATTTGCTCCATGTTAGAATTGTAGCTAGGTCGTTGTTAATGGTATCGATTGCTTGAGACAAATTTTCCAGGCTAGCCTACGAGTAGATTTGAACGTCGTCTGCATACATATAGTAGGAAGAAGATATACCGTGAGAAATCGTATTAATGAAGATAGAAAATAAAAGTGGAGACAGCACGCCACCTTGTGGGACGCCAGCTTTAATATCTGGCCAAGCAGAAAAGACATCATTGAATACTATACGTTGCCGGCGCCCGCCCAAGTAGGAACGAAGCCAGTCAATTACTGATGGAGATATGTTAAGAGAACGTAGCAGCAGTAAGGGGATATCGAAGTCAACAGTATTAAATGCGTTGCTGAAATCTATTAACGTAAGAACTGTTAACTTTTTGTTTTTCATGCTCATTCGTATACCTTCAGCAATTCTCACTAACGTGGTAACTGTACTGTGCCCAGGTCGAAAACCAGATTGAAACCGATTGAGTAAATGTTTCTTGGTGAGATAGTTACTCAGTTGCTGGTGTACAAGTCGTTCTAGTGCTTTCGATAAGAAGAGCAGAATGGATATAGGATGAATATCTGAGAAGGAAGTGGGATTTTTTTTTTGGGTAGTGGAATTAGTTCTCCGTCCTTCCGAACAGATGGAAACTGGTTGAACAAGATAGAGCTATTGAAAAAAAAGTAATAATTTGTAGAAGAATGTCAAGGAGAATTGTGATCATCTTACGACTTACACAATCCGTCCCCATAGCGTTAGAAGAAATAGAATTAGTTGCTCTCTTAACATCACATTCAGTAAATTGCTTAAAAGTAAAGGAGTCTGAAGAAGGTGCTGACAAAGAAGAAAGTTGATTTAAAGTATGAGCTTTTGCTGTAGCATCGATACTGCCAAAAGATAAGAAGTGCTGATTAAGTGAATTTAGATCGAAGTTGTCAGGGAGAGATTTTATTGCAAATCACCTCTGTATTACTAAATATTGTCTGTTCTTTAAACCTCAAATCTAAAGCTATCATACGAAAACACTAAAAACTAAACTGCAATAACTTTTCGTCAAAAACATTGATTTAAAAGCGTTAAATGGAAACTAAAAGCTCCAGTACAGTTGAAGCTGTTGTTAAAGAGGATATTAAATTCCAGCGTGTGTTCGAAAAGTTCTTCATTTTATATCAACTATGAACAGTTCAAAAGAAAAAAGAACATAATAAATATTGGAAAGCGAAATTTGAATATTATTGCATTTTAATAAAGTATATTCATGAGCTTAAAATGAGTTTTCTTTGAATTTTCTTTCTTCAAATATTGTTGATGAACAAGCTTTATTAATGCTCGATTCCCTTTTAACCGTTTTTGGTTTATCTGCGAACCTGCCTACCCACATTGAATAATGATGATTAAATGACTATATAATTGTTTTAGGTACTAAAAAGCAAATCAATTAATTTGATAGTTTATTCACGCTACAGTCCACCAGGGCCTTACTTTATAAAGGTGACAATCGGAGAAGTCGACATATGTCAAGAAGTGACAAGTTGACAATTTTTCTGTTTAATAAAGCCGACAGGCGACAAAATTGTCATGGTGGAAAATTCATTCATTTTATAAAACTTTTTGTGCGCCAATTTTGCCGTGCAGTATCATGAAAGTATTTCCAGTCGTTATTGAAAATACCTAATACTGTTAATTGTATCTCCTTCCATTTATTTATTTTTATTTCGTTGATCACTAAACTTTCCAAACAGTATATAAAAATTTCTATTTTCATAAATAAGACCCAAAATGGTAGTTTTATTGTGCATTTCTATTTTACACGCAATCAAACTAAACAATCGAAGTAGTTTTTTATTCTGAGGGTAGAAATAAGTAATTTTTAGAGAGTAAATTTTAACTTCATTAAACAAACTAATTGAAAAATATATTAAAAGTCGACATAATTGTCACGACAATTGTCGGATTGTCGTGACAATTCTAGTGACTTCGATTAGTGCCAAAATTAAGTTTCACTTGAATAAGCTCATGGTACTAGTATGTCAGCTAAATAAATCAGCTCATATTTCAGTGTTGTATCTACGATTTGTGTTAGTTATGTGTGAACATATTTGGGGCAGTATAAATTACGAGTATAACAATATATATAAAATGTAGGTATATTTTAGAATATTATTTAGGAGAACTAAAAATGTATCCAATTAATTTAATTGAGAAGGTTTGGCGTTCTTTCTGTAAAGGGGATGAAAAAAATTTCTGAGGAAGCATTTCATTAAAACAAAATAGTTATTTATTAAGATTGACTCATATGTACATATAATCATATAGCAATATCCTGTAACGAGGAATAATCTTGTGTTTACACGAGTTAATGGAAGACCAGTAATAATAGATGATGTCTTTGGCACTCCTAGCTTTGTACAGCGATTAATTGAGCTTCTTCCTGCCTAGTCTGAACCCTGTATCGCAACGCATAACCCCCAATATCGCAAATTTCTTCTGGATTCAGTAATGGTTTAAATTGTGTTCTATGTAAATAGTAACCTTTCTAAAGACATATTGTGTGGAATTGATAACGTTAAAAGAAAAATACTTAAAATTATGATATTAGAACTTGGTGTCCAGCTTATTTCGCTGATACATGTAGTTGTTTTCCAGCCAACACGATTAGCTGTGCTATAACATGAGAATATCATTCTGTAAAGTATGTAATAAAAATTACGAATAGGAGCACTTATACAGGTAAATTACTTTCGAGACGTTTTTGCATTTGTAGTTGTGTACGGTCAGACATAAATAAATAAACCAATACTTTAATAATAGGTCTTTACCTATGAAACTGCCGTTTTGCCGTACTGGCCATTTCAAATGAAAATATTTTTTTTTCTGACTGATGATTCTAATTTCAAATTAATTTTATTTGACAAACATGGAATTCTTTTTCTAAAATCGTCATTTGTTTAATAGTTAGTGTTTTGTTTTCAACGCATTCGAACATTTTTCGTCATCATGGATAAGTTAAAAATTCGAGTAATTATGGAGTATGAGTACCGTCGTGGCAGCAAAGCGGCACAAGCGGCACGCAACATCAACGACGTTTACGGAGCGAACACTACAAACGAACGCACCACACGTTATTGGTTTACCCGCTTCCGTTCTGGAAATTTTGACCTGAAAAATGAACCCCGTGGTCGTCCGAAAACATACAAATGAAGGAATTCTGAACCACATTGTTACTTGTGACGAGAAATGGATCCTGTTTGACAATCGTAAGCGCTCAGCAAGTTGGTTGGACCCTGGTTCAGCACCCAAACAATGCCCTAAACGAAAACTTACCCCTAGAAAAGTGATGGTCACTGTTTGGTGGTCTAACGCGGGTGTAATTCATCACAGCTTCTTGCCAAACGGGACAAGCATTACTGCAGATGTGTACTGTGAAGAACTGAACACAATGATGGAGAAGCTCGCACGTCTCCAACCAGCTTTGGTCAATCGTTCGGCTACACTGCTCCTGCACGACAACGCGCGACCTCATACTGCACAGCAGACGGTCTCCAAGCTACAAGAGTTGGGGCTGGAAGTTCTCCGTCATCCGCCGTACTCACCAGACCTTGCGCCTACAGACTTCTACTTTTTCCAGAATTTGGATAACTTTTTGGCGGGAAAAAAATTCAATACCCGAGAGGCAGTACAAAATGCCTTTGAAGAATTTGTTGCCTCCCGTCCAGCTGATTTCTTCAAGAAAGGCATCAATAAGCTACCAATGCGTTGGCAAAGATGCATGGATTGCATGGGTGATTATTTTGATTAATAGAAATAAAAAATATATAAAAAAATTACGCTTCATTTATTTCGTAAAAAACGGCAATTTCATAGGTAAAGACCTAATATTTTTTTATATCCAGGTACCTATGGAACTAATTATATTAAACCATGTCAAAACAGTGAATATTAATGTCAAACGAAATTTTTAATTCTGATATTATATCAAAATCCTCATCCGTGCCTTGAAATTTCTTTCCCTCTTCAATAGCGCGTAGACAAACTTTTTTCCATTCCTCTACAGTTATGCTTTTAAATTTTCTCTCGGCTAATGTCATTATAGCACTCATGATCATAGTAAATTTTCTTTTTGCGACGTAATTTTTCACCATCTTCCATATATTTTCAATACGATTAAACTGAGGTTGATATGGCGGTAAACGAAGCACAGTATATTTCGTAGTCGTAATATTTCGTCTATCTTATACCGTACAAATCTCACCTTATTTTTTAGAATCAATTCATATAGCTGAGGCTTAAGCATGTTCAATGAAGGTTCAATATTTCTAAACGTCAGCCAATCAATCATTTAGCCCGGCCAGGACTCGAACCTGGGACCTCCGGCGTATGCTACGCCATTCGGTCGTCAAGTTACGTAATTATTACAGTAAAGTAGGCTTCTCTAATAAACATACAAACCAAATTAAAAGTAAAGCAAAACGTATGATACGAAATATATGTATCTACTGCTCAGTATAAAAAAGGCGATAAGATCGATACTTTCTTGTTTAAACAAGCGCAATATTAGTATAGTTATTCTAGTATAGTTATTGAATAGCTGAATGTTTGTAGATATAAATAAGCACAACACACAACATGTTAAGCCCGACAAATGCTCAAGTGAGAATATCCCGCGATTAAACAGAATTCCAATATCGAATTTATATTAGTCTATTTATTTTAGTCTAAGCGGTGTTCTCTTAGACATTTACGTTTAGATATTATTGGAATTGTATGCGCAGGACATGGAAAACCTTTTTGTTCATAGTGAGAGTTCTGCAAGGTCCCTTTGTTACCCTTGTCGTATACGTCGAATGTGCGCGAAGTGTTCAGAAAGTATTCATGTCTTATTGCTTATTTGATTTAAATTATTTAGTCATTTTTACGTAATCGAGCTTAAATATTTAGTTCGAAAACTTGATAGGAAATTTCAAATTGCCTAATTCTGACAGTACTTAGCTTTTGATATATACCGGACTAGGTTTATCATGACAAAGTAAAGATCCTAGTATACTCATAAAAGCACAATAAATACGTATATTTCCTCACAAATAACAAAGCCTACAGAACAATGCCAGAACAATGCAAAGGTACATCAACAGTATATACCGCTAAACACTATATCATGTTGGCATGGAACATGGCGTGCCAGGCAGAATTGAACGCCGTGTCCTTGATAATCATTCAAATGCTGGAAGCTTTTATCTGTTGAGATATATAACAGAGCGAAATTCTATACTTTTCTGTAATGGTTAAATTGTTACTAATATGTTAAAATATTATTCTAAATTAAGACGTCGAAAATACTAAAATTACATCAGCCTTTGATTTTACGATATTAATTGTCCGTTGAATTGTGGCAAAATGGCGGACAAGCCGATGCCAATAAATCCCGGCCCGCGCCTAACTCGACATTTATCAACAAATTGACGGATCCCTCCGCCGGCGGCTGTGGGTTTTGCTCAATTTGATCAATTTATGCTTTGTTAGTTTATCCTATGTTTAGTTGACCCACGGAATGTTAGGTTTAAATTGATATAATTTAATTTTGATTGTTTTGAAGTTGAGGCTTCTAAGAAGCTAAACCTTACCACGGCACATCATGTAAAGATCCAGATAAGGTTCTTTTAATTTGTTACTCAGCCCAAACATTTAAAAAGGTAATAAATAAATACTCTCAGTAAGTAATTTTATTTTACTGAAAATAGTCGATAAGTTATGTATTAATTACTTCTTGTGCGTAGAAGAAGGCGAAATAGCCCGATCTGATTCGACGGGCTATTTCGCGTGGAACACAGTAAAAAATATAAATTTCACTGGGCTTTGATTTGATTCAGATATTATACGCTAAAACAAAACGTCCTAATCTAAGAATCAATCACTTAAACTAATAACAATGACTAATTATCTAAATGGAATGAAAAGCTGGAAATTGACCACAAGACAGTTTTAACATAGTCTAGCTAAACAGAAAAGCTTAAAATTTGGATACCACACCAGTTAGGAGCTCAGCTTACGTAAAATGAAGCAGAGCCAATACAAAAATTTGTGCAAGTTTCGTTTTATTATCTTTAACTATCGAAAGTAATAAAACTTGAAACATAACAGCGATGCCTGAATTTAGCAATGACAAATAAATAGTGTCATTAATAATATCAAATAGAACTGAGTTACCTATCATACACCAATATTGTTATAGATTCTATAACAACATTGGTGTATGATAACCCGTCAAATACTGATTCAACACTTTAATTCTAAAACGTTAATTAATAAAAAAAATCATATTATAATTAGTATTATATATAAATAAAAATATGCGTTCAAAGATAATATTATCTTTTAACTTCCGGAAATTGAATATTCGCGGGCTGCATTTTTATTTTATTCTCACCGGCTAAGAACCTACAATCTATTCGGGTTTTTTTTTAATCTGACAGCACTTAAGTTTAATTTAAACGCCAGACCAGTCAGAGGTTGTGTGCCTTTTGAAACTTCTTTGTGAACTATTTTATAAATGCATGATCTGAATTCATAAATAAATAACCGAATTTTATATACGTCACTATTCAATTCTCAAATGCTTTGATAACAACACTGATATAAGGATTCTCAATTATGCTCTTGCAGCGGGCTTCGTTTAATTTTTTACAAGCACATGAAAAATTTATATTAACTAAAACGTGCTTCAGAGCGATATGAAGCTTGAGCTCCAATAAATAGACGGTTCAGCTCATCATTCACGAGCTTAAATATATTTCAAAAGAACTTTATCCTTCCTTACATACAAAACACTATCTCTTATATTCTTAGAGAGAAACCGATTGTTATGGATTTCTATGAGCGTTGTGTGATTTAGAACTTCTGAGGTGTCTCGTTACGGGGTTACTTGGGTGAAGCAGGTGTCTTGTTTACGATATCTAAGCACTCGGAAGCACAATGCCGTGATGGAATAAGCCCTCTTGATCCTTTCTTCTGATTTATGCTTGTTTTGACTGAATGGTTTTGTATGTTTTTTTTATTTTTTTATATTTATTATCTATAAATATGTAGTCATCTCTAGTAAGCGGCTGTTTCTGTTTCTGTAACTGAAAATTAAAATATAAATACTGTTTTAAAGCTTGGCTGCGTCATGAAATCGGCAAACACAATTAGCTGTCTTGTGTTGGTTTCTTTCATGTTGTAGTCGAGCTGTAATCCTAATTATCTATTTTATGTATTATACAATTTTGAAAAAAGAGTGCCGCGGTGGATTTTGCCTGCCGTTCTCCTACCTAAAATAAAAAAAGTTTTTGTGGAGCGTTATAATTTATTTGAAAATTCCATTATTTAAAAGTAAAAATTAAGTGGTTATAAATTTAAATTTCCCTCAAAATATTTTTACCAGCATTATGGAACTATTGTGTGTCATAAAAAAATGGATCTGTGTCGGGAACATTTTCGTGCAATGATTTTTTACGACTTTAAGTCCAGCTGGAATGGTGCCTTGACATGATTGATAAATTCAAAGCAGGTTCTTCCCGACGTGTTTACGATATTATAACAGGTGATGAATCTAGGATCGAGAAACAAAGCGCCAGTGTGGCTGTTTACAGAAAGAAAGTGAAACGATCGAAAAGCGCTGGATAAATGATCGCCACTTTTTTCTCCTTACTTTTCGCCAGAAACCAAAATTGCATTAAAACAGAGTAATGATCTACAAAATGCTTGCCAGGAGTTTTTGCTGCTGCGAGCAACTGGCGACTGAACATGGGACTCCGAGGCCTTTTGCTCACAAACCGAGCTCGCAACAGTATATAGAATTTCCCTTGAACGATATAACTGTACATAGAAATCCGATCTTTAGCAGATACTTTGTTATTCGATAGCTCGGTTCGCCGAAAGAACGTTTCAAATATAAATGATTCACCGATATCACGATTTGCAGATAAGGCGAATCGCCGGAAGTTCGACTAAACGAATTAGCCTTTTATCGATAGAAAGTATTGCAGAAAGCACTGTAATATTTACAGTTACAAGTTAAAAATAATAGCAAAAGATGTTTCGGTAAAGAGGTCGATATAAAATAAGAAGAAAATATATTTGAATATATGTTTGACATAAAAGAAAAAAAGCAACAATACATTGCTTATACAATACTTGCTCTTTGACTAGAAAATTTTACTTGTATTTGTTTGCTTTGGTGTGATTACATCTTTTCTACGTCGATTAACGTTATTGAGGACGCGCGTATCTAATGAGAATGGCGTGCGGGGTCGCTGGAGTTTGGATAAATGCGGATGGAAGGATAGGCACTTAAGAAAAGCAGCACTAACCTGGTGTCACTCGTAATACACGTATTTGGATGTCAGCGTGGCATCCAGCGGGCGGCGGTAACTCCTTCAGGAAGTCTTACATAGTTAATAGACTATGTGCACTTTGTCTATCAAAGACTGTTAGGTACACTTTACAACATATAGTTAAATCACATAAAGTTCAATTTGATAGAAAAGGTTATTTAAACAGAAAGGGGTGCGTAGCGTGCGGTTTCTTATTCGAACATCGAAGCATATGACAGTTCACGTCGTCTTCGCAGCTTATGCGCAGCTCGGCATCGCTGCATTTTCGATTATCACGCCATCCATCCCTTTCGCACCTATTAGTAGTGCTGCTTGTAGGAAAGGGAAAGGGACACAGAGTAGGAATGGAAGGACTATAAGGATTGCAGCGCCATTCCCATACAAATTTAAATAAACGCGAGAACAGTTATACAGTGGTGTTATCAAAAATGAGTTCTTGTAGCGCAACTGTTCTTATAGCATAATATAAATACTCATCATTATATTCTGAAATTCAATAACTTTTTTATTTTTGGTAATAATTTATTGAATTTTTATTAAATAGATTTTTTTGCAAATTATATTAATTTTACTTATTCCTATGACTACTTACTTATGATTTATCTACAGCCAAATGTTGGTAAACTTTTAAGTGGATACGCCTATTTATTCTACGCTCAAATTACTGCTGGTTTATAACAGTGGTTTCTGCAATACTTTCTATCGATAGAAGGCTAATTCGCTTAGTCGAACTTCCGGCGATTCGCCTTATCTGCTAATCGTGATATCGGTGAATCATTTATATTTGAAACGTTCTTTCGGCGAACCGAGCTATCGACATAACAAAGTATCTGCTGAAGATCTTTTCTATGTGCCGATGGACAGCGAACAGTGATTTCTATGTACAGTTATATCGTTCAAGGGTAATTCTATATACTGTTGCGAGCTCAGATAATATAATAAAAAAATAAATTAAAGGCCATTGAGGAAGTACCTGTTGCAGAGTGGAAAATTTGCTTTAAAATTTAGTGCAACGCATTAAACTTTGTACAGACGTTGGTGGAGAGTTCTTTGAAAAGATGTAATAACGAAAATATAATTGCACTTATTTTTTCTCAAAATTTTATGAGTGTGCCACGTATAAAGCGTGGTGCTACCACCAGTTCAGAAATACCCTCGTGAAGAATACCTGGCAAGAAGCTTTACTGGATCGGAATATAAATTCTTTGTGTGAGATAAGTGCCAGCTTTCATTCAGATCACAAATTTTACTCATGCATCTTTAATTGCAGCAAATTACATTACTAAAACATAGAGCAAAACACTAACGGGCTTTCATTAATTGTTCAAAGGATTAAAATGGCTATTTAAAATAATAAATCTGTTGAAACCTTCATTTGTAACAAAATATGCTTTAAAATTGATTTATTAAACGTAATAAGCCCGACTAAGATACTCGTTAATTAGTTTATTTGATTTTGAAAGTTCTCTATATTTTTTTTATTTCCACGTTATGAGCTTTTATAAGCAGCTTCGCAAAATGATTTCATTTGCGAATGCGAATCAAACTTATTATAAACAAACTCAGTGTCACACTTATTTGACTCTTATAAAATTGTTTTGTTCCTGAAAACATAGTATACAAAAAATTAAATAGTTATATTATATATATATATTAAATATATATTATATATAATATAACTATTTAATTTTTCTGAACTTCAACGCTGTACTAATGGGGTTTCCTTTAGGTCCGTTTGCAAACTGCAATTGAAATTTTTGGGGGTTATTGACTTATACCATTTTACCTTAAAGCGATGTTGTCTTCACGAAAGTTTAGAATTATTCAATTCACATAATTCTGTCGTTTCTTGATTCCGTCCTGAACAATGTAAATTTTATGTAACATTTCAATGGACTAATATTATTGTTGATCCACCGATTTTCATATTGTATCTCGCTGTTTGCTTATATAATATAATATAATACGTCATTAGTTAATATTTATCTGTTATTTTAATAATTATTTCTTATAAAAAATGTAACAAACAGGGTCTGAATCACTAAAACGTGAAATTTTTGGACAGGCATTGCCTGAAACCGCATTAAATTATTTTTGATAACAGTTTTAGTAGTAGAAAATTGAACTTAGGTTTAGAAATTGTTATTTTTATTAATACTCTTGTTTCTACGGTCATAGTTACGTATCAGCAAATTCTTTGGATTATTTCTTATACTACAACCGAAAGATAAAAAGAAAAGTAGGAGATTGCACAACTGCTTTTGGCACTTAAAATAAATGTTCCAAACCAAATTAAACAACCGCTTTTTCAAATTGAAATGGGTATTAAGGCTCCGGGTACGAAATTTAATGAATAAAAAGGCTCGGTTTTGAGAAAAATTGCTACTTTTATTGATTTTTTAAATTTATATACATATATACAGATTCGTAAAAGATTTTCTGTTTATGGTAAAAATCTTGAAATTCAAATATCAGACAGTATGGTTCATAAGTATTTAACTTGCCTTAGACCTCCTTATGATTAATTCACAAAAGGTCATTAAAACTAAAGTTTCCCAATTAATAAAGGCTTTTTGCCAGGCACGCTTCATATTTTGATTCAGTCAAGGTTTCATGCGTTCATTTTTGAAACAAGGTCTTTCCCATAACTAGTCAAACCAATACCAGATGATAGAGAACTACCATACACCTATCCAATGCACTCCCATGTTTGTTCAGCGATTTCGAGAAAGATTCCGCGATATAGCTTATTTCTTTTTTTAAGGATCGTACGTCGAAGTGACCTTTATTTTCTCAATTTTTTTTGGGTTGATATTTCTCTGAAAAATTCCTGGCGACTGGTAGGTTGTGTAGTTTTATGATTAAAATATATATCCTCCGTCAACACACAACAAATTATAAAAAAGTTATTGAAACCAAATATTTTGGATTTTAATAGAAGTAAATGGAATTTTCAAGTAAAAAGAAGAAATGAATATGGACATACAGCGCAGCTTTTTGCGCATAAAAAATTGCTCAGCAGTCTAAGCTTCCATAATTAAAGCTTCCGTAAAATTTTTTTTCGAATCGGTCTTCAAATGTGATGAAGCGGAAAAGACATAATTTTCTTTTATACCATAGCTTTTGCACATTTTTTACTTTCCATTATGTTAATTAATGTTTTTTTTCTGATAATCTAAATTAAGCAAATTTATAGTCATTTGACGATAGCAAAATACATCAAGCTGAATAATATATCCGCTTAAAAAAATAACCATCGATATGCAAACTTAAATTTACTAACCAAAAGGGAGAAAAAGAACTGAAAATTCAAATTGGTAATAAGATTAGTAAGAAAATATAGAAAAAATAAGTAGGTGTTCTAAATGCCGACCGCCACCTGCAATGCGTAGTCAACACCTTTTTACAAATGTTACCTCCAAAGTATACAAAAAGTTCTTCTTATGTTTTAATAAAATGTTGAACCTCAGATAACTTTCGATTATCCTATCATTTCAAAGGCGTTTTAGCAAAAAAAACATTATAAAAATTTGTTCCAAAAGTATTTTAAGAACTTCCTTTGTTTATCAGCTCTTTAATGTAATTTTTTAATTCAGCTCGCTTAATATTACTGAAATTTTGGTTCAAATGCTACAGAACCTACAAATATTAAATGATAAAAGTCACTGCAACGCGAAAATCCCTAAAAAGTTTGAGAATTCCTTTTAGACTAAATTAAATCGGATAACATATATAGGCGTGGTTCGGGATCCTCAAAGGGTGCTCTACTTCTGGACTACCAACCGACTGTCATTTCTGGGGCATCCTGTATGTATACATATATACTTGTATGTAAGAGTAATTAAAGTCACTATGTTATTATATTTTTATTGTGCCTAAATTAAAATGTACCAAACTGCAACTGTTCAGAATGATTGTAAATTCCATGTAGGTATAGACATGGCATTTGTTGTTCAGTTAATAAAAATACATAATTAATGATTTGTATCAAACAAAATGTATGATGTGTCACGATTTGAAACCAAATATTTCTTTATGTAAAGCGAAAAACATAGTGGACGATTTTATTATAACGAACATAAAATTTAACATAGTAATTCATAATTCCTGCTTATTTGATAATATTCATAACAACAGCAATACCAAGCTTTCAGACAACAGCTTTCTAGCATCCGACATTTTGATTGATACCCGTAATCGGGCAGAAAATCATCGTGTAGCGCGTCGGGAGATTACGCGTCTGTCGCAGGTGAGCTGCTGAGTTATTGTATCTCGAGTGTTTGCGAGCGTGTCGTGAGACTTTGAATAAAGTATAGGCTTAGTTGTTCTTCTAATTTGTTTTTGTTTCCATTACTATTGCACTGCAGAAATATCAGAATATCAGCCACACGTAATAAAAAAAGTTGATTTTTAGGTAATTTAAAGTTCACTACGCATACCGATTGCCGGTTAACAGACTTTACAAACACTTTCGAAATAAATTCTTTAGTATGTGAGTTTCATCACCATGGCTTAATTCACGCCTAGAGCTTAATGGAAGCGGTGGCTGGATTCCGCGTTAACTTGTGAACGGGTGCCATTTGAGGGTGTTTGTCGTTTGGATTGTTGGAAGGGAGAGCAAACACATCCTGCCTAATTTAGTCTTAATTATAACAATGTAAGTGTTTTACACAAAAACTTAATTATTATTATCAAAAAGTGAGGTCAAATTAAACTGTTTTAAAATGATATTATACAGGGTGACCCGAAATTCAACGTCAAGCCAAAACGGGACGATAAGGTAGACAGAAACCATCACCCGAAAAATTAGAAAAAAAATCCATCCGATGTTCTTAGGAAATTTAAATGGGGTGGGGGAATAAAATTTATCGTAATTACTTAGCGGATACGCGCATTAACTAAGAATAACATGATATGTTTTGTCACGGGCACTAAGTAATTTCTGTTCCAATAGCTTAATGCATGGAATATAGTCAAAGGTTCTCGAAAACACATTTAGGTTTCAAAAGATAAATTATTTTTTAATCATACTTTTATCACTTACGCTGTTAATCTGCACAGAACAAGGAAACGGGTTAAAGTGGCCGTGGAAAGTGCGTGGCGAGCAGTCACTCCTAGTTGAACTAAAACGCGCGATTCACGACCGCGACTACTGTGATACGCGATGCCTAAAATATTAAAAATAGCCTTCTTGACCAATTATTTCATACAACGCAGGTAGTTAAGAGTCAAGTGTGGCCAAAGTAACAATTTCCTTTCGTCCTGAAGTAGTAAAAGTTTTCAAATAACCTAGTTTTCAGTCAAAATCCACAAAGGTAGCATAACGATAAAAAATATACATTACTGTTAATGTACCCCTGATATTTAAATACTTCACTTTAAGCGCTAAATGTAAAGCATATCTAATTCTTCAACCGATGTACCTTGTAGTCAGTGGTTCGAGTGTCGATGGACTAAGGCATTATATCGGTAATAAAAAAAATGGTATAGTAAGTAACAAAATACTAAAATGAAAGAAGAAATACTGGAGTACGAAGTAAAATATAATAAAATTTATAAAAAAAATTATTTATTGCTTAGAGAAGTTGCTGATTCAATGTTATAAGGTTCCATTATTATGTTTCAATACTTTTATTTAACATTTTTAATTGACTGCATTTAAAGTGAAGTTACTAATTACATTAAAATTTTCAAAACTAGATTATTATTTTTGTCGATATTGATAAAATGTTGTGTCAATCACTAGAATAAATGAGAAATACAATGTGGGTATGTAGGTGTGAGCGCATTATTCATCTGAATTGTATCGCGATGGCGACAAACTATGATTGGCTCTTTTTAAGTGTGCGTAAACTTGTATGCGATAGTAATGGTGTCGGAAAGTGGAAGAACACCGGATTAATAGCCCGGCTAACCTCTTTCTGTGTTCTGTGATTCCTCTTTTTTTATTCACAATAGTTACGACCATTATATATGCAAATATTTAATTTCATTACAAAGTCTTGTTTGTGAAAGCCTTTCTGACTTTCTGCTTGATTGGCAACCAATAACACCCTAAACAAACTTGCCCTTCCAAGAAATGTAATTAATTGTAGCGCACAAATCTGTAGTTGGAGTATTAACTTAATTCCCAACTCTATACAGGCTGTACGTAAAGGAAGCATAATACTTAAGGGTCAGTAAATATACCATTGTAAGAATATACTGTAAAAGTATTGGAGTTATAGGGGCTGGTTAAGACTACGCGCCTCATGCGCAGGTAGGTATTAAAACCACCTAGGGCTGTCAAAGATGTTGTAGTAAAAAAATTTAAACGTGTGAAAGTCTTAACCCCCAGCCCAAATAATTCCAATTCTTTTACAGTGTGTGGGTGACTTACCACATATATGTACACTCCATTATTATATACCTATATCTATATTACAACCTATTACAAACCAACATATATATAAACTACAATATTCATACTAATATTCTATATTTACATTCAACACCTAATTTTATATACTTAAGTACGTCTATATATTATTTATTTATCATAAACCTAGTATTCAATTCACTGACATATAAATTACACGCATACATCACGCCACCACAACTTTTACATTTTCATACACATTAAATATAATAAAATTAATTCAGCAAGCAAATCCGAGCGCGATGCCAGTAAGGCATTCCTAGAACAAGACGCGCGAGCGCCGCGCGCCGGCAACTGCGGTTTGCATAGCTTCCAGTCGGAATTTACTTCTCACGCGCACAGCCTGTACCTCTCAGCGCTCCGTTTGTCGATCGATATCCGGCAACGCGTATTTACCTAAGCCTATATAGTAACTGCCTGCTATGTACATATGTGTCATATATTAGTGCTCGTATTATACCGTGTCTCTAAACTCTCCAAGACGATTAATTTATCTCCTTCTGTGTATCTTGTGGATTGTAAACATTGATTATATATTTCATATTTACTGTGCACCTGAGTTTATCTAAACCTAACCTAGACGTCTCACAACCTCAACTACAACTGGTGACCCCTAAGGACACGAATCAGAGAGAAAGCATGTCATCAAGTGGAACCGACACGGGTGAAACACGCGTAAACATGGAGCCACGTCCTAGGCACAAGATGGCCGTCCGTGTATCGGACCAAGGGATAGCAGCAAACACACAACCTAGCCAGCTGAAACTACCACCTTTCTGGCCTGAAAAGCCTGTAATATGGTTTGCACAAGTGGAAGGTCAGTTTTCCATTATGAAAATCGCGGATGATGCGACAAAATTCTACCACGTGTTGTCAAACTTAGACCGCCAATCATTAGCGGAAATAGAAGACGTCCTTACTGGTCCAGCAGATTACCAACGCCTGAAGGCCGAGTTGATAAAACGCCTTTCAGTTTCACGCGAAAACAAAGTTAAACAGTTACTCATGCACGAAGAATTAGGCAGTCGCAAACCATCTCAATTCTTACGTCATCTACAACACCTGGCCGGACCCAACATACCACAGGACTTTCTTAAAACTATATGGACGAGCAGACTACCTAGGGCAATGCAGCCGATCGTCGCGTCTCAGCCAACGTTGTCGCTGGATGACCTCGCCGAGCTTGCCGACAGGATCCAGGACATAGCGACGCCGGAACAACATGTCGCCGCAGCCACCACAGCGCATCCCATGGAAGAGCTAGTCCGACAAGTGACTCAACTAACAAAGCAAGTAAATGCGTTGTCGCTCCAGGTAAACCGTCAAGCTCGAGTTGCGCGGCCTACGGACCGAGGCCTTAGACAGCGCAGCCGATCTTCATCGCAGAGATCCCACTCAAATTATCGCCGCTTCCCGGTGTGCTGGTACCATAATAAGCACGGCGCTAATGCTAAGAAGTGCGTGAAACCGTGTGATTTTAAGGCGGGAAACGCAACTGGCAGTCTTTGATGGCGACCGATGACCGCCACAATAATACAACGGGTCGCCTCTTCATAAAAGATGTATCTACAAAAGTGCAGTTTCTTATAGATACCGGCAGCGATATTTGTGTCTTTCCAGTGTCCATGTTATGTGAACCACGTAATAAAACTGACTACCAGTTAAGCGCTGCTAATGGTTCCGTCATCGATACGTATGGTTTTATTCATTTAAAATTAAATTTAGGCCTACGCCGCGATTTTCCGTGGCGTTTTGTAGTAGCTGACGTCACAAAGCCTATAATTGGAGTCGACTTTCTTTCACATTATCGCCTAATAGTAAATATCGCAGAACAAAAACTTATCGATGACTTAACCAATATTAGTGCAATCACTATATATAAAAAATGTCTGTTTGTCACAAGTGTAAAAATTGCGACTGGAGGTAATAGTAGATATCACGAAATACTTGCTGAATATCCTGAAATTACTAGGCCTTCTGGCACCGTAGGTACAGTCAAACACAAAACAGTACACCACATTAAAACTACACCTGGGCAGCCTATATCTTGCTCGCCGCGACGTCTTGCCCCTGACAAATTAAAAATTGCGAAACAGGAGTTCGAGGCTATGATAGCTTCTGGTACCGCACGCCCGTCAGAAAGTCAGTGGGCATCACCACTTCACCTTGCACCTAAGAAAAACGACGGCTGGCGGCCGTGTGGTGACTACAGGCTACTCAACGCCAGAACTATACCTGATAAATACCCAATTCGTCACATACACGATTTTTCACATAGTTTATCTGGCTGTAAATTTTTTTCAGTAATAGATCTGGTAAAGGCCTACAATTTCATTCCAGTCGCTGAAGAGGATATACCGAAAACTGCGATTACTACGCCATTCGGGCTATATGAATTCCCCTTTATGACTTTTGGCTTGCGGAATGCGGGGCAGACTTTTCAGAGATTCGTCGATGAGATGACGCGAGGCCTGGATTTCTGCTATACATATTTGGATGACTATTTGATTTTCAGCCGCACAGCGGACGAGCACAAAGATCACTTACGCCAAGTGTTCACCCGCATGAAGAACTACGGTGTTCTTGTGAATCCCGCCAAATGTGTCTTCGGCGCTTCTCAGGTAACATTTTTAGGCTACCAAATCTCTGAAGAAGGTACAAAGCCGCTTGAAGGTAAGGTGCAGGCCATCTCCGATTTCCCCCTCCCAAAAACCGTCCGTGAACTCAGACGATTTTTGGGAATGATAAACTTTTACAGACGATTCCTGCCCAATGCCGCTCAAATTCAAGCCCCATTACACGCACTACTGACCGGATCCGTCAAAGCATCGCACCCAGTTGACATAAAGGGTAACGCACTCAAAGCTTTTGAAAATTGCAAAAGTAGCCTTTGCAACGCAGCACTGCTTGCCCATCCCAACCCACAGGCCAAGTTAGGACTCGTCACTGACGCCTCTGATACAGCGATAGGTGGAGTTCTGCAACAGCTGGTGGATGGAGATTGGCAACCTCTAGCATTTTTCTCCCGCAAATTGAGTCCATCGCAAATGAAATACTCTCCGTATGATCGGGAACTACTCGCGATATACGAGAGTATAAAATATTTCCGACATATGTTGGAAGCAACTCACTTTACGATCTATACTGACCACAAACCATTATGTTACGCTTTCCATCAAAGGAAAAGTAATTGCACACCGCGTCAGTATAGACACTTAGACCTAATATCCCAGTTCTCAACCGACATACAGCATATCGCGGGCAGGGACAACGTTGTAGCTGACACACTCTCCCGCGTTGAAGAACTGCAACTACCCGTGGACCTCAAACTGATGGCCAAGCTGCAATCTACAGACCCTGAGTTGAAGGATTACTTACAAAATCCAGGTTCGTTAAGCTTGTCAAAGGTGAATATATCTGATGGTCCTGAACTGTACTGCGATGTAAGTATGCAGAAACCCAGGCCCTTCGTCCCAAAGCAACTTCGCGAGCAAGTCTTCAAATCCTTGCATTCACTTAGCCACCCTGGCGCTAATACTTCAACCAAACTCGTTGCCCAACGTTTCGTCTGGCCTTTGATGCGAAAAAACTGCAGAGAGTGGTCTAAAGCATGTCTGACTTGCCAACGTGCAAAAGTAAACAGGCACGTCAGTTCACCTTTGGGGACGCTCGATTTACCTTTAGGCCGTTTTAAACATGTCCATATAGACCTGATCGGACCATTACCACCCGCTGGTGATTATCGGTATTGCCTAACGGCCGTCGACCGTTTTACGCGATGGCCGGAAGTTGTACCTATTACCAATATCACAGCTGAAACAGTGGCCAAAGCCTTAATATCCTGTTGGATCGCACGTTACGGCTGTCCTGCCGTAATTGTTACTGACCAAGGGAAACAGTTCGAGTCCTCATTATTCCAGCAGCTTTCTAAATCAATCGGTTTCGATCACCGTAGGACAACCGCTTACCACCCACAGTGCAATGGCCTGGTTGAGAGATTTCATCGGCAGTTAAAAGCCGCAATCACCTGCCATGCTAATGCCAACTGGGTCGAGACGCTGCCACTAGTACTTCTTGGTATAAGGAGTGCTCTCAAGGAAGATCTGGGAACTTCATCAGCTGAGCTTCTTTACGGTGAGCCACTTCGTCTCCCAGGAGAATTTTTCGGGCACGATGTTTCAAATTTCACAACAGATATCACTGATTTTTCCGCCCGAATGAAGTCTTTTGCCGAGAACATACGACCAGTACCAACCCAGCACCACACCAAGAAGAAAATCTTTGTATATAAAGATCTCCACACTTGTAGCCACGTATTCCTTAAAGAAGGCCCGCTACGTGGAGCATTCCAACCTGCTTACACAGGACCTCACGAAGTACACAAAAGAGGTGCTAAGTACTTCAAAATTGTAGTCAAGGGGCAGGTTGTCACAGTAAGTATAGACCGCCTTAAGCCAGCCTATTTACTTCACGATCACATACACCCAACACACGACTTGCCCTCACCACAGCCTACACAACCCCACCAGAACATTCCCCCCCGGGGCAAGACCACGCGCTATGGCAGACATGTACACTTTCCAGATTATTATTGACCTCCATAGCTCGGTCTCTCGAGGGGAGTGATGTGGGTGACTTACCACATATATGTACACTCCATTATTATATACCTATATCTATATTACAACCTATTACAAACCAACATATATATAAACTACAATATTCATACTAATATTCTATATTTACATTCAACACCTAATTTTATATACTTAAGTACGTCTATATATTATTTATTTATCATAAACCTAGTATTCAATTCACTGACATATAAATTACACGCATACATCACGCCACCACAACTTTTACATTTTCATACACATTAAATATAATAAAATTAATTCAGCAAGCAAATCCGAGCGCGATGCCAGTAAGGCATTCCTAGAACAAGACGCGCGAGCGCCGCGCGCCGGCAACTGCGGTTTGCATAGCTTCCAGTCGGAATTTACTTCTCACGCGCACAGCCTGTACCTCTCAGCGCTCCGTTTGTCGATCGATATCCGGCAACGCGTATTTACCTAAGCCTATATAGTAACTGCCTGCTATGTACATATGTGTCATATATTAGTGCTCGTATTATACCGTGTCTCTAAACTCTCCAAGACGATTAATTTATCTCCTTCTGTGTATCTTGTGGATTGTAAACATTGATTATATATTTCATATTTACTGTGCACCTGAGTTTATCTAAACCTAACCTAGACGTCTCACAACCTCAACTACACAGTGTATTGTAACAATGGTATATTTACTGACCCTTAAGTATTACGCTTCCTTTATGTTACACCCTGTAGAGAAGCGTGCAATAACTGAAGTATTCAGTTACTGAACATTAATTATAAGCTTGTAGGATACACTCATAGACAGTTCGCTCGGTATTCCGAGATAACCAGACTCATTACATTTTTCATCATAATGATTATTTTTTCTTATATTTATATACACATGGATGTTTGTTTACCCTAAGATTTTCTCGTAACAAACCAAAGATAATTCTGTTAGATTCGTTCTAGACTAGACTAGAACAAGAAGATTATTATGTTGTACTGAAATCAAGTGTATGATAATATTAACATTACTGAGTAGATATACAGCTATTTTGGCTAATTTTGGTATTTTCATGTGTTGTACAAGTAGCAAGCTAGTGACTAGTTCTCGTTCTTTTGAAAGATATATTTTTCAACTTTTCGATTTTAACTGTGGTTAATTAGAAAATCAACATTTTTGTATATTTTTGATTTATTTATATTTTTAACGGCATTACTAATTTATCCTTAATAAAATTCCTAAAAACGCGGAGTTATTTTCCTAGCTGTTCTTTTTAAAAACCAATACGCATTTATGCGCTACTACAAAATTTGTAATTTATATTTTGAGAGATCAAAGAAGCACTGATTTGCTTCAAAGTAAAATTTTTTATTCATTATAAATGCGTTGCCATCACGTAGCGTTTGTCAAGATTTGTTAGATTCGTAAATATCTCAATACAGATATCATTGATAACGAATTCAATACGAATAGGATTTTAGTGTAGAAATGATTATTTTGCTAGTTATTGAGATTTAAATATAGGCCTTGTTTCCAATAACTAATAACTTTTTACATACGAAGTGTATGTAACCTTATCGTAATACTACAATCCTGATAAGGCATTTTATTATTATTTTAAAGATCAGAACAAAATAGGGGTTCTGTGAGGTATGTTTAGATATTTCTACAGTTTCTCATTGAATATGATGGAGGTTAACTGACTAGTTTAGCCTCTTATGGGCCACAAGAAAGCATAACATTATTTTGGAGTTGTGTTAGTATTTTTGATAAGGTTACAGCCAGCAGCTTTATGGTATACCAACGACTGTGTGCAATTTATGGAATTAAGTAGACCGTACTAGGGGTGAAAGAAAACTTCGTGAGTAATCCCGAACAGCTAAGGAGCTATTTCAAAGACGTATTTGAAGTATGCTAACTCCTCTTTGGCAAATGTAGTGAAATATAATTAGTTTCAAACTATCCACGGAATTTAATACGCCTGTCTATGCAGTTAGTTTATGTAGTAGGTTGTGGTTTTACGTGTGAAAATTGGGGTTGCACTATCAGTCTAGTTCGAGGCTGATATGTTATTTACTGTTAAATCCTTTTCAACAAAAACAATGCCTCCTATTTTCATGCGCTTTACTTAATCAATACTATCACCGTTGTATTTATAAGTTACTTTAAGGCTAATATTAGGTCTTTATCTATGAAATTGCCGTTTTTCACGAAATAAATGAAGCGTAATTTTTTTATATATTTTTTATTTCTATTAATCAAAATAATCACCCATGCAATCAATGCATCTTTGCCAACGCATTGTAAGCTTATTGATGCCTTTCTTGAAGAAATCAGCTGGACGGGAGGCAACAAATTCTTCAAAGGCATTTTGTACTGCCGCTCGGGTATTGAATTTTTTTCCCGCCAAGAAGTTATCCAAATTCTGGAAAAAGTAGAAGTCTGTAGGCGCAAGGTCTGGTGAGTACGGCGGATGACGGAGAACTTCCAACCCCAACTCTTGTAGCTTGGAGACCGTCTGCTGTGCAGGATGAGGTCGCGCGTTGTCGTGCAGGAGCAGTGGAGCCGATCGATTGACCAAAGCTGGTTGGAGACGTGCGAGCTTCTCCATCATTGTGTTCAGTTCTTCACAGTACACATCTGCAGTAATGCTTGTCCCGTTTGGCAAGAAGCTGTGATGAATTACATCCGCATTAGACCACCAAACAGTGACCATCACTTTTCTAGGGGTAAGTTTTCGTTTAGGGCATTGTTTGGGTGCTGAACCAGGGTCCAACCAACTTGCTGAGCGCTTACGATTGTCAAACAGGATCCATTTCTCGTCACAAGTAACAATTCGGTTCAGAATTCCTTCATTTGTATGCCTGCTGAGCAGTGCAAGGCACGTCTCCACGCGTACTTCGCGCTGGCGGTCATTGAGTTCGTGGGGTACCCATTTGTCAAGCTTTTTTACCTTGCCAATTTGACGCAAATGGACCAATATTGTTTTGATGCTAACGTCGAAAGCTGCTACTAATTCAGCCGTGGATTGAGTTTCATCAGCTTCCACAATTGCCTTTAATTCGTCATTGTCGATTGTTTTAACTTATCCATGATGACGAAAAATGTTCGAATGCGTTGAAAACAAAACACTAACTTTTAAACAAATGACGATTTTAGAAAAAGAATTCCATGTTTGTCAAATAAAATTAATTTGAAATTAGAATTATCAGTCAAAAAAAAATATTTTCATTTGAAATGGCCAGTACGGCAAAACGGCAGTTTCATAGGTAAAGACCTATTATATGTTTTGAATTTTGTTCTTTGCAGTATTCATAAAAAAATTAACTATGGTGGTTTTACCTCTTTGGTTTGTTGACAACATACTTGGTTAATTCCTCTTACATGTACATTATTTTGGTATTTTCAAACAAAAGCACATGACAGTTAAATTAAAATATCTAAAACATATATCATACTCTTATTTCTGGGAATTTTCAGAATAACGCCTAAACTAATTTTAAAATAAATATCACAGCAAGTTCTTTACAACTTTATTCAAGGAATAATCAAAGAACAATAAATACCGTGAAGTCAACAGCCATGGGAGCACAACAAAGAAATATATAAATAATCCTTTTACAAACCTCACGTCTCAAAATCCCTCATTAAACAAAGAGTGGACTGGACAGCACCGTTATAATAATAGTAGATAAAACAAGGTTCGGGTACCGACACCGCGCCCTACACGTCTCATAGGAATCTAGGTAAAATAACCAGAATGCTTCAATCCACAGCCAATGCATATGGCGCTTGGTATGGAGAATAGAAATCAACCCAGAGAAAAATGCAGCAGTGCACTTCTCTCTCTCAATCAGTTCAAGGAATACCTCTAGAAAACCCTTCAAATTGTAATATGTCTGTTTGCTCGTTGAGTTCTTCCTCCCGATAAATATCTAAAGCGACATTGTCACTAAAGTACGTCTTCTTATGGTAGCGTCGGGTGACAGGTCGCTCACTTCCCTCAAATATGGTTCCTCAACCTCAAAAAGGGCGATGGCTAGATCCCGCGTTAACTCGTGAACTGGTGCCGTTTGAGGGTGTTCTTGAGTTGCCGAGCTAACGGATGCAGATAAGAATAACTTTGTATAGACATAATGAGACTCTGTAAGTTTATTTTGAAAAAAATATACCCGTGAAGTTTCTTGCCAGTTCTTCTTCACGAAGGTTTTTTCGAACTGGTGGTAGAGTCATGTTTTATTTGACATCAGTAAGAACAAGTAATTGTCAATGTTGAGAAATAAATATTTCATTTCATTTCATTGCCGCGCTCATGAAGTTGGTGTCTTGCCAATATGTCAATATGCGCTGGTCAATTTGTCAGATGATTACGCAGCCAATCCAGACGTGGCAGGTCGTTACAGGCGTCCACGTTGCGTCTTAAGACGCTATTACAGCGCTAGGCCAAAAAGTCCAGTGATATTTAAAAGGCCAATAGGGCCATAAATAAACAGTCTATTTCGAAAGAACGTAGAACGTCGTTGCTTGATATATTTCTGCTTATATGTTTAGATATTTAGGTAAGTTTTGAAAAAAAATTATTTATTATTAATAAATTTACCCGTGTTTTTGTTCCCCTCTGCGGGGAGGGCAGGTAGGTAAACATACTCTGTCGCATACCCCGCCCCGCGCGATACGGGGTGATGTGGGACTCGCTCCGAGTCTACGAAAGCCACTAACCAAATAATTCGATTGCCTCACAGCCTTCATCTGAAGTAACGGCCAGAGCACATCGGAATAAGGGGAAACGCACTTTTGTGGTTCCAGGATTACCTGACTGATAGGAAACAATGTGTAAAAATTTATGATCAGTTTAGTAGCTTCAGTTTGGGGATGTATGGGGTGCCCCAGGGCAGCACACTTGGACCCACATTGTTTTTAATATATATAAACGAATTATGCAAATACTAAATTGAAGGTGCTGAGATACAATTGTTTGCTGATGACACAGTTATACTTTTCCACAGCAACACCTGGGAAAGTTTACAAAAATTAACTGAAAAGGGCATGTCCTCTGTGACTGCATGGCTTGAAGACAGCTTATTATCACTCAACACCAAAAAAACAACATTTCTCTGCTTTAGCAAAACAGAGGCATCATCGCCAAATGGCTTTTGTCTACGTATACATTCCTATCCCTGCAACCGGTCCTATAATGCTCTCACAACAAATGCCAATTTTGTCACAAACATCAGATGTCAAAATCCTAGGTATCATCATAGATGACAAACTAAAATGGAAGAAGCACCTATTAACAGTTAGCAACAGATTGAGAAAGTTTATCTATATATTAAAAAACCTACGAATTATATCAGACTTTGCACTTTTGTTGCAAACGTACAAAGCATTGGCAGAATGCATTTGTTCATGGGGATCAGCAGTTAAAACATACATGCTTGAATAAGAGAAAGCGCAACGCTGTGTGCTTAAGGTTCTCCTTAACTTACTCAGGTAAAAGAATAAATAAATGTCCAGTTCCCAGAGTTCATAGTAAAATTGCCCAACAACACTATAGTAATGTAGCACCTAGATTATACAACAAACTTAACACTACGTATAAAACTAGAAACTTAACAAATTTTGAAATTAAGCATACAATTAAACTTTGGGGAAAGAACCTAAAATATGAAGATACAGAACACTTGTTGCTAATTCTGAAATGAAAACATCCAACATCCAATGTTTTTACACTACAAACATTAGAAAAGCACACGCACATTGCACACATACAAACTATACATACGCCACACATACCCTTTTTATATTCTTTTTACAAATACACACGCATTCTTACACACAAGTGCGCATATTGTTGAATCATATTTAATTGCAAAATAATGTATTAGTGATAAGTTAATAAGTTTCTCTTGTTTTGCGAAGTAACTGACTGCCGACAAACAGCTTACGCTAGTTCAGCAGTCAGGGCTTGTACTCTCATTGTAGTATTTTTTTGTTGCAATAAATAAATAAAGTTAGAGAAAAGGTGCGACTGTGTGACTGATCGTGATAGTTGAGTCTTAGGAGCAATTCGGAGAGATGTTAAACTTTTTTAAAGAAATAATTCATTTCAAATCTTAATGGCTGACAAGGAAACATACCAATTAGAAAAAATAATGTCATTCTGACTCGCTTCACTATCGGATCACATTGTATAAGTGACATTGGGAAAAAATATAATCATCTTAACATACACTTTCTCATTGAACGAGTCTTCCTCCTCACAAAACGTCGTAACGATACTTATAAAATACACATTATCAATTTACACGAATGTCAAACTCATTTCAGTTTAAATGTATCTGCTGCATAACTTTATTACATTTTAATATGTAAAAAACTCGTTTAGTTTGGGAAGTTTTAATTATTTCACATGCACGTGTTGTCCCGAAAAGTGTTTATTGCTTTCTTCACTACATTGTAATAAGCGAGACTATATTTTAATTGACTATATATGTTTTATACTATATTGGTTACTTTAGGACCTTTTCGAAACATTATCAATCCACGAAAAACAATAAGTTCAGCCAAAACTTTCGTCTTGTCTGACGTCTTGCAATAAGTGAGTCTGATAAGTCTGACAAGACAAGGTACTCTTATATTAATTTGATGGCGTCGTGCGAATGTTCATAATTCATTTGTCCGTGAGAGCGTTGACAAGTTCCGGGCCGCGGGAAGGTTCGGAAATTGATTCGTTGACGTCACCCGTTAGCGCCGATATCCACACCCAGCGACAAGCCTGGAGACAGAATCATTAATTAGATTTTGTGTAAATTAGGTGTGACAAGTGTGAAAAGTTACCTATTTATTTTAAATGAATTAGAAAAGTTCATAATTAAAGATAAAATTCAACACACGACGTCCTTAATAATCCCACTGCAGGGATCAGCCGCACCCAACTACAGGGTGGTGTTAGACAATTTGTAGTCCACCACGCTTGCCTACTGTGGGTTGGCAGACTTAACACACCTTCGATATAACTTCTAGTTATGTTGCTAGTATGTTAGTTAACTCACGATGTTTTCCTTGATCGTAAGACCCGTCGGCTTGGTGGACTAAAGTTGTTTAAACTAATTGCTACAGTTGCAAATGAAAGTGGTCTACCAAACTAGCTGGTTGGAAAAAATGTTGAGCCTCAAACTGTCAGAATAATATTACAAGGGAAAATTGATCTTGTTTTATGACGGGCAAGTGAACTTCACCGGTACATTTAGCTGTCACCGGAGATCGAACCCGGGACCTTCAGATCAAGAAGCCAGCACTTTTATCACTACGCCACCAATGCTCTACTTCTAATTGAACTTCGCTTTACTTATTGCGACACCTTAAAAAATTTGCATATTTACTCATTTTTAATGATTTGTGTCAGGTCTAGATTTCTAGTATAAACACATTATGTTTATACGCACCCTTGATTCTACAAGCAAGTCCATAAATTAAAGGGAGATAAGGCTGCCTTTACAGAAGTTTTCAAAAGGTCTTCATGTTATCTATTATTGTAATAACTTTCTGATGCGCCCAGGATACTTGCCTCACATCATTTTCTAAAATTTAGAACCAGTAGAATAAACTATCTTTAATTCCTCAAATTAAACCTTCTTACTTAGTCATAACAGTTTTGGACAATTTGGATGAACTTTGGGACTTAGACAACAACTATAAAACGAGCAATCATCCTTTGCTTGTAAAATGTATATGCGGGACCTATATAAGGCCTTTGGATAGGGTACATACACTACATAAATACGAAAAGCTTAATTCCAATAGTTAAAATCACGAATTTCAAAATTCCGAATTTATAACACCGAATGGTTCATTATTCCAAATATGAAATTTCCGTGTTTCATAATTCTGAATTTTTCTTCTTCGAAAATTCCGAACGTTTATAATTACGAAAATCAATATGTAATTTGAAAATATCGAACCATAAAAATCCGAATTATTAATAATCCGCAATATCATAAATACGAATCCCGAATATCAAAATTCCGAATAATATTAGTTGCAATAACAAACGCCTTGTACAACTGCATGAGCACATCAATTTGTACGTTCGAGCATTCAAGTAGTCACCTGGAAATGGGAAAGTTTATTAGTTTTTTGTACCGAGTTATTTCTTGAGTATGTAGTTTATGTACTGAAATGCAAATCCCTTTATGGCGCTTCGCCGGCCGCTGCCGTGGCATGCTCGCTGCACTCGCTCGGCTCGCGCCTGCATTGTCTACATACAGACTAACTGTTGCTCCTCACTTCGCTCGTCGTCGCGCCTAATTTTTATAATTTTAAAATGTGACTTATTAATTTTAATTTGTGTCACAGGAGATTAAGATTATAATTTTTAATATATACCCGTTTAAGATACGTTAGAATTATAGTAACTGAATGTTAGCATTGAATTTTCGGGAAAATAAAATTCGGAATACCATATTTCGGACTAGTAACACAGCGGGTTTTTAATTCTTCGTACTAATGAAAGTCGGAAAATTAAAATTTTCGTATTTATGAATTTCGGAAAAATAAGAATCGTGTTTTTGAATAGTCGGAGTTAAGACACTTCGGCATTGTGAAATTCAGAATTGAAAAAATCGGATTATTCAAATTCGGAATTACATAATTCGGAATTTTTGGGTGTTCTCGTTTGAATAACTCTTTTATCTGGGTACAAGGCTACCCAATCCTAGATATATTCGTTGTTTGGAAACAAGGTGTTGATTTTGATTCTGTTTTACTTCGTCATGGGTAGGCTGCACCCTTTAATCTGCAAGAAGAGTAAAATGCCACTTAGAAATAAGGTTACACTTTACAATCTGTATAAGGATCTCGAGCTGCCCACCACTGCCGTATTTATGAAATTGCCGTCTAGACGCCACTTCGACAATGCTCCACACTATTCCAACCCGCTGGTCAATAAGTCAGCCGACTACACAGCCAATCCAGACGCGTCGCACGCATTGCTACTGAATTTCTTGCTGGTTCAGCAGTCCACGCCTTCCACGCCTTCAGCAGTGTATGCCCAATACGCAGAAAATGGGACATGCCCGCCCGGTTGGTGGTAGCATATTGATGAAGGCGTTGAAAGTAAAAAATCCTCGTATACAATCCTGCAGGCCAACTTACAGAGGAAAATGTTAGCCACTGAGGAGCTTATGATGGAAGCTAGCAGACGGAGAGCAGCCCTGGCACTTCTCCAGGAACCATAGGTGGGGGTGGGCAAAGTATGAAGGATTACCGCAACGTAAAGATCTTTCAAAATAACGGCGGTGGTACTGTCAAAGCAGCTATAGCAGTATTCGACCCAAAAATCGACATTATACAGTAACTACAGCTAAGTTTAACGAACATTTTAGAAATGGGAGCCCACATGAAGGCTTGGAAGATCACGGTGGTATGTGAATGCGAAGAGCACAGGGTGCGGAGAGACGAGATCGGACATAAGAGGAGAAGAGGTTCCGAGAGCCATAGATGAAATGGACCTACATATACTCAATAAGGGAACAAAACCAACTTTTGCCACAGTAAGAGGTGGGAAACTTTATAGCAGCAAGGTAGACATCACGGCTTGTACGGCGGACCTGCTCGAGAGAGTGAGCGTCTGGGTGGTTGATGAGGCGTTGACCAGCTCGGGTCACAACGGTATACACTTCACAATAAAAATACTTATCATGCCTTGGTGGTCCGAATACTTACAACAGTTGAAAAAAGAAGGTTACAACGTTCCAGAACAGAGTCAGTCGTGCGGCGCTCACTCGTCGGTCCTTCGTTGTGCAAGAGTAACCGGAAAAGAAGTAAAATTATGAGAATAAAGTCCCAAAAGAGTGGAAAGAGGCAGTAATAATGTAAGGCAGTTGTAATGTTGAAAAAGCCGGGAAAAGACATTTACGCCACCCCAAAGTCGTACCGTCCAATCGGCCTTCGCCCTCTCTTTGGGAAAATTTATAAGAAGATGTTAATGGCGCGTGTCAAAGCTACCTTGTACCACAAATGAGCTCACACCACTACGGATTCATGCCCCAGAAGAGTACCGAAGACTCCCTCTATAAGCCGAAAATCCAAGTCCGGCTGGCTGAAGAAAACAGCCAAAAGTGACAGGCACGTAAGGTTATGATACGCCGCCGGGTCTGGACATAGGAAGAGTACAGAGAAAGGACGTGTTCAGGGATCCGTGGGTGGCCCGATTCTCTGGAATGTCTTGCTGGACCCGCTGCTCAAAGACCTAGAGAGAAAGGGAGCATACGTGCAAGCATTTGCTGATGACTTTGCGCTGGTTTTTGAATAAATAAGAATGCGCTCACTCCGAATATTTGACGCAGGTCAAGTGTAAGGAGAACGCCTCATGTATCTGCGAACCCGGGAAAAGTGAAGCCGTCCCCCACATACTCACAGAATGTCCATTGCTGCACGCCGTTTCAACACAGAACATAAAGTAGGCGTAAAAATCTATATAGGTGAGATAAGTGCAATAATGCAAAGTAAACAAAGAAACCTGTTCCTAGATTATTGTTGTAGTATAGTAAAGCAAGTAATAATTAGAAATAAAAGCTGTTAAAATTATGTAAACAAAATATATTGAATATATTTGGTATAAAATAAGAAGTGTAATCAAAGTAATAATAAAAGAAAGTAATGTGTAACGATAATATAGATTAAAAGCAACACTGGTATTACCGCCGGATGTTGTAGTATATTATAATTAAAAAACCAGTGGTAGTTTCAATGTACGACGTCCTAAGCCGAGGCCCTTTCGGGTGCCCTTAGGCGTTTCGTATGTAGGAGTAGTTTAAGCTATGGCTAAGCGCTGTCAGCGCTAAACTACAAAGTCCGGTGAAATTTGAAAGGCCCAATAAACAGTCCATTAATAATACTTGACCGTTATTCGAAGCTTATTTAATTGAGATAGGCATTTCCGTTTCCGCCTTAACATTTTTCGTGTTTTTTTCTACTTAAAATACTCGTCACTTCTAACTGGCAGTGGTGGGGAGTCGCGTGAGCCTCACCTGATTTATCATTTTTGAATTCATTGGCGTCTTGTTTTCCGCCGCGATCGGTCGTGCCTACTCTTGGCTACAAGACCTATCTACATAAAAGTAATTTAAAAAGTACTTTTAAAACCTAAAGGTTTTCGTGTTCGTAATTAGATTGAAAATCAGTAGTGGTGCTAGTGATTATGGAAGAATCGTGTGAAAATGCCAATGTGGCAGTTAGTGAAGTGCTTCCAGGACCCTCCGGCATGCAACAAAATCGGCAAACTCGGTCGTCAAGCAGCTCTAGTAGTTCAAGCTCGAGCAGCTCGAGTTCTAAAAGTAGCTACTCTGAAAGTGGAGGTAAACCGAGAAGAAATCGCCGCAATAGGAAGAAGGCCGGCAAGCGCAAGCATCATTCAAATCGTAAGGTTCGAAAACTAGCTAAAGAGGTACGTTGTCTCCGTAAGCAAATGATGTACAATGATAATAGTTGCCAAGCAGGGACCAATTTTGATGATGATGTTGTTTCACTTCTGTCGGGTATTACTGAAAACAATTACGAGCAAGCACTCGATTTCAATTCTGAAAATATTAATGCATGTGGAGAAAAAGAATTTACTTTCAACTTTGAAACTAAGTTAAAGGAACCTGCAATGCCTAAGACTTCTGATAATTTTTTGAAGATGCTCTTTGAGTTGCAACATCTAGACAAAAGTGACTGGAATGAAATTCGATATTCGGAGACACAAAAACTTTATAATCATTCACCTGGCTATACGGAAATTGAAATGAATGAGGAAGTCAAAGAATACGACTCGTCGCGTCAACTCATTCATGCCGATAGGGCTTTTGCAGCTTTAACTTTGTGTGTCCTTAAACAAAAGGAAGCTTTACAACATACTATTCAAGATTTATTGTTATGGGCAAGGAATAGTGACTCACTTAGTTATGACACATTGGTTCAAAAAATTAATGAGCTTTTTTCTACAGGAAATTTTAGCAAGTGTTCCTCAGATCTTTTACAGATGGTTTGTGGCCATGGTGCCGCGGTCCTCCAGATGCGAAGAGACTGTGTCATTAAACAAACAAAGGACCCTCTGATTAAGGCCATCTTGAAGAAAATTCCACCAACATGTACAAACCTGTTCAATACGGAGAAGTTTACGGCTGCTGTAGAGAAAGCGGGTGGAGTAAGAAAATGCTTTTGGCCATTGCAAAAAAAAATAGGTTCTCTGTCTCGCAGGTAGATGTGAATAAGCCTCGTGGTTCATCCCAGGTAAAGGTATATAATAAACCCTCGCAAGGTTTCGTTAATGACGCTCAAGTCTGCCAACACAATACTGTGCATTCACATTGTGCTAGCACTAACCTACCTCCGCAAGGTAGTGGCAGCAGCGGTAACCCACCTCCGCAAGGTGGATATAATGCTCATAGCCGTGCTGCTCATATTTCGGTCGCACCGAATAATCGCCATAACTTTCGAGGCCAATCTAACTATAAGCGATACAATCAACAGAGGGGTGGGCGAAAGCGTGCATCGTCACCTCCCCGCCAACACGACAACAAACGGCGTAAGTATTGACTCGTTCAGAGCGGGCCGTCTCCTTCACTATCGAGACCGATGGGAACAAATGGGTGCACCAGACTACATTCTAAAGGTTATATCCGGGTATCGCATACCCTTTTGCCAGAAACCTCCGCTTGCACATCCATACATCATCGGAACAAGTGTAAATGTGTAAATGTTCCTATCCCCATTGCTCTTTTCAATATTTATTAATTACGTTACACCGTCCTTATCTTGCTCATATCATCTCTACGCTGATGACCTACAGTTGTACTGCCATTGTAGCTGTGACAAAGTGTCAGATGCGATTGAGACCCTCAACCGCAATCTTAAAGCCATACACGACTGGTCCTGTGATTTCGGCGTAAGGGTTAATCCTCTAAAGTGTCAGGCCGTCGTAGTGGGAAGCCCGCAAATGGTTGGCCGTGTCTCTGCGATTGATATTCCTAGATTAACCTATGATGGGTTGCCAATCAGTTTTTGTTCAGTGGTTAAAAATCTGGGGCTTTCAATTGATTCTAAATTATCGTGGAACCCACAAGTAACAAGCGTGTGTCAGAAAGTCAATAACGCACTTCACTCACTATATCGCTTTAAAAACTTCCTTCCAACTAAAGTTAAAATTATGCTGGTGCAATCCCTGATCATACCCATTATTGACTACGCTGACACATGCTACTTGGATATCTGTGAGAATCAACTAAACAGGCTAGAACGGCTTCTTAATAATTGTATCAGATTTATATTCAACTTACGTAAATTTGACCACATATCTTCCTACCGAGAACAATTGCGATGGCTTCCAATACGTAGACGTCGCGACACTCGTCTTTTGTGTGTGCTATATTCTGTGCTCTTTGATTCTTGTTGCCCGCAGTACCTCAAAGATAAATTCTCCTTCCTTCATACCACACATCAAAGACAACTAAGATCACTCCAGAGTCTGCTTCTAACAACACCAGTTCATAACACTGCATCTTACTCGTTTTCCTTCGCTGTAAGAGCAGTGCATTTATGGGACGCACTGCCAATTCAAATAAAGAAAGCTCCTAACAAATATCAATTTAAAATTCGATTAAAAGAGCTTTTCCTACGAGAGGTGCAGAAGATATGATTTGCTTCTAGGATTAACATTGAAAAGTTATTATGTTATATTATTTCATCTCATTATGTTACATATATGTGTATTATTTCATTTACATTGATGTATGTATATGTATGTAATAATAATTATTAATGGTTACATCTGTGTAGATATACTTTTATGTGTTTTCTCTGTTCGTTTTGGTTCATTATTTTTTATCTCATACTTTTACTTAATAATAATTAGCCTACCTTACCCATGTTCTTTGTCATGACCCACATTCTTGAAACTTTGTTTACACCGGTTCTCCTACCTAAAGGTTGGCTGGTAGAGAATGCCTTGTGGCATTAAGCCACCCTGTACAATATAATGTGTGCAAATTTTAAATAAATAAAAAAAAAATGATGGAACAAGGAGTTCTAGAGCGAGCGATAGTTTCAAAAAGCTTCCTGTCATCAATGTTTCTGGTTCCCAAGGGAGACGGGACGTCTCGACCAATATTCAATTTAAGAGCATTAAATTATTACATAAAGACAGAACGATTCAAACTAATAAATGTGAATCGAATCCCAGACTTTCTTCAACCATAAGATTGGCTGTGCAAGGTCGACCTGTCGCAGGCGTATTTCCACCTGCCTATAGTGCGCAGCCACAGAAGGTTTCTTCGCCTGCTGTATCGCAACGAATTGCTTGAAATGACTTGCTTACCTTTTGGTCTAAGTACAGCGCCCAAAACTTTTGCTGCACTCACAAATTGGATAGCACAAAGACTTCGACAGCAAGGTATAAGGATTATAGTGTTCCTCGACGATTTTTTAATAGCTCATCAAATCGAGAAGACACTTCGTGCTCAGGTAGGGGTTGTGCTCAACACTCTAGAAACTTTAGGTTGGATGATCAACTATCAAAAATCAATAACAACACCGTCAAAAAATCTAGTATTCCTAGGAATTCATTGGGATCCATGGTCGAATCTCAAGCGCCTTCCATACGACAAGATTCCTGCACTTTTGAACAAAATAGATCAAGTGACACGGAGGCAACGTACTACTCTCAACGAACTTCAAAGCATTGTCGGTCTGCTCAATTTTGCCAGCTTTGCAGTTCCAAAAGGGAGACTGAATTTTCGAGCATTGTTAAACTTTCAGAACAAAATTTTGCAGTCAGATCTCCAGAAACAGTACAACCTGCCTCGTGTTGCAATGAACAATCTAATATGGTGGCGCCAGAATTGTCAACATCCATCGGCTATACATGTGCCGCCTCCTTCTCATTTCCTCACGACAGACGCGTCAGACATCACTTGGGGAGCTCGACTAGACAATCTGTCACTCTCGGGTCTGTGGTCCGAAGCAGAAAAGGGTCTGCATTGCAATCAGAAGGAAATGTTGGCAATCCTAAAAGTTTTACAAGATCAATGTCAGCTCCTGAAACACAAAACCATTTTGATCCAGAGCGACAACAGGTCAGTGGTCTCATATCTTCGTCACGAGGGAGGCACCAAGTCAGTACCTCTCCTCAATTTGACGTACAAAATTTACCAAATAACACACGACTGGCAAATTCATATGAACATTTTTTACATACCTGGAATATTCAACAGCCACGCCGATCATCTGTCGAGACTTCGTATGGCTCCAGAGTGGCACCTGTCTTCAAACTGCACAGACAAGATTTTTTCGAAATGGGGAGTTCCATTAATCGACCTATTTGCATCCAACCCAGCACACGTCGTGACAAATTACATATCCTTGGACCAAAACGACAACCAAGCCCTTTCGTACGACGCTTTTTCTCAGACATGGAACTACAACCTGGCGTGGGTGTTCCCCCCTCCATTTCTAATCCCAAAAGTTCTGAGCTGCTTGAATCAGGCGTGGGGAACTTACCTGGTAGTAGTGCCACGATGGGAGCGAGTCTTTTGGCGCCCCGACATCAAAGCGCGAGCTCTAGCCCCACCATTCACGCTGTATCACTTAGACAAAGTCCTGATAGACACGACAACGGTACTACCTCCCCCGTATGTTCACGATATGACTCTGGAAGTGTGGAAATGTGGGGGTGGTCGGGGATGCTAAAAACCTGGAATAAAAGTCAGAGCTTCTTGGAAAATCATGGCGTCCTTCAACCCGCAAAGTTTATGACGCTGCTTGAAAGAGATGGGTTGCATGGTGCGAATCTCATCAAATTAACCCTTCAATTCCAGCTGGTAGTGACTTGGCAAGATTTTTATCTGACCTCCACCTAAAAAATAATTTATCATATAATTCTATTTTGTTGCATAAGTCAGTAGTATCAACCCTGTGTAATCCAGAGATTTCCGGTCAGTTAAGTTCAAATGTCTTAGTGAAACATGTTTTAAAGTCCATAGCTTTACATAAACCAGTCACCCACAATAAATCTCTTGTTTGGAATATTGACGACCTCGCAAAATTTCTGGAAAGCAAACATATCAACAAAAACAATATATTTCAAGTTCAGAGACATACAGCTGCTCTTCTTCTACTATGCTCTGGGAGAAGAATCCATGATTTGACCTTGCTCACGGTTGACCCTGCAGGTTATTCTGATCAAAATAGTGAAATAGTTTTTTGGCCAGCTTTTGGATCAAAAACTGATTCTGCAAGTTATAGGCAATCCGGTTGGAGGTTAATTTCTAATGAAGTGAATCAAAATTTAGACCCAGTTTATTGGGTTAAGCATACAATATCGCTCCTTGAAAATCGTAGATCTTCAACAAATTCTAATAATTTGTTCATAAATATAAGAGGAGAACCAAGACCAGCTTCGAAAACGTTAATTGCAGGTTGGATCAAATCCTTATTAGTAGAAGCTGGTATCAAGGCATCACCAGGTAGTATAAGATCAGCCGTGGCCTCAAAAAATTGGATCGACAATTTACCTCTTGAAGAAATTCTTGCTAGAGGCAACTGGCAATCACAAAATACGTTTTGCAAATTTTATAAACGTGAAGTAATAACAACTGTTAATCGATCCTCAATAACTACTTTGTTTAATCCTGTTGGTTAGATATGATTAAGATGATTTATAGATTATATGATACAATTTTGCCTGCTATATTTTCAAGTATTTTTCTTAAATACAACATTTCTTCTAAATGTTTTATTTTATTTATGTTTAGGGCATAAAATGCCCTTTAACCTTACATCATTAACCCTTTTACTACATACTAGTAATTTAGGTTTACATCTTCACATTGGCGTCTATCACTTCTACCAGGCGATAACAAACACATCTCAATTAAATAAGCTTCGAATAACGGTCAAGTCAAATTAATAGAAGCGTTTTACCTACCAATAAAACGCATATTAATTTACTTACCTTATTCGAAGCTTATAAACAAGCTCTGCCTGGTAATTGAGACTCAATGAATTCAAAAAAGATAAATCAGGTGAGGCTCACGCGACTCCCCACCACTGCCAGTTAGAAGTGACGAGTATTTTAAGTAGAAAAAAACACGAAAAATGTTAAGGCGGAAACGGAAATGCCTATCTCAATTAAATAAGCTTCGAATAAGGTAAGTAAATTAATATGCGTTTTATTGGTAGGTAAAACGCTTCTATTTTGAAAAAAAAGGTTCTGTTTAAGATTAATTCCAAGCTCAAGCAAATTTGTTGACAAATGTTTTCAAAATTCGATAAATCTGAGACCTAATTTCGATTAGCAATATTCTTTATTTAACTATCCTCAAAATAACAGTCATAAGAATATTTTCATTTCAAGATTGATAACGTAAATTACGTAGTAAGAAAATGTTAAAGCAGTCCAGGTATTTGCTAGGGATGTTCGGTTGAAATGTATAAACAACCACTTACCACCAGTAAAAAAATCAATTAGTTAAGTGCCTATTGAATCTATACACAAAAAGACAGTACACGAACTATTTAGCCCCAAGGTATGCAACTATTATAATACAGCGTTCTGGGCTAGAAACCACCATCACAAAATTATCTCACTTCATTTCACAAAGTAATGGACGTGATAGTTCACCAAAACTTAAGGCCGTAGCATGGGAAGCAAGTTTACTATCACTTGCGCCACGGGGCATAGCCATTTATTAAACTCTCATCGATCAAAAACAAAACTAAGTTTACTTTTGAATTAGTTATTATCTCTTATTATCAAATATGTCACATAACTAAGTTTACTCATATTCCAATGTCATATTTGGGCGATTTGTGTTAGGTGAGAATTGGGTTAACAACCTATTTAGGGCAGAATAAATTATAACTAAAATAAACTATAGGTTCATACGTATATTTTAGCAAATTAACGTCGAATACTTTTAAATAATTATGTATTTGAGTCATAATTGAGAATTGAGGTTTGGTTTTTTTCTTTGATTTATTCGGATACGGAATGGATCTTATGAAATATTTGAATTGTCTATTTTATACAACAAATTATTTATTACGATTTATTAGAAGCAACATAACTGCGTGAAAGTTGACTATATTAAAAACGAAGTCACATTTGAAAAGAAGTGTTTGGGTTATAACAGCAGAATCTCAACAGCTAATGTTACTGACCATTTCAATATCTAGATCGGTACGAACGGCACGGTCGAATGGCTTGCGATATCACAAGAACTCAATTTTTTTACTAAAAAAGCACTATAGCGAAACGTAGGTTTTTAAAAGGTATAATAGTTAGAACAAGAAGAAAAAGATCCGATGGAAAAATAACAATAATTGTTAAATACATGAAATAGCAGGTAAGCAATTTGTCTACGACATGAAACACAAAAAGGCAAATGTGAATGTGTTCAAAACTAAGGTTTATAGTATTATTGTAAATATTCGCCACATACTATAAGAATACATTTGCGCCTGCAACAAAATAAAGCTTATTTAGAGCAACCAACTAGTATTTAGTTTATTTGTTTGCTATAAATTTTTTCTTACAATTCAAATAATGTAAGGTTAAATGGGATGTTCGATATATTTGATCTTTACGGTGGACTCTATTAATTGATGCTTTAATAATACAGGGTGTTAATTTTAAGATTTTAGCCGGTTCTAATCACGGGCGAGGCAAGCTTATTTTCAAATAACTTTGATACAGTTTTTCTTATTTGTAAAAATAAGGAATGTTTTATTTTGCAAGCTCACTGATGCTCAGAAGCAGGTGCGCGTGAAATGATGCAATGATGAAACAAGCGACCGAACACGGGACTCCGAGACCTTTTGCTCCACCACGACAACACGCCCGCGCACTCCGCAATCAAGACGAGGGAGTTCCTAAAACCACACCGGTAAAACTTTTGAGTCATCCTATCACGTAATAGTTTTTATTGTAGAACTGGCACGGACTTGGAGGAGTCCTCGCGAAGCTTTGACGGCGAGAACACTCAGGCGCCGGCTGGCGCTCTGGCGCAGCCAGGATGACCGGGGTCTACGGGAGGTGGGGTCAGGAACAGGCTATGTCTGTGGTAGGCTTCATCGTAGTTATCAGGCTCCTTCAGTTGCAGGCAGGATCAGCAGGGTCTGAAGCAGGCAGGTTCAGGAGTAGGCTACGTCATCTGGATTTCATCAGTTTTCAACAGGCCGCATCCGTGGCTAGCAGCGGCGGTAGCAGATTCCTTCAGTTGCAGGATTCAGTGGCAGGTTCAGCAAGGTCCTTCGGTTGCAGGGTTTATCGGGAGTAGGCAGCATCATATTGCGGCAGCTTCAGTATCAGGATCAGCATGAATATGAGGACTTCAGCTTCAGCATTCGTTTGAGGATTTCGGCTTCAGTATCAGTTTGAAGACTTAGGCTTTAGCATCAGTTTGAAGACTTCACTAGAGTCACTTGCAGTAGACTGGCTTGTTAAAGACTGCCGTTTTAAGTTTTTTTTTTGTTTCCCTCCACGGAGGAGAAATTAAAAAATGCTCTTATGCTTACTTCGCGCGCGCGATCGGAGTTATGTGGGACTCGTCACTCCGAGCCTACCAGAGTCTATACCCACTAAAAAACCCCCTGAATGACTCATGCAATTTTTTGCCACACAGCCTTCATCTGAACGACGGCCAATTGGAAAAAGAGGCCGCGCTAGCGGGGCCCAGAAGGGGTCACCCGCTGGGATTTACATAGCACTGAAGGTGCTCAAAGCACTGATTGTGAATTCATAGTACTGAAGGTGCTCAAAATGAAAATAGAGATTTAAAATAAAATTAAATAAATGTTAAAGAAGGTTAATTAATTCGAGTTAAGATTACAATTAGAATTTGCGGCCAAAAGGGCTTCAAGATCCATGTCAGTCTGGTGGAAGAGTAAGCTTGCGCATTCCTTGGCCTAGCGACTTTGAACTTCGAATCTAAGACAGGAGTAGTATATGAGACTGAATCTCGAACTAGAGGATTGGGATGGGTTTCGGAGCGTTCGAAGAACGCTTCAGAGAGTGTTTTGAGGTGTTGTTGTACAGTAGGCAGTTCAAGATCTCTGTGCAAGTCCGCGTTACACACGTACCACGGTGCGTTTGTAGCCCTGTGGCGAAAGAGATATTGAACTACCTGCAGTTTGTGAAGGACGGAGGGTTTGGCGTGGGCAAAGATTGGCAAGGCATATGTCATGACGGGTCTAACGCAGACCTTGTAAAGTGTACGTTTGTGTCTGAAAGACATTTTACTTTTTCTACCTAACATGCTATTTAGGCGGCCTAAGTAGTGATGGGCGAGTTTCGAAACTCTATCGATGTGTGGCTTGAAAGAAAGCCTCGGATCTAAGGTGACGCCTAAGTATTTAGTACTGCGCTTCCAGGGGATGGGAATGCCTAACAACCGAACGTGGGGATCGCCAGCGGGACGACGGCGTTTGGGGTCGAAGCAAATCACAGAACTCTTGTCTGGATTCACATCGATGCGCCATTTTGAAACCATACACCGAGGGCGTTTACGGCCTTTTGGAGTCTGATTACAAGCTGCGGGACACTGTGACCTTTGGTGTAGAGTGCGGTGTCATCGGCAAAGAGGGCGAGTTCGACGCCTTTCGGCGGGATGGGGATGTCGTTGGTGTACACGGTGTACAACAGAGGGGCGAGGACTGAGCTTTGAGGGACTCCAGCCTTTATGGGACCAGGCGCGGAAAGCGTGCCTTCATGTTTTAATCGAAACGTACGGTCTTTGAGCAACGACGCGATTAGCCTGACTAGGCGATCCGGTAAGCCTATTTTGTAAAGTTTATAAACGAGACCGCTGTGCCAGACTTTATCGAAAGCCTTGGCTACGTCAAAGAAAACCGCGACTGTTTTATAACGACGCGGATAGAAGCCGTCAAGTATGTACGCGACGATTCGATGGACTTGCTGAGGGCAAGAGTGCTTAGCGCGAAAGCCGAACTGATGAGGAGTAATGAGGGGATCGCCATCCGTTGGAAACAGATGGTTCCGCATTCGAGAGAGTATGACTCTCTCGAGAAGTTTAGACATGGCCTTGAGGAGGCTGATGGCTCTGTGATTAGCCGGGATATTCAGAGGTTTACCCGGTTCGGGAATGCCTATGACTGTCGCTTCTTTCCAAGCTTTTGGAAAGTTGCTATGGTCAAAGCAGCCATTGAAAATGATAGCTAACAAGGTAAGCACCTGTTAAGGCAGGTGCTTAAGTGCGTGGTTGGAAATTCCATCCGCACCCGGAGCCTTTTTTGGACTTTTGATTTCTAATGAGAAGCGATTTCGTCATTAGAGACTGTGACGGGGTCGGCGGTGATAGGGAGAGAGTCTCTGCGAAGGACTTCATCCTCCACCGCCTGGATGTGAGTGGGATCCGCAGGTTGCGTGCTGGGCGAGCATTGTGCAGCAATGCTGTCAGCGAAGCATTCGGCTTTCTCTTCGACTTCGAAGGCAGTAGTGCCATCGGGACGAGTGAGAGGAGGAACGTGAGAGGCGGTGTCTATGCGTAAGGCTCGGGCCATTCTATAGTACGCTTGGTGGGACGGAGAGATATTCTCCATGAAATCATTCATCTGAGCGTCTCGGAGTTCCGCGAGGCAAGACCTAACTTTACGTTGTAGCTGATTCACAGCTAATCAAGAGGCGGGCGTGGGATATTTCTTGGCTCTCCGGAGAGCCGCGTTCTTAGCTCTAATAAGATTGCTAACAGCTAAGGGAAGCGTAGGTTTGCCTTGCTTAGCAACCTTTTCGCTAACACTGATGGCTGAGTTGATAGCATCAGTGAGGGAATTGACTATCGAGTCTATTTTATCCGGGCTATCTAATTGGTCGGGCGAGATCGCGAACGGAGAGTTCGGGGCCTCTAAGGCTGAAACTATCGTATTTTTAAAGCCTTTCCAGTTGATAAAGGTCTTAGGAGAGGTGACGTTATCGTAAGGTGGTCTTAGCACGAGGGAGACGGGGCGGTGATCAGATTCTAGGTCAGCAAGCGGTTCGATAGACCTGAGATCGAGGTTGATTCGTTTGACGATCGCAAAATCGAGGATATCAGGAGAGTGGTTTGGGTTGTCGGGATAGTGAGTGGGAGTAACGGGAGAGATGACGTCTAAGTCAAGTTGCTCAGTGATATTAAGGAGAGCGATACCGCTGGTGTAAGTCGATAGGCACGTCCAGTCAGTATGTTTGGAGTTAAAATCTCCGAACATAAAGACTGAATGGCCGAGGGCGAGAATGGCCTCGAAGTCGCTACGGATAGGTCTGGTGCTACTAGGTATGTAGATTGAAGCTATGATGACGGTCGAATGACCAGTCATAGCCAATCTACACACAGTGGCTTCCATGTTGAGGAGAGGAGGGGTAGGGAGAGGAGCGCAGTGGAAACCTCTTTTATAGTAAATAGCTGTGCCGCCGTGTCCGTCGGAGTTGGGCCTATCGTTATGAGTGAACGCGTATTTGGGAATAGCTAATCCCCAGGTTGGAGTGAGCCACGTCTCTTGGAGAAGCAATAAGTCTAGCTCGTTGTTCTGAAGGAACAGTTTGAGCTCAGGGAGGTTGGTACTAAGGCTACGATAGTTAAAAGAAACTAGGGATAAGCCCTTGGGTTTGATACGACAGGACGCGGGATTTGCTGACTAGACATTATATTTATTTATTAACGAATTTATACGAAGAATAGAATTTATAAAGAGCTAAGTAGCGAGTGATGCTAACGATGCTAACGCAGATAGACGCTCTTGAGGAGAGTGGGCGGCTCGCTGTTTGCGTGCGAGTACGGCGATTTCGTTAATGTCGACGTTTTGGATGACGTCCAACACGGTCTTCATGTCATCAGCCAACGATGACTGAGGCGAAGACGATGGAGTGGAACGCGGGCCTACGGGAGCTACCGGAGCTGGGATAGGACGGGAAGGTGGTGCAGGAGCGGCCGCACGCTGTCTCCAGGAAAGAGCCGGAGTCGGCATCGGCCGCTCGGGCTTTGCTTCCGGGGGACCCCGGTTGCGCAGCGGCGGGAAGTTAGCGGGAGTGAGCGGAGAGGCCGGTTTAGGCGAGGCACTCTTTACGGAAGAGCGCGAAGCACGAGGACAACCGCTGTAGTTTGCTGTGTGGCCGGACTGGTCTAATAGTACACATACAGGGGGGAGTTGGAGTCGGGAGTGCGAGTGCACTCCTTTGTGATATGCGGATCGAGGCACTTAACGCACCTGGGGGGAGCTGAACAATTAGCCGTTGCGTGGCCGTACAGCTGGCAACGATGGCATTGCCCAGGGTGTCCACGACGGTTAGGACGCTCGACGGAGATATTCGAGAGTCCGCAGATTGTGCGAGCCTCTCTGAAGATCTCCCTCGAGTTGGGAGTATTAGATAAAATAACTAATGCTAACGGAAAACGTTTACCGCGGTTGGAGTGCATCTTGTGCACTGCTTCAGCCGGGAAGCCCTGGGACTTAAGGTCCTCGAGGATTTCCTCGTTTGCGAGCTCCAACGGGACGCCCCGTAATACTGCGCGGATCTTACGATCCTCCGGGAGGGCGTAGGTGTGATAAGCGATTTGCCTAAGTGATAGGAGCCTAGTGAACGCGCGGAAGTCGTCGATAGTCGCGACCCGAATCTTGATATTATCGCCTGCGTTGGCGGCTTTAAGATAATTGATTTTGTGCTCTTTGCACAAGTTAGAAACCGCAGTCCAGCGCGCATTTTCGCGGAGGAAGACGGGCAGAGGGAACTGAGGCTTCGGTGGGACGGGAGCGCAGCGCGTCGCTAGCTTCGACGGGACCGACGGAGACGCGGTCACTTCGAGTGACATAAGCGGCGCGTGGACAGGTGCTGAAGGCACCCGGGTGGGATCGGGTGTTGAAGACACCGCGATTTTCTTTCTTCGCGGTTCTTGGAGCGTTTAGAGACCAATGTGAATGGGGGCTCAGGAGAGCCGGTTAAAGTAGCGGCGTCCGACGACGGTTCGGACGCAGAATCGGAGTCGCTCCCGGGAGCGGTACGCTTACGCCGCGATGCGCAAGATGACGTGACCGACACGCAGTATATATCGGATGGAACGGGAGACGCGGGAGAGCTGGTAAAGACCTGAGGGGTCTGGGAGTTGACGGCCTGAGGGGCCGGGGACGCGTTAAGCCTGTCTTTATGAAAGACAGTCGTGTAGCGATATTAAGAAGAAATAAAAAAAATTAAAATAATTACAAATAGCTTTCTGGCAAAACCCCAAAGATTGTATCAAAAGCAGTGGTACGTGCGTGCCGAATAATGTATTTCTGCGAGTCAAGCCAAAAGTTTTGTGAAATACGAGTATAGCGCCTACATGGTGTAGCTACAAACAAAATGTTAATACAGCACACAATGGTTAGTATAAAAGTACTGCCTATATATTGTATATTATGTATTTATCGCGGTAAAAATTGTGAAAACCGTGATTTTATATTATCACTTAAATTTTTGTCGGACAGTTATAATCGATCGGTCATCATATTACAATCTAGCCTAACCTAACCTAGTTAGATTGTAATATTACTGTTTTTTCAATTTTACGCCAACATATAAAATTCTTCATATTATCGCGAACGACCAGCATATTATTTTTCGTAGCCGTATTTTCCTAATAATCGATGGATCTCAGATTTCGCATTTTTATTAGATCAATAAAAAGAAAATTTTTAATAACTTTTAAACCTACATAATTTATTACCAGATACAAGAACCAATTTCATCAGCATACTACATTAATCATGTTAATATTAATGAAGTCTGAATGAATAAGTCTAATGAATAAGAACTGTAGACTTAATATACTATTTGCTTTTTACTCAAACGGCGTAAAACTTAATTAATTTGTAAACGTAAATCATTCTAAGAAGAATCACAAGAACACGGGCTTGTTTTAAATAGCAAATATGTATGACAGAAAGTTTTGTTTCATTAACGACTTTCATCAATTTTATATTTGCATTTTAGTATTTTTAGATTTTGTAAGGTACCTTTATTGAAGAATTGTCGATTTCGTTTTTGTATACAAAATAATTTCAATTGAAAGAACATATCATTGTTGTTATAAGTTGCATAAATAATGAAAAAAGATAGAAGGAGCTCTAGTTCAATATTTGTTCCTAAATTTTTTATACAACAAATTTTCATCTCTCTTTTGACGAATAAGAATTTTACCAAAAACAATATGGTAGTCTAGTTGTATTCATTCGTACTTTTAATGTTCTATCATACATAAAATATTATAGATTTAATAGCACAGGCTCAAAAAACTGTCAACATAGCAAGTATAATTTAATAATTTTATTTTCAGCAGATCCTGCTGTATTGTTTCCTCTGCACTGCTCTTAGTTGATATAAAAAGAAGGTTTCTCGTATACTAGACTTAATTAACCTCACTATCCTCTTTAACGACAGCTCTAGCTGAACTGGCAAGGTTCTATTTGACGCTTACAAGAAAAGATTAAGACTTTCGTAGCATTTAAGTTTCGTAGTAGATCCTGCGTAGCTTTTGATTTTGTGCCGAAAGTGTTTCGGCATATGAAATTATTTGATGGACATATTACAGTTATCCTAAATGAATTGAACAAAATATAAATTACTTAGCACTGCGCAGAACTAACATGCAACATTTTAAGATCCACGCGTTTTAAGGTGCAACATTCTTTTTTTCGAAAATATTCTTGGAACTTTGCTTGATCACGATACTAACACTGATTATGTGAGTCAGCACGAATTAGTTTTATGTGTGAACTGCTTCCTTTTTAATTATAAAAGATATGCAGTTACTTAATTTCATAATAAAACTAATAGGTCTGGTAATAGTTGACCTCTTGCCATATTATCGACCAATAACACCACAACAAACTCCCCCTTGAATATAATTTTGTTGCGTGCGAACCAATCCGTACTTGTGCTATTAACTTAATTCCCAACTCTATAGAGAAGCGTGCAAGAACTGAAGTATACAGTTACTGAACATTGATTATAAGCTTGTAGGTTACACACATTGGCCAGCTCGCTCGGTATAACAAGATAAGCAGACTTATTAAATTACTCATCAGATTCAAGAACATTTATTTACTCTAAGGTAATTTTATTACATGTATTGTACTGAAATCAGGAAAAGAGCCAAGAGTTTTTATTACGACCTACCACAGTGCAAAGGCAGGTTATCAAGTAATTTTTGTAGAGTTATAGCCAATAGTTTTTCTATGGTACATAAAGAGAGATTTTAAATTTATTTTGAAAAAATCCTACCCGTGAAGTTTCTTGCCAGTTCTTCTTGACGAAGGCTTTTCCGAACTTGTGGTAGAGTCCTTCTTTATTTGACGTCAATAAGAACAACTAATTGTCAATGTTGAGAAATAAATATTTGATTTTCAATTCGAATTCTCAGCACAAGATAAAACCATGATTCAATATTTATTTCAATATTTCTACAGGATCAGGAATAACGCGGTTTAAAGCGACCCAGGACCTCTAGTTCAGTATCAACTAGCCTGCATTTATTCAGTTTATTTAGGTCTTTACTAGAATAGAAAGTGAATAGACCTTGTCTAGTTTAAGTTAGGCTGTGTAGATTTATTTCCCTATTTTTGTAGCCGGCAACCGAACCCGATCCATCCCACTGATGACAAGTGACATCCGCCTCTATGGACATCAATAGTCGTAGGTTTTTAATTATTAATTTTGAATGTGATTGTAATATCGAATAATGATGAGTTGCCAATCGTAAACGACTGTCTACGACCGTTGACTTCATTTGGACTTGTCTTTGTCCCAGTACCTAATTGCACCGGTCGTCCCTTCTCTTTGACCACGTGAATATGATTATTATAGCAGTCAAAATAAGGACTGTAGTACCGTCCCAGACAGGATATTAACGAAAGTAACTCAATGACCACAAATGTCAATGTAGATGTAGTCAGTAGGTATATTCGTAAAATTACGTTATTTTGTACAGAGCTGCTGGATTTTTAATTGAGATTAGAACTGGAATTTATATAATGAAAGTGCTGGGCAACAAATTGGATAGTTTCTTCTGAAAACTCTGTGTATTCTATATCTCTGATGTATTGAGGTAGTTATTGATGATAGTCATAAAAAAATCTAAAAAATGTATAAGTAAAACAAGAATACTAATATCCGATCAAATAATTAAAAAATATTTCATATTTTTAAGGTGAAACATATGAAACAAACTTTAATTAAAATTACATTATTATTCGAACAGTGATTCCATCATCTCATTGATTCAGTTGTGTTTAATTGATATATTACAAAGCAGCATTCTACATTCGAGAACAATTAAAAAATAATAATAGTGATATCACTTTCATGAGGGTTTCTGTAAGTAATTTTAGTAATTCTATAAGGTAATTAGGTCATTATGAAATTGGCGTTTTGTAAGGGAGGAACATTGGGCAATTTTTTTTTAAATATAATATATATTTATTTAATCAAAGTATGTACCATTGCTATCTATGCGCTTTAGGCATATCAAAGGTAGTTCATTAATCTCTTTAATAAAAAAAAACATTTGGACGGGAATCAATAAAATCTTTCCCCCATCGGAGTTGAATTTTTTCCCTTGCAAGAAGTTAGCTATATTTCTAAAAAAATTGAACAAGGTAATCTGTTGGAACAAGGTCCAGGGCGTATGGTGGATGTCTTAGACATTCCAATTGAAGCTCCTCTAATTTGGTAGCCGTCTGTTGTGCAGTGTGTGGTCTAGCGTTGTCCTGAAGCAGCAGTGGCCTAGAGCAATCGACCAGCCTCGGTTGTATTGCAGCTAGCTTTTTCATCATGGTTTGTAGTTGCTGACAATAGACATCTGCCGTAATCGTCTGGCCAGATTTAAGAAAGCTGTAGTGAACGACATCGGCACTAGTCAACCAAACGGTCACAAGTAAATTTTTTTTAGACTATTTTCTCTTGGGGCAGGATTTGTTTGTTTCGCCAGGGTTCAACCATTGAGATGAGCGTTTCCGATTGTCATACAGGATCCACTTTTCATCACAGGTAATGATTCGATTTAAAATCCTTTCATTATTGTGCCGGTTGAGTAATGTAACGCAACAGTCGACGCGCGTTTGTCGGTTTCCTGCACTCAATTCATGAGGTACCCACCTCTCAAGCTTCTTCACTTTCCCAATTTGCAAGTGGATTAAAATTATTTTGTCACTAACACCGCAGCCTACAGCTAACCTGGACGTGGTTTGCGATGGATCCGCTTCCACAATAAAATAAATATTTCTTTACTGTTTGACTTATATCCAGAATCCTTTCAAAATTTGATCCTAAGTTCCTTATAATAATATTTTATAAATTGGCTCCAGTTTCTATTCTAATTCTTTTTAACAGAATTAAACAAGCCATACTTATATTCCCAGATTTCTCCAAGGTTTTTATACTTAAGTGTATTACGATAGGTGATGGCAACGAATAATTTAACGAACTAAACTAAATTCAATAAAAATGACCGTACTTTGTTAATTTTAATACTTTTTGGCATATTTCTTTTTTAGAAGATCAGGAACTAAAAATATACATTATTTTTAGTACTAAACGAACAATAGTGAATTCCTTGGAGGAGAATGAAACTATTTTTTTAATAAAATATTTAACTAATAATTTCTTTACAGGAATTTTGGAATTGACATATAGTATTTATTTTTCGAAAACAATAAAATGGAGGAACCTTGGAATAATACCTATATGTATATAATAAATGAACTAATTAATCCCTTTTGAGTTTTTAAGTACTATTTTTAGTTTTGCTTTTCTTCACTACCACCTCAACGATCGCTGTGATATGGATCTTCCGGACATTAATTATCATCTAAAAATATTTTTATTGCTGGGGGTTAGCGCGATCTACTAGTAACTGAAAAAAGCACTCCTTTATGTTAATTAAATGACATTTCGAAAAATATAAAATAACCTAAACAAAAAGGACTTTTTATTTTACAGCGATTGCAAATATTTTTCTGGGGTTTTGCCTCCCTTATGTTCGAATGTATTTATTATAACGAAATAATTTATAAATGTAATGAAAAACGTCTTTTTTCCTTGAATTTCTAACCAGAGCCATTCTTAAATGATTTTTTTCCTATTCAACATAATATTGACATGGGTAAAGAATATATCGTAAAAATACTGACTACGACTTTTTTTTAGGAAACGATAAATCTGTCAATTTACCCGAGACCACCGTGGAGAAAGATAAAGTGGCAAAAGACCGAAAATCACCCCTCACAATATAGCGCAAAGATAGCTACAACACTCAAATAACATAAAATACAGATAAAAGGCGAACTCTGCATAAACTGATTTTCACTGCGAGTCTTTTACACACAAATTATTTTTGCTTTATAGGTATTTTCATCAATGGATAGTTGTTTTTCGGAGGAGGCGGTTCTTAATTATTCTGTATATATTTTTTAAATACGTTTGTATATTACTTTTTTTTGTTTCTGGAGTGTATGTGAACATTTTTAGTATTTCAAATTAATATCGGACTTCGACTAATGCATCGGGTTTAGTTTCACACCTGACATGTTTGGAGATCACAATGACAAATTCGTCTGGGCTATTTAATTTTTATTATGTTTCATTACTGTAGCATTGTGTAAGAATGGTTCATTCTGTGTAAATATGTAATTATAAATATACATCTGCAGCAACTTTTTACTATTATTATATTATAGTAGTATTAAGAGGTTAGTCGTAAAAGGTTTTTCCATTATTTGTAAATATGTAATTATTCTGATACTAGGTACCAAAGTGTCTTTGTTGTCGTTTAGCAAAGTTAAGACAGATATCAAAGGCTAATATAGACATATTTTATATTCATGGACGTGCAAGTAATGTTAGGAACTTAATGTACACATCGGTACGAGATACGACCATTTTCGATCTAGGATATGCGATGGCAGCCATTGCGGGGTGGAGGCTGATGATGAAACGGGGTGATGATGAACCTACCCCCCAACAACATGAAATAACCTAAAACTAAGATTTTTGTAGGTAATATAAAATTTTGATAATTATTTAAAAAAAAATCAAAGTTTAGTGTTTCATTTCCGTTGTCTGGTTGGGGGTCAAAAAATAATGTGAAATTAAATAATTTTATACTAAAGTAGAAACCGATTTCAAACATACGTCAGCTAAAACTAAATATAATAACTTTTCATATGCACGGGGTAAACTAAGTAGGCACACGCGCAATACTTTTTCGCGCGTTTGTGAGAGCGTGGACAGTGTCTATGAAGCCACTCTAACTTTTTTTATTGTAAATGAAATTTGCATTAGTACTCCATTTCACCAGATGGAAAGGGATGATTAAGACGAGAATTTTGATGCCTATTCAAGAGGTGTCTATTCACTCCACTCTTAAAGGTATACCGTTTCGTAAAAATGGATGCAGGCAGGTCATTCCATGAAGTGCGAACCAAACAGGATTCATCAAAACCTTTGGTTCGACTGTTTTACAGTGTGTTTTAATCTTTAATTGATGAAATCCCTGCCTGCGCCTCGCAGTCCATCCAATGTTAGAATGGTTGGGATTCAATGGATTCGATGAGAGCATTTGTACACTCTCCAAAATGCATCCTATAAAATATCGACAAAACTCTTACTTATATTGTGTGCAGTCTTTTTATATATCAATATTTGGCGTTTGCACCTACTCAGTAAGATTTTGCTCAAAAAGTTATTATTTTTCTATTTTTGGTTGCAATATGCTTGAAGTCGGTTTGTATTTTTTTAATTATTGCGCAGTTTTTTACTTCATTAACTGTTAGATGAGAGCAAGGAACGATCCTAAATGATAACAACAGACGCTGAATCATTTTTCTGTGAAAAAAACACGCACAAAAATTGTAGCATGTATTTTCTGTTTTATTTAACAACGAAAAACCGTGTTTTGAAGACAGCGGTGAATGTTGAAAATCCAGTCACGTAGAAAATCTCGTAGACAACTCAGCATGTTCTTACATAATAAAATAATAAAAATATAAAATATAAATAGTATTCAAATATTCTCTATCATCTCAAACTAAAGAGGAATTTTTCTAAAACGGGCCATTTTTTTTATAAATGCATGTCATTGCGTTTGTTTCTATTATTTTTGGGAAAATCCATGATATTGATGTGCATAATTAAAAACAAAAGAACTATGTTTTTCATCGCAAGTCATCGGTATAATACTTGCCTTGATGCCTCGAAACATCTATTAGTGAATAGTATACTTTAACGTGCCTTTAAAATGTTTAACTTATTAAAATAGCGTACCAACCCAATTTTCTTGCGCCGAAATTCGTAAGGAAACAGGAAATTGCGTATTTCCGGGCCGTATTTTCATTTTATCGAACTGCCTAATTGACTCACTGGAAGATTGCTATGACTGGTTAATGACTTAACTATACAGGTAAATTAAAATCAAGTTTTATATCGGTATTAACTTATTTTAGATAACTAAAACTTAATAGTTCTTGGCAAAAACAAAAAAAAACATGTTTCTTGTGTGTTTCTTCTTTTGAACACTGTCGCCATGATCGCACCACATGGTTACCATCAATGGAATTTGAAAACGTTGTACTGGCGGTCAAATCATGGCGTTTCTTCACAAAAAACTGAAATTCAATGATAATCAATTAGAATTATATTATTTTAAAGTCTCAAAAACTATTAATAAAATATTAATTACTGACACTTTCATAATCTAACTGAAATCACTATGATTCATTTTCTTTGGCTTTTATTGACTACATCCACCCAGCGTTTTAGTGTCGCCTATGGATCTCCCTCCATACATATCGCTGGCATCATTAAGAACGGCTGTTTTTTTCCTCACAGCTCCAATGGCTTAATTCATACTGGACGAATTCCAATTTTAGAATGCTTTTTTTTTTAGCTTTTGTCATGCTAGAAATATATTGTATATATTATACAGGAGCAATTTTATATATTGAAAACAAGATAACATGCAGTTGGGACTTAAGTAGAAAGAAATAATAATGTTAAAAAAATCCTCACACAATGAGAAAAAGAGGTTGCCATAATTGGACCAGTTCATTGATAGAGCATCAACAAGGTACAACGATGGCAGCAAGGTAATAGATGAAAAAAGTAAGCTTAAATTTTTTTCAAATATTATCAACAAATCACAAACATTCCTTAAGCTATTCATCAAAAACCATTAACAGAAATAAGAAAGTACGATACTTACATTTTACATCAGAAATTCTGCGCAATGATTTTAGCTATTACTTTTGTACCTTTCCACAATGCCGGTGGCGCTTTGTTTGGCAAGTTCTCCTTTCTTCCCATTTTAAGGTGACAAGTTTGTAAAATAATTAGTTGGTCCATAAATGTGCTGGTCCGATTGGGAGCAACCTTCCATTAGGTATTGCAAACTTTGAGCCCCGGGGGGATCGCCTTATTAATCGTCATTATAAAACCAATTTTATTAATTCAGGAAAATAAATATCTGATACCGTTGTATTGATTTTGAATCGTGTTCTTCTTTTAGTAGCGCTAAACGTTATGAAGAAAAAAATTTTGGTGGTTCGAGTGAGGCACTCATTGCTCAACCAATTGATTTTTGGAAATATTCTGTTATTATGTTTTGCAAGCGATTCCGCAAAGTCCTCTGTCCTTACAGAAAGAAATAATTATTTTATATTATATTGCCATATTACGGAGTTAAGATCACAGGTGTCGGCACTCAAAGTGCTACCAATTAAAAATGCTCTAATTTTGACAATTGTGTTTTTTTTTATTTAAAAAGTCCAGTCTATAAAAAAAACATTTAAAATTAAAAAGAAAAAGTTATTGCTCGATGTGGCCACCTTTAGCGCAGATAACAGCATCGAGTTTGTCCGAGAAGGCTTCACACGCTGCACGAATGTGGTCTGTTGGTATTTTGTTGGTCTAAATTGTCGTTTGATTTACACTTTAACCATACGCGATCATTTTGTTTGTGTGATATTCCTGAACCGTAAAATTTTTTTCATCGGAAAACACCAAATTTTCAAGCTCGCTACGAACGTGCAAGTGCCTTTGGTGCAGGTGTCAAGTCTTGCACTTTTTGTATTTTGTAGGGCTTCAGTTGTAGTTTATTTTTTTATACGCGCCCTATGCTACGAGCAGATGCATTTTTCGCACTTTTCGCCAATTTAACTGCGCTTTGTCGTGGATTTCTTCAATTCTAGCCTTTACCTTTCGAACCATTTCTGATGATGTTGCTGTTGTAGGATGTCCACCTCCATGGCGTTTTTTGATACTACCCGTATTATTGTAACGCGTGATGGTCCGATACACAAACATTTTGTTTAGATGTGAATGTCGTAGCTCATTAACAATGGCTGGTTATGATTTTTCAGTCAAATACAAAGCAATGACACAGTTGCATTTGAATTCCATCTGGATAACTTCTTTAACAGCACAAAAAACAATAAGTTTCTGTAAGTTTATAAACAATAGTATAGACTTACGACTGTGAAAAAATGGGTGCCATATTTTAAACAGTTTGGTTGCTATAGCATCTACAAGTTGGTAACACTTCGAGTGCCGACCCCTGTTTATCGTAGTTGGATAGTAAATAGTTCATGTTTAAGGAATTTAGTTATTTGTAGTAGTTTTTGATTGCTCCGAATATTTAATATTTTATATATAAGTATAAGTATAAGTATGAGGTTATTTAAAAAAATATTATATAAAAATATATAATATTTTTTTAAATAACCTCAAGTTTGTTTAAAAATACAACTATTTAGGAATCGATTAAATTAGGTATTCAGTCAATAAAATTGTATCGTAGTAAAAATTATTGATAACAAATAAATCAGGACATCAAACAAAATTATTTTGTGTCTTAAACGCAGTGCTTACATGGTATTTTCATATAATGAACATTAAATTTAAAGAATAATAGGAATTACCCTTTTGTACATAATGTTCTTGATTTTTTTTAAATAAAATACAACCTATAAATGACATAAAACCCTAGACATAGCAAAATCTTATTTGACAGCCACATGAAGACATTTTTTACCATCACGTGACATGGGTTTTCTTTTTAGCATGAGACCCCAAGACATAATTCCTTACTCTGTCTTAAGGAATTTTGTCAGATGAAATAGGAGTTCATCCCATTCGACAACAGAAAAGACTTTGGATTTTAATTCTTCAAGACTTTTAATCTTCTCATCAAGTCGGCCTTTCAACAATTTTGTATACAGTTGATTGAGATGTAGCGGTGACGCGCTACTCAACCAACCAATCACAACGCGTGGTCTACAACGCAATATGAACTTTACTTAAGCGATTAGAATATATACGACTTTCCGACAACGATTGTGGGGCCGTGGGCCGCGGCCTGGTCACCACAATTACATTTGTGGGAACGCGTGGTTAAGTTCCCTAAAGTGGTGACCCTGAGCAGAGCACATGAGCAGCCTTCATCATCATCATTGTCATCATCACTCCCCACGCCAACAGCGAAGACTCCACGCCAAAACCAGCTTCCAGAGGACAACACGGGCATAACCGACCACGACCTTGCAGCACCTTGCAAGACTGGTCGTCACCCCTCATCCTCCATCTGCGACTTGCCGAAAGTGCAGCACCTACTTAGCAGAGCACCTCTCTCCTGGTCGACACGCAGCGCTGCACATTCGGCCGGTCAACAAGCAGAGCACTTCTCTCCTGGCCGACGCAGCCGACAGCCACTACGCACCGACACTGCACCACCCCGACGCACTGGAGAAGTCTGCACCTCGGCATCCTGGGGCAGCCTCCAACACGAGACCTGAACCCACACCGAGCATCGTCGGACATGCACCGCCTTAGTCCCGACTCACCGTGGACTACTACGCGGCACCTGGTTCCGATTCACTGGAACCATCAGCTGAGACACTGGCAAGCTTCACCTTACGCAAAAACCGAAGATGGACGCTACTTACGACCTTCGGTCTCGGAGGGGAGTGATGTAGCGGTGACGCGCTACTCAACCAACCAATCACAACGCGTGTTTTACATCGCAATATGAACTTTACTTAAGGGATTAGAATATATACGACTTTCCGACAATGATTGTCAGCACCAGTCTCGGTCTGCGTGCGTTCTCGAGCGCACGTCGATCGCAGACGCCTTCCCGCTCTTTTAGCCCCCGCACTAATTGAGCACCCAAATTTAATTGGTTGTTGTCGTAATATATAATTTCATAGTTGTTTACCGTATTAAGTTTCTAATGCCGTTTTCACGGCGGACAGTGGCTCGTTAACCGTACTTCTAATAAGTTTCTAACGCCGTTTTCACGGCGATCAGTGGCTTGTTAACCGTACTTCGTGGAACGTGAGCTTCGTCGACGGGAATTCATTGTTCCAGGACTTCAAGTGCCATGTTCGAGTAAGTTATCCGCGTCGTTCTCAACCGCCCTACTGCGTGTAGGGTGGTTTTAGGAAGTTAGTCATCGTTGTTAGGTTCATATATTGTCCCTCCCCAACCCCTCCGCAATGGCTTCCCTAAGCATTAGGGAAATTCAAGATCAGCTGATCGCTGCTCACGACGCTAAAAGCTCTTACTGCACCCCTAATATGATTCATACACTTCAATCCTTTCTCCCTCACATCGAGGAATTGATTTCCAAACTGGTCCTTCAGGCCACCCCCGTCCCTCAGACCCCCCAGACCCCTCAGGTCTTAGGCCCTCCCGCGTCCCCTTCCTCCAGTGACATGGAGGGCGAAGTAGACGCCCCTCCGCGCCGCAAGCACTCACCCGCGACCAAGTCATCCTCGGATGCCACCCCAACTGGCCCTGATGAGCCTCCCTCTTTCACCCTTGTTAAGAAGCGCTCTAAGAAGCGCTCGAAACAAGACCCGGCGCCCTCGGCGCCCGTCCCTACATCCCCTGCGGCGTCTTCAACGCCAGCTGCCCCGGTGTCTTCAACACCCGCTCCGGCCCCAACTTCTGTCAAGGCCAAGGTCCCACCACCCGTTTTCCTTCGGGAAAAGGGTAAATGGACTGAGGTCTCGACATTGTGCGATGAGCACAAGATCCATTACACCCGAGCGGTAAACTCGGGTGAATCTATTAAAATCACTGTCTCGTCGATAGACGATTTCCGAGCTTTGACTAAGCTCCTCACCGATAAGCAATATGCTTATCACACTTATGCTCTGTCAGAAGAGCGTAAGATCAGAGCGGTACTCAGGGGAGTCCCGTTCGAATTATCGAACGAGGCTATCCTGGAGGATCTGCAGTCCCAAGGCTTCCCGGCACTCGCGGTGCATAAAATGCACAGCAAGTACGGGAGGCAACACCCTCTCGCTTTGGTGATTCTCGCCAACGTCCCCAAGTCCAGAGAGATCCTGAAAGGGGTTAGCTCTATTTGCGGCCTCTCTGGGATCTCAATCGAGGCACCTCATCGCCGCGGTCATCCCGACCAGTGCCATCGGTGCCAGTTGTACGGGCACGCGGCGGCCAACTGCCGCGCACCGCCCAGGTGCGTCAAGTGCCTGGTCCCTCACCTCACTAAGGAGTGCAATCGCACTCCTGAAACTCCCTCTCCTCCCAATTGCGTGCTTTGTGGCCAGTCCGGCCACACCGCAAATTACAGGGGCTGCCCTCGTGCACCCCGTTGTATGCGCTCCAATTCCAAGAGGGCGGCACCCAAACAGGCCCCGCGCCTTTCTCAAGAAAACTTTCCGCCGCTGCGTAGCCGGGTTCCTCCGGCTGCAAAGCCTACACAGTCTAGGCCTCCCCCAGAAAACTGGAGGCAGCGCCCCGCATCGAATCCTATCCCGGCTCCTCGCCCATACAAACCCACTCCTCAATCCTCCGTAGCAGACGATATGCGTATCGTCTGCGACGCTATAAAAAATGTCGATGTTAGTGAAATCGCAGTCTTAGCCCGTAAACTTAGGGCTTCACGTACTCCGAGAGGAGCGTTTGCTAGCTCTGGCGGAGCATAGTTCCCTTCTCAATTCATTATAGGTTCATTTAAATGAATTGATCCCTAAATCATGCTTCGGCCGACCTCTGCCCAGCCCCGGCTTCACCGGAGGCTGCCCAGAACGGCCACCAACTCATGTCCCTTTGAGCACCTTCAGTGCAACTTTCACTACAGGCGGAAGACCCGCTAGCGGGTCTCCGCCAGCGCGCCCAACTTCCCGACGGGTGTCGCTTCCGATGAAGGCTAACGGTAATAACTACAGCCAACAGGTGGTTTTTAGTGGGTCGGTGCCATTCTGGTGAGTCCCACATAACCCCCCGCAGAGGACTTTACCTGCGGGCGGTATGCATGACGCATCTTCCACCTCACTCCTGCGAGGGTGCCTCGGCAGCAAAAAAAAAAAAATGATTGTTGGGCCGTGGGCAGCGGGCTGCTCACCCTTTTTCTATCGGTGGGAACGCGTGGTTAAGTTCCCTAAAGAGACATAACAAAGCTATCAATTGGCTTGATTTCTTCTATTTGATAAGCTTTAATTGAGACAATTCTGAGTTTTCATTTTTGGTATAAGATTTATTTAATTATTCGAGTATTAAAATGAGTTTAATTTATACAAATAATCCATTTCAACCCCGTTAATTTCATCTAAATTTTCATTTCCATAAAAGAGAATGAATGTAAAAACTTTAACTCCCACTTCCCACTATTAAAACGGTTATTTACAATTCTCTTCTTAGAAGCCACTCAGAGTATTCTAGTGTAGTTTGGTCACCGAGTTACAAAATCCACATCAACAGCATCGAACAAATTAAAAAGAAATTTATATCGCTTAACCTACGGATGCAATTTAGCTAAAAAACTGAAATCATACAGGGCACGTTTGAGTCAATTTAATTTTGCCACTCTTGAAAAACGTAGAGTAACGCACGACATTGTATTCCTTAAAAATCTAGTCACTGGTGTTTTCAATACTCCTGAATTACTAAACAAAGTTCGATTCAATGCTCCCAACAGACCACAGAGATTTAACAATATCAAACTTTTCCGCTTACCAAGATGTCGTTCTAACCTAAGATCTCAATGCTCCTTGACCCGCATTTATTTAATCTTTTCACAATTGGGTGATGAGGCAGACTTAACACGCTCTTAATCCTTTTTTGTTGCATGCTGTGTTTTCCTATAAGTAGTGAGGCAATTTCATCTAATTGTGTGTTTTTTAAAAATGGTTTTGTTTAAATGTACCCACTGTTGGAAAGCCTAAATAAATAGATAAAGTAACTGTCGTAAGAATATGAAAAAAAAACCTCGATATTAATTTGTTCTTCAGTAAAAATTATGTCTTCTTTTCATTTAAATACTCATTCTTTGTATCTCATGCAAGTAAGAAAGAGATCTTTTCTTCTAGAAAATTATTTTATCTCTTGAAAAAAAGACAAAGCGAAAAAGTCTTATGTTAGACCTGTTGCAAACAATATGCTTAACAACGGTAATACCGCTGACATTTTCAGGCAATAGCTTTCTGGCATCCGACATTTTGATTGATATTCAGAAAGATATGTAGCATGTAGCGCGCCGGGACACGACGCGTTAGTCGCAGGTGGACTGTTGAGCAATTGTATCTCGAGTGTTCGCGGGCCATGTGTTGTTTGACTTTGAATAAAGTATAGCTTTAGTCGGGATTCTCATTTATTTTGGTATATACGCCGTATTCATGAAATTAAATATTTGATGATACATTACTGAACATTATATTATTCTGAGATGTGGAGTAGGAAAATGCAAAGCAACTCGAAGAATAAAACTCAGAAAGTGGACAAATTAAGAACGGTTTATTACTGTACTTACTATTATTATCTACCTCTTGACTAGGTCTTGAAATATGTTCTCAAATTATGAAACTATTTTAGAGTTTGTTCACATATTGAAGCCTTCGTAGAAAAAAATTGAAGAAATATAAATATTAATTTCGTAACGGCATGGAAGAAAGTATGTCTTGTCTTGCAAGTATGATCACTATTTACTATAAGAACAAAGATTATTATTTATTATACCCCACCATTGAAATGCTTGAGAACTTTTAGATAAATTACGAATATTTTAACCAAAACACAAGACAACCCAAAATGATGTAATTACTTGTGTATTTTTTTTTAAATAAAAGCAAATAAGAGTCTGTCAATTACTGAAGAAGACTAAAAATATACAGGGTTATTGGATATTTTACCAGAACCTTTTCAGAGATGATGGGAAGATCCTTTGCAACAATTTTAACTCTACAATGTGCCATCCAAAAGTCAAACATTTTCGGGATGGTTGAATTTTTTTTACATTTCATTTACAACTCTTTACGATCAAACTCTTTATTCAAGTAAAAGTAAATATAAAAATCCGTTTATTTTTACAATATTTACAAATTAACAATTGGAAAAAGAAAAGAAGTAAAGAAAAATAATGAAAGATAGAACAATACGCCTAAATTTATTTTTAAATCACAGCATTGTACTCGTAAAAATCCTTTTCACTGAGACTGAGAAACAGATGGAGATGATTGAATGTTTTCCTTACTGTCAAGACGCCTGTCGTCTCAGTCATTCGTGACTGCGGCGACTGAAAGAAAGAAAAAACCAGTTAAAACCGGTTTTATTTCGCATACTCGAATCATAAAATTCATGATTTCATTTTTGTTTAACCTTCAAGTATTTTGACCGGTCTATGTGATTACTTTTAGTGGGTGCCGATAGTGATAAAACCAACAGTATGTTCCGGCAAGTCAAAAATAAAATATAGCGTAATGGTTTATATCGAAAAGAAGGCAAACGAATACCAATAAGTATTAGAGTTTTGTTTTAAATATTATTTTTAACTTTTAGGTTTTATTAACTTCAATGATGAACCTGAGGGGATTTCTTGATAAATATGCGACTTATAGAACTTTTAAAATAATCAGTGCAAATAAACAGTGTTACTTGAAAAATATTAAATATTACTAAAAATTAAAAAGCTTTATCAAAATGTAAGAAAACTATCAATCAGTACTTAACAGTTATGGTGAATTGGTCGGTATAAATAATTGTCAAACTCTATTTTAAGAAACGACCAGCATTTTATTCGTATTATTTGGCCTTATTTTTTCACTTTTAGGTGACTGATCGTTTCCGATTTTTCCACATTCCCTAATAGACTTCTAAAAGGAAAAGTATAATTAATTTAAAAGCTTTTTAAAGTCATTAAGCACATAAAATTGGAACCATCAGCATTCTTACATCAATCATGCAAAATTCGCTGAAGACAATTGAAGACTCAAGATAATATTTACTTGTTTCTCAAACGGCGTGAAATTCGATTGAAACTTTACGGCGTTATTCATTCTAATAAGAATTCAATAAATAACAAGAACGCGGCCTGTGTTTCAGTTGTGAATGTTTTAATTTTGTTCTCAGAATGTTTGAATGTTTTGCTTAATTAACGACTTATCTCAACTTGTTTGTATTTCGGATATTTTTAGATTTTCTAAGATGCTGTACAATATTTGTACAAACATAATGTATTACGACACAAAATTTGGAGATATTTAGGGTGCATTTCGATACTGATTTTGTGATCTCCTCTCCTGACAACTTCATCCAAGGTGGTGAAAATATCCAAACTAAGTTAAGATTTGTGGAAATAATTAAAGAAAATAGAAGAAGAACTAGTTTAATGTCTTTACTATAATTAGTAGTAAATACGACTTTGTTTCGTTAGGTATCCGTACTGTAGTCCAGTAGGTACAATCGGGTAACTCGGTAAGTATACTATAAAGTGCTCTATTTTATATTTTGAACTGTTCATAGAACTTGATGTTAAAGGGAGTACCTACTTCTCGTACACACGCTAGACTGCAATATTATCCCTTACCACAGCTATGGCTGAACAGATTTTATGCCATTTTATGCTTAAACGAACAGGTTTAGACGAAAACACGTAGCATATTAGCTCCTATCCATTGTGAATCTTGTGATAATTTTCAACTTTGGGACGAAACATTTAGTGTTGGCATATACAAAATGGAAATATAAAATTTTATAGTTACCCAATGGATGACTTGGTAACAGTGATAAAAATTATCCATTACTCTGTAGATGTCCGGAGCTGTGATTTCTATTCAAATAGCCTACTGCGTAGAACTAAGTTTCTAAATGCAAGGTTTTTAGGTGTCAAAATATCTAAAAAGTTTAGTTTTTATTTGTTTTCTGTGTAAAGCGTCACAAGAAAGGATGAAATTATTTTGACCTTATGTTAGTTTATATTGTTAACCTATTCGAACCGTTTTTGGATTATTGGTGACGATGGGAAGCGGTCTGATGGTACGACTGCGACTGCGGAAAATGAGTAAACCACTAGCGTGGGATACAACCTGCGTAGTGACTCTCTCGTCGTATTCCCATGACAAGTGACGAGCTGGCTCGGCTGGCTCGGCTGCCAAAGATGTGGAAAGTGTGGTGCATGGAAAACATCAAAATTTAGGCAATGGTTATATTTTGAAGGCTTTTGCCGTTCTGACTTGCAGACTTGCACACTTCTGAGGGCGCTGGAGTTAGGGTGCTCACAGACTCTTCTGTAAAGTTACAAAACGATTGGTGAATGAAACTCGTGATCGTGGTGGCAGCAACTGGATCGAACGTGGTAATTCTGCCAGATGTTTTCGCTACTTGGCCCTATGTACAACGTAATTGAAGCGTTGTGTTCTACCTTTAACTATTTTTCTTTCCTTATTTTTCTTTATCCTATTACTTATTAATTTGTAAATAATCGTTTATGTAATGAAAAAAAATGAAAAAAAAAAATTAAGAATGCTTTATTCAAAATACAATATTACAAAATTTTACAAAGTGGTTAGGACCAACCTATTAAGTTTACAAAATACTTGTACCAGGAGGTCCCGCTCTTCCATAATTTGAGTGACAATGATTTACTTAGGGTTGTAACATTACATTGCTATTTTGATAGGTTATTTACTTTACAAAAACAAAGTTCTAAACAAAAACAAAATAAGAAAAACAGAAACTCAGAAATTAGTTAAAATTTGAAAGTGTACGTGTGTGTGTGTGTGTGTGTGTGTGTATGGTGTGTAGGTAAGTTTGAAAGTGAAATTGTGTGTGTAGGTGGTGTGTGTTTATGTGAATGTGTAGGTGGTTCATCAATATTTGATAACCATAAAGACAATGTTTAACTATATTAATTTTATCCTTATTAATCAAAACTAATACTGCAATAAAGTTTCAGTTTCTTCATACGATTTCTCTAGTAACCATTCTGATATAAGATGTTTGAATCTGTGTGTCCTTAAGCAGTGAATATGAAGCGATTTATTTATTTTGTTGTAAATATTAGCTCCTTGTCTGGTGTATTGACGTTTAGCTAAATCGGTTTTAAATCTTAGTGGAGTAGCAATTTTTTCTTTCCTTCTTTTATTTATTTCCTGGAAATTTTGCGGTAATGATTTATGTAGTTTTGAAATTGCGTAAACAACATATAATTTTCTAATCGACAGAAGCTGGCAAAATTTATAAAGTTCGTCAGTTGGGAACCTGTATGGTCTGAAATACATTACTTTCAATAAACACCGCTGACTTCTTTCTAGTTCCATAAATTTTGATTTAGTTGCACCTCCCCATATCGGTATGCAATATCCTATTATCGATTGCGCTAGAGCTTTATATATCTGCGTTATTAATTTTTTTGTTGTAACGTACCTCAATTTTCTAAATATCCATGTTAGTTTTCTTACCCTTCCACTCATAGATTCAATGTGTTTATGCCAGTTTAAATGTTGATCTAATATAACCCCTAAGTATTTAGTTGATATAACCCGGTCAATAACTGTACAAGCACACTTAGATCTGTCATTTTTACAATATTGATTAATTTTTAAAACTAGGTCACAAGTGGGTTGAGTTTTGTTAGTTATGGTAAAACATATGTGATTAGTTTTGGCCTTATTTAACGTTAATGCATTGGTGTTAAGCCAATCGGCTACTTTTTCAAGTCCGTTTTCGGCACTTCTAAACACCAATTTCCAATCTAATCCTGTGAAAATTAAAGCTGTATTATCAGCGTAGGACAAAACTTGACCATTATCCATATTTAATTTTATTAAATCATTTATATAAATGAGGAATAGCGTAGGGCCCAATACACTGCCTTGGGGGACGCCGTAAGACACCTTAGAGCTCTCACTCAACCAATCACCTATCTTTACCTGCTGCTTTCGGTCCCGCAAATAGTCTCGGAATAGATTTAACAAAACACCTCTTATTCCTATGTACTCTAACTTTCGCACAAGGGTGGGAAGAGAAACCGTGTCAAAAGCCTTTTTGAGATCAAGAAATACAGTTAAGCATTTCTTTCCTTCATCTAGGCAATTAACAATCGATGACGTCAACAATAAAACAGCATCCTCAGTGGACTTCCCTCGCCTAAAACCAAATTGATTGTGAGACAGAATGTTCAATTTCTCAAGGTAGTTAATGACTCGATTATTAATTAGTTTTTCCAGAATTTTTGCAATTACTGGCAGTACTGAAATTGGCCTATAGTTATTGACGTCGCCTTCGTCCCCACCCTTATACACCGGAGTCACCAGAGATTTTTTCAGAGGTGAAAGAAAGATATCATTTTGAAATCACAGATTTGCTAAATGACTAATTACGGGAACCACAAGGTTTCGGGTTTGTTTTAAAAATGCAGCAGGAATATTGTCCCACCATGGTGCACTCTCAGTCTTGAGATCTGACACAATATTGTCGACTTCACAAGGATCAGTCTCCAAGAGTACAAAGGATGATAGTTGGGATTCCATTCCAGGTAGATGTTTATCAAGATGACAAGTGGCACTCTCTGTGGTTAAGCTATCTTCAGCTAGTTTCTTGCCGACATTCGCAAAGTAATCGCAAATATAATTGATTGAATCTTTTGGACTGGTTTTTATGTTTAACAATTGAGAATTTTTGTGTCTTTTTAGAGTTCAGATGTGCTATTTTTTTGATATTTTTCCAAAGTAATTTTGAGTTTTTAACAGAGCTAGTTACTTATTCTTGGTCATATTTACGCTTTACTTTTTTTAGTAATTTATTACAAAAGTTACGATATCTCTTATACGTTAGTTTTTGGATTTCGTTTAAAGGGTCAGATCGTAATTCGATTTGCATTTTATTCCTATTTTTTTATACAGCGAAGTAGACCTGATGTAATCCAAGGTTTTTGTTACGTTGGCTTTTGGGTAAATTTTTTTATATTTTGGCTTTCTTCGAGAGAATCGCTTATTTTTTTAATCAGTTGTTCTGCTAATAGTATGTAATTCATGCTTTATATTAAAAGAAAACTCGAGGGAAAGATAATGTAATAAGAAAATTATAATATAAATGTCATGATTAAGGACGATACAATTTTGAAATCTTTTAAGTCGAAATTTGTGAACAAAACAACATCACCATATGAAAATTACATTTTGATGCAATCATCTGAAGTCTATAAACACCGAGGTATATTTTTTGGTCAAAGTTCTCTTTTACGCAGCTGATTTAGAAATGGTTACATAAATGCGTTGATTAGATCTTTTGTTGTGTCAAACAGGACTTTCTGAGCCCCATGTCGTTGAGATTAGCACTGTAAATACATAAATTAAATATAATGATTCCAACATTTGCTTACCTCTCACGGATCGAAATAAAGCTGATGATGGAATATAATCGTTTCATGAAATATCATGAAACAAATGGCTTGTTGGTGTAGTAAAAAACTTTCGATTAAAAAAAGTTTGGTTGACCTAATAAATCGTGTCAAAGATTAGGATAATCTTTAGGTTTAATCCATCAAATAATATAATTATTATTGACTATCTCTTTTACGTCACCCTTTGGTGTCAACAGATATTTTTTATATTAATGTTGTGACACAATTAACTTAGAGATAAAATGTCGAACATAATCTTAACTGAGTTGACGAAACTACTTAGGGATGATTATTCAATGCTCAGATAACTTTTATCAGTAGAATAATTTTAAGAAAGTTACATAATGTCTATGGAGAGTCTTATCAAGTGTAAAAGTTATTCTCCAGATAAAAATTATCTGAGCATTGAAAAATCAGTCCTTAATCAACCATCTTTAATACCAAGATGAAAACAATCTCTTTAATAATAATGAAGCTTTTAAAATAACTTCTACAACGCGTGCATTTGAAATAGTTAAAGCTAATTTTTGTAATTCGTGTATTAAATTCCACTATAGTTTTCAACAATGCAATAGAACAGGCATGTTTTTTTTTAAATATTTATTTATAGTTATTTCCTTTTTAAAATTAAATTAGCCTGTATAATAACAATAATTAGGTTCTGTATGTTTTTCTCGTTGTATGTTAACTAAGCTTGTTGATTAACTGCAATAAATAACAATGAGTTTTATATGCTAATTCAAAAGGTATCTACCCACTCTCTCTTATTTTCAAACCAGTCTATATTTAGATTAATATAGCCCGAATGAAAACGCAAATGCAACGATATTCATCTAACACCAGAAAAGTAACTAGTAGTCTCGTTATTTTGGCAGCAAGGACATATAAAAGTTGTGATAAAATTCTAAACAACCACCACTATACACGTTTACCTCAGAATAATTTTCACTTATTTTTTGCACAGAATTATGAAAAAATTTTTTTATTCTTTTCTAATAAACAACAAACAAGCCCACGACCTCCATGATGGTAAGAGGTATTCGCACTGCAGGTCATCATTTATTTTAGGTGTTTTAATCATTTCTATTGATTATTATATCAACGAATGATGCGTTGCCAAACGTAGGTACCAGTTGGAATCGCCTTTGTTCTTGGGATTGCGCTGGCTGTTCTTTTCTCTAAGACCGGATCAGAACCACGTAAATGTAGTTATTATGGCAGTCAAAATAGGAACTATTACCCCTGACGAGATCTAAACAAACAGAACTCTGCTAGTACTAACATACATATGTAATATTAAAAATCAACTATTTTGGTTCGTGGCCTTTTACAAAATGGTAATGTAATTCTGATACCAAGTACATTTTGTTGATCTAAAATTAATGTCACCGGATCAAGGTTAAAATACATTAAAGCCGTATTTGTTCGGCTCCAAACCAAATTGAATTCTAATTTAGGACAAAACATGAATAACACAGTTTGTGACTCCTGGCATTCGCTTTTATAAATACATGGATTGTCTCCTTAATTTATGTTAATATTCATACATTAATGTCACAGCAATTTAATTTACTTTACCAACAGATAAACGCGCCACGAAATTATTTATATAAATATTTTGAAAATTTATCTTGTTGCATAATTTCAATACATAATACAATTCAGCCTAAAATTTGTGTACAGAGACGAGTAGTTATAGTATCAAAGACACTCGTTAATATGGTTAGTTTGGAGTATTTACCTTCAAATATTTCAAATGCGCGTTTTACAACGGAAAAACCTAGTTAAAATATTTTTTCGGCACCACGGCATGTAACTTTGCGTAATCAAAAACGTGTTGAATTCGTTATCATTAGATATCTGCAGTATTGTGATATTTGCGAATCAAACAAATCCTGACAAATTGTTCCATCTCCCCTCAGAATGCCAACGTAGGTCTATAAGACTTGTTTTGCCAAATAAATCCACAGTATATAATAATCATAAATATATAAATAATAAAAGGCACAGTTAGATGGTAATAATAGGAGAGCTACGAGTCTTCTAGATTTATTGAAAAGGGAATAATAATTCTTGATTCTTAAAAACCAGGAATTTTACTACGGATTTTGTCTTAGGGGACGCGTGTATTAAATTAGTATGGCGTGTGGGGTCGCTGGAGGTTGGAATAGTGCTGATGGAAGGTTAGGTACTTAAAGGAAAGCCATTAACCTGGTGTCATTCGTAGTAAAGTAGATATCGTAGATACATACAGCGGGCGGCGTGTTTTCTACAGAAAAGTCTATATAGTACTGTAGGTGCAAGTTTTGACAAACACTATGTAATTTTATCAAACACATATGGCATAGTGCTTTCACCATAGCTACTTTCCAAAAGCATGGAAAGAAGCAACAGTTATAGGCATTAAAAAGCCGGGTAAAACCCCGGAACATCCTGGCAAATCACAGACCTTTGAGCCTCGTTGAAAAATTTGAATTTGAATTTGCCTCTTACTCCAGTGTCTTTGAACTTGTTTGTTTTGTTTTAGGAATAACAACTGTTTTATTGAGGACTAGCGACCCACCCCGGCTCTCGCACAAATTAGTTCTTTATTTGGACAAATACACAACAGACCCGATCTGCGTCCGGACCCGTTCGGACGTGTTGAAGGTCGCTCCCGGCTGCCGAGTCACAATGGTTGTCTCACAACTTCTCTCGTAGCAATACTCAAACGCCACTCTCAGATCCGTTCTGCGTCCGGCCCCGCTCGGACGTGTTCGCGATCGCACCAGCTGTTGAGTCACGATTGTCGTCTCACGACGACAACTCGTAGCAATACTCATACGCTGAGATTCGTACAAATCTCGCTTCGTCCTCGACGACTTGAGATAAGCCTCTGTAGGACTTACGCTGCGGCCGGTTTCGATCGGCTGCAACTAAGTCAGTCTCGCAGCAACAATAGAGCTGAGCTTACTACGGTCGATTAAATTCGATAGAAATTCGCAAGGGTCGGGCTGTTTTTCTGGCTACGTACTTGACGCTTGGCGCCTGTTACGTAGTCAGAGACTCGCTCTGCGGCCGGGAGTCTGCCACTTTCAGTGCAACCCAACCTCGTCAGGTCTACGGCCGGTTTTTGTTGTCAATTTGTTGGCAACACACTCCGTAGTAGACTCGCGTTTGATCAGGTGGATACTTAACGGTGACAACTAAGCCTGATACGTTGCCCCGGTGCGCTTCCAAGACCCTTCAGGCTAAGGAGAAACCGGCTAACCCCATCCCATTGCACTTGGGCCTTTCCCAGGGTGACGGTACAGTGCTGTCCGAATTAAGGGCACCACCTCGCGTCATCCCCAGCCCCCCTACCGCGGGTAGGGAGGTTTAGGTGCTAGGTTTGTTAGGGAACTTAGGCATTATTATACATTTTTCCCTCTCCCAGAACATCTATGGGATTCAGGGTTCGACTGAAAACCAGCGTCGAGGATTTAACTGAATCCTCGACATTTTGCTGAGTCGAGTTCCCATTTTATATATTGTCGAATTACTGTGTAGATTTTTTTTTTTTATAAATTTGTCTTATAATGTGTGAATATTATTTGTAATTTCGACAATTTTGTAAAATAAATATAATTCTTTCTTTCTTCTTTCTTTCTTTCTATTTGTGTATTGTATATTGTAGTTTCAAGCCTTCCAATGGACCAGCAAAGCCTGGTTAACTTTGCTAGGTCGTTCGGCCAGGCGCTCGTTGCGTCCGGCGTCCCCATCTCAGATGACGTAATAACGCAGGCCTTACAGGCAACTATCGCGTCCCCGGCCCCTCAGGCCTCCAACGTCCAGACCCCTCAGGTCTACAGCACTCCCGCGTCTCCCATCCCGTCCGAGATGGACTGTGAATCGGTCACATCCTCTCGCGCGTCGCGTCGCAAGCGTACCGCTCCCGGGAGCGACTCCGAACCTAAGAAAGATGAAAGCCTCGGTATTCTCCATATCCGAGCCCTCCCCGGTGTCTTCAACACCCGCCCCCGCGCCGTTAACGTCACTCGAAGTAACCGCGTCTCCGTCGGTCCCATCGAAGCCAGCGACGCGCTGTGCTCCCGTCCCACCGAAGCCTCAGCACCCTCCGCCCGTCTTTCTCCGCGAAAAAGCACGATGGAGCGCGGTATCTAATCTTTGCAAAGAGCAAAAAATCAACTATGTCAAAGCAACGAACGCAGGCGATTCAATTAAAATCCAGGTCGCGACCATCGACGACTTTCGCGCGTTCACTAGGTTACTTTCATTAAAACAAATCGCATATCACACCTACGCCCTCCCGGAGGAGCGAAAGGACCGCGCAGTACTAGGGGGGGGCCCGTTCGAGCTCGCGAACGACGAAATCCTCGAGGACCTTAAGTTCCAGGGTTTTCCGGCCAAAGCAGTTTACAAGATGCACTCCAACCGCAGTAGGTATTTTCCGAAGTTTTTATCGAAGGAGATCTTCAGAGAGGCTCGCACAATTTGCGGACTCTCGAATATCTCCGTCGAGCGTCCCAACCCTTGCGGTCACCCTGGGCAGTGCCACCGCTGCCAGCTCTATGGCCACGCAGCGGCTAACTGCTCAGCTCCCCCCAGGTGCGTTAAGTGCCTGGATCCTTATATTACAAAGGAGTGCAGTCAACGCCTACTCCGGCTCTGTCCTGGAGACAGCGTCCGGCCGCTCCACCTGGACCTTCCCGTCCTATCCCAGCTCCCGTAGGCCCGCGTCCCGCTCCGTCGTCTTCACCTCAGTCATCGTTGGCTGAGGACATGAAGACCGTGTTCGACGTCATTCAAAACGTCGACATTAAGGAAATTTCCGTTCTCGCACGCAAACTGCGAGCCGCCCGCTCTCCTCAAGAGCGTTTATTTGCGTTAGCCGAGCATCACTGGCTTCTTAGTTCAATAGAATTTTTTTTTTTTGTATAAATTCGTAAATAAGCAAATATAATGTCTAGACCCGCAAATCCCGCGTCCGGTCGTATAAAACCTAAGGGCTTATCCCTAGTATCTTTTAACGTTCGTAGCCTTAGCACCAACCTTCCTGAGCTCAAACTGTTCCTTCAGAACAAAGAGCCAGACTTATTGCTTCTCCAGGAGACATGGCTTACTCCAAACCGCTCCAGGGGAATCGCTATTCCCAAGTAGGCGTTTACTCGCAACGATAGGCCCAACTCCAACGGTTTCGGCGGCACCGCTATATATTACAAAAGAGGCTTCCTTTGCTGTTCTCTCCCTACCCCTCCTCTCCTCAACATGGAAGCCACTGTGTGTAGATTGGCTATGACTGGTCATCCGACCGTCATCATAGCTTCAATCTACATACCTAGTGGCACCAGACCTATCCGTAGCGACTTCAAGGCAATTCTCGCCCTCGGCCATTCAGTCATTATGTTCGGAGATTTTAACTCCAAGCAGTATGGACGTATCGCTCTCCTCGACATCACTAACTCACTTGACTTAGATGTCATCCCTCCCCTCACTCCCACTCACTATCCCAACAATCCGAACTACTCTCCTGACATCCTCGACTTTGCAATTGTCTAGCGAATCAATCTCGATCTCAGGTCTATCGAACCGCTCGATTATCTAAGCTCTGACCACCGCCCGTCTCTCTTGCGCTAGGTGCGCCTAACGAAAACGTCACATCTCCTAAGACCTTTACCAACTGGAAAGGCTTTAAAAATACGTTAGTTTCAGTCTTAGAGGCCTCGAACTCTCCGCTCGCGATCTCGCCCGATCAATTAGATAGCCCGGATAAAATAGGTTCATTAGTCAACACTCTCACTGATGCTATCAACTCAGCCATCAGCGATAACGAAAAGGTTGCTAAGCAAGGCAAACCCACGCTTCCCCTAGCCGTCAGCAATCTCATTAAAGCTAAGAACGCGGCTCTCCGGAGAGCCAAGAAATATCACACGCTCGCCTATAGATTAGCTGCGAATCAGCTACAACGTAAAGTTAGGTCTTGCCTCGCAGAACTCCGAGATGCTCAGATGAACGATGTCATGGCGAATATCTCCACGTTCCTCCTCTCACTCGTCCCGATGGCACTACTGCCTTCGAAGTCAAAGAGAAAGCCGAATGCTTCGCCGACAGCGTTGCTTCACAATGCTCGCCCAGCACGCAACCCGCGAATCCCTCTCACATCAAAGCGGTGGAGGACGAAGTTCTCCGCAGAGACTTTCTCCCCATCACCGCTGACCCCATTAAAGTCTTTAACGATGAAATCTTGCTTCTCATAAGAAATCAAAAATCAAAAAAGGCTCCGGGTGTGGATGGAATTTCCAATCACGCACTTAAACACCTGCCTCAGCAGGTGCTTACCTTGTTAGCTATCATCTTCAATGCCTGCTTTGACCATAGCTACTTTCCAAAAGCTTGGAAAGAAGCGATTGTCATAGGTATTCCCAAGCCGGGTAAACCTCTGAATATCCCGGCTTATCACAGACCCATCAGCCTCCTCAAGGCCATGTCAAAACTTCTCGAGAGTCATACTCTCTCGAAGGCGAAACCATCTGTTTCCAACGGATGGCGATCCTCTCATTATTCCCCACCAGTTCGGCTTTCGCGCTAAGCACTCCTGCCCTCAGCAAGTCCATCGAATCGTCGAGTACATACTCGAAGGCTTCTATCTGCTTCGTTATAAAACAGTCGCGGTTTTCTTTGACGTAGCCAAGGCTTTCGACTAGTCTGGCACAGTGGTCTCGTTTATAAACTCTACAAAATAGGCTTACTGGATCACCTAGTCAGATTAATCGCATCGTTTCTCAAAGACCGTACGTTTCGATTTAAACATGAAGGCACCCATAAAGGCTGGAGTCCCACAAGGCTCAGTCCTCGCCCCTCTGCTGTACACGTGTACACTAACGACATCCCCATCCCGCCGAAAGGCTTCGAACTTGCCCTCTTTGCAGATGACACCGCCCTTTACACTAAAGGTCACGTGGTCCCGAAAAACGTGGTCCCAAAAGGCCGTAAACGCCCTCGGTGTTTGGTTTCAAAAATGGCGTATCGATGTCAACCCAGAAAAGAGTTCTGCTATTCAATTCGACTACGAACTCCGTAATCGCTACAACGATCCCCACATTTGAATGTTAGGTATTCCGATCCCCTGGAAGCGCAGTATTAAATACTTAGGTGTCACCTTAGATCAGACGCTTTCTTTCAACCCTCACGTCGATAGAGTAACGAAACTTGCGCGTTTTTACTTAAGCCGCCTATATAGTATGTTAGGTATAAAAAGTAAAATGTCTTTCAGAAATAAACGTACGCTTTATAAGGTCTGCGTTAGACCTGTCATGTCATTATGGCATTGTGGCAGGGCCACAAACGCACGTGGTACGTGCGTAACGCGGACCTGCACAGAGATCTTGAACTACCTACAGTGCAACAGCACCTCAAAACACTCTCAGAATCGTTCTTCAAACGCGCCGAATCCCATCCCAATCATCTTGTTCGAGATTCAGTCTCATATACTGCTCCTGTGTTAGATTCGAAATTCAAAGTCGCTAGGCCGAGAAACGCGCACACTGGCGAACCCACGCAATTGACTTTAGATCTCGAAGCCCTTCAGGCCACAAATTCTAATTCTTACGTAAATCCGAATTAATGCAATTTTATTTTTCAATTTTAATGTTTTAATTAGTTACTTTTTATTTTGAGCACCTTCAGTGCTATGTATTCACCTTCAGTGCTTTGAGCACCTTCAATGCTATGTAAGGGGTGCGCGGCCTCTTTCTCCAATTGGCCGTCGCTCAGATGAAGGCTGAGTGGCAAAAAATTGCACGAGCCGACAGGGGGTTTTTTAGTGGGTAGTGGTTCTGGTAGGTGTCGGGACGAGTCCCACATAACTCTGGATTGCGCGCAGCAGGCTATGCGTCAGATCATTTTTTATCCTCCTGCCCTTCCCGTGGAGGGGAACAAAAAAAAATAGAAAAATTTTATTGTTACACTACGATTGTGTGTACATTGGGACAAAAAAACGGGCATTGTTACTTAACTATAATATAAAAACCTAAAAATAAATATAGAAACAGTACTTCAAATAACCTCAGGACTTTTTTGTGGGTGTGGGTGGATAATGAGTACTATTACACATGTTTGTAAGGCATCATTAGTAGTTTTCGCAGCGCACGCCAAATAATGACTTTTATAGGCAAATTTATGACACCTTGGGTTACATCATTGTAATTTTCATTAGGTTCTCAAAATGTTTTTAAAATAAAATAGAACCCTTTATTATCTGCTTATTATATATATAATTTAGCTTTGTATGTTTGAATTTTTTTTTAATGAGTTAAGTTGTTTTTTGCGTTTATCCGTTACAAATAACCATACTATATTGGTACTCGTAAATATCATGGCGGCAAGAAGATACCGTTTTGTTTTTTTGACTCTGACTGAAACTCTTTTAATGAACAGCTAGAAATGGCAAGTTCAGATTGTAGCAAGTGTGCGAATGATCGCAAAGACGAAACGGAAATGTAACGGAAAATATGTATTATTTTTTTATACATACTCATTAGCTTTGTTCCAAGAGGCACGATCAAGTCGGTCCTCATAAGTATGTAGAATAGAGTAGGTACCTTAGTAGTTGTGTAACCAATGAAGGTTTAGATTTTTGTAGATACTGTTAAATCATAAAACATAAGGCAAGGAAGGTTCGATAACTGTAGTAAAATAATTATAAAACACATTCCAAATTACTGAAGATCATTGAAAGTAAAATTTTCACCTTAATACCTAATTAGAAGGTAAAATATTACGTTCCTTAAAGGATCTATAGGCCTTATGTATTTTATTGTTAATGCTATTTGTTTAATCGCAAATTATTCATATGGTCGGTTTGATAGTTGCGTACAATTCATATGGGTCGTCGAACGAATACTTTTTGCCTCGTTAATATTTGTCATTCTGACATTCGTTGACAAATTCCACCTAATCGTAAGAGGCATCCGCACCCAATTAACATTAGTAATCGTAGGATGTATTGATTGGTTATCTTGTTGTTGGTTGATTTATCGATCAATGATGCGTTGGCGACCGAAGGCTTGAGTTGGAGTTGCCTTTGTTCCAGTCATTGCTTTGGCTGTTCCTATCGTTGGACAGGAACACATTCACTTAAACGTGGTTATTATGGCCGTCAAAATAGGAAGGACTGAAACACTTCAGACGAGATCTTAAGAAAAGAAACTCTAGTGACACTACTTAAGGCTTGTCTCGTCTGTATGATGATTTTACTTTGTTACATTTTACAGTGATTACTTTGTAATCACTACGTTCTTAATACGTTCAAACATTTTAACATGATAGAGTAGAATAAGTAATGGTATTTTTAAATAATATTATTCATACGTAATTTTGACTAATGGTATTTTTTGTTAGTTTTTCACTATCATGAATATGAAACACTCAAAGGTATTTCTAAACACACTATATAACATTATCGAAGTTTTATCTTCCATTGCAAACTCATAGTAGCAGTAGGTACTTGAGTTTGGAGTAGCTTATTAGTAGTAGTTTTAGTTTTAGTTTAAAACAGTTTAAATTAAGATAAACTAGTATTATATTTTTTATTTATTTATTTATTTAATATTTTATGTACACACAAGAATAAAAATATAATGAATGAGACTTAGAGACTAAAAATGTACAAAGGTCAGCTTATTTCTTAAAGAAATTTCTGCAAGCAGACCTGAGACTGGAGAAATAATACAATGCAAAGTTAGTGCGCACTAATAAAATATTAAAAACTTATTTCCAAGTATAATATTACAAAATATACTTAAATACTTATACATAAAATACAATATCATATATACAATAAATATATAAATCTATATATTAACATCATTAAATTTTCATGAAAAAAATTTTTATGAAAGCTAAAATATATTTAAGATAAGTAGTATTCCCTAACTCTTTTCCTAAATATTGCTAGAGATTTTGACTCGCGTATTTTGAAAGGTAATGAATTCCACAATCTGACAGCATGTATAGAAACGGAATAGGAGAAGAAATCGGTTTTATGGGGTTTTAAGTACAAGAGAGTACGCTTATGTGCTCGGCATGGCGTATCTTCAGAATGAGTAAAGGAAAAACGCTCGCTCAAGTATTTTGGAGAATTTGGGTTATAGAGAACGTTAAATAGAACACAAAGAATGCGAGTATTTCTATGGAGACGGATCGGAAGCCACTTTAGTTTTTTGTGATGTTCTGAAACATGGTCGTACTTCTTTAGGTTAAAAATAAAGCGTATGCAGATATTTTGTAAGCGTTCTAGCTTAGTCAAAAGCTCCTCAGTGGCGTCCAAGTAACAGACGTCGGCATAATCAATTATGGGTTGAATAAGTGTTTGCGCAAGGGATATTTTCGTTTGAAGTGGTAAAAAGCTTTGAAGGCACTTTAATGTGTGAAAGGAGTGGTGTACCTTACGACTGACTTCATTTACGTTAGCACGCCAAGTTAAATTTGAGTCCATAATAATTCCTAAGTTTTTGGCAGTGTCGGTAATAGCAATCTGTGTGCTATCCAAAACTACAGGAGGGAGATTAGCGAAATCGAGGCACCCGTGCATGTATCGACTTCCCAGTATCATGGCTTGAGATTTACCGGGGTTCACAAGTAATCCAAATGATTTGGCCCAGTTACTGATACAAACTAGGTTATCGTTAATAGCTGAGATAGCTCAGTCAACATTGTCTACTGCGAAATGCCGGTAAATCTGCAAGTCATCGGCATAAAGGTGGTATTTACATGAAAGAACTTGAGTGATACAATTAATAAATATAGAGAAAAGTAAAGGAGAGAGAACGCCACCCTGAGGTACGCCTGCAGCTAGAGCACACCAGTTTGAGTAAGACTCGTCGAGGCGGACCCGCTGAGACCGTCCCCGAAGATAGGAATTAAACCAAGCTAATGCAGAAGAAGAGACATGAAGTGATTTCAATATTCCAAGCAGGATATAGAAATCTACAGAATTAAAAGCGCTGCTGAAGTCTAGCAGTACAAGCAAGGTAAGGGATCTATTCTCCATGGCCCATCGGATATCATCAGTCACGTTGATGAGGGCAGTTACGGTACTATGACCTGGTCGAAAACCAGATTGGAAATGACTATGAAGATTATTGGTAGTTAGAAATGACATCAGTTGTTTGTGCACAACGTGCTCAAGAACTTTGGACAGGAAGGACAGAATTGATATGGGTCGAAAATGTGTGAGAGAGCTAGGATTTGGAATTTTAGGCAAAGGGATCACGTGTGCAAGTTTCCAAGAAGTTGGAAAAGTACTTGTGGATAGGGAATAATTAAAAATGTGTGTGAGGATAGGCAACAAATGAGGTAGGATCATAGTGATCATTTTTGAGCACAAGTTGTCATTACCAACTGCGACCGATGAGATTGAGAGAACAGACTCCCTGACCGCGTCTTCGGAAATGGCAATGAAAGAAAATGGAGGATGTTGTACTGTTGGAACATTTAATAACGAATTTAAGGTGTCGGTTTTAATATTTGGATGCAAAGTAACTGGCGGGTGTGAAAATTGTAAGTTCAGCGCATTCAAGTCAAAATGCGATAAATAGATATAATAGAATAAATAGATAACAATTATACAGTAATAAGATAATATTACAAATAAAATGTAAACTTGAAAATGGCCGCCCTGAATAGTAAGCATTTTCGACTTGCTAACTTATTCACGCCTTGTACGGATTTTTTTAATCTCGAGACGTCTATTTTTGGCGAGGACAAGGATTATACAGGTATATTTGTATTGCTTGCAAATCATTTGTCCTGTTGCAGTTTTTGAACTTGTAAACGTCATTTTTTACTTGTAAAAATATATACGTCGTAGTTTACAAGTAAGTAAAATAATATTGTAGTTCAATAAAGAATTTTCAACCACAATGTACATATTGAACTATATATTTTGTATTTTTACGTTATTTATATGTATATTTATATATATTACGTAACTTATATGTTATATTTTTACCGCACCTTTTATTTCTTTATCTCATTGTTTGATAAGAGCATGAAGAGTGGCTGGTACTATAATCAACGGTTCGAAGCCTCTTTAAATTAATTCATTTATTGTTATTTTACTAATTAAGAATTTAAATACAATTGTATTTCTGGAATGATTGTACTACCAAAACCGAATTATTTTGCTTCGCACTTTAAAAAAAACATGCCTTGAAGGCTGTATTGAATATTGAAACTTGCCGCCAGTCACGTACATAAGCTCGGAAAACTCAGCGTTTTCTCCTAAAGCAACAATTTACAAAACGAAATTTAATTACTATCAAAATAAGCTAAGTCATCGAACTCCAGCGAAATATTTCTAAAATGGGCCATATTCTTTTATAATCGCAAGTCATTCAAATTTTTGTTTTTATCCTTAATGGTAAAGTTCATGCTGTTGATGAAAATGCATAATTTAAAACAAAAGAATTATGTTTTTTGTATAACAACGGCAGAATTAAAATGAATGAAATTAGGCGTTGCGATTAATATGTATAATATTTTTTTTGTAAACACAATTTTAGCAAAATACCAAGTCATGGCAAAAAACACACGTAACTTTTGAACGGCTAAACATATTTTCATCAAACATGGCTTAGAACACTAACGTTTTATAAAAATCGGTCTATTTGAATCTTTATTTCAGTAGAAAGGTTAAAAACAACAAAACATCTGTTTTGAAAATTCATACAACCAGGATGGTAAAAATAAAATTGAAAATTTAAATAATTGTAGAAAATAATGTGATTTCAAATACTACCACAATACTTATTCTGAAAGCATAGGTACTTAGAAATCTAAGAATTTATGCGTTGTATTTTCATTTGATTGACGAACTTTTCACTAGTTTAATTCGAATAATTCCGAAGATCCTTACATTTACTCTCAATAGACAGGCCAGTTAGAAATTTAGTATATACAATTAACTTTACAAACTAATACTCACAACAAAATGGATGACACTTCCAAAGAATTTCGATAAAGGTTATATTAACCGTTATATGCTTTTGAATAATTTATTTTCTATTCTAAATTAAAAACCATTTTACCCAAAGTAAAAAAAAATATATTTTTATGCATACATGTACCTACTATAACAAAGACAAGAAGCATATTTTTAGGTGATGTTAGATAGTTACCTTTTAGTAAAAAAAGTAACTGCAATTAATTATAAGTTTTCATCTAGTTTAAAAACCATGTATCGCCTATCATGACTCCTGACATTTTACGTAAAATGTTCAGTTACCGAGTGCCTTTTTAAACAAATTTAATCTGGAATCAAATATTTAGAATTAGGAATATTACGAACAAAAAAATTTGGACAGCTTTTTGTTTAAAATATACAAAGTATCTACAGTAATTAGATAGGAAACATTTTATTTAAATTAACAGAAGTATCTGTTTGTCAAATAATTAGTATCTCCGCGGGTAACAATGTTTTTTATTAATATTTTATTATCTATTCTCAATGTCGAATCTCATCTCATCATCGTCAAAAAAAGGAGAATTATAACAAATCACTTATGTCATAAAAACTTTTGAGCGTGAATTTTAAAAAAGCAATCACGCCACGTACATAAGTTAAGTTTAAGGGACCATCGTTAAATTCATTTTCCGCCTTACAGTTTGTGCAACACAGATGACCAAATTGCAAATAAAGCATGTTGAAGGCATTGCTAGTAAATAGTAAACATTGAAACATGCCTCCAGTCACGTAGGCACAGTTCCGTTGAAACTCAGCAGTTTCTCTTTGAGAAAAGATTATCACTATGGAAATGTGAAAATTTATTACCTCTCAATGTAATGACTCGTCCAAATACTTCTGGTATTCTTCTTTATAGATACAAGTCATTGTGAACTTTGCTATTACGGGTATTAAATTATGGTCTTTTTTTTACTGACGGAATTTAATACAATTATAATTTAAAACCATACGTTCTCGGCTCCAACGCCTTGCATCGTGTTTGTGTAATGTATTTATTAAATGGAGGAAGTATTTATTGCCAGAATGAGGTGTATTAGTTGTTTCTTATTTGAAGTACGATGTTAGTCGTCTTTAAAAGCGGCTTCGCAAAGTTTGTTTTTTTTTTTGTGCTGGCATCAATACTGTTAATAAGTTTTATGTTGAACTTCTTAATAGTTACGGCTCGAATTAGTAATAGACAAACTCACTATTTACTGTAATATTATTCAAACTGTTATATTTCTGAAATCATGGTATAGAACACGATAGAAATGAGCACGACAGAAGTGAGCACACTTTAGATATACAAAAATATAATCCAATATGGCTTAAAGCGTCACATTTCAGAGTTATTCGCAGAAAAAGATCATTAATATAATGTTTTGACATAACTACATATCTTATTTGATGCTCCATGCCTCATGCTTCGTTTGTGATCTTACATTTAATTATCAAACAAGCATACTTTTAACATGATTTTAATATGAAAGGTACTGCAGCAAATGTAACACGCAGACAATACGTTTTGTAAGTTAGCCTAGAATTAAAATCGCATCACACGAAGAAACCCATGTATCTCGATTTTAGACACTCTAAGAAACATAAAAATATATGTTGTAAAACCTCATATTTTAGAATCGCAGAGAAATATTGCTGTAGAAAAACCAATGTAGCCATACAAAAATTATTTTAGAGCTTTTAGTGCACTGTGGTATGTTTTAAGCATAAGTCTTGGTTGGATCAGACATTTGATTATTACATTAGCATATTTTTTACTGACTTTAAAAAAAGACTCACTATTGGAAAAGTTTTACGTAGAAATTATGTTTAGCAAATTTATGAAGAATTTAAATGACGGCACACCATGAAACATGTAAATATCTATTAGGGTCACTTAAAAATAATCACCATACCACAATGCCTCAAGGTGTCATGTTTCAGAAATATGCGTAGAAAATTTTGTATTTAAAAAACTTGTATGGGCTATTTTGTGCGCATCACTGTAGCAATACAAGTTTTAGAGCATACTGACTAAATTATTTTTAGTCGTTTAGGTGTTTAGTTTACTGGTGGGATAAAATACAAATTGCTCTTTTCACATAACATACTTCGTAAAAATATTTTTTTACAGGTATTCTCAGAGTTTTTTTTTGCCCAAGCAATGTAAGGTATGTATTTTTATTCATTTAAGTGTTTTCTATAGATATATACACGTTTTATTATGCACCGTAAATTTTTCAGCATCTTCAAATTGTATTGTATATGCGAAACTTTAGCAATGATTGTAGTATTAAAAGTTAGTTTAAAATATAGTTACAGTTTTAAATAACGAATAGGTATTTCTGAAATGTGACACTTTAAAGCATAATTTCATGTATTTTTACGTTTCTTTGAGTAAAAAGTTGTCAATAGATTTGTCTCATATTAAACCTTGAAATCAATTTTCCACATGATAAATAATAATAATAAATCCCAAGACAAACAAACCAACTGTATGGTCCTAAAGTATGCAGAGCTGTTATGAATGAACATACAACGAACTGGATTAGAAAAAAATATTATCTACGAGTTAATTTTGCAATGTCGCCTCTTTCAATAAAAGTATCCTTTTTGTAGCTTCATATTCATATGTTTATAGCTCACAAATGTCGTGAATGAAGGCTAATAACTCTGAAATGTGACACTTTAGAGCATATAAGACTATGTTTATGTGTTTATTAGAGTGTCTCCAATAAATCGATATAAATGAGTATTATAGAGTCGCGCAAAAAAGCCTTAAAATATACAAAAGACGATCGGAAATGATGCCAAATTAGAAAAAATATAGACAAATTTTGAAACCCCATTTATTCTGAACTTCAAATGGAAATATTTATTTTTAACATTATTCTTTATACGAGCAAAAGCTCTTTATCAGCAAATTTTTCAGAATATTACTAACATAACGTCCGACGAAAAGTTTTGTTCAACTGCTTTTGGTACTAAAAATAAATGTAAGAAACTAAGTCAAACGATCGCCTTTACAAACTGGAATGGGTATTAAAGCTCCAGGTTTGAACTTAAATGAATAAAAAAGCTTAGTGTAAAGGAAAATTGCTATTTTTATTGAATTTTTTATGGGTTCGTCAAAGAATTTTCGTTCTTGGTAAAAATCTTGGAATTTATATTGAAGACGATGTGATTCAAAAATATACAGGGTGCTTTCTTAAAATGGAAATGGATGGGCTAATCCTTAACTATGAGAAGTAGCGTAAAATTCTAAAAGTAGTTAAAAGCCCGATTTTGTTAAAAACCAAAACTGCATTATTATGTTTTCTAATAAATAAATATCCCGCGCTACGAATCGGCGCCGAAAATTTCGAAATTAAAAGCACATATTATGTATTATACCACAAAAGTAAATGTATGAATATAAAAAGATTTTAGTATCATTCCGTAGTATTATACCAAATATTTATTAGTATTTATTTTTTGTAGTAGTATTAGTTTTTATCAAAGTCGGGCTCGTAACTCCTTTCAGCGTTTTTAGCTATTACTTATAGTTTAGGATTTACCCATCCAGTCCGATTTGAAATGACCACCCTGTATATTTTAGTCTCAGAATCACTTAAACGTAGTGCAATAAAAAGTAATTCGTGCTATTATTATTTACCTTTGTAAATACAATGATTGCTATAAAGTATGCAATACGTGCAGTTTTTTCATGGAATTAGGTACGTGGTCTCTAAGAATTTGTCTTATCGACATCTCAACCCAAGCAGGAAAAGTTTGATATTGAAAATTAAAACAAAACTTTTGGATTACATAATCTGACAAATGATATCTAAAATGCTTTATAAGGGTAAGACAAACATTTTAACTCAGAGTTAGCTATCTCCAGGTTAAAGTTTCAACTCAAGTGCGCACAAGTGGGTTTCAATGTTATTAACAGACTTCCTTCACGTGATATTATCTAGGTAAAATGGTTTTTACTGTATGGTTTTTACCTTAACCACATTTATTTTTACGCAAATTATTATTACTTTTTTTATAGTTGAGTGGAACAGAGCTTTTTTCGTATATCAAACAAAACATCATCGATACATGCATGAACAATAATTTGTTTATATGGATAAAAAAAACTATGATCCAAGTATTGATTTTGGTTGTAAAAAAAGTGTTTCAGCCACTGGCTACATTAAATTTTTTTCGATTTCTTCTTATCAAAAAAAAGTCAAATAATTTTTTAAAGTTAAAGTTTTTTCCAGAGACTCTTTGTATTTTAATACCGTCCTGCAATTTAAAAAAAAATGTAACCAGAAAACAATATTCATAATAATGGAAATGCCGCCGACATTTTCATGCGACAGCTTTCTGGCATCCGACATTTTGATTGATATTCAAAAAGATAAGCAGCATGTAGCGTACCGGGAGATGACGCGGCAGTCGTTGAGTTATTTGATCTCGAGTAGACGCAAGCATGGCATTGTTTCATGTGACTTTGACTGAAATATGAGCCTGGCAGCTTACCTAATTTTGTTTTTATTTGTACGAGGAAGCCAAATGATAGCTTGGCACACTATTGAATCATCAATTTCATAGTTCATTGTCTTTTCATATCTTGTTCTTTACCTAGTATTGACGCATTCTATCTCGACTGTTTTTGTGAAGACTGTACTTCTTCTACCTATGTATTGTTGGAGGCTAGTAGTACATCCATTTTTTTCAAAAAAAGTATATGACACGTGGTGTTAAAACACAAACCAAATTATGTAGTGAAATTTTCTAAACTTTTTCAGTACTTTCAGTTTTCTTTAGAAACAGCCTCATTGACGTGCTATATTTTACTGATCTCATGAAAGTAGATAAAATTACTTATGTCTTACATAAAACAAGTCATGTAATAAAGCCTACCTTGGTTGTCAAACCGAGGCGATAATGATATTTGAAGAAATAGAGTCGAATCATTAGATTTTCTCTGCGACAAATTTTCGTTTCTATGTTTCCTTACATGGCTATTAATACTTTTTGACATATTAACGCATCAAATTGCGAAAAACTTAAAATTTTACCATGTTGTGACTTTGACAGCAGTCAATGGCAATAAGCCAGTGAATTTTTTTGTGATAGATGTTGGGTGCTTTTACAAGAAATTAGTTCCATATGTTTTCATGAATGAAACAGGTTTACATGTGAAAGATGTAGAAACTAAATTTTAAATATTGTTATCGAAATATATTGTACTGATTCTGCAGTTAATATTAAATCCTCTTAATTCTAAACAGAAATTATGTTTTACAGCTGCTAGGGTTCTGCTAAAATAACCCTACAAAATAATGTAAAACTACCAATTTCATTTTCTTTATTTCAGTTAATGATGAACAGTTTTTACGCATAATACGGTTCGCTAGGCACAAAAATACATATATAAATATAAACAATCATGAACCGAGAACAAACATATGTGTTCATCACACAAATGGTTGCCCCGACCAGGACTTGAACCTGGGACAGACCTACTCCCCGCTGCTCCAATCGGCCGGACTCACGACTATCGCGATTTAAATAAACCAGGCGACGGAGACAAGATTTATGAGGTCCACGCGTCAAGAATTTGACACGCATCTTCCGGTATCTTACTTTAATCAAAGTTTTAAACGGGCCAGTATTGCAAAAAATGGTAATTTTTGTTTTCAACTGAAATAAGCAAGGTATATATAAGGAGGCTTAAATTCGTAACATCTCTACCGATAAATTAATAGATTCACAGCTCGAATTTAGTTGGAGTTTCAATTAACTAAGGTTCTATATTCTTATAGATATTTTCGCGCGTCACGTATGTCGGGTCAGTTAGGTAACTTTACATTTAGACCGTTAATCATGGGTTTTACCTGCACTGGATTCATTACGCAATTAATTATTTAAATGCTTACATGTAAAATTTGTATTATAACAAACGTTTTAACAAAAATAGAAGATAAGTCGAGGCATAATACATTTCTGCCATACTGATGAAGTATAGAAACCTGTAAAAAAATGTTGAGGTGATCGTCGTTTGGATAGTTGGGGAGAGGGAGACTTGCTGAGCTAACAGGTGCAGCCAAGAAATAATTTTGTATCATTATTTTATATATAATATATATGTGTAAAAATTATACCCATGCACTTTCTTGCCTGTTCTTCTTTGCGAAGGTTTTTCCGAACAAGTCTGAAGAGTCATGCTTTATTTGACGTCAATAAGAACAGTAATTGTCAATGTTGAGAAATAAATTTTGGATTTGAACCATTATTTCATAATATAGAACTTTCCTAATATAAGAAAATAAAATTGGCAATATGTTTGTGAACACTATTAAAACACGCGTGCAGAACTTGCATACAAGACATCGGGCAAATTATTATTAATACAATAAGTATTAAAATTAATACAATATAGATATAATGGATGGAAATTATTGTCGCAATTTTAATTAATTTAAAAAGCTTCAAAAAATCAAATAATCTTGAAATTCTCATTTGAACAATTATGGGACAATTGTGATAAATCGATATATTTAGTTATAGTCTGATTTTGTAAAGTTAGTTTCCAGTGGTTCCAAGGTTCCAACTTTCATCAAACAACCATCGTGAATAGATCGGATTGATTGGAAAAATGTATTATGATTCGCATCCTTTTCCGCATACCTTGTTTGGAGGAAATGTTTTAATAACTTAATATCACATTAATATGAGCCAGTTTCATCAGCCTTCTTCCATTAGTCATGCCAATTTCAATAAAGACTACTGAAGACTTAAGAAAATAAATAAATCAATAATAATAAATAAACACCCAGACAATCACACCAAACATTCGCTTATTCCTCAAACAGCGTGAAACTTAATTAATTTGGAGTCGTTAATAATTTTAATAAGAATCTAATAAATAACTAAAACGCGGGCTTGTTATAAATTGCAAATGTTTTCAGAAAGTTTTGTTTTATTCACGAGTTGTCTCAATTGTATTTGCATTTTAGGTATTTATAGATTTTTCTAAGATGATAAGAAAGACTTGTTGCAGACATTTTAATTTTGTTATTTGTAACGTTGGCACTATGATTGATGAAAATAGTTTTAGTCTAGTTATAGTTGGAGTAAAATGAACCCCATTAATGCACGTGATTGACCCCATAAAGTTAATGAATAGGAACATCAGGGTCTATATTGTGTAAAGCGTGCAGGACAGACTTCTCTTCACGCTGCCTTAAATTGTGTTATAAAAAGCGTCTCGATTGATCTTTAATTTCAGGTAGATCCGAGGTACAACGTGCGTGTCTTTTGTGAGATAAAACGTGCGTTGATACTTTCTACGTCTGTTTAATGTCTTATTAAATTTAAGGTCCTAAGGTCCTAAGGGCCTCTCAAGCTGGAGCCGTTGAGGGCAGAAATAAGCAAAAGTACGCCAATGTAGGAAATTCTATAACTTTTGTTCGCAGCTGGGATCCAGAGAAAAAAAATGTTTTTAAGGACCTGTTATTGCGTCTTGTTGAGGCAATGGTTGATTCAATAGGTGGCAGCTTTTTCGCTTAACGTCTTGCCATTCAGCGAGGCATACGCTACCAGTATCTTGAGTTTTTGTTTATGAACAAATAAAGTTAATTTAAGAAACGATATCTCTCTAACAAATAAAAATATTATTGTATAAAAATTATACGAAACCAAATTTAAAGTTATGTAGTGTGCATATTGACGCTGCCAATTATGGGGTTCCGAACAACGTCATCTAAGGTATTAAAAAATATTTGGCGAGAAATTCTAAACTCGCAGAGTTAAAGTAAAAAAGGGAAACTATTTAAATATCTGTCATATTAAGCAAGGTTTTTGTCTTTATTTTTAACACACAATTTACATTATTTCCAAAATCAAGCATGCAGTTCCAAAATATAATGGTGGAATAGCGACATCATTTTCGTTTATCTCTCTTTCGTCATTCTATTATTACTAAAGCACATGCTCAAAAAAATGTCAGCAAAGCAAGCAAAATATAAAGTTCTCGTTCCAGCAGGTCCTGTTATATTTTATCTTTTGAACTGCTCATAGATATAAAATGAAGCGCATCTCGCATGTATGCTAGACTTTAATATCCTTTTTACGACGGTTCTAGCTGAACTAACATGCAGCATTCCAACATGAAATGAACTGAACTAACATTCAGGTTGAAAAAAGAGTTTCTTGAAAAAACCGTACCTAATAGTTTAGTTTTGAGTGTAATCATAAAATAGTTTTAGTTTTCTTGACAAAAAAGTTAGGTAAAATAAGACTCTATACGTTTGGTTTAAGCGATTGAAAGTTACGTGTTACACGACTGAGTATACATTATATGACTCAGTGTGGATGCAAAAATGTAGCTGTGATTTCTGTTGGAATAGTCCACTTTTCTGCATGACAGATTTTGCGTTTCAATATTTAAATATAGTTTATTTTTTTATATTAGCATCGATTTTACTCTTTTGATTGGTATTGTGCAGCACGATAGTAACTTATAACACCCACATGAAAGATTTTTGATTTTCCTATATTCATTACGAGTACAACAGGTATAAAATCACTTAATTCCTATACAAGATAAATCGTGCTAGTGACAGGTGACTTTTTCTTAGTTATTAACCAATAACTTTTACAATATTTTTCAAATCTTGAAAGTTATCTTTTTCAAATTTCAAAATTTGTTGCGCCCGACGGACTCTGGGTTCTCGAGGCAATCGGTCGTGTTTTCCAGCAGTGCCTCGACGAGACGGCCCAACACACGCTGGAGGTATGACCCGCATGGGATGAAGCGCTCAGCTCTGTATTGGGTGCTGATTTCTCACTCCCTCGCGTGCTGTGGTCGTGAGTGAGAGCTCGTGGCAGGTGGTGCGATCCTTCTGCGAAGCAGTAATGCTCTGGTCTAAGACTCGAGATAGCGTGTGCACTTCCTGCGCACCATTTCATGATGGACAACTAAAGAACCCCTCTCGTGATGTCGCCGGCACTACACAAAATGCATGTTAACGCTGTGGGGCTGCGAACGGAATGCGCAAGCTCCTCGTGCGTCAAGACCGGAGACGAAGCTTTTTAGCCGGTAAGAGTCCGGCATAACCCGAATGCAGCCCCAGGTCAGCCATAAGGATTTTCCTGCGTCAAAAAAAACTTTGGAATCACTTTCAGTTTTATAATATCAACAAATGAGAATCTAATTTGGTTTTTTGTTTATTTTTAGTTTGCGTTCAAATGAGCTGGAATTATACTTACGACTTTTACCATTTAACCCGTTAACCAAAAAAGCATTGATATGGTTAAAAGTAATTTTTTTTATTGATGTAAAGTACCCGTTGTCATCACATAGCTAACTAATAAACCATCTCCTTCTGCATTTTATCATTTACACCCTGTAGATTTATTCATCAAAATAAGACGTGTAGACCCTCATTGGTATTCTGTCGGGAGTCGGAACGATTTGTCAGTATTTGTTTGATTCGCAAATATCTCAATACTACAGATATTGATTAAGCATTCAATACGAATACGATTTTGGTCTCAGAAACTTTTATTCTTTGGTGACGAAAGTATATTTTAGCTAGTTTTTGAAATCCAAATATAGGCGTAGTTCCGAAAGGTATATTTTATTTATTTATTTATTTTCATTTATTTAACAATTTATGCACACATATAAGTAACAATACTACTGTACTATACTATCTATGTACTATGTATCTACTGTATCTACTATGGATCTATACTACTGTAAGTAACGGTACTGCTTATTTCCTAGGAAATTTCTTCCAGCAGACCTGTGACTCGAGAGTTTCGTATAAAACAAATAAGTGTGCCGTGATGTACATACAAAACATTACATAAGTACAATTTATGCATATTTACTTATATAAAAATACATATATGCATACATACATACATATATTTTATATGAAATAAAGAAAGAAAGAAATATATGTATTTTAAAAAATTGTCGAAATTACAAATAATATTCACACAATATAAGAAAAATTAAAAAAAAATTTAAACAGTAATACGACAATAAATAAAATGGGAACTCGACTCAGCAAAATGTCGAGGAATCAGTTAAATCCCCGACGCTGGTTTTTAGTCGAACCTTGAATCCCATAGATGTTCTGGGAGAGGGAAAAATGCGCGTGGATAGTTCCACAATAACATTATATTTTCACTTAAACATGAAACAAAGAAGAATATATTTATTATGGTAAGTTATTTTACTAAATTAGGAGCAATTTTACATATATGTATATGTGGCACGGTAAAAATAGAAAAAAAATAATAAAGAAATAATAAGATAAAAATATATGATATAAATATAATAATAAATTATACTATAATAACATATCATAATTAGCGATAATATTATAAAAATAGTTCTGCAAATGAATTGTACTTTCGAAATAATATTAATAATATAAATTATAAATTAGTTCATGTCTATAACATAGTATTACCATACATATATAACATATTATTACCAAACTAGCTATGTTGTTGTTGTAACTTAAGTAAATACTTATGAAAATTAATTTTGAAAACTTGACGAGATTTTGAACGTCTTATTGGAGGTGGTAAGTTATTCCAACACTTGCTAGCTTGGTAACGGAAACTACCTCTAAACTTGTCCTATGGCTTATATCCTATGGCTTGGTTTAGCTAATCTCTACAGAGATGCTCTTGTGTTAAAATTGTCGTGTGACCGGAACCACTCCAATTTTAAAAACTGGTATTCTGGTGCCTGGCGACTCATAACATCAAATAAAAGACAGGCGAGATGTAACAACAGCCGGTTTTTTATGCGTAGTGCTCCTGCTTGATTTATGAAAGGTGTGACCGTGATCGTGGTGGTATTTTATAGCAGAATCGAGCACACGCATTTTGCACTCGTTGTAGTATTTTTGGCCCTGTAACAACAGCAGCCTAGTTAATTTTAGATAGTAAAAGCGCTTCACAAAGACGTTCTCGCAGCTTGACGCTTAAGAGGAACCTTGTAAAGTACCTTAAGACGAAAAAAGCAGTTTCTTGCGATATCATAAACATGTTTCTTAAATCTGAGGTGTGAGTCAAGTCTTACTCCCAGATTTCTAGCTTCTTCTACTATTTCGATCGTGCTCCCGTGAACTGATATAAGTGGCTTACAATCGTGAATAACGCTGATTTGTTTTTGAGATCCTAATATCATTAGTTTTGATTTTGATGGGTTTAAAACTAGACAATTTCTTTGGGCCCAATAACTGATATTTGAAAGGAATATTCAGACAATTCACCTTTTCAAGTAAACTTTCTTCTTGTCTGGCGGCTTGTGTCTTCCTTTGCGTGTTTGATGACGTCATGTGAAGGTTCATAAGCCCCTGAGCTGAAATTGTTCCTTCAGAACAACGAGCCAGACTTATTGCTTCTTCAAGAGACGTGGCTAATTCCAAACTGCTCCAGGGTTCATTCGTAACGACAGGCCCAACTCCGACGGTTTCGGCGGCACTGCTATTTATTACAAAAGAGGATTCCATTGCTGTCCTCTCCCTAACCCTCCTCTCCTCAACATGGAAGCCACTGTGTGTAGATTGGCTATGACTGGTAATCCGACCATCATTATAGCTTCAATCTACATACCTAGTGGCACCAGACCAATCCACAGCGACTTTGAGGCCATTCTCGCCCTCGGCCATTCAGTCATTATGTTTGGAGACTTTAACTCCAAACATACTGACTGGACGTGCCTATCAACCAACACCAGCGGTATCACTCTCCTCGACATCATTAACTCACTCGACTTAGATGTCATCTCTCCCATCACTCCCACTCACTATCCCGACAACCCGAACCACTCTCCTGACATCCTCGATTTTGCATTTGTCAAGCGAATCAATCTCGATCTCAGGTCTATCGAACCGCTCGATGACCTAGGTTCTGACCACCACCCCGTCTCCCTCGTGCTAGGTCCGCCTAACGATAACGTCATCTCTTCTAAGACCTTTACCAACTGGAAAGGCTTTAAAAATACGTTAGTTTCAGCCTTAGAGGTCCCGAACTTTCCGCTCGCGATCTCGCCTATACAATTAGATAGCCCGGATAAAATAGATTCATTAGTCGACTCTCTAACTAATGCTATCATTTCAGCCATCAGCGATAACGAAAAGGTTGCTAAGAACGCGGCTCTCCGGAGAGCCAAGAAATATCCCACGCCCACCTATAGAACAGCTGCGAATGAACTTCAACGTAAAGTTAGGTCTTGCCTCGCGGAACTCCGAGACGCTCAGATGAACGATCTCACGGCGAATATCTCCCCGTCCCACCAAGCATATTATAGTATGGCCCGAGCCTTATGCGTAGACGCCGCCTCTCACGTCCCTCCTCTCATTCGTCCCGATGGCTCTATCGCCTTCGAAGTCGAAGAGAAAGCCGAATCACAGACCCATCAGCCTCCTCAAGACAATGTCTAAACTTCTCGAGAGAGTCATACTCTCTCGAATGCGGAACCATCTGTTTCCAACGGATGGCGAACCTCTCATTATTCCCCATCAGTTCGGCTTTCGCGCTAAGCACTCCTGGCCACAGCAAGTCCATCGAATCGTCGAGTACATACTTGACGGCTTCTATCCGCGTCGTTATAAAACAGTCATGATTTTCTTTGACGTAGCCATGGCTATCGATAAAGTCTGGCACAGCGGTCTCGTTTATAAACTCTACAAAATAGGCTTACCGGATCGCCTAGTCAGGTTAATCACGTCGTTTCTCAAAGACCGTACGTTTCGATTTAAACATGAAGGTACGCTTTCCGCGCCTCGTCCCATAAAGGCAGGAGTCCCTCAAGGCTCAATCCTCGCCCTTCAGTTGTACACCGTGTACACCAACGACATTCCCATCCCGCCGAAAGGCGACAAACTCGCCCTCTTTGCCGACGACACCGCACTCTATACCAAAGGTCACAGTGTTCCGCAGCTTGTAACCAGACTCCAAAAGGCCGTAAACGCCCTTGGTGTATGGTTTCAAAAATGGCGCATCGATGTGAATCCAGACAAGAGTTCTGCGATTCGCTTCGACCCCAAACGCCGTCGTCCCGCTGGCGATCCCTACGTTCGAATGTTAGGCATTCCCATCCCTTTTTTTTTTTTTTTTTTTTTGTTCCCCTCCGCGGGAAGGGCAGGAGGATAAAAATGCCCTGACGCATACTCTGGCGCGATTCCAAAGTTATGTGGGACTCGTCCCGACGCCTACCAGGACCATACCCACTAAAAACCCCCTGTCGGCTCGTGCATTTTTGCCACTCAGCCTTCATCGGAGCGACGGCCAATTGGAGAAAGAGGCCGCGCTAGCGGGGCCCAGAAGGGGTCACCCGCTGGGATTACATAGCACTGAAGGTGCTCAAAAATTAAAAGTAAAATAAAAACATTAAAAAATGAAAAGTAAATAATGAAAACATTAAAAATTGAAAAATTAAATATGCATTAATTCGGATTTACGTTAATAAATAATAATAAATAAATAAATCCCCAGACAAACACACCAACTGTATGGCCCCAAAGTAAGCAGAGCTTGTGTTATGGATGACCATACAGCGAACTAGGGGGGAACCCAGAATAAACATACATATATAAATACAAACAACCATGACCCGAGAACAAACATCTGTGTTCATCACACAAATGAATGCCCCGGCCAGGACTCGAACCTGGGACCTTTCGGCGTATGAGGCAGGGCTACTTACCACTACACCACTCGGTCGTCACGTTAGAATTAGAATTTACGTTAGAATTAGAATTTGCGGCCAGAAGGGCCTCGAGATCGCGTGACAGTCTGGTGGATGAGTACGTTTGCGCATTTCTAGGCCTAGCGACTTTGAACTTCGAGTCTAACACAGGAGCAGCATATGAGACAGAATCACGAACTAGAGGATTGGGATGGGTTTCGGAGCGTTTGAAGAACGCTTCAGAGAGTGTTTTGAGATATTGTTGTACTGTAGGCAGTTCAAGATCTCTATGCAAGTCCGCGTTACGCACGTACCACGGTGCGCCTGTGGCCCGGCGGCAAAAGAGGTTTTGAACTACCTGCAGTTTGTGCAGGAGGGAGGGTTTGGCGTGGGCAAAGATTGGCGAGGCATACGTCATGACGGGTCTAACGCAGACCTTGTAAAGTGTACGTTTGTTTCTGAAGGACATTTTACTTTTTCTACCTAACATGCTATTTAGGCGGACTAAATAGTGACGAGCGAGTTTCGAAACTCTTTCAACGTGTGGCTTGAAAGAAAGCGTCGGATCTAATGTGACACCTAAGTATTTAGTACTGCGCTTCCAGGGGATGGGAATGCCTAACATTCGAACGTGGGGATCGCCATCGGGACGACGGCGTTTGTGGTCGAAGCGCATCGCAGAACTCTTTTCAGGGTTCACATCGATGCGCCATTCTTGAAACCATGCACCAAGGGCGTTTACGGCCTTTTGGAGTCTGGTTACAAGGCGCCGAACACCGTGGCCTTTGGTATAGAGTGCGGTGTCGTCAGCGAAGAGGGCGAGTTCGACGCCTTTCGGCGGGATGGGAATGTCGTTGGTGTACACGGTGTACAGCAGAGGGGCGAGGACTGAGCCTTGAGGGACTCCAGCCTTTATGGGACGAGGTGCAGAAAGCGTGCCTTCGTGTTTAAATCGAAACGTACGGTCTTTGAGAAACGACGCTATTATCCTGACTAGGCGATCCGGTAAGCCTATCTTGTAGAGTTTATAAACGAGACCGCTGTGCCAGACTTTATCGAAAGCCTTGGCTACGTCAAAGAAAACCGCGACTGATTTATAACGACGCGGATAGAAACCGTCAAGTATATACTCGACGATTCGGTGGACTTGCTGAGGGCAGGAGTGTTTAGCGCGAAAGCCGAACTGATGGGGAATAATGAGAGGATCGCCATCCGTTGGAAACAGATGGTTCCGCATTCGAGAAAGTATGACTCTCTCGAGAAGTTTAGACATTGCCTTGAGGAGGCTGATGGGTCTGTGATTAGCCGGGACGTTCAGAGGTTTGCCCGGCTTGGGAATGCCTATGACTGTCGCTTCTTTCCAAGCTTTAGGAAAGTAGCTATGGTCGAAGCAGGCATTGAAAATGATAGCTAACAAGGTAAGCATCTGTTGCGGTAGGTGCTTAAGTGCGTGGTTGGAAATTCCATCCGCACCCGGAGCCTTTTTGGACTTTTGATTTCTAATGAGAAGCAAGATTTCGTCATTAGAGACTGTGACAGGGTCGGCGGTGATGGGGAGAGAGTCTCTGCGAAGGACTTCGTCCTCCACCGCTTTGATGTGAGTGGGATTCGCGGGTTGCGTGCTGGGCGAGCATTGTGCGGCAATGCTGTCGGCGAAGCATTCGGCTTTCTCTTCGACTTCGAAGGCAGTAGTGCCATCGGGACGAGTGAGAGGAGGAACGTGAGAGACGGTGTCTACGCGTAAGGCTCGGGCCATGCTATAGTACGCTTGGTGGGACGGAGAGATATTCGCCATGAGATCGTTCATCTGAGCGTCTCGGAGTTCCACGAGGCAAGACCTAACTTTACGTTGAAGCTGATTCGCAGCTGTTCTATAGGCGGGCGTGGGATATTTCTTGGCTCTCCGGAGAGCCGCGTTTTTAGCTTTAATAAGATTGCTAACGGCTAAGGGAAGCGTGGGTTTGCCTTGCTTAGCAACCTTTTCGTTGTCACTGATGGCTGAGTTGATAGCATCAGTGAGAGAATTTACTAATGAATCGATTTTATCCGGGCTATCTAATTGCTCGGGAGAGATCGCGAGTGGAGAGTTCGGAGCCTCTAAGGCTGAAACTAACGTATTTTTAAAACCTTTCCAATTGGTAAAGGTCTTAGGAGATGAGACGTTATCGTTCGGCGGTCCTAGCACGAGGGAAACGGGGCGATGGTCGGAGCCTAGGTCATCGAGCGGTTCGATAGACCTTAGGTCAAGATTGATACGCTTGATAATTGCAAAGTCGAGGATGTCAGGAGAGTAGGACGGGTTGTTGGGATAGTGAGTGGGAGTGACGGGGGATATGACATCTAGGTCAAGGGAGTTAGTGATGTCGAGGAGAGCGATACCGCTGGTGTTAGTCGATAGGCACGTCCAGTCAGTATGTTTGGAGTTAAAGTCTCCGAACATAATGACTGAATGGCCGAGGGCGAGAATGGCCTCAAAGTCGCTGCGGATTGGTCTGGTACCACTAGGTATGTAGATTGAAGCTATGATGATGGTCGGATGACCAGTCATAGCCAATCTACACACAGTGGCTTCCATGTTGAGGAGAGGAGGGGTAGGGAGAGGACAGCAGTGGAAGCCTCTTTTGTAATATATAGCGGTGCCGCCGAAACCGTCAGAGTTGGGCCTATCGTTACGAATAAACGCGTACTTAGGTATAGCGAATCCCCTGGAGCGGTTTGGAGTAAGCCATGTCTCCTGGAGAAGGAATAAGTCAGGTTCTTTGTTCTGAAGGAACAGTTTAATCTCGGGAAGGTTGGTATTAAGGCTACGAGCGTTAAAAGATACTAGGGATAAGCCCTTGGGTTTAATACGACTGGACGCGGGATTCGCGGGTCTAGACATTATAATTTATTATTTACGAATTTATAAATTATAAAAGAATTTACAACGAACTTAGGAGCGAGTGATGCTCGGCTAAAGCAAATAAACGCTCTTGAGGAGAGCGGGCGGCTCGCAGTTTGCGTGCGAGCACGGAAATTTCGTTAATATCGACGTTTTGAATAACGTCGAATACGGTCTTCATGTCCTCAGCCAACGACGACTGAGGTGCGGAAGACGGAGAAGGACGCGGCCCTACGGGAGCTACGGGAGCTGGGATAGGTCGGGAAGGTGCAGGCGGAACGGCCGGACGCTGCCTCCAAGACAGAGCCGGAGTAGGTGTCGGCTGAACGGGCTTTGCTTCCGGGGGACCCCGGTTGCGCAGCGGCGGGAAGTTGGCAGGAGTGAGCGGCGGCGCCGGTTTAGGCGCGACCCTCTTGGTGGTGGAGCGCGGAGCGCGCGGGCAACCCCTGTAGTTAGCTGTGTGGCCGGACTGGCCGCACAGCACACAGGCAGGGGGGGAAGTGGATTCGGGAGTGCGAGTGCACTCCTTTGTGAAATGTGGATCCAGGCACTTAACGCACCTGGGGGGAGCTGAGCAGTTAGCCGCTGCGTGGCCGTAGAGCTGGCAGCGGTGGCACTAGCCAGGGTGACCACGGGGGTTGGGACGCTCGACGGAGATATTTGAGAGTCCGCAAATTGTGCGAGCCTCTCTAAAGATCTCCCTCGAGTTGGGAGTATTCGACAGGATTACCAACGCTAAGGGAAAACGCCTACCGCGGTTGGAGTGCATCTTGTGCACTGCTGTGACCGGGAAACCCTGAGACTTAAGGTCATCGAGGATGTCTTCGTTGCTGAGTTCGAACGGGACGCCCCGTAGTACTGCGCGGATCTTACGCTCCTCCGGGAGGGCGTAGGTGTGATACGCGATTTGGTTTAATCCGAGTAACCTGGTAAACGCGCGGAATTCGTCGACGGTCGCTATTTGAATCTTGATTGTATCGCCAGCGTTGGCGGCTTTTAAATAATTAATTTTGTGCACTTTGCACAAGTTTGAAACCGCGGTCCAGCGCGCTTTTTCACGCAGGAAGACGGGCGGAGGGAGCTGAGGCTTCGGCGGAACGGGAGCGCAGCGCGTCGCTGGCTTCGATGTGACCGACGGAGACGCGGTTACTACGAGCGCTTTTAACGGCGCGGGGGCTGGTGTTGAAGACACCGGGGAGGGCTCGGGTATTGAAGATACCGAAGCTTTCTTAGAGCGCTTTTTGGAGCGCTTGGCGACGAGTTGAAACGCGGGCTCAGGAGAGCCGGTTAAGGTGACGGCATCTGACGACGTATCAGACGCGGGTTCGGAGTCGCTCCCGGGAGCGGTACGCTTACGACGCGACGCGTGAGAGGATGCGACCGATTCGCAGTCCATCTCGGACGAGGTGGGAGACGCGGGAGAGCTGAAGACCTGAGGGGTCTGGACGTCGGAGGCCTGAGGGGCCGGGTTTGAGGCCTGAGGGGCCGGGGTTGAGGCCTGAGGGGCCGGGGACGCGATAGATGCCTGTAAGGCCTGCGTTAGTGCGTCAGCGGGTATGCTTACGCCGGACGCAGCGAGCGCCTGGGCGAACGACTTAAGAATATTAACAAGGTCCATTGGAGGACTTGGAATTATAAAATGTAATATATAAATATATAATGTATGCCTATAATATATAACAAATGCCTAGGATTCCTAAATAAAAACCTAGCGAACCCTAGCGGCAAACCTCCCTACCAGCGGTAGGGGGGCTGGGGAGAATAAATTAAAACTAACAATAGTACGCCGAAGGCCGCTACCTAGAAACCTAAAAAAGGGTGCGCAGGTAAAGAGTTGACCGCGTTAGGGTCAACCTTTACCGACAGAAAGGACAAATACACACGAAAACACACAGATATGATAGAAATAAATATGAAAATAGGAGAAAAATAAATAAAATAGAGAAGAGAGATAAATAAAAATAAAAAGGACTGGTTCAGTACAAATTCGTTGTCACCGTTAAGTATCCTTTGCACTGAAACCAGACTACTTACGCCGGGCACAACACTGCACTCAGCACAAGCACAACACAACTTAGCACAGCACTTTGAAGACTAAGAGGCTTAGTCGCAAAGAAAAATCGCACTTCGAAAGCACTCAGACGGAGTAGAAAGACTTAGGAAACCGTAGCACGGAGCCAACACGCTAGACTGTGACGTCAGTAAACTGAGCGCCGCGGAATGGCGGGAAGGGACCGATCAACGGAGAACTGGGTCTTGCACGTCCGAACCGCGTGGCGATCGGAGCGAGAAATGCCATCCCCTGGAAGCGCAGTACTAAATACTTAGGCGTCACCTTAGATCCGACGCTTTCTTTCAAGCCACACGTCGATAGAGTTTCGAAACTCGCCCGTCACTACTTAGGCCGCCTAAATAGCATGTTAGGTAAAAAAAGTAACATGTCTTTCAGAAACAAACGTACACTTTACAAGGTCTGCGTTAGACCCATCATGACATATGCCTCGCCAAGCTTTGCCCATGCCAACCCCTCCCTCCTGCACAAACTGCAGGTAGTTCAAAATCTCTTTTGCCGCAGGGCCACAAACGCACCGTGGTACGTGCGTAACGCGGTCCTGCACAGAGATCTTGAACTGCCTACAATACAACAACACCTCAAAACACTCTCTGAAGCGTTCTTCAAACGCTCCGAAACCCATCCTGATCCTCTAGTTCGAGTTTCAGTCTCTTATACTACTCCTGTCTTATATTCGAAGTTCAAAGTCGCTAGGCCTAGGAATGCGCAAGCGTACTCATCCACCAGACTGTCAGCTGATCTCGAAGCCCTTCTGGCTGCAAATTCTAATTGTTACGTAAATTCTAATTCTAACGTGAATCCGAATTAACTTAACTTCTTTTAATGTCTTTTAATTTAACTTCTCTTTGCAATTTTGAGCACCTTCAAAGCTATTAATTCACCTTCAGTGCTATGTAAATCCCAGCGGGTGACCCCTTCTGGGCCCCGCTAGCGCGGCCTCTTTCTCCAATTGGCCGTCGCTCAGATGAAGGCTGAGTGGCAAAAAATCGCGCCAGTGCAGCATTTCAACAACTCCTTGCAACTCCTGCCCTTCCCGTGGAGGGGAACAAAAAAAAAGGTTCATAAGCTCAATTGTGAATGGGCTGTGGGAGCGATGACAGGTTCGAAACAACGAGAAGGCTCGGTAATTGATCGGTTTGCCGGAGCACGCTGACATCCGTATCCAGCGACTGGAATGAAGACACAATTTTATTTAGATTTTGTTATTTAAATATAAAATGTCAAGATTCTCAAATTCGTAGCCAGCGAAATCAACTATTAATTTTAAATACGTTCCACATTTTGTATTTAAAACTTTATTTAGGTTTAAATTCAAAAAGGACCGTATTAAATTAAGTAGATGTTAGAAAACGTACAGGTGCATTATTGATTTGTAAGAGATAGACGGAAGTACATATTACATACAAAATAAATAAAGACTCTTTCTCCGACCTATTGGTTCGACGTACAAGGCTAAATTAAAGGATAAAAAATCATATCGAAAATATGCACAAATCCCGGGTGATTCGACCTTCGTCTTCTATGTCGTCAGAATACCAATAATTATACTCATAGTGCTACTACTTCAAATTTTTGGAAACATCTATATGTATCTCAAGTTCAGCGTTGTGGAACTTATTCCAAACTATCGAATTGTTTGTAGCCTAAATAGCTAGGTTTTGGAACACAAGGCAGTTGAGAGGCCTGATAATGGATATTTAGACTAAAATCGGAAAAACTGGTTTATACATAGGCACAAAACTTTTTCTATAAATTGAATAGATTTGAGGTTCTTTAACAACAACATTTGATGTGCCAAATACGTGCACCTGAACTTTATTTCATAATATGGAAATAATAACAGTTAATATTATTGCAGTTTGGATAAACATTGTAACTGTTGTTTAGGTACGGTTGGTAGGTTTGACTACTCAATCGATCAGAATAATATTTTGCAGCACTATTATTAACACTAAAAAAATACTTAGCGGACTACCAATACTTGTTGTATTATTTGTATTTATAGAGTTCCAAGAACTAACCCTCACTTATTTCTCTATAGATTAGAAAAGCTTCTTAAAAAAATGGGGCTAAAAACTAATAGACAAATTATAATTACGAGGGACTTCAACATGATATTTTAAAAGATAATGAAATAGTAAGTGAATATACCAGAATAATACAAAACTATAACTTTACTACATTTAGATTAATAAACTTATAATAAACTTATTTTTTAAAGACGGTGCATATCCTGAACGGCTTAAGTTAACAGTCATAAAGCCCATACATTAAAAAGGTGACACTGATGAACTACAGACCAATAGCATTAATTCCTATATTAGTTAAAATATTTCAAATATGCATGCATAATAGACTTATGAAATTTATATCTAAATTTGGAATATTATATACAAATCAGTACGGCCTCCAGAAGGGTAAATCCATAACACTGGCGGCATTTAGTTGCTTAACGAAATACTAAGTCATGTTAATAAAAAAAAGAAAAACTGTCGGTAAATTTTTCGATATGACTCGAGCGTTCGACCACGTGTTACACAAATTACTATTTAAAAAATGCGAGGCCTATGGAATACGAGGACTATCATTAAAATTATCACTAATCATAAATATCATTAATATTATATACATTAAAGTTATCTTTATCACCAAGAAACTACAACAATTTCAATTACTATCACTTCCCAGGATATATATCTTTGAAATATGTACATTTGTGAAAACACACCATGAGTATACAACAAAATAAACAATATTGTATATTTAACACAAGATACCCCATTAAATTATGTCTGCTAAATATTAAAACTGAAATCTGTAACAAAAACTGCCTTGCAATGTCATTAAGAGTGTTCAACCATTTACCAGAAGAAATGAAATTTTTGCCGTTACGTAAATTTAAATATACTCAGAACTCGGTTAGGAGAAATGTTAGTGACTTTCTATCCAAAAAAAAAATAGTAATGTACCACATTTTATGTTATGACTGTATTATTATATACAGTGACATCTAGTTTTTCTTATTTAAATGAAATATTTAAACTATTGAAGGCACTGTAAAATAGGATGTAATAAGTTGTTATTGTGTTGCATTTTACCTACACATGTTATTATATGTTGGATCTTAATTTGTTAGCTTTTAATCTGCTTGTATGTAATATTGCATGCTGTTATACAGTAATTGTAGTGTGAGAGACTTTTATACTGTGAATCTTGATAACTTCTTTTGTTACCACCTATAATGCAATAAATTTGACTTGATTTGATTTGTTGAGTTCAATAAATACGTAACTGATATAAAATATTAAAATTCACCTGAGCTATGTTCATCGTAAATAACGTTAAACAGGTCTCGTTTTATTATATTATTAGTAAGAGCGTGTTATGTTTGGCTTTTAGTTATCAGCATTCTTAAAATTGCTTATGTATTAATAGCAATTTGCAAAAAAAATACAAGTCATCGCAAATACTTGCGTTTAAATAGTATAAATACATGACCAGTTTTTGTAGGAGTGTCATTACATTGAGAGCTTCGTTAAATTGCACATTTCGTTAGTGATGTTTTGTGAATCGTTTCTCAAGCAGAAAATGCTGAGTTGTTAACTCGGTAGTGGCTACGTGACTGGAGGCATGTTACAATATTCACTGATGCCTTCAACGTACGATCTTTTCAATTTGTTCATCTGTGATGCACAAACTGAAAAGCAGAAAATATATTCAATTGTGAAAACTTCAACTTTACTCATATGTGTATATGTATTCTTTAATTGAAGACGAAAATACACGGTTCAGACGTTTTCAAAATGAACATTCATGAATATTCAACGTTGACGTTAAAATTATGTAACGATTATTCTTCTTTGAGGCCTTTGATTAAATTAAATTCGCGGCAGTCTGGTGACGTACTTACAAAACGTAATTGAGCCTACTACCTACCTTACGCAAATATTTTTAAACTTTACTTTAGTAAAATTGAGAAGGAGTATTATAATTAGGCCCTATGACGTACCGCTCGAGCAAGACGGAAAAAACCTGCGCAGCACATTAGCGTATTCATAATCAAATAACTTTTGTAAATGTAGAAAAAATGTTTACTGTATTTTGTGGATTAAGTAGCGTTGTAATGGTGAAAATATTGTTTAAAGTAAAATAACATTGGTTCTGTAGTTGTATTTTTAAAGATAACAAAAAATAAAATCTAACATAATGTTCTTTGTTGTAATATTAGTGCAGTCAGTATAACCCATATTTTTAAAATCGTCAAAAAACTTTATCTAAACTAAAATTGTATAACATAAACAAAATTTTATCTGGTCTATGTTACATATTAAATAAATGTCAGGTTTTTAAAGTTACGAAAAAATTAATTTTCATTTCAATCCAAGTACTCAAAACATAAAGCCATTTGTATTAAAATGTAGCTGTTGATTAAATGGTCGTATCATCCCTTTTATTTTATGCTTCTATTTATAATTGTTTATCACACGAAAACATATCTCACACTTAACTAATAATAATCAAAGAAAATAATTCAAAAATTGTATTTCATTATTGGTTACTGCAAACTCTCAATAAACGCTTTTGTATAAACTAATGCTTTTTAAAGGTATAGGGAAAGAAGTCAGTGGAGAAAACTTCATGAATAAACTTTATAAAAGCCGTCATAAATAAGCAGCTATAACAATGCAGCGTGAAAACGACCTAAAAAAAGTAAATCTTGCAAAGGCAACATAAATGAAATGACGCGCAGAAAAGTTAACGTAAATTGATAGTAGTTCTTTTGTGCGACGTAAAACTTCTAAGAGAACTAGGGATCCACAAAACCATCTTTAGATATATAACCTTGTTATCGAAATAGTGGATAGTTTAGTCTTGGTTATAATAATACAGTGAAGAATAAAATAAACTAATGTTATCATGATATGCAAGCTATTTCATCATACGTACTGTCTTTAAAGTAGATGAAAAATAACAATAAAATTTACAGTACCCAAAAATATCATCCTCTAACAATTAAAATAACAGACCATTCTTTTCTGTGTGTTTTTTGTGCAATGTTTTGAGAATTCGCTGACAACGTTCTTGGATTCTTTATTATATTTTGAACGAATATAACTTCAATAAATTCTTAACAATGTGCATACACGACAGAAATCCACACATTTAACTACGTCAAAAAAAGGTATATCTGAAGACGGGTTGTGCTTCCGAGTGCTCGGATTTCGTAACAAGGTTACCACCTTCAACTGATTACGATACGTCACCCAAAGCATATAAAACCGTGTTCAAACATTCACGGCTATAATAAAGCTATTTATTTCTGAAACTATGAAAATATAAGGGAAAGCGATACGTTAATAAGGATTTAGATATATATTTTAGTACGTGAATAATGTTCATTATGAACTGAACCATTTATTGGAGCTCAAGCATATAAATCAGATATTTAATGTCCTGAATCGAAACATCGTTTTATGAAGACAGTTAATGAGGCAAAAACCGCTGGTGCTCAAAGTCTGCAATAAGTGAGCCAATTAAGGCAGTTTGATAAATGACATTACAACCCCGTCAATAAATAATTTCCTGTTTCATTACGAATTTCGGTTTAAAAAAGTTTATTTTGGTTGGACAGTGTAATAGATACGTTCAATAAATTCGAATCACTAATAGACGTTTCGAGGCATCATTCAGGGCGTTTTACCTATTACCTCCGATGATTAATGAAAAGCGTAATTATTTTGTGACTAATTATGCGCTTTCATAAATTTCACAAATTTTCTCATAAAAACAAAGATTGCAGGAACTTGCATATATAAAATAAAAAAGTTCGAGATGACATAGTGTATTCTGATAGTAATTATATTTCATTTTGTAAATGGCTTGGTACCTACAAAACAAACGCTGATTTCCTACGTGACTGGCGCAAAGATTCAAAATTTACTGTTGCCTTCAACAAACGTAATTTTCAGTTAATATTAGGTCTTTACCTATGAAATTGCCGTTTTTCACGAAATAAATGAAGCGTAATTTTTTTATATATTTTTTATTTCTATTAATCAAAATAATCACCCATGCAATCAATGCATCTTTGCCAACGCATTGGTAGCTTATTGATGCCTTTCTTGAAGAAATCAGCTGCAAGGGAGGCAACAAATTCTTCAAAGGCATTTTGTACTGCCTCTCGGGTATTGAATTTTTTTCCCGCCAAGAAGTTATCCAAATTCTGGAAAAAGTAGAAGTCTGTAGGCACAAGGTCTGGTGAGTACGGCGGATGACGGAGAACTTCCAACCCCAACTCTTGTAGCTTGGAGACCGTCTGCTGTGCAGTATGAGGTCGCGCTTTGTCGTGCAGGAGCAGTGGAGCCGAACGATTGACCAAAGCTGGTTGGAGACGTGCGAGCTTCTACATCATTGTGTTCAGTTCTTCACAGTACACATCTGCAGTAATGCTTGTCCCGTTTGGCAAGAAGCTGTGATGAATTACACCCGCGTTAGACCACCAAACAGTGACCATCACTTTTCTAGGGGTAAGTTTTCGTTTAGGGCATTGTTTGGGTGCTGAGCCAGGGTCCAACCAACTTGTTGAGCGCTTACGATTGTCAAACAGGATCCATTTCTCGTCACAAGTAACAATGCGGTTCAGAATTCCTTCATTTGTATGCCTGCTGAGCAGTGCAAGGCACGTCTCCACGCGTACTTCGCGCTGGCGGTCATTGAGTTCGTGGGGTACCCATTTGTCAAGCTTTTTTACCTTGCCAATTTGACGCAAATGGACCAATATTGTTTTGATGCTAACGTCGAAAGCTGCTGCTAATTCAGCCGTGGATTGAGTTTCATCAGCTTCCACAATTGCCTTTAATTCGTCATTGTCGACCAAAATTTTCGGACGGCCACGGGGTTCATTTTTCAGGTCAAAATTTCCAGAACGGAAGCGGGTAAACCAATAACGGGTGGTGCGTTCGTTTGTAGTGTTCGCTCCGTAAACGTCGTTGATGTTGCGTGCCGCTTGTGCCGCTTTGCTGCCACGACGGTACTCATACTCCATAATTACTCGAATTTTTAACTTATCCATGATGACGAAAAATTTTCGAATGCGTTGAAAACAAAACACTAACTATTAAACAAATGACGATTTTAGAAAAATAATTCCATGTTTGTCAAGTAAAATTAATTTGAAATTAGAATTATCAGTCAAAAAAAAAATTTTCATTTGAAATGGCCAGTACGGCAAAACGGCAGTTTCATAGGTAAAGACCTATTATATATATGTTCAGTAAAGCGAAATATACACGTAGAACTTGTAAACCAAGATAAATATAATATAATTGATCATGGATTAATATACTAAGTAGTTTAAGAACCATCACTAAAAAAATATCTAAAAAATAATTTTATTTGACTTGCAGAAACATACACAAATAGGTTTAGGCACAGTTATTATTCTTATTATTATTAGTTGGCTTTTTATATTTTTTGTTGGTTAGCGTTATAGCTGATGGTTCCTTACATTCTGAGGGGCGGTTTTCGACATTTCGCCAGTTTATCTTTAAGCGCGGTGGCCCCAAGTAAATTATCAGATTTGTATTGTTCCAGAATCGCTCGCCCTACCAATACTGAAAATCATAATACATATTCAAGGAACAAATTTTTCACTACAATTATCAGCTATTTGGTTATTATTAAAATATATAAACGTATAGTACATATAAATGTTAAAAAGAACATTAATAAATTCGGAACTTATTTGAACTCTCTATGCAATAAAATATTATTGTTAAGTTTAATTTACATTTTTCGGAATGTCATGAAATAAACACAGAGGAATGCTATTTTCAGTTGCAAATAAATTGCGGTAATTCCCCTAGCAATCAAAACCTTTTAAGACGATAATTAATGGCCGGAAGATTCATTAATTTCACAGCGATCGTAACGGTGATACTGTCAAAACTCAAAATAGAACTAGCTTATAAAGCTTTTATAAGTGATTAATTAGTTCATTAAATTGATAAGAATAAATTGCAGAGCTATTTTTTTTTTGTTCCACCGCCACGGAGACGTCATGAGGAATAAAAAAATGCTCTTACGCATACTCCGCGCGCGCGATCGTAGTTATGTGGGACTCGTCACTCCGAGCCTACCAGAGTCTATACCCACTAAAAAAAAACCCCTGAACGACTAGTGCAATTTTTTGCCACAAAGCCTTCATCTGAACGACGGCCAATTGGAGAAAGAGGCCGCGCTAGCGGGGCCCAGAAGGGGTCACCCGCTGGGATTTACATAGCACTGAAGGTGCTCAAAATGAAAATAGAGATTTAAAATAAAATAAAATTAATATTAAAGAAGTTATTTAGAAGTTAGTTAGAATTTGCGGCCAGAAGGGCTTGAAAATCCGATGTCAGTCTGGTGGAAGAGTACGGTTGCGCATTCCTTGGCCTAGCGACTTTGAACTTCGAATCTAAGACAGGAATAGTATATGAGACTGAATCTCGAACTAGAGGATTGGGATGGGTTTCGGAGCGTTTGAAGAACGCTTCAGAGTGTTTTGAGGTGTTGTTGTACTGTAGGCAGTTCAAGATCTCTGTGCAAGTCCGCGTTACGCACGTACCACAGTGCGTTTGTGGCCCTGCGGCAAAAGAGATTTTGAACTACCTGCAGTTTGTGCAGGACGGAGGGTTTGGCGTGGGCAAAGATTGGCGAGGATTATGTCATGACTGGTCTAACGCAGACCTTGTAAAGTGTACGTTTGTTTCTGAAAGACATTTTACTTTTTCTACCTAACATGCTATTTTGGCGGCCTAAGTAGTGACGAGCAAGTTTCGAAACTCTATCGATGTGTGGCTTGAAAGAAAGCGTCGGATCTAAGGTCACGCCTAAGTATTTAGTATTGCGCTTCCAGGGGATAGGAATGCCTAACATTCGAACGTGGGGATCGCCAGCGGGACGACGGCATTTGGGGTCGAAGCGCATCGCAGAACTCTTTTCAAGGTTCACATCGATGCGCCATTTTTGAAACCATACACCGAGGCCGTTTACGGCCTTTTGGAGTCTGGTGACGAGCTGCGGAACACTGCGACCTTTGGTGTAAAGTGCGGTGTCGTCGGCAAAGAGGGCGAGTTCGACGCCTTTCGGCGGGATGGGAATGTCGTTGGTGTATACGGTGTACAACAGAGGGGCGAGGACTGAGCCTTGAGGGACTCCAGCCTTTATGGGACGAGGCGCGGAAAGCGTGCCTTCATGTTTAAATCGAAACGTAGGGTCTTTGAGAAACAACGCAATTAACCTGACTAGGCGATCCGGTAAGCCCATTTTGTAGAGTTTATAAACGAGGCCGCTTTGCTAGACTTTATCGAAAGCCTTGGCTACGTCAAAGAAAACCGCGACTGTTTTATAACGACGCGGATAGAAGCCGTCAAGTATGTACTCGACGATACGATGGACTTGCTGAGGGCAGGAGTGCTTAGCGCGAAAGCCGAACTGATGGGGAATAATGAGGGGATCGCCATCTGTTGGAAACAGATGGAACCGCATTCGAGAGAGTATGACTCTCTCGAGAAGTTTAGACATGGCCTTGAGGAGGCTGATGGGTCTATGATTAGCCGGGATATTCAGAGGTTTACCCGGCTTGGGAATGCCTATGACTGTTGCTTCTTTCCAAGCTTTTGGAAAGTAGCTATGGTCGAAGCAGGCATTGAAAATGATAGCTAACAAGGTAAGCACCTGTTGATACAGGTGCTTAAGTGCGCGGTTGGAAGTTCCATCCGCACCCGGAGCCTTTTTGGACTTTTGTTTCTAATGAGAAGCGAGATTTCGTCATTAGAGACTGTGACGGGGTCAGCGGTGATGGGGAGAGAGTCTCTGCGAAGGACTTCGTCCTCCATCGCCTGGATGTGAGTGGGATCCGCAGGTTGCGTGCTGGGCGAGCATTGTGCAGCAATGCTGTCAGCGAAGCATTCGGCTTTCTCTTCGACTTCGAAGGCAGTAGCGCCATCGGGACGAGTGAGAGGAGGAACGTGAGAGGCGGTGTCTACGCGTAAGGCTCGGGCCATTCTATAGTACGCTTGGTGGGACGGAGAGATATTCTCCATGAAATCGTTCATCTGAGCGTCTCAGAGTTCCGCGAGGCAAGATCTAACTTTACGTTGTAGCTGATTCGCAGCTAACCTGTAGGCGGGCGTGGGATATTTCTTGGCTCTCCGGAGAGCCGCGTTCTTGGCGTTAATAAGATTGTTAACGGCTAAGGGAAGCGTGGGTTTGCCTTGCTTAGCAACCTTTTCGTTATCGCTGATGGCTGAGTTGATAGCATCAGTGAGAGAGTCGACTAATGAATCTATTTTATCCGGGCTATCTAATTGGTCGGGCGAGATCGCGAGCGGAGAGTTCGGGGCCTCTAAGACTGAAACTAATGTATTTTTAAAGCCTTTCCAATTGGTAAAGGTCTTAGGAGAGGGGACGTTATCGTTAGGCGGACCTAGCACGAGGGAAACGGGGTGGTGATCAGAGCCTAGGTCATCGAGCGGTTCGATAGACCTGAGATGGAGGTTGATTCGTTTGATGATCGCAAAATCGAGGATATCAGGAGAGTGGTTCGGGTTGTCGGGATAGTGAGTGGGAGTGATGGGGGAGATGACGTCGAAGTCTAGTTGATCAGTGATGTTAAGGAGAGCGATACCGCTGGTGTTAGTCGATAGGCACGTCCAGTCAGTATGTTTGGAGTTAAAATCTCCGAACATAATGACTGAATGGCCGAGGGCGAGAATGGCGTCGAAGTCGCTACGGATAGGTCTGGTGCCACTAGGTATGTAGATTGAAGCTATGATGACGGTCGGATGACCAGTCATAGCCAATCTACACACAGTGGCTTCCATGTTGAGGAGAGGAGGGGTAGGGAGAGGAGCGCAATGGAAACCTCTTTTGTAGTAAATAGCTGTGCCGCCGTAACCGTCGGAGTTGGGCCTATCGTTACGAGTAAACGCGTATTTGGGAATAGCGAATCCCCTGGAGCGGTTTGGAGTGAGCCACGTTGTTCTGAAGGAACAGTTTGAGCTCAGGAAGATTAGTACTAAGGCTACGAATGTTAACTGAAGCTAGGGCTGAGTACTATTCATGGTTGTTTATATTTTTATATCCCCCACCCCCCCAGTTTGCTATATGTTTATCCATAACACAAACTCTGCTTTGTTTGGGGCCATGCAGTCGGCGTGTTTGTCTGGATTCTTATTTTATGCTTTTATTTTATTTATTCTATCTAATTAATAAACTGATACAAAGAAAAAAGCATTTGCAATATATGCACAAAAATGGTGATACTTTGTTACGCTCAAGCATACAATGAACAAGAAGCGAGTTCAGTTTCAACGCGGTCAACACAAAGACAAGATTCCTACAATAGATCCTTTGTATGTTCAAACTGCAACGAGCTAATGAGCTGCCACTATAAACGTAATTTTTGTTCTTCTGCGTTTAGATTTTTATTTAATTTATATAACACGTAGGATACATGTCTTGATTTCATTATACTTAGACTTAGCCTTTAAAAAATGAGGTTAAAAGAAGTGTATATCCATTGTTTTTTTTTTTTTCATTCGTTTCATAGCCGGCAATCTAAAGGTAAGTGACATCCGCACCATTGACATTATAAATCGTAGGTGATTTGTTTATTAATAGTTATTGTTATGACTATATCGACTAATAATCCGTTGTCCACCGTATGTTTCAGTTGTAGTTGGTTGCTTTTGTTCCAGTAATTGGGTAGATGACACAAATTAAAAATGCAAGTGTTTATAATTTATTTATAAAATATTAGTTATTTTGACAGGTACAATGTTTTGCAAAATATAGTTTTGAATTTAATATCGAAATTATATAGATTTGAAAACTTAAAAAAAGAAGCAAAAACTTATTATAGTATATGTTAAATTTTTAAATATCATTAGCTAACTGACATTAAATATAACAATTTTTACTATGACAGTATGCATGTAAACGCATTATCTACGTAGCTATTATATATTTTATCCAAACGCCCATACAATTTTAGTATGATTCACAAGTCGTGACGTCACAGCTCAGTACCGTTTTGTATGGAGCGTTTTTCGGCGACTGGCAGCGGCTCCTCGAACACATCGCTGTATCTAGAAAACTATTGATTGTAAACATACTGTTACTTTTGCAATATTTATTTACTGTTGATAAACTATTTAAATATGAAATCAAAAAAAAATTGTCATGTACCCAATTGCACTGGCTGTTCCTTCGCTTTAATCGGAACACAACTATGTAAACGTGATTATTACAGCGGTGAAAATAACTCTACAAAAGAACTCTATTACCACTAAATAATTGTAATCTTCGCTTGAATTTTTGAATTATATGAAGGATATTGAAATATGTAACTGAATTAAATGATATGCCTCAAAGCCTGATACTAAGAAAATACTTAACTAATGATATAACATATGTAATATAGTCGAGAAGCACCTAATTGCAAAGACACTTTCAGAAATAGAAAGTCAGAAATACAATTATTTATTTACAAAATCTCGGGCATTTAAAAATGAACTCGATTAAACTGAATTACACTTCCGCTGAGTTTGAAATTACTTTAAAAAACACGTGTAAGTTATTCACGACTTAAAGCTCTACCATCCCAGTGATAAAACTTTTATTATTTAATTATATCGCTTAATAGTTTCCCGATGTAGATGGCTGCGTTGCAATATCAATCAGTAAGACAACTCAATCAGTGAGTTGATTGAACCACTGTTGGAACAGTGGTTGAATATTCAGTCTGATTGATTGCATGCTCGATACTGATATTAACGACGATGAATGCAGATTTGCTAATTAACTGAAGTCAGTAATTGTTTTGAATGTTAATTGTGTATTTTATAGTAGTAACAGTTTTTGTTTCATGTTAAATTAATCTCTTTGTTATATATTTATAATTTATTAGGTGATATTAGGTTTTAAGAAACACGTATATTATACAAAATAATTTACTATGACTTAATTTAAAAGCAATTATTTCTTCTTTCTTTTATTGGAAAAATCATTTCCATCTCATGCAATAATTTCATTATCACAAAGACATACGGCCTGTCACTTTGCTAGATGTTTTAGATATGAGCGTGGTTTTATATTTCATTATCTACTTGATATTTACGAGCTATATGAGAAACCAACTCTACTAAGGTCTTTTAGTTCTTATATCTATGGACATATTTTTGGTTTAAATAGAAGCTTGAACAGGCTTATTTAATAGTTTAGAATGCCTTAAATCGTACCGAAAACATCATGGGCAGTTTTACGGTGACGCAGCGTCGTCTTAACTTATGTAACCTATGTGGTTGCTTTCGTACGAATTAAATTAAGTTGTTTACTGTCACAATGAAGCGATAATAATAACAAGTACGGTCCCCGACAGCACGCGTATCACAATATGAGTTTCGAAGAGATCTCACAATACGTTATTACGTATTTTCACAGCTCACAGAATAGACATTTGTAATTCAAAATAATTTTCGGTTCACTTTGAAATTTTTTGAGTTAATATTTTCAATTTTTAAAACAAATACTTAAATGGATTTTTTCTGCAGGATCTGTAGTGCAGAGGCAAAGACACTATAGAAGCAGCTGCGTGACGTCATCGGCATATTTTTGGTTTTTACTATTTCTACGTAATTTAACAACAGAACAACCCCGCAATATTTCTTTTGTGTTCTGCAATGATAAATCTTGAAGTGGTTTTTGAATTTCAACTGCTAAAAATGTTGAAACGTTTTCAATGAAAGCTTCACAAAAGCCTACATTACAAATAAATAAGTTTTCGTTACAATTATTTAGCATAGTCATTGTTTAAACAATCTGAGTTTGAGTTTGGAGTAAATTGACACAACGTAATTAACTAACAAAAAAAGCCCCAACGAAGTTGTTGTCTGTCTAAGCAAGATTTTAGTGAAACGGAATTTTTCAAACCAAAATTACCTTTGGGCCTACACTAGTTTTAATATTCTTTGAACGCCAAAGAATGTCACCAAAAACAAATGCGTATTGAATACGTAATCAATACGCACACGCAGCTGTTGTGTTGAGATATTTGCGAATCATACAAATTCTGACATACTGTTATGATTTTCCCCGGAATACCAATGAGTATTTTGGTAAATAAATCTACAGGACATAAATAATAAAATGCAGGGTAAGAGTCCAAATTTAGAGTTTTTTTATAAATATTCAAATTAAGATTTTATTTAACAATAAGAGTTATAATTTCGTATTGGCAACGAATTTATTATGAAAAAACTTTTAAAGCAAAACAGTGATTCTTTGAGCTGCCATCAAATTAAGTACGCATTTTATAGTGGCGCATTTAGTAAAATATATTTTTTTATAAAATAACTAGTGTTTTAGGATTTTAGGATCAAAAATTAGACTAGTTACAAATATATTTCCAATGAAAATAAACAAAGTTTATTTAAGTGCAAAATATTGAGACACTTTGATAAGATAATGTTGCATTGCAATGCTAAAAAATGAATGTTTATGATTAGCCGGTTCTGTTGAATAAAATTTTTCACTTATAGCAAGTTTTCTTCCTTAACAGCATTCAGAAGATGACCACTTCTTTTTTCAACGTTCACATTTAGGCGAATGGACTTTAACTCGTTATACCTGGGGTACAGCTCGTTATACAGGTACGTTATAAGGCGCATTGTTCATAAAAGCTTAATGAAATCGATTAAACGATTCATCACGTTACAAGTTGAACTGGAATTCGTAAAAAATCATTGCACGAAATTGTTCCTGACGCAGTTCCATTTTTCTGTAGCACACAATAGTTTCATATCGCTGGTAAAAAAATCTAGAGAGAAATTTAAATTTGAAATAAATATATTTTTACTTTTAAATAATCGAATTTTCAAATAAATTATTACTCGCCAGCGTTCCATTCAAAAAAGTTTTTGTGTTGTGTGTAACCTACAAGCTTATAATCAATGTTCAGTAACTGTATACTTCAGTTCTTGCACAGTTCTCTATAGAGTTGGGAGTTAAGTCAGCAGTTCAACTACAGATGTTTACGTTATAAAATATAACTACTATCTAAAGTAAAGTTTGTTTTCTGAGTTTTTGGATGATAATGGCAAAATATCAACTAAATAAAACACTTTATTACCGAATTTTACCACTCGTCCGTAAAGATACTGAAACGTCGATTTAAAATGTAAAAATATAGTGAAACTCGGTAAAAACATGTTTTATTCAATATAAAGTATCGTAAAAACTTAAGCAAACCGGAGCCCAATTCTGCTAATTTTAATAAATTGTCATGGTATTGTCATTCAATTGCGACTCAATTTCGATTCTGATTAATTTGGCATTCTACTAAAACTTCAATCGGATCTCAATGGAGTTGTAATCGGATGATAATTCAAACGTAATTGACTTTTAGAAGAATGTTTGATAGGGTTGCCTTCTAAAATCTACTAAGAGACCAAAGGAGCGAACAAATTATTGTTTTATTCAAATAATCGTTTTCTTATATTATATGTCTCATTGACGACTTACATTGAGTGTAATGAAACGCCTTATCGATAAAACATGATCTAATTATTAAAAAAACACTTCATTTTAAAAACATTGGAGTATTACCTACATAATGATACGAATAAATGCATTTCTATGACAGAATCAAAAATGAATGTACCTAATATTGCGGAATACAATACCTATTGATAACCTTCAATAATAATATTGAATTATTTTGAACATCGCCCGTATGTGTTTATATGAACACTTGAATTTGGCAGAAATAGTTATTGAGTAGTATCAACAGCTAATTGCCATAAAACGCAAAAAAGAAGAAGACAACACCTATTAACTTTATTCATTTTTCGTTCGAACATGAGTGTTTACAAACTTACGACCCTTATTAAATTTTTGGAAGGGCAGCCTGAGCTTGCACTTGGGCGCATCTCGCGCTCTAAAGAGGGTCGCAGTCTGGCGAAGAGGCTTTATTTAGGCACGTTCTGAGTAGCGTATAATATGTATTTTAAAGAATCTGAAGATCATGACTCCATGCGCAGGGCAACAAATTAAATACATCAGACAATATTGTAAAAAAAGTATGTATAGTTTTTACAAGGAACCTAGTGAATTTAAAACAGTTATTAAAACAAGTATCACTTTTATGTTACATTGTTTTAAGCATAGAAATAAGTATTGGTTTTTATAATAAACTGATTAAAGATTAAAAACTTAGATATTAAAAACACAAACAAATAAATGTACTTGATTCCTCACAGAAGATATCTACTTACTTGGCCTTAACTTATTTCTCTCTTGAATATTCATCGGCCAGACAATGTATCTTTTGAAAACATCCAGTAAACGAAGAGCTAAAGGCCTCATATTAAATATATTTAAAAATAAAATCACAATCGACGCACCAAAATCCTCACAATACCTATGTATTGTTGCAGAATAGTAGTCCAAAGTCCAATCGTCAAAATACTCAATTACGATTGAATCGAATGTCAAAAAGAGTAGAACACCGTTTTAGTTTACAACCGAATTCAACTGTAACACGATTGAAGAGCAGAATAGCAAATAGTACTATTGCAGTTAAGTCGAATGAAAATGGAACTTCGATCGTTAGCAGAATGCCAAATGTGTCAAATAATCCTATTACGATTCAATTGTCATTCAATTGAGTAATTTGTAAATTAGCAGAGTTGGGGCCCAACTGTCACCAAACCTATTAATGTCGATTAAAAAAATTGTACACCTGTTATATTTAAAGAGGAGGAAGGTCACTCAGAGATATAAACTTAATTGACGCAGACGCACTTAACCAGTGTTAGTGTCGTGATCAAACATTGATTTGTAAAGTTCCAGGAATCTTTCGAACCATAAAATATTGCTTCTTAAAACGTAGTTGCATGCAGTACGATTTTTAAATAGAATCACAGCAACCATTGCAATTTTTCAGTTAATTCATTGGGTAACTAGGATATCTGTGTACGTGTGGATTGAGAGAGCATACTTCAGAAAAAAATTTTAAAAATTATGCTCATTTAGTAAAAGTTCTAAAACAATTGTAAAAGTAATCTCTGTATTTGTAAAAAGATAAAACCAGATTTACATTATTTAACGTGCGCTCACTCGGTTCTCACAAACTACCAACGAATCAGTGAAAGTATTCATTTGACATATAATATTTATATACTAGTCTTTAGTAAAACCTATGCTAACTTACCTTTATAATTTGTAGATCACCTAGTAACGTATTTAAGGTTTTACAAATAATTTCTTATGCTCACTCAATCCGCACACTTTCGAAAACCCCATTGCTGATGATGAAACTGAAAATTAAAACTGCTATATATGTGCATAGTTAAGTAAAATTAATATGGAACTTTGTAAAATACAAAACAAACCACTAACGTGGCAGGTTTTTGGATAATACATTTTCGAGAGTGCTCACTCAGTCCACATATTTTAAGTAAGTTGAAAATGTTAATATCTTAATATTTGTAGCATCACAGAAACTATTAATTAGTTCAACTTTTAGTAAAATATTTTACTAGATATCCACCATCTAATATTTTATATTCGTTGTCTGTTTTAAAAGATATTCGATTGTAATTTTTCTAATGTACATACATCATTAGGGTAACCACACTTCATTATATTATGGTCATATCCAAAATAAAGGATATTTTAAAAGAAAACCAATTTATTTACTCAATCAATATTCTTTATTGAATTAGGCAGTAGAATAATAATAATGATTTTTACCCGACTACAGCAAAGCAAAAAGGAGGTTAAAGAAATTCACAAAAATAAATCAACGGTGAAGTAATGTTATCAAAGATGACTGCATTATTAAGTGTCAATTAAAATACAGCTTAAAGGGTGTCTTGGCAGAATGTCTTGATTAGTGATTTTAGTACAGTTATCGTCGTAGCAAACAAATGTGTCATTTACTAAATGACGAGATTCGATATCAAATGGATTCTTCTAACATACTAATGTCAAAAATATTAATCATATCGATGTTTATTGGGCAAGAAGATTTTTTTTTTATATGTTTGATGAACACGATGGGTTAGTACACATTTGTTTACAAACTGAGCTAGTAAAGTCCAATTTGCACTTGGCCGGTTTTTTATATATTACTGTCAACACCTGATGTTATTGTGCCATGTGAATAAATATCATTTCATTTCACAATATGATGAAGTGTGGTTACCCTAATGATATATTTACATTAGAAAAATTACAATCGAATATCTTTTAAAACAGACAACGAATATAAAATATTAGATGGTGGATATCTAGTAAAATATTTTACTAAAAGTTGAACTAATTTATAGTTTTTGTGATGCTACAAATATTAAGATATTAACATTTTCAACTTACTTAAAATATGTGGACTGAGTGAGCACTCTCAAAAATGTACTATCCAAAAACCTGCCACGTTAGTGGTTCGTTTTGTATTTTACAAAGTCCCATATTAATTTTACTTAACTATGCAAATATATGCAGTTTAAATTGTCAGTTTCCTCATCAGAAATGGGGTTTTCGAAAGTGTGCGGATTGAGTGAGCATAAGAAATTATTTGTAAAACCTTAAATACGTTACTAGGTGATCTACAAATTATAAAGGTAAGTTAGCATAGGTTTTACTAAAGACTAGTATATAAATATTATATGTCAAATGAATACTTTCACTGATTCGTTGGTAGTTTGTGAGAACCGAGTGAGCGCACGTTAAATAATGTAAATCTGGTTTTTCTTTTTACAAATACAGAGATTACTTTATAATTGTTTTAGAACTTTTACTAAATATATCACTTTTTAATTTTTTTTCTGGAGGGTGCTCACTCAATCCACACGCACACGAATATCTCCATCATGTGATTTCCTTGTGCCAAAATATTTTCGACACAAAATTGTAAAAAATCTCAGCATTCACTACGTATAGGAATAATAAGGTTCTATACTACATATTTATTCGTCTAAACATTTTCTTGTAAGTTTCTAATGGAACCTTGCACTGACTTTCAGCCAGAGCTGTCGTAAACGAGGATATTAAAGTCTACTATACGAGAAACGCTTCATTTTATATCAACTATGAGCAGTACAGAAGATAAAATAGAGCAAGATCTGCTGAAATGAGAACTTTTTACTATACTTGCTACGACTACACTTTTCTTGAGCACTTTCTTTAAAATTTATATTATTTATATGTTTGAGTACGAATGAATCAACTAGACTATTATTTTGTTGGCAGATGCAGCTAAAAGAAAGATAAAAAAAAAATTTTTAGAATAGATTTCAAACAAGGTCTGCCTTTTTTCGTTACTTCCACAACTCTTAGCTTGGAATTTCTCATCGAATATACAGGGTGACTTTTGTAACTGTTTGGGAAAAGACCACAATTTTGAATCAAGTTTCCCAAAGATACCGTATATCCAAAACGAAAATGAAAATTCTCAATGAAGACTCGTCATACAAAATTGGCAGCCCTAAGATTAAAAATGAATTTTTTTTCAGTTTAGATATATTATTTTTGTTCTTTGAGAAAGTTTTTTTAGAATTCGGTATGTAATGACAAAACATCTGATTCTCTGATCTCACAAATTAATTCGAGAAATCAATTTTTTTAAAGTATTTTTAAAAGCGATTGGCTTATTTTTACGAAAATATGTAAAATATTAGACTCAAAATCACCCTTTATAAGATGTCATAAGGTAGCATCATTTTCACACTTATTTTTGGTTAAATTGTCATGATAATGTGTTAATCAAGAATCCATAGAAAACTGTGTGAGTTCAAGGTAATATAACGAACTTTGTAATACGATTTTTAAAAGAAAGAACCATAGAAATTTATTTGAAAATTAAATAATGCACAGTAATCAGAAATATTTAAATAGTTTGCACAAAATACCTACTGCTTTAGAACAAAAACATTTATACAGGGTGTCCCATAACTTGCACGACAAACTGTATTTACTACAATGGATGAAGTTGACACCTCTCCTCTCTACATTACTGTTATATAAAAATATTTTTCTAAAATTCTATGAAACCAGTATCTAAGAAAATGTATTATTTACCAATATGCAAATGCCATTTGAGACAAATCGTAAATATTACAAAATTTTCAGAATGTATATAACTATAAGGTTAGGAACGAATACTTCAACAATGCAATCTATTCTTAACAGCTGACACACACTGACACATACTGATATATACTTTTGGACGACCGATTGGTGTAGTGGTAAGTAGCTTTGCCTCATACGACGAAGTTCCCAGGTTCGAGTCCTGGCCGAGGCATGCATTTGTGTGATGAACACAGATGTTTGTTCTCGGGTCATGGTTGTTTGTATTTATATATGTATGTTTATTCTGGGATCCCCCGCAGTTCACTGTATGGTCATCCATAACACAAGCTCTGCTTACTTTGGGGCTATACAGTTGGTGTGTTTGTCTGGGCATTTATTATTATTATATTATTATACTAACCCTTTGTAAGAGAATGAATGACAAACACATCCACAATCAGCTATTGCAAAACTAGCCAATTTAGAAGAAGGGCTTAAGAGAGCCTTTTTTTATACTTCTAACAAGCACACCACTTTATCTAGCCCAAATTAAGTATCATTAAGAAATTGTGTTATAGATACTAGAGAACGGATAAATAAACTTAAGAAATATATAAGCACACATAGGTTTTCTTTTTTCATATATAAATATTAGAAATAAACTTAATTAAACATGCATACACATCCATGACTAGAAAGCAAATGTAATAAAATATCTGCCTCTACCAGGTTTCGAACCCGGGACCTCTGGCATGGAAGGCAAGTGTACTTACCTCCACACCAAACAGGCCGTCAACCTTTTTCCGACTGGTAATAATAATAATAATAAATTTTCATTTATATTTAGCATTACGAGCGCATCGGATTGTCACAGATGTTGTTGTATTATAGAGGTTTGCTAGGATTTAAAAGAAATGAGTAAATAATATTTTGTAAAATTTAAAAATAGAATAATTCAGTAAAGCATAAACATATGCATGCGTTGATCTCGGTGGAACTTTATATTTTTTTTCAATTCACTCAAGGAATAAAAAAACAGGCCTAGACATCAAATTGTTTGATTGCGGCTACCCAATGCGCAAGATATAACATGGTGGAGGCGCCGCCGTCGTCAGTCACCGGAAGTAATACAACCCAATAAGAAAAAATATAAGAAAAGCTGGAGATATTTGGCGAATAAAAAAGAAAATAGTGTCCGTGCCTCGGTGACCGGGTCGGGAAATTGAAAGCAACAAAGCTGCGCTACGTGGTTTCCAGTTCAAGAACAATGAAAAATTGTGGCTTCCTGCCTCAGCGGCCGTACGAACTAAAGAGGTCGATGTGTCGTAAACGTGACCACTGAAGCGGAGAACATACGACGGAGGATCGGAGGTAAATAGGACGTAATTAGCTCTTTGCGGACATGGGAGCTACGAGCGAGGGACGGAGCGTATTCATGGCGAGCTTCGTGAGTAACATATATGGAAACTAGTACCAACGATGCAGATGACGATGGAGATCCAGCCAAGCGGAGTTGGAGACGATCGTTTGCCAGGAGCTGGAGACCGTGACAATGTTGTCGTGGGGTTAAATAAACTTATGTTGATTATGATTGTAGATCAACAGTAGATTGGTGTAAAATGTTCACATTAGTAGGCAGTCTTACTTCAATTCGTTGTGATAGTACCGATTAGTCTTTTATAATTTTTCATTATTTATAAATATATGCATATAATGTTTTTGATAATAAGTGTCAAAATGAACAAAATTTTTTTTTCGGCAGATTCAATCAAAACCATACAGCCTGACAATCTTTTTTCAGTGTCAAAGATGTTTTATTAATAGATAGATAAATAGATGTAATAATAGGTTAAAGATAGGAATGTTTAGTCTAATTGTACTGATATTTTATGATTAAAATGCTTAAATATTTTTCTGTTTTCATGTCATGGACCCCGGAGTGAGTTGCGGGGAAACCGCGATCAGCGTGTCCAATTCAGGAGACGAGATGGCATCCAGTGAGGGAAAACCTCAATGCTGTTAGAATAAATAAAATTATTGATTCAATAAGATAAGTAAAAAAAGTTCTATCAGTATTAAACGTTTATAGACGAATGTTTTTCGAGACTATACAGGACTACGGGAAGACTAGACACGCACGTGATAGATATGCGAATGAAACTCAAATTATTTTACTACACAAATTGCCATGTTTAAAGTTATCTTGTTTTCTATTACTTTCTCGATCCTCAATATCTACCAACTTAACAAAACAAATCATGAGATACTTCAATTGCTCGTATTTGTATTATTTACCATGTTTAAATAGAAATTGTTACGAAAAGTTTTTTAAAACACAGTTAATATGTTAGAAATAATTTACTTATTTGTAAAATGTACATGTCGCTGACACACCCAGTATCTCTTGGTATTAAAGATGAGTCGTGGTTGAATGTTAAATGGTTACCAACTTAATGAAAAAATGATGAAGACGCTTGGGCAGGGGAGTTCCGGTGTGGAAGCTAAATAATCGTGTTAAAAATCAAGTTTATAATTATAATAATCGAGAAGAATAGAGTTAATATAGTGGTTATTATAAATAACAAAACTGTTCATATACTATTTGAAGACATAACATTATTTATTTATTATTTGGGAAACATACAATACATTAGCACAGTTGGGCATGTTGATAAAATTAAATTCACAAATCAGTAAAGTTTCCACAGTTAGTTAATACATAAATTGAATATATGAAAAACAAAACATTAAAAAAACCTAACCTTAAAATTTATTCATTTTATAACTTAACTAATCCTTGTTACAGTGAAACATGTCACTGCAGTGAAATTTCTGATTATAACTATCACATGCTCTGTGTATAGGTAAATGTATTAGCAGCATAGTTTGTCTTAACAAGGGGAACATGAAAAGTGTGTTTACTTCTAGAATTTATTCGGAGACACCTAAAACAAATATGTGTAAGAAGAGAAGGTGAATCGACATAATTATAAATGATTTTGTACAGGAACATTTGGTCTCTTTGAAGGCGACGACTACGTAATGAGTTTTTATCCTTAGTTATGTCTACTTTACTGGCCTTTCGATTCGGAAATCTGTATGACGTTCGCTGTGCTCGTACGCGTACTCTAAAACTGATCTAATAAAGCTGTTGAATAACAGAGTCATCGTGTTGCATCGTCTGAAATCCTTACTGATTCTCAAAATAAATCCCAACATCCTAAAGGCTTTCAAAATTATAGCATCTATATGTTTAGTAAAAGATAATTTACAATCTAGAATCACACCCAAACTTTTAAGTCCCTTGAGACTGTCGTCTTACGATTTAAAAAAAACTGCCTCGAATCAAACAGCGAATATTTTAATCATTCTAAGTTATATTTGGATGGAAAGATGTGAATGAAATGTTATGGTGCGATGTTAAAAAGTATTTTAGAAATATTTGCCTTTATTTTTAAATGTTTGCCTTAAATAAATGTTTCCTGTAAATTCTACTTCACGAGTAGCAGAACTTAGCATTTGTATTCAAAGTTCTGCATTGCTAGAGAGCATTCCTTTGTAAGCTCTACATAATACGTTAGCTGTTACCTGGTATAAGTACATTATATATATAATTTTACTCACAACCAGCTAACGCTATATAAAGCAATATAAAGCCTCACAATTTGAAGTAGTTCACACAGAAACATAAAATTGTTGACGAGTTTTGCAGAAACAAACATGGCTTCTTTTGAAAATATTGTATTACAGCGATGAAAGTACTTATTCTGAAAGTACGTACAACGAAAGCGCGCCATCTAGTCAGTGCCTTCCACCACGCAGGTGGTGACTTTGAAATAGGCGAACTGGAATAAAGGATTTAAAACCTTCAGTTCCGAAACTAACACAATATTTAACGAAATGCATGTTTTATCTATATTAATAATATCAAATCCCCAGACAAACACACCAACTTCATGGCCCCAAAGTAAGCAGAACTTGTGTTATGGATTACCATACAGCGAATTGGGCGGAAACCCAAAACAAACTTACACATATAAATATCAACAACGATGACCCGATAAAATGACTGTGTTCATCACACAAATGACCGACCACCTAGGCGTATGAGGCAGGGCTTCTACCAATACGCCACTCGAGCGTCAATTTTCCGAACACTTCCCCTAAATGGTACGATACGGAGAGTATGTAGGAGAAGTTTAAGTTCCAGCTAAGCGCCGTCAGCGCTAAGCTACAAATCCTGGTGTTTAAAAGGCCCGTAGGGTCATAAATATAAACTATCCATTTGGAATAAAAAAAAGTACGATACGGATATATAGGAACCTCGCAAAACTTGCCATGAGGTCGTCTATGTCCGGCGCATTTATTTAAATTATACCTAAACGTAAATAGAGAATATTCCTTCATATTGAAAGCCTCGGTATTGGAATTCTGTTTAGATGCTGCGGGAGATTCACACGTGAGCTAGATTAAATAACATACTCGAACATATATTCAAATTGAATGTATGTTTGTCAACAAAAATAGACATCTGAAAAAGTGGTATCCTGGCTGTTTATACAAACATTTATCGATTCCTACCGCCTTTTTTTAAACATTGCAGCAAAAGATAGGTTAACTTTTCATTGCTTAAGTTGCGTTACCATTTACCAATTTTTTTCAATTTGTATACTCTTCGCAGAAGCCTATTCGATTGTTGTTTCCAAATCTCAAGTCAAGAAAGTTTTACTTAGATATCCTTTAGGCTTCTGTAGGTACATGACGCCGGACCGCATGAAAGTGTATACGAATGAAAACCGCGCCTGCGCCGCATGGTTAGTAATAGACGTCAAGAACGACCCTAACATTTGTTGTTTTTGAGTTCCTTTGTGATAATGCTAGAAATGCAAAGTGCCCAGTTTGGCAAAAACCTTAAAACCTAAGAACGAATAGGGTGCACGAAATCAACGAGAGGAAACAACAATATAATGAGAAACGTACACAATAGTTTGCTCTCGAACGTTCCCGGTTATTACCGACTGAGTCGGACAAATGCCAAGCTCACTCTGTATGTCGAAGAAACAATACAGACTTCACTTTATATTCTTTTGTATATCTGACATAAAACAAATGGAATAGCTAAAATGTATATGTGGTGTTGCATGTTTATCGGTTTGAGAAATCCAATTGTTTTTCATCAAGTTGATTCGGTAAACTTTAGTCTCAGTAGAATGTCTTATGTAAAGATGTCTTCTGGTACTAAGCACTTTCTATTTGCACTTTCAGAATAACCACGTTTTATGTGGTTTGTTTAGGATAAAGCCAAGAAAAAACCCGTGTAATAACTGGAACAAAGGCAATTAAAACTTAAACCTTAGGTCGGCAACGCATCATTGAAAATCAATATGTAACAATAAATAAATAATAACAATAATAAAAAAATAATAATTAATAATAATCGATAGGTAACAATATAATAAATGAATACAACTAAAAATGTCTCTGGGCACGGATGTCACTTACTATAAAGTAAACTGCGTGCTCAGATAAACTGCGTGCCGATTTAAAACCAAAACTTTGAAAATCCAAATCTACTTACTACATTATGGGACAGAATATCATAGTCAGACCAGATCCAGATAATCTATATCCACGACTCTTTCTTAACTTCAATTACAAGCCAGTAATGAAACAAATAACATTTCAAGTTACATTTCAAGTTTACATCTTTCTTTTAAATGAAATATTTTTTAAATTGGTTATTTTAATTAGAATGGTACCATTCATACGAGTTATATGTGGTTAGTTATATTTATATGTACCACTTGCCTTAAACAAATGAATAAATACGGAAATCAGTATTTTACCCGAAATTTTTATGGGATCCCTACTGTATGTTGAGTACGAATTTTCATCGCTTGAACCATGAGCGCGTAAATTTTATATAAAATTTTAACAGCGACCTTTATCGATCACTCGTTTAAAACAACTTTGTTTTGAGCACATTGATTCCTCGTAATCAAAATTCCCCAGGGAGCTCTATAATTCATATATACGTATCTAAGTACACGTTATTGCGACTAAACTGCTAGATCCCAAAATATAATTCTCATGCAATTTTAACAGCTGATCCTGTTGACAGTCTATACGGTCAGCTGTTGTAATTGCATTGGTTGACAAAAAGATAATTTAGACAGCAACATCTTACATAATAATAATATAAATTTAACTTAGGTACGTACATACTTGAATAAGTTTCTACAACACTTCAAATTCAAAATATTTTTTAACTTTAATTATTCGATATATTATCGTAAATTAGGGTTTAAAATACGCACGCAGAATCTCAATTATTGCTGAACAAAGGTAAAAGTGCCAAACACAACTTCTGTAATTGACACGTACAAATACAAGATTGTTCTGCGTAATAGGTTAACGCTTTGGAATATAATATAATGAAAATGGGTTTAAATGGGTAATTACTCTTTTTTGTAATTTGATCGTAAGCAAATATTTAAACCACATCCACACAATGATTTGCACAAGAAAAGCAAACCGTCAGTCAATTAAAATAATTTTGGTCGTTTTATATAAATCTTTGAATCATTTCAAAATGTACATACGTAACTGTGTCGTTGTAATTTATTCTAGCCCAAATAAATTTCAAACTCAGCTCACACCAAACACAATCCTAGACATAACATTGAATTATGAGCATACTTATTTAGGTGACATACTTGGTAACATGAGCTGATATTTATTCAAATAAGATTGTATGATTTTATCTATGATTTAAAATTATAACTAATAAAGGCGATGGTAGCAAGTGTCTTCTACACCAATGTGAGCGTTGGTAGCAAGTGCCTTCTACACCAATGTGAGCGATGGTAGCAAGTGCCTTGTACACCAATGTGAGCGATGGTAGCAAGTGCCTTCTACACCAATGTGAGCGATGGTAGCAAGTGCCTTCTACACCAATGTGAGCGATGGTAGCAAGTGCCTTCTACACCAATGTGAGCGATGGCAGCAAGTGCCTTCCACACCAATGTGAGCGATGGTAGCAAGTGCCTTCTACACCAATGTGAGCGATGGTAGCAAGTGCCTTTTACACCAATGTGAGCGATGGTAGCAGTGCCTTCTACACCAATGTGAGCAATGGTAGTAAGTGCCTTCTACACCAATGTGAGCGATGGCAGCAAGTGCCTTCTACACCAATGTGAGCGATGGTAGTAAGTGCCTTCTACACCAATGTGAGCGATGGTAGCAAATGCCTTCTACACCAATGTGAGCGATGGTAGCAAGTGCCCTGTACACCAATGTGAGCGATGGTAGCAAGTGCCTTTTACACAAATGTGAGCGATGGTAGCAAGTTCAGTAAAATGTTGCCCTCCATGTGGCGTAGCCGTGGGACGCCCTGTACCTATAGAGTCACAACAGGTCACGTTACGAAACGAACACCACTGTGATTAGGCTCTTGCCGATTTATTATTTTTGGGGCATCTTGATTTTATTGCCTATAACAAGCGGTGCTAATATTAACGGATACTGTAAAGCCCACATTTTAAACACTCCAGAATCAACATAGAGTAATCTGCTGAATTGTAATTAGTGTACGTTATCTACCTCTACACAATGTAGCCCTTTGCAACTTACATGCTATGAATAGTATTATACAAACATTGAGCAAATTTATACCATTCAGCTAACTTTTACCAAAAAATGTTGTTAGAACCAACCAATAACAAATAAATGTTCACATTCCGTCATCTTGCGGTTAAGGAATAAAGTTTTAAATTAACTTTTGTAGGTATCCTAGTTGCAATGATTTTAACCAAACAACGAAATAGTTCCTACTACCATTCGTGAAATAACATACACATTTTACTCCAAAATGTTAATATAAGACTAGGCTTTGCCCGAGACTTCGATCACGTTTCATTCTTTAGTTTCATAGCCTTTATTCTTGATTTTTTATATTTTTTAATCTCCGAAGAAAATTAATCTACTTTACTTACAATATGTTATTTTAAGTAATATCCATACGCTAAACTGGACACATCCCGCCGTTTTTGCATGATTGAAAAAAAACATAATTGTTAAATTTGTAATATTATTAGGATTGTTATTGTCAACTGCCGTGTTTTTTGGCAGTTACTTCTGTCGCAAAATTGGCTAAACGAAATGGGTTTAAATAAAGTAGGCAGGTAGATAAAGTGAGACCTACGGGGCTTTTATCTCTACTTTTTATCTCGAAATTGTGAAGTGAAATTAGAATTTCGAATTTAATTGAGTTTTGTCATAAATATGCGTCATACTCCCACTACCAAAGTACTGAGGGTGTTTAACGCCCACCTAGCTTAATTTTAAAATAATTTCGGTATTTTTAAGAATAATACGTAATACGTAATTAAAACAAAATTGTAAACAATAGCTTACTTACATAAATCTGTAACAGTCTTTTAGAATTTTACTTATCTTACATTGGCAACGCTTCATTTATCGATATAATAACGATAACTTTCAAGGAACATTATAATAACATCGTATCTAAGGCTTTCCAAACTCTTGGTTTCATATCAAGAACAACCAAGCATTTTAGTCACCACACTAGCTTCCTGTACCTCTATTACACATTGGTGCGGAACGTCGTCGAATACGCGTCCGTCATCTGGTCCCCATATTATGAAGCACATTCTTCTCATTTAGAACGTGTACAAAAAAAGTGCCTCAAGATACTTTGCTACAGGTGCGGTCTGGCCCGCAAGTTACCTTCTTATTGTGAAAGACTGCGACATTTTAAAGTCACATCCCTGAAAACTCGTCGCCAGCACCAGGATCTGTTGCATTTACACAAGCTAATTCACTCGAAGCTTGACTCACCTAAACTTCTTTCACGACTTAACTTCAGCACTAGATTATTGTTGCGTATCAGTAAACAAAAAGTCTTCGCATTACTAACTTATAAAAATAACACTTCCTTTTTTAACCCAATAGTAAGAATGTGCAGGTTATACAACGACCTGGTGGTGACCGCGAGGGAGTTGGATGTTTTTTGTGGTCGCTACGCAACTTTCAGGAATCAAATTAAACGTATCCTCGATTGAGCCTATTGCGTCTGTAGATAAATTTCAATTGTTTATAAAATCATGTATAGTTATATTTATATTTTTTGTTGTTGTTAATGTTTAGAACTATCAATTATGTACTTAATGGTTTAAATTGATTTGGAATAATTTACTGTTTGGCAGCTGCTTATGTTTACTCACTTAATGTATGTAATGCTGTGTATACACGATTGCTGGGTACCAATCTGGCTGAAACCTATATTTTAATACTAATACATTTTTGTAACTTTCATGATTGATACCTGTGTGTGTACCTTAATAATAAATAAATAAATAAATAAATAAATAACCATAATTACTATTCATTTAAAAAACACCTTACATTAATGATTTCCATGGCTTGTCGGATGTCACTTACCATCAGGTGAGTCGCGTGCTAGTTTGCCGGCAGTGAAAATATTAAAAAGAAGGTTTGTAAAAGAAAAACCTTCTTTGGGCGTTATTTGAAATGTTGCGCCTATTGACGTCTATTTAATACAACTGGCTGCAACTGCGTAAACACTAGCGCGAAAACAAAAAATGAATTTAAAACCAAATCTCACTTCTTTTTATTCCAATTAAACTAGAAATAAACAAAAATATTAAGATAGACTTCACTTCACTTCATAAAACTCCTAAAGTTATATTTGGTTAAATTTCAGGAACTCTTGAGTATTTTCACATAACTTGTGAGGGGTAGTAGTAGGGAAAGCAATATTCTATTGGGTGCAATTAAACTAACATTGGGTATTAACGCCCCAAACATCCCATATTACTCGTACGTACGCAAAACTACTTTTATTTATTTATTTATATTGAATTGGGCAAAAATTGGTATAGTGGTCAATATCAAAAAATATTATAAAACAAAATCTGTTGTGTATAATTCTGTACCGTTTTATGTAGATTGGTTGAAATATAATGATAATTGTTGGAGATTTGTCAATGTTAGCGCAAGCGAGGTTTCGTTTGTTAAAAGGGTTCCTATTGGTCAATCCTTTGTGTTGTAGCTGCTTGTTAATGTAATCAAATCATTTTAAATTTACTTTTTATTAACTGGGCGCTACCTGGACACTGACCTTACCTTACATCAACTTACACACCATGTTTTCCGCCATAGCTAAAATTACGTTTGAAAATTGTAAAATTTTATTCACAAATTAAGTAGTTGCAAGGATCAAACTCGGGAAGTCTTTACAGACATGCTTTGAATGTTCACGTCCCGTTGGCACGAATATTTCCTTGGAACCATTCATTCTGCTTAAGGGACAATTTCTGCTTTCGTGTACTTTGCATTAATTAGTTCTGAAACATAATCTCACCCCTTCATTTATACTTCGTAAATGTAATCTTATGGGAACCCAAACCTCGAATTTCGAGATCCTGCAGGAATTAATTAAAAACCTCTATGAGATCAGCTTTCAATGTTTTGATAAGTTCTTCTGGTAAAATAATCTTTGATGAATTACTTTAGGAGGGATTAATGATAAGCGGAATGAATAGTGTTTTGATCTCTACCCATCATGATTAGATTGCATATTCTTTTTATTATTCAACATATTTGGCTTTGACCCAGTAAATTATTATAATACAAGTATGTTACACTCTAGTTCAAGAGGTATCTACATATCCTTTCTTCGGAAAAAAAAATAAATGCGGCTATCAATATCACACCCTAAAAAAATCATAACGAAAGAGGACTTTTATTTTCTTTATAATGGTAGCCGAGTAGATACATGTTACAAAGAAGTTATAATAATATAAACACAACCATCACTGTTAACATTTGAATCAAACAAATGGCTCAACGAACTGTGAAAATGTAACATTTATTTAAAATCTCTTCTTCTTAATACATTTAATTGAAAAATAAATAAATTAAAATCCAAAAATGTGGGAATACTTTTGCAGCACCCTTGGGGAAGGATCTATCAATAGCTGTACATTCAAATAAAAATTAAAACTTACTTGTCATGTTTTGTACCCTTGAGAAAATAAGTGTTGAATGTTATTACTATAAGGAATTTTGATGATCTAAAACTAATGTCGCCGGTCCAACGCTAAAACACATCATAGCTACATTTGTTCGGCTTGTACCCACATTTAATTCTAATATAGGATAAAATATGAATAATACAGTGTGTGGTCTTAGTTTGCTACGATAATATCCATAATTTTATGTCTTAGCGATTTACTTTGCAACGGACAACGCTCTCTCGAAATAATTTATTTGGATATTTTGAAAATGTATCCCTTTTTATTATTTAACTACTGTTTTCCGTAGCGTAGGTAGGAATTGTTTATAAATACTGGTTAATTTGGTTAGTTTGGAGAACTTTAATTATTTCTCATACACGGGTTGCCGCGGAAGTATTAATTGCTTGAAAGCTACGAAATGATAAAAGAGATTTTATTCATTTTGGCCTTGGATATCTCTGAATAAGTAGTTTGTGTAACTAAATTTAAATTATTTCTGACTGTCTACGTGAATTTCTAATATTAGGTCATTACATATGAAATTGGAAGGAAGGAAGAAACATAAAGAAAATTTTTTGAAAAATATAATATATTTATTTAATCAAAGTATGAACCATTGCTATCTATGAACTTTTGCCATCTGATAGGTAGTTAATTGATCCCTTTACTAAAAAAAAACCATTCGGACGGGAGTCAATAAAATCTTTGAAGACGCTTTGGACTGCCCCATCTGAGTTGAATGTTTTACCTTGCATGAAGTTATCCAAATTTCGAAAAAAATGGTAATCTGTTGGAGCAATGTCCGGGGAGTACGGTGGATGTCTTAGACATTCCAATTGAATCTCCTCTAATTTGGTAGCCGTCTGTTGTGCAGTGTGTGGTCTAGCATCGCAGTGAAGCAGCAGTGGCCTAGAGCAATTGACTAGCCGGTTGTTTAGCAGCTAGCTTTTGCATCATGGATTGCAATTGCTGACAAAAGACATATGCCGTAATCGTCTGGCCGGATTTAAGAAAGCTGTAGTGAACGACACCGGCACTAGTCAACCAAACGCTCACAAGTAACTTTTCGAGTCAATTTTCTCTTGGGGCAGGTTTTGGCTGGTTCGCCAGGGTTCAAGCATTGCGATGAGCGTTGCCGATTGTCGTACAGGATCCACTTTTCATCACAGGTAATAATTCGATTTGAAATCCTTTCATTATTGTGCTGGTTGAATAATGTAACGCAGCAGTCGATGCGCGTTTGCCAGTGTGCTGCACTCAATTCATCGGGTAACCACCTCTCAAGCTTTTTCGCCTTCCCGATTTGCTTTAAGTGGATTAAAACAGTTTTTTCACGAGCACCGCAGCTAACTCGGACGTGGTTTGCGATGGATCCACTACCACAATAGCCTTCAATTCTTCAACTTTGGTCTTCGGCCGTCCACTTGCCAGGTAATTTCCAGGACGAAAACGATGGAACTAAAAACGCACTATGTTTTCTTTTTCAACACCGCCGCCATACACCGCATTAATACTTCGAAACCAAAAGAGGAAAAAACAAATGAATCACATTTTTCAAAACACAAATGCGTGAGTAAATAGCTGTTTTGAAATTGCGATTCTTAACCAAAGGGTAGATAATGCAGATCAAAGTGGCCAGTACCACAAAACGCCAATTTCATATGTAAGGACCTAATAAATCTAAGCGGACTATGACTGTCTCGGCATAAAGAAAAAAAACTGATTGGATTGAAAAAACGAAATCTATTTATCAATTGGCATGGATGCTTATAAGAAATGAATTTACTATGAAATCATTTGGGAAATTTGATGAAAACTGGGGCGGCCTTTTAATCTGATAAAAGATTTGGTAACCTGTTTTGAGTAAAACTAAACATTTATCATAAAAACCATTTATGGCATGTTAATAAAGATAATAATCTAAATATTCTTACTGTTTAAAAAGAAAGACCAAATACAGAAATAAAACTTTATCTAAGCAATAGAATAAGATCTTTTAAAAGCAGCATATTTTCTACTCCGACAGAACCGTCTCTTAAACTTTCTTCTTGTAGGGAAATCCTTAAACTTATCACTGAGCATAATTTCTAGAACATTCGATATCCTCAACTCTAAATCTTCTGGCGGCTTGTCGTTGATCAGTATGATGGGCCGGACGAGCTGACGAGGCTCTTTTGTTTCTCTGATTAAGTCATGCGAGGTTTCATAGTTTATTCGTGAATGGTCCGTGAGAGCGATGACAGGTTCCGCGCTTTGGAACGGCTCGGAAATTGATTCGTCCCGGTCTGCGGATTGCGCCAGCATCATGGCACGCGCCGCTTCCGCGTCCAGCAACTGTAATAGCGACACAATTTTAATTAGATTTTGGTTTAAAGAAATTTGTTGTCAATACCGTTCTGAATCATCCAATCGTGCAGTTATTTTTAAACAAATGATATAAAATGCAGTGGATTTTAGAAACTTAGGGCGCATGATGTCGTTGTAAATTAGAACTGAAACTACTCGTAAGCTATATTTTTGGCTCGACGAAATCGATTTCATTGAAAGTTGTCACAGTTTGTATGTTTAAATTAGGGCAATCGAATTTGGAACGCTATCTAACGAGTAACCTGTGCTAAGAGTTCAACAGCATCAACAATGTAACATCTTGCAATATTACAAGTCGGACGAATTGCAACACAAATCAGTATGATGAAACAATTACGATATTTCACTTTGAAATAGGTAGACGACTATGACACAAAGATTTCTGAACGTTTGACATTGCAAACTCAAAACCTAAAAAGCAATAGCTACACAGTTACTGAGTCTAAAACATACGATCGAGATCCAAAACAGGTTCCTTTTACCTAGCTCTCCCATACTGACAGGAGGTATTGCAAGCAGTATCGATATCGGTATTAGCTCCCGTGTAATGTAAATGCATTACAGGAATCTAAGCATGTAAGGGAATCTCGTAGATTAGATGCGGTCTCGTTTATTGTAGTAAATTAAATCCTATAAAAGAGCTTGTAAAAATATAAAAAAATATGTTTTGTGCCGTACTACCGAAACACGTCTCTCTTTCCACGTATTCATTTACAAAATATGCAAATTTCACGAGGTCTGTGGTTCACTGAAATCCATATAAATTAGAAACAAAGCCGTAGTTCTGCTGCCACACACTCGTCGTAAAACAATTTGAGAATCAAACCCCGGTGCTGCTGGCGAACGATTACAGAGACACAGATAGAGAGTGGAATTGGATATGAAACTCGTAGTTTAGTTTTCCTTGCAATCACAATTGGCAGGTATTTCATCAGTTCATCATGCTAGTATTAGAGAAATAAGATTAAGATATTGATTAAAAAACCAAAACACATTTCGATACTTTGCCTAATTAATTAAACATTAAAACAAAAAAATATATTTCAGGTCATATTTTCTGGCGTAGAGATTTGTTATACAAACGAAAACCTATAGACAAACCTGAGAGCAGATTTTGGTTATATACTGGCATGTAAAGTATATTGCGCAGTTAGGCTACATATACATAACAGATTCTATATCACAAATGAAAATACATATCACATCCACAGTTTACTGTGTCCACAACACAATACCACACAAAGGATATCTCCGTCACAGCGAGTCAGTTCCATTGTGAGCAGAGAATCGATTAGCGCGCCCTGGTCGCCATTAAACTGCCATGTGGCCTCCTGCCAGCAATGCGACGGTAAAAGCTACAGTTTTCAACTTGAAATGCGCTTCTAATGGGAAAACTGCAATTTGAAAGCTGTGTTCTTAGTAATGGCTGGTTTAGTGTATGGAATATTGGTAAAAGTATAGAATATCTGCATTTCGGTTGCTCCTTCATTTTTAAAGAATGCTGAATGAGTGAAACTCTGATTATTGATTACCCGTATTTCTCATGTAACATGTAACCAAAAAAATGTATATGTTCTTTTTGTGTTCAAATAAATCTTGCAAATAAGCGTTTATTAAGGAGGCCTTTATCACTTGGGAGTCAGGACGCTTTCAGACTCTAACATAAAAACAAAACTCTATTTTTAGTCATTTGAATTTACGAAAACAACACGATGTTAAAAATAACTACTTATTTAAATAATATCAACAAAATATGTTTACAGTATGAAGATTGACAACCACATTACCATGTTCTCATATATGATTTTTTCTATACATAATTACTATACGTTTTCAATGTACAACACCCTCAATTTATAAGATTAAATTGTGAGTACCACATTACAAACATACCAATTACTAAAGAGGTTCCGTTGTGATATCAAAAGTAACATTACGTGACACTTTTATTTTTTATACTGTCCAATTAAAAGAAAGTGAGAAGTTCACAGCTAATTTTGTATGTGGAGTGTCCTGGACGAATGTATTATTTGTTATTTAGAAAACCTTCTGTATTTCAAAGTTGCATCATATCAAAAAAGAGCTTTTTAAGTCATATAGTGGAATCAATGATGTCTACCACTAACTTTACTCTAGTGTGAGTTCGATTTTAGCCACATTTCACACACAAGACGCATACAAAGTGGAAAGGGACTGTAGGAGTTAAGTTGTTTTAGTTCACTTGTATGTATTTAAAAGCTAGGTTAGTTAAGATTAGATTTACTTTAAGATCAGTAGCAGTAAAATCTACAAAAGTTAGGTACCGTATATAAAGTTTTTTTCAAAGTTCGTCGTCAAAGTTTCGTCGACTTGAGCTAATTCATTTCTATTTTAAATGAAAATAAAATAAAATCTTTTTATATCTATTTTTAACAGCCTTAATTATTCCATCCGAATAATAGTGAGTAAGAAACTTTAGGTTTAGTAAATTTTAATATCTTCCTTCTATTCTGTTATAATTTTTGTACCTTACTTTTACTTATTTGTTTCTAATATGAGATATCTTCTTGTCTCTTTCGTTCAGTCTAATTCAATGTATTATGATCAAATGAATATTCAGGATATTCACACCAATTACTTAGCTTAAATTCAGTTTCATCAAGATTCATTCATTAAGATTATGTTTTCAGTATTGTTCAGATAATTATCACAAGTGTATTTTTTATTGGTGAATACGCCGGATTTAAAAAGCCCTTCATGTTTATTTATCTTTGTTGGTAACATTGATTTTGCATTTATTGTTATTTGTCATCATTGGGTTATGTTGTAAAACGTTGTTTTTGTTCTACTTTTGTTTACATATTTATTCAAGGCTTGCCAACATCTTAGACATTAGATACAATCAATTAATACATACTAGTTCTTATACGCTAGCGATACAGGCTTATAGACTAAGTGCCCAGATATTTATAGGCAAACACCACATGCAAACACAGAGTAACAATGCATTAAACATTTTAGGATGTTTAAATAAAAAAAAATTAATTACCTAAGTAGGAAACAAAAATAAAAAAATAAAAATTATAACATTTGTGGTTCACATAAACGAAAATTGTTTAGCTCAAGGGGCAAAAAACATAACAAAATGTAAAAATCGAAATAGGAAACTTGGAAAAAATACGATGATACAGTGAGCCACTGATACCAGATTTTAGCCGTTGAGATGTATTAGAACGCCATTTTTAAATAATTGCAACGAAGCAGAGTGCATTTGCCAGACGTGAAAGTCTTGCCAATGGTGAATTGCACCCCAACACGGAGCGTCTGAAGGGCGGTGTAAATGACTGAGTAGGATTTCGCGGGATTTTTAAAGGAACTCCAAAATTAAACTAGCCAAGTAGCAACAGGCATCCAACAAATTATTGAGTAGTTTGTATACAAAAATTAGATCTATTAAATCTCTTTAAAATTTACTTAGTGATTGCATTCTAAACTTTTTAAGTCTGTCGTTGTAAGATAATAGTTGAGTCTTCGCATCCCTGCTGTGATTAAGGAATCGTTTCTGCAATCGATCTATACGTAGCGAGTAACAAGCATAATGTGGCCAAACTTCTAAGGATGGCATGGTTCTATTGCATAAATATAACTATCACTCATTCATCACAAATAAACAATCTATCTAATATTAACAATCGTATTCTTAACCTTATATTTTCTAATGACATTATATCCATTTCTGAAGATCCCCATCACAAACCCTTGTGCTTGCAGGTCCAGTGTGTTCACATCAACGCACTCAAATCCCATCCCCGTACTGTTTACAATTATGACCAAGCAGATTTTAACGCTGTAAATGTTAAATTAAAGGAGATTAATTGGAATGATATTTTTAATAATATGTCCTTAGAGGACTCCGTAAATTACTTCTACGAAACATTATATAGGATTCGGGATTCTTATGAGCCTGCCCGAGTTTTTACTAAGATGGACCGGTACACTCCATGGTTTCGTAGCCCGCTTATAAAATTATTTAAAAAAAAGAACAAATTTCACAATAAATATGAAAATATATCTGATTTCCATACTTTTAAAATTTTACGAATAAAGTAAAAGAGTTGGAGGCTCAAATGTACTGTAAATACGTAGCACATACTGAGAAAAATATTAGTACTAACCCCAAATCATTCTGGTCTTATGTAAAAAGTAAAAACCAAACTAATTTGCTTCCTTCTACTATGAAATATGGTGAGAGGTGCTCAGACGATGCTAGTGGAATCTGTGAAATGTTTAATTAATATTTCTGCTCCACATTTCAAAATCCAGCTACAACAACCACTTATGATCACTCTCGAACCGCGCCCAACAGTACAAGTGATCTTAATACATTCATTGTTACAAAATCTTGATCTCCCTTGACTTGCACAAAGGGTCAGGCCCAGATCATATTCCACTCATATTTATAATTAAATTTGCAAGTACATTAACAGCGCCTCTCACGCTTCTGTTTTGTCGTTCTATGGATATTGGTCAGTTGCCCTCAATTTGGAAAACCGCTTATATAACTCCGATTCATAAGAAAGGTTTTAAAAACGATAATGTAAAGTATCGACCTATTTCTAAATTGTGTCTGTTCTCTAAAGTTTTTGAGAAAATCATTTACAATTAATTGTATGTATAAATACTTTTATAAGTGAACAACATAGTTTCCTCAAGGGCAAGTCAACGGAGACAAATCTGTTGGAGTGCTCGGAGTTTCTCAGTTACCACATGGCGAAGCCTTCACAGGTTGATGTGGTTTATACGGATTACTCCAAGTGTTTCGATCGTATTGACCACATCATCCTTCTACGCAAACTACTGGAAGCAGGCATTGGAGGTAACTTGTACCGATGGCTTACCACTTATGTGGACAATAGGTGTTAGATTGTTGCCATCAATGGTTACACATCATCAGCTTAAACTATTCCTTCTGGCGTTCCCCAAGGATTCCTACTAGGACCGCTGTTATTCTCAGTTTTTATAAACGACATTAAGAAATGTATTAAATTTTCAAAAATCTTACTTAACGCGGATGACATGAAAATTATTTATCCTATCGACTGCCCTAATGATCATATAAATCTTCAATCTGACCTTAACTATCTCTTCGACTACTGCACTTCTAACAGACTTGACATTATTATATCAAAATGTTATATTTGCCCATACATCAGAAAAACGCATCCCCTTGTTTATGACTACACAATTGACAACGAGATTATAACAAGAGTAGAGTCGATCATTGACTTAGGCGTTACCTTTGACTCAAAACTTACGTTTGATAAACATATTGACAGAGTTGTAAACAAAGGCGCTAGGGCATTAGGTTTTGTATGACGCATATCCTCTGAATTTAAAAGCATTAAAACTTTTAAAATCTTATACTGCGCTTTTGTCCGAAGTCACCTAGAATATGCATCATCCGTTTGAAACCCCTTATATAATATCTATTTTAATCGCATCTAGTGATTCAGAAGAAATTCATGAGGTTCATTCAGTTCCGGTGCGGTATTTGTGACGCTGATTATTTGTCTAGGTGTGGGCGCCACCATATAGCAACACGAAGGAGGATAGCGGATACGTCCAAAATATTTAAACTACTAAATGGCAAGTTAGATGCCCCCGAACTTCTTTCTATGATCGGTATTTGCACACATACCAAACTTTGCAGAAATCCTGCTCTTCTCCTTGTTTCCACTGCAAATACCAATTATAGGAAGAATTCTTTCACAGCGAGGTCGTGCGAGCAGGTAAACATAACATGTCGAACTCATCCTCACTTTGATGCCTTTCATGCCAGCATCCAGAGCGTTAAGGCGACTCTGGCAAGATAATTTTTCTCCTATGCAATTAAATAAATACCTACCTACTTTTCTTTTTCTATATATTCTCACCAACCTATGTGTACAATCTAAGTGTTTAAAATGAGTTAATAGTCGGTAAACGTTTTTCTTTTTATGTTTTGTTATAGTCTTTGTATTTTGTGTGTGTTCTTGTCTGACTACTATCTTTTTGTCATAAGTAAAATCCTTTAATTGGCTTTCTTATAATCATTTTATTTATTGATTTAATCATCTAGCTGTTAGATTTCCAAAAATTGTTAAATAAAATAAAATAAAAAGTTTCCGATCAGGTAAAATTACGAGGAAATCTACCCATCTTGATCTTTTGACTTGACGCCATTGGATTTCTTCTAATGGGCGTAAACTAAGTCAAGAGTTTACCAGAAGGAGGCACGTAACGTGTTGAAACTCAAATAAGAAATCGATGTGCTCTAAATGAACTGGATGGGATAATTTGTGATCGAGTGATGGTTAATTTCATGCATCTAGTGATAGCCTGTTATTATCTATCACGTTACAGCCTAATCATTTCCTAAAGACAATAGCATGCTTTTTTAACTTGTTTCAAATAAATAAATTTCATTTAAAGCGATATAGTCTCTACGGCGTTATTTTTGATACACCCTATATATATTTAATATTACAAAGAAAATTTAAATATAACACATATATATGTCTGTTTAATATAGGCAAAGGATAAATATGGACAATCCTAGTCATCTGCGGTGTAAGGTTATCGTCTACAAGCCATCGAAATATCAAGCAAAAGTTTACAGGTTTCTACATTTTACCTCTACAAATTATCGTTTACTGTAAACTGTTAATATTTACTGTATTTTCAGCTGAAGCCAGATTAACTCATGAATCACGAGAACCTTGAAAATATTCACTGTCATGATTATCTTAACAAAACTTTAAGCAAAAATGAGCGAAACCGTGAAAATTTTACACAAACAAACTTCGCCTTGTCTGCTTATAGCTGTAGACGCCTAAGGAAACAAACAATTCAGCAAACTGTGTTCGCAACTCATTTTCAACAAGCAAGTCACTTGCGGTGTTACAAGAAGTTTTAACTTTGTGGGAGAAAGCAAATGTTTTTCTGAGGGGCTTGTTATTGTGGCGACGATGACTTGTATACATAAAGCCAGTCTTTATTTTTGATAAAAAAAGTGCACATTTTTTTGTAAAGAAATGTTAAATTTTTTTTTATAGGGCTTTAAGATCCATTCGAAGATTCAACCGAAACTCATACTGGTAGAATAAGAAAATTAATTAAAAAAATAAGCTTGATCGTGAAAGTATCAAAATGTATAACTTACTCGTTGTTTAATTGTGTGTTGTCAACATTAAAGACAATACATTTTACGCAAGTGAGTGCCATCCGTGAAGCCGCGCCCCACTACTTTCTTGGTCTGTACATCGTAGTGTGTGAAACAGAACCAAAAATTTTTGGGTTGTGACGTCATTCTTAACTTCACTGTAACGATTACAATAAAATTAAAAAATGAAGCCAGTTATTATAACTGGTCACTGACCATCTATAAACTCCACAAACTTTAACTTACAACTTAAATAAGATTTTTCTTTCAAACAAACTTTTCCTTTGATTAACAATCTCCTTCACATTACAGAAGGCTTGTTACTTAAGAGCCTCTACTTTCAGAGCAATATAAGTAATATTTTTAGGTTCAGACCCAGATACAACGAGCTTCTTGAAAAAGGATTTTTCCATCGTGTAATTTTATTGAACTTTCCTTTACAATATTTTCCTTTGATGTAAATTTTAACGATAGTAATAACGTCCATATAAGTACATACATTTTTTATTATGTTGGTATGATGGAATTGCAAAACTGGTAACTATTAGTAATAACGTCCATATAAGTACATACATTTTTTATTATGTTGGTATGATGGAATTGCAAAACTGGTAACTATAAAAAAAATTGTTTTAGCTCCTTTTTGAGCAGAAAATTATTTAGTTGCTTGTTTAAGTTGCGCTTCCTACACTACGCACCCACAAAAAAAAGAAAATAGATCTAAATCAAAATGTTACCGTACCCTTGTACATTATAAATTGCAAGCGACATTAAGATCCATGTTTTAATTTTGCAATATCTCCCGAATCTTTCAGCTATTTATAATGCAGTGTCAACAATTTTAAATAATGTTTTGCTTTTCTTTCATTATTTTTGAATGATACAAACAATCCTCAATACTCAATGGCGACGTCCAGACCGCAGACCCGGTGCTACCTACGTAATGAACTTCCAACGCCCACCCATATATTCATAATCAAATGTTTACATTAGCTAAGAGCTGAATGTTCTTGACTTTGGCCGCGTAGATCACACAGCAACCTAATTTATGAGAAGGTATAGTCTATATAGTCATAAAAGGTATAATATAATATAGTCAGCGTGGTATATATAAGGAGAACTTTTATTTTTAAACGTAGGTAAATTAATCAAAAATTAAATTCCAAATTAGTTATTTGAAATAGTTTAACAAGCAATCTGAAGCGTCTGGCCAAATTGATGTAAAATTTGGCAATTTGACAAATAACGATATATGAAAGTTTTCTTAGGACAGGATTCAAAATGTTTCTAAACTTTTCTACCATTGCAAAGCTTTGAATTATTGCAAGGAATTCGTAGCTCTTGTAATCTAGATTTACTCTTACTCTTACTAGCTTACGCAGAGAAGCCAATACTCTTAGTTAACTTAGGATTAATTTAAATTTACTGTAATTGCTATGTGACGGCATTTTGTTTTTATACCTAACTTTATAGATATATAGACATAACATAATAATAGATAGACATAATTTGGCATACACATATAACTACATTATGAGTGTTTTAATTGGATTTCCACTGTATCTTTGGTAGTTACAATTAGCAGACATAAAAAAATTATTTTATAAAATATCCTTGCAACGGGAACACCGTTGCGATGATGGCCATGATTGTGGCCATTATATCTTTAGATTTTAATATAAACTTTGTCTCGAACAGTTTTTGGCTTTAGCTACACATAAATAAATGCTCCTTGTCTTTTATATAATTGAAATGGTAGCTACATTACTATGTATGAAATATTATTATAAATTTAAATCATAAAGACGAAAAATTTCTTTGTCTGTTTCTTTGTTATCAATTATTTTTTTAAACTATTGTTTTTAATAAACCTCCACCAATGAAAAAAAAACTCAGGCTGTATTATAACAACATATACCCAAAGAATTAAAAGCTACACGAGTTAAACCGCATAGAACTGTACACTTGTACATTTCAGTCCGCCTATGTAGTGCCATCTAGTAATACCTGATATGAACCTACATCGTTAACTAGATTCATGCGCATAACAAACCACGCATCGCTAACCGTACTACACTAACTGGGTAATGATGTAAACAGATCGTCTCGGAACATCAATCTGGTGATCACGATGTGTTTATATTTCGTGGAAGCTGTGCTGAATCATACCACCATTATTAATTATAGACAATTTCGATCTTGACTGAAATGACCCATCAGTTTATGGTAGTAAGGCTGAGCTATTAAGAAATGGAATAGTTTTCGCAATGTTGAGGATGCTTTTGTCAAGAAGGAAACGGGTAAGGGTTGATTTAAAAACATGGAACTAACTAGTTTATTTATAATTTAAAATTTATGAGGTAATAAACACAGGTTTATTAAATTTTTTCCTTAAATAATTTTAGTAATATTTTTATTTAATAATAATATTTTTAACATTTAACATCATTTTTCTTTTTTTTAAACCGGCTTATATTGGTACCGTTTACACATTGTTTTTTTTTGATGTAAAAGATTTAAGTTAACTGAAAGAAAAAGTAAAAAGTTGCCTTTTCATTACACATACCATTTGGCTTAAAATTAACGAAACAGAAAATAAGACGCATGGCCACATCTCGAGGTAACCATACATAGTGAATAAAATAATAAATCAAACTTTTTTGTACAATCGATACCTCATCTCATCAAACAACTCAAACCCACGATACACACGCCTACAGAAACATAGTTACATAGAATCCATTTTTAAAACTAAAAAATAATTCAATCGCGTATAGACATTGACCACACATATACCAGGCGTCACATCTGATAAAGTCCACTTTTATTGTTTAAAAACTCCGTGAGAAAATCACCTCCGCATCAATCAGCTCAGTACAGCTTAAATCGTGATGTACAGACTTTGTATAACCGTCGGCTTGCGTATTTCAGTACTATTTTGTTGATGTTGATTGAAGTGATCGTAGTGAATCTGATTCACTCACCTTTGAAAACGAGTCGATTTTTTTTCAAAAGAGTAACTGTTATATGTCATGTACCGGTCAATGATTTCGAAATAATTGTGTAAGACTATACGAAAAAAATTCAATATCGATAATAGAGATGAAACTACTCATCTCTATTATCGATATTATCGGAGTAAGTAAACTCAGAACTCTGCCGTCTCAGTAGCTTGCATGTTGTTCCTCTAAGTTTAACTCATATAGAATAGAGTAGTTAGCATAGCAACTTAGTATAAAGTTAGCCTCTCTTTGTATGGACTTGGTTTTGAGCAGAAACTTCAATTTAGATTAAGTAACTTGATTATGTATCTGTAGATACACAATAATAAGACGTGCAAGGATCTAAAGTGGGGTAAAGTGCAATTATACAGGATGATTCATCGAGTAGGCTCAGTATGGGAAAGTCTGAAACTATAAGAGATAGAGATATTTGTTCTTTGAAACCATCTAATACATTTTAGAGCTACAAAAAACTGCATTCGAAGATTTTTTTTAATGTCGTAAATCAAACCCGTCATATTCCAAAAAAATTTAATGTTGTTTTAGTTATATATTATCAAATTTCTAAACTGCCTTAGTACAATACTACAGAAAAACAACTGCCCTCGGATTTGCAGACTTTAAATATAACGTTATAATAATTTCTTAGGTATTTGAGTTTCTTTACTGTCTGAGCACTTAGCTTCGGTATCATGAGATGTAAGAACTCACAGCACTCAGCGTGTACCTACAGATCATGCGATCAAATCAGCTCGAGGGTTCAGCGCCTAAACGACAGCGCTGCTATAAGACAAAATGTAAAGAGTTGCTGGTAATGAGATGCATTCCTTTTGGGAGGGTAAATTAAAGGTTGTAATAGATTTTGTCACGTAACAACCTAGCTGGAAATTCCTAGCTTCTGAAACATTTTAATTCGAAGTTTTTTAAAATAGTCTCGGTTTTTGGCAAAAAAAGCTTGTATAACTTCATTTTTTCCTGTCCTGGTAGCTAACGTTTCAGCCCTTTTTGAAACGACATGAAGCTAAAGTATCACAGTTCAATTTGATTTAAGAAAAATATACTCTCATGCTGATTAATCTTAAGCAAAATATTGTATGGAATGTATCTTACAAAATTAGAAAATAAATTCCTCATTTCAAAAGCTACCTAAACTGGTGCAAACAATACCTGTTAACAGTACTTTGTCAAAATAAACAAAAACCAACTAATATTTATACCCAGATAAAAAAAAAATTATAACAACAGAAAGGAGCTTTTTGAGAAAAGTGATTGGAAGTGAAAACTGGCTTAGATACATATCATTTTACTTTTGAACGGAATCGTAAAATGATTGCAGTTTGTTCATACAATAGTTAATACTGAGGCAACAACAAATGCGATTTAAGAGCTCAGGGAGTGGGTATTGAGCGCTGTGCATCAAATAAAAGAAAACGTCACCTCTTTATTTACGAAAACAGAAATGCTAAAGAGACTTCGTGGATTAGGAACCGAGAGTCTCATTTTGTAATCATTTTATAAATCTGTTTTATTAATGATGTGCAGTTTTCACTTTTTCTCAATCACTTTTCTCAAAAAGCTCCCGTCTGTTGTAAGCTTTTCTTTTGAATAGGTGCTAGTTTGATTTTTGTAAACATTTGTGTCATTGAAATGAGAAATTAATTTGAGAATTTTGTACTTTACTTCCCATACATTTTTTCCATACATTTGGTAAGTTTAAGGTTAGTGTTATTACGACGAAGTAAATTGCTAGAATGTTAACTACCAGAAAAAGTTCACAAGACGAAAAAAATAACTTAAGTGTTTTGGCCAAAAATCCTTAAAAATAAAAATACCAAAAAAAATCTAATGTGTCAGCACAAGCCATGTGCAGTTATAGTGTTGACAAATATATCATTTTTATATATAGAAATAGAAATAAGCTTACATAATAACATTTATTTTTATTACGTACACAATATTTTTTATAATGAAGTAAGGCACGGCCTTTTTGGAATAAGACCGGATTCGATTCCCAAGTGTTATACGAGATTTTTTTTAAATCTTTGTATGCAGTTTTTCTAAATTCTAGAATTGACAATATGGTCTCTCAATCTGTCTTTTATAGATTAGGATTTTCCCATTCTGACCCATTTCGATAAACAATGAATAGGTAATCAATAATATAAAAAATCCCCAGACAAACACACCAACTGTAAGCCCCAAAGTAAGCAGACCTTGTGTTATGGATGGCCATGCAGCGACCTGGGGGGAACCCAAAATAAACATACGTATACAAATAAATATTTAAAACTGTGACCCGAAAACAAATATCTCAAGTGAATGCCCCGATCAGGACTTGAACCTAGAACTCCGGCGCATGAGACAGGGCTAATACCGCTTACGCTACTCAGCCGTCATTCTGAGGTGTAGATGAAAGCGCTCTCATTAAAATCAAAATTGTAACATGTCACCTATTATGAAGCGTTAATGATTTTTTTACTGTAAAAACGATTTATATAAGCTATAAAATAAATCAAATAAAAAATCATTAAAACAAATTAAGCAATCCGTCGGTTGAAACGTAATCGTCAGCCGGTTCAAATAAACAGACACAATAACTTCCTTATTTTTGGTTTTAATTAACAAGTCGGTCGGTCTTTGATGTGCATGTGTATAGTGGGCTGATAATTGTAGCCGCATTATTGTGGGACGTGCCCTGTATCTGTAGCTGGACCTTGTTTATGTGTGCACTCATAATCTACCATGTAGACTCAACAAAAGTATATTAAGACATTACCAAGTCCAAGATAATGGTGTATTCAGGAGGTGAAAACACTACATGCTACACATGTGCCACACTTATTTCTGAAGAAACTAGTAAAACTGTTCTTTGTCATTAAAAAAAGTAGTCCAGGTGCGATTTCTTGAGACTAGTATAGACAAGTATTGATTTAGTGTCCAAATATAAACAAATACTAACTCGAAGTGTACAAAATCAATTGTGTGTTATTAAATAACGAACTTTCGGCTAGTCACGCCTACTCTAGTTCAAATTTCTTATCATACGAAGACGCTTTACAGCATATAAACAATGACCAGGGAAGTGAATATCTGTATTCTGAATATATAACTCATACTAACCCCGGCTCAGTTTTGAAAAGTTAGTATAAGCTTCAAAAGCGTAATGCTAAACTAAATCAATAAACTTTGGATAAACCGCAATTAAACCCTATATTTAAAATTACAAACCTTGTGTTTATCCCTAGAAGCAGTATACAGCACCCACGCCACGTACACGAACATGATTAGAGCCGGCACCACGAGACTGGCCACCACTGGGATGCGTCTGACCCAGGCGTGGTAGATGGCCAGCAGGAAGAGACAAATGCCGACTAAGATGGCTATGTAGCGTCCGGTGCGTTGGCGCTCCTCCTGTGGAAAGAAGATAGGAAAAGCTTTATGTATTCAATACTTTTTTTTATTCGGATTATCTCTAAAAATCGTAAATTGATTACGTAAGACCACTTGTGAGAAGTCTTTAGATTTAAGTTGATTTCAAAAAACCATAAACCTAAAGCAATTTACGTCAAGGTTTAACCTTACTCTACACACTTTACAGAACTGATCGTCCTAGACTTCATAGTGACAAGTAAATGGTACTTTTGGTAGCCCATGTCAAATTCAACAATAAATTAGGAGTTTATTTATTTATTTGTTACAAAATCCACAGCTCTATAACAGATTTCAGGTTAGCATATAGTGATAATAGATAAAGCCAATTAGGGATTTACATTTTTTTGCTGATTAGCACAGATGGTGTTACATTAAATAATAATAAAAAAAATAATTTAAAAAAACATATTGAGATGAAGGTATAAACTTCACTATTTATCAAAATTCACAAATTCACAAAGTGAAATGAATGTAGGATTGTGCGTGGATGCATGTGTGAGTCAGTGAGTGTGTGTGTAAGTATGTGTATGTGTGTGTATGTGTGTGATTTAATCAATTTTTGTTTAGTTTAGTGTTTAGTGATCTGATTATGTTAGCCTTAAAACTATTTTTGGCTTCGTGAAATATATCAGAGTCCTTAGCAAGCATTCCGTTATAAGTACACAACATTCTATTTATGGAAGAGTTTTTGGCATAATTTGTCTTGGAGGTATCTGTACTTAACAAATTTGTGTGTCTTGTTCTTCTGATAAGCGTGTTTAATTTAAGAGCGATGTTAGTGAGCTGAGTACTATCTACCGGACCGTTGCATATATTGTGAAGGAAAAGCATATCCAGAAGATGGCGGCGATTATGTTGGGATAATATTTTGTGGTATATGCAGGTGTACTGTGTAAGATGGTAATTACGTGAACGATAATTGAGGTGTTTAACTAATATCCTTTTGATCGACTCTATGCTATCGCTATACGTAGTGTAAGGGTATTCCAAATTGTACTACAGTATTCCAGGGTACTTCTTACAAAGCTGTAGAAAAATAGCTTAAGGCAACTTAAGTCCGAAAAAGCAGCAGAGACTCGTAATATAAAACCAAGATTTTTATAAGCTTTGGTAATAAAGCTGTTAATATGTTCGTTGTAGGTTAACTTTGAATCCAAAAGCACACCTAGATCGCAAACGATGTTAGTACCGAGAATTTGAGTATTTTCGAAGTGATAAAGGGTCTCAATAGACTTCGTTTTTCGAGTAAAACTTATGTGCTTACAGTTAGTGATGTTAACACTGATGCGATTGTTACTATAGTAATCATATAGACGATTGAGATCTAATTGTAGTTTAATTCAATCAGACTCATTTTTTATCGGTAGGTATATTTTTGTGTCATCCACATACATTATGAATTTGGAGTGAACAATACATTGGCCTAAGTCATATAAGTACACTGAGTAAAGTAACGGTCCCGGTATAGACCCCTATGGTACTCGGAAGGTACACATAAATAGTTAGATCGATATCTAAGTAGATTACCAGAGATGCCTATCTCCTAGAGCTTTCTTAACAGAAAGACATGATCAAAACGGTCAAAAGCTTTTTCAAAGTCCGTGTAGATCACGTCAACCTGCCCACCTCCGTCCATATCTCTGAGAACATCGTGTGTTAATACAGCATGAGTAATTTGCATTGATCTTCCTCGCATAAAACCGTGTTGCTGTTCTGGAATAAAGTGCCTAAATTTGGGGTAAATATGATCGTATACTATCCTTTCCGCTAATTTACTCAGGACATTTAATTTTGATATAGGTCTGCAGTTACCTTTTTTGTGAATAGGGATAACGTGTGCATTTTTCCAAGCCTTAAGAAAAACTCCAGCATCAAAACAACGATTAAATATGTATGTAACGGGCGCTGAGAGTGATTTTGCGCATCTAACAAAGAAACAAAGAACAAAGGTGGTAACCCGTCGCTACCCGATCCTTTGGTTATGTCTAACCGCGATAATTTGACGACCGATTGGTGTAGTGGTAAGTAGCTTTGCCTCATACGCCGAAGGTCCCAGGTTCGAGTCCTGGCTGGGGCATGCATTTGTGTGATGAACACAGATGTTTGTTCTCGGGTCATGGTTGTTTGTATTTATATATGTATGTTTGTTCTGGGATCCCCCCCAGTTCCATGTATGGTCATCCATAACACAAGCTCTGCTTACTTTGGGGCCATACAGTTGGTGTGTTTGTCTGGGGATTCATTATTATTATTTATTATAATAGTTTTTCACAGTGGGCCGTGTTTATTGTGATTTGCACTGAAGGATCGCCATCGGATAGTTCAGGTAAAGTTATTATTTGATTAGAATGATCAAGTAGGACACTAAAGTTCATCAGAAAAAAAACGTTCAATGTCGCACTTATGTCTAAACCACCACTTATATTTTCTCCGTTGTAGTTCATGTCAGCAGGGTATCTGGATTTGTTTTTTTTTTATATAATTCCAAAAAAATTTGGAACAAGAGTTTATTTTATTTTGAGACCAGTCTATATAAGTGTTAAAACATTTAGAATGCATTTTTTTTTGGCTTGATCTCAGTAAAGAAAAGTCGTTGTAGTCGTTAAGGTTCCTAAAGCGTTTCCAGCGTGCGTTTTGCTTGGCCTTTTCTTTACTGAGGTGGATCAATGCACTACTGTACCAAACCGGGTAAGGATGATTTCCCGTTAATTTTACTTTTGGGACATATTGGTCGATTATGGTGTTTAAAGTTCGATAAAATAATTAATTACAGCCGTCAATGTCAAGTTTATTAAATTGGTTTAACCAATCAATTTTACAGATTTCATAATTAATTTTTTCATAGTTAGCATTGTTACACTTGTATAGATAATCTATATTCTATCTCGACATTTTGGGATACTTTATCTCGATATTATATCGATATTATAATGTCCTTGGTCTCGAATATCAAACCGTTACACTTAAATGGATATTGTGATCATTTGTTGAATATGAAAAATGTACAAAATAGCATGATACCTGCAAAATAACATTTTAAATTATTCTGCTAAATGGTTAGAGGAGGCTTCGTAAAAAACGCGACATTTTTTCAAGGAAAAAACTCTGTCAATTCGCCGGAGGCAACCGAGGGGAGAGATATACTGCCTAAACGTTTCAGAAACCACCCCTAGTCTGCATTAAGCTTCGTCAGCTATATACGAGTTTAGTGCTATATTAAAAAATATATTTTTCTTAAACCGATTTTGCTCGTGAAAAGAATATTGACGAATCCTTATTTTTCGTAAACAGAGAGGGTTTAGAAAAGTAACTAGTACTTTTGTTTATTCTTTTTTTAATGTGAATTTCCATAATATTAGCTTCATGTGTAGAAGTCTCAAAAAAATAGTTAATTTATAAAGCTTGATTTGACTCGATCAGTTTGTTTTAGCTCCTGTTATTTTTTATTAGGATTGATTGTGACCAAGCACAACTATTTATTTTTGTAATGTAATTTTTAAATATAGGAAATTATAGTCACTTCAGAATGTAAGGACTCATTTTTATGTAAGAATTCTTTTTTTATATGCTTAATAGTGAAAATGATTTATTACTCACTGGAGTCCTTATCCTTCGCTGTATAGCTTATGCCTTAGCCGGCGAGTTTGAGATTTTATCTCTTAACATAACTTGAAAACGAAACCGTTTCTTTACTTTTGGGCTTATCACTTGTGTGTGTGTGAGTGCTTGCCTTGAGTGCGTGACTTTAAAAGTCTTTGTGCCTAAGGATGTTACCACACCAATCGATCGATCATTGGTGTGGTAGAAACTGTCGATCGACGTCGACTGTTCCATTCTACTATCGATCGATGGCGACGATCGATCGATTGGTCTGGTAGAAACTGTCAAGCGACGTCTACTGTTCCATTCTACCATCGATCGTTGGCGTCGATTGACGATCGATCGATTGGTGTGGTAGAAACTGCCGATCTACGTCGACTGTTCCATTCTACCATGAATCGACGGCGTTGATCGACGCCATGATTAAGTTAAAGGTATGGATAAACCTTTACGTGTCATTATTATCATGGTTGGTTGGTGATAGTAGTAACTACCTATATAAATGTAGGTAATTTGAAATCGTAACCTCAAAATTAGTACTTATTGAATTGCAATTATTATTGTTCCTAGACATACTCCGTAATATATATATTTTTAAAGTGGATCCGGTTTGTATGTCCTATAGTTTTAGATATTTTTGGCTTCTAAACGCTCCACTTTAACTCTAACTAAAACCATGTATGGCGGACTGCCAATGTTCTTTCCTCTTTTTCGTTGTATGTTGAGAAGTTTTTTACGTGTACATGGCTACGCTATATGTTCCGTGCGTGTATGATGACTAAAATTTCATATGCTTGACGTTAGTCCATGTTAATTTATTAGTGTTTGTTAGTTTACCTTTACAGCTGATGAAGACTTGGGTTTCTTGTTCAATAGCTGCACCGACCCATGCAAATTCATGTTTGTTGTACAGTACCGGAACCTAAACTGAAAATAAACTTTAAATGAATTTAAAAAATTATTTAGAGTCCAATGAGTATATTTCGAAGAATCAGTTTGGATTTAGACCCGAGAAATCGACTGATGACGCCATTATCAAACTTATCTCTAAAATAACGCAATATGTCGATAGAGGTGATAAGTGCATAGGTGTCTTTATTGACGTAAAAAAAGCATTTGATACCGTGTCTCTTCCCATTTTACTTAATCGAATAGAAAATGTAGGAACCCGGGGTATTGTCTTATCTTGGTTTCGCAGTTACTTAACTGGTAGATCTCAGTGCGTCCGAGTAGCTAATTATCTTAGTGACAAACTATTGTGTTCATATAGTATTCCACAGGGCAGTACCCTGGCACCTACTCTTTTCCTGGTGTACGTAAATCAGCTCGCTGACCTAGAGCTTCTATATATGCTGATGATACAGCTATTTTGTTTCACGACAGAACTTGGGAGCAAACCAAGATCTTAGCTGAGAAGGGACTGACTAAAATAGCTGCCTGGCTCGGTGATAGTCTTTTCTCTCTAAACGCGTCTAAAACCACATATTTATTTTAGCAAAACTAAATTTTCAAAACCCAAGAACGACCCTGACTTACATATTTACTCTTCTACGTGCAAGACTTCTAGTGATGTACGACCATGTAATTGTCCAAAACTGCTTCATTCATCAACAGTCAAGTACCTCGGGGTTACAGTCGATGACAAACTTCAATGGACTCCACATATCAAAAGTTTATGCAAAAGAATAAGGAAATTAATTTACGTTTTCAAGTGTCCGCGGTCAGTAGCTAACCCTGAACTTCTATTAGACATTTAGTTCTCTGTGTCAACCTGTCATTACCTATGGGATATGTTCGTGGGGTGGTGCGAGTAAAACTCATTTAATAGATGCAGAAAGAGCACAGCGTGCACTGCTGAGAGTTTTACTTAGCCTACCTCATCGACATCCTACATTACAGGTTCATGAAAATTCACAGACACTCAGCGTGAGAAAATTATTCATATACCAATGCTTAAGACGCTTTCATAACGTTCACCAACAAACCAACTTGTTACTACAAATAGCGAGAGAAGGAACAATATTGATAAATATTCAGCCCCAAAAATAAATAGCGTTTTTGCGAAAAGACACTATTACCACATAGCACCCGTATTATATAATCAGTTCAATAGAATCTTCAAAAGTAAAATATATACCAATCAACAAATTAAATCCAAAATAATTCACTGGCTGAAACCCCTTGACTACAACGACACTTCAGTGTACATTGCATTATATTTTGCTCTGTTAGCAAAATAAACAGTATCAGAGCTATGTATGTATATAAATATATTTATTTTTGTTCTTTTCTTTAATAACCTGTTTCTTCACGCACATATACACTCACACACACACACACACACACATACAAACACACAAATACACACACGCATACATACACACGCAGTGAGACATATTTTCTTTCTGTGTATTCGCAGACCTAAATATAATAATTATATTAACCTAAAGTTATAAAATTTATATATTTCCATGTAAATTTCTTTTAATCTTTCATATCTGTGTTACTGAACTGTATTAGTTTGTAGTCCTATTTGTAACATTCACCAAATCCCTAGTCGTGTCATGTAAATTTATAAACTAGCTTCTGTACCACAGATCTTCCTATTTCAGAAGCTAGTGATACCTTAACTTATGTACCAAAGTGTTTGTTGCAATAAAGTTTTATTATTATATTATTATTATAATCATCCATTACGAGGAGACAAACTTCTGCATTCATCATACAAACATATTAGAATTCTATAATATAGTATAGAAGATAGTGTTACCGCCATCCACAGCATTAGGCGGATATATTATTATGAACATTATTTTATTACATATAAATTGTTTCAACAATAAAATTAAATATTCATAATAATGAAAGAAAATTAGATGCCGTTTTCACAAAAATTTTAGTATTAAAACATTACTAATTTGTTGGCTCCTAAACATTTATATTTACAAAATTATTCCTACCTCTGAGCTCCTAAAATTGTATAATGCAGAAGGAGTTTTGTAAAAAGATTACAATGGCCGAAAAATGCTTTGAGTAGTATTATTATTTTAAAGTTAAAAATTTTATTCATTCTTAGCATTTCACATAATTGGATATAATTTAAAAGCTCAGCAGTAAAAGAAAAAGCTTTCAAATGTCTAACTTTATAAGGGAGTTTCAGAATTTTTTAGATCTGAGCAAGAACAATCCAAGCTTTCTCGTAAAACTTTTTATTACTTAATTTTCTTCTGTTTGACAAAAAATTAAATTGAAGAGTGCATTTTATGTTTGAAATCGTGTTATTTTAAGTTTGATATTGGCATTACACACATCAATTGGGATTAATTAAGGTGAAAGAGGCATAAATAGATATTCTTAAACACCAGATTTGTTATATTTTTATGTTGTCATTGTCTTGTAAGGCGCATCGTAAACTTTAATGTATTCAAACAAATTAATTTATGTAGCATTTCCCAAATGTAACGTTTTTTAAATGCAAGGTCCGAACAGAAAAATTAATATACGAAAATTATATAATTTACATAATTAATAATATAGTTTTCTTAAAACCGACTTACCGGAAACCGACATTAACAAAGCACTTACCTCCGAAAATCTCAATCAATCACTAAAACATCTCATATGAATAAAATAACTCCATTTTTTTTTTACTCTGCGTAAGCTCAACCGACGCGTTCTGTGAAATAAAGCCCCGCGCACACTGCCCGGTAGAAGTAAACATCTTACTGCATTTACATGTTGCTTACACATCGAGTTAAAATCTCGTAAAACCGCCGAAACAGAAACTAGTGATGTTCGTAAGTACTCGTAACAGAGCTGCAACTGTTATATATATAATGTTTTATAGTTATTTTAAATTTGTAAATGGGTTAGGACGGTAAACCGCAATATTGTTCGGGTTTTATGTTCTAATAAACTGTTTAATGTGATAATAGTAGTTAGGTTTTAAGTGGACTGACTATATAAAAGAATATCTTAAAAGTATCAAGATAGTTTAGTAATGAAATTGTTTATAATTGTGATGCACAAATAGCGGGTTTGGGGGTTAAAATAATAGCCAGCAGGTAACGGTCGCTATAATTGGACAAAGCATTGTCTGATAAAAAATAATTCAAACCGACAACAAATAGCAGATTAAAGTTTTAATACTATATTTGTAAATTGATAAAGTTTGTAAGTGTGTATGCTGTTTTTCTGGAAATAATAAGCTAATATTTGGGAAAATTTTGATAATGTTATAGAATCTAATAACGTTTTATTTCTTCAATAATTAAGAAACTAATAACAGTAGTTTTTGCCCGCGACTTCTTTATCATTATGACCCATCGCCGGTAAAAATTTAGATGGAGTAACTCCAGATCAGCCCCTTTTTCGTAGTTGAGAAATTACCATACAAACATTTAACCTTAATATCTGTCATCTTATCACATGAGCAGGGCTAGAATTTAAATTTCGAATAATCGTTTTGATGGATCATAGAGAAATAAAAAAATAATAATTATAACTGCTACTTTTTTTTATACTTAAATTAAAGGAAATAAAATACAAATTAGCATAAGAAAACCACTAAGGTTTGTAAGATACCTAATGCTAACCAAAACTAAAACTATACAGCAGAACTAAAACTTAAATAAAGCAGGAAAGCAATTAATTATTCTGTAATTTATTTTATCATCGAAAATCCTGGCAGAATCCAGATTTTGTTGATCAATTCGCGGAAATCAGTAAGTAATCTTTAAGCGGAGATTAAAAACAACAATATCCGGAGTTACGGTATACAAAGGAAAAATTTTAACCATAATAGAAAACGTTAATATCGTTTGAAACGTATTAAAACTTATTATTATTTTGCATCTTATTATTTTCTTTTGCCAGATATACCGAGTTAGAATACGAAGGATATAAGTTTATGTACCTATATAAATGAAGATATATTTTTTATGCAATTTGTGCTAACTGTGGATCACAACTACCACGCAAATTCTTAATTCAGTCTAATTTATTTATATTTGTTAATTTATTTATCTTAAAAGTGATTTTTATTGTTTCAGCCTGATATATTTTTCAAATTCATCAATTGTAATCATTGAGACTAAACACCCTTTAACAAAAGCCTTTAATAAAATACTTCAAATTTTTTTTTGTAAATACTGGGGTATTTTATAGAGGCAGACATGATTGATCAAGACAAATTACTTTATCAACTGGATTTTAATGAACCTCCTATTTCACTTGGAAGGTGTGTCCGGGGTCAAATGAAAATTGAGTCTTTTTTAGGGATTCAATTTGTCTCCTCTAAAGGTGATGGGTTTATTTCGATAGATACCTTTTACTTTTCTCTCGGTTACAATTTTATATTTTTATCGGCTTTGCATCGGAAATCCTTCTATAAAAATTGCTTTCGCAAAACCCAGCTAGAACCCGTGTCGTTCTGAAAATTAAAAAATTTATGCATATTATAAAATTCAATGGAATAGCCAAAATCGTATTATAGAAAAAAATAACTGCTACTTAAAATGGAAACTTAGCTTAAACTTTCAATTATGCTATTGAATATTATGATAAGTAAGTTTTAAATAAACTCCACCTTGAAGGAGATGTTACGGATAACATTTCTAAAGACACAAGACAAAAAGCGAACAGTTAATAGATTTTTGTTAACAATTTTTTTTATTTTTTTTGTTGGAAAACGTTTAAACGATTGTCTTCTATCTCACAATTGTGATAGTCTACTTTTATTTAAGGTCTGAATTAGATTTTCTTACTGCTTACACAAAATAGCTTCATACGCTACACGTGACTTCGTGCTCGTAAATTCCATTCCCTTTGCATTATTTCGGGAAAAAAACATAATCAGTTAGTTTTACAAGAAGTACAAAACCTAACTTTTATTAATTCTATATCTTATCTTTTCCTTACTGAAATAAAAGACTGACTTTTTTCCTCTCTTGCACAGGTACTCAAGATCAGGCGTTGATTGCTTTATACATCGTTTTGAATATACTAAATGAAGCAAAGGGTTGAGTTCAAAATGTTCGTGCCGTCGGCACCACATGTTTCAGTAAAATATACAGTTATAATTATTTTTATTATAATAATCAATAAGGTTTATACCATATTTTATAATCACATGAGCTAAATACTAATTAGTTTTTTTTTTTTATTTTTAGTGTTAAAATAGCCATCGTTAGAGTAAACTTATAATAACTCTATTGTATTGCACCACAAATTCTTTAAATCTAAAAATATTTGTTATTCATTTAATATTCCCAATCAAATGGAAAAATAAACAATTAACTACTGATTAATTATTTATTTTGTTAGTTTTCTATCTCATTCGTAAGTATGCTGCATTCACTTGTTGCACAAAAACAAAGCAAATGTTTTTTTTTTATTGAGGGTTGCCGATCAAAGAATATAATTTCGCACATAAAGCCAAGCAATAAAAAGCACAAAAATAAAATATTTGACTATAAAGCTGACATAAATATATATTTTGTGATATTATTTAATATGTTATGATTTCGACATTTTTCAAAGTAATTAATTCAACTGAATATCTATGTCATCTATTTTAAGTCATAAAGATTACCTCAAGTATTTCTTTTTGCATAATGTTTAACCTATAGTTCGAGAACCTTGTCTGTGTCGGTAAAGATGCAAGCAGTTACATGTTCTTTGATTTGCTTTTATGTCTTTTATATATTTATATACATAATTTGGTTCTGACTTTCTTTTTAGTAATTATTATAAAATGTTATAAAAATTAAGGTATAGTCATTTTTTGCGTAATGTACTGAAATCAAAAGCTTATGGAGGGCCGGGAATGAACTCAACTATTTAAAAGGACCTTAAATCTAAAAAAAGAATTTATTCCAAATTAAATTACTAGCTACAATGTAGACTGAATTCAACTCCTTTAGAATACCCCTGTACAGCTCTATTACATAATCTCTAATTGCTGTCTGTTGCTATAACAGTTATAGCGAAAGTTGTTGAATGGGCCCGTCTCACATTAAACGCAATGGTTCGAGCCCTCGTTAGCATTGCGTGCAAACTTCTACATCGCGCCGCGTGTTCGTGATAGCACTGTATTCGAAAAGAGCTGTTTTATTATTTTTTATGAAAATGTTGATGGGGAAAGCAATTTTTAACGTAGCTTTCTCTTTTCATCGAGTTTTACATATATTCTGACTGGGTACCAGTTAGAATTCCTTAAACTATTGCCTAAGATGTATCATAATATACTTTGTCATTTTATACAAACGTAACTTTCTAACATTGAATTATTATTACTACGTATAGAGCAGGCATGTCAAACAAAATTATTGCCCAACACGATGACATATTTATTATCCAATAATGGCATAAAGAAAATTTTAAATTTAAATTGTTTACATCGAATTGTCGGTGGGATGTTTATATAATTTATGTTCCCAAAGAAAAAAAAATCATGCGTTCAGATGCGACAAACTGTTTACACGCCTGCTAGTCCGGTCAAAACAGACATTTCAATTTACAAAATATTGTCTAGAGCTGAAAGATGGTACAGTCCCTTAGGAAGTTATAGCGAAAACAATAAAAAGTGCCAATTGATTTCATATGTGCTAAAAAAGTGGTTTAAAGATAAGAGCAAAAAAATTAAGTTTTTGTTTTAAATTAAAATATATTAGGTATACATATGAAATTGGCGTTATGAAAGGGAGGAACATAAAGTCAATAAAAAAAAATTTATATATTTATTTAATCAAAGTATGAACCATTGCTATCTATGCACTTTTGCCATCTGACAGGTAGTTCATTGATCCCTTTACTAAAAAAAAACCATTCGCACGGGAATCAATAAAATCTTTGAAGACGGTTTGGACTGCCCCATCAGAGTTGAAAATTTTCCTCTGCAAGAAGTATCTAAATTTCGAAAAAAATGGTAAACTGTTAAAGCAAGGTCCGGAGAATACAGTGGATGTCTTAGACATTCCAATTGAAACTCCTCTAATTTGGTAGCTGTCTGTTGTGCAGTGTGTGGTCTAGCGTTGTCCTGAAGCAGCAGTGGCCTAGAAGCAATTGACCAGCCTCAGTAGTTTAGCAGCTAGCTTTTCCATCATGTTTGCAGTTGCTGTCAAAAGACATCTGCCGCAATCGTCTGGCCAGATTTAAGAAAGCTGTAGGCACACACCGGCACTAGACCACCAATCGCTCACAAGTACTTTTTTCGAGTAAATTTTCACTTGGGGCAGGATTTGGCTGGTCCGCCAGGGTTCAACTATTACAAGATCCATTATATATATCCATTATTGTGCCGGTTGGGTAATGTAAGAAAGCACAGCAGTCGACGCGCGTTTGTCGGTTTGCTGTACTCAATTCATGAGGTACCCATCTCTCAAGCTTTTTCAACTTCCCAATTTGCTTCAAGTGGAAAACAGTTTTGTCACTAACACCACAGCCTACAGCTAACTCGGACGTGGTTTGCGATGGATCGATAGCCTTTAATTCTTCATTATCAACTTTAGTCTCCGGCCGTCCACGGGGCTTGTTCTGCGGGTCGAAATTTCCAGAACGAAAAAGTTGGAACCAAAAACGCACTGTGTTTTCTTTTGCGACACCGCCGCTTTACAGAGCATTAATACTTCGAACCGTTTCTGGGCACTGGTGCCGCGGTGGAACTCGTACTCGTAAATAACGCGATATTTCAAGTTTTCCATTTTATAAACTAAATGACGCAAAGGAAAAACCAAAAGAGAAAAAAACAAATGAATTACGGTTTTTGAAAAACAAATGCATGAGTAAACAGCCGTATAAATTGAAATTGGATTTCTTAACCAAAGAGGAGATATTACAGATCAAAGTGGCCAGTACGACAAAACGCCAATTTCATATATAATGACCTAATATATTAGGTCTTTACCTATGAAATTGCCGTTTTTCACGAAATAAATATTTTTTTATATATTTTTTATTTCTATTAATCAAAATAATCACCCATGAAATCAATGCATGTTTGCCAACGCATTGGTAGCTTATTGATGCCTTTCTTGAAGAAATCAGCTGGACGGGAGGCAACAAATTCTTCAAAGGCATTTTGTACTGCCTCTCGGGTATTGAATTTTTTTCCCGCCAAGAAGTTATCCAAATTCTGGAAAAAGTAGAAGTCTGTAGGCGCAAGGTCTGGAGAGTACGGCGGATGACGGAGAACTTCCAACTCCAACTCTTGTAGCTTGGAGACCGTCTGCTGTGCAGTATGACGTCGCGCGTTGTCGTGCAGGAGCAGTGGAGCCGAACGATTGACCAAAGCTGGTTGCAGACGTGCGAGCTTCTCCATCATTGTGTTCAGTTCTTCACAGTACACATCTGCAGTAATGCTTGTCCCGTTTGGCAAGAAGCTGTGATGAATTACACCCGCGTTAGACCACCAAACAGTGGCCATCACTTTTCTAGGGGTAAGTTTTCGTTTAGGGCATTGTTTGGGTGCTGAACCAGGGTCCAACCAACTTGCTGAGCGCTTACGATTGTCAAACAAGATCCATTTCTCGTCACAAGTAACAATGCGGTTCAGAATTCCTTCATTTGTATGCCTGCTGAGCAGTGCAAGGCACGTCTCCACGCGTACTTCGCGCTGGCGGTCATTGAGTTCGTGGGGTACCCATTTGTCAAGCTTTTTTACCTTGCCAATTTGACGCAAATGGACCAATATTGTTTTGATGCTAACGTCGAAAGCTGCTGCTAATTCAGCCGTGGATTGAGTTTCATCAGCTTCCACAATTGCCTTTAATTCGTCATTGTCGACCAAAGTTTTCGGACGACCACGGGGTTCATTTTTCAGGTCAAAATTTCCAGAACGGAAGCGGGTAAAATAATAACGGGTGGTGCGTTCGTTTGTAGTGTTCGCTCCGTAAACGTCGTTGATGTTGCGTGCCGCTTGTGCCGCTTTGCTGCCACGACGGTACTCATACTCCATAATTACTCGAATTTTTAACTTATCCATGATGACGAAAAATGTTCGAATGCGTTGAAAACAAAACACTTACTATTAAACAAATGACGATTTTAGAAAAAGAATTCCATGTTTGTCAAATAAAATTAATTTGAAATTAGAATTATCAGTCAAAAAAAAATATATTCATTTGAAATGGCCAGTACGGCAAAACGGCAGTTTCATAGGTAAAGACTTATTATTAAATTCGTCGAATAGGAACAAATAATTGACGTTGGATTGGCGTTTGAGAGCAGGAGACATAAATACAGTTTTTATTCATTACCGTTTTCTTTCAAATTTCTAAAAGATTCCTGTGATTGCAGCATTACAACTTGTATAAAAAAATTAACTGAACGATGCACAGTACCTAATACACCTTTCCTAAATAATATTATCATAAAAAACACATATTACATTTTTTCTCATATTCATTCATTCATTCATATTACAGTCTTCAATTTTTTTTAATTTTTACATTGTTTTCACTCAATCTTTTTCTTCTCGATCTTTAATCTTACGCGCATATGATATGCTCTCATGATATGATATAATATGATATGATATGCTAGCAAGCGACTCATTGGTGTGCAGTGCAATCTCCGCAGTTGCACCGAGCAGAGCACCGACGTGCGTCGTCTTCTCTTCTCTTAGCTCAAAGATTGCTTGCAATTTTTTTTATAACATAAAAATATCTGCTTTTTATCAATATCACTAATAATTTAAAGGTTAATTTATAGATTCACAATTTAGTTCACAGAATTTAGGTTTCATCGTCAATCGTCATAATCGATGATAAAGTTTCTGCGCAAAATATTTGAAGTTTAAGGCGATAAATATCTAAATAGCACGCCGTATTGTATTAGAGAAACAATAATTTGAATCCTGCAAAATATTAACATAATATTATACCTACACCGCATTAAAATAGGTTGTAAATTTTCTTTTATTCCAATAGAAAGTTATAAAACCTGACATATCAAAACCTTCAGTGTATCTAAATTTTATGCTCAATTTATTTAAGATTTAATGCATCAAAATATTATAAAAATGGTGTATTCGAGAAGAAAACGTAGACATCGTCTAGACGTTGTTCGTCGCTGTTATCTGCTCACTCCTCTGCATATCCATACAGCTGACTAGGAATTTGCAAATCAAAATAATGTTCTGAGAACATACTATTCAAATTATGAACCTTTCATTGTCTTTAACTATTGTTATTCTATACTATTGCAGTACTGCGTTTTAAACATTACACCTATAAAGTTTTTTTTTATTTTTTTTTAAATCTTTATTTGTTTAGGGACTTTTATTACAATATAATACGTAAGTCCCATTGTACCTTATTCTAACTTATAAACTATTTAAATATTCATACATTGAACGAAACTAGTTAATAAGCATTTTATAAACATCTAATGCGGCTTTTGAAGTGGGATTAGCAAGAATCTCTACAAACCAACCATATTGTATACATTTAAACAGTACAACTGAAGTAACGGCTCTCGCTGACTTTGATATTTGGCACAAGCCACCAATAGGTGTTGGACATCATCGATTTTTCCACAAATTCCGCAATTTGGCGATTCTAACTTTTTCATAAGATATTTAAATCTATCGGATGGATAGTGCCCTGAGCGCAGTCTATATGCCATTATAATATAAGTTTTGGCAATTGTTTTCTGTACAAACCAGGGCTTATGAGGAAGCTGACATTGGATAATTTTGTACCAAATACCGTTCTCTTTACTTCGCTTATCAAAATACTCTTTAAATTTTTCATAGGAACTGTTATTTATTTGTCCTAGAAAATCTGAAAATTAGATATACAATCGTGCCCGTTTTTTATAGCTAACTTAGCCAGTGTGTCAGCCCTCTCGTTGCCCTGTAATCATATGTGTGCTGGAACCCATTGCAGTCTCATCCTTTGACCATTATTTTGAAATAAAATTATGTGCTTTAAAATGTCATAAGCTATCGTTGTTACTCTGCTCTCAGAGGTACAGCGACCTATCCACTGCAAAGCACTTTTACTGTCGACGTAAATTACAGTGTTTTCCGTAGTCCTATCAATAGCCTGGATGGCTTTTAAGACTGCAATGAGTTCTATCGTCATAGTTGATACACAGTGAACCTATAAAGTTCAACCTTGGTGTATTCAAAAACGTGATTTAAAAGCGTCTATAGATAATACATAAACAATGAATTCCTTATGAATGATCCTATCGACTGGTGCCATAAAAGCACAGTGCAATTTTTCCGGATGTACAGGTACGATTTCCTGGTGTGGGAAGCGATTTTTAAAAATTTTTTGAAGCAAGTTAAATATACAGGTAAGTTGCTTTAGAATAAAACTTGCTATCTCCAGTATTTAGAGTATGTACTTTAGTTCCAGGTGGCGTCCAAAATTCCACCCCGTTCGAGTCGATAACCCGATGTATTATGTATTGACTGTAATTTTATGAATGCTTGTTCGTGTAGTAGTTTTTAAATGTCAAAGAAGACTGTGTTGGTACTGCATTACTCGTTATTCTAGTTACTAGACACCTACTAGACATTAATTTCTAGGTTTGACGAGGTTGTAATTTGATGAAGCGAAGCCAGTGAAATCAGTTCATAATTTTTACAACATCATAACTTGCGTGATTATCTGGCCCTTTTACTACTTTTTATTTTATTTCTGTGACAGTATATATATGACATTCCTGCTTTCAATTCAAAGTGCACAGTTTTGTTTCAGAACGAAATAATATAATGATAAATTCCCAGAGAAACACCTCCTATATGCCTCGAAGTAAGCAGAGCTTGTGTTATGGATGACCATTCGGCAAACTGGGGAGCACTCAGGATAACCATACATTTATAAGTTTTAACAAAGTAATTCATCACACAAATGAATGTTCTGACCAGGACTCGAACCTGGAACCTCCAGCGTATGAGGCAGGACTTACTACCCACCACACGGCCGTTCTTCGCATTCAGGTTGATTCCTGATTTGAATTCGCATTGATCGGCAGCAATCGAGCGCGTATTCTGTTAAAGGTGTATACAGTATACGATATGAAAGTTAAAACAAAAGCATTTTCCTTTACATTTGAAACAGAAAGCAATTCTACAAATCAAAGCAAACCAACAATAAACGCTAAACGTGCCGTTTGATCATTATCACTTTGCAACGCACTGTCGCTCCAATAAGCTGGCGTGTCTCCTTAGTGGATATATGCCGCCAAGCTCAACAAACAAGCGAGTATGCCAGGGCGGGCACCGTGCCATACTTGTGCAGAACTCAGATGCCGCTGCTAATGGAACTATGTGAACCACTTAAGGTTGTTATACGGTGGCAAGACACGCGTATTAACTTTGTACGTTAAGTTTGATAGTAAATCAGATATCTTTCAACAATAAGAGGTGGTAAAAGCGACGCTGTCTTCGAAAAAATGGAGTAAGATATTAGAAGCAAATACAATGTTTCAGTGATGCCGTTACTACTTAGTACCGGCATTACTGAAACATTGTTTTACCACAAGACAGATTTAATCCATTTGGAAAGGCCTGGCTGTACAAAGAATCTTGATATTTGGGTACCACACGAGCTCACAGAAATAAGACGTTATTACGTATAACTGATATTTTTTAAGCCTACGACAAGAACGTGTAAAATAGGACTGTGGAAAAACCCTTCTAAGATGATGGAGTGTTTTTGGTGGGGTTAGAAGGTCATTGCCTATTAAGAGCTTTTACCGCCGCGGTAAAACCATCGATTAGGATCTTTAATGCCAACAGCTGTTGATCCTCAAGCAAGGAATTCAAAAAACAATTGAGCTACAGGGAGGGTATTGGTTTTTATCACGATAGCGCCAGACCACATACTTCTTTAGCCACACAACAAAATTAAAAGAGTTTAGCTAGGAAGTGTTAAAGCATTCAACATACAGCATTGTCTCATTGAAATCCTGAAGGCAGTGTGAGATTTTAATATAATGAAAAAAAAATTGGATTGTTTTGGTTTGTAAAACACGAACAAACTTTTTCCCTGGCCTGGCCTTGCATTATATTGAAACTTAACGATTTTTAAATACCTTAAAATAATTGGTCTTATAACATTAAATGATCCAAGACAACTTTTTGAATCATTATGATTGACTTTTTTATGAGCAGTACTTGTTTGAAGCTGAAAATACTATGAGATAAACAAAATATAAACTGGCATCTACCAATGTAAGGTCAGCAATATATTCTTGTCGTTTCATTCTAGCCTGAAGAAGACCTGTTAACGCTTGCGACGGTGACTCTGGAGACCGACTTATCCAGATGTTACTATGTAGTACTGACTGAATCTAAAAGAAAAACATCGCATTCCTGCTCCATGAGCCACCCCTAATCTTCAGTCGTTTCGTATCGGGAAGTGATTAAAACTCGCCAGTGATTTACTAAGTTTCTCTTTGTGTGACGTTAATTATCGACTGGTCAGTGTCGATCCAGCTTTGTGCAAATTTTATTGCTTTTTCTTGTTTGGAATCGGGTTCTAGAAACTTCTACATATTTTTTTTAAAATATTCCTGGTAATCTGGGTTAGATTTTGGGTCAAAATTATGCCCGTTAATAAATTATTTAACAAGATCTCCAGGATAGTTTTACAGAAATTTTGTTTATAAAAATATAATAATATTTTTTTGGGCATTGAAGCAGTTGGATAATAAAGCAATAAGGTTATCAGAAGGTTTCATATTTTTAAACTGAATTACTGTGTCTGTGTTTTGTATGCCCGTAACAAATAAATAAATAAATAATAAATAAATCCCCAGACAAACACACCAACTGTATGACCCCAAAGTAAGCAGAGCTTGTGTTATGGATGACCATACAGCAAACTGGGGGGGACCCCAGAATAAACATACATATATAAATACAAACAAGCATGACCCGAGAACAAACAGGCCCCCGGCCAGGACTTGAACCTGGGACCTTCGGCGTATGAGGCAAGTCTACTTACCACTACACAACTCGGTCGTCGAATATTTACACTTCTTTTCAAGGTGTTAGAAAAAATATATTTAAATGGGCAATACTTTTTATTCTGTAACTTTAGTTACAAGACGATTCAATAATATAAGAATTCGGTCTGCTTCTAAGAGTGCTACGTAAATATGAGCTCATAGAAATTTGCACGAGGAATGTAATGCGAAAAAGTAAATTTACAAATTTCCATACAACGTAATGCACTACTTATAAATTGAGAAGAAGGTATAAGTGTGTCACCTGTTCCAGACAAGAATCAAAGGTGATTTCCATAGTAATGTATTAAAAATTATGTCTATGACGCAACATGTCAAATAGAGTTGATTTGAAATATTAATTTTTCTCAACATTGACAATTACTTGTTCTTATTGACGTCAAATAAAGCATGACTCTACCACCAGTTCGGAAAAACCTTCGCGAAGAAGAACTGGCAAGAAACTTCACGAGTATAATTTTACAGATTTTACAAAATTATTACCTCATTCACGTTCATTCACGGCTGATGACGGAGAACTTCCAACCCCAACTCTTGTAGCTTGGAGACCGTCTGCTGTGCAGTATGAGGTCGCGCGCTGTCGTGCAGGAGCAGTGGAGCCGAACGATTGACCAAAGCTGGTTGGAGACGTGCGAGCTTCTCCATCATTGTGTTCAGTTCTTCACAGTACACATCTGCAGTAATGCTTGTCCCGTTTGGCAAGAAGCTGTGATGAATTACACCCGCGTTAGACCACCAAACAGTGACCATCACTTTTCTAGGGGTAAGTTTTCGTTTAGGGCATTGTTTGGGTGCTGAACCAGGGTCCAACCAACTTGCTGAGCGCTTACGATTGTCAAACAGGATCCATTTCTCATCACAAGTAACAATGCGGTTCAGAATTCCTTCATTTGTATGCCTGCTGAGCAGTGCAAGGCACGTCTCCACGCGTACTTCGCGCTGGCGGTCATTGAGTTCGTGGGGTACCCATTTGTCAAGCTTTTTTTTACCTTGCCAATTTGACGCAAATGGACCAATATTGTTTTGATGTTAACGTCGAAAGCTGCTGCTAATTCAGCCGTGGATTGAGTTTCATCAGCTTCCACAATTGCCTTTAATTCGTCATTGTCGACCAAAGTTTTCGGACGACCACGGGGTTCATTTTTCAGGTCAAAATTTCCAGAACGGAAGCGGGTAAACCAATAACGGGTGGTGCGTTCGTTTGTAGTGGTCGCTCCGTAAACGTCGTTGATGTTGCGTGCCGCTTGTGCCGCTTTGCTGCCTCGACGGTACTCATACTCCATAATTACTCGAATTTTTAACTTATCCATGATGACGAAAAATGTTCGAATGCGTTGAAAACAAAACACTAACTATTAAACAAATGACGATTTTAAAAAAAGAATTCCATGTTTGTCATATAAAATTAATTTGAAATTAGAATTATCAGTCAAAAAAAAAAATATTTTCATTTGAAATGGCCAGTACGGCAAGACGGCAGTTTCATAGGTAAAGCTATTATTTATATATTTTTACTGACATGCTTAAGGCTTTGTGCTATGATTAAATCATCAGCTGGTTGATAGTCCTCTCAAGCATTTCCATATTATTGCTGCAGTACTTTTGACCCGGAATTATCTCTTAAATTTCAACCAATTACCCAGTACTAGTAGAGTTTCTTTGTTAAGATCCGTTCTGGAGCGGTACTACGGTCATTCCTATTTTAACCACCGTAATAATAAGGTTGTGTTCCGGTCAAAGGGAAGGTACAGCCGGTGCCATTACTGGAACAAAGACAATTCCTACTCAAGCGTACGGTCAGCAACGCATCGTTATTCGAGATAATACAAAGTCACTGAATAAAACACTTACGACCAATTATGTGCCACTTACCATCAGGTGGGTCGCGTGCTCGTTTGCCGGCTGTGATAAAAACTTTCTAGAAAAAAATAAAATATATTTTTGCTTTATATTTTAACATGTTACTCTTGAAATTATTCAATCACACCGTTACTAAAGCATTTAAACATAATATAAAATACATTTCGAGGTACCGGAAATTTTATACGCACCGGGGAGGAAGCAATTATTTCCGTATATTTTTTTCCAATATTTCAAAATAACTTTCTTTTCACGTTTTTGTAATTAAAATTTTTAGGAGAAATCGTGAAAATCTTGAAAAAAAATGTCATTTTTTTAGCATTTTGTATATTTAACACACACTAATATGAAAAAAATTGCATGAAGAATAAAATCACGTTCGAGACATTATTACAAAAAAATAAAACCAGCCAAAAAATAAAACGCATAGGGACGAGCTTAGGGTCATCAAATTAAGTTTAAAAGTCAACGATAAAAATAAAATTGTCAGGCGCAAAACATTAAACTTCTGAAAACGCATTAACCCACAAGAAGACACCAACATAATTCCCGCCATTATTATGTTTATAAAACGAGTGAAATGTATAAACGAGTTTAATTTAACGGCCATAATAAAGAAGCACGTGCGAAATTCAAAAAGCTTATGACAGGAATTCACAAAGAGGTCTGTTCGTGACCTACATAACTGGGTTTTTGTTACAGCGATCAATTTTATTATACATCTCCGTTCGAAGGGTGTTCATGACTTGACGAGCGTAATGCTGAGCCATCAATCGTGTTTACCACTCGTACAATCGAACCGCTATATATTTGTAATATATCCCTGCTGAATGATAGGCCCGCGTTGAATCCGAAAAGGGTAACCCACTGACAAAGGTGACGTTCGGTTAAACCCATCCTTTTAAATGTAATGCTTTGGCTTAGGGGACATCAATTCGGGTTTGCAATCTAATATTTCATTTGGACAGTTTCATTTTTCAACCTTTAAGCAGGGTGGTGGGGTGATGTTGCAGTTGTTTTGTTTTAAATATATATCTGTGTTATTGTGTTGGACGTTTTTATTTTTTTTGCTGAAATCGTTTAAATTATGTAAAAATTTATTAAAAACAATACTGATTGAACTCAATTGAATATATAAAACGTTGTCTGCAGGATATTAAGGAATTAATATTACTTTTATTGTAACGAGGAAATATGTTTGTTTTTTTATATAAGGTGCCGGATTCTGAATCAACTGATTTGATTGTGAAAACTCTTACACCATTACAAAGGTACCATTACCAAGGTATACATTATGCAGAAGTAAAATAGACATAAAAAAATATATTAAAAATTGAATACGAAGCTCGCAATATTCACTTTCTCGAAAATTTTATATGTTACAAGTGAATTAGAAAGGGCTTACAATGAAACAAGCAGAATAAACTTACAATTATAATACCACTCTTACCGTATTAAGTGTATGATAATTATCTACAGCAGCTACTCTACTCAATCATAAGTTAGGTGGTGCAAACTTTAGCAAATTAAAGTTCTAGCAAATCATGTTACTACTAGTTCCAGTAATGTTATATAGCTTACATAGTAAGTGTGTCCAAAGTAAAACTCTTTGTGGAAGCCTTACAGAATAATGTTAAGAACGACGTTCGAAAGGCCAGATATATCGGTGGTCGACAACTGCGCGCTTTAAATCAGCGAAAATTATTATCATACGAAATAGTATATTCCTAGTACTTACATTTTAAATAATTACTTTTAATGCTTAAACATTTGAAGTTTTCCTCCCATCTCACCTGACGTTAGTAATTTTAAAGACAAAGAAGGACATTTTAAAATCTTTTGTAAGCAGCTTAGCACATAATAAACACAAAAACTACGTAACTTTATAATACAAAACAAAATAATGCAAGCAGTCATGGACAATATATTTCATATTTAATGATATTTTGTTATACGGCAATGTAATACTTTTACCTAACTTTAATACGTTAAGATAATATGTAAATATCTTTATTGTCTCTATAAGATATATTATTATTATTATAAAGACAGATCCTCCAACTTCCAGCACAAACCCCTCACTACAATAGAAAACTAGAAAGGTACAAATAAATAAAAACATGAAGAAACTATTTTATTATTTTTGTGACGCGCTCACATTGTTTTTCTTTTGTTACATTTTCATCATCTTTTATGTGAAAACTATTGTCTGAGAGATGCATAAAGGTGATAGATCCGGGTTTGTACATACAATGTGTTCTATAGCATGTAACTAACCCAACCGGCAAGCGACAAAGTAAAAACATATATTTTTTACATTGTATGCGTTTTTCGCCGCTTTATTCGCTATTTGAATGAACGTTCAGAAGACGAAGTTCTTGTATTATGTAGGTAATTACTACACTTTATTTAGAAAAAATCAATTCATGAAACAATTCATGTAGATAGAAGACTATTTTAATTTACTTTTAAACATAGCACTTATAATCAAGGAGTTACTTTAAAATATAAAGGTTATAAATAAAAAGTTTAAAGGTTATAAAGGTATTAATGAGGTTATTAGAACTAGATAAGAGTGGTAACCAACCACTCAGTCCACTTCGTCGCAGAGGCAAAGCCGTGGATTCGCATGAACTGAAGAAAAGAAAAGATACAATGCTGCCGCCAAGTCTTGCAAAAAGGTGATCAGAAAAGCTCGCTTTGATCACATTGGCCACATCGGAGACCAGATAGCGTTATATCCTTCAGGAAGCAAAGCTTTCTGGTCTCTGGCCAAGTCGGTTGAGTCGAACTTCTGTCGCCCATCGCTGCCACCTCTGAGGAAGCCTGTCGGTTCGCTGGCCCACACCGCAAAAGAGAAAGCATACCTTTTTGCTAAACTTTTTGCGGATTGTTCACGTCTAAAAAGTCAAGGTAAAGTCCCACCCCAGTTCATAAGCTATAGCTGTCTCCTTAGACATTTCTAAGGCTTTTGATAGGGTCTGGCACGATGGTTGAGGAGGGCGATGGCTGGATCCCGCGTTAACTCGTGAACGGGTGCCGTTTGAGGGTGTTCGTCGTTTGGATACTTGGGGGGAGGGAGACTTGCCGAGCTAACAGATGCAGAAAAGAATAATTTTGTATAGACATAAAGAGACTCAAAATATACCCGTGAAGTTTCTTGCCAGTTCTTCTTCACGAAGGTTTTTTTTCGAACTGGTGGTAGAATCATGTTTTATTTGACGTCAATAAGAACAAGTAATTGTCAATGTTGAGAAATAAATATTTGAATTTGAATTTGAATTTGAATTTGAATTTTGAATTTGAGTCTCTTGAGTTCCAGCATACGGAATACCTAAAGGGCTTTGCGACTGGATTTTCTGCGGGAACGGTCAATACGAGTAGTCTTAGACGGCTGCTCTTCTGACCTAATTGCAATTAATGCCGGGGTACCTCAAGGATCTGTTCTCTCTGCAACGTTATTCTTGCTGCACATTAATGACCTGCTAACCCCAGGCATTAGATCATACAAATACATATATTTCATTGAGTTTTTGCTGGTCGATTTTTGAGTTTTTTACATTAAAATTTTTGTTTTATTGACGCCGACCTGGTTATAAGGTTCCGGTGAAATTTTCATTTTGGAAACTCGAGAAAATCCCGGAAAACTCCATTTTATAGTAATTTTATTAGACAAAATACCGTTCTGACCGGTTTCGATAGGTAATAATATATTGTTAATTGTTTATTTGTGTGTATTTTAGTTTTTGTTGATCCGAGAAGGTTAAATAACACCTTTTGGTACATCGTTGTTGACGGAGAATTCAATTTTTCAATTGTTTTTCAAATAAAATAGTACTTTTTTGGTAGTTTTTTTTTCATAATTTTATAAAACACTCTGTATTGCAAATCTTATTCCAATCTTTTATACCATCATCTGCGCCGTGTTCCTCCGCGTCTTTTAAGGTATTAAAGACCCCTCCAGAGGAAAACGGTGTTGGAAAAATCCGCAAAACTTAGTGTAAATCCGGCAAATTTCGGTTAAAATTAGAGTTTTTCTTCAATATTTTCAAAATTTTTCACACCACCCATTTTTTAAAAGCTTAGGGATAGAAGATTAGTATCCAAAAGTGTATGTGCGCTTTAATATACTAGCAGCGCCATCTAGTAGAAAATTATTTGATAGCTTTTATTGTTGGGCTTTTTGATATTTTACTGTGATATTGACTTGTGTGATATAGTTTAAGTTAGTTCTTAGTATTTATATTGTGTGTTGTGACGTTATATTTATTGATCAGGGACCTTATACATCCCAATCAAGTTATTTATAGAGTAAAATTTTTCTTATATTGTAACAATTGTTGCTTTATTATTTACGCAAATCAAGACTGAGCATTAAGTTATTTTAGTGTGTATTTGTTCGTGACGCTATTTATTTATTGGTAAGGGACTTTCTACATCCCAATCAATTAATTAGATAGTAAGAAACACTCAACAATTGTTATTTATCATTTATATATTAATCGACCGAGAGCCCATATACAGCTCTCCAGACAATTTAAATTCCTTCTACCATGGCCCTCTACCGCACACCAACAAAAATGACACAAGAAATCGAAGCGGGAAAGACCCCACCTAAAACGGTGACGCTTTCAAAAGTTAGAAGAAGTGTAGAAGCACTGGAGGCGGCCAGTATAGAAACTTTCACCATAACGCCAACCGGCCGGCTATAAAGACAGATTGACGGAGGCTCGCGCATGCTTCATCAAAGCGAAGAAATTTCTCAACATGTCCCGCAACAAACTAACACTAATATCGGGGGAAACAGCCATTACCACGTGTTTCGTTTGGGGGTTTCTAGCTTTTCGGCTGTACTTAATTTGGGTCCGCACGTCTGGAGGGTCCAGGCCGGCAAAGATTTTTCGGTTTTGATTTTTGAACCCTTTGATGATGTCTTCATCGGAGTGAGCCGCAAGGACGTTTCTGAGGATGAGGAGTGGGTCTTTGTTTGTCATCGACTCGCATTTGAGTCTTCGCCCTGACGTTGTTAATTTTTCTTTAATTTTAATTCTCTCATCCTCCGTCCTGCAGCTCACTATTACCTTTTGATCCTTCGCCTTGCGGACCCTCTCAACCCGGACCCAACCCTCCTTCGCTTCCATAGTACCTCTGACTCTATCCAAGACGTCATCTGCAGTATCCATCTGGTCCTCGGACGCCACCACAACGGAGTGTAGAGTAACCCTTTCAAAGTTCTCTACCTTTGGTGGGCCGGCTACTACACCCGCATATGTGGTGGCGACCGGGGTCACATCCTTCTTTTCCAGTATGTTTCTTAATTCTTCCATCTTCCGATTATTGTCTTGGATATCGTCAGAGGTTTTCCTTAACTGCAAAATCAGTTCAGTCTGTCCATTGTCCCCTTCTTTATGCGACTTCCTGTCCTCTACCTCACTCCCTTCGCTTTCCTTTCCCTTTATCTCCGACTCGATCTCCTTCACAATTTGATAGAGCCTCTCGCATGCTTCCGTGACGCCGGCCTTGATGTCACTCTTTAGGTTGCGGGACATGTTGAGAAATTTCTTCGCTTTGATGAAGCATGCGCGAGCCTCCGTCAATCTGTCTTTATAGCCGGCCGGTTGGCGTTATGGTGAAAGTTTCTATACTGGCCGCCTCCAGTGCTTCTACACTTCTTCTAACTTTTGAAAGCGTCACCGTTTTAGGTGGGGTCTTTCCCGCTTCGATTTCTTGTGTCATTTTTGTTGGTGTGCGGTAGAGGGCCATGGTAGAAGGAATTTAAATTGTCTGGAGAGCTGTATATGGGCTCTCGGTCGATTAATATATAAATGATAAATAACAATTGTTGAGTGTTTCTTACTATCTAATTAATTGATTGGGATGTAGAAAGTCCCTTACCAATAAATAAATAGCGTCACGAACAAATACACACTAAAATAACTTAATGCTCAGTCTTGATTTGCGTAAATAATAAAGCAACAATTGTTACAATATAAGAAAAATTTTACTCTATAAATAACTTGATTGGGATGTATAAGGTCCCTGATCAATAAATATAACGTCACAACACACAATATAAATACTAAGAACTAACTTAAACTATATCACACAAGTCAATATCACAGTAAAATATCAAAAAGCCCAACAATAAAAGCTATCAAATAATTTTCTACTAGATGGCGCTGCTAGTATATTAAAGCGCACATACACTTTTGGATACTAATCTTCTATCCCTAAGCTTTTAAAAAATGGGTGGTGTGAAAAATTTTGAAAATATTGAAGAAAAACTCTAATTTTAACCGAAATTTGCCGGATTTACACTAAGTTTTGCGGATTTTTCCAACACCGTTTTCCTCTGGAGGGGTCTTTAATACCTTAAAAGACGCGGAGGAACACGGCGCAGATGATGGTATAAAAGATTGGAATAAGATTTGCAATACAGAGTGTTTTATAAAATTATGAAAAAAAAACTACCAAAAAAGTACTATTTTATTTGAAAAACAATTGAAAAATTGAATTCTCCGTCAACAACGATGTACCAAAAGGTGTTATTTAACCTTCTCGGATCAACAAAAACTAAAATACACACAAATAAACAATTAACAATATATTATTACCTATCGAAACCGGTCAGAACGGTATTTTGTCTAATAAAATTACTATAAAATGGAGTTTTCCGGGATTTTCTCGAGTTTCCAAAATGAAAATTTCACCGGAACCTTATAACCAGGTCGGCGTCAATAAAACAAAAATTTTAATGTAAAAAACTCAAAAATCGACCAGCAAAAACTCAATGAAATATATGTATTTGTATGATCTAATGCCTGGGGTTAGCAGGTCATTAATGTGCAGCAAGAATAACGTTGCAGAGAGAACAGATCCTTGAGGTACCCCGGCATTAATTGCAATTAGGTCAGAAGAGCAGCCGTCTAAGACTACTCGTATTGACCGTTCCCGCAGAAAATCCAGTCGCAAAGCCCTTTAGGTATTCCGTATGCTGGAACTCAAGAGACTCAAATTCAAAATTCAAATTCAAATTCAAATTCAAATATTTATTTCTCAACATTGACAATTACTTGTTCTTATTGACGTCAAATAAAACATGATTCTACCACCAGTTCGAAAAAAAACCTTCGTGAAGAAGAACTGGCAAGAAACTTCACGGGTATATTTTGAGTCTCTTTATGTCTATACAAAATTATTCTTTTCTGCATCTGTTAGCTCGGCAAGTCTCCCTCCCCCCAAGTATCCAAACGACGAACACCCTCAAACGGCACCCGTTCACGAGTTAACGCGGGATCCAGCCATCGCCCTCCTCAACCATCGTGCCAGACCCTATCAAAAGCCTTAGAAATGTCTAAGGAGACAGCTATAGCTTATGAACTGGGGTGGGACTTTACCTTGACTTTTTAGACGTGAACAATCCGCAAAAAGTTTAGCAAAAAGGTATGCTTTCTCTTTTGCGGTGTGGGCCAGCGAACCGACAGGCTTCCTCAGAGGTGGCAGCGATGGGCGACAGAAGTTCGACTCAACCGACTTGGCCAGAGACCAGAAAGCTTTGCTTCCTGAAGGATATAACGCTATCTGGTCTCCGATGTGGCCAATGTGATCAAAGCGAGCTTTTCTGATCACCTTTTTGCAAGACTTGGCGGCAGCATTGTATCTTTTCTTTTCTTCAGTTCATGCGAATCCACGGCTTTGCCTCTGCGACGAAGTGGACTGAGTGGTTGGTTACCACTCTTATCTAGTTCTAATAACCTCATTAATACCTTTATAACCTTTAAACTTTTTATTTATAACCTTTATATTTTAAAGTAACTCCTTGATTATAAGTGCTATGTTTAAAAGTAAATTAAAATAGTCTTCTATCTACATGAATTGTTTCATGAATTGATTTTTTCTAAATAAAGTGTAGTAATTACCTACATAATACAAGAACTTCGTCTTCTGAACGTTCATTCAAATAGCGAATAAAGCGGCGAAAAACGCATACAATGTAAAAAATATATGTTTTTACTTTGTCGCTTGCCGGTTGGGTTAGTTACATGCTATAGAACACATTGTATGTACAAACCCGGATCTATCACCTTTATGCATCTCTCAGACAATAGTTTTCACATAAAAGATGATGAAAATGTAACAAAAGAAAAACAATGTGAGCGCGTCACAAAAATAATAAAATAGTTTCTTCATGTTTTTATTTATTTGTACCTTTCTAGTTTTCTATTGTAGTGAGGGGTTTGTGCTGGAAGTTGGAGGATCTGTCTTTATAATAATAATAATATATCTTATAGAGACAATAAAGATATTTACATATTATCTTAACGTATTAAAGTTAGGTAAAAGTATTACATTGCCGTATAACAAAATATCATTAAATATGAAATATATTGTCCATGACTGCTTGCATTATTTTGTTTTGTATTATAAAGTTACGTAGTTTTTGTGTTTATTATGTGCTAAGCTGCTTACAAAAGATTTTAAAATGTCCTTCTTTGTCTTTAAAATTACTAACGTCAGGTGAGATGGGAGGAAAACTTCAAATGTTTAAGCATTAAAAGTAATTATTTAAAATGTAAGTACTAGGAATAAATATTTAGCATCTACAAGATCAATTAAATTAATAATAATATAATAATATAAAAATGCTAACTTACAACTGAACTTAGGAATACAATATATTTAATGCTAAACTAATAACAAAAAACACTACGAAAGTCTCTCTAAGATTGAGTTATCCTTGATGTTCAGGTAGCTGGAGGATTCAGTCTTTCTTACAAAGACCTTGCTGTCCCGCACCCACACGAACTTGTAGCCAAGCTCCTTGGCCCGGCGACGAGTGGCCGCGTGTAGTGACTTTATCTCAGGAGTAAGATGTTCAGCAACAAAGACTGCACTCTTTTTACCCCCGATACCCAAGTGCGCGGTGTTGAGTTTCTCCGATTCGTTTGTCTTGTTAAATTTTGATACCGAGGCCAGTAACGTGTCGCGCAATCGACGGCTGCTAAGCTTGACAAGGATGGATCGCGGACGAGCGCTTTTGCTGTCCAACTTAGCAATACGGCTGCAGTATTGTATGTCAGCGTCTCCAAGAGGACACTTTACAACTTTGCCTAGTTGCTGCACTGTACTGTAAATGTTCTCGGACTTATGTTCTGGAACGCACTGTATTTCAACGTTGTTGTTACGAGATAAGATTTCCATTTGGTGCAGGCGATGAATTAAGTTGCGGTTCGTGACTCTCAGCTCTTCGTGGTCCTTCTGTAGCTCATTTATTACCTTTTTGTGGGAAGCGCATTCGTTGGCAAGTTTTTCTAACTCTGCATTGAAAAAACATAGAGAATCGTCAATACTAGAAAGTTTTACCTCAATTTCATTCAATTTAGACCCAAATTTCCTGTCAAGTTCTTCTCTAATAATGTCTCGGATAATGTCTGCAGAGAGACAGCCGCAGGTACTTGCGCCACGAGGCCTCACGCGAAGGGTAACGTTATCACGAGAGCTCAGGTCGGTTTCAATTGTTTGCTTCGCTGAGGCCGCAACAGCGCTCGTTGCAATACCGGTAATAGTAGATGGGCGCGCCGGCGTATTTGAGTTATCTCCTCTTTTAGGCTCCTTGCAATGGCAATTGGGACACACCCAAATATCTTTGTGATTTTGTGACAGTGTATTAAACTTTTCCTTATTAATATTCACACAAGAGTGATGAAATGTATTTTTACAGCGACAACAAAGAAGATAACATGAGCCTTTAATTTGGTTAGGGCATCCGGAACATATTTTATTATTATTCATATTTATGCAAAGAAAAATATAAAAGAAAACTATTCAATAAAATAAAAAATAAAAAAATAAAAAAGTTTTTTCCAAGATTTGATCTCAGGATTCGGAATCCGTAATTAACTTGAGAATGTCTGACGCTCTAACACTCTATGCCACTACGCCTTATCTATTGAGGTTGAAATAAAGGTAAAGTTTATTCATAACAAAAGCCGTTAAGCTGTCCCTTTTGCACAAATGCAGACGACGCTATAGTTGTTTCACATCTACCGACACTTGTCTAGAATATTAACACTTTGTCCAAGAATGTATGTTTTACTTATTTATTCACTTTGCATGTAAAATATATTCACTTTCTCAAATTGTAACTTTAAATTAACACAGTTATAAAGCGATAATTATGATGATTAGATCAACTCACTGGTTCTGTTGCTGTTTAAGGTTTGCTGACACAAATAATTTATCAGTTGGTAATTTTCAGTCTTTTTCACTTTAATTCACCACACAAACGTTTGCACAGCTCAATTGACGTATTCAAGAGCTGATTTATATAAAATTACTCAAAAACTCGTACTTTAACTATTTTTCTACGATAAAAATATTGGGAGCTTTGTTTACATGATGTTTACAATGATGTCTTCAAACTAACACCAAACTAACACTTGCATTGAGCAAGCGAGCACTTGGATTGTCATGTTTTGGTAGGTATTAAAATAGACAGCGTAGTTAACATAGTGACGACCAAGAAATTCGGCGATGGAAATAGGAACGACGGCGGGGTCGGACAGTCCGCATTTGTACAGAATGGGAAGTTCGGAACCAATGCCGTCGGACCTATCTTACCATTACCCTGCAAAACCCACCAGACACAAACATTTGCGACCTCGACAAAAGGGGGGAATGCCATGACCGTTTTGAGGTGCTTGATAAGAGAACAGTCCTTTGCCGCCAACCACAAAATTAAAGTTTCGAAATTAACCCTAGACAAATCTTGGCATTTGAAAAGGCTTAAATATCAAACTAGTTTGGCGGGCAATTGGAAAAATGATAAGTCCAGGAAAGAGAAATATGGAAGTGAGAGGGCAGTGTTTATTGCAGAAATACGGATGAGAACGTATGTTGCAAAATTATTGTAAAAATAATGTAAAAATAAAAAATTGGAAGCTTGGAAAAGGACCGAGGGAAGAAATGATATGGAAAATGAGAGAAATAAGGAAAAGGAACTGTATGAAGACAAAAAAGACAGAGAATGCAAGAAGAATAAACGCAAAAATTTTGATCCCCACGATTTGGATACATATATAAATATAACTTTATGGCAGGTAACAATAAAAGATAAAAACATAGGAAATAAATGAAAGATAAAAGCGTTAGACTGAAGAAACCAAGATAAATTATGAATGAAGAAGTAGACAAATTATTAACAGTAAGTTCTTATAATCAAGATTAACAAAGAGAATGATATGAAAAAGGGAAGAAATTATGGAAGTAGACCGGAAAAATAAAGAAAGAACGAAATCTAAAAAGTAATGTTTTTATATTAGAAAAGTAGCACAATAATGGTTGAATTCGATATGATTCTAGAAAAAATGACGCCAAAAAAGAAAAGATGTAAAGGAAGAGTAGACAAGGAGAAATACTATTAATAAAAACCCAATAACAATAGAACAAAAACCTGTAACTGCCAGAAATAGTCAGCGACGAAATGTGCGCTGGTAGAAGGAATATATATATATATATATATATATATATATATATATACATATATAAAAAATTAAAAAAAAACCCAAGCATTATTGGTTACGCTGATGTCAGCCCGTTGTAGAGAGATACATGTTGAATGCGCGAGCAAGCCCTCAATAAATCCGGGCTTTGAGAAATGATTGAGCGGGTGGATTTGGCCATAAAGAAAGTGTCTCATTGGGACGAGTCCAACTTGGTCAAATTTAACCTGTCAAAAACACAGGCGTTTTTATTCTCCGCCAAATAGAGCAGTTTCGACATAACGCCCACTTTCCAAAATGTTTCTGTACCCTTAACCGACCACCTAGGGCTTCTGGGCGTAACTATATCGTCCCAACTAAACTTCGGGAAACAAATTGTGTCCATGGCTCAAACTGCTTCATCTCGAAGGTCCGACGGTACTTCAGCACTGAACGGCTACCTAATTTGTATACAGCCCAAGTTTGATCTTGTATGGAGTACTGTAGCCACCTTTGGTAGGTCACCTTGGGGTTTTATCAAGTATCAACTAGAAACGATGAACGCAGTTGACCGAAGAGCCCGAAAAATTATTAACAGCTTTGACCTCACCACCAAAAATCTGCAAAGCCTCGACCATCGTCGGAAAGTTGCCAGTTTAGCAGTCTTCTACATATTACATTTTGGAGAGTGCGCGAGTGCTCTTTTTGATTAGGTTGAACCCTTCTTACATCGGACTACTAGACGCAGACACGCCTTCCATCCCTTTATAGATCCCAAGAACTCGAACCAAACGCTTATTTTTCCAGAAAACTTTAGTCCCAGTTCTTTCAAACGTCGAGTGAATAGGTATCTCGTGGATAGACGTGTAACACCTTTGTCTTCATCGTCACTTTCCATCAGGTGAGATGGAAGACAAACGTCTAATCTTTTTAAAAAATAATAATAATAATAATAACAATTCTCAAGGATTATAATTTAATTTTAGTTTTCAGAAATCACAGTAAGTAAGAATTCATTTTGTAAGTCAAGGTCTTTGAGTATTCGGAAACTTCAAATAAGTAGGCATCTGAATAAAATTAAATCCTAATACAATTTGAGATGTTTAGTGGGCTGTCAAATAGATAATGAAATATTTTATCAAGGCACTGTGCTCGAAAATTAAGTGAATACACTTTGCTTTGTGTTGTGAGGCCTATTAATTTAATTTTGAAGTAATGTACAGGTTGTTAGGAGAATTTTGCTATGATAGACGCTTCTGAGTTAATTAGTAATTCGAGGTTTATTAGAGCTGTAAATTTAGTGAAAAAATTTTAAAACTAAAAATGGATGTTATATTGGTTAACCCACTACTTGGGTTATCAACTCACTGCAGAGTACGCAGGATCCGGACACTTTCATTGTAATCGGAATAAAATAATAAATGTTTTGTATTAATTATATTTGTTTAAACATTTATGTATTTACATGACAACGTAAAAGCTTGAAGTGAAAAAATAACAAACAATATAAATCATCATGACACAATGTCAAAATTTAAAAGTATACAGGAGTAAAATTGCATTGACAAGTTAATAAAACTTCATACACAGTTAATACAACTTCATATAACACCCATGCCAAAGACTTGGTGAGTCAGCAACCATACGCTTAGTCTGAACATACTTCAACTCGATATACCCATTTTCAAACTGCCTCTCTCACAAAGTGATGGCGTAAAGAAATATGTTTAGTTCGCTGATGATGCACAGGATTGTGCGCAATTGCAACAGCAGATTGGCTGTCACTGTTTATCTTGATTGGCACTTCAATTTGGCCAGTTATTTAGGCCACAAATCTTTTTAAGAATATTGCCTATCTTGCAGCTCACGACATTGCGACACACTCAGCTTAATTATAAATCTGACTGAAACCTCTAGTAACAAGGCGTGCCTTATATCTACGCTTATCCGGCTCTTCTTTTATTCTAAATAACCATTTGGAATAAATGATGTTACTCGCTTGTTGCGGCTCCACAAGAATCCAAATTTCATTTTGCTTTAGCGCATCAAGCTCCTCCTGTATAGCTTATTTCTATTGCTTGTTGTCTGATCTTGATAGTGCTTCTCGCACTGTTATTGGATCTCGTTCTGATTCGGCTTGATACAGAACGTAGTCTGGAAACTGTTTTCGTTTTCTATCTCTCAGCGGATACCTGCGTTCGCTTTCCTGAGGCATAATTACAGAATCATTAACTGATTCACAGTCTTTAAAAATGTCAACTTCCGGTTCCTGAACTCTAGCTTCTGTTTCCTTCCGTTCAATCCTTGAACTCTCATTGTCGTGGGATCCAACTGAAACTATTTCTACATTTTCTTGATTACAGATCAGATGTCCATCGCCAAGAACTCCCTCTGCAGGTCTACGTAAATTAACTGACTCTTCTGTGTCTCTAGTTTTTTCAGTTTCTCAACTCAACTTCAAAATCAACTTGTTAGAGCTAAATACTTAAAAAAACAAACAGATTTTCAGTATATATGAGTCAAAAATTCAAAAATTCACGTCCGGAAATCACCATCAGCGCCCATATTCATCATCAACAACGAATCTGACCTCCTAAAAGTTTAATGACTGTACAAACAGTGTAAAACAAACTATTGTCTTATATTAATATTCAAATCATCAAAACGGCCCACTAACTTGAGCATGAGTGGCAATGATACTGTCTTACTTTATGCTAACTAGCATATAGAATGTTGTTAGTTGAATACACACACGTGTGTATTCAACTTTAATGGAAAAAATTATGTATTCTATAATCAATCTTATGTCTGTACAACTAAGGTATAGTCCGCTGGATTGTAAGTATGATGTTTATTCGTTTCTACACGCAGTTTTCGTTATTGTGTCGAAAATAGTTAACAGTATTTCTTTATATTGTATGTATGATGTTTATTTGTTTCTACTTGCAGTTTTTATAATTGTGTCGAAAATAGTCAACGATATTTTTTTGCACTATAATTCAACAGTTATGTATGAGTATTATTGTTCTTAAATGTTCCACATAGAGTGCTCTTATTATTTTTTACTATATTTTTTAAGTAACAATTTCATTGAACTTATCATCCCATATCAAATTGGTAGAAATAACTTACTTTGCCGTGATTATTATTTTGGAATTCAACTGTAGTATTTTTCATTGTATTCATAAATTAATTATTCAATTCGATATAAAGGCACTCATCGAAAATATTGTAGTTAGTAATCAATCATGTATTTTTCAAATGTATAATGCAGGCTTAATAAAAGTAAAGAATTTATGCATTATACTGAAAACTCATCCTCGGGCATTAGATCATTAGTGTACTAGTGCATTCGTGAAATATTAGGTCTTTACCTATGAAATTGCCGTTTTTCACGAAAGAAATGAAGCGTAATTTTTTTATATATTTTTTATTTCTATTAATCAAAATAATCACCCGTGCAATCAATGCATCTTTGCCAACGCATTGGTAGCTTATTGATGCCTTTGTTGAAGAAATCAACTGGACGGGAGGCAACAAATTCTTCAAAGGCATTTTGTACTGCCTCTCGGGTATTGAATTTTTTTCCCGCTAAGAAGTTATCCAAATTCTGGAAAAAGTAGAAGTCTGTAGGCGCAAGGTCTGGTGAGTTAGGAGGATGACGGAGAACTTCCAACCCCAACTCTTGTAGCTTGGAGACCGTCTGCTGTGCAGTATGAGGTCGCGCGTTGTCGTGCAGGAGCAGTGGAGCCGAACGATTGACCAAAGCTGGTTGGAGACGTGCGAGCTTCTCCATCATTGTGTTCACTTCTTCACAGTACACACCTGCAGTAATGCTTGTCCCGTTAGGCAAGAAGCTGTGATGAATTACACCCGCGTTAGACCACCAAACAGTGACCATCACTTTTCTAGGGGTAAGTTTTCGTTTAGGGCATTGTTTGGGTGCTGAACCAGGGTCCAACCAACTTGCTGAGCGCTTACGATTGTCAAACAGGATCCATTTCTCGTCACAAGTAACAATGCGGTTCAGAATTCCTTCATTTGTATGCCTGCTGAGCAGTGCAAGGCACGTCTCCACGCGTACTTCGCGCTGGCGGTCATTGAGTTCGTGGGGTACCCATTTGTCAAGCTTTTTTTTACCTTGCCAATTTGACGCAAATGGATCAATATTGTTTTGATGCTAACGTCGAAAGCTGCTGCTAATTCAGCCGTGGATTGAGTTTCATCAGCTTCCACAATTGCCTTTAATTCGTCATTGTCGACCAAAGTTTTCGGACGACCACGGGGTTCATTTTTCAGGTCAAAATTTCCAGAACGGAAGCGGGTAAACCAATAACGGGGGGTGCGTTCGTTTGTAGTGTTCGCTCTGTAAACGTCGTTGATGTTGCGTGCCGCTTGTGCCGCTTTGCTGCCACGACGGTACTCATACTCCATAATTACTCGAATTTTTAACTTATCCATGATGACGAAAAATGTTCGAATGCGTTGAAAACAAAACACTAACTATTAAACAAATGACGATTTTAGAAAAAGAAATCCATGTTTGTCAAATGAAATTAATTTGAAATTAGAATTATCAGTCAAAAAAAAAAATTTTCATTTGAAATGGCCAGTACGGCAAAACGGCAGTTTCATAGGTAAAGATCTATTATTTTGAAATGTACCGTCAGTGCCCTAATGACAAAATTATTATATTGGGAGATTTTAACCGCAACATAAACTGGCAGGCTATGTCACAAGATACTTATTTAAGCCCTTCCAATATACAAGGGGAAGTACAAATGAACTTTTGTGATATTATAGACCTATTTAGTCTTAAGCAATTTAATAGTGCTTTAAATTTTACCAATCATATACTTGATTTAGTCTTTTCCAACTGTGACCTTGTCCTGCAGGCGTGTGATGATCCGTTAGTCCCTGAGGACCCCCACCACAAAGCATTAAAAATTAGTCTACTTTTACAAACATCCTATAAAGTCATGGCTAGCAACACAAAACACAAATATTTTTATGATCGTGGTGATTATACTACAATATGCGCTGAACTTGATAATGTACGATGGCATGAACTATTTCTAAACAAAAATGTAAATGAATGCGTTAATATCTTTAATGACACCATAATAAAATTAAGAGATAGTTACATACCCAATAAGTATTTGGTACAACAGTCTTATCCCCCTGGTACACTACATCTCTTAAAAAGATGCTCAGGGAAAAGAAAAAACTTCATCGCAAGTATAAAATCTATGGGAGGCCTGTAGACTGCGAATCCTTTTCATTTCTCAGGCAACAAGTTAAAGAGGCTGAAAGGGATTGTTACATTATTATATTAAACGTATTGAAAATTCTATTACCCATAACCCTAAAATATTCTTGAATTACATAAAGTCATCCAAAGGCAATAATGGCTTGTATCCTGCCACAATGCATTATGATAATAATCAAGCTATCACTGGTAATGAGATATGTGATTTGTTTGCGTCCTATTTTCACTATAATTTAATGAATTTACGGGATTCTAACCACGATTTTCGATTTTTATTTCGCGCGTCCGATATTTCGATGCTGTTGAAAGCAGTCCGCGAAATCCCGTAAATTCATTAAATTATAGTGAAAATAACCGCGATAGTTTAAAATAGTCCTATTTTCAAAGTACATTTCAGAATGGATTCCATATCAACAATAACTGATAGTCATTACACATCGACCAACCACTCAGTTTCGATTGGTAATATTTACATAGACCCATCGACAGTGCTTCGACTATTGAAAGGCGTGGATGTAAACAAAGGTGCAGGACCAGATGGTATTCATCCGATATTTATTGTGAATAGTGCCACTAGTCTGGTCAAGGTCTTCTTTTCATCAAATCACTTCAAGGTGTTAAGCCTGACGTATGGAAAAGTGCATTTATAACACCTATCCATAAAAAAGGTAGGAAAAGTGATGTATGCAATTATCGTCTAATCTCTAAATTGTGTATTTTTTCTAAAATAATGGAAAGAACAGTACATCAACCACTTTACGAAGCTGTTAGCGGTATATTAGTATCATCTCAGCATGGTTTTTTTAAGAAAAGATCCACAACCTCAAATTTTATTTTGTTTAACGATTTTTTAACAAGTAAAAGTAACAAGTAAAAATAATGCTGCTAGTCTAAAGTATATTATTTGCAGACGATATGAAGATTTTCAAAGAAATTACCTGCGACAATGACTGTCTATTGCTACAGGAAGACCTTAACAGCTTTGAGGCCTATTGTGATGCGAATAAACTTGATTTAAATACGAATAAATGTTATTCAATGAGTTTTTCGCGAGAGCGTATCCTATTACCTTACCATTATCGTTTGAAGAACAAAATGCTTACACAAGTTGAACACATAAATATCTTGGTGTTCTCCAAGATTCCATATTACTCTATGACAAGCATATAGAGCATATAGTTAATAAGGCGTCCAGGGATTCTTGATGAGGACCTGTACACCTTTCAAAAATGTAAAACCTATAAAGATTTTATACTGTTCACTTGTGAGGTCTATTTTGGAATTTAACTCTCAGGTCTGGAATTCGCGGTATTCTGTCTACTATTCCGTCTAGAATCGATTCAAAGAAGGTCTCTTAGATATTTAGAGTTTAAATCTGCAGTCCATGACAGCAGTTACAAAGAGCGATGCTCGCGACACCATCTCCTCCCTCTAGAAGTCCGCAGAGGAGTAGCAGATCTGACGTATCTATGTAAAATATTGAACGGCAATGTAGACTCAGCTGAATTACTAGAGCATGTTAGATTTGATGTGCCGCGCGACTTTGCTACTCGTAGTAAGAAGACGAAGTTGCGTATTCCATTTGTTCGCACAAATTACCGACAAAACAGTTATTTTGTTCGCACTTGTCGTTTATACAACTCGCTACGCGACGATACCGATGAGGATTTGCTTTCTGCTATGCTTAAACTTCAAACAACATTTAGTGATAGGGTGACCATTATAATTGTGTAAAGCATAAATTTCTATATCTTCTTGTGCGGGAAGCGCACATTGGGAAAAACAAAACACTTATAGAATTATGCAGCGTCTGAACTCTACACCTAAATAAAGAAGAACTCACGTCCGATTCCACGCTCATCAGACTAAAGGACATGTGGTTCCTTAAAAACCCCTTTTAATCCTGGGTATGGGGGCCCCCTTAGTTAATCAATTTGCCCAATGGTTATTCTTCCTCCATTCATTAGCAGGTTACTTAGCAGGTATTTTTATATCATGACATCGCTCCGGTGTGACGTAAAAGAAGGACAAACAAACCAACAAACATACTTTCGGATTTAAAATAATAGGTCTTTACCTACGAAACTGCCGTTTTGCCGTACTGGCCATTTCAAATGAAAATATTTTTTTTTTACTGATAATTCTAATTTCAAATTAATTTTATTTGACAAACATGGAATCCTTTTTCTAAAATCGTCATTTGTTTAATAGTTAGTGTTTTGTTTTCAACGCATTCGAACATTTTTCGTCATCATGGATAAGATAAAAATTCGAGTAATTATGGAGTATGAGTACCGTCGCGGCAGCAAAGCGGCACAAGCGGCACGCAACATCAACGACGTTTACGGAGCGAACACTACAAACGAACGCACCACCCGTTATTGGTTTACCCGCTTCCGTTCTGGAAATTTTGACCTGAAAAATGAACCCCGTGGTCGTCCGAAAACTTTGGTCGACAATGACGAATTAAAGGCAATTGTGGAAGCTGATGAAACTCAATCCACGGCTGAATTAGCAGCAGCTTTCGACGTTAGCATCAAAACAATATTGGTCCATTTGCGTCAAATTGGCAAGGTAAAAAAGCTTGACAAATGGGTACCCCACGAACTCAATGACCGCCAGCGCGAAGTACGCGTGGAGACGTGCCTTGCACTGCTCAGCAGGCATACAAATGAAGGAATTCTGAACCGCATTGTTACTTGTGACGAGAAATGGATCCTGTTTGACAATCGTAAGCGCTCAGCAAGTTGGTTGGACCCTGGTTCAGCACCCAAACAATGCCCTAAACGAAAACTTACCCCTAGAAAAGTGATGGTTACTGTTTGGTGGTCTAACGCGGGTGTAATTCATCACAGCTTCTTGCCAAACGGGACAAGCATTACTGCAGATGTGTACTGTGAAGAACTGAACACAATGATGGAGAAGCTCGCACGTCTCCAACCAGCTTTGGTCAATCGTTCGGCTCCACTGCTCCTGCACGACAACGCGCGACCTCATACTGCACAGCAGACGGTCTCCAAGCTACATGAGTTGGGGTTGGAAGTTCTCCGTCATCCGCCGTACTCACCAGACCTTGCGCCTACAGACTTCTACTTTTTCCAGAATTTGGATAACTTCTTGGCGGGAAAAAAATTCAATACCCGAGAGGCAGTACAAAATGCCTTTGAAGAATTTGTTGCCTCCCGTCCAGCTGATTTCTTCTAGAAAGGCATCAATAAGCTACCAATGCGTTGGCAAAGATGCATTGATTGCATGGGTGATTATTTTGATTACTAGAAATAAAAAATATATAAAAAAATTACGCTTCATTTATTTCGTGAAAAACGGCAATTTCATAGGTAAAGACCTAATATTAGTAATTCTTAACAAGCCATACAATTTGATTCTTTATAAAACGTGATATTGAAATACTGCAAATCTATACAAAAAAGACCGAAGTTTACAAGAAAGGTTGGTGACCTCTGACTTTTTGAAAAAAGTTTAATATTACGACTTTTTGTGGTGTGTTGTGTATTTAAGTACATGAATCGTTAAGTTGATGCAATGGATATATTACCATTAATTTGGTCCACTTTAATTAAGCGTGTAACTCACTTTACATAACGGTACATAATAAAAACAATAAAATTCACCATACCTACTGGTAACATAAAATTGAGCAAAACTAAGAGTAAGAAAATTGTCAAACTCAATCAATCTATTCAGAGTAGCTCTAAATTTATCAAAAAGCAAAGCATTTTATCTAAAACTATTCCAAGTAAAAATCAATGTTTAAAACTAAAGAATGAACTGATATTCTGTAAAAGTAACTTGGAGCAGAATAGGTTAACTTATGAAAGTGACATACAGAAATTAAATGTAGAAATACAGAGACTACATGAAGAGCTACTTATTCTAACCAATAAGTATGAAATTTCTCAAAAAGAAATTAAGGAACAAACTGTAGCTATGGACAATTTGATTGAACTGTCTAAATATAATCATGACCGCTTTGAGTCCCTTACCAATTATTATGAAAGTAATTCAAATAATACTACATCAGATTGCCCTCTGCCAATATCCAGTCAACCTGAGGAGCCATATGTCACTAAGCATGTAGTATCAAACTCAGGTAGTAGCTTAGATAAGAAGTCAAATAAAAGTGAATTAATTATAATTATGTATAGCGATGAACTTGGTAAGAACATGGGATTGCAACTTACTCGGTGTGTTGGGGGGCCAATAACTAATTATTGTTACCCCGGTGCTTCATATTATGACATAGTTGATAAAATTACATCCCGTACATTTAACCCTAATACAATATTCATTATATTAGTAGGCAGATGTAAGCAACTAAGTAGGAAAACAATGACAGCATGTTTTGCTAGATTGAATTGCAGGCAGAATATTAGTAAAATTATTTTGTTTGCATTTCCATTTACCCAGAGCCCCTCAGAAAATAATATGAAGCATCGACTAAATATAGATGTACAAAATATGACATGTCGTCATAGTGAAAAATTTCAGTTTATTGATTTAAATACATTTATTAACAAGCCATATATGACCAATGATAGGTACAATTTGTACAGTAATGACCTACGACATATAGCATACTCGCTATCATATATTTTATTCATAACAGTCAATTCGTTGACTACAACCGCTGCTTCTATTGAGCAGTCACTTTATACTTTTGACCCGTTGGAATGTAATATTCCAAAACATAGTATTAGAAATAATTTAAACATAAGTTAGTGACAATAGATAATACATCTAGCACCAGTATTCTAAGTAGTAATTTAAGCAATAAAAATGTAAAAAATAATTTTCTGAACATAGTCCATCAAAATATGCAGGGCATTGATGATAAGGAATTACAGATTGAACTATTCATAAACTGTGAAAATATTCATATACTTATGTATCACAGAGCACTGGCTCACACAGTGTCAAATTATGTCTTCTTATAAGAATCATGTAATTGCTAGTTCATTCAACAGAGAACAAACAACTTGCGGCGGCTCAATGATCATCACTCATAAGAGCCTAACATTTAAAGAACGCACTGATACTGTAAGTCTGTCTGTTGAGCGATCAGTTGAAATAGCCTGTATTGAGATAGGGAATATTGTTATAATAAGTGTATACAGACCCCCATCCTCACCATTTGAAGTATTTGAGAGCACTATGGATGAGGTATTACATAGAGTAAATAACAAAAACAAAGAAATAATTATTTGTGGCGATTTTAATATTGATTTATTAGTAGAGACATCACTAAGTAAACGATTCTTGAATCTTTTTAATTGGTACAACCTAAAAAATCTCTTCTTAGAGCCTACGCGAATCACAGCGACCTCAGCCACATGTCTTGATAACATTTTTACAAATTTAATGCCATGTACAAAGTCAGTAATTAATAAACTACAATCAGATCATAGTGGGCAGTTGGCCACTTTTGATATTGGGCTAAAAAAGACTTTAAAAAGAGAAATTACCTTTATACCCATGAATGAGAGACGGCTTGAAACATTTAGGAAAAATGTATTTGAAAAAACATTTAAATTAGATTACTGTGCAGATCCTATTACTCAATATAACTCTATTCATAATATAATTAGAAATGAATATGACTCTGTTTTAAAAAAATAGAAAATATGTATAAATAATAATTTATTTAGGTTTAGTGACTGGGCAACAGTGGGAATATGCAGAAGTAGAAATAGAGTATATGAATTGTACAGTGAAAGAACTTATAATCATAATAAGACATTTTATGAATATGTTAAAAAGTATTCAAAATTATTTAAACGAGTTTGCAGTGTAGCTAAATCTAATTACATTAATAATAAAATTAAATATAGTACTAACATTTCAAAAACTGCATGGAATATAATTAATCAGGAAACTGGGAAAGCAAAAGAACCACACACCAAATATAATTTAAAAATTAATGATAAAGTGTTGTCAACTGACAAAGAAGTTGCTGAAGCATTTGAAAATTTTTTTACTGCCATCCCTGTGTCAACTACTTCGAGTATTAATTCATGTTCCACTCTTGCACAGTCACTGCTAACGGAAAATGTAAATTCATGCAATATTGATTTTATTTTTAAACATGTTACTGTTACACAAGTTTTAAATGAATTTAAAAGCATTAAAGTAAAAAATACTGCCGATTTAGATGGGATTTCTGTTAAAATTATTGAATCTGTCATTGATGGTATAGCCCCGTACTTAGCCAGTATATTTAATGACTGTGTTGATAATGGTGTTGTTCCTGATTTAATGAAATTGAGTAAGGTCATTCCAATATTCAAAGCAGGTAGTATGTCTGACCCTAATAATTTTAGACCTATATCTATACTACCATCGCTCAGTAAGATTTTTGAAAAATTAATTTTAAATCAATTACTTTCTCATTTTTACGGTAATAGTTTAATGAATTTTAAGCAGTTTGGTTTCACGCGGGGTCGCTCAACAACCGATGCCGGTGTTGAGCTCATAAAACACGTATTCAGCGCCTGGGAGGAGTCGTGTGATGCTATTGGTGTCTTTTGTGACTTGTCCAAGGCGTTCGACTGTGTGGATCATACTACTCTACTCATGAAACTGCACCATTACGGCATTAAAAACCGAGCGCTTGCCTTGATTAAATCATATATTTCTAATAGAAAACAGAAAGTTGCAATAAATGGAGAAAAATCATCAGGATCGGCAGTGACAATGGGTGTGCCCCAGGGCTCAGTTCTTGGTCCTTTCCTATTTTTAGTTTATATTAATGATCTGCCATCGGTCGTTAAGAATCAATGCGAGGTCATATTGTTTGCTGACGATACTTCCTTCTTATTTAAAATCAAAAGACAAGAAATTGACTATCGAGCGGTGAACAAATGCATCTCCAACACAGAGCAGTGGTTCTCAGCTAATAATTTGCTCCTCAATGAAAAAAAAACGAAATGTGTTAAATTTACATTGCCAAATGTCAAACAGGTAAATACAAACATTGTAGTTAAGAGCCAGGAACTGACTCCTGTAAACTCAACTGTATTTCTGGGCATAACCTTAGACGCCAAACTCCAGTGGGGACCGCATGTTGATGGTTTAGCGAAAAGGCTTGGCTCTGCCGCATATGCATATTGTCACTAAAGTACGTCTTCTTATGGTAGCGTCGGGTGACGGGTCGCTCACTTCCCTCTAATATGGTTGAGGAGGGCGATGGCTGGATCCCGCGTTAACTCGTGAACGGGTGCCGTTTGAGGGTGTTCGTCGTTTGGATACTTGGAGGGAGGGAAGACTTGCCGAGCTAACAGATGCAGAAAAGAATAATTTTGTATAGACATAAAGACACTCTGTAAATTTATTTTGAAAAAAAAATATACCCGTGAAGTTTCTTGCCAGTTCTTCTTCACGAAGGTTTTTTTCGAACTGGTGGTAGAATCATGTTTTATTTGACGTCAATAAGAACAAGTAATTGTCAATGTTGAGAAATAAATATTTGAATTTGAATTTGAATGCTGTTAAAAAAATTAGACAAATTTCAAATGAAACAACTGCTCGATTAGTCTACTTTGGTTACTTCCACAGCCTCATGACATATGGTATTCTGCTGTGGGGGAGTGCTGCCGACATCGATGCTATATTTATTCTGCAGAAAAGGGCTGTTCGCGCAATCTATCAGCTCGGTCCAAGGGTGTCACTTAGAAGTAAATTTAAGGAAATAAATATTCTTACCTTCCATTCACAATATATTTTAGAAAATTTAATGTAAGTATGTTAAAAAGAACATAACCTTGTTCAAAAGAAAAAAAGATCTGCACAATGTTAACACAAGAGGAAGAAATATTCTGGCAGCTCATAATAGCAGGCTTCATAAAGTCACTAACTCATTCATGGGTCACTGTATACGCTTTTATAATAAGGTTCCTGAGGATATCCAAGGTCTTCCTATTGACAAATTCAAAGAAACTATAAAGGAGAAGTTGTGTGCTAGAACATATTATAAACTATCCGATTATTTGGATGATAAAAGCCCTTGGGTATAATTTTTTTTTTTTTTTTATTTATTAGGACCAACAAACAGTTTTACAATCGATGTTACTAAATAGTAGATCTAATACGAAATATGTAATTGTAAGACCAACTTCGTTAGCCACAGGTAACTACAGGTGAGAGATGAAAGTATCTATGTTGAGGCGGTAAGGTAAGTAGATTACATTTACAAAAAAAAGTACTTAATACATTACAGTGAATTAACCACTCAAATGTTTACTAAAATTAATTATTATTACATCGAATTATTATTATTTAGGACTTCTATTATTTTATTTCGAAAGTAGCCCACAGGGGTAGCAAAGATATCAATATGACCAAAGTGTTCATTATAGTTAAGAAAGAGTCTATTCATAGGAGCCCTTTTGCCAGCATTTGTGCGGCACATTTTAGTAGCAAATACATGTTGCTTACGGGCTGCACGCATATGCGATCGAGTAGGAACCAGATAAAATATCCTATTTACTAGGTCAACACAATCATAGCGGTTATGACATAGATCATACAAAAGCATAACTTCTAGTTGATGACGTCTAGACTTTAAGTCTAATAATTTGTAACTCTTCAGTAAATCTTTATAAGATAAATAAATACGAGCACATCTATACTGCATACTCTTTAAGAATTTTTTCTGTATGTCTTCTAAATTATTTGCATATCGTTTATAAAACGGGTTCCATATTGAAATTGCATACTCTAATTGTGATCTAATTAACGTTTTATACATATATATATAGGTACTTGGTTTTTTGAAGTCTTTACATGCCCTCATCACAAAACCAAACATTTTGTAGGCTTTGTTACAAATTGTATCAATATGCACATCCAGGGTCAATTTGCTATCCAAGTAAACACCCAAATCTCTTATAGTATTTACCTTCTCCAAGACAGAGCCACATAACTTATAAGTGAATTTAGTGGAGTTTCTTTTCCTGGTGAAAGATATAAACTTGCATTTGTTTAAGCTAAGACTAAGATTATTTACCAAACAGTATTCTGTGAATCGGTTAAGATCATCTTGTAGGTGATGTAGGTCTAATGAGTCATGAACTATGTGATATATTTTTAAGTCGTCCGCATATAAAAGAAATTTACTATGTTTAAAGCATGTGTGGATATCATTTATAAATAATATAAAAAGGAGGGGCCCTAGAATGGATCCCTGAGGTACACCCGAACTTATATTTACTGAATTCGACTCATAGCCATTTATCACAACTTTCTGTGTTCGATTAAGTATGTATGATTTAAACCACCGCCAGAGATTCCCCCGGATACCATTAAACGCCAACTTGTCCAATAGTATTCTATGATCCACTCTGTCGAAAGCCTTCCGAAAGTCCGTGTATATACTATGCGTTTCCTTATTAGCATCTAAGTTTTCAAAAATGTCTGTTACATAAAGGAGTAAATTACTATTAGTTGATCGCTTATGAACGAAACCGTGTTGTTGAGGAATAATTGTTGAATGTAGGATGGGATATATATTATTATGTACCAGCCTCTCGAAAAGCCTCGACAGAGCGGGTAGAATAGATATTGGACGATAGTTTTCTACGTTTTTCTTCGCTCCACTTTTGTGTACGGGTACTATGCGGGCGGATTTCCAAACGTCAGGATAAACACCGTCTTTTAAGCATTTATTAAATAAATAATGTAGGGGTATACAAATCGTGTTAGCAGTGTTCTTTAAAAATATCGGAGGTACGTTATCTGTACCAGAACCTTTGGTAATATCAAGTGATTTTAATTCCTTAACAATGTCGTCTTTAGAAATTATAATATTACATAGATTAGTATTCATTTCGTTATAGCTAGCCTTATCAACCATATCAATGGAATAATCTATAGGAACTGTAGATTGTTCAAAAACCGAGTGAAAGTATTCAGAGAACAGGTTGCACACATCGAAAGGGCTGTTAGCAGTATTATATCCGTAAAATACGTCACTCGGAATAAGTGATGAGTTTTTTCTATTTGATACATATGTCCAAAAATATTTTATATTCATTTTAATACTTTCCTCTACTGTATTTATATAGTTTCTGTAGGACTTGGTGGACTCTTTATGCATTAGTTTTCTATAAAACGAAAAATCATTATAGTCAGCTTCATTTTTGTTTATTTTCCACTTTACCCACGCTTTATTTTTAAGTTTAAATAATTTTTGTAAATGGAAATTGAACCATACTGGAAATTGTGATGATTTAATCATTTTTAGAGGTATGTATTTACGAATAATGCCATAAATTACTTCATAAAATACTTCTACAGCTTGATCTGCTGACTTATGTAGAAATAATTCATCCCACTTAGCATTAGTTAATTCCTTATTAAGGAGGTCGTAATCTGCATTCCTGAAACAATATCGCAATCTAGGCTTACCTCGAATGTATGTTTCCGGACTACTAATAGGCAATAAAGTATAGAACGGCGGGTGATTATCGTCTGGAGGTACCAAAGGCAGTTGAGCTGATAAAAGTTTACAATCAGCTATGTTAGTAATAAAAAGATCTAATATCCTGTTTTTATTATTTTTTATGTAATTTAATTGAACACAATCCGAAAATGACATAAAGTTCATTAATTGTAAAGTCGATTCACAAGTAGTACTGTTGATAACAGGTTTTTCGTTAAAAGAGCCGTCGGATTCCCAAGTAATATTTGGCAAATTAAAATCTCCCACGATTATTATATTACATTCATCCAGTAGTTCCAAGTGACTTGGTAAAAACTCCAGGTACAACTTATAAACATCATTATGCATTTTAGGCGGTATATATGCAGCGCTAATAAAGTATTTCTTATTTCCTAATTTAACATCTAACAGAATAAAATCTACAATAGGTGGTGGTACCGGCGGGGGCGAGGAGAGCCACGACGACGTCGGCAAGAACGACGCAGAGGAAGCGAGCGAGCGCGCCACCGCCACCAGCACACCTCCGCCGTCGCAGCGACCACATGCTCCTCGATCCCTGTCACAACGATACACCTGATACCTAGAGTCAATAATTTCATTATCATATATGTCCGGATGTAGCCAGGTTTCGGTTAAAATGATTACGTCATAGTCGTGTAATATAATATTCATAAATAGAGTATGCAACTTAGTTCTCAGACCACGACAGTTTTGGTAATAAATAGAAAGAAACTTGTTACTATTACAATCCATTATTTTTTATTTTTTTGGATATAGAAAAGAAAAAAAAATCTCATCGGCAGCAATAGTTGAATTCGTTCAAAAATTATATTTACATAAATATATAATAAGATTGAACCCTATTTGAAGATGTATAGTGAGTTAAATATAATAAAGAATAAAGCTTAAAATGAGTCATCAGCAACAACGATAATTCTATATATAATACTACGTTAATTAAGTAACTCTGGGTTAGACAATGGGCAATATTATTATTAGGTTGTAAACTTTGTGCATATTTGTTTTTATAATTATTGATTTTATAGTATGTCATAAACAAAAATACCACATAATTAGATGATTTGTATATCACATAAATATAGGCATATGAACACTGAGAAATTACAATGGTATATATTTTTAGTTTGTAGGTATGATTGTTTATGAATAATAAGATGCGTACACTCACAAAATAAACCGTAAACTGAGGGACTATTTCACCATTATACATTTGAGGCAAGCTACAGTAAAGTTTGTGAAAAAATAAAATTAATTCGAGTTCTGAGCATTGTAAATGCAGCTTGCTTTTGCTTATAGTATATAGTATGTATGTTGATTTAGTAAGGCTATGATTGTGTCGAAGTTCCAGTAATATAGTGGTATAACAGACAATTATATAAGAAATTTTCAAATGAATTAAAGTAAACAAAAATATTAAACATGAAATGACACTAAGAACAGGCAAAACGATGTTACGATTTAATTTTATCAAGGTCACTCTCACATCGGATGGCCAGCACAGCTGACACGTCATTCTTACGTACAAGTATTGTGCCGTGTTTAACCCATACATACTTGTATTCACACCGCTTAGCCTTCTCCCTACAAGCACGAAATAATTGTTTGTTTTTTAATGTAAGGTGTTCATTGACGTAAACAGTATGCATGGCACCTGCGATTGACAATAGTTCAGTCGTTATACTTTTTTTAGAGCGACATGAGTACAAAAATTTGTCACGTAACACTTTAGTAGTGAACTTGATGATAACATTTTTTGGCCTATTGTCTTTGTTGTTAGCATGGGGTACACGGTGAGCCGACACTATATCACTTAATGATAGCTGTTGATTTGTCACTTTCCCTAAATTGAGCACAATCGCGACTAGGTTTTCGTCACGACGTTCTGGTAAGTTGGTAATTTCAACATTGCAGTCGCGGGCTTGCTGCTCCATGGTCGCTATTTGTTTCTCTAGGGTGAGTAGTTGATTAGCCAGGTCACCAGTAGATTTGGTTTGATTCTCCACAATTTTCAAGCGATTTTCAAAATCATCTTGACGATCATTGGTAAAGCTGAGAGATTTCTCCATTTCTGAAAACCGAGAATTCATCTCATCCAAGGATTGCTTTATTAAAATGTTATCCATACGCAAAGTACTAATTGAGGTATTGATATCATTTAAGGTGACGGAGATTTTTGTTAGCTCAGATGTAAGCACAGTTTGCATGGTATTAGTTATGGTACTGGTAACCAAACAATCAATTTTTTTATTCCATGAATCCAACTGGCTACTAAGTTTAAGATCAATAAGCATATTAATCTGATCAAGTTCCATGTCGCAGGGTTGTTTACGCTTGCGAATGTTCACGAAGGTATCGACGTTTGTAGCTGTGGTTTTGGTTAAATCCGGATTTGAAGCGCACTTCGGTGGCGTGCGCTGCAGAGACATTCTTTAGCGCACGATTATTAATATGAGACGACAATAGCAATTGCCTTCCTTGTTTAAGACACACTATAGTTAGTAATTAACTTTTTGAAATTGTCAACTCACTGTACACTCAAATTTAACCTCTATTCACACTGTTATAATTACGAATTTAGAAGGTTATAGGACAGTTAATTCACAGAGCTACCGCGCACATGTACACTCTCATCAATGGTTCTCGACGGACTGAAACCCCTCATTAACAGGATTGTACTAGTATTTGTAACAAAGCATGTGTAATGTGTCTGTTTGTGCGATGAGTTCTTCGTCCCGATGAATATCTAAAGCGTCATTGTCACTAAAGTACGTCTTCTTATGGTAGCGTCGGGTGACGGGTCGCTCACTTCCCTCTAATATGGTTGAGGAGGGCGATGGCTGGATCCCGCGTTAACTCGTGAACGGGTGCCGTTTGAGGGTGTTCGTCGTTTGGATACTTGGGGGGAGGGAGACTTGCCGAGCTAACAGATGCAGAAAAGAATAATTTTGTATAGACATAAAGAGACTCTGTAAATTTATTTTGAAAAAAAAAATATACCCGTGAAGTTTCTTGCCAGTTCTTCTTCACGAAGGTTTTTTTTCGAACTGGTGGTAGAATCATGTTTTATTTGACGTCAATAAGAACAAGTAATTGTCAATGTTGAGAAATAAATATTTGAATTTGAATTTTCGCAAAAGATCTATATTTCGGTTTTAAGCAATTAAATTGTGTTTGCCAAACCTTAGGGAACACAAATTTACTACTTGAAAAATTCTAAGTGCTTGTTTTGTGTATAAAAACAAACCTTTTTACGAAATCTAGAGGCTAACGCCGAGGACGCCTATGGACAGCCAAGAAAACTATAACGAGTAGCCGGGGCCGCCGATGGGCGTCCCGTTCTCGATTGTATGGCGGCGTGTGGGTAATTTCGCACTTTTCTGTGCCGGCAGTGACTGGGTTAAAGAAAGGTCGAGGCATGTTAACACTAGAATACACGCGCGGACTACTATAGTAGACCAGGGTAACATTTTTTAGAATAACTTTTAAGTTACTTGCAATGGAACGTTGTCATTTTAGGTAAGCCTCATTCAATAAATATGTCATCGAACCAGTGACACGCGTGACGTCGGCGCGTACACATGTTTCTGCTATTTCCCGTCAAAAACGCAGGCCTACTATAGTAGACCGCGCGAGCATTGACGAACCAAATTTGGGTAAGTCTTTTATTTATTATATTACAAGTTTATTAGATTGTTTTAGATACATATTCTATGTGTATGTATAAAGTGTGTGTATATTACGTTAAAGTGAAATTATATTGTAAGTATATTGAAAAGTGTATGTTAAAATCACTTATAACTGGATATAATTATTATTTATTTTAGTGTTGAAATCAAAATTTAATTTTGCAGATTGATTTCGTAACGATTGATTTCGAACAAATCGGAAGATGGTTGATGGAATTAGATGAAGATGAGGATGAGGTAATTGAGAGCGAAGAAGATGACACAGAACCTGCACCAGATTTACAGGCATTGGTTGACGAGGCAAATGTTCCGGAAATGGAGATAGAAAATATAAATGAACTTGAAGACATTTCAGAAGATGATACCCCTCTCTCGGAATTGGCAATTGCAAGACGAAGTGGAGTTTTTTTATCTGTTAATGGAACTATTTGGAGAAAAGAAGCTCCTCTATCAACACGAACTCGTATCCAAAATATCGATGCGCGCTTTGCACAAGAGCCCAAAATCGGCCAACAAAAAAGTAGTGCAAGACATGCAATAAATGGATTTGCCCTGATCATCAAGTAATAGTATGCCTTGAATGTTACGATTCACAAAAAAATTCTTATAAATTATGTCATAAAAATATATTTTTTAACATTGATCTCAGAAGTGCCATTTTTGTTAAATTTTCGAAGAATTTTAGGAGTTAGTTTATATTTTTTTGTTCCTACTTAATAAACTTAAATTTATATATTTTCTTAGAAGTCCAATAAATATTTTATTCATACTTGTTGGTATTTTATTCATACGCTACCTAAAAGTAAATTTATAGCATTTTTAAAATGGACTACCATAGAAGGCCACGCGAGTACTTATGTAAAAAAAAGGGGCGCGTGTACTCTAGTGTTAATGTAATAACCAGAAAAAATGTATTTGAGTCGTCCTTAACAATCATGATGTTTCGAAGTGCTCTTTGTTCTGAAACTTCCCGTTTTTTGGTCCAAGATACAGGGCTGGGCGTTGACGTATGATCTTTTTGATTATGAATAATCAAATAAGTCAACTTTTACGTTTTTTTTTCCTTTTCTCCGTTTCAATAACCTCTTCGAACCTCACTTTCGTTTATATTATTTATTTCGTACATAAGATATTTTATATTGTTTTCATATGTGTGTATAAAAACTGTTAATAAATAAAATATATTTATATTTTCATAATCGTGGCCTGACATGCATGGTGTTATTGTCATATGAAGTTCGTTGGACTTTAAGTTCTTACAAAAATTAAAAATATTCTAAGAGTTAAATGAAATAAAAAGCTTTAGTTACTCAAATATTTGTGTAATTATTTCAATACTGTAAACCGGTAAAGACTGTAAGCAATAGCTATAATTCTTATCAATAAGCAACAATTAATAGACATACACATATCTTAGTAACAACATAATTTCATGTTTTTATACATTAAAACTTTTAAAATACAAGTTCTTGTCTATAAAACAGTTTCGTATAAAGCGAATAAATACAAATGGTAATATCTTTTCCGTTGTTTATATTATCTTTATTGTTATCGCATTTTTTAATAAATACTTAAACATGGAAATCACCTATCCTTAGTGCAAAGGAATTGAACCGGGTTAATGTACACATAAATAGAAAAGTTTTACATAATTTAATACTTTTTTAAATATGTTGTTAAGTATAAAAGATTTAAATAAAACGCGAATAAAGAAATTAAGTTACTTGCATGGTTCGAATATTAAAATACCTAAATCATGTAGTTTTATAAATAATCAGGTATGTTCAAAAATTTTTTTGTTTAAATTCAATGTATGTTTTATTCACACCTGTTTTCATAATCTAAAACTTAGCAATAAATGACATATGACATATTCAAATACTTCGAAATCTAGTTTATTTTAAAGAACATTATTTCAAAAATTTTGCTCCTAAAACTTTTAACTTTGTTTTTAAAGCCGATGTTTTACAAAAAATTTGTGAATAAAAGGATATCTTTGGTTGGCCATTTTGTTCGTACTACGCATATTATTATCTTTTAAAATAGCAGACTATGAGTAGCTTTTCAAAAGTCAGGTTTTTGACTACATAGCTTAATAACATGTTTAATATAACCTAAAATGAGGTATTTATTACTTGTTCGATTTGAAACTCGCTGTTCTGGAATTATTGTACATACTTAATTAAGACATTGATACTCGTATGCTACATTAATACTACATAAGTTTCAATATATCAATTAAAAGTTTACATTAAAAAAATCGGTGCAAAAAATAAATAAATCTTATCAAGTTATTCATTATAATTTTAAAGGCACAAATGTTTTCTAAAAAGCAACATTATTGCTAAGAATGTTATAAAGTATTTTATAACCGGTATAAATTTAATATATTTAAAATCGATTATCTATAGAACTATAGTTTTAATAAATTTCAAGATTCAAAACTGTCACGAACCAAAATCAAAATTATAATCCCAAAATCTGTGTCACATTAAATCAATAAAATTTTAAATGATGGTGGTGGCCCACAGAGAAAAAAATTATTTAAATCAATGAAAGATACAATTAAACCATTTGAAATAGCGACCTCAAGTTTTTAAAATATTCATATCATTTTTATCTTATGTAATTTATGTAAATAAACTTATCAAAAAGGCAGACAGTGATTTTACTGGTTTCGACATTTAAGTTCTGATAATAGCAGCACGTAATAGTATCGGAGATTAAATTGAAAAAGTTGTTAGCAGAGTAAAAACAGTTACAGTTTCTAAGTCTGTCACTTATTAATATTAGTTGCTGCACAATCATAGTTGCGAGGACCGCGATACGAAATGCCTTGATTAAAGTAAAATAGTGGTGAAATAGGCGACAAGCTGCTGTGTCCTTGTAAGTAATTAAGGTTTAAAAACTGCGCGAACCGAACCGACAATATACGAAAGAGCACAAATACACACAAAATTATACAGACACGAAACATTTTGTCTTGCTCGCAAGCCCATGTTTTGCATAATTATATCTCTTTTATATCGAGCAATATAACTGAGTAGGTGTGAGTAAATGTTCCGTGTAGTACTAGAGCTATTTCCGGTATGTAGCGTCAAATATTTTTCTGTCATCAAAGGCGTGCCTAGCCAAATAGATTTAGTGACTATTTTTCCGCAGTTTAACTTTAATTTATCACACGGCTCCTTTTTACGTTGTGTACTAATCTATAATTTGCATTTGTTATAGCTGTTTAGAAAGAATTAATCATTTATTCGATCCTTTTACAAAGTTCGAGTACCTATCAGTGTCAAAGAAAAAACAGAAATACATCTTGCATATAAAGTCACTGTCAAAACTTATACTATTTTAATTTACACATGTCAGAATAATTACAATTATAGATAGATTCATGAAAAGCTTGAAGCAGATGTTTTAATGGGCACAGTTCCTTCTCGCACATCGGAAGTTTAGTAATTCTTTCTTGATGAAGAGTCAGCACGTAATAATCGTCTTCGCATCTGAAAGAATAAGGAAAGGATTTGTTTGATAACTAATTAATGAATTGCATCCGGGCACATGCGCAATGTAAAAGCTATAGTTTTCCAGACATCTGGCGTTCAATTCTTCAAGAAACGGAACTAGAAAACTACTTGGTAGTGTTAAATAAAAACCAGCATCGCTTTGAATTTGTAAAAATATTAATTTATTACAAATAAATTAGTATCTAATTATCTATATTTCCTGAGCTAGGAAGGGCTGTTATACAGGAAACTCTTCATAGGTACTGTGGCGTCCGACCTCTTTATGTCGTCGCCGCTTTGGTAAGATTCAAATTTGAGTTAAACAAATTCCACATTCCCTGACATTAAAAGAAAAACAATGTCAGTCGTTTTACGGACCGTCCCCGTATCCAGTCGATTTGTATATATAAATTATGAAATAAATATCAAGTATAATAACAAATCTTTTTAGTACACAGGAGATACAGACTATATAAAACATTTAATACATTTTTTTTTTTCTTAAAATATGGAAGTAATTTCAGGAACTACACAAATTAGGTTATTACTTAATATTAAAGTTAAGTTATATGCAATAAATTTTAAACTTTTTTTCTTTTTTCTTCAATGGCATTCAAGAATGAAAAACTAAATGTGAGTCTTAATAAGTAAGTCTTTGTGTGTGTGAGTTGATATGTATTTGAAATATTTTGTAGGTGTGAGTTTTTGTGTATGGACTAGATGCTGCAACAAATATATAAAATTTTGTTTGGGTATAAGTGCCCGAATATTGAACAACTAGGTTTTCGCTAGCGTTATAGCGCCACGCAACCATTGCTCTCTATTTGAGCAAGGGTGTTTTGCCCAAGTTTTACCTCTTAGTGGGGTCCGGCGGACCAGCCAGTCGATGAAAGCGTGTCATATGAACGTCATGGCTACATACAACTTTTTTATTTCTAAATTTGATCATCAAATTTTTTTCGCGTGATTGCCTAATACCTAATAATTTATATCACTTATTGTATAATTTTCTTTTTTTATATTATTAAATATATTAAATATTATATTAAGAACATGTTGACGGCTACTACGCTCCATGACAGTAATTGTGTTTAACTTCTACTTGCGTTCGTTTATCAGAGAAATAACTTTTTAGATTAGCTAGAAACTGGATCTTCTAACGAAGTGAAAACAGGTCTTTTTAACAGATTTCGCTTACTATTTTCAGCCGGTAAACAAGCACGCGACCCAACTGATGGTAAGTGGAATGGACACATGGACATCGTTAGTCGTTTCTAAGTGTTTTATTTTTCAATATTGAATGTGATTACTGTATCGACTAATAATGCGTTGCGACCGCGGGCTTTAGTTGCAATTGCCTATATTCCAGTGATTGCAGCGGATGTTTCTTTACTTTAACCGGAACACAACCGCGTAAACGTCATTATTATGGCGGGTAAAATAGGAACGACTGCAATACCGCTCCAAACAAGATCTTAACCAAAGTAAGAAACTGTACTACCACTAATTTGTTGTGCAACACGCCTATTATTATTTTTGCCTTTCCATCAAGAGACGTGGTATCTATCAATTTTTAATATATTATCATTATGATTGCAAGTACTTCAATCAGTTCTATTTTTAAATACAAACATGTATATTATTCGAAATAGAAAAAAAAATTCTATATGTAAATAAGCATACTTTTAAAGAACAAACGCCAGGTTAGCCGCGAAATGGTCAATCTCGGAAGTCTTTCAAGTCTATAATTGTTTGCAAGTAGATCAATTCTATTTTTAAAACCAACATGTATATTATTCAAAATTGTAAAAAAAATGTAATATGTACATAATCTTACTTATAAAGAACAAACGCCAGGTTAGCCGCGAAACAGTCAATCTCGGAAGTCTTCCAGGTCCTTTTTTCCCGAGGAGTGTTCCATCTTAAATGCTCCTCCGGTTTGTAAAGACGCAAATGTGTTAAGATCTTTAACAAGGTACCCGAATGAGAGAAAAGAAATGTTGCGTTAGGCCCTGTTTCACTGCTGCAATTAAAATATTCAATCATTAAATCATTAGCACTAATACAAAAAAAAATTACTGGGGTTAGCTTTGCATTGTAACAATTGATGTTGAACCAGACGTTAACATGATTATACAGATATATTAACTATACATTCTATTTTTATAGAAAAGTACAATAAAAGTATCACTCGTTATTTATAGCTGTCGCTTTTGCTGGAGCAGTTTCTGACGAGTACAACTATGTGGTTTTTCTAGCCGTGGAACAAGGATACAAAAACCACACTCCGTTGTATCAAGAAGGAACCTCAAAAATTCCTACCTAGATCTATGCATAAAATCAACTTAGATGCTATCACAAGGACCAGATGCTGATCTGGATTTATTGCTGGTTATTAGTACCAAACTTTGTTTGTAAATTTCTAAAATATTGTAATATTTCAGCAACAAAAAAATAAAGGATACTTTTTTAAATTTCTCCTTGGGGTTGGTTTTGAAATACGCATCCCGAATTAAGCGATGGGGGAGGAGGGGGTAGGGGGGTAGTAAGAAGTCCACACCCACCACTCCCCGAGTGAGGAAATGAGTTGTTTTTTTAATTATTTTTTTAAAATCTCGCCTAAAACCCTTAACACGGGAGTATAGGTTAATAATAACTATACAAGTGAAAGGGTAGAAATGAAACTGAATTCCATACTGGTGCTTCGCCGGGTGCTGCCGCACCACGTTCGCTTCGCTCGCTCGGCTCGCGCATATTTTTATCACACACAAAACCGAACCTAACCCAACCAATGAGACTTTTTTTGATATAATTTTGGCTTGTTTAAAACATACTGTTAACAACACTAACCTAATCTAATAATTAAGGTTATGGTCCACCCTTTCAAATGCCACCCCACGTAGTTTTTTTTTATACGTGCTTATAGTTTCGTATAACGGAACGACAATTTACATACGAATTAACAACATGATTTTTTTTTATATACGATGATGTAACAGAACGTATTTTCTGCCATTTCTTTTGTGTCAAACCTGTCAAAATCGGCATACATCACTCACGTCATGGCATTTGAAAGGGGGGACCATCCCCTATAAAAATCAACCCTTACCAATTCAAAATTCAGGATGCGTATTTCTAAACCCAACCCTTCTCCTTTTGTTTCATATCATTGCTTTTGCGCAAGAAGAAATTTTGTATTTTCATCACGTTGGAAAAACGTGTTATAAGTTTCTTATTTCACTATGGAAGCTGAAGCCCTTTTTTTTATTTAAAGTAACACAGTAAGTTACTTAAAAACATGTTTTTAAACATGAAAATTCTAATAAAACCCATATTACTTAGCTTCAATGATTTTTTTTGTAACTGGTTTTGACATGAAGCAGATGATTGTTATACTCAAGAAACCATAATACATGGCAAGTCAGTTATGGAAAAAAGTGAAGAGAAATGTCATCCCAAAAAAAGATAGAGAAAGTTAGTCACTTCGTCAAGCGATTCATGTAATAGTTAAAATAAAGATCATCTCGGAATTTGCCAAAAACCGCTAAACGTATGAATAAGTTTAATAGATAGAAATTGCGTGGTCCCCAAGTTATGAGAAACATCTTGTATATTTAGTATAGTGATTTGTATGTTTCGAATTGAATTAAAATTTACTTACAGAAAACTTTCAAACATGTGTTTTATAGCAAGACATGCCTGTTTGTATGTTAATTCGTGACCGTAGCTGTCTTGCCAATAATGCTTCAAAGCCTCATAGTATTCGAAAGTCTGCAAAATGAACAAATTCGTCTGATTCAGAAGCTATAAACTACGAGGGTGGATTGAAATGTTCGAGGCCTAACATAGATAGCGTTGTCATAATATTATAAAACTACCCTCATATGAAACCTAGACTCTTTGTCAGTCTCTGTGCAATTTTCATCTAAGATACATGCGTAATTATTTATTTTATTGAACATTAAGTGAGTAAGTTTCATTAATTTTGAAAATGGATGGTTTAGAGCACCGTGCCGTGATTAAATACCTCTAATAATAAGAAACACTTAACTCCAAAGCAGATTCATGAAGATATGGCGGCTACTTTAGGAACATCTGCTCCGTCGTATACAATGATAAAAACAACGACAGCTGAATTAAAACGTGGACGAGAGAGCATCAAAGATGACCACCGCTCTGGGCGGCCTTCTACAACTACATCTTCGGAAAACATCGAAAAAATGTGTGATCTCATCATGGGAGACAGAAGAATGAGATAGCTGAAGCTCTAGGGATTTCATATGAACGTACACAAAACATGATCGTTAACGAATTAGGGTTCCACAAGGTGTCTGCAAGATGAGTTCCGCGGCTCCTTTCAGTTGAACAGAAACGAACTCGGCTCACGATTTCTAGAGACTGTTTAGAGCTTTTTCAAGCTCATCTAAACGAATTTTGGCAAGGTTTGTTACTATGGACGAAACATAGGTTCATCACTACACTCCTGAATCCAAACAATGGAAGAGACCCGGATCTCCAACCCCTAAGAAAGCTAAGGTGCGTTTTTCAGTAAACAAGGTAATGGCAGCGGTTTTCTGGGATTCTAAGGGTGTCACCTTGGTTGATTACATAGAAAGAGGTCAAACAATAAATTCTGCATACTACTGCACACTATTACGTCGTTTACACGAAGAAATAAAGTCTAAAACACCATGATTGTTGACCAAGACAGTTTTGTTTCATCATTACAATGCTCGTGTTCACACATCTGCAGAATCGATGGCTCAAATAGTGAATTGTGGTTTCAAATTGCTTTCTCATCCCCCTTATTCTTGGCACCTTCTGACTTCCACCTATTTCCAAAACTAAAAAAACACCTAGGTGCAATGAAATTTTCTACCAATGAGAAGGTCAAAGTGGCCGCAGATGCCTTTTTTGAAGGCCTTGACGAGACCTTCTATTTAAATGGGATCAAGGCTTTGGAGGACCGCTGGACTAAGTGCTGTGACCTAGAAGGAGAGTATGTCGAAAAAAAAATTAAAAAAAATTGCATTATTCCTGTGTTTTCTTATTTAGGCCGCTAACTTTTCAATCCACCCTCGTAGATTTTTCCCGCGGCTTTGAGCGACCCATGGATATGAGCGTGTATTCCATGGGGACAGTGCATTTTCTAATTTTAAGATACGCTATGAAGAAAATTTTAAAAATCATTAAGTATAATATTATCAATCTAATTATTATACAATGGCTTTGATAAAACTTGGTAGGATAGGACAAATTAAATAACATACCGTTATTTGCTTACTTACACGACGTTTTAAGATTAATTATTTACTGCTTCAATAACTTATAAGTTTTGGGCACTGGATACTTCAAGAACAGGGTTTCTCAAACTGGGGTACTCGAACCCCTATGGGTTCGCTATTCGATGGTAGGAGGTTCGTGACATGATTCACGTAATGGTAGCTAGACGACTTAAGGTTAAAATTACTCTTAAATCGACTCCATTTACGCAAAGAAACTAGCCCACCCATCGCATTGACTCAAAACCCTATTTCGTTTTTGGTACTGTATTTGTTACCTTCTATTGAAATAAAAAACTTTACTTTCTTCAACCTGATTATTATTATCTTTAGGGATAAGGTTTAGGTGTTCGCTGTCATATGAAAACTTTAACAAGGGTACGTGGAGCCATAAGTTTAAGAACCCCTGCCCTAGAGAAACTGACATAAAGCTGACCATACGCGACGCAGGTAGTGCTCAAATGAATTCCTGCTATGTTCGAAGTTGGCCTTAGGACTTATAATAGTCATTGCAATGCCAAATTTAGAAGACATTAGTAGTCTCTTAAATTGATAAGAAAGATTTTTTGGAATAATTGGAATTTGTATATTGAATATCTTTATATATTTGCCTGCCTAGCTCTGTAGCAGATATCTAAGTGCAAACAGGTAAAGACAATTATATCTAAATACAATAAATAAATATAACGAAAATAAATAAGATGTATTCCTCGAAATCTTATAGTTTAAAAAAACGAACCCTAAATACATCCAAAACGCATTGTCAGCAGTTGGAACCCAGACGTATCAGTTAAGAGAACAACAAAAATATCGAAATGACAAACGAATACAACCTTATAACAAACCAAACCTAAAGTGAAAGCAAAAAAAAATCAAAATCAAAATTCATAAACTAATCATATTATTCGCAATCGTGAAGATAACAAAGAAAACGAACACTTCGCAAGTGCAGAGTGACCCAGCACTAAATTCCAGTTTACCAATCAAAACACCGCAAGCAAAGAATATAAAACAACAATGCCCAAAAAATAGAAGTAAACGAATCTTACTCAACTTGAACGGAAATGTGATATAAAACGCAGATATAAAAGTTGACACAATAAAAAAAGATATCTTCATTCTTAAAAAAGTAAACTAACGAAGACAAATTAACCGCGTTTCTCGTAATATAAAAAACGAAAGAAACGCATACGCTTTAATCTCAAACAGATTCAGGTTGGGTACTAAATTAATATAAGCCAAGCAAAATAATAAAACAAAAGCAAAATCAATACCAAAAAGCAGAGCATACGAATGTATACATATCAGGAATTTAACCTATTCGTTTTTACTAAAGTTCTTAATTATAACTCGGATATTATAGACTAAGATCCGGCTGCAGGATTAGTGCGTTCATCGGTTTTTTGCTGAAAACCGAATTTTTATGTATATTTATAATTAGGAGAATATATATTTATCAAGTTGCCTATCAAAATTTGGCCGCTAGTATTTTTAATTAAATTATTTTTAATTGATTTTTGGGAAAAATTATCGTTCACTTGTTTTTTAAATAAAATAACGTCTACATCACGGCAATTTATATGAAGATTCAAAAAAATCACGGTTGCCGTTGTGCACTTGGCCGCACCTCTTCGCAGCCAGGTGTAAACAGGTATGATTTCGATACATTTATACGTTCACAACGTTTATTTATTAATTATATATCAAATTAAAGCTATTTTTTTTCTATTTATTATCATATATGGTTGCCTAATTAAATCTACCCGCAAATAAGGGTTGCTGGCTTTTAAAAATTATAAATATTTAAGGTAGAGTGAAAGAGAGTTAGCGCGTAACATCATTTGTCAGACGAGGATAGCGATTGCCGGCTGTGCGACGCTTTTAAGCCATTGCGCATGCGTCGAATGTTAGTGTTCTCAACTTAACAGCTGCGGTATTTTTATTCTTACATAAAAACCACGCTGTTTTGGAGTACGTAATGCACAACGTTTTATATTTACATTGTTGTTCTATTGTTCCATCTAAAAATTATTAAATTAATTAACGTAAAATAAAATTGATAAAGATGAAGTCGTGTTTTCTGTGTAACTAAAAAATCAAGGTACTCGATTTTAATAATGCATCATTCAAAAAGTGCTCGCTAATGTTATTGTTTCGTCGTAAAAAAATATAAATATCATGACACTTTATTAACAATTGAATCTACTAATGAACTAACATTCGACGCATACGCAATGGCTTAAAAGCGTCGCACAGCCGGCAATCGCTATCCTCGTCTGACAAATGATGTTACGCGCTAACTCTCTTTCACTCTACCTTAAATATTTATAATTTTTAAAAGCCAGCAACCCTTACTTGCGGGTAGATTTAATTAGGCAACCATATATGATAATAAATAGAAAAAAAATAGCTTTAATTTGATATATAATTAATAAATAAACGTTGTAAACGTATAAATGTATCGAAATCATACCTGTTTACACCTGGCTGCGAAGAGGTGCGGCCAAGTGCGCAACGGCAACCGTGATTTTTTTGAATCTTCATATAAATTGCCGTGATGTAGACGTTATTTTATTTAAAAAACAAGTGAACGATAATTTTTCCCAAAAATCAATTAAAAATAATTTAATTAAAAATACTAGCGGCCAAATTTTGATAGGCAACTTGATAAATATATATTCTCCTAATTATAAATATACATAAAAATTCGGTTTTCAGCAAAAAACCGATGAACGCACTAATCCTGCAGCCGGATCTCGTACTATTAATGAGCAAAGCCAAAAGAATATTAAAAAATCAGCATGACTATGCAAAAGGATCATTGAACGCTGAACCATACAAATGAATTCAAATCAAAATACAAAGCTGAGTCAATTTTTTTTCACTCACATATTGATTTTTGAACAAAAGATACTGTTCATGAATGAAAAGTATGACTAATTAATTGCTAGTTCCTTTTGTAAGTTCATTTGATCAAGCATCAAAATTATTTAAGTCCATTCAGCCGGTTTTGCGTGACAAATATCCAAACAAACAAATATATAAAATAGGGTGCAAAAGTAGGTTTGTTTTTTACGCTTTCACGACTAAATTACTTAATTGATCAACAAGAAATTTTGAATACACGTTGTCAGAAGTACAGAGGTCACTGGGTATCATATTAGCCGCATTAACCTCGTCGACAGGTACCGTTTGAGGGTGTTCGTCGTTTCGATAGTTGGGGGGAGGAAGACTTGCCGAGCTAACAGGCACATATAAGAATAATTTTGTATCAGACCTGGACATTGTTTTATTGTGAACAGCTGAGTGGCGTTGACAACAAATTCAAATGCTTGTCAAGCATTTCAAGCAAAAGCATAAAACAAGGTGTACTATTGTAGCCGACATCATGACATTGAGGAAATTTTCATATTATGACTATTTCTTCGCATTTAATACGCCCTCACTCTGTTAGCCAAAATTAGTAGTACTTTATTTGTACTAATTCAGGAGCCCAGAGGATCGGTGTCTGGCAGAATGGCCGACTTTTGAACCACTTAAGGATAATAGGAGAAAAAACTGAAGCTGTTAGTATAGAATTGATAGGTTTCTGTTACTGGCAACTATATAGCTCCCAATCTATTCGCACTTGCAAAGATGCGGTTATATAGTTTAGCCAGTGAATCGATTTACTTATACAGTGTGTCCAGAACGTGAAGGATAATCCTTCACCAGCGGATAGGTATATTCATTTCCTACCTTAACAACTAAAAAACTTCTGGTAAAAGTTTCATAATTTTTGAGTTATCGGTATTTTTTGATTTTTTTTTTTTTAAATAGTTCTTCTGTTTAATGCATGCCATTTTGACAAATGATCACATATTTAGGTCCCATTTTTTAAAGTACTCGTGGTTACTTAAGTCATTAAACACAATGCCAAATTATTTCCTAAAATGTTGAAAAAACCCATAAAAAACAAGTTTTTCCAAAAAAACTTATCGTTCTTTTTCTAACAGCTAACTTTGATAGCCTGTGGTATTAAAAAATGTACTAACCTGATTGTGCCAAAAACCTTAAAAATTTGCTTAGTTACTGAGTATTTCAAAATGGTATAATTATTTAACATTACATTTAAAATTATTTTTTATGATTTGACTAATGCGGGCAGGTCGATTTTCGGAATTTATAGTATAAAAATACAATTGACATGAAGTTACTGTGAAAGTCTTCTTCCAATGGTAAACAACTGAAACTGACACGCTACAATGATTTAGTGTCATGTAGTATCAATCAGTGTAGTGATTAGTGTCATGCTTGATTTCTATTCGGTTCGACGTGCTGTCCTATTTTCTCGAGTTTTGAAAAGGTCCTTTGTAACGTTTGTGCTCTGAAATTGGACTTGGTTTTGCATTGTGATTTGGCTTTGAGATCGGTGATCTCGACAACTTGGCTTCACAACGGATTTCTGCGAGCTAGGCTTAAACAATGCCCAGATACGAGTACACGCCTAGCGAGTACGCTGATACTCGTTTTGTTTATGGTGAATGCCATTGCAACGCTTCCGATGCCACTGAACGCTATGCAGAAAGGTAAGTTGATTTATTTATTTTACGATGAAAGAAATTTCTTTAAATAACACAAACTTTCACCAGAAGTAAAAGCTTTCCAGAAAGAATTTTCATGCTTACAAACAAATAAAAGATACTGAATCTTTATTTAAATTTTATGCTTAACACTTTTTATAGTAAATAATACTAAAATAATTATACGTAAATTCTTATTTGTCTAGAATCATTATTTTTTTTATTGCTACAGGTATCCCAATCGACATCATCCAGGATATCGCGTGAATTATCCATCCCATCTGGATACCCATCTGGCGTATGCCGAAGGACGGTTGCCAGGACTAAGACAACGTGAAGGCAGGTCTAGAATCGATGTGGATGGTGAGGTTCTTAATGAAGTTGAAGCTGACCCTTCTACTTCAGTAAGGAAAATAGCACGCAGAACAGGTGTCTCAAAAAACACGGCGCACAATGTTTTGAAACGTTTTCAATTCCACCCATTCCATGTGCAGCGTGTCCAAAATTTAGAACTTAACGACTACCCACGTAGATTGGAGTTCTGCAGGATAATGTTGCGGAAAATGAACGACGATAATGAGTTTTTCAATAAAATACTTTGGAGCGACGAGTCCTCGTGCAGAAAAGATGGGTACCTCAATATGCACAATTCACATAGCTGGCAACTGAAAAACCCTCACCTCAATTTAAAATTAACATTTGGACTGGAATATTAAATGGTCAAGTAATAGGACCACATGAGCTACCAGAAACATTGACGGGACCGATTTATTTAGAGTTTCCAGAAAACCAGTTGCCAGTCCTTTTAAAAGATGTGCCTCTTGCAACAAGACAAAACATGTGGCTGCAAAATGGTGGCTGCCCGGCACATTTCGCACGAGCTGTTTGCCGCCACCAAGATCAAAAATACCCAGGAAGATGGATCGGGCGTCACGGCCCAATTGAATGGGCAGCAAGATCGCCAGACCTTAATCCCCTAGATTTCTTTTACTGGGGTTGCTTAAAAGATTTAGTCTATGCGACGGAGACTTTCAACATTACGCAGCTACGAACAAAAATAGACAGAGCTGCAGAACAAATTTCAAGAGAAGGACACGCCCCCCACGTAAAGTTCCTTTATAAAAACATGTATAGCATGTGTAAGGGCAAATGGCGGGCAAAAGGGCAAATTTTGAATATTTATTATCAAGTACCAAATTAATAAACTGATAATTTGTATCCATACTGTATTTATTTCATTCTTATACGATCATATTCTTACATTTAAATGAACTAACCATTCACATGCAAATAAAGCACATTAAAAAAAATCAACCTTCCTGCATTTGTACTATCATTAAAAAAAAGTTTCAATGTAATGTTAAATAGTTATACCATTTTGAAATACTCAATAACCAAGCACATTTTTAAGGTTCTTGGTACGATCAGATGAGTACATTTTTTGAATACCACAGGCTATCAAAGTTAGCTGTTAGAAAAAGTTCTAAAAATTTTTTTGTAAAAGTTGTTTTTACGGGATTTTTCAACATTTAAGGAAATAATTTGGCATTGTGTTTAATGACCTAAGTAACCACGAGTACTTAAAAAAAAAATAGAACCTAAAAATGTCGTCATTTGTCAAGATGGCATGCATTAAACAGAAAAAAGCCAAATAAAAGCCGAATACTGATAACTCAAAAATGATGAGACTTTTACTAAAAGTTTTTTGTTTTTGAGGTAGGAAATGAATAGACCTATCCGCAGGTGAAGGATTATCCTTCACTTTCTGCATAGGTCTATGGTTCTGTTTGTTAGAGATCCCAAATAAAGGTAAATAAATGTCAGTAACCATTAAAATTGTAACATAAAAGTTAAACAACAACAGTTAGTAAGGTACCTTTGCAGTTTTCTTACTAAATGCAGAACACCAGGGAGATATCCAATGCTCACTCCATGCAGTTTCATAACCACACATCTTATACATTAGTAGAGCTGTTTCTGAAATTCAAAGATTCATAACATTAAGAAATGTAATAAAAGTGCATAAATAATTAACATATGTTTTTCAAATATTCATATTAACTATTCAATATATTTCTATATTACTTTTCTATATACTGTACTGTTATTAGGAGGATATAGATGTTTGTATGTTTATTTGTAATTTATAAACTCTGAAACGACTGGACAATTAAAAAAAATTTTTAGCATTAAAAAGATTTGTTATTCTGGATATAGTTTATGATAATAAACTATATCCAGAATCTCCAAGTCCTGTCTATATGGACTTTGAATTGAGTAATTGAATATGAAACCGTACTTTATACTTTATAATAGAAAATGTAGATTAAACTAGTATGTAAGCAAATTTATTTTACATTTTTACCTAATGGCAAAACATAATCAAGGCCCACAACTTCTGATATTTTAACCAAAGTGTTATTCATTTCTTGACTGTTACCAAATAATTTCCTCTCGTTAAAAGTGGATGGATTATTCTTGACTTGCTTTTTCCACCTGTCACAATGTTTGTAAAACTGAAAAATTGCATTTTAGAAATAGGAAAGATAGTGTGCTAAGGATGCAGACAGTTAATTATTATTAAAATTGAAATAATCTCAAAATCATAAATGATAGAAGTAAAAATAGTTTTGAATCATTTACATGCCTAAAAGTAATAAATGAAATAAACATACTCTCAATATTGGATCCACTTCTTTAGCTGCAGCAAACCTCACATTTTTAGATCCTTTCTTATCAAAAAGACCAATAGTAAAAAACACTGCACTTTGTTGGGCTCTTTGAGTTGTAGTGTAACGGAACTGTAAATGAACACAAATATTAAATTTATTGAAACATTGTCTGTTTGATAAAGAATGGAAAATAGTATTTTTAACTTTGTATTACTACTAATTATTACAATTATAACTCAAATAGAACAGTTAAAATTAGCCCAACTGTACCTCTTGAACAAGTGTGTGAATTAGGTGTGAGTAAATGGGAATCCAATTCAAATGTAAATGATATAAAAATACTTTACTACTTGCCACATTCTTTGCTCTACATAACATATAACAATTTATTCATTGATAATAACAGATGTTATCTACTATCAACACAAGTGATTGGTGTTCACTTATGTGAGTGCTTATGGGACTTTACTGCAACAAATGACTACACCGAATGGCATACTGGTTAGTCTGTACTCCGGAGGTCCCAGGTTCGAGTCCTGGCATTTATTTGTGTGATGAACACAGATGTTTGTATTTGTATGTATGTTTATTCAGCGTTCCCCCCAGTTCTCTGTATGGTCATCTATAACACAAGCTCTGCTTACTTTGGGGCCATACAGTTGGTGTGTTTGTCTGGGGATTTATTTATTTATTTTATTATTATTATTATTTTATCCAATCCGACCGATTTAGATAGTCGAACCAAGTAACAAAAAAATGTACATATTTGAATATGACTCACAAGACATTTATTCATATCACATTACAAATAATAAATTATTAAAAAAGTGACTTACCAAAAATTCATCTTTATCATATTTATCCTTTATAGCATTTGGGAATCGTAATTTCATTCTCTCAGCTAAATACACCATTTCTGCTTCCCCTTCATAAGCTAGTATTTTCTCATCTTCCTGTTTAATATCTGAAGACCAATTTTTAAACCTTTTTAATTGTTCCTGGTTTAATGATCCTGTAAAAATTATTAAAAACAACTTATTATAAACATAAGTTTGCATGGTTTACATCAATTATTTTATTAACAGTGGTAATCACACCTTTGCCCCTTCTGTGTTGCTCAAGTATTTCATATCTTAAATCATTTAAAGTTGTATTTAACAATAATATATCTGAAGCTTGTGGTAATCTTGTACCATGCCTTGTTATCATCCAAATCTTCGTGTCAACACATTCTGCAAATAAAAATCAGTGGATAGGCAATTAGTGCTACGTATAATATTGAAACTATAATTATTTTCTTCACTTACGAGGATATTCAATTGGGAATGCTTCCGTGTTTGCTCGGAACCTGTACGGTGTACGAGTTCCTAAGTATAATCTAACGTCACTTCCTTCAAAAGAAGTTATAGGACGCAAGCAAAGTAAAAAGCTTATGGTAAACAAAATGAAATGTGTTTTATAACTCCTAATCATTGTACTAATGTTAATAAATTTATCATAGCAGACTAAATGAAATTCACTTATTGTTTTGTTGTTCACATTTGTTTTGTTGTGAGTTGTGGACTGTCTGCAGCATAGAAAAATATTACTCTAGCGAGAAGAACGAAGACTTCATATAAAAAATGTCAAACACATTTTATAGCGCCATCTAGAAAATTTCCCATACAACATTCAAGCGGAAATTTTGAATTTTTTTGAACGGGCGGTTTTACTTTTTATATTTTTTTCGCCGGTTTCAACATTGAAAGCATGTCCCACGCAAATAATTGTAACTTTTGATGGACTTACCCTTCGTAGGATATGCTTTCAGTTCTAAAAACTTTAGTTATCACTTTAAAATAAATGAATAAAACCATTCTATTTTAATAATTTTATTGATAACCATTTATTGAAAAGATAACCTTAACAATTAACTCTAGTAAAGATTTTGAAATTTAAACTGTACAAAAATGAGAAAAAGTACGAGAATGCGTATTTTATGTGTGTAACAAAATGTTTATTTTCCTTTTAAGGGCGTATGCAGGAGCTTGATCCTTAAATTGCCGGTTCTTTAATCAGCGAGGTGATAAATACATGGAGTAGCCGTAATGTCCTATATAAATAAGTAGTTATGTATATCGAATCATAGAAGAGGAAGAACTTGGTTGTCTCCCTCTACTTATACAAAAATGCTAATAAAAGAAAGAGATAGTACTGTTTTTGAATGTTGTCACTAAAATATCAATCGTGTAGTGACGTCATAGCAGGTGGCTAGCGTGCCACAAATCGCCATTTATTGTTACAAGTCTGTCAAAAAAAGCTGCCAAAAGTGATGTTCCGGAGCTTTGATTATTTAACCAAATATCGATAATCATTATTAATATGTTTTTATTTTTCATACTTTCGATGCAAATGATAACAGGCGCTTACGCAGTAAATCATATCGAAACGGTATTGGCTTTGCTTGCCGTTGTGCGTGTATTTTTGAAACAAAAAGACGTGAAGAAAGAGGAAATTAAGTTTGCTTAGAATTGTTAATTTTGTTATTGAATGGGCAGGTAGTTTTTTTTGTCTATTTTTTAATCGTAATCATTGGAGACAAGCCAGACTTTAATTGATTGAACCGAAAACTTTGATGCTTGACCTTGAATAACTTTTTAAGCAAACATGGGATCTTTCGGTGTTTTATTTATAATAGTGTACCCCAGGTCTGTACCAAAATTCAGCATGTTGGGAATTATTGCAAACTGACCACTATTTTTCTGGATAATTTGACGGGACTATATAAGGAATAAGAAAATAAACTGTATAGTTCTTTATTTTTTATATTAAAATAATTTTAGTGAGAGTAAATAAACCATAAACTATGATTATTTCATTTACGTCAATCTCTTACAAAAGTTCATTAAATTTCAATATTATATTTCAAGTTCAATATTTAGTTCTAAAATATCGATAGTAGATTCGATACTCTCTGTGCAACACTAAAAATGGACGCCATTTTATGTAATATTTCAAGTTTAGGTATGCACGTTTTTTTGTTACTTAGGGCTTGTCCATTGGTTGAGGTCAATGTCTTTAATATATACAAAATCTTTGCTCATGTTTACAACACGAATGTCACTATCACTAGTCACTCTCTCGAAATACACTTGCACAGCAAGTAGACGGAGAAGCAGAACCTCAACTCAACGTCACACGCATACACAAGGGAAAAAAGCTATAAATCATTTTTAAATTATCGAAATAGCGAAAAATGGCGGTCGCAAACTATAGTATTAGACGCCATTTCACGCCATATTTTTTTCTTTCAATCAATCAGTCAGTCAGTGATACATAGTGCTGCCGTATTAAATAATTTATTTATTGGTCGATGTTACCATTTGTAAAAATCATAGCGTCTTTTTCCCACATAGGTATTTAACATCGCCTTAGAACAGTCGACCCCCCCCTGGTCTGTAGTCCGGTCCGGTTACCGGGTTTGGTTGTGGTAAATTGATTGAAAGAAGGTTGACTGTCAGACTTTTGCTGCAGCTGTTATTGTTGTTCTCTTTGTTTTATTACCTTATAAAGGAGAAACGAAACCGTACAGCCTTTAATTGTGAAAAAGTGAAATATAACAATAATTTATAAGCATATAAGAATATGATTATATGGTTAACTTCGTCTACTATACAAGACACATAGGCCTTCATAGTGAACTGACGAGAGACATTTTACTCAAAGAACATTGAAATTAAAGGAAATTTTAATAATAGAGTTTAAATCTTATTTGACTTACATAACAAAGGAAAATTTAAATACAGCGTTTTCAACTAAAATATTATAAATTTCTTTAAAACTTGGTAACTATACCCTGTCCATTATATTAATTGCTTTTTGACAGCTCACATAAAACGTAACTGTTTTAGATTACGAATTACTGAACTTTCATATGCGTAGCACTAAAAATATGTTTTCTGCATAATCTTGTTTAATTAGCTTATTTATAACATAAAAAGGATATTATAAGACCATAAAAGGAACAGTTTTTACAAAATAACTGAAAGTTTACCTGCGTATAAAATACCGTTACGTTCTATGGTAACTAGTGACAGGATTGTTTTATTCTCATGAAAGAATTACATCGATTCACAATAGTTAATAGATAGGAAATCAATTTAAGAAAAACTTGGCATACCTGTGTAATAAAATTTAAAATGTTTTATGAACTGTAAGACTACATTTTCATGTTGAGATCAATTGATTGAAATATTAATAATATTTAAAGTTTTTCATATACCGATTCCATTAAATTTAATACAAGGCATAGAAATAAAATAACTAAAATATTTTTATTTATTTTATTAACATGAGTCATCGGAATCATTATTTGTACTAGAATAGTCCGATGAGGAGTCCTCAGTGACATTAAAGACTAGGTCATGTGTACTTAACGTAATGGGCACAGGCATTTTTTTATAACTTCAACGTTTTATTCACTGTGAATGGGGGACTTGTGTAGCTTCTTGCAGCATGCCCTTTTACTTGGGCCCATATAAGCTCTATGGCCCTGTATTGCCAATGGAGGAATTCTAAGGACGATGTGGCCATTTTTTAATGCCATTTCATCACATACCGCAATGGTTTCTTATTTATTTATTAAAAAATTTTTGCACAAATATAAGTAACAATAAAAGAAAGAAGAAAAAACAGAATTATATGTACAAAGGTACTGCTTATTTCCTAGGAAATTTCTTCCAGCAGACCTGTGACTGGAGAGAACATTATCGACATATCATTAGTCAATCAATAATTTCTTACTTTTTTATTGGCTGTCGTTGGCATTTGATTTGACGAGAGTGGTAGGATGCGTTATCAATAAAAATTACTGATGGTTCTTCTAATGATAAAAGGATGTCTTTGAACCAATTTTCATACACCTCCGTTCAAAAGTTCATTTCTTCGTGATAATCGCCTGTTTTATTTGATTCAAATGCCAGCAGTGCGTCTTGTACAAAACCTTTTTCTGTTCCTGCGTGGCAAATGATAAGGCGTTTGCCTTTTCCCATTGGTACTGGAGAGATGGAAGCAGAAGTATCATCAGTCCAGGATCGAAATATGGTGTGGTTAGCGTTGAGCCATTTTTCATCCGTAAAGACAATATTGATCCAGCCTTGAATTTTTTTGCTTCTCTCAAAAAGTCACATCGAGCCAAAGCAATATTAGGTCTTTACCTATGAAATTGCCGTTTTTCACGAAATAAATGAAGTTTAATTTTTTTTATATTTTTTATTTCTATTAATCAAATTAATCACCCATGCAATCAATGCATCTTTGCCAACGCATTGGTAGCTTATTGATGCCTTTCTTGAAGAAATCAGCTGGACGGGAGGCAACAAATTCTTCAAAGGCATTTTGTACTGCCTCTCGGGTATTGAATTTTTTTCCCGCCAAGAAGTTATCCAAATTCTGGAAAAAGTAGAAGTCTGTAGGCGCAAGGTCTGGTGAGTACGGCGCATGACGGAGAACTTCCAACCCCAACTCTTGTAGCTTGGAGACCGTCTGCTGTGCAGTATGAGGTCGCGCGTTGTCGTGCAGGAGCAGTGGAGCTGAATGGAGACGTGCGAGCTTCTCCATCATTGTGTTCAGTTCTTCACAGTACACATCTGCAGTAATGCTTGTCCCGTTTGGCAAGAAGCTGTGATGAATTACACCCGCGTTAGACCACCAAACAGTGACCATCACTTTTCTAGGGGTAAGTTTTCGTTTAGGGCATTGTTTGGGTGCTGAACCAGGATCCAACCAACTTGCTGAGCGCTTACGATTGTCAAACAGGATCCATTTCTCGTCACAAGTAACAATGCGGTTCAGAATTCCTTCATTTGTATGCCTGCTGAGCAGTGCAAGGCACGTCTCCACGCGTACTTCGCGCTGGCGGTCATTGAGTTCGTGGGGTACCCATTTGTCAAGCTTTTTTACCTTGCCAATTTGACGTAAATGGACCAATATTGTTTTGATGCTAACGTCGAAAGCTGCTGCTAATTCAGCCGTGGATTGAGTTTCATCAGCTTCCACAATTGCCTTTAATTCGTCATTGTCGACCAAAGTTTTCGGACGACCACGGGGTTCATTTTTCAGGTCAAAATTTCCAGAACGGAAGCGGGTAAACCAATAACGGGTGGTGCGTTCGTTTGTAGTGTTCGCTCCGTAAACGTCGTTGATGTTGCGTGCCGCTTGTGCCGCTTTGTTGCCACGACGGTACTCATACTCCATAATTACTCGAATTTTTAACTTATCCATGATGACGAAAAATGTTCGAATGCGTTGAAAACAAAACACTAACTATTAAACAAATGACGATTTTAGAAAAAGAATTCCATGTTTGTCAAATAAAATTAATTTGAAATTAGAATTATCATTAAAAAAAAAAATATTTTCATTTGAAATGGCCAGTACGGCAAAACGGCAGTTTCATAGGTAAAGACCTATTATTTTCAAAGTTCCATAAATATTTTTCTTTTATTTCAATTTTTTTATATTGAAAGCCAAATTTTCTCAAATTTTCAAAAAAACCAAAGAAGATTTTTTTACCAGACCACTACTTTTTAAAGATGCAATTAGTTTTCTTAAAGTAGGAATTTCTTTTTTCAAATAGCTATTATATATATGACGACGAATGGCATCAGGGTCAAAATCGTCAAGTGCTGTTACATCACGAGGCCGGTGTATTTTCTCCTGCGCAAGGCTTCGGTAGTGATTTTGGTCAAAGTTACAGCACTGATACCGACCGCGACCGCAACACGGTTTCGCACTTGCGAGATTTGTATTAGCGGACCGCCATTTTGATTTTCTTGTTTAAAGTTATCATGAAGTTGCAGAACAAATTGTCTCGGCTGCCCTTTTAACACACGTCTTTTCGGCATTCTCAGAACAATGCACTCAGTCCAAATTAGCGGAGCATTTATAAATGTAGCGGAGAACAAAACTTGGGAGGCGCTTAACAAATGTAGACCCAACAGAAGGTAAAGGAATTTGAAATATGCGGTTGCTAATGCGTTTTCCATTGTTTATGCTGGCTAGAAATAACCTGCCAAACGGACAGTTGCCGAACCCTAAGTACGTTAGCTTTCTTATAGAGTAGGTGAGTAGAAAATCTAAAGGCCTGGGGAACATAATTTTTAAGATTGCCCTTTGAGCTCTTTTAAAAGTAATAAAACTGGACCTTATTGATTGTTCAAAAAGGTCCAGTTTTATTACTCTATCCCAAACACCTATGATCTATTAGCAACATAAACTGACGTAATTAGTAAGTATACAACTTTGAAAATCTCAAGGGGGGGTTACATGTCTTACAGATTGAAAAATGAATACTCTCGCGTCCAATGCCACTACGATTTTCATGAAATTTTCACAGATGACTCCAAGGGAACACCCAGAAATTCCGAGTTATGTAATTCCGAATTTGAATATTCTGGTTTTTTCAATTCCGAATTTCACAATCCCGAAGAGACTAAATTCCGACTATTCAAAAACACGATTCTTATTTTATCGAAATTCATAGATACAAAATTTTAATTTTCCGACTTTCATTAGTACGAAGAATTAAAAACCCGCTGTGTTACTAGTCCGAAATATGGTATTCCGAATTTTAATTTTCCGAAAATTCAATGCTAACATTCAGATTTTGTATCTAAAACGGATATACAGGGTGTATCAAGACCGCTTCCACTAACTTTAGGGTATGAATATACTGGTTATTCGCATTACAAAAAGTACTTAAAAAAATTTTTTAACGTCAAAAATTTGGACTTTTTCAAAAAAACTAATTCAATTTTTTTAGGTTTACATATGTTAGAACAAACGGATTATCAGCAAATTTTAATTAACATCACAACTTTTTTCAAAAAAAAACCCTCAGTGTATTGCTAAACGTATTTACAATCATTACGGTTGCAGTTACTAAGCAGCGCGCAAATGCTCTGGTGCTCGCTTGTTGCTACGTGTGCTCAGCTGACTCGATCTTCCCTTCCCTATCTCCCATTGTCAAAACCTTAGTAGGTAGGTAGGTAAATGCCCACCTAGAAATCTTTGTCAAAGCACTTATTCTCCCTACCTAATACGTACATACAACTTTATTAGTTTATAAGAACACCTACAACCGGACGATTTTTGTGACGTAGCAGTTTAATGACAATACCTTTACCTACTACTCATTTAATTATTACTCATTGATTTGTTATCTATCAGCTGATTAAAATAAATAACGGCGAAAAAAATTCCTACAAATCACCTTTACATGGGTATTACATTTTACGTACCTAATAACTAGCTATCCGAATTACTGTCTAACAGAGTTGGTATCGAAGTTAGACTTGTTTCTTTAGAAAAATAATTGTAATAATACTTGTAAAACATTAACCTCATTACGAAATGCCGCAGTCGGACTAACTTTATAGCCCACAAGTCTCTCCGTTGAGAAGATTCAAATTACACCTCGTTTGTCACAGTTAATCGAACTATTTGGTCTAACAAGAACAATAAATACGTCCCTTTTAGGCAACCGGAAAAAAAGTGTATAAGTTCATCAAACATTAAAAAAAAAATCATTAAATAGTAATTTTAAATCTTTACATTTAGTTGGGTTTTAAATTAACTTATAAGCAAAACATGTAAGCTGAAATTGTGTCAAAATACAATAAAATGACATACTTATTATACAGTTAATGCCTCTTAAAAAAAATAAGCTCAAGCCGTTTAAAAATTATTCCGCTCCATCACAAAATACACTCACTAACCTGACTAAATCCTTCTCATCCTTATGAGGTGTGGTTCAAACTGCGCACCTTCCAGTTCAATGCAGAGTTCGGCTCGTCTTTTCGTCTCCTGGTCAAGTCGAGGCAAAAGGGTAGGATCTTCTAAACTGTTTGCGCGTAACTTATTAAAAACATCGTTTAATCTTGTTATCATTTCTGCAGCACTATCGCACTGTCGATCGAACACCCGTTCTTTTACGTAACCCCACAGAAAAAAGTCTAGTCAACCACTCTCGGCTGCCACAGCCACAGTAAAATCTTACAAATATCTACTCAGTTGCCTGTTAATAAAATCTAAGTATGACGCACCATCTAAACGCCATGGCAAAAAGACTGGTCCCAGGATTACATTTTTAAAAATAGCGGCCTTACATTTCTTTCTTTTGAATTTCGATTCTAATTAGTGTATATTTGAGTAACGACTTGCGTGCGTAATTCGTGTGACGCTCAGAAGGAATTAGTAAAATAATAGTTTCCAATTGGGCACGAATCGTATTTATTCCTCAATATTAGCTATTATGCGTCTACTTTTACAATGTCTTGGTTTCTAATGAATAACTGATTACAATTTAGTCCTTAAGCAACAACTTCGTCTTCTCTCACTAAGACGCAGACAAAGAATGCCAAGAGAATATATCGCATCTCGAGAATGACTGACTGTCAACTGCCAAAGGAATTGACTTGCAGACCAATAACCGGAAGTAGTATGATAATTGAATGAAGGATCGTAACAGTCGGCCATCCTTTACAACAACGAGTCCTCTCGTTGGTTACGTAACAATCAAAACTAAAATTACCTTTGTGAAAACTACCTTAATGATATGTTTATCTTTTGTAAGTACAATATTGTATAGCAACATTACTTTATTTGAGCTACGTCTGCTCTTCAACTATCATAATAGCACATCATATCACTACAGGCCGACAAGAAGATAGCTACTTCTATTCTTTCGCCATCAACTTGCTCGGCTCACATCTATTCTAGATTATGAACAAGGATGTTGTTTTATATTATCTCACTCAAATTCACATTATTACCACAGCCTGTCAAGGAGATAGTTACTTCTATTCTTTCACCACCAACTTAATAGGCTTGTCCAACACAACACTCATGTTTGGCTCATATCTGCTCAAACTCTTAGTTATGAGGACGGTGTCACCTCGCTCTAACTTCTCTTCTTACAATCAATTAATTTATCATAATGCTAAATCAATAAGTTTCATCATTTATACATCATTAGACATAATGATAACCGGAAATGGGTTATACTAAGCATATACATTGCAGGTGTACAAATCAACAACATACAAGGATAAATAAAGTAATTAACATAATTAATAATTGTAGTAAAATATAGTTTAAGTTTTCATGTATAGTAATTAATCACTATCACTATTGTCACTCGAAGAATAAGTAGGGGCACTAAAATTCATCCACGGATAAATTTTATCGAGCGAAACTATACTTTCGTAAGGCCTACCTTTTCGAGTCAACGGCGTGTCCACAATAAGGTATCGGTCGTTTGGGAGAACATCTTTAATTCGATAAGGGCCCTGACATTTTGATTCTAATTTCTTTGATTTGCCTGTACCCCCTACGATATTTCTAATAACCCTAACTAAGTCCCCTTCCTTGTAAACCTTAGCTTCCTTTCGACTCTTATCAAATCGTTCTTTTGACTTTTTCTGGCTCTCTTCAATCCGATCACTCACTTCAGCTCTCATTTCCTCCAGATCATTCACTCTTTCGCATTCATCAATCTCCTCTGACAACCTATTCAAGATTCCACTAGAGGGATTTCCTACTTTACCCCCAAAAAGTAGCTCAGCTGGTGTTCTCTTTGTAACATCATGCACTGATGTATTTATGCCTAACTGTACGTCCGGCAAGTAAGAATCCCAAGTGCAATCCTCTTTGCCATGAGTCATACTGCCTAATGAAGCTAAGATAGTTCTATTGCATCGTTCAACTTGGCCGTTGGCACGAGGTGTTGCAACCGAGTTAAGGATGTGTTTAGTCCCTACAGACTGTATAAAAACTTTGAACTTTTTGCTTGTAAAACTTGTGCCACGGTCGGTTATAAGGCGCCTCGGAGAACCAAACAAACTAAAGAAGGTTTTAAAAACCCTAATGCTTGCCTTGGATTTGGTACTGCGTACGGCAGAGAGATAAATATATTTTGTAAACGCCGCTATTATGACAAGAATATACGTATTGCCGTGTTTACTCTTGGGGAAAGGACCGAGGTGGTTGGCATGAAGGGTATGCATCGGGATCTCTATTTTTGGGATAGGATGTAAGGTCCCCTCTTTAGCACCAGGAGGAAGTTTATGGTCAGCGCATTCTAGACATGCCATGACGTATTTTCTTACGAATTTCCGCATTTTTGGAAACCAAAATAGGGATTTAATTCGTTGAAGAGTCTTTTCGAACCCAAAATGGCCAACTTCATCGTGGTTGGCTCTCAGGACTTGCCAACGAACACCTCGTGGTACCAACAATCTCAACTCACCGTTTTCCATAATGCGGAATACTCGACCATTTTTAATTTGATATTCTCTGTGAATTGCCGCAATTTTTGATGTTTCGAGATCCTGTAAAATATTTTTGATTCGTCTTACCTCGTCATCAGACTGTTGAACAGTTGAGATCCAGTCGTCAACTCTTACTATTAAAACATCCAAGATATGTGATGATTCTGACTCCTCTAAGACAGTGGCGCGGCTCAAAGCGTCAACATGAGCCATTTTCTCACCTGGTCGGTATTCTATTTGACAGTCATATTCGAGGGATTGAATCCACCACCGCGAGATTCGTGGGACTAAGTCGCGCTTTGTAAAGGTGGACCGTAAAGCATTACAGTCTGAGACTAAGGTGAACTTAATCCCCAAAAGATATTGTCGGAATTTATTTAGTGCGCTAACAACTGCAAGCGTCTCAAGTTCGAACGAGTGTAATTTTTGCTCATCAGGTGTTGTTTGGCGGCTGTAGTAGGACACAGGTCGCCATGGGTCTGAGCCACGACGCTGCAGTAATATGCCACCAAGACCAAACTTACTTGCATCGGTGTGGAGCTGAGTCTCAGCTTTGTGGTCGTATAATGCGAGTACAGGACGTTCTATAAGAGCTTCCTTTAAAGAGTCGAATGACCTTTGCTGAGAATCAGTCCATCGCCATGTTATATCCTTTTTTAACAGATCAGTCAGTGGTCTTGCCTCCAGGGCAAAACCCTTGACAAACCTCCGAAAGAACCCAGCTAGACCAAGGAACCTCCTCACATCATTCTGATTTTGAGGAGTAGGGAACTTAGAAACGGCCTGAATTTTCTGCTCACCTGGGCGAATACCCGAATTGTCTACTCGAAATCCCAGGAAGGAGATCTCCTCTTTGAAGAAATGACACTTCTCCATTTTCAGAGTAAGGCCCGATTCTTGCAACAAGCTCAATACTTCCCCTAGACGATCTAGACCTTCATCAAAGGATTTTGATGGGATCAGTATGTCATCCATGTAAATAATGACATATGGAACTTTCGACTTATTAAGAATCTTATGAATTGCTCGCTGAAAAACTGCCGGCGCATTAGCCAATCCGAAAGGCATACGGTTATATTCGTATTGCCCATCAGGTGTTACGAACGCTGTTTTTTCTTTTGACTCCTCCGCTATGGGTATTTGATGGTAGCCGGAGGCTAAGTCTAAAGTCGTGAACACAATATGCCCCGACAGTTGGTCCAATAAGTCTTCAATGCGGGAAGTGGATAATGATCGCGTTTCGTGCGTCGGTTCAAGGCGCGGTAATCGACGCACAACCGTTTTTCACCTGACTTCTTTTGAACAAGAACTATTGGACTAGCATATGGTGAGCTAGATTCTCTTACTATGCCGTTCTGAACCATTTCGTCGACCATCCCCTGAACCCTTACGCGCTCTGAATGTGATAACCTATATGGCCTATAGACCACCGGAGTAGAGTCTAAAAGATTAATCTCTAACTCTGTAACTGTTGTAAAACCTAAATCATGCATGCCTGTCGAGAAACAATCCTTATATTTAGACAGTAATTCTTCACATCGTCGTTTCTCAGTAGGAGTGAGCTGCTTACCAAAGTTAATATCCGTAACTGTACCAACGTCAAGCCTAACATCTATTTTAAGAACATCGGTTGGTTGATTTCCAGATACGACCCTAGCTCTAGATATCAGCGAACCTTGTTTAAAATATAAAAGTTGCGCGCTAATGTTCTGAATCAGAACTCTACTTCCTCCATTGACCACTTTATATTCACCCGGTAGCAGATAGTACTCCATTCCTGGTCTGCCCCTAATCGATCCGTCTACATACATATTTCCGGTATATGAAACGTCGGAAGCCACGATTATTGTTTTCAACTCACCCTGCTCGATTTTAACATCCTGACTACTGCTCAGCGCGAGTTTAATATCTTTATCAAATACCTTCTCGAAGAGTAATTCTGAGGTAGTCTTCACAATTTTCAACCCCGGTCGCTCGGTAAAGCTGTGTCCTACTAATACTGGTACATTAATGAGTGAATTATCAACTATGAATATTTCTACCAATTCTTCCCTAACCTTTTGAATTTCCATAGTCACTATAGCTTTGCCTATAGGTAGACAAGGTATGTTACCCAACCCTCGCAGTATAGGTCCATCCACTGAGGTCCATTGAAGACCTAACCTACGAGCATCGTCTTCTCGAACTAGCGTGACTTGACTACCAAGATCTACTTGACAAGGAATGATTTTATCGTTAATTCTAACAACAATCTTAAATTTGTCATTATTATGGCCATCAGCAAATACTTCTAAGACATTTTTAGTTTTATTTAAAGATTCACTAACATTATGGTACGTACCACTGTTAGTCTTTCTTGGACAGTTATTTGAATTATGGCCGAGATAATTACAATTTGAACATTTATTGACCGGCTTACGACATTGCCAGCTCATATGCCCTGAGTCGTTGCAGTTAAAACAGGTTCTACCCTTAGACCGATTTCTAAACACGCCGTTACTCACGTTTTGGGAAACAACGATGGACGAACCGTTGTTATTAGAGCGTAACCCCCTTGGCTGAACATCCCTTCTAAATTCATTATTATCTCGCGATGGATTATTAACACTTTTAAAAAATTCTAAAGTTTCCTCAGGTTTATCAAATTTTCCAGCTTGAGCGCTTAAACGAATCCCTTTATCCTCTATTCCGAATATGATACAGTCCACTGCTTGTTTTCTGAATATTTTACAACGGTTAAGTAAGTTTATTTTAGAAAAGTAATATAATTCAAGAGTTTCTCCAGGACGTGTCCTACGATTAAGCATTTCCGTTAAAAGTTCGGCGTAATTCTCAGTGGACGGAAAGGACTCCAATAATAGCTGCTTCCATTCCGTCCGCGAATGCTTAATAGAGGGCAAGCCCTGGTACCAAGTTTTGGCATGTCCGGTCAATTTAGGCAGGGCATAGTGAATCGTTTGCTTATCGCTCCAATTATAAATGTCTGCGCATTCATCAACTTTATTTATCCACATAAATATTGTTTGTTCCTTTGAAAGTGGATCAAAATCCGGTATAACGTTACTAAGCAAAGGAAACGATTCACGATCCCTGCCCTTAAAAAACTTAATAAATTCGTCAAACATATGAGTGGAATCAGATTGCCTGCACTTTTTTCGTTGCGGACTTAATGATTCCTCTCTACCCTTACTTGTCGAGGTCATCAGGGGGGTCATATGTCTACGATGTTCGCGTCTTTTAAACAATTCGCTCTCTATCAACTTCAACCTTTGATGTAGATCTTCATCATCACTGTCCTCTCTAACGCAACTACGGCGCCGACTGTGGCTTCTCGTATGGCTTAGATCGTCACAAGTCCGAGAATTTTGCCTCGAACGAGCTATAGAGCCTCTAGGGGGCGTCTCTTGGGTTCGCCGCCCAGTTCCATGAATATCACTGCGCTCCATCTTTATAACTTGCGGGCGTTGCAAAAAAAAGTATATTTTTCTGCGTAATCCCACTTCTGAGCTGTGACGCTCAGAAGGAATTAGTAAAATAATAGTTTCCAATTGGGCACGAATCGTATTTATTCCTCAATATTCGCTATTATGCGTCTACTTTTACAATGTCTTGGTTTCTAATGAATAACTGATTACAATTTAGTCCTTAAGCAACAACTTCGTCTTCTCTCACTAAGACGCAGACCATAGACGATACACTTATTATTTGACATAGATAGGCAACTCAATTCGCTTTTGGCATTAATTTTTTTAATTCACACTCTGTCTAATAGATGGCAGGCTTTTAGTTCAGTGCAGAACCACTAGGTGGCAGTATTTCAATTTCATAATTTTTTTTGGAGTTTATATAATTGGTTATTGCAGGATAATCGTAAAAGCTACCTTAAATTTTGTATATCTATTTTATCATGGATCAAACGATTACTTGCATTATTTAAATATCGAGTTTCGTTTAACTTAACCAGATTTTCGTCCTTTGATTCAAAGTAACAGTAAAAACCAACTAAAATCGAAACTTAAATAATGCTAGTTATCTATTGACCCATGGTAAAATAGATATACAAAAATTTAAGGTAGCTTTTACGATTATCCTGCAATGAAATAAAACTGACATTTGTAATAGTTTAAACATTTTATTATTTTTTTCGCTTCACACAATAATCATATGCCGCTTTTTTAATTCTATCATTTTCATCGAACTTTAACAATGCACCTCTTAATATTCGATTCACCCCTCTGCACCAACTATATATTATAATATTCATTGATACTTTTTTTATATAATCAATTAAATCAGCTTTATGTTTCTTGCATTTTATTATACTAAAATCACAGGCACAATCAATAAAAAAACTTATTCTTCGTTTGAGATAATTTGATTCCGGAAATTCCTGCAAACATGCTGTAATCAAAAAGTAAATATCATTCATTAATTTAATAAACAAATCACTTGGATGAAATAAAGATTTTTTGGTATAATCAATTTCATAATTAAATGAACCAACATCAATTTCAGGTCGACAAAAATCATGACTGCAGGTGCTGCATCTTTTAAAAATTTTGGATTTTAATTTCTTTATTACATAACCTGTTACATATTTTTTTGATTCCTTATGGATGATTGAATCATTATTTCTAATCACAGTCATGATATTCATCAAAGAATCAATTTCACATGCAAAATCTTCTCGAGTTTCATGATTCTTATCCATTAAATTTCGAAATGATTGCATGCATTGATCTTGATCTTGTTCACAATTAGCACCAGGAGAATGGGGCGAATTAAAATTATTTATAATCAACGTTTTATAAGCATTAATAAATTGATAGCAATCAGGATTAACATTTCTGAGCCCATTGCTTCTGATGCTACTAAAAAAGTTTTCTAAAGGATCTTGATTAAAATTTCTGGTAAGCAAATTTTTTATATTGTAATTATTTTTTAAATCATCCCACATTTCAATAAAACATTTAATATTATGAATCCAATTAACAATAGACGGTATTGAAACATGCTTAATCACCTCATTTCCATTTTTTTTGTCAATTGATTCAAATTTAATTGATTCCAAAACCGGCAATAAATCAGTCCATAATTTCATATGACGAGAATTAGTTTTAAAGCAACCTTTATATATTTTAGAATCATCTTGATAAGTATGTCCATTAAATGAATCAAATAGTTTATCGAAAATCAACAGAAAATCAGCTGTATCTTCGCACTCCTTAGGCAGTATGTTCTGTTCTGAAACAAAAAATAACATAATTTGAATACAATATATTTATTTATAATGTATGATTAAAATATTAATATTGTATTAGTGAATTTAAGATGGTAGAGTTTCTTTATTTAAAGCAATTTTGTAAGGCAAAGCTATAGAGTTTGCATTACAATCAAATTTCTGACTGATATTTCACTCATCAACTCCCATTGCCGACCCTTAACACAAGTAATAAGAAATAATATTTAAAAATTTTATCTCTTAGGATAAAAATAATGTATTTCTGCGGGAATAAAATTTACGTGATCGTTGGCAAGTGTAGGTTATAGTGAGAAGCCACACAATTCAACACCTGTATACTAGGTACACACCTTTCTCTATTATACGCACACAATACATATTACATATATTCAGCATGGTATCATGAGAAAAGATACATTTTTTGCATATTTTGTGTACATGTGTATGTGGCTAGGCATGTGTATGAGGGTAATACCTAGTGTGCAGGTTAAAAATTGTAGCTTACGTAACTTTATAGATATAAATTGACAGAAAAAAGAGGAGTTGTGTTGAGAATTAAAATTTTAATAAAAATAAAAACTAATAAAATAATTCAATTTCAGCGGCAAGAATGAAAACGTACGGAAATCGATAGAGTATAAAAATATAAAGAGAAAATAAATTTTGGTAAAATGTTAAGCTACAAATATTAAGTTTTAAAAGTTAAACGTATTACATTCCAAACAAAATGCGTATGTCTTTGAAGGGACACTATTAACAATTTCTTTCAAAGAAAACTTCAAATAGCGATTGAAAGATTCAATTGCCATTTAACACTTTTGCCGCTAAAAGTATAATTTGATACACACATGTTATAACAAGAATTTACAAGAATAATATTTTACGTACTTGCTAAAAATCTCATTGCTGCTGATACTCGTTGGCTGAAAACTTGAGCGGCATATTTAACTTTCATCTTTGGAATTTTATCTTTATATACATGATTCACTGTGAGTTTATTGACTAATCTAATTTCATTGTCCCCTTCATCAATATTTAATAGTAATTCCACATGCTCCCATTTCGCGCATTTCATTTTACCATCGTGAAAATAATTAGCATTTTTAATCAATAGATTATTTCGCACACCTTTGAGTAAATGGGGTGAATCGAATAAAGGAAATACTTTTTCGCCATCAACTTCAAATGATTTTGAATTATATTCTCTACCCTCTTGCAAATATTTACTTTTTGTATCCTGATGCAAACTTCGAATTAAGCTAATGTTAGATGTTGCTTGATCACATACAGTGCATATAACTTTTAAACCAGCCGCCCTCAAATCTCTTATGGCACTAACAATAATATTTTTTAACTCATATTTTTTGGTGGTACTTCGGCAGAACGTGAAGCTTATTGGTTGTTTAGTTTTTCCTTTGATTCCTTTAATCATCAAAACTAAAGCATGGTCAGCTAAATTATTTGTTCTTTTACTGCCGAAGTCCTCAAATCCCGTAATTTCATCGCAAACTGGATTGTATTGAAGGGCGGGTGCAAGAGAAATTTCATCAAAAAGTAATGATACAATTCTTTTTTCAGCTGTCAATTTTTTTACAGTTTCTTTTAAATTTTCAAATAAGTGTTTATTTATACCTGGTTTAAAAGTCAATGCACTTAATAATTTTTGTAATGAACGTCTAGACGGCAGTATGAACATTTTGTTTAAAATATTATATACTTTTGGTCCCTGTTTATAAATAGTTAAAGCTAAAATTTTTTCTTCATTGGTAAATCTTCTACCTCTTGGTTTCTTATCGTATTTTAATTGCATTCCCGTAAATATTTCAATAGTTTTAGGGAATTTCTCTATAGTAGATAAAAAAGATTTACATAAACTGATTTTTTTTGCCAAGATAAGTTGCTTTTTTTGAGATTTATTTAGCTTTTTTAAGATTTGAATTTTCTCAAGAAGTTTTTTGATGGAGTTGTCTTGTAGTTTGGGTCCTGGAAAAAAAATACACATAAATTACATTATTTTTAAACTTAATAAAAATTATTTTGTTCCAAATTATCTTTATTTGTATTAAACATTTTTAAATTTTAATTACTTTATATCGTCCCCGTAGAGCGAAAAATCACTAAGTCCAAAAAACCTGTTTTGAGATAATGGGGGGTAAAGTTTTGAAAAATATAAATTGCCATAACTTTAGCCTGGCATAAAATATCTCTATGCTTAAAGTTTTATGGGGAAGGAAATTAATTGAAATTTATATCATAGTATCCACTTGATTTATGTGCCAAATAAATATTGAGTAATTACTGGAAAAACTAAAAAAACGTAAATTAATTATTTTTTGTCTATATAACCTCTTGAGTTATTTATGAATAACTAATTCATAAATAACTCAAGAGGTTATATAGACAAAAAATAATTAATTTTCGCTCTGAGTTAGTTATTTTTCACTTAGCTCAAAATCATTTTAATAAAAACAACTGGATAAAACTAGCTCCTAGATGTACGAAGTGTGAATTGTAAATAATGCCTATCTTAAGGTTTGAAAGCTGAGTGATAAGTTTTTACAATAATGTTGTGCATAAAGAAATGAAACTATGTATTTTTATAAATTCAATAAAGTTTTAATAAAGGAATTATGTGAAACTCGACAATTTTCTATATGCATGTACATAATTATAAAGGTTAAAAAACAAAAAAACAAAACAACCTAACTCATGCAATAAAAAAATAAGAGTTTTTAACTCTTGTATTAGTTTTTATGTCGTTTGTACATCTATTTGTTCTTCTTGTCTTCTCCTCTTTATTGTTTAAAGTGTAAAGTTAGTCTAAACATAGGTATAATAAATTCAATTCAAGTTAGGGCCCTTTATGTTCATATCGAAACCCAACTAGACCCGGACACTTTCTCTCAAACCGCAGACGGATAATTATTAGCTATTTAATTTAATTGCCCCATTTATCTTTACTTATATTTTTTACCATTTTGTCATTTAAAGCTGAACATCCAATATTTCCTAGTAATCCAACTCCTTAACAATATAAGGTGGTGCTGAAACCCTGTTTCTTTTAGAGCAAGCACGTTCCCTAATCGACGTCCAGTCTATCAGGCATACAGGGGTATGCCTTTGTTCGCTCTCTATAGCACTTTGCATAGAGTCCACTTCCATATGGGTATGGCCACTCTCCAAATATTTTGTTCGATTGCTTCAATACGCTATATACGGCGTAATAAATTGGTTTCTATTTTGTCCTGCACATGTATCGTTATAAACAGTAACTTCTTTGATTTGGTTTGGTATCTGCGTAATCCACCATTTCATGGCACTGGCAATTTCAACATTGATGTAAACGTAACATTTAAGTTTTACGTATGATCTTTCCTTTTTAACTGTATTTATATTTTTAATATTTTCATTTCATTTCGAATTCTGAAACTTCAAATTGTAATTCGAATGGAATGCGAGCCCGGCTATATAAGCTGAGGGCTGGCTTTTGAGCGCCAGTCTACTACAGGAGTTGAGTAACTGCAAGCAAGTCTACTGCAAGTCCTTGATGCTGCCTGCTACTGATGATGCCTGCTACTGATGATGCATGCTACTGATGCTGCCTGCTACTGATGATGCCTGCGACTGATGCTCCCTGCTACTAATCCTGCCTGTGCCTGAGCGCCAGCCGGTACCAGACCGCCCTCGCCGTCGGATCCTTCGCGGTGACTTGTGGATGTCCGCAATAAAATCTATTACATGACAGCCTCTTTTACCATTAATTTCATTCCATGGTATACAATATGCTTCATTAGGGGATTTAGTCGTTTGTATGGTAAAATTTTGGACGTTTAATATAACTTTCTGGTATAATAACCAAAACCACATACAGTCGTATGTGTACGACTAGGTAACTGTCATCAATAATAGACCGCTGTTTGTCCCTTTAGCTTGTTGAGCTTAATTCTTCCTAGCAATATGTAAATTAAAGTCTTCTCTCAAACGTTATGGACATCCAGCACTAACGAGTGCACGTTATGCATAAGTACTTTTTAGGGGTAAAAATGACAGATTGAATTTAGTGCCAAATATTTTTTTATAGACGTATAAAGAACACGGTTCTTCATTAGCTACAATAAGTTGCTTTTTATACAATTCGTACATTTTGGCAATTGTGAGTTTACTATCCAAATAATGTCACTTACTTTTTTCCAGCAATATTGAGACTCCAGCCGAGGAAAAGAGTTGTGATCAATAACCTTGTGTTCCATTTCCAAAGAGGTTTTATTAATTGGAACTCGTGAACCACGACCATCTGTCCCTGTGTACTCATCCCTGTATTTAAAGGCCTCAATTACTGGTCCATTTAGTACCATCTTTTTCAAAATAATATTCATAGGCGGCAGTTCGGTTTTTTTGGCTGGGAATGCAAACTTTCATAGTTTTTAAAGGCTGAGCCACCATTTTTTGAAGTAAAAGTGGTTTTTGTGCATTAAAATCGGTAATTTGCTAGTAAACATGATCAATTTTAAGTCTCTCTTCGTCAGAAAAGCTATTTTGGCCCCGATACCGGCATTGTGTGTAGCATTGTAATGGTTTAGGTTGCTTTGCCGGCATCAAATGGCCCTTTTTACGCAAAAAAGGTAAACAGCTTTGTCTGTAAAACTTCGCTATGTTTTAAATTTTTATTATACTAATAGGTTTTAAGTATTATTCGCAATCAATATTTTAATCTATTTTCATTATAGAAGAAGTAATATTGTTGAGATAATGATTTTTCGCTTTAGTGGTATTTTATAAAATCATTTAAAGTAAACAGTAAGCAGTTGCTATTTCAAGTTAAGTTAGTTTTCGCGTTCGAGTGTTTAAGCAAACCCTTGAATTCAAAAACTTACTAAATCATTTTAGTGATTTTAGTCTACCTAAACACGGGGACATATGCATCAAAAATTAAATAGTCTAACAATTAAATCGTTTTAGTTACTTTTCTCATTTCCCGGTTGGGTCAAAGTATAGGATTTACTCATTTTTCACACTTCGTAAGTTAGAAACTAAGATAGCTACAAAATTGATTGTCAGACAGTTATATAAAGAAAAAAAAGTTGTTTAAGTGACATAAATAACTAATTTTGGCCATTTTTCGACTTAGTGATTTTTTGATCTACGAAGACGATATACTTCATAGGGACATGACGTGATATATTTCGCGAGACATGAAAACTCGAATCTCAAAATACCATAGCGAAACTTGAAGTTTATCACAATACAGTGATATTTCAGAAAAAAATGTTTCGTTATGTGTTTAACTTATATTATCCACTCTTTATGTTAGAATCAGTTTTCAGCAGGAAATAAGACCTCTCCCTCTGTAGCATTGGTTACAATTGACTTAACTGGGTTAATTTTCAAATTGATCAAAAGAAAATCATACAAACACGTTCTTTTTCGACATAACTAACTTTAAATTAAAAACTTTCTTAACTATTCTTTTGTTTCACATTCAAACACTGGCAACAGTATGTTTATAACAAAAAAGGAAAATGCTAAATAAACCAAAACAAAGGCAATGAATTGTTTGATAGACTAGAACAAACCTACCGTCACAATAAGAAAATCTAATCTTTTCTTATATCAAATTGTGCTTTTATTTTTCTGTTGCCTTAAAGAAAACTATTTTTTCCATTTATTATATTCCCTACATCCCAGTGAGCTATGAAACTCCTAGAACCTATATCAATAGGCAAGACTTAACACCAATCGATTTTGACGTTGACTTACGCATAAATTGATTCCTGGATTTCCTACTATTTGTGTATACTCCAGTATCAACCTCCATGTGCATTCCTTGACAAGATGGCACTGCAAAAAGACACATAGGATATTAATTATGAACACTTAATTTTTTTTTTGGATGTGAATGTAATGCAATACTACGGAGTACTATTTAATAAACAATAAACACCACCAAAACAGATACACCGCCAAAGGTGATATGCAAACGATTTTGTCTGACGTCAAAGTTCTAACTAACAAGAAAGTGGCACATCTATAGACTCATCAAAGTTATAGCTGATCTAGCCTAATTGTATCTATCTATATCTATATATATCTCTATATAATATATATCTATTCTATCGATCTAGCATAATTACAAACATGATACAACGCCATTTCGTGATTGCCACTTTTGTCAAGTTTACGTGGTTGCGGTCCGATTAAACGAAAGTATCAGCCAGTGTAATTCCAGTTGTGAAGCTTGCAAAATTAAAAATACACTTAGATTAAAACTACAAATAAAAGAGAATAACAACTTGGGCGGCCTCTTATCACTAAAAGAGTGATCTCTTCCAGGCAACCCTAAAATTTATAAATTAACTTTCTAGTGAATTGCCTGGTTAATGCAGCACATATTATGTGCAGTACATATTGAAGTTTAGCAAGATATTGAAGTAATATACTAGACAAATACATATATACATACATACACAACAATAACAAAACTTTTGTAATATTCTTAATATATACCAAAACATGTCACAGAGAAATATAGTGATTCTTTACATTTGTTTAAATGCCTCAAGTGTTTTTACCGAATGTAAAGAGGCATGGAATGAATTTCATAGAGAAAAGGCTTTCCCTGTGAACAACTGCTGATAAGTAATTTGATATATAAATTCATTTAATACTAACCAGATACTAAATTGGTATTTGAATTTTGGTTTTCAGTTTTTATTGATGTTTCTGGCTGGAGGTCTGCATGAACTGTAAATTGTTAAAGAAGGAATATTACATTAGTAATTATAATAAAAAAGTATAACTATTTTGTAGTAACCACAATGTATAAGCACAGCATATTATAGAGCACTTATGGTGTCCCATTCTAGAATTGCACTAGTAAACCATTGGATGCCATGCAGTTTCTTCAAGGATTTTCAGTTATGTTATATCAAAGTTCACACATGTTTAGACTCAAATATTAATTTGAATATAAATATTTTATACAGTCTATAAGACGAAATAAGTTTACTAAAGGTTATTATCTGAAAAGTTCACAGATCTTCAGGCTTTATTTAGATATAACAATGATTTAAAATGTTCCGAACAGGTGACTTTACACTATACATTGAATTAGAGTAGTTTTATGAATAAAACACAAAATACTCTATGTGTTATTCACACTCATATCGCTCTATACCAGTTTTTATTGTATTGAGTGAGGTAGTTAAATTTCCTTGTAATGACACTTCTTACAACAAGATGCTTTTGACCAAGTAACTAAGTTGATGAAAAGGTTAGACTAAGTAAGGAATGGACAGTTTCAATTGGTTCCCAGTATGTTAACTAGACACAGGACAACTCTTTTTTGGTCTTACTTTTTCTGAAACAGCATGTGTACATTGTTTACAATTTTACATTTGATTTGTAAAATTGTCGTCCAGTATTGCTTGATAGGTTAATAATTATTTGGCATTAAAATTTTAAAATAATTATAAAATATTACTTGGAAAGCTATATTAAACATTGTATACTAACTGGGTTTTGCAGTGATGTTTGAACTATTCATTCCAATACCTCTTGATGTGGATGGTACGGGCTGATGATCCGAATGTACTGTAATTTATAAAATAAAACCAATATAGCAGATTCGTAACTGGTATCTTCTTTCAAGTTCATTAATTTTTAGTTACAAAATGCTGAACAGAGACTTACGAAAATCTTTATGGTATTGGTTACAATAGTGCAGAATATAATAATGAAGAATTTTATTTCATTAAAATAAGCTTGAGAACCTGATAGTAACCCAATCAACTATCAAACAGGGATTAAAATTGAGCTAGCATTTTATACAGAAGTTATTATTATTATTACTAACTCAATTTTGTCTGTTTTGTTATGATGAAATGCATTGGTTGTTAGTTGAATCATAGTTCGAAGGTACCATATCATAAAAGGAAAGCATGTGCAATTACCATATAATTGCACTATGATATTATTATAGATATATAATAATATGATAATGCAATTATTGGAACACAGGCAATTTCATCTGAAGCCAACACTCAGAGAAACATCCTTAGTCGAGATGATAATTACAATCACTGATGTCTATGTGTGCGGATGTCACATACCATAAGGCGAGTTTCATTCACATTTGCCAGCTAAGACAACAGTAAAAATAGTACTCAAGACAATACAAATATTGCTCACAAAAAAAAATCTCGAGTCTTTAGTCAGAACTTTACAGAGAGTATTAGTTGTTACCATATATATGAACAGTACTTTTGATTTGTGACCTGATTTTAAAATTGCAAATTTATACTAACCAGATACTATATTGAGATATGAAACCTGGTTTACAGTTGGGTCTGCGTGGAAGTCTGCATGTACTGTAATTTTTAAAAAAATGTAATGATAATTGTGAAGTTGTAGAAAATTACACTGTTCTGCATCAACACTGTTATGAATTCTACATTACAAATACATTTCAAAAGTAGTTTTTTCAACTTTTTTTCAACAGACACTTTAGAAATTATATATTTAGTTAAACTAAAGAGTGATTGCATGGTATGTCTTTCAATACTGGAAGACATACTGTAAAGAATCTGATAAAAATGAGAACTATTTTGTGAGCACTGATAAGTCACTGCTACAAAAGAAATATATTTGCCGCACCAATTCAAGAAGAATTCATGCTTTTCAGCCACCCACAATGTGTATGAATTATGCAACAAATTCATTTATTTACAGATCTTGTAATTCAAACAATAAAGTGTTCAGTAACTTAGATATGTTCAGTCTCTCTCTAAAGCAATTTTAACGTAGCATTAGACAAACTTTGCAAGTCCTCAAGAAATAATTTGCTAGCATTCATTTTGTAAATTTAGAGAAATAATTTAATTTGCTTTATTAATTGTGTTCCTTGATTAATTGTGTTAATCTAAATTCAATTCTTTATAAAACCCAAATTATTTAACTGTGTAATATGTTGGTATTCTACATTCTAAATTAACTAAAAATTGTAAATTTTATTAGAGGAAACTTTGCTGGATTGTGAATTATTTTGAGAATATTTAGTATTTAAAGTGTATTATTGTTCTGTTTGTTTCCGAAATAAAGAAAAATAAATAAAAATAAAATATTTTCAACCTAGGCTTGGCGGACTGTACACGCTGAAATCTGCAATAATGAAGAGAAAACACCCCTTTATCTACAGAAATGATCTGTCCGGATGGACTATTAAGTGAAACAATTTACTCTAATTTAAATTTATAATTACAATTTGATGGTTGTAAAAATGATTGATTTTTAACTATTTCAAGCTATAAGATAGAATAGTGAAAGATTGAGTATCCTTGATGTGTGATATCGATTTATAGTTATCAGGATAACAGAATATTTAATATGTTCATGTTATATTGCATTTAAGTACTTTTAAAAAGAGAAAATAATAGTATTTATTTCAGACAGAGTCCATAGTGTATTAGTAAGTACAGATTCTTATTGCCTATGTTAGTAAAACAGAATAAAATGAATAATAAAACACAAAAACACAGTTACAAAAGCTTAACCTAGAAATCTACCCTGAACACTTGTACCAGGTAGGTGTACATGCGTGTGCACCCAGTGTCGCACTAATCACTCACAGAATTAAGAGTATAAATTGTAAGACAGATGTTTGGGATTCTGCCGACATTAAAAATTGTTACTATTTATGTATGCAGTCACATACTCAATATATAACTAACTTGAAGTTTTTGAGCCTGAATATGTTAGTGCTACCTAAAATTAAAAAATTTTTTTTATATTTTGCCTTGCTATCACAGGTTTTCATAGATAACATCAATATGTATAAAATGTTTGCACATACTCCAACCAACATGTAAACATTGGTACAATTACTATATTATCCAGTGATTGTTCTAGTTTTTTTCCTAACCTTAATGAACTACTTTTTAAAGAAGTACACAAATTAAAGTAAGAGTGATGATTTGAATTTACTCACCCAGGTTTAATGTAGGTACCGCATTTCTGGTTAAAAAGTGACTGTGTCTAGATATTAATACATCTTCAAAATGTCTAGAACACAGTCTTATATTATAATAAATGTAGGAATCTCCTCTACATTTTGTCGCTGAATCCAGCACATCTTTCCATTTACTAAATCTATCCGTATGCGGAAAGGCAGGGACTGGAAATTTGTGCAATGGACCTAGAAATGATAACAATTATACCTTTGTTAAATAAAAATGCTCCGTCACAATAACCTTTCGAGCAAAATTATTCTAAAAGTAAATTTCTGTTATATTTTATAACTTACCAACAACAAAGCATCCAAAATAACACTTTTTTGACATCTTAAGTCCGTTCAACGCGCCGGGTCGTATGTTAAACATAAATACACAGTTTCACAATCCTTTCGCTAAAAGCTATCAAGTCCATTAAAGAATGCCGGGTCAAAAATATGATAATACAATAACAGCCGTAAAATTACACTTAGAGCACAAGGAAAAGGAAAACACACCGAAAACACACCGAGACGCTTACACAGAAAACAAAATGGATGATACAGAAAACTGCTTGATTGTACTGTCAATCAACCCAAAACGCTGTCAAAATTCATATCTGACGTCGGCTGTATGGTTTCGTTGCCTAGCCATTCTTATGAGTTTATGAAACAACGTCTGATGATAATTTCATGAACTAGCTCTTTCGTAGATGTCACTGTACTTAAAAAAGAGTGACACCCCCCTGACGCAGACAAAGAATGCCAAGAGAATATATCGCATCTCGAGAATGACTGACTGTCAACTGCCAAAGGAATAGACTATGCAGACCAATAAGCGGAAGTAGTATGATAATTGAATAAAGGATCGTAACATTCGTAATATTAAAGTGTTGTTTAAAGAATAGATAATTGACTTTTTGTTTTATTAATTAATAGATTTAGTGGTTAGAAATTGATAAGAAGCTTTTTAAAGAGAAAAATAACTTTTCATTACTATTCAGCCAGTCCCAAACCTGGAAAAATATGAAGGGAAGTTCGATTTGATCATAAATAAACTACTCTTCACATGTAAAAGCTAAAACATATCATGTAATGTTAATTTATAGTGGAATTTAAAATACATATGTATGTACACAAGATAAACTTATAAAATATAAAATACAAATATTCTACTAGTAAATACTTGTTTATTAAACTACTCAGGACGAAGTTTACGTAGAACGTACACGAACGAAGAACTTATAAGTTATCATAATGGACTAGTCGATGAAATCAACTAGTTGATCGACGCCAGTAAACCGTCTAGTTTCGTTAACGTCAAAAACATCGACGACCCATCGCTACTTGCGGTGCTTGTCTAGTAGGCTAGTACTTACTTCAATGTTCAAATTCACACATTGTATAGTAACAGCGAGAGCGTATATTTACAAATTTTATTCTTACGGAACTTAATATCTACTATGTAGACTATTGTAGACTAGGTAGTTACTGTAAGTTTTATCTTATTTAAGTATTTAGGGTGTTTTTATTAAAGGAATCTACTGTAAGTTACTGAGTATTATGTTATTAAGTAAGATAATCTTCGTTAATGACCGCGAGGTTTTGTCATTAAACCTGGTGGGTTGATGATCTTTAGGTTCAAACTATTTTTTCACAAGAAAGAGGAATCCAACTTTGTTATTGCAGTAATTCGGATAGATGATTTGCAGGAATTATTTTTGTACCGTTATTTATTTCGATCAGCTGCTGTTTATTTATTTTATTCAGTAACAAATGAGTTGGCTAGAGGCAGGTAAATGATTTTTATTAAACTATTAAGTAACAAATACCTATCGTCAGGTTGTTCGTTTTCTTAGAAGCGAACAAAGTTGTATTAGGTTGGACAAATAAGAGCTTTCACAGATTTCTAGGTACCCCTGCTTGTGTGGGAAGATAGGTTCCAAAGCAACCTAAAAGCATTATTTCGAAACATAGGTAGGTACATACGTAGGTAGGTAACTTAGGCACGCTGGCTTGTTTCGTCATTTATTGGTCAATGCAGTGCAATAGGTAGGTACGCAGGTTTATCATGAAGTGAGTATAACTAATGGTATAATTTGCTTTGCCTAAAGTAAGAAAAGTTCATTACAGAAGGTCTAGCCTAGGCTTACGAATGAAATTTTTTGATCAAACGAATTTATCGAACTAATGATTGACAGGAATAATTTTCAGCCATTATTTATTTACATCCTACTTCGATCAACTGCTTTTAATAGAACTTACTTATTTCATCGCCATCATACCTAAACAAATTCATGAAAAATTTCTATTACATAACATAAGAAGTCATTCGAACATAGGAAACAACTACATAAAGTTCGCTTATGGTATTCATGCGATGCGCGATGCGCATGCTGCGAGTCAGCTGAGCGCGAGTAGCCACAGCCACAAGCGAGGTCTGGTGCACTTGCCCCGCGTCGCGTCGCCTAGTAACGTAGCCACGCGGCCAGCCCAGATAGTAAATACATTTACCAAAACATTGCGGGTATTTTTTTGTAAAAAAAAACTGTGTATTAAATTGAAATTTGGTGATAATCCGTTTGTTCTTACATATGTAAAGCTAAAAAAATAGAATTGGATTTTTGGAAAATGTAAAAATTGTTGGCGTAAAAAAAATAAAAGTACTTTTTCGTAATGAGAATAAGCAGTATAATTATACCCTAAAGTTAATGGAAGCGGTCCTGATACACCCTGTATATTAAAAATTATAATCTAAATCTCCTGTGACACAAATTAAAATTAATAAGGCACATTTTGAAATTTTAAAGTTAGGCGCGACGACGAGCGCAGCGAAAAGGAGCAGTTAGTCTGTATCACAACCTGTATGTAGATAATACAGCGCGAGCCGAGCGAGCGCAGCGAGCGTGCCATGGAAGCGGCCGGCTAAGCGCCAAAAAGGGATTTGCATTTCAGTACATAACCTAGAGTAAACAAAATACTAAATAAACTTTCATATTTCCAGCTGACTACTTGAATGCTCGAACGTATAAATTGATGTGCTCATGCAGTTTTACAAGGCGTTTGTTATTGCAACTAATATTATTCGATATTTTGATAATCGGGATTCGTATTTATGAAATTGCGGATTATTCGGTTATCGGTATTTTCAAATTCGGCATATTTATTTTCGTAATTATAAACGTTCGGAATTTTGAAGTGTCGAAGAAGAAAAATTAGGAATTATGAAACACGGAATTTTCATTATCGGAATTTTGAACCATTCGGTGTTTTAAAATTCTTGACTATCGGAATTAAGTTTTTCGTATTTATGTAGTGTACCCGACTCCTACATTACAAGTGAACTCGCCAGGCAAGTCGCTGAAATATGAATTAAATGGAATCGCCAAGCGAGTTCCCTAGAATTGTATAAAGATAAAATGTTTGTTTTGTTGCCGTTACAGTCTTTGTAACGATTAAATCGCAAGTAAAGTGTTTGACGACTTTCAGTATGTTTTATTTAGAATCATGGCAAAAATATACCAAATGTATAGTATTCGTAAGAGTTGCGTAAGTCGGGTATCCGAGTCCGTAAAGCTCATAGTTAGTCATAGATGTTTTATTTCAGAAGGTACATTTTGACGTTAGCTTAAATTGATGCCTCTTATGAAGTTAGTTTTATTAATTTAAATAATATTATGCAATTTCACAATGACCTTTGTGAAACCGAATATCTTTAGGTAGGTAGAATAATATAACTTTAGTTAACTATCATTGAGGTGAATGTTTATGACAAAAGATATATTTCAGTGGCAGTCGAGTTTCTTGTATTAAAATACAATCCTTCCTATATTGACTGCCATAATAACCACGTTAACGTCGTTGTGTTCCGGTCAAAGGAAAGGAACAGCGAGTGCAATTACTGGAACAAGCGCATTACTAATTAACGCCTACGGTTGGCAACTCATCAATAGTCGATAAATAAATAAACGTCATGATACCTAATTCAAACACCTACAATTAATGATGTCATGGGTGCCGATGTCATTTACCATCAGGTGATGGAGTTAAAAAGAAGCAGTTGAAGTTTGGTGACAAAAGCAGTATCATACCTTTTTCATTTATTTAGTTCATGCTGAACTGATATTTGTAATGTGGAGATTTGTATATTCTGGGATTCACTTGGTTAACTAGCAACAGTTTAACATTGATTTAAATGGCAAATGATATTCATATTGTGCCAAAAATATTTTTTGCAAATGGGTAAAAAGATTTAGTTTTGAACTCATACAAAATTGTAAAAAGTTATATGCAGGCAAACAAATTCTCATTAAGTTACATCTGAAGGATTAAATAATGAAAGCAAGCAGGGGTCAGGGTAAAGTTTTAATAAAAAAAGAAGAAAGCACCAGGATATACTTAATTGGGTATTAGATCACTGTATAGTAAACAATATGATTTTGATGCATAGGTCTACACAACTAGTAGTAGTAGGTACAGGGAGTGCTCATATTTGTATTGTATTAGTTGATAACACTGAAAACATGCCCAAAGAAAAATAGCTCTACAATCAATAGTTTACAGGATACATTGTGGAAAGAGAGCATTTTCAAATGCTTAGAAGATGCTTAAAAAAAAGGCTAAATAGTTCTCCAATATTATATATAATTTTAAAGAGTCACGAGTTCACCATATAAGTAATCATAGTAAATTTACTTATTTTTTATGTCCTAATGATGTGTTAGTATTTATGTGTTTACAAATTCGGAAATAAAATTTTTGGTGTATTTTATTTTTGAAGCCCTTTATGTATACAAATATGATTAATGTTACAACTATTTTATTCTACAAGCATTTCTAAGTAATAATAAGTATGTGATTGTTTTAAAAACCATTTTGGTTTTGTTCTTTGTTCATTTAGTTTTATCAATTTCTTATTTTGATGCTTTTGTGTTCATCACTTTTTTTCTTTCATTTACAATAAACTTTATGATATATGCTTTACAACACAATACCACGCTTTCTTTAAAAGTAGTTCTATCCATGAAGACCTGTTATTGATTCTTTGTTTAATAGTGGGGTTTATTTTTTTTAAAGCTGTAGATCATCCAATTGCGTAAAAATTTATAAATAACAGATGACATGCACATTCAAGGAATATTATTAAATTTTTAACTTATTCTACCTGTAATAACACATTTGATGGTTGTAATGTAGCTTTTAAAGCAAAAGGTTTAGATAGGTTTTCAACATTAAAAGTTTCCTTTGCAAATTCTTCTTTTTCAGGATCTTCATGTAGAGTGAAACTGATATCTTTAAGGTTGCTTCCAGAATCAACATTGCATATGTTCTGAGCAAAAGGTGCAGTACCCTGTTTGAAAAGCTGTATTGTTTGGTCTAGATATTTCAAATATATATCCTTACCTAAGAATTCCACCTCTGTATTCAAATCAGAGAGTGCAACTTCAGGGATATCAAGCAGTAACCCAGCCTGCCGTGCACAACCAACAGCTATAACTTCATCAGGATTAATTCTTGATAGTACCTCTGCTTCAGGTATTAAACTTGCAATAGCTGACTGTAACTTGGGTATTTTCATACTTCCACCACATAGGACTATTTTATTTATTTTTCCTTCAAAATTTTGAATGAGTTGTTGAACAGGTTCTATAAATGCAGATATCTTAGAAGAGATTATATTTTCAAATCTTGCTCTAGATACATTTTGGCTCCAATCAACACCATCAAGTAGCGATTCAATAAAAACATGAGCTGAATTCAGAGTTGATAGTATGTTTTTGCAATTATCAGCATGGTTTAGAAGCTTAGCCATTGCTCTGCGACTTTCTTGAGGGTCTAACTTCCATTTTTGTCTAAATTCTTGAGCAATAAAATCTGCTAGATCTTTTGACAAGCAGTGACCTCCTAAATCTGAACGAAACACATTCTTCTCTACTGTTACAAATCCTCCTGATACTTTAACTATAGACACATCACAAGATGATCCACCTAGCCTGTACACAAGTACATTTATATCTTCAACACTCTCTTCTATATTGTAAGCTAGCAATGCTGCAGCTGGCTCACTTATCACTTGGAGAACTTCAAAGCCAGCCAGCTCTGCACATTTTACTAATCTTTCTCGGCTGGTGTTGGACCAGTGTAATGGGGCAGCCAGAACTAGTTTTAAATCACCATCTGTTCGCATAGAGTGGCTAGCAATGGTAAATAATTTAGCATATACTTTTGTACTAATGTGATCAGGATCAGAATATAATTTAGTTTCACTAGTTTCAAACTCATAGACCAGCTTTTCTTCGTTTTGTATTCTACACGACGACGAAGATTCCACAAAGGCGAGGTCGTCTTCCGAAAATTCGTCATTCATAAGCCGTTTATTATGTTTAATTACACATTTTACTGCAGCATTACCTGATTTAGCAGGAAGTCCGATTTCCCATTCTGAGCCATGTAGAGCAACTATAGCTGGCGTAACACGATCACCTGCGTCATTGGCAATAACTTCTGGTGCTCCATTCAAAAACGATGCCAAACATGCTGAACTGTTACCCAAATGTATTCCATAAGCTGTAGCCATGGCACTCGATTTTAGTACATACAAATTATCGCAACTCTTTCAATTTTTTTAACTAATCGCAACCTTTTCTGTTAACAAAGTAGATTTTTGAGGTTATGTTTACGAATGCTCGCTCAGGCAGGGACGCTCGCTTTTCATCTGACAAAGACAGTTATCAACAAACCTAGCCATCAGTCATCAGTCAATGTAACACTATTTATTGACAATAACATTGAAAGCGTGAAAATATTCGAATTGGAAATGATTTAGAAACTCTTTAATTATCTACTTCCTTGACTAAAACTACCAAATAAAGTGTACAGTCCAAGCAGATTATCTATTCAGTGAAGTAATAGTAACAAATGCTATAGTTTCAGTTATCCTATTAAAAAGCTAAGTTGGTGCTTTAGATGGCATTGTGTTAAATTCCATGTTTTAAGTGGGTATGTATAGGCCGTAAAACCACTGTCTATTCGTAAAGATATTGGCGCGAAAAACGTAATCTTACGAAAATCTGAACTTTTATTATTGTAGAAATTAAAGCTAGAGAAATGTTATAAAAATGGAGACAATTTGCAATGAAACAACATTTAATGATCGTTTGCAATGCCTATTAAATAGTTTATCGAAATGCAAAATTGTAAGTAAACATTGTTACTAATGCTTGTTACACTTAGCAGGTACTTACGTACTGGTAGAAGAAGATAAACTTGTAGTTTTATAAAACAAATCACTGTTTTATCAATGCTTCAATAAGTAAGTTGGCGAGCACTAAAAATTTAGTAGAGATATAATGATTTGTGATGTTTAAGTCTGCATTTTGTATAACCTTAACTTATTTACCTTAACTATTCCACACATGTACAAATATTTTTAAACACTCTTGATTAACAATAATTAGGAATTCCTAAATGAAAAGGAAGAATTTAAAAGAATTAAAGAAATTAATTCCAAGTTAGAAGTGGAATTGAAGGAAGCTCGTGAATTAGAAAAGTCACATCGGTACCATTTGATGTCCTCCAGGGAAATGATTGGTAATCTTCAGGAGACGGTTTCACATCTGGTATATCTTAAAAGAGATGTCAAGAAACTTAAAGAAGAAGTTGCATTTAAGGATGTTTCGATTGCCACTATGGAGAAAGTTAGTCTACAAGGAATTATTTTTAACCTTCTCTTTTATGCCTTGGTTACCTACTTTGCCATTTATTTTTTACATACAGATTAATCCTTACATTTCTATGGTTTTTAGGATAAGGAAAACATGACGTTGAAGCACAATCAACACATTATGGAACTTCGTATTTCACACGAAAAACAGTTAGAAGATGTTACAGCCAGCAGCGCAAAGAAATGTTATTTATTACTTTTTTATCTATTTCATATAACTAACAACAATTGATATTTGCTATTATTATGTGACATAAAACTTATTTATTTGACAGTGCATCCTTACAGAAAAGTTTTGTTGCGAACCGTGCATGAGGAGCGAACTAGCTAATTATGCTTGTTTGTAGGCCATTTAAATTAGTTGCTCGATCGATGTATGAATTACATACTTACTGTCTATCGCTTTGGACATTATGACTTTTATTTATGACTAGGAGAAACACCTGATATTTTTCTGGTTTTCGCAGCATACCTAATTATCCACTAAAGGTAAATATAAAACCTAAAACATCGACATCTATCTATTAAATTTGCAGTTCAAATGGTCCAACATGACTCGGATACCCAAATAGCTCAACTCACATGTCTCATTGAGGAACTTAGAAGCAACATGAGGGATCTAGAAACTGAGCACCGAGACAAAGTAAGTACCTAAATTCGACTAGGTACCTGTAGTATTATTATTGCAACTTCAATTTACCCTTATAGCCGCAATCTGAGACGGCACATGGGTACTAATGCGCTTCTAATTATATGTAGGTACATTTTGCTCAGTTAATATAGACTTAGATGAACTATAGATAAAGTAAAAATTCGCAAATCAAAATCTATCTATCAAAATAAAGAATGTCTTAGTAACTATTCAATTTGTCCGAGTGCGGTCGTTAGCACTTTTCTTAAGTTTTCACGATACATACTTTAAATAAAACACTTTTTACCGGATATTATCGCGTATATTTTAGTTAATTTTAAAATTATTTCGACGTTTCGTGATCTTTGCAGTTGCCGTGGTCACGATAGACTATCTATGTCTATCGTGACCACGGCAACTGCAAAGATGCCGAAACGTCGAAATAATTTTAAAATTAACTAAAATATACGCGATAATATCCGGTAAAAAGTGTTTTATTTAAAATGCGGTCGTTAGCCTCAGTAAGAATTTTGTTGTTTAATCCTTTTTTTTATTATTGTTTGTATTCAATATCTACACTATTATTATAAATAGGAACAACAATTGTTTCTTTGCCTTTTTATGTTTTTTTTATGTACTTAATCAATACACTCTTGAAGTACTAAACTGTTTTGAAAATTTCTTCACTATCTTGTAAGCTACTGTGCTCTATGTATATCTGGATTAATATTATCCAGAAACAACACGCACCGGGATCTCTAATAGGTGAAAAACATTCGTTCCGTGAACAATGAAAGGTTACAAATGTTACCTTATTTCTCTATAGATGAACATAGTAGTTCTGGAATATGAGGAGAAGCTGCAACGAGGAGCGTCGCAAGTATCTCAACTACAGGAGCAGTTGTCAAGGCAGGCGGCGCGGACCGATGCCAATATTGACGCTTATCGCAGGGTGAGACAGATTACTTATCAATAATTAAGTAATCAAATAATATCCCCAAATAAAACCACTCACTAAAATGACTTCGTGGTGAACAGTAAACGCCAGGAAGTGCAGAATAATATTCTCTGTTTATTTAGCACGTAAGACAATGTTGTATGTATTAATTGGGTATATAAATATTATTGTTATAAACAAACTATATAAGAATGACTTTTACTTTTAATCGGGGGTTTCTAACTTGTATGAGCCCCCCACATCAAATAGAGATAGACAATAATAAATACAGAGTGACATGGATTATAAATATCGTATAGTGTGGGTTTATTTTTCGGATGTTTAGGTTTCCTACTGGGTTCCGGTTATGTTTACAGTGGAAATATATACCTAGATAATCATGTTAATCAGTTACATGAACAGGTAAAAGTTGAAACTTCTGCAATATTTTTATTACTAAATATATATTATTATTTCAGTTTTGTTTGTTCTCAAATCAGTTCGATGTCTCTCAGAACAATACAGTACAGAATGTGTGTACCGCAAAAACTATAAATATTAAGAAAACAAGATATTGACAATTTTTTGTATGTCGGTACTGTGGAGTATATTCACACATTTAATATATTGGCAAACCTTTATTTTATAACACTCTTCTCCCGGAGCTTTTTAAATAATCCGATTTTTTTTACAAAATCTTAAACTATTGAATAAATTTGTCCATAGAAATCAAGAATTCTTACGCAAAAAGTTTATGTATCGAGAAAACACTTTTCACACGCATATGAATGAGTACCATCAATATTGATGATACAACTGAGTTAATATCATTAGCATATTTAAATTAACTGAACTACTTATAATTACGCAGATGCATTACTTTCACTGTTAATTAAATGTATTATTTAACAGAGATTGGAGGAATTAGAGGAGAAACTGAAGCAAAGTGAGTTCAAGCAATATTTGGCTCAAACAACGTATCCATCTCAGTACGAAAATCAAGTCGAAAAGCCTTATTCCAGCAGAGATGCGTACGATATTAATTCGGATTTGAACCCGGTATTGGAATCGTCGTCGAAATCGAAAACTTTCGCCATAACTCAAAATAAGACTCCAAGAACCCAGAATTCTTTGCAAGTAACTTATTCGGGAAACAAAACACTGACGCCAAAAAATAACGAAAAGAAAGGAGGTTTTAATATAACCAAGAAAAGAAAACTTTACAACGAAAAAGATTACCAAGATTTTTAATTTATGTTCTGCATACTTAGACTGGCCGGCTTAGAACGTTCAGTTTGTCAGTCGTAATTACTTCGGCTATTACTACACATAGTCTATTCGGGTCACATTCGGGCTATCTGGCAGGTCGGCATATTCGTCTCATCTTGGCTACAACCGAACGTCATAAGCGGTGTAGCCAAGTACGTTGCCGGTAGATCTTTTACCAAACATAACATAGGTATATACCATTATGCCACCTGGCTGATCGAGTAATGCCGGCCCGAATCATTGAATAGCATCCCTAAGTTAACTTGTAAATGTAGTTTGCATTTTAGTTCTATTTATATTTAAAGCATGAACTAAATAAAAGTTTCATATTTGCTTCCTTAATAAAATTTATTTGAAAGTGAAGTGTGTTTTATTCTTAAGCTAACATCTTAAACCGCAGCTGGCATAATGTTAGAAGCGTAAACGTACATTCAAACTTATTGTTAACAAAGTTATCATCTAAGAATCTTTACAATCTGTAATAATAGTGTTATAGAACGGTTGCGCTATAGAAATCATTTTTAAGACCTACCTACTTTACATTTTTGGGCGTCAATTGTTTGTTTACAAAAATTTTCAATGCTATTTCAATGTAAAAGTTTTTCGGTGATTTTTTTCTCAATGGTACATGATATCGAAAAAATTTTTCGTACTGACCTTGCTATGGTCACTCTAGACTTGTGTGCAAAATCTGGTTTCAATCGGTCAAACGGTGTGAGAGGAGTTCGCGGTGAACGATTATACATTTTGAGTCCATAAGTTATTATTATTATTATTATTATTATTATTATTATTATTATTATTATTATTATTATTATTATTATTATTATTATTATTATTATTATTATTATTATTATTATTATTATTATGGCATGGTTAGGTCCGGAGGACCAACGCATTCCGACCTAGTAATAGTGTTATAGAACGGTTGCGCTATAGAAATCATTTTTAAGACCTACCTACTTTACATTTTTGGGCGTCCGATTGCTATCTATTCTACAGACCAAATATCGCACAACATCCTCAGAATGAATAATGCGATTATGAAAAATATTACATGATTATTCATTAAGTTACATCATGACCTAAAATCAGTAAAACATGCAAATATTCGGCGTGGAGTTAAAAAACGTTTGAGTCGTGGTTTTAGTTCTTTGTGTAGGTTCTAATTATTTAAACGATAGTTGGACGTTTCCGATCGTTTATTTTAATTGAATGTCAAATTATGAGATAATCGTTTTTTAATGATTCCATGAACGCAAATAATTATTTTTTGAAATCGCTTTTTTGCGTCATTGAAATGAGTTTTTAATTTAAAATAGACTGGGTTTTGAATTAGGTACCTCGAATCATTTGAGGTTTTGCTAGGACATTAGGAACGATGATGCAGGTGATTTTTGCTAATCTAAGAGTTTAAAAATTATAAATAATAATAGGTATATTATTGGATACGACAAAATCAAAAGTGTAATATAAATTTTCAGAACATCGTGCAACCATTAATACTTCAACTGAAATACTAATTGGATGATATGTGAAGCGCTAGTTAAATAACTGTTTCGTACAATTAAGCCTAACATAATAGATAAAAGGCTATAATATTTATTCGATAATCGTAACTTTTTAAATTGTAAAAAGTTCTATGTAACATAAAATAATAGTTTTATAAGCAATAAAGATGAGTAATGGTTTCAAAGTTACTGTAGCGTATAGTTTAAAATACGGTTGCGGTTCGATTCCCGTTCAGAGCAAATATACACGATAACACCACGCAGAATATACAGAAGTCTTGTTAGATTTCATATCTCGAAACTAATATAAGAATAATCTTTTCAGATTATGGACTTCTAGAGATATTAAATAGAAACTGATAAATCTTTCGTTCTAACCTTTGTCATACTACTAGTTTTTGTCTTGCTTCACTCGCGTATCTCACGGGTACGATAAACGTACCTATGTCATTTTCGATATGGATGGCACTGTACTGTCCTGTAGTGAACAGTATCTAACAGTGTGTGCGTGAAAAAAATGGACTGATTGTACATGCACAAGATGTTTGTGCATGTACAATCAGTTTGACAATATGACGGCTGCAATACAAAATTAGTTTGCATATTTACAAGTCTACGCTCAGAAATTAGTTGAGCCATCTTCACAACTGACAACAATTATGTAAAATGCTTTGCTGATCTTTTAAGTATTTATGGTGTGTAAGCGTATCAAACTAATAAAATTATTTTCGCACCTATTAGTTAGGATTTAACTTACCTACTAACAGATCACACATCACAATAAAGGATTCTATTAGTTCAAGTACCTACTTAAATGCAATTGATGTTATGAAACTTCCTATAAAAGCGCAATCCTTTACTTAAAATACCCATTATAAACAAGTAGGGGCTTGTTTCCAATACCACAGCCACCGAGCTCCATGCAATCATATTATTAGTGCTTAAACTTAAATAACTTAGAAAGTTAACCACAGTAAATCTTGATAAAAACCATTCACTTGACAGCAAAGTAAGTATGGAAAGTAAATTGATACATAGATAATTCAATTTTGGTATTAAATTTATTCGTTTGCGTAAGGAATATACATACTTGTAAGTATATCTACACGTGCTTATACATGCCTACATTTTTGCAGGTATTATATTAAGGTATATAATATCTAGGTATATTTCGGTATAGTATTGATAACCGAATTAATATTTTAATGATTGGAGATGTTAATTTATCTTTTGGCTACTTTACCCTCTAAACAAAGTAATGTGGGCTTTGTATTCTAATTCTTCAAGCTGTGTTAATTGAATAACCTATTCTAAAACTTGAAAGTATTTTTGAGTGTTTATTTATTTCATCTCAGTTTGGTTGATTATATTTATACATAGTGTAAAACCTTTGTTTTTTACCTGGAACTTTAAGTTATTCTTGAAAGCTTTCCTTTCTCATTTCTCATAGGGAATTTTTCAACAATGTCAACACACACAATTAATACAAAGTAAACAAAAGCGAACCCTTTAAAAAAATTTCCGTCCAATTGAACTAAACTTAGTAACTCATAAACGTAGACATCACTTACTCACTAAACGTAGTCCAATCGAAGTCGGATACTTAAATATCATTTAGGATTTATTAATCAAAGTTTTTATTTTAATGTTTAGGATTGTATATTTGACTAATTGTTCGCATTACGTTCAACTTCACACATTATGACATACCAAGTTGTTACGTCAGCACTTGTGTCATAATTTAGAGAGTGTCAAGCACAGGTGTCAAGTTTATGGAAATCATCTTAAAACAGAAACTAGATTTGAGAAACTACTTTTGAAATATTTAATTACGGCAAACTATCTTAAAAAATTACACGATAAGCGTAGGTATAGGTACTTTTTGATTTCCACACGCGTAATTTCTTGAGTCAAAGTAACAAAAAGCCATCAAAGAAAATAAGCTCTAAACTCTTAACTATAATTTAATGAGTTTACGGGATTCTAACCATGACTTTCGATTTATATTGCACGCGTCCGATACTTTGATTCTGTTGCAAGCACCATGATCATTCATTAGTGAAAATAACCGCGATAGTTTAAAACAGTTACTATATGCTCTAAAATCCACAGTTACGCGGATGCTAAAAAATGCACTTTTGCACTGATTAAAACAATACCTTAGTTATGAATTACGTACTGATGATGCAAGAATCTACCTGCCGACCGGCGGGTGGTAGCGACAGGCAGCACGCTTGCAGGTACGCTATGATAGAACTTTCATTCATAACGACTTCACTTTGTTTCATTTTAAATGCGACGTTGCCGAAGTTTACCTAAAGACGTAGGTATTCCTCTATTCAATTGGTATAAGTGGTCTCGTCACTTGCCTTAATTTATGGGAAATCAAAAGCAACAAGTTGTATATACGTATACGTCACAGGCAGATGGTAGAATTAGCCGTTAAACTAAACAGTTTGTCCACCTAACCGTAATGTACGAATATAAAGCATGGTGTATGAGATTTGTTAATAATTTTATTAGAATCTTGTTGATATCATTCGATTATAAATTGAAGACTACTTATAAAAAAAAACATAAAACGTAACCAAACCGATAGCTGTTTAGTTAAACGGCTAATTCATCCGCCTACGAAACCATTGATAACGTCATGATAAAGAATAGAGTTTTTCTCTCTTCATTTATTTAGTTACGAGCACCTCAGAATTAGTATATTGATGTTAAAAAAATTGTTGGTCTCTTATCTTTATAAATTTAAATTTGTGCAAAGCGAGTTTGATGGAGTACAGCGAAACTCCACGTCATTAGAAACCTCGATTATTTATTATAACACTTTAGTGCGTATAACACACAAAACCAAGCGTAGGTATTTTTAGCAACTTAAGCAACACATAAATTAAGATGCTATGTCTGCTTTTGAAATCAAAGGCGATATAAACAAAAACATTTATTTCTTTGGCGATCAACGTTTCATTAAGGGTGCCTTGCTTAAGAATATTATTTTATTTTTAAAAAGGTACAAAAAAGTTTCCTGTTTAAATAACAACTTTAGGCCATTAACTTTCTTCCATGGCTTCTGTCATTTTTACCCTTGGCCTGGCAAAATTTCCAATAGTTAAAAGGAGATATATCAATGTACACAATTTCATCCAAATCCTATTAGACCATTTTCATTGGAGTAGATTCAATCCCAAAGAAAAACTTTTCAATGCTCGATAAAGGCTACCTTCCAATCCATCCATACCTACTAAAAAAAGTATAATATAACATTGAGTATTTACTTATATATTTTTGGAAAATTGTAGATATTATCGTCCTAAGATCTCAAGATATATCAAAAGGCCATTCAATAGTTTCAATACCACAAGTTTAAGCCTAAGCAAGTGTATCCGAAAATCATCTTGGACATGTTCTTGCGATAGTTTTAGTTAATAAACATATTCACTACACTGTAAAATGAACTTACTACATTCATAAAAGCGTATCAGTGTGATATACACTTTCACAGTCAAACTATAATTTAACGAATTCACGGGATTTTTGGCGCAATTTTTTAATACCGTAATAATGACGCTTGCAACGGTGCGTAAATAGATCGGGAACCTGACATTAAAATTAAAAATCGTGCTGAGATGTTCTTTTTTTGGCATAGCCGACAAACGAGTACTTGATCCACCTGACAGAAAGTAACATCCGTGCCTATAGACATAATTAATCGTAGATGTTATTGATTAATTATATTGTTATTTATTGATTATAGACTTACGACGCGTTGCCGACCTTAGGCTTAAGTTGGCGTTGCTGTTGTTCCAGTACTTACACTGGCTGTACCTTTTCTTTGTCCGGAATACAAGAATGTTGACTTGGTTATTATGGCGATTAAAATAGGAAGCAATGCAGTCCCGCCCCAGACAAGTTCTTAACATAAGAAACTGTACTACCATGAAACCCGTGAATTCTTAAATTTGTAGTGTCCAATCTTATATGCCTGTACATCTTTAACCCTACTGCTGGCGTATAAGTCTGTCCAAGGAGTTCCAACTGCAAGAGTAGTCGATTTGGAGGTGACCGTATCTGGACAGGTGGAAATTATCAGGAGCAGTTTTCGGGAACGGTCGTGCCCAGTCCTCGTATTCGGGTGACGCGAGGCTTTCGTAGGTAAAGTGTTCGTATGCGTCTGGTAACCTGAAATATAAGGAAAACATTTAATTACAGGATGATATCTAAAATTTCCTACAAAAAAGTTCAGAAAATTAAGTTCCTACATCAATAAAAAAAAATCTATGCTTTTTTACACTAGTCGCAAAAGTTAAAGGAGAAGTCCTTTTTTGGTAAATTTCAATAGGCTGTAATTTCTTGAATAAAAACATGCTCCATTTTGGAGTTATCCAAAGAAAATCAAGGCGATCTTTTTATTTTTGCTTATCTGCAAAACGGTCATGATTTTCAATATTATTTTCGATTATTTCATAATAAAGAAAATGTAATGCGCTTTTATTTGCCATAAAATATATATAATTAAACGCGATAAAACCCGGTGTTTTATTTAGCATAATTGGAAGGACGGTAAATCGAAAGTTAATCAAAGTTGAAAAATTAGTACAACCGCGTATCCCGATCACCTGAACATGATAATCTGGATTACCATGTTTATTGATAACTGGACTGCACTGAAAAAAATTAGGTACATACTTCATATTTTACATTTAAAGCGTTTTCTTTAACAATTTAGACAAAATAAAAATAAAAATATAAGGATCTTTTATTAAAATGACCATAGATATTATATCGCCAGGGATCGGTCTATTGTGTTATCCAACTTTGTAAAGAAACATAAAACAATTTTATGAAATTCGTAAGTAGACGGTAACTAATACATTTTTCGTTTTACATACATGACGACCTGCGCCTATCAGTAATTAAAGTAATATTATAAATGAGGTTGTTCGTAGTTACTGCTCCACACTAACCAGATATATAAATTATGGAACTAAGCTGGATTGATTTTCTTTTAAAAAGACTGGAATGGGAAGAATCACTACCCCTATTAAACAGTGCTTTCATGACAACAGTTATAATAATAATAAGTATTCGCAAACGGTTCCACAAACGTATTCCATACACACTAAATAGATATATAAATAAATAAAATAGCCTTCGATGTTTTATATAAAAGTCTTATATACTTTGCTTGGTAAAAATATAACAGTTCATTTTCTTAAAGATTCCATAAAAAGACTTTGTTATATTTTAGATAAAGGAAACTAAGGCAAGTTGCACTGGGATACTTGCGATTCCTGAAGCATGATTTTTACCCCTTCAAAGTATTTCTACGTCTATTATGTGGGGAAAGATTTGATTGTTCTCCTTGTTTCACTTTGAAAGACAAACTAAGGCCCGTCATTATATACTTACATCATAAGTTATCTGAAGTAGCGAGACAAATATTATTTTCCATTCTGAAACAGTGTAGTGTAGTGTAGTTAGTGGCTTGCTCTTACTTACATTCAAGATGGCGCTCGTATTCACTGAGATTAGTTAATAAAGGTCGTAGAAACAAAAGAACATTTGCTATTTTTTTTTAAATTTCTTGTCTACTTTTAAAAAAATATGTGCTATTCGTTGACGTTACTTTAAAAGTATCGATATTCGATATATTATTATGATGTACTAAACAGTGAAAGCAAACAACTTTACAAATGAAAGCAGTTCAGAAGCCACACCATACAAGAAGTCATCATAATAATAGATGAACATATTCTAATCCGGAAAATTACGCCCGCGAAAAGAAAAGTGAAATATCATCGCAGGTTTTACGTAATAACTAAATGTAGGCCGCCCTTTATGTAGTTACCGAAGACCCATGATTTAACTATGATTATCAAGCCGTGTCAATGGAATCGTTCGCCGATATCCGATCACTCCCATATTCTTTACATGCCTATTGCATGACAGCAAGTAAAACTCAATTAAAATTATAATGGAATAGATTGTAAAAGACTATTCATTGCATGAGAAAGTTTGTGACTTGCAAAAATGGCTAAATACTATTCAGTTTAAATAAGAGGAATTTGTTAAAGTAATTAAATCGTATAACAATAATTTATTACTTTATACATATTACATCTAATATGGAATAATGGAAAAATCGTTTACGTTTTCAAGGTACTACTAAAACTATACGCTTATTACCAAACTAATTTTTCGGCTGGAACCGTGTCTAAAATAGCTCGAAACTAATATCTGTCCATGAGTAAATGAGAATTAACAAGTAAAATTAAATAGTACATAATAATTAATAACAGCGTTTTGGTTATTTTAAAATTTGATGTGAATGGTACCTAGTTCTAAAACAACATAAATTCTACAACAGGTTAAGATTGAGAACATATGTATTATGAAAAACAAAAAAAGCGTTCAAATAATGGTGTAAGTAGTACGTACCTACATACATACTACAGGAAGTTAAGAATGGCAGTTATGATTAAAGAAATAATTATTTACTCGACATAAAAATGATCATGTCGGTCAAGAAAATGATTCCATCTTCTACCTACCTAACTGTGTTTTAAATTATGTAATTACCTCATAAAATACTGTTTGCTGGACGTAATGGCCATGCGCATCGTCATTATCGCATTGCATCTGGCATTCTAAATTCAAATGATTTTTATTAACATAAATATATATGAATAATAATTGCAATCCGACTTAAAAAGTTTGATATATACGTTGTATTAATACTGAAATATATATTTTTAATTGCATGCATGTTACTAGGCTTCAATTTATACATATGACTAAAGGGAGGTGTATCTAGACAGCGGGCGGCCTGTTTGGTGTGGAGGTAAGTACCCTTGCCTTCCATGCCAGAGGTCACGGGTTCGAATCCCGGTAGAGGCAGATATTTTATTATATTTGCTTTCTAGTCATGGATGTGTATGTATATTTATTTAAGTTTATTTCTAATATTTATGTATGAAAAAAAATTTCATTTCTGCTTATATATTTCTTAAGTTTATTTATCCGTTATTTAGTATCCATAACACAAGTTCTTAATGATACTTAATTTGGGCTAGATAATGTGGTGTGATTGTTAGAAATATTTATTTATTTATCTATGTATTTCAGCATTACAAAATGTAAAGTATTTTTCTTATTACAATTGAAGTTATGAAAACCATGAGAAAATAATTTACTACCTAATAGGTCTATCATGATTTATTATGTACAATTGTACTTCATCATTAGGTCATTAGGTACAATGTGAGATGATAACTGCACCAGCAAGAGAGACATTTTCTATCAGCACAGTAGCAGATATCTCATCCGCGGTCACTAACAGGTCAATGTTGGGAACTATTTTCCCCATACAACTGAGCTGGATTCCCACCAGTACAACTTTCATTTAAACCAATGTAAAAACTAGCACAGGTTCACACGAGATGCTATACAAAGAGTTCGTTATCACGCCGACCATACGCACCTACAACACTATTAATAGACGGTTAATCATTTTTCTACCCTATACTTAAAGTCGTAAAGACTAAAATTAAAAATATGCAAGTATTCTTGTGTTATACGTATTGCAAACGTTCAACTTTGAGTTTTTGCTGGAAATACTTTCCGTGGAAGCGGCGCGTCACGCGCTGTTGTCATGAGAATGAGAACTGGGCGTAAATAAAATTATATCTTTGATGATATATGAAAAATATTTGCGATAAATCACACACTTGAAGAGTTCATTGGACTGGATTTACTTTTCTATCGGTTAGTTGTAGAACAAACTCTGTTTTCTTCTTTAAGTCAAAAACATTTGTTTACAATAATAACAATATTCATTTATAGTCACACTGTCCCAAAGATTTAAGCAGTGTTAAAACATGACAAAATTTGATTCTAAGTATCTACAAAAGTTGACGAAGAGAAGTTTAGCCCATAAGAAAGGTTTTAAAAGACGATTATCAAATTACCTAGTAGCATTTGCTCTCAAATTCGTCTGAACAATGCGCGGTCCAGTCGAAATACCGTACTTCAACCCCTTCGGAATGAATTTTCTGAATATTCTCCTTTACTTCTTGTTTTATATAAGGGCTAAGGAATTGATGACTTAAATGTATCTTCTACTTCTCTTCTTTTCAGCCGAAAGACGTCCACTGCAGGACAGAGGTCAAAAACTCTAGAACGAGTAAAATTTGTCCCACAAATTTAAATGATATTTCAGTAGCAGTAACTTATTAAATTTTACACACGTTGGGAAAAAAAAGATAGAAAGTGGAATATGCGGACTATATCTACTTAAAAAAAAATGTCAATCATCAAACGCTATCGGAAACACGCACAAATATTACGTTAGTTAATAAAGATCTCTAATAGTTTCTTCAAATAAATGTTCAGCCGCTACCATGTAATTTAGATTGTTGTCTAGTCTTACTGCCACCAAGTTTCACTTTAATTCGTCCATGATTTCACTATCACGAGTGTAAGCATGTTTATAAGTAACAGCATCAAGAATTCTGCGCTTGCGACGGTCGACAAAGAGGAAGAAATCTCCCTCAGAATTGTTTCTATTATGTGTGTCGTAAAAAGTTGCAAGTGCTTGTTCTATTTATAGAAGGCAATGTTATGATAATTTATTGCAACGTTTTAAGTGTCAATTGTAGTTAACTTTAAATTAATGGATATACATTCATTTTGATGGCCAGTATGTCACAATTAGTTTGAGATGTTTGTAAGATGGGACATGTGTAAGGATTAAAGGTAAGGTATATTGTCCATGTTACCTCTGAGTAATACACCTTTCTAACTGGAAAATGATTTCTTTAAATTGATTCTGTAGCTACAGCTTTTATCGATAGCATACAAACAAAGAAATCTACCTCATCGTTATATTAGTATAGACAGTTCAAGTCATTTGTACGCCCTATGTGTACGCACCACGCCAAGGCGATGAGAGCGCGGTTTGACAAGATGACGGCTGCCACACAAAGTTAAGTTGCGCATTTACAATCACACGGACACAGTAGGGCCGTGCGCGGGCGCACAAATTATTTGAACCATTTATACAGAAGTATAATAGATGAGGTAACCAGATTGGCATAGGTCAGTTATTGAAAGTATGCCTGATTTTTTTTGTTAAGACTATATTCTTAGTGCCGAGATATTTAAAACTGTTAAATACGAGTAAGTATGTCGGCGCTCGTTCGTAAATACCGCAATTAGCTTTCATATAAAAAAAGGTAGAACAGCGTTGTTTCAAATGTGTAATTATTTTAATAGAACTTGTAATTATTGTTTTCTACGTGAGGGAAATCTCATTTTATTTCTAAAACATTATATTAGGAATATTCAAGTCACGCGTTTAGTTTTTGATCTCAAACACTGAAAAAGCTTTTAAAAGAAAGGAAACGTGTAAAGCTTCCTTGGGCGTTGTTTTGTTTGTAGAAGTAATACTGCTTCTGAATCCTAAGCCACCTAAGCTTTGGTTACAAGTTTAAGTTATTAATTCATATTAGCAATATTACTGTAAATATTGTTAAGTTTTCTATCAATAAAAAAATAGAAACTTTGTGAGTTACCAAAATGCCGTTAAGTATAGTAGGCACAGGGCTACGTATATAGAATTATAATTTGTGAAAATGAGATTCTATTATAATCGTTTCTTTTATAACTAAATGTTTACCTTCCTGCATTAGGAAATTTACCTTTTTGTCTTATAATAAGATTGATTTAGTAATCACAAAACTGAAGATTTGTTAATAGCATACATATGTATGTATAAATCTTCCCCAAAAATTTATCAAAATAAAATAAATAAATAACCTTAATTCATTCTTTATTATAGTGGCAAAGTTATCACTCTATTCTTAAGTAATGAATATTATGGTCATTCGTTTGACCTTCGATATAAAATCCACCGCTTTACCAACAACGTTAGTAATGTCAATAATTTTAAACTACCTTCTTATCTACTCCACAAATATTTGTACAATCATACTAACGGTAATTTATTTTGTAATCATTACAAAGTAAGTGTGAACTAAATTCTTTAGTTCGTCTAGCCTTGTTTTAAAGTCATGCGCGCAGAGCAGAACGTATGTCTAAATTGGTATGCATAATTGTATCGTCTGGAAAGCCATCGTACAATCTTAAGTCACGACGCGTTTAATTTTATTTTTATTTATTTATCTTGGATCGTAAATGAAAAGAAACTATAATTATTTGATTTTATTTATTATTTTTTGTAGAATTTTTGTTTGATTATAGTTTATAATTATGCATTTGTTCTGTATTGAGATATAAGTATGATTAGTTCGCTGTTTCCAAAGCTTACTCAACCTAAATCGGCATACATTTTGTTTGTTTTGTAATCATCTTTTTATTTGAGGTATGTTACATATTAACCATTGCAAAGGAAATGAAAAATTTTAATCCGGCCTCTTTATATCCCTATAGTCCCAAATACAATAGTCCCTATAGTCCCAGTAACGAATCAATTTGTTTCTTAATTATCGTGTAAATAATAATATATTTTAAAATCAGGATGGTTTTAAATAGGTTTCCTTTGAGGCGCGAATGCCTTGATAAATAATGTCTTTAAATATACAAAATACTTTTCATAAAATATACGGCCTGTGCAAACTGCTTTAGCAATTATTTTTATAAAATAATTTTTGAATATTTGATCTGTGCTAATCTGTGTCGTTTTGCAGTTGACGTCAATTGTTTTGGATACTGATAGCATTATTTATTTCAATATAGTATTACCCAAATAGTATTATTTTTTATTCTATTCAAGCATATTTATATTTTTTATTATATTCAAGTTTATTATATTCCGCCCGATCTTCTTAATCGTTTGGCCCTTAGGGGCCACTTAACCACCACCGCAATATTTAGTCTAGTGCTAGCTAATTCAGCTGCGCTAGCTGATTTCTAAGCAATCGAAACATTATGAGCCTCTGGCATGACCAGGGTACACCTGTAGTAATATAAGCCTGGCCCAAAAACTTTGTTGCGTCAGTCTTCATTTACCGTGACGGGCGCCTTTGCTTCCCATATCCGAGATTCGCCATCATATACTCCGGGTTATGGGGCAGAGACATTCGGGACCTCGGCGGAGGGGGCATGTATCCTGGTGGAACCATGCCGTATATGGGTTCATAGAGCATAGGCTGAGGTACGTACACCGGCTCTTCTATGTACATGGATCTTCTTCTGTCTGTAAAGGAAAGAACATATTAAAATACTTCACAATCGTTTGTTTAAGAAAAATATAAACTCGTAAATTAAATATCGTCATTTACATATTGAGCTATCAATAGGTGAGATCGAAAACAAACGCCTGTCAATTAAACATTGTAAGTAAATACAAAACAGCTTCTGGGATTGGATAAGTCGTAAACGGTATATTTATTTAGAACGTAATGTAAATAAGGCCATTACTTTAATATAACCTCAAGTTATTTTAATATGAAGCAAATACTAGTTAGTCAAACAAAATAACAATTATTGTTTTAATTTGCCAGGGTTACAATATTAGATGACAAATATCTTACTTATTAGGTTTTCAAAATTAAGAATAAAATAAAAAATTCAACATCAATCAAACCGCAATTAGAATCATACACTCACAAATCATTTCATAAATTCGTTAACCCAAAGATCAACAAAATGTCAAACGAAATTATCCAGATGTACTAAAATGTCAAAAACCAAAACTGACAGTGTAAAATGAATGTCACTTAATTTGGAAATTTGTGATTATTTTAGTACGTAAATGTCTCATAATTTTTTTTATAATTTAGTCTATGTCAAAGTATGGGTATAATGAAATACTTTATAAATCAGAGTAAAAAAAATTTATAATAAGATAAGCATTTACGTTCAAATAGATTTTATTTAATAAATACTAACAGGGCTAAAACATTTGTACGAGTCTATTACTGCAAATGTATTTAATTGTTACTTTTATTTTGTGTGTGTAATTAATAAACTGTAATTATTATTGTTTATTGCCCCCCCCCCCCATTCGCATGTATGGTAATCCATATATATAATACATAATAACACTAAGCAGAGCTTGTGTTATGGATAACCATTCAGCGAACTACGGGAACCCAGAATAAATATATTTATAAATAAAACAAATGATAGCCCTGACTAGGATTCTAATCTGGGACCTCCGGCGTATGAGGCAGGGTTATTACCACTACCGCTATTCGGCAGATACAAAAAGGTAATTTCATGTCGACTAAAAAAACGTACTTATTTACGTCTCTAAAAAACATAGGTATATAACCGGAAAAATGCAACAAACCTGATAATTAGTAATAGCTGGGAAAATGTGCGCTGGTTATGCAATTAAAAGAAAACCTATTTAAAGTTAACTTGTATTTAAGTAACGAGCAATTTCATGAAACAAGGAGAAAAACTTAATCCATCAAAAACTTTGAGACTGGGTATTGTGTTCAACGCGGTTGCAAATAGTCACATCGTTCTCAATCAATTTCTTTTACATAATTTTCATAGGTTGAAAATCTCAGTTTCATAAGCCGATGACCTTGCTTCAGCGTCGGACACTTTAGAAAACAAACTGTCAAGTGCGGATGTGGTTAACGTGGAAGTAAGGACTTGGCTCATTGTTAGAACATCCAGTATCAGGCCACTCAGAAAGTTTTGCAAGAATAAGCTTTTTTGTACAGAACGCTGGCGAGTTCTCTTTTATTTTTAAAATTCGATTATTTAAAAGTAAAATATATTTCAGTTATATTAAAGTTCCAAATTTCAATTTCCCCTTTAAATTTTTACTACCGTAATGAAACTACGAGTATTGTGTGTCATAGAAAAATGGAACTGCGTCGGGAAAATTTTCGCGCAATGATTTTTTACGACTTCGGGTCCAACTTGAAACCTGATGAATCGTTTAACCGACTTCAATTAGCTCTTATGAAGAAGGCACATTCTAAGGCAACTGGGTACCGCTGGTATAAAGAGTTTTAGTGCGCTCGTTAAATTTAAAGTATGAACAAAGAAGTAGTCGTCTTTTGACTCCTGTTACGGAAGAAAACGTGATACATGTGACAAATTTGATTGAACAAAACCGACGAATGACATACGACGAGATTTAGCACAATTTGCAGATAGGATCGGAAAATGTTTATAATATTCTACACAATTACCTTTGCGTACGGAGGATTGTTTCGCTCCGGGTACCCCACAACCTCACCGATTCTCAGAAGCAAGTACGCGTGGAATTTGGAAATTTCGACCTGCAGAACAAGCTCCGTGGACAGCCGGAGACCAAAGTTGATAATGAAGAATCGAAGGCTCACCGCAATGGTTGAACCCTGGCGAACTAGCCAAATCCTGCCCTAAGCGGAAATTGACTCAAAAAAAGTTACCTGTGAGCGTCTGGTGGACTAGTGCCGGTGTCGTTCACTACAGCTTTCTTAAATCAGGCCAGACGATTACGGCAGAAGTCTTTTGTCAGAAACTGTAAACCATGATGGAAAAGCTAGCTGCTAAAGAACCCAGGCTTGTCCATCGCTCTAGGCCACTGCTGCTTCAGGACAACGCTAGACCACACACTGCACAACAGAGGGCTACCAAATTAGAGGAGCTTCAATTGGAATGTCTAAGACATCCACCGTACTCCCCGGACCTTGCTCCAACAGATTACCATTTTATTCGAAATTTCGATAACTTCTTGCAAGGAAAAACATTGAACTCCGATGGGGCAGTCCAAAGCGCCTTCTAATATTTTATTGATTCCCGTCCGAATGGTTTTTTTAGTAAACGGACAATGCACTACCTACGAGATGGCAAAAGTGCATATATAGCAATGGTACCAAACATACATACAGTACATACTTTGATTAAATCAATATATTATATTTCAAAAAAAAATGTGACGCTAATTTCATATGTAATGACATAATGCTATCTAATTCCCTTAAGGAACCATAGTGGCATCAATGCAGAGTGGTATACTACCAAATGCTTGCCAGAAGTTTTTATTATTGTAAGCAACAAGCGACTGAAGACGGGACTCTGAGGCCTTTTGCTCCATCACGACAACGCGTCCGCGCACTTGCAATCAAGACAAGGGACTTCCTAAAGACTAACCCGGTAAAATTTTAAAAATTATTGAACAACCTTTTGACCGCGGCTTCGTTGTTTGGGTACATGTACGTTTTAAAAAAGGTTGATTGCTCTCCAAGAAATAAACTCTTTTTAAGGTATACTTATCTTTAGAACACTGCAATTCTATATGTTAGTTTGATTTTATGTATTAAAAATCTTGACGGCCGAGTGGCGTAGTGGGTACTAACCCTGCCTCATACCAGGTTCAAGTCCTGGTCCGGGCGTTCATTTTATGGGATGTTTGTGCCCTAGTCATTGTTGTTTATATTTATATATGTATGTTTAATCTGGGTTCCCCCCATGTTAGCTGTGTGGTCATCCACACAAGCTTTGCTTACTTTGGGGCCATACATTTGGTGTGTTTGTCTAGGAATTTTATTATTATGTATTATTCGTTTTTCTTACAAATGCTACACTTGGCATTAGAACTAACTGTTACATCAATTTTGTTTGCCATTTCAGCGTTTTGAAATGTTTTGCTCGGAACTCTAACAACGGTGTTTTCGTGTTTTAAGCTTAAGTTACTCCTTGAAACATCAGCTATCTCCATTAAAATCAGTTAACCCTATTCTGACAATACCGAGAACAGCAGTAATAAAAGCACAGAGACACACAGACTACATTACAAATTTGGTATTTTGGCATAAGTAATACCTTGTAAACATCAAATGTCTTAGTAAACAATCTCTTGTATTTAATTTTTTTGTCTGTATAAAGATTTTCGTCTTTATTAGGTTATTTTATTATTAAATCATTATTTATCCTTTTTAAGAATTTTACAAGACTTTTAGTTTAAAAATATCTAGTTCTTTAAAAGTTTGGTGCCAATATTTTAACATTTAACAAGAGCTTTTTTATGATAACCTCTTTCTTCCAATTTATTTAAGAAACTGAATATCTACGTTGAGAAAACTTTCAAAATTTTAACACATTTTTTTTTATAATTTAGCTCAACCTTCTTGAACCAGAATAGCTTATGGATAGTTTATTTATTGCGTTTCTGTCTGAATAGATGTTATAATTATTATGCCTTATTCAATTAAAGTCGTAGAAAAATACAGTACTTTTGTTATTTTCTTGTATGTCGTGTGTCGTCAGTTTCCATCAGATCAGGCGGAAAACTAAGGCCTATTCAATTTCGAATTAAATGTAAAAATAAAAACACATTGCTTTTCACACAAGTGCATCTGTGCCCATCAACATCATACAATTATAAATAAAATAAATACTTCTCCAGACAAACACACCATGTATGGCCCAAAAGTAAGCAGAGCTTGTGTCATGGATAACCACACAGCGAACTGGGGGAACCTAGGTGTTTTTAGGTAAAAACTATTTTCTTTATAGACAATTATCTGAGATATTTTTTTTAACAGTAGGTACCTAATTGACGTATTAAAGACTATTAAGTATGTAACATCTCTATCGAACGAAATGATACAACGAAATTTTTTTACATTACCTAAGGTATTTCAATTGAGTAATCAAGTTACGTTTCTACATCATTACTGATTATCTATTGGATTGGCAACTGGATTTCTGGTTCAACTAAAGTACATTAAGTAAGTGTAATCAAAATTAATAAGTTACTGACCAACACCTAACGTTTATTCTAGGTGGCATTTATTGCATAAATATAATACAAGAAACAATTAAAAACTTAATGAATGTAATGTTTATAGTTTTCTTAGATAGAAGATAATGGCCGCTCTGAAAGACGTGAAATGGCTTTGCTTATTGTATCCATACCTTATCTGTAACCCATCAAGGTCTAAATTCGCTTAGCAAAATATGTAATTAGAAGCACCTTAAGTAACCATTCGCCGACTCCGAATGCGGCTGTAATTGTGTTGAAAGTAGTCCTTTTATAATTGTTAAAGCTTTTTTTACTTCCCTTTACTTGCCTTTTATTTTACGCAAGTATTTTTAATCAAATCAAATCGTGTTTGTATATTTTTCAAATGTCATAGCATTCTTTATAAACTACTAACTTTTGACGGCCTGTTTGGTGTGGATGTAAGTAGCCTAGCCTTCCATGCCAGAGGTCCCGGGGTCGAATCCTGGTAGGGGCAGATATTTTATTATATTTGCCTTCTAATAATGGATGTGTATGTATGTAGTTTATTTCTAATATTGATATATACAAACAAAAAATGTCTATGTGTGTTTATATATTTCTTAAGTTTAATTTAATTTGGTGTGATTGTTAGAAATATTTATTATATTATTTATTTACTAATTTAAACCTAGGCTGTATACACCAATTAGGTATTTCCTGGGATGTCATAATTATGTATAAATGTGGAGGTCTATTCTATTTAAAAAAAATAAAAAAAACAAACTAGCTTTCATAGCAAGAAACGGAAACCTAACAGGTTTTCATAAATATTCTAATTAAAATTAAACGTTACTTACGTTTAGGCCGTTCATCATATATCGGCATGTCAGGCTGATATTCCGGAATCATAACTCTGGATGGTTTCCGTCCGTATACGCTATAGTCCGGAGACCTCATCAACTCCTGATGAGGACTTATATTCCTCATCGGCAGAGGTGGCACTGGGGGCTCTTCCCCGGAATCGTAATTCTTTGTAGGCACATAATAAAAGCTCGCGCTTACTGGTTCCCCGGCGAAAGAATTAAAGTTATCTCCATGACTGGACTCTGGAGCCTCAGCTTGCATTATTCCATAAGGTTCGTTGTCCCAAGGATCCAAATAAATACGATTATTCAGCGGCGGCGTCTGTTCCTCCTCGCCTTCGCTGTCAAAGTCGACAGCTGTCCAGTAAGGGCTGCCCGCGCGACCCGGCATCACTTAACACTTTTATTCTACTTAAAACGATTACGCACTGTAATACAAGTATGGTCTAGTCACATAATAAAACATTACCACACGAACGGCCACATAAGGTCCAGTGTAACGTCGTGTAAGTCATGCAAGGTAATAATTATTCTGAGCACGAAACGCGCGGCCGGCCGACAGGCGTACGTAGCGATGGAACTGCGCTAGAATAGTGCGCGCGCTTACACTACTACCGCGCTTTGTAAGCATCAACGAATCATGAAGATGCTACGATATTAATTTTAGAGAAATGCTCAGCCGACCAGTGTCGATTGCCGACGCACGCTAACTTCGAAAGCGTGTACCTATGTGTCTAGTCCGGATGCATAAAAGCAGAAAAATACCTTGTTAAATACTGGGTTATAATTATTAATGGTTAATGCTAAGCAGGTTTTAACTTAGTTTATTTCTAAACCTATTTTCTTACTTATTTTTATAGTGAGAATTAATATGGGATAGGCACGCAATATTTGAAGAGCATCATTTAAGCTACTATAACTCGATGAGGTAAATTTGACCCCTCGATACGGCACCTAAGAATAGTTGGACTGGGTAACCACAAACCCACCAAACACCACGCTCGGCCAACATGGTTTTTTTAGATTTCAATAATAGACATTAAATCGAACATATACGTTTTAATTCAATAACCATGTCAGGAAAAATGATGAACCGAAATAGTTAGCGTAATTGTTCACTGCCACGGACGCTCCAAGGAGATCAAAGGATTTTCCTGTCTATTTTAGTTCTACTTTTATTCAAAACTTTATTGCACATTCTCTGCCAGTCAACCGCAGAAAAAGAGAGGTTTTCAAAGGATTAAGGGGTGCATACAAAAATAAATATAGGTACATACTAAGAAAAACTACGGTATAAAGTTGACTTTATAATAAAATAATATACAAATGCCATAAACGACATTTATAAAAATATAAATACATATTAAATAAAATAGAAAAGTAAACAAACGTTATGTTATAACTTATTAAATTATTTATAAATAGACATAATATTTCTGACGATTACTGGGAGTTTTCCTTAACTCCACCGGTAGAGTATCCTATAAACGTGTAGCCTGGATAACAAAACAATAATAGATACATCCGGAATGATTCAAAGGAATATGAAGGCTAAAATTATAGGTAGATCGGAGATATATATCTTGTGTGGAACCTAGGAAATGGAATTCACACATAAGCCTGAATAGGAAGTCAACCAAGTTGTTTACGAAAGTTGGATATGTGATTATATTTGCGCACCCCATAGATGAACCGAATACGTTGTTCAGAAGTCGGCCCAGCTTGACCCAGCAGACCCTATCAAAAGCCTTGGAAATGTCTAAGGATACAGCTATAGTTTCACCGTGACCCTCCAAGGCTTCGCTCCATAAGTGAGTGGTATACACAATAAGATCTCCAGTCGAGCGTCCACTGCGAAAACCATATTGGTTATCACTAAGGAGCCCGTTGGACTCAAGGTATGCCAGGAGACGATTGTTCAATACACGCTCCATAACTTTGCAAAGTATGGAGGTGATTGCAATAGGTCGGTAGTTAATAGGATCTCACGGCTTTCCTTCTTCGGTACTGGTTGCACGTTGGTCAGCTTCCAGGATTTAGGGACCTTTCCAGATTCCAAAGAGAGTCGATACAGGCGCGTTAGAATGGGAGACAACTCGTCTGCGCAGTGTTTTAACACAACTGCAGGTATGCCATCGGAGCCGCTGGCCTTATTTACGTCTAAATTCTGCAAGTATTTAAGAACCTCCTTTTGGCGAATATGAACGGTACCCATTTGGGTCCGAACTGAGGTAACTGGGGTGAGACTTTACCTTGACTATTTAGACGTGAACAATCTGCAAAAAGATTAGCAAAAATGTCTGCTTTCTCTTTTGCGGTGTGGGCCAGTGAACCGTCAGGCTTCCTCAGATGTGGCAGCGATGGGTGACAGAAGTTCGACTCAAACGACTTGGCCAGAGACAAGAAAGCTTTGCTTCCTGAAGGATATGACGCTATCTTGTCTCCGATGTGGCCAATGTGGTCAAAGTAAGCTTTTCTGATCACCTTTTTGCAAGACTTGGCGGCAGCATTGTATTTTTTCTTCAGTCCATGCGAATCTACGGCTTTGCTTTTGCGAGCGCCAGCCAAGGCTTTGTACGCTTCTTGCTTAAGCTTTTCAGTTGTGAGGCAAGCAGCATTAAACCATGGGTGACCTTTGGTTTCAAGGGATTGGTCAGCGTAAGGGATGAAATACTCCATTGCTTGGCCTATCACACTTGATACAGCATCAGCGCAGCACGATGGATCGGTTGATGTAAAACAAGTCTGCCGCCAAGGATAAGATGCAAAAAATCTGCCGCATCTCATCCCAATCTGCTGACTTGTAACGCCATACTCGCCTAGCGCCTTTTAGGCGGGTGTCAGGCGGCGAGTACTGCGACACAGATTTCACACCGCAGTGGTCGGATGTCCCTAAAGGTGCAGTTACGGACACCGAGTACCTGTCAGGATCAGTTGTCAGCAGAAGGTCCAAGCAATATGCAGTGTGGCCAGCAACGTTGGGGATGCGCGTGGGCTCGTGCACAAGCTATGAGAAGCCTTGAGTCACGGAAAACTTAAAAGCCTCTCTTCCAGCGTGGTCAGTGTCCTGATACGGGTAAAGCCATTGCCCGTGATGAGCGTTAAAATCCCCTAGGAAAACCAACTGCGCTGAGGGAAAACGTTGCCGACCCTTATCTGCTGCATCGCTGAGATACTCCATGAGCCTCGTTGTCTCCCGATCTCCGCTATGTGAATCGTATATACTGGCGTAGACCAATTGGTCAAAGCCGGTATCAATGTGAACCCACATAACGGAAAAGTCCAGATCTTCCAAGTAACGGAGACGCTGATAGCACATCTCGTCAGTGGAATACATGCACACCTCGGCGTTCGGGCGGAAATTGGACTCCAGTATGTACCCTGGGTTACAAAGGTATGCCGAGTCTGACGGATTACAGATCTCCGTTACGAAGAGAAGGTAAGGCCTCTTTGTCTCAAGGTGGTGGTGGACATCGTTGAGATTTGAGTGCATTCCTCTGATGTTGCAGAAGTGCACTTTAAGAGAGAGAAAGAGAAAAAGAGAGAGGAAGTGCAACCGCTGTAAAACCTTACTCTTCTTATGACTTTTCATATTTGTTTTGGAGTGAATAGGGAGGAGGGCAGAAGTTGAGTGAAGCACTGCAAATGGAACCAAGCAACTCGCAATAAACAACGCACCGATGGGGAACTCGCTTGGAGACTACGGGGACGACCGAACCCCCCTCCCCCCAGGGGATAGTCATTGGGTCCTCCCTAACCAGTCGGCAGCTGGCACGAAAAAGCCTCCCGAGAATTTTTGCGAGGAGGCGGGGCTGCCTTTCGCATGTTGCTAGCACACTACCTGCGGTCGGCCAGTGGTGCACCGTTGCTTCGGATCCCGCTACCCTCCAAAACCAGTTAGCAGGCGAGCCAATAAATTACGAGCTGAAGACAGTTCTCTGATGCAGCACGATTACTCAGACCTACCCTCCTCGATGGCTACGCTAAACATCATACCGGAACGCGACCATGTCACTTGGCGACATGGCTTTGTTTAGTGGGTGGTGACTAGCCACAGCCGAAGCCTACCACCAGAAGATACTGCTCGTTTAGTACCACCCAGGGACCACGTATAAAGCATCGAAGGCTAAACCTTGCGGACGCGAGCAGTTCCAATCCCCAAAAAAGCTGTCCCCAACTGGCATACGCGACGGAGGACGTGGGCAAAATCAAGTTATATGTCAAAATGGAGTAGTTCTTCGATTTATCTGTTAAGATATATCAATTCCTTGGACTGTCAAGTGAGCGTTGTGTCGTAAACACGTGTTTGCTTAATTTCGTGGTTTTCATATTTTTCCATTGAGTTATTTCGTGTTTTTGTGTATGTTTTGTGTTGTTCTGGTTTGGTAAGCTGTATATTATAGTTTATTTGTAGCTTTAATTAATTGTGGAGTACAATGGAGGCTGATAATATTCCACCTAAGTCCCCAGATCCTATTACCGCATGCTATGAAGCATCAGTAGATGTTCCATCCTCTGTTTCCCATTCTAGAAAACGCCCCTCGGATGTTCCCGAATCATCTGTTACAAAAAAAACTTCAATTGATCCATCCTCTTTCATACAATCAGTTTACGTACACCCTAGCTTGTCTGCCAAAAAAGAATATACTGATGCAGATAACGGCCCCTTCCTTGTCCATGTGTCGAGAGAGAGAGAGACGAATCGCACCCGGTTTCTGGCACGACTCTAAATAAACTAAATTTCGGCAGGTTCCTTTTCACTAGCAATTTTAAAATTATAATAAGTGATGGCGTTAAGAACATTGGCCGCAACCGCGTGTCGGTGGAATTTACAAGCGCTGCTGCCAATGATTTTTTGAATAGCCAACACCTTACTTCTCACAAATATGTGCCCACAATCCCCTCCTGCAATATTACTAGAATGGGCTTAGTACGCGATGTCCCTACTACATGGTCTATGGAAGAATTGGTAGAAGCAATCTCCCCATCCCAGTCATATGGCTTAATCTTAAAAGCCCGCTGACTTAGTAGAAAAATTGTTAATCCTTCTGGCCCAACGTAGGTCCCAACTGGTTCTGTTGTACTTACTTTCTCTGGCCAAGTCCTACCCCAAAGAGTCCTCGTATTTAATACATCTCTTCCCGTCGAGACATACATCCTCCCCTCTATACAATGCCTGAATTGCTGCCGGTTTGGACATGTTAAAGCCCAGTGCCGTTCCACCCCAAGGTGTTTTCGCTGTGCACAACCCCACTCAGGCGATTCATGCTTGGTACCCATTGACAAATCCTCTTGTCTTCAGTGTTCAGGCCCCCACCTGGCCACTGACAAGTCCTGTCCCGAATTCTCCCGCCAGAAGTCCATAAAACTGGCTATGTCTCAAAACAGCATTTCCTTTCAGGAAGCAATATCTCGGTTTCCTACTGTTCGTAAATCCTTTGCTGATACTTTGAAAGCCCCTCCCCCAAGTCTCTCACCCCCCTCTTCATCATCTAAGTCATATAAAAAAAACTGTAGTTACTTCACCAAAACCTAGATCCCCGCTTTCCCGTGGGTATGACAAGTCTGCCTATGTGGAATTAGTTAATTACTACAATCCTCCATCCTACTCCTGGTTGTGCATTAGTAAACCCTTACAGTGAACCTGAAAATGATAATCTCATTGAACAACTTGCTACCATTTTAGTGAATATCCTCTCCAGATTTAGTGATTGTTCCCTACCGCCCAATGTTGCTTCAAAACTGATCCCACTTTACAATTAAATAAATAAATAATAAATAATAAATATTTCTAACAATCACACCACATTATCTAGCCTAAGTTAAGTATCATTATGAACTTGTGTTATGGATATTAGATAACGGATAAATAAACTTAAGAAATATATAAACACACATAGATTTTTTTTAAATATATGTTTTATCCATGACTAGAAACCAAATATGATAAAATATCTGCCCCTACCAGGATTCGAACCCGGGACCTCTGGCATGGAAGGCAAGGCTACTTACATCCATACCGAACTGGCCGTTTGGTTAAAAATGCCAGCTCTGCTCCAATGGAACAGTAGGAGCCTTCGCCCTAAAACCCATGAGCTTTCACATTTGGTTCGTCGACATGATCCTCTTGCTATTGCTATCTCTGAGACTTGGTTTTCCCCGGGCAGCCCATTTCGGCTGTCTGATTTTGCCTGCCTCAGGGATGACAGGTCAGTCCATCACGGAGGTACGGCCTTGTTGGTGAAACACTCAGCCCCTTACTCCTTTATTCAACTCCCTCTCCATTACTTCCCCATAAACAGTGTAGCAGTTAAAATTATTGACTTCTCCCTTGTTTCTGTCTACATTTCCAACCCCACAGTTACGCTGATATATGAATTTCATTCCCTTATTTCACTTCGCATTTCACTTTCACACCACATCCCATTATTATCCTGGGGGACTTTAACTGTCATCATAGCCTATGGGGTATACATTGCTCCGCGCTGGATGATGCACCGGGTAGGTGTTTGGCGGATGTCATTGATGACCGGAACCTCAGTGTGTTGAACGATGGCCACCCTACGCGCATTGTCTTTCTGTAACCTGGAACCGCCTTAATTCCCTTCATGGTAGTGATCACTATCCCATTATTCTTTCGGTTCCCATTTCAACCCCTATCCCACAAAAACTCCCTTAAACCGACAAAGCTGACTGGGGCAATTTTGCCCTGAGCACAAACCACCTGTCCTCCTTAATCCCTACCCCCACTCCACACAATATCCAGTCCTTCTATGATTCTCTCGTATCCTGACTACTCTCTGCTGCAAATTCATACATTCCTTTGAAAAATCCTGACCCAAAATATCGGGGGTCCCCCCCATGGTGGGACTCCGAGTGCTCAGACATGGTTCGAGAAAGGATGTTCATCCATGACCCCACAAAACTTTATGATTTATAAAAGGGTTTCGGCTAAAGCCAGAAGGCTGTTCAAAAAAAGAAAAGAGATTCCTGGCTCATTTTATGTGAAAGCCTAGGCCCCAGTACCCCTTCCCCAATTGGTGCCGCATTTACCCTTCCTTCTCCTGCGCCATCTGACCCCTCCGTATGACTTGATCTGTTTTTTGACAAAATTGCCCCTCCATTTGTCCAATTGCTAGACCAATTCCCATTTCCCTATCCATCACTCGCCTCATCCAACCCCTTGGACAGCCCCTTTACAATGCAAGAACTCAAACTTACTCTTAACCGCCTCCATGTCTCTAGCCCCGGCCTTGACGGCATTCCTTACTCCTTTATAACTAAATTAGGTTCCCATTTCCAAGAGGTTCTCTTCAGCATCATCAACATTATTTTTCTCACTGGTGATATCTCCCCCTCTTGGAGACATCATTTAGTTATTCCTATCCTAAAGCCTGGTAAGGATCCTACAGATCCAAATTCTTTTCGTCCAGTTGCAATAGCTCCTACCCTCCTTAAAATTTCTGAACATTTAGTAAAACTCCGTCTGGAATGGTTTGCTGAAAATCAGTCCCTCCTCAGTCCCACCCAATATGGTTTTAGGAAGGGTTATAGTACGATGGACAGCCTGAGTATTTTCGCCTCGGATTTAAGATTAGCCTTGGCTGATGATGAATCCGTGGTGGGAGTGTTCTTGGATGTCTCATCGGCCTATGACAATGTCCACCTCCCCCTACTCAGGCACAAAATGCTCCAGCTAAGTATTCTGGTGAGACTGACACACTTCGATCCGACATCAGCATGCTAATATTCCAGCTCGTAGAGTATGGCAGGGTCTTCCACAAGGTTCTGTCCTCAGTCCCCTACTCTATAGTATATACACTTCGGATCTGAACAGATCAATTAACCCTACACCATCCTACACATTTCTACAACATCTTACAGTATGCTGATGATATTGCTTATCTTTATCTTCGTGTAAGGGCAATTGAAGCTGCTTCCAGCCTTTTAAACATTGCTTTATCCTACCTAGGCAACTAGCTCCACTCTCATCTCACCTAATTTCAATCTCACCAAAGACGCAATGCCCTCCCTCTATTTCTTTCCAAAACCATCCAATCGCAATTGTCCAAGACGTCAAGTTCCTTGGAATTATTTTTGACTCTAAACTGATGGGTTCTCCCCATCTTAACTATGTAGCCAGGAAATGCGAGCTTAATATTAATATTCTTCGTTGTCTGTAAGGTGCCTGGTGGGGTTCCCACCCTTACTCTCAAAAACTCCTCTACAATGCCCTAGTTAGAAGCGTCATTGACTATGGCTCATTTCTCTTGGAACCCTGTAGCAAAGCAGGTCTTGTCACCCTTGATAAAATCCAGAACAAGTCAATGCGCATTATCCTAGGTGCAATGAAGTCATCTCCGGCTAATGCTATGAGGATTGAATGTGTTGAACCACCTTTTCACCTTCGCAGACAGTACCTTGCCGATAGGTTTATTTCAAAAACCCTTCAACTTTCCACCCACCCTCTTCACCTTAAACTAGGCTCTCTCCAGAGTTCCCTTTCAAACTCATCATATTGGCATAATAAATCTCCCCTCCGCCTTGTTGCAAGCCTCCCTTCCCTGGGACTAGGAACTCCAATTTTCGGATCAGAATCCCAGTATCTTTATACTTTTCCCTATGAATCCCTAGTGTTCTCCCCTCTAATCCTAACAGACTTTGGTATCCTCAAAAATTACCCTAATGCTAACCTCCTGTTCAACAACACCATCAACAGTAAATGGCATGACTGGACCCTTATCTTCACGGATGCTTCAAAACTCTCCACTGAGGGGTGTGATGGGGTAGCTGTGTGGATACCTAAATTCATGGCTCTTCTGTCTTTCAAGTGCCCCCCCCCCCAAACCACTGTATTCACTGGGGAATCAATCGGCCTCTTAGAAGCGGTTAAATATGTGCTGGATAGCAAGTTAAACAACTCTCTAATCCTATCCGACTCCCTGAGTTGTCTTATAGCGCTCAAAAGTAATTCCTTCCAATTAGGGTCGAAATTTCCTCCAATCCTCCAAATAAAGCACCACCTTTTCCTCTGCAACCTTCAGGGCATAAACATAGTACTGGCCTGGATCCCTGGCCATGCAGGTATAGCTGGTAATGAGTCAGCTGACTGTTTTGCCAGGGATTCTGTAGAATCGGTTCTTTAATCCATTACAGGTGCTTTGCCTAGGATCTGAGTGCCCTGGCCAAAGTTCATCTGGACTATAACTGGAGCACAGATTGGGACAACTCCCGCAATATTGTTGGAAAACATTACGGAGACATCCAGCCCACTATAACTGTTAAACCATGGTTCTGTCGATGCAAGAAATTTAACAAAAAGACCACCTCTGTTATTAGCAGATTAAGGTTGGGTCACTGTTGCTCTCCTGTATTTCTATACAGGATTGGCGTCCGTGACTCCCCATTATGCAATTGTGGTTCAGAACATGGAACAGTGGACCATATCTTTTCAACTGCCCCCTCCTCCCGATATATCTCTATGATTTTCTTCCCCCCCAGATCCCCAGGCCAACCAGCGTGAAGGTTCTTCTCTCCTCTAACCAGCCTATTACCCTGAAAATTGTCTGTAAATATATCATGCAGTTTAATATATCTTTGTAAATATGTTGATAGTCTATGTTAAATAGTTTATATATATATTTATATCACTAACTCTATTAGGTTTATAAGTAGAGTCTGTTGGTGTTGGTACTAACTGTGTTGTTCTATTGTTTTAGATAACTCAATGACTGGCCTACGTACTACACCTACTATCTCAAAATAATACCGTGTCTATTCCACCACGTGAGATTGGCAGTAATAGCCTTTCGCGTAATATCGACGGCTGGTTGCCATTGCGCCCAAAGAATAATAATAATAAATATCAATTCCTTGAAAAAATCATATTTTTTTAAATTACATTTCGTTTGTACGTTCACTATAATATTTTTTTTATCTGGCAATTGTTTATAGAACGTCAATCATAGAATCGTTCGCGCGCGCCAGAAATGCTAAGCGTTCTGTCTGTCAGGATAGGGTGCTTGCTTGCTTGATTTGTTGAGACCAATGTGTTGATAAAATTTAATTAAAATTAAGTACTTGTAAGTAAATTAGCGATACGAAATTAACCTAAAGGTGTTGTGTTGGTGAATGACGATAAATTAATGAATATTATGATATATTGTAAGTTCTAAGATGGCGGAAACACAACGATCAACATGCACAGTCAAACCTCAAAATTCAAATATGAGCCTGGAGCAAATAAACCTTATAACAACGTTATTGGAAGATGACGCTTTGGAGAAGACTAATAACTATAAAATGTTACTATCGGCTTTACGGAGCTGTGAAAGTATAGATGCCAAAATTGCAGAAAGAATTTTCATGATATGTAATCAAGATTTAATAGAAAATGCTTTTAAAAATGTTTCAAATATTGCAAGTATCATTTCTGTTCTTCTGGAAAAAATTCAGGTAATAATCGAGGTCACAGCTTAACTTTATGTTAACTTTTAGGAAGTAATTATTGAAATAAGGTCACATACAATGTACAAATTTTCAGAATCATCAATTTTAAAACAAATAGCATAAGGTAAGATATTTATTTGTGCGTCAAAAATTATTAGGTTTTACTGATTTCTGTATTTGTCTATATTAATGCAACCAACTAAAAGTTATAAGTTACTTTTACTTTACTCTTAGTACACCGAGGGATAGAGATATCCCAAGGTACTAAGGTGCTGTGGGACAGATCTATCCTGCATTTTAAGCAAAATATAATCACTTCCGATTATATTTTGCTTAAAATTAGTATTTAAAACTAAGCTATAGTGGCTCAAATGGCTTGAGAAAGAAACTGAATAAATACATGACTCATAGAAATCAATCTTTCATTCAAAAAATTCAAATATTTCAATATTATCGTCCATTCAATTTTCGCCTTAGTACATGCGTGCTGTGTATAAATCTCATAAATCACCAATTTTTTTTATATAACTATGTTATATCGTCCCTCAAAGTAAAAAAACTAGAAAAAACTTACAATCATTGAATATTGATATTTGTTGAATATTGTTATTGACTGATAATTGAAAATCTTTAATTTCTTTTTGGACCATATCAAATCTTATAGATTATCACATTTCAACCACTTGTAGAAAATTTAACATTTTATTGTAATAAATATTTGTTTTATTGCATTGCCAATTTATTTAGCTTTTGGTAATATGTAATATTATAATGCTTAACAAAGTGGTAAATGTAAAATTTCATCAAAACTTAAATGTCATAGACCACACTCAGTGCTTGAATAATTCGTGGCACAGCACTTATCTGGCAGCATTGTCAGCGTACCAAAGGTTAAAAAGAAAATTTACACCTTAATCTGTCAAATGCATATTCACGGGTCAGTGCTACTCTTATTGATAATATTGTTATGTGCTCAGTTACATGCCAGACATGCATACTGTACCTTAAAAAAATATACAGCATGTTTTCATTTTAATTTATACATTATTTTTATAATGCTATTTAAAAAAGTACCTCTACCTCTCTCTAAGGTGTATTGTAAGGTAAAATGCCTTCCTGGTTATATATTTTATATTTTACAGAACAACCAATGTGAATGTGAAGAATCATACTTAAGAGTGTCTGCTATGAATATAATAACTATCTTACCCAAGTTAAGACAAAGTCTTACTAAAACTGAAGCATTGCGAAAACATTGTTACAATACATTGCTGTTATACCCAGATGACATCTATGTATATTTAGCTGATGAATTCAGGTCCCTGAATGATTTAATTATGTCATGTGCTAGTTCACTGTTTGATATTACTTATGTGAGTATGTGTTTAAATACTTCACAATATTTGAAAATCCATTTTTAGTTTAAAGACACTTCTGAGGAGAGGACTTCCTTTATAATCTGGCTGGATCCCACGTTAACTCGTGAACGGGGGAGACTTGCAGAGCTAACAGAGGCAGATAAGAATAACTTTGTATAGACATAAAGAGACTGTAAATTTATTTTGAAAAAAATTTACCGATGCAGTTTCTTGCCAGTTCTTCTTCACATAGGTTTTTTTGAACTGGTGGTAGAGTCATGTTTTATTTGAAATCAATAAGAACAAGTAATTGCCAATGTTGAGAAATAAATATTTCATTTGTCTGTAATTTAATAATAAAAGTTTATACTTATTTCAGATTTTCAGTTTGCTTCAAAGGACATTTAAAATTTTACCTCCTGATAAGAGAAGTTGTTTTGTTAAAGAGGGTACCACGCTTTGGTTTAGTATAATACCAAATATTCTTCATTGGTTAACAGAAAATCCAAAACAAGAAAATGCATTGTTAGTAAATGTGTTTGAGACATTGACTGATGATCTTGTTTACTTTGATTATAAAGATAATATTAAATGGAACAATATTTTACAACACATATCCCAAGTTCACAAGTGAGTTTTTTAAAGATTTTTAGCTATGAACTCGGCGGGAGGCGCATCAAAAAATAGAACGCAAAAAGGCGCTACTGGGTTAAAAATACCCCACCTAGAAAATTCCGTATATTATGTGTATGAATAACAATTATTTAATTTTAATAAAACTAATTTTTGCTCAGAAATCACCTTTATTGCAAAGATTTAGGTTCTTAACATTTATTACTTAAAAATTAAGGTTTTCTTTGTATTAAAAATCACAACCACCTTTTTTTTTATTTCTAAGTATTTTTTTAATGAATATTAATAAGGCACTAAATATTATGTAAAACATCAAAATAGTCTCCTGGAAACAAAATGGACAAAACAAAAACCCTTATTTATTTATTTATTTACTTAAAGTACTGCCACATGATACATATTAAGAGTACACAGTTCACTTATATCTGCAATAATGTTCTGATGTGCATCACAATAACGGCGTACATAGCATTTGCACTAGCTTTGTAACGAAAATTTTGGAATACAAAAATCAACAAAATACTCAGTCCAAACAATATTACTTAATTTGGGGGCAAAAAATATAAAAGCAATTGAACATAAATTGTAACAACAATAACAAAAACAAAAGCTTATATCTTACTTAATATTGGCAAAATATCTATACATTTTATTACTAAACTCAGGAACACTATCATGAAAGATGAAAGATGTCTAAACTGGAACTTGGGTATAAAAAATCGTCAAAAAATTATATAACTATATAGATAAACATTTTTATTTGCGTTCTTGGTAACACTTGTCACAAATTGGTAACGTTTTGTTCTTTACATATCTTTGTAAACAAAATTTGCAAGAAGTTTTAGTCATGCGGTCTTTCTTCGGTCGGTCGGTTCTTTCTGAGCAACGCGAAGATGAAGAAGTTGATGGTGCATTTTGTACCTACAGCCTCAGTCACTGGTTCCTCCATTCCAACTACTAACTCTATGCTTTTTTTAAATTTCTTTTGGAAAGTTAGTGACTAGTAGTCTTTGCTTGACTAGTGGTAAAATAAGTGCCTAGGCCAGTTCTTTCAGGCAGTCTCGACGAGGGTCACAGATTTGACAAGAATTATTTTTTTTGTTTAGCAATTATGTACGCATTGATGCATTCGATATTTATGAAGCCAGAAAATATCACTAAAGGCCATCTTTTTGTAATCCTTGAAACAGAATATGTACCGCAAAACTCGTCTACTACATGAACTCCACATTGTATCTACTATATCAATTTTTTTCTTTGGCTTGATTCATTTTCTGCATCACGATGCATAGCTGATACTAAGAGTACCATTTTGTTTTTTCTGGGCACATAGGAAACCAACATACAATCATCTTGAAATCCTAATATAGAACTATTGTCTTCTCTTCTCTGGGTAGAAAATATTGCAAAATAAACGTGAACGTGACATATTTAGCCTAAAATAAATAAAAAAAGATTAAATAAATAATTCTCATCACACAAAAATAAGTGTTACACAAAAAGTCACCACAGGGTAAAAAATACCCATCTCACTTTACAAGTTCATCCCGGTCAAGCTGCTTGGGCAAACTGATCGACAGTCCGCGCCCGCCTAGCTACATACTCTGCCGAGAGGTACCTAGACCGCCGAGAACCTGCATCGACTTTTCGAAGAAATATTGACCTTAGAAACACATTGGGTATGTGGGTATTTTTTACCCGGTAGCGCCTCCTCCCGGGTTAAAGAGGTTCTCTTAGATGCCTAAATTTAAATATTATCTGTGTATTTGCAATGCATCAGGTATAAATATATTAAAATGTAAAATAAATTATGCAAGTCATGTGCAGTTCCATAAATGACAAATTGTTCTTTTGTAACTTGATTTTAAAGTTTTGATATAGATTAAAACATTTCAGATATCCTGCGTTACTTAAAAGCCTTTTAGAAAATGGAAATAATCAATGGCATAGGCTGTGGATGATTTTCATAAAATTACTAAAGCAACAAATAATAAAAGTGGCTGGAGCAGGAGGAAGTCCCATTAATTCAATGTTGCCAGTTGTAGAAAATGCCTTCAAATTGGATGTTACAAATAGATGCAGAGCTTTTGAATGTTGGAATGTGCTTATTGACAACTTTTCTTCTGCTACCAATGATCTGGTTGTACATAAGAAAATAAAATTATTGATAATTCCTCTGAAATCAAATAATGCAAAAGTTGAAGAGACTATTTTGGCAAAGTTTAATACTTGGTGGCATCTCATACGGAGATTTTCTACTGTTTTGAACAAATATGTAGATAGTATTTTGATACCATTCTTATATTTCTGTTTTGGAAAGCATACTGCAGAAAGCTTATCCCTCAATCCAAATGGACAACATAGTAATAAGTCGAAACAATTATGTGTACAGGCATTAGTAGAATTGTTTGGTCATCATGTAGACTGTAATATTTGCACGGATATACCATTATTAAGTACAAAGAGTGTAGGCACTCAGAATATAGTTAATTATTGGAAAGACTGGATGAACTCATACATGAAAGCAGTGAACTTTATGTGTTCGAATTATGAAGACAAAAACAAACAGAGGCTACTTTGTCTAACACATTCTTTTCTTTCAACCTTAGGAGTGTTGCCAGATAATAATGTAAGAAGAGATTTACTTGATAATGTGCTAGAAATGTGGATAATATTGATGAAGGTAAATATTAATCAATTTTATTTATAATACTTCAAATGTTTGATTTGGTTTGATGTTGGCAAAAAATGTTGCAAAATATGCTGATTCAAATATAGGTGTAATGTATTTTTTAATAAACTATTTTTCATTTCGTCAAATTGTAATATCATATCATGGCAAAATTCCACGCGCGCCTGCTGCTGAGCATCGGTGAGGTTGTGGGGTACCCAACGTGAAACAAACCTTAAGCAAAGGTGACTTCCCGTTGCAATCTGCAGATTGTGCTGAATCATCTCGTATGTGATTCGCCGCTTTTGTTTATCAATGACGTTAACAACGGTCATTCACCAGTATGCTGTTTTATACAGACGACACCAAAATTTATAGAACGATATGTAGGTAACATAAAAAACTGTGAACCATTCTATCCCAAATATTATAAAGTTTTTCATAAAAGAGTGCCAAGAAGATTTTTTCTGCTGGCTATTTTTTCTCTCAGTCAACTTGTTAGTGAATACCCCTTTGAAAGTTATTGATTGTGTTCGACTGACACTCATTAATTGTTTCTAACGTAAATCAGTCAATTTTGTATATTTTTCAGGAGGAAAATTCTAATACTAATTTGCCCTGCATTATCCTGGATGTACTAATTCCATCATTAGTTGATAATAAAACCAACAAGCTTCATGAAATTTTTTACATAAAACATCAAAATAAAACTGCAGTTCACAAAATTGTCATGGAAATTATAAAAATGGCTCATAAACTTCTTCAAAGGTATTTCAAATTAATATCTTGTTTTATTAATAATAAATTACAGTTTTGAACTGATTTATATGTATTGTAATTTCTTAATTAATCAAGGTGCTACTCTACTAATCAATATTTCATATGATTCCAGATGTGACTCGAAGACTTTAGTTATTAAATTAAAACCTCTGGTTTCTTCAATGTTAGAAGAATGGTGTAAAACATTTGATAACATACTAGATTCACTTGCAAGAGATTATGAACAACCACTCATAATATGGACAATTATAGCAGAAACCCTAGTTAAATCTCGTTTAACCATAATTACTCCAGAGAGTTGGCACAAGTCCTTGAAATGGCCTCTTATGAACTCCCAAAAATGTTCTACATTTGATGTAAGTTTATAAATTAAATGGCTTTAAAATTACTCACTATGAAATAAATTTAAGAGTAATAGTAAAATTTGATTTTTTTTTCAGAATAAATATGCCAGTTTTGTATGGTTAAATCTGTATGAAATTGTATTAAATATAAAAACATCAAAACTACACAAAGATGTTCTAAAACTGTTGTTATCAAATGGCAACTCCATAAACTTTAGACTGACTGCAGCTTTGGCTCTATCAAGCAATACTTCATGTAAGTTCATTAGTATTAGTTATAAGAAAATATTTTATGGTAAACCAACAGCAGATGATTAGAAAAGGCATTCATAAATCATTCTGTTCAAAGTAAACAAAGCTAAAGACTCTACCCAAGACCATCTCACTGTAATCTTGGTGGCAATAGCTTTAATCTAATGACCATTGTAAAAACAGTAAGACAGTATTGACATTGTTATAAACAAAGTTTCTACATTTATTTACTTATTTTGCTTGACTTTTAGTTCAGTTCAAAAATAATAAACTCTGTACATAGAAAATGTAGCAACTTTGTTGCTGTCAACAATATTAAAACTTAACAGTGAAAGCATTATGTATTGAAGAAATATACTTTAATTCTTTCATTGAGTTGTACATAAAATGATTAAACTTGGCAACTTGGGTGCAGCTTGTTGCTTTGTCAGTCATTTGATGATTCTTTAGTAATATGATGCTACTTTAACAAGCTTTAATCAATTATATCAAGAATACCATTCACCCTACTATACATTTACATTGTTTTTAGTTACTGACAGTGATAAAGCGCTAGAAGTGTTGAATGACATTATAAGTGAAGTGAAGACCTATGAAGAAATTGATGATTTAATACCACTGCTGCTAGACAAAATTCCAGTTTTAATCAAAATAGCAAAGCCATCAAGTTCTAAATACAATGTTGATATATTGAAGAGTGTTATGAGATTAGTTAATAATGAATACAAATCACATATGGAAACTGTAAGTAAATATTTAGCATACAGAACTACAGAAAACCCAACTTTTACACGATTTAGCTTAATGAGAGTATATTTATTTTCAGGTAAAAGCAAACAATGTAATGCAAGCTATTTTGAAACAAACAGAAGTATTGATCAATTTACCACAGTACAAAACATTCTTACCAGCAATAGTTGATGAAGTAATAAATACTTATAAAATATTTGAATTTGAGTCAGAAACTAAAGAAACAGTCCTTAAATTACTTGAATTGTTATCAACAAACATTAATGAAGAGTGTATTATTTCAAAAATTAAAAATACTTTAAACCAGTCGAAAGAATCTGTTACCATTAATGAAACTACAGCAAATGAATTCGTTGCTCCTAACATCGATAAACCTGGAAAAGCAAAGATAAACAAAGAATTTTGTGTAGTCGATACTGTTATTGTAGATGGTGAAAAATTTGTTGTAAAGAAACCAAACTGGAAATTCAACCTAAAAAATCTAACAGAAAACCAAAAAGAAAAATTCTGTAGAAAAAGAGAAGACATTCCAGCTCTTTATCAAGATTTATCACAGTCACAAGATGAATTTAAAAATAAATGGGTAGTTGATACTCAGGATACTTCATCCACAAGTAGTATGTCCAACAATAAAACAACAGATGGAGACAAATTGTCAGAAAAAAAAAATACCATATTATATATTCCTGATACTGACATAGTTCCAAATATTATGGAAAATTTAATGGCTGATAACGCAGTAAAAAAAGAAGATAGTACTTTTAAAAAAGATACCCCAACACCTAAGTCTAACAAATCACCCAGAATGGCTTTAAAAGACCGAGTTTTCCGCAACGTTCGTAATTTATTAGAAAATTCTTCTCTAAATAAGGAGCCTAGTTCTGTTGTAAGTAAAGAAGATAATACAGCAGCACTAGATACACCAGCAGTAACTGAGAATAGTTCCCCAAGAACCCCTAACAACAGATTGAAAACTATAATGCATGCTGTAAATGCAGCATCAGCTTGTAAAGGTTTTCGTGAAAAACAAACAACTGCTACTGCGGATATTGATAAAACTCCAATATCAAAGGTCAATAACAATGATATATTAAAGTCTGCTCCAGCAAAAATATGCACTGACAGGCCAACTCGAGCTAAGAGAAAACCCAAAAAGTATGATGATACACAATTAATTTCACTAAAACGACGTAAACATGATTTATCTCAAAATGACTTCCAGTCTTGTTCCCAAACTGAATCCTACTCTGAACTGAATTTCACTGACGAGAGCTCAAATGGTTCTTTTCACAGTTTAGAGAATAATAGTGACACCGCTCAAAATAGAAATAGTGAACTTCATAAAGAATTGACCAAAGAAATTGAACCCAGTTGTGGGAGTCCAGACAAAAGTAAAGCCCTAAGTCATGATATATCTCAGGAAAAACTAAAGGACAAGACAAAAGATGGAACAGGCATTAAATATGCTACAAGTGATGGTTTTCAACACTCAATATCAAAAGCACCTTCTAAATTTGAAGATCAGTCACAAAGGGTGATCGACTCTTTGATAACAAGTTCAGATTTCAGTGGTAGTAACAAAACAACTACAAATCAAAATGAAAGCAAAAGCCTTTTATTAACGCCATCTGAAAAAGTTATTAAAAACGTTTCTGTTAAATTAGTAAATATTGATTGTGAGAGGCATTCCTCTACCTTGTTGACGCCTACAGTAAATATTGAGACGCCTGACAATAAAAAACCAAGCACTAAAAAAAGCACAGCTAGGAAAACTCGAATCGAAAACGAATCAGAAGTCGACACAGTAGTAGTTGTGACTCCGGTGGCAAATAAACTGAATGCTAGTGAAAGCCCTCCTAATTCAAGCGAAAAAGATACCGAGGATGTAACTTTAGTACACATTACCTGTGCAAACACAAATGAAACTCCAATAATTAAGAAAAATGAAAATAAAAGAATCTCAACTAGAAAAAGTACGAAGGCAAGGGTCGAAAATGAATTAACTGTTGAAGACGTGGAATATGTGCCTTTAGTTACAAATAACCCTACACTTGATGATGAAAGCCTTCCCATCAATGCCAATGACGTTGAAAATGCTGAAATAGTAGATATTCAACATTCTAATGAAACTCCTACTTTAACGACGCCTAAAACGAGCGATGGTAAAAATACATTCACCAAACAGCCTAGAAAGTCACGGATTGAAAAGGAATTAGTCATTGATATGATAACAAGTGGTTCAACTTTGGTTGCTAACAATGACGCAGTTGTCACTCGTAAGAGCCTTTTAAATTTCACTGAAAAAGGTAATAATAATAAGACAGTTGTAACCGCAATTAGTGTAAATTCCAATGAACTCCCAACGTTTTCGACCTCCACACTAGTAACGGAACTTGAAAATAAAAAAGTATCTAGTGGAAAAAACATATCTAAGAAGTCGCGGGTTGTAAACGATTTAGAGATTGACAATTTGGAAGATGCGACATCGACTGTAAACATCACTACAATACATACTTCTGAAAACCTTTCTAAGGTCAATGAAAAGGATACAAATAAAAAGACCTCTGTAACAGAATATCGCGAGAATTCCTATGAAAACCCTATCTTATCAACGCCAACACTAAGTAAAAAAAATGAAAGTAAAAAAGTATCCACAAAAAAAAGCGCAAATAAAAAGTCGCGGGTTCAAAATGAATCATTTGTTGACAAATTGGAAGCAACTTCTGCTGCAAATAGCCCTGAAACTACTGAAAATCTTCCTAAAGCCAATGAAAATAACTCAAATAATACGACCATTTTAATAGTGAATAGCGGGAATTACAATGAAAACTCAACCTTATCGACCCCTATATCAAATATGACACCTGAAAGTAAAAAGATGTCGACTAGAAAAAGTGCTACTAAAAAGTCGCGTATTGATAACGAATCAGAGGTTGACAAATTGAAAGGAGTGATATCGGCTGCTAACATCCTCACAATTGATACTACTGAAAGCCTTTCTAAAGCCAATGAAAAGGACACTAATAATAAGACTATCACAGTGAACACTAAAAATTCCAGTGAAACCCCTATTTTGTCGATCCCGACACTAACACCAAAACTTGAAAATAAAAAAGTATCTATTGAAAAAAGGACAACTAAGAAATCGCGGGTTGCAAATGATTCACAGGTTGACAAATTGGAAGGTGCGACATCGACTGTAAACATCACTACAAATGATACTTCTGAAAAACTTTCTAAAGTCAATGAAAAGGATACAAATAATAAGATCGCTGTAACAGAATATAGCGAGAATTTCCATGAAAACGCTATCTTATCAACCCTCACACCAAGTACAAAACTGGAGAGTAAAAAATTATGCACAAAAAACAGCGCAAATAAGAAAAATGAAGCAGATGTTGAAAAATTGGAAGTGACTTCTGCTGCCAGCATCCCTCCAATTGCTACTACTGAAAATCTTCCTAAAGCCAATCAAAATAACTCAAATAATATGACCATTGTAACAATGAATAACGAGAATTCCAATGAAAACCCTACCTTATCGACTCCTACATTCAATACGAAACTTGAAAGTAAAAAGGTATCGACTAGAAAAAGTGCTACTAAGAAGTCGCGTATTGATAACGAATCAGAGGTTGACAAATCGGAAAGAGCGACGTCGGCTGCTAACATGCCCACAATTGATATAACTGAAAGCCCTTCTAAAGCCAATGAAAAGGACACTAATTCTAAGACTATTACAGTGAATAGTGAAAACTCCAATAAAAACCCTTCTTTGTCCATTCCCACACTAACAAAGAATCTTGAAAGAAAAAAAATTTGCACTAGAAAAAGTGCTGCCAAAAAATTTCAGGTTGAGCATGAATTAGAAGTTGGCAGATTAGAAGGTGCGACTTCGCCTGCTAACATCCATATAACTGATATTAGTGTCAGCCCTTCTGAGAGCCCAAATGAGAACGATGCTAATAATATATCTTTTGAATTAGTGAATAGCGAAAACTCCGAAGATATTCCTACTGCCGTGGAAAATAACAGTTCTAGGAAAAAGAAGAAGCCTCTAAAATCGCGGATCGTAAGTCAATTAGCTATAGACACAGTAGAAGGCCATCCTTTGCTAGCCAAGCAAAATAGTAAACGAAACAGGAAAAAGCTAATAGAGTTTCCTGAGAAAGCTAAATCTGAACGGAAACCTTCTACACCTAAATCAGAAAAGAAATCTAAAACCAAAGACAGTATAGATTCACTAACTGTTACTGAAGCCCAGGAGAAAGGTTCTGAGGAATGTTCTGAAGACGTTATTGAAAGCTCACAAGATTCTTCAGTAACAACAATTTCTGTGTCATCTGCTAAACGCTCGAAAAAATGTAGCATGAATTCAGAAAAATCGGTTGTTAGCCAAGAATTGTCACCAACAAATTGTACGCAGAGTCTTTTAGACAATTTTGATGACACAACATTAAGAAAGAAATCAAGAACAAGTGATGGAAAAGATGATACAGTGTTTTCACAAAACAAAATAGCACCTGAAGAAGAGCTTAATACCAATGAAATTAATGCAAGATTAGATACTGAACCTATGGAACAAAATTCTGAGATCATTATTATAAATGACGATCTTGAATCACCAATTGTTGTTAATACTGAAGACACGGAAGAAATTGCAACTGCAGATACTCAACCAATGGATTCAAACATATTTGATAAAAATTCTCAGCATATAACTGCATCTTTAAATACTCAAGAAGATGTGACGAAAACGGTAACGGAATCGATGATTATAGATATAACTGACAAAGATTCTGATATGTCACCTGACAAAGATGAAATGCAAAGGAAACAAGATTTCCTAAACAATACATTTGATATATCACCCATCAAGATTCAAAGTCCTCTGCGGGACCAAAAAACTCCATCTCCGGATACTACTAAAGATTTTGTTATCAAATTAACTTCACCAGTGAATAGTAATGGTGAACCACTAGAAAAATCAAGCTCACCTGAAATCTTTTCTGAAGATAAAACTCCACCTGTTGAAAGAGATCAGTCCCCTCCCCGGGAAGATTTCGGGCTTAGCATTACCAGCCCTAGTGCATCATTGTCACTAAAGAAAAATAGACCGCAAGTCCGCACAAATAATAGGGCACTACAAATGTTAGGGCTGTGTGTTTCAAATAAAATAGAATCAAGTGGTAATTTAGACAAAAGTTTTGAGGCTTCTGAGGAACCAAAACGAATCACACCCGTTTCAACACCAGTAAGAAAAAATTTGAAAATGATATACAATGCTGTTGCTGATGATGAAATGATTGACGAGAGTGAAGATAGTGAGAACTTCTTAAAGTTTAAAAAATCTCTGCCTGCAGTCGACAGTAGCCCTGCTGGCCCTATCCTAAAGAGAAAACTTGTAGATATTGCCGATGAATCTACAATTTCGCCAGCAAGTAAAGTAAGTCTGCTCTTAAATTTGTTTTTACTGCCGTAATCACAAAAATGTGGTTCTTATTTTATATTCTTTATACCACAATGTGACCTAAACCCGCAATTTACGCACGCTTTCCCGTGACCTAAGTTGCCTATTTCTGCACGGTGCGTATCTGAATTGACCAACTTCACTCATGTAGAAAAATTTAAAGAAAACATATTTAAATACCATGTGAAGCTTGAATGGCCTTTGCGGCAATATTGTCTTTAATAATTGCACCGTCACCCAAACGTCCACCACCGAAAATAAAAGTGTGCAGACTGAGGAAAGCAATTGCTGAATTAGTGTGGGAGCTGGATTCTTGTTTCAATTAAATGAATATAAAAAATAAAGCTCATTCCCGTTGTCTAATCTACTGTTATGCCAATAAGAAATATAATAAATAATTATAACTCCCCAGACAAACACAACAACTGTATGGCCCCAAAGTAAGCAGAGCTTGTGTTATGGATGACCATACAGTGAACTGGGGGGAACCCAGAATAAACAAACATATATAAATACAAACAACCATGACCCGAGAACAAACATCTGTGTTCATCACACAAATGAATGCCCCAGCCAGGACTCGAACCTGGGACCTTCGGCGTATGAGGCAAGGCTACTCACCACTACACCACTCGGTCGTCAGTTTGGACATACATGGATACTTAGAAATTTTATTCTGTTGTATTTGGTTTTTTATAATAATATATTTGGGGGTTCAAACCCCCTGCTCCCTCCCCCCCGCCCGCTTAAGCCCGGAGCGGGTTTATGTCATACTTGCTCTAAAATAGTAAGTATACGATACTTGGGACCTAGGTCACGCATATCATAATGTACTATAACTCACTTACACGAACCTTTTTGTTTATACATCGTAGTGTGCGATCATAGAACTGTAGCAAAGAACGAAGTTTGTTTGGCAATTTTGTAATGTAAATAAATTTAAATATCTTTAAACGACACTTACATAATTTTCTTTAATTTTCTTATAATAACAGGTAGGTGTACGAATTTATGATACATCTTATGTTTTGGATTTGAATTCCCAGAAAGTTATGGTTACTTTACGCAAAAATGACTATACCTTAATTTTTATAACATTTTATAATAATTACTAAAAAGAAAGTCTGAACCAAATTATATATATAAATATATAAAAGACAAAAAAGCAAATCAAAGAATATGTAACGGCGTGCATCTTTACCGATACAGACAAGGTTCTCGAACTATAGGTTAATCATTATGCAAAAAGAAATACTTGAGGTAATCTTTATGATTTAAAATAGATGACAAAAATATTCAGTTGAATTAATTACTTTAAAAAATGTCGAAATCATAACATATTAAATAATATCACTAAAAATATATTTATGTCAGCTTTATAGCCAAATATTTTATTTTTGTGCTTTTTGTTTGCTTCGGTTTATGTACACAATTATTTTCTTTGATCGGCAACCCTCAATAAAAAAAAACATTCGCTCTGCTTTTGTGCAACAAGTGAATGCAGCCTGCTTGCTAATGAGATAGCAAACTAACACAATAAATATAATTAATTAGTAGTTAATTGTTTATTTTTCTTTTTTTCCCTATTAAATGAAATAAAAAGTATTTTTAAATTAAAGAATTTGTGGTGCAATACAATATAGTTATTATAAGTTTACTCTAATGATGGCTATTTTAACACTAGAAATAAAAAAATAATAATTAGTATTTAGCTCATGTGATTATAAAATATGGTATTAACCTTATTGATTATAATAATAATAATAATTATACCTGTATATTTTACTGAAACATAAGTTGCCGACGGCGCGAATATTTTGAACTCAACCCTTTTTACCTCAAATTTTTTCTTTGAGGTAAAAATTTAAGTATTTCTGAAGTGGTGTTGCATTTGTTGAAAGTATGTCTTATACTTGGAACACTATTGCAATCACTGCCCAGCTATTTAATTAGCTTTAACAAATCAATCCCTAAAGTCCATCCAGTATTGCTTGCAAAACTAATGTTCCAAATGTTTGCTGCAATATAATAATAAATATCTATAAGCTGTACTCATTATTTCGTTATTATACATAGGAACAGTTACGCTTAATAAATAAAATTTAAAATATTTGGTTTTAAACTTATCTTACTACTCAATTTACAGAGAAAACGTGTGAGCTTCCATGATCCTCCTGTATCAACTATTTTATCTGTTCAAAAATACATAGAACCTGGAGTAACAAGATCTCCTCAAAACACGTTAGCGAAACGAAAGGAAAGAGAAGCCCAGAAAGAAAAGAATAAATCAAACATGAAATCACCTAAACGACTGGACACTGCATTTAAACTTGATACAGCCTTGACAAAAGCCATTGAAAGTTTTTCAGAAAATGACTCTACTATTACCAGTACTAATAATACTCCACTGAGTTCTTTAGAACAAACACCAATATTACAGATTTCTAGAATAAGTGATTTAGACGACAAGAACCCAATATGCTTAAACTTAGTGGACTGTATAGATCCTATTAGTAAAATTGCTTTAGAGTTATCTTCGCCCGCCATGCACTCTTTACTAATTAAAGAATTTGAGGGTAAAATAGAAACTATAGGTGATCTGGCGAGACTGACTGAATTAGATGTATATAGATTACATATAAAATCACCTAAGGTACCTCTTGTTAAGAAAGTTCTTAAAAATTATTTGACAAAATTGGAAGCTGCTCAATCTGAGAAAACTAAGAATCAGCAAAGCAGTGAAATTAATAAAGTTCCAGATTCAGAAACTGCAAATGTTGGATTACAGACAGAAGCTATTGCTTTGAACTCTTCATGCATGCAGACGGATACTGTAACTACTGATGATGTGAATGTACAAACTAATATAATTTCATTATCAACTGTCAGTGCACAAACTGTTGAGTCTGGTTGTAAATCAACAGCGGAAATCGTAAAAACCTGCATTTCAGAGGTAAGATGCTTTATTTTCTAATTAAAGACTAACAAAACTTTTCAGTACAAACTTAAGTGGTTAAGATGTCTTTGGTTTGATTTCTAGTGCAGATATGGTATTTGTGATAACCGATGTGAGCAAAAACTTGTCACAGATGCTACTCCCTTTATTATGACACGCTTCAGCATTAACTTTCGTATCATACTTTATTTATGCTGCTACCCTTATTAGCCTGGATAAATTATCTTGAATATTGTTCATTTTGCTGTTGGATATCTTCATAAAAGATATGAAATAAGATGTTATTTGCATTAGTAAGCATTTGGTACTGACATTAAGCATACATTTCTTTCCCATCACAATGTTGTTCAACTAATTGTTATTTAAATTTTTTTACTTTCTTTTACTTACTCTGTATACCTTTCCAATATTACATAAGCAGTTTTTTTTTGCAATTATTAACTCCACCCATCCATCACGTCAGCAAAATTAATTGCTTACTTTTGCTGATGAGCTTTTACCTTAGGAGGACTCTTATTTCGGAGGGTTTCCATGCTTATGTAAACATTGATGCATGTATTTTTCAATCTGTTCTGGTTTCTTTATTTATTCATGCAGCAGTTATCAAGTCTTTATAGACTAAGGAATAGTATAATTTATTTTGTCTTTGCTAAAAGAAATCAGCATTTCATAAATTTTGAGCTCTGCTATCTGAACTTGAAATGTTGACCTTGACTATGAAATTTAAATATTGTGCACTCGCTATAATTTTTCAATAACGGCCCAATCCTATACAAGAAAATGATAGAAATTAGCTGATAAAAAATCATAGGTTAAAATTTTGCTGTTGCGATTAAATAGGAATCTCTCATGCATTGCCCGCATCAGCTTGATGAATCAGTTTTTAATTATTGCATTGGATTATAATTTTTTATAAATATTTGGTGTTGTTTTAAGACACTTTAAAACTTGATTTATTATTTTGAAACATGAAGATGAACATAGTTGATTCGACAATTATTACATACATTATTAATTTTAATTGAATTTCTCAAACAATATCATGCATAGATGAATCTGTGTGAAAAGGAAGAAATTCTGATTCTAATTCAAGAACATTTTGAGATAATACACTTTTTTATAATATACTTTGTTAGTAAAAGTTCACAGGTAAAAGCGGTTAACCCGGCGCCAATGACGTGAAAATAATTACGTGGATGACGCCGGGTCATGGTGACCCAAATTTTGCCTGATTTTTTTTAGTAACATACAATAATAAGAGCCTGATGTGATTATTAATGTATTAGTATGTGTTATAATTAGGAAGATAAAATAAATAAAAATACGTTTTTTTATAATAAATCAACTTTTATTAAACTTGTTTAAAACACATGCAAAATCAACTTCAAAAACACGACTTACGTAATTATCACAATATTTGACCAATAAACTAAAATAGTATTCAACCAAAACTACTTATTCAATATTCAAGAGATCAAATCAACTTAGGAATATAGATTTTACTCATCTTGCTAGTCTTCAGCTTCTCAATGCCTAATCATGGAACTGCTACAATTAGTGCATGTAGTGAATGCAATGATCAGGGCATATATAAATTTGGCATGCGTTACAAGTAGGGTTATCCTTTTTATCTCTTTTCGAAAGAAACACCTGACATCTCCTACGAGTTCCAGGCATCTTTTATGGAGTCTTCAAGGGGTGCCCCTGAAAAATCTGCGATTCTTTTGGGTAATGGTCGAGGCAAATTCACACGAGTTCTTCGTTCCTGCAAATGATTCTGAATGAGGCTAGGTCCCAAATTCTTCAATGACGCCTTATCATTCGTGTCTCATTATTCGCACGATATATGATATTCAACATTGCAAAAAAACCGGAAGTGTCCATCTCTTTGAATTTGTACTCACATCATATGTTGTACGAAGTTCGTCAACTACGTCTACTCCGCACTTGGTAGAATTGTAATATGTGATCATTTCGGGGTTTTGGCTATCACCTGTAGGGTAATCGATGTTTCCGTCGTGATTTAAATTTTTAATTAAATTAATTTTAAAACAAAACAAAGAAATAACCAATAAACATATAAGACACAACAAAAAATATGCCACGAAAACACAACGTCGTAAATGACGCTGGGTCATATTTACCCGTATGCTATGCGCTTGAAGCTCGTGTTTCTTCTTGCGTAGACGACTTCGCACTGAGTTCACTAGCGGTACGAGTGGAGGGGGACTGTATCTCCAGCTATAAGAATATTCAGCATAACAGAATAACAGCATAGAGTACGCAAAATTCAAATTATAGCCATTTGAAATGAGCTCGGGTCAATATGACCCAGCGTCATCGGCGCCGGGTTAAACTTATTTTAACCCATTCACTGCCAAGGATGCCGATCAGCGTCTTTAAAATTTCTACCCAGACGCCGAGGACCTGATTTTCTCACCCAAATTACAGTAAAATCACTGAGATTTTTTAAAATGCTTATTATATAATAATCTATCCAACTCCTAAACGGCCTGGGGATCCAATGATATTTGACTTATGGTATTAAAAATGCGGATTCTTAACGCTCACGCCGAAGCCGCCCAAGGGCCTCTTCGTTTTGAAGTCAGAGTTTATGCATGAAGAAGAAAATGGGTCATATGTTTAAACAACATTTTAGGTTTTGTATTCGCTACTTACTAATTGTTTGTGTTGTTTGTCTTATTAGCGAAATTGTTATTGCGTAATTATTAAAGAGTAAATTTTTTGAGTAATTTCATTAAAAATAGAGTAATTTCATTGTTGTAATATGTTAGCTTTTGAATAATTGTGAGCAAAGAAACATTATGTAAAATGTTATTCATATTTATTTTGTTTTTGGCTTATTTTGTATATAACAAGGATTTGCCTACTTTTGAAGTAAATTATCTTCAGAATTTATGATCGCGTCAACATAAAAAAGCTTGGGGCCCAGCCGCCGAGCTAAGTGGATGTGCCATAAAATTGGTGTGTTTGCAATTTTAACAAAAGAAAGCCAAATTCAAATGGTTAAATTTGAAAGTTAAATTGGTTAGACAATCAGTGTTTTAGGTAATTATTTCTGTTTTCCGCTTCTGTTCTTAATTTTGCACTAATTTGAATTAACACAAATAGGTGGATAGATAGGCCGCTTTGGCTACAGTGTACAGACCTATGTGCCATCAAATAGATACTTAGGCTCGGTAGATAATTTTCACAAAATAATGCCGACCTGAAAGTAGTTGAGCATACTAGCTTTTGCCCGCGACTCCGTCCGCGTGGAAAAGTTCAACAACGCAATAGGCCTATAAATGGTTTTGATTTATATTTTATGTAGTCGTTTTATATAGGCAATACCAATGACATATTACATAAAGACAGGTTGTCCGCTCTCAATAATGGCAACGCAAATACAAGGCATTTGCAATCCAGTGTCACAGCTAAACGTCAAAAAAAACTTATTCCCTATTCTGTGTTTTAATACCGTACAATGCCTTCTTGTGTGTTTAATTTAAGACAGTGTATTAATTACACTATTACTGTTAAAGAAATAATAAACGTTTCTTTTCATGCGTAAGTACTATTTTATATAACTTTTATATAACTATCTTATCTTATTTATATTGCTATTTAAAATGACGTTTTAAAATTGACATGGCTATTCATTTCAACAAACTCGAATAGCGAGATGTAATATGATTTGTATGTGGAAGTAAAAGAGACAACGCTATATACTGTGACAATTTACGCGCGAAGCAACGTCACGAAGTATGTACATAGATATCTCTTTCTTACAACAAGTGAACCGTATTATTCTTTCCTTCTCCCACAAATTATATTACTTACAAATTACAAATCAAATTATCTACAGTTAGGTTGACGCCGTTTTTTTGTGCGGTAATGTATGGGTATGACTTGTCTATATGTAATATGTCATTGGGCAATACTTTCATTATTTATTTATTACTATTCAGGCACACATACAGGTAACAATCAGAAAGAAATAAGTATATGTATTAATATGGATATTAAACAATCAAGATCTAAATCGGTACCCAACAATTGTGGCTTGTGCGTAAACTTTACATAAAATAAAGCTAAATGATAAATAGGAATTACAATATTAAAATTTTTACATTTAATTTTTACACAAATTAAAATTAAAACAAGGATTAAAATTATAATATTAGGTCTTTACCTATGAAATTGCCGTTTTTCACGAAATAAATGAAGCGTAATTTTTTTATATATTTTTTATTTCTATTAATCAAAATAATCACCCATGCAATCAATGCATCTTTGCCAACGCATTGGTAGCTTATTGATGCCTTTCTTGAAGAAATCAGCTGGACGGGAGGCAACAAATTCTTCAAAGGCATTTTGTACTGCCTCTCGGGTATTTAATTTTTTTCCCGCCAAGAAGTTATCCAAATTCTGGAAAAAGTAGAAGTCTGTAGGTGCAAGGTCTGATGAGTACGGCGGATGACGGAGAACTTCCAACCCCAACTCTTGTAGCTTGGAGACCGTCTGCTGTGCAGTATGAGGTCGCGCGTTGTCGTGCAGGAGCAGTGGAGCCGAACGATTGACCAAAGCTGGTTGGAGACGCGCGAGCTTCTCCATCATTGTGTTCAGTTATTCACAGTACACATCTGCAGTAATGCTTGTCCCGTTTGGCAAGAAGCTGTGATGAATTACACCCGCGTTAGACCACCAAACAGTGACCATCACTTTTCTAGGGGTAAGTTTTCGTTTAGGGCATTGTTTGGGTGCTGAACCAGGGTCCAACCAACTTGCTGAGCGCTTACGATTGTCAAACAGGATCCATTTCTCGTCACAAGTAACAATGCGGTACAGAATTCCTTCATTTGTATGCCTGCTGAGCAGTGCAAGGCACGTCTCGACGCGTACTTCGCGCTGGCGGTCATTGAGTTCGTGGGGTACCCATTTGTCAAGCTTTTTTACCTTGCCAATTTGACGCAAATGGACCAATATTGTTTTGATGCTAACGTCGAAAGCTGCTGCTAATTCAGCCGTGGATTGAGTTTCATCAGCTTCCACAGTTGCCTTTAATTCGTCATTGTCGATCAAAGTTTTCGGACGTTCACGGGGTTCATTTTTCAGGTCAAAATTTCCAGAACGGAAGCGTGTAAACCAATAACGGGTGGTGCGTTCGTTTGTAGTGTTCGCTCCGTAAACGTCGTTGATGTTGCGTGCCGCTTGTGCCGCTTTGCTGCCACGACGGTATTCATACTCCATAATTACTCGAATTTTTAACTTATCCATGATGACGAAAAATGTTCGAATGCGTTGAAAACAAAACACTAACTATTAAACAAATGACGATTTTAGAAAAAGAATTCCATGTTTGTCAAATAAAATTAATTTGAAATTAGAATGATCAGTCAAAAAAAAAATATTTTCATTTGAAATGGCCAGTACGGCAAAACGGCAGTTTCATAGGTAAAGACCTATTATTTCAGCATTACAAAAATTAAATTTTATAGTAAAATTACACAAGAATAAAATTGAAAATAAGATGAATTAGATTGTGAAATTAAATTTGTTTGTAAGATTAAATTAAATTATAAAATAGATTTCATGAAATGAAATTATAATATACTACTATATTCTGCTAATTTCATATTTTATAATAAAATCAAGTTGAATTAAATAGTGGGATCAGATTTCATTAAACATAGAATTAAAGTTTAATTACAATGCAAAATTAGATAACATTACAAAATTTTGTATAAAGGATAACCATGTAAATAATATCAATGTCAGGACTATATATGTAATAAAATAATAGAGAATAATGATGTCTTTCTGTATCATATATTGTGAATTGTGTGCAATAGTTAAACGAATGAAGGGTGGATACTCAGTTGAGAATTTGTTTGACCTGGCGCTTAAACGACCTGTAACTGTCGCAAAATACATCAAGCTCTGGAGAGGATTATCATTAAAACTTTTATGACCTATTTCAACCCCTTTAAGCCTTTTTTTCGCGATAAAACGCCTATGACACTCTCCAGCCTCCTAACTATCTCCACACATAAAAATTATATCATGACATCACTCCGCTGTGTTGTGAAAAAACACTTTCGTATTTATAATATTAGTATGGATTCTTTACAAGCCTTAATTTGATTCTTTATAAAACGTGATATACTTGAAACGTGAAATACTTTAAATCTATAAAAAAAACACCGAAGATACAAAAAAGGTTGGTGGCCTCTGACTTATTGAAAAAGTTTAAAATTACGATTTTTTGCGGTGTATTGTATGTTTAAGTACATGGGCCGTGTTCAAGTTGATGCAATGTATATATTACCATTGATTTGGTCCACTTTCATTAAGCGCGTAACTCACGTTCGCAAAAGATCTCTGTTTCGGTTTTAACCAATGAAATTGCGTTTGCCAAACCTTAGGGAACACAAATTAACTACTTGAAAAATTTTAAGTGCTTGTTTTGTGTATAAAAACAAACCTTTTTACGAAATCTAGAGGCTAACGCCGAGGACGCCTATGGGCAGCCAAGAAAACTATAACGAGCAGCCGGGGCCGCCGTTGGGCTCCCCGTTCTCGAATGTAAGGTGGCGTGCGGACAATTACGCACTTTTCTGTGACGGCAGTGAATGGGTTAACAACTTTTAAAATAATTGTCATACACTCGACCTCTATATCGTATACGTCATAAACTAGCGTCATTTTCTAACTTCTTTTTGGTTTCACTGTCATGTCAATGGTTTCAATAAATTGCTGCGTTTCGTTTGCCGATTACAGCGCTCACATACCCGTTCCGATTGCCCGTGAGTGCGCTCACAGCGATATCGATACGTCATCAATGACGTCATAAACGCCGCCATCTTCCCGCTCACAGTGCCCAAGCTACGGAGCATGGTCGCTGTGAGCGGCCTGTCAAAACTGACACATGACGTTATTTGTTGATGTTTTTATTAGTCGATTAAAGTTTTTAAAAGCTTGCTTATTAGTATTTTTTTTAAACACTACTTATTTACTCACACAAACCTTTTTGAAAACCGTAGTTTGATTCTGGGTTTTGACTTATTTGAATGGTTATGTCTGTAGACATTTTAAAATTGATTATTTATTGCAAATAAATACCAGGCAAAATATCAGGATAATATTTTACTTTCAAGCAAAAACAAATGTGGGGTTGACTTGCTAAATCAAAATAAACAAAATTTTGTATAAAATCAGAGAATGTTAAAAAATAAATACTTCTGACCATCCTCAATGTCATCAAAAATAAGCAAAGCAAAGACTTTGACCTTTAGGGCTTACATAATACTTGAATGGCCCCATAACTTAACAAGTGTCCAAAAAAATTACCTTAATATTTTGTCGAGTTAAACTTTTAGTTTAATTCAGAGTTAAGAAAATTTGCAATAGATGTAATAAAGAATTCATAGAACAAACAAATAATATAAACTTACTTTCTTACAGAAACCTGATTTCATAGGAGAACTAAATGACTTGTTGGATGAAAAATCAAAACAGAAGATTGCAGAAACATTGCCATTTGAAAGTCTATTGACACTTTTTTCTAAAAAAACCAATAGTGAAAATTCAATGGTTATATTAGACCAAGTGTTGAACAGTAACAGCGTTATTGGACCTGGTAGTGATAGTAAAGGACAATTGTTATTATTACAAAATTTTGTATGCAACAAATTTGACTCTAAAGAACTAATTTTATTTTGTACTCAGTTATTACAAAAAGTGTATGATAAAAAATAATGTTTTTAAGTTTATACTATAAAGTAGTATTTTTAATTTTTATGATTACAATAATGAAATGTTTATATTATAAGGACACCCCTTTTGTTGTACTTGAGGGACAAATGTTTTTTATGGTTTGAAATAAAAATTGTGATTGTGTATGAAATCTAATTTTATTACAAAACAAATATTTACAATATTCAGTCATGAGAATCATACAATTTGATCACACATAAACATTAGAAAGCATTTGTTTTTAATTGCTATAACAAATGCAAATAAAATTAATCTTGCTAATTATTGTCTGAAATGAGTACATGTAACTGTAAGATAATTAGTATTGTAAAATACATGGCAACAAGATACAGAACAACAAATATTTACAGAAATCTTACAAGGGACAGGTAACATTAAAGCTTATAAAGTTAGCATGGAACTTAGTTAACTAAATTAAATACATATTTATATGTACACATTTTTTTCTAACCAAATCAATTCACCTACCCAAAAGTATCACACTACATTGTATAATTTAAGGTATGTCAATAAAATCAAAAGCTTTAAAATGTTGCCAGATTAAAATAGCCTAGAAGAGGAAATTCCTTTTTATTGATTGCAGAATTAGGAACTACGGTTAAATTTTAATAAATTATATTCAAAATAACAATTCACTTGTGTTATTTCGTAGGTATCCTCAGTAAATTGTGATGATATAACTGGGAACCTTTGAGAAAACATGATTTTTTATTAAAGTGAACAGTAATTTTTGGCTTTATTGTCTAATTCTAGTTTAAAATAACTTACATCAATAGTATCAAAGTTTATGGGTCCTTCGAACATACTCTATGAACATAGAGACACTATTTTTAACCTTTTAATTATGTGATTCCTTCTTAGTACATACTTTGGTCCATTTATTGAGCACTTATTAAATATTGACGTAAAGTTATGGTCAGGGAAAGCGCATTTCTGCTACGTAATCTAAATGCTCTAAGTTTTGGTGGGAATTGGATCGCCTGGGGGCTCTCGGCTTATTGAGGTTGTGATGCGAATGCGCTCGCATCACTCTGTAGGGTCCGTTTCCGCGCGGTCCCGCGTCACTAGATTTACGCGCTGAATTAATTCGACGAGGGTCCTCGTATCTTCCTCCTCTAGCCCATCTATCCATCATATCCTGTCCGTAAAAGTCTAATTCCCCAGAAGGTTGAAACTGACTGCCACCCTGACAAAAATTTGATCTTTTCCATCCATCGTCATACTTCTTTCTGCCTTCATTTTCGCTAATCTGTCGTCTTTGTGACTGATTAGAACTGCTTTCACTCGTGTCTTCCCCTGATGTACCAATTCCTAAGTCTTTGTCGTCACCATAAATCTTGTACACACCATTGGTATTCTTAGCTTTGTAGACTTGGTCGGTAAGCATGAGTTGCGGATGAGGTATGCAATAGGGATTGGGATAGCACTGTTCTTTATCTTTTGGCTGACGAGTACAAGATCCAGGGCCAAATAAAGACAGAAGAACGGGCAGTAAGAATAGTCCATGCATTGCTCCAAAGAATATAACCATAAATACCATCTTAAAGAACACTGAGAAAATGTAGCTGTCCGCAAGCAATAGAGCAATCACTCCTAAAATTGTACTAAAAGATCCCTGAACGATTGGAAGGCCGAGTGAATATAAACATTCGCTGACTCTTTCTTTAGGTGACTTGGCTTTTGAGGCCATGTAGGCATAGCAGATATGGGCTGTGAAATCTACTGAAAATCCTATGCACATAATCAAGTTTATCATAGAAATAGAATCCAAGTTTATATCCCAGAGTGCCATGTATCCGACGACGCCAATTTCTATAGAAATTATACTAAAGGCGACCCAAAGTGAGCACAGTATGTTGGGAATGAATATAAAAGACGTAATCATCATCATAAGAGCACCGTAGCAGAGGTTCTGCATCGACGTTGGCTTGACCAATTCGAACTGAAAAGAGAAAAGTAATAATATTTATTGAAAAAAAAATGTAACTCCAAAAATAGTAGTGACGTAAATTTTTCAGTAATTAGGTAATTTCTACGTGTTGATCAACCTCGACTCTTGAGACTTCCTATAGAAGGTGAATTAAATTTTTCCACAGATAAAAAAAGTTCTTATAACTACATGTATACCTAATATGTAATAACTAAGGGCGCTACCCACGTGTTCGGGTTGGCCTATCGGATCGTTAGTATTGAGCGACAACGCCGGCCCGAAGCAATTACTACACAATTGTTCGGCGAGTGCCAATCGGGTAGTCCATTCGGGCTATATGCAATTCGGCACATTCGGGTCTCTCCAAAACACAAATTCCCGAACGATCATCTACACATATTTTGTCGTGACCAACATAATATAATGTTGAGACTGCCGCCTGGCAGTGCCGATTGATATCGGCCTGAATATGTGAATCAGACCCCTTAATACTAATTTTCTTAGACTCGCTTAGTTTAGGTTTATGTACAGACCCCAGAGAGTCTACCACTTTTGACAAAACTTCCTGTGTAACGCAAATAAGGTTGAGTCACTGTCAGAATATTTTAAAAGAAAACCAACCTTGTTTCATGACGTGAAGTTCATTTGCTTCAATCGCAGGGTGACAGACCACATTTTTGGTCATACATATGATACATATTAACTACATACATTCTAATTACAAAATGACGTTAGCGGAATGTAGGTATGCTAGCTAGCTTCTTAGCACATCTCTGGTGGATAGGGTTAAGCTAATGTACCTACATGTAACCAAAAATAGCTGAGTACCTAACAAAGCAAAATATTAGCATTTATACTATTTCGATCTTCCGATTTGAGTCCATTGACGTAGCCTACCTACGAGTATAAGTAATTTTGATTATGATTAATATATATTTATTTTTCTAACGAAAACATCAACTTACCTGATCAAAGTAAACGAAGTAAGGATGGAAGACAGAGGCGTTCAGTGGAGATTGGGCGACAACTTCACGAAGAGCTTTCACCATCTCTTTCTCATGGTTGGTTCCGCTGATGTTTACAGCTTGTATTAAGAATCTAGAGGCAAGAATTCTTTTTCCTTCTTTGTCAAATTTAACGTCTAAGGAGAAGGGGTTAGCAGGAAACAGCCATAACTGAAAGAAAGAAATAATTCTGTTTGTAGGTACTTATAAAGTTCGTTGGTTCATTATTTCACTCTAATAAGTGTGTTTATTCCCCCAGTTCGATGTATGGTCATCCATAACACAAGCCCCGATTACTTTAAGGCCATACATTTGGTGTGTTTGTGTGGGGATTAAAAAATATTCATATTTACCTCCTTCAAGTTTGCAATGAAATCTTCTTCACTGTCGATCGTAATATTTAAATAATCGTTATTTCTTTGAACATAATTGGTAAAAGTCCTCAACCATGACTCTGTGTACAAGGAGTTCGATATGTAAGACGTGTTCTCTAATCTTTGTGTCAAAAGTTCCACCTCTTCCTGTATCTTGGTGTCCGAATAATTGTAATCGCCACTCAACACAACCTGAAAAACAAAATCTAATGATAAAATCGTAATCGCAGCTACTGTTATGAATTGTCACCTAGAGAAGGTAGGGGACATCCAGAATAACATCATAGGTAAGTACATTCATAAATAAATAAACAATCACATTAATATTTGTCTTTACCAATATCCGAAAGCGGGCCACGAGGGAGTCATTAAAACCCAGGTAAAACCAGTATTGTTTTATTCTGACTACTTATGTATTATTTTTACAACAATGAAATGTTTGACCAGTATAAAGTGTTTAAATTACAAATAGTTATTTTGATTTTTTGCGACTAACAACCGAAGGAGGTTTAGAGGATCCACGGAGTAGTCCTAATATATTTTTTGTTTCACAAAACAAATTCAAGGGAACGATATATAACGAAGGTTTTTCATCTTACCTGGATCCTATATGGAAACTCGCGGTAGTAAAGGTCCTCACGGTCGAAGAACTCTACCGAATATGAATCAATTTTTGATAGCTTCCTTCTTTCTAATCCTTCTTTCAAGTTGGTGATACCGTACCCTGCGCCAGCCAAATACGCCAAAAACACTACAATGACCACAGCTTTCACTACGTTGTTATTTAGTATATCTGCGACCGTTGTACGGAAGAAACCCATGATGCAATGTTCTCTGTTGTCTATTGGGTTGTCAGGGTCAACTTTATCGATACCGCCGCTGCAAAATATCCTGTATAGCCATGATTTTTCCTCTGTAACAAAGTAATTAAGACGTGATGAATGGGTTGGGAAAGATAAAGAGAAAACTACTTTAACCGTTCGCATAAATGCTTTGTTTGTTATTCGCTAGTTTTAAACTTCGCTTTGGACAGATTAATTACTTTAAGTATGATTTGTATTTGGGATGGTCATACAGCAATCAAGCGAAGTAGACCCAGAACAAAAGACACTTGGCTCACTCTAAAGGAGCATTAGAGTGAGCCAGGCTCAGGTAAGGGCGAGCATTGCTTGCGCATTGTTCGATATTTTGTAGGCACCCCGTATAGTAGGGAACGCTGGCACTACACGGGATTGGAATGCGAATTTGAGCCTGCACATTCGAGACTCATTTCATTTATCAGTACTTACAGCATTCAAACTCGAAACAGCACTTTTATGCTTAAACACGGGTATAATATAATGTGTATAACATATGTACCACGCTAAAATAGGTTTACAAAAAAAAAAATAAAGCGTTGTACACACTTCGCAATATAAACAACTAACAGTATGCAACGTATGTCACGTCCGAAATAGTCCGAATAGCATAACTAGCTATTTAATTGAATAGATATCTTTTTGCGGTTTTTATATTTCCTATATTTCATAGATATTAAATAGCTTTACAATCCATACCAGTACGATGTCCTACTTAGAATCAGTCTAGTCTTTTCAGAGAAAGTCGCGCACCGTACTGTACAAACACATCAACGAGTTATGTCGAGTGAATTGTTGCCGGTCAGTAATAAAGTAAAACGCCCTAAAAAAATGTCAATATTGAAATTTGCTTTGTTTGCAGTAGGTATAGAAAATTACCTTTTCTGGCTCTAGACTCTGGTAACACCTTCAACCACGTGATTGTGTGTCTGTTGTCCTTCTCACGATATCCGGAAACGGCTACACATCCAGCGAAGAATGTGAGATGCCACATAAACGTGAAACAAACGGCTAGCCCTGTGAAAGAGAAAGTTATTATTGTTACTGTCTTCATGGTAAATCCCAACCTTGGCCTTAAAAGTTATTCTTCCAAGCAATTCTTGCCTAACAATATGACATTGAATTAGTAGATTGTTTTGTACGATTGCTTCATACTTTCGCCTTACGTTTTTGTCTTCTCCCTTAGATTCATGTACGCACTGTATTCTTATTGGTATTGCAATATTGTACGTAAGCCTCACATGTGAATGCATTTTGCAACTACTACTATAATACCTATACTTGTACTAAATACCTATACTTGTACTAAGGGTATTGTGAGAAGAACTCCATTGTTGACAGAATTTGGACCCAAATATGGTTTATAACGTTACTTACTCTGTTTCTTGCAGTTCCTTTTAGAGCGGAACGGAAGAAATTATATCCAACAGTGTATAATTTTTTCCGTTCCATGACATAATTATAGGACTTACAAAATTGGGTAAATGACAATTTTTTTTATTATATTTTAAATAAAATTGTTTATCAACAGTAAATAAATTTTCCCGAAGTATCAGTATGTTTACAATCAATAGTTTTATATGTTTGAGGAGCTGCTGCGCGTCGCCGAAAACGTTACCAGGTTGTGACGTCACAACGTGTAATTCATACTAAAAAATTGTATGGGCGTTTGGATAAAATATATAATAGATAACGCGTTTACATGCATACTGTCATAAGTAAAAATTATTGTATTTATCGTCAGAAAACTGAAATTTTTGCTTCTTTTTGAGAATTCTATTTTATATAATTCCGATATTAAATTCAAAAATTTATTTTTCAAAACATTTTTACCAACGCAGTTTAAAACATAGTTAAAAACAAAACTTATAAGGCTTTTATAATTTATCCCTAATCTTTAAATTACCTGAATACATGCAGAATATCTGCACAGAGGGGAACGGGGAGAAGATTCCAATGAAGAATGACAGCATGTCCGTGACGGAGGTGATGGTGATGGAGACGGCTGCTTCTGACAACATGATGGCCATCCGTTCTGGCACCGGCAGCTTTGGGGAAGTCCGTCTCCAAGCTGCCAGCATCACGAAGGTGTCATCTATACCGATACCTGTAATGGGATGGTGGAATTAAATTAGTCTGAATATCCTTTTTAGACTGGCTTGCATTCTTTGGTTTATGTAAATAGTGGTAGATAGCTTTTTTTGTGTCGGACAGCAATTTTTCAAAAAGAGCCATTTTTCAGGTACCTAGGTACTGTAAGAACGAAACCTAAAGGTGAGCTTAGCGAAATCTGCTTGGAGATGACGTTAATGGTGTAAAACCTCTGCTAGCTGATTTGAAGTATTCCAGTCTTGCCGTAATTTTTTATATTATTGTAATTATATATATATAATTAAGCTCTAATAAACGAAAACTTCTCATAAATGGCCCGCAATGTAAGTTTAAAACATAAGATAAATATTTAGTAGTAACTGTGGATGTGGGGTAATTTGTTTTTCAAACAGAATCTTTCATTGCTTAATTGAAGTGTACTTACTTGCATCTGCTGCTGAGTTAATAAGTTTCTGTGCTGTATTGCAGCCACCACCGGTTCGAGGCGCTTGACTTTGATATTTTATTGTTATGCATTAAAACAGTACTTGAAGTGATTATTTACGTCTTATCATTAGGAGGATAAACTAGAATACTTTACTGGGTGTGTTTTGTCCACTCTGTATGTACAGTAAATAGTCTGTATGCGAGTTAGAGAGGGTGTATATGAATTAAAATATACCTTTACGAATTAAACTGGATGGCTACTCCATACCTAATATAAAAATATTTTATATTACAGCAACAGTATTAGATAGCAGGTTTTTTGGTTTCACTATTGAGATTTAATCCAGCCAGTTAAATATTTTTTCGCCTTAGTTGTAACACAACAGCAGATTTTGATGATCGGCTTGTATAATAATTGTCGTGTATAAATCGCGCGTTAATTTTATTTAGTTTTACAGTACTTATACAACAAGGTAATGAAACTCACCAATCATTAAAAACGGTGCAGCCAGGTTAATCCCAATGAACGAGATTCCCAAGTATATAGCCAAACCAAAAGCAGCTGCGGTTGCCATTACTGCCGATATATTTCCAAGTAGACCAAGCCATGGCTTCGACCGTACCCAGTCTCCCATCATACAAGTTACAACTGAGAATATTCCCATGAGAATGAACGTGGAACTGAAGAATGGAACGACGGTTCGTGTGTTCTTTTCTAGTTCGTGATCGAGAGTTCTGGAAGCGAATCTTGCGATGGATATGTGTTTGAATCGGCCTGTGTCTTCGGCTACTCCGACGGCATCCAGAAAAGCGTCTTCCCAGGCTCCACCTCTGTAACAAGTTACAACTGGCATTGAAGAAATATTGTTTTGGTGTCTTTGATCAGAGGAACAAAGCAGAGGATGGGTGACTTTCTTACATCACGTATCTGGAAATGTCTCTGGTACTAACAAAGATACATTTACTCACACCAACTCCATTATATTGACATTAGAGAGATAGGAGATGCAAAATGGGTTAATATAATTTCATTTGTATTCATGTCGTGTCGTATATTGTCGTTGACAAGTAAAATCAGGCGTTTGGGTATATGATTTTTGAGGGCCGTGCCTCAGGAGATTTCCACCTATCTTCTACTATATTCATTTAACGAAAGCTTGGTGTTTATTAATTTATTTTTATTCTAAGATCATCACAAAAGAAAACAGTTTATAAACAAATAGTAGTGTTTTAAGAATAATAATAGATCTACAGAGATAGAAAACTAACTAAAATTAAAATAAATTATTATCATGAGACAAAACACTGAAAGAGAAGGGACGTGAAGTTGGTTGATTGTGTTTTACAAAATAGCTAGATGCTATTTGAGATATATTTTTATTAGCTAATTGATTTTTATTTTTCCAGGTTAGATTCATAATGGTAATTCAATAAAATGACTTACTCATCAACTTTATATATGGACATATGATACACACATATATGTATATGAACACAAAGATCGAAGAACTTCCTAATATCCATGAGAACGTGGCTGTGTTCCGATGAAAGGCCATTAAAATAACAAGACCAAGGCATGGTTTTACTCTGCCTACTTTAAAGCCTTGTGAACTTTGAACATATCCTTTTATCCACTTTTCATTAAAAAAAATCTTTATGCAGGCAAGCAGGTTTTTTTAAAACCAAAATTTAAACAAGGTGGTCCATATTTAATCTTTCTGCTTTTGAAATCAGCGTGACGGTAGAAGGGCAAAAAATGATTCCGCATTGCTGCATTATTCGGGTGGAAATTAAATTGAAATAATATCGAATACATTAAATTTATTGATTGGCCTTCATTCTTACAAAAATTGTGCCTTTCAATTCTTGTGAGCGGTCCTGCATTACGTACCCTAGTTTGCATTCGCTATGGTTTATTAAACAATGTCAAGATCGGTTTACTCTCTCTTTTTCTTTAACTTTTTTTAACGATTATTGGCAGAAGGTTTGATGAGGATCTAAAGTTGGAAGATAATTTCTGTTCTCAACTGTTCAGCAGGCTCACAAGCCTCAGATGTTTTAAAAGTGCAGAGTGCTGGCAAAAAGTTTCGTGAAGTTATTTGCGAGTTATTCTTCACAAAGGTCTTTCCTAACCGGTGGCAGAGTCATGCTTTATACAACTTCAACAATAACAAATAAATGGTAATGTTGAAAAATAATTATTTGAATTTGAATTTCGAAGATAGCTACAATGTTAAAAGTTGGTGAGAGGTGTTGTGTATATAGATTTTGTTTCGAAGTTATTGAACACTGTATTTAAGTGAGTTTGTAGAGATCATAAGCTTCGTAACTGAATATAGTTGATAATATTTGCCAATAAAGATATACCTACCTGAAAATACGTTCTGAAAATATTTTATGAATTAAAAATATTCAAGGATCTTTAAATTATCAACGCATACGCGAAAGGTTTGAAGGTTATCTTGACATTACGACTAAGTAATTAACATGTTTATACTCCAAAAAAATACGAAATCATTGTAAACTTGATTGTGATATAAAAATAAAGAACTTTTTGCATCGATGTTTCATATGCGAATAAAAAAGTGAAATTTTAAATACAGAAATATTTCATTTGTCCCCCGTGCTCGCCTTATTCTTCAACGGAGCTATGGCGTTTTATGAAAAGTAACTTATAGTTATGGTTTAGATCTGACTTTCTTATTTTCATGTAGGGTATAGTGAGTGTGATAGAATTTAGTACCATACTCGATAACGTTCCTTAACCAATACTGTCCTTTAGTATCTTTATATTATGTGCCTTTTTAAGATGATTTTTGTAAATATTTAAAAATCTTTAACGTGTAGGTATCTTTTAGGACAGATTTAAACCAGCCAGAGGCAGTACTGCACGCATGCTCTCTACGTGTACCTTGAGTAATAAAATAAAGTTGTATCATAAGATGAAAGTACACCAAAAATATACTTTACAAACTTTGAGAATGTAATAATACTGCATAGTTTCAAAAAAAAAGCTTAAACCATCTCTCCCAAGTCGTGACAGTTGCTTGGGGTACGCGACTGGTAATCTGGACGCAGGAAGGAGGTGCCAGAGGAAAAAGCATTTAAAAATTCATCAAACTCATATTAACCGTTATTAAAAGCAATTAATGAAAAGAAAATCTATTTTAAACTTCGGACCGAGAGGTAAGCCTCACTTTATAGAAATATTCGGGATTGTATTCGATCAATAAAGTTGTCATACTAATTTCTTAATAATTTTACCCTTTTGGCATCTTTGTCATCATTTTTTTATCAATATTTTTATGAAATAACGATAATGTCAAATTTCTTTCACCACTCACATTTTTAATACAATATTGTGTTTCGTAATATAAAGATTACCTCATACTAGGCATACAAGAGTCAAACGCGTACCTTTCCAACTGCAACGGTGTGTCAGTCCGGACAAACCACACGAGCTGGACCGCTGGGACGGACACGATAATGTCGTCCACCACTTTCGACCCTCCAAAGAAGACAGGGAACGCGTGGGCTTCCCAAGTCACTGGGTTGAACATTATTGGAAACGTGAGGTTCAGCTCTCCTCTTTCCACCTGAAAGAATTTATACGTTATTTTTTAGATTATATGTCTAAAGAACGGGTGTTTTTTTAACCATTTGGAAAAAAGGCAGATGAGCTCAGGTCACAGTTTTAACCAACTTTCCCAAAGACGCCATATTGCGCAAATGAAAGAAATTTCGACTCTACATTTAAACTCTACGGATAAGCTGCTAATTTTTTTGCCTTTCTTGAATACGCTTAAAGAAATGCCCAAAGGGGGTAGCGTTTGGGTATTGAATGATTAAAAAAAAAAAAAAAAAAAAAAAATTATTTATTTCATTAAAATCTTATTCTAATACAGATGTAGATTGGGATCCCAATGTAAGCAAGTAATGCCTGTATTTTGAGACCCCGCTCTTCCTTAACTTACAATAAAATTTATTCTAACTATTCTAAATACAATTTTTTTATTTCCATTTCAGAGCGTTTTAACAACTTTTGCAATTTAAATTTTTTTTTTAAATACAAGAATCTTATGTAACTCATATGGATGTGTGTAGTGCGTGTACAATAAGTGTGTTTGTATGTGAAAGTGTTCGTTCGTGTGTATGTGAAAGCGTGTGTCTGTGTGCGTACAAAAATATAAGTGTGTATTGGTACTGATTATTTAGCTATTATGAACTTCGGCTAAGCAGACATTCTATTTCGTTATACGATTTAAGCTGCACCCATTGCATCAAGATATTTTTACATTCGCGATGGGATTTGTCGTATAAATATAGTTCTTTGTTTATTTTATTATATAAGAATGTGGAGCGAGAGTTAAATTGTCTCCAAGCAAACTCAGTTTTGATACTGGAAGGCTTGGCCACATTTTTTATTCGTCGATTATTCAATATGCTAGGGTCAAAAGGCAGGGACTTACGTATTTTTAAGATTGTTTTAAAGATATATAATTTTCGTACAGAGAGAAGGCCACTGATGCAATAAAGTCTTTCAGTGGAAAATCGGCGTTTTTTGAAGTACATGACCTTAATAAGGGTTCGTTGCGCTCTTTCCAAATGGAGAAACTGAGTCTTTGCAGCTCCACCCCAGATTGGTATACAGTACGTTATAATGGATTGCGCAAGAGAAACGTATATTCGGTTGAGAAGAGATCTGGAAGCGTCCGGCTGATGAGTATTATCAGGTATAACATGTCTTAGGGTTTTAAACATCCAGATCAATTTTCGGGTCCTGCTAATAACGTGTTCTAGGTGAGGGTACCACGATAGTATCTGATCCACAATAACGCCCAGATATTTAGTTTGACAGACTTTTACAAGAGATGGACATCCACAGGGCTTATAACTTGCATTCCCATTGCACGTGTGTATATTTAGACTAAAGTTAGTCGGTGGCTGTGAGTTGTTGTAAATGCCAAAGCAAATGAAATTAGTCTTGGCTATATTTAATGTGAGAAGATTTTGTTGCAACCACAGAGCGACACGAGCTAGACCACGTTCAGCACTAGCCTTTATATCGTCCCACGAATCACCAGCGAAAACCAGCGCAGTGTCATCGGCAAACGACAGGATTTTAGTATTTGGCATGATCATACTGCACAAGTCATTGATATAAATCAAAAATAAGGTTGGCCCCAACACGCTGCCCTGTGGCACGCCGTATGACACCCCCGCATCCGCACTAGCGAACCCAGGAAGTTTAACTTTTTGTTTCCTTTCTGCGAGGTAGTTTGCAAAAAGAGCTAGCGGAGTCCCTCTTATTCCAATTTTTTCAAGCTTATGCACAAGAATAGGGACAGAGACGGTGTCAAAAGCTTTTTTCAGATCAAGGAAGACCGACAGGCATTTTTTACCGTGATCAAGTTGGTTTGTAATAAATGAGCTCAATTCAAGAATAGCATCCTCTGTGGATCTTCCTTGTCTGAAGCCAAACTGTGTAGGTGCTAATATGTCAAATTTATTTAAGTAATTTAGTAATCTAGTATTCAGTAACTTTTCTAGAACTTTAGATATTGCCGGCAGAACGGAAATTGGCCTATAATTACTAATGTCGTCTCTATCCCCACTCTTGTGCACTGGTGTAATAATAGACTGCTTTAATGGTGCGGGGAATATCCCTTTATTAAAACAAAGATTAGTTAAGTGGGTCAAAATAGGAGCCAAGTCGTTGACTGCCAATTTCATGAACTCGTTTGGGATACCGTCCCAACCTGGAGCGCTGCTTGATTTTAAATTTAGTATAATATGTTTAACTTCTTCTATGTCTGTCTGCAGTAGAACAAAAGAATGCAGTGGCTCCGAAATGCTATTTAAGGTTGAACTTATTGAGTTTGCATTCTGGATTTTATTTGCAAGTTGCATTCCTATATTAATAAAATAGCTATTGATGAAATTTGCAGATTCAATGGGCGACGATTTTAAATTTAGTAGTTCAGTGTTAGTATTTAGTTGTTTATTGGTATATGTTATGTTTTTAATATTTTTCCACAGCAATTTATTGTTATTTAAGGATTTAATTATATTATCTCTATCATATTTTCTTTTAATTTTCTTTATCAGATTATTACAATAATTCCTATATCGTCTTTATGTAATGCGAAGAATATCATTATCAGGGTCATTTCGTAGGCGCTTTTGTAAATTATTTCTGGTTCTTATGCATCTTAAAAGTCCCGGAGTCATCCACGGTTGTATGAGTCTTTTGCTGCATGGAATACTAATTATAGTTGTATTTAGTTTTAGACTTTCAATAATTTTATTGATTAAGTTATTAGTAACAGCCAACGGATCGTCACAAAATAGTAATTCTGATAGGTTTTTAGTCTGTAGGTATTTTAGAGCAGCTACAAAATTTATTTTCTGTTTAAATTTATTATGTTTCAGGTGTTTTTTTAACTTAGATATTGAAAGGAGAGTAGTAGAGTGATCCGTAGTGGTGGTGTGCATTATAGCTATTGACGCTTTTTCTTTGATTTTATTTATTTTTAACATAAAATGATCCAAGCAGCTTTGCTACCTTGAATCTGGTGCTCGTATGATTACACTGAAAAACTGTAAATAGAAAAGATCCATCCCTCGCAACTAAGACAAACACGCAAAGTTATAACTCTTATGTAATAAGTTCAATGCACAATTATTCGGGATACCTGAATTCCAACCCGAAATCTCTGCTATATATATATATATATATATATATATATATATATATATATATATATATATATATATATAAAGATTCAAGTGTTTTTGCTGTATGCAATGGATAAACTCTGAATCTAGAACTCTGTTTTAGAACTCTTTTACCACTGCAACGGTAAATTATCGAGAAGCAAGTTTCGTAAAATTCCTACGCAATCAGGAGTTACGCAGGCAAAACCTCTAAATTTGCATCGCATGAATCTGGTGCTCGTATGGTTTTTTTCTTTTGATTAAGATTTTATATTATTAAGGTTATATTATTATATATATTTATATTATATAATATTATATTATTCATTTCAAAAAGAACAAATCCATAATTAATACCTCGTTAAATACTTCTTATATTAAATATTACGTTGGTATGCATCGGTTTGATAAAATTACAATTAAATAGCCATATTTTTCAACGTCATATCGGTTTCGTATTTTTATAAGGTCAAAGTAAAGATCGATTTACGTACTCATTGAAATAAATTAAAATGTAAATTTTAAATTAATTATGTTTTAAATTATAATTTTAGCAACATTAACGCAGTGTTAAACTTATGTAGAACGATATACTTTTCACAAGATTTCTTTAAAAGGGAAAACACAATACAATTTGTCGAGGCTTTTCTACATACAAATAAAAATTCATTTATTTCATTTGAACAATAAACAACGCTATTTTACCAAAATAATAAACACCAGTACGAACAATTTCACAGACCTTGAATTGATAGCTATTCATCGAAGAAAATGGTATCCTATTAACCACCTCTATTCAAAATTAGAATCGTCATCGGAAGGAAATCAACATTAAGTAACGAGGTCGACCAAACCTTCGATTGAAACTACTTTGGTCCGAACAAAACTTTTAAACCTCTTTCAAGGATTTTGTATTGCCAGTTTTCATTGTCAACTTCGTTCTCTATTCAAAGTTTGTCCTGTAGAAACTACATTGCTTTATTTTCCTTATTTATAGGTACACATCTTTGCAACTAATGGACCATTTCAAGCACATTTAAAGAAATAATTACTTTAAGTGAGGAGTTGTTTGAAATTGTATGTCCACAATTAGATGTTTTATTCTAATGGCATATCTTAACAATCTAGTTTGCTTGCTTGAATTTCAAATAAGTTGTACTCTGACCATGTTGCAATAACTTTTTTACTTATATGCTAAGACCAATTTACGAAGCATTAAAAATTTCAAATGAAGATATGTTTTAAATATCCGCTTACTTAACATTTTTACTGTAGTTTAAATGGCTCAATGTAATTATGTTCTTACGAAAATAATAAAATATTATTTTTATCGATAAAATTGCCCTATTCGGTAAATTTCATTATTGTACGTCGTCAGTACATATTATTTAAAGGCGTATAATTTTTATTTTTGACGATTGAAACATATTTAGTAAATTGCAACAAATAATGTTTATTTTAATGTGAAAACAAAAGCTTGATGCTAACGATGATGCTTCGGTAGGTCACTTCATTTTTTAGTCACGAAATGGTACCAAAAGGAACTTTTTAATGAACTCCTTTTTTCTTTATTCAGCTCCAGTAGTTGGGCGGCAAACAGATTTTGGCTTAGGAGATTGTGAAATGCCAATTTCGAATATTTTGTTTGACTGAAAGTTTTCATTTTGTTCTGTTTAGTAAACCGTACTTAAGAAATAAGTACAACTTAAGAAAATTTATCATAATTCTGTATAAATTGCCTATGATCATGTTTAGTTTTTAGATCGTTTTAAAATTATAGATAAAAATTTCCCCACGAGCCCATTCAGCACCAGCAGTGGTTTACCAAATGGTTCATCAATGATTTTAAATCACTAATAAACTTTTGGTTTAGGTGTAGTTTAACTTCCAATGACAAATGAAATCATGACCATTCCTTTTATTTGATGTATGCTTTTATAGTCGATACGAGGCCTTACATTGTTATCTTTATTGTTATCATTAAGGCTCAGTTTTTTTATTTGGGTTATATTAATTTCACGTGAATAATGTTTTAAGTTCAAAGTAAATAATATATTTGCAATTCAGCCACAGAGTCGCGGTTTTGCGGTTACCTTAAGGCGCAAAGGCTTTTTATTGTCGCCGTTGGAGGCTATTGTTCATGTTTCCGAATGTCATGAATCAACAATGGATTAACATTTACGCACATGACGTTTCTGTAGAACCCCTCGTGGATACTTTTACTTATTCTTGAATCGACTACTATTTTTTTTTAAACAGTTTTGTCCGTTTGCTAGCTTTTGCGCACGGCTTCGCTCGCGTATGGGATTTATTTTATATACCTAATCTTAAAAGTCTTTTAAAAAAGAATCATTTGAAAATTAGTTGAGAAAATATACTAGTTATTTGTAAGCAGAAATTAAAACTCCCGTATAACCGGAAAAAGCGAATATAACAACAAAAAAAAGAACGCTGCAAATCGGTATATTCATATGTGAGATAAAATATTATCTCTGTCTGTGGATGTGTAGAGTTGTCAAACTTATAACACCCCTCTTTTTATGTCGGGGGTTGAAAATATGTGTTTCCATATACCCAAATGATGGGTACAACATTACTAAGCCCCATTTTACCACTTTCGAGATCTAGTGTCGTGATAAAAAGTAGCCCATCAAATTTTCATTCAAATAATAAGTATTTTGGTATTGCTATACAATACATCAAAATCAATAAGTGAGAGCTTTTCTTGAGTTTTACGCTGACAGGGCTACTTCCGCTTTCAAAATATTAGTAGGGATTAAGAAGTATGTTACCTTTTGTGCCGTATGCCTTTCGAAAAGGTCTTGACTTTTCAATATTTTGCGGTAGCGCTTTAAGCTCCAAAGGTCTTTTAAATACTTATATAAATCAACTAAAACGATTTCAATTGTCAAGGTCTATAACTTTGACCGGAAATGTTTTTAATTAAAAACAATCATATTTCTTTGTTGTAAGTAGTATGTAAAATCAGCCAATGTACTTAAGAGCAATTAAGGTTTTTGTATGATTGCACAAACAATCTCTTTACTTTAGTTCAGTTGTATGTTATGTATTTAGTTCAGCTGTATAACGTGGTTTGTTATATTGTAATGAAGAGCGCTAAACAAAGATTCTTATAAGGGTAGGTAGACAGACGTCTACTAGACGATTATTATTAGTTTTTAAATTTTTTAAGCTTATTTTAATATACCTTTTACCATTGATTCAAATAATGCAAATAATGAAGTGGTGTAAATTAAATGATATTAGCAGTTGACAAAGCTCATAGGACTTTTTAAATAAGGTCATAGCAAAAACTGTAGCACTTAATTAAAATTCTTAACCTCGGTAAAAAAAATACATAAGTGAAGAAATATCATAAACAGTCCACGCGTTTCTCGCCTAGACCTAGGACAAAAGGCATCAATGATAAAATAATTTTGTGCAAATAATGAGGTATGATTAGCAATTATTACCATACTATTGAATTTACATAGTCAATCAGTAAATTATTTATTAATCGATTTTTAGGAATTCTTAGTACTTAGGAGTTTACTAGTAACTGCAAAATACCGAGAACGTCAAAAATGGCGCATAAATGTAAAGTCCAGTTTTACTTAACCTTGGTAATAATAGGTTTATGAAAGAATAAAAATTAACCCTTCGTTGCGTGCAACAGCAAAATTAAAACTTGACTCGTGACTTTGCAAAAAATAATTTTAAATATTCGAATTATTCTCACATAAAAATAGATCTGTACGAGTAGATTGTGTACGAGAGGAGGAACTCGTTATATCTAAACTACTAATTAATTGTTATCTGTGTAAGAAAATAGGCAATAAACGCTAATGGATTTAATTAAAATGGTTCAAAATAAATTAGTATAAATACTATTGTCTATTGTGTTGAATTTTATATATATTTCAATAAAAGCCATGCACTAAGTAACTAGAATGAGATAATCGAAGAAGGATTGCAGACGATTATTGGTTGATGTTGTATATAAATACCTAAATCATTAATCTTAGACACCTTATTGACCTATAACTTAAGTTTGAATTTTCTTTTGTCTCTGCGATTTGACTGATTATCCGTAACTACGAGTATAATAGCGTAATTGTACCCATCATGTCCATATATTGCTAGCGTCAAATAAAGTTGTAACGACGCGATGTGAGGCCCCCGGCTTCCGCGAAATTATTTCAGACTCAACAGAAGTCTTTGAATATAAGAAGATTTTAGACTTTTGGACGCTTTCGTCTGTGGAATGGGCGCGCGCTTGAAAATGAATCGTAAAAAATTAAAAATTATATGGGCCTAGTGGAACTGCGATACTCCCGACTGTATAGGGTGACGAAACTTATGAAACTTCCGGTAGTTTCGACCTTTCAACATTGTCGTGCTAATCCATGTTGATAGAACGCCTTGTTTTCAAGGTCAACCAATACATACCTCTCCAATAATCTTATCCAGATTGAGTATATCATTGACGAAGCACTGGCCTTCCCATTTGGCGCACTCGTCCTTGTACGTGAAGGTCTCTCCGGTGGGCAGAGTAACGGTTATGTTCTGTACAAGCTCGTCCAGTTCGCGAAGTTCCCGCCAAATCTCGGTGCGAAGCATGTTCGTGTTATTGTCTTTGGGCACTATGATGACTCGGCCGAAGCGACCTGCAGGCAAATGAGGGTTAAGTTATTATTGTTATTATAAATATAATATAATCGATATCTATCCTCTATAGGATCAGGAGTTACTCATGTGCATCGCCAACAATTACCGGTATATATATACAGGGTGTCCCAGAAATGACACGTAAGGGTGACACTGGAGGTAGATGGACTTAAGGCCTATCAGATAACACCAACATGCTTCTAGTAAAAGTTTTCTGGTTTTCGAGATATTGCCACTTTTGTGATTTTTTATGAAATTTCCACTTTTTGGTTCTTTTTTGCCCACAGCTGCAATAAATCTTGCAAAAGCACATAACTATCTATTTTTTTCACCCTTACATGTCAGTTCGTCCCAAAGATCCCAGTCCAAAGATTAACTTGGGATCCGGGGGATGAAGTTGGTCGTGAATAGCTTGTTATAAATGTATCTACGAGTAAACGGGCCCTGAGTTACGTTTTGCACTGACTAAAGAAATTGCTGTTGAACGAAAATAATAACCCTACGTTTCACTAGATCTTAACTTACTATAATTTAAGTTATCGCTTTTATGTGTAGGGTACTTATAACACGGTTAATTTAAATAAAAAAAAAATTAATTCTACGTGTTATGGCAATCAGCAGCTGGAACAATTAATCATTTGCTGGATATTAATTCTGGATAACAATTGTAAACATTGAAAAATATTCACAAAGAGTTCAAGTAGTGGACAATTTATATTTCCCGCTCAATTACACATTGGCTTACTCTACAAAAAATAAAGTATTGTTTTTATTCTTTTTCTAAACAATAATTATGACATGACTGACTGAAATGAGTATCAAAGTAAGCTATTTCTTACCAAACGACATAACCGTGTAGGTAATGGTGCAGTTATTACAGCTGCGGTTGATTTAACCTAACGGCCCGTTTTGCTTGTGAAATGTTTAATAACAATCATAGGACAGGAATTTAAATCGATCAAACATTAGAAATGTCTAGAAATAATAATTGGTCATTAGTGTCAACAGTCAATTATTATTAGCGTAGATTGTTTTATATGTTTAACTAAATGTGTGTTTTGAGGGTTCATGCTGTTCATAAGGTCTTAGTTTTAACCCGTGTAGTCTAAGAAAAATATCAATTACAAAAGGAAACTCTAGTACTAGTTGTTTTGTCAACAACAATACAATACGCCAAAATTATTATGTATCTGTTCCCTATAATAGTATGACCTACTATAGATACTACCTAAGACGCTTGATTTAAAACCATGATCGTAAAGTAATACGGGTTCCAGCTAAACGTATAAGACAAACGGGTCCTGGCTTCGAAATTATCCTTGAACCACTTCCTACTCACCTGCCCTTGTAATCCTTCCAACATTGAACCTCTGCGAATAATTGACCTTAAAGTTCTCCTCCACGATTCTTCTCTCCAGCTTGCCCTGACCACTAACAGGAGAAAACAGGTACTCCGGGTCCATTTCATAGTGGACTCGTTGGTACCCTGTGATCATCACCATGGACAGGAGTACGGGGATGATGATGAAGTACCCTGGTCGCTTGCCAACGGCTAGGCCGAGTTTGTAAAAGGACTTGTTTAGGACGTCATCTACGAATGTTAGTTTGCAGCCCATCTGAAAGATAAAAAGGGGGAGTTAATATTTGTTTTGTTGTTTAAAAAAGAATGTAAGTATTGAGTCTTGTCAATAAGTTAATTTTAAAGTGATTTTTGTAGAGTCATATAATCGTAATAATAAATATCTTTATTGTGTCAACTAGGCCCACTTGTTAATATTACAAAGCTTAAAAACTACGTTAGTGTTACAAAAATTTTCTGCAAATCCTAAATCATCAAAATTCTCACAAAAATCATGTCCTATATTATAAAAACTTTCAGTCATCTTCTATGCGTGGTATGTGTTTGTTGGAATAATGAGTTTCAATATAAATATTATGCCAAGAATCTTGAAACTCACAGTCATAGAAAATATTGCCGTCACTAATGTTTTCACAGGTGCCGAAATGTCACTTTAAAATGAAGTAGGTAATTTATAAAACGCTTTTGTAAATCACTAATGTAATGATGATAGAACACAAAGCATATTTTGTAATAATTACGGAATCACAATATTTATCTAGCATATTTTCGGGGCACCTTAGCCCCGAAACTTCGACATTCTTTTGCAAATGACTGTAAAATATTTCATTATCTCATAAAATTTATAACTAATTGTTTTAAAACAACGTCCAAAGTCCTCAAAACCAGCAATATATTTTTTCGTTCCGTTCCACTAAAATGTGTGTTTAAAAGAATTGGTTTTTAGTATTTACATAAAGTATTAACTCATGTCCTGTGTGAGTAAGCAATTTGTAGAAGTTTTGTCACTTGTACTTAGTTTTTGCTTTATTTTAACCACTTATTTGCTTAATGAAAACAACTTAAAACATGCTTAAGGTGCCGCCATTAAATTGTGGTTCTCGATCCAAATACTTAAAATAAGTTTCATTAGTTTAAGCAGTTTTTTTTTATAAACATGTATGTTTTTAAAATAAACGTTTCTTTTATTTGACATCACGGCGTCACGTATCGTTTATAAATATTAAACTAGCGAAAGTGTATTTGCTTTTATAAATTTGATGTTTAATATCAACGATCCATTGAAAAAGTCTTAAATTCACTTGTCTACAGTAAGTCAATGCTTCGACTTAGGACACAGGTTTTTCTAAGATTTTCCTCCTGGTAACCTTAAAAAACATTTTTCCATATAAGTAATTCAAATTGAAATACTGTGCTAGTTTCATAATACTAGGTAAACCGGTTTCCATGCAGTTTCTTGAAATAAGTGGGTTGGCTGCATTTGTAATCAGCTAAATCAAAACATTTTATTCAACTAGCTATTTGGTAATAATTTTCTCATAGAAAGGAATTGATCATGGAGGGATAGACCAAACCAAAGGGACGAGGGAACCTGCAAATACTGCTTGAAAACTTGTTAGGCGTATAATAAGGAAATTCAAGTATTTCAAGACCAGTTAGGTAAATCGATAAATTATCATGATATCATGACGTAAAATAATGCTTAGTGGTATTCATTCTACCACTAAGGATTACCTACCTACCTACCTACTCCTGAAAACGACGTTGTATAAAAAGCCTGAATAAACTGACCTTTTAGTTACTCGCACTCACAGTCAAACAAACATGGACTTTCTTATTTGTTGTTTAAATTAAGTAAAGAAAAATTTGTGTCAATGTTTTTAAGTTAACCGTTTTACTTAGTCGGATTTACTAAGGTATCGTTTTAAAGTTCTGCGTATTGTATCGTACTTTAGAGCTGCACCTTAATAAGACATAATCGATTCGTTTGTAGTTTTTGCGGTGAATAATAGATAGAACATATTACGGTAATTTGCCTAAGTGGGTATTGAGGTTTAGTGCCACTCCCGTTTACTGGTTTACAACTCTTTACAAAATGTTTGTAGTTGGGAAAATTACCAATAACTTGCTATTAACATGTGGAAGGTTAAAACAATCCAAAATGTCACAAAATACTTTATTTGTCCGATGAATATAAACTTTATTACAAGCTTTAAAGTTAGCATACTCAGCGCGATAACATGTCAAGGAAGAATATATTTACGTCTAAATATCTTATATTTCTATGAGTCTTACAGCAGACGATATTTTAAACAATTGATATAGTAACAAATGTACGTTTGATTTTCCGAGAGGTAAAAATATTGTGACTTATTACCTACTAAGTCGAATAAGTGCCATATAATTATGTTGTATAATATGACTATTCCTCATTTATATTATTGACCCTATAGTTAAAATACCTGTCAATAAAACCAATTAACAACAAATAAGTAAGTACGTCTAGTAATGGTTTGGGGATAGGTACTTCAAGCTCGTTGAACACCTTGGACAGCTAATTGTAACTATATATGTATTTTATGTTTAATCGTCAAGCAAAGAAAAGAAAACATAACCCTGGAGCTTTCAAGTGTAGAGTGAATAGGTACCTCTTGGACAGGCGTGTATGATCCTCGTCTTCGTCGTCACTTTCCATCAGGTGAGATGGAAGACAAACGCCTGCTAATTATTAATAAAAAGAAAAAAAAACATTGCAAAAAACAATAACGAACAAGAAAATCTTGTAAAGTTATATAAGACTAGGTAAATTGTGAAAAAAAATGCGATTGACTAACTGCAGTGACCTCAAGGCAACGACCTATATACTTACCTATTAGCTTTCTAATATTAACTTAAACTATAAAAAACTGACCTTCATTCATTCTAAGTATTCATTCTACTTCATTTATGAGTATTGAAATTAAATAACGTATGGAACGATAAGTGTCAGTTAACTAGTATATTTATTTTAGCATATCTTCGCAGTTTTTTTTTTGAAAAAGGATGAGACGTTTGTTTTCTATCTCACTTAATGGAAAGTAACGATGAAGACGAAGGTGTTACACATACATCCACGAGATACCTATTCACTCGACGCTTGAAAGAACTGGGACCATATTTATCCGGAAAAACAGACGCAGCCAGTGCATTCCACACCTTGGCGACCCGCACCCAAAAGAGTATATAATAAATAAATTCCTCAGACAAACACACCCACTGAATGGCCCCAAAGTAAGCAAAGCTTGTGCTATGGATGGCCGTACAACGAACTGGGGGGAGGATATACATACACGACCCGAGAACAAACATTTGTGTTCATCACACAAATAAATGTCCCGACCAATACTCGAACCTGGGACTTAGGCAAAGCTACACACTACACCACTCAGCCGTCAATCGAATGTACAGGTTCGGAGTAGAGCTTGGTAGAGGTAAGAGAGTAAAAATAATAATAATAATAACAATGCAAGAGATGCAAAATTATGTCAACTAGGATCAATAGTTCAATTGTTGACGTTACTACAATAAAAGATGAAGAGAGCATTAGTAACTGTCAGAATATTATTACAAGGGAAAATCAACCTTGTTGTTTAATGGCGCGATGTACATAGGTTGATAGACCACATTTTTGGTCGACTCTACAGTGTGTGTAGTATAAAAAAAAACAAAATAAATTAAAAATGATGAATAAATTTAAAAGAAGTATTGTTTTATTTTGTAGGTTTGGTCGTATAAGCATATGTATAGGCATCGAAGAAATCGCTGTGTACATAAGCCCGCCAAACTATATCCTTTTGTGTATTCTACATTCTAGTCGAAATCCTCCAGTAGTTAAGTTGGACACAGCGCTAACTATAAATATCAAGCAAGAAAATGAAAGGTGCTGATATTCATTTAACTGTTTTTAAGTATTATGTATGTTCTAAGTAGTAACTACTTAAGCGAGAACGTAGCAACAGTACACTTAGTATCTTACCCAACAAAAATAAATATATATTTTAAAATCGTCTACTAACATCTATGAAATTAAAAAGTATTTGGTTTCAACTCATATTCTCAGGGAGTTAACTGATATAGTTACCTGAATACCATCCCTCACCTTCGATTAAATAATTACTACCACAACTTATTAATCGATTACAACATTATCTCGATATCGATACTCTCACGTGAACATCCAGCGCCTTACTATCGAGTGGCCTAGTTTCGTACCGACAGAACCGCAAATAATTCTCGTAAAATATACAGTCGTTTACTCCGGTTTTTAGTCTTGTAGGTACCGTTGGCAGAAACAAGTGCGAGGAATGCGTTGGATATGTTTAAGTTAAGATTTAATGAAAGTTAGTGCTTTATTCATTATTGTTTTATAATGATATGTAATCAAAACACGACTTAAACTTATGATGAAAATTAAAAAAACTGATAATTACCATATTCATATGAATCATTCAGAAGTTACGACCGCATAAAATGTAGCTTTCTAATATATATCAAATACTTTTTTTTAAATATTATAAATTGGCAGGCATTTGTTTTCCATCTCACCTGGTGGAAAGTGTCGATGAAGACGCCTTCTCGAAGGGAACCTGCTCACCTTACATTTGAAAGTGCCAGGGTTATATTTGTCGGGAATAACGTAGTCAGAATAGTTGTTTTTTTTATAATATTAGACTATGTCACATATGCATCTATTGCCACTATAAGTTCCTTAGTAACCTTTTTCCTAGTCACTGTATTCCTTTATCTGCTGTTCAGTCCAAAAAATATAAAATCCAAATATTCTAGAACAAACACAGTCTCTTCTGCTACCACTACCGGCTATACAGCTAAGTGTTACGTGTCACTTACATAATCCTGCGTACGCGCCGTCAAGTCAACGTTCAGGCTTGACCTATTGCCCTAACACCCTGATCTCGGTAACACCAGCATCTTCGAGTTGCCAATCCTTGGTTGGCGAGGTTGTAGGTTATGTGGCCATTAATGTTCTTTTATAGAGGTCTTTCAGTTGACAATTATGTGGGAGTAGGCTTTGTTTCAAGTGCTTTTAGCGTTTGTTTATACCTTTAATATCTTGACGAGCGTGTTTCAATTAAAGCTTTAGTGTCATCATTGCTCCAGAACAAAAAACTAAAAACTTGGCGCGATTAGTATTTAATTGATAAACTAATTACTGCTACTTAATTATTATTATCTATTTTTTGTAATTCTGGTGAAGATTATTAACAAAAATATTTCAAAATGGTCTTATTAAACTAAACAGCAGGGCATATAATTCAGAGAGTTTTACTAGTTATGCTTCATTATTAATAAAGATGAAGTTCCATTGTAAAGGTTTGTAAGTAAAAGAAATAGGTTACACGCTATTCAAAGTTAAAATAAGTAAGTGCTTATCACAGAATTTAAATATTACAATTGGTAAACATTAACTTAATGTTAACTTAAATGATAGGCTAAGCAAATTTACTTCAAGTTTTAATATTTGGAATAAATATTGAATTAAAATAAAATGACTACAAATTATAGCAGATACAGAAGGCGTTGGGGAAAGTGGATGGTAGTCGGACGGTCGTCGACTTGGCGTCACGCGCCGAATGACTCACAGCGGTAACTGCTCGCTCCATTTTCTCACTTTACGAGAAAAACGGTCCTTTTGTCAATCCTTTCTGTGTTGTTTCTTGGTAAAGGTGTGACGCACTGTGTGTGAAAATGAGCTATTGATTTGAAAGATATGCTTTTAGCAAACACCAGTTCTGTAGGGCAATTTTTCTTTTAGTGACATTATATCTCGATTCGAAATGCAAGTTTAAACACATTTACGTCTCTAACGCTGACGAGCACTCGCTGCATGTCGAAAGGTACACTTCGTAGAATGTCGAGTTTAATATACCCAGATATCACATTTTAAATCTCGATCGACAAATTTCTAGCTTCCAGATTTTTCGTTAACTTCGATATTATTTCGAAAAATGAGAATTGCCATAATGATCGCATTTAGGTACAGCTATCGACACAATTAAGCATTATGATTTATATCTTAGAAACGTAAAGATGAAGGCACACGTTTTCCACACTATTCATGTGCTTTTACTATTGCTAAGCACATCAAACTTATAATACTTACAGATATTATGAGATAAAGTTAGGTATGTTCCTTCTTTACTTCTAAGCTTCTAAGAAAACAGAGAAAATTAGCTATCTTTCACCTAATCACTATAATTCCAAGCAGTATTTATAAGCTAATAAAATCTAATTGTAAAACACAGTCGTTTTTTTTTAGATAACATAGACCAATATTAAAGTTACCTACTACAAGTATTTGTTTGCTCTCAACATTACAATAATTTAGGTTGATCCTACATAAGTAAGATTACAAAACATCTAAGTCTTATTTTATAGCAGGGTTTATCGTATTTACACGATATGCTTATACAAATTTAAATACATTAATGTAAGTTGTATAATGGATCTTATGGATTGTTATTAGGATAAAATTTTGCAGGAACGGCTTTAGTTGGACCAGCGTCCTAGTGTATACTTTATTATTGGTACTAAAAGTGTTTCGTTTTATGTTATTGTGTATTAGTGGCAAGTATATATACAATATATAACTTAGATTGAGTAGCTAGATATAGTAATAACATTTTCTAACTTAATTGAATTATCAATCATAATAAACTAGTCAATACAATGTTACTGGAATTGACCACTTTTTAAAGTGACCATTGAGTCTAGGAGCAGATGAGGCAAAAATACTTGATGTATATATATATGGTGATGCTTGTTCTGATATGAAGCTTAGATATCACAAACCACCTGCCGTCAGCTCCTTGGTAGCTACGCAATACAGCGACTAAGTCTTTCATTATAATTTTCAGCGAACATAAAGCAAAAGTTTTTGATATACAATAATTCATTTTGCAAATGATTTACTACACAACAGTAAAAGTCAGTAGTTAAGGAGCTTTAGTTACCATATTAAAAGCGGGTATTTAGTCCAAGCTATTTTTTGCACAATTTATTTAAGTTCAAAACCTTAATTTTCCAACACGTATTTTCATGCAATCTCCAAAGAACTAAGTAATTTGCGCTAAATTAAATAACACTATAATGAGCTCTTTAAATGTTACAAGTAGAGAATTATAGTATAATTACGCTGTCATATTAAGTTAACGAAGATCTTAGGGTCATCAGTGATAAAGTGACAAATTACGAGGATGTCCGCGGCAATTTTCGCGTAAATAATCTAAGTAAGTACTGATGTGTTTAAGCATACGTCAGTTTTATGGTACCTAAGATATAATTGCTTTTTTTTAGGTAACCTTGCCTTTTGTACGTTGGTTGTATGACAATCATTTTCTATTTGCATAACTTATGTTTTAAAAATAGAAGAAGTTTAATCAAATTTACAAAACGAACGTTTTTGCTAATATTTGTGTTATTTTACTAGATTGTGAGAATAGAGTAATTCCATACGGAATTAGTTCCAGAATTCATAATATTTGTAGTTATAACGATCGTAATTGTCGCAAATAATGTGGCGGCTGGTGTTTATCGGATGAGATCCATTAAAAACCAAAACAATCGGCATAATCCGGGTTATACCTACCACTGGAATACTGCGTCCACAAGTGTCCCGCAATAAAGTCTGATACTTAAACGAGGTATCAAATAAAAACACTTTCACTCGATGTATAAATACATTTCACTGTCACATGTTTCGAGAACTAGTCCGTATCGAATGATTGATTCGCGTGCGAACCTGTCTACACGCAAATATCATTTTCTAGTTATTAACATTCAAATTATGTTATGTTTTATAATTTGTTATGATGAACAATAACGAAAAAATGATTAATGTATTATGGCAACATCTGTTCCAATAAAGCACAGTGGGACTTTTCGCCCCACCAAATTTTTATGCATCTACACCGTCTACATAATGTTCTATTTTATTTTTATTCTCATGAATACTTTTATGAGATTTTACATACTGATGCAATTGATTTTACTTCACTTACAAAAAACTATCTCGATCTTAAAAATTATTTCTAATATTTTAAACACAAACATTTTTTTATGCCTAACCAACGCAACCGATTATTATTAAATTTGATATTCACATTGCCACCAGAACAGAAAAAAGACACAAGTTACCTTTCATCCCAAAAATAGTGTTATTCCCGAGGGATAGGCGAAACCGCAGCAAAGCTTAATAGATTAATCAAAATCTTGAGAAACAGCTGCCTATAGAGATTTATAGTACGCAAAACCTTCGTTCATGTTGACACTACAGCAAATATTGTCACATGCCAATAGCCTGTCAAAAAAATGATTACTCTTTTTGATCCCATCACCGCCAACCCCGTCACAGTGTCTAATGATGAAATCTTTCTTCTCATTAGAAGCCAAAAGTCCAAAAAGGCTCCGGGTGCGGATGCAATTTCCAACCATGTACTTAAGCAACTGCCTCAACAGGTTCTTTGACGTAGCGAAGGCTTTCGATAAAGTCTAGCACAGCGGCCTCGTTTAAAAACTCTATAAAATAGGCTTACCGGATCGCCTAGTCAGGATAATCGCGTCCTATCTCAAAGATCGTACGTTTCGTTTTAGACATGAAGGCAAGCTTTCCGCGCCTCGTACCATAAAGGCTGAAGTCCCTCACGGCTGAGTCCTCGCCCCTCTGTTGTACGCCGTGTACATTAACGACGCGTCGAACTCGCTATCTTTGCCGACGACACCGCCCTTTACACCAAAGGCCGCTGTGTCCCGCACCTCAGCACCAGACTCCAAAAGGCCGTAAACACCCTCGGTGTATGGTTTCAAATATGGCGTATTGATGTGAACCCAGACAAGAGTTCTGCGATTCGCTTCGACCACAAATGCCGTCGTCGCGCCGACGATCCCCGCGTTCGAATGCTAGGTATTCCCATCCCCTGGAACACAGTGCTAAATACTTAGGCGTCACCTTAGACCCGACGCTTTCTTTCAAGCCACACGTCGGTAGAGTATCAAAACTCGCCCGTCTCTACTTAGGCCGACTGTGTGTGAGATAGACATAGTAAAATGTCCTTTCGTAACAAACGAACGCTCTTTAAGACCTGCGTTAGACCCGTCATGACCTATGCCTCGCGAATCTTTGCCCACGCCAAACCCTCCCTCCTGCGCAAACTGCAGGTGGTTCAAAATCTCTTCTGTCGCAGGACCACAAAAGCACGCTGGTACGTGCGTAACGCGGACCTGCACAGATATCTTGAACTACCTACAGTGCAACAGCACCTCAAAACACTCTCGGAAGCGTTCTTCGATCGCTCCCAAACCTACCCCAATCCTTTATTTCGAGATTCAGTCTCGTATACTACCCCTGTCCTTTATTCGAAGTTCAAAGTCGCCAGGCCTAGGAATGCGCTAGCGTACGAAGTAACCCAGCTGACAGACGATGTCGAAGCCCTTCGAATTAATTAAATTCTTTAAAAAAAGTAACTCTTCTTAAAAATTGCTGACAATAATTTATAGTCCCACCAAGCTGTTGACGGCATTTTTTTAAACTCGGCTGCCATCTTGAGATTTTTTTGTTTTTTTTACTAGCTTTACAAGTTTTACCACAACTAGTATATATTTTAAAAAATTTAAACATTTAATCGATACTAGGCGATGCTTGTCAGCTATGTTGTCAGAGTAATATCATGACATTTCTGTCCGAATAATCCAGACGACTCCTACCTTGTATCTAAGTAGGTAATTCGAAATGATTCTCTAGAACATTCGACCTGTCTGGGAGAGGTGAATTCATGATTGTATAACAACTCAATTCAACCGGTGGACAGTTGGGTCATTGCGCAGTCAAACTCTTATAATGTCTGCGCAATCTTTATTTTCATTAATAAGTTGTTTATTACTAAAGCTTTTTTGGTTTACGTACATGGCCAGGTTTTACTCTTGCGCTAGGCACGATATAACTTATTTAACTAATAAACTATTTTTAAAATTGTATATAAACTATCTATTGTATATAAACTTATATATTCAAAATTAGTGAATAAATTAAAAGAATTAATGTTTATCATAAGACATAGTGATATTATTTATATAACTAAACTAGTGATTATGCGTAGTTTTTACTTAATATTTTTTGGTATATTGATATTTTTTGTCGTTTTTTTTTTTCGAATATAATTTATTAGTTATACAACATAATATTTTCTATAAGTGACCACATTTTAAAACGCACGGTGCTTATATCTCTATCATAATAAAACTTTAACTTATTGCGTGTTACCTTATTTCAAATAAAGATTTTTTAATTGCACTTTAACTGGAAATTAAAGAAAGTAAATATTAACAGTAATAAAATTCAAGGCAAGATTTATTTTGTTCTTGTTTGGTCGGTAAGCCCTCAAGCAAGTAATAATAATTATCATGCTGTGAAATCTTTTAAGGATAATAATAATAGATTAAACACCAAGGGAATAAAGAAGTGTCTTACTTATGTCACGTGCGGCATATTGAATGCTTAGCGAAGCAAGGGATTGAATTTTATTATTCTAAGACAAAGACAAAGTGAGGTAATTAGGAATCTTGAATATAGCGAAGGATTCAAGCCTGCGCAACACGAAGATGTATTATCTCTTGGAGTAAGATACTTTACTTTTCACATTCGCTCATTAAAATCCGTGATACTATAACTAGAAATGTATTATTTTCTTAAGTTTTCATGACTTACTATCGCGTATTTTGAATGTAAATATACAATTGAACGCGATAAAATCCGGTTAAAAAGTGTTTTATTTAATAGAAATGTATTACGAATTAAACATTAAATGTACCATACTTGGCCTCTGAATTCTAGATAATGTCTTTTTGTTCCTAGTTGTACGTAAATAAATAAACATACTATTCTCATAGAGGGTGATAAAAAGTAGAGTGTATCAGTCATCACAAAATTATTTCTGGCTCGGGCTGAATACTTTGAATATTTCATCCTTCACTGCGTTCGTAAACCAAAACGGCACCCTCGCCTTAATTTGCTCCCTTATGATAAAATCTACGGTTTTTTTGGCTTTTCAAATATGAATTTACAGTTGACGTTCCAAATTCAAAGCGGAGGTCAATAATGAAATTCTACAATATTATGCAGCCAGAGTGCCTGAGGGCCTAAATAACTTGCTTTTAACGGAGTTTGCGTGACATATAATAGGGCATAAACGTGCAGGTAATGTGAAAAAGAATGTATGTGTATAATTGACTGCACATCCTTCTCAGCAAAATTTCACAGTGAACTACAGTACAAAGAACTACAGCTGCACAAAATAGCAAAGATTGTAAAATATATGGTCAATTTACAGTAAATAAAAGGCTAAACCAATTTTCCAGTGATTAGGAAGAAATTCCAAGGATATGATGGATGACGATTTGAGGCAAAGGTTCGGAGGTGAGGACGAGGTTGCTCCCAGAGTTGCCAGTCTCCTCACGTGTGTCTCACTTATAAGGTGACTATAAAACGTGACATACCTTTTGGTTTTAAGTAAACACTTATTGCAAAATTGAGCTTACTATATAAAAAAATAGTCAAAAATTATCAAAATTGGTTTTATACGTAAATATTGTTACAAAATAAAATAATGTTCCTAATTGAAAAACACATTAATATGTTTTAATGGAACATCCATACATGTAAAAAAGCAATCCGTATTCAACACGCAAATATATTACCAACAAACGTTATTGAAAATAAAAATTTCGATCAATTAAGAAAGTGTCACTTTTTTAAATAGTGCAAATTCCATCGCTTTTACTTAATTTTTCACATAACATGGTATTTAACATCATTAAGACAGTTCATATTACCATTAACATCCAATTACCGGCGTCAAACTCGCCAATTACTACGACTGCTTAAATGTATGGTATCTTCAATTTCTAAATACCTAATAACCCCAAGTTTCGTAGAAGCATAGCTAGACTAGTTGGAAAATTGCTAGGATTGCATCGTCTTGTGCAGTTGGTCGCAGATTGCGTGACAGTTGTAGTGCGCATGCGCTTCACCTGTCAGTCAATGAGCGCAAGAGTGTCGCTTTCTAGCTCGATCTAGCAATAAACACATCACGTTTCTGCGACGAAGCCAAATTGTTGAAGTTTATGTGTACGATTAGAATCAACTAATAACTTATCAAACTTAAGTTCTAGAAAGCTTTTATTCTATTTTTAGTAAACGTTGCTTAGTTTACAGACATGTAATACAATTTTGTAAAATAAAGCACAGGACTTTGTTACCGTAATTTGGGAACCCTGGCAACTGGTGCATTCGTTGAATATTTTTTGTCTTTAATGGAAATGTAATTGTTAAACGTCAAATATTTGTAAAAGCTATGTAAAATTCTTTGAATTCATAAATATATATTTGAGATTTATTAAAAATTATGCGTAAACTTTACAGGCTGACTTAAACTTACATCCGCCGCTCGATTACATTTTCCCGCCAAGATATCTTCTCGCATTTAATTTTAATGAATACAGCTTTTCTATTTTCTACAGAGAGAGTTAGAAGCTTTCTATAAATTATTGTTAAGGTATTAAAACATTCATTGTTTATTCTTGTTAAATGTTTGCCTAGGATAAAGAACTCCAGCGAATATACGTATTAGATTTTCTTGCGTTTAATTTCAAGTACGACTAGTGGCACGAGATTAGTGCGACAAAACAAAAAATAATGATTACTCGTACTGTATTACATTATCTTTTCTTGCACAAGCACATTTTTTCTTCAAATCTAATGAAAATATATAATAGACATTGCCAAGAATGAATAAAACACATAATCTAAGTCATAATACATTGCAGCAAGCGGAAACGTTGTCCGAATGGTATGATGTTGTGTACGATTTATCGCAAGAAGCTGTCGCAATCTGATGAAACGAATTGTGCGCGCGCGCCGCCGCCGTATAAAGTTACGTGTGCGATTAGTATGGGGACGATGTAACGTTCCTTGACTTTTTTCCTTTGGATTTTCTGTTTTGTTTCTTACACACCTGTTAACTGCATTGAATATTGAAAACGTAGTTCAGAAGCTAGAATACACTGCTTACAAGTGGGAGTATACTTTACCGAATTTAGAATAAGATTCATTTTTAAAATGATTCAAACAGGTACATAAACACATTACCATATAATCATCAATAAACCGTAATTTTGATACATTTGATGTTAACAGCTTTAGTTTCTGCGTTCTTACGTATGTCCTGCCGATTAATTTATAGTAAACATTGCTTAGCCAATGTTTCTGTTTCTGCATTTAGTCAAAAAATAAGCGTACATGTACAACGTAGTAGGCACCAAGTCTACTACGTTACGGTGCGACACAAGTGTCATAAAGCCCTTATTCTTTTAATGACAGTAGTCTTTTCAAAATGACAAAACTTGCCGGCAACATGCACAATCATAAACTGCAAACTTTTCTGAGCCATTTACAGAATGCTATCATCATAATTTACATACTTATTAGTAACTCCTCTTGGCACCTCCACTAATAATAATTTTTATAGTTAGCTTAAAAGTAGTATAACAGAATCTAATACAATTAAGCACAATAAATAGATATGATCAAACAAGCCACATTACTGCACATAGAACACATAATAACTTTTTTATCAGAACACCTGCCTAGATCTTAATACGTAACAGTATTGTTGTACAACCGGTTTTAGATGAACCAGTATGGATAAAATTTGTGGGTTTAATTCAAATTATATAAGGCTTCCTACAAGGGATCGCGTGCGCACGCCGTAGGTCAAGAACGAGTCGCTTTCTCTGCGCAAACGCAACTGCGATCTTTATGTTGATTGACTATTTGTCTTGGTTATTAAGTTCATTCCAATATGAATGTGTTTTATAATACATATTAAATAAATGTATACAAAAAAGGTACGTACAATTAAATTTTTTATAAATTTTTGTTTCTATAGTTTCTAACTACAAGTTTTAATGCAAAAATTAGTTTGCTAGGCTGCTCATTTGTTTGTTACCCTTAAAATATAAGTTGTTAATAGTATTCAAATGGACATAGTGTATATCCGAAAAAAAGTACCATTCCCGAGACATGTTTTCTCGTAAACCATTGATTATAAAATTTGCGCAACGGTCCTCCAATATCATTTTCATATGAACTCATACGTGTGGTACGTATGAATTCATATCATATCATATAAAATGAACTCATAAACAACAAACGAACCATTAAAACTAAAACAACTCGAAAATCATTAATATATCGACTTGCTCGCACTCATGACAATCACAATCACAGCCAACTGTTCACAGCCTCGCCATATTTACAGTTTATAGGCCATAACATCCAGGAAGGTGGCATGAGGACTGTCGCAACCCGTCTTGGTACGCTGCTTCTGTCGTACGCTGTGATGTAAGAGTTGATTAAACACATGCCATTAACTTTATGTGTGGACATAATCAGCTTCGTAGTATAGTCGTAATTGTAACAGGGGTTCAGGATATTGCAGTTTTAGAATAAATAGTTTTTGATTTTGTTAGTAGTTAGCGTTCCAGCTTTTTTTGAAATGTAAATATTTTCACCGTGCTTAAAATCTTAAAAAGTTTAATTCATAACATACATTACAAAAATTATTGTGATCTTTATTATTCCGTTGAATAAAAAAAGCGTGAGAAAAACTAATGTAAACAGGTTTTTAGGATCTGAAAGCTTGCAAAAGTACCTTCATGGGTCACAAACGATAAAGTTTTTTACGATAATCTCATAGGCTCTAGTCTTCGACTCATTCCATTCGTCTTGAAGTTACAGAAAATTTAGATTTTCCGTGCGTAAGTGTATGTAGATTCAGCATATTGGCCTTGCAGCGCAATATACCATTCCTATTTATAGGTCTATGGCTAAAATCCATGTTTTAATGTGTGGTTACGTAGACGTACAAGAACGATATATTTTACCTATATTATCAGAAGCTTCATACGTATCTATCATGCATAACGGGCAATCCTAGCATACGTAAGTTCACTAAACGTTGTAATTAAAAAAATAAAACATAAAATTGTCATTTTTATTATAAATATTATTTATTGTATATTGTAACGCGATGCATCGTAAAATATAAAGAGTTTGCGCCTGCAAATCCAATCATTGCATGTAGGAGTTCACAATATTAACATTACGCCTAGTTTAGATAATTATTCATTGCGTGTTTTCAACGATTGGTTCTAGTTTTCAACACGAGTGTATCAATGAATTTTTAAAAACTAGTTGTAGAAAAACTGAAAACAATGATATAAATTTTTATTTTAAATCATTATACAATTAGTTATTTAGTTTAAATTATTGATCTCTGTGAATGTTGTTCTCAACCTAGATAATTTGTTATTAATTGACTTAGACATCAACAAATTCGGATCAAGCACTCGCTTATTTCGTTTCAATGAAATTATTCAAACAGCATTACAGAACATAACAGATGCTACGAACAAAGTGGAAAAATTGTATTATACATATAACCTTTTTGTATAACAAAGAAGTAGTATTCGATAATCAAATTGTTCTTTGTTCAGGGGGAGGGGTAAAGTTGTAAATTGTTAAGTAATTTGTGGTATCATTGGTTTTAGACATTTCATAGGTTTCGTCAAAAATTTATTATTTACCTTAAATTTATTATATTTATGAAATCATGGTGAGTTGAGTATTTATAATTACGTGTTTTGAAACTACAATTATATAAAATAGGTAAGAATGTAAAATGTGTGTTTTAGTAGTTATAAGTTTATTGCTGCTAGGTTCTGACCACCGCTCCGTCTCCCTCGTGCTAGGACCGCCTAACGATAACGCTACCTCTCCTAAGACCTTTACCAACTGGAAAGGCTTTAAAAATACGTTAGTTTCAGCCTTAGAGGCCCCGAACTCTCCACTCGCGATCTCTCCCGAACAATTAGATATCCCGGATAAAATTGATTCACTAGTAAATTCTCTCACTGATGCTATCAACTCAGCCATCAGTGACAACGAAAAGGTTGCTAAGCACGGCAAACCCACGCTTTCCTTAGCCGTTAGCAATCTTATTAAAGCTAAAAACGCGGCTCTCCGGAGAGCCAAGAAATATCCCACGCCCGCCTATAGAACAGCTGCGAATCAGCTTCAACGTAAAGTCAGGTCTTGCCTCGCGGAACTCCGAGACGCTCAGATGAACGATCTCATGGTGAATATCTCTCCGTCCCACCAAGCGTACTATAGCATGGCCCGAGCCTTACGCGTAGACACCGCCTCTCACGTTCCTCCTCTCACTCGTCCCGATGGCACTACTGCCTTTGAAATCGAAGAGAAAGCCGAATGCTTCGCTGACAGCATTGCTGCACAATGCTCGCCCAGCACGCAACCTGCTGATCCCTCACACATCCAGGCGGTGGAGGACGAAGTCCTTCGCAGAGACTCTCTCCCCATCACCGCCGACCCTGTCACAGTCTCTAATGACGAAATCTTGCTTCTCATTAAAAATCAAAAGTCCAAAAAGGCTCCGGGTGCGGATGGAATTTCCAACCACGCACTTAAGCACCTACCTCAACAGATGCTTACCTTGTTAGCTATCATTTTCAATGCCTGCTTCGACCATAGCTACTTTCCAAAAGCTTGGAAAGAAGCGACAGTCATAGGCATTCCCAAGCCGGGCAAACCTCTGAACGTCCCGGCTAATCACAGACCCATCAGCCTCCTCAAGGCAATGTCTAAACTTCTCGAGAGAGTCATACTCTCTCGAATGCGGAACCATCTGTTTCCAACGGATGGCGATCCTCTCATTATTCCCCATCAGTTCGGCTTTCGCACCAAACACTCCTGCCCTCAGCAAGTCCATCGAATCGTCGAGTATATACTTGACGGTTTCTATCCGCGTCGTTATAAAACAGTCGCGGTTTTCTTTGACGAAGGCTTTCGATAAAGTCTGGCACAGCGGTCTCGTTTATAAACTCTACAAAATAGGCTTACCGGATCGCCTAGTCAGGTTAATAGCGTCGTTTCTCAAAGACCGTACATTTCGATTTAAACACGAAGGCACGCTTTCTGCGCCTCGTCCCATAAAGGCTGGAGTCCCTCAAGGCTCAGTCCTCGCCCCTCTGCTGTACACCGTGTACACCAACGACATTCCCATCCCGCCGAAAAGCGTTGAACTCGCCCTCTTTGCCGACGACACCGCACTCTATACCAAAGGCCACAGTGTTCGGCACCTTGTAACCAGACTCCAAAAGGCCGTAAACGCCCTTGGTGTATGGTTTCAAAAATGGCGCATCGATGTGAACCCTGAAAAGAGTTCTGCGATGCGCTTCGACCACAAACGCCGTCGTCCCGATGGCGATCCCCACGTCCGAATGTTAGGCATTCCCATCCCCTGGAAGCGCAGTACTAAATACCTAGGCGTCACATTAGATCCGACGCTTTCTTTCAAGCCACACGTCGAAAGAGTTTCGAAACTCGCTCGTCACTACTTAGGCCGCCTAAATAGCATGTTAGGTAGAAAAAGTAAAATGTCTTTCAGAAACAAACGTACACTTTACAAGGTCTGCGTTAGACCCGTCATGACATATGCCTCGCCAATCTTTGCCCACGCCAAACCCTCCCTCCTGCACAAACTGCAGGTAGTTCAAAACCTCTTTTGCCGCAGGGCCACAAACGCACCGTGGTACGTGCGTAACGCGGACTTGCATAGAGATCTTGAACTGCCTACAGTACAACAACACCTCAAAACACTCTCTGAAGCGTTCTTCAAACGCTCCGAAACCCATCCCAATCCTCTAGTTCGTGATTCAGTCTCATATACTACTCCTGTTTTAGATTCGAAGTTCAAAGTCGCTAGGCCTAGGAATGCGCAAGCGTACTCATCCACCAGACTGTCAGCCGATCTCGAAGCCCTTCTGGCCGCAAATTCTAATTCTAACGTAAATTCTAATTCTAACGTAAATCCTAATTCTAACGTAAATGCGAATTAATTCAATTTTATTTTGCAATTTTTAATTTTTGTTTTAATTATTGATTTTCATTTTGAGCACCTTCAGTGCTATGTATTCACCTTCAGTGCTTTGAGCACCTTCAGTGCTATGTAATCCCAGCGGGTGACCCCTTGTGGGCCCCGCTAGCGCGGCCTCTTTCTCCAATTGGCCGTCGCTCAGATGAAGGCTGAGTGGCAAAAATGCACGAGCCGACAGGGGGTTTTTAGTGGGTATGGTCCTGGTAGGCGTCGGGACGAGTCCCACATAACTCTGGAATCGCGCCAGAGTATGCGTCAGGGCATTTTTATCCGCCTGCCCTTCCCGCGGAGGGGGACAAAAAAAAAAAAGAAGCTTCCAATTGCCAAGTGTACATAGTACGATAAAAAGTTAACTTAACTGTTTAAATAGTAAATAACAAAATGTTCAGGAAATAAAGCCAGAGTTCAACATCTTTTCCAACCATAACGGGCTTTACATGAGACTATTCAGAACTTTTGCAACCTGTTTACTACCTACTGAAAATGTCACAAATAAAATTTTATGCTACAGTTCATTTAAATCAATTTTAGAGAAGGAATAGTTATTGACATTGCTCTGCAATGTCACATAAACCAAATAAACATTGACGTGGTCGCCATATTGTTTATCAGCTCGATCAGCGCTTGAGCATCGCGTGGCAATCGCGCGGGAAATCTGACAACTAAGTGACCGTGAAATTAGATGATTTCGGATTTTTTACTTATTTTAGGAAAAACTATGTTTTGTTGGTTGAGGTACATATGTAGGATCACTTATATTTGAAATTATTTAGTTTCGTTTTGCAAAGTAAATAAAGATGTAACAGATATGAATCATGTACCTATATAATACATGCATAAGAATGCCTTAACACGGAATAATATTTAACGTATCTTTAAAGTTGATTTCGAAAGTGAATCACAGAAATCCTTTCCATTTAATCTTTTAATGTTTAACTAAAGTTTCAAATGCCAAAGTCTCGCTCACAAACAAGTATTAATTACTTTGGTCTAGAATTCTTAATCACAAAATATTATTTAATAGCTGAGTACGTACTGTGCATACTGAAAATTTAAAAAGCGGCGTTTCTTAAGCAAATGTAACTGTGACTATTTCTTGCCAAAGCATAATAATTTTTGCAGCACTAACTTCAAAAAAATAAACTATAAAATAAACGTCATTACTTAAGTAATTACTTTTACTCGGTTAAGGACTATTACTTCATTATGAACGGCTGAAGGATGATTCATAATCATTTACTCTATGAAGAGGAGACTGAAGATGACATCTCAAATCAATTATCTTTATTTTCAAACCATGTCAACTCAAAGAAACCTTTCAACATTCATCATTTTTAGTGCTATGTCCAGCAAGCAATCATCTCTTCGTGCCAAAATCTTCCCGAGACCTGCGTTATCCTCATCTATCTACTTCCAGTCACTTCATTCTGACATTGATTGGTACATCCTGTTGGACACTAGGCACCCTAAGAAAAACTGGTACCTCAAAATTTTGCTCATTACTTTTTTGACAGCTGTCATATCGGCTGTGTTATAAAAAATGGCCTTCGCGTTACGCAGACATTTTAAAGATTAGTGTGCCGTGTAAGTATTTAGATCTCGCGCCTTAAAGCTGAAATGAAAAACCTACATTTTTTTGTTGTAAAAAAATGTAATTATGTCGCTGTAACTGTCTTTCTCACGTCTCAAAATTATGACATAAATTTGTCTAGCAAAATTTATACTTGTTTGTACAATAAGTTCGTTGTTAAGTAGGTATTTAAATGATTGATTGCACTTACTACGGTGAAGACATGCAATATAATTAAATAAATAACATGGACTATGAAGTCCATGTTATGTTAAGTTTTCCTATAATTACGTACCTAATGCCACCTTATTATAAAAAGAAAGATTGTTTATTTAGTTTACAAAAAAAATTTCCGCATTCGAATAGTGGTCTTGATATTCTGAAATAAAATATTAATTGTTACTTGTTGAATACGCAATAGGTCATGTTGAGAACCATGCCTATTCGTTTAGAAATATATATTAGTTTTGATTTTGCCCGCGACTTCTTCAGCGTAGATTTCAGTTTTTACACAATATTATTATACACTAGGTAATAGGTACTGCATGTTATTCTATTAGGTAGTAGAGAAAGAGGTGCAGATAGGAACTCAATGTTTGATCATAGATATCTCAATATAAAATTTATGTATAAACTACATTCTTTGGTTGTTTATGTGGCAGTGACAGAATTCCGCGGCACTAACACTAGCTCATTACATTAGTAGAGTTGTTACCTGTAAACGCGTGCCGTTACAGAGGTTTGGCAGTTGGGAAAAGCAATGATGTGAAAGATTCGGTAATTAAAAACTATACCGGATAGTTAACGGCGTCATCTATGTTGCGCACCATGTCCATCGTGTCGTAGACCAATTTTCCCGTCAAATGAATTTAGCAACATCTAGACTAATTTTTAGAGTTAGATTGCCGTTTCACAAAACCACTCCAGAAGCTTATCCTGTATTTGTGCAACTGCTGGGTTGGTATGATTTATCAATTCCTAAACTGCAGTCACTAATATAGTTTGGGATAATTATCATGCTCTCTGCTGATAGAATGTCACCGTTACCTATTTTAAATCATAGATCTGAAAATTTTGCAGTTGACAGATCAAATATCCACTAACATATTTTTTGGCAGACACCGCAAAGCCGTTAGACCAAGGAACCTTAAATTTGAAGAAATTATTCTTTAGGTGCTAGAGACGAGTTCTATGGCAGAATATTTCTAAATTCAATCTATAAAAGGGGTAAAACGGGGTCCAGAGTTTGTCGGAGAAAGTAAATTGAATAAGCTCTTTACTACGAAAACTTGCACAAGTGCACAGAAAAACAAATAAATGAATCCGTAAAAGTGCGTATGATCCACATTCCTACAATTGTATACTTATTAAAAAAAAAACTTTGGGCATCAAATGATCGTTGATCAATCATATCTAAGCGCTGAAGTTCCAATGTTACTTTCGTAAGTCCCTTTTGTTCACTAGAAATATATGGTAAACACTGTGCTGTCGAATTATGAAATTTACAGTAATAAATGACACTTGAATAACTCCGTTAGCGACACTCAGGCCTCAAAATGCTTAAATATTCTATTGTCTGATCAGAACTTTTTATAAAATTTTACGCATTTTTTGAACAAAGAAGCTCAGATAATTTGTTTACTTAGTAAAGTAAGCATTTTGAAACGTCCATGATTCCTTGATTCCTTGAGTCGCTTACCAGGGCTTATAAGTAAAATGACGCCGAGCCTTTGTATAGAGGTTTCTGGAAGCAATCCCCGGTTGAACCGGTTTTCAAAATATTTTTTTCGCTCTAATACTTGGATATGGTCTTTATTGGAATATCCGTATACTCAACATTTAACGTCAATTATTTCACCTGTCTATATTTTAGGTATTCGAAGAGTTTGGGAATCATATCCTAGATTAGACTAATACATTAGTAGGAGTTTGCACAACCAATCTAAATTTAGCAGCAAATATTGTATCTAGAAGCTAATGGTCATTTAGTAAGCAAATAAATACTTAGTGCAGATTGATTTCTCTATGCATTAATGATTTCCTCTGCTGTGTTTCCTTGCATACTGTTCCATACTTCCTGTTTGTTTATGGTCTTTAATTCGAAGGTAAATAACAGGATTACTTTATGAATGATAAACCGTGAGCTGGTTAATTGCCTTTTATATGTATATAAAATGTTATAATAATTCTTTAAATAGATTCACTTTTGAGGCATAATCTCAATAAGGCTGTAGGATTCAAGTTTGTTTTATTAAGATTTGTATTATTTGCACAAAATACAAATACGTTTACAACATAAACACATACATAAAAGGGTAACAATTTTACGATGTTGGCTGCTTAAGTAAATTCCCCGACAAGTTACTTTTTATGCATTCCAAAAATTGGTATAAAAAAGAAAAGATGAAGTAATTACAGTGAACAGGAGAAAAAAAGGCGTTCAAATATGATAAAACGAAGATTTGATTAAAAGAAGATCGAGTATTTATTAAGATGAATATGTTTTGAACAATAATACGGGTACTTTACAGTTTACTAGTTGTAATGTTATAGTAGCTATTTTCTTTTAATAAATAAATAATTTGTAAAGATTACAAGGAAGAACATCGTTATTTCCTCAGGTTTAGTGAGTTTTTTGCTATCCAGAAGATCAGATATGATCAGAGATTACAGTAAAGTTCAGTTTTAGTACTAACTTTAATACCTACGCAAATCTTCGCGGGAAAACCAACCGCACAACTAAGACGTACATAGGCTGTATTTATCCTTATCTTGGGAAAGAGTTGGAGCCAGAAATTGCGTAAGAGTTTCTCAAATAGCAGTTTAATGACGCCTGGTTTCTCTGCTCATCTAACTAAACTAACTAGGTGACTGTCTTATAAATCCTAGCAATATACAATTGGATTTTGGCGCGTAATTACGCTGCTTGTCCGTTTATAAATTAACGGGCGCACATCAAACGCTTACTAAGAGCTTTTACTTAGGTGAAGTATATATACAGTATAAATTCGCAAAGCATAATCTATACTTAGGAGCGCCCTAAGTAACCTTTTGGCGTCTCTGAGTAACGTTCAGATTTTAAACAAATTAATAAAAAGTTGATTGTCGTGCCGTCACCTAACTGTAGCTTTAAGTTACTTTCATTACCAAGTTATGTCTTATTTTTCTAATACGTAAGACATAAACGCAAGGGCAGTCCAGGCCGTGCAACACAAAGCACGAAGTATGCGATTAGTTAATTATTTTCTTACACTTGTTGATATCCTGCGATTTGCGAAAGCCGTACGTAGTGAGCGTTGTGCGGAACCACTGGGGAAGCGCCGCTGTCATGAATATTAAAAACTTTTCATGACAGTAAGTAAAGCATAAAACGTTCGACCTAACGGCTAGCTGTTTACTTGAATGTCTAGTTCAACCATCCGGGCGACATATACACGTTTTCACCTTACATTACTTATTTCAAGACTAGTTTCTAGTTTCTATCTCTAGTTTTATATATAGTTTTAGATTTTGTCCTCACAATACCGGAAATAAAATAAAAAAAATAAATAGCTAAGGCCGAATATTTGATTAACCGAAATCAAGAGCGTATTTAATTATTTTATTGCAATATATCATGCGCAGATTTATCTCGTATCAAGGCTGACCTAGAAAAATAATTTAATCATAATGGTTGATTAAATAATATATTGACTATTTAAATAACACATAGTTAAAAAATATTCAAATCAAAGATTCTACGAATCTGTTAAGGAAATTCATCGGTATTCTTAAATTAAAATACTTCTCCGTAATTCTTTTAATACCGTCGGCCTGTAAATTATTTTTTGCATATTTTAGTTGTTTATTAAATGATACCTCGCCTGAGCTGTCAAGTCAGATCTACTATGAATTTTGGTTCAAACTATAGTAAATTTATTTATTATTTTTATATTATATTATAATTTATTTTTTTAGTCCCTTCCTTAGTAATATAGACGGCAATCATCTGCGACAGACAAATAGAGGAGCCACCAGTTATAATAATTTTTATTTAGATGACTGTGCTATGACAATTTTATTTTGTACTTTATTCTTATAATAAACCAATTTTGTATATAGTTTTGACACAATCGAAAATTTCAAGCAATAAACAGGTATACCAATTTAGTACTTGCAATCTTTGTAATATTAACACATTCGCACATGCGCCAAGATTAACAAATACATTTTCAGATAGCTCTTACATTGTAGAACATAAAAACCTATTTCGTACATCACCACACTGCAATTTTGACCATTACATACACGACTCTATAATAACGTTAGCACTAACAGCTCACGTGCGAAGACAACCTTGCTCGAGTTAAACGAAAGGTTGCGAATAATTATATTTTTATTAATTAGGAAACTATGGTACCTAGAGTGTACTTTACTATGTATTTTAATTATAGATAAAGCTACTTGGTAGTAAAAAGGTAAGTATTAAATTTTTAATATAAAAAATTACGTGAAATATAAACGAAATCCTACAGCTAAAAAAAAGTTGATTCATGATTGTGATATGATAAATTATATACTCGTAATAGAGAATAAATGTGTACTTAGTTAAGTTTTACCACAACTTATTAACACAAATAAAAATGCCAACTCAAGAAAAGGCCTGCATACGTTTTGTGCGGCTGAACCGTAGTTATCAAATATAATAGCTAAGAACACTCTCGACTTATCTAGCTTAAAAACAATAAAGTGCATTAAAATCTATTTAAATCGGTGGCATGGGTAATATGACAGGACAATTTTTGCGTCAGGAGATTAAAAAGATGTACAGATTTATGTGTGCGGTGGCTCTATGTGTGCGTGTGCATATAAATACGCAACTTAGTTTTGCTGCGTTCCGTTTGCCGATTACAGCGCTCACAGCGCTAAAAGTGCTCAAAACCGTTCCGATTCGTTTGAGCGCGCTAAAAGTGTTATTAGTGCTATTGTAATCGGAACGGTAAATATCGCGCTAACATTCTGATTGTTCGTCGCTTAAGTCTAAAGTCCATTTTTTTATATTATTACAAAAGAAAATTAATAAGCAAGCTTTTAAAATCTTTAATCGACTAATAAATACATCAACAAAGTAACGTCATGTGTCAGTTTTGACAGGCCGCTCACAGCGACCATGCTCCGTAGCTTTGGCACTGTGAGCGGTAAGATGGCGGCGTTTATGACGTGATTGATGACGTATCGATATCACTGTGAGCGCGCTGACGGGCAATCGGAACGGGTATATGAGCGCTGTGAGCGCTGAAATCGGCAAACGGAATGCAGCATTTGTATGGCAGCTGTCAGCTTGTCAAACCGTGTACTTGTCGCTTTTGAGTGCGTGTACAATTAGCACATCTTGTCAAACAAACAACAAATGATTTGACAAATGATTTGAACCATCAATAACGAAATTCAAATTTAATAAAGATAATGTTTGACGGCCGATTAGCGAAGTGGTAAGTAGCCCTGTCTCATAAGCCGCAGGTCCCAGGTTCGAGTCCTGGCTAGGGCATTAATTTGTGTGATGAACACAGATGTTTGATCTCGGGTCATGGTTGTTAATATTTATATGTGTATGTTTATTCTGGGTTCCCCCCCAGTTCGCTGTATGGTCATCCATAACACAAGCTCTGCTTACTGTGGGGCCATACAGTTGGTGTGTTTGTCTGGGGATTAATTAAATTGATATCAAAGAGTCATGAATTTTAATTAGTCTACGTGTTACCCTATTTGATTTTTAGTATTTTAAAGACCTAAGAAAAAGTTCTTTAAATTTAAAATGTATCCTTCTAGAATAAATTACAAAAAGTATATGCGTAATAAAATACTCAAATTTATTATAAGACAACCGCGCAATAAAGGTTTTTATACTCATTAATAAAATAAATGTAAGGTATCGCTAATACAATAAAAAGTTGTACTTAATTTATTATCCTTCCTCAATAAAATTCAAATCACGTTCTAACATTAATCAGTTGAAGCTTGACAATGTGACCAACGTGCTCATAAAACATCTACGAGTCTCTTCTGTGATTATAAGTGATTATGCTAAGCAAATCGAGACTTAAATTCATAATACATAAAGAACATAAATAGTCAGCAAAATCTATACTACAGTTAGCCTAAATCGACAATTTGACAACTCATAGTCAAAAAATATAAAATATAATAAGTAAAAATCCAATTTCCACTCGTACTTTACCACTGCTGTAGTTACATTAGGTATCCTCTTGAAACGATCCTCTTTACGAGGCAAAAACCAACTCGTCTATATCTATACCTATATAATACCAATAAATTCCCAAACAAACACACCAACTGTATGTCCCTAAAGTAAGTAGAGCTTATGTTATGGATGACCATACAGCGAACTGCGGGGGATCCCAGAATAAACATACATATATAAATAGCAACAACCATAACCCGAGAACAAACATTTATATTCATCACACAAATTAATGCCCCGGCCAGGGCTCGAACCTGGGACCGCCGGCGTATGAGGCAGGCCTACTAACCACTACGCTACTCGGTCATCAATAAAAAAACTACACCTATATACTTTTAACCTATGTTATAAAAAGGACAGATTCATTTGTTTACATGAAGTCGATTAGCTTTGAAACTATTGAAACGGTTTTTAAGTATCACCATAATAAACCCACACTTTCCAGGAGTATTTTTATCCCAAAACTCCTATTAGTTCAAGAATTAGCCCACGTAAGCACCTCTAGGAAATATTTGCTTGTATGTTTTTAAATCTGTAATCGATAAACCATGAAAAGTCTCGGTCTGCGTGCGTTCTCGAGCGCACGTCGATCGCAGACGCCTTCCCGCTCTTTTAGCCCCCGCGCTAATTGAGCACCCAAATGTCATTTGTTGTTGTCGTAATATATAATTTCATAGTTGTATACCGTATTAAGTTTCTAACGCCGTTTTCACGGCGGACAGTGGCTCGTTAACCGTACTTCTAATAAGTTTCTAACGCCGTTTTCACGGCGAATAGTGGCTTGTTAACCGTACTTCGTGGTACGTGAGCTTCGTCGACGGGAATTCGTTGTTCCAGGACTTCAAGTGCCGTGTTCGAGTAAGTTATCCGCGTCGTTCTCAACCGCCCTACTGCGTGTAGGGTGGTTTTAGGAAGTTAGTCATCGTTGTTAGGTTCATATATTGTCCCTCCCCAACCCCTCCGCAATGGCTTCCCTAAGCTCTGATGAGATTAGGAAGAAGTTAGTTGATAGTACCGGTGCTGAAGGCATACATATAAATGCTGACAAGTTCCGTTTCCTTGATTCTCTTATCCCGCATATCATGGCGTTAATTCCACCAATGGCCCCTCAGGCCACCCCAGTCCCCCAGACCCCTCTGGTCTTAGGATCTCCAGCGTCCCCTTCCTCCAGTGACATGGAGTGCGAAGTAGACGCCCCTCCGCGACGCAAGCGCGCACCCGCGACCGAGTCATCCTCGGACGCCACCCCAACTGGCCCTGAGTCTCCCTCCTTTACGCTTGTTAAGAAGCGTTCTAAGAAGCGTTCAAAACAAGACCCGGCGCCCTCGACGCCCGTCCCTACACTTCCTGCGGCGTCTTCAACGCCAGCTGCCCCGGTGTCTTCAACACCCGCTCCGGCCCCAACTTCTGTCAAGGCCAAGGTCCCACCACCCGTTTTCCTTCGGGAAAAGGGTAAATGGACTGAGGTCTCGACATTGTGCAATGAGCACAAAATCCATTACATCCGAGCAGCCAACTCGGGTGAATCTATTAAAATCTTAGTCTCGTCGATAGACGACTTTCGAGCTCTAACAAAGCTCCTCACCGATAAGCAATATGCTTATCACACTTATGCTCTGTCAGAAGAGCGTAAGATCAGAGCGGTACTCAGGGGAGTCCCATTCGAATTATCGAACGAGGCTATCCTGGAGGATCTGCAGTCCCAAGGCTTCCCGGCACTCGCGGTGCATAAAATGCACAGCAAGTACGGGAGACAACACCCTCTCGCTTTGGTGGTTCTCGCCAACGTCCCCAAGTCCAGAGAGATCCTCAAAGGGGTTAGCACTATATGCGGCCTCTCTGGGATCTCGATCGAGGCGCCTCATCACCGCGGTCATCCCGGCCAGTGCCATCGGTGCCAGTTGTACGGGCACGCGGCGGCCAACTGCCGCGCACCGCCCAGGTGCGTCAAGTGCCTGGTCCCGCACTTCACTAAGGAGTGCAATCGCACTCCTGAAACTCCCTCTCCTCCCGATTGCGTGCTTTGTGGCCAGTCCGGCCACACCGCAAATTACAAGGGCTGCCCTCGTGCACCCCGTTGTATGCGCTCCAATTTCAAAAGGGCGGCACCAAAACAGGCCCCGCGCCTTTCCCAAGAAAACTTTCCGCCGCTGCGTAGCCGGGTTCCTCTGGCTGCAAAGCCTACACAGTCTAGGCCTGCCCCAGAAAACTGGAGGCAGCGCCCCGCATCGAATCCCATCCCGGCTCCTCGCCCATACAAACCCACTCCTCAATCCTCCGTAGCAGACGATATGCGTATCGTCTGCGACGCTATAAAAAATGTCGATGTTAGCGAAATCGCAGTCTTAGCCCGTAAACTTAGGGCTTCACGTACTCCGACAGAGCGTTTGCTAGCTCTGGCGGAGCATAGTTCCCTTCTCAATTCATTGTAGGTTCATTTAAATGAATTGATCCCTAAATCATGCTTCGGCCGACCTCTGCCCAGCCCCGGCTTCACCGGAGGCTGCCCAGAACGGCCACCAACTCATGTCCCTTTGAGCACCTTCAGTGCAACTTTCACTACAGGTGGAAGACCCGCTAGCGGGTCTCTGCCAGCGCGCCCAACTTCCCGACGGGTGTCGCTTCCGATGAAGGCTAACGGTAATAACTACAGCCAACAGGTGGTTTTTAGTGGGTAGGTGCCATTCTGGTGAGTCCCACATAACCCCCCCGCAGAGGAATTTACCTGCGGGCGGGTATGCATGACGCATCTTCCACCTCCCTCACGCGAGGGTGCCTCGGCAGCAAAAAAAAAAAAAAAAACCATGAAACTACTAAATTGATGTTAAAAATGATCACATCATTATAAAAGTAATTTATGTAAAATTATTTATAAAATAATAGAAATTAGATACTACGGGATCAGGGGTTACGTGGATGAAACAGCACACAGACTATTACACCTGTCATTTTAGAAGTTTTCTCCAAATTTCCTCTACTTGACACAACATCAGTTGAGGATTTTGGTATTTATTGTTGACATTTTTGGCATTTTGACAGTTGACATTGAGACTTGAGGACATTTTTCAGGCCGTACCTCACGACGTACCTTAAGATTATTTAGTGCTTGTCAAATTCTTGACAAAGTTTGTTTTCAGCCCTTGTCCAGGACTCATAATCATTTGAATTTTTTCATGAACACATACAGGATAGTTTTCAATTCACCCATACTAACAGTTTATTTGACATATAAATTTGACCTTAGATGAACATTACCAACATAACATAAAGTGCAGCCAACCTAATTATAAAAATGACGTCACTACTCCACTCAACCTCATTGGAGGAAAGTTTAAGGACGGACAAAACCGTGAGATTTGAGAAATTCCTAATAACTTCCTTAGCTTACTTGAGTGGAGGAAATTTCGAGTAAAATCTTTAGGAATACGGGTGCTAGTATGAAATAAATTACTTGTGGACTGTAAATATAAATAATCGAATCTATAATGGTATCATGGTATACTTTAATTACGCACATTAATTAGACCGTCACAAGTTTAATCGAGGACGCAAGTGATATCCTATAACGTTTTCGAAACAAACATTTACAGTCAATGCAGATTGATGTTTTAATTCTATGACACAATTATACAAGAATACGTGCGCAGGCGCTTAATGCGGCGTATTGTTCCATTGGTTTATTGAGTCAAAAAGTCAAGTACGGCTTAGAATACTTTGATGTATCGAAGTTTATTTGTTACTTAGTTTTCATTGAAAATTATATAACCTAGAATTTTATTATAATATTTATTTATTTACACAAAATCTTTAAACCTTCACATTATTATTAGAGGAACCAAAAATTGCAGCATTTTTAAAATGTTTCAACATATTTATGTTGATTGAGGTTGGTTTTGGTGTCGTCCTTAAAGCTAATTTTATTATAATGAGAAACGTATGAAACTAAATTTTTAGGTGCGTAACATGGGCGGCTGTGTTATGTTAATATTACTTAGATAAAAACATCTATAAATCCCGCTATCATTATAACCCCTACGGCTTGATACCCCAAGATTACTTAGACTATGTTGCCTTTGAATAATGTAATAATGACTCTCCAATGGAAAAGAAATTGAAAAATTTTTGCCGCGTTTTAAGGGTCTATTGATTAAGTATAAACAAACAAACGATCAAGTAGTTTACTTTATAGGTAATTAATTCTTTTAAATGTTTAGTTTACTACTCTCAAAGCGCTATTAGCGCTATAAATCTCTCTATTAATACCTATGTGAAATCCCGTTTATTGTTCGGTGGTATTTACTATTCAATTCTTCAGTTATTGAGGCAAATAAGCAGTGCGAACTAATTATTATTAGTTTCTAAGGAGAACCAAATTTAGCATTCTAAATGTACATTAATGGCCCTTAATTTAACACTAAGATAATACATTTGACTAATGTTTTCCTTTCGTCGATGAATTCTTAAATGCAGTAATTCATTTAATAGTGCGTCGTGCGTTAAATATTTTTCACTTTACCTGTTAAAAGCCTATTATTTTGTGTAATTAGTTAATCGACTGGCGAATGTTGTAAAACATTATTTTTATAACAATTGGTTATTTTAATATGTGCATATCAGAGCATTTTTCCATAGAATAATATATTAAGTAACAAGTTTACTTTCTCCGTGCTACATCAGTCCATAATATTCTTACATGTAATTTGAAGAATTGTAGGCAATCTTTTTTGGCATAATGAAAAGCTATTAAAATAAAAAATAGATATTCTACATATATACTTTTTATGTTATTTTTGATAAAGGAGACATATGGTTTCGCAAACACGCTGATACATAGAATTAAAGGTTAAATTATTCTTATTAAGTTTGTTTAACTGTTGTCATTTCATGGATCCCTGTTTTTACAAGTGAACAAAAACATAAATATAATAATCAAACAGAGAAAAAAACCTTCCATTGCAAAGCCATAATCTAACTGGTATATAGACTTGAAAAACATGGCTGTCACTGATTTAAGAACAAATGTTCTTTCGTTTTCTTAATAATCACATATTTGAAACGGGGATCTACGAAAATGAAACAAAAGCAGAAATGCATAGCGCTTGTTACATCTAAACAATAGTCCTTCTACTGTATTGGTTAGAGGTATATTAATATCCAGTACCAGCACTGCATGTTTTTTTTAATGGGGTTAGGCACTGCGCTGTCGTTTCTGAAGATCGTTCGTGTTTGAAAAAGAATTTCATTGATAATGTGTTACGTGAAACTGTTTAACAATGATCATAGTTCACAATCATTTTTGTAAGAACTATTTAAAAAATGTTTTAATCAATTATTCCTACCATTTGTTTTACTTGCTGTCTGCTAAAATCATAAAAAGAAATGTAAATCCATAACTGGCAGTCAGTTTTATATAGATATTATTTAATTAATGTATTATTTTAAGAGCTCTGGATTTCGTTTTAATTAAATATATAAATAAAATCATCAAATAGGTAATAACAACACTTTGGATTATTTCACGTATCTGAACATCCAACTGACACTTGTACAAACAACACAACAAATCAGAGAAAAAGATGCAAGCACCTACTTTACTTAAAAACACAACCATTTTTTATAAACGCCTTTTATTGTATTATACGATCAAACCAAGGGAAAACAATACTCACACACTATAAAAAGTAGAGACATTCTTTAATTTATCGGGTTATTTATCCAAGAAATTGCAGAATACGTCTGCTCGCTTGACTTTACACTAAAACCATAATGCTTTCATTGGGCCGCGTAATACACCATTGTTTTTTATGGTACAGCCTCAGGTAAAACTTTTTTTATAATGAAAGCCCCTACCTGAGCTTTTAAAGCTCACGATAATTTATTACCTAGCATTGTGAATACAACTTCAGGTGGTTTCAACGCTTTATACAAGTAATACTATTCTGTATCGCATTGTGAAGGTTGAAATATTTCGAATAAATATAAGTACCGGAAACGTCAACTGTTTTAAATGATATTCAGCAGGTTGTTTTTCAACGTATTATTTTATTTTTTAATTCCGAATTTCCGTTTCAAATTAATTTGAATAGATTGCTTAGTAAAAGTAACGATTTCTAACATCGATAAAAGGCGCTTTTATCTCGTGATTTCTAATTTATTGCCACTATTGTCGTGAGTTTCGAACTCTGTATTGTTTTATATTCTCAAATAACCAAGTTCATTGCCTATTTAGCAATCTAGAGAGTAATTTTTTATAATATGACTTTATAATTGTTTAATCTGATGAGTTTATAAAATGATTGAGTCTACAATTAAGTCTAAAAATGCAATATTTTATTCGTATGCATGAATTCTTAAACTCTTATATTATAGACAATCGTCCAACTCATTCAAGGATCCCAGCATAAAAATAATATTGAGGAGGAAACATCATCCATGATCATCACTAGATAAATATTTTATCCCTACCGGGAATCTTGTGTCTTTGGCTTCGAAGGTAGAGCCGACTTTATACCTCATACTAGCTTAAGAGAGTTTTATTAGATAAGATGCGAGGGCATATTCTAGGTTAACACATGTCAAATACTATGTGTTTGAAGTATTTCGTTTTCAAGCAACGTCAAAATGTGTGCGTTAATAACCCAAAATTATAAAACTAACAATCACATTTATTCAATATTTTAGTAAATTTAAAGAAAATTAAAACTTAGGAAACGTTTAAGTGGCATTGATTAAACAAAAATTATACATTCAGCATTGAGAAACAAAAAGGTAGTTTACAAATTACCAACAAGGGAATTTATCTTAAACCTGAATTTATTTATATATGTTAATAATGAAATTTGGTAAACATTTAACATTAATACAAGGAAATTAATGATCAAGCAGGCCAGAGTTAATGCATACTTTAATAGAAAGGTAAAAGTGTATTTAATTATTTGCCCCCATTTATCCTAGCGTAATATTGTCATCAACCCCTAAGTTGATATGGGCAGTATACTACGCCGACGCTTGGTTCACGTGGAACTATACGCTTTTGTTTGCTTGACACCGTTTAGTTTGTCTCTCGAAAAAGCCTTCAAAAGTGTAGGTATATGATTTAACATTACCTACACTTTTCTCTGAATGTTTTGTCTCTACATAGATTTAAATAAATGTTGGTTTCAGTAAAATTTAAACTAAATTTTATAAGAAAAAATACTAAGAGTGCTGTTGAAATTTAATGTCTGTCCAAAGAAACTTGAAAAAAAAAGAGCATTATAAGCGTTTTTTTAAACCATTGTTATAGAGGGTAAGCTTTGTTTGTTTATTATTTATGAAATGGATTGTTACTAAACCGATTTTAAAGTGTCTTAAACTATTTGATAGGTGTATTAGCCCTTAGCAGCAAAGGCTAAGTTTTATTCTGGAATTTCCGCGAGAAAGGGGTGAGATACCCCACAGGATCTATAGCTGTAGATTTATTTTTATTTTAGTACAACGTAACTATTTATTTTCTGCGTAAGCTGTTATAGATTTTTTTTATTGTTTTTTTAATTGTTTATTAGTAGTTCTAAATAAATTGAATGTTCCATTCGCAGTTTATTATCATATGGCACCTACGAAATAAATTCTTTCGCTAAGAAAATTGTGATTAATAAAAAAAACAATGTCATATTTTTTTTAGTAACGTACTTTTCTGTTTAGGAAAAAGATGTTGTCACCAAAACGATTGTAGAGCCGCTGGGCTGGGTGTGTAACACTTTTATAAATTATTTGCCGCAAACACCTAAATTGTCTTCGTGAAAGTGAGTCAACGACGGACGTTCTACGAGCCGTGTGTTGTAACAAGTGAACGAATTGCAATTGCAGCCAGCTACCGAAACATTCATGCAACTAAAACTAAAAATAAACTTTTAAGAAATAAATTTAAAAGAAAAAACAAAACAATAATACCTTTCCCAGTTCCAAAAAAAATCCTTCTCTAAAAAGTTCAAATATCAATTCAGAAACACACTGGTCGAAAACACGTCACTTTTTAAATCACCTCACTTTTTCAGAATACATGTTTAAACTTGGAAGTCGTTCGGTCAGAGCATGCGGTAGCGCGGCGCGTGCGACTGGCGGAGAGTTCGCGCGTAGTTTGGCCGTGTAGTGCCCCACTCCCAGCTACCCAGCCTGCTCGAATGAATCCAGATAAGGACCAACTTCCCGTTGCGCTCCCTAATCCTTTAAATACCGTGGAGTCTTTGAACCTCTTTTCTCGACTCTATGTCACGAGTTTATCTTACTTTTAGACAATCACGTGGCTTGCGTATGCGCAGCGATGGAAACGTGTAATTAATATTTAAAATTCGTAGGTAAAATAATTATTGACACGTTGTTTTGTTTGTTTGAGTTTATAAATTTAAGATTAAAATCGAATTAAAATATGGATTACCACCCTTTGTGTGATAAATAGCAATTTTTAAATTGTGTTTTTTGTCTGAATGTGCTTACAGAAATATAAAATGTGCTTTTAAATTTATAATTCTTACATATTTAAATTTACAACGTTTAATAGAATTATGTTTGTAATGCTAATCGAAACTGACATAAAACCAATAATATATAAAAAAAATAACTGGCATAAAAAAAATACGTGTGGATTATTTTGTAAAGCGCTGGTGTTGTTTGAATAAATTACAATGTGCTATATTGTCATATTTAATTGTTGTCTAACATTTAATACACGGAACGAAATGAAACACACGTAGGGAACCATTTGTTTTTTTTTAACCTTTTGTGTACCTACTTAATTTCCATAACTACGTGAAGAATAGAAATAATAGCTAATGGAAAATACTGAATTCATGAACGAAAACAATTACTTTCAATATGAATATTATTTATATTAGTGTCTATATTGTACCATGCCAGATGTATTTCCCACGAAGAGCTCTTTTTTATAGAACCCTCTCTGACTGTGATGGCTTAACATGTCAATATAATTAAATGAACCTACAAGTTTTCTTTATCTGAAATGTAAACGCGTGTTCATAACGATATTAAAAGTCCGAAGCCATAGTAAACAACACACCATCATTTTTTTTAAATCACAAGTATTTGCCATGTTTTGCATAAATCGTATTGTTAAGTCATATAAAAGACTATTTTGAAACCAATATTACGTGGCATAGGCACTAATAGATCCACTGATCGTTTTTACGAATCGCGAAGAATAGAGGCCGCTGAGTCCCCGGTAACCTCTAATGGTTTCTTAAGGTTTTCCTAAGTATAGATTTTGCTAAGCAAGTTAAGACTTATCTAGGTCCAGATTCATTTAACAAAATCTGTACTTAGAAGCGCTTAAGTTGCCTTTTTGTCGTCTCTGAGTCCGACCATTAGAGATAAATCAAGGTCCTATATCTGAGATATGCCGCTTTATGTGACTGAAAAGACCAATGCAAATGCGACACCATTTTAACCTCGCACAGTATTAACCAGGGAATTTATTTCGGGAAATATACTCAGTTGCTTATAATTATCTATATCAGCTGAATAATATTGAGACGCTTAGGAAAGAAATGTAAGACAAATGCCTATTAAACGTCACGTAAACGAAAACCTACTATATACCACTTTACCAATAGGCTCTGAGGATACTATCGCTCCAGGCGATCGACACCAGGTGCAGTTACTACCCGCTCTTTATTTATCGTCTATCTAAAGAAACACATTGCCATACTTTTTGTACTTAATACACCATAGCGTAACCAAACTGTAGGAACACATTTTTGGCGTCCTGTACCAAAAATCACAGTTCGCTTAAAAATATCGTAAAATATTTTTTGGTGTTCAAGAACGAATTCTATATTTTCATCAGTATTTTATGTCAATATAAAATTACGTAATAAACCAATTTAAACTTGTTATTATGCTTTCTTCATTAGCATTAGAATATCAACTTTAGATTATACCAACACTTTCTTTCTCAATAAGATACCCAATCTAAAACGTATGTAGGCAAATAAAGAATTGTGCTCTTTATATTTTTTCAAAATTTTTGTGTAAGACTCAGTGTAAGGATGGCATTTAAATCAAGCTATAGAATAAATAAGAGAATATAAGTCTATTCTATTTGTTTACACAGGCAATACCTGGGATTTAAAAAAATTATACGAAACCATGAATACGATGGTATTTCTCGCACTTAACTAGTTTTTTCTCTACAAGTGATTTTATCTACCTGTATTTGACAATAGTCATGGTATTAAGTTTTTGTGGTTGCCACAAAACAACACAATACTAACTTGCTTGGAACAATACTGACTATTTCTGTATAGATTTATTTGTGTTACTATGAGTATTTAAGATAATGCTTCATATTGTTATTATTGTATTAAGCGCAGAACGATAGATATCCGCTAGGCAGATGACTAGCAGAGTACCGTCTTCATCTTTTCAACACTTATGACCTAACAAATATTGAAAAATTTAGTAAGATGTTAAAATATAACCTAACATCTTTACACAAAATATATTTTGAAATAAATATAATTTGATGTTAAAATATAACCTAACATCTTTACACAAAATATATTTTGAAATAAATATAATTTGATGTTAAAATATAACCTAACATCTTTACACAAAATATATTTTGAAATAATATAATTTGATGTTAAAATATAACCTAACATCTTTACATAAAATATATTTTGAAATAAATATAATTTGATGTTAAAATATAACCTAACATCTTTACACAAAATATATTTTGAAATGTATTACAAACTTAGCACCTAAAGAACTATATTCCTGCTTAAAAGTTTGTAAAGCTTCCTGTCTCCACGTGCTTTATAACTTTGATCAAGCTTTTGTCCCACATATTATTGCCACTTAAACTTGCTTTGACAGAGATCACGTTTTTGTGAAACTGTATCCGCTATTTAAGTTTTTATTCTTTTGTATTACACGTGCTGCTATTATTGTTAAATTCATTTAAAACCTTTATTGAAAAATTGAGAATATAATTAAAGTTCTGTTTTAAACTTCAATTTAATAAAAATATAAATCTGGGGCTTGTGATCGAAGGATACCTCTGTGAATATTTTTGTGACTTGACTAGAAATATTTCTTTGATCCACGTGCTGAAAATATATGAGAGTTGCATTGAAAGAAGGCACATATGTACACACTAAAATAATGATATCTTCTCTACTGACGGAACTTTTTGTAAGTAGAACAAATAGATTATAATATAATAATATATTATAGTATATTATATATAATAATAATAAGATAATAATTATAATATATGATATGAAATATAATATAATAATAATGAATAATAATAATCTTATATAGAATATCTTTATATTAATTTTAGTTAATATTTAGAACACTGATGGTTATCAGTCTATATTGTAACTTATAGCATTGAATAAGTTACATAAAGAGAGTAAAGTTACAATAAACTAACAATTAAATGTTTAAATTGTTACCATTATTTGCTAACTAAAGAAACCACAGAAGAACATAAAGTGGTACCTATTGTGGCTGTTTAAACCAGCTACACTTATAGAACTGTATATCCTGGCATGCATTCCTGATGATTGGATCGTTAGTTACCCGCAAGTATCATATAAGAAAGGATTTTTAAATATAAATTTTAGGGGGCACCGGGTCCCCACCCGGTTTTACGGTTGGGGCAACTTTGTGTGAAAATTTGAAGCGGATCTGCTAAATGCAGCTCCTGGACTCAGTGACGTCAACTGGTTACTAAAGACACACCAAAGAATATAATTTGCTTAGCGAATGTGTACTTTATCTACACCAACACCATGAACGTAACTTGCGGTCAGCCAGCAACTTCTTGCTGGCAACTCCTCGTCACGGTACCCACTTTTACCAGCAGTCGTTCACGGTGAAAGCAATTTCTCTCTACCCTCTCCTCATCACCATGTTCAAAGAATAGAATCTTTTAAAAATCAGCTAAAGAACTTTTATCTTTCACAATGATTCGTACAATCTTTCATGATTTTCCTCAAAATGTATGCATATGTATGTATATCTATGTAAGTATTGTAGTTTTATGTAAGTATATGATATAAAGGAGAAACCCACATTCCCATACATCCTTTTGTTGAGTTAACATTATGAAATTTAAAGCTACAGATAGATATAATATTATCAACATAATAAAGAAAGTTTCAGATCATTTTGCAATTTGAAAACAAAGTTATAAATACTATGGTAAGAAGAATTAACAGTAGTTGTTGTACTAAGGCTACATGTTTTTTGAGCATTATAACTAATACACACAGTTCATTAACATATATTTGTTAGTTCAAATACAGCAAATCAATAATTGTCAAGAAAATATAAGCATCCTGTTCATTGATATTACATAGTGGAGACCCAATTGAATTACTTATTTCACTTTTTTTATAGAGAGCACTCCTGACGCACGAAAATAAATTCAATGAACGACTGTTGGCGAGTTGACATATGCTATATGACATACTACTGTGATGCCAAAATAAAAATAAAAAATCCAACATATTTTTCAAATGTTTTTTTGTTGATAACTTCATAAAATGTGTAAAAATGTTTTTATATTCGTGTGAGAAAATCAAAAAAGTATTAAGCTTATTTTTTTTATGAATTCTTGATATTTCCAAAACAATAAACATAAAAATGAGAAGACGCCGTAATCACAGTACATTCATTTCAATTTATTTTGTTTCACAGATCTAGTATTTTTGTAGCTTTTTTATGCAAATATAGAATAATTTTATGCATTTTTTAACATATACTTCGTTTTGTTAACCACCAAGCCCACAACTTTCTTCCTCCTTTATGTATATATAATTTTATTATTTATGATGTGTTTTTTTTTTGGTTTATTTTAAAATTGCACTGCCCATCAGTCTGTAACTGTTTAAGATATTTCTCTTCATTTAAGCAGGGTTGCCTAGAAGAGATCGCTTTGTAGTGGTAAGACCACCCAAATTGCATTTCTGTATTTTTAACATTTTGTATATTTATTTTTGTTGTTTTTCTTTTTATTTAAAGTGTTTATTATTATTATTTATCTATACTTCATTTAAGTCTACTTTTGCTGACCATAATCTGTATTTAAGCGCACCTAAAGTAACCGTTTGATGTCCCTGAGTGTGCCCGTAAAGCCCACCAAGTTCTATTTATTTGGTTAGTTCAAATAATAGTCCGGGAGGTAGCGTTGCAAATACAAAAGTCATAGTAAGCCGGCTGATGTTAATAGTTATAGTTGATATTATATTACTAAAAAGTGAACCGACCGTCAGCTGCTCAAGTCGCGGTGGCTGTGGAATTCGGAGGTTGCGCAAGTGGTAAAAAATAAAAAAAATTTAAGTGATAGTACGCCGGCTGAAACTTTTTCCATAAATAGTTGTTATCATACTGACCTGAAAAAAAATCGTCAGCAGCATAGTGGAGGGAGGATTATGCGTCAGCTGCTCGCATGAACTTAAATTTTTTTTATTTCTTGCCACTTTCCCAATTAGCCCATTCCACACCCACCGCGGGTGCGCCACCTGTCACTTGGTTTAGTTGTAAGTTATTCGAGATGTATTGAAAAAGATGGCAAGCAATCGGCGTAAAATCACTGCCCAAAATGCAACGCTACCTCCCGGACTATAATGACCTATGAATTAAATTAAACATGTTCCGCATTAATAAAGAACTAAACAATCAATCGTATCTGTCAACGAAATGAGCAACCCAATCAATTTACCGAATACAATTATCTAACAAAACAAACTTTCTATTCAATAATAAGAGTTAAAAAGAAACAACCATACTTTTATTCCAAGTGAAGTACATTCCGTTAACCAGAACCTCGCTTGCATAATTTATGCGCGAGCGCATTAGACTGTTACAGTTTTTGTTAAAAGAGCGAAATGATCTCTACCACATTGTAGATGTGGTCTCGATGTTCGTTGATCTAAATAATATGAATTAAATATTTAAGTAAAATTGAATATTCTATTTATTATAATAAGTCATGACTAGCGTTTATATGCAGACCACCCGCGTTGTTCGATTTTTTCATTTTGGAAGGAATGGCTTGTTTCGCCCTCGTACAATAATCCCTTCTTACTCGTATGTTATAAAAAAAATTATATTTTCTTTGAGGGCTGTGTGGCATCAGTGGTAGTAGCCCTGCCTCATACATCAGAGATCCCAGGTCCTGGTTCTACAGTCCTGGTTGGGGCATAATTTGTGCGATGAACACAGATGTTTGTTCTTGGTTCATGATTGTTTGTATATTTAAATATATTTATGTTTATTCTGGGTTTACCCCAGTTCGCTGCATGATTATCCCTTGAATAAAAGCTTAGCTTACTTTAGGGCCATACGTTGTGTTCGTACGGGGGTTAATTTATTTTTATTATATTATCTTTATTCCACCATATTTATGCATAAGCAGTTTGGTAAGATATCCACAAAGAAGAAGTGCTATTAGCCGATGGTTTGTCTCTGTGACTTGCGTCTACTTTCCAAAAGCTTGGAAAGAAGCTACAGTCATAGGCATTCGAAAGCCAGGTAAACCTTTGAACAACCCGGCTATTCACAGACCCAGCAGCCTCCTCTAGGCAATGGGCAAGCTTCTCGAGAGAGTCATACTTGCTCGAATGAAGGACCACCTGTTCCCAGCGGACGGTGACCCCCTCATTATCCCCCACCATTTCGGGTTTCCTGCCAAGCACTCTTACCCTCAGCAAGTCCATTGAATCGTCGATTACATACTCGCCTGCTTCTCGCGGTATTCTTTGATATAGCCAAGGCTTTCGACAAAGTCTGGCACGCGGGTTTAATTTATAAGTGTGTACAACACAGGCTTACCCGACCGACTAGTCAAACTAGTCGGCTCCTATCTTAAAGATCACACCTTTCGTTTGGCACGAAACACGAAGGCACGCTCTCCACCCCCCTTCCCCTCAGGACGGGAGTCCCTCAGGGCTCGGTACTCGCCTCTCTATCATACACCACCTACACCAATGACATACCTATCCCGTCAAAAGGTGTTCAACTCTCCCTCTTTGCCGATGATACCGCCCTGTACGTCAAGGGTGATAAAGTCGACACGTGGAACGTGCGTAACGCAGACCTGCACAGGGATCTCGACATACCTACAATACAACAACACCTTAGGACGCTCTCCAACACTTTCTTCAAGCGATGCAAAGAGCATCCTTACCCCCTCATTCGCAAGACAGTAAATTACACGGCCTGTTTGGTATGTTGGTAAGTAGCCTTGCCTTCCATGCCAGAGGTCCCGGGTTCGAATCCTGGTAGGGGCAGATATATTTGCTTTCTAGTCATGGATGTGTATTTACGTTTATTTAAGTTTATTTCTAATATTTATATATAAAAAAAAATATTTACGTGTGTTTATATATTTCTTAAGTTTATTTATCCGTTATCTAGTATCCATAACACAAGTTCTTTAATGATACTTAATTTGGGCTAGATAATGTGATGTGATTGTTAGAAATATTTATTTATTTATTTATTTACACTGCTCCGTCCATGCCGTCGAGGTACAAAGTCCGTAGACCGAGAAATGCGCTCTCGGCTCCCCCCGATCAGCTCTGGTTGAATCTGGACCAGCTGAAGGCTGCTCAGGCCGATTAATCATCACCCAAACTGTCACTTGCACCTTATGTGGTTTTTGTTCTCAGCGGGTGACCCACTAGCGGGTTCCCGCTTGCGCACCTCCCTCCCAACCGGGTGTCGCTCCGATGAAGGCTGCTCAGCATTGCCATGCCACAGCCAGCAAGGTGGTTTTTAGTGGGTAGGTGCCACTCTGGTCAGTCCCACATCACCCCACAGTAGCCGGTATGCCTGCGGTCGTATGCATGACGCATCTTCCACCTCCCGCACGTGAGGGTGTTGCTTCGGCGACAAAAACAAATTAAGCCACGTCAGAGGCCTATGGGGATTCCAAAGGCGGCTTAATCAACTCTGACACTAGAGGCCGCCACACCCTCACTCTATAAGTATAAGTATTCACAATATGTGTTGATAGACATGTCTTAATACAGCAAAATAATATGTTCAAGCTCATTACGTGGCAGCAGTAAATGCAAATAAAAACAAGCAAGCAAACAAAAATTACTTGTATTGCAATAACTTTTTTATACGTATATTTCAATTAGGAACTTGATCTCAAATTAAATTCTGAATTCGTCATTAAGTTGTAGAACAATACAAGTTAAGTCTTAAATTGAACTAGCATTTTGATAATTTATAGTAGTTATAAAAAACAGGCAGGATAATTTAATCAAAATACGTAAGTTTTATCAAAAGTGAACTTTTTCCTCTCATATTAAAAAGACTATTAAGTAAGTAGTTCTAAAGATCAATATTAAAGTAAAACTGCTACGAGTATATAGCTGTTCAACAAGGTAAGCCACTGTAATTATTACAACATGCTGGTTATAGCCAACCGAGTTTGGATCAAACCAATTTATAGGAATTTATCGTTTAATCTCGAACAATATTGGCAAGACAGGTAATTAATATAGTTTTATTTAATAGTGTTTTCGTATCTACCTTAGTCTAATAGTCAACATCGGGGAGTCCGACAGCGATTCGATTATAAACAATTTTAATTCGAGGCTTTAATAAATTGTCTATTTTTAAAATAACAATAGTTAAATCGATAACTACAACAGTTTTAGTCAAAATGCACAATTAAAAACATTTACTTACGTCGAATCACGAAAAGAATCACGTATTTGTTTTTTTATTTTTTGACCTACTTATGATCATGGGTATAGATTGAAAAATGATGGTTTACAAGATTTTAAACCGAAAAATCGATATTTGCTAAAACATTCTGGACGCTTGTTTCGTTGATAGCCGATATTGCAATGTATTAGAAATTATAGATGTGTCCTGGCCATATAGTAGAATTGGCCACATTGTGAAATATTCGATAATTTCATGAAACTAGACCATTTCATGAAATAATCGAATGTCCATTGGCCACATTATGATGTGGCTTGGCTAGATTAATGATGAGACATCGTTGGTCAATGTGGCCTGTCTTTTTTAGTTACGTTTAAATAAGGGCGCTTCGCCGGGCGCTGCCGCACACTCGCCTGGGCAATCTTTATTGACCAAATCATCAAACGATTGCGTTTCAGCTATGTGGCCAAGTATAGTTCTAAAGATTTGACAACGACAAGTACGTCTACTAACAATTACATAATATGTACGTGTATTATATACGAAATACGGTTTCTTAGACATAAAGTATTAAAACACGTAAATAACCACTTGTGACGTTATTGAATAAAATTAATTACTTATAAATCAAAGTTAAGTAATTACTAAAAGCAGATAAGCATTATTATAAAGCCAAGTGATAAAAATATTAATGTATGAAATAAAGGTCAGGATTAGCGTTATCTATCCTAAGTAACAAATTCAAGTGAGCGTTTAAAAAGTACAGGGGCTGATAGTGATCTAACGATTATCACGTGATATGCTCCACACAGTTTACGCGTTTTCTTTAGCGTTAGCGTTCATAGATCGAAAATTGGCTAGGGCCCCTGCGCGCGTAAACTATCGGATAGCCAGAATGGGATCTCCGTCTAGGATTCCAGTATGGCGTACGGCTTTTTCAGTCGCCATGCGAGAACTATATGCTGTTATACGAGCTAGCTGCACTAGCTTGTTATAATAGTCCTCGTTTAGTTAACTCGTAATGTTTGCAAAATTCCACAGGCGACCTCTTTAGGCACGTTTCTTTCTGTTTTCCGAATCAGTTTAAATATACAATTTCGTAAAGCTTGACAAGGCCAAATATGACGTTGACTAACACGCCAAATAAAATAATTTCTCTGGTTTGTAAGAATGGCTTATTGTAATGCACCTCAGGTGCACATTACACATTAACCATTTATATATGAACTTAATCAATACATTACCGGAATAGTTTTACACAAAAACACGAAGCATTTCAAGAACCGGTCAAACATTAAACTTATAACCTCGCTTACACGTATCCTTAAAAGTGTAATTGGCGAGCAAGTTCACAGCGTTAAAATCTCGTCTCTTTATTGCCACTGGCAATAATACTTGACCTTACTCCAGTCTCAAATTGCTTAGAGACAAGATCTACGACGTACTTACGTGGGTATGGTCTAGTCATTTTGATAATTTACCAAATAGATCTAGAATGTTAGGTAAGTTTGACTTCCTAGGTCAATCGTTGGAAGGTAAGGGACTCTACACACTGGGTAGTGAAGTCATAATTAGGTAGTTAAAAATAATATAGTTCAAGATATTCTGATTATATTAAATATGAAGAACCATCATAATGCACTTTAACATTACATCTAATAAGTATATAAATTGTATAAGGTATATATAACAATACAATATTATTAAATATTAAAGTATAATATTTTTTACTTTAAAACTTAGTTTTGGCTACAGTATGCACATTGAACGCTATGTCCTATTTTTTTGGAAATTTATAACTGAAAAATAGTTACATGTCTAATATTGCATTGTTCATTATTTTCGAGGACAATCGCTTACTTAATTGCAATTAAAGAAGTATGAAGTTCAAGGAAAAATCCCCAGATTTTTTTACTAACCATATAATTTATAGTACCAGTCCACCATTACCATGTTACTAAATGGGTTCAAAGATTCAAAACCTTTAGTTAATTTTTAAAGCTGTATTCTGGGAATCACACGCAAATAAAAGGTACTTAACCAAGGCAAGGTCTGGGTTGTAATAGAACTTTTGATTTGCGAGGTAAATAGTTCCAAAATAAGTAGCAATAAAGGAATATCTACGTTATTCTAAACTACCTGAGGTACCTTTTTTCATATTTAATTTTTATTGTTTTGTACTATAATATTGTTTTGTTACATAAAAGATTTACGTTAGATAAGTTTCACGAGTAAGTAGTGAATTACATCCTTAGTTATCACTCAAAGTTTTTTTGTGCTATTATCTTATTCTAAATGGAGTTGGCGGGGCCATAAACTAACGCCTCGAGTCTCCCAGATACGATACAAGGGTAGATGTGGCGTCTACAAGTAAATGCTTACGATAGATATGAGATGCTTGGTTCCTTTTTTTTGTAGAGTTTCGAAGTCATTGTATTACATATTCTACGCTGGTCTAATTTAAGATACTTAAGAAGTAAAGTAATGAAACGAAGATGTCTGTTCCTTAAGATTAAGGTCTTAAGGTGGATATTACTAAAAGCTTTCATTCTAAAGTGCCCATACCTTTATTAATATCTACAATAACCATTTATAAATAATGTACATATTTTGTGCTTTTTTGCCCGTTTTGAACGGTAATATATAGAATACTTGACGTACTGCTAAGGAGCTTTTGAACTTAACCCAAAGCAAAGATAGTTACTAATAAATGGTCGTTATTTTCCATTGCCTTTTAAGATTCCTTTGATGACAATAATATGAAAAACATAACAACTTGGCCATATATGCCAACACACCATGTAAAGATGGCATCATATACTGCTACTATTTCAATGTTGACTTTGTAGCGGTGGTGCGCCGGCACTGCACCGCCCCGACGCACAGGGGAAATCTGCACCTCGGCATCCTGGGGCAGCCTCCGACTCACTGGAGCAACTTGTTCCGTACTCCACGGGACCCGGACATTCACCGCCTTAGTCTCTCACCGACTCACCGTGGACTATTACGCGGCACCTGGTTCCGACTCACTGGAACCGTCAGCTGAGACACTGGCAAGCTTCACCTTACGCAAAAAACAGAAGATGGACGCTACTTACGACCTTCGATCGTGGAGGGGAGTGATGTAGCGGTGACGTGCTACCGAAACCGACCAATAACAACGCGTGATCCACATCGCAATATCAGCTTTATTTAAGCGATTACTTTATTTAGATTAGAAAGTATTTCGATAGCAGATTACTAAAGATTCTGTGGTGGAAGGAAGAGTTTCTATTGTTAAAAACTCGTTTGTTTAACCATCATAATAAGCATGTTTACTCAATTTATTCAGATTAAAGGGAAACAACAACCATTAAATAACAGGAACTAACGCAATTGCAACTAAAACCTTAGGTCGACATGTTATATAAATCATTACCCAATTAAACAAAATATTATATTCAAGTACACTTACGGTAAATGCTGTCTAAAGTGCGTCCACGTTTGTCAGCTACGAAATAGAAAAAATTGTGTGTAGTAAAAGTAATAAGTTTCATATTAAATGCACACTAATCATAATAAGAATCATCATCATGAAAATAGCGTTAATTGACTTTTAATAAAACTTTGCTCGTAAAACCAAAAATTAAAAGACAATAACGGTCCCGGGTTCGAATCCTGGTAGGGGCAGATATATTTTATCATATTTGCTTTCTAGTCATGGATTATATTTAAAAAAAAATATCTATGTGTGTTTATATATTTCTTAAGTTTATTTATCCGTTATCTAGTATCCATAACACAAGTTCTTAATGATACTTAAGTTGGGCTAGATAATGTGGTGTGTTAGTTGGAAATATTTATTTATTTAATTAGAAGTCTCCGTTTCTCAGTGAAATATTTAAATAATAGGTCTTTACCAATGAAACTGCCGTTTTGCCGTACTGGCCATTTCAAATGAAAATATATATTTTTTTTGACTGATAATTCTAATTTCAAATTAATTTTATTTGACAAACATGGAATTCTTTTTCTAAAATCGTCATTTTTTGATAGTTAGTGTTTTGTTTTCAACGCATTCGAACATTTTTCGTCATCATGGATAAGTTAAAAATTCGAGTAATTATGGAGTATGAGTACCGTCGTGGCAGCAAAGCGGCACAAGTGGCACGCAACATCAACGACGTTTACGGAGCGAACACTACAAACGAACGCACCACCCGTTATTGGTTTACCCGCTTCCGTTCTGGATATTTTGACCTGAAAAATGAACCCCGTGGTCGTCCGAAAACTTTGGTCGACAATGACGAATTAAAGGCAATTGTGGAAGCTGATGAAACTCAATCCTTGGCTGAATTAGCAGCAGCTTTCGACGTTAGCATCAAAACAATATTGGTCCATTTGCGTCAAATTGGCAAGGTAAAAAAGCTTGACAAATGGGTACCCCACGAACTCAATGACCGCCAGCGCGAAGTACGCGTGGAGACGTGCCTTGCACTGCTCAGCAGGCATACAAATGAAGGAATTCTGAACCGCATTGTTACTTGTGACGAGAAATGGATCCTGTTTGACAATCGTAAGCGCTCAGCAAGTTGGTTGGACCCTGGTTCAGCACCCAAACAATGCCCTAAACGAAAACTTACCCCTAGAAAAGTGATGGTCACTGTTTGGTGGTCTAACGCGGGTGTAATTCATCACAGCTTCTTGCCAAACGGGACAAGCATTACTGCAGATGTGTACTGTGAAGAACTGAACACAATGATGGAGAAGCTCGCACGTCTCCAACCAGCTTTGGTCAATCGTTCGGCTCCACTGCTCCTGCACGACAACGCGCGACCTCATACTGCACAGCAGACGGTCTCCAAGCTACAAGAGTTGGGGTTGGAAGTTCTCCGTCATCCGCCGTACTCACCAGATCTTGCGCCTACAGACTTCTCCTTTTTTCAGAATTTGGATAACTTCTTGGCGGGAAAAAAATTCAATACCTGAGAGGCAGTACAAAATGCCTTTGAAGAATTTGTTGCCTCCCGTCCAGCTGATTTCTTCAAGAAAGGTATCAATAAGCTACCAATGCGTTGGCAAAGATGCATTGATTGCATGGGTGATTATTTTGATTAATAGAAATAAAAAATTTATAAAAAAATTACGCTTCATTTATTTCGTGAAAAACGGCAATTTCATAGGTAAAGACCTAATATATACTTTTTTGGAGCCTCGTAAAATACCTCGTAACATCATGGCGATCTTGGTACGATTCCGTCGAGCAGTATTTTGGAAGTACCGGTCCTGTCTGCGAGTGGTAATGCGACGTCCTCCATTTCGCTTGGCCACGCTGCGTGATGCATTAGCATGTCCAGAGGTAGCTTACAACGCTCTGTGTAATGCCAAGAGCAAAAACCACAGCACGTTGCCAGCAGCCATCTTCCAACATTCCTATGGTTGTCACCATCTCTTTTTTCGGGTTAAAGGAAGTCGCTGATCCATATCAGTGTAATTTTTAATTTTTTACAGTTTCGATGCAGAAATAGTAATGATTTTATAAAAATGTCATGACAAAGTTTTATAGAAATGCTGATTGACATTTGATTTTCTCTTTATAATCTAAAGGCGGGAGCCCTTCAATATTCAAGGAACGCTTGGCTAGCTTTTGTACGGGTGTTCCCAGGATTGTATAAAATAAATACAACGAGTATTAAATGCTAATATTTCATAATTTCGTTTAGTTTTGTCTTAGGAAAACATTTTTAAATCCGTAAAACAGCTACACTGCCCAGTTAACACATGGCGTTATCTGTCTGTTAAAATTTTATTTTTATTTCAAGTTTTGAGTTAAGTCTCATGTTACTTTTATTTTTCCTTTTTAGGAGCTCCTTTGGAGTTCTTTGTTTGATTTAATACCATTAATAAGGCATCTGCAGAAAACTTCATTTATAATCGAGTAGGTGATAATATATTATGTTATAGGATATTTTGGTTATTTCAGGTTGCCAAAACGATTAGTAATCCATCACTTAACACCTCGTGACTTCGAGGCCCTACTCGAACTGGGGCAATCCATCATTATTTTCGGCGATTTTAATTGCAAACATACTGACTGGACGTGCTTGACGACCAACACCAGTGGTGTTAAACTACTAGACATCACGAAGTCACTCGATCTTGACGTCATTTCTACCGTCACATCCACTCACTATCCGGATAACCCGCTTCATTCCCCTGATATCCTTGACTTTGCCACAGTCAAATGTATCAATCTCGATCTAAGGACCATACAGCCGCTGGACGACTTAGGTTCCGACCACCGCCCGTTGTCCCTAACACTAGGACCCCAAAACGACCCTCCTGCTCCGAAAACCTATACCAACCGGGAAGGTTTCAAGTACACTCTATCTTCGGCCTTGCCGCAACTAGCCGCAAGCCGGCTACAACGTAAGGTCAAATCCACCCTCGCGGAATTCAGAGACGTTCAAAGGGACGATCTCTTGATTAATATCTCCCCGTCTCACTTGGCGTACTATAGGATGGCGAAAGCTCTCCGACTAGACGCCCGAACTTACACCCCTCCGTTGTCTCGTCCCGATGGCACTATCGCCTTCGAGGACGACGAGAAAATTGCTTCACAATGCTCCCCGAGTACCCGACCCACAGACCCTTCGCACATCAAGGCGGTGGAAGACGAAGTCCTCCTCTAGGACTACCATCCAGTCACCGCCGACCCCATTACAGTGTCTAAAGATGAGATTCTTTTCCTCATCAGAAGACAGAAATCCAAGAAGGTCCCGGGTGCGGATGGAGTCTCCAACTATGCACTTAGGCAGCTGCCTCGGCAGGTCAATGCTTGCTTCGACCTTGGCTACTTTCCAAAAGCTTGGAAAGAAGCTACAGTCATAGGCATTCCCAAGCCGGGTAAATCTTTGGACAACCCGGCTATTCACAGACCCATCAGCTTCCTCAAGGCAATGGGCAAGCCTCTCGAGAGAGTCATACTCGCTCGAATGAAGGACCACCTGTTCCCAGCGGACGGTGACCCCCTCATTATCCCCCACCAATTCGAGTTTCGTGCCAAGCACTCTTGCCCTCAGCAAGTCCACCGAATCGTTGAGTACATACTCGCCGTTTTCCGATCCAAGCGGCTTAAAACAGTCGCGGTATTCTTTGATGTAGCCAAGGCTTTTGACAAAGTCTGGCACGCGGGTTTGATTTATAAGCTGTACAACACAGGCTCACCCGACCGACTAGTCAAACTAGTCGGCTCCTATCTTAAAGAGCGCACCTTTTGTTTTAAACACGAAGGCACGCTCTCCGTCCCCCGCCCCCTCAGGGCAGGAGTCCCTCAGGGCTCGCCCCTCTATTATTCACCACCTACACCAATGACATACATATCCCGTCAAAAGGTGTTTAACTCTCCCTCTTTGCCGATGATACCGCCCTGTACGTCAAGGGCGTTAACGACCTCGGAGCCTGGTTTAAAAAATGGCGTATCGATGTGAATCCAGAGAAAAGCTCTGCGATACGCTTCGATCACAAACGCTGTCATACCTACGACCCCCGTATCTGAATGCTAGGTACGCCCATCCTGTGGGCACTAGGTACGAACCAATAAGTACCTAGGCGTAACGCTCGATCGTACGCTTTCATTATATTCACCCCAGATAATCAAAGTTACCAAACTCACCCGTATGTACATGGCCCGCCTAAATAGTATTAACATACTAACGGCATACTAACGGCAAGCACATCAAAATGTCTCTTAGGAACAAGCGAACGCTTTTTAAGGTTTGCGTCAGACCAGTCATGACGTATGCCGCCCCAAGCTTTGCACACGCCAAACCCTCCGTTCTGTATAACCTGCAGGTAATCCAGGATCTCTTCTGCCGCAGGGCCACGGATGCTCCGTGGTACGTGCGTAACGCAGACCTGCACAGGGATCTCGACTTACCTACTATACAACAACACCTTAGGATGCTCTTCACCACTTTCTTCAAGCAATCCGAAGAGAATCCTAACCCCCTCATCCGCGAGACAGTAAATTACACTGCTCCGTCCATGCCGTCGAGGTACAAAGTCCGTAGACCGAGAAATGCACTCTCGGATCCCCCCGATCAGCTCTCGGCGAATCTGGACCAGCCTAAGCCTGCCCAGGCCGATTAATCATCACCTAAACTGTCACTTACACCTTATGTCATTTTATGTTCTCAGCGGGTGACCCACTAGCGGGTGGTCCCCGCTTGCGCACCCACTTCCCAACCGGATGTCGCCCCGATGAAGTCTGCTCAGCATTCCCATGCCACAGCCAGCAAGGTGGTTTTTAGTGGGTAGGTGCCACTCAGGTGAGTCCCATATTACCCCGCAGTAGCCGATATGCCTGCGGTGGTATGAATGACGCATCTTCCACCTCCCTCCCGTGAGGGTGTTGCTTCGGCGGCAAAAAAAAAAAATATTTTCATTGAAATGTCACCTCTGTGTGGCCACATTACGTTTTGTTATATGTTTCAAAGTAGAAAAATAATGCAGAATATAATTTTCGAAATATATTTTTAGTGTGTTTACTAAATTTTTATCATACATTACAAACTGGCGTTCATCACGCTAACTGAGATTATTATTTAAATAAACAAACAAAATTATTTATTTAAATAGTAAAATTCACTAAATAGAATCAAAGGCGATCCAAAAGAGTCAGTATATTAAACCCCATTTGCAAAATTTCTCTAAAACGTACTTGATCCTTGCTACTTTTGAGGTGTGTATTCTACTATGGTTCTTCAACTATAAAGAGGAAATATTTGTTTATATATTGTCGATAAACTCTGTAACAAGACAATGAATCTATTTAACTTTAACCAAGGTTTATTATCCATAAGGTTCACAGACTACACATTATCAAACAGTTCCCATGGGCTGAGAAGGAATGCGGGGCAACTCTCAAGAAAGAGATCTCTGTGTAACCTCACCTCTATTGAATTTTTAAACGTACTGATTGTGTTTGGTTTGGAAAAATAAAAGAATTAAAAATATGAGCCAAATAGCAAAAAAATTACAAAATATTATATGGTGCATAATATTAGGTCTTTACCTATGAAATTGCCGTTTTTCACGAAATAAATGAAGCGTAATTTTTTTATATATTTTTTATTTCTATTAATCATAATAATCACCCATGCAATCAATGCATCTTTGCCAACGCATTGGTAGCTTATTGATGCCTTTCTTGAAGAAATCAGCTAGACGGGAGGCAACAAATTCTTCAAAGGCATTTTGTACTGCCTCTCGGGTATTGAATTTTTTTCCCGCCAAGAAGTTATCCAAATTCTGGAAAAAGTAGAAGTCTGTAGGCGCAAGGTCTGGTGAGTACGGCGGATGACGGAGAACTTCCTACCCCAACTCTTGTAGCTTGGAGACCGTCTGCTGTGCAGTATGAGGTCGCACGTTGTCGTGCAGGAGCAGTGGAGCCGAACGATTGACCAAAGCTGGTTGGAGACGTGCGAGCTTCTCCATCATTGTGTTCAGTTCTTCACAGTACACATCTGCAGTAATGCTTGTTCCGTTTGGCAAGAAGCTGTGATGAATTACACCCGCGTTAGACTACCAAACAGTGACCATCACTTTTCTAGGGGTAAGTTTTCGTTTAGGGCATTGTTTGGGTGCTGAACCAGGGTCCAACCAACTTGCTGAGCGCTTACGATTGTCAAACAGGATCCATTTCTCGTCACAAGTAACAATACGGTTCAGAATTCCTTCATTTGTATGCCTGCTGAGCAGTGCAAGGCACGTCTCCACGCGTACTTCGCGCTGGCGGTCATTGAGTTCGTGGGGTACCCATTTGTCAAGCTTTTTTACCTTGCCAATTTGACGCAAATGGACCAATATTGTTTTGATGCTAACGTCGAAAGCTGCTGCTAATTCATGGATCGATTCATGGATGAATCCGTGGATTGAGTTTCATCAGCTTCCACAATTGCCTTTAATTCGTCATTGTCGACCAAAGTTTTCGGACGACCACGGGGTTCATTTTTCAGGTCAAAATTTCCAGAACGGAAGCGGGTAAACCAATAACGGGTGGTGCGTTCGTTTGTAGTGTTCGCTCCGTAAACGTCGTTGATGTTGCGTGCCGCTTGTGCCGCTTTGCTGCCACGACGGTGCTCATACTCCGTAATTACTCGAATTTTTAACTTATCCATGATGACGAAAAATGTTCGAATGCGTTGAAAACAAAACACTAACTATTAAACAAATGACGATTTTAGAAAAAGAATTCCATGTTTGTCGAATAAAATTAATTTAAAATTATAATTATCAGTCAAAAAAAAATTGTTTTTATTTGAAATGGCCAGTACGGCAAAACGGCAGTTTCATAGGTAAGGACCTATTATTTCATGTTTGAAAACTTTGAATAACAAAACCATGAGTACCAAGTCCATCAAGTAGATACTAATGATTTAAATGTTATCATATAAAATTTTCTTTGATGCTTGTATAGCAAGTACAATAATTAATTTCTTTTAATTAAACGAAGGTTTACTATTTGCTCCTAGTTTATCTCATTATTAGTTTCTCTGTTTCCAGTATGCATAAAAACCTTGCCAATGCGAAAAGGATATTTTAATACAGAAAAAAAATTGGAATAAACATTTTATTACATAAGCTAGGTACTAATAGAAAGCTAAACCCTTGCATCAATACTAGGTTAACCATTATGGAAAAATTCCATGCGTACACCAATTAATGCTGCCTTGTCCTGGTTGCATTTTATTAATAAATCAGTAAATACCTACTTAATTAGATATTCACGTTAGCTCATAGGTAGTATTTATTCCCTTTGATATTTCAAGGTAGACCCGTTGGCTGAAGTCTAGCTAATTTTGTTGAAAGCTTCGTGAGCACTCATAGTGGAGTTGTTAATTTTCATTTTAATTCGTTGTAGAGTTGGTTGGATTGACTAATATGATTACAATGAGAGATTTCCTGTCAGCTCAGAAAACTAGTTAATAAATAATACGATAGGTGGCTCTTATAAAAGTTGGTTTTGTATGAAAATAGGTTTGCATATTTATATTTGAATTCACTTGTTTTATATCCTTTAATAGGTTGTTGACCTACCTAGTTTACCCACCCTTAGCTTACCTACCATATGCGTACTATCCTGTGGTACTGAATGTTAAACATTCGGACTAGCTTTCCTCAGCGCCATATATATCGAGGTAGTTACAAAAAAAAATTTAAGATTTGATTAAGGAAAATCCCTCGTTTCATGACCAACATATATTTGTAAAAGTACATGAACAAAATAAAACTTTTAACGGTAGTATAACAATAATATATATAATAATATAACAATGCAAAACGACTGATAATGTACAAGAACCAATTTATTTTGTGAAACTACTTAATATTTTTTTAAATTTAATAATTTATGTAAACACAGAAAATTACAATAATAAAAACGACTTATAAACTAAAAAAGTACAAAGGTACAGCTTATTTCTAATAGAAATATCTACCAGCAGACCTTTTTTTTGCAAGCCGATGTATCATTCTATTTTTTTTCTATTTATATCATAGTTACGTAAGACAATCGTTTCAAAATTTTGCTTTTACTTTATAGGTGTAGCAAGTTAGGGCAGCTGATTATTGTAAGCTAAAATTAAGAGAGAGTAATGCACATACTGAGAACATTATTTAAAAGAATCTTTTATTTTATCATATCTAAAATATTCTTAATCTCAAACTGTATTTAGGTTTGGTGGAGTCAGTGGCTGAGCTCATGATTATTTGTCTTGCGTTCATGGCCCTCTTCCGGCAGACGGTGTCTTATCTCAATCGCTTGTTACATCATTGATGGGCCATCCACTGCTGTTTATCCCTGACAAAGCTAATTGTTAAACGCTAAAATCTACTTTAGTATTGATCTCTCGTCACAGTTAATTCCTGTTTCAGTATGCAAATAAAATATCCTTGTGGTGATGTTCTTATTGTCTTCAATAATTAGTTCAAATTTTAAAACTATGTATAAAGTGACATTACGATTTTTAGAAATAAGGATCCGTGCTCTATTAATTGGATGCAGATTGCTTATGTTTAGGGCATATTTGTCCAACAAGTTTGATAAATTAATAACTCCAGTAAGAGTTTATTCGTCTTTTTCATTGGATCTTATTATGTTCATAAATTTAATTTTGTAACAAACGTGTGTTTGTACAAATATTTGTATAATGGTTTCCCACATTTCATGCTTCGACAAATTCCAGTTTTACGACAGCTTCAATATATTCAACTGCTGGGATATCAGTACCCTCCCAACTAAGGGGTTTGCAGGCAATTTATATCCCACCATGTTTGCCAACTGCTGACTTCACACATACCTTCGAACTGGTTTCTGGGGTATGTGGTTTCCTCGCGATGCAGAGCGATAGAGCAGTCGGTTTGATGTACATAGGTTGTTAAAATAAATTTTTACATGTGGCCGTCACCGGGATTGAACCCGAAGCCTTCGTATCGAGATGCCGGCAACTTAACCAGTTCCTGCTTATCCCGCAGTTAATGTTTGCTTTTTTTACTAAACCGCTATTTTGAGATTTTTGAATCATTATTCCTTTCAAATCCGAGGTTATTAATCCGAGATTTCTTAAAGTAATCAAAGTGGATTGCCCGCCATTTGAACAAATATTAAAAACACTTTGTATGAGACGTATCTAAAAGGATCCTGGTACGTCGTTTCAGGTTTGGGACAGATGAGGACGTTTGCACTTGATGACCTTCCTGAGTCCATAGTTACTGATCTGCGGCTTGATATATAAATAAAAAATTGCTCAAAAACTATATAATTGAGCCAATCTCAGATATGTATTGCAGACTATATCTTGATATAAACGGCATTACAAGTAGGCAACATATAAACTGGCTATGAAAAATTAAAAACATGTATATTCGTCTACTTGTTTCACCGACGCGACGGCATAAACAATGACAGATCACGAACATAGCATAACAATAGATATCTGTTGTCTCTAGCATTGTTCATATAACCCTTGTTAAAAGCAAACATTTCAGTTCGAAACAAATAATTATCGCTTTTAAAATATTGGTATAAGAATATATGTTTTAAAATGGTCAATACGGATAAGTGACAAATTTCACACTTTAAGCCTAGTTTGGTTGGAATATCTATACTATAATATTATTATAAAACTAAGAGATTCCTTTGTTTTTTGTTTGTGAATATAAAGTCAATAGACTATCATTTCTGGAGCGACTTGAACTTTTCTTTCTGCATCGAAAAATAAATATGACAGAACAAAAGAACATTTTCACACTCAAACTTTTCACATTTTCCGAATGTACATTGTCAGGGATATAAAATATAAAAGTTCATCCTGAAAAAAGGCTGTTCCCGAGAGAGCCGCAAAGGCGCGGGCGAAGCCTGTAACTTAGTATAACGAAATAAAAAACTTTGATGCGAAATTGATGATTTCCACGATGGTTCTATTATTACTGACTTCTTAGCATTTGTTCCCATAACAATTTCTTTGTATGACAGACAGAGGCATCAAGTAAGCTTAAGTAAAATAAGTTAAACGTTGCGATTCTGTTTATGTAACCGGGTTACGAAGGTTTAAAGTACACCTCCAATGTAACTAAGCACGTGACCTCGTAAGTTAGTAATAACACGTAACTTGAAGTTGGCGTGACTTAAGTTACCCATCTAGGAAAAGGTTTAATCTTTACATCGTTTCGTTTTTTTTAAGTTTTTGTTCTACACTCTACAGGTGGCAAATGAGCATGGGAACCACCTGATGGTGAAGTTGCTAGGCCCATAGACGTAGTTAATTTTCTAAGAAATCATGAAATATAATGCTGTACTAGTCCAGTATATACAACACTATTTTTATAAAAAGAAAATATTGTTCGTTTACTTATATTTAATAAATAAACCCAGAAACTATAGAACCTATTTTAATAATAGTATAATTAGTGCATTATCTACATGAAATATAGGCTAAATATAAAATTATTACGGGATATGATGCTAAATGGGTGAAACTTTGCGTGCGCTCTACTCTTAATCTAACATTGGCTTTATAATGTTAGTGAGATACATATTCGGGAAGCCACATCAAACCACACCACTCATTCACAAATCAGCTTTTCAAGTTTTTTGGCCAAGTGTACGTAAATAAAAAAGTAACTACTAAAACCTGAATAAAGAAAGGTAAGTTAATTGAAACCTACAAATTTAATTTTTTTTCTTTTACCTCTTGCAAAATTTAACATTGAATTTATCTAATGTATGATTGAAGACCTTGTAACATTTTTTTTCAGTTATTGTACTTACGAGTTATAAATATTCTCATTTTCATTAAATGTGTGAATGTAAAATTTTGCGCACTTTAAATTTTTTATTTTATTCACAAAGCCAAAAATGTCCCAACAGGCTTCTTGAATGTATATACAATTAAAGTTTTGAAATCCCTGAGATTTAATTTTACAAAAAATTATCTAGGTTTCACTAATTATGTAACAAAACAAAATTTATTATTAATGGTTGATTGTGAAAACTCTACCATAACATAGATTTGGGTTTTTACGCAGTTGTTTATACAAAGTAAATTTTTTTATTTCGGAGAAAATATAAGTTTTTGGGATAGTCTGTGAGTCATAAGTCTATTGACTAAGATAGTCTGGGTAAAAAAGGTTTCATGTAATATGTGATTAAACTTCTTTCAATCACTGTAATTGTAAAAAAATAAAACACTAACCTTCTCAAAAACAAACGGGGTCAAAAGTTATTTCGTGTTTCATCTCATTCTGGCAATTTAATTAAAGTGACAAAATACGAAATAATTGTATACGTTTTTTTTTTCTAAAAAATAACTGTTTATACGCCGCTTTTGTCGTCAGGCTGCGTTCGCAACTTTATACCACCAATTAAACGATACATGGGTTAAGAACCCACCACAAGGCTAGTTAAAGTTTTTACTCCAACGACGACCGTTAGATAATACGTCCGTTAGCTGAGTACCTGCACCCGATGGATTTTATTATAAGAAAAAGGGAAAAATACCGGAACACGGGTATATAGGGAGGCTGCTGTGATTATCGTCGGCTGTGGTCGAAGGTTCAATGGTATTGTAGCACATATTTTATTTAGAGCGTGGATATCAATCGGAGTAAAAGAAAACCTAAACAACTAAAAGGGTTTGGATTCAATTGTATTTGTAAAGTATGTAAGTAATGTAATTTCGTACGGTACATAAATATAATTTATGTATCTTTTGTATGGAAGTAAACGAATTTCTTAATATGTTCTTCTTTAATATATTAAAGCACACTGCTATGATAACCAAACATACAGGAATATTGTATTTTAAATAGAATCTTTGACAGACCTCTTTAATGAATTATATTATGAAAATCTTATGTCGAACAACCACTATTAGATGATAGGCGTTTTGAAGTTTCGTACAACACATATTATGTTAAAATACAGCATGGTTAAATAAACAGGGAATCCAAATATTAACTTTTTTTGTAAAAAATGCAAAAAGTGAAAGAGGTTACTTTTTTGAAACTGTATGTATATACATAAAACACTTATCTTAAGAGGTACTCGAAGAATCAATGTACACGCTCAGTTGGCTCTTGAAGTTTACACGTCAGTATTTTCTTTACCCTTGAAACTATACCAAAGTTAGGAAAAGTCTACTAAAACATGGCAAATATTTGACTTAACAGTACAAAGCCCTAGGGATCCTAGCGGACCTTAAGCAAAAATAATTCTAAACACCAAAAAAAATGGGAGGTTCTCACAACAAATAAAAAAATAGTATATATGTTAAACATTCAACCACAACAATACAACTTTTTACGTTTTACAAATAGAGCAATTTTTATTTCCCTCTTCACATAAAAGTTCGTCATAATCATAATCTCAAAAGTCACATCAAAACTTATGTAAATTTTTTTGTAAACATTCACAATTTACTCAAATTTCAGTTCAAAATACATAGTCCAAGTCCTCACTAAGGTATAATCCGCTACACAATATTTTGATAGTACCCAAGTAGCGTAGACGTTCGCAGGGAGCCCCATACAATTGACCATATCCGTTCTTTCTAATCAGACGTGTGTACTATCACACGAATATAGCTCTGGTATAAAAATAACCTCTGTAGCTCGTGATTTGTAAGAAGCAAAGTGCAATACATCTATGGACTGGATACTAGTGATTGTGGGTTGCGTAAATGGACGCGTTTGTTAATTATATTCTCGTGTAGAGCGGTACTAAACTCTTCCTATTTTACCTGCCATATGTAAACATGGATGTGTTCCGGATACAGGAAGGGAACAGCCAGTCGATTACTGGTGCAAAGGCAATTCCAACTTTAGCCTGCGGTCAGCACGCGTCAACAACGGTAATCAGTAAATAACAATATATTTAAGCAAAAACATCTACTAATAATTATGTCTACAGACACAAGTTTACCGTCTGTGAATTGTAAGAATAAGTAAAATGTATTTCTAAATCTTTATTATTTACTTCCTTTCACTCAATAAGTATACATAATACTCTCTTCTAAACCGAATATTTTATGCGCGTAAAATTATAAGAATGTAATAGTGTTTTTTATATAACTTCTCCGCGTTATAAAGACTTAAGTAATCACGAGTACTTTAAAAAAAATGGGACCTAAAAATGTCGTCATCGGTCAAAATGGCATGCATGAAACAAAGTATTTTTTTTTCAAAAAAAAATCTAGAATTACCGTTAACTCATAAATTATGAGATTTTTACCAGAAGTTTTTATCTTTTTGAGGTAGGAAATGAATAGACCTGTCCGCAGGTGAAGGATTATCCTTCACTTTCTGGACACCCTGTATATACATTGAATTCTTTAATCTATCATATTTAAATAAGGAATTAAAACAAAAATACTTAAAAAACAATACACTTCTTCTGAAGAAGATTTCTGATTCCTATTCGTTTCAACAACTTGCGTTGTTCAGCCTGGAATAGAAAATTAAATATTTCACAAGTTATTCATTGCTTGGCTCTTGAATTATTTAGTTTTCATCGTTTCAAATACTTATAATACCTACTTAGGTATGTGATAATGATAGTGAAAAGTCATCTAGGGCAGTAGTGCCGTTCTTGTTTACTTTGTAACAAGTATGTGTGACGGAAATATTAGCATCGCGTTTATGAGACCCCGGTATAGAATCCCCGTAACCGCTTTTAAATATAACTGAGTGTGACATATATTATAAGAGATTCCCATCCAAATGTAACTTTCACTAATTTTTATTATTATTTATGTTAAAAACAACTGAGTCACAATCGGATCTTTTTTTCGCAATATTTTCCCAAATTATTTCCTCCACTCGATTAAAAAATACAAACAAACTCTCTGCCTTTCATACAACCACAACGACCTATGCCAGAACTAGCCAGGTCAAGTTTGCAATCGGGCCGGCTTTTTGCCGCTGGTTACTCGAGCCGTTATGAGCAGTCGCCGTGACCGAAATCAGTTAAGACTTTACTATCAACGACATTGTTTAAATCGTGTTTTAATTGATTAAACTACCCCTTATCCTTTCTAACCGGATTTTATCACATTTAATTATATTATACGTTTTAACTGTACTTTTCGGTTTCTTTACGGACACCCGGGTCACTCGCGATAATACTCCGTATCTGCCGTGATATTATCACAATTAATATTCCTAAGATTAAACTCTTACAGAAAACTACTCAGGTAAAGATAAATCCAATCGACACTGATCACCACTGCGCTTGCTCTCCTACTTCATGTTTGATTAACTATAATAACATTTCGTTAAACAGCTACAACACTTGGAAAAAAAATGATTGACAGCCGTCAAGAAAACCTGCTTGCGATAACTTAGCTTTTAGTAAGTACATGTACATATTACTCATCATATACGAAATAAGTGTTAACTGTACTTGCTGGGTCAGCGGGTCATTGTCCTTTACGAATAAATAAATTCAATATATGGACAATAATGTTTTATACTTCATACATTCCATACTTGGTTTAGGTTATAACCTATGCGGTTAACAGTTTTTGGCGAAAGCAAAAAAGAGGCTTTTTGGTCACTCATGGCTGATAAATTATAAACATAGCAATCATTTTTCACAAACAATTGAGTAGTCCATTGATCGATATTAAATCGACTTTAATCCGGACAGTCAGCATTCAGTTTTAAGTTCTTATGCTGGGTTTGTCAACGAATACAAAAAGGAATTTCTTTTTGTCGAAGTTATGTATTTTTTATGTTTGAAAGGATGTTCTCGAAGAGGTCTATAGTCAGAACATCACGATCGCATGATGATATCTAGAGATATATTTATCTATTATATTCAGACCTATAGTGATTAAGTTCTTTTTAGCTCTAACATGTAAGAGATAAAGCGGAAAACTTACCAAGCACCGAATCACGGTTTGTAGTAGCATTCACATGAATTATATACATGAAGTGTAGAATTTGAACTGTCCAAAGGTTATAATGATGAATGCAGAATAAGTGTACATTAGTCAAGGGTGTTTTTCCTTAAAGTTTAGTCTAATTCGCCATGACAGTGTTCTTCCATAACCCAAACCACTAAAATCAAAGCCACCCAACAACATTATATGAAGCTCAATAATTATTCAATCAATATCGATGTGTAGATCATTAATATCTCTCCTAATTATGCATGTAGTAGTAAAAATAAAATTAGGTAACGTTTTCGCCGGTTTGTACGTATGAGCAACATACACGCATGTAAAATACCTCGACCTTTGAAATTGCCTTAATGCGTTTTAAAGGGTTTTTATCTGTCTAATGAGTTAAGGCATTAAGATACTGTGCGCCTGGTAACTGTGATTCACTTCAAGTAAATAATTTCTTCTCATACCGTCTAATTATGAGAAAGTGATCTGAATATATAAATTGGTTTATCGCCGTAAAGGGCTACTTAATCCAGTGTTTCACAAGCTGGTGTATATTTTTTAAATATTTGTGGACCAAAATAGGGTTAAACATTTAGAGAGGTCCGAAAAGCTTTGTTGCATTTTGTAATGCTTGAAATTTAAGATTCGATTTATGATATAGCTATCTTCCACAAAACTGATCCTCGCACAGTGCGTCTACCCAGTGGTATCTTGAATTCATTTGTACCTAATTACTATCTGTACTATCATTTTATTTTCTACAAATTTATGCCCGCGGCTTAGTTATTAAAAATTTTCATTTCCATGTGCTATTTCAGGTTGTATTCTATCTTTGTCCAGGTATCCGTTTTTGCGTGATTTAATACAAATTTTCAAATAAACTATATGCCAATGTTTAAGTAGGATACCATATTAGTAGTATCGTAGATCTTAATTTATTTTCGCCACGCAAATATGCGGCGCTACTGACTATTAGGGCTGGTGGCAGCGCGGCGGTCTTTGTCGAACGACACGGCCATCCAGGCAATTACTATAAACATTCGGCCAGTGCCGATCGGTAAAGTATATGTTGTTATCTGTAACTAAGCCATTCGTACGTAAGCTACTCGTATAAATGCTTTTCCTAATTATTTCGAGTAACTAGGTACTTGTACCTCTTACGAAACAGGATGGAATATTCATAAAGATTTCGATTAAAACTGTATTTACTATGTATAAAATGAAACTTAGCTGACATCGCTGATACCTACCTAACAACCGAAACCGAATTGACACGTAAGTACCTAATTAACTTTCTCTGACATCGTCATAAGAAGATGAATCTCTATATCAAAACGTTTTTCAAAAGAAATCTCCTTAAACAAAACAGGTTTCATTATCCTATAATTTTCAGCTATATAAAAATACAAATTTTTTATCCTTTTGGTAAAAATTTTTGCTGTTGGCACTAATAAAAATGGTTTTTCTTCATATATCTACATATATTGTAATAATAATTTAAATTAAATAATATTTACTGATATATGAGAACTTTAAGAGATAGAGAAGAAGAAAGCGAATAGGAGAAATTAAAACAAGAGAAGGGGTCTACAAATATAGCAATATTATTGGGAGGATTCACATAAAAAAATTATTCGAGCCTTTACGTCTTATCAAAATGAGGAATTGTTGATTTAAAAGGAAACTTATAAATAACCTCTTTTTTATAATATTTCTTGCTATTTTACAACAAAGAACTAAATATTAACACATCAGGTAATTTCATTAAATTACACCCTTTATCCGTGTGTAGCCGATGTACCTGCAGTAGGATGATTAAGGCGCTGAGTTTTTTGTTTTTTGCGTCTTAATTAAATTATTAATTAATATGCCAGTTTTTTAACAGACACAAAGACGCAGCCTATAGTCGGTGTAGTTCTCTTTATCGAAATTGAAAACGAAAGTTTATATAAAGATGGCGGCCTGAATGGGTAATTACAGAAATACAAAGTGCATGAGTAAGCTATTAAGTGAAATTATGAAGTTAAATACATTCTTGTGGGCGGGTTATTTTATCTTTAATTTTTCACAGTTGCTTCCTCAATGAACCGTACGTGTTCTTCCTTGTTCAGTTTTTGGGTATCTCTTTGGAATAATAAATTTCGAGAAAAGGAAAGGCTCTTCTTAAGACGCGTGTAAGTATTGTCAAATTGAAATAGTGGATAAATGCCTCTTCTGTTTGCAAATCAATACACAAAAAATTTTGTGAAATAGTGTAAACATTTTATAAATATTAAATATCTTTTTAAAGAAATGTGATTCCATAAGGGTACGAACACCCTAAAAAATAGGCGGAAGGTAAGCATTACTTGTACTAAGAAATACATTGTTTTTGTTATAAAGCGAATCAGAATGATGGTTGTTTCTACAATAAAAATATCTTAACTAATATTATAAATGCAAATGCCAGGTTGTCTGTTTGTTAATTATGTTTATTTATTTATCTCGCTTTCGTAGCAAATCCACATCCTTACATTTTGCAAACATGGTCTAGAAAAGGTAATGGGGTAGTTTCGTTGAGAAAAAAGTACTGTTCCCGAAGATAACGCGAGCGAATCCGCGGGCTAAACCTAGAATAAAATAAAAATATAGGTATGGAATTATTCTGCATTCTCTTGGCCTTCGCTTGAATTAAGCGTTGCAAAACAATGTTTCAACCACTTGCACTGAATTTCATCGAACATGAAATAAATATATTATTTCATGACTTGTAAACATAGGTTGCCAGACACAAAGAGTTGGTCTTCACTAAAGTTCTTGGTAGTCGAACTGTGATAAATAGTCAAAATACATTTCAAAAAAATATCCAGAACCCAGAAACCCGGAAAGAACCCAGAAGTTACATTTCAAGTAACTTCTGGGTTCTTGTAAGTAATATAAATATAAGTACATTTAAGCTTGTTTGTAAGGTGCATTCCTAGATAAGTAAAAGACAGGCTGTAGCTCGAAGATTCTACTGGAAATTATTATGCAAAGTTATATGTAGCAAAGTATGTACTTAAAGATGTTTTTATATGCAAATCTTTGATTTGTTGCTTTGTGTAACCAACAGACATGACTAGACTAAGATGTAATTCTCACTCTGTCACATAAGACAAAAACGTTCCAAAAACTGAAGCAACCAGATATTCGTTTTGGATCGAATTATATTATATAGAACGATAATTAGAGATCATAAGATATTAACGACCGAGTAGCGTAGTGGTTAGTAGCCCTGCCTTCTACGCCGAAGGTCCCAGGTTATAGCCTGGCCGGGGCATAAATTTGTTTGATCAACATAAATGTTTTTTCTCCAGGCAAGCGTTGTCATCAACAACCCAATGACGTCAACTACCGTTAATTAGCATTGCATCCACGCAGCTCGAATGGACGTTACAACAGACGTACTTTACGATTACACTCGCAAATGGATATCTTGTAGTCCCCTCTCACACTGGGTGAAAATTATGTTTTTATGAAATTCCCCAGATAATAAATTAATACAACAATGTTTAGTCTTAATATAAAGCTCAAAATTTTAAACATACATCCATAATATTTCCGTTCAGCAAACTGAGGATTGGTGACAGCCAATGGCTTTAGATACCAGAGTGTTTACTGGCTTCGAACTGTACGTTAAGTCGTTGTCGCAAGATAACAGTGGTGAAGTAATTCAGAGGCCTGTGGAGTTTCTAGAGTCAGCTTCATCAGACGTTGCCACTCCCTCACACAAAGTAGATGTATTTACATGTCTATTCCTACGACATTTTAATTAAGGAATAAAAGAATCCATACTCTAAATTTATGAAGTAGATGTCGAACCACCGACCTACTAAACTACAAAAATCAATAACTATCATCAGAAGCTACCCATTCATGTCCAAAAGCCGCGGCGTTTACTTTAGTGCAAAAATAAAGGTCAGCGTTATCTAACTCAGTTTGTCTGTCGGTGACCACGAAATGTGACCCACTGACACACATCCGGAAACACAAGCATGTGTTGTGTAAGTAAATTCTTAAGAATGTTAATTTTATAACGGTAGCGAAGTATTTTGGAAATCTTGATTGAGACACCTTGTCAATATTCTAAGTATTGACAATGTGACGCAATTAATTAAAATACATTCGTTACTATTTTGAAGTAGATGTGGGTCGAAGATACTTTGATACAAAATACGCTCACAAAAAAATGTATTAAGAATTTTTTTTTGTTCCCGTCCACGGAGAGGGCAGGAGGATAAAAAATACTCTGACGCATACTCCGCGCGCGCGATCGGAGTTATGTGGGACTCGCTCCGAGCCTACCAGAACCATTACCCACTAAAAAACCCCCAGAATGACTCGTGCAATTTTTTGCCACACAGCCTTCATCTAAGCGACGACCAATTCGAGAAAGAGGCCGCGCTAGCGGGGCCCAGAAGGGGTCACCCGCTGGGATTTACATAGCACTGAAGGTGCTCAAAGCACTGAAGGTGAATACATAGCACTGAAGGTGCTCAAAATGAAAAATAAAAATTGAATTAATTCGAATTTACGTTAGAATTAGAAGTTGCGGCCTGAAGGGCTTCGAGATCTAATGTTAATTGCGTGGGTTCGCCAGTGTGCGCGTTTCTCGGTCTAGCGACTTTGAATTTCGAATCTAAGACAGGAGCTGTATATGAGACTGAATCTCGAACTAGAGGATTGGGATGGGTTTCAGCACGTTTTAAGAACGATTCTGAGAGTGTTTTTAGGTACTGTTGCACTGTAGGTAGTTCAAGATCTCTGTGCAGGTCCGCGTTGCGCACTACCTGCAGTTTGTGCAGGACGGAAGGTTTGGCGTGGGCAAAGATTGGCGAGGCATATGTCATGACGGGTCTAACGCAGACCTTGTAAAGTGTACGTTTATTTCTGAAGGACATTTTACTTTTTCTACCTATCATACTATAAAGGTGGCCTAAGTAAAAACGTGCGAGTTTCGTTACTCTATCGACGTGAGGTTTAAAAGAAAGCGTCGGTGACGCCTAAATATTTGGTAGTGCGCTTCCAGGTGATGGGAATGCCTTGCATTCTAACGTGGAGATTGTCGGCGATACGACGGCATTTGAAGTCGAAGTAAACCGTAGAGCTCTTCTCTGGGTTCACATCGATACGCCATTTTTGAAACCATGCACCGAGGGCATTTACAGCCTTTTGGAGTCTGGTGGTGAGTCCCGGGACTCTGAGGCTTTTGTGTAAAAGGCAGTGTCGTCGGCAAAGAGGGCGAGTTCAACGCCTTTCGACGGGACGGGAATATCGTTAGTGTACACGGTGTACAATAGAGGGGCGAGGACTGAGCCTTGAGGGACTCCAGCTTTTATGAGACGGGGTGCGGAAAGCGTGGCTTCATGTTTACGGTTTGAGAACGGTCTTTGAGAAACGACGCGATTATTCTAACTAGGCGATCCGGTAAGCCTATTTTGTAGAGTTTATAGACGAGGCCGCTGTGCCAGACTTTATCGAAAGCCTTGGCTACGTCAAAGAAAACTGCGACCGTTTTAAAACGCCGCGGGTAGAAGCCGTCGAGTATGTACTCGACGATTCGATGGACTTGCTGAGGGCAAGAGTGTTTAGCGCGAAAGCCGAACTGATGGGGAATAATGAGAGGATCGCCATCCGTTGGAAACAGATGGTTCCGCATTTGAGAGAGTATAATAATAATAATCTTTACTATGCCAACAACACATTTTCAATATACATAATAACAACCGCACAGGACGCAGCCTGAATTTAGGAAAATTAAACTACAATAATAGTATTCCTTTGACATATATCCACAATTTTTTGTTATTGCTTCCCGCTTCCAAAATTTTTTGCTTGTTATATTTTCATTTAATTTTTTTAAATAATTCATTACAGTAATTCCTGTACCGTTTATATGTAGCTGCTAAAATGTTGTTCTCAGGGTCTTTCCTAAGGTCAGCGTGTAACTTGTTCCTATTCCTTATACATCGCAACAGTCCTGGCGTAATCCACGGCCGAATTATTCGCTTACGATTTGGCGCTTCTTTAATAGTGGTGTTGTTTTTAATAATTAATTTTAGTTCTTGAGTCAATAAATCAGCCGCTACGTCTGCATCGTCTGAATTTAGGATGGCAGAAAAATCTGTATTTTGTATGTTTGTCATTATGCCGTTGTAATTAATAGATTTCTGTTTTGTTGTTTTATGTGATTGTGGTTTAGATTTATTTATAGCTAAACTAAAAAATTCAATAGAAAACACTACGCAGCAGGTAAGTAACTAACCGCTTATTGTACATACAACAGCGAACCGTGACAAGACAATTGACATAAGGGCTCATTGAAATGGCGGCTCAATGTCTTTGAAGTTTGACAGGTTGACAGTATATAATTTTTCTAGATGTCGATGAAAAATAAATGGCGTTATTACGGGAATAATTGGATTTTATTATATTTCTAAGTATCCCCAACAACTATGTTAATATTTGAGCTTGGTGTGTCTAAAATTGACCTAAATATAGCCCGGTTTTGATATGATTACAATTTAATAAATATTACAGGGTACCCAGTCTGCCATTCTCTTTTATATCAAAACCATATAGGAATGAGAAGCCTGTTAGGATTGAGATTACTTGTTTTTGTGTATTGAAAACTAGCGTAAGAAAGTATTTTTGGTAGCATTTGTAATTTACGATTATAAGGTATTTGTGTACAATGTTTGTTTGTGAGTGTAAATAGTTGTAGCGTTGTGTATATATTGATTTTTGCGCAAAAAAGTTAAGTAGGTATAACGTGTGTATCATGTTTTAGATGCAATATAAAAAGCCCTTTTATGCAGACATTTATAAAACTTTGTTTTGACGTATATGATATTATTTTTAAGCATATAAGAACATATAGAAATATAGACAGTCATATGTTTTTTTTCAGTCTCGTTATGTCTTCTTCACTGGTAATTCTGATGGCTGGCGGTGCTGGGCCGCTGCCTTCTCCAACTTCTGCTTGGTTTTGCCGCACAAATATATTACCGTGGGCAGTAAAATAGTAATATTTAGAATTGCTTGAGGCTACCGCTAATCGCAAATTTTTTGCCGTCAAGTTGTCGGATATATAGATAGATTGCGACGGACCTTTAACTGAACTTTGGTTGTAGTTTTTTTATAGCTTTTTACAGCCATTAATATTTTTTCTTTTTTTAGGCATGATGCAAATTCAGTGATAATAGGCTTATTTTTGGATGTTTTGGAGTTGTATCTAAAAACATCACGGAAGTCTGAATCCACTAACTTCAGGGCACCTTTCCAATATTTTTTTTACCAATTCCAATAGATTCTCTTTGGTTTCCCCTTCTTTCTGTGGTAAATCTCTTATTTCTAAACTTGCTGATCGAGAACCCCGTTCAAAACTTTCAATCTTTTCTTCAAGAACTTTAATATAACTAAGGTTTTGATTTTTTTCTTCCTCAAGAGTTTCTAATCTTATTTTCATTTTTTCATATTTTTCAGCTAAAAATTCCACGGATTTTATGACATCACAGTTTTGGGCTTTCACTTCATTAATGGCTTGTTCAATGTTTGAGAATTATTGATTTTGATGTACTATTGATGCTGTAAACATAGCCTTTAACTCATCTATAGATGACATTAACTCATCATCTCTCTTCCACATTATGCGCTGGGTTTTATTCAGAGACACATCCGTTTCGGACATTTTTGTTAAATCAGAATCCGAACCTGCTTTTTCTTGAAGAGGTGGTGTACGCAGTAATTGCGACATTGTAGCGTAATTGAATAACATCTATATACTTTTTATTTTTAATAAAAACTTTCCTTTAATTTCTATTATTTTAGTAATATGCGTAAAGCATAAGTATGGACAAAATAGAAATCCGTAGGTAATTGTATTCCGTCTCTCAAAATAATAACAACTGACAATTATTTGTTTTCATAGACGTTAACATGCAAGTTATCTTATATCCAATATAATATACTCAGTAACTTGTTTACTAGCAGTCACAGATCAATGTAGGTTGGACGCGATCGACGCGTTCATACAGATTTGCTTACCGTCCAATATAACCGAAGCCGCGCACTATCCTTGTCACTCTTGTGGGTTGGTAAATATTATTGATCACTCACGTCAATCAGCGTCCTGGTATATTGCTTGAATTGTTTTAATTCTATTTTTGAATTTATTATTTAACAAAACGCGTCTGAGCTCATCAGATGTCCGAGGGGAGAGATATGAATCTCTCGAGAAGTTTAGACATTGCCTTGAGGAGGCTGATGGGTCTGTGATTAGCCGGGATATTCAGAGGTTTACCCGGCTTGGGAATGCCTATGACTGTCACTTCTTTTCAAGCTTTTGGAAAGTAGCTAAGGTCGAAGCAGGCACTGAATATAACAGCTAACAAGGTGTTGAGGCAGGTGCTTAAGTGCGTGGTTGGAAATACCGTCTTCGTCCTCCACCACCTGGATGTGAGAGGGATTCGCGGGTTGCGTGCTGGGCGAGCATTGAGACGCAACGCAAAAGCATTCGGCTTTCTCTTCGACTTCGAAGGCGATAGAGCCATCGGGACGAGTGGGAGGAGGGACGTGAGAGGCGGCGTCTACGCGTAGGGCTCGGGCCATACTATAATACGCTTGGTGGGACGGGGAGATATTCGCCATGAGGTCGTTCATCTGAGCGTCTCAGAGTTCCGCGAGAGACGCGGAGACCTAACTTTACGTTGTAGCTGATTCGCAGCTGTTCTATAGGCGGGCGTGGGCTATTTCTTGGCTCTCCGGAGAGCCGCGTTCTTAGCTTTAATAAGATCGCTAACGGCTAAGGAAAGCGTGGGTTTGCCTTGCTTAGCAACCTTTTCGTTGTCACTGATGGCTGAGTTGATAGCATCAGTGAGAGAATTGACTAATGAATCTATTTTATCCGGGCTATCTAATTGATCAGGCGAGATCCTCTAAGGCCGAAACTATCGTATTTTTAAAGCCTTTCCAGTTGGTAAAGGTCTTAGGAGAGGTGACGTTATCGTTAGGCGGTCCTAGCACGAGGGAGACGGGGCGGTGGTTAGAACCTAGGTCATCGAGCGGTTCGATAGACCTGAGGTCGAGGTTGATTCGCTTGACAATTGCAAATGATTTGATACGAACCGACGCGGGATTTGCGGGTCTAGACATTAAATTTACTTATTTAACGAATTTATATAAAAAATAAAAATTTATAACTAACTTAGTAGCGAGTGATGCTCAGCTAACGCAAATAAACGCTCTTGAGGTGAGCGGGCGGCACGCAGTTTGCGTGCGAGTACGGAGATTGTCGACGTGTTGACGTTTTGAATGACGTCAAACACGGTCTTCATGTCCTCAGCCAACGACGACTGAGGTGAAGATGACGGAGCGGGACGCGGGCCTACGGGAGCTACGGGAGCTGGGATAGGACGGGAAGGTGCAGGTGGAGCGGCCGGACGCTGCCTCCAGGACAGAGCCGGAGTAGGCGTCGGCTGCACGGGGTTTGCTTCCGGGGAACCCCGGTTGCGCAGCGGCGGGAAGTTGGCAGGAGTGAGCGGCAGCGCCAGTTTAGGCCCTGTAGTTTTGCTGTGTGGCCAAACTGGCCACACAGCACACATGCATGAGGGGAAGTGGATTTGGCAGTGCGAGTGCACTCGTTTGTTATATGTGGGTTTAGGCACTTGACGCACCTGGGGGGAGCTGAGTAGTTAGCCGCTGCGTGGCCATAGAGCTGGCGGCGGTGGCACTGCCCAGGGTGACCGCGGGGATTGGGACGCTCGACGGAGATATTCGAAAGTCCGCAGATTGTGCGAGCCTCTCTAAAGAACTCCCTCGAGTTGGGAGTGTTAGTTAAGATTACTAGAGCGAGTGGGAAACGCCTACCACGGTTGGAGTGCATCTTGTGCAGTGCTTCAGCCGGGAAACCCTGGGACTCAAGGTCCTCGAGGATTTCTTCAACATTAACGGCGCGGGGGTGGGTGTTGAAGACACCGAGGTGGGCTCGGGTGTTGAAGAGCGGGAGCTCCCGGGAGCGGTACGCTTGCGACGCGACGCGCGAGAGGATGTGACCGGTTCACAGTCCATCTCGGATGGCACGGGAGACGTGGGAGAGCTATAGACCTGAGGGGTCTGGGCGTAGGTGGCCTGAGGGGCCGGGGACGCGATAGTTGCCTGTAAGGCCTGCGTTAGTACGCCATCGGAAATAGCGACGCCGGACGCAACGAGCGCATGGGCGAACGACCTAGCAAAGTTTACCAAGCTTTGCTAGTCCGTTGGAGGGCTTGGGACTACAATATATAATATATAAATATATAATATTGCCTAGGTTCCCTAACAAACCTAGCACTAAACCTCCCTACCCGCGGTAGGGGGGCTGGGGACGACGCGAAGTGGTGCCCCTAATTCGGACAGCACTGTACCGTCACCCTGGGAAAGGCCCAAGAGCAATGGGATCGGGTCAGCCGGTTTCTCCTTAGCCTGAAGGGCCTTGGAAGCGCACCGGGGCAGCGCTGTCAGGCTTAGTTGTCACTGTTAAGAATCCACCACCAATAAATTGACAACAAAAACCGGCCGTAGACCTGACGAGGTCTGGTTGCACTGAAAGTGCGGAATTAACTACGTTACGACCGGCAGAAGCTGGCCATAGAGCGAGTCTCTGACTACGTAACAAGTGCCAAGCGTCAAGTACGTAGCCAGAAAATCAGCCCGAGCCTTGCGAACTACTATCGAATTTAATCGACCGTAGTAAGCTCAACTCTGTTGTTGCTGCTCCCGCTAAGGTGGGGTATCTATTCGAGAGGTGCACAGAGTGCGGGATTGACTACGTTACGACCGGCCGAAGCCGGCCGCAGAGCGAGTCTCTAACTAACGTAACAAGCGCCCAGCGTCAGGTACGTAGCCAGAAAAACAGCCCGAGCCTTGCGAACTACTATCGAATTTAATCGACCGTAGTAAGCTCAGCTCTGTTTTTGCTGCGAGACTGAATTAGTTACAGCCGATCGAAACCGGCTGCAGCGTAAGTCCTACAGAGGCTTATCTCAAGTCGTCGAGGTCGCAGCGAGATATTGTACGAATCTCTGCGTATGAGTGTTGCTACGAGTTGTCGTCGCGAGACGACAATCGTGACTCAACGGCTGGTGTGACCGCGAACACGTCCGAGCGGGGCCGGACGCAGAACGGATCTGAGAGTGGCGTTTGAGTTTTGCTACGAGAGAAGTCGTGAGACAACAATCGTGACTCGGCAGCCGGGAGCGACCGTCAACACGTCCGAACGGGTCCGGACGCAGATCGGGTCTGTAATTATTAAGAAAGACATCTCCTGGTTTTCATTAGATTAATGTGACGGATTGTAAAGCCCATAGCGTAACATACCTTTTGGACGGGCGAGTACTAACCTCATCTCGTCATTTTCCACCAGCGAAATAGACATCTGCAACCCCTACACAACACAGTAGGTATCAGAGTATATACACTATGCGACTGAGATGTATCAGAAAAGCTTTTGGTAACAGTATTTCGTAAATATTATGGTAACAAGATCAAAACCATCCTAAAGTGTGTGTCTACACTGTGTCTACTACTACTGACAATATGTACAACTATTTGAATTGTTTCGAAAAAGAGTCCAACCAAGATTAAGAATATTCGAATCTCATCAAAAAAAGTCAGTGACGCTCAAAGGTTGAAAGCAGAAGAACCAAAACTACATGAAGTAAATCAAATTCTATTAAGAATAAGGTGTAAAAATATTTTATTTTAAGTATTTTTACCTTTAGCAACATTACAGATGTTTTAGGTTTTTGATGCCTTAAATTTTCACTTATATTCTTTTCATAAAATAAAATCAAAGAAAACACCTTAATTATGCGTAGTATTATTTTTATTACGAGGTTACCAGGTTGATACCATCTACACTGACTTCACCTAAGCCTTTGACAGAATAAATCATAAAATCCTTTAAAAAAAATTGCTTTGGTTTGGGGTTTCTGGTGATTTGCTTAGGTGGTTTTCTTCCTACCTCGAACAACGGACACAAGCCGTAGCCTTATGTGGATACACATCATCTTGGATCTCTATCCCATCCGGCGTCCCACAAGGATCACTACTCGGTCCTCTCCTCTTTTTGGTATACATTCATGACATTGGCAACGCTATAACTAACTCTAATTATCAACTTTTAGCCTTAAGCGATTAAATTGTTAGTTTATTATGTGTAAATGGCTGTAAACCCCCCAAATAGAAGTAAATAAATAAATAAATTTATTATAAATTTAGTACTAAATAAAATTAGTACTTAATTTCGATTACAGATACAGTAGTAAATCTGAGATCATTTTTCAGAAGCACTTATTTATTTATTATTATTAACTAAGTTGTGTGGTGGGCGACTATTTCGGTTTTAGATTTCTCATTTTAGTTTAATAATACTTCAGACGCAGATATTTGTTGTTTGTGCCCGATATTTACTTTGATGAAGACCTGGATTTGAACCTGAAAAAATAAAATTGAAAGTTGCATCAATGTAAATCTCAAAAGTGAAAGTGTGGTCGATGATGTTTTATAGTTGAATGAAATGTTTTATATGGCTGCAGAATATAAAAAAATTAAAAACCCGTCTGCTAATTTATCTGCGTAATTCCGGTTCCCATGGATCTTGCATAAAAAAGTACATAAATACAAACAATAACACCGTATGTACAATATGTTACTGGATTGATTAAAAAGTGCACATTGTGTTTACTCTGTTACTACACGTGGTGACCGCCCTTTTTATGATTTATATACAATATAAATCACAAATAGAAATCATACTTTTTAAATTAAGATCTAAATATATACGACATTCTACTTAATATTTAACGTACTTATGAAATAAACATTTTTGTTATTATATAATTTTCACAAATAAATCCTTTTTTTCTTACCTCTTTTCAGTCTAGTAACTCTTAGAAATCTAGAAACAAACTTCCTACAATTTTTGAAACATTGTTTCTAAAATGAAATTACTTTTGTATTTCGAGAATCCCCCAATTTTGTAGAGGTGTCGAAACTAAGTAGACGAAACTAAATTTGATACCAGAGTTGAAACGCAAACAAGTAACAGTTTCTACACTGCTTGTACATTTTAGTATTATCTCCAATCATTAGAGATTGGTAGCGGTTTAATTTGTTCAATGGCCGAAGAATTAATTAAGCAGTGTTTACCTGTTTAAAAGTCCTATAAATATGCGAGAGATTCCATTCGATAGCTAAGAATTTTGGAAATAAATCGATGTCAAACATTTTACAGAAATGTTTTAGCAGTGGTGGTTTTCTAATAAAATATTTTACTGGTTTACTGGTTCGAAGGAAAGGAACAGCCAGTGAAAATGTAGGAACAGAGGCAATCCCAACCAAAACTTCCTATTGGCAACGCTTTATTCATCAATATTCTAATATAATATCAGTAGGTATCCCTGGTTATAGCAATGTTTTCATTTTTAGAACTTATTTGTCACGTCTTAGACTTTATCGGATTTCAAACTTCGGGCACTGGGACTTGCGTGACCGTTGAGCCGAAATATTTAGTTTATTGTTTCGTAGAACCACTGCAAAGTTTGTGAACCGATGTTAAGGTGACATTTTACATCGGCTTGCATATTATATTGTAAAAAAGGAAGAGGTCCTTCGATCGGTTGTATTGGTTTTCAGTTAGATTTAAAGTTCGAAGGGGTGGCGAGGCTGATTAGAAAGAATGTTCGGGAAAATACTGTTAAGATAAGTAATTTGCAAACTAGTTAAAATACAGGAAATAACCTAAATAAAAACCAGTCACCAAAATGAAGAGACGTTTTTTAAACTACAATTGATTAAATATCTATTTGGAATGCAATCTCGTTGTATTGCTCAAATCACATCCAAAGTACTACTAAAACGCATTATCAATGTATACCAAAAATACATAACACTGAATCTAAATTACTTAATAACACAGGTTGACATTTGTTTTTAAAGCGAAATTATATTTGGTCTGAATGATTTACGGAATTCAAATTCCTTTACAGTCGCAAGTTTAGTAGGCAGGATTTGAAAATGCATTGACAATATAATTTTTAATTTAAAACGTTTAAAAATGTGTATATAATATTCACGAAGCTGCAGTTAAAAGCAATGTGTAATTACTAAACTTAATAATCTCTTCGCAACCATACTACTTTCATCATACCCACTTACCTGAATGTGCTAAACGAGAAATCATAAATACATAGTTAATCTTGATACAGCAAGGTGTTTATTACTAAAACCAGTTATTCCAGTTTTACCTGCATCCTGGGATGTTTCCCGTTTTCCACTAGAACCTAGGGAACCCTAAACATTATGCCTTATCAGCCAGGCAAAGGAAGTGAAAGTAGTAATACAGGTTATAAATGAATAGCGTGCAGGATGTCTTGTATCTACGAACTTTGATCATTGTGTAGGATGGAACTTCTATCATAGTTTACCAAAAAAAAATTGGCAAGTATGTAAGTAAGGCAAAAATTGATAAAATTTTAACCAAAAGATTCTTAAGGCAACTATGATGTAAAAATAAATGTTAACATAGAAGGCAGCGTCACTAGTGACGGCACAGATAACTTGGTCGGACTGTAATGTATGTACTTTCAAGGAGTCAACGTCCAGATGTTTTAGGTTCCATTTCGAAGGTCATATTTATCTGAAATACTATTAAAATTTAATTGAATTTGCTTCCTTTTTTTCATTTTTCGTTGCCAGGAAACAAGCACGTGACCCACCTGTTGGTAAGTGGCATCCACGCCCATGGACATCGTTAGTCGTAGGTGTTAATTATTAATAGTCGTTGTGATTTTAATATAGGCTAATAATGCGTAACCGACCGTATTGGCCGGTTGGAAGTGATTTTGTTCCAGTAATTGCACCAGCTGTTCATTTCCTCTGACCGGAACGACACCACGTAAACATGATTATACGGTGGTCAGGACAGGCAGGACTGTGGTACCACCCTAGGCGAGATCTTAACAAAGAAACTCTGCATCTCTTGATTCTTACGGGATTCCTAATAGGAATTTGATAAAGCAAATAGCATATATGTTATCTTAAGTATTTATCAGATTTCGAGTTTTTCTAGAAACTTTTTCAGCTTTCATTTGATTTCTGAGTTTAGTATTTCTCACATAAGGCCCCAAAAACAAAGTGTGTTGCCACAATAACATCTTTTACCAGAATTATTTTAATAAAACCTAATAAAAGGCTAGCCGTAATTATTAATTTTTATATCTAATTAACTTACTTAATCGTAAAAACCTTATTTTGTATCAAAAACAAAGTCACGATTATAAATGTGATAAAAACATAACTTTTATTATTCTAGTATAGGGTTAGTTAGGGTTTGCTTGGAACAAAAACAAAAATATTAATAACATAATAAAAACCAGCGATAATAAAAGTTGCCTTACTAGCTAACTGCCGTGACACGACGCAATTCAACGCAACTCGCTAAAACAGGTATCTATTTCAAGTAAGTTCCTAGGTATTTTGTGAAGTAACTGATTTGCAACTTACTTTGGCGAAGTTTGTGCTGTTAAAGGTGTCTTTGACTGGATTTCCTTAACCTATTACATCCATAAAATGAGTAAAAGGTTTTTGAGGGGAATGCAGTTGTTTTTTTTTAATTTTGATTATTTTATATGCTTATAGCTTTTTCTACTGCATCATTCTTTGTGGTCAAGTACGTTGCTGTCTCTGAAACATGACAATGTACCTACGAACATATCTTTGTCTTTATTGTGACTTTCCATCTGAGGAAATTGAAGACAATCTCCTAACTAATAGATTAATAAATGAAAAATGATTAATCTTACACACATAGAAAACAAACACAAAAATAGGTATAGCTGGTTCAATCATATGTGTGCGTGTGCTTGTAAATTTGCAACTTAATTTTGTGTGGGGCCACCATCTTGTCAAACCGAGTTCTCATCGCAGCGGGCGTGTGCAATCAGTACATTTTTGTAATTTCTCTGTAGAAACAAGCCAACACACCTAGGGCCGCATGTACAAATTACTTTAACCATCTACAGGCAAATTACTTTCGAGACGTTTTTGCATTTGTAGTATTTGTATATTTACAGGAATTCTAAACTTGAAATTTAAAGGCTTAAGTCCCTAGTGTTTGAGCCGTCGGCCGATGATGTTTCAGCATATAATACCGTCATGATTATTTTTAATAGATTGACTATACAGTCATAAACCATATTTAAAAGGTTATTGAACTAACTTTTTTGTTTTTGGTATTTAAATTAAATAATGAAGTCAATGGAAATCTTACGTACAACACTAGAGTCACGTGTCCAAAATCTTAATTAGAATATAGAAAGAAGACACATTTATACATAAGACTAACCTAAAGGCTTTTAAAGGAAGAGGTCTCTACCCGCGACAATTCGAGGAGGTCTCAAAATGCGAGAAACTGACGCTACTGAGCCACATTATCTCTCGACCCGAAGCGAGTGTTTGGCGCGTTTAGACTTCACACAAGGAAAATCAAAAAGGAAATAACATGGGAAGTAAAAATCTAAAAAAAAAGGAAAACCGAAAGAGCACATCCACTTGTTGCAAAATAACAAATTGGATTGACGTATTTGAATTTTGAAGTTTGGTGATAGGGATCCCGAACTAACAAAAATAAAACTCACAAAAAGTTATAGTTGCAATCGAAATAATGCTTTGCAAGATTATACAATTAACATAATTAAGTTTGTAATATGTTTTTGATTTTATTTATTTAGTTTTAAATGTATACTTTATGTTTACTTTATTGTTCATGAAAAGCTTTATGCCTTTATCTTTAGAATAAGTCACCAGCAAAACTTCTTTTGCATTGAATCGGTAACCACAACGTTGCGCAGCTATTGTATGGAGACTCCTCAGGTTTTGTTTCTTATTAATTGAGATAATTTTATTGGGAAATATTTTAGTTCTGATACTTTTTCTAATAATCATTTACATAAATGATACGAATTATCGTGCATTCCATTCGTCCATTAAGTGCTGAAACATAAAGCTTACTGACGGCCTAAAATGGACTTAACCCTTTCCTTGTACAGTCAGAAAAAAGAGATTCGTTACATTTTGAAGAAAAAATTATATTGACAATCAAAAGTCAATAGTGAATGTCAAATCAATAATTATTATTTTTATGAAAATTGCTAATTGTTGTGAGGTCTGATTATTTGGTTTTTAGTCAATAAATGAATGAATTGATTTTATTTGTGGTTCATTCTTAAGGTTTATAATATTTATTGTTCAGTGTTAGTCGATAATTAAAAATGGTGTCCATGTTGAAACATGGTAGAGCCTTTGACTTCTCAAACTAAAGACGTAATGTGAATGCAATAGCGATCCGAGCAGTATTGTGACTCCCTCTCAATTATTTGCTATATCAACAGGTAAATCATTGACTTGCGTCAGAAAGATCCTGTCGGAAAATAAATGTCATTCTTCAGAACAGGGACCAACCTTTAATTCACCTAAAAAAAAACAAATCGGATGCCTACAATTATAATAGATGATTTTGATCAACAAGTAATCCGGAGAACGTTTCACAATTTTCACAATACAAATAAAGAAATTCTGACGATGAAAATACTACACAAAAAATTGTAAGAAGAAATAGATTATAAAAGTTGTGTCAGCACGTTACGAAAACACGTCATTTCATAAGGTTTTAAATGGAAACCAACGGAAGATGACCGCAAACTACTAATAGAAAAGCACGAAATTCGATACTTGCGACTTAACTATCTCATAAAAATTGCGGAATATCGTGAACAAAATCGACCAATTGTTTTTACCGACGATCATTGCATTAAAATACATCACGTACCCTCTCAAAGTCTTGGTCAGATGGAAACTCTTATGGTTTAAAGCAACATGTATGCTGGCGGAATGGATGGTTTTATACCGAATGCCTTACTCATGGTTAAAGCCAACCAAAAAAGTGGTTATTACCATGATAATATGAATAATGATCATTATTTGAAGTGGAGCCAAACGCAATAAATACCCAACCTTAAACGTAATGATTTTGTTGTTGATAATGCACCCTATCATAACTTCTATCATCATAAATTCTATCATAAATTCTAATTCTAATAAACAGCAAATGATTGACTGGCTGACGTTAAGAAATATTGAACATTCATCGAACATGCTTAAGCCTCAGTTACATGAACTGATTGTAAAAAATAAGGTGAGATTTGTAGAGTTTAAGATAGACGAAATATTACGACAGAACGGTCATACTGTGCTCCGTTTACCGCCATATCACTCTCAGTTTAATTAGTCCTATTGAAAATGTATGGATTTAAAAAAAAATTACGATGAACATAAGTGCTATAATGACATTAGCTAAGGAAAAATTTATTAACATAACTGTAGAGGAATGGCCACGCTATACACACGCTATTAAAGAGGAAAATGAATTTCAAGGCACGGATGAGGCTTTAGATATAATATCAGAACAAATTATAGTTAACTCAAATTATTCATCGGATGAAAGTGAAATGTCTGGAGTTGAAGAAATTTAGAATTAAAAATTATGTGAATTTTAATATTCACGATTTTAATACCATTTAATATTAGTTCCATATGGAGTACCTGGCTATAAAAATTATAAAAATATATAAAAGTATTTATGTGATGACCGTACACAACTACAAATGCATAAACGTCTCGAAAGTAATTTACCTGTATGAGCCTTGACTTCCACGACAGCGTTAATGATATTAATTTTTAAAACACCACATGAAATGAAATGAAATAAAATGAAATGAAATACTTAATAAATACATTACTTAGGAAATACATACTTATATATTTTTACTATAAATAAAGTTAAAAAAACTCACTGCTTGGATTACAGTCTCATCTTAGTTAAGAAAGTGGTTCAGGCCTTCTTAGGTATTAGGGTTTCCTTACGATGTCTTCCTTCACTGTTAAAGCAACTGGCTTAAAGTACTTAAGTTTCAAAAACTCATTTGCAACAAGCACCGGGAATGAACTCTGCACCTTAAATCAAGAAGCCAACATCTTAACTACTACGCCTTGCCTGGACTTATCAGGCTCCATTTACTTATACTATCAATATTTGTAGTTCGGATTAATTGGTGTCAGTTGATCCTATAATAAGTAAGCAATATTGCAATAAAGAGTTTTGAATTTTTAAGCAAAAGGTGAATAAGTACAAGTTTTATACGTGATAACTAGGTTTTTTTATTATTTTATTTAACAATTATATTATTAGCGACAAGCTGAGCAGTCTGTTTAGAATACATTACAATGTATAAAAAATCCTTGTAGTACTGCTCCTGAAAATGAGTAGATCATGTTCATTAGACAATGACTTGTAATTTACTTTTGAAATACAACTACATGAGTAAATATTTTAAGAAAATAAAGTTCTGTATTTCAAGCTGTTCTTGTCACAAGATTATTAACTCCAGACATCGGGTCAGCTCAGCTTCCCAAAACTCAAAACACATGTCAAACTTTCCTTCAATAAGGATGTACAGATCGCGTGCAGAGTCGCATCAGTGCAATCCGTTCCGTCAAATATCGCATTACGTGCAGTAATCATGCTCAATTAATGAGACAATCATGCAATTTGTCCAATTTGAGGCGCGTCACTGTCAATAAAGAAAGTATTTTATCACTAAACAGAATACTCGAAGTATTTATGAGCATGCACGTAAACGGTTGTCGTTTACGTATAATTTTTTTTAATGTTCTTGTTAGATTATCACTTGTTGTATTACTATGTCAGTGATCTATTAATCAATAAATAAAGAAGTCAATAATAATTGATAATTGCTTTGTGTTTAAAATTTCACCCTATATGGTACAACACAAAGTACCTTTTGTTTGACCATTTAGCTGAGGTAAGTATAAGACGGAGTACGTTTTTTTAGATTTCAGCCCATATGGTAAACTTTAAATAGGTATAGGCGCATATAATTAATTAAGCAGACTGGCAACACATGAGATACATTTAAAAATGAACCCTCCGTTTACATTGTACTGCTTGCAAGTACTAATAAGTATAGTACTAATAAGCTAAAGCTAATGTACATTTATTAAAAAAAATTACATACTTACTTTGAATTAAAAAAAAATTACACAGATCTACAATTATGAAATACAATAAACACCAATTAGTCCAGACGAGTGTAACCTCGCGAGGCTGGACTTATATACAACTCTGCGTCTTCTTCATTTAAGCTAGTCAACTACTAAGACTTACGAACCTCACAACGGATCACGCCTCCAGGACTATGGCAACCCCCGATTCACATTCATTTAGCTTTTCTATTCCAGCCTTTCAAATATAAAATGTGTTTCTCATAAAAAGTTTTAAAACTGTTTTAATAGAAAATCGCGACACTCCGATGTGCTGAGGCTCAACCATCGCGGTACCTATAACTAATTAAGAAAAGGCCGGATAAAATACTTCAAATAAAATAAAATAAAATAATTCTATAAAATATGTCTGCAAACCAATAATATTGGAAATCAGTCACGGTATTGTACTTTAAGTTTGGTTTTTGAAATAAAGATTTGAGCGTGAAAGAGAACAAGTTAACACACTACAAGAGCTTTATAAGAGCAATGTGATTATAGGTACTTAAAGCCTAACTCATAAATGCTTCGATAAAACAAGCTTAAACCTCGTTAGACCTATCAGTGAGCGGCTAGTTCGCGAAACAGCTGGCTTAAGTAAAATCAACCGCGAATGGCAGGTAGTAATGCATGTATGGACGATAGTTGCAGGGAAGTAGTCATAAATGGCTTACATTACTATTAACACGTGGCTTATAGGCTGCTCTGGATACCTTATAGCTACCTACGCATCTGACGTGGCTTAACACTTTGAAGTGCAGTACATCAGCACTGTGATGCAATTGACAGCACCTGCAATTGGACGTGGCTAAGAAATGTCGAATCGTTAGTAGTTTTATTACTACATTTCTTTTGTTTATATGGCCCATACACGTTCGTTGTCCTTTAAGGTGTTAAGCCTTTATGTCGCCGAATACTTGAGATTTAGTTTCCTTATGAAGTTGAGTATATAAATGCCTCAAAGAATAATTATACCTAAGCAGCCAATATGTCATCACGTCTATAAAAATTATTACTATATACTCTACATAATATGTAATTTGTTGATATATCATGTCAAGACATGACTTATGTCACGCATAATATCACAATTTGGCCGATATAAGCAAGAGATTAAGTCGCATAATCGCCCCGTTTTACCATATTCATTTCAAGACTACCAGACTCATTCCAAGTCTGGGATAAAGCCGCATCAGTCAACTGTAAAGACTATAAAACAATTACTGTTTTTTTACTCAGAATGTACAAAAATCAAAAGAAATCTAACATAAGTTAGCCTAAACAGCCTAAAAAGGTATTAGTTTCCTTGAGCAGTCGGCTTTCCAATTAAGTATATTTGCCAAGTCAAACTTACGTGTTTTTGGTGAAAACCTTGAATTTCGATAGCCCTTTGCAGTCGAGAATTTTACTAAGGCGATTTTATATTGTTGCCATAATTTAAAAGATTATAATGGGCAAAAACGATTATTAATATTGGTTATTTGATTACAAATAAAAACTTGATACACTGTCCACAATGGTTTAGAAGTTTGTCAAGAAATTACAATCCGAAACGAACCTCGACTGCTAACTTTTTTGCTTGAATTAAACTTGAAAACATTTATACTGATTTATAAACTAAATTCTTAAGTATTATACAAATATACTTCCCGAAAATATGACAATTCATTCATGTTTGGACAACTAGACGTGTTATTTTGCTATGTATGCCGTTGAAGTAACTGAATGCTATTTAATTCATTGAATTAACCTAACCTAACCTAACCTAACCAATTTGAGCACTCTTTTTGGGACAATTTTTTAAAAACTAATTGTATAACTAGTTTTAATATTTCATCGATGAATCAATATCAATGAATGGCACGTTACCACAATAGAATAATATTGCTTGATAGCGCCATCTAGGATACTTTACGTACATTAAATTAACAGGTCGGTCTGTAGACGTCTATTCGAAACCATCTGAGAAAACATTTTCATTATATAATTGGCCAGTTATTTTAAAAATTGTTAGATGGCGTTGTTTTTAATTACCTAAACAACCATATGATGTATGTGTACCCATTCAAATAATAAGTAAACGTACTAATTTTTTATTAAAAACACATTAATTTGTGTTTAAACATTACAACTTTTTAGGCTCTACCTAGGTGTGATAGTTGTGTAACAGATTAGAAAATATCGAAACGTCATTGCAATTTAATGCTTGTTAATTAAAATTCCGGTTTTCTTGAAAAAAACTTTTAAAGAAATATCTGCATTTTGATGTTTGAAAAAAATATATAAGTAGTACAGATTATGTGTCCATCTAGTTAATTAAGTGGATAGAAATAGAAAACCTCAAGTATTTCGTGATAAAAAAAATCAGGCACAAAAATGTATTTAAAATCTTTTTTTGATGTTTGTAAGTCTTGGGGTAAAATAAAGTTACACAAATTTGGACTTTATTATAGCTTTTTTAATTTTGCATTTAAATACCTACAATAAAACGCAAAAAAATCTAATCTCGCGCTCCCGGCCGGGCCGGCCGTTTCGAGCCAATGTCCAGCCCAGGGCTATGTAACTCACTTTACAACATTAAAAATATCAAAGAAACTAACAAAATCTAGTGATTGCTGCTAGTCAACTAGCGTGTAAGGTAACTTAACACATCGTTAGATGTCACTCCAGAATGAGAATCAGATAATTTTATTTTTGTTAAACAAACCTGTTTATATTTTATTAATTTATCTTAATATACTTACCTATTTTTAATTCTTATTAGTTGCTAATCAAGATGATTTAAATAAAGATTGGTCGCAGTCATGGGCAAAATGTATCACTGAAAAGAAAAGATTGATATGTATCTTTCGATCACTGTGATATGTATCACTCTTTTGTATCTAAATATCACTCTCGCTATTCAGTAGGTTTACTCCGCTCAACTCAATGAAATATATCAACGAGAGATATAAAAGATATTATGAAATGAAAGATTACTGCTTGATTTGGTTTAATCGGCTGCTGTTTCTTAGTGATGGCGCCATTTTGCGGTATCGAAACGAAACTATTTATCGGTACCGAATAACGGGTTCTGAAACTATGTATTTTGAAAACTATTTGTTGTGAGTTGCGAGACAACTTAACGTGAACGTGCGTGAGCGAGTGAGTTGTAAAGATACATTTGGATATGAACGGATATAAAGAGTGATTGATTCAAACGGAGTGATACATATCTTTTTTATCTATCACTCCTGAGTTACCTTAGCTAATTGGTCGGTCATTTCAATTTTATTGTACTTTTATTGATTGATTGTAGCGTTGCGTTGGTTGAATGATTGACTCAAAATTTAAACTAACTTAAGGTCCACTTGCTTCGGTTTTCCCGGTTCACCTGCGAATTTTTGCTTTTTCTTGTAAAAACACCGTTTATTAACTCGTGTTTTACAGTTACATTGAGTGGAAATCCTCAAGCTCCGTTAAGTAAGATTAACTTTGTGTTATATAAGAGACATAGACTCAATTAACTAAGTGTATTTCTTTGTGTTAATTAATTGTGATTTGACTGTTTTTATCAAACTGAGGCAGAGACTCCACAGTTTTATTCAATAAAATACCTTAATATGGCTTCCATTTCTCGCTTTAAGTGTTATTTTGGATGTGTTAACGATGGTAAGTGTTGTTCCGTAGCTACTCAGGTTTCACAATGCTTAAAAAAACGATACTTCTCAGTCGAAGATTCAAATATTTGGTTTGCTCGCAATTCCTTTTCATTCCCAAAATCACAATTTCCCAAAAGCAATAGTGCAACCTGTTTTTTAGTTTGAATCTTGCAGTTTTTTAATGAAATAAAACTATTAGGTACTAACGTAGGTTGTTAAGTAAAATACTTTTTCAATTTAGTTTCATTCAATAAACAGCAAATGATTGACTGGCTGACGTTTAAAAATATTGAACATTCATCGAACATGCTTAAGCCTCGGTTACATGAACTGATTGTAAAAAATAAGGCGAGATTTGTACAGTATAAGATAGACGAAATATTACGACAGCACGGTCATACTGTGCTCCGTTTACCGCCATATCACTCTCAGTTTAATTAGTCCTATTGAAAATGTATGGATTTTAAAAAAATCTCACGATGAACATGAGTGTTAATGACATTAGCTGAGGAAAAATTTATTAGCATAACTGTAGAGGAATGGCCAAAATATTTGTCTACACGCTATTAAAGAGGAAAATGAATTTCAAGGCAGGGATGAGGCTTAAATATAATATCAGAACAAATTATAGTTAACTCAAATTATTCATCGGATGAAAGTGAAATGTCTGGAGTTGAAGAAATTTAGAATTAAAAATTATGTGAATATTAATATTCACGATTTTAATACCATTTAATATTAGTTCCATGTGGAGTACCTGGCTATAAAATTATAAAAATATATAAAAGTATTGGTTTATTTATTTATGTGATGACCGTACACAACTACAAATGCATAAACGTCTCGAAAGTAATTTACCTGTGTGAGCCTTGACTTCCACGACGGCGTTAATAATATTAATTTTTAAGATATCACATGAAATGAAATGAAATAAAATGAAATGAAATACTTAATAAATACCTTACTAAGGAAATACATGCTTATTTTTTTTTTTACTATAAAAAAGTTAAAAAACTCACTGCTTGGATTACAGTCTCATCTTAGTTAAGAAAGTGGTTCAGGCCTTCTTAGGTATTAGGGTTTCCTTACGATGTCTTCCTTCACTGTTAAAGCAACTGGCTTAAAGTACTTAAGTTTCAAAAACTCATTTGCAACAAGCACCGGGAATGAACTCTGCACCTTAAATCAAGAAGCCAACATCTTAACTACTACGCCTTGCCTGGACTTATCAGGCTCCATTTACTTATACTATCAATATTTGTAGTTCGGATTAATTGGTGTCAGTTGATCCTATAATAAGTAAGCAATATTGCAATAAAGAGTTTTGAATTTTTAAGCAAAAGGTGAATAAGTACAAGTTTTATACGTGATAACTAGGTTTTTTTATTATTTTATTTAACAATTATATTATTAGCGACAAGCTGAGCAGTCTGTGTAGAATACATTACAATGTATAAAAAATCCTTGTAGTACTGCTCCTGAAAATGAGTAGATCATGTTCATTAGACAATGACTTGTAATTTACTTTTGAAATACAACTACATGAGTAAATATTTTAAGAAAATAAAGTTCTGTATTTCAAGCAGTTCTTGGCACAAGATTATTAACTCCAGACATCGGGTCAGCTCAGCTTCCCAAAACTCAAAACACATGTCAAACTTTCCTTCAATAAGGATGTACAGATCGCGTGCAGAGTCGCATCAGTGCAATCCGTTCCGTCAAATATCGCATTACGTGCAGTAATCATGCTCAATTAATGAGACAATCATGCAATTTGTCCAGTTTGAGGCGCGTCACTGTCAATAAAGAAAGTATTTTATCACTAAACAGAATACTCGAAGTATTTATGAGCTTGCACGTAAGCGGTTGTCGTTTACGTATAATTTTTTTTAATGTTCTTGTTAGATTATCACTTGCTGTATTACTATGTCAGTGATCTATTAATCAATAAATAAAGAAGTCAATAATAATTGATAATTGCTTTGTGTTTAAAATTTCACCCTATATGGTACAACACAAAGTACCTTTTGTTTGACCATTTAGCTGAGGTAAGTATAAGACGGAGTACGTTTTTTTAGATTTCAGCCCATATGGTAAACTTTAAATAGGTATAGGCGCATATAATTAATTAAGCAGACTGGCAACATATGAGATACATTTAAAAATGAACCCTCCGTTTACATTGTACTGCTTGCAAGTACTAATAAGTATAGTACTAATAAGCTAAAGCTAATGTACATTTATTAAAAAAAATTACATACTTACTTTGAATTAAAAAAGAATTACACAGATCTACAATTATGAAATACAATAAACACCAATTAGCCCAGACGAGTGTAACCTCGCGAGGCTGGACTTATATACAACTCTGCGTCTTCTTCATTTAAGCTAGTCAACTACTAAGACTTACGAACCTCACAACGGAACACGCCTCCAGGACTATGGCAACCCCCGATTCACATTCATTTAGCTGTTCTATTCCAGCCTTTCAAATATAAAATGTGTTTCTCATAAAAAGTTTTAAAACTGTTTTAATAGAAAATCGCGACACTCCGATGTGCTGAGGCTCAACCATCGCGGTACCTATAACTAATTAAGAAAAGGCCGGATAAAATACTTCAAATAAAATAAAATAAAATAATTCTATAAAATATGTCTGCAAACCAATAATATTGGAAATCAGTCACGGTATTGTACTTTAAGTTTGGTTTTTGAAATAAAGATTTGAGCGTGAAAGAGAACAAGTTAACACACTACAAGAGCTTTATAAGAGCAATGTGATTATAGGTACTTAAAGCCTAACTCATAAATGCTTCGATAAAACAAGCTTAAACCTCGTTAGACCTATCGGTGAGCGGCTAGTTCACGAAACAGCTGGCTTAAGTAAAATCAACCGCGAATGGCAGGTAGTAATGCATGTATGGACGATAGTTGTGGGCTTGGGAAGTAGTCATAATTGGCTTATATTACTATTACACGTGGCTTATAGGCTGCTCTGGATACCCTATAGCTACCTACGCATCTGACGTGGCTTAACACTTTGAAGTGCAGTACATCAGCACTGTGATGCAATTGACAGCACCTGCAATTGGACGTGGCTAAGAAATGTCGAATCGTTAGTAGTTTTATTATAACATTTCTTTTGTTGTTATGGCCCATACACGTTCGTTGTCCTTTTTTAAGGTGTTAAACTTTTTGTCACCGAATACTTGAGATTTAGTTTCCTTATGACAGTTGAGTACCTAAATGCCTCAGAGAATAATTATACCTAAGCAGCCAATATGTCATCACGTCTATAAAAATTATTACTATATACTCTACATAATATGTAATTTGTTGATATATCATGTCAAGACATGACTTATGTCACGCATAATATCACAATTTGGCCGATATAAGCAAGAGATTAAGTCGCATAATCGCCCCGTTTTACCATATTCATTTCAAGACTACCAGACTCATTCCAAGTCTGGGATAAAGCCGCATCAGTCAATTGTAAAGACTATAAAACAATTGCTGTTTTTTTACTCAGAATGTACAAAAATCAAAAGAAATCTAACATACGTTAGCCTAAACAGCCTAAAAAGGTATTAGTTTCCTTGAGCAGTCGGCTTTCCAATAAAGTATATTTGCCAAGTCAAACTTACGTGTTTTTGGTGAAAACCTTGAATTTCGATAGCCCTTTGCAGTCGAGAATTTTACTAAGGCGATTTTATATTGTTGCCATAATTTAAAAGATTATAATGGGCAAAAACGATTATTAATATTGGTTATTTGATTACAAATAAAAACTTGATACACTGTCCACAATGGTTTAGAAGTTTGTCAAGAAATTACAATCCGAAACGAACCTCGACTGCTAACTTTTTTGCTTGAATTAAACTTGAAAACATTTATACTGATTTATAAACTAAATTCTTAAGTATTATACAAATATACTTCCCGAAAATATGACAATTCATTCATGTTTGGACAACTAGAGGTGTTATTTTGCTATGTATGCCGTTGAAGTAACTGAATGCTATTTAATTCATTGAATTAACCTAACCTAACCTAACCAATTTGAGCACTCTTTTTGGGACAATTTTTTAAAAGCTAATTGTATAACTAGTTTTAATATTTCATCGATGAATCAATATCAATGAATGGCACGTTACCACAATAGAATAATATTGCTTGATAGCGCCATCTAGGATACTTTACGTACATTAAATTAACAGGTCGGTCTGTAGACGTCTATTCGAAACCATCTGAGAAAACATTTTCATTATATAATTGGCCAGTTATTTTAAAAATTGTTAGATGGCGTTGTTTTTAATTACCTAAACAACCATATGATGTATATGTACCCATTCAAATAATAAGTAAACGTACAAATTTTTTATTAAAAACACATTAATTTGTGTTTAAACATTACAACTTTTTAGGCTCTACCTAGGTGTGATAGTTGTGTAACAGATTAGAAAATATCGAAACGTCATTGCAATTTAATGCTTGTTAATTAAAATTCCGGTTTTCTTGAAAAATACTTTTAAAGAAATATCAGCATTTTGATGTTTGAAAAAAATATATAAGTAGTACAGATTATGTGTCCATCTAGTTAATTAAGTGGATAGAAATAGAAAACCTCAAGTATTTCGTGATAAAAAAAATCAGGAACAAAAATGTATTTAAAATCTTTTTTTGATGTTTGTAAGTCTTGGGGTAAAATAAAGTTACACAAATTTGGACTTTATTATAGCTTTTTTAATTTTGCATTTAAATACCTACAATAAAACGCAAAAAAATCTAATCTCACGCTCCCGGCCGGCCCGGCCGTTTCGAGCCAATGTCCAGCCCAGGGCTATGTAACTCACTTTACGACATTAAAAATATCAAAGAAACTAACAAAATCTAGTGATTGCTGCTAGTCAACTAGCGTGTAAGGTAACTTAACACATCGTTAGATGTCACTCCAGAATGAGAATCAGATAATTTTATTTTTGTTAAACAAACCTGTTTATATTTTATTAATTTATCTTAATATACTTACCTATTTTTAATTCTTATTAGTTGCTAATCAAGATGATTTAAATAAAGATTGGTCGCAGTCATGGGCAAAATGTATCACTGAAAAGAAAAGATTGATATGTATCTTTCGATCACTGTGATATGTATCACTCTTTTGTATCTAAATATCACAAATGTATCAGTTGCTCATGCCTGCGCATCACTCTCGCTATTCAGTAGGTTTACTCCGCTCAACTCAATGAAATATATCAACGAGAGATATAAAAGATATTATGAAATAAAAGATTACTGCTTGATTTGGTTTAATCGGCTGCTGTTTCTTAGTGATGGCGCCATTTTGCGGTATCGAAACGAAACTATTTATCGGTACCGAATAACGGGTTCTGAAACTATGTATTTTGAAAACTATTTGTTGTGAGTTGCGAGACAACTTAACGTGAACGTGCGTGAGCGAGTGAGTTGTAAAGATACATTTGGATATGAACGGATATAAAGAGTGATTGATTCAAACGGAGTGATACATATCTTTTTTATCTATCACTCCTGAGTTACCTTCGCTAATTGGTCGGTCATTTCAATTTTATTGAACTTTTATTGATTGATTGTAGCGTTGCGTTGGTTGAATGATTGACTCAAAATTTAAACTAACTTAAGGTCCACTTGCTTCGGTTTTCCCGGTTCACCTGCGAATTTTTGTTTTTTCTTGTAAAAACACCGTTTATTAACTCGTGTTTTACAGTTACATTGAGTGGAAATCCTCAAGCTCCGTTAAGTAAGATTTACTTTGTGTTATATAAGAGACATAGACTCAATTAACTAAGTGTATTTCTTTGTGTTAATTAATTGTGATTTGACTGTTTTTATCAAACTGAGGCAGAGACTCCACAGTTTTATTCAATAAAATACCTTAATATGGCTCCCATTTCTCGCTTTAAGTGTTATTTTGGATGTGTTAACGATGGTAAGTGTTGTTCCGTAGCTACTCGGGTTTCACAATGCTTAAAAAAACGATACTTCTCAGTCGAAGATTCAAATATTTGGTTTGCTCGCAATTCCTTTTCATTCCCAAAATCACAATTTCCCAAAAGCAATAGTGCAACCTGTTTTTTAGTTTGAATCTTGCAGTTTTTTAATGAAATAAAACTATTAGGTACTTACGTAGGTTGTTAAGTAAAATACTTTTTCAATTTCGTTTCATTCATTGTAGAATGGCAATCAATCTGTTTTGTCAAGCGTAGATGTTGCTCATTGTGTTATATCTTATTTAAAACACTAATTTAAAAAAAACTTCTCATTAAAAGTTAACTTGGATTATTATTACAGAATAATAGCCACTCTTATTTTTGTTATCGCTTTCGTATGAACCGCGCAGTAAAGAGTCGCTTAACATTTTGAAAAAAATATATAATTTGATAGAGTTGTGTAAATGACAAGGTCAGCCTTTAAATAGGTACTTAACTGTTTTAGTTTTATAACCAAAATTGTTTGTGGGTACACGAGTCATTGTAATATCAAGGCACCTCAAATAAATACTCTCTATAATTCAAGAGGTTTATTATTTATCACATAATTCACAAATATATAACATATTAATCACAATTTTATACTTTAATTAATGCCTAAAAATTCAACTTCCAGGTCCTCTACATTGAATTCCCAAACCAATATTTCCTCATTTGGAAAAATTTTAAAAATGGAAAAGTGTTCTGGATACTGGATACTGGATAGTGTTCAAGAAAAAGGTCCCACTTATAAACAAGTAAAATTAAAAAAAATGTGACGTATGCTACCGAAAAAAACTATTTTTTTTAATTATTGCTCTAAATAAAAAATAAGTATTCGACAGAGTCTATTATTCTCTGTTTGTCCCATGTGAATAAAGTCTCAGCATTTTGAACCCGACATTTTTTCACAACTTAATAAACTACCTTCCCAAACACTACGACTAGGTATTTCATCTACTAAAGCTTAATAAAATAACCACTACAAAGCGACATTCGCTTTATTTGTATAATCAAATAGCCACGTATACAAAAATGTTGCGATCGATTCACGCGGCCACGCACGCCCACATCCGTAGCGTGCTTAGACACTAACAACTACAGGTAAAGCAAATGTTGCCTCGTGAAATAACAATACTATACCTCTAGTGCAACCAAAAAGTCTTGACAAAAATTGAGGGAGCCACTTCAAATACATGTAGGGAACATGGTAACACCGTTTAGTATGCCTCAAACGGTTTTGATATTTGCGTCATTATTTAGAAAGTTACATTTATAAACAAAATTGTCTGAGAACATTTTTAATTTATGGAAGATCTTTCTTATATTATCATGATTCTAAAAATATTTTTATTAAAATCAAAATTGTTTAAATCGCTTTAAATTAAACCAACTGCATGAATGTGCATTGGTTACTCCAATAGCTTAATCCAATGATATTCGTTTTAAAAATGGCATCTACAATAAGAGGCACTAGTATTGTATTTTTATGAAAACCTTTAGCTCGTAAGAGTTTAGAGTACGTATGTTATATACTGAATTTGTAAATATCCATATCCAGTTTCTTGAATAGATTCTAAAAATGGGTATGAAATAAATCTTTCGACATTTGGTTTATTAATAGCCATGATAGTGTCATCGCACTGAAATAACATAGGTATTAAATAAACTATGGATGCGTCAAAAATGTACATACTGTGTACGTTTATGTAAATTGTATCCTAAAAATAGCCTAAAACATCTCATTACTGAATACAGGCCTGTCCCTAAACTCTGTGTTCTAGGCAAAGTTCTTGAGAAAATTGTTACTTCAGATATCGAACTAGCAGCCTGTGGCTATATCTCCCAGCAACAACACGGTTTCTTCAAACACCGGAGTGTAGATAGTGATATGGTCACCTTTACTGAATTCCTGGCTGAAGGGTGAATAAAAACGCACGAATAGATGCCGTATACACCGACTTCTCGCGCGCCTTCGATAAAATTTATCACAATATATTAATCAACAAGTGAGCGGCAGCCGCTGTGTATGGCAGCCTCCTCAGATGGATACAATACTACATCAAAAATAGGAGTACAGCAGTATGTGTAAAAGGATACTGTTCTTGATTTCAAATTCAAAATTTCAAATTCACACATTTAACAACATATTACACTACAACACGAAATAAAAACAACATAAGGAGCAAAAAGTTACAGAAAAATAGTTATTTAATATATTTACAATTGTTGATTTAACACTAAAAAAAAAGAAAAAAAGAAACCGTTGAATACAATTTGATTTACAATTTGATACCGTTGATTTCTTCCCGTTCCTTCTGGTATTCCTCAAGGTTCACACCTTGGACCCCTTCTGTTTGCGTTTTACATTAACGACATAGGCAATATCTTTCTACACAGTCAGCACTTACAGTACGTGTACGATACAAAACTGTACAGAATAATTAATTCTCAGGCTGATTGTGTTAAACTTCAGAATGATCTAGATGCGCTCAACACCAACTCTTTGATTATTAACACTGATAACTGTTACTCTATATCATACACTCGCAAAAAGAAACCAATAAGTTTGGATTATCACATCAATGATAGTCCTCTGAAAAAAGTAACACAAATAAGGGATTTAGGAGTTATTATGGACTCAGAGCTCTCATTTAATAACCATATAGATCATATAGTATCAACAGCTTTTCGTAGATTAGTTTCATTCTTAGAATTAGTAAACCATTCAAAAATGCGAATACCTTAAGAGTACTTTATTTTATATTTGTGCGCTCCTAGACTTTTGTAGCTCCGTCTGGAACCCCAGTTACAATTTACACATCACCAGAATTGAAAAAATCCAAAAGAAGTTTATAAAGTCGCTTTATTATCGCTACAACACTGTTTATGAAAATAACAATGAAACAATGAATAGATTAAAACTCCTCACTTCGAAAAACCAACGAACAATGTTTAATTTTACCTTCTTGTTCAAAATACTTAATTCAGGTACATAGATTCATCAGAACTACTCGGCCCTGCTCGTCTCTCTGTTCGCCCCTGACGTTATCTACCACTGTTTGTACCTCCTCGACGTAATAAGAATTACACTCGAAATCCCTTTCTTATCGTTCCACCAATACTTGCAATATGGAATTCTCAGAAATTCATCTTTTACAAGTTTAAAAAAAAAGGTGAACCTAACGTTACTCTAAACCTAAGTTAAAATATTACTTATTATAGTTTTTCTTTTGTTAAATGACCTGTTTATTCTTAGTCTGTCTTGTCTGTATTTTCCATATAGCTATCACTTTTCTTATTAATTTGTTGACCACTTTTGAACTCAATTCTTTGGTTATTTTTGGGCACTGGTTGGGCACTTGGTTTTTTATTGTAATACTTTTTTTTGGAAAACTGAAGGTTAAGCATTACTGTTTGTAGCCAAAAAAAAAAAAAAATTATAATAAATTGTGATTTACTGAAGTGCACAGATCTGGTGGATATTTCATATGTTATTTCATTAATATTTATGAATTTATAATGCGCGCTAACCTGCATAGTGGTCAGATCAGAGAAGAACTATGAAACAATTGTGTACCAGTTACTTACAGATTTCAAATAAAATATAAAATAGTATAATGTCACATCGTCATAAGTACATTAATCAAATCCAAGAGAAGAAGCTGGCATATTAATATTTTATTTAGTACAATATTTATCATTTTTTATTGATATATAATTTGATAACTTTAAGAATAATTCTCTCAGTGGTGATATGGTAAGTTGAAGGGCCAAATTAAGCCTTAAACTCTTATTAGTAGAGAAATACTTCTTTCTTCCAAGTGCAATTCAAACAAAGTCGACCGATGTTTTAATTGTACGATATAATAATTATTTTAACAATTGGCTGACAAAACAATAAGCATAAAACTTAAGAGGCCCGTGCCTAAGAAACACGTGAAAAGGCACTTACGATTTTGAAAATAATAACAAACTCTCTTCATTAAATGACACTATAAAAAAATCTCAGATACCAAATAGATATGTCTACATGGACACCGCGTGATACTTTTAAAATAGTTTTTTTCCCTCTCTGTTCAAAATCATTGAAATTGACCTTTGCTATTATGATTATCTCTGCTACTTCATTATTTTATTTGAAAAAAAATTAAGTGTAATCGTCAGAAAAAAGTATAGATAACACATTCACCATTGGTTTTTTTTATAAATTCAAACCAAAAAGCCATAATCTAAGCTTAAACATATTTATTTTTATAACGGATAAAGTCCATACACTTTAGTACGTAGAAATTGTCACACGTATTTGCTTTGTATTGGTTAGAGTTAACTCGTAAACTTGCGCAGAAACTTCAGTGTCATCCCAGACTTCAAGGTGTCCGTTCGTCGTCCATCGAGTTCTGCTCTCAATCGTTCCGCGATATATCTATTGTTTCTCTAGCATAAGGGCGGGTCGCGAGTGCCGTACACTTCTGCTAATTTGTGTTCTTCGAGGAATCAACGAATTATGTATGTTGGTTGTTTTTTTAGCGTGCGTTGTACTAGCGGAAAAGTCTCGAATTTGTCAATTTGAGTCTTACAGAAAATTAGTTTATGACGTTGTTTATAAATGTGCAAAAAAGTGTAAATGAGTATGAAAACAGCGAAACGGTGTTCTGGTGGAAACTTTAATATTTTCGAGGTCTTCGGACACACGAATTTTATTTTAGACAGACATTTACCTCTAATCATGTATCCAATTCTTCTTCTGATACGCCCATTTCGAAAAAAAGTTCCGAATATGTTTTTAGCAAATATTTCAAAAACGGCTCGTTACACGAACTTACAATTTTCATACCCATTTTTACACGACGTCATAAAATAATTATGTTTAGAAATTCGCAACTTTTCCGCTAGAACAACGCACGTTGTTATTTGTAGTTTTTCAAACGAATTATACTATTTCCATTTCTTTATTTTCTCGATGACAGCTCCTGTGAAAACTTGTGCTTTTTTACATTATGTATGCATTATTTTATAAAAATATGACGTTTACACACGTACAAGGTTATATAATACCAGAGTCGGAGAAACTGATAGGGATGGAGCTATATCGATAAACATAACACAATAACAGACCCGATATTTTTTTACAAAATGTAAGAAACTAAACTACTGCCGGATACTTTTGTACAAATTTATTACCTAATATTATATTTCATTACAAGATGTTACACGTATTAATTCTTGATGTCAACTTCTTTAAAATATTCGAAGCTTTTGTAAAATAAGTAGGTATAGGTAGGTACTCGACAATGAAACGAAATAATTATAACGACAGGTAATCTTTACTTATTTATTTTCATCAAAATCTGATGAATCGTCACTGTCACTCGATGAGCTCTCCCCAACATTTATTATAAGTTCCTGTACTTGTAAATTATCGAATGCCACATGAATTTCCCAATCCAACGCTATAATGTTTTGGGTTCTTCTCACAATTTTTTTCAGTTTTATAAAATATATTTATAAAATACAAAAATATATTTGAATGTTATATTTGTTCAAAATATAATAAATATATGCGATCGATATCATTACTTATTTGGTCACAACACTACATTATATCAAATCAGAACTCTCATTGAGAAAATAAAGAAATGGAAATAGGATACAGTCCCTGGCCAAATTATTAGACGCACTGTAGTTTGAGCAATACACTGTTAAACAATTGACAAACAAACGTTAGTAAGTTAAAATTTCTCTCAGCCTAATTTAGTCGCGTTTGCCATTGCTTCAGTTGTGGACGAGTTTCTGTAGGTTCTGTGCGGTGTTTATTAATTTAACTGTTTTTACTACTTAATTATTTATTTTAATTTTATTCGGAGAGTTTAAATATTCAGTTGGACCTTTTCATTATGGGTAAAAAGGTGACCTTTCACTCCAAGATCAGAAAGGTGTTTAAAGAAAATTTGCCTAGAAATCAGATTTGCTACGACTAAAGTGATAAAATTTCAACTCCAAGATGTTATTGTGAATGCATCTGAGCGCACTGTTTGCAGAAAATTAAAAGAGCTAGATTTTGAAGCCTGCTGCCCTGCCAGGAAGTTAAAGTTAACACCTGCAATGAAGGCAAAGCGTCTGAAGTGGGCAAAACAGTGGCGTCATAAAGACGTGGACTACTGGAGATCGGTTAGTTATTTTAATTTCATCACAATTGATATATTTAATAACATTGCGTATCATATTTAATATAATCAGGAAGTAAATAAATTAAGCAAGACCAGCAAAGATTTTTATACTTTTTCTCTTTTTTACAGGTCTGTTGCAGTGACGAAAGCACTTTTGACATTATGCATGCAAAGCTTAGTTTGTGCGTCGTCGTCCTGGAGAAAAGTTTCATCCTGACTGTGTCGTTCAGACTGTTAAGCACCCTACAAAAGTCAAGATTTGGTGAGTCATCAGTGGTAAGGGTACTGGACGTCTGCACGTGGTAAAAGGAATAATGAGGACGAATAATGAAGCAAGACCAGTACAAAGAAGTCCTAAAAAATCGGTTGATTTCCCAGCTCAGAGGATGGTTTCCAAATGGGGAACCACTAATTTTTATGCAAAACGGAGCTCCCTGCCATAAAGCTCGGTCTGTTAAAGCTTTCTTGGGAGAGCAAAACATCCCTTTACTATATTGGCTGGGTATTAGCCCAGATATGAACCTGATCGAGAATGTGTGGGAACTGATGAAGAGAAAAGTGACTAAAGATGTGATCACAAACAAGACGCAACTCTTGGAAAAGATCATTCATATGTGGAATCATCATCCTCAAATGCAGGAGACAGTGCAGTCATGCATTGATAACATGCCGCGCAGAATTAAAGCTCTCGTAGAGGCTAAAGGTGGCTCAACGAAATGTTAAAATGTCAATCTATTATTTTAATTTTTTTTCAAGAGTTTGTAAATACATATTTTTTCTATAACAACGATGTTTTATTCGTGATAAAAAAGATAATTAATCGGGTAATAAAATAAATATACAATGCACATATTAAAGACAATAAAACTGTACAGTATTACCTGATAATTAAAATTTTACATTTAATTATAAATTGCGTCTAATAAGGGACTGTAGTTATGAAGCACTAATGTTAGTACTTTAAAAACCTATTCTTATGTTTCAACTCATTTCAGGTAGATATGGGAAAACGTAAAGAAAGCTATTACAAACACAAAAAAAATAAAGGAAGATTTAAAATAGCGCAGTAAGTATCAAAGTGACAATGGCATTTCTATGTTTACAAAAAATATTCTTATAATTGAGCCATTTCAAACGTGCGAACTGAGTCATAACACGTTACGACAAATCCCTTCTTTGTTGTTACACACAACACTAGAAGTGTGACCGAGAGTTCCAATATGCCTGTAAGTGTGAGCGAGAGATCTGATACACATGATTTATGACTCAGTTCGCACGACTGTAATGGCTCAACTTTAATATTGTTGAACCTCAACGACGTCTGATTGCCATACCTCCAAAATAATAATAATTCTAAATATTAAAAACATACTACAGTAACATGAACTAAGTAAAATAGACTTAAAAATTTATGAATTAGTGAAAAACACATTGCATTAAATACAGTTGCAATACAGGATAGCAAAAACATGAAAGATGATATCTCTTCTTATATAAAAAATAAAAATTTCATGGATAAAATTTTGTAAAATAAAATAAAGTTGACTGCGTGTAAATATACCATCCCTTAATAAATAATAAATTCTTGATGGCAAACGATATTCCAGAGTTCTTCATCTTGCAATATCTCACAGAATTACCTACCTACTAACGTTACGATTAATATATGTTCTTCAAATTCAAAAACTTTATTTATCTCAACCAAGAGAGTTTTTGCTATCTAATTTATCCAAAGTATATGTGACGAACAATTTCTTTAAACGCACTAAATGAAATTATAGCAATAATATCGTACGTGTAATTTGCTTTTTATTTTTACTACTATTAAAATACATAAAAAGTCTCATTTCCCGCGCCCTGTCGAGGGTGGGAGTGAAAGAGGCATATTTCTCTGGGAGGGGTTCTGTCTGCGTCCTATTCAATGTCGTAGTACAATGCCCGACCTAAAAGGTCGAAACGTATCTTCAGATATTTCTGTTCGACGTTGATGAAGGTGAAAGATAGATGGCGCTGCCAGAGTAGGGTTTCGATATATGATTCCGGAATGCTTTAATACACCTTGGTGTGTTGTTTACCTAGGTACAGTCGGGGATTTAGGCGGAAACTCTGTAAAACTATGGCGAGAATCGCTTGCGCGTCGTTTGGTCTTTTGTATGCGCTGCGCATACTAAGACGCGACCTCACTGCAGGGGATTCTCGTGCGTATCTGTGCCTGCACCAAATTCCCTGAGAGTACCCACCTAAATATGGTAAAAACTTGTAATCTTGTTATTTCTAATAATATTCTTAATTTTCCTGTATTTTAAATGTTATCATAAAACAGGAAAACACACTGTGTACAGTTAGATACAAAAAACTTATCATACATTGCCAACCTATAATAATAAAATGCTGAATCGATCAGCATAACAGGACGACTGTCTAAATATTTTTATTTATATCAGAACTTTTTGCCACTATGTATTGATTTATTTTACATTTTGTTTATTGGTATTAAAATATTGACATGGACAGCCGCGTTTCTTCCGTTGTCTATGTTTGCTTGATATGAAGTGTGCACGTGGGCATGTATGGTCACAAATCAAATTTTTGGAAAACTCAGAAACACATATCTTCAAGCTGTATACCTAATTACCTATTTCATGTATTTTAATTTAATGATAAAACAGGCCGAGAGGATTTCGCCCACCGGTTTCATTTTCCGGTTTACTTATTACACCTTTTAAGGTGTATTTACGCAATCACGACGAAGATGAAGAAAAAGAAGACATTCATCAAGTGTTTTTTTTATTATATTATTATATTATATTTATTATATTTATATATATTATTTTTACCTGTGATGATATTTTGATTTTGTTTTCATCACACTAATGTCTGTTAAAACTAGCGACCTCCGATGTAGGAACATAATAATTATGTTTCTTTTAAATTAACTTGCCCACCTAGATGTTTCTCACCGGTAACTGTCAGAAATAATACTAAATAAAACCCCATAATTTTTGTAATCTCCGCAATGAGCAAATTACGCGTCAGATATTACGCGTCAAAAACTGCATCAAAACCAAGTCTACAGTGCCACCAACTCATCTTTTCTGTAAATAAAAATTTGAACTAAACTTTTTGTATGGCATTTACATTTAAAAAGTCATTCGGCATGGAAAGTAACGCCAGCTTTGACTGCACCGATAACTTGGTCGGGCTGTTGAGAGAGAGAGGGTGGCCCTGCCCCCGCGGCCGTTTCCCCACCTCCTCCGACGCCCACCCGCTTTCAGGCCTCCGTCTTTGCTCAAGGTCAGACAGGCTGTAACATTACTACGCACACTGCTACGTTATATGCATTATAACATGACCAAGTTATCTGTATGCGTGGCAAAAGTTGGAACTAAAATATTTATATGGCTGCAGTGAACTGTGTATATATAGAGGGTTAGTATTTACTGCATATAGTATAATAGGGTTATGTTTTAAAAATACTTATGTTTGTAGCTTTCAATGAGTAAGGTAGGTATGAATGTATTTAATGCTTAGCGGCGCAGGTAATGCGCGTTTCCTATTTTGCTACAGGAGATTTAGTGGTTTAATTACGAATGAGTTCGTGGAAGTAGATAACATCTGAAAATTATGTAAATAACTAGGTAGGTATGTATTACCAAGAAGTTTTACCCACGAAGGTACAAATTAATAAAGCTCCAGTGTAAACAGACTTAAAATCAATTCATGCAATCCGCCCTGCTGTCTCGTACTTGAAGTCCCGGGTTCGATCCCGGTGACTGCTGAATGTACTAATGAGGATAAAAGGTGTCTACAGCCACCTACTGAAGCCACCTTCTGACGACTACTAAAGCCACCTAGATACAAATATATCGGTATTACTCAGAAAAACTTAAAAACTTAAAAACCCAGTTAAATAAAAATGTCAGCCTCTGGTAACTATTCTAATGGTTTGACATAGTTTTTTTAATTTACCTATGTTATACAAAATTGCAGATATATACAAAAGCTAAACATGTGTTAACCTTTTTGGAGGAAATAATATATTTTTATGATCCGTCCGATGCAGGGATCTCTTAGGGTAATCTTTATTGTACCTACAACCCAAATGTAACCCACGTCCTGTGTATGGATGCAAACATAAAAAAAACAATAACCTCACAAACTATGCTACACGAAATTTGTAAAATAAATTAAGTATTTTTGTAAGGAAAGTGAATAAATATCATTTATTATCGTTATTATTATATTGCAATATGCAAAAAAATTTTTTTTAAGACGATTTTGCTAAGAGCTTGCCTGTTGCTGCGCTAATCTTCAAAGTAAGAAGCATCAAAGAAAGGAACTCGCAGAACCAAACCCGATCCCAACTGGAACTCACTGTCAGCAATGCACCATTACTGAATTACACCTAAGATTAATGATGAGCATGAGCATGGAAGCCACTTACCACCATGGTTTGCCTACTTATGTGAAAACCATGCTTGTTTGCGGGGTAAAAAAGTAAAAATAAACTTATAATACAAACTAAAAATCTGTGGAAGCCATCTTTTATCTCTCTCTCTAAAATAAGTTATCCGAAATACCTACCTAACCTTTCCTTCCGAATTCATCCAGAAATTCAGGCCCTTATTTTTGAGTACAGCTTACGCACACACTGACGACAGTGTCCCACAGCGAGCCGCTCCCGTCTACCTGTACGCACCCGGTCACATGCAAGGACGAGGACGGTCGAAGAACTTTGTGCTTTTGACCCTTGAAACGGGACAAAATGTAACGGGATGCATAGCTAGGGTTCATTGTGGTACCTGATTTTTAAATGGTTGATTCCAGAGAACTTCTACGATTAACAATGAGATTTAAACTTCTATATTAGAAGTTCTGTGGTTGAATCAGTACCACGTGTAATCAGTACAAGGACAAATACGATCACTTGTCTAAGAAAATACTCATATCAAAGAACATATTTCTGGTTTGGCGGCTGTTTCCGAAACACGATTGCTTGAATTTTCCTTGACAGAAATATTTCCAAAGAAGAAATATTATCACATTTTACTCGACCGTTCCAAAAACGTAGTTGATGATACTTTTGTCACTCACGTTACTTGCCGTCACTTTCACAAAAAATAAGTTTTTTTGTGAAAGTGAGTAATAAAAGTTCAAACAAATATTTTTAACGTTTTTTAACTTGAGCATCTGTGGGTCTGTCAAACCTATTCGATCCAACTGTGATCGCTGAGGCGCATTGGATCTGCGCCACGCGTCGCAGATAGTTCTTAGATAGTTATTCGTGTGGTGTATTGATTATAAATAAAAACATGAACTCTAAAAATGGGAAACCCCAAGTAAAATCGAAGAAAAAATAATATAAACAGCAAGAAAAACATGATAGACGTTGTGAAGTATTTACATATAATTTTCACATATTTATCACTATTATATGTTTTCATACATTATGTTTAGCCACTTTATCATTTTAAACAGATATTTATCAAAACAAGTCGCAATGCACAAGACCTTTATTTTTGTCATGTTCTCGTAAGTGTATTTGGTTCAGTGGTGGAGACGCAGGAGTCGACGGTTCAAATTCTCGTTCAAACCGTGCCGGGTGTTTGTTTTTCGATTTATTTTGAAAATCAAAATACACACATCAAAAAATGTTTGAGATCTCTTTTTTATCTCTCTTCATTCTCAAAAATCAAAAGATAACAAAATTAAATAACAAAAGATTTTAAAATATCAATTTTTTTTCTGCATAAAAAGAGATTAAATCCTAGTTTACGCTCATTCAGAAATCTGACCAACTTGATTCAAGCGTTTTTTCTGACTTTTCAAAGAAGGAGTTAATTCAAAAAAATGCCGAGGGGATTATCAGAAGTTTTACGAGCAAGAATTGTTACTTTGTGGGAAGAAAGACATTCTACGAGAGAAATAGCACGCAGAGTGGCTGTACCCCAATCCTGTGTCGTGAACACGTTACGGAGGTATCGCGGCGTGGCGTGAGCAACTTTGCTGATCGACCTCGCAGTGGTCGGCCAACTGTTCTTACTGCTGCGTTACATGAGATTGCTGACTGCCCGAGACCCAACAATCAATGCCACTAAAATAAAAGCTGAGTTGCGGGCTGCTTCTGGACTAGAAATCAGCACTCAGACCATCAGGAATTGCTTACACCAGGTTAGATTACGAGCAAGAAGATCCTGATGAGCACTCCTGAACTCACAGCAACGACAGCGAAGCAGATTCCAGTGGGCTAGAGTACGCCAAAATGAAGAAGACGACGAGGAAAACATTTGGCGAATTTCCCAATCCGACGCTATAATGTTTTGGGTTCTTCTCACAATTTTTCCCCAGTTTTCGGCAGTTATTTAAAAAAAAAGTTTTAATGTTTTTGTTGTATTTGTCTTTGTTTAAAATATAATAAATATATGCGATCGATATCATTACCTATTTGGTCACAACACTACATTATATCAAATTAGAACTGTCATCGAGAAAATAAAGAAATGGAAATAGTATAAGTTATTGTAAAAAAAATTACTATTAAATCGATCGAGAGCTTTTTTTAATTCATTTATTTAATCATAAAAAATATACGAAAAGTAACGAACATCATGACACGATAACAGCTGCATTTTGTAAGACTGTGGTTAGCTGTCTACGCCCACTTCAGGAATACTATATTAGGGCGTTCCTCTATATTATAATATAGGAACAATTATAAACTATAAACTTATTTCGATTAGTCATATAAGGTTTCACGACAAAAGAAGCAATAATTTATTAATAAAATAAATTTATTAAGGGTGTAAGATTATATATTATCAGCTAGATATGGTGCAACTTGCCTAAATCAAACAATACAAGACGTTTTTTATTTCGTTTATATCACAAGAAATAGAACAATATTTAAACATATCAGAAGATAGTTGGTTTGACATATTTATGTAGGAGAGAGGAAAGAGATACCTCCTATTCTAATAAAACAATTAAATGTAAGTAACATTTCTTAAATACTTTCGTGACCAATATATCTTCATTTCTAGAATGCTGAAAAACAAAAAGTTTCTTCCGAAGTACCCCTGATGGGACTCGAACCCACAATCCCCGGCTTAGGAGGCCGATGCCTTATCCATTAGGCCACAGGGGCTTACAGGATAGGGACAAAATAAAGATATTTTCTTGTTTAATATAACTGAGTTTTAAATTTTTTTATATTATGTTACAGATTCAAACATTTCTCAAAGAATAGTTGTGATCGTATTTTTTGGAGAAATAACGTTTAGTTAAATTATACATTAAAATACGTTTTTTTATCACCAGACCCTCATGCTTGATGGAGTTTAAATATTGGACTTGTAAAAACAAATGAAATGAGACCAAACTCGTGAGGGTTACTAAAAGGTTACCTACTATTATGTCAAAGTTTCAAATGGTAATTTAAGAAGTTGGTAAAATACTTTTTTGTATATTGTTAGTTAAATACAAGTAAAGCTAATATAGGCGTATTAAAACAGTATGGAAATTAGTAGGAAACGTAAAAGTATGTCTTCTTATCGTTATAGCAAAATAATAAAATAGTAGGTATGTGCCCAATTGTGATTTTAAAGTCAAAAAAGAAAAATCTTAAACACAGGTAGTTTACTAGGTGAATTAAAAAAAACCAGATATAACTACCTACATTGCTAATACATAGCTCCTTGCTTTTTAAAGTTGTTTTAAGACACTAAAAGCTGATTTTTCACTAATATTTTATCTGGAGAATGACTTAGACACTTGACAAGACTTTCCACAGAAATGGTGACAATCTCTCTAAATTTTTCTGCTGATAAAAGTTATAGCAGCCGCGCAGAACGCCACGTTAGCTCTTATTTCTTCAGATTTGAGTAGTTATTATTTAATTAGAGATGTGAAAAATAGTTTAGTAAAAGTATTTAAATACAAAATGCAAATGCATAGTTGTTAGCTCTATTTCAAATAGAAATACAAAATAGTTTAAAATAAAAGTATTTAAATACAAAATGCAAAATACGTATTTTTAAAATAGGTTTTGAAAATAAATAACTTGTTAAGCTTATGCGCTTATTTTTATTTAACTGATTTTAAAACTAGTATTTGTTCAAAGATTTCATCTTTCATGTTCCGCCCATGGGGCCTCATAATCATTCCACCAAAAGAAAATAGTCGTTCAACATTATATTTAAGGAAGAGTTTTTTTACATTTGGAAAGAATGAAAAATAGGAAAAATGAATTAAAAATGTTACAAAACTATTTTGTATTTTATAAATACTAAATATTTATATAAAGTATTTCAAATAAAATACAAAATACATTTAGAAAAAAAGTATTTCAAATATAAAATAAAAATAGGTATTTTGCATTTTGTATTTGCATTTCAAATTATTTATTTCTATTATATAATAATTAAATAATTCACATCTCTGTATTTAATAGACATATCAACCAATCAAAAATATATAACATTTTGATATGATCTTGATTCCATATATGTTGATGGCAATTATTTTTAGCGGTAGCAGGTTCCTTTGTAAAATCTCGTTTTTTTTTCTATATGGACTTTTTAAATTTCACCGGACTTTGTGGCCTAGCGCTGAGGGCGCTTAGCCGGAACTTACACTACTCCTATATACGACACGCCTAAGGGCACCCGAGAGGGCACGGACCTCGGCTTAGGACGTCGTATATTGAAACTACCACTGGTTCGGAAGGGTCATCTACTGCCAAAGAACCAGGTAAAATCTCGTCTGCAGCGGTACTGACTACAGTACAAGACTTCCTATCCACCATAATATTACGTCTACGTGGTTGTGTTCCGGTCAAAGAAAAAGAACACCCAGATAAATTACTGGAACAAAGGCCATTTCAACTGCAGCCTACAGTCAGCAACGCATCACTGCTTGAGATATTAATCAAAATGACAATGAATAAGTAAAAAACCTACGACTAAGGGTGTTACCACACCAATCGATCGATGGTAGAAAGGAATGGACGCCATCGATCGACGATCGAGCGATTAGTGTGGCACCACCCTTATGAAGTCCAAGAGTGCGGATGCCACTTAAAATTATGTGGGTCCGGTGCTCGTTTGCCGGCTATGATATTAAAAACTAAATGTTTAATAAACCGATAAACCGATTATAAAATGAACGGTCGTAAACGAATAATAATGAATGTAACTTCCATCTCATCGTAAAGTAAGCATCATTTTATTTTGTAACTCGATTTATGTATAGATAATTTAATTTTAAACATTTTGCATGTTTCAAATTTTTTAAACGACCAAAATGTTTTGTTATGTGTTTTGTTTTTAGAGCCTAAAACGCTTAATTGAGCCAACTGAAAATAGAGCTTGCACAAAAATGTGTGTAATGTCGTATTTGGGTTCTAGTGCTAACGAATAGAACATCAGACTACGTTATGATACGGAGTCGGGGTTTCATTTTAAAGATCTTGTGGTTGTTCATCTGAAGAGATAGATTAAAGCACAAATATCTTATAAATATCTATCTCTTCAGATGAACAACCACAAGATCTTTAAAATGAAACCCCGACTCCGTATCATGTCCACCTGCAGTAGTATAGATAGAATACGTATTTATTTATTTATATTTATTTATTTATTCAGTACAGCCACATCATACATATTCACACATTAAAATTAAAATATAGATTAAGATATTATACCTAATATGTATGACTCTTAAGGCGTACACATCATTCTTAGGATAACTGATAACATCATTTATCTAATTTATAACAAACAGTAAAAGAGAATTTCAAATCTATAGGTAAAAAAAAATAAACAAATTCTGTAGTTACAGTTTTAGTTAACTTGTTCATTCAAGTTTTTATTTTTTTATTTTTATTTTTGTTATTTTGTTTTGGTGGCAGAACAAAAACACTTCGCAGTTTATTTTTGAAAGCAAAGAACACATCGTGAAACACGTCAATTTCCGAATTCCGGGCCTGAGTTGTATTGTATCCGTTTAGTATCCTGTAAAGGGGTGATTGTGTACCTAAATTAGTTTTAGCGAATGGTGTCTTAAATATTTTTGTTATTTTGTTCCTCGGATATGAGTAAGGGATGAGCAGATTAATTTTTTCAAGAAGTTGTGTGCACTTTGTTTTATCATTCAGTAATTTATGAAGGAAACATACGTCAAGAATTCGCCTTCTATTGTAGAGTGTGTTCATGTGATATTTTGATAATCTGGTCTGGTACGGGTTTCTGTGCGAAAAGCCGCTGTCAAAAAAAGCTAGATGCCTTGTGAATGCACGTTGGATGCTTTCGATACGTTGAGAATGGACAGTGTATGACGGAGACCAAGCAACACTGGCAAATTCAAGAGAAGGATTTTAGACCTGCTGTTGAAGCCGATAGAATTTCTTTTTATAAAGCCGAACATCTGGGCAGATTTTGTGACAATTTTATTAATATGTGGTATAAATTTTAATTTTTTATCTAGTGTGACCCCCAGATCTCTAATTTCATCGAGTTCGGTAAGGTTAGTGCCACCTATCTCATACCTGGTCACGAGAGGTTTTAGTTTTCGTGTATATTTAATGTGAAAGCATTTGCTTGTGTTGAGTTTCATTTTATTTACATTACACCAGTCTAAAATATTGTTTAGGTCATCCTGAATCAACTTACTATCGTCGGGCGAGGAAATAGGATGATAGATTTTAAGGTCATCGGCAAACAATGAAATTTTACTATGTTTGACATACGTTGTAATGTCATTTATAAATATTAAGAATAAAATAGGCCCTAAGTGCGATCCCTGGGGCACGCCAGATAACGCGAAATAAGTTTCAGATTCGAAACCATTGACAACTACAGATTGAGGTCTTTTGTATAAATAGGACTCAAACCAATTCCACAACACACCCTCTATTCCAAAGTCATGTAATTTATCCAAAAGAATTGGGTGGTCAACTTTGTCGAACGCACTGCAAAAATCGGTATATATTACGTCAACTTGCTTACCAGCATCAACTTCTTGGGATAAATAGGAAACAAATGACACTAAGTTAGTTTGAACAGAATGACCATTACGAAATCCATGTTGGTGATCCGAGAGATATCTATCAACTAAATTGGCAATAAATGGGCATAAAACGGATTCGAAAAGCTTAGAAAAACATGATAATATTGAGATTGGTCGGTAGTTTTTGACATTTGCTTGATCACCTCTTTTATGCACAGGTACAATGCGAGCCTTTTTCCATTCTTCAGGAAATGTTCCTTCTGCTAGAGAACGATTAAATATGAATAAAAGTGGCAATGTAAGTGCGGTGGCACAGCGTTTGACAAATAATGGTGGAATGGAATCAGGACCAGCGCCTTTAAATATGTTTAGTTTTTTAATTTGCCTTAAAATATCTTTTTCGGTAATCTGCAAGAGGGTAATATGCTTATTGTTCGAAGGAATATGTGACCTTTTTAGACAGGATGCATTATTAGTAGTATTATTGGAATATGTAGAATTAAATTGTTTAGCAAAAAGGTTCGAAATATCATTGCCATTTTGAGCAGAAGTAGTATCCATGTACATAGAAGTGGGAGTTGAAGAGTGACCTCCGCGTTTATTTTTTACGAAACTCCAAAAAGCTTTAGGATTTTTAGATAAGTTAGACTCAATTGTGATTTTGTAGTTTTTATAGCATGTGTTATGTAATTTATGGCAATTTTTTCGAAGAATGTGAAATTCAATTTTGTCCCGAGGATTATTGTATTTTTGTAATCGTTTGCGTACATTTTCTTTTTCATTTAACAGTTTAATTAAATTTTTTGTAAACCACGGGGGCCGTGATGACTTCGTTATTTTTTTGACCGGAACATGTTTGTTTATTATTTCTTTCACTATGGAATAAAATTCTGCCACCATAACATTAACATTCTCACAGCTTGATAAAATAGTATTCCAGTTGACAGTATTTAATTCTAATTTAACAGTCTCATAGTCAGTCTTATGAAAGTTATGTTTAAATATGTTATTTGTAATAAGATATTTTATTGTATCACAAGGTATAGTAACCAGTAGGCTGGGATGAATAGGATAAACCTTACTTAAAGAATTAAGAGGACTAGATACAGACAATGTTGGTATGTTACTGAGTACTAAATCTAAATACACATCATCGCTATTTTTAATGCTGTTGAACTGGTACAAATTATTAATTGCCATAAAATCTGTCAGAGCATAACCTAAGCTTCTATCATAATTATGCGGAATCATGTAGGTAGAATTAGGATCAGATTGCCAATTGATAAAACGGAGGTTAAAATCGCCTAGAATCAATATGTCATGTGTGATAGAATTATCGATTGTGTTACTTACACTATTTAAAAAGCGTGACAATTGGTCAATTTTTACTGGTGGAGGCAGGTAAACTACGCATATAGATATTTTTTTTTAGTACCATTGATATCCACTTCTACAGTAACCCATAAATCTTCAATATCATTAGTTTCCCAATTAACAACTCTAATAGAAGGAAGATCCCTTGAGACTGCAATCATAACTCCACCTCCATCTTTTTTACAGTTATCAGAGCATACTCGGTCTCTACGATATACAATGTACCTACTATCGATAAACTCATTATTCTTTATATTGGAATTAAAGCAAGTTTCAGTGAATGCGATAATCTTGTAGTTAGATGTAACAATATTTTTATATAATAAATTAATCTTAGTTCTAAGACCCTGAACATTCTGATAAAATATATCAAGCATTTCTAAAAAAATTTCTGGTACATATATAGCCATAACATAAATACAAATAATTAACGAATTAGGTTTAAGCTATCCATGTGTCTAACAGATATCGCTTGGTGCGTTTCATCCTTGCGCACGTACACCCGTCCGTTACGAACCCAAACAAATTTGTACGACATCTCTTTGGCCTTTTTGCGTGCGGCGGCATGCAGATGTTTATTGCCTGGCGTGAGGTGTTCGGAAATAAAAACTGGCGCACGGGTTCCACCGATGCCCAAGTGACGTGTGTTTAACTTGTCTTGAGGGTTCTTTTTATTGAATGTTGTTACGGCAGCCAAGATTTGGTCACGAGCGCGCGGAGAACGGAGCTTAGCAACTATCGCACGAGGACGATCGCTATCTCTGGTTAGCTTTGCTACTCTGGATACATATTGAAAATCATCTGGAGTTAAGGGGTTGTCTACAGCTTGAGACAGTTGCACCATGGTATTAATTAGGTTTTCAGATCTGTTTTCCGGAACGCCATTTATTTCTATATTGCATTCTCGCATATGAAGCTCAATAATATTTAATCTTCCTGTTAAATCCTGAACCGTGGTCTTAAGTTTCTCATTGTCTTTTTTCAGTTCTGTGATAGATGCCTTACTCTCCTCAATGCGAGCTTTCATGTCATGATATTCTTGTTCCAGAAACTTCATACCATCATGTAGGCCAGTTAATTTGTCATTTATGCTTTGTAGCTCACTTTTTATCAAGTGCTTAAATGTAGCACGTAAGGCTGAGGACAGCTCATCCTGTAAAATTTCTCTAAGCCGAGTCTCAGTAACAAAAGTATCCGAAGAAGACGTAGTTTGGTTAGTATGCGTGGTAACGTTCGAACGTTCAGCGGTCTGCGTGCAATCTATGGAATCCGTCTTGGGTGACGCGACTTTACGTTGATTAGTACAGTCCGGGCATCTCCAGCTGCTTTTATGTCGCGGCTCTATTAAATTAAAGCGCTTCTCACTCACTTTAGCGCAATTTAAATCGTAGTATAATTTGCAAACAGTACAGCATAGAAAATCCTTTTTGGGTAACTGATTTCGACAAGACGAACATATATTTGTAGGTGCCATTATGACCAGAACTTCCAAGCGCAATAAAAATTAAAAATGTTCAAAATTTGAAATACCTCAGAAATTGTTCAAAATTAATACCTATTACTCGGACCACGGCTGTTCTAAACTAGTTCAATGAACTTAGTGGACAGCGAGCGGTCACCGGGCCGGCTTGCAGAATCTTGAGACTTCTCGGCACAAAGGTCGTAAGCGCCGTGGATATAGCGGCGCTTACGCGTTTTCTTCAAACACTCAAGAATAAAATTAATAATTGAGTTTTAAACTTATTTAAAACATATTAATCACTTCGTTAATACACTAATATGATTCCTTATTGAGCACTGAAGATTTGGTATTAGTTTTACGTAGAAAAGGATGTCTATAAATCACTTTAATTGTTTTATTTCTCCGGAGCGTATTGAAAGCGTATTGTCACGACGCGCGTATTTGTCTGTTTCTTATTTAAGAGGGGGTATACAGGTAAATTGCCAGTCGTAATTTGTTTTTAACCCTAGAAAATAAACCACGAATTACCAGAAAAAAAAAATCATAGATATTAAAGCATACTTCAAAGGGACTGGATTAAGTAAAAACATAAAATAATAAAATTTTATCGATAAAAAAAAATCACGAAGTTACGTCTAATTTTTATCTATTATCAATTTATTTTCAATATGATGCATATTACTGAGCCAATATTTTAATATATAATATCAAATTATATTACGAAGCGACCCTATTAGCGATTTTAGAAAATAATGTATATTTTACGAGTTATAAAATTAAAACTTATCCGGTGCTTACTACGTTCTTATTCCGCGCAGAACGCTCCCGTCTGTCGCACCTGACTCGATATCACAGGCATGTTTTGTTTCATCAATTAGTCGTGATCACTCCGTTGAGACAAGAGGACTGCGTTTCTGTGCTCCGGTCGCGGTGCCGAGAAAATACTTCGTTTTATATTCCAATTATTGTTTGATTGTGAAAAAGGACGTAGAAAATATGGCAAACAAAAAAAACAAACGAAAACGCAATAAAAGAGTATTGAAGGAGTTAAAAATTCAGCTCATGGCTAATTGTCGAAGGTATGTATGTATTACTTTACTTTTCATAAATATGCCTACCTAAAACAAGTTAATTTTAAAATTATTATCATAATATTGTTCCGTTGATGAGTAGTTTCACCTTGATGTATCGAACCTTGTGTATAAACTTTAGAGCTCACAATACAATGTATAACAAGCGCTGAAGCAATGCCGGCGCGGGTAGTATATGCTATGTATATTCGCTAATGACGACCTGAGTGGTTCAGTTGGTCAACATGCCGGTCGCCACGCAGAGGTCCCGGGTTCAATTCCCGGACGCGCAGAAATTTTAATTTTTGTTACGAGTCTGGGTGTTATATGTATGTATAATAAATATGTATTTAAAAATATTTAAGTAGTTTATCAGTTTTCTGGCACCCATAACACAAGCTTTATCACACTTCTCTTTGATAGGCCTGCTGGAAGAGATTTCTTCTTAGAAATAAGTAGCGCCTGTTGTGTCATCTGTAATTGTGTATTTTTCTGTAAATTTTCATGTGTACAATAAACTGTAAATAAATAAAATAAATAAAAATAAGCTTTGCTTAACTTAGGGCTAGATGGCGCTGTGTGAATTGTTCCAGAATATTTATTTATATTTATTTATTCGCGTGTTGGTGGACTTGGTGGCACTATATAAAGTTACAATTTTTAAAGTACCTACATAATTATAACGTTATTTTGTATTATCATTTTAAAGTCTTTCATGTGTACAATAACAAGTAAATAAATAAATTAGGTGTTGCTAATATTATATTTCGTATATTACCGTAGAGACCTATTATTTACAATTAGTTTGTATTTCAGAGCTGCTGCAGCATATAATATCACACAAACTGATGAATGCAATACGGCCAATCCCGTAAGCGAAAATATCTCATCAATTTTGTAAGTTCGTTTTAATTGTTTATGTTGTGTAGCTTTTAAATAGAACGATTGAAATTTTCTCGACCGCAAAGTTTGTTTGAGGTGGTGCTATCCTCTTCTAGCGCTGAATACAGAAAAGTTATTAACTGAAAAATAAGAGGTCGGATTGGATCAAATTGTCAGTTTGTGGTAATGAGTAGGGTTAAACTTTTAGCAGAAACGACAATCATAACTAACGGAAAACATTAAACTTTATACGTAGGAATAAGTTGAGACGAAAATTTAAAAGTTGCAAGAAACTACGTTTTCACTATAAACCGACATTGCCTGCAGTCGAAGATAAAAATTATGGAACCGACACCTGCCAAAAACCGGATATGGAAGTAGATGTGCATGAGATGACAAAATGTAGCTTTTTAAAAAATTTGGAAAAGACTGTTACTGAAAGATCGCAGATCGAAATAGCTACTATCTTACAAAGGGAAAGTAGCGAATGGCTGGAACTTCGCAGAAATTTATTAACAGCATCTAACTTTGGGAAGATCATCAAACGTCGTCCAACCACCAGTGCAAGTATCGTGAAAACATTACTGTACAAGAGCGATATATCAAACGTTGTTTCAATAAAACATGGAATAGATAACGAAGCAGTTGCTCTCAATCAGCTCGCAGCACAAGAAGGAGTGCAAATAAGTCCATGTGGTTTGTTCATAGATAGTGAAATACCATTTTTGGCAGCTACTCCTGATGGTCTGATTGGAAACGATAAAATTGTGGAAATAAAATGTCCACTATCTGCGTTCATTATACCCATCAAGGAAGCAATTGAAAAGAAAAAAAGAAAATTTTTGAACATAAAAGATAACACAATGGTCATTAACAAAAATGATTCTTGGTTTTATCAAGTATAAGGCCAACTTCATATAAATAAAAGAAAAATGTGTCTTTTTGCAGTGTGGTCTGGCGAAAATCAAATGATGACCGTTGAAAAAATCTTGCGCGATGACGATTTTTGGGAAAATAAAATGATTGGTAAACTGACTGAATTTTACATGGAACATATATTGCCTGAATTGATTGACCCACGTCAGAAAAGAACCATGCCACTGAGACAACCGATAATTACCAAAAAACGTCAACACGAACTACCGACTGAAGCTAGACCCTCAAAAAAACCTACAGTAATGTCTTCCGAATTGGTAGGCACCCATTCTTCAGATTTAGCTTCCTCTGGACCTTCTAATATAGCACAAAAAGTTTTGTCATTTGCAGATTATTGATGCACCTGATATAAGGTCTGTTCATTCTTACAAATGTATTTGCCTGAAAATTTAAACAATATTTTTATATATTTTACCATTTTTAGTCATTTGAAAGGGAGTTACAACAAAATTACAAATGTTAAATCGTTGTTTTGTTATGGAATGTATAATTTATACTAATAAGTGAGTCGTGGAAGATTAACAAGGAGGCCTTTGCCCTGCAGTGGGACAGAAACGGCTAAAAATAATAATAATACGTTTTTAAATTTTTTTCATTAAAATTCAATTTTGAAATGAGTTTAAGACAAGTTAAAATGAACAGACGATAAATCACATATATTTTAATTAAAAAAATTTTTAACTTACTTTCTTTCTGTCTGTGCTTTGCAGTATAGGTACGAGTCATTCAACGCATTCTGAAAAAAAAAATATCATTGTAAATAAAGCACATTCTAAAAAAAACATATTATAAAATAAATGATTAGGTATATTACTTACCTTTGCGAATTACTTACCATCCGCAAAAAGTGCAGTACAGGTACAAGTCTGAAAAAAAAAACAATTTAAATAAAGCACATTCTTATAAAACATTATAAAATAAATAATTAATTATATTACTTATCATTGCGTATTATTTACCACCAGCAAAAAGTGCAGTACAGGTACAAGTCAGTCAACGCATTCTGAAAAGAAAATTATCAATTTAAATAAAGCACATTCTAAAAAACATTACAAAATAAATGATTATATTACTTACCTTTGCGTATTATTTACCACCAGCAAAAAGTATTTTTAGCGTTTCGATGTACAGCTAGGTGATCCGATCCGATTTATCTAATTATTTTAGGTGTACTGTGCGCGATCGCTCAAAACACGAGGGACCGTCGGAGTTACCGGACGAGAGCGGGACGTGTGAAGCGCGCGGGTGAAATCTGATTTTTTTCTAGGTTTATGCGCGCTCTTAACGCTGACCTTGCACATATCAACCAGTGGTTGCAGCAGTTCGGTATCAGAGTTAATCCCAGCAAGTGTCAGGCCATAATATTAGGTAGCTCACGACAGATTAATAAAATTGATATTTCCTGTGCGCCGTGTCTTTCTCTAAGCTCATCCGTTCTTGCCTAATATTCCTCCGTCAAAGATCTCGGCTTACAAATTGATGCTACTCTCAGCTGGAACAAGCATATAGAGGAAGTTAGTCGAAAGGTAACAGCTTCACTGCGTTCTTTGTACCGTTCAAAATATTTTCTTCCTAGTTAAGATTCTACTTGTGAACGCGTTGGTATTGCCAATAATAGATTACGCGGATATGTGCTACACAGATCTCAACGTTCACCTCAACAAGTTGGACCGTCTTCTGAACAACTGCATTCGGTTCATCTATGGGCTGCGCAAATATGATCACATATCCAACTTTCGCAAACAACTTGGTTGGCTGCCTGTTAGGCAACGCAGGCACATTAGGATACTTTGTACACTCTTTTCAATCCTCAATGATCCTCACGCTCCGGATTATTTAAAGTGTAAATTCCAGTTTCTAAGCTCTACACATGATAGATGTCTCCGGTCTTCCTATAATCTGAGCCTTCATATTCCTATGCATCATTCCGGATTTATCTCTTATTCTTTTGTTATCCAGGCTACAGGTTTATGGGATACTCTACCGGTGGAGTTAAAGAAAGCTTCCAGTAAACTCTCTTTTAAGCAGCGAATTAGAGCTCATTTTTTAAAGTCACTCAGGGAATCATGATAAATAATATATGTGGATTTATGATTAATGTAATAAGTTATAATATATTGTCTCTTTACTTATCTATTTTATTATATATATTATATATATATATATAATATTATATATATATATATATATATATATATATATATATATATACATTACGCCCGTGACATTGTTAAGTGGCAGTCGCCTCTTGCGCGGGATCGTAATATTTGTGCAGTGTATTATTTTTGTAAAATTATTTATTTTAAGTACTTAATCTTTTCCAAAATGTTTTACATGTATTTACGTGTTAATAATTAAGAAGGTGCCTAATCTATATAATGTTTATTTTTATTCATTTAAAAGTACGTAAAAAGAACAAAGTAAAAAAGTTTACTAAAAGTGAATATTTGAAGTATTTGAGAGAGCAAGCGCGTAAAAAATTAATAATTATATCGTAAATTATCAGTTTTCGACGAGTTTTTATAACTACTTAAGAGCGTTTATACAAAATCTTGCAATTTTATGAGTTGTCAGTGTTCGTTTCCGGTCAAAATATTACACGTATGCATCGAAATATGAGATCAAATTATTCGAAATTTCCACGTCTAAAACATGTATAAAGAAAATATTCATTTTTTCAGATATTTTTCAGTAGGAATTTATTGTTCATACGCCTTTTCTTATAATCCTATATAATAACATTGCCGTTCGATAAGTATAAAAGTAGTAGTTGCAGTAACTGATACAATCAGAAAAAGAAAAGTTTTCTATGGTCTGTGTATTGTCGTCAAAAGAGTCCATAGAGAAATGCTACAAGATATTAATTTTTAAACATAAAAATCAAAGCGCGAAAAAGTTGGATTTCAGTTTAGTTTGTCGCAGTTTTCGATACACTTGTATTGTTACAATAGTAATCATTTTTACTCCTAATTACTAACAAAGGTGTAACTAATGAAAGTAAACAGAAATATTACTCAAGTCCATTTAAAAATACTTCCTAATATCATTTTTTAAATGTCTAAAATTGATATAAAATCTATTGCAATTTGCACGCGCTGGCCGCGCTGCGCTGCTAGTACAGGCTTTAGTACAGGCCGAGACCTTCCAGAGCGTGGACGTCTCGCCTTTTTTTCCCGCGTTCTCGCCCAGTGCTATCGAACGCGTGCCATCAATTTTGATACTTTTGGTATGAGAATTTATTTTTATTACAAATAATAAATGTAATATTGAAGTTCTGCATTTTTCCAAGTATTATTTTACTAATAAGTAAAACACAATCTATAAAAGTCTTTGTTTTTAGGTACTTACCACCAACTAAATGGGTAATAAAGGAAGGAAACCATTTAATTTAAAAAGAAAAAAACGAAGCGGTGCCCAAAATAATAATGTCACGAAGGCTAGAGAAGCAAAAAGGCATGTAACCTTATTATTATTAATACATGACGTTTATTCGTAGATGACAATTCTTTTTTCTTGGTTGCCTCACCTGATGGGCTATAGGGAGATGGGATCGTAAAGATAAAATGTCCAAGTTCCGCTTTCGAAATGAACCCCGAAGACGCTATTCAACAGCGTAAAATAAAATTTTGATACTGGGATGGTACCCTGAATTTGAATCATGACTCAAATTCAAGTGCACATCACAAAAAAATCTGTTTGACCTTTTGCGGTGTGGACTGGTATAGATTTTTTTTTGTAAAAATAGAATATATAGAAAGACACGACGATTGTAAGCTGTCAAATTATTACAATAATACAAATTTTGCCAAAAAATTCTAGGAGGGCTTGTAGCATGGAACTGAGAATTATCAGTGATTAAAATTCTTTATAACCTCGTTCGGTCCCGAACTTTAATTTTAGGATTCAGGTCCTTGAAAAAGTATTCGAAAAAATCAATAATTATCGGTTCATCTCAGTTGGTGTATCGGAGCATTTATCCCTATTCTTTGTCAGTGTAAAAAATATGTCAACGTAATCAGTCACTTTAATAGCTCGTCATTATCAATTTGCTATACGATATTGCACCTTAAGTGGGTCCCAAATTAAAGTTTGTCACTGTAGTGTATAATAATAAATAATATTTTTTTACCTAAGTTTATTTATTTTTATTAAGTAATCACTCTTATCTTAAATCATAACTACTATAAAAAAACGTCTATATATTTAAAACATCAATCTCTTCGAATGAATAAAAAATATGTATATAATAATATTTAAAAAAAATTAAGCCCTTATTGTACCCCAATTTTATTTCGTCCCATATTAGCCTAACCAAGTATTTAATTATCTTACTTTGCCAAACATATCTCAACCATCATAACAATACATAAATTTATATTTCTATAAATGAAAAGTAAAATATAATAACATAAAATAAGTTAAACATATTTGAAAAAGTATCAAAACCTAAGCGAACTGTGAGGCAGAACTGCAGATGTGTGCTTGTAACGGATACGTGTGCGTGGTGCATTTAACTTATTCGGGAGAGCGTTGATTTGTATAAAGGCTCCCCAGCATTGTAAGTTTGTGTTCCAGAGATCACCATTATTTTTTGCAATTACAAAACTTATGAAAGTGATATTTGATGATCTAATGCTTCACTTTACTGACTGCGTTCTATCGGTTTCGAAAATACGATTCTTAAACTTTCATAGCACACAAAAAATTGACAAAGAAACCTCTTTTTAAATAGAAAATTTCATTTTACGGGCAACCCAGACCGATTTAAAATCAAAATTTTTTTAGTGGTAGACAGTAACAAATACTTCAAATTGTCGGTTGGAATTTTTAAAATTGATCGTAGATTTTAACTGAAACGAATAAAACAATTTTGTCGCTTACGACCTTTGATTTCGAGCTGGCGCGCGCGCGCATTTGTATGCAACCACTCCCCGCTCAGACCGCAACAGCCTGAACGGACGAGTCTGTACTGACGAGATTGTCAGCGATGGGCCTGTGCCATTCGTGCTCCCGCCCGCCATCGTACGCTGTGTTAAATTAATTATTAATACCGTGACATATTAAGTGAAAAAATGGGTAAAAAACGTGTCGGGTTTTCCAAACGTAAAAGGAAAGCTCTTTTAACTGAGCAATGTAAGAGTATGACTAAGAAAAGGTAAGTAACCGTCATATTTGTATAAATTTGTACCCACCATATCTAATAGAATAAGCCCTGTTCCAGGTTTATAAGTGTTTCGCTAAGTGGAAAATACTTTTTAGGTTATCATTCCAAAATATAGGTATCTATTTAGAAGAATGGTTGTGTATGAACAATAGACCGCAAGTTCTTTCTAACGTGCCTCATTTCTCTAGCGTTACGGTTTACAAACATAGACTTACAATAAAAGAACAAGACGCACAATCTCTAAGAAAAAAACATCAAAAAATGTCCGAGTGGTGTTTTGTTTAGCAAGCATGGAAATGATTGCTATTTACAAATAATAATCATATGATAATTTTTTTTTGTCACAGTGAAAACACCTTCTACTTTTCACACCTGCTCTTTTTCACTCCTGCTGTTTTTAATTGGGTATGATTTATCATGACATATCCTGTGGGAGTGATTTTTCATTAGCCGTGATTTATCACCATGATCAATTTGAATGATTTTTATAGCAAACATTGTTCCTTCACGTGCTTTTATTGAACTTGCAATGTATGTATGTAAATACATAGTTCACTTTGTTCGGGTGTAATCTTGAAACTCAATTTTTAAAGATTGTTTTTCATAGAAATAACATGATAATAAAATCTAAGAAAATTAATTGGATCAATTTATTAGAAATAAGCATTGAAATTCCCTTCATACTTTAGCAGGCTTAGGACTGACAATGTAAAATCCGTTAATAAATGATTCAGAAAATACCTACAATGTTTCAAAATCTGATGTCAAATATCGATACTTACATAGTTTGGATTCCGTATGCAAAAAAGGCTATAATAAATACACTCCTAATTCCTAATAAGTGGCCGACAAAAAAAATATTGTAATTCAAAAATAACCTTATCCTTATAACCTTAAAGTTTAATTTAGAATGTAAACATTTACTGAGACGGCGAGTCGTAGTGCGATCGAATGCGCTACTCGCACTTATAGCGCTGTAAGTGCGTCTCGCTCGATCCTGCCGCTCGCATTATCGCCGTGCTAATTCTCTCACCAAAATCCATTGAGGTACAGTAAAAAAACTAGACGCACAATCACGCTCAATTAATGTCCGCGGCAAAAGGAAGCCCATCACGCCGAATGGGCCGCCTTTTGTTTTAGTGTTGTGCCGTTCGCCCGAGGTTGACAACGCGCCGCAATGACGAAGTGTGTCGTAAAAAACTGCCGGAATCATTCCAGAAACGCAATTAAAAAGGATGGAATATCATATTTCAAGTAAGTACTACTTTGATACTAGTATTTAACACGAATAATCGTATCAGTAAAGGTAATTTTCTAATTATTTCATTTTTGAAACAATATAATATCAATAGTGCTTCGGAAAAATTCTATCCGCAGCTGTTTCTTTCACTCGGTAATTCAGACCTTAAAGTGTAAAAGAGGCAATAATAGTTCTAGAAATGCGCGTGCGAGTTGCAAGTGACGCTACTAATAGAACAAAATAAAGTGGAGTCGCTTAGTTTTGTATTTTTTAATATATATTTTTTTTCATATCATGATGATAGATTTAATGTAAGTAACTAAGTAATATATTTTTAAAATGAAAACACAATATTTATGATAAAAATGCAAACATTAATTTAATTCAGTAAATAAGTGATAGATGTAATGTAAGTTTTTTTAACTGTCATTTGAATTGATTAATATGCTTGCTCTGCAGAAAAAGAGAACTTTTAGCAAATTATTTAGACTCAAAGTAAAACATCTTTATTAATTCGTAAGTTTAAAATTGCAGATTGTTCAACATTTTTAATTATATTAGCATATAAGAGGTTGACAATAACAAAAAATAATAATGAATTATACTTTACGTCAACTTAGTCAAATCAAATTAGTAGTAAACACAAAATAATAAATAATTTTATAAAAGTGCCAAGAAAGTAACAATGTTAATAAAACTTTAATTTTATAACATCAAAAGTAAAATATTGCACACACGAAACATTAAAATAGGGATTTCAATACTGAACCAAATACAATTCCAATTACAATTCGGTCACATCAAAATTAATAAATAAAAAAATTGCATTAGGAACCATAGAATAAAAATAAGAAAAATAAAAGATTTATCGTACTTAAAAAGTTGATAATCGTGATGTCGGTTTTAGCAGTTTTAGTAGGCTGAATTAATACATTTGTATAGAGTCATGAAAAATTTAAAGGTTCATGCCGATTTTGAGCAATCTGTTAAAATTATTACATTTGCGAGTTATGGGCGAGTTCAGTGCTTCATACTTAAGATTACATTTTTAGTTCATATCTTGGACATAAATTAACCATACTTTGTTGATGTATGTACAATCTAATAAGAATCGATTCAAAAATATTTACAAACAGCAGTGACACTATCATTTCATTAATAATAAAAAAAATTTACAATTGTATGTTATTGTTTTAAATGCTTTTGTTTGTTTTTAGCGTTGTAGGGACTAAATGTAGGAATGAAATGAGTTCTCTAGTCAAAAACGTTGTCGGCCGTTTTTATGCATGAGTAAAACTATAAAAATTTTATGTTATAATTTATGACTTTTTTGGTTTCCACGGAACGCCATACGATGCTCTGAATGGATATCTATTATAGCAAGACAACGAAAAGAAGAGTTTTATAAACCAAATAAAGGATCTGTCGTATGTTCTGATCACTTTCGTCCATCGGATATATATACAACAGTTAAAGGAATTACAAGACTTAATAAGAAAGCCAAACCTATACTTAACGCAAGTAATTTTGTATAAATTTATTTAGGATCCATTGAATAACAATATCCAAAAATTAACACTTAATTTTTTTTTATAGATGACTCACAATTATTATGACGGTACAGAAGAATCAGTTCATAACGCTCAAGAAATTGAAAAAAGCGCTCTCTTATCTAAGGTAAATGTCAAAAAAATATGTTCAGAAAGTAAAAGCACATTTAGTTACAATAATAGTTACATTTGGTTACTAAAAGTTGATTGCCTTGTGAGTCTATTTTGCTTAATAAATATTTAGGATTTCGATTATTCGTTAAAGTTTGCACTTAACTCTGTTGTAGCAAAAAGTAACGTTGCAATTTTTGCAGTTTACTACTTGTCCAACTCAAGAATCTGCTTGCTATGGTGAAACAAGTTCCCAAGAGGTAATATATAGATATAGGTATAAATTAGATTAATTCTAGAAAGGTTGAATTAATCAAAATTCTCACGTATATATTTGCTTTAGGACCGTACGAGCACAGAAAAAAATAAACAGAGTCCGACGTCATCTCTGAGTTTGGGGTCTATTTTAGATACCCCCAAAAAAACAGTACTAAAAAGAAGGCTAAATATCTATGAAAAAATGATTCAGGAAAAAAAAACGTAAGTTTAAAGAAAGCTTTGTTAATTCTTCAAAACAGAAAGGGCATGGATGAGACCGTATTCGCTGATTTGTTTAAAAATATAGAGGTGACAGAAACTTTCAATGCTCTATATCTTAAAAATATAAAGAAGAAGAAAAGGCCATTTGCTAAGTATCCACCCGGAGTCAGGAAATTTGCACTAACTTTTCATTTTTATTCACCATCAGCATATAAGTATGTACGACGACTCTATAACACCTGTTTGCCACATCCAAGCACGTTGAGTAACTGGTATTGGAGTGTTAACGCAGAACCTGGCTTTACGTCTGAAAGTTTTAATAGACTGAAAGATAAGGCTAAAAATTCAGAAAAAGAAATCATTGGTGCCTTAGTTGCGGATGAGATGTCAATAAGGCAACAAAAGATATGGACGGGGAAAAAGTATGAAGGCTTAGTGGACATGGGTATGGGCTCAGAAGACTCTGAACTAATAGCCAGTCAAGTTTATGTAATAATGTTAGTCGCTATCAATGACTCGTTTAAAATTCCATTGGGTTATTTTTTTATTACAAGCCTATCAGCTGAACTGAAAGCAAATTTATTGATAATTGCATTGCGAAAATGTCACCAAGCCAAAATTAAGGTTGTATCCATTACTTTTGATGGCTGCAAAACCAATATTGCAACAATGAAAATTTTAGGATGTCAATTAGATGACAAAGTGTCTATGAAAACTTTCTTTAAACATCCATGTGCTAATCATAATGTTGTAGTGTTTCTAGATGCCTGTCACATGATTAAATTAATTAGAAATACGTTCGAATCAAAAAAAGTTATAAATAATGGCGAAAATGCACCTGTTAGATGGAGTTACATTACAAAACTTCGCAATTTACAAGAAAAGAAGCAATTGCATTTAGCAAATAAATTGACACAACGACATATAGAGTTCAAAAACGAAATTATGAAAGTCAAACTAGCAACTCAGCTTTTAAGCCGCAGTGTTGCAAAAGCAATAGACTTTTGTGATAACAATTTAGATATGCCTGAATTCAAAAACTCTTCAGCAACGACGGAATTCATAATGACAATGAACAACTTGTTTGATATACTCAACACCCGAAATTTAAATGATCACGGATTGAAAAAGCCCTTAAGTTGCTCAAACGCTAGTGAAATCCTCTCTTTAATTGAACGAGCCAAGCAATATTTGATCTCACTTAACATTGATATAAAAAGAAAACGAACAATCAAAAATAGAAATGAGTCGAGAGTTATTTTTACCACAGAAAATATTAATTTAATAAAATCACAATCAAACACCGGAGTTTTAGGTTTGGTTGTTTGCCTCGAGAGCTTGAAATATCTGTTCGTAACCCTGATTAGAACAGGGGTTATGGATTTTATTTTAACTTATAAAACTAGCCAAGACCATATAGAGATATTTTTTGGAAATATTAGGAGCCAAGGTGGATATAACAATAACCCGAATAGTAGACAAGTAAAAGCAGCATACAAAAAGTTACTTACTCATTTAGAATTAAGCTCAAGACAAATTTCCTTTTCACCAATTAATTGATTTAAAAAACCTGGGAGGACTTTTTTATTAATCTGAGGACGTGTTTCTTATATGTAAAAAAACAGAAATAATAATAAGGCGCAATCAGTCTATTGAAAGCATTTTAAATAAATCAAAAATTTTGTCGGTGGTATTAAAATCATTTATTCAATCAGACATTTTTGAAAACATTATTTCACATACTTTATATTTTTGTAACCATAGAATTATCTTAATAAAAACTATAGTGGAGCACTACATTAACATTAGATTTCCTTACATCGCAAAAAAAAGACACTGAAAAAATCAAACAAAAAAGTAAGCGACAATATTTTAATAGACTAACATTATTTCAAGGTAATTAGTTTCGTTATTTTTCTTCATTTTAATAAAGCTATCAATATGTTCTTCAAATGGTATACTGATCAAAGTCTAATATTGTATTAACATGATTTGAATATGTAAATAAAAATAGCATGTAAGGATTTATCTAGTATTTTTTCGTCAACGATTTCGCTTTGTTCACTCTGTTTTATATGTACGTACTAGCGGCCTATCCCGGCTTCGCATGGGTGGACATGATTTTTTAAATAATTTTACCTTTTATTTTTTTTATTGTTTCATTTCTATACTTTTTAAACGCAGTATCATATTATCTATGTATACTTGCAAACCGAATTTGTTCATTGTTTTTTTATTTACGTTTTTACAACATTTAACATTTTTATCTGATCTTACCTACTTAAATTTCCTATGCTTTTTTATATATTTACATTTTTTATCTATATTTTTTTGTTGTTGTCTTAAAATTTTTACGTTTTTTGTTGTTTTAGGAGTGTGTATTTATTTTAAAGACTTTTTGTAAGTCATTGTAATTGTCATTGTAATTTTTACATTTCTGTATTTACCTACATTTTTATTTTAAAGCTTTATTTAATTCAATTGGTTCAATACTTAACGCTTCACTGTACATTATGTTGGCAGTGGTATGGTAGGTGATAACAATTAATAGAGTTGCAGCAATTTCGGAAGTCGCAACTGCCAGTGCTTTTCTTCCAGATTGTAGTACTTTGGCTAATATTAAATTGGCAAGAAAGGTTTTACCTGTTCCGCCAGGCGCGTCCAAAACAAATAGGCCACCCTTGTTATTTTCCACACTTTTAGTTATAGTATCGAACGCTATTTTATGATCTGCCACCAACTTGGGTACATTTGAGTTGACAAACTTTGATAACTGATAACTCGTTAACATCGTATGTACTACTCGGTATGGCATTAACTACATTTTGTAGTGAGCGATTTGAATTTTTGTCGTTCAATCCTAAAAGTTTGTTTTCGATCTGAATCAAGCCTTCATTATTCTTCACCAAAATCTTGACTTGTTGTTGGGCTATGTGTCACGAAATGTGAATACGATACGAGTTGAAAATTTGTAAAAAGTAACTACAGATATTGAAACAATTTTGAATACAAAATGATTTATTTGGATAAGGATTAATAAAAAGGTATGAATAACATGCACAACGCGACAGCTTTTATTTTTTCTATTTCTATGACTTATTAAATTCGTAATATGTATTGAATGGAATAACCGATTTGAACAATTCAAAAAGTAATCTATATGAATTGAAACAGTCTTGAAAACAATATGAATCTTTCCTCTTTATAATATTAGTGTAGATAAAGATTTCCATCATACATTACATATGTGTTGTGTATGGTTTTGGCAGCGCACGCCAGAATAGCTCGCAGATGGTAGATTTTTTTCTACTTACTTGATATTTTGGACAATTGACACAATATCTTTATAAATTGTAGCCTATGTGTTATTCTGAGGTATAAGCTATATTATTGTAAAGTTTCATTAAAATCCATTCAGTAGTTTTTACGTGAAAGAGTAACAAACATCCATCCATACTTACAAACTTTCGCGTTTATAATATTAGTAGGATTTATTGATAATAAATATTTTTCATATTTATTGTTATGTGATTCAAAAATTTCTTAACGGAAGTTATTCTATTTAACTAGCTTTTGTCCTCTAACTAAACTAGGTTTTTTAAAAGACTAATAAACTCGCAAAAGTAGAATATAATATCATAAACAACGACGTTTATTCTTCAACTTAACGAAAAAGACAAAAAAATTTACCACTGCTATTTTTTTTTCCTTTAACCTTTTTTTTCGAATTTTGTTACCCATGTGTTTTGACAATATTATATTGTATTGTAATTATTAAAAAAGTGTATTTACCTATTGTAACAATAAAAATATAAAAAAAACAAAACCTTTGTTTATTTTTATTTATGAACTAAGGAGTCTCCACAACATTCTGTGTGCCGAGTGGGCCGCGTGACGTAATACGATCGACTCAGGATCACGTCGGAGCGGTACTACAAGCCATATTGTACTTTACCAATACGGAATAACGCTTTAAAAGGAATGTTCGTTATATTGATATATATATATATAAAGCAATGCACGTGTATACGGAACGTCGCTCGGACAAGTCGGACATTATTTTGCTAACTTTTCTTAGTGATTGTGCGTCTAGTTGTTTTTATTATAAGTCAATGCCAAAATCACACCATCAACAGAAATCATTATCACTGTGATTCTAAAGTTGGATAGCAGATATGATATATGAAAAAAAAATCATATGATTTTCACTGTTACTAATGATTTGTTCCATGTCTACTACATTGTGGTATATAGAACAAACGCTCAATTGTTATAAGTCATTATTCCGTTGCAGTAAATTGCAAATGTGTAATGTAAATACTGCTCTGACTTCACACCGATTCGGTCGTATGACGTCACGCGTTGCGTTTAGCTCAAAAAAAACGTGGGGACTCCTTGGTTCATAAATAAAACGAAAAAATTGTGTTTTTTTTTATTTAATTATTTTCATTGATACAATAAAAGTACTCTTACACTAATTAATTACCTTGAAACAAAGTTAACTTATTGTACATTTGTCTTTTACTTTGACTTTTTCGTTTTTTTTTTCCTTTTTTTGCTATATAATGAAATCTTATATTTATATAATGTTGAAGTAAAGTTTTCATTAGAATCTTTCGATGATTACTGATTTACGAGAATGTTAAGTAAGTTCTTCAAAGAAATTGTCATTCATATAGGATTTCAAAACGGAAATTATAATTTTATCAGACCTTAACCTTTCTTTAATATGTTGAAATTGCCTTATGGTATTTTCCGTCTTTTTACTTAATAAAAATACATCCTTTGACGAATAAAACAAGCCACCCACATGTTTAATATCAATAAATGAATGAAAAGAAAATTTATGTTTGGCTAACAAGGAACTAATGCAAACGTCACATTTGATTTTCTTTAAAATTTGATGCACTACGTTTCCAGCAATGTACCCCACAATTTGATCATATTAATCCGACTTTGATTCACTTATGTCGAGTTGACGAGAAAAAACATCGCAGTTATTATTAAAAACTTCATTAAAATTAGATATATTCTCAATCTCAGCATTTTCGTCTTCAATTTCTTACGATAGCCAACTGATGTTGCATTGAGACTAAACACAGCACTTTCGCCACATAAGATGGGAATATTTTCAAGTGAAATTACATTGCCGGAAAAATTTGAACTTAGTTCTAAATCGGTAAATAATTTTTTGTAGGCGGCTTTTTTTTGCCTAGTATTGGGGTTATTGTTGTAACCACCTTGGCTTCGAATTTTTCCGAAAAACAAGCCTAAAACGCCAGTATTTGATTGGGATTTCCACAAAGGAACATTATCTGTACTATAAGTCACTGTTGATTCATTCCGTATTTTTAAAGTGCGCTTTCGCCGAACGACTATATTTAACGAGTTCAGATACGTTTGGGCTTGATCTATTAATTTAAGAATTTCATCAGCATTTGTTTTACTTAGAAGTTTTTTGTAGCCATTATCATGGAGATTCTGAGTGTTTAATGTATCAAATACGTTATTTAAAATCGTAATAAACTCTGTTGTTGGCTTTAATCTCTCAAACGCTGTTAACTTCAAATTTGATTCGCAAAACTCTATAGCTTTAGCTACGCTGCGGCTCAAAAGTTGTGTTGCCAACTTAACCTTCATAATTTCATTTTTGAAATGTATGTGTATATGTGTTAATTTATTAGCCAAGTGCAATTTTTCTTCCTGTTGTAAATTTTGAACCTCAGTAACGTAACTCCATTTTATGGTTGCATTTTCACCCACTATAATGTTCTTTTTTTGATTCGAAAACATTCGCATTAATTTTATCATATGGCATGCATCAAGGAACACCACCACATTATTATCTGCAACATGATGTTTGAAATATGTAGTCAAGGAAGCTTTCGAATCTAAGTTACAGCCTAACATTTTCATGGCTCCAATATTTGTCTTGCAACCGTCAAATGTCAGAGAAACAACTTTCATGTTAACCTGATGACATTTTCGCAAAGCAATATTGATTAAATTTGCCTTCATTTCTGCTGTCAGACTACTTATGAAAAATTAGCCTAAGGGAATCTTAAATTAATCGTTAATGGCGACCAACATGATAACATATACTTGACTTGCTATGATTTCAGATTCGTTTGGTCCCATACCCATGACGACGATACCATCATACCGTTTTCCAGTCCATATTTTTTGCTGTCGTATTGACATTTGATCGGCTATTAGCGCACAAATAAACTGTTTTCATTTAATCTGTCCAAACTTTCAGCTGTAAAGCCGGGTTCCGCATTTACATTTGCTTTTACATTACGCTGTACCAGTTGCACAATGCATTAACATACATGTAGGCTGATGGTGAGTAAAATGGAACGTGAGTGCAAATTTTCGTCATGCAACAATAGTCAACGGTAGGTGGATATTTTGAAAATGGTATTTTTCTTCTTTTTATATTTTTTTGATAAAAGGCATTAAATAAGTAAGTAACTTCTAAATTCTCTGATAAATTTGAAAACAAAGTTTCGTCAATACCTTTTCTTTTTTTCAAATTTGATAGTGCTTCCTTTAAAGCTGTATTTTCTTAGCCAACCTCTTATTCTGCTTTCGCAATTTATCGATTTGTTTATTTTTATTCTGTATAATATTTTCAAATAAATTTATTATTTTTTTCATTGTAGCTTTTTTTGGAGTATCTAAAATAGAATCAATACTTATTGAAGTTGAAGGACTCTTGAGGTCATCCTACAATAAAACAAAATATGTTAATATTTTATTCAGTTTCTTATAACATCGGGTAATAGTCAATAAATATATTTCGAAAATACCTGCTGTAAACTAGATTCTTCATGAAAATTAATCTTAACGTTTTTGTCTTCATTTGTGACAGCCTGTAACATATAAAATTAATTAGGTATCCCTTCTAAAACGATTCCACACAACATTTGTTTGTAAGCAAAATGTAAAAATGAAGGTTATTATTCAAATAGCTACCTGCTGGAAGCTGGATTTTAATACCACAATAATGATCCTCATTATTTACATTTACATTAGGGATGGTCTGTGAAAAGATTTAAATTTGTGTAATTATTATAAATATTTAAGAAAGTATTTTTACGGATAAGTTCGTTCAATGTAAACTCACGTAAGATACAAAGCTCGCTGTATTTATAGGAATCGATTTTTGAACATTAATTTCAGGGACTTCAATATATTCAGAATCAGTATTATTCAACTGTAAGAGACAAAAAATATACATCAGAATATGCATCTGTAACGTTATCTTTTAAAACATATTCTTTTTCTTTTTCTTTTTAGTGTTTATGTGGCTTATAAAAACTCACCTCGATTTTTTGCAATAATTGCAGTCCATTCAAGACACCGCAACTCATTCTTTGGAAAACTAAAAGTAATAAAATAAAATGTATGGAAGCATTGTAAAAAATATAATTTATATTTTAGTACAAGCAAAAATTTAATTTAAAAAACATTAAAATAAGTATTAATCTACTCCACCAGTTTCCAATTCCAAATGATGAGACGACACGTGTCTATCATGCGTTCTTTTTTACTCTAAAGCAATTAGAATCGGGGTGAAAGAGAGGTACTCGTGGTGGTTCTTACTAGGTTCTAAATGGAATTTTTACGAAAATAAAATAGAATAAAGATATTATTAAATACGATTTGGTAATTTTTAAATGACGCTTACCTGAAATACGATGTTCCATCTTTCATTTTCTAAGGCAGATCTGCTGTTATTTTTGCAGTTTTTTTACCGAACACTTCATCATTGCTGGGCGTTGTAATCAGCACGTGGTTGAAACATAACTAAACAAAAACTGTGTCCAGTAGCCGCGTGAGCAGAGTTTTGCCGCGGACACTTTCTTAGTGCGATTGGGGGTCTGGTTCTTTTATTGTACGTCAATGTTTACAAAACGCAATTCACTGTTTCTGATAACAAACGGTCGACTATATTTTGAAAATATTTTCTTGATTATATCTTAATACCCAGTTTTACAATATATTTTTCAGAACAACCGTTGTTAAGACAAAGTTCAGAGAATAAAAACATGGAGTCGTCCCTGGATTTGGGTGAAAATAACACAATAACAATGTCAGACCATTTTATAGAAGGGTATGCGTTATACAGGATGACTGGTGGGTCACTTTCTAAATTTGAGGACGTGAAAGTTTGAGATCATACATGAAGAGAAAACATATAATAAAAAATAAATATTAAGTATTTACTGAGTAAACGTAACCGAAAGTTAAAGAATTAATTACGCAACGCATGGTACCACTAGCATAGGTACCTACATAGCACGGACGTTAAGGATTACGTAGGGAGTAGGTACTTGCCCGTTGGAAAACATTTCCCTGTACAGATTAACGGCACCTGCTAAACTATCATTAGTGATACGCACGTACCATATCTAAGTATTCTGCATTTTTGTATTGAGTAGACATACTTAATTTACACACCACGCCGGATTACAATCGGAATCTGGCCAGACGATTACGGCAGATATCTATTTTCAGGAACTGCAAACCACGATGGAAAAATTGTCAGCTAAACAAACGAAATATATTTATTCACGAATAGCTCTTATAGTCCCTCACAAATACACCAGATTTAAAATGAATAACCTTTTTTATACTTCGCCATGCAAAACGAATCTAGGGCTGCAATCTCTAAGCAATCGTTTATTTATCGAATTTAATTCCATGAATAGTAAAATTAACTTGGATTTGTTTCATGACACCCTACATAGCTTTAAGAAAAAAGTTTTGTAATCTGTAGACGGGAAATCGTAAGCATGTTTAATTGGTATATTATTCTATTTTCATTAAGCAGTGTATGATAATGTTTGTAGTGTTAGTATTGTTGTTTACAATTTATTGTATTAGATTTAAATAGTATTATGGCAAAGTTATGTGTACACCGTTTTAGTTTTGCATATTAGAAATAATGTAAATGTATACTTTGAAACTATTGTATAACTGTAAACATGTATGGTGTTACTTTTTTAAATAAATAAATAAATAAACTCCGACTAAACTAAAACCTAAAACTAAAATAAAATTATATGTGACATAAAAATGAAAATGCGCAAATAATTGTGAGGACTGTAAATACTCATCCTATTATAAACAGGGAAAAGAGTAATTACAAAAGAAGACTACCGACTATAAAATATGTTCTAAACATAAATATACATTAGTATAAAATAGTATTAGTATAATATATCAACAGTAGTAATATACAACAGTAATATACAAAAGAACAGCGAAAAGAAAAACAAAAAGTTATAAGGGCAACTCTTAGACGTCTCTGTTCTATCGTGCGGTAACGTGTGGTCGACAGCGACCAGGCAAGTTGCGCGGCAAGAATCCGCGCGACTCTCAAGTCGCGTAATGGGCCCATGAGGCTGTGGGCGGGTTGAGGGACGCAAAAGTTCTATTTTAGATCAATTGTTTACCGACGCGTCGCCTTAATTTTTTGCAAGCTATTCATTATGGGCAATAAAAAACGCACAGAAAAAAGTCATGCAAAGCCATAAGAATAACAAATAAAAGAAATGTACTCCAAAGATATGTGAAGAAGTCAGTAAATACTTATATTATTTGTTAGTTCAATTAATTAAGTTCAATTTAATTTTACTTCAATCTTTGATTTCTGATATCTGATACCTGCTTCAAAAACTGGAGTGGCGCGCTAAATCCCGTGGCTGTAGAGCAATGAGTCGACCCCTTAACATGCCTTGGCATCGCACGACGGCCTTCCGTAACAGTTTTAGGTACTCGGCGACCAAATGCTGGAACAACATCGCCTCCGATTCGAAAACTAGACTCATTATACTCCTTCAAAAAATCTATTAAAAATGTTCTTGTTAAATATTAGTCTAGTTTGCCGAGTGGGGTGCGTGTTGTTATATATGTTATATAACAATGTAATGTGTATGTATGTGTGTATATTCTATTTGTTTATTTGTGTTGTGTTTATTTACTGATAATTGTCTTGTAGCTGCGTTAGCGCGCAAACACACTGGATACATCGGAAAATCAGCGCTGTAACTATGGCTGCGGCATCATGCTGAGATGTGCTCTATTCAGCAAGCATGCTGCGGCGCAATGTTTCTTTATTTCTTTTCTTTTGTTTTGTGTTGCAATGTACTTGTTTGTTTAAAGCTTTTGTTTTATTTTTGTCCATTATTTGTTGTATTTGTGTTTTGATAACTGTTGTATTGTACTGTGTTGTAGTTTTTTGGCGAATAAACGTTTGAAGTTTGAGTTTGATTTAAAAAAATCATGCCTTAAATTACGTTCATTGTGCCATAGCATAAGAATACCAGTATGATTATATACTGAAAATCGCTAGTATTTTCTGACATGGACAGGGGCAGTGTTGACTTAGTAGAGTCCAGATAATGCTCTCTTGTGCCACAATCAGATTTGCTGCCGGTTACAAGCAGACGAAAAATAAATTTCGAAGAATTCTGAGATTATACATGTTATATTTAAAACCCCCCTTTTATTATTATGTCAAACACGACTTGTAGTAAATAACCTAAACATAAACACATAAGACAACAAAAGTTTTGCTTTATTTCTATCGAATTAAAACTCATCTAGTTTTTTTATTTCCTTTTAGGTACCTAGTCAAATTAAAACTCGTACAGATATTAACCCGACTAAGGAGGTTAATGTAACTTGCTATGTATATATGTCTATTTCTTTGGTTCTTTTTGTAATCTTGACCTTGCCCCGAACCTTCATGTTTTGTTTTATCCAGCCCCTAATTGTATTATATACAAGACACGAAAATGTCAATAACCATGACCTCGCATTGTTACAGGTTAAGAAAGGAAAGTCTTGCATCTCAACCTGATGCCGGTGTTATTGAAAACAAAGAACAAACACATAACCCTACAGCCAAAATTGAGCCATCAACATCTTCGACCAATACTGTTCCATCAACATCTCAACAAGTTTCTCAAGCGCCAGAAAATGATGGGGAAAAGCAACCAATGCCAAGAAAGCCCAGAGCACCACAAGTAAAAAAGACGATTAATCCTGAAGATTTAAAACCTAGAGAATTAAGACCTAGACAACCTAAAGAAAATATTATGTTTGTGAACCCTGAGGAAGCAGAAGATGACGAGGATATGTCTGATGACACGAGGTGAAAATTAGATTTGTAGAGATGTACGGTAATAAGGTTACAGAGTGACAATATCCAAAATCTAAGTGCGGACACATCTGTGTTCATGTAGTTAAAATGACGACCGAGTGGCGTATTAGGTAGTAGCCCTGCCTCATACGCCAGAGGTCCCAGGTTCTAGTCCTGGTCGGAGCATTCATTTATATGATTTTTTGACATGGCTAAAGCATTCGACAAGGTCTGGCACAACGGCTTGTTATATAAGCTCTTTGAACTGGGCGTGCCAGACAGCCTCGTGCACATCATACGAGGCTGTCGAACCTTTCGCTACAGATTGGAAGGTGCACTCTCCAATCCCCGTCCTGTATTAGCCAGTGTCCCACAAGGCTCGGTGCTTTCTCCAAACAGTAGACCTCGCACTCTTCGCAGACGACACCGCGCTTTACACATCTGATAGGAATCTACGTAATATAACAAGAATGCTCTAATCCGCAGCCAACGCTTGGTTTAGGAAATTAAGAATATAGGTCAATCCGGAAAAAGTGCAACAGTATACTTCTCTCTCTCAACCTGCTCTAGGACAGCCTCTAGGAAACCCTCCAAAAGATTAGGTCAGACCACTCTGTGTGATACTGTTGGTATCCAATGGGCTAAAAAAGTCTACATTAAACATTCGCGGATCACATAAAATGCATGCGCGGCCGAGCCGCCTTCTTCATGCGTAGGCAGCATCCTCTAATCTGCAAGAAGAGTAAAATAAGCTTACACTTAAAAAAATCAAAAAAAAAAATCAAATTTATATCACGAACACAGATGTTTGTTTTGGGATCATAGTTGTTTATACAGGGTGTATAATCCAAATGGGTCAGTGTGGAGAAGTCATAAACTATGAGAGATAGCGAAATCTGTTCTTAGGAACCATGGCGTCGATTTTAGATTTAATCATAATCACATTCAAACTTTTTTCTTAACTCTCATACATAACCGGGAATTGAAACCCTGCAGCTTGTTCGTTATATGGTTGTCCATAACACACTCAGCTTACTTTGGGGCCATAGAGTTGGTGTGTTTGTCTGGGGATTTATTTGTTATTAAAAGTTTACTGTTCACTGATTAACTGACCGCACCGAGTGCACGTACGATAGGTGTTTTAATTCGCTGTTGATATTTAATTAATGTTTAAGTTGCTAACGAACACGTGCTCCACCATGGACTGTGGCATCCATGAAGTAAACCATTTATCGTTTGCGTTATTTTTATTGTAATATCAGAGACTGATGTTTCGCTTTATAACGTAATTATGACATTAGTACCACCCTAAATTATTTGTTAAAAGAAGAAACTCTACAATCATCTATTGAATTGTGAATCTTTTCGATTATATATATTTCACTAAAGATTTTTTAAAGAGGCACCGCGTCGGTCGATATCCATCCCAAATATTTACAAAATATTCCGCACTCACTGCAGATTCGTAGTCTTTTGTGTATTTAATTTCTATGCCAATGCTTGTTAACAGGCTTGCCTGTCAATAACTTCTGTCGTGCACTCACATGTAGTTACCCTATAAATATAACTTTATTGAAAGTCGCCTTCTTTAATGCTCCCATAAGTCTCAGTTATCACAATTCAATTAATTTAGTTTTATAAAATATAGAATAGTGTAGTATTTGTGTCTGTTACAGTGAACGTAACTCCCTGTTGCCGCTTGATGATACTTTTGCGGATACAACTTCAATGCAAGACACTTTGAGTCTCGAACCAGAGGATGTAAGTATTGTTGAGATTTAATTGTCCTTGCAACAGGTATCAAATTTTACCAACATTAAAACCTACATAATGATGGCTTTTGTTTGACTCTAACACATTGGCATCGTTTTGTTTCATAGCTGTTAAGAGAAAAGATGCTTTATTGCTGTGAACTGAGTGTTAAAAACAATGATATAAATAATATTACACACTATATTCGCTTTTATTTCGCAGAGCTCGAGCTCCAGCAGAGTAAGAGGTCACAGGATCGTCCAAATGGAATATATCTTCAACGAACTTGTAAAAATTTCAAGTCATAGTCAGGACATTAACTGTGGAATGCATAATATAAAATTAGTTTCTGAAGAGTTTTGCGGCTTAGCGTCCATTTTTGTATTTAAGTGTGGACATTGTAGAAAAGTGTTTAAAATTGCGAATTCTAAAAAGAAACTGAACACAAGTGCTGTAGCGGGAGCTTTTGCGGCCGGGCAAAGTCGCGAGCAATTGAATAGGGTCTTGAAATGCCTTGATCTGCCTACTCTGACAGAGAAAACATACAACACCGCTCATGCGCAAATTCAAGTAGATATGGAAGAAATTGAAGAGAAACCAGCGAGTGAAGAATATGAGTTAGATATCAAGGAAGAACCGATAGATCCCAATGAAAGCCAGTACGAAATTCAAATAAGTTATAATGCTTAATGTTTTTTCAAGGTTGTTGTGATGTTGCCATTTCTTTTTGATAAAGGATAGGTAAAAGTTCACGTCATTCATTGTTAAGAATAATATTAATATAAAAAAATTTAAGGCTGTGTTTTATTTCAAACACACATTTTTTATATTACAATAATTATAAATACATGAAGGTAAGAAGAGAAAAATAACTTGGCATGCGAAAGGGGTGTCTATGAGTAGGTTCATACGCCAACGTGCTAGTTAAGCTGTTGCTTTTCTTATGTGCTGTCAAAGTGCTACTGGCACCCATTTAAAATGAAATACTCACTCCCACGCTTCATCGTCAGAGCGTCATCACCAAGTGTGATGTGTTGGACTCATCAAAGTACTTGAACTCGCCAAATCCAAATAATTCTTACAATTGACTGAGTTGAGGAACTTCGTCTCCTGCCTCTAGTGTCAATCCTGAATATCCTTGAGCAGTCTTAGGGTGTTACCACAACAATCGATCGATCATCGATCGATGACATCGATCGATAGTAGAATAGAGGGTCGACGTCGAACGATAGTTTCTACTAGACCAATCGATCGAACGTCGATCGATGGTAGAATGGAACAGTCGACGTCCAGACCAATTGATAGATGTCGACCGATGACATCGATCGACGATCGATTGGTTGGTGTGGTAACACCCTTATGTACCCATTTTATTTTGTACCAGCACAAAGATAACAAAACGTCGGTCAGTAAATTTAACCTATTTCATTTTGAGGAGTTCTATTGTGTACCGCTAATATGTCAGATTAAATCGGTGAAAATCTTACTTTTTTCTGGAAGGGTACCATAGCAGGTAGTCTTCATACAAAAAAAAACTAGGAATTATATCTATGGTTAGAACTTTTTGATGCTGACAGCTCTTGCTACTTTTCGAGCGAACAATTGTCATATGTCACTTCAATGTGAATGATGAATGATAACACTATGTTCAATCAATGATGTACGGTTTTAGGTTATGTTTCAATGTTTTAATTATGTTAAAACTACTTTTATTATATTAATACTTGAAATTGGCAGAAATTGTTGTTGTTTAGTAACTACAGCTGATTGCCATAAAACGCAAAATTTAATTTATTTTCAATCAATCAGCTCGATCTGCCATTACGGTTTCAGTGTTTGACGTAATATAACCTCTCATTTACCAAATATAGTAATTAATTTGTGTTTATTCGGTGCTTCACAATGTACAACAAGCGCTGTGTAGTGAATGAGATAGTAGCCGAAAGGACGTTATTTTCAATCACTTTCCAAGAACGGAGATAGGACTTAACAATGGTTACCGTGTCTTTGCGCTAATAGTGCTTTGTGCTTACAAAGTGTGGTAAAACTTTGTAAAATTTGTGAGCCACACAAGAAATGTTTTATGGGTTACTCAATATAAATAACGGTGTTTAATTGGTGTAACACAATTAACAGAATATGAATACAAGGCACTGATGTCTAGCTTCTAGAAAATAGAAATTTGCCTCCCGTGCAATACAAACAAAGCATATAAAAATATAAAATAAAAGAATATTGGCAAACTCACATACATTGTCAGTACCGCTTTTATTTCCGCAGAGCATTCACGTACCTCAAATAGTATATGTAGGTTTGACTGTTTGAATGATGGGTAATCGAAATGCAATCATAAGATTTATATAGAAGTTGGGAATAAAAAGTCGAAATTATAATCTAACCTCAAAAAACACGTGCAAAAGCAAGAAAACGTTGTTTACTCAATAGGACGAATACAGTTAGAGGGTTAATACGTTCATAGGATGATCAGATGAAACTATTGAACGTAAAAAACACTCTAATTTCAATTATTGTTCATACAACAGCGAACCGTGACAAGACAATTGACATAAGGGCTCATTGAAATGGCGGCTCAATGTCTTTGAGGTTTGACAGATTGACAGTAAGTATATATATTATTTCTAGATGTCGATGAAAAAATAAATGACGTTGTTACGGGAATAATTGAATTTTATTATATTTCTAAGTATCCCCAACAACTATCTCAATAAGCTTGGTAAATACGTGTCCAGTAGTTAGGAAGACGTTCGTCTGATGCGTCGCATCACTAATTAGTTTGTGAAGGGTACCTACTATAAGTCCTTTCTTGAACCGCTTGCAAAATTTTATGTTATCAGTTATCATCAATTATAAAAAATAGAAACTGACTTCAAAAAGTAAGTTAAGTAGAAAGAGAAAAATAATAAATTTTAAATTTGCCAGCCTTTGTCACAACACGTGTAGTGCGAGCCGCGCACTATTTGAGTGTTTTTCTTTCTATTTAATGCTGTCTTCTTTCCTAATGATGCTACTGGCTCCGACCTCAAAAATATATATTTAGCTTATGTACAGTTGGGAACTAGGTGCAGGCTCAGATTCATTTTCGAATCCCCTGCAGTGTTGTCGCCCTTTAGTATGCGTAGCGCCTACAAAACACCGAATAACACGCAAGCGATTCTCGCCTTAGCCGAAGCCTTTGCTGAGATCCCGATTGTACCTACTTCAGTAGACACCCCTTTTATTTAAACGTATTGAAGTCGGTTGCAATTTCTTTAAAAAATATATTTTCGTCTTTTTAGCTAGTAAAAATCGAATTAGATTTTAAGATTTTCTTTTACTGCTCAAAATACCAATTGAAGTCAGTGAATTTTACAACCAGCCATAAAGAATTCCACTTCCACCTCTTGACTTCATCATCAGATGCTTGCCATTATGTAAAGGAAATAATTCGACTTGACCCCAACACGATGGGGTTACTAGTAGTCAATCAAGAGTTACATGTCCAGTTTCAAACGTCCTCATCAGACCTTCATCACCAAATGTTATGTGAGCCCAATTAGATCAAAATAACTCTCATAATTGGCTTAGTTTATATCATTGTGCTATTGGACATTGAGGATACAAGGAGGAGCGTCTAAGTCCAGTCCTGTATCTTTAATCAGTTACTGATGTGTCTTTCCGGTTTTGTTTGATATGTGACTATACATTCGAATATAAATTCGAACTCACTGCCGGATTTTTAGTAGCCACGGAAATATGGAGAACAAATAGGTGTCTTTGGCTATAATCAGCTGTAATTCTAATCTAAGCATGATGCTTAGATTAGAATATATAATATAATAAATGTATAAATATTGTAAGTACGACAAAAGGTGACGATAGCTACAAAGTTTTTATCAGCATCTTTATTTCACTGCAGTGAATTCCTGTTTGACAGAAGAACAGAATGCGCATTTCAGTTCAAACGGCACACGTCCGTTGCCTAGCGCTAGTAATATTTGACACACAATATAGACCACTGGCAATATTTAAACATTGATGGTTGGCCGCCAGGTTGCGTACAACGTCTATTGCTATCTCTCTCTAACACTCCACCTGAACCCTAGTAACAAGGCATACAACCCAACTCAACTATTGTCCGAAACGCAAAGCTTTTATTCTGAGACACCCCAGATTTTTTATTGTGATACCTACTACGAAAATCAAATAAAATTAACACAATTGTTTATCTGCTCTTACCAGAATTCGAACTTGGAACCTGAAAACATCATTACGCCTTAGAAGATCTTACATATTTACCAAGTAAACGAAAACGTGCAAAATTATAATTTACAACAGTAAATCACAGTAAATTCATTCAGTGATCCGAATAGTAATTTTTTATTTTCGGTTATTCCTAGCTTAATCTCGAAATGCCGAAAAACTTTGTAACTAATTAAGTTTTTACTTTTATCAAAAAGCTTTATATACCCCTATATAAAGATTACTATGTAGGTAATCCATCTATTTATTTACATTTTCCCATAATCTCTGTCAACTGGTATTCTAAAATGTAATAATATTAGACGCACGCGTCGTCGCCCGCCACATCTACGTACGTACAAATCCGGCTTTCTGTTTTGCAAGTAAACATGTAAAGTTGGCAACGTCGCATTCCATTCAATAAAAATGCTCGAAATTATGGCAACAACGCGCGTCGCGATAGAAAAAGCGTAAAATATTGTATCTAAAAAAAAGATGCTAACGCCGTCTATTAATTTGCACTGAACTAATACAACTGCATTATAGTGTGGCGACATCTAGAGATACAATATGAACTAAATTTAGATCGTGATTGTAGTAATACGTGGCTCGACCACTTCACTGTGTATGCACGTGTAGCTTATTTTTAAGCCCCGTGTCACAAAAAGAGGATGTTTGAAGTTTAATTGAGCTTTTACTTTGTATTGTAGACATTGCATTTAAGAAGACACTGAAAAAAGGTAGGTGCCATAAGGATATTACGGCAGAAAAGTTTCGGTACTATGTGACAATATCGGTATCAAAAAACCGATAAATATTGCTATTATTCTTCGTCATCTGCTGAGTAGGGAAACATTTTGTAACTACTATACTGGACTGTGGGAGAGTATGGACTTTGCGTGTATTGACTTATGTTTGTAGGTCTCGGTACGTAGGTATATCTTTGGGACAGTTTTAACAATATTTAAAAATATAAAGTACCTTCCTTCTCATAATATTAATCTTAATGGTAAGGACAAGAAAATGATATTAATTAACGCATTTCTGGATTACATACCATCCTACATATAACATACCAGCTTGTAGCTTGAAAACCAATGATTTTTTACTATTATTTCATTATCATCATATTTAAATCTAATTTTTTTTATTGTAATCGATTTATTATTGTGTTTATTACATTCGATATTATGCGTATAGTAAATATTCGGCTTATTATTGTCAAATTTCTTTATTGTAAGAAAAACTTTAGTTACTCATAATAATATTAGGTCTTTACCTATGAAATTGCCGTTTTTCACGAAATAAATGAAGCGTAATTTTTTTATAAGTATATTTTTTATTTCTATTAATCAAAATAATCACCCATGCAACAATGCGTCTTTGCCAACGCATTGGTAGCTTATTGATGCCTTTCTTGAAGAAATCAGCTGGACGGGAGGCAACAAATTCTTCAAAGGCATTTTGTACTGCCTCTCGGGTATTGAATTTTTTTCCCGCCAAGAAGTTATCCAAATTCTGGAAAAAGTAGAAGTCTGTAGGCACAAGGTCTGGTGAGTACGGCGGATGACGGAGAACTTCCAACCCCAACTCTTGTAGCTTGGAGACCGTCTGCTGTGCAGTATGAGGTCGCACGTTGTCGTGCAGGAGCAGTGGAGCCGAACGATTGACCAAAGCTGGTTGGAGACGTGCAAGCTTCTCCATCATTGTGTTCAGTTCTTCACAGTACACATCTGCAGTAATGCTTGTCCCGTTTGGCAAGAAGCTGTGATGAATTACACCCGCGTTAGACCACCAAACAGTGACCATCACTTTTCTAGGGGTAAGTTTTCGTTTAGGGCATTGTTTGGGTGCTGAACCAGGGTCCAACCAACTTGCTGAGCGCTTACGATTGTCAAACAGGATCCATTTCTCGTCACAAGTAACAATGCGGTTCAGAATTCCTTCATTTGTATGCCTGCTGAGCAGTGCAAGGCACGTCTCCACGCGTACTTCGCGCTGGCGGTCATTGAGTTCGTGGGGTACCCATTTGTCAAGCTTTTTTACCTTGCCAATTTGACGCAAATGGACCAATATTGTTTTGATGCTAACGTCGAAAGCTGCTGCTAATTCAGCCGTGGATTGAGTTTCATCAGCTTCCACAATTGCCTTTAATTCGTCATTGTCGACCAAAGTTTTCGGACGACCACGGGGTTCATTTTTCAGGTCAAAATTTCCAGAACGGAAGCGGGTAAACCAATAACGGGTGGTGCGTTCGTTTGTAGTGTTCGCTCCGTAAACGTCGTTGATGTTGCGTGCCGCTTGTGCCGCTTTGCTGCCACGACGGTACTCATACTCCATAATTACTCGAATTTTTAACTTATCCATGATGACGAAAAATGTTCGAATGCGTTGAAAACAAAACACTAACTATTAAACAAATGACGATTTTAGAAAAAGAATTCCATGTTTGTCAAATAAAATTAATTTGAAATTAGAATTATCAGTCAAAAAAAATATATTTTCATTTGAAATGGCCAGTACGGCAAAACGGCAGTTTCATAGGTAAAGACCTATTAATAATAATTGCTTGCCAACATTTTCTAAAACAATTTCTAGCTTTGTCGGCCTGCCCCATAATAAGCCAATCAACTAGGCATACTGCTCTAACAATGAAACAAAACTCAGAGAGGAATCCTACATGCGTACCTAAGAAATTATTTGGAAGAAGTTTGTACACTGTGCCAACCAGCAGAAGGCAAGCATGAAGAACTAAACATGGCCTGAATCCCCCCGTAATTAGGTGAGGCTATTATTCTGTCGTGGAAGGCAATTGTTACTTCATAGACCGTGATTCGTATCCTGGCTGCTGCAGACATATTTACGTAACAAAGACTTTTTTTTGCCAATGACAGCGATTTCGCCGTATTCCCTAGTGTTTTAATTTGGATATTTAACTGGTTACTTAATTTAACAATGAACAGCATACAAAATCAAGGGTTCCCCAGATTGTAAGGATTAATCTCAGCTTAATAGACACAGAACGGCGATGACACGGCTGCTGAATATTCATTGTTTGCTGAGCACACATACACAGACTAATCTCTATCTAGACGTGCCGAGAATTAATGGCCGATGTGTCATTTTGTAAATTCGCTTTCTGTTTAATTTTAGGTATTAAAAAAAACTTACTAAACTCCAAAAATTTAGAAATTTAGAAAAAAAGAAGACAAGCTGTGGAATTTGACAACTTCAGATGCCCGACTACTAAAGTTATTTTCCCGTCAGTTCTCGTTCCCATGGAAATTCCGGAAAATAATATACCTACCCTACGTCATTTCCGTCAGACATTTGCAACATTTGTCACAACGTATAAATTAAAATGTTACTAAATTTAGGTTTACTAACAAATAATTTTATGCTCCCTTTTAAATAACAAATATTGTTACACAAAAGGGGAGATGTGTTAATAGCATAGGACTATTTATATGTATGTATGTCAATTCACGTCTGTAAATCTACCTAAAATGTATGAAAATAAATAAAGACATGCATGATGTTACATGCATATTGTCATAATAAAAGTTGTTATATTGAATGTCAGTAAGCTAATTATATTAAAAAATTTATATATTTATAATAATTTTATTGTATCTATTTAAGTTTTCTAATCTCTATTATTTTGGTACCTGTTTTTGATACCATTTTTTTGGATGAAAATTACTTATATTTTCTAAATATATATGTCAAAAAACTTACATTTCAAATAGTGTCAAATACCTAACTGAACTAAAAGTATACATTATGTGCTCACTTTTTAATCAAATAAATTAAGAACGTAGTAGTTCCGTAGCTGGCTTCGTGAACTTAACTTTCCAAGTTGTGCCCCGGGGGCTGAAACCACTAGCTAAGTGGGGTTGAGACTTGAGACCACTATCCTTGCGTGGGATGTTGAGGCTGTCGTGGTATTAGGTAAGTTACATACTAATTCATTTTTATCATTCATTCGGGTTTCGTAAATTTTTGTCTTTCCTACGGCATCTGTCCCTCGAAATGAATTGTCTGAACTATAAATGAAACAAGAGTGCTATGTTGAATTTTCTTTCATTTCGAGTAAACGTGCAGTCGAGTGAAGAGTCTGATCGCCACTTAAAGGACAACGGGCAAGAGTTTTGATCCATTAAACATTTGTTTTTATGGTGGTTACACCTATTTATTTCAACCTATTATTTTTTAGATTCTTTATTCTAATATTTACTTACACAGGTTAAAATATTGGACCGATAAAAATGTAAATCTTTAAAATCTTAATAATCTCACGTGGTGTGTTCTACTCGTAGTTGTTCAAAGCTGAGCGCTGATGATAATAAATTCTAATTATCATAAGTATAAGAATTCAAATAAATACAATCAATATTCACCAAATTTTATTCATAAATAATACGTTTATAATCAATATAACACAATACATTGTAGTAAATTACAGGATATCCTGATATCATTAAATAATGTTGGATAAAATTGTTTACGAAAACAACATCGTTACAAACTGTTTTAAATATCTACATGTACTTACTATTGAGCAATATTAAGTTACAAGTAAACATGATAGGAGGAAAAATAAGCATTGCTAAATTTAGTGTCACTTGACTGACGTTTGTGAAGATCTCGTCAGGGGCGGCACCACCGTCCTTCACGAAGTTATGACGTGGTACCAGTCCTAATAAAAAAAACGTGATTATTATGACAGGTACTAAATCATAATATCATGTTTACGCGGTTATGTTCCGGATAAAGTGAAGAAACAGCTAGTGTAATTTTTTACTGGAACAAAAACGATTCCAATTGAAGCCTACGGTCGACAACGCAACTTTAATCGATATTCAAAATAAAACATTATAACAAATAAATAACATCTACAATAACAAATGTCTATGGGCACGGATACCCCTTACCACGAGGTTGATTGCGCGCCGGTTTGCCGGCTATGACAAAGTTAAAAAAAATCTAATGAGTAAAATAAGTTCCTGTGTATCTACATATACTTTCATTGTGAAAAGAAAAAGTTTGTTTCAACAAACTTTGAAAGAGCTGATTACTTTTGAAACAAATTTTAATTCTAATTTTACTCCAATCCAAGTCCAAAGATAATTAAACTACACGGGACTTCCTACACTTGCTAAACAATTTTGTCAACATTTAATTGAAATTGGATTTGTTTCCGAATCATACTTGCGAATGAAGTTGGTTACGATTCAACAATCAACAAACATTGCACAGTCAATATTACCATAATTGACAGCTGTCAAATCAAACTCAAGAGTTGCGTTTTGGCATCTTTGGGTTAGCCAATGCCAATTTTAATCTGGATTAGTATTAAAAAATGGTCGTACAATAATGAAACTGTAGCGCCGGTAAAGCATACAAGAGTACGAAATATCGAAAATGGATTGCCGATTAATCGGAGTTGTTTACGACAGTAAGCCTGTTGAACCGTTTTGTAAATAAGTTCACCATTAAAAATATACTTTATCCGGGCAGGTAACCAATTCCAAAATCAGAAGTAACGCTCGTGAAATTTGAAATGAAAAATGCAATTAAAATTGACGTTTATTATTACGGAAAAGACAAGGATAGATAATTTATCCACATTACCAATTTTTTTATTTATGAAGTTTTTAAAGAAAACATACATATAATAGATTAAGACACATTATTAGTAATACAGTTCACAGGTCACATGTTATGTTTCCACTAGTTATGACTGCTTTTCTGTAATTAAATGTAATTATCTAGATTTGATTCCACAGCCACGACCGTCGTCAAGTAAAGTAAAAAAACACTTCGTAAAGGGTAGCAGCTTGTCGAGCCCCTTCTCTTATTTAATAAATCCTTTTGTGTGATGGATTATTTTGTAACCCTCAAAAAACAACCACCTGGGAACAACAGGATGATTACAGTGGTCGTGGGTGAGAGGATGGGGTGGAAAAATAAAAAAATAAAAGTAATTAAATGTGAATTAGATTTGCATCACAACGGTAGCTACAAAAGATAGTAGCCCTGCCTCATAGGCCGGAGGTCCCAGGTTCGGGTCCTGGTCGGGGCATTAATTTGTGTGATGAACACAGATATTTGTTCTCGTTTGTTGGACTACATGTTGGATAAATATACATATTTGAGTACCCTCCAGTTCGCTGTATGGTCATCCATAATACAAGCTCTGCTTACTTTGGAGCCATACATTTTTTGTCTGGGGAAAAAAAGGTGCATGTTAAAAAAATTACTGATAGGATTACTTCAGTCTCGTAATAAAAAATGCTACAAATAAACAAAGTTAATAGAACGAAATACATTTTTTGAGCGCACCGGACTCCCTCGCACAGCTAGCTGCACAAGCAGATTAATAGCTTAGCTTGCTTCGCAGGTGCCCACTTCTGTGACCCAAACCTAACTAGCATTTGATTACATTCTTTTCTATGTCGGTTGGATAGACATGCTCAGTGTGATATTGACCTAACGCAAACTTTTTCTCCGGAAGGAAGGTGCATTAGACACAAAATATATCCTCATATTGTACTAGATTTTACAGCAACTGTCCCGTAGTGTCGATTCCTTAATGACAAACCTTCAACGAAATGACGAACTTTTGACATCAATAGTCGTAGGTGTTTTATAATTTATCAATATTGAATGTGATTATTATATTGAGTAAGGCTTGCTCACCGCGACCTTCACTTGGAATTGCCTTTGTTCCTATAATTTCACTGTTTGTTCTTTCCCTTTAGATAACCGGAACACGACCACGTTTAATGACAAGGGAGCCGTTTCATTTTTGGCTAGCGCAATGTACACCAGTTCGAAATGTTTGTAAAAATGTGGTAGACATACTAAAAATATTTAAAAAATTATACCCTGCATTATGTTCTACTTTGAAACAAAAAACAAAACATCGTATGGCCACACCGAGGTGACATTTACTACTCCGCATTGTTGAACGGCAATATGAAACAGCATGCTTGTACCACTGAGTCTGTGACAATTTGTCTTTCTAGTCTGTGGTTTGTTTAGGTCCTTTTGACGAACTAGAGCTAACTGGATAGTTTCAATAATCGATAAACACGGCGAGTAACGACTTACAAAAATATTTAAAACTTAGGTACTTATAACTAACATTTGAATGACTTTGGAGGTGTTTAATATTCGATTACAATAATCAATAGTTATGGCAACCTAAAATAATCAATCCCTTTACTCACTACCGATTCGATTATAAATCAAGATGTTTGCTGTGTTATATCAATGGTAAATAATAATAACAATATATAGTACAAATAAATATAGTACAATAATGAAATCAAACGAAAAACTACAAAGCAGCTCGTAAATTGGATAAGCGATAAATTGAAAAATAAAAGTAAAAACGGAATTAATAAAACATCAACATGATAGATAGCGCCATGTTTTCATTATGTAGTGTGGCTGATTACGGATTTGAAAATGTTTTCCTAAGACTAAACTAAATAAAATTATGAAATATTGGGATATAATACTCGTGCTATTTATTTAATACCATCCTAGGAACACCCATACAAAAGCTAGCCCAGTGCCCCTTAAATACTGAAACGTCTCCTTTATGGCAGTTAGATATGAAGGACCGTAGCGCCGCCCCAAGCGACAATACTACTATACTTCTTTGCTGGATTATTTTACCAAAGAATTTCAGAATGCGTCCACTCGAATTTATGTGACTACGATATAATTTCCATTTGGCCGCATTATACGTGATCGTTTGAGTATAAGTAAACTCTTGCTAAAATAGCTCAAGCATCCATTGACTGCCCTGAACTCCTCGGAAACATCCACCTGAATGTACCAGCACGACATTGCCGCCCTAGAAATCCCCTTTACACCCCGATCACCCGCACTAATTTCCGGAAAAACTGTTTTATAATTCGCGCTTGCTCTACATTTAATGTTACTGTTAAAAATGCCCCGGACTTAGACTTATTCAACAGTAAGCCTATCTTTATTACTAAATATTTAGCCAACATTTACTTTTCTCAGCATGCCATATAATTGTAATTAATGTTACAGCACTTTGGTCAATTTCATTTGATTTATCTTAGTTTTTTGTTGCATACTAGTTGCTTTTTTTTCTTTTTTTTAAATCATCACTATATGTGGAGGTTTGTTATTAGCCTTAAGCGATTAAATTGTTACTTTATTGTGTGTAAACGGCTGTAAACCACCCAAATAGAAGTAAATAAATAAATAAATAAGCTAGCTATTGAGACAGTTAGCGCACTGCTTAATACTCTTCATCGGGAACTTGATAATTTTTGACCGCTTACAGAAACCAGCAGAAATCAGCAGATGAAGCTTGCTCAGCTTCAGTCGATTATCGAGAGGATATATATTCCTGTAAATAACAAAAAGTCGAAAAAGGGATTGATTCAATTAATTTTTTATACCAATTAGTGCTTATCTTCTAGCATTAGTGTTTTAGTATTCTAAACAAACGATTAGTTCTCCTTATTTTAAATTAGCGGCCTACAATTATAACGTCCTTAAACTCTATTAAAATGAATCGATATGACGTTATAGACTTGTACGACAATTTCAAACTCTTTCTCTACACAAAGCGCACCTATCCTCCCAGTATTACGCTAATGGTACTTCTCTCCGCTCTGTCAAAAGGACGTCCCCTATCATTACCTCATTACCGCGTCATTTCGTATCTAGCACGCATTACGTGTCTCCGATAGGACGGGTTCAAGGTTGGCCGAAATCCACCAAAGCTCGGACCCTTCTCGCGTTTATCAATAAAGCCGCGCTGCGCCTCCCAGCGGCCACTCCCAGTACTACACCAAGCCCCACCGCGCATGCCCGGTGCAGTCCCAGCCGCATACTCAAACACCTATGCCCCAAATCGTTTCAAAACAATAATAAAAATCCTTTTTATTTTATTTCCCGCGATTCTGAACTGTTTTATTTTTAATTGTGAGTGCATCTTCGTTTGTCTATGGATTAAGTGCCTAGTGTTGCGTGGATGAGCGTGTATAAGGTAAGAGACTCATAATAATAGATGTGATGTGTGCTTTATAGGCTGCAATCAATTATTTATAACCAGTTGGCTAGTCTTTTCATACTATATTTGAGTATCTAAATGGGTACTTTCATGTTATATTTTACCTTTATAAAAAAAGTTAGATTTACATCAAAACAATTTAAAAAGGTATCGTCAAAAATTTGGATATTCAATTACACAATTACTTGTACACAACACTTTACTTATAACTATTATACTTAAAACTATTTGTTAATATACTAGAGACTTTATATACTAGGTAATATTTGGTAAGTACAGACATAGATATTCAAAAAAGGTACATTTATTACCAAATAACAGAGGTATATTATTACTTTAGATAAAAAAAGTTATGACTTAGTTTTTCTTGTGTCCGTCTCTACTTTTTACTTACTGCTTAACATAATAATGTATTTCTTAAATTTTTCATATTTTTGAATACCGTGAGAAAACAGTGCAAGTAAAGGGTACCTAGTCAGTTAATGCATTATGCTACCCTTGGATGCATTAATTTTGACAATTGAATTAACTGGGGTGTGTTTTGGGGTTTATAAAAAATCCGGTTCGTAATAATGTCACTAGAGATGCAATGAAATTATTAAAACGTGTCTAAGTTTTCTAGGACTCTTACATTAGTCATACTTTTTATTCAATATAATTAATAATTTTGTCTATAATTTACAAAGGGTTTATTTTATTCACAGTATAATACAGTATAGTAATGTTGGATAATTGTTACCTCATATTTTCAATCTATTAATTCAAACAAATTTTATAATGGTAAAGTTCGTATGTGGGTACATATTTCTCATTTGAATCACAAAGCTTTGTACATATTTATGAATTATGATTTGAAAAATAAACACATCCACTACATAATTTCTCGTTTTCTTTTTGTAGTCACGTGATGTTCAAGCATAATAGTTTCCGTTTGGACGGGTGCATACCATTCTGAAAGACAAAACGTTTCAAATACGTGTATTTGAAGCAAATATAAATTGAATGTTCTTTTTTGTTAAAAGTAATACTTTTTACCGGATAGTATCGCGTTCAGTTTATATTTTTACATTTTAACTCGATTTTTCGATGCCTTTACAGGAATGGTGATAAAATCCGGTCAAGAACTATGTTATATAATAAAATGAATCATGAAAACGTAAGGAAATATTACATTAATTCTACTTACCCAATTTGTGCGTCAGATAAAAAATTATTATGCATTGTTTATCAGTCTCTCCTGACAGTGGTATGACACTGGTATCTGTAGAGATTAAAAAGTAAAAATATAGTTAAACGTGACAAAATCCAGTAAAAAAATGTTTTTCCCCAGTTACTATTTTCCAGTAACTATTTTCCATTGGGGTCATCTTCTTCATAGACATTTTAGTGAAATTTCAAAACGATTTGTGAGTGAAGCTCGTGATCCTAAGGTTGGAACTTATTTTGTACGTTTAAAGAACGCAGTCCAAGCCGGTAATTCTGCCAGCCTTGTGGCAACTCGTATGTACAAAGTTACTGTAGCATTATATAAATATACGAGGATATTTTTAAACTTCACATTGTCCAGTGAAGGGGTATAAGGACACAAACAGTGTTATGGTTTTGCCAGAACTCTTTTACAAAAAAATATCTGTAGAAACAAGTTTTCATTAGATTGTGCTTCGCTCTACGTACTCCTTGGTTTAAAGAATGAAAGTGATTTATCTATACCTACAACTGGGTCAGTAGATAGATGCTTTTCACTGTTTTAACCATTAGCTTAATTGATCATATGTACATATGTGAAAATGACGGCCAGTTTGGTGTGGAGATAAGTAGCCTTGCCTTCCATGCCAGAGGTCCCGGGTTTGAATCCTGGTAGGGGGCAGATATTATATTATATTTGCTTTCTAGTCATGGTTGTGTATATATGTTTATTTAAGTTTATTTCTAATATTGATATATAAAAAAAATATCTATGTGTGTTTATATATTTCTTAAGTTTTATTATCCGTTATCTAGTATCCATAACACAAGTTCTTAATGATACTTAATTTGGGCTAGATAATGTGGTGTTGTTAGAAATATAAATATAAAAATATAATAGTTTATTTCAGTTCTAATTCAGAAAAATCTCAAATTCCGGTTATAAAGTCCATATTATTAGTGAAATTGATCTAGGTACTAGTTTTAATCATTTTAGTTTGATAGCATACTTGAAAATTTATAGCAAATTGCTTTAATTACATATTGAACGCAGTGAATGAATGCCATAATTAAATCTCTAGTGAAAGTAGATTCTGCGAATGTAATGATCCGTCTACATGCTTATTTTTTTTTAAAACAGCTTGTAAACAAGGACAAATACTATATACCTAAAATAATATAATGTAAAGCCGTAATAATGTAATTCGATGGCGTTATTGAAAGTTTCTTGTTACACGTGGGTTGAAATGAAAAGGGTTCCCAAACTTCCAATAATGTGTTTTAGTTACGAACTGAAACTGTTATTAGAATTCTTGGAAAGTTATAATTTAGTTGAGCAAAATAAGTAAAAGTTCATGCCATTTTGTTTTGCTGTCGAAGACCAGTCAATTCATAACTCACGTAGCTACGTTTTTCTAAATAGTGTTGGTAATGGCGTGCATAAATGTGTGCTAGTGCAAAATCATTTGCAGATTTGCCGACGCTGCGACGTAGTAGTTGTCCATTTTGACAATAGTCAACCTAAACCACTTGTCCAACCTCTGCGGCGACGAAGCGAGTACCTAGTCGTGCTAGAGTCTAGAAACAAGTAGGCGAGAAGCGAGTGTCTTCCGATAAGTATGTCGCTGGGATATAAGCGAGTGTGTGAGTGCGACTTGATTTTGACCGCCAAGCGAGCATCGTTCACCAAATGTTATAGAATTTTAGCACTTCTCTCTGAGGCAAACCTAGAGGAAAGCGTCCTCTCCGACAGCGTGCATTTATCAGCGATCAACTACTAATATCTGTTTTTCTTTTATTGACTCGGTATCTACAACTTTTGGACGTTACTTGAGCGAGGAAATAGCCAATAGTCGGTTTCTCGCCGGTTGCGGCGGGATAAGTGCCTAAGTAAAGCCTGATAAGGTTCAGGTTGATTTACGCATTTTCTATCTTCGGCGGCTTGGTGCTGGCATTTGTCACACAAGTATTGAAGGGCAGAAAGTCTTGCAACAATTTTACCAGAATGACGACTGTGGAAATGACGAGTAGTTTTTCTCCAGATTTTTTCGAACTCATTAAATCTGAACAAACAAAAATTGTTGCTAGTGTTTCTTTGATGAAAATTACTAATTTGAATGTTCGAGGGAATATATGAGAGCATTTAAACATTGGAGGATGCTCCTGAGTATATCTATACTCGCGGGTCACACAGTTTGGTAGGATTAAAACATTTAAATTAATTTTTAAATAAAAAAAGTAAGAGCAAATTAGGTTATTGTTTTGAATTTGTTCGGTCAACGTTAAAACCGTAAAGTAAAAATAGCATAATTGTCATCGTTTCAAAACTGTGATTATACCTCCTAACTATATAATTTACATTATTTAAATTTGATACAAGAAATCATCAATCTTTTTTTCTATATATGAAAGTGACTTTACGCTACATTATTATTATGCCATATTTAACAATTTTGCAACGTTGATAACAATCTGTGAATTTATATCACTATATCTGTGATCGTATAGAGTCAGTTCACCAAGACAAAATGGCTGCCAAACTAATTTCAATGAAATATTTGCCCATAAGATTGGCTATCAATCTCCTGTGGTCCCAAGTTCGAACCTACGTAATATCTCCAAGGGGAACAATACAATATATCCTTCAAACACCTTGAGGGATATATTTGAATTATCAATTCCCTTGGGAACTCATATTGAAGGAATTCGCAAGAATGTCGAAAATAGGACAATAATTAAAAAAATATATGCCTATATTTAATAAATTATTATCAGGGAACTATTTCTGTTCCGGGCTCCATTCAAGAATATAAAAAGAATTAATAAACATTTCCTTCTTGCAGATTCAAAGGCTTTGTGCAAACTATACACATGTGAAAGTATTATGACAGTTTAGTAGTAAGGGCTCTCATAATAGGCCTAGTCAGAAACTGAAAAAGCCTGTGATAGGATTATTCTATATATTTCCACTTGTATTTATTACGTCGAAAGTCCCGCTATTTGTCACCATATAAGTACATGCTATACATTAAAAAATCTAATTATGTATAATAACGGCCTAAGATTTTTTCCCATTCGATACACTGCGTGCAAATAATTTGGCCAAGTTCATTCACCCCGGCTAATGTATTCAATTTCGAGTCGTGACTAAAAAAAAATTGTAAAAAATTTGGAATATCTGTCCTGACTTTGTCAAGGTTAACATTTAGTATTTATTATTGGTGCCTTAAGACAATGAGGAACGAGTCAACTCGCTCGTTTCGTAGGTTTTTTGTGTCATGGTAATTGTTGGTTAGTGTTTGTTATCCGAAAATGATGTGGCAGCTTAGCAAACCCTTTATTTTATTTACTTGAGGTTTCGAACATCGAGTAAATATTTTGTATTAAATCTACAAATAAACAACCTATGGCCAAAATTTTTGTAAATCTCGATATGTGAATTTCTAATCTTACTTACGTTTGCAAATATGTAGAAAACATATGAGTCCAACATTTTTGCCCGAGGTCTTCCAGTGTAACCATCGGCCATCAACTGAAAAAAAAAGTATGATATATTCCTATATTAATTAATGTAACATAGGATTTCTTAAATAAAGGTATTATATATTATCTAAAAAGGCAAGAAAAGTAGATATGGTCAAATTCCGAAATTTCGAAGACAAAAAATATACGTTGGAAACGTCAGTACTTAGATACCTACATCCTATTCGTCTACTTTTACCCCGGATTATAAATTTCGCCCAGTACCTATATAAAATCCCATCTAAATAACCAACCATCCGATGAATCCAATGCTCGTTTTCTGATTTCAGATCATTCATTTGATGGTCAGCCATAAACAAAACCTAATAAAAATCTTCTCAAAATATCACGTCGACGAGTCCCCTACGTCCGCTGAATTATTAGGCTTCATATCAAGCGCATCACTTATTTCCTCAGACGTGACTAAATTAAACTTTTATTGCACAGGCACCCGATTATTGGTTTGACTTTCAAACAGTCTAGGTAAAAGAATGTTTGACAGTTCCTTAGAAACTACGACAAAGAAAACTATACCTTAACGTTACGAGATATGGTTGTTTTTGCATTAGTTCCGTAGAAGCATTTGGCTGAGTTTAGTAAAATTATTACGATGCACTTTTCATCAAGTATGACATGCGAATTATTCTGGGCGTGCAGCTGTTTGCAAAATGGATTGTTCTGTTTTTGAAATAAATATATTAGAAAAAGATTTTGTAATGTTTGCGAGTATTTATTAAAGATAGCAAACCCGTATCAGTATCCGTATAATATGTCTGACACATTTTCTTATTCAAATTGTTTATTACTGTAGATACTGTAGCTACTAAGTAGGTTTATGAACTCCAAAAATATTTTTACGAAAAAATACTTTTCCTAAATAACATTCTACTTAAAAATCGAGTCGCTGGATCGCAAAATCAATTTTCTGTAAGGTTTACCTTTTTTACTCATCAACCGTTTTGACATTTTAGATCCGCCATTTAAAAGAATCAAGCATTCTTACAACCAGGGCCGGATTTAGGGGCGGGCAACCGGGGCTGCAGCCCTGGGCCTCCACAAGAATGGGGCCCCCACAATAGAGATTAATAAGAAAATTGATTGCGCAAAGCTTTTCTGTTTAAAAAAAAGGGGTTGTAACCATTAACACTTCTACAAAGTAAAAACTTACGCAAATATGTCCACAAACTATTATTTATTTAACAGTTTTTGTACACACATATGAAAACAATATAAAATACCTTAAAGACAAAATAGTTACGAAGGTACGGCTTATTTCTGTTTATTATCTTATTCCTTATTTCTTATTAATTGTTTATTAACGTGTCAATTCTAATTATTTGAGTTTGATTCGCATTATTGTTTGTCGCATATTTGTTGTCATAAAGTGTTTGCATTACTTGATTAATTTTTTATTTTTTCGGAAGTTAATTTGGGGCCTCCACAACTTTATTGCCCCAGGGCCTCCTCTAAATCCTGCCCTGCTTACAGCAGATTCAGTCAATGCCAAAACCTTAATACTATTCCCATAACCTAAATTCTTAAACTATGTAAGTATTTACGAATTCTACAAATTAAAATCATTAAAATTTTACAAATCTGTTAATTTTCAAAAAACAAAAAACAAAAGATTACAAACCTACGTTTTATTAACAATCCTCACCTTTTTTCAAATTGCCACTTGAAACACGGGGAATATATTTAGAAGCTGTTCTATTAATAGAATGAATATATTCTCTGAGGTATCTATTGTTCTTGTTTGACGCATAATATAATCTTTCCATAATCCCTCTTTGAAACGTGAATGCAATATGTTTGAAACTCGACCTCATAGTCGTTGCAACTCTACATTGCATATGGTGGTGTAAAATAAATTAAAAATAAATAAATATTTATTAGTAGGATATTTTTGGTCACACATTGTAGCCATGAAAATAAATAATGTTTTTGCAGGGATATTCAGAAAACTACCAAGTTCACACGTTTTAATTAACCTGCAAAAAATTAACAACTTTGCTTTTATCAACTTATATTTTTATTAAAATTACTACCTACTCTCAGCTCTAAAATCTTCGCCTAGGTTAGACGTTATGTTGAAATTTACATATTTAATAGTAAATAGGTACAAATTATCAAGGGCGCATAAAATGTCCTCGTACGTATTGTTCTATTAATTAAACACAAATGATAAATTTATTAGATTTTAACAAAACTTATAAATAAATTATTGTAGTAATGATAGGCGAGGCAACACTATTCTTAATTTAAAAAAATAATTCTTAATATCACCCCAAGAATTCTTTGACCTTTGTCTTCGAATCTTAATATTATTCGCATAAGATGCAATTTCGCTAAGCATATTTATTAATTGTGAACCGTTCTTTTGACATTGAAATGTTTTTGAATGTAATTTTATTGGACGGTGTAAATGAATTTAGATTTTATTGATGTACCAATTGCATCGTTCGGTCGTGACCGCAGGGATAGCTTTGATGTACCATTGGGTAAGAAAATGCTAAAGTTTATTGTTTAGATTTTATTGGTAAGTTGGGCTTGGTGCAGTCATATAATGCCTGATCATCGGAGAATTACTGGATATAATCTATGCTTCTACTGTAAGTGTCTAAGGGCCTAAAATTACTTTAACCTTCAAAGTAGTTCACTATTAAGTATAGAAAATAATTTGACCGATGATTCGAATTGACGATAATTAACATGTGGATAGATAAAATTTTTATCAAAGACCAGTACCCAGTCAGTGCTTTTCTATTATCAAATTCAATATACTTATACAAAATTATATTCTCCACCCAAACTTTTTACTTAAATACTTATCAAATAAAAGCTTCATGTTTTTTTTTATTAATTGCATTTACGTAACATAATACACTTTACCAACCTTTTAGAACTTTTCCACTCACTTGTCCATTTCAAAGCCAATCAATTTATATGCGTTTCTTCTTTTTCAGATAAATGAGTGTTGCGTAATAAAAGGGCCCAGCTGCTATTTAAAGAATAACTCCAGACATTGGTTACCTCTCAATTCTTTACTTTGAAATGTCACTTTGACTTTGACCGGTAAGTTTATACTTGGTAAGAGAAAGTGACCGGTCAAAGTGGAGAACCTAACGGTTGCGAAGAGACCCACTGGGGTCCCACCCGTTTCTGACAGGTAATATATGGTATTAATAAAACAGCCTAGAATATCAATATTATTTAATGGAATTCTATTCCGTGAATATGCCATAAAACTTAGGTAACTGAAGGATAATAGAGTCTTATCTATTATAAACTAATGTGAAGCTGTTGCCCCAGTTCCATATGTTGAGCAAAGGAATTGTTTTTATGTGTGTTTTATTTGAGTTTCTAATATTGGTTTTCATAAATAATTCCATGGGACAAGGTCGAAAAGGTTTGATTATTTCAAGTTACAAACAAAAACGGACCAATAAGAGAGTAGTGTTGATGATGTTGAGATGCAGTGTGTTTGCATAGCCTTGACGCTAGGATCCCTTTCGTGATACTTATTAGCCTCTGTTCGGGATAATACATTGAACTAACTTCAGAGAAATCCCTTATTGCTTGTGTCGTATGCGATAAATATACCACGTCTTCATATTCTTACATAATATAAATATAACGATTTACAGCTTACGTCTACACAGGGAAAGATATATTACAAAATAAGATAACTCAATGTTTTCTTTTTTCGTAATAAAAACTTATTAAATTTGACGAGTGGTATTTTGAGAGGTCGTGGCTACTGCACTGCAGTCGCCCTCCGGTGTTTGTAATTTAACTCAGGCTACGTGATTTCAAACATTAACATCTAAAATACTTTCGTTTACTATCGCAATTACACTCTTAATCTAAACTTAATATGTTATACTTAAAATATAAATAATGTACAATCTTCAAACACAAATAGTTTGTAGAGATGACTTGGTTACCTAATGCATCTGCCAAAACGCTTTGCCTTGTTTCGATTCGGAAGTGAATTAGAAACTACCTGATTGGATTATAAGTCGACTGGGTTTAAATTTTGTATGAATCAATGAACTAATGACTTGCGCCACAAAAATAATATAAATAAATTTGAAATAAAAACATATTTTGCATGGATTTCAAGTTTTTGGACAGGTTTGTGTTGATCTACAAAAAAAATCTACGTAAGCATAGCTAGTGTTATTGTATACAGGAGAAACCATAACAATCATTATAAAGAAATCACCTATGCTTACTGGAAAACATACTGTATAACCTCACACTATTGTTCGATTTTATTTTAAATTAATATGGCTTTATGGCTACCAAACAAATATGTTCCTGGAACTTTTACGGTAGGCGTTTTTTTAAAGTTGGCTAAAATAATTTCAATGATAAGCCTATAATTATTTTTAAACTATCTAAATAAGACCGACACCAATTATCCCATCAACTCCTTTTAACAAATCGTCAATTATCTTTTATTCCACAGGACCATGCTCCCGAGTTGACCCTTACAGAATTGTCCCTAAAGGTCGACAAGTTTAATCGGCCGTCAATTAATGTACATTCGACAAACTGTTTAAGGGACTGAGTACAGTTTTGTTTACCATCACTAAGTGGGTTTAGATTAAATGATGTGTCAGATGGTTAAGAAAACAAAAAAACCTTTTATATTTGCTTGGTTTTTCATGTGTACATGACATTGTTCTGTTTGCTTTTATAGAATAACTTTATGATGGTCAAAAAACAGCAAACTATAAATGATACAAAAACTGTAAATCCATACAGAAAACGTAATTTTTGCGGTCATTATTGGAAACAGCAACTGAGTGTTCAGTTTCGAATAATTTTTTTTTGATAGCCTCCGCGGGGTGGGCAGGAGGATTTAAAAAATGCTCCTACGCATACCACGCCGCGCGCATTACGAGGTTATGTGGGACTCGCTCCGGGCTTACCAGAGCCTCTGCCCACCCACCAATAAACCCCCTGAATGACTCTGGCAATCATTTATCTCACAGCCTTTATCTGAAGCGACGACCAATTGGAGAAAAAGGCCGCGAAAGCTGGGACCCTTATGGAGTCATCCGCTGGGAAATATATATATGATGGTGCTCAAAGCACTGAAACTGTATTCACAGCGCTGAAGGTGCTCAATGTGAATTAGAATTTGCAGCCTGAAGAGCTTCAAGATAAGCCGTTAGCTGCGTGGCTACGTACTCGAGTGCGTTCCTAGGTCTAGCGACTTTGAACTTCGAGTTTAGGACTGGGGGGGTATACGAGACGGACGCAATTACATGATTGGGATTGGATTGTTTGAAGAACGCTTCCGAGAATGTTTTGAGATGTTTCTGTACTGTAGGTAGTTAAAGATGGGCAAAGATTGGCGAAGTATAAGTCATGACGGGTCTAACGAAGAAATTATAGAGCGTACGTTTGTTTCTGTAAGACATTTTACTATGTTAGGTTAGGCCAGGGGTTGGCAAGTCGCGGCTCGCGAGCCACATGCGGTTCTTTGGATGTGAAGCTGCGGCTTCTATACGCAAATATTATTTATTTTAAAAACAAAAAACATTTGAAAATCGTCGTGAATCGATTAACGAGGATTAGGCACCATTTCTATTTTTCAGCCACTTGAACTCGTTTTTCACCGCACCCCTCCCCCATGACACGCGTCGTCACTGTCGTTAGCCCGTAAATGTTTACTTGTTCAAATTTTTTTCTACTATGTGACTCAGTGATGTTATGAGAGCGACTCTGCTGGTGTTGATCGATAGGCACGTCCAGTCAGTAAGTTTGGAGTTGAAGTGCCCGAACATAATGACTGAAAGTCGCTACGGATAGGTCTGGTGCCACTAGGTATGTAAAAAAAAATCCCCAGAGAAACACACCAACTGTATGGCCCCAAAGTAAGTTGTGTTATGGATGACCATACAGTGAACTGGGGGGGAACCCAGAATAAACCTACATATATAAATACAAAAAATCATGACCCGAGAACAAACATCTGTGTTCATCATACAAATGAATGCCCCGGCCAGGACTCGAACCTGGGACTTTCGGCGTATGAGGCAAGGCTACTATGTTGAGGAGAGGAGGGGTGGGAAGAGGGGAGATAAACCTCTCTTGTAGTTGATAGCTGTTTCGCCGTTACCATCGCGGTCGAGCCTATAGTTACGAGTGAGCGCGTATTTGGGAATCGCGAGTCCCCTGGAGCGAGATAGAGTGAGCCACATCTCTTGGAGAAGCAATAAGTCTGGCTCATGCTTCTGAAGGACTGTTCCTTCCAGTTTGAGCTCAGGAAGATTGGTATAGGGACTACGGACGTTAAATGAAACAAGGGATAGGCCCCTGGGTTTGGTACGACCGGACGCGGTATTTAGAGGTATAATAATTATATTTACTATTTATAGAATTTGTAAAGAACTAAGAAGCGAGTGATGCTCGGTTAACGCTAAGAGAAGCTCTTGAGGGCTAGCAGTTTGCGTGCGAGTAGGGCGATTTCCATAATGTCGACGTTTTGAATAACGTCGAACACGGTCTTCATGTTCTCAGCCAACAGTTCCGTGGCATTCCAACAGAAATGATACGCGATTTGTTTAATAGACAAAAGCGTAGTAAATGACCGGAAGTCGTCGATAGTCGCGATTTGTATTTTCATAGTTTCGCCTGCTTTAGGGTGTTACCACACCAATCGATCGTCCGTCGATCGACGTCGAGCAGTCTGCATCGATCGATGGCAGAATAGAACAGTCGACGTCGCACTAGGCGTGATGGCCTACAATTGTCTGTATAGATGATACATTGATATGAAGGTATGTGTAGTCAGCCAACCCGCAGTAGGCGTGATGGCATACAATTGTCTGGCGCCACCCCTGACTTGGTAATAGTGGTAAAATAATCCCATACACCTATACATTTATATGAAGGTATGTGTAGTCTGCCAACCCGCAGTAGGCGTGATGGCCTACAATAGTCTGACACCACCCCTGAGTTAGTAGAGGCTGATATCCCTCCAGTGATTATTAAGGGTATTACCACACCAACCGATCGTCCGTCACCCGTCGACGTCGACGTCGATCGGGTGTTGAAGACACTGGGGTGAATTCGGGTGTTGAAGACACCGGGGCTTGCATGGAACGTTTCTTAGAGCGTTTAGATACTAGAGTAAACGCGGGCGCAGGAGAGCCAGTTAAAGTAGCGGCGACCGACGATGCTTCGGACGCGGAGTCTGAGTCGCTTCCGGGAGCAGTGCGTTGACGACGCGCGCGCGAGAGGATGTGTCCGCCACACAGTCCATTTCGGAGGGCACGGGAGACGTGGGGGAGCTATAGACCAGAGGCCATTGGACGGTATTGGAGGCCTGAGGAGCCGGAGTTGGGGCCTGAGGGGCCAGAAACGCGTTTACTGTTAGCAAGGCCTGCGTTAGGCCTCGTCGGGAATGGGGAAACCGAGGGCGCTAACGAGCGTCTCGGTGAAGGACTTCGCAAAGTTTACCAAGCTTTGCTTGTCCATTGGAGGGCTTGGGACTAAAATATGAACAAACCTAAACAAACCTAGCACCTAAACCTCCCTACCCGCGGTAAGGGGGCTGGGGACGACGCGATGTGGTGCCCCTAATACAGGCAGGCACTGTACCGTATTCCTGGGAATTGCAATGGGATCGGGTCTGCCGGTTTCTTCAAGACCGGAAGGTCCTTAAAAGCGCACCGGGTCAACGCTAGCAGGCTTAATTGGCACCGTAAGGTCTAGTTCGGAGTGTGTTGTCAAATTAATTTAGAAAAAAAACCGCGCGTAGACCGGATGGCTCAGCGACGTGAACTAGTCACTAAGTTGGACAAAGATCGCTGACCGAAGAACGAAGATCTTTATATAATATAACGCAGAATAATTTTGTATAGATATAAAGAAACACTGTAAGTTTAGTTTGAAAGTGCTTGCTTCTGTTTTATTTATTTTTGGGTTCGTTGGCGCGGATATAACTAAGTTTCAGAAAGATGTATGCAGCTTGAACTTTGATGCCATTACCTTTTGCAGTTTAGAATTGCAGTTTAAATCTAGACCGCAAGAATTGACATAATACGATAAAAACACATTCAAATAACTTTATTTATACCCTACTCTTAAATCACTCATTCAAAATTACATTCAACATAAATGTAGTACGAAATCCTGTCGTTACCCAATAATATTAACTTGACCTGGACGTGGAAGTGGGTCAATCCTCCATCGATGTCCCGATTCTGAGCAAATATGCCGAATTTCGCTTAACTTCAAATGGGGCGAATACCTTCTTTGTTAAGGAAAAAGAAGGTCTTTTCTCTCGTGATGTGAGGCTATATGTGGTTTCTGCGTCGACAACGAGGTGGTTTAAGGCCGTTCTTATTTTCTCTTTCTTTGTTGTTCTTGTCCTTATCTTTCTCTTAAGCACCTTGACGACATGCTTGAGTTCATTATCATTGTGCTGGGGGTCGCAGATTCCTAGTGCTCTCTGGATGGTGGTGGGGTTTGGTATTTAGGTATGTAAATGTAAAGGCTATGCCTGAAAACCAGCGCGATTGGAACTTCTTGTTTGCAGCAGCATTATGCTACGGCATGGCCTTTTATCCCAAAATGGAATGATGTATCTTTTCACTGTGTGCCTTTTTTTGTGTTACTATTTTTGAGATAATAATACTTAATTTTCATTTCATAATTACCTCTTTGTGTATTTATGTATTTCTGGTGATGGAAGTTACTATTTAGGTAGGGCTGGTCTGGGCAGCCTCCGGTGAAGCCGGGGTATGTCCCTTTCATGTTTTATGTCCCTTTGAGCACCCTCAGTGCAACTTTCACATCTGGTGGACCACCCGTTAGCGGGTCTCCGCTAGCGCACCCACCTCCCTATCGGGTGTCGCTTCCGATGAAGGCTAACAGCAAAATATTGCGACAGAGGTGGTTTTTAGTGGATAGGTGCCACTCTGGTGAATCCCACATCACTCGGTTGAAGCGGTCCTGAAGAGGTCACAGAAGCGGTTCCTGCGGAGGTACGCATGATGCATCTTCCGCCTCCCTCCCCGCGCAGGGTGCTGCTTAGGCGGCGGAAAAAAAAAATATTTAGGTTTTGAACGCGATAACATCTGGTTAATATTGTTTTATTTAATATAATGAATAATTAAAAACTTAAGGAAATATTAGAATTGTAATTTAATTAATTGTTTCTTTGCTCACACATAGGTTTGATTTATATCTATAATACTTTTCTGAACTGGCCAAAGATTGCTTACGAAAAGAACACACTTAAACTAGAAGATCTAATTTAACTTTAATATACTTCAATTTCTTATAATTAGTTTTTAGTTTTTCCAAAGATTTTACGTTGTTCCAAATTAAAGATTGAAATCGAGTAGCATATTTTCGAACCACATTCACAGCCTCTTTAGGATTCTAAATATTTTGTTTCACCATCAAACATAAAAGTATTAAATCATATCTAATTAAGATACCAGTATAAAATAGATCAAAGTATTAAACTGTAATTGTAGCAATTACCGGTGGAATCATGTAACAAGAAAATTACTTAATAACTCAGTTGTGACGTTCGCGTTTTGGACACGTGTAGACAAAATTGTCTCCACCTCAAAGGGTTCATTTAAATTGTATAATTATCTAATCTGTAACAAACATACATAAGTTAATCTGTTATTAAAATGAATTCGTACTCATGTTTCGGTTATTTGAGCAAGTTAATTAAGATTCTTTTTGTGCTTAGTGCGAGTTTCCGTGGTGCTTACTTTGATGTCACTTAAACAAGGATTCCGTGGTTCTGTAAAAAATAAGGTTTCTAATTATTTGTATCAGTATGTACATCAAAGTTAGTAGGTAAAACAGATGAAGTTTATTTACCTACAGGGTAAATTGATGGTCTAATGGTGTTTTTTGTTACCCTACCATTAGGCACACTATGGATATTTTGACACGGTTTTCTACGTGGATATTAGCCATGGTTAGTTTTTATTTATGTTTAAACTGGACTTTCCAAATTCACTGTTTGGTCATTTATACGAAACATACAGTTATTTTATTACTGCCATAAATTGTTGTTTCCCCAAAATAGTACACAGTACACATAAAATGTTTCATCAAGTACATGCAAAATAATTCAATATGAAATACACTCTGTATCATATTTTGGAAATTTCGAAAGGCAACCTTCCCTTTATTTTAAAACTACAGCTTTTACTCACGCGTTATTGTCGGAAAGGTCATCAGCTGCGACTGTACTCGGCCCTGATGATGGACTCCATACGAGTCTGAAACTAGCCGGACCTTTCCGACAATAACGCGTGAGTAAAAGCTGTAGTTTTAAAAGTTATGAAAATGACTTACTTAACATTTTTTTAATTAACCTTCCCTTTGTTCATGTTTGTCAAATTGATTCATATTCAATCATATGCAACAGCGCATTCATCCTAATAGATTTCCTATTTAACATGAAAAGCACGACATTGGATAACAAATCAAATTATTTTTCAGATTTTAAAAGTATATCTGTGTTATACAATTTTTCATTATATTAATAACAAACCGGCATCGACCTCCATCGCACTTTCGTGTCACATTTCGGAGTAACATTCACGCATGAGCGCGCGCGTTGGCAACGGCGGCCGTGGTGTTGTGATTGGAGGCTCAGAGTCTGAGCTTGTCGGTTTTCTAGGGTTCCTTATGTGAAAACAAAGCTATTTGTAGATTTTTTTGTTTACGTGTTCTTCATAGTACAGTGTTATTTTTGTCTGGTAATCTTAATATTAAAGATAAAGGTTTTGTAATAAATAAATAATTTCTTTTAACAACATTAATTATAAGATCTACAAATGATAACTAAGGAATAGATAGATTTGCATATTGAAAAATTAAGTTATACTATTTAAATAAAAATGAACATTTAAGGATATTTGGTTTAAAATTTTCGCCAAGCAAATCATTATGAGGTGTAAGCATTTGAATGAAGTCTGTCAGTCTTAATTAAGAGTTCTTCTTGTTTTACACTACTTATATATGGCTTTCAATGGCACTATGTACATTTATTCCTTAGTTATCATTTGTAGATCTTATAATTAATGTAATTATGTTATTTATATAATATACATATCATATTATATATCATAACATGGATATACTTTTAAAATCTGAAAAAAATTTGGTTTGTTTTTAAATGTCGTACTTTGCATGTTAAATATGAAATCTATTAGGATGAATGTTGTATATGATTGAACATGAATCAATTTGACAAATAGGGTGCATTTCATATATTTCATATTGAATTATTTTGCATGTACTTGATGAAACAGTTTATGTGTACTGTGTACTATTTTGGAGAAACAACAGTTTATGGCAGTAATAAAATAACGTTGTTTTGTTTTATTAATATCACCCTTGTTGCCCGAGTAACACTACAAGAATATACTAAAAATAAGAAAAGTAACTTTATGTTACGTATAAATGACCAAACAATGAATTTGGAAAGTCCAGTTTAAACATAAATCTAAACAAACAATGACTAATAACCACTTGTTCAATAAAAGAAAATTAATATTATATAGGAGACCATTCCGGTAAAACCGGTGCTCAATTAAGTCTAAAGCGTCATTGTCACTAAAGAAAGTCTTCTTATGGTAGCGTTGGGTGACGGGTCGCTCACTTCCCTCCAATATGGTTGAGGAGGGCGATGGCTGGATCTCGCGTTAACTCGTGAACGGGTGCCGTTTGACGGTGTGCGTCGTTTGGATACTTAGGGGTAGGGCGACTTGCCGAGCTAACAGATGCATATACGAATAATTTTGTGTAGATATAAAGAGACCTTCTAAACTAGTTTTGAAAAAATTATACCAGTGAAGTTTCTTGCCAATTATTCTACACGAAGGTTTTTCCGAACTGGTGGTAGAGGCATGCTTTATTCAACGTCAATTAGAACAAGTAATTGCCAATTTTGAGAAATAAATACTTAGATTTTATTTCGAATTTAATTCGATTTGTCTTTATATTCAAAATATTTTGTTAAATAATAGGTCTTTACCTATGAAACTGCCGTTTTGCCGTACTGGCCATTTCAAACGAAAATTTTTTTTTTTTTGACTGATAATTCTAATTTAAAATAATTTTATTTGACAAACATGGAATTCTTTTTCTAAAATCGTCATTTGTTTAATAGTTAGTGTTTTGTTTTCAAAGCATTCGAACATTTTTCGTCATCATGGATAAGTTAAAAATTCGAGTAATTTTGGAGTATGAGTACCGTCGTGGCAGCAAAGCGGCACAAGCGGCACGCAACATCAACCACGTTTACGGAGCGAACACTACAAACGAACGCACCACCCGTTATTGGTTTACCCGCTTCCGTTCTGGAAATTTTGACCTGAAAAATGAACCCCGTGGTCGTCCGAAAACTTTGGTCGACAATGACGAATTAAAGGCAATTGTGGAAGCTGATGAAACTCAATCCACGCCTGAATTAGCAGCAGCTTTCGACGTTAGCATCAAAACAATATTGGTCCATTTGCGTCAAATTGGCAAGATAAAAAAGCTTGAGAAATGGGTACCCCACGAACTCAATGACCGCCAGCGCGAAGTACGCGTGGAGATGTACCTTGCACTGCTCAGCAGGCATACAAATGAAGGGAATTCTGAACCGCATTGTTACTTGTGACGAGAAATGCATCCTGTTTGACAATCGTAAGCGCTCAGCAAGTTGGTTGGACCCTGGTTCAGCACCCAAACAATGCCCTAAACGAAAACTTACCCCTAAAAAAGTGATGGTCACTGTTTGGTGGTCTAACGCGGGCGTAATTCATCACAGCTTCTTGCCAAACGGGACAAGCATTACTGCAGATGTGTACTGTGAAGAACTGAACACAATGATGGAGAAGCTCGCACGTCTCCAACCAGCTTTGGTCAATCGTTCGGCTCCACTGCTCCTGCACGACAACGCGCGACCTCATACTGCATAGCAGACGGTCTCCAAGCTACAAGAGTTGGGGTCGGAAGTTCTCCGTCATCCGCCGTACTCACCAGACCTTGCGCCTACAGACTTCTACTTTTTCCAGAATTTGGATAACTTCTTGGCGGGAAAAAAATTCAATACCCGAGAGGCAGTACAAAATGCCTTTGAAGAATTTGTTGCCTCCCGTCCAGCTGATTTCTTCAAGAAAGGCATCAATAAGCTACCAATGCGTTGGCAAAGATGCATTGATTGCATGGGTGATTATTTTGATTAATAGAAATAAAAAATATATAAAAAAATTACGCTTCATTTATTTCGTGAAAAACGGCAATTTCATAGGTAAAGACCTAATATTACATTAATCTTTATTTTTCAAGGTACACAACTACTATCTTACGCCAACAAAAATAAGTGAAACTTGACAAAAATCTTCACGGAACCCATCGCAATGCCGGTACTACGGCTTGTTAGAACTTTCCTGATATTGACTATAAATCATCGATCCAGATGAATAGGTCGAACCACGTTGTTGTCACTATGGCAGACATATACCTACTGTGACAAACCACGATCATTTCATTTTGATAAGGGTAGTTTTGGGGAATATTCGTTCAGATAGGTTGAATCTCGATATACCATGTTGATGTAAAACTTGTAATTTTTTGGTATTGCCTACAAAATAATAATGGTTTGACTTTTGAAATTTTTTTCTAATTTTGATAATCATGTAGGGGCTGCTTTTGTGCATTCATTTCGTTTGGTATTTATCTAAATATTTTTTTTCTTATATATATAGATTATTATAAATTTCAAATAAAGAAATGGCTTTTTAAAGCTCGTTGAAATAAAAATAAAATTATATACATTTAGTATCTACCTAAATATAAATATTAGGACGAGGTTGACCAAGACCAAGTATATTTTATTTAAATCATTTAGAGTAAAAATTATACGCAAAACATCGCTGCATTAATTTAGAATTATCTAAAAAATGTTTGGAAGAGAATAGAAAGAGCCTACGAATTTGAATACAATATTAAAAAAATCCGATAGATCTAACCTATAAAGACTCGTCATTTGCTATTTTTTGCAAACAGCGTTCCAAACATGTGCAAACGCATATTAGCCGGCGTCTTCGGAAGTCCTTGATTAAAGGCGTGTGACTCACGCATCTATTTCTTAATTCCTAAGAATAAAATGAAAACTGCATTTCAATGACACACAGTTCCCCGGATAATGCAGGTCAACGGCCTCGTAGTTTACTCTCGATGCCCTTGCGCACACTTGAGTAACCGACATCGTTTTTTACACATGCTTAACATTTTTTAGCACTTTATTTTATCTATTATCTGAACTTTAACAGATTGTATCATACGAGCTTATTAACGACTTTAAAATTCTATTCAAGTTTCCGCGGGAACGAGTTTTTTTCTTAATATAAAGAACCTTGACACTTAGATGTTTGAAAAGTAATTTCATTTCAAGTCTTTACTTTCTTAATTACAATAGTTCTTGCACTGCGAGAAGCTAACTTATATTAAACTTGATGGGTAACATTGGCAACCCAGTCTCCGCTGTACTAAGGGTTGCCAATCCCGCTAATTTCCGAGTGGAGTACTAACACTATTGTATTATGTAGATTCAGCTTTCCGCTACGTTTTTCTCTTTGGATAATTACTAGAGTATTTTCCGTATGCTTAATACAACGTTGGTTTAAGGTAGAATATTCTAATTGTTGCAGGCAACTGATGACTGCTAAACAATTATTTTTTTTTTATCGAAAATTATTTACTGTTTCTTCATATTTTCTTCTTGTACGGTTTTATTTGCGACTATTTGACCCTGTCGATATAACCCTGGTTCCAATACCAAAGGCAACAGCTTCGAACCACAGTAGAAGAACATTTTATGTGATTGATTTTTTTTGTACTACTCCTGTTCAGAAAATCAATTAGTTTTTTTTTGTGAATAGGGAAGAATGCACGTCATTGCACAAATATGCTAGTATATATAGTTAGTATATATAAATATGCTAGTATAGTATAGTTCTACCTCTAGGCTGCTTTCCGTAAACTAAGTAGCAAAAACCAGTAAAAAGCTTGAGGAATACAGGAAAAAGTACAAAAGTGCAGCAAAGTACATGAAGGATTATTAATTTCGTCTAGTAATAGTTTTTATTTTCCACGTAGGTGTAGTGTGAAACACTATGCATCACTTGGAAAACGTGCGATTCCCAACTCGTGTTCGACTTGACAAAATACGTCATCTTCTGCAATCGGTCACTTTTTCCCTCGATGAACATTCATTATTGTTTAATCACATATCAAATTCCATTTAATTATTTCCCTGTCAACCATAAAACATAACTATAACTATAACAACCATAAAAATAACGGGTGGACTGATCTGATCTGAATACGTAAATGTACGTAAATGTATAGACAACCCTATAATATATATAGGGTTGTCTGTTCATTTTGAATATATAATATATATTTTCATATTATAATATGAAAACAATTTCAGAAAATGTTTACTGGACACCTCCAGATCATTTGATTATTTGGTATATCTTCTACAAATTACCAGTATATACAGCTAATAACTGGCAGTTCGTAAGTTCATCAATAATAAACTTAAAGGCTATTATCTCCACTCCTTAGTATTATAATAGTGTATAAGTATATGTTATTCTAAGACTTATTGACTACGCATCGCTTCAGAACCTTAATTAAACCATCTTTTTTAAATATCACCAATAAAAATAGAATGGTAATTAGATCTACTTTAATTTTAGTACAAAGTTTTTATGGGCCGTAATAGAGATTGTAAAATACATACTACAAAATAAAAAACTATGATTATGTATTATAATCATCAAGGCTTCAAATTGTAATGGTAAAAATAGACATGTTTATATTCATGTTTTTGATTCTCTTATCTGCAATTAAATTACTCGCTAAATCTTTTTTCATAAAGATAAAGGTAAAGCAAAAACAATGGTGAGAACAGAAAAAAATATCAAATAAGAATATAAGAAATCGCAATATACCATAAGCTTTGGAAACCACATAAAAATCCAACAGATTAAGAATCTTTCGCTGTTTTGCGGTCTTTGATAACAAAACAAGAACCGGTGTGTTATGCATCCTATATAAAATTTTCAGAAGGCAAAGTAAAATCCTGTCCAAATCTATATAAAATATATAAGCAAATCCAATTACACTAAGCAATTGCTATATAGTGGAATCAGTTAATCCGGTTCACATGACGTTTGTAATATCTTAAATAATATTTTTATCGTCAATTTTAGCTTACTCTTGGCAACTACACAGTTTTCGTGGAAAATTCAACTCAACGTAGTGACATCATTACAAACAAAACCTTATCTGCTGCGCAATTAAATAAAATGTTGAAGTACCAAAGGATTGGGTAACGATAAGATACCTCCTTATTTCTATGCTAGATGTGCTGAATCCTTGGTAATTTCTTTGTCTATAATATTCAACCCCTACTTTCGAAAAAGCTATTTTCCAAATATATTTAAAACAGCATTGTACGTGTACGAAAAAAAAAAAACAGAGAACAATGGTTCAAAATTATTAATTATTAATTGGAGCAGGTCATGGTAGGTGTGGTTCACCTGTATATTTACCCCATTATCATCAGCAACATATCATCTCAGCAACATGGCTTTGTTTGTGGACGCTCATCAAACACTAATCTTACCATCTTTCTTAACGGCGTGCTGCTGAGTATGGATAATGACTATCAAATTGACTTTCAAACGCTGTATAACGCGAAAGCTGCAAGAACTCGGGATCCACGAAAATTTCCTGCCCTGGATAGAGTCTTATCTCCGGAATCTTCCCCAGGCTGTCGTGTTAGCTGGTCATCGGTCACATTCGTTGTCGTTTCCTCGGGCGTGCCCAACGGTAAAATTTTGGGAATCGTTTTTTATGTAGTATAGGTATGAAATGGGCAGATGTTTTAACTTCGCAGAATATATATAATGTATGCTGATGATACTAAAACTAGCATTAAAATTCTTAAGGCCGCTTCAGACTGATCATGATAATCTGTGTCATTTCTATGAAGATAAATGCATCATGATAAATATGTATACATGTCATCAAATCAGTTTTAAATCGCGCAAGAAAAGTTATCTTCTGTTGCAATACCGCCTTGAGGGTAAGAAGCTCGCGCCCATACAAATTATCAAAGAACTCGGAGTAATTTCTAATTCTAAAATGACACTGACTGATCACTTACCAGATCACTTACTTTGCAATTACCAGAGAGGCTTTTAGATATTTTTATATGTTGCCTACGTCCGCAGCGTATTGCAATACTGCTGCATTGTCTGGAACCCTAATTATTTGACCCATGATCAAAATATTGAAAAAATACAGTAAATTTTCTGAGAGCTCATAGTTAGCGTACCAACTTCAAAAAGTACAGACCTGTGAGAAATAATACCAAAATTTTGTCAATGAAAGAAAGACGCACTTTGCTTTAGATGGTGTTCCTATGTACGATATATGTCATAATAGGATTGACAACCCTGATCTGAACTTGCACGTCTTACAACTCACAACATCAACTCGGCGAACTAGACATTGCACTCTGTTTTATATTCCTACTCACCACTCGCCAAAAATTATTCGGTTTTTTGCCAAATACTTTGCTGCTGTCATCAAAATTTTTACTCGTTCGACCTGTGTCAAGTCACAAAATAATAACTTAAAAGTTTTGTTATTGCTGAACTTTCTGAAGATCAAAATTGGCATTAAAACTACTACCGGTGTAGTATTTGAACGTAAACTTAACATACATACTAAATAAATCTCATTCGACACTCATACGCATACACACACACACTTATACACATGGCACACACACATATTCGCGTACTATTATCATTATTATTTGTCATAATAATTTATCGCAACTTCATTTTTTGTGTTTCCCTCTGTCATTTGTTTTTGTATAAAGTAGTGTTCTTAATCTTAAGAATGTAAAAGTATCTCATATTCTATTCTATAAGATAAATTAAAAAATCGTGAGCCTGTTATTTTCAGGCTGTTTAAGGAATTAATAACCAAAGATTGTATATTAAACCTGAGTGCTGTTGGCTTTGTGAAAATGTAATAAATAAAAAAAATACACAGGTCGGTTTATTTCGTGAATGTGTTACGTTTAAAGGGAAGGATCAGCTAGTGAAATTATTGGAACAGACGCGATTCCAACTGCAGCCTACAGTTAGCAAAGCATCATTACTCGACATAACAATCACATTCTGAGTATTCTGACACACTGGCTACTTAGGTCTTAGGTCCCAGGTTCGAGTCCTGGCCGGGGCATTCATTTGAGTGATGAACACAGGTGTTTGTTCTCGGGTTGTTCATGGTTGTTTGTATTTATATATGTATTTTTCTTCTGGGTTCCCCCCCCCCCCCTTCACTGTATGGTCATAACACAAGCTCTGCTTAAATTGGGGCCATTCAGTTGGTGTGTTTGTCTGGGGATTTATTATTATTATTATTATTCTATACTGATAAATAAAACACCATGACTAATGATGGGTGCGGATGCCACTTACCTGGTGGGTCGCTTGCTTGTTTACAGCTACTAAAATATCGACTGACATTCTGTAGTATTACTTTTAAGCATATACCTCCGGTAATAAAACATCCCTCCAACCATGAAACTAAGCAACGAACCTGACAAATCACCATAATCAGCCTAAAAAGAAAAAACTTGCAAGTTTGCTCAGAACTCCAAGTAAGGAGAAATCATCCAAGACAAATAATGCTTTCCGTGCCGCCTGGCACCACAAATTGGAGAACTAATGAAATAAGATAAGCTATACATACCTACTGATTTCCCAGCGGGGTCCTACACGAGTGTCGCAATGAGAGCCAAGTCAAGGCTATTTTTACTTAACTCGATATGTACGTCAAATAAGTTCAACAAAATTATGATAACGCTAGGTCGCTGAAATTGGGACGCCCTGTACGTTAAAATTTTTGTAGCGGTTCGACTTTTTATAAAATTTTATTTCCTGATTTAAATTAGACTACTTAAACCGAATTTGGTCATCTTTTTGTCATCATTATGGTCACCTATTTGACGAACTTTTTCCATAGGGAATCGCATATATTTGCTCCTTATTGCCCCACCTGTTTATAAAATTTCAGGCACATTCTTAATCCATTTCGCGTTATTGACAATTTCTGCCTCTGAACAACCCGACCCCCACATTCTCGCTCCGATCGCCACGCGGTGCGGACGTGCAAGACCCCGTTCTCCGTTGATCGGTCCCTTCCCGATATTCCGTGTCGCTCAGTCTACTGACGTCACAGTTTAGCGTGTTGGTTCCGTGCTACGGTTTTCAGGGTTTTTCTACTCCCTCTGAGTGCTATCGAAAAGCGTTTTTTCTTTGCGACTAAGCCCCTAGTCTTCAAAGTGCTGTGCTAAGTTGTGTTGTGCTTGTGCTGAGTGCAGTGTTGTGCCCAGCGTAAGTAGTCTGGTTTCAGTACAAAGGATACTTAACGGTGACAACGAATTTGTACTGAACCAGTCCTTTTATTTTTATTTTATTTCTCTTCTTTATTTTATTTATTTTTCTCCTATTTCATATTTATTTTTATCATATCTGTGTGTATTTGTCCTTTCTGTCGGTAAAGGTTGACCCTAACGCGGTCAAATCTTTACCTGCGTACCCTTTTTTAGGTTTCTAGGTAGCGGCCGGTAACGGTTAGTTTTAAGTTATTCTCCCCAGCCCCCCTACCGCTGGTAGGGAGGTTTTGCCGCTAGGGTTCGCTTGGTTTTTTTATTTAGGAATCCTAGGCATTTGTTATATAAATAGGTGCTAGGTTTGCTAGGGAACCTAGGCATACATTATATATTTATATATTACATATTGTAATTCCAAGCCCTCCAATGGACCTTGTTAATATTCTTAGGTCGTTCGCCCAGGCGCTCGCTGCGTCCGGCGTAAGCATACCCGCTGACGTACTAACGCAGGCCTTACAGGCATCTATTGCGTCCCCGGCCCCTCAAGCCTCTACCCCGGCCCCTCAGGCCTCTAATGTCCAGACGACCCCTCTGTGTATAGCTCTCCCGCGTCTCCCGTTCCATCCGATATGGACTGCGCGTCGGTCTCATCCTCGCGCTCATCTCGCAGGAAGCGTACCGCTCCCGGGAGCGATTCAGACTCCGCCGCGTCCGAAGCTTCGTCGGTCGCCGCCACCCTAACCGGTTCTCCTGAGCCCGCGTTCCAGTTAGTTGCCAAACGCTCTAAGAAGCGTTCGAAAAAAGCCGCGGTGTCTTCAACACCCGAGCCAACCCCGGTGTCTTCTACACCCGCCCCCGCGCCGCTCATGTCACTCGAAGTGACCGCGTCTCCGTCGGTCCCTTCGAAGCCAGCGTCGCGCTGCGCTCCCGTCCCACCGAAGCCTCAGCTCCCTCCGCCCGTCTTCCTCCGTGAAAAAGCGCGCTGGACAGCGGTTTCTAACTTGTGCAAAGAGCACAAAATGAATTACTTAAAAGCCGCCAACGCTGGCGAAACAATCAAAATTCAGGTCGCGACCGTCGACGACTTCCGCGCGTTCACCAGGTTACTTTCTTTAAAACAAATCGCGTATCACACCTACGCCCTCCCGGAGGAGCGTAAGATCCGCGCAGTACTACGGGGCGTCCCGTTCGAGCTCGCGAATGAAGAAATCCTCGAGGACCTTAAGTCCCAGGGTTTCCCGGCCGAAGCAGTGCACAAGATGCACTCTAACCGCGGTAGGCGCTTTCCGTTAGCTTTAGTTATCTTGTCGAATACTCCCAACTCGAGGAAGATCTTTAGAGAGGCTCGCACAATTTGCGGACTCTCAAATATCTCCGTCGAGCGTCCCAACCCCCGCGGTCACCCTGGGCAGTGCCACCGCTGCCAGCTCTATGGCCACGCAGCGGCTAACTGCTCAGCTCCCCCCAGGTGCGTTAAGTGCCTGGATCCGCACATAACGAAGGAGTGCACTCGCACTCCCGAATCCACTTCCCCCCCGCCTGTGTGCTGTGCGGTCAGTCCGGCCACACAGCTAACTACAGGGGTTGCCCGCGCGCTCCGCGCTCCACCGCTAAGAGAGCCGCGCCTAAACCGGCGCCGCCGCTCACTCCCGCTCACTTCCCGCCGCTGCGCAACCGGGGTCCCCCGGAAGCAAAGCCCGTTCAGCCGACGCCTACTCAGGCTCTGTCTTGGAGGCAGCGTCCGGCCGTTCCGCCTGCACCTTCCCGACCCATCCCAGCTCCCGTAGCTTCCGTAGGGCCGCGTCCTGCTCCGTCATCCGCACCTCAGTCGTCGTTGGCTGAGGACATGAAGACCGTGTTCGACGTTATTCAAAACGTCGATCGAAAACTATCCAGGATGCTATCAGACGTTTTCGGGAGACCAGTTCCTACACGCGCAGACCAGGCCAAGGCCGTCCTCGGTGTACAATTGTTCGAGACGATCGCTTCATGTCAACAGCTTGTTGAGGGATCGCTTTTCTACAGCTATTGAAGCCCGTAATAGCCTTTTTGAGGTAAGAAATGTGAGTGTGAGTGAAAGAACAATAAGAAGAAGGATATAAGATACCGACCAGTTCGCGCCCCCGAACTTCTCCCACAGCACGTAGAGCCAGACTACGATTTGCACGTGATTACAGTAATTATTCTGTAGACCAGTGGAAGAACGTTTTGTTCTCAGATGAGAGCAGAATCGCTTTAAGAGGTCCAGATGGCGTCAGCTATACAGGCAGCTATACAGGCAGGTATACAGGCGCCCAAATGAACGTTTCGCTCCATGTCCAATATTGGAAACAGTGGGATATCAGGGAGGCTCAATTATGGTATGGGCTGGAATCTCTTACGAAGCTCGTACAGAACTTGTCGTGTTTGAAAGAGGAAGTTTAACTGCAACCACATATGTGGAAAAAGTTCTGGAAGAACATGTCATTCCTTTTGCTCCATTTATTGGAGACAATTTTATTTTAATGCATGACAACGCAAGGGCTCATGTTGCCAGGAGTGTTAATCACTACATGAAAAGCGTCGAAATTCAAACATTACCGTGGCCAGCGCGTAGTCCAGATCTTAACCCTATTGAGCACATCTGGTACAATCGCAAAAGATGCATTTAGGCACGAACACCTGCGCCCACGACCATTAGAGAGCTCAAATCAGCTGCAGTAGAAGAATGGAACAATATCCCTCAGTCAGACATTCAGGGCGTCATTGATAGCCTTCCTGATAGGCTTCAAGAGGTCATCAGTGTCAGAGGAGGCAACACTCGCTACTGATTCCACGGCAATGATAAAAAAAACACTAAGAATGTTGTTTGTTATACAATACGACCAAAATTCAATTTTTTGTTTTTTTTTTCTAACAATAAAGTTGCAAATGCATCAAAAAATAGTGTTTTGTATATGAAACAGTACCCACCATTAATTAACAAACAAAACAATAATCACCACATTGAAAAAGTTATTATTATGACACTTTAGATGGGTGGCCGGTTCATTGTGCCGGTGAGTGTACATACGAGAGTGGATTCAAAAGTTCGCGGCCTGGCATAGCGTTGTCATATTATTATAAAACTACCCTCATATGAGACTAGACTCTTTGTCAGTCTCTGTGCAATTTTTCTCTGAGATACATGCGTAATTATTTATTTTATTGAACATTAAGTGAGAGTAAGTTTCATTAATTTTAAAAATGGATAGGTTAGAGCACCGTGCCGTGATCAAATACCTCCACAAGAAACACTTATTTCCAAAGCAGATTCATGAAGATATGGTGGCTACTTTAAGAACATTTGCTCCATCGTATACTGAATGAATGATATAAAATGTCCCCCGCTCTGGACGGCCTTCTACAGCTACGACTTCGGAAATTATCAAAAAAATATGTGATCTCATCATGGGAGACATAATATTGAAGGTATCTGAGATAGTTGAAGCTCTAGGGATTTCATATGAACGTACACAAAACATGATCGTTAACGAATTAGGGTTCCACAAGGTGTCTGCAAGATGAGTTCCGCGGCTCCTTTCAGTTGGACAGAAACGAACTCGGCTCACGATTTCTAGAGACTGTTCAGAGCTTTTTCAAGCTGATTCAAACGAGTTTTTCGCAAGATTTGTTACTATGGACAAAACATGGGTTTGTCACTATATTCTTGAATCCAAACAATGGAAGAGACCCGGATCTCCGACCCCCAAGAAAGCCAAGGTGTGTTTTGCAGTAAACAAGGTAATGGCATCGGTTTTCTGGGATTCTAAGGGTGTCATCTTGGTTGATTACTTAGAAAGACGTCAAACTACAAATTCTGCATACTACTGCACACTATTACGTCGTTTACGCGAACAAATAAAGTCTAGAAGACCAGGATTGTTGGCCAAGAACGTTTTGTTTCTTCATTGCTCGTGTTCACACATCTGCAGAATCGATGGCTCAAATTGTGAATTGTGGTTTCGAATTGCTTCCTCATCCCCCTTATTCACCTGACTTGGCACCTTCTGAATTCCACCTATTTGCAAAGCTAAAAAAACACTTAGGTGGGATGAAATTTTCTACCAATGAGGAGGTCAAAGTGGCCGTAGATGCCTTTTTTGAAGACCTTGACGAGACCTTCTATTTAAATGGGATCAAGGCTTTAGAGGTCCGCTGAACTAAGTGCTGTGACCTAGGAGGAGAGTATGTAGAAAAATAAACATAAAAAATTGCATTATTCCCGTGTTTTCTTATTGAGGCCGCGAACTTTTCAATCCACCCTCGTATCGAACACAGATTTCAGTCCGTATTTTGTGTACAAGACATATATTATCGGCGATTCTAGTGCTCTTATGGGCAACTTTATAGCGATTATCTTAATAATAATAGAACAAATTAAAAACATTAATAAAAGAAATGAGTCTATGACAAGTCAATAGGTACATAGCATGAACCTCTATTGCGAATTTGAAAATATTTACATAACTCTTCAAAGTAACCAAGCTCCAAGAATATATTGTAAAACATCTATTGCTTAAATTTTTATTTATAATATTCTTTTAATGTACGTTAAAGTGGTGTCAAAAGTGTATCAAACTTCGTATACTTGCTGTCGCGAGGATTTGATTCGTCTATATAATTCTAATTTAAGACATGTTTAGATATATTTTTAATTACTCTTTCAGCATCAAACTAAAAAAATACCATAGTTTTATGCAAATAAAGTTAAACATTCAGAATGAGCGTGGGAGCGAAGTAAATTTAATTAGAACTCAAACTAATACCAAGCTCAAGGGCGATAGTAATAAAAACATTACATCGCTACTTACGTATAATTTATTTTTATTCAACCCAAGATTAAACTACATAAATAACTTAATAAGTGTCAACTTAATGTTTAATTTTACAGCTTGAAACGAGGTCAAGTTTCAATTATATAGGAATCTCACTTAGTTTAAAATATTAAATTTAAAATTATGATTACATATTACTTTGAGTTGACACAGATTATAATTTTTTTTTTAATTTAGTAGAGTCGCGGACAAAGTGATAAACCAAACAAAGCAATAAATTAATCTAAATATTTAATTTCGACTGTACTAATTGATTGATTAATTAACTACTAATACGTTACTAGCATTTGCCCACGCATTCGTTCAAGCGAACCCAGAAAATCGTAGGAATTAAATTCTAAAAATATCCTGCCTTTTTCTTTGTAAAAATCATAAATGTTACATTTCAGTTTTAAAGTAATTCAAACGACTAAGGCGGTCTCTATTAACGTAAATCATGCCCACTTTCTCCTTTATTTCACAACTATATTTGTGAAATTAAAGAGATAATTATTTTAAATAGAAGGTCCGGACAGAATACTTGGATAATGTTGAGGAAGTATGTACGGACAGATACTTACATGACGATATATGGTGACGACAGAGCAAAGTGAAGAGGGAAACTAGTAACGCAGACCCCACCATCTGATGGGAACCATGCACGCCATAGAGAGAGAGATGAATTTATGATGATGATTTACCAATTTATCTTTTTTCTCTTCAGTTAGAAAACATTTGAGTAACAGTTTTTTTGAGAAGTATGATTAGGGCAATCTTTAGCGATTTATTATTCATTTATTTTATTTAGTACTAAATTTGAGAAATATTCACATATAATTATTGTAATAGTATGTAAATTGTTACTCATAACTTTCGCTAGCGCGTATTTATGTTGTGTTATATATAATATGTCTAACAATTAATATATTTCTACAAGAGAAGACTTTTAAATGTCTCTTTTGTTTCTTAGTCTCTATGAACATCTCTTAGTCGAGTCTTCCTAATATTTGGTCTTTACCTATGAAATTGCCGTTTTTCACGAAATAAATGAAGCGTAATTTTTTTATATATTTTTTATTTCTATTAATATAAAAATAATGCTTGTCCCGTTTGGCAAGAAGCTGTGATGAATTACACCCGCGTTAGACAACCAAACAGTGACCATCACTTTTCTAGGGGTAAGTTTTCGTTTAGGGCATTGTTTGGGTGCTGAACCAGGGTCCAACCAACTTGCTGAGCGCTTACGATTGTCAAACAGGATCCATTTCTCGTCACAAGTAACAATGCGGTTCAGAATTCCTTCATTTGTATGCCTGCTGAGCAGTGCCAGGCACGTCTCCACGCGTACTTCACGCTGGCGGTCATTGAGTTTGTGGGGTACCCATTTTTCAAGCTTTTTTACCTTGCCAATTTGACGCAAATGGACCAATATTGTTTTGATGCTAACGTCGAAAGCTGCTGCTAATTCAGCCGTGGATTGAGTTTCATCAGCTTCCACAATTGCCTTTAATTCGTCATTGTCGACCAAAGTTTTCGAACGACCACAGGGTTCATTTTTCAGGTCAAAATTTCCAGAACGGAAGCGGGTAAACCAAAAACGGGTGGTGCGTTCGTTTGTAGAGTTCGCTCCGTAAACGTCGTTGATGTTGCGTGCCGCTTGTGCCGCTTTGCTGCCACGACGGTACTCATACTCCATAATTACTCGAATTTTTACATTCTCGCTCCGATCGCCGCCCAGTGCGGACGTGCAAGACCCCGTTCTCCGTTGTTTGGTCCCTTCCCGATACTCCGTGGCGCTCAGTCTACTGACGTCACGGTTTAGCGTGTTGGTTCCGTGCTACGGTTTTCAAGGTTCTTTCTACTCCCTCTGAGTGCTATCGAAGTGCGATTTTTCTTTGCGACTAAGCCCCTTAGTCTTCAAAGTGCTGTGCTAAGTAGTGTTGTGCTTGTGCTGAGTGCAGTGTTGTGCCCAGCGTAAGTAGTCTGGTTTCAGTGCAAAGGATACTTAACGGTGACAACGAATTTGTACTGAACCAGTCCTTTTTATTTTATTTCTCTTCTCTATTTTATTTATATTTCTTCTATTTTTCATATTTATTTTTTATCATATCTGTGTGTTTTCGTGTGTATTTGTCCTTTCTGTCGGTAAAGGTTGACCCTAACGTGGTCAACTCTTTACCTGCGTACCCTTTTTTAGGTTTCTAGGTAGCGGCCTTCGGCGTACTACTGTTAATTTTAAGTTTTCCTCCCCAGCCCCCCTACCGCTGGTAGGGAGGTTAGCCGCTAGGATTTTGCTAGGTTTTAGGAACTAGGCATCTTTTATTATACTTATATTTATTAATATTACTGTCCCAACTCTCCCTTATGGATCCGCTAAGCGTTATTAACGCATTCACCCAGGCACTTGCTGCGGTAGGCGTCTACATCCCGAATGACATCATAACGCAGGCCTTACAGGCATCAATCGCATCCCCGGCCCCTCAGGCCTCAACCCCGGACCCTCAGGCCTCAAACCCGGCCCCTCAGGCCTCAAACCCGGCCCCTCAGGCCGCAAACCCGGCCCCTCAGGCCTCCAACGTCGAGACCCCTCAGGTCTACAGCTCTTCCTCGTCTCCCGCCTCGTCCGAGATGGACTGCGAATCGGTCGCATCCTCTCACGCGTCGCGTCGCAAGCGTACCGTTCCCGGGAGCGACTCCGAACCCGCGTCTGATACGTCATCAGATGCCGTCACCTTAACCGGCTCTCCTGAGCCCGCGTTTCAACTTGTCGCCAAGCGCTCCAAGAAGCGCTCGAAGAAAGCTTCGGTATCATCAATACCCGAGCCCTCCCCGGTGTCTTCAACACCAGCCCCCGCGCCGTTAAAATCACTCGAAGTTACCGCGCCTCCGTCGGTCCCATCGAAGCCAGCGACGCGCTGCGCTCCCGTCCCGCCGAAACCTCAGCTCCCTCCGCCCGTCTTCCTGCGTGAAAAAGCGCGCTGGACCGCGGTTTCTAACTTGTGCAAAGAGCACAAAATTAATTACTTAAAAGCCGCCAACGCTGGCGATACAATCAAAATTCAAGTAGCGACCGTCGACGACTTCCGCGCGTTTACCAGGTTGCTCGGGTTAAATAAAATCGCGTATCACACCTACGCCCTCCCGGAGGAGCGTAAGATCCGCGCAGTACTACGGGGCGTCCCGTTCGAACTCAGTAACGAAGACATCCTCGAGGACCTTAAGTCTCAGGGTTTCCCGGTCACAGCAGTGCACAAGATGCACTCCAACCGCGGTAGGCGTTTTCCTTTAGCTTTAGTAATCCTTTCAAATACTCCCAACTCGAAGGAGATTTTCAAAGAGGCTCGCACAATTTGCGGACTCTCAAACATCTCCGTCGAGCGTCCCAACCCCCGTGGTCACCCTGGGCAGTGCCACCGCTGCCAGCTATATGGCCACGCAGCGGCTAACTGTTCAGCTCCCCCCAGGTGCGTTAAGTGCCTGGATCCCCACTTCACTAAGGAGTGCACTCGCACTCCCGAATCCACTTCCCCCCCTGCCTGTGTGCTGTGCGGCCAGTCCGGCCACACAGCAAACTACAGGGGTTGCCCGCGCGCTCCGCGCTCCACCGTCAAGAGGGTCGCGCCTAAACCGGCGCCGCCGCTCACCTCCGCTAACTTCCCGCCGCTGCGCAACCGGGGTCCCCCGGAAGCAAAGCCCGTTCAGCCGACGCCTACTCCGGCTCTGTCTTGGAGGCAGCGTCCGGCCGTCCCGCCTGCACCTTCCCGACCCATCCCAGCTCCCGTAGCTTCCGTAGGGCCGCGTCCCGCTCCGTTATCCGTACCTCAGTCGTCGTTGGCTGAGGATATGAAGACCGTATTCGACGTCATCCAAAACGTCGATATTAACTAAATTTCCGTACTCGCACGCAAACTGCGAGCCGCCCGCTCTCCTCAAGAGCGTTTATTCGCATTAGCCGAGCATCACTCGCTCCTAAGTTCGTTGTAAATTTATTTTTATTCTTTTTATTTTCGTATAAAATCGTAAATAAGTAAATTATAATGTCTAGACCCGCGAATCCCGCGTCCAGTCGTATTAAACCCAAGGGCTTATCCCTAGTATCTTTTAACGCTCGTAGTCTTAGCACTAACCTTCCCGAGATTAAACTGTTCCTTCAGAACAAAGAACCTGACCTATTCCTTCTCCAGGAGACATGGCTTACTCCAAACCGCTCCAGGGGATACGCTATTCCTAAGTACGCATTTACTCGCAACGATAGGCCCAACTCCGACGGTTACGGCGGCACCGCTATATATTACAAAAGAGGCTTCCATTGCTGTCCTCTCCCTACCCCTCCTCTCCTCAACATGGAGGCCACTGTGTGTAGATTGGCTATGACTGGTCATCCGACCATCATCATAGCTTCAATCTACATACCAAGTGGTACCAGACCAATCCGCAGCGACTTTGAGGCCATTCTCGCCCTCGGCCATTCAGTCATTATGTTCGGAGACTTTAACTCCAAAAATACTGACTGGACGTGCCTATCGACCAACACCAGCGGTATCGCTCTCCTCGACATCACTAACTCCCTTGACTTAGACGTCATATCCCCCATCACTCCCACTCACTATCCCAACAACCCGTCCTACTCTCCTGACATCCTCGACTTTGCAATTATCAAGCGAATCAATCTTGATCTCAGGTCCATCGAACCGCTCGATGACCTAGGCTCCGACCATCGCCCCGTCTCCCTCGTGCTAGGCGCGCCTAACGATAATGTCACATCTCCTAAGACCTTTACCAACTGGAAAGGCTTTAAAAATACGTTAGTTTCAGCTTTAGAGGCACCGAACTCTCCGCTCGCGATTTCGCCCGAACAATTAGACAGCCCGATTAAAATAGATTCAGTAGTCGATACTCTCACTGATGCTATCAACTCAGCCATCAGCGACAACGTAATCATTGCTAAGCAAGGCAAACCCGCGCTTCCCTTAGCCGTTAGCAATCTTATTAAAGCTAAGAACGCGGCTCTCCGGAGAGCCAAGAAATATCCCACGCCCGCATATAGAACAGCTGCGAATCAGCTTCAACGTAAAGTTAGGTCTCGCCTCGCGGAACTCCGTGACACTCAGTTTAACGATCTCATGGAAAATATCTCCCCGTCCCACCAAGCGTATTATCGAATGGCCCGAGCTTTACGCGTAGACACCGCCTCTCACGTTCCTCCTCTCACTCGTCCCGACGGCACCATTGCCTTCGAAGTCGAAGAGAAAGCCGAATGCTTCGCCGACAGCATAGCGGCACAATGTTCGCCCAGCACGCAACCCGCGGATCCCTCCCACATCCAGGTGGTGGAGGACGAAGTCCTCCGCAGAGAATCTCTCCCTATCACCGACGACCCCGTCACAGTCTCTAATGATGAAATCTTGCTTCTCATTAGAAAGCAAAAGTCCAAAAAGGCTCCGGGTGCGGATGGAATTTCCAACCACGCACTTAAGCACCTGCCACAGCAGGTGCTTACCTTGTTAGCTATCATCTTCAATGCCTGCTTCGACCATAGCTACTTTCCAAAAGCCTGGAAAGAAGCGACAGTCATAGGCATTCCCAAGCCGGGTAAACCTCTGAACATCCCGGCTAATCACAGACCCATCAGCCTCCTCAAGGCAATGTCTAAACTTCTCGAAAGAGTCATACTCTCTCGAATGCGGAACCATCTGTTTCCAACGGATGGCGACCCTCTCATTATTCCCCACCAGTTCGGCTTTCGCGCTAAGCACTCCTGCCCTCAGCAAGTCCATCGAATCGTCGAGTACATTCTCGAAGGATTCTATCCGCATCGTAAAAAATCAATCGCGGTTCTCTTTGACGTAGCCAAGGCATTCGACAAAGTCTGGCACAGCGGTCTCGTTTTTAAACTCTATAAAATAGGCTTACCGGTTCGCCTAGTCAGATTAATCGCGTCGTTTCTTAAAGACCGTACGTTTCGATTCAAACATGAAGGCACGCTCTCCGCGCCTCGTCCCATAAAGGCTGGAGTCCCGCAAGGCTCAGTCCTCGCCCCTCTGCTGTACACCGTGTACACTAATGACATGCCCATCCCGCCGAAAGGCGTCGAACTCGCCCTCTTTGCAGACGATACCGCCCTTTACACTAAAGGTAAAAGGATCCCGTATAACATCACCAGACTCCAAAAGGCCGTAAACGCCCTCGGTGTTTGGTTTCAAAAATGGCGTATCGATGTCAACCCAGAAAAGAGTTCTGCCATTCTATTCGACCACAAACGTCGTAATCGCCGCAACGATCCCCACATTCGAATGTTAGGTATTCCCATCCCCTGGAAGCGCAGTATCAAATACCTAGGCGTCACCTTAGATCAGACGCTTTCTTTTAAGCCACACGTCGATAGAGTAACGAAACTCGCGCGTTTCTACTTAAGCCGCTTAAATAGTATGATAGGTAGGAAAAGTAAAATGTCTTTTAGAAATAAACGTACGCTTTATAAGGTCTGCATTGGACCCGTCATGTCATATGCTTCGCCAGTCTTTGCCCACGCCAATCCCTCCGTCCTGTATAAGCTGCAGGTGGTTCAAAATCTCTTCTGCCGCAGGGCCACAGACGCACCTTGGTATGTGCGCAACGCGGACCTGCACAGAGATCTTGAACTGCCTACAGTGCAACAGCACTTCAAAACACTCTCAGAATCGTTCTTCAAACGCGCCGAATCCCATCCCAATCATCTTGTTCGAGATTCAGTCTCATATACTGCTCCTGTGTTAGATTCGAAATTCAAAGTCGCTAGGCCGAGAAACGCGCACACGGGCGAACCTACGCAGTTAACTTTAGCTCTCGAGGCCCTTCAGGCCGCAAATCCTAACGTAAGTTCTAATTCTAACGTAAATCCGAATTAATGCAATTTTTATTTTTCATTTTTAATGTTTTTATTTTTACTTTTCATTTTTGAGCACCTTCAGTGCTATGTGAATCTCAGCGGGTGACCCCCTAAGGGCCCCGCTGGCGCGGCCTCTTTCTCCAATTGGCCGTCGCTCAGATGAAGGCTGAGTGGCAAAAATGCACGAGCCGACAGGGGGTTTTTTAGTGGGTATGGTTCTGGTAGGCGTCGGGACGAGTCCCACATAACTCCGATCGCGCGCGCGGAGTATGCGTCAGAGCATTTTTTATGTCCTCCTGCCCTTCCCGTGGAGGGGAACCAAAAAAAAAAAAAAAAAAACGAATTTTTAACTTATTCATGATGACGAAAAATGTTCGAATGCGTTGAAAACAAAACACTAACTATTAAACAAATGACGATTTTAGAAAAAGAATTCCATGTTTGTCAAATAAAATTAATTTGAAATTAGAATTATCAGTCAAAAAAAAAATATTTTCATTTGAAATGGCCAGTACGGCAAAACGGCAGTTTCATAGGTAAAGACCTATTATAAGTAAAAATGCTTGTTCTGTGCTTGCTCAGTTCTCTGGATGATCAATTAAACAAGCTTCGCTAATGCTTGACCCATAAAGCCATTGGGTTACTTATATATACAAAATAATGATAATTAAAAAAATATTTCTACACATGTTATGTCACAGTTTGCTAATTTTACACATGTCTGCGAGATCATTTATTTGTCCGTTGTGTTTTTTATTAAACCCTCATTTAGCTATTAGCACATATGTAGTCATAAGCTTTGGTTTGAAAAGATCTTGCTGATAACCAATTTAACAATGAATTCCAACGACCTCTTTGTCTGTCTTTTATCTTATTAAAATTGTAAATTTTTTATACTACTTATATCCCGCTTATTAAAGTTGTGTGGTATTACAAAGGAAACCGTAACCCTTTCTAATGACCTTGAGCCCAATCGGAAAAAGATAAATGTCAAAATTAAAGTTAATATATATTTACGGACAATCATCGAAAATTTTCAGAATTTTTCAATGTGGGCTTAACTTTTACTAAATCTCAAAATATTTCTTTGAGATTTAGTAAAAGTTAGGATATTTTGCGGTTATTTTAATACAACTTTTATGGTTCTTTTGGGGCTTATACTTGCAAATCTTTATGCCTCCTTTTCTATTCTCAGTCGGGCGACATGACTATGTATTAACAGTTAGTGGGTCTCGCCATTGAAAAATCACTGAAGCACATTAGTTTCATCCTAGTATTGTATAAATACGTATCACCTAGCGTATTGCAATGGCTAATCGAATAGAAAAAATTCGAAAAATAATTTCTTTATTCATTTATTATAATTAAAACGTCGTCTAAGAATTATACAGTACATCTCCCTCGACAACCTTGTTCCATAGAACAAAATATCTCTATAAACTATAGCTAAAGTGTTTTCCATACTGATTCATACTTTTAATTACTTTGATATAATTATCCAGTGCAAAGGTTTTATATTTGTAATTGTGCGTTCGATTACTCAGTTCATTAAACTCGCTAAAACTTGTTTATCTCATATTTCATAACCAAAATGAAAAAAATATAACTAATATTTTGGATCATATCTATGTACGCCCACTGTTTTTCATCCCCTGCATTCCTGAAATTTTATTATCTTACGTATTACATTTTGTTCCAAAAAAAAGTAATTTTCGATTCCTCCTTTTTCACCACAAAACCCATTTCTTTTAAAGCTGATTCTAAATATAAAGAAGTTCTATAATGAAACTATGACTGTTATCTTAAAACAACTTATGTTAGAACCGAACCTCGCCCGCGGTGAAGCTCGTCTGCAGATAAAACCAGTCATTCCAAGTTGGCACGAAACCGATATTTATATAGTTCTAGAAAAATAGAGGTTAGAATAAAAGATTCTGTTAGGGTTTTGCCTTGAGTACGATTCTGGACCAAACCATAGGATTGGTTTGCGTAATATGCTTATTTTAAACTTTAAAAAAACTTTCAAATTGTAGTGTTCTAGACACGAATAACATTTTTGCTTTATAAAAAAATGTAAAGAGGAAAATAATTATTTTGCTTAAATTATAGCCAAAGTAAAAACGTAAACTTAAAGTTACCAGAACAATTGTTACCAAAATTATTGTAATTTTTTACAAACAGACTTTAATAATACAAATAAATTTTGAAAAATAGTTCAAAATAATTATAAGGAGGAATGGATTAGATCCTTGCTGCTCGGCATTGAATTAATCCAAATGCTGGCAGAGTAAACTTGTTGTAAATAAATTGCAATGAAGTATAAATTAATTGATTTTATATATTTTTGATAAAAATTATTTAATTGTAGTAAGAGTTAATTTACATTTATAAAAATAAATTTTGCCCGCGGTCTCGCTCGCGCCTCTTTCAGGAACTGTGATAGGTTACCGCTGATAGGTGATAGGTTACCGCTATGTCCTTTTCTTAACTCTTGAAATAGTTTTTGCAATAGTTCAGAAACATTACGTAGCGTAGGCATTATAACATAACTAACAAAATAAATAAATCAAAGTTTTTTTTAGTCACATAATATTAAGATAAGATTCGTTCAAATAGCCGTTGTTTGTCGATGGCGTTTTCCTTGTTAGAAAGAAGACATCTCTAAAACCAAATTGAAGTTCCTAAGTCAAGTTTTAACGCTTGGTATAAACGAAGTTAACTGATGGTGTATTCCAATTTTTGATAAGTTACCAACCTCACGGTAACAATGGATATCCATAATTGTAGAGTACCTATGCTTTAACTGTTATACAAAAACTTCATCGGGTCATGTGAAACATTCCTGAATCTGCTACTTTGATATCATTTTTATTACGCATTATTTTGCAAAACTACTTGATGACTTTTATGATTTTGTCATAGCAAATGAGTAGTACTCATGGTACTCGTGGACATCCGCGCCCATTTCATCATAAAGCTCTAGTGTTATTATTAATTCTGATTGGCTGAACCCCAGATAAAATCTAACAAAAGAAACTCTACTACTATAATGGCTTGCCCACATTAATTTACAAAGTGAAAAAACGGGAATTTTCTTATGAACACGGGACAAAAAGGAGCGGTGGCGGCGCGACTCCTTTATTTTATTTTCGTTTCTACAGAAAGTCGTGACTAAGATCGTAGGTTACTCAATAATTTACGGTCTGAAGTTATTTTCGGTATGTCTGAACAAAGTATATTTTAGAACAAATACATTTCAGGAAATATTTACATTTACCTGTTATTAATAACTTCTACGATACACGGTTGTTGAATAAGATGTTCTTAAACAAATAATTCTAACGATTTTTTAACTTTAAAAATTATCAATATCAAGAAGTATTTTACCTATATTATTGCCTAGAAATTCAGTTCTAGTTTTATCAGTAACCTTGATTAGTTTGAATCACATAATGGATTCAATACTGTGTCGGACCAAGTCCATATATATTATTTTTTATAATTTTGTTGCGAAGTAATTTTAAATAACTGAATCTTGTATCTTTTTAATTCTATGACAGCGTGATTGGTTTCTTTATGATGATCTCAGACTTTTTGTCTTCTTCGCCTGTCATCTGTCATCAATGCATACAAATATAAATGATTGATGACGTCAATTGTACAGGAATTATGACTGGTCCGGCGCAGACAATATGGCAATTTATTCATCTCCGTACAGGCAAGTGAAGGAAGTTTTGTACAGGAATTTAATATTTCACGCTCGCAAAATATTCATGTTATTCCAACATACCATGATGAAATGCATTAGACTCAAAATAAGTGTTTTATGAAATATTTTCAATTAAATTTCTTTAAACCATGTAAAATACGTAAATGTCTCAACCTTATACACCAATAATAATGAATGATAATATTTATTTACCCAATTAATTACACATACATTGCCTTACGTCTGTCATTTGCAATTTAGTTTTTATGTTACAAAAATATTAGCATCTGCTGCCGAACTAAGTTTCAAGTCTGTATTTCAGCTGACAGCGTCTCCACTTTGACGTTACCAAAAGCATAAATTTACACCATACAAGTTGGCAATAATTGCATTATTACAAATATTTGTGAGTACACATATATACATATAGGTACAAGTTATGTTCACAAAAACATATCATATCGATATAAGAATATAAAGTAAAATACTATATCTTTGTTAAGACTGATTTTACTATAATATTTAAGCAGATTTTCAGTTTCATCGTTATGAAATATTTATTAGCCAACTAGTAATACCTCCTTTTCGCTTTACCTTATGTCAATGGATAAATGTTTGAGCATTTGTTAAGTTTATTTAATAAATAGGGACCTATGAATGGTAAAAATTTTACATTAAAAATGTCTTAAGATATATGGATTAAAACACTTCCCCTCTACGCCTTGGCGTACAATCTGGTTGTAATTGGTAAGAGCCACAACAAGAATCAATAAGGGACGGACGGAAAACATCTCACAATACTCATAATGAAGGGAAGCGAAATGGCTTAAAGATGCACAGTTTCAGGATTGTTTTTTTGTGAAACTTCAAATTGTTTCAGTGTTGTTTTTGTATTCATACAGGTTTTAGAAATGTATGTCAATTTACGCAATCGATTTTTTAGTATCTCAATGTAGGGTCTGAAGCTTAGGTTTTAGTCTATTGTAACTCTTGGACATTTAATTGTTTATACACGTTTCAGTAGACCACATGAACAATTTGTATTTGTCGCACAAAAAATTGTCACAGTTATGTGTAAAAAGTTCTAGTCAATTGAAAACTTTTAAACAAACATTCTCTTATTAATTGTTTTAGACCATCGCGGTTATATAAACTGTTTTTGAAGGAATCGACGAGATTCTTACAACAATTTCAATTTTTAATATCAAGTTTCCAATATTTCGGTTCCGATATATCTCAAAACAAAACCTTTTAATTTGAATCACTCTATTCAAGATTAGTAAAATATTTTTGAAGATTTGCTCTAATATAATAAGTGCCCCATTATAATATAATAAAGTAAGTCATGTTTACGTTATGGCCCAAAAACTGGGGACTGCGCTCCGAAAACAAACAAATGTTTAATATTCCTAATAAGATTTAAACCAAGGACTTCCAATGCAGTATTTGACCAACCACATCGGTTATCGATTGTTACTAAATACAGAAAATCGTGCGTTGAACTACTTTATGTGTTTAGTGTGTCTAGCTTATTAAAGCCTATTGCAAGGAATTACAATTATTTACAACGAATTTCCATCAACTCGTCTCGAGGCAACCGAAATACTAAACAGTTTTGGCTTTCCGCAAATGTCAGATGATCACCAACTAAGATCAAAGCAACTTTGTGTTTCAAAATTCAATATGAAGCATGTCTACCGTCTCACTTTAACACACTGATTACATTTGTACATCCGGCTCGAAGGACGAAGTTAGCAATTTTGGATATGAGTAAAATAACGTTAATTTAACCCATACGGTCATAGTAACACGGTTTATTTTCTTGTAAGATTTGCTATTCGGTTTTCAGGAATGGTTTTGTGGTGATGTCATTATTAACTAATTTTAGTTTAAATTTTTTCCCCGCGGTTTTGTTTAGCCCTTGAGTTCTTGTTATAGGTGTCACTAAAATCTAAAATTAACCTTGTTTTGGTTTGGTCTTAAAATAATTATTATCTACTACTATTTATTTACCATCATTTTTCAATGGGAGTAAATTACCTATATTTTTAGATATGTTTTTTGAAATATGTCTTTTCTTTTTTCTTTTGTTGGCGTTTATTTGCAGACGATTAGTAGTGTGACGGAACAAACTCGAGTCTTGTGTATGGGGCGGAAGTATGGTTTCAATATACCTGCTAATAGCATTTGTCAATACTGATTTACTCAAGTTATTATAAAAATATCTGTTTGTATATTAGTATAAGTTAGTAGATATAATTGTTGAGATATAGAATCTTTAAATGGAAGAAAAATTACTCATAAAAGGATGTTGTGACGGAACAAGCTCGAGTCTTTTGTATGGAGCGGAAGTATAATCTCAATATAGGTACCTGCTGATAGCAGTTGGCAATACTGATTTACTGAAGTTATCAGTTAGTTCAGTTAAATTCATTTACCTTGCTAAAGAATAAAAAAATTAGAAAAAAAATTATTAATTTAATATTGATATCTGGTTCTCAGAATTTATGTACTAATTTGATATAGATAGATACATCTAATTAATGTTCCTAAAGGTAAAAAAGTATAGCAGTTTGGGATGCCTATTTTTGTTATTAAGTTTCCCTTCCGTTGTTGATACGATCTTATGGGTGGTAATTAATTGCAGGAAAATATTTGATGATGCTTTCGCATTTACACATAGATTTTATTTATTCATTATTTATTTATTTATTTATTTGCTAAACAAAATAACTCTACAGTAGTTACACATAAATTAAATTAAATAAGTAATTCAAGGGTGCATTCTTTTATTTTGTTGGTAAATATGACTGGAGATTGTCGCGGGTGCGTGGAGCATGGTGCCCCGTGGGAGGGAGTTCGGTCTTTCTTTTGGGTATAAATAGGGCAGGAGGCCGCAGAGCAGGGATCAGAATTTCAGTCTCGGGAAATGGACGTTTGAGTCTCGGTCGGGAAACGAAAGTAACCCAAAAGTTCTGCCAGTTTGTACCCAGTTTAATATTTAGTTTTTTTTTTCGGTTGTTTAAAAAGAGAATATAGTGTTGAGTTGAACGTAGGTCCAGTTTTAGGTGAGTGATTATTTTAGTACACATTAATAGGGAATTTCGTGTTCAGGAAAGTTCTGCCAGTTCGTAGATAAAAGTTTAATTTTTGAGTATATTAATATTAAATTACGTTATTGCGTTAGAAGGTGAATCCTGTTATAGAAGAGCGTTTATTTCGTTTAATACTGTAGGGTAATTTAACAGGGAAATTAACTTTTATAGTATATTTATTTAAGGTCTTGATTTATATATTAATATTTCGTGAACTTTATTCTTTAAAAGTATTTTATTATATATACTTATTTATATATGTAAGTATATATACTTACATGTTATATTTTATCTTACTTTGTATTAAAAGTAATTACGATCACACACGCAGAACACAATACATCTATAGGTATTGATAAACTAAAAATGCTCATTTGTGACGTGTTTATATTCGTCTAAATATAATGTATGTAATGCATTACAATGGTGAGATATACTAGAAGGTTATTTGATTGAGTCAAAATAATTTATTTAACACACTCAGCGTGCTAGTCTCCAACTTGGTGAAGTTTATTTACTCTTTATTTTCTCCCTTTATCCTCATGTCAATTGGCTCACAACCACACAGTCGTTGAGGTCTCTTGTAACCATTTTCATTGATCTGACTATCTGTTGTTGCTACAAGGACGAGTTCCGGCTCATCAGACTCAGGGAGAAAGTTGGTTCAGGAACTTCTTGGCTGAATAATTGACAAATATTAAAAACTCACATTTCCTTCCTTCATTTATGTTCATTCTGCGACTTGTTATCTGGCATAAGACCAAACAGTGGTTGAAGTCTCTTGTTGTCAATTTCAATGATCTGAGCTTCTGGTGTTACGACAGGATGACACTCCGGTGCATCAGACTCAGTGAGGAAGTTGGTTCATGAACTTCTTGGCTGTATAATTAACAATGTCATGGAATGAATTATAAATCTATTTATTCCTCTCCTTCATTAATATATTTATTTCATGAATTATTAACGAACATAATACTAAAGTCATTGGAGTTTCTGGTTTCACTTTCATTGATCTGACTATCTGTTGATGCGACAAGGACGAGTTCCGGCTCATCAGACTCAGGCAGAAAGTTGGATCTAGAACTTCTTGGCTGAATAATTGACAAATATTAAAAATTCTTATTTCTTTCCTACATTTATGTTCATTTTGTGACTTGTTATCTGGCATGAGACCAAACAGTGGTTGAAGTCTCTTGTTATCAATTTCAAGGATCTGAGCTTCTGGTGTTACGACAGGATGACCCTCCGGTGCATCAGCCTCAGTGAGGGAGTTGGTTCTGGAACTTCTTGGCTGAATAATTAACAAATGTCATGGAATGAATTATGGATTGGGTTTGGAAACTTTTGCCTGAATAAATAACAATTATCATGAAATAGATATTAGAGTTACCCTTCCGAAAATGATCCAACTTGGAGATTACACTACTTAGATTAAATTAAAGTATCTGCAAGGTTTGGGTTTGTAATATAAATAACTTTATTCAAGATTGTGGAATTTATTGTTAGCTTTATTTATTCTTACAATCTCACCATATTCCATCCTCTACTTATCTTTATAAACTTATTTACTTACAAAGTATTTTTATTTTATCATTATTATTCAGTACTAACACTCGGGTGTTGGATTGGTGAATCCTGGAGAGAGAAATTCAAAAAAATGAAAGGATGTCTCTCACATGACTAGGGCGAGGATAGGGGCCCTACTCACACCCACTTTTTATAAATTTCCAATTCATTTTAATTTATCAAATCCATTTCAACAGTTCTTTATTACCTCTTATTATATATTGTATGTATTTATTATATTATATATTTTTATTACTATAATAATTTACACTGCATTCTTAAAACATTCTTTGTTTCTTATCTTTGTCACATACCTCGGAAAAGAACTTGGTTACTATGCAACACAACGAAGAGTCCTACCCAACCTTAGATGATCACGCCAAATAAATATTGTATTTTTTATTGATAAATCTTTATATTGTGCCAATTACAATTTCTCATTCTGTAGTTTATAACTGAAGGTTTTATATATATTTTGAATGAGGAGTATAAGAATAAAGTTTGACACTTATATGCTAGGTTTTATATTATATTTATGTATCTATTTCAAATAATTATTTATGACATTCCCTTATATGATCAGAGAGTAGATCAGGAAGGGGTGGTCGTTACAATTTGGTGCCGTGACCAGGATAAGTAAAAAAGGGTAGATCATCAGTAAAATTAGTTAAATATTACTGTGGTTTAGTATAGTTACCTCAATAGTAGCTAAGTGTCTGTTGGTATTATTGGCATAATTTTTGATTAAAATGTATTTAAATTCCAGTGGCTTCAAGGCCACAATTTGTTGCTTGTGACCTAGGTCGAGGTTTGAAAATGTGACAAGGGTTTGAAATAAGTGGGGGCGACTATTTCAATGTTAAATATATTTAGTATTTATTTGTGTTTATATACATCAAGACAATTATATTATTTATTATTACACTGAAACATTCAACACACTGTTACTCCACCACACTAGTTAGTTTATATATTTTATTTATTTCTGTTATATATTTTGGATTCAACCATTTAACAGTTTAATGTTGAGTTCTTCATACATACTAGTTTACATGGCCTTTGGATGGTATTTTTCCTTTCTTCTTTAACAGTAATTAGCTGGAAGGTACAAGTAGTGAATTAGTAAGCAAAGTGGTAGTCTAGGTAAAACTTAGGTAATATTGTGAAGATGTTATATGTATATTTCTTCTTTGATAATTGGCATATTATTTAAATTTTAATTGTAAGTTTTCAGAAAATTTAGGTAGATATTTCTTGCATAGATTATAATTTTTGCTTCACTGCCTTTATTTTTAATTACTTGTATTCTTATTATCAATAATAACTGAAATATTCAATTACTGTGTTTCTATTTTTATTTTTAATTTATTATTTATTGTTTTTTATTTTTATTTTGAGTGTTACTTTCAGGAATTTTTATTCATAATTATTTTTTCATTGTTTGTATTCTTTTCAGCATTTAATTTATTTTATTTAACACTTTATGGTATTATGACTAGAGGTTAAAAGTGTAATAGATAGTAATTTTATAATCCAACTATATTCAAATGTACTGTTTAACATAATATCAATTTTCTTTTTGGGTTTGATAACATGGTTCAATATATTCTGTCATTCTGTTAGAGCAATCAATTGAATGATCTTATTGTAGTTTGATTTTTACAGCCTTCGTTGATAGGTTATTTTAGAATTCTGAGGTGTTTTACAGGTTTGTTTATTAGATTTAATCAGATTTAGAAATGTTGCATATTAGGTTATGTAGTTAGGGAATGTAGGGTGTTTTAGTACTTTTAATTACTTATTTAGGAAAGTTATTCATTTTATTAGATATAGATTAGGTGATTGAATATTAAAATAACTACAAAATTGAATAGTTTATAATAACTGTTTTATTATTTTGTTTTACTGGAAGTCTAGATAGGCAGTTCCAAGTTAATCGTAATAGGATCTTATTATGATTCGTATTACTAAACACAAAATGGTAACATGGTGGGCAATTCATGAGATGAAGCACGCACAATTCATATCTTGTAATTCGGTTGTTTATAGTTTTACAGAGAAATTCTTAAAATGTTTCATGTAGTATGAGTTGCGTAGGTGTCAAATAGTTGAAATCATAAAAAGTTACCCAAGACCAATGTTTGAAGAAAACATTGTATAAATCAAACACTCACTTACTTCAAAATAAAATGTTTCAACTCACACTAATTCAAAGGCCGAATAATAGAGCTTTATCACATTTGACCACTTGAGTGGATATTTTTCATTAGTGTTAAACATGTACAAGTGGAGAATTTTAAATGTTACAACATTAGGTTACTAAAAACGAAGAACAAGACGTGTTAGTTTAGCGTGTAAAAGGATCCACTTGGAAAAGTATTCAAATAAATAATGTTAAGAATTACGGCATTTAGTTAGGTACAGTTATTTACACTGGAACGTGCGTGCGTTTGTTTACTTTTTGGTTTTGGTTCCTTACCCTTATGGGAAGGCAAGGGATCTAGCCCATGCAACCTGTTGTTTACTTTTTTAATTACTGCGATGACATACTTGCGAACAGTTGACAACAAACTAAAACGAAATGATTTTATGTGTTGAGTCGTGATCACCAATTCACCATTGTTTTTATGATTAGTTGTGTTGTTAGTTAAGATATGTAACGTTCCAACAGTTATTTATAAACATAAGTTTCACATCTTTATGAAATATAAAATAATCGGCACAGTTACGATTCTATTTTAGGTGTTGTGAAAAATAATTTCATTATAATCAAATATGAGTCAGATTATGAAATGAATTGAATAGGGATGACAATTATATCTCCATTTTACAAAAAGAGAAAATGTTGAGGATTTGCAAGTAATTCGGGAAATGAATTACATTTACACAAATTGACCAATGTGGACATTTTAGATTCTCTGATGTAGTGACTTTATCTTTTGAATATAATTGTTCCGGTAATTAAGGGTATTTAAATTACAAAGTTCTACTTATTAACCACAATTTAAATGATTGAAAGAATTATATGTGCCTACTTTGTTGATTGATCATTATTTTTTTAAAATATTTTCAGTGTTATGTCATTTCGGTGTTTATAATAGTATCTACAAAGTTTATCATTTTTGTAGTGTTGGAGTTAATATAAACTTTTGACAGACAAATACTTTGTTTCGTGTCTATCAAATTATCAATCCATTTTAGGTATTCAGTGAGTTTATGGGTGAGTTTCTGAATAGTGAATGATTTAAACGATAAAGATTTAAACGTCATTTAACAATTGCGCGTGGGAGTGGATGAAATTAATCAGTGTATTTTTTTTTAGATAGGTTTATTTGTTAGGAAGTAAAATTATTAGGTTATATACTGAGACGAACGAGTGGCGTAGTGGTTGGTGGTCCTGCCTCGTGAGCCGGGGGTCCCGGGTTCGAGTCCTGGCTGGGGCGTTGGTTTGTGTGTTGGGTATGGGTGTTTGTTCACTGGTCAAGGTTGATGAGATTTTGTTCTGCGTTTCCCCACCGTTCGCTGTGTGGTGACCCGTGGCATACAATAACGTTACATCATCCAGATTATACAAAACCATTATATTTGCAATCAAATAGTTCAGGAGAAGGGCATTAAGAGGAGCCGAATTAAGATGGACAGTGTTTTGTCCCGAAATTCATTACATGGAAGTTAATGGAAATAAATCTTTAATATCTGATAAATAAAAACACATTGTAATAGTCCAGTATCTAGATACTAGTATCCATAACACAGGATCTTAATGATGCTTGGTTTGGCTCTGGGTAATGTGGTGTGATTGTTAGTAATGTTGTTTATTTATCATTATTTATTTATTTATAATAGGAACATGGACAACAAGTATTGCATATAATTTTATATATTAATATTTTTCTAAATTTCGTAACGTCACTTTTACCAATTAGCACGATTTAAAAGGAAAATGTATTGGTATTTTTATAGGTTTATATTATGTGTAGAAAGAATGGGTTGGTGACTCAAGTACCTTTTTTTTTAGTTACATGATTAACTTTATAAAAGTTAGATTTATTATTTCGTCGCCTTATCACTTTCATCAACGTTTTACTTAATACTCACATACATGGCGCATACATCGTACTAATTTTGACTGGGTTTTGCAAGTTTGATCATAGATCACATAGATATATCTGGAGGGGTATTGGGTGGTCATTTCCGAAAAAAAAGGGGAGGGGTTTAATTTGGTTCTTTTACTAAAACTAGAAAGAATAATATTTACCTTGTAAGTTTAAAGGTGCCGTTTATTTTTGATATAAGTATAAATACTTCCATTTGTTCCTTTCTATTGTAAATTATTACTCCAGTGAATTTCGTAATAATTTAGGGGGCGATTGTGACGGAACAAACTCGAGTCTTGTGTATGGGGCGGAAGTATGGTTTCAATATACCTGCTAATAGCATTTGTCAATACTGATTTACTCAAGTTATTATAAAAATATCTGTTTGTATATTAGTATAAGTTAGTAGATATAATTGTTGAGATATAGAATCTTTAAATGGAAGAAAAATTACTCATAAAAGGATGTTGTGACGGAACAAGCTCGAGTCTTTTGTATGGAGCGGAAGTATAATCTCAATATAGGTACCTGCTGATAGCAGTTGGCAATACTGATTTACTGAAGTTATCAGTTAGTTCAGTTAAATTCATTTACCTTGCTAAAGAATAAAAAAATTAGAAAAAAAATTATTAATTTAATATTGATATCTGGTTCTCAGAATTTATGTACTAATTTGATATAGATAGATACATCTAATTAATGTTCCTAAAGGTAAAAAAGTATAGCAGTTTGGGATGCCTATTTTTGTTATTAAGTTTCCCTTCCGTTGTTGATACGATCTTATGGGTGGTAATTAATTGCAGGAAAATATTTGATGATGCTTTCGCATTTACACATAGATTTTATTTATTCATTATTTATTTATTTATTTATTTGCTAAACAAAATAACTCTACAGTAGTTACACATAAATTAAATTAAATAAGTAATTCAAGGGTGCATTCTTTTATTTTGTTGGTAAATATGACTGGAGATTGTCGCGGGTGCGTGGAGCATGGTGCCCCGTGGGAGGGAGTTCGGTCTTTCTTTTGGGTATAAATAGGGCAGGAGGCCGCAGAGCAGGGATCAGAATTTCAGTCTCGGGAAATGGACGTTTGAGTCTCGGTCGGGAAACGAAAGTAACCCAAAAGTTCTGCCAGTTTGTACCCAGTTTAATATTTAGTTTTTTTTTCGGTTGTTTAAAAAGAGAATATAGTGTTGAGTTGAACGTAGGTCCAGTTTTAGGTGAGTGATTATTTTAGTACACATTAATAGGGAATTTCGTGTTCAGGAAAGTTCTGCCAGTTCGTAGATAAAAGTTTAATTTTTGAGTATATTAATGTTAAATTACGTTATTGCGTTAGAAGGTGAATCCTGTTATAGAAGAGCGTTTATTTCGTTTAATACTGTAGGGTAATTTAACAGGGAAATTAACTTTTATAGTATATTTATTTAAGGTCTTGATTTATATATTAATATTTCGTGAACTTTATTCTTTAAAAGTATTTTATTATATATACTTATTTATATATGTAAGTATATATACTTACATGTTATATTTTATCTTACTTTGTATTAAAAGTAATTACGATCACACACGCAGAACACAATACATCTATAGGTATTGATAAACTAAAAATGCTCATTTGTGACGTGTTTATATTCGTCTAAATATAATGTATGTAATGCATTACAATGGTGAGATATACTAGAAGGTTATTTGATTGAGTCAAAATAATTTATTTAACACACTCAGCGTGCTAGTCTCCAACTTGGTGAAGTTTATTTACTCTTTATTTTCTCCCTTTATCCTCATGTCAATTGGCTCACAACCACACAGTCGTTGAGGTCTCTTGTAACCATTTTCATTGATCTGACTATCTGTTGTTGCTACAAGGACGAGTTCCGGCTCATCAGACTCAGGGAGAAAGTTGGTTCAGGAACTTCTTGGCTGAATAATTGACAAATATTAAAAACTCACATTTCCTTCCTTCATTTATGTTCATTCTGCGACTTGTTATCTGGCATAAGACCAAACAGTGGTTGAAGTCTCTTGTTGTCAATTTCAATGATCTGAGCTTCTGGTGTTACGACAGGATGACACTCCGGTGCATCAGACTCAGTGAGGAAGTTGGTTCATGAACTTCTTGGCTGTATAATTAACAATGTCATGGAATGAATTATAAATCTATTTATTCCTCTCCTTCATTAATATATTTATTTCATGAATTATTAACGAACATAATACTAAAGTCATTGGAGTTTCTGGTTTCACTTTCATTGATCTGACTATCTGTTGATGCGACAAGGACGAGTTCCGGCTCATCAGACTCAGGCAGAAAGTTGGATCTAGAACTTCTTGGCTGAATAATTGACAAATATTAAAAATTCTTATTTCTTTCCTACATTTATGTTCATTTTGTGACTTGTTATCTGGCATGAGACCAAACAGTGGTTGAAGTCTCTTGTTATCAATTTCAAGGATCTGAGCTTCTGGTGTTACGACAGGATGACCCTCCGGTGCATCAGCCTCAGTGAGGGAGTTGGTTCTGGAACTTCTTGGCTGAATAATTAACAAATGTCATGGAATGAATTATGGATTGGGTTTGGAAACTTTTGCCTGAATAAATAACAATTATCATGAAATAGATATTAGAGTTACCCTTCCGAAAATGATCCAACTTGGAGATTACACTACTTAGATTAAATTAAAGTATCTGCAAGGTTTGGGTTTGTAATATAAATAACTTTATTCAAGATTGTGGAATTTATTGTTAGCTTTATTTATTCTTACAATCTCACCATATTCCATCCTCTACTTATCTTTATAAACTTATTTACTTACAAAGTATTTTTATTTTATCATTATTATTCAGTACTAACACTCGGGTGTTGGATTGGTGAATCCTGGAGAGAGAAATTCAAAAAAATGAAAGGATGTCTCTCACATGACTAGGGCGAGGATAGGGGCCCTACTCACACCCACTTTTTATAAATTTCCAATTCATTTTAATTTATCAAATCCATTTCAACAGTTCTTTATTACCTCTTATTATATATTGTATGTATTTATTATATTATATATTTTTATTACTATAATAATTTACACTGCATTCTTAAAACATTCTTTGTTTCTTATCTTTGTCACATACCTCGGAAAAGAACTTGGTTACTATGCAACACAACGAAGAGTCCTACCCAACCTTAGATGATCACGCCAAATAAATATTGTATTTTTTATTGATAAATCTTTATATTGTGCCAATTACAATTTCTCATTCTGTAGTTTATAACTGAAGGTTTTATATATATTTTGAATGAGGAGTATAAGAATAAAGTTTGACACTTATATGCTAGGTTTTATATTATATTTATGTATCTATTTCAAATAATTATTTATGACATTCCCTTATATGATCAGAGAGTAGATCAGGAAGGGGTGGTCGTTACAGTAGGAATAAAAAATATAAATGTATAATGTTTTGTACTCAGTCCCCACGTAGTGGAAGGTGCCTACCAAACGTGTCTTGTACGCTGGAATGCATGCATGCACAAGGTGCATTTCTCTATTATAATATGATATACGAGTATATGACTCAAAACACGCTGAGGCTTATTTCACCTTCAGTAAAATTAATCAACAAACAAAGAAGAGGAATTATTGATTTTGTAAAAGTATTAATAGGCCTTCATATGGTTTCAACTGGCCTTAAGGAAATCATTGATCTTAAGCATATTATTATTAACTTTGTAAATTAACGTATACGCAAAGAAAGCTGTGAACAAGAGTGGGTATTTCCCTGAATAGGTAGGAAGGCCTTGAAATTTGATTTACACCAGGTAATAAAATGAGTTTCCCCTTTCATCCAAATTATTTGCTGTTTGCTGGTGGAAGGAAAACTTTGTTGGAAATTTCGGGAAAATATACATTGAGAAAATAACTTGGAAACACGCAAATAACAAAGATCTTTCTGGATTTTAATATTGTTTAGAATGCCTAAGGTAGATGTGTTATAAAGGTATGAAAATCAAAAACTTCTTTTTATCTGTTAGATATGTTTCTCAATTGTGGTAATTAAATATCATAATATTAACCGACAGGTTTGTAATTAATTAAATTTAGTCAATATATTCACAATTTTCAGATGTACGCGTTATTCACTGAAGATCATGGCTATAAAATAACTTTTGTTATTTTAAGAAATAAAGAGCTGTGCAACCAACATTACTAAGCCGTCAATTTTATAATGCTGACACAAATCCAACACAATGTTCGGATTGATCTCTGTATGCTATGAAAACCTCGCAAAAACTTACAGTACCTATTTTGTTTTTTTTTCAGATATAGTGTCATTTTAACGATATCTGCCGCGAATACTTCGGACGACATCACTCTGATCAATGGTAAGTTTTCGGTTTCAACTCTTAAGATAATTATTTTTACCTCTGCTGGGTGGTTGTATCTATATGCAAAGCAAGTGTCGTGTTATACGAAATAAGATCAAGAACAATTCTTTAATCTGGTAAGGGGGATCCGGCTCGAAACTCGGGACAGCATGTGGCTTTACATTTATATTCTATTTCAGATTGCTTGCAGCGGTTGGGAACGCTCTCGACTTTGTTTCGATTACTATTTATTGAGTGTTTGTTTCTGCATGTGGTTTTTTCTGCATGTAAGGCAAAATTAATTCGTTAAGGGGTGAAAACATTACGAACAAACCAATTACTTTAGGATACATTTAGAGACCCAAAATAAGTAGACAACTTTTTTTTTTGTTCCCCTCCGCGGGAAGGGCAGGAGGATAAAAATGCCCTGACGCATACTCTGGCGCGATTCCAGAGTTATGTGGGACTCGTCCCGACGCCTACCAGAACCATACCCACTAAAAAACCCCCTGTCGGCTCGTGCATTTTTGCCACTCAGCCTTCATCTGAGCGACGGCCAATTGGAGAAAGAGGCCGCGCTAGCGGGGCCCAGAAGGGGTCACCCGCTGGGATTACATAGCACTGAAGGTGCTCAAAGCACTGAAGGTGAATACATAGCACTGAAGGTGCTCAAAATGAAAATCAAATAATTAAAAAAAAATAAAAAATTGCAAAATAAAATTGAATCAATTCGCATTTACGTTAGAATTAGGATTTACGTTAGAATTAGAATTTACGTTAGAATTAGAATTTGCGGCCAGAAGGGCTTCGAGATCGGCTGACAGTCTGGTGGAAGAGTAGGCTTGCGCATTCCTAGGCCTAGCGACTTTGAACTTCGAATCTAAGACAGGAGTAGTATATGAGACTGAATCACGAACTAGAGGATTGGGATGGGTTTCAGAGCGTTTGAAGAACGCTTCAGAGAGTGTTTTGAGGTGTTGTTGTACTGTAGGCAGTTCAAGATCTCTATGCAAGTCCGCGTTACGCACGTACCACGGTGCGTTTGTGGCCCTGCGGCAAAAGAGGTTTTGAACTACCTGCAGTTTGTGCAGGAGGGAGGGTTTGGCGTGGGCAAAAATTGGCGAGGCATATGTCATGACGGGTCTAACGCAGACCTTGTAAAGTGTACGTTTGTTTCTGAAAGACATTTTACTTTTTCTACCTAACATGCTATTTAGGCGGCCTAAGTAGTGACGAGCGAGTTTCGAAACTCTTTCGACGTGTGGCTTGAAATACTTAGGCGTCATCTAATGTGACGCCTAAGTATTTAGTACTGCCCTTCCAGGGGATGGGAATGCCTAACATTCGAACATGGGGATCGCCAGCGGGACGACGGCGTTTGTGGTCGAAGCGCATCGCAGAACTCTTTTCAGGGTTCACATCGATGCGCCATTTTTGAAACCATACACCAAGAGCGTTTACGGCCTTTTGGAGTCTGGTTACAAGGTGCGGAACACTGTGGCCTTTGGTATAGAGTGCGGTGTCGTCGGCAAAGAGGGCGAGTTCGACGCCTTTCGGCGGGATGGGAATGTCGTTGGTGTACACGGTGTACAGCAGAGGGGCGAGGACTGAGCCTTGAGGGACTCCAGCCTTTATGGGACGAGGCGCAGAAAGCGTGCCTTCGTGTTTAAATCGAAACGTACGGTCTTTGAGAAACGACGCTATTAACCTGACTAGGCGATCCGGTAAGCCTATCTTGTAGAGTTTATAAACGAGACCGCTGTGCCAGACTTTATCGAAAGCCTTGGCTACGTCAAAGAAAACCGCGACTGTTTTATAACGACACCGATAGAAACCGTCAAGTATATACTCAACGATTCGATGGACTTGCTGAGGGCAGGAATGTTTAGCGCGAAAGCCGAACTGATGGTGAAAAATGAGACGATCCCCATCCGTTGGAAACAGATGGTTCCGCATTCGCGAGAGTATGACTCTCTCGGGAAGTTTAGACATTGCCTTGAGGAGGCTGATGGGTCTGTGATTAGCCGGGACGTTCAGAGGTTTGCCCGGCTTGGGAATGTCTATGACTGTCGCCTCGTTCCAAGCTTTTGGAAAGTAGCTATGGTCGAAGCAGGCATTGAAAATGATAGCTAACAAGGTAAGCATCTGGTGAGGTAGGTGCTTAAGTGCGTGGTTGGAAATTCCATCCGCACCCGGAGCCTTTTTGGACTTTTGATTTCTAATGAGAAGCAAGATTTCGTCATTAGAGACTGTGACAGGGTCGGCGGTGATGGGGAGAGAGTCTCTGCGAAGGACTACGTCCACCACCGCACAGGTTGCGTGCTGGGCGAGCATTGTGCGGCAATGCTGTCAGCGAAGCATTCGGCTTTCTCTTCGACTTCAAAGGCAGTAGTGCCATCAGGACGAGTGAGAGGAGGAACGTAAGAGGCGGTGTCTACGCGTAAGGCTCGGGCCATGCTATAGTACGCTTGGTTGGACGGAGAGATATTCGCCATGAGATCGTTCATCTGAGCGTCTCGGAGTTCCGCGAGGCAAGACCTAACTTTACATTGAAGCTGATTCGCAGCTGTTCTATAGGCGGGCGTGGGATATTTCTTGGCTCTCCGGAGAGCCGCGTTCTTAGCTTTAATAAGATTACTAACGGCTAAGGGAAGCGTGGGTTTGCCTTGCTTAGCAACCAAAACCAAACTTAGCAAATCGTTGTCACTGATGGCTGAGTTGATAGCATCAGTGAGAGAATTTACTAATGAATCAATTTTATCCGGGCTATCTAATTGTTCGGGAGAGATCGCGAGTGGAGAGTTCGGGGCCTCTAAGGCTGAAACTAACGTATTTTTAAATCCCTTAGCCCTTAGCAAAGGTCTTAGGAGAGGTAACGTTATCGTTAGGCAGTCCTAGCACGAGGGAGACGGGGCGGTGGTCAGAACTTAGGTCATCGAGAGGTTCGATAGACCTGAGGTCGAGGTTGATTCGCTTGACTATTGCAAAATCGAGGATATCAGGAGAGTGGTTCGGGTTGTCGGGATAGTGGGTGGGAGTGATGGGGGAGATGACATCTAATTCAAGTGAATTTGTGATGTCGAGGAGAGCGATACCGCTGGTGTTGGTTGTTAGGCACGTCCAGTCAGTATGTTTGGAGTTAAAGTCTCCGAACATAATGACTAAATGGCCGAGGGCGAGAATGGCCTCAAAGTCGCTGCGGATTGGTCTGGTACCACTAGGTATGTAGACTGAAGCTATGATGATGGTCGGATGACAGCAATGGAATCCTCTTTTGTAATAAATAGCAGTGCCGCCGAAACCGTCGGAGTTGGGCCTGTCGTTACGAATAAACGCGTACTTAGGTATAGCGAATCCCCTGGAGCGGTTTGGAGTTAGCCACGTCTCTTGAAGAAGCAATAAGTCTGGCTCGTTGTTCTGAAGGAACAGTTTGAGCTCAGGAAGGTTAGTAGACTACGAGCGTTAAAAGATACTAGGGATAAGCCCTTGGGTTTAATACGACTGGACGCGGGATTCGCGGGTCTAGACATTATAATTTACTTATTTACGAATTTATACAAAAATAAAAATATAAAATTTATAACGAACTTAGAAGCGAGTGATGCTCGGCTAACGCAAATAAACGCTCTTGAGGAGAGCGGGCGGTTCGCAGTTTGCGTGCGAGAACAGAAATTTCCGTAATGTCGACGTTTTGAATGACGTCGAACACGGTCTTCATGTCCTCAGCCAACGACGACTGAGGTGAAGATGACAAAGCAGGACGCGGCCCTACGGAAGCTACGGGAGCTGGGATGGGTCGGGAAGGTGCAGGCGGGACAGCCGGACGCTGCCTCCAAGACAGAGCTGGAGTAGGCGTCGGCTGAACGGGCTTTGCTTCCGGGGGACCCCGGTTGCGCAGCGGCGGGAAGTTAGCGGGAGTGAGCGGCGGCGCCGGTTTAGGCACGACCCTCTTGGCGGTGGAGCGCGGAGCGCGCGGGCAACCCCTGTAGTTAGCTGTGTGACCGGACTGGCCGCACAGCACACAGGCAGGGGGGGAAGTGGATTCGGGAGTGCGAGTGCACTCCTTCGTTATGTGTGGATCCAGGCACTTAACGCACCTGGGGGAGCTGAGCAGTTAGCCGCTGCGTGGCCATAGAGCTGGCAGCGGTGGCACTGCCCAGGGTGACCGCGGGGGTTGGGACTCTCAACGGAGATATTCGAGAGCCCGCAGATTGTGCGAGCCTCTCTGAAGATCTCCCTCGAGTTGGGAGTATTAGACAAGATAACTAAAGCTAACGGAAAGCGCCTACCGTGGTTAGAGTGCATCTTGTGCACTGCTTCAGCCGGGAAGCCCTGAGACTTAAGGTCCTCGAGAATGTCTTCATTACTGAGTTCAAACGGGACGCCCCGTAGTACTGCGCGGATCTTACGCTCCTCCGGGAGAGCGTAGGTGTGGTACGCGATTTGTTTGATCGACAGAAGCCTAGTGAAAGACCGGAAGTCGTCGACGGTCGCAACCTGAATTTTGATTGTTTCGCCAGCGTTGGCGGCTTTTAAGTGATTAATTTTGTGCTCTTTGCACAAGTTAGAAACCGCGGTCCAGCGCGCTTTTTCACGGAGGAAGAAGGGCGGAGGGAGCTGAGGCTTCGGTGGGACGGGAACGCAGCGCGACACTGGCTTCGAAGGGACCGACGGAGACGCGGTCACTTCGAGTGACATGAGCGGCGCGAGGGCGTGTGTAAAAGACACCGGGGTTGGCTCGGGTGTTGAAGACACCGCGGCTTTTTTCGAACGCTTCTTAGAGCGTTTGGCAACTAACTGGAACGCGGGCTCAGGAGAACCGGTTAGGGTGGCGGCGACCGACGAAGCAGTCCATATCGGATGGAACGGGAGACGCGGGAGAGCTATACACCTGAGGGGTCTGGACATTAGAAGCCTGAGGGGCCGGGGTTGAGGCCTGAGGGGCCGGGGACGCGATAGTTGCCTGTAAGGCATGCGTTAGTACGTCATCTGGGATGGGGATGCCGGACGCAGCGAGCGCCTGGGCGAACGACCTAAGGATGTTTACGACGCTTTGGTCCATTGGAGGGCTTGGATATGTAATGTATAAATATATAATGTATGCCTAGGTTCCCTAGCAAACCTAGCACCTATTTATATAACAAATGCTCAGAGTTCCTAAATAAAAATCTAGCGAACCCTCGGTAGGGGGGCTGGGGAGAATAACTTAAAACTAACCGTAGTACGCCGAAGGCTGCTACCTAGAAACCTAAAAAAGGGTACGCAGGTAAAGAGTTGACCGCGTTAGGGTCAACCTTTACCGACAGAAAGGACAAATACACACGAAAACACACAGATATGATAAAAATAAATATGAAAATAGTAGAAAATATGTGAAATAGAGAAGAGAAATAAAATAAAAATAATAAAAGGACTGGTTCAATACAAATTCGTTGTCACCGCTACCTGGAAACCTAAAAAGGGTACGCAGGTAAAGAGTTGACCGCGTTAGGGTCAACCTTTACCGACAGAAAGGACAAATACACACGAAAACACACAGATATGATAAAAATAAATATGAAAATAGGAGAAAAATAAATAAAATAGAGAAGAGAGAAATAAAATAAAAGGACTGGTTCAGTACAAATTCGTTGTCACCGTTAAGTATCCTTTGTACTGAAACCAGACTACTTACGCTGGGCACAACACTGCACTCAGCACAAGCACAACACAACTTAGCACAGCACTTTCAAGACTAAGGGGCTTAGTCGCAAAGAAAAAATCGCACTTCGATAGCACTCAGAGGGAGTAGAAAAACCTTGAAAACCGTAGCACGGAACCAACACGCTAAACTGTGACGTCAGTAGACTGAGTGCCACGGAATATCGGGCAGGGACCGATCAACGGAGAACGGGGTCTTGCACGTCCGCACCGCGTGGCGATCGGAGCGAGAATGTGAAGTAGACAACTCACTGTTATATCTGTTTTATACTCATAAATACGTCTTATACATTTCTAAGAACATACATTTCTACAAACTTACACCTATTATACATTTTTATATATAGACATGATGATGTTAGGAGTGAAAGCTTCAGTTATCAACGAGGACTTGCTTTATCCTGAATATTATAAAGTCAGAATACATTTAGCGATTCCCTCTTCTTTACAATTATTGATTTACACTACAACAAGTAAGTTTACATAATCGGTTGGGTTTGCTCCCGATCTTTACACGAATCGTAAATTGCAGAATAAAAAGTACTTACTACATAAAAAGGTTTCACAGTTTTTTGCGGCGATATCAAAAGATTACATAGTCAGAAATACTTAATTAATTATTTACTACTAAAACTATGATTGGGTCTTAGGACTTCGTCTGTTTTTCATGTGTAAGCTAGGTACATGCTTTTGATCGAATCTTTGTTTTTATAAGAATACAGTGAAATTGTTAATTACTTTCAACCTAAATAACCGGTTTGAGAATACACAACTCTGTACATGTGTAATTTTAATTTTATTCCCAAATATCTTTGATCAGCATATGCCAAAATTTTACAGCTTAATTTCGCGCCATCTCTTTTAGCATGTCCATCGTAAACGGCTTATTACTCCACGTCGAGTGAATCAGGCATTTGACAAGCTCATAAAGCATTTTCAGCTAAACCCAAGGGCGAGGAATGACAGCCGGTCGATCACTCGCCGGCGCGCCGCAGCCGGTCGCCGGTTACTAAGTCGCTTGCTGCGTTTAGTGTGTTAGTGCCTTTTGTTTTTCCTTTTTTTTATTTATGTTGGATAGACTGCCAGCATTTGAGATTTTTTTTGAGTTTCGTTTATAATTAGCTTGTATTTAATTTATTGATTGATGGGTTGTGTAATTATATTTGGAAATAGGTTTAAAGGTTAAAATTCAAGGTTTTGTTTTAACGTTTTTTTTCGGCTTCTTCTGCCTTTTTGTTACATGTCGTAGGTATGTAAGTAGTAGGTTGATTAGACTTGGTACAAACAAACATTATCGTTGTCATTTTTTATGCGGTTTGTATGATGTTATCTTGTAAATTAAATGTCAAGTTCAAGCTGTAATACATTAGAATCACGGTGAAACGAAACACCATGCTCCGCTGAAAACAAATGAAATATACTTCAGAGCCATTATTAACACCCTACTTAGCATTTTCACCCTTACTGCTTTGTGGAACGATTTAAATTCGTTTGCAAGGAAAAGTAATTTGTTTGGTAGGATGTACCCTTCACGCATGCACAGAGTTTGACGCGGGAACGCGTCAAGGTCATCGGTGACGTCACTGACAAAGTCCAATGACCCCCGAAAATAGTGCTGTAACTACATAAAAAGTATCGTTTTTTTCAATCACCGATTGTTGACAATGCCGCGGTTCTCAAGCTTCAATTCATCTTGAATCTTTGTCATTCGGAATTGAAGTTGAGGAGTCTGTAAACTGTGATTTTGGTGAATTTGAATACGATACCAGATAGTAGGTAAATATTTGAAGACTGGTTTCGTTCTTCGTTTCAATGGTTCAAATGAAATCGGTTTCAAGGCTTGTTTTTAATTAAATGTCTCTACCGTAAGTTTATTACTATGTGTTGATTTTAATTATATTTCGATAAAGCTTAAGAAAATTTGGAATAGTACATAGACTTTTCGATGTCCTTTTATCCCCCCATTTTATGTTAGTTAGCAACTGGTAATTACTATAACTTTGGTATAAATTATGTTTGTTCTTGTATAATGGATATAACAAGACGATGCTTATGGAGATTAAAGGACTAATATAGTGGTAAAAAAATTTTTGTTTGTAAAATATAAAATTAGCCTGAATAGTTCATAAGTATATATTCCAAATTATATTTATCTAAGTGGCAATAGTTTGTTCAACTTTCACCTTAGTGTAGTGTACTTACCTATTTTTATAACAAATCAAAAATTCAAAAGAAACTGTGTAGTCCATTAACATCGAATTATGAATTTAATAAATATTCATACAATAGAGAACAAAGACACATCGTTTTAAAGTGAAAATACGCTTTCAAGGCTTTTTCATGAGCATCGATAAATTCACTACTTTACTGCATACTTCCGCGTATTCAAATCTTTAGTATTGTATTATTATTAACGATTTAACGCTGGTTGGCAAACAAAATGATAAATTTAAATATTAAATTTATTATAATTTTGCGAAATGGAAAACAGTTACAAGGAATAATCGAAAGCGTTTTTTGAATGATGTGTTCGTTCTGTTGTGTCAGTCTATGATAATAAACATACATTTTTTTATGACAGTTGGACAACATTCGGGTATAATTAAAAACGGACTTAAAAGAAAGTTTTTTAATAATTCAGCATCACTATAAACAAATATGGCCTGCTGACATAGTAATTGATTATTAACAACACACCACGGATATTGAAGCAATGAGCAAGTATTTTTATAACCTTAATATAGCATTTTTCAAACAAGTCGACTAGATTTTTTAATTTAATTTTTTTACCGAATTTGTTGATAACATTTAAATTATAAAACTTAGTTTTCGTTATTCAAATCGTAAAGATTAAGAAAATGTGTTGGTTTGTTTCACAAATCAAGTATCGTTATATTCCGTAGGTACCTACTATCAATCGACTATAACGAGGTGTAAGCGTCCGAAGTGTCCCCACGCAGCCATCCATTTGCCACCATCGTCACGTCCATCCGTAGGATCCGACTGCTAATCTGACATTTGTCAAATAGAATACTGATAGGCCATTAATCATCGGACCAAGCCTCATCGTTCACGCTATGACAAACACTAATGTTTTTTCGCTAACATTTTTATGCCATTGCCATTTGATCGCGATGTGCATCCGTAATAGAGGTGCTAATGTCAGTGGTCGGGATGAAAAAAAGGTTTTTGATTGCAGTACCTACCTACTCTGTTTGGTTAGATCGCCTGGTGGGGGGTAAGGAGATTTTTTGCTTTAATTAACTCGTCTTTATTGCGTCTTACTTATTGCTCTTAATAATAATTTGGTTTTGCTTGGGTTTTTTGAAGGTTTTTGTCAATTCTTTGACCAAAGTTCAAATTAGTTTTAGTTACTTCGTATCACTAAAATTTTCTATTACCATTAAAGTTTTAGCAGCGAATTGAGCAGATGTCGGTTATATTTTAGTTGACTTAGTTCGAGTCAAAACCAGAGTTTGATCTCCTGAATGAATTGACATATCCTTCTCATATTAAGAAATCACAAGTCTTTACAAATTGCTTTGTAAAGAACATAAGCTATAAAAACCACCAAAAATGAAAATAAAATTTAATGTTTAATATAGTAGGCTCACGTACGAGATGACCGATAAAGCGAGGTGCTGTTATGTCGTACACATACACAATACAACCCGATGTTTCAATGTCGCGAGGTGCTCAACCGTCAATAGTTCGATGGAGCATAATTCACTTGCTGTCGTAATGATGCCTGGCCGTATGGGGTTTGGGTCTTTGCCCTCCTCGGCCTTGATTCCAAACGAAAATATTTCACATAATTGCTTTTGAAGTAATCGCACGAAGTCACGCGCACCTACCAATTCTTAATAGTCTGCATTACGTAAATTAGATTTTTGATTTAATTACCTTTTGGTAATTACCGCGTTTATCATAGGTTCTGCGTAATTCAAATTAATGCTCGGATGTGCGCGTTTCTGAATGGATTGGTTTTAATTTGTGTCAGTTTACGATAAGTATTATTGGTTTGCTTTAAACTTTGTTGCTATGTTCTGAATAGTTCGATATCAGAATAATGTTTGACAATTCTTGACCTTGAATTCTTTCTGACAAAACAAATTAAAATTCGTCGCATATTCTACTAAAAACATACTTTGACGTTACGAAAATGAATATAAGAACTCAACTGTTCATATAAAATTGGCAGCTGACCCGTAGAGGGTTTAAACGAATAGTAATAGGTCTTTACCTATGAAACTGCCGTTTTGCCGTACTGGCCATTTCAAATGAAAATATTTTTTTTTTGACTGATAATTCTAATTTCAAATTAATTTTATTTGACGATCATGGAATTCTTCTTCTAAAATCGTCATTTGTTTAATAGTTAGTGTTTTGTTTTCAAGGCATTCGAATATTTTTCATCATCATGGATAAGTTAAAAATTCGAGTAATTATGGAGTATGAGTACCGTCGTGGCAGCAAAGCGGCACAAGCGGCACGCAACATCAACGACGTTTACGGAGCGAACACTACAAACGAACGCACCACCCGTTATTGGTTAACCCGCTTCCGTTCTGGAAATTTTGACCTGTAAAATGAACCCCGTGGTCGTCCGAAAACTTTGGTCGACAATGACGAATTAAAGGCAATTGTGGAAGCTGATGAAACTCAATCCACGGCTGAATCAGCAGCATCTTTCGACGTTAGCATCAAAACAATATTGGTCCATTTGCGTCAAATTGGCAAGGTAAAAAAGCTTGACAAATGGGTACCCCACGAACTCAATGACCGCCAGCGCGAAGTACGCGTGGAGACGTGCCTTGCACTGCTCAGCAGGCATACAAATGAAGGAATTCTGAACCACATTGTTACTTGTGACGAGAAATGGATCCTGTTTGACAATCGTAAACGCTCAGCAAAGTGGTTGGACCCTGGTTCAGCACCCAAACAATGCCCTAAACGAAAACTTACCCCTAGAAAAGTGATGGTCACTGTTTGGTGGTCTAACGCGGGTGTAATTCGTCACAGCTTCTTGCCAAACGGGACAAGCATTACTGCAGATGTGTACTGTGAAGAATTGAACACAATGATGGAGAAGCTCGCACGTCTCCAACCAGCTTTGGTCAATCGTTCGGCTCCACTGCTCCTGCACGACAACGCGCGACCTCATACTGCACAGCAGACGGTCTCCATGCTACAAGAGTTGGGGTTGGAAGTTCTCCGTCATCCGCCGTACTCACAAGACCTTGCGCCTACAGACTTCTACTTTTTCCAGAATTTGGATAACTTCTTGGCGGGAAAAAAATTCAATACCCGAGAGGCAGTACAAATGCCTTTGAAGAATTTGTTGCCTCCCGTCCAGCTGATTTCTTCAAGAAAGGCATCAATAAGCTACCAATGCGTTGGCAAAGATGCATTGATTGCATGGGTGATTATTTTGATTAATAGAAATAAAAAATATATAAAAAAATTACGCTTCATTTATTTCGTGAAAAACGGCAATTTCATAGGTAAAGAGCTAATATTGAAATAAAAAAATTTTCATTTTCACTACATGGTGCCTTTGGGAAAGTTGCTCATACATTGTGGTCTGACCTCCTGTGTTTTTCCGAACGTTAAAAAATCTTCCAGCCTATGAATGAGTACGCTTGATAACCTACTGCCATGTATCATCTATTATAAATTATTACTTCACCGATGCATATAATTAGGATATTTTAACTCAATGTTCGAAATTCTGCGAATTTATCCACTAAATTGGATTCCGGCTCATCATTTCATAAAGCCATCCCAGAGTGTACTTCTGAGAGGATTTCAATAAAGTAGCATGAAATTGGAGACGTTAGCAGCATTGTGTCCATTAAATAGCAACTCCCACATGTGGTCGTAAGTCATTACCAGTCGCATGATGTCATGGATGCAAGGGGACTATTTTCAATCGCTTTCGGTATGACTATTCGCAGACCATTTAATTTGTATGCATTAAATGAGATTTGGATACATGAGATATAGTTGAAATCAGTTCGAACAATAGACTAGAGATGTCCAAACCACACTATGGTACTTTAACTATAGATAGTAGGTTTTTCTCGACTTACTTTTTTGAAAGATACTTTTTTGTCCTTTTCTGGCCTAGTAAAATGATTGGTTGATTGGATATTTAGGCGTGAAAACGTAAGCAAACAAAAACAAACAAACTTACACTCACATTTATTTTTAGTAGATGTATTTTAGTACTTACTGACCAGTATGGTTGCTACAAATAATTTTTATAACATTTTAATTAAGGGAACGTTAACACTGATTAGACTAACATAACGTTAGGTTTTTACTTAAGTTAAAGGATAACAAGATGAATAGAGTCTATTATTAATATAATTAAGGATTCAAGAATAGTCCGCTGTATTAATGTATGCGATTGTGCCTCTTGGGTGCAGTGCGTATAAGGTGAGTACAGTAAGGTGCAGTGCGATTTGCAATCAAATGGTAAATCGAAAATAAACCTTAAATTTAAGTAATTAAAAAATCACACCCTATTTCTGAGTAGTGATAATTAAAATGTGTGTAACCTGAGCGACTGTTTCTAAGAAAAATTATTATTTCTTAGAAATTTAATAATAATGAAATTATCAATATAATTTTATAGTCAAATACATGTAATAATTAAATAGTCTCTCAACTTACAGTTACGAGCAGCAATAAATTGCAAATTATTGTAAAATCTATTTATATCTGTTGCAATATTCTAGCTTCGAAGTTGAACATTTAGTTTAATGGTTCAAGTTTTTGTTTTGAACTGTAGTTTTACAGTGCGTCGGATGTGTTTGTTATGCGTTCGTGATGAAATCTAATCAATAATTCTTACTAAATAATAAAAAATTACGGCCGGGTGGTGTAGTGGCCCTGCCTCATACGCCAAAGGTCCCAGGTTCGAGGTGACCAGAGCATTAATTTGTGTGATGAACATACATGTTTGTTCTCGGGTCATGGTTGTAGATATTTATATATGTATGTTTAATCTGGGTTCACCCCCAGTTCGCCGTATGGTTGTTCATAACACAAGCTCTGCTTGCTCTGGGGCCATTGAGTTGGTGTGTTTGTCTGAGGACTACAAAAAAATTATTTTCCATTTTCCCGCTCCGCTCCACCCTAGCCTACGGTCATGCGCGCGCGCAATTGGACAAGCAGACGGCGGCGCGGGCGCGTCGGATATCGCAATTTAGATTCGTACATGTTACCCCTCCGCCGGTTGGGAAAAAGACTAATGCTAGACTGTTTTATTGCTCATTTATGTTTCAAACGGGTATTCACTGAAAAGCAGTCATGTAGTTTTAGCATTCACTCCTGTTGACAGGAGTATAATGGGAGCTGTAGACAAATGGGAGTCAAAAATTGGAGGGTTACAGATGACCTGCTAATAATTTATTTCACTCCATCAAAAAATTGCAATTTGAACAAATTATATAATTTTTTTTAAATGTTTCTATCAAACTGTTTCCCATAAGAATACATTTTTACATGTACATTTTTATCATGACTATTGCAGTGTGCAATTTTTGTTCGTAGCTTTGCTATTGGTCAGTATTACTTAATGATTTTTTACGTCATCAAACATTCGTATAAAAATACACTAAACACTGAATAATTAATAAACCTTCGATAAAACAATTTTGTCGATAAATTACTAAAGAACTCTACATTCATAATCAAAAATGAAAAAAACTCGATTTTATTTCTGAATCGTTTTCAAGTTATTATGCAAATATAACAAATGAATATTCATAGCCAGTCATAATACGGCATGTAAATAAAAATATATTCAGAATATCACTCGTTTAATTCGGTGTGAAGTATAGCTAATTCTTTTCTGTTTGTTGGTACTCGTATATAAATTGTTAACGTTCATTGGCTTGGCGAGTAGCCTTGGAACCATCGACCTCGGCTGTAATAGATCACATACTGTTCCGGTATACTTTAGTTGGCATAATTCGTGGACTGAAATATGAGTTTTCTTAGATGATACTCGTGTTAATATGAAGGTTGGCTTGCGAAATATTTTAAATGTATTTGTGCGTGATGATTTGTGTGCGTTGAGCATCTTGTTTTGGTTTTCAGTAATGTAGCTATGATATAAATGAAAGCTATATTCCAAAAATTTGGATATTAGGTCTTTACCTATGAAATTGCCGTTTTTCACGAAATAAATGAAGTGTAATTTTTTTATAAATTTTTTATTTCTATTAATCAAAATAATCACCCATGCAATCAATGCATCTTTGCCAACGCATTGGTAGCTTATTGATGCCTTTCTTGAAGAAATCAGCTGGACGGGACACAACAAATTCTTCAAAGGCATTTTGTACTGCCTCTCGGGTATTGAATTTTTTTCCCGCCAAGAAGTTATCCAAATTCTGGAAAAAGTAGAAGTCTGTAGGCGCAAGGTCTGGTGAGTACGGCGGATGATGGAGAACTTCCAACCCCAACTCTTGTAGCTTGGAGACCGTCTGCTGTGCAGTATGAGGTCGCGCGTTGTCGTGCAGGAGCAGTGGAGCCGAACGATTGACCAAAGCTGGTCGGAGACGTGCGAGCTTCTCCATCATTGCGTTCAGTTCTTCACAGTACACATCTGCAGTAATGCTTGTCCCGTTTGGCAAGAAGCTGTGATGAATTACACCCGCGTTAGACCACCAAACAGTGACCATCACTTTTCTAGGGGTAAGTTTTCGTTTAGGGTATTGTTTGGGTGCTGAACCAGGGTCCAACCAACTTGCTGAGCGCTTACGATTGTCAAACAGGATCCATTTCTCGTCACAAGTAACAATGCGGTTCAGAATTCCTTCATTTGTATGCCTGCTGAGCAGTGCAAGGCACGTCTCCACGCGTACTTCGCGCTGGCGGTCATTGAGTTCGTGGGGTACCCATTTGTCAAGCTTTTTTACCTTGCCAATTTGACGCAAATGGACCAATATTGTTTTGATGCTAACGTCGAAAGCTGCTGCTAATTCAGCCGTGGATTGAGTTTCATCAGCTTCCACAATTGCCTTTAATTCGTCATTGTCGACCAAAGTTTTCGGCCGACCACGGGGTTCATTTTTCAGGTCAAAATTTCCAGAACGGAAGCGGGTAAACCAATAACGGGTGGTGCGTTCGTTTGTAGTGTTCGCTCCGTAAACGTCGTTGATGTTGCGTGCCGCTTGTGCCGCTTTGCTGCCACGACGGTACTCATACTCCATAATTACTCGAATTTTTAACTGATCCGTGATGACGAAAAATGTTCGAATGCGTTGAAAACAAAACACTAACTATTAAACAAATGACGATTTTAGAAAAAGAATTCCATGTTTGTCAAATAAAATTAATTTGAAATTAGAATTATCAGTCAAAAAAAAAATATTTTCATTTGAAATGGCCAGTACGGCAAAACGGCAGTTTCATAGGTAAAGACCTATTATATCTTTTTGTCTGACTTTTATACAAAAAAAATCTTATGAACTACTTCTATAGACATCCATTAATAAAAATTCTAGAACTTTGTTTTATGTAAAAATCTTTCTACGAGACCATTAATTAATCATTCGTAAGACAGATTGAATCAATCGGCTTTTAGCAGTCCACAGCTGGATATAACCTTCTAATAAGTATGCTATCTCACTCTTGTTTTATCTCTTTTTAAAAGTAAAATTTTATAAACCGTTCTAATATCTTGATAAAACTAGATGCAATGACTGATAGTAAAGTATCAAGGGTTTCCCAATACTGATAACAAAATATTTTATCGATAAAAATAAATAACTTATATCAGTCGCTAAAGATAGCATAGTGACTTACTGAACTGCGTATTATACTTTTAGAAATTTAACTAGACTACGATTAGTAAAATAGGCATTAAGATTGATATTTTATTAATTTTATCGTTTTTGCAAGCACAATTTAAAAAAATAAAGCTAATAATAAAGGTACTGCTTATGTCTAATAGAAATCTCTTTCGACAGACCTGAGACCGGAGAGTGCGTAAAAAGAGTAAATTTAGTGTGTACTAAATGAATATACAGGTGTATATTCGTTTAGTACACACAACAATAAACCAAAACAAAATTACATACATATAACACGCTTAAAATAAAAATTTTTTTTTGATGTTATTTCCTTTCGTGTCCAAAAATTAGACTATTAGAATTAGACACCGACAAGTATCGTTAGAAAGCAGTAATAAACTAAGTAGTTGGTGAACAGGAAAAGCAGAATGCAAAATCCTTATATAAAAATATTAATAGGAACTTATTTGCAATGTTTAGTGGAATACTTAAAATATACTTTGATATACATACTAAAAGGGTATACAGGGTGTTAGCGTTAGTACTGAGCATCATTTCAGGGTCCGTAGGAGGCACTTAAATATGAATATAAACAAAAACTATTTGGCCAAATTCAGTGTATAAAAATATTATGAACTTTTGAACGTTTTTTTATTTTTTTCATTTCTTTTATTTAATATTTCCAAATGAAAGAGTACACAATAAATGTGAATGATTTTTTATTTTATTTTGTATTTCAATAACTACAATTTCAAAATAAAACATAGCATGTAGTGCCCAATTAAAATTAATTACAGAAAATCAGCTTTAAAAAAATTGCAAAAAGAAACCCGTTTTTTTTTTACAAAATGTGCATAAAAATAAGAAGTGCCCAAAAACATGTACTTATTATTAAAATTTATTGCAATCCACATTTTTACTGCAATCCACAATCTATTTCATAACTTTATGTCCCTAACACCCTGTACATATATAGCTTACTCTGTATTGTTCATGTGTCTATTCGACTCGTAGAATAATGTAACCCTGAGGACTATAAAAGCGTTGAACAGACATTCTCGCTGCGACCGCTGCCCGGTATGTACGTTCTAAGACAAATCCGTTGAGCGGTCCCTTACCAATATTCAGTGGCGCTCAGTTTCCTGACGTCACAGTCTAGCGTGTTGACTCCGTGTTACGGTTTTTTTTCTGGGCTTTTTACTCCACTCGAGTTAACCGAAGCGATGTTTATCTTTGCAAGTAAATTTCTTAGTTTCCAAAGTACTTGTAATGTTATACTTACCTATGTTTTTGCAATCCTTTTTTACTTTCTTTATTAATTATTTTGTTCCTTTACTCATGTTGTTTATTGAGTCTGTCAATCATGTCAACTCAATTTTTTTATGACAGCAATGGAGGCTGCCAAACGAACTGTTACACACGAATTCTTTCAAAAACATTGTATGAAAATCTACTTGTTTCCTGGCTAATTAAAGAGAATTATATAAGATTAAATTCAAAATTTCAAATAGCGGTTCCAAAGGAATGCGATCCCGGCACGCGCCAGAGCGGCAGTCGGCGCCTGAGCGTCTGCCTCTAACCCTGCGCGCGCCTAAGCGCCTTCACCATGGAACCCACCTTCGCGGCGACCCCTCCGACTAATTCATGTCCTTGACAGTTTTTTGAATAAAAACTTTAATTACGTGACATACTGTGTTGTGCTTATGCTGAGTGATGTGTGTGCCCAGCGTTAAATATTCTGGTTTTAGTACAAAAGATACCTAATGGTGACAACCAATTTTAAGTGGTCCAGCCCTTTTATTTATCTAATTATTTCTTTTCTACTTTTTTATCGATTTGCTTTTCTATTTCATATTTCTATTATAATATTTTTGACTTATCGTGTACATTCGCCTCTTTTTGTCGGTAAGGTCGACCCTAACACGGTCAAATCTTTACTTGCTACCCTTTTAGGGTTTTTTTTTTTTTTGCTGCCGAGGCACCCTCGCGGGAGGTGGAAGATGCGTCATGCATACCGCCCGCAGGTAAATTCCTCTGCGGGGGGTTATGTGGGACTCACCAGAATGGCACCTACCCACTAAAAACCACCTGTTGGCTGTAGTAAACGTATACTGTTAGCCTTCATCGGAAGCGACACCCGTCGGGCAGTTGGGCGCGCTGGCGGAGACCCGCTAGCGGGTCTTCCGCCTGTAGTGAAAGTTGCACTGAAGGTGCTCAAAGGGACATGAGTTGGTGGCCGTTCTGGGCAGCCTCCGGTGAAGCCGGGGCTGGGCAGAGGTCGGCCGAAGCATGATTTAGGGATCAATTCATTTAAATGAACCTATAATGAATTGAGAAGGGAACTATGCTCCGCCAGAGCTAGCAAACGCTCTGTCAGAGTACGTGAAGCCCTAAGTTTACGGGCTAAGACTGCGATTTCACTAACATCGATATTTTTCATAGCATCGCAGACGATACGCATATCGTCTGCTACGGAGGATTGAGGAGTGGGTTTGTATGGGCGAGGAGCCGGGATGGGATTCGATGCGGGGCGCTGCCTCCAGTTTTCTGGGGCAGGCCTAGACTGTGTAGGCTTTGCAGCCGGAGGAACCCGGCTACTAAAAAAGGGGACGCAGGAGGGCCTAAGACCTGAGGGGTCTGGGGGACTGGGGTGGCCTGAGGGGCCATTGAGGGAATTAACGCCATGATATGCGGGATGAGAGAGTCCAAGAAACGATACTTATCAGCATTTATAGACATGCCTTCAGCACCGGTACTATCAAGTAACTTCCTCATAAACTCATCAGAGCTTAGAGAAGCCATTGCGGAGGGGTTGGGGAGGGACAACAATATATAAATATATATACTATGAACCTATCAACGATGACTAACTTCCTAAAAACCACCCTACACGCAGTAGGGTGGTTGAGGACGACGCGGATAACTTACTCGAACACGAAGACTCGAGGCACCTGGAACGACGAAATTCCGTCGACGAAGCTCACGTTCCACGAAGTACGGTTAACAACCCACTGTCCGCCGTGAAACGGCGTTAGAAACTTATTAGATGTACGGTTAAAACCCACTTTCCACCGTGAAAACAGCGTTAGAAACTTATTAGAAGTACGGTTAACGAGCCACTATCCGCCGTGAAAACGGCGTTAGAAACTTAATACGGTATACAACTATGAAATTATATATTACTACAACAACCAGTGAAATTTGGGTGCTCAATTAGCGCGGGGGCTAATAGAGCGGGAAGGCGTCTGCGATCGAAGTACGCTCGAGAACGCACGCAGACCGAGACTCTAGGTAGCGCCTTTTTAAGTTACTTTCATAGCTACCGCGGAGGCAAATATAGCGAAGGCCTTCATGTCCTTCGATCGCGCGCAGTGTCTGGACATCCAGTGAAATTTTAAAGTAGGCTTAAACCCACAATCAAACCTCAATCCTCAAAAAAAGAGATACCCATCCCCAAAACCCTCACGCGAGCGCTGTAGCCCGCGCTCGTTCATGGCTTCGTCCACAAGCAGTTCATCGTCGGTACCGTATATGGATTGCAATACCCCGGCTCCCACCCAAATCATTGAACCCAACAAGGCACAAGCCCTTGGGCTCATCCACTCACTGACCTCCACGCCCTCTCAAGCAGTTGTAGGAAAAATCACGTTTTACACGAAGGAGATTAAACCTGAGCTCCTGTTCCAGGCCTTAAAGGCCAGGGTTTCCCGGTCATTTCGGTTTATCGTATGAACGGCAAAAAACGTATACCTTATGACCTAGTGTTAGTTACGTAAGAACACTCCCAAGAGGGCAAGGGGATATTCAATTTAAAATCTTTAGCAAAACTTAAAGGGATCACTGTCGAGGTCCCCTTTAAATGTGGAATACCCAGCCAGTGCCATAGATGCCAAATCTATGGCCATACGACCAGAAATTAACATGCCAAGCATAGGTGCGTCAAGTGCCTGGGTGATCATGGCACTGCGGACTGCGCGCAAACCCCGCAATCCACCGAGCCTCCCGCTTGCGTCCTATGAGAGACGGTTGATCACACTGCCAATTACGTAGGTTGCCTCAGGGCCTCAAGATCCAATCCCAAAACGACTCAGAAGGTTAAGCCTCTCCCTCTGCTCCTGCTGGGATGCCCGTCATCTTCATCACATGTTAGAATCGCTATACTGTGATGTAGTGGGTCCTCGGAAACCGACACACTATCGTTATAACAATTCATCGCCCCGTTATTCTCGATATAGCAATCCTACAAAGTGTTAACTTGACGGTACTCTTCACACTCAGCGGAAAGCGCCGGGTCCAGAAAAAATACCAAACAGGGTTCTGAAACTTCCCGCTCGCACTCATATAACTACTATTAGTTATTGCCAAAAAACTTACTAAAAACCTGATCCTTTCCGCAAACGTGGAAGGAAGCTATAGTCGTATTAGGTAACCTGGAAAACTAACTAATTTATCTACAAGTTACCGTCCTACAAGACAAATTATACTTAAGCACCTTTTACCGGACGAACCAAACTGTTCATCATGGTTTGGGCCCGTCACTCGTGCGTCCAACAGGTGCAACGCATCACGGAGAACATCTTGGAGCATAGGAACGTAGGTCGGAACCCGGGTGCGCTATACTAGGCCCCGCTCTACAATCTCTATAGTTTTTGTTTTTACCATTTTAGCTTTTCATTAATTACAAATGGCATTTATTTCTTTCTATTATAATAATGATTATATCAATGTATTTTATGCCCTAATGTTGTTAACTAATGGTTACTAAGTGATAGACTTCAAATTAGTACGAGCATAGTAACTGCATGACACACCAACTATTTACTTAGGTACTCGTTGTTAAACGCTGATTGTAAGCCTATTATTTCTTTGTAAGAAATATTAACAAATCGTAAAGTTCTTTATGACACTATGAATGCAAAATACCCACACTCGCAACCGTTTATACCATAAAAATATAAACTCAAAGACGTCGCTCAATAAATAGAGCAACATTTCCATAAAGCACTCTGAAAAAGCTTAGTTATAGTGACGCTTAAATAAACTAAGCTTTTTAATTAGTGACCTAACACTAATTAAATTTGTACTTACTGGAAGGGACGCCACAATTAAGGATTCGCGGAATGTCAACCGCTTTAAGGTCGATTCTCATTTCTTTGGGGTTTAGGTGCAGATTTGGATTTGCATATATTACTGAAATACCCTCAATTTGATGAAATAACAGTTTGAATAAACGAAAGATTTGGCAAATCGCTTAGGGTTAAAAGTGGATAATTCGTTTTTAGATTTGTTTGCAGTTAATATAAGTTTTGGTATGAATTTGCACAGCTATCGCACGGCGATGTTCTTGCTCAAAAAACGAACATTAGATGTAGCTTCCGTGTCAAAAAAAAATAACCGAATGAGGTACCTTTAGTCGGTTTCAAGAAGAGAAGATCTCCTGCGTATAGTGGTCCAGTATAGTAGTGGAGTACCCAAATCGTTGCAACAGTCGCTTAGTTCTCTAAACTTATCAAAATTCTTATATGTAACTATCCAAGAATCCATCATATTCAATACTTGGCGCACAGTACCTACGTATGTTCTTACAATCAGATCTAGAGTAGATCAAGAATAAATCGATGTTCGCCTGGCCTAGGCCTGTGACCACCGTTTAACCGTTATTCGTGCCGAGGGAATAATAGTAACCAAAGCAAAATAATAATAAATGCATGGCCCCAAGTAAGCAATGCTTGTGTTATGGATGACCATTTAGCGAACTGGGGGGATCCCAGAATAAACATACGTATATAAATATCACAACCAAGACCCGAGAACAAACATCTGTTTTTATGATACAAATGAATGCCCCGACCAGGTTCGAACCTGGGACCTCCAGTGTATGAGTCAGGGCTACTAGCCACTCCACCACTCGGCTGTCCGATGAATAGAGAGAGATACGTATATTAATATTTGGTCGCAGACTGTTCATATACCAACCGGTGAGAGCCCTCTGTCCCTTAGGTGCCTGTGTCATAGCAACTTATTTATTATATTTATAAATATGTGTGTTTTCCTTTTTTTTGTGTTTTGGGATTCTTCTCTATTGTTTGTGACATAAAACAAGCGCTTTATTACTTATATGTGATAGTATGTAAATGATGTTAAGTTAACTATGTCTTCTGTTGTAAAACTGTACAATTATGTACACTGTTTGTTATCCAATGAAAATAAAATAAAACTATCAAGATTAGGTAAGTTCGTTGAGCGATCAATTGCCGATCAGATCACTCGCCGAGAGACCACACAGCGGTCATTCTACCACGAGCGAGTAAACGCCAGTCGCACTCGCACACTCTCTTATAGCCCAGTGTCAAAACTATTGGACGTACACACTCGCTTCTTGCTGCTGGGCAACTCGTGAAAGACTTCTAGCTCCACTCGCTTTTCGCTAATCATCGGCAATGCTGTAATCTCTGAAGAAAAATTAAAGACGAAACGTTTCTCAAATTAACAGTAAAAATAGTTTTAAGCTTTTGTAGTAACAGTAAAATAATAAACAAGAGCCCTTTGTACTGACTATAGTGGCTAAAATACGTTAATAAAAGCCCGTGCAGATGCAACCAATGCCTCTATCAGTATTTAAATGTGTTACATTACATATAGTGGGTATTGCTTTTACCAATATGTAAGAAAGAAGCTAGTCGCCTACCTACATCTCTTTCGAACGAAGATACTTCTCTTTTTGGTTCTACAAATTACGGGCTCATATAGATCAATGAGAAAGGGATAAAAATAAAGCACGATTTAGGCAGAAAAACCAGAACTCCGGTTACTGGCCCTAAGACCACGAGGTCATTGACTCCGATTCTCTTTCTTGAGATTCAGAAATAAAATCGATTATGCTAATCTCATCGATTTTTAAAAGTTATTTAAGTTTAATGTAGTTATGTATCATAAAGACCGTATTTGGTGCAATGAGTTACGTGTGAATTATGATTATTTTTTAAATATTTTAATGCCTTTTATCTGTCTATAACCAAAAAGACAATGGATTTTTATTTGTTTGTTAAAATTTGCAAAAAGAGCCCGTAGAACATGTTTTTTTGTAGACATATCTAAAACACCAATTATTAGGATTTGTGGCTTTGCGCAAAACAGTAAACTAAAAGTAGCCGAAGAAGTTATATAAAACTGTAACTAGGAGTTGCGTAAGTAAGTGTTGTGTTATTTGTTTTCCAGACATTCATTTAGATGATTCCAGATTATTTTACTGGGGTACACTTAGTAGCAAAATACACAGTAGGTCTCGGTTGTTTCCCATTCTTACAACGCACTACTAAGTATTCACTTCAAGTGTTGACGATGAACGCAGTGTATAAACTTCTAGTTTCTAAGTTCCTCATACATATATTTAGTGTATGACATTGTCCAAGAAAATACCCTACGAAGGTTTTATTAGTTTTAACGTGAAAGTGTAACTGAAGCATTAACATGAGAAATTGTGAGGTCAGGGAAAAAGTTTCTTCGTACTTAAAATACAATTTTAAGAGAATTTTGTTCATATTATATTTAAACTTAATTATAATATATATGCTGACTTGTTTAACCGTTTGTAAAATGAACACATGGATTCAGGTCATTATTCACTCGACATAGGAACCATTTTGTTCAAAAACTTGTTGACGTCTTGTAGTTAGTACAGCCACTGTTATACACAATTTAAGACCTTGTTTCAAAATGTTTTAAACAGTTTTTACAGCCCTCTCTTAAAGTCAACCATACAGTATTTGAACAATTTTGAAGTGACCGAAACACGTGGAAAGGTAAAGTTACTAAGTCAGGGCTGTATGGTGGATGCATTAACACTTCCCAGCCAAAATCTCTGAAGTTTTTCGAGTGGCTAAAGATGTGTCGGGAAATGCATGATGAAAGACTTCACCCTTCCTGCTCCTCATTTCCGGCTGTTCTTTTATCAATTTCTTACTTGAGCTTTATCAGCTCTTGGTACTATAAAACTGATTCAATGGTGTTGAAAAGGAGGTAGCGAAAGCTCATAATAAACGATGACGTACCAATCCCACCTACCTAACACACAACATCTTTTTGCTGGCATCTATTCATTCGGGTTAAGCCACAGTCTGTGGTCCTTGACCACTCTTTTACCATAAATTTTTTTGCACGGTCTTGTCGTATGTGATCCAATTCTTTTCAAAATTTCTTCTTTAGACTTGCTCATTTTATCAAAAACAAAAAAAAATAGCGGGAAGCAGTTAATTTTTTATATCTTAAAACTATACAACCAAAGACGTGTCACTACAAAATATTACAAACGAAATACGAAAAGACTTTTTCCCGACCTGTTCACAAGAATAACGCAATCAATATTGAAATTAAAACAGACTCCTTCAATTGAAAATAAACATAACATACACATTTTCAAGTGCAATATTTAAATAATGTCTTTTTGAGTAAGTCAATTTACGATTTGCACATTTATGAAGCTATTAAATTGTGCTATGTTATTAAAATATTGTGTAATAACAAGTTGATTTAATGTTACCTTACTAGATGCATTTCTTTATAACCTCGTTGCTAGATACTTAATTTATAATTTTATAATTTTATGTATATTCAGATGTATTAAGTACCTAGCAATGTGGTTTAACGTGGCTTTTATGTCGAAACACGTGCCAAACAAACTTGCATTTTAAATCAAAAAAGAAATAAAGTTATATTAAAAAACCAGTAAAAAACAATTTAATTAAGAGACAGGCTGAAAGTCAGACGTAAGCACTCATAGACATCAAAATATTACTTAAGGCGAATCTATAATTTATGTAGATACAGATTATCTCAGTCTAGATTTGCTAAGCAAAATCTATAATTAAGAGTTAAATAACTATTTAACTTTGAGTGAGGTCGATGGAGTCTTAGGTAGTCGAGTGCTTTTATAGTTATTAAATATGTTCATAGTTTTAAGGGCTAAAGTAAAAGAATACTTTGGTGAATTTTTGATTGATCTCTCTGTGAAAAACTTGAGTGCCTCATGAATTAAATATATTAATTATCCAACTTCTAATAATTATAGAAAATACTTCTTATGTTATTTGAAACATTTTAATTATTTCTCTTCGCAACTGCTAGCAGACGAACACGTTGAACATGTTTGTACTGCAGTCAATGGCGCAAAAACCGCACTTAATTGTGCGGTTTAAGGGCCCTAAATAAATGCGTCATCTCAAGGGAGACGAATTTTGTTTTCTATCCCGAGACAGTTTAACTGTCTTGCTTCCTTGGCGCTCTCATCTAAGTGAAGTAATACGGGCTTCAGACTTGTTATTTTCTGACAAATGTCAGTCGAATACAGTGCCACCGGCTTAACTATGCGTGTGGATAAAATTGGAACCAAAACATTCGCATAGCAATATGTTGTAACTCTTGACCGCACAGATAACTTATTCGGACTATATCGTATTTTTGACCGTGATTGTAAAGGAGATTATATAATATTTCCGAATTGAATTCTCAAACAGTTTTGTACATTTTCATTCTGCGTTATTAAGCAATCATGTCCGTATTTGTGGAGTGAAGAAGTGTTAAATATTTTATTTAATTATCGATACTATGTTTTCTTTATAAATTTAATTAAAGTTTCTTTTTAATAGTCCTTAACTGAACTTTTACTTCGCCAAGCTTCCAGTATGCACAACCTAATTAAAAATATACATATATTTGGTCATTTGGCAGGTCTCAAACGCAATGATTGAGCCTACTTTTATTGGCAATTAAGTTTTGCAATCAACATAGCTCGTTTAGTTAGGGATAAAATACAACACGTACAGACTACAAACATCATAAAATTTGTTTCATGTAATGTCTCAAAGAAAGTTATCTACGCCTATGTTGAGAGCTGTACCTTGCTTGAAGTATACACAATATTTTAAAATGGCTTCACTTATTTTGACGTGTACCAGAGAAAAATAAAGGAGAATTTCATGAAGGTGTAGAGTTTGGTTTATTTTGTTTACTCAAGAAATAGGTAGATGAACCATTGGAAAAAAATGTGGAAATGACATTTATTCGAACGTATAAGGCCACATTGAGTGTTTGCCTTGCTTTGTATTCCAGAAGTATTAATTAAACCAGTAGGGACAATTTTGCTATGGAAGTAGATGTTGGGTTCTCTGAATTTTGACTCTCTTTTTGACAACTTTGGAGATATACCGGTAGTATATTTGTGTAGGGAGGGATATAAATTTTATTCTTTATAGTATTTTTTTATAGTACCTACTTACAAACATACTAAAATCGCATTATGCCTGATTTATTTAAATTACTATTCCAATGAAAAGTTCTTATCTTTCCAATTCTGTACTTTTAATGTTAAAAAAGACGCACAAACCAAGCATTTAAAAAAAGTCAGTCTTAATAAAGGGTTAAAAACCTACTTAATTACTAACCTTGTTTTAAAATACTGTCCATGGTCACTTAAAGTTTATAAAGGTTTAAAAAAACCGCAATTAAAGTTTAGAAGTAGACAAGGCTGATCACCCACGCACTGTTTACTAGCAAAACGTTTTTTTTTCCTCTTCTACACGCACCATCCAGTTCTGCAGGTTTTGCTACTCGTCCTAATCTATAAATAGAGTCCTGTCTTCATGCTAAAAAATCGTATAAATACAGTTTGCGTAGTGAAATATAGATCTTATCTTTCACTGCTATGGTTTCATTTTGTTTGATTCTTAGCTTAAGACTTATATGAAAAATTTATATGAACATAGTGGCCCAGTCCTACTAGACCAGGCGACTTACACTTTCAGTTATTTTTTTAGTTATTTGAATACTTACAAAAAGAGACATGAAAAATATAAATAAAAACCAAAGTGATGTTTTCCCCACTATTATAATAAAGGACTTTGATAAATAGGAGGAGTTCTGTAAATTTTGCATTCTGAACAAATATTAAACTCGAAAAGTAAACTTTTGATTGATCTGGAACAATCAAAGAGCCTTAAAATAACTTAGGCAAAGTTTCAGATTCCTTTCTGAAAACAATGTGTTTCTTTCTAGAAAAGAAACATTGTTGTATTTAGAATTATGATTTTGTCGGAATATGAGGCAGAGCACTGATGCCACACGGCCGCATGTTAGATTTTTTTAGTGAGGTTTTTAAAATTGCAAAGCCTGCAATTTGTGATAGTAAACATAGGGTACTCCTGCGGGATTAGGAGATCCTTGGTTGAAAAAAATTTAAGCACATTAATAATCAATTAAGTATTTTGTTTTTGGACATATAATTTGATATAATTTTTTTCTTTTTATATTCCAGACAATTTTATCAATATGATTCACAGGATCAGGAGTTACGCGGTAGTGTTTGCGGGAAACCGCTAGTTTGTAATAAATATGATTTAATAGCCAGATCCAATATAAATAACTCAAATTAAACTGTTTCATATGCATTATTAAGGCGCATAATCACGAATTTAATCGGATTATATCCCAAAGAAGATTTTCCATTATGAGACCTGGTCTTTTATAGGAATCTTGTCGTTAACAGCTTATAAAAGCTGTCATCGTTGCAGGTTTTATGTGCAGCGATATAAGATTTCTAATTAATTATATTCCTTTATATTGCATTGTGCTCATGTTAGAAACGTAACGTAAAACGTTATTTCAAATTTCGAAGATTTTTGTTTTTTTTTTAGTAGCCCTGCGTTTAGACCTGTTTTTTTTTCTTTCTTATCCGAAAAATGAGCAGTCGGCAATCATTAGTCCGAAGTGCGTTTCTGACCTAAGATTTAGGCTGGGACGACCCTTCCATCCTTAACTTGACTGAAACATAATCACGTTAAATTAGTGCAAGGCGGATGACCTTTATCGATAACAAAAGATAATTTCACTACCATTGGACATCTGAATATTCTTTATTTATTCCACGTGTCCCTGACTAATGGGCATACACTTTCTGGTGTGTCAGAGGATTGGTTGGCGGGTTGGGTGGTTACATACAGTAAGTAATTAATTTGTACAATAATATTGAAAAACTAAGTGGGTATAAAATAAATAACCGCTAAATAAGTAATCGTTTTTTATCGGTCTATATTTTAATTTTACAGTTACGAATACTAATACGGTAGCATATGTTTTCTTTAAAAACATCTAAACAGATAGATTAATTGACTTCATCTCTCAAGAGTTTGAATCATTATTTTTTTAATCTAGAAACTTCTCCATTTTGCATTACACGTAAGACATTAGGCAATTCTCTATTCTAAATCTTAATACAAAAAATAGCAATACAAATGGCAATAAACCGTGTAAGATGAATAAACCTCCTTAGTATAAAGAACCTACGCGGTCCTACAGCGAAACTCTTCGGTATAAAAAAAAACATTTGCATGTAGTGTGTATTTTATTGGCTATTTGCTAGTATCGTTATTTTCTCTGGTTGACAGGCAAGCCTGGTTTAACATCTATTTACTGAATAGACCATTCATTCGTGGCCTGTAGAGCTGTATAAGTAGAAGCTAAGGAATGCTTAGTAGAATTAAAATTCTTAGAATATCGCGTATTTAAACTGACTGGTATTGAAGTTGTAAATTTTTTAACATTGAATACGACACACAACTTCAAGCCTGTGATCAATATATTTCTTAAATAAGATATCATTTTTATTGAGTACATAACTAAAACTCATTAAAATTTTAGTTTCAAAGTAAACGAAATAAGGTTAAAAAAATAATATGATTTTTAATTTTGAAAAGATGTAATTTCAAGGAATTTTGTTTTCATGAAAAATAACCTTGCAATTATTATTTTAAAAAGCAGTTCATTTGTCATTTTTTCAAAAATAATGTTACTCCTTTCACATACGATTTACCTGTGTTTTAAAAATTATCAAAACAATATATTTAGTAAAATTGAAAGGAAAAGCTCCAAACATTTGTCGTCAAATTGTCATAATTTATTTCGAGTTTGGAAACTTGCCATGATTTTAAAATATTTAGTGTCGATAAGAGGAAAATACCTTATTTTTATTTAATTGTTACTCGTCGAATAAATACTTACTGTAATGTTTAACTTACTCACACTTCGATGCCTTGTACGTGGTCCCTGGGTGGTGCTACACGAGCAGTATCTTCTGGTGGTAGGCTTCGGCCGTGGCTTGTCACCACCCACTAAACAAAGCCATGCCACCAAGTGACATGATCGCGGTCTGGCATGATGTTTAGTGTAGCCAGAGAGGAGGGTAGGTCTGAGTAATCGTGCTGCATCAGAGAACTGTCTTCAGCTCGTAATTTATTGGCTCGCCGGGTAACTGGTTTTGGAGGGTATTGGGATCCGAAGAAACGGTGCACCGCTGGCCGACCGCAGGTAGTAGGGGGCCCAAGTAGTGTAATAGCCACATGCGAAAGGCTGCCCCGCGATCTCTTGAAAAATCCCGGGAAGTTTCATCAGCTGGCGACTGGTAAGAGAGGACCCGATGACAATCCCCAGGGGGGTTCGGGCGTCCCCGCAATCTCCAAGCCAGTTCCCCATTGCACTTGGTTCCATTTGCAGCGCTTTAATCAACTTCTGTCCTCCTCCCTATTCACTCACACAACTAATATGAAAAGTCATATGAAGAGTAAGGTTCTACAGCGGTTGCACTTCCTCTCTCTTAAAGTGCACTTCTGCAACATCAGAGGAATGCACTTAAATATCAACGATGTCCACCACCATCTTGAGACAGAGAGGCCTCACCTACTCTTCCTAACGGAGACGCAGATCTGTAATCCGTCAGACTCGGCATACCTGTGTTACCCAGGGTACATCCTGGAGTCCAATATCCGCCCGAACGCTGGAGTGTGCATGTATGCCAGTGACGAGATATGTAGTCAGCGTCTCCGTTACCTGGAAGATCTATACTTTTCAGTCATGTGGGTTCATATTGATACCGGCCTTGACCAATTGGTCTACGCCAGTATATACCGGTCACATAGCGGAGATCGGGAGACAACGAGGCTCATGGAGTATCTCAGCGATGCAGCAGATAAGGTTCGGCAACGTTTTCCCTAAGCGCTTTACCCGTATCAGGACTCTGACCACACTGGAAGAGAGGCTTTTAAGTTTTCCGTGACTCAAGGCTTCTCACAGCTTGTTCACGAGCACACGCGAATCCCCGACGTTGCTGGCCACACTGCAAATTGCTTAGACCTTCAGCTGACAACTGATCCTGACAGGTGTCCGTAACTGCACCTTTAGGGACAGCCGACCACTGCGTGGTAAAATCTGTGTCGCAGTACTCGCCGCCTGACACCCACCTAAAAGGCGCTAGGTAACTATAGCAATACAAGTCAGCAGATTGGGATGAGATGCGGCATTTTCCTTGGCGGCAGACTCGTTTTACATCAACCGATCCATCGTGCTGCGCTGATGCTGATCAAGTGTGATAGGCCAGTGATAAGCAATGGAGTATTTCATCCCTTAAGTTGACCTATCCCTTGAAACCAAAGGTCGCCCATGGTTTAATGCTGCTTGCCTCACAGCTGAAAAGCTTAAGCAAGAAGCGTTCAAAGCCTGGGCTGACGCTCGCAGAAGCAAAGCCGTGAATTCGCATGAAATGAAGAAAAGATACAATGCTACCGCCAAGTCTTGCAAAAAGGTGATCAGCAAAGCTCATTTGACCACATTGGCCACATCGGAGACAGGATAGCGTCATATCCTTCAGGAAGCAAAGCTTTCCGGTCTCTGGCCAAGTCGGTTGAGTCGAACTTCTGTCGCCCATCGCTGCCACCTCTGAGGAAGCCTGACGGTTCACTGGCCCATACCGCAAAAGAGAAAGGAGACCTTTTTGTTAATCTTTTTGCAGACTATTTATATCTAAGTAGTCAAGGTAAAGTCCCACCCCAGTTACCTCAGTTAGGACCCAAAATGGGTTCCGTTCATATTCGCCAAAAGGAGGTTCTTATATGCTTGCAGAATTTAGACGTGAATAAGGCCAGCGGCCCCGATGGCATACCTGCAGTTGTGTTAAAACACTGAAGCCGAGTTGTCTCCCATACTAACTTTGCAAAGTTATGAAGCGTGTATTGAACAATCGTCTCCTGGCATACCTTGAGTTCAACGAGCTCCTTAGTGATAACCAATATGGTTTTCGCAGTGGACGCTCGACTGGAGATCTTCTTGTGTATGCCACTCTCTTATGGAGCGAAGCCTTGGAAGTTCACAGTGAAGCTATAGCTGTATCATTAGACATTTCCAAAGCTTTTGATAGGGTCTGGCATGATGGTCTCTTGAGTAGGCTTCCAGCATACCTAAAGGGCTCTGCGACTGGAAATCTGATTTTCTGAGGGTACGGTCAATTCGAGTAGTCTAAGACGGCTGCTCTTCTGACCTAATGGCAATTGATGCCGTGGTACCTCAGGGATCTGTTCTCTCTGCGACGTTATTCTTGCTGCACATTAATGACCTGCTAACCCCAGGCATTATTGGTAACGCTGATGACAGGACCATTGTAGAGAGATACATGTCAAGAAATCCGGGCTTTGAGCGAGTCCATGATTGAGCGGGTAGATTTGGCCTTAAAGAAGGTGTCCGATTGGGGCGAGTCCAACTTGGTCAAATTTAATCCGTCAAAAATACAGGCGTGTTTATTCTCCGCGAAAAAGAGCAGTTTCGACCTACTCGAAATGTCCATGGCTCAAACTGCTTCAAAGAAGTTGGAAATCATCTCGAAGTTCCGACGGTAGTTCAGCCCTGAATAGCTACTTAATTTGTACACAGCTCAAGTTCGATCTTGTATGGAGTACTGTAGCCACCTTTGGGATTGTTCTGCAAAGTACCAACTAGAAGCGATGGACGCAGTTGACCGAAGAGCCCGAAAAATTATTAACAACTTTGACCTCACCACCAAAAAACTGCAAAGCCTCGACCATCGTCGGAAAGTTGCCAGTTTAGCAGTCTTCCACAGATTACATTTTGGAGAGTGCGTGAATGCTCTTTTTGATCAGGTTGAACCCACACCCTTCTTATATCGGACTGCTAGACGCAGACAGGCCTTCCATCCCTTTATGGTAGATATCCCAAGAAGTCGAACCAAACGCTTCGATAGTTCCTTTTTGGTGCGGGTTGCAAAGGTGTGGAATAAACTGCCTGCGTCTGTTTTTCCAGAAAACTATTGTCCTAGTTCTATCAAGCGTCGAGTGAATAGGTATCTCGTGGATAGACGTGTAACACCTTCGTCTTCATCGTCACTTTCCATCAGGTGAGATAGAAGACAAACGTCTAATCCTTTTTCAATAAAAAAAAAATTTTACATTTCAAATGAAAAACGCATTTGAGTGCTGGAGCTTTGAGCTATCAGCACTCTGCACTGCTGTCTACTGGTGTAGTTTAAATCTTGTCATTCGTAGAGATATGGCTGTGCTGGAAAAATTATTTTTATAATTATTAGATTAGTGCGGCAACTTATCTTAGGGCGAGTTACTAGTAGCCTATCTTAGACTAAATCCGTCAATCATTACTTTAAAAAAGTATTACTTGCTCTCTATTGGTACGATAACCACGTAACATTATTACGTAGCATAATTTTGTCGATACAAAAACCATTGAACTCTAAAAAAAATAAGCAAACAGCTATCTCACAGACTGCCAAACTCCAGCGTTTATACATTACCGCATTCTTGAGTCTTTAGAGGACTCTGAATAAAAAAGAGGAACATTCCACCTTTCTCCAGGCTCGAAGGCCCAACCCGTCCTATCCCGTTCGCAAAGCACGTTATAAGAAACAGGCCGCATACCGTGTTTTGTTTTATTTTCCGTACCTCCAAATTACGTCAGTCGGGTTGTTAACCCCAAAAGACGCTAGGGAGCGTTTTTATCTGAATCAGGTCAAAATATTTGGGTTGAACTCAAGTTATATCGGTCGTTTATTCACCTCTCTAGGTCGCGTTCGAGTTTCAAACGTGTTCCAGCGGTGGCTAGACGTCAGTTTAGAGTATAATGCAGATGTTATTTTGTATGAGTTTCCGCTCCAGAAAATTGAAAATAAACTAAAGGTTAATTTTTTTTTGTTAGGACAAAATCATCTTTAAAAAAAAGTTTATTCAACAAGACACGCGTTAAATAATTTTAAGCCGTGTTTAGTTGATTCCGTAAGAGTCATGGGGAGTCGCCCCATCTTGTCGGTACTCACACACTGACCTAATGATGGACGACCAACCTAAAAAGGAAATCCTACTTGCTCTGCAACAGATATGTCTAGCGTTTACAAATACGGACATTTAAATAAATTCCGTGTTTAACGTCGTGATAACGTAGACATGTTATGTCTGAGATATTTACGAGTGAGAGTTTAAAATTTGTTTAAGACTTTCGTAAAAAACTTCAAATTAAATGCAAAAAAGACAGATAATAGCTTCAGAAGGTAAACGGAGTTTTTCTGAAACAAGATTGATTACATAAACAGCTGGTAATTGCTTAAAATAAACACGGTAAATACAGCAAAATGGCTTCGTGATTTGAAAAGGGTAGCTTAAAAAATTAAAGGGCAACAAAGTTATGCAATGAACAATGAACATTATTCCCATTCAAAAGTTTGACAACTTCTAAATTTTGTTATTTCATTGTTTAGGTAGGCTTCGAGACAAGTAAATTTTAGAAAATTGCTTGGGCTTTTTAATGCAAAAGTTAGCTTTTCATATTTAAACTTCAGCTAATTATTATCAAAAAAGTAAAACGAACACTTTCAAAGACATCTGCTAAAAATAAAATGTTTATATTTATGTAGTTCCAAAACCTTCAACAATAATTCAAAGGTTCAAATCAAACGTCATATTAAAGTTAAAGTAAGATTAAACTAAGCTTTTTTTTCCACTTAAGAACTTACACATATTTTCTGTTATCAATAACGTTAATTGGTAATAAATACCTAACACCTTATATTTAACATTACATTTGAAGGCATAACCCAAAAATTTAAATTAAGTTTTTGCCTCCCAACACCCGCTGTTAAATAAATAACACAAAATAAATCAAACACCTTTAATAATAATGTTGCAGGATATAATAAATACATTTTCATTTGTGTATTGATTTATCTGACGATCAGACTTGGTTCGTGTGGGCGGTGCGTAGGCGCACACGCCATTTTTTTTTTCTGGAGACATTAGATTTACTAAAACTATAGGATGACCGATTTTGGATTAAATGTATACATAAATAACCCTTTTTAATTGATAGCTAATTCCAATATTAGCTCTAACTATAGCATCGACACTGACTTAAACTGATACTCACGTATATTTAAATCGATTACTTCTTTCACAAAAGCAAACAAGATTTAAAGGACTTCTTTTAAGTTAGCAAATGATCTTACAACCAAATAACTAAACTCAGTAGCGATGTGCCATCATGACAAATAAGGCGAACTTTAGGCTGTCGAATATTATGAGTCACTTCTGAAAATGGCAGTTAATGAGATCGTTTGTACATCCAAATTATCGGACGTCCTAACCGGTCATCGACCCCGCATGTGCTAAACTCAATTTAATATGCTAAAAGATCGCAAGCAGGATCTATAGCGCTGGTTCATAAAAATTTTGAAAACATAAACATGAATGATCACTTCAAAGCAAGGCAAATGCATGCGCCAGATTTACATTATGATCTATCAACATTATTGAAAGAATAATGTCAGGTTCTGTATTTTTAGAAAAGAATAAAGGTTCATTTTAAATTTTTTTATTAACTTTTGATCGTATTAAATTGTAGTTAATTAAAAAGTGACTTTGATTAAGTTTTCATTTTCATTTAAGTGTTTACATGAAACTGAAAATACACAAACCCAAATTTTCTTATTTCAAAGTAATTAAAAAATCTGATAGATAAAGTTGTACAATAGCTAAATGCATTCATTAGTCCAAACTATTCCAAAATAACGATCCATTTGTTCTTCTGCACAATACTTTCATAAACAGTTTAGATCTCAACAAACCTATAAAGATATTTAAGGAATATTACGAGCGTTTATGTCGCATTGTTGGTATGGAACCTCGTTCATGCCAATCAGAGCCCTTTGTGATGTCCACATTCAATATTACAAAGTCGACATTTCTGCTGACCGACAAAGACTGCGACGGAGAATCATAACTTCAATTTTGTTAAAAGTTGGTATACCGATTCGCTCTTGCTTAGTTTAATGGAAAATTATGACCGCGGAAAATTGTTTTGGAACATTTTAAAAGCTTGGCTTGGTCTGTGTTTCAATGAAAATGTATTAAGTAAGCGAAGTCTGTTACAATTTGCAATGTCAACTTTTATCTTTTTATTTGATGTTTGAATTATAACGTCCTAGAGAACTTCATTTGGTGATCTATGCTAAAATTTGGTCAGCTTTTGTACATTTAGAATATATTGATTTCACGTGTTTACCTCTCAGATCTCATGAAGACTCAAATAATTCGTCTTCGATTACGTAAGATTATTTTAAGAAGACAAATGTGTTGTTATTGAAAATATTTCAATGCATATAAACAAGGGAAGGACGCGCAAATTGCTCGTTCTTGTCAAGATGTCACTGCGCAGTGGTAATCGCGCGGCATGCGCCAGCGATCCGCACTGAAAGCTTTACGTCCTGTGACGTACTTTATTTTTTACACTTTTTCTTCTCGTTCCTCGCTTCTGTTGTCATTTGAAAATTACGTGTCATTTCTGTAATAACGGCAAGGAAAAAGAAAATGATGTTTTACTTACTGGTGTGCATTTTTATTATTTTCAACAAAAACCATTTTATTTCAAAGTTTCTTATTTATTCCAGAAATTTCGCAGCCAAAATCTAAATATACTTCTTTTACACTGTGCAAATGATAAGCAACAAGATCATTATCGGAGTTCTTATGAAAGTTGCAGCTAGCTAACGATGCACGAAGTCCTTTCAAAGGGATGTACTCAGCTATAAATGTTTCTGGCAATGACTGGGGCGCCGGCGGAAGTCCAGATTGACAGGCAGGGCGACCACCCCGGCCAGACAATACCGTCTTTATCCTATCACATGAAACTACAGCTCATACACCAACTCCTAAAGATCCGCCGATTTACACATATTAGTAACCCAAATCATTTCACTTCTAATATAAATAAATGTCATCACCTCTGTTGCTAAGTCAGATGGCATCGAAAACTTGTTTAACAAGTTATAAAATCTTCTTAAAAAGCCTAAGTTGTAGGTAAAGGCTTGATAATACTTTTTTAGGTACATAATAATGGGAGTTAGTGGGCGTAACTACTTATGCGGTGATTGAAAAAAATCGCTTGGCAATAATATTTTAGAAGATATTAAATTTAATATAGTATGGAATTTATGTTGTTGCTGTGGTAAAAAAAGGAATGACAAAGAGATTATATTCAATATTTTTCCTTTTTGTTACATTTATCCACGAGCAGAATAAAAAAATTAATATTATCTGCATTCATTATTTAATTTATAAAATATTTCACTACTAATGTTTAGCGAGGGTGATCTTATTACAGAGAAAATATTACTACGTGCTAAAATAAGTAGCTCAATGTTTTTTCGTCAATAAAATGGTATTAAACTACTATTAACGTGGCAATGAATCCTTCATTGAGACGGAGTTTAGTTGAGTTTTGTAGCATTTAATGCGTGACGGTGACGTACGTTTCCTACAACCTTGAGAGCGTAGTATCGGCGACGAGCACGCGCTAGTAAATAGCTAGATAGACCACGCTGCGCCGCCCGCACTATTATTAAACGAGTTCATTGGAACGTCTGTTTGCGCAATTTGTAGCATCCCAACTAAAGCATTCCAATGACCTTAGTTTACCACCGCGTGGTTCTTGCCGCGTCAAATGAAATATTGACCAGCTTTTGTAATCGACTATTATTAGTATTATTATGATAGACATTATCAAATGCTACATCAAACTTGGTGCAGATGTAACATTTGTCCAACAAGGATGAGGAGTATTGCATTTTGTTTGTTATGACTTCAGTTTAGGTGACATGTCATACATGTCAACCACATGCACACTTGTTAAAGCATCTATTCTAATAAACAGGGGCACCCCAAGGGAGTGTGCGTGGCGCATGCGCTGACATCGTCTCTACATGCTTGTTCATTCACTGCGCAACCGATTATTTTCAGTGAGGTACCTACTCAAACAACTTTTATATATTTTGGTAAATATTCAGAATGGACGCTCGATCGGCTTCGACGAGATTTTAAAGTCAAATTTGATATGAAAGTTTAAAATATCGGTGGATTCGTGCGTCCGGCGGCGGCGGCGCGGTGGCGGCGTGGGGCGGCGGGAGGAGGCGGCGTGGAGGTGCCGCGGCGCGACCGTCAGTCGGCGGCGGCTCCTCACGCGCGTCGTCTCGCATAACTCTCGCAGTGCCTCGCCCGTAGGTCGCGCCGTGTGCTTGCCATTGTATAGGCTTCGACGGCTCTCACGCTGTCGCGCGGAAGGTCGTGGCGACCTCGAGCCGCGTCGCGAGTCCGCGAGCCGGTGCTGCCGGTGCTCGCAGCCTCTGTGACAGTGATTCGGTGATTGTTCCCGTGCCGAGCGGATGTGCAGTGATGGATATATAAACAGGCACAAGTGCATACCCTAATCAAAACCCTTATTTTTCTGGCTCCGTGTTAAATCGGGTCGGCAAAATTGAGCCCAAACTGTATCTAGGTGGGTATCGTAGTTGTAACCAGTAGATGAAGCTCGATGCGACCGGCTGCTGGCAAAGGTGGCGTTGAATATTTATAGCGTGCGAGTTGGAAAGTGGCGACAAAGTGTGGGACGAGCCGCTTCAACAGAGCACAGCTGATTTGTTAGAGCATGAAAGCATAATTCCTGAATAGAAAACTGTATATTCCATTAATTAGCTAGCATGATTCACAGTAAGTATTATGAAACTCACAATAATAAAATAATTAATATAATTCGTTAAATCTGGGTCGACCTGTGAACTTTACTAGTGTGACACGTAGGTACTGTTGTTGTACGAGCTAATCAGACCAGCATGGCTGTCGCTGAAGCGGTGGAGTTACAAAAGCAACCTGATAGGTAGCCCCGGCCACCTACGCATTGGATCTAACATGGACGATTGTTAAGTCTACGATGTATACTTAACAACTGAGACTAATACCACTATCACGAATACCAATAATTAAATTCAAAACCATACCTATAAAATGTTTTATATGAATAGCCATTAGCATTGTGAAAGACTTAAAAAAAAATTCAAAATTCATCTTGAATACTGAAATATAAACAGTCTTCTTTACTCAACAAGCCAAGTAACAAAGGGTTTACATAAAAAAGAAGTTGAAGAGCTGATTTACTCTTGACTGCAAATTAAATTAGGCTAAGAGGGGAGTTCAATAAACATAAGCGAATTACACTAATACCGAATGCCGTTGGGTAAGCTGTTTATCCAAATAACCCTTTATTTTCTACTCGTTTGAAAAGTAACATAACCTCTACTTATTTGAATATGTGAAGGGTTCTAGAACTATACGACCGTCTGCTCAGTGGAACAGTGGCTATTATTTAAAGAAAAAACGTTTATCGAGATGTTTTAACAAAAAGTACACGAGTAGCCGTCAATAGAGGCATGATAGCAAATTACAATTAGGAATTTCGGTAGCAAATTCATTTACATAGGCAAAATTTTCAAATGAATATGTTTAGCCTACTATAAAGGAACATCGTAATGGAATATAACTCACTATTATAATACTATTTGGAAATTGTAACCTGAAAATGTTTACGAAAAAAAGGGCATTCAATTAATGCATTACAACAAGACAGGAAAACAATAATACAACAGCTAATCCAGCATGTGATTTCGGTGGTAAAGTAAAAATGTGCCGATTTTTAATCCAGGGCAAGGCCGCGTCCCGATTGTTCCGGCGTACGTAACTACTACTTGCGATACTCGATATTTACCTAAATTTACATCAAATTTTCAATGTTTTGAGCTAGAAATGATAAGTTCCCACCCTTCATTAGTTCACCAAATTGTCCCATTGTGGATTGGACTACTTCTAGGCTTCTGTCTGTGTCCACTTATCAAATCTGAAGAAACCCTTCTCATCCCGAGATTTATCATAAAATACCCACTTTAGAGTCTCAATTTCAGATACCTACTAGAGCCATCCGGATAGTTAACATAACGGAGTATTTATCGTAATTTATGGAAAATTACTTTTGGATAATATAACAAAGAAAGAAATAATAAGATGTAATGAATGTCCAATTAACTCCACACAGATAAAAAAAAAATTTTAATTTTCAAATAGTTTCCAAACATTTGTAACGAGCATTCATTATCACATGGTTGTAGCTTGTGTGTCGGGCCGGTTGCATAAGTCAACATTGCAGGTACAGGCCGCGGTCATTCACCTCTTCGTTTCCTAGGACCGAATTGTCTTGGACATAACGGGCTCCGAAATATGCTAGAGTTGCTAGACCAATAATATAAAATCCTTGCCACCTGTAGACCTTATATCATTAAGTTTCGCAACACGTTCCGTAACGATAACTAGCGTGTGTATCACATAATTTCTTTTAGCAAATTTTTGTGTTGTTTTTATTGGATGTATTCTCATTGCTTGTGTTTTTGAGTTTTGGTTTTTCATTAGGTATATGTTTATGTTTGTGTGTATGTAGGTATGTTTTTTATATGGATGTATTTTTTGTGTACGTGGTGCATGTATTTTTTGTTTTTCAAATGTATATTTATTTGTGCGTAGGTACTAATTTTTACAGACTCTTCAGTCTCAGGTCTGCTGGAATAGATTTTTATCGATAGTAAGCAGTATCTTTGTACATTATTTATAAGCTCTATTATGTATTTTTTGTTGTAGTTACAAAAACTATAAAATAAATAAATACAATAAAGTAACTTTTGTCATTAGTATATATGATCTTTTATTTTAATAGAATTTTACCTAGGAAGTTAAGTTTACGTCTGAGTTTTATATCATCTTTCAACCATAACTTTTTCAGCGTGATCAAGCATTTTAGTTCCTCTCACACATGACTAACATTAATAAAAGCATCTCAGTGTATCGTGACACGGGGCAGTAACGGGGAACCGCGAGGGCGTAAGCAAGAAACTGGGCCAGATCGCAGTTTATTTTGGGACCCAAATTGGAACACCGCTAAACGTTAGGGTTCCCGTCCCAACATATTTCGAACAATGTAAGGAATCGATCAATGTTGTATCGAATGCTGCGATATAGCAGCGAGCTCTTCCAAAAAAACATTTATTGTAGTCAAAGGAAAAACTGAAATAAATAAATAATTTAAAATATAATATTGCATCCGATTATTCAGATATTTTTACACACTTAGATATTATTGCTGAAATCAGTAAAGCAGTATAATGTCTCTAATCGCTTCGTTTAGCAATATTAGCTCAACTACTCGACTGTTTATGATGCAACTTCGTATGATGAACGCTAATTGGCTACCTTACTAATTAATTCTTAAATCGCGAGTAAAGTTAAGTGATATTTATGATAATTAAAGCTCTTTACTTTCTTCTCCAGCTACGTTAACTTAATCTTGATTACTATAATGACTTAATTCCGCTTATAAAGAGCTTATTACTTCTCGCTAAAGTAAACACATTCTTTACGTTAACAATTACATAAAATCATGATGACTTCATCAGGTAGTTATATTTCAGAAAACAATAATTTTGCGATAACATTAGTTACGACATGTCATTCAAAAAACATTTTAATTAAATATTGTTTGTTTCTTTTTATTAATAATTTATAACCTATTTATAAGTTGCAACACCTTATATAACGATATGTGCTGTGTTCCTTGCATGCAAACATTATTTAAAAAAATTACTGTTATATAGACATAGCCGTCCGTTTAAAATTCATATGAAATCGTTTATAAATCACAGCCAAAAGGCACAATTAAAACGTTAATGTATCGTAAAGCCTGTATCAATATTCAACAAATATAATAACTTGTATGGTTCTAAAATGCTCGGTGCTGTTTTACCGTAAACGATTATCATACAAAAAAATCGAGCACTTTCAGATCGAGGCTGGGCGTTGTGGGTGCATTCTTGAACTCGCTCACCCACAGGCGACCGGTCTCGAGCGCTGTACGATTACTCGCACCAGCCACAGGATTCCAATAGTCCTTTAATTCGTCTCGATTGTCAAAATCATCGGTCTCGACCAATGCTGTACGAAAAGCACATTCGAATGAAGACCCAACACGAACACTGAACAATGTTGTGTTCTCTTTTAATGTATTGACACGCATTATGGCTTAGAATTGGCGATGACCTCGACTATTATTTAGATGACGATCTTTGCACGGTTAATATCTAAATTGAGGTCAGTCAACCTTAGGCTTGAAGCCAATAACTCCGTATCAATCTTCCTTCTGATATTTACGAGAATATTCACGTTTTGGCAGTTGTTTAATAGTTACTTCTTTTTTTTATTTAAAGTATATTTTTTTGTGAAATTATAGTGTCAAATTATTTTTTTTATGGATCACGGATAATTGCTAGTCTATTTTATTAAACGACTAACAAAGTAGGTAAACCTCTTCATCAAGCTAAATATTGGAAAAGATGCTCAAATTCTTGGAAAACCGACATAAATGAAAATTGCTTAGAAAGTTGGCTATTTTAATACGACTCCTTAATACGACCCTGTCCTTATTACTGAAGCGAAAACTGGATAATTCATGCAAAACCGGATTAAATTTTCTTATAATTAGATATAAGAATGGGTGTCAAAGGCAATATCAAGTAAAGGAGTGACTTGCCTACTCGCTATCGATAATTGTGCTGCTTCATAAACCTTATTTGGCAAAGGGCGAGGTTAATATGCTTTGATATAAATAAACAAAGCTTGCAAATTTTGGATGATAACTTCATTTGTAAATCATTGTATTTTAATCATTGCAATTAAGTAAATATAAATGTAAACTGTAAAACCATTATTTTAAAAATACACTTCAAGTAAATTCAATTTCAGTTTATCCAAGAGGAAAAATAATAATTTTCTTTTCAAACTAAAATATTAACCAATATCCAGCAGCTTTGCTTCAAGTGAACTAAGTACAGTCTACGAGTTGGGTTGAGCGTCTGAGAGAGCAAGCCATGCTGCCCGGTCATCGACCGACATAAAAAATAAACAAAAAGACCTTGCAAGGAATTTCTTCGGGAGCAGGAACATGATGCTTAATTTTAGATTCTTTTAATAACTGACAACAGATAATTTAGAAAGAAGTAATATTTTAAGAATAATTTTTGTTCAATCAATGGTTAGGTAAAAAATATAAATTAGAATATAGAATAACGGATAATTAACAGACAATAATTTACAGAGCCCCTGAGTAGGTAATATAATATCTAAGTAATATGTTTTAATACTCAGATATTTTCAAAAGATTCTAAAGCTATTCAATTTTAAATGCTTCAATGCGTACCCTCGTATTTTCGTGGCATTTGATCTATCGTTGCGAAACCAATAGTACGATTGACAATGGGCCGCTAATCTAGACGCCGCATGCCGACCGGCCAACCTACTTGTGTACTGAACCGAAAATGGGCAGATGTGAAAACTGGTCAAAGCATATTCGGCTCGAGAACTGTTTGCCAAATTTCTAAACGCATAAAAGAAGTTGTATATTTGGAATAGTTTGGTGCGATCGTTTTTAATCAATAAAGGCTAAGTATTTAAGCTAAGGATCATTTTTGTCTTAGTTTTTGTCATATTTCTGTTTAAAAGTTCTTATTTTTAACTGATATCAATTAATACCAATTAGAACAATAAGAATGATGCTGAAAAAGTTGTTTTGCGATGCGGTCAGTCGACGTAATATCGATCGATTGCCTTGTAAGCGGGTGGTAGTGATCCACCCCGCGGAGTATTTTTGACTGTTCATCAATTACTGATGTAACTGAACAATTGCGCCATTATGATTTTAGTTTGTGTCTATATGAAAGCCTGTGACTATTCAGTTCTCAAGTTCTCAGTTCAAGTAGTAGTAATTTATATGTAATTTAAAAGGAATGAAAAATTGCAAAATTTTTTTTCCATATGAAATCTAACTCGGCGTTAAAATAATAATCCATACGTGTATGTATCACATTAACTCATCGACTTAAATAAAAAGTTCCTAAAACAACATAATCGTTAAACTTTTCAACGTGTCCCGTTTAAATTAAGAACTAACGCAGAGTTGTGTTACTTTTGATCCACTTAATATTTTATTAGGCCGTCTGCGCTAAGCGTGTCTCGTATAAGCAGGAAACTGTGTAAGTAGGGAGCTGGCTATTGATCAGCGGCCCGGGGCGGAGGAGGCGATCGGAGTCGGAGTTTTGGGGTCCGCCGGGGCCGGGGAGCCGTGAGGCGCGCCCGCAGAACCCGGTGTGTCCGCCGACCCGGTTCAAGGACAAGGTCTGCGCCCATTCAAATCCAAACACGTGCCTTCAAAGTAAATATAGTACTCGCTCTCGTTACGCCATACGTTCTGTAATAATCTCGCCTAAATGTCCCCTTTAATAAATAAATTCTTTGATCCCCGGATGCGAAAGACCGGTTTGCCACGTGACTTATTTGTATAGGAACAATTCTTATATTAGGTTACGAACATCAAATGCTAATGATTTCAAGAGGATGTTGGCCGTTTTATTAATTCAATATTGACCGCTTTACTATTATTTGATCTCAACTGGTTGATAATTACTATAATAGAATGTTTGCGATCAGCGATTAGAAATGGCAGCCAAGTAACTTTTTGAACAACAAACAGCAGCTTGAAACCAGTACTCAAAGCACCCCATGTACGTGTTTTCCTATATACATAAACATGGAAAAGCACAAAAGCCTCGCGGCGTCGCGTCGCTGTCAGATAAAGTTGCAGCTTTTCTTTTGCTAGACACCCTCATAGAGCCGCGAGTCAGCGAACCCAGTGAGAGAAAGGGAGATAGCACGATCGGCCGATCGTTAGCCCTGATCTTCAACGGGCCACAAACACAGGCCGACCGAGAGCGAAATTGCAGCCAGAATGCACCTAGCTGTGTTACTGACTTCGTTGCAAAACGGCCCACTTCCAAACCTACATTCATTCCAAACTCGGCTTAAATCCTTGCTAACTAGGTCGATTATCATATGCAGCACAGTCGAAACCGGTTATTTAGTTGGAGCAAGCGATTGTGAACGTTGCTGTTGCGACATAAGTTACGTTCAATAAATGCAACAGGGGAACGCAGTACGGCCGTATATTTAGCCCGCATTGCATGCTTCTATTGTGGGTGTATAGGTCGGTCGCACGCACTGCTGAACTACTCGGAGGGCTTCCTATTATCGATTTATGTTATTGTGTAAGACGCAAGCCAGTTCTTAGCGCATTTTTTGTAACCGATCTTTTTTCTTTGGTTTTCCATCGCATATCACACGGTTTCTCCATTGCAGAAATTGTTATCGGAGAAACTAGTCTCTGGGAGTATGGTGAAGCTTTCACTTGCAATTCATTTGGAGTGAAGTTCGAAGCGCTAGAATAATTATATCGATTGCAAATCTTTATCTCGGGTACATACTTATCTTGGTCTAGGACGGATGTAATTTGCACCAGATGAAAACCTATAAACTTATGTAGATATAATGCAATTTAGCTTGAGTATTATTTAGTGTAAATTTATCTACTACCATTTAGTACCTCGGCCTGCTTTTCAAATGTAGTAAACTAAATTAAAGAATGCAACATGTACAAAGAAGTGGACATTAGAACCCATTGTGCTAGGGAAATAAGCGGTCTCCACGTTCTCACAGTTCAATGTCACTACTTGAAATGATAATGACGCATTGGTTGTAGCTCGTAATGTCAATTTTCTCGTAATATTCCCTACAAAATTGCTGAGTCGGAAAATGTGACCATAAAAACTTGTCAATTATATATTTGCATACCGTGCAATCTAAATCTTACACCACAATGGCGACTGCTGTAACTTGACCATCTAATATCTGCGTATTTCACAACACTTAAGTAAAATTTTCTAAAAATAATGATAGTGCATTTGTGGGTAATAGTGCTCATGATATTTACCTTTCCCTCCCACCGGCCATAAAATGCATGTTTAGTGTTATTTGCAGACAGGATGTACTTAATAAAAGGATTGAAACAGGTGGATGCAAATAATATAACATGGCTACATAAAAAAATTGCCGTACACCATGCTAGGGTTTCCTCCGTTTACAAAGCTAATACGTACACTAACAAGCAAAATACGCCATCTTGATTCCCGGACCACGTGGTGAAAGAAAAACTTTCTACGCTGTGCAGTATACGTATACAGGAATGCATCTAAATATAGGCCGTAGTTGGGAGGCGCGCGCAGCCGTCGGTTGTGCGTGGTCAGGATTCAGCCCCCCTGCTCCCGCCACCCCGCTTGCATTTATAGGACTATGCAGGGTTGGCAGGAACCCTAACTCCCAAGGGCGTACTAAATCCTGTTAGTTACGCTTCGCTGAAGGCTAGTGTATATTTTGTTGGGAATATTAAAGGTAGATAAATTAAAAGAATTAACTAAATTATTTTTTTAAACCTAATTGTAATGCTAATGTTATTTGCTGAGAGTATCCTTTCCTTCAATTTTTTTATAAAAATTACGTATTTATACGTATTTTTAATTATTATTAAAAATACGACCATTTAAGTATTTTGGTAATATTATTTGTTCTTCGCTTAGATACACTGCGTCATTATTGTTTAACATTCTTTGTAAGTCCTATGTAGGTATTAAATTTCAATGTCATAAACATCTACAAACAACTTTCACAATTTAAATTCATTTAAATGAACATTTGTCATGCTCTCGTATTTTCGAAATGATTTACCACACAAGAATATTAATTTAAACCATGGATATCATAAGATCGTTAATTTTGAGAATAATCATTACAAAATTCACAAGAGCAAACCCAACGAATAATCCACCCTTACCTACAAACTTCAGGGAAGCCTTAAATCGATTTTTCATAGTAGAACCTACGTTTCAATGATATTGCTTACCCTGTTATATAAGGAGGGGAGCACGAAGGCACACAGCCGTGCGTGCGTGTGCGTTCCAGCGTATTTGCATACAACCGAACGAAGTGCATTCACTACATGCACACAGACTTTACTACATAAACTTCGTCTGAAGCACGGTTAGTTGGCCACCGGAATGGGTTTAAATTTTACGCAGTGTGATAGGTCAGGTTCGAATATAGAACGCCATAGAGCCCAAGTATAGAGCTTTGTAGAACGCTAGGAAACTAAAGACAAAAGACATATTTTTGCCGAGATAGAGGAGAGTTTTGATCGTGTATAACTTTTTGAGATAAATTATATTTCATTTTTTGACTTTTTATAATAAAACAAACAAATCTTTTCTTAAGTTTTCACGATACATACGTGACCACGGCAACTGCAAAGATGCCGAAACGTCGAAATAATAATTTTAAAATTAACCAAAATATACGCGATAATATCCGGTAAAAAGTGTTTTATTTAAAACAAACAAATTTTAGTTACGTATAAAATATAGAAAAAAGTAAATAAATATTATATGTGTAGATTTCCCTGAAAAATCTCTCCTCTTTAACATTTTTTTTTAATAACAATTGTTTGGTGTCTTTTAATTTTAAATTCAAATAACAGGAATTTAAATAATTTAAATATAAATAACGACCTCAACGGCTTTACGATTTTAAATATAATTTTGTAGAAACAATAATTAAAAAGGCTTCCAAAGAAATATTTATGATTTAATCTTTAATTACTTATGAAATTGCAAATCAAACTTAAGATTTTCGAAAGATTCGAACAATTCAAATACTAGAAAAACCAGTTTTCCAGAGCGTTGAATATAAAATGCATTCTCCGAGACATGCAAGTTGCACGATACATTTCAATTAAGATCAACGATAATAATTACAAGTTACAAATAAGAGTGTATAAAAACAAGAACTTGCTTCGCGTCGACTAGTCAAAGATACAGTGATACATTGCGGCCGCAAATACGAACGCATACTTCGAAGAGACGCTTCTACGTATGCGTTCGAAATTATATTTAAGACACGCGAAGAACATTGACTTGGTTTGCTTGTGTTCTATTGTGTACGCATGTGTGCAAGCGTCGGGCATACCTACTTGCGTAACACGTTTCAATGTGCTGTTGTGTATGTATTGTGGCCAGCTATATTATACCAGTCCAATGAATACTCGATCAGTATGTCAGCTTCAAACTCGAATATAAATTCAACTGAAGTTTTAAAAGTAGGAATTTTTGTAACGTGAAAAGTTATTTCAACGGTTTGTTGCCAAACGTTAATGGGGTCAGAAAGGTCGAAGCTATAAATAACAAATCCGGTTAAGAGCTCTTTTATTTTCTTGGCCTAATTTCAGGATACGTTTATATTTAGAATTTTCCCACAATTTTTTCTTTTTTTAATTGTTTGTGATGCGTAACATGTTTTGATAACCTACTAATTTGTCTAGCTACAAAGATTCTTAGGTTTCGAATACAGACTAAAGCTACTAAAGCATTGTGTAATTAACGAGCATAAGATTTCATTGGAGGACTTATTTATTGTTGAAAAAGATTCGTAAAAGACTGATTTCAGTTGAAACATACCCTACTAACTAATACATTATTCATTATCACAATAGGTTACATGTTTTTACATAACCACTCTTCATAGTTTCATCTTAGTTTACTAATAATACTTTTTTAAATCTGTAACTGGTGACTTATAATGTTGTGTTGTCATGTTTGACACGCACTCAAATTGTGTTAATTTTATACTAAGCCATTCAATATACATTTAACAAATTTTGCATGGTTGCTACAGAAACCTGTTTGTTTATGCAATTTCTTTATAATTGTATTAGTACAGGTTTTATTTAATTGTGTCCTTACACATTAAAAAACTATTTGACACATAAAGTAAGCAATACCGATATATGTGCAGCTATAGATCAACACAGTATTCTTTAATTTGTTTCAGATTATAACGCCGCCCCGCTGTTCGCCTCAGAAAACGCCTCCAGTGGTAAGTCATCAATTTAAAACCCATCATACACCCAAAAACCGAAGGGCCCATTCCCTTTCCCTCGTATATAACAATACTACAGTAGAAATCGCAATTACAATCGCACCTTGGCCCTTCAACAGTCAAGTCTCTACAAAAAGTGAAAGCACACACTGAATGTAAATAGAAACCAATGGTTACACAATCTTTATGCGCAAGCGCCTAAGACAGCGCGATAATTTCGTGATTACTATGATACTTACGTTTCTATAAGCGGCTATAGGTTGTTAACCTACAAAGATAGCGTTTATCAGCGCAGCGGCCTACATACTTCCGTAGGATATGTTTATTTCGACTATATAGGTTAGAATAATAAATAAAGTAATCAATTAGTTGTTAGACTTCGTACATAAGGACCGTATTTTTGCGTTTGTAAAGTGGCATTTTTCTTCAATAGAGCCGTATGCTTTTCGGCGCACAGGGTTCCGACAGGGTTTTTGTTGCACCGATATTGAGATTGATAAGGGTCATTTAGATTCATAGTAAAGTATTATTTAAGATAAATTGCTGTATATACTTATTAAATGATGAAAACCGAGCACAAGGTTGAGGAGGGCGATGGCTGGATCCCACGTTAACTCGTAAACGGGTACCGTTTGAGGGTGTTCGTCGTTTGGATACTTGGGGGGAGGGCCCTTGAGGGGACTTGCCCAGCTAACAGATTCAGATAAGAATAATTTTGTATAGACATAAAGAGACACTGTAAATTTATTTTGAAAAAAATAGACCTGTGAAGTCTCTTGCCAGTTCTTCTTCACGAAGGTTTTTCAGAACTGGTCATAGAGTCATGCTTTATTTGACGTCAATAAGAACAAGTAATTGTCAATGTTGAGAAATAAATATTTCATTTCATTTTACATCATATTTATCCTAGATACAGCGTGCCAGACTAAACTTGTTTATTTCATCGTTTCTTTATCAATAGTCAACAAATTACAATATAATTAATAAATAACATGTACGATTTATGTATTCTACCGTTACGGGTGCCACTTACCTACAGGTGGATCGCCAGCTCGTTTGCCGAGTATCACAAAGTTAAATAAAATACGAATTCAATCAAACCTTTAGTAAACTGAAACTACTGATACATTCAACCTTGTGGCTAAAGTTCTTGTGCCCTATTACAAACAGGCCCTTAATACAATGTCTGTCAAACATGACCCCATTAATTTCTATCAGAGTCGCAAAGGGTCAATAGTGATAAAATGTGAGACGTTAGTAACATAGTCCCTAGGAATTAATATCAAAATACTTCACGGTCTTATCAAATAATTTTTTTATAAAAATATTTGTTTATAATATTATTAGTAATTTATTCCAATCCAAATAATTGTCAAATAACAAAAAAAGAATTACACGCTGAAAACTACGTTCGATTCAAAAAAATTTGGTTTTATTTTTTTATTAAATAAATGAAGATTACAGGACCGGTTATACAACAAATATCTAGAAATTCGAAATGATGATATTTCATTAATACATTAATAAATACAATATTTCTATCATAAGAAAAAAAACAGGACTCATCATTCTTAAATACTAAACTCTCAAATATTATGCTTGTTTCAGTTATAACATAACAAAGAGATCTTCTCATTTATCTCCGCTTAATTCCTGTTACCTCTTTCTCCCTCTCCCACTTGCAAATACACGTAATAAAACAACACCTACACAATGAAATGTTTCATCTAAGCAATTGCTTGTGAACAATTCTACGTTACTGTTGCCATGGAAACCACACTACATACAACAAAATGTGTAGTACCATATTATTATTCTGTCTATTAACGAGGCTTCTAGTCTTAATAAGCAGTAAGCGAAATAAGTATGTTATTTTAAGTAGATTTTCCATGTAATTAATACATGCTTCTGGAAGGTCCACATCAGCACGAAACGCAAGTCGAAACAGACTAAGGCGCGCGTCTCTCTCTAACGTCGGCTTTACATGCTTGGTGGACCTCGACAAGTCAAACATGTAGATAGGCCGTTTGCCAAGACGTAGCAAGCATGTTAAGAAAGCTATTATTTACAATGATTTAACATTTTATAAAATTTGCATACCCGTGGCAAATAAAACAATATAATTGTTTGAGCTAAAAACAGTGTTTTATGAAAAGTGAGAATAATGTGAGTTGCCAAAAAATATAATCTATGTTAAAATCGAGTGGAACTTCCAGTTAACTGTAGGTATATAAATTTCTTGCGATTTTCTTGTCTTGTGGCTTCAGTCTTAAGCAGGCCGTGCTACATTAAAGAAACGTTTTTTTTTAAATATTGATATCCTGAAATAAGGAATGAATCGTTTAAGCTTTATAAATAAAATGTTTCTAAAACATTACCATTATAAAACTATAAATACATGGTAAACATTTCAATTTAGACAAAGCAATTTAGTAATATTCCAAAGTGCCTAGTTGCTATTTATACTAACTGTCATAAAAAAGAAAGTTTACTTTCTCTAAACTATAATGCCTAAAGTAAACTAGTTACTAATTTACAATCCTCAGAGAATGTATGAGCAACTATTACTTCTAATAACTTATTTTAAATATTTAGCTATTTATAATTGCTGATTTGTGGCAATTAATATTTTAGTTATAATAAGGCTTCATTTCAATTAATATTTTAGTTGTTCTGTCTTCACGTTAACATAATATTAATACTCTCACAATAACTGGACGATGCCCATCCTAGTTTATGTTACCTTGTTTTCTTCCTACAACCGTAATACGTGTACTGTAAAACTAAGGCTTCCCCAAGGATACCCTCGCCAGATCATAACCATACCTACCAGTGCCAAGAAATGCAAAAAAAAAACAAGAGAACCTATGCGAACCATCTACCACAAATGGCACATTTTTAACCTACTTTTGCTCAAGTAACAAATTACCATTCGTCATTCAATATCATATTGCATATTACATAATTAAATATTGCCAAATAACCTATTTAACACTTTTCTTAACTCACGTTTTTATTTACGACTTTGCTTAGTAAAATAAAAGTTCATTGACTTATATATTGATTTTAAATTACATGTCCGATTGTTAGTTGAAAAAGTTTGTAGGAAAATTCACTGTACATGTGACAACACGTTTAGCTGCTTATTGTTAATGATGTTTAAACAAACACTGCAACGAAGAATATCGATTTAAGAAGCCTTTGACTGTACACATTGAAACTCGGGGTTGTTGTCATATGGCCATCATTAAAAGTGGTTGAATTATAGATAGCGTTGAAAAAATTAATGAGTTTCGGCTTTTGAATCTTCTTTCTTACTAGTATGAATTTATAGGTTATTTTTGCTGAGTTTCTATAACTGTTTTTTGTTAGAACAAAGTTGAAACAATTGTGTTTTTAACTATATTCTAAACACCACAGCGCCACTCGATTTGTATGTGCATAATCCTGGGCGGAAATATTTTACAAAGAGATCGTATAACTTGTTGTTTAGAAACATCCGATTGTCGTTTATCAATTCAGGAAAATCACCAAGATTCTGTCTTGATCCTGTCTAATTCGAAAATAAATGTACAATGAAAAAAGTTACGGCTGCAATCAGAGATGTTAGATGGCTACTTAAGGCAACCCTAATTAAAAATTTTGCTTAGCAAATCTAGACTAGAAGAGGTAGAGATAAAGTATAAATACGCGCTAAGGAGCGCTTTTGACGTCTGTCCGTGCGGCTGGCCTGTTAGGAATTCTGCATTTATTCTTTCTTACTTGATTTATTTTCTATCTATGTTACTGTCTAACATGATCACATTGTCTTTCCTTGTTTTATAATATACGTTAAAATTATACGTTAAAACCATAACTGATTACTAAAACCTTTTTTACATAATTTAACATTTTTGGCATGATATTTATATATCATCCTGAAGATAAATGAATACTCGTTTTGGTTATACCCACACTACCACCCACGATAAACAACATTTATATTGAAAGTACAGAAATATCTTAGATTAATATAATCATAGATCGTCTTAACTAACCACGCTCATAACAATATATTGTATTCTGTTAAAATTAATAATTGTATCGGAAATAAAAAATATATGAAGCTTATAATTTAATTTGTTAATATTATTCTTTAAGAATTCAATGTTGAGATCTTTGTAATTGTATAACTATTGTTGATGAGTTCTGCGCTTCAACGACCCGTTTTTTAAACTGAATACTTATATGTTCTGTTTGATTGTTGAATGTTGAATGTTTTGATTTCTACCAATAGCTACACAACAACCAATAAATGCGACTATGACTGATTTCTTTGGCATGCCTTGTAATTTTTATCAAATCCGAATTCGCTGTAGAAAAGTTTGATCATTCTTATATAAAATATAGCGTCTTTGCATTGAAGCCTTTAGCGAGCCAGTTTTCTTTAGGAGGGCGGGCAGGCTGCTCTCTAATAGTCATTTATACCACAGAAAAATAATGACAAATAAATAGCTTTACAAAAACGCTTTTACGAGTTATCCTGTATGTCTCCTTTTAAATCTGTTTCGGGCAAATTATGTTACGAAAGGCTGTAAAAAGTTGCTCATTTTGCTTTTTTGCTTATTTTATAACAGAATAAGTTGTCACAGAGAGAATATGTTACTTGTGTAACCCAACAATATACATACGAGTAAGATTTAATCATACTACAACGGTAAAAATTCCAATTAAAAGTAATGAAAACCACAGCATGAAGTATCCAAATTTAAAAGTATAATCAAAATGCATTGATGTAATACTTCTAAAATATATAAGGTATATAGCATACATAATTCTTCTTCAAAATTCATTTGACACATGGAAATGTAACCCTTGACTCATTGATACAAGGGTGAAATCTGCATGTAGTGAGTGTGGAAAGAAACTTAAATGTATTGAAATATTGCTATCGATGCATCATTTACACGTGATCCTACGTCAATAGAACCGTTAAATTTTAAATATCTACGGTTTTTTAACTTTTCGGGTCTTAGGTGAAAGATGACTTTATATTTTTAGTTATTGAGATCACATTGAGGTCTTTCTGTGATACTAGGCCACAAAGGCCGGTGAAATTTGAAAGGCTAATAGGGCCATAGATAAACTGTCCATTTAAAAAAAAAACTTTTGAAAGCGTTTTTTCTTTACATGAAAATTTAATGAACACTAAAATAGTACTGGCGACTTAGGTTGTAAAGCAGTTTTACTTCTAAGAAGTGTCAACCATATAAGTGATTGTAACAAATTGTGTGTATTAAGATACAACAAATTTAAACATATCCTCATAAATATATCAAATCCTCTCCATCAATTCTAGCCGCCATATTCCTGTGAAAGCAAACAATCATTTGTATTCGATATGAACTCACTTTATTGTTACAAATGAAGTTAGCTGTTTAAGAGCTGTCACAGAATAAATTAAAGGACAAACACACTCACGATCTTCCATTATGTTTTATCGAATGGTATCCATTAGTGAAACGAGGCGAGCTTAAAAGCTGTGTTTTCTTTGAAACATATTTGTGTGTTGTAGGTTATTTTTGTACTTATTCTGGCTTAATAATAAATGATTACCACTCGTGTGGCTACATTTGATAATTATTTGTTGTAAGTCAACTCAAGATTTACTTAACTAACATGTTCCGGAATGTGTTAAAACAAGTTAGGTATTATTTTACTTAAAGTTGTGTACTGTTACTGAATTTGCATATATAACTTTATTAAACAGATATTTCACTTATAACATACTAGTACATCCACGCAATTTCACTCAAGTATAGATGGTTCAAGTCATACGTGCACGCAGCTCTATGTTTGCTTTGAGCTTGTATATGTAGCAGGCGGATGGTTAAATTATTGATGGTTAAAATTAGACATTCGACTAACCAGCTAGCCATTTTCACTATAATTAAATAAAGTTACGGGATTCTTACCACGATTTTCGTTCCAGCCCGCGATCGTGGTACCGCAACAGCATCGAAATATCAGACGCGCGAAATAAAACGAAAGATCGTGGTAAGGGTCTTTATTAGATTATGGTGAAAATAACCGCGATAGTTTAAAACAGTTATTAGCTAGCCGTTTGGTTGAACTTTTTATGCTTTATTTATAGTCTTCAATTTTAAAATTGGCGTTTTGCCGCGTGCCTCTACGCGTTCACTTCAAATCACAAGATATCATGTAGTTTATGTAATTAGCAAATCGCATATTTCTTACCTTATAAATAACTATTCAACATGCAGCTAGCCGGTTACTAAACAATCAACCAAAGGCCTAGCTGTTTAGCTGAATTATTTAACCATCGCAGTGACACTATACAGCCAAGTGGCGCCAAGTGGCGTAGAGCGTAGTAGCCCTGCCTCATACACCGGAGGTCTCCGGTCCGAGCCCGATTGGGGCATTTACCTCATTTGTGTAATGAACACAGATGTTTGTTCTTGGTTCATGTTTGTTTATATTAATATATGTATGTTATTCTGGTTTCCCCCAGTTCGTTGTAAAGTCATACATGACACAAGCTCTCCTTCTTTGAGGCCAAGTAGTTTGTGTGTTTGTCTGGGGATTTATTATTATTACAGTAAAAACAATATCTAAAACTTATTTATTTATAAAATTACAACATATGATTTATACAGAGACCAGAGAAGTTTCCATACCAAAAATTAAACACTTTAACGAGAAACACGGTTACACAATACATACGAAAATAAATATAAAATCAAATAACTATCCAGTAAAATGAATAAAAATCCAGTAAAATATCCATTAGTCTTAATGTTATAATAAACAACGCTAGTCCTTACACTTAAAGCTAATATTACCTCAATCGTCTGTGTCTCAATGTTATAATTTACAGCTACAAAACTTTCGCCTTCATCTTAACTCAAACGTTTACAAAAAGTTCGAGAAACTGAAGTATTTTATGTAAAGATTATGAAGCTTTGCCCCGACGAACGATTCATTAAAAATGGCTGCTGACTTAGAAGTTACTTAGTAACTGAAAAGTTTCTCAATTAAAAATAAGACTCTCAATTTTCAAGTGTACTTTTTGTGTATATCTTTAACAAAGAAAATGATTTCATTAACGGTTTTTGTAGGTAGGTTTCGTTTGATCTATGTTTTGACAATGAGGTTAGTTTTTTAATTTGTCTAATTATTGTAGTCAGTTGCCGTGGTGTATTCGATGAACCTTTTTGTGAAACATAACAGTTTGCCGAAGAAACTAGGGTAAAATCCACGCAACTGATCATGCAAGTTGTATGGGATGACCAAAAAGTTTTTCATATTTCGACCCACGTTTTTGTACGTTGTTTAGTTTCATATATAGATCCTCTATGCCAAACTGGTTCACTGACTCAAAGGTTACCCTGTATAATCAAAACCAAGCTTGTTACCGAATGTGTTCATTGATCTAATATAACATAAGATTATAAAATAGTGGCCTTTTTACATACAGGTTTCTATTCAATATTAATTAACTTTAATAATAATTTGAAATAACTATGAAACTATAAAGATTTACAGCTGGATAAATAAATAAAATCACATAGTTACACATATAGGTATCCAAATAATATAACATAAATAGAATGGATTTTCGTTTATATTTCAACATAAAGACACAAAATAAGGAATGAAAATTACAAAAATACATAAAATATGTTGCAATAATTTCATGAGAACTGCACTAAACTGATATGTTCTCATCATTCATAATAACAGTGTCTCACATAAACCATTGAGTACAAAACAAAGAACAACAAATCTATTCGTGAACACAGAAACGTAAAACTACGTGAAACCCACTAAGTATTTTCCTCGTGCCGATATTAAGTTCTAACGCCGTAGGTAGGGTATTTATACAGGTACGCAGTGTAGACGCAAAGTATCGCTTACATGTAATGACATCCTACAACGTTACGGATAATATAATGTAAAAATACGTATTCGTCGATGTCTCATATTGTCATTATCATGAGTTCAACGCCTTTAAAGATAATAGGTGTTTTTACGACAGGCAGGGTGACCCCACGAAGGTAACCTGAGATTTTTCAATAGCCACGACTTTCAACCAAACACAGCAGTTAGTATATTGCGAAGCATTCTATTTTTAGCAAGGATACTGACAGTAACAGAAAAATACTTAAGTAAAGTGAAAAATACTTTGTCTGGTTTAATGCAGATTCTAATTTTGTTAATGAGTTTCGTATCTGCGGTTTGTCAGTTTTCTTTTGGTCTTATTGTTTTTAAGAAAATCTGTTCTGTTATCTGCTTAGTTTGTGATTATGTAGATAAAATATGTTGTAAACCATATAATAATTTTTTCACAGGTTTTAAGTAACAATAAAATTTAAACCTAATTGAAATCAACGTACTGATACAATCTTAATTTTGTTGTACTTCATGTGAAATATATGAAAGGAGCCCAAAATAATTAAGACGAATTAAGATAAAATGCATTTTTTGGTAATCTTTTACTAGGAAAATGCTCATAAAATATAATTCACGAAAGAACGAGAAATTCCTGAGTCCAGGAAAGGTCCATGCCACGCTCGGGCACGTCATTTACGAACGATCCACTAATATTAAATAAAACTCCTTTACTGCTTAAGCCTCCACACACTCTGGAACCACTTAAGCATTCACAAAAATCATTTTGAAATCTATATTGCAAGAACACATAGAACACCAAATCTATGGCAGGTATGTCAGAGATCAGGCAGGTCATGTAACTGCATTACGTTTAGGCCGCAGAAGGGCCACAGATAAGAAACATTTTACAACACCGTCTAGTGTAGAAGTGTTAAATCGGTTATATATCTTACTTTGTTAATAGAACCTTATGTTCGGCTTGATGGTTAAAAGTAACTGTGTCCGTGGACATAAATCTTACAAGACTTATTTAAATGTGAAAAATGCAGTATACACTGCTTATATATTACAGCGACTTATAAAATATATTTTTTAAGAGTTTCATGTTTCAAAGTTTAACGTATGAATGACCTTAATAATCAAATATATTACTTGAGCTTACGTTTTAATACTTATTTTATAGCCAGTAAGATCAAGTTTAACAAATCGATTCTCATAAATTCTCCTTCGTGACTCAAACGGGGGGCGCGCCAGCTTAGTTTGCGGCTCAAACTAGTACTAATGAGAATCATCTGATTTAACTGTAAATATGTATTCTATTTTGCTTAATTCAATACAATTTTTAAGTGAAATGAAAGGAAGATGTGATCTTAAACAATCGCAAATCAATCACACCTAGTCAAAGGCACCGAAACATCGAGAAGTAAAAACATTAAAATGTAAAAATAGAATTAAACGCGATTCACTCCGCTGAAAAAGTGCTTTTTTAATTATTTTTCTGCTGTTTCTATGAAAGCTATACATTTTAGTAATAAATAACATAAGACAAAAACCTTTAATCAAAATAGTTTGAGCATTCACTTGTTCAAACTCAAACTTAACTCTCCATCGGTCGACCACGATTCCCGGGCAAACTCTTACCCACCCAGACCAGGCGCACCAGGCTTAGAAACGGAAAGTATGTAATCAGTTCAAGTGCACGGTCGGAGTTGACCGGGTCACAGCATCCCCGCACCCGCAAGTAGGTTAACGTACGTAAGATGGGTTAAGTAAGTTCGGGTGTGAAAAGGTAGCTTTGAAAATAACAACAGGTTGCTGGTAAATATGAAAGCGGGCTGGAGGGTTAAAAATACTTGAAATCATTTTAAGTTCAAAGAATTAGTTAACCTTCTCCTTTGTTAGCTTCATTTTTTATAGCTATCAATTAAAGTTGTCGAATCAATTTTAATTATTTTTCGGGTGTAAACTTTTTGATCGTGCTTAATACAAAGATAATTTTTGACATGGATTTTCCTAATTTCTAATAAGATATGTAAGAAACGGTTAATCTTATTGAACTTTGAACAATACATTTTATGTAAACGTCACGCACACACGATTTACGGATCGATAATATTTAAAATTCATCAAATTATTCATGAATAATTCTAAGGACAACAATTTAGAATACGAGTGTATAGATCCTATCCTTGTTAACAATCATGTTTACTTGGTAATGTAAATATTTAATCAACTAGACCATTCGTTTTCTTATCATTTTACAAAATAACTTTTTTTTTTTATATATTTACAAGTAGGAAAATTTCAAATTAACAGTTGGCAAAAGAAAAGCTAGTTAAGCAAAGGAATTAAAGAGTGAACACACGCCTACATTACTTTGTATATAGGGCCACTTTGGCCAAAAGACTGGCAGAGTTGGCGCGTTGGATCGCTTTGGATAAACGTTGAGCAAAATAAGGTCCAGCCATTCGTCAATCGTTATTAAATTTCATTTAAATGTCTATGAGCACACTAACCCCAGGACCCCCTAGCCTAAAAAATACAGCCATTACCTAAATGTTAATATTTCCTACGCTTCACAAAACCATACTTGAACAAAGTGAGCACTGAACTAAAACATCTAGCGAAGCCGTAGTGTGAGTTACATTATTGATGAGTGGCATAAATACGTTAAATTCTCATTTTGTCATAAATATTGTTTACACAAGAAAATTTCACTTAAAGTCCATTATTTGTTTACGCCGAGATGAGACGGCGGCGTCACGCGGTGAGATGACACGCTGCGTGTCAGCGATGCGGCGGAAAATTTCTCGGAATAAAAAGCAAAATTTAGTAAAATATCGGAAATTGCGGTGCCAAATCTATCGTAGGACTGATAAACAATGTGGTTGTCTTTAATCGATATCTTATTTAGGAAAATTGTTATAAAATATTCCGCATTTATACTTTTGTCCAGGCGTCTTCAATGAAGTCAATTTACAAATTATAATTATATATACATAGTTAATATATTATTATTATAAATGCAACACCTACTTGTAAACCCTTCAGTTTTTTGATGACCCGCATATTATAAACTTAAGTATATGCATCCTGTCTTTTGAGTTCGTGAGTACTTTAGCAAAAACTACAAAATGTGAGCAAAACCTTAACCGCTTTAAACTTACCGTCGTTCAATTCAAGTAAGTTTTGTTTTTTGTAAAAAAACGCATCCTTCACATAGTCCGTCATCACAAAGCATAAACAATCATTAACAAATCACACTCGCACTTAAGTTTAACTTTATTCATAATTCTCACAAACACAAAATGCCCTCCCACTGACACTCACAGATAAAACATACCTGACATAGATCTGATTCATATCTACCACAGGACTGCCAGTGCGTATCGATTGCGCAAAGTAGGTCACAGACTTCGGGTCAAAGGTCACGGGTAGGTCACCGGGCCGGGTCAGCCGGCCTGGATCCCGAACCGGCAAGGAGAGTGGTGACGCAGGTGAAATATCTGAACTAGGCGTTCAGTGCTGCTCGTAGGTCGTATATGTCCTCAAGCAAGGATATGCAAGCCCAGTGTGGGAAGATGTATTCTGTATGTATGCAAGTTAACAGTTTTATTGTCAAATAAAATAAAATAAAATCTACAGTACAGATGAAAATAATGAGCGTACGTACTTGTTTTTTTAAGTATTTAAGTATTTTTTAAAGTATTTTTACATCTTCATCTCCTTACTTCGCTCCTAAATATATCCGAAGTTTATTTGTTATATGAATCTTCAGTGTATAAAACAAAATTCTTTACTATTTGTACTTTCATAGTAACTAAGGTGTGATCGTGATTGTATACCGGAGAAAGAGAAATGAGCCAGTATTATCAAATATATAGGAAGACATGATAAATCTGCGCATTTAAATAATCTTAGAATACTACTTTTTTGCTATCGGCGACACCATATCCAAATTGTAAAAAAACATAGATCCCGTTTTGGTAAGTAGGTACCACCTTTAAGGCTGACGGCCGAGTTGCGTCAATAATAGTTGCCCTGCCTCATACGCTGGAGGTCACAGGTTCGTGCCTGGTTGGGACATTTCATAGTGTGATGAACGCAGATGTTTGTTCGCAGATCATGGTTGTTTATTTTTGTATATGTGTGTTAATTCTTGGTTTCCCCATTCGCTCTACGGTCATCCATAACACAGCTCAGCTCACTTTAGGGCCATACAGTTGGTGTATTTGTCTGGGGATTATATTTTATTTACAATTTATATTAGGTACAGAATAAATAGAAATAGAGAACCCACAATACACAACAGTGAAACATTTCAAACAAAACAAGCGAGCTGAAGAATACAATTTCCGTTTATTCTCAACGTTTTTGCCCTTTGTTTGCGAAGTTTTAGCAATAAAAGAAGCAATAAACACACAATATTGCCACTATGCAGGATTGGCTTTGTGGTCAGTTCTCTGTTAAGTTTTAGATTTATTCACCATTCAAAACACCTGTTTTTTAAAATGTTAACAAAGTTACATTTGCCTTTAGGTCGGAACGATTCTTTGTGAATTTTATTTTAAATTACGATAAATTAATATTATTCTGTTTAGCTCTAACAGAATTATATTTATTTCATAAAATAATTAGACATGAAAAAGTTGCTCGCTAAACTTGTGTCTTAAAAACAAACAATTAAACACACTAGTGAATTCTGAACAAATGATTGAGATTATGTAGAGCACTCGACCATTAATCGATTAAATTTAACAAAAACGAGTAAATTAATAGAATTGAGGATCGCTGTCATATTTAACTGCAATCAGATGAGAGAGTTTAGATACCTTAAGCGATTTGTGAACCCAGATCTTTTCTTATTCCACGATGCGAGACTTATAAAAATCCATTAAGGAATATTTAAGAATCGAAAAATTCATCACACAATGAATGCCCCGGCCAGGTTCGAACCTGGGACCTCCGGCGTATGAGGTAGGGCTACTAACCACTACGCTACTCGGTCGACAAAAATAGATTATCAACAGTAAAGAAATATTGCAGAAGTAAAGTATGTTTACAATCAATAGTTTTCTAGATACAGCGATGTGTTTCCTTTTGGCACTTTTTTTTGCCTTTTCCCATTGGCACTGAACTAGTGGAAGCGGCGGTGTCATCAGTCCAGTTCTTAGATACTGTGTGGTTTGCATTTAACCAAGTCTCGTCAGTGAAAATAACATTTGACCAACCTGATATCTTTTTGGCTTCGCTCAAAAATTCGCAGCGAGCCATAGCAACGTCGTGACGCTCCATCAATATTTTACGTTTGTCCGATTTTTTATAAGAAAATCCAATTTCTTTCAAAACAAAGCTTAATGACGATTTTTGGCCATGGAACAAACCACATTCACGTAAAGAAACAACAAGTTTTTTAAGTGTTGGAATTTCTTTGCGCAAGTAATGGTCATATATATGATGGCGAATAGCATCAGCGTTGAAGTTGACAACCGATGTCAAACGACGTGGTTGGCGTTTTTTCTTCGGCGTACGAAGCTTATTTTCCTGCATGCCTCTTGTACCCGTAAGCTTCGGTAGTAATTTTTGAAACAGTAGGTCCACTAATTCCTAATGCGGCCGCAACACGCTCTCGCACTAGCGACAGTGGTAATAGCGGGCCACCATTTTGATACTCTGCTTCAAAGTAATTACGAACCTTGAGCACCAGTTCTCTCGCCTGCCTTTTCAGAACAGATCCTTTCGGCATTTTGATATTTGTCAGCCGGGCAGCAATCAACACGGAGGAACACAAAATAACGTATGGATTATGTGAAAACACTCAGCGAACAGAAATGTAGTGACTAGCACGACCGTCTTGTTGCGAGTGACAGATTAAAACAAACACAAAATGGCGGTAGGCCATTGAGTGTTCCCACCTTAAAAAAATATATTTGAATGTTTTTGTTGTAATTATCTTTGTTCAAAATATAATAATATGCGATCGATATCATTACTTATTTGGTCACAACACTACATTATATCAAATTAGAACTGTCATCGAGAAAACAAAGAAATGGAAATAGTATATATATAATAATTTTCATCATCACATTTACGAATCTACATCCAAGTTAGATCACATGTTCCTAGAATTACCTTTCCCACATGTTTAGCATTTAAACAGTCCATGCAATAAAACAGAATATTTGGGCAGTAACAAGCAGTACTGTACAAAACAAGTGTGGATTTGACCCACTTCCACTTGAATTGTTGCAAATGAATGGTTACAATTTTTCGACACACCAAATTTAGACAACTTCATAAAATTCTGCTACTGTTTTAAGTATGATATAAATATGAACTAAGAAAGAAGCTCAAAATATATGAATTACGTTCAAAATATGTAGATTATTTATATATTTCTATGAAAATACTATTTTTGCGTTGACGAGAGCGATGCCGCGGTTTAAAGATGGACATAAAATTGTGTTTATCAACATTTTTCTCTCAAAAGAATCATAAATATCCTAAATTAGTGAAACAACATATACGTTGACATTTTAATTTTGAATATACATCAGCAACTTCTGTAGAATAACCGAATCCAGTTAAAGCAAACAATGTTGCAGAGAATATATCTGCAGCAGCGTCAGTATTACCAAGTGTTTTTAGTAAACAAACATTAATGCAGATGGAAGGAAACTTGCCAGATTTATGGCTACGCTTCTGTTTTCGTTTCATTAGCTGTGATATAAACGTGATACCAATTCTGTTTATTTATTTTATTGCTCCGTGATTCAAATTTCAAATGGAATTAACGTTTTGATTGAATATTGAGATTGACTGATCACATGTGATTGATTTGATCGAACATAGTCGGGGATCGGAATAATGTAGTCTTGCAATTTCAATTAACGTAAGGACGCTACATATTTAAAATGAGATTTTTGATCAGCTTTTACATTTATTCGTATATTTAAGGAGCTCAACGAAAGATGCTGCTTGGTTTAGAAGGACTACAAATAAACCGACCAAATGGCCAAGGTCGGCCTGGTGGTTTCGCTGATATGGTTTACGAAACTTCAACAATGTCAGTAAAATTAAAATGATAATCCACTTAATCTTTATTTTATTATTTTGATACGAATTGGTATCAAACTTAGTACTTTATTGTTAGTATTTTTAACAACATTATTTAAATAAGTAATTGAAGCTAAATAAAAGCAACAAAACACAACAGAGCAAGCAATCTTTAATTTGGAAAGTGTAAACAAGATGGTTTCTGTCGAAATTGGATACAGTTGTGAAAGATATACGAAAACATTTCTATTGAGAAACGGTTCATACGATTGATCAGTGGAAATTGTTAAAAGCTTTATTGGAAATCTTGATTCAATTCGCTCTCAACACTTTTGTGTCTATTTTTAGAGAAATTTCTAAGGATAATGAGTAAATTGAGTAAATATGTCTGGCAGACGAGTTTGTGTAGGTTTCTTTCTAAGACCTTGGAAAAATTATTTCAATCCTGACCTACGGCAACAATAATGAAAGTGTAGTTTCTGTACTTTATTGTCGTTTCTCTCCTTGATCTAGGCACTGTAGGCTATAGTTTTAGAACAAAGGAAAAAAACCCTTATTACCATTTCGTCAGATTTTAATTTCGAATGACATATTATTGAGAAGTTACTGAATAATTTCTAATGATCTGTAATTTGATCTTCATTATAGGACCGGTTACGAAGTTATGATTTATTTAATTGTTTTAGTCATTTACTTATAATCAGTTTTATTTTCACCGTAGTAAAGAAATCTGTAAAATTTGCGCCACTAATTACTAATTATTTTGTAAGGCTCGTGGTATGATAGCTTTAGGTTTTGGGATAAGCATACTATTTTTTATGTTATGTTTTTTATATTTATAAATATAAATTTTGTGGGTTCGTATTTTAGGTTATATCACCCATAAATAACAGCTCGGCAACTTTGGCGCTCTACAAATTTTTATTGGGGACTTGATACTTATTTATATCAAGATAAATTTAAATATGCAGTCATGTTTATAAAAATAGACTCAAATAATACAACAACTTAAGCAGTTACGTTAAATGAATTTCTAACCTTCCATTTATGGAAACTTCAAATACACAAGCAAGACAATATACTAAAAATTTTGCATAGTTCAAGTACTCCACAAAGTATCTACACAGTTTATTTCTTATTCTGTCTTTCCAAGTGTTTGGATGCAGTGTAATTACACGTGGAGCCTCGGAACGTACAAGAAACCACGTCACCTGAGCCGCCGCCGCCGCCGCCGTCGCCGGCTCCCCGCCCCTCGGTAGGCTCGACGCGACTGACTACCGATAGAGTAATAACGACAAATTTGTAATTAAATCATCAAATAAATTTCCTAAGGCACGCTCTGAAGAAAACAAGGCTTGATTATAGTGGACAAAATACATCAATCAATCCAAGTGGATAAAATATTATTTGGCGAAATTATTCCCATTTTTCCCATTTTTATCCCATTTTTCCATTTCCCATCATGAGATTATCGGAGAAATAGATTCAGCGGTTGATGAATAAATAGATTATTGGTAAATTTTAACTTCCATTACATGATAACGCTTCTGTAACTTAAACATTCACTATATAAGTACGTGTATAAGTTACATGGAGACTATTGTTTTCTATTTTTATGGTAAATTGAACAATCACTAGATTCAACTATTTTGCAACATAATCAAATTGTACATGCAAAGAAATTAAGCTACTCTTATTTATACACTTAGATACGGCATTCTCTTACAATACCATGAGAGTCAAATAAAAACAATAGACCCATTTTCTTCCTATACTAAAAAAGGTTGCACATCAAAATATAAATTAGCAGCTAACATAGTCACTCCACTCGGTACAAGCTTAAGTTTCTGGCTCGAAAACGAGGGCGTCAGATCGATAGCACAACGTAGACACAACAACCGACGCGCTGCATGCCTCATGATCAACTCCTGTCAGTTCAGGGAGTTCAGGATACATGATGTCAGGAATCTTTAAGCTTGGTGATGGTTCTGAAAATTTACGGAGCTGTGTATATGACTAGGAGGAAAGTAAAGGTGAACACGTGGATTACACTTTTGTTCTTTAATCACACTTTCTGACCTAAGTATAGCTGAGAATTACCGCATATTTGAATTGTTTTACAAATACCTCTTAGTTTATCTTTTACGAGCTAACTTAAACATCATAGTATCCGATAGTGATTCTTATGACACAGAAATGTTTACATCTGTCCCAGCACAAAGTAACCTCAAGTTTCACACGCGTGTTTACTTCTTTCCTACAAAAACTGATGTTTTTCAGCATTAATTCCACGATGGCGCACATCAATCTCACTCAGGGCAGTATTACACACATTATGTATTGTATTGGCTTCATTATCAATTTACGCGGGCATCAGGCTGTGACGAATCTTGTCATGAGATGACGTCATCGAGCAAACTCAACTTATAGTTAATAAAGCATCCACAGCTTTATTAACTATAAGTTGAGTTTGCTCCATGAGAAAATCAAAAATGTAAGAATGCTGTTTTACTTATACTTAACAAGAGTTTACTTAAAATTGATTCCCACAATGCCCTAAAATTTTTTTTTGTAATAACTCACCTTTGCTTTACTGAAATCCGTCTAAAAACCATATCTCTTAAAAACTTTCATGATAGATGTCACGTATCCAAATGGATTCGATATAAAACTAACAATTTCACTTTACTAACATTGGGCGAAAAATAATGATCCCTTTTCCTCTGTATAACTTAAACCCACACAAGATGGTTGCCTTGGAAATAAAATGAAATTTGATCCCCAGAATCAAATTTTGGCCGTACTTTGATCCATTTGATCCACATATGACGTAAGTTAGGCGTTGCCTCTGCTTTTTATTTGCTTGGTTATTGGCTGCTAATTCATCGTTGGCTTACTACTATTCGCTACGTCACAGGAAGACTCCATCATTTAAAAATAATTTGTCGCTAAAGAAAGCAAAGAAGTTGATATATTGATTCATAAGCCGTTAAACGTAACTTTGATTATGATGTAAAGAGAACACGGCGCAACAACCTAAAATACTTGAAGGTCAATTTGTCATTCACCTCACAGCTAACAATAGCAAACAATGAAAATTGATGAACAAATGGATTAGAACGTCTGTGCTAACATATATTGATTATACGAATACAACAGCGCGCTCTACAATTTGAATGTTAAACGATTAGAATGATATACATTTTTTTTTTTCATTTTTTGCCTTAGAGTTTTACAAAAAAGCTAAAAACTACTAAGCATATTTGTAGTAAAACATTAGTACATAATCATAATTGTTCATTCTCAAATAAAGTTGTCGAAACACTAATTAACATTGAACGAATTCATAAATTCGTAATGAATTCTCTTCAATAAATAATAATATAGTAAAAATATCGAATTTGTATAAAAATTAAGATTGAAACCAATAATTATAAATTAGAACTTGTAATTACATTGTTAACTTAAGGACCTCTGGCGGGATCTTCAAAAATTAGATTTCTATTTATTACCGTAATTTATTAGTCTGATTCGCAATAAATTAATGAATTTTATTACATCGTTTGATCATAAAGTGTTCGTTTTCAGCCACATAAATCATTGGGATAAATCTCTAAACCTACATTAAACGAAATGTAATTGAATCTTTTTTTTTAATTAACGCATAAGGCCATGGACCTTCATTCATTGCGAAACATGGAGATTAAGATAAAGTATACAATTAGGAAGGTGCCTATCCTTTATTAGATTTGCCATGAAAAAACCCAGGTTGTAATTTTGCAGGCTTGATGGTAGCAACTTTTTGTGCTAATTTGTGACTTTTACAAGAGAAAATCTTTTATGTTGGCGCCATTGTCGAGCCAAGACGAATGACTGCAAATGTGCAAAGACGACCTAAGCCGATTTTTTGTAATTACTTGTTAATTTGAACACTAAACTAAGCACAAAGGCTTGCAAGGAATAATATCGCTAACAACTGATAAAAATATCGTTACAATAAATTCAAATCACATTATAAATCCTTGGGGAAGGTCTTAAGGTCTGCAAGTACAATCCAAAACCCCAAAAAATTATTTTGTTTCTACTAACCATGAATCAAAAATACATTCACGTTGATAGTTCGATAATGACGGTACATTAAAAATAATACGTTGCTATAATGTTTTTGAAGAAGTTTTTGAAAATAATTCAACAAAGTTCAATAATGTAATGATAAAAATCACAGTAAAAAGTAATAACTAAATTGGTGTCACATGTTATCAGAATATGTACCCTAAAATCGCTTTTTGTTTTACCACTTACATGAAATAATTCTAAGCAGGCTTTGCAGATTTTAGCCTTAGTCTCTCAGAACACAAGGGTTATCTTTAAATTTATTACTTTGATGTCAGCAAATTATAAAGCAAATAGTAGATTATATCTTGAGGGTGCAAAATGATATGTTGAAGGTGACGGCGCTGTTTTGAATCACGAACGTAGTGAAGGATTCTAAGATCCAATGTAGAACGCAGTAAGGGATTCAAAATATTACGTTCGAGCCAAAAATAATTTTGGTACCAAATGATACACTCTACTTTTATCCCCTTTATGAGAAAATAATTAATTGCAACTTATACTATAATAATAATATGTTTATTTCATTTTCACTTCTTGAGGAAGACACACAAAATTTGTATAAAACTAAGTAAAATGCGAATTTGAGTAAACAATTACGAACAAAGGCGGGATGGATTTCGAACATTTTTTACTTTTTCACAATTTTTTTTAATGTAGCTTGGTTGCGATGTACTTTGTCATACAGCCTGTAACTAGTTTCATACAGTGTTCGTGATTGATCTCTTTGGTGATTGGAACTTTTGCTAACGATATCCACATTCCAGATTCAAATCACTTTTAGTCCCTAGGCATTAAAGAACTATTTATGCAGAATAAACTAGCTATTTTTGAAAAGATGTGATAAAAATAATAATAGTAACTTGGATCGTTCGTGTTCTTTGATCCTAAGCGTACGTGGGAGCGTACGTATTTAACATTCCAAGGGAATATACTACATTACTTTGTAAAGTAATTAAATTTATATCATAAATCAGTGGATGTAGGAGGATAATTTATAGCGCCCATATAGTAATAGAAGGACCAAGTCTTGACCAAGATACTTGTAATTAGCATTTAATAATATAGACAGACAAATCTAGATAAGTTCCATGAAGTAAAGATCAAATAACATGTACGTCTTTGTTATTTCCTATAGCATATCATGATAAATCAATTAATTTGATATTTAAATCCAGATATGGCTAAATAAGTTTGTTATGAAAAAAATATATAATACAACAAATGCTTCATCATGTAAAAAAACCATTATGTATGGCCTAGCTACCAAATTGTACTAAACTTACTAGTTTCTCTGTCTCCGACTTGCTTCTAGTTCCCATTTTAACTGGTTTCACAATGGTAATGGTTTCCAGTGCCCGTAGTTGTAAAACTCCCAAACATTATACATAATATAGGTAACAGTTTTCAAATATAGCTAAGCCAAATTTAAACACTAAGATCGCAGTTGAAATGTTAGCGTTGTGAAACTTGTCTTTATGTTCAAAGTTTCAGGATTAATGAACAGCGGGAATTTCTAGTTTTGGAATATAATAAACATTTGTAAAATGTATTATATTTTAGTAGGATTAACGTCCACTAAAAATAATTTAAACAACGGAAAATTGTTTTACAAAAGCTTTCAGCTGCTATTAAATAATAATACTCGTGAATTCTAACTTTAAGAATACAGTTTCAGGAAATTTTAATAATATTAATAATTATATTTTAATTCACAACTGTTCCTAAGCTTTACTACTTCATCAAAGGCCCCCTTATCTCCTAAAGCGCTTCTAATTATGTTTAATAATTTTAATTTTTTCACAAAATATCATCATAATCTAACTTACTCATTCCATCTGTCAAAATTACAAAAAATAAAAAATAATATTAAAATAACAAGTACCGGCTTTGTTTAACTCCTTAAATTGTTCAAAGGATTATGATCAAAAGATCCACATTTTTCAGCAGGTCATTTCGGAAGGTAAAGTTTTTCCTTGATGATTTTTCAAAGTAGCTTTTATGTATTTACTTTCGTGTCCAATAGATCTTTATAATTTTTCCTAAAAATAACTAACTGAATAATAACATTATTTCCTTCGTACCAACTTCTACAGTTTTCCTCAGGTTGTGAAGATATTTTATCAAACATTACCGATACGGACGATAAAATAAAATAAGACAAATATTGCTACAACTTTCATTGATTAAAAATGTTTTCATACTTGTTTCAAAATAATAAATCCTTACATGCAAATCAGGAACTAATAAAATTTAAAGGGATATCAAAATCAACCGTTGTGTTCACTATGCATAAACCTTAAATTCCAGTCTTCAAAGATAGCTCGAAAGCTATAAAATACCGACGTGGTATCCACCAAGGGACATCCAATCTTTTCAACTCCTCGCTATCACTACGTCCTGAGACTATAAAAACTCCCAAGTCATCTGTTTCGAACACCCGGGATTTCGCGAACTCTACGTGTCGGCGAATAGAAAATACTCGACGAGCTCAAATGATATAGCTTTGAAAATGTCCTTGGATAACTGATTGCACTGGTCTGTTCTGAAATGTGTATATCTTGAGGATTATGTTTAAAATTGCTTTTGATTCGAATGTGGGTCAACGACAGATTCCACGTCTAAAAAGCATCTGGAATATTTAATGCAGTTTCAATATATGACTTAAATCAAAATAGCTCGTGATTGTAAGTTCACTCTGAATAATATTTTCATTTATCTAGAAGAACAAAAACTAATTTCCGCAATTGCGAAAATCCTACCTCTTAAGAAATAAGCTCTACTCCTTTTTATCAAAACAACCCTTAATTTAAAGCTTTTTGATATAATTGTATTTTGAAATCCTTTTGCGTTTCAAATTCTGCTGGTGTTTTATATCTTTTATATAGATTGTATTCTTATTTCATAAATAAGTTAGTATTCTTTTGTAAAGAAATTCGTTTGCAGCGTTTCGTGAGAAGAATCTCAGAGAGAAAGTAAGAAATCTTATTTCTCTGAACAAAGGGCAAATGTCATTTACGAGGAACACATCTCACCTGATTGAATTGCGAGCAGTAAGTAATCTTAGTTGCAAGACATTTAGTTTAACATTCCTTGGTGACAGGAACTGTAATTTAACTTTTTTCATTTATTTAATGAAAGTTTTCTTATTATCTTCTTTTCTATCTTAAACTTTTAACTCAATTCCCCTTCAGTAATACTCTAATGAAATTAATTTTGCATTGTTGACAGTGAAAAGATTAGCTTTAGCAGTTTTAATCATACAAGAAGCTATTTAATGATGTTTTTATGAAGTATTAACTGTGGATTATATCCTAAACAGAATCGACACGATGCTATAATTAATTTATTCTCCTGGGAGTATTTACTTTTACTTTACTTTAATCGCCTACGGATGTCAACTAAAAGTCTTCTAAATCTAAAAGTTTCTGAAGTAAATAATGCACGAAGTGAGGCCGACGGACGCCGGCTCCAATTACGGAACGGACCCGTTCTATTCCCACCCCACCTAGCCGGTTATCGACCTCCTAGGAATAATTGGTGCAGCCTAATAATATAAACAAGGCCGAGTGTTCTACTGCGGTGACGTAACAACAACATGCCGACGAGGCGGTGACCTCCATGAATATATCATACTTCGCTGCTGGTATTATTTCCGCGTCATCAACCATAGCTTCAGAGCCCAGTGAATGCAAAACTGACTCATCGGTGTCAGGGGACGCGCCGCTCTGGCTACAACGCCACATTTGTCCACTGAAACCCCCTTCGGTGTATTCAGGATGCAGACCCGTCTCATTCTTTCCCGATAATACTCTTTTATGACATTCTAAAATGTATCCGCTGACCGCTCCAAGGATAATATTCTAGCGTTGTACGCGCCAACTACCGTAGCGTGTCGGATTTATTTGAACCCTGAATACATCCGAGTGCGGTATAAAATTGTAATAAATCTGAGGATTGCTATCTACAAATGCATCGGTGAATATTTTTCGAGTAGACAATGGCTCGGTTCGGTAGATACTTTATATTCTTTCGATTGCGCGCAGCATTCTAGTGTAACGTAATGAGTCATAAAAATTTAGAGCTAGAGTTTTAGGAATCCTTTCAGTTGGGAGGTGCTTGGATGTGGAGGTTGTAACGAATAGGGAAGAAAGCGCAGTTGCGGTGATAGTTCTGGTTGTGGAGATCACGATGCGATTGTCTGCGGCGCCATTTGCAAAAATTAGATCTGCCATTAAGTTTTATTGTTACCGGCGGCGTCTCTCAGCGGTTTCATGTTGCTCTAACGAGGGAATCGTTGTACGAGCGCTGTTTGTTTCTAATGCACGCTTTAAAATGTCTCGAGATCTCATTATGTCTGTTTGGTAACGTGTTTATAGCAGTCATCATCATTGTCAACTAGCTTTTTTAATACAGTTCAAACAAAAATACATAGCCTAGAATTTTTTTTAATATCACTTAATTTATTTAGGAAGATTTTTCCAAAGTCTAGAAATTATGCATTTTGATAACTATTTATAGCTCAGAAACTACCGTGAAGGTGGTTTTTAGTAGGTAGGTGCCACTCTGGCGTGTCCCACATCACCCTGCAGACCGGCTGCGGAGGTATGCATGACGCATTTACCACCTCCATCCACGCGGAGGGTGCCTGCTTAGGCGCATAAACAAAAAAAAACAAACTAGACTGCTGTAGTGTAGAATACTGAAATAGTAGTTTTGATTTATTGTAAAATATAAATAAAAAATTATGCTAGCCATCGTTCTAGTCGACAGCACAATAACTACAATTCTCAGTAACGAACTGTCATAAAAAATACTATAAACAAATCGGACAAACGAACTCTTTTTCTAAGAAGCACAATTATTGAACAATTACTTACAACTCAATAAAACTCCAAATATTTCTACGCCAATAAGCTCCACCAACATATCCACGGTTACAAAAAACGTCGACCTACGTATTTATAGGTTTTTCATCAGCTCTTTTACAAAGAGTACTCTACAATTTCTATTAGTCAACTATAAAGCCAAGACCTGCAACTCTAAAGCCAACAACTAATTTTTAAAAAAGGAACCTCATCAATGAGACAGCTCACTAAGCCGATATCGCTCATCATTGGCATCCGTGAGACCGGAGAAAGCCGTGGAAGCGGGCTGTCGACTACCGAAGTAGGTGAGCGTGTCGAGGCCGTGACGTCATCGCTTTCTCCGCGTGGCGCTGCGCAGACGCCGTTCCGTGGATGTTTGGATGTTTTGAGCCTTGATTGGATGTTAATTTTGCTCTTTTAAATAAGGTCCATTGTAGTGTTTAATATTTAGTTTTGCTAAAATAGTTAAGAATTCCAAAAATTGCATCTACTTAGGGGGGTGTTTTGAATATTATTTAGAATTAGAATTGACTCATTTCATAACAATGCTGATAAAGGTTCTATTCTCGACGCTTTTTGCTCCTCGGTATATGTGCTTAGATCTTAATAGATAACCATTGCAGAATAATGATAATCTTTTTGATTATTTAATGACCAAATGCGTGTCTCCATTTAACATTTAAATGATTTTTCTTAATATTATATCAAGTGATAAATGAAACTTAAGATCGCACAAATACTAAAAGTTGTTTTCTAAACGCTTGCGAGGATTGTGCAAGCTAGTGGTGCCTACGTGCAAGTCTACACGGCGGAATTCAGAACAGAGGTGTTTTCCAAGCTCTTGTTTGTAAATAAATATGTTTGTTTTAAAGATTGTGTAAGAAACTAACGAATTATTCAAGTTCAAATGTGTTAACCTCGAACAGAAGATAACTTCCATCTTGAACAAGGTTTTAAAAAAGATTTACTTTCATTCGCAACTTGCTCTCATAATTGCATTTAAAGTTTATTTCATCAAAATGTTCATTTAAAATAAATAGCCCAATATTTAACCAATCTCTATAACACCTTCGATTATATATTGATGACCATGGACACAGTTATTACATGCCATTAGCCACTGCTGCAGAAACTGCGTTTATATTCCCCTTACAGCCATGTTTATGAGAGATAAATAACATGTTAAATTAAAATAATCGTCGGATATCTCAATTTACAGAGAAAAATAATAATAGCTGTGGCATCGTGTCTGCTTCTAGTCAGTTTTTAATGCCCTATAACAAGGCGTCTAGGATATTTTACTATCGGAACGCTGCAATCCTACAGCTAACTTCAGTTAGAAGTTAAATATGTTTATTTTAAGTGACAATTACGTTAGCATATTCTGGTAGCTTGCAGTAGTGCTGTTGCAGTAGATGCCTCTCTACTCAGCAGTCTGTAGTAGTTTGATTATACAGAAAGCTGTTTCTGTTGCCTCCTACTTTATACTATTTTTAAAATAACTAATACCTTTGCATCTCAGCTGCACCATCATATCATTGCATCTACCCTTGCAATCCTTGCAAACCCTTGCATCAAACCATACTAAAAATAATTCTACCGATACCGATTCTGTTTCCGTAACTTAAAAAAAATATATAAATGCTGTGTTAACAGCTTGGCTGCGGCATGACATCAGCACACTCAATTAGCTGTTATATTTGTTTCTTTAATGTCGTAGTCAAGCTGTATACCTAATTACCTGTTTCATGTATGTTACAATGTTGACAAAAGAGTGCCGAACGGTTTTTTTCCGCCGGCTCTTTTTCCTCTCTACCTTTTAAGAGCTGAAGTAAGGTGTATTTACGCAATCACGATGAAGATGACGAAAAAGGAGACATAAATGTCTCCTGTAAATATCACGTGTATTTTTTTGCCTAAAAATGTTTATATTTTCATACAAGTTATCTGAGCGTTACCAAAATCAGCCCTAAATAAAGTAAATACTTAAATAATTAAAAAAATAAATAAATCCCCAGACAAACACACCAACTGTATGACCCCAAAGTAAGCAGAGCTTGTGTTATGGATGGCCATACAGCGAACTGGGGGGGAACCCAGAATAAACATACATATATAAATACAAACAACCATGACCCGAGAACAAATATCTGTGTTCATCACACAAATGAATGCCCCGGCCAGGACTCGAACCTGGGACCTGCGGCGTATGAGGCAAGGCTACTTACCACTACACCACTCGGTCGTCAAATACACTCTTTCTTTCGTTTTTTTTCATTCGTTCTCAATTATTTCTTTTAATAGTTACTAGAACATTTTATTCCTTACAAAACCATTTCAAATAGCCAAATATTAAGATTACTTAGTGAATATGGCTTACATAAAACGCCACCGCACCAAACGATAAACGCAGGTATTGCGTAAAATTACGTCTGACGTATGTGGTTTTCTGACAGTAAAACTCAATTCTTGTCTTTGAAAATTTCTGTGCAGATGTTTTATAAACTAGGTAACTATTTATGTTTATTTTATTTATTTATATTAGGTATTAATATCCAGTTTTAATAATCAAATTAAGATTTAATCAGATCTCCATCTTCAGTCGACAAAATCAATTAATTTTAAGATTAGAATACTTATTGCTCCTGCTAGTCAACTCTGATGTTAGTTTAAATTAAGGTTTATCAAAATAATAAATAAATATAAGATACCGAGGAATACACTTTATTTTTATACCAAATTAAGTAAAGACAGTTATTGATGACTATATCCATCAATGGGTGCGTTCCGATTGCCGCTCACATCAGCGTTAAAAACTGCTCATAACCGGTCCGATTGGTTTTATCGCACTATTTTTGGTATTTCAATCGGAAATGTAAATATCGCGCTAAAATTCTAATTGTTCCTTTCTTAAATCTAAAGTTATGTCTTCATTAATATTTTCGATCCTGATTGTAACAGGAGCCATTTTTTAATAATATTACAAAAGAAAATCAATAAGCAAGCATCTAAAATCTTTAATCGACTAAATAAAAACATAAACAAAGAACCGGCATGAGTCAGTTTAGACAAGGCTTGAGCACTGTGAGCGTGAAGACGGCGGCGTTTATGACGTCATTGATGACGTATTGACATCCGTCGTGAACGCGCTCACAAGCATTCGGAACGGGTATATAGCGTTCTGAGCGATATAATCGGCAATCGGAACGCACCACATGACAGCCTTAATAATCCCACTGCGAGAACATTCAACATAGCGGGACTCCGGGTAAAATTTACTCATTTGTATAAAAATATTTTAATCTCGTTAGTTACACACTTTCGATCAGCATAGAAGGCATCTTAGTTGGTGCTACTCTTACAAGGCGGTCAAACATGGTTAGTTTTCAAAACATAAATGGACACACATATTAGTAAAAAAAAACCCTAAGTAATACAATAAAACTGACCCCTCCCACGCCCTATTTGTCAGCACCAGTTGCAAACTAAAATCGCGTGTTTTGTATATATTTTATGTTTTGTCATAAAATGTTTTAAAGTAACAAACTTTATAGTTTTGGTCGTAAAATTTCGCATACAAGCCATACATATGTAACTGTGTTTATATTCAGTGTCTGCCATTTATTTGAATGGTCATATGTCAACTTTAGCTATGCTGTTCTCGCTTATTAAAGTTTGAATAAACTAAACCTTCCTTTAAAAAAATAACCACATAAGTATTTATCAATGTTACCTCATGAAATAAGACCATTTAGTTTTCACGTCGAACTCAGCTTTTTATAAAACAACTTTTTGAAATACCACCAAATCAAACCGATCACGATTACAAACTGTATAAAAGTTGGAGATTACCTACATGTCCGGAGTAATTTTCCGAATAAACGCCAAGGCGCATTTTTGGCTTGACAACGCCAACACCAGCAGCATCCAAAGACCCAAAACTTTTTGAAAATACCTTGAAAAAATATGAAGAACAATGAAAGAATTTGAATAAAAGCTTTTCTATTCATGATCTCTTAAGGTTGTTTGCAAAAAGATGTACTATTTTACTTTCCCTTTAAATTCTATTAATTTTCAAGAGAAATTTTATTATTCTATACTATAAATATTACAGCAGTTTTGCACTTTGGTATACGGTTTATCGGTGCAACCACGACCCACTTGCAAAGTTACGAACTTAATCCGGAGTTAGCCTATTAGTTGAGATATCCCTCTATCACTGTCAATTTCTATTGCTCCGAAAGTAAAAAAGTTTTCTAACAAATAAAAGAAAACCAAACTATCTTCAAATGTTCTATAATAACAACCAGTACTAGAGATAGAGATATTTTCTTGTGACAATTCAACTACCAACAACTAAGCTATATACATTCTGGTCGTGCACAGACAAGAAAATTCATAACAACAGTAGCTAGCAAATAACTCGTAACATTCGAATTAAGTTGCATTAAAACGTTAATTGTGCATAATCTGTTAATCTCATAGTATATGTGTGAACGCAGTATTGTGCTTGTAGATAAAATGAAACTGTATTGTGTTGGGCACGCTACTATTATTATCCATGATACTTTTATTTAACAAATAAGGAATTATAATATAAAAGGACAGTTTTCAACAATCTACAAACGTTTTTTGTTTAAATAACTTTGCCTTATTTAATCTAGTTTACATTAGTTTATATTGCGTTTAATTTCAACGACTACTTGGTAATGGTAACTGTCAATGCTATTCTTTTGCAATAGCAGTATGCTTTATCCCTTTTCAGAAATCTAAAATTGTTCTCTGTAATAAAAATTTGTTTTTAATCAATTTACTTCATTTCGTAACAATAAAATTGAACTCTTTCATTTTCTTAGAAGTAACAAAAATAAGTTTACCCTCTTACGCGGCAACATAAAGTGATGCGAATAACAAGAAATTGTTGACCTTAAGTAACTTCCCTAGATCCCGGGATTTTCCGGCCAGATCCCGGTATAATCCCAACAAGCAGTTTATGGCACGATTTGGATACCGGCTTGTTGATACATGGGATCTATAAGATTAACAAAGCTGCTTTGAGCAATTTGTTATGATTTATTTCAAAACTTTAGGATAAAATACGAAAATTATTTACAGATTTCTCAAAAAAAAATTCAGACCGAGAAAAAAAAAGCTTTAGTGAAATTTTTTTTGTAAGCTACTAAGAATATTTTTTACTTTTATATTTACTAGCAGATTTCTACGGTTTCGCCCACGTATCTGCTTTTAAATGATTATTCTTAGAAATGGTTAAGTACTTTCAGAATTTATCAGTGTGAAATAAACAAAAATGTTTCGTCTTTATGATATAAGAGTCTAATAAATAGCAGCGTTAGTAAGTTATATTGTAACAAAAGAAAATGTAAATTAGGTATATAGAGTAATAAGTAACATATCTAGGTCAGTTACGAATGATTAAAGAACATTGCACACGAAAAATCGTGAACACTCCATCTAGATTTAAGGTCGAAATAATTCACGTTAACTTTACTTTAAAAATATAACAACACTTTCTATGTTTTTCTTCGAAATCTAAATTTTAGCAATATCAAATATATTTTGATAATACAATTTAATTTAATAAAACAAACCTTTATATTTTTTTATAAGAAGAACATGGCTTTATTACATACCCAACCTTATTTATGAGCGTCTTGTGCACAACGAATACACCCAGAAATCAAATAATTTTCCACAAACAGATCCCGAGAACACCACGTAAATCCCTTTTATTATCTTCTTTAAAATAGAAAACATTTACAAGATCCAGACGACCTTCACAGTTAGTTATACATTTTCTAACACAGCTAGCATATCAGCTAAAGCCTTGAGCTCTTTCTTCTTTTATTAAACATCAAAGGTTTTAGCTAAATAAGAATTTATTAATTTTCGAAGATTAAAGATAGTTACAACTTAACGCTAACCACAGAGAAATCACAAGAGTAAATCCTTGAGCTAGTTTAAATTGAGATTTTAAGATTGTCTCTTTTGTTATGCTGTTTCTATACACTGTTCATGCTTTTTGCATGTTCTGCTTTTATAAGTTGGGATGTCATTCTTGTGCTAATACGTTTTTGCATGACCGAAATGGGAATTAAATAACAAATATTTGGAACTCGAAAACACAGCGCATACTTGTAAAAATGTTAAGATATTTATTTGGTGCGTCCAAGTTAGTGTACATTACTAGGAAAAATGGATGATCTGCCAAAAGGATTGAGAAAGATGGCTCAGAACTGAGATGAGTGGAAGACAATGGGGGAGGCTGATGTCAAGGGACAACCTGACCAACAAACTGGCTGCTGATTAACATATATTTAGAAATTTTATCAAAAATATAGTTGTTTGCTATGATTATTTCTTTGTGTATATAAATATACAAGTCGAATATGTACAACATGGTCAGCAAATAAAACCTTATAGATATTATTATTATACTAGGAAAAAAAAATAGTCAGCATATTAATTGTCAGATTTTTTATAAATTAGAGATAAATTAGAATTTTTTAAACGGATCCTTCTTTACAAGGTGGCTGAGAAGTATTCTGATATCTTCAACCCCTTGGTAGTATTTACATACATATATTACATATTACATTATTAGTCGGTTAATAAACACCCAACAATATTTTCCTGGGTCCTCAAACAAAAGGACATCGCTGCGACAGTCTTTTATTTTGTTTTTTATTTTATATATTAAACAATAAACTATTTATAATTGACCCTAGTAAACGATTAATTAGCTTTTTTCTAATTTAACACTGAGTCCGAACTCTGTGTAGTAGGCTAGTCTTATAGAATAGGTTTTTTTACAAATGTTAGGTATAGTAAAAAAAACTCACAAAACGTTTGTTGAATTTTTTTATATGTTGTTATTAATTGTAAAATTAAATTTTAATTAAACTGGTAACCAACGAACTCTGTACTGATGACCTAATATTGTTACAGAAGTGTGGAGCGCGGGCGGCGGGGCTGGGCTGTCGCCAGCATGCGGTAACAGCATGGAGCTGAAGCACGAGGTGGCGTACCGAGGCCTGCCCAGTCAGGTGAAGGCGGAACCCGGGGTCAGCCATAACGGTCATCAGGTACTGTCCAATGTCATGCTTTAGAATTGGTTAGAAGTTATGTCACATATTGTGGAATGTGGAATTTCCCCGACGTCTTTAATTCTCTACTGTAGGGATATCAGCCTCCCCCAAGGAAGGGAGAAGGTTTAGGTAAAGTTCCTAGTTCCAAGCACGCTAGTCACGAACTTTACCTTTGTTGAATGAAGAGGTGCCTCTTGGGCGGGAGTGTTCAACCCTTGTTTTCATCATCCAAATCCACCAATTATAATATAAATAGCCTGCGAGTATATAATTAAAATAACTTCTTGGTGATATGGATTAAATTACAATGTTTTTCTTCATCCTTAGAGCAGTCAATTTACAATCAGGCGGACTGAAAATCATGGACCTAAATTACTTCTTGAAATTCTTTAATGGCAAACTAAATCAATTAACACATTAGCATTAACAGACACTCTTGCCAGCAGGCTAACGGGCACGTGCGTGACTGGATGGCCGGCGGCGGCGCGGGCGCAGGCGGCGGCTCGCCCGGCCTGCAGCCGCAGAACAACGGGTATTCCTCGCCGCTGTCCAGCAGTAGCTATGGACCGTATAGCCCTAACGGAAAGATAGGTGAGTTCTTTAGATGTGTTATAGATATGGTGTGAGAAGCAAGTTTACATAACGAATTATGAAAAAAAACTTTTATTTACATTATTTTATTACTAGTTAGGTTCACCAATGAGTGAAATTCTAAGTGAGAAGGCAATATATTTTACTGTCGCCCTAAGTAGGTATTTATACAAGTACGATCTGCGAAAAAATAGGAAGCGCTCCCGTAGTATTTGTATGTTTAAATATTTCAAAATACTAAAGTCTTCTCTTCTAAAGGCTTCTCCTCGATAATTCTCGTTCTAAAAAGTCTAGACCTACTATTAATATTGTACTACAAAAATAAACGCCAATGAAAAGACACCTTTTGAAAAAGGTAATTTGTAGAAACAAAAGGAACAACGCCCCACTATGTCTTAAAATAACTTGAATCGCCAACAAATTCTCAGCTCACATTGTTTCTAAGTTACAGATCTAAAAACAAACATGATTATGTATTGTGTAGGTACCTGTAATGTAAAAGAAAACTCCATTCTGCGCACACGCACGTTCTCGCGTGACCTGGATTCTGTTGCAATACCAGTCATAACCGACGTAGAAAGGCAGCTAACTGCTGGCTTTCAAAGAAGCTGCGAAAAGAAATTGTGTTTTTATGCTTGTTTATTATGTAGAATAAATCTTGAGGGATTGATCAAAGATGATTTTTATAAGATAAAGAGTAGGCCCTAGCCATATTACGAACCCCTTTCGCTTTCTTTTCTATATTTAATATGGAATAAACCAAAAATGCAAAGAAAATTCTACTATATACCTCGGAGTTTAAAGCGAACGCGAAGGTTGTAATATGGCTGGGACCCCTGACTCGCTGTAGCCCTTTAAGCACGCACGATGCAAAACCTGTGTCGTGTGAACACGGTTACTGTGGTTACTGAACAAGTTACTACGTAACTTTAGGAAATCTAAAACATTGCGATTTAAATTAAATTAAATTTTTAAGACTATTTCAACTAAACTGTGTTGATAATAGAAGCCCGTTTCTGGCTACTTTGCCCTATGTAGTTAAAAACTATGTAAATTTTGTACTCAATCTGTACTTTTGTTAAGTAAATAAGTCAAGAATGAGTTACGGTGCGTCTTTCCCAACTCCCGACGTACTGCGATTCAATTTAAATAAAATGTTTTGACTATTTTAACTATTGTTGATCATAGAAGCCTTTTTCTGGCTACTTCTAAATGATTGTGTAGTTTTTATATTCAATTAGTACTTTTGAACTTATAGAATCTATTACTGTGTGTCTTTCTCAAAAATATAGTTTCGCAGAAATAAATTTGTCACATTAAACGGAAGAGAAATTATAATTAAATTGAAGAATAATTGAAAAATATTGTGACCAGTAAAAATACTTACTACTGAAACATACGCGTTTAACATACTACATACATAACTATAGCATTGTAAGTATAAAGTCGGTCAGAATCCCCGCTGAGTTACAGGACCCACGCCCTATTATTCCTTAAAAGCCTTTTATCATTATACAAAAGGCCTTCAAAAGAAATTATTGCAACGTTTCTTTGTCCTTTCATTAAGAGTATAAATAAGCTAAGCTTAAGTAGGTACGGTGGTGGATTAAAAAGCACTATCTTTACAATTCTAGTTTTTGGTAAATAGCTAGAAATATTAGGTATACTGTGGAAATTGAAATGTAAAATTTGTAGGGTATTTGATGATTGGTCCGCCGCCAAAACGTTATGACAATTCCTTCTTGCCCAACTTAACTCCAACGGCTGAGCGGTGTCAGTGGAAGTAGCCCTGTCTAATACGCTGGAGGTCCCATGTCCTAGTCTTGGTCGCGGCGGTGTTCATCACGCAGAAGATTTTACTCAATTCATGGTTAAATATGTATGTCTATTCTCGGTTCGCCCTTACAGTTCGCTGTACGGTCATCGATAATATACTTTGGGTCCATCCATACAGTTGGTGTGTTAGTCGGGATTTATTTACTATAAATTATTGTTATTATAACCCAAAGCAGCTTAGCGTTAAACGCCCCCGGTCAAAGATTACCATGTGCGATATTTGAGATGTTTCCAGGCAAACAATGAAAAACGCTTACGAATAAACTAATATTTGCAAACGCGCTCTAACGTCCTCTGGGCAGTGAATCAGCGAACCCAGCTCAATGTCAAGCACCTACAACTAATATCAAATATTTACATTAAACATTATTATCACACATATTGTTGAACCGACAAAATTCAAGATGACCTTATTTGCCGACGCTCTGTTTTGCACTAACGCGTCCTGAAATTGGTAGTGTTATCTGGTTAGGATTTTTCCGCTTTTTCGTTATCACTAGTTTGATAATGAGGTCGTTGAACCTTTGTTCGTGGTTTGAGTGACGTAACCGATGTTTTGTATATTTTTAGGTTTAGGTCACGTGTAACTTAGTTTTATTTAAACGCTTTAAGAGTTAGTTAAGGTGCATTTCTGACACGATTCGTCGGTCTTAGTAAAATAAGACAAACACTTTGATCTACCCTCGACTTCATCCAAAATGACATTCATATTTTCCACCCACAATTTGAACATACACCCCTAAGAATTGACGTATATCCTTGCTGTTAGTTACAGAGATTCTTGAATATTTCAAACATGCATGACGCCTTATAACTAAGTTAATTAAATTACAGAGCATAAATAATAAAAAGTACAATAAAAAAGTCATACGCGACTGCAATAAATATGTTTCAAAAGTGTTTTTTCAATTTTTTAACTCATTACATCCAGCCCAAAACTCCGTTTCCAAGAAGTTATTATTACGAAAAACTTGTCTCAAAGTTATATAGGTACCAACAAGTAGAAGAGTTTTGCTCCGCTATATGATCGTACAGTCTGTAAGAATAGTTGAGTAACTGTTATAATGATAAATCGACTATTAAACTGGATCTGCAATCGTTGATAGTTGTACATTCGTACCTCATTATAATCTCGTTAAGATTTATGAAGGCATCAGAGCAGAATGCGGTCAAGAAACTTCCAAAAATTTTTTGAGAAGGAAATTTTGACTGTATGATATAATTTCGAGCAAATACCTTTTCTCTTGGTCCAGGCATGCTCGGTATTCGGCGCTTGGTTGTGTTTTACAAAATTCCATCCAAAATTTGCAGTGACTGCAGCTAATTGCTTAAACGTGTTTAAAATTTTATCGATTCGCTACGTAACGTCACATCGCCAGACTCCTTACATAAAACCTTTACATTGAAAACTCGTAAAGAATACAAAATCCAGTGTTCGAATAATCCTCTGGGTTCTCACGAGCTGATTTCAAATTAATGCACATTGGTAAAAAGAATGAAAAACCTTAGCAATATTTCACAGATGTCTTTTGTGCGCAATCGCAGTTATATTTAAAGAATTTTAATTTGATTTTGGAATCGCTGCAAGTACTTTAGTGTGGGAAGTAATCGCATTTTTGGTGATGCATATCTTATCGCGGAATGCTACCACTGAAAGTTTATCAACTCTGTTTTTATACTGACCGAGTAACTATAATGAAATCACACTTTTTGCAGGAAATAGATGTATTATTTTATTTTGTTCCAACCTAGTTGTTGAATGTACACAGTTGTTTCAACAAGGTTCACTCATAGTCTCTTTAGCCCTTTAAGTGGTCTGCACGTAATATATTACTCGGCTAGAAGCAGTACGCACCAACCACGCACCAAACCCACAAACGATTTTATTCGGCTTCCTGTTGTATAATTAAAAAAAGTAATCGTTACTTAAAAAATATATAAGCGTATCCTTCATTTACGTAGACTTACGAGTAGCTAATATCGCAAATCTAATTTCACAAATTATATAAGATCAAATCTGGCCAAAAGCGCTACGTGCAGCTCCATTGTCTTGTGAAAAGCGTTTGAAAGACAAATACATCTGAAAGCGGCGCGGCATTTTCTTCATCTTGTGAAATATATAAGTATATTTCACTAATGATATTTTGATGAGTCCTTCGACATTATGTATAAACTTTGCCATTTAAACTAGAAACTCGGCACCGACTTGGCACTTGTACCTAACTAGTTTTAATGCATGATCATGGCATTGAAACTGAGATACAATCATTTCAATAGAGCTTTTCTTTTATTTGAATTGTATTTTTGATAGGCTCAAATTATTACATTATGAAAGTGAACATATATGTACAGTTTCTAACGTTGAATATAAATAAGTATGTCATTTTCATTTTAATTACTCATTGGTTTCTTGAGACATAATCATATTTATACATAGAATCACATAGACTAAGGAGTTCATATGATGCGTAAGAGATCGCCCACCCTCTGTGTTAACAAATATTTCCATTTAATTGAAGTTGTTTTTCGACTAATGAATTGTCTTGGATTAATTCTCTAGATATGATAAAAACACTACTTTAATGATTTTAGCATGACTCGATTTGTTACAAAGCAGTTTTGAAATGGGAATTTAAAGAGCAGTAATTATTGGTTTCGTGTTTTCTAGAATCTCAGGTTTCCATCACCACTCAATCTGCTGTCAGTATCTTACAGAAACCGTCAAATTTGACAGCTTCGAGGCGTGGTTTTGTGTTTTAGGAAGATTACTATGAAAATTTATCTTAATCATTGAGTCTGTTAAAAAAATATTTATTTATTTAATTATTTGTATCTTAGATACCCATTAAAAGCACTGTACATAATATTTTAATTGTAGATCTCACTGTAACTGTAAGTGGATCAAATTCATGTGCTTAAACAATTATAATTCCCTTGAACGCACATACACGAACGAAATAAGTAATAAATGGGAAAACGTTTAACTACCTATATATATTTACGACAATAAAAAATATCTGAGAACCAAAATCAGAGTATCCAATGTTTTTTTATTAAGAAAGTCCAATAAATTTGTGAGATTTATACAATATTTTATTGCTAACATAATTTGCAATGGAAATATTTATTGATCAATGTATTTAATAGTTGATTCACATACATGGGTGCAGGCCGAGTGCGACTGATTTGCACGGAGAATAAACGCAGCCGACAACATACAGCGTGTTCTGAGGATGTTGTATAAATGACGTTAAATTCAAATTTAAATTCAAATATTTACTTTTCTGTAATATTAATTGCTTGTTCTTGTTGATGTAATATAAAGCATAATTCAAACACCAACTCGAATTACTTTAATCAATTTAATTTCAATATAAACATAAAAGGTACGACGCAGTACATATAGAGGTAAAAGGTGTATGGAGTTTAATGTTTTTACTTTTCATTAAATTCGTTCCTTCTTATTCTGCCTTAACCACCGTGATTTGAAGTATATTTCATAACGAAGCAAAATAAATATTTGATTACTTTTTGTACCATCCTGTATAGTAGAACGTGCGCGCCTTGTAGTAACGCGAACAATGCGCCGGAGTCGACAAAAGGATGCATGCGTTATAACAGCACATTGCCACAACATTATAAGCCTTATTTGATCTTGATAAGGTACTAAATCGATTAAACCTTCCCGATTAGGGAAAACCCGTTTTGATCTAATCTTATTCGTTTGCACTTTGGGTACGAAGTTAATAATGCAAAAATTTTTAAATTATGTGTTTTATAATTGTTTCGTTTGGCTGGCAGTGCATTTTATATTGAGGATGCGTTTTTATACGCTGTAAATCTACAAGATTAACACATAATTACGAAGCGAAATAAAACTTGTCAAATTGATCTACTGTTATTAAATTATTTTTTTAGCAATGTCTAAATAGAAAAAATTTAAATGTCAGTAGAATTTTTATTTATTCATGGCAATCAAGACTTATATGGACTAATTTAAGTTAAGAGTGCATGATTTTGACTAATCTCAAAATCGAGCATTTTACTAAGAATTTATTTTTTAATAATGTTTAGCACTTCTGAGTAGTACCTATAAATTCAGCCGTCGCGTTCCATCAGTTAAAGATCAAGTTTCTAGCCATAATGTGAAATAATATATACTTACACAAACTATGATTTGCTTACAAGACATACATGAGCACCTAATGAATCTGATACTCATACAAACTTAAATATATTATAGTTTTGAAACTTTCCATCTCTGAGAAAGAGCCAGAATGATGCGAGCAACGCGGATGTCCTGTTGTACCACCTCGGTTGTTGTCGTCGTGACGGACTGGGAGAACATTTATGAGATCTGTTCCTCAGAAACTACCCGCCGCCCTTTTACTTCAATCAAAGTTACTGGTAATTCTGAAAATCGTTATTACACAGAACTGATTGTATTAGTACACAGTAATTAATGTTTGTAGACGCAATAACAAAAACCTAATGAGCCATGACACTACCAATCAGACACACCCTCAGGTCGTTGCTTGGTTAGTAACCGGTAACCACGGCACCCTTAACGACCTTACTACAGGGGCATCAAACTTACCTACTGCGGGTTGGCAAACATTCCTTCCAAATAATATCTTGCGTAAGTGGTTACGGGGATCAAATCCTGGACCTCAAGATATAGAAACCAGCGCCTTAACGTCATTCTAAACAACCAGTAAACAGTAGACCAAATAAGAACTTCTTGAAACTTTTCTACCTTTTACCTATTTAAAGATAAATCTAGGTCAAACACAATTTTTCCCCAAATAAAATGGCACACGAAGAATAGTCGACGTAGTCAAGACGCTTGAAAGCGAATTGTAAGGAATTTCATTCTGTAATAATTCGTTAAAAAATTTTGTTTTAGTCCTTTTTAGTCCTTATATAAATAATAAAAACACCGTTTTTAACGTTTATGTATCTACTGTATCACTAAAAATAAATATTATATGTATAAGAAAAGCGGTACCAGTAGCGGTCAAAGTTTTACATGAACACTAGTTGTGAAATAATTTTTTATTTTTTGTGAGGAACCCCAACGACATTTTATAACTATTTACTACTATAATGCCATCGGGTTTCCTTCCAAAAAAATTAAAATAAACTCTTTTATTACCACTTTTACCAAACAATTCATTATTTACAAACTTGTATGGGGATTATAACAACTACACAGTTACTTTTGCAGCCATGTCACACAACAACAAAAAAAACGCCTGCTGATTCACAAAAATCAACAGTTGTACACGTGTACCGGGATCGGAAACAAATAGGTCGTGTGGTAGGTCAGGGTTCGGTCGATCTGTGGAGAATTGGAGCGCCCTGCCCCGGTGGCCTACTTTCAGAGGGCCTGGAGCAGGGCTTTTGAAACCTCCAGAACATGAGTACGTCGATTTGATTGGGTTTGTGGCTGTCGTGATGCATGGGAGTTTTAAGGAGTGTGTGCTTTGTAGGGGGTTGAAAAATACAAGGTTTGTAAAAAATTAAGGGTTAATAGCTTATAGGCAAGTTTTATCGTTAAATATAATAATAAAATAATAATAAATATTTTTAACAATCACACCTCATTATCTAGCCCAAATTAAGTATCAGAACTTCTGTTAAGGATACTAGATAACGGATAAATAAACTAAAAAATATATAAACACACATAGATTTTTTTTTAATAAGTATATAAATATTAGAAATAAACTTAAATAAACGTACATACACATCCATGACTAGAAAAAATATATACTAAAATATCTGCCCCTACCAGGATTCGAACCCGGGACCTCTGGCATGGAAGGCAATGCTAATTACCTCCACACCAAACAGGCCGTCAAAATATGTACTATATAGTATAAGGCGCGTTCCGTTTTTTGTTCATTGATTTATAAAATAGTTTACGTGTCCACAAACACATTTCAATTATAGTGGAGGAAAGAAACGAGAACGTAGTACTCGTATGCCTGTATTTAGAAAACCACGGAATCCAACCAAGGAAACAATTCAATCCATAGGCAGAAAGCGATATGCAATAGTCTAATTCTATGGAGTGCCTAGAAATTTAAAATTGTATTATACGTATAATTACGGCATTTTTAAGCATGATAAGTACCTTATCAGCATCATTTTGTACATCCATAATTGCAGACGTTTCAAGCAATTTCTACATTGATGATAAATATTAATGTTTTCTGTATAAAAACATGTACATATAACAAAATACATATTTTACTTCACAAAATAAATACAATTCTTTAATCTAAGTTGCCATTACATTTAATTAATCAAAGCATATTTGTGAAGAGCGGGTATCTTATTCAGGATAAAACCCCGAATTTCAGACACCGTATCTTTTCTACGTCGCAGATGACTCAAATTTCACCAACAAAACGAGTGACCTAACAAACAATATTTCATTATCGTCTTCAACGGCAACCAAACGGCGCAGTCCCTCATGATATAGTCCACTATATCCACACTGTCCAAAATACACGTGCATAAATTCCCGGAGCACTCCGGCGCAGAGGGCGCTGCAGCCGCGACGAGTGCCCTTGAATAGCGATGAGTTTTCCTCTCATTGGTTATGCATGAGCGCTGGTTAGTAGGGCTGTCAATGTAAGGTCGAGTAGAGTTGAGTTTCATTTAATGTAGAGAAAATTTTGATTTAATTGTCAAAGAAACTATTATATACAGAGAATAAACAACTGCCTGATAGAATTATCCATGCATTAACGGCCTAATTTCTGGATAAAGAAACTTGAAATTGTACATTAAATTAGTCTTAATCATGAACATAAGGAAATAAAAAGGATATATCGAAATCAAATATTAATGGAGATGAACTGGGATAGTAAAGATTTGTTTTGACGGGAAAGGAATTAATGTGAACAACTAGTATCTACTTCCAATATAATTAAAATTAAATAATTAACAGTAAACCTTGTGTGTAACATAGCAGTTTAGCCTTGCGACCTATAACACTGGTTTCAGTACGCGAATTACATAATGAAACCTTAACTTATAGCCAGTTATTTTCACCTAAATTTTTAATCTAAAGATAAGAAACTTTTCTATAAAATTGACTAACTGACAGCCCTGTTATGCAACGTGCTTCAGAATCTTCGTTGACAGTGCTTCAGTTATCAGATGTCTATCAAAAACTATACTCAGTAGTTTGTATACAATACTTGCACTTATATTATTTTTAATCAAATTGTTTTTTTAATATTATAGACCATTTTTGTAAATAATATACAAACCCTTAGGAATGAATCAACTTATTTTTTAATAAATAAGAAATTAAAATATACTCAGATCTGAAAAAATACTTTCATATAGGTAGAATATTTAAAGTTTAATTTAATAAAGCTTGCCAAACATTCAGGACTAGCTTCTTCCTTCACAGTTTGATTCCATTTAAAAATCTTAAAGTAGGTTAATTTATTCATGAAATTTCTAAGCAAGATAAGGTCGGTCCTTGTGTTGCAAATATAACTGCATCTGCACATCTCAACTTACACGAAGTAATTTTTTAAGTAAAGTTAAATAATGTATGGAGGTAGATCGACACGGAGTGTTAGGTAGTGCAACGTTTGCTTGTGCCGTATTTAATAAAAAAGGTTATTGCACAAACAAACTTGCCGACATTTATGACTGGCAACTTATAAGTCTGTCATTATTTTATTTTATTTGTAAAATGTAAAAGATATAGATAGAATATGGATGATGGTTCCAGGGCATCTCTTTAGGGGATTCCTTTAGGGAATTCCTTTACGGAATTCTATTACCCAAAATAGTCTAAGAATTATTCTTGTATTGTATTATAAAATAGATTCATCATAAATAAAAGTAATTTAAAGTTATATGTGTTTTTTCCTGTGTTGATTAAGAAGACCTCCCTAGGTTAGATTAGGTCCATCTAAGGTCCCGTACCGCTAGAGTAGGAACATAATGCTCTGCAGTGGTATAGTTCAGCGCTACACGAGTAGTTTTTTTATTCATATTATTAATTCATTTTACTTCTAATCTAATAATTAGTAGGCTAATAAATTAAAACGTTAGATATTCGTATTAATCCAACCAAAACTTACACAGGGGTTTACAAATGTAATGGTTCGTTAGCCTTTGACCAATCGATTTTGGCTTTAAGGTCGCCAGCCAACTTCCGCTACTGCAACTATTCTAATACGATATATGATTTTCCTCTACGTATACCAAACGTGTTAAAATTATCAATTTAAATCACGTTTAATTAAATATACTAACTTACCTACCTGTACTTGCCTACCTGTACCAACTTGTTTAGTTCCACCAGTAATTCGGAGGCGTTGATGATAATTGTTTAATGCCTAGCTTGCTCCATCATTGATGTAGGTTCGAATAATGGTAGGTTCAAAAATTAAAATTTTGACGTTTCTGTTAAAGTTACAGCTGTTTGATTTTTATAAAAGAATGTTTTACACATAAGTCTTATAGTTATGAAAAAAACAAGCTTTGCTTACTAGATCGTCGTATGGTTGGTTCGCATACCCCTCTGGAAATAGTTCATTGAGGATAATTTTTAAACTATTTGGTTTTGTAAGATTATTTTCACATAGTTCCTGCAAGCTATGTACATTTCTCTTTTATTGCTATAAACCTACTTACAATATGTTTTTATTTGTTGCAGGTAAGCAAAAAACCAGTATTCACAGAGAATTAATTTAAAGGAGGTAATGTAAAAAGGTTTTCTAACAAAGTAGAGAAATCGCACAGAGAAAGTCTTGGCAAACCGCAGCGGTGGCTTTTTAAAATTAATATTTATATCTTCATAACTCATTGAGGCTTCTATTTCAGGCGTTCGCAACAACCAGTAATAGCTTAATTTTATGTATGGGGCTGTTCTTTTTCTGTACAAAATACAACAAATAAACTGCTAAGATACATAGAATTGTAATTATTAAGATACCAATTAGCATATCAGAACTATTACCTCTCAATATTAATGATTAGATTGTATGCGTCGTTCCCAGAAGAAGACCGAGCAGCATATTCATCACTGAGTTTTAATATTTCTTAGTCTGTCTGGTTGCGTTCCATTTATCAAAGGCAAGTATTTATTCATGTTTCATCAGTCAGTTGGACAAATAAATGAAATTTTTTCCGACTCAAGAATATGGTTTCTTTACCCTGAGAAATAAGTATCTACAATAATTTGTTTCGCTTTGTGTCCTGTATCGAATTTTTGGTCAGGCAACCTAGACCTATGTTCTGATCAAGGTGTACAAGAAACATACTGCACAAATTGCGATGTCAATTACAAAGATGATTACAATGATTAGTCTAATTTAAATCGGGCGGGTCTGCTCAAACGCCTTTACAAGGCGCAACTTACGAGCGTACAACCTACAACTCAGTTACACTCCTCGGTTTGAAACAAAAAGGCAACAATGTCACATTATTGCTGTAATTTGTACACGATAAACAATAGGTAGAGAAGACACGCCTTACTATTGTTGCTTGACCTTTGAGATCCGATAAAATTGTGTACGCATAAGGTGTGGATCAATCAGGGACTTTAGTGCATACTATTTCCTTTTTCTAATAAGTCATTTATTTATCTTAAATTTTATTTTTAGCCTCAAATAAATCGTTACTCTAGAATACATAAATTCACTTTTGTGTCAAACTTATTTTATTTATTTTCGGGTTCTTAGGTGTAAATTAATGGATTCCTTCTTTTTTTCCATATAACTAAATCCTGGAGCTTTTAAATAAGCGCTCCCTAGGCGAACGGTAGCGTAACTACGTGTTCTTCGAAATCCAATCAAAAAGTAAAACAGAAGAGATATAAGCATAGCCAATAACAATAATTGTACCAAAAATACTTAAAGAAAATACAAATAACTTGAATTCTTAGTACATCGTTTGATCTTGGTATATTTTCCTTTATTGTTACCTCTTCAAAGAACACAATAAAAATATTACATTGTATTATTGCCTACAGCAAACAGTAAACAACCATTTGGGAATCTGCAAAAGTAACTATACATAAAGAAAGGCCTTCTCTTTTATTTACCAACTTCAGTAAGATATAAACATTCGTAAAAATAAATACGTAAAAAGATGGATACAGGGAAAATATAAAAACTTTGAGCATATTTTGACAAAGATTACAGGGGTCTTTTGAAAAAACAAGAAGCTGTAAATGTGAGAGCTCGAGTCATATTCATATCAAAGTATTTTAGATCATTAAATTAAATGATTTCATTTTCTCTTTGTTACAAGGCTAGGCAGCTTTGTGTAGGCACGTAAAATTACTGACTGCTTCACAATCGAAATGTAACTTACTTAATACCAAGTATGTTAGTTTTTTTAATATTCTTAAAATTAAAATGGAATAGGAATATGCTTGTAGGATTATTTGAAAATATACTCACAATGTTTGCCACAGTACCAGCTGGAGTAACTTGGAGTTCGATTTAGTACTAACCTAATTTCCTATAAAATGTTAAGACCTCTATGAAATGTTATGGTTCAATCATCATGATATCAATCAAAACAGAACCACTGACAGCGAAGTTCAAAGGACGAAGATCTGACGCTAGGAGCTCCAAAACCTAGAACTGCTTTGTTAAAGGGGTTTAATTATGAATTCGTCGTTTTAACGCACATTTTGAATAGAAATTAAACATGTATAGTGTCAGCTATCAAAGTAAAACCTTTTCTCACATAAAAATTATAACATTCTAAATTGCATATCATGTTAGAATTTCAATTACGGTTTGCATTTAAATGGCAAATTCATAGGTAGTGCCCAATTTCTTATCTCGATCCATCTTTTGAGGATTGCCCTTAACTGGATCGCCTTGGTCCATGTGGTCACAACTCCAAAGCTTTACTACGAATGGACTAAACTGGTCTTACATACCGTGTTTACTTCAGGAAAAATAATCATTAAAAATATACAAAACAGATGACTTATAAATAGTATATTTTACTTTATTATTGTTTGATTTTTAATAATAATTACAAAAGATAGCTATTAAGATAATAAATACTATGAAGATCCCTATAATTCTCGCAGTCATAAAGATTCCTCAATATGGTTTATGTTTTGTGCCCGTCAGTACCGGTCATAAAGTGGAGTTGTTAAACTGCTTCATGCGGTCGAGTCTAAGACCAAATGAGTAATGAGTTCGTGAGATCACCATCGAAATGGAGCTGATTTTATATAGTACACATGCGCTTGCGCTGTCTTTGTTCCTTTGCAAAAATATACCTAATAATTACTATACCACCTATTAGAAGTTCTATGTACCATACTAAGTATAGTCACGAGAATAAATTAAATGCTAATTAGATTTGTATCTCTGTTTTTTTTTGTTAAAACCAATATTTATCTATATTTAGGTATTGGGTGACGGTAAGAAAGAAATTTTGCCTCTTAGTAAGTTTATCCAAGGGATGAGACTAATTAAGAAGCTGAAGATACGAATATATCGATACGATATAATATATTTGTTACTACTATTTTTAGATTAACATATAAGTGAGAATGTAAACGAGCAAACATCTAAAGTTAATACCTACCTAAAGAACAAATAAAAAAAAATAATCATTTGCATAAACTTTTTATGAAATGCTCACGTTAGATGCGCCTATATGTAACATATATTGTAACTTTCTAAAAAAAATTACCATAATGAATTGTCTCATTCGATTACGAATAGCAAACTGCAAAGGAAATGATGTTAGCATTAAATTCAAAACAAAACTTTCTACACAGAACGAATACCTATACAACTACCGCCATCTATAAAGTAGCGCTTGAACTTGATCGAGCATGCTGTAATTCCGACATTGACCGATAGGTGGGGTGATTAGTACACGGTCGGTGTATGAACGAACTACCTACGTGGCGATGACGTCAGCGAAGCGGGCGGTAAACGAACGTTCTTGACTGTGTGAGCTGAGTTCATCTATGACACAACATGAACGAACGATACGCAGGCAACGATCTACTCATGGCTATAATAATAGCAAAATATTGCGAACGTAATATAAGTATACGCAAAGAACACGTTTTGTAATAAAACTACAGTATAAAGGTTTATTAAAGAGTGGTAATTTGTACCTATCTAATGGAAATGGAAATTTTTTCCGAAAAGACGAAACGGTGAATTCAATCCACATTCAAATCCTGCGCAAATTTTTAACATAGGTACCTACTTTTTAATATTAACCATGTAATTAATTTCAATTTGCCCATAGATGTCGCTACATAACATAAATGCAGGTCACACACAAATCAAACAAACTTTATAAAGTATGCATTCTAGATATTAATTTTATAATAACGCTATTTATTTAATGAATGTCGATCGACATTAAAATAATTTATAGATAAAAAAATATGTATGCACTAAATAAAACGTGGGAATCGATGATATTTTTTATAGTACCTATGCGTTTCGTGATTGTGCTCCATACAATTTGAATGGGTTATTCGGGTAAAACAAAATTCTTTCATGTTATTCACACACTTTTCATTTGATTTGTGATTGGAATATGTTTGAAATGTTTTTTTATTGAATCGTATTCTAAACAAAATAACCAAGTAACTGGATACTAGTAAAATTTTAGAAGATTTATTGGAACTATTAATTCTGGTTTGAGTTTTATTCAACTGATAGACAGGCAGAAGCTGCTTAATTAATTAAAAAAAAAAAGGTAGTTTAGTTTAGGTAAATTGTTTGCGCTATTACAGAATAACAGACAAATAAATATTGAACAATTTGTTTAAATAGTTTATACTTTTTTAAATTACTACTTTTCATTCCACCAACAAGTAAAGAAATAGAATGACATCATCATTAATAAGTGGCTTGATATCGTCGTTCTTCAATAAATCACTAGAGGGCGTTATCTGCCGATCTCTAATTGAATGAATTGCAGCCATTTAGGACCAAGTGGTCTGAGTTGCCTTATTGAGTAATTAGAGGTAGGCAATGGCTTATTTGACGGTTATCGTCGGCAAAAAGTTACAGGACAGCCATTTATTATTAGTATCATTGTTTCATCACGGTTAATCGGGGTTAATGTTGACGTAAGGAGGTTCAATAAGCGCTATAGGGTTATTTAGAAAATGTTTCCCAATGTTTATAATATAACTTCTTCTGAATTAAAAAACGTGCGCATTCCTACATTTTCTTACTCCTTGTAATTTGATTCCTATAAATAACATAAACTATGAAATAGCTGTGTTGATTGGTAGGCGGATTAACCAAGCGACGACTATTTTAGGCCGTAAAATAATAATAAAAGGACTTGAAAAATATTACATCCACAATAATTATTTTCTCGACTGTAAAAACGTCTATAATAAGATTCGTAGAAAATTACTTTCAAGATGAAATTTATATTTTAATTCCAGTAAATCCTTAATAGAAGTTATCAAAGATAGACTTGTAGGTAATATCCTAATCACATGTGCCAACTCTCTAGTTAGTCGGTAATCAAAACACGAAACCATTAACTGTACATAATTTAAAACTTACCACATCTAGTTGTTTCGACAGATACTTTATTTATAGTTAAACTAATTGCACATATTACGAAGTTATCTCAGCAGAATAAAGGTTAACAAAGTGATTTATTTTCATTGCTTTGGCAGATGTCGGGTGATTTATCGCTTATTTAAATTACATTATTATGAAATGACTATCGGTTAATTTATAGTTTCGAAGAAAACTGGAATAAAATAGAGCTTCCTTTGTCAATTGCACTGTGTAATAAAAGTAAGTAAGTACTTATTTACGTAACTTACCCAGTAGTTTCATAGGGTTTTTATTAATTAATAATAATAATAATAATAAATCCCCAGACAAACACACCAACTGTATGGCCTTGCTTGCATATATCACTTACACTTATTCATAATTGTTTTAATATGACTATATTAAAAGGTATACTTTTTTCAACCCCAATATAAATGGGATTATTGGGTAAAAATATCCATACCTTGCGTAAGTAAAATTACAATGCTAATCACTGAGAAAGACAACTTTATTAAACAGAAATATATAAATTATTTAGGTATGAGCCAGATAACTTTAGTATTTCGTTATGTGTAACAGATAACCTGTAAAATCTGGTTATTTCTTAAAATATCAATCTTCTCTTTCTTTTTTCACATAAACAATGAAATGTTTATATTTTTCAATTTAAATTTATCATCCATATTCCACAAAGAAACGACGTATGCAATTTCACATATTTTCAAATTACTCAAAGACTATATTTAGAAAACTGCAGTCCCTGCCCTAGAGGCTGTATTCAATAATATATTTATATTAACCTTAATTTCGAATGGAATCATTCAAAAACAGTGTAATAATTTCCATAGTACAGCACTGTTCTGGCATCAAACTATAGAACATCGGAAGACACTCAATTTAAATTTAAACTTTTTAAACACTTACGAGCATTTTTCTCTCCAACCGTCGAAGTTGGCATTTAAAGTCATGGTTCACCATCAGGTTCGAAACTGGTTCTCCAGCTGATCCTTGACATTAAGAACTAAGAACTACCTACAGGGTAGGCAATTCTTCAGTTTAAAAATAGTTTCATCGTTTGCCTGAATAAAGCTAGCGAGGGGCTACAGAGTATGTAGGTACATACTTCGATAGCATTGGTTAGCCAGTCTCTTTTGTATTTTTTACCATGTTTGTACCAAGTTTTTGTACATTTCCTTTTCCTGTTATGTTGGCATGTAGCATATTAAAAAATTTACCATAATATGTTCTAATGCTTGGTCACTAATTCATATGGTTAGCCTACAATGTTATAAAAAAAACCGTTCTTCTTCGAATTCAACTCTGGACACACGATAACAGTTTTAAGATATAGAAATATCTGTAACGTGTTTCTAAAATCAAACAAAACTAAAATTCAACAAAATCTTTATCGTAACTATCCTGCTAAATTAAAAACTAAAAAATATTTACTGAACAGTGCCACCTATACATTTTAACTCGCACAAATGTAGTCTCTTGGCCTCATAGATGGCACTTGTATACACCTGATCATAAAATATGCTTGTCTTAATGATACGAGTAGGTACTATGTTTACTTGAAATTATTTATTTAGTAAGTAAGAACTTACTTCTTTGCAGATTGTAGATTTATTTATTAATAGAACCTAACCTGCGTAAGCAAAGTTCGTAAAATACCAATAGTATGAAATAACACAGCTCCAACCTTTAATTTTTAGTTTTACTTAAGTTTAATTTAAGGCCTTTGAATTTAAACTATAAAAAGAGGGAAATTGGAAGTAGAGAATTAAAGCAATACTTTGGCACAAGTAGGCATTGATACTTATTATTATACATAGCTATACTTTTTTAATGAGCTCAGAGCTCAGAGCTACCTACTGAGATTTTAATTACTTACTATCTAATTTGGGAATAAGAAATCCTGTTTTAGAATTTGAAACACATTATTACTATACTTAGATACATTTGCGTAAAAATAATTTATATACAAATTAGAATCAGACGATTTTACTTAACTACCAAGCTTATTGTGTCATAAGACGGAGAAAGTAGACGTCACAAGTTCATTAAACCTCCCGAATTCGGCCAAGGTCCCTTACTACTTAGAATTCGTTTGAGTAGGTACATGAGTCGAGTTGAGAATATTTGGTAAGATTTGTAACAAATATTCACTATTTTGATTATTTTTATTATATTGATCATAAAACTCGAAAGATTTTGCCAAATTACATTGTTATACCAAAATACCTACCGGGTAGGTTATAACAATTATTTTCTATTTGAATCTTCCCTTGCACCCCAGTAAGGACACTTTTTAGGGTGATATAATTAGTTAGTGTGAACATATGGCGCGTTGGTAGTTCAGAATTTATATTGAAGAGGGGAAAATCCTGGTGGGTAACTCAAATAAACTCATGCACATCCGGCAATTAATGTTTAAAGTTGCAAAAGATGAAAGACAAACAATGTTTTATTATTGATAATCTTGCAAGTGATCGTTTAAAAACTCCAACCATAAAAAATTCTATGTATCTAACATCAGAAATAAATTAACGATCGTATTAACTACGTTTTACGTAGTTTAACTGTTTACGTTAAAAAAAATTGTATACATTACCGGGCAGCTTACATATGGCCCAGCTTATTTATAGTTCGAGTGGCTGATCGGGAAACATTGGGGCTTTATCGCCAGGCAAAGAAAGTTATAAAACGGGAGTGATTCAAACGAGTCAGGCATCCGAACATCGAACTTTGGCTAAATTCGGCCAAGGCTGCTGCGGATACCGACCTCTGTCCAGCGACGTGCTATTCCAGAATCGATAAAAAGAAAGTCGAACCGCGCGTTCGAAATGCGATAAATAGTTGTGCGCTGACTCCGAAACCAGACACGTGAAAATCTAAATAATAGTCGATAAAAAAGAAACTGCATTCTAAAGCGGCGATAAATAGCTGCATCAATAAAGCGGTGAGTCCATCGAACTGTGGCTAAATCCAGTCAAGGTCTCCCCGGCTGAAGGGCAGCAGACCGCCTTTGTAATCGCTGGTCGTTTACACCAACACCGATAACAAAGGGTTCGTTAAAATACCAACTCTGACTCATTACTAGACGAGATTGGGTAAACTCATAAAACATGTTTGTTGCAGATAGTGTTGCAATCAACCAACGTAATAAAAAAGAAAAATATTCCACATGATATGTTTAAAAAATGAGATGCCCAAAACAAGATATTTACTAAGAGTTTGTCGCAGAAAGATGTAACGATTTCAAATTCAAATTTTTCGTTAGGTTTTTTGTTTTTTGTATGAATGTAAGTAAGTACGATGGTCTAACGTAGTCATAGAGTGATTTTTAAGCTTCCAACCCACTTCATATAAACCATATTTGAGTATACTTAATCGTACTTAAGCAATTCTGTATCGAGAACCAGAATAAAATAAATTTCAAATTCGAGTCGAAAGAGAAATAAAACCGCCTTACCAGAACATAACACATACATAAATCTTAGTCTAGACTAGACCTTGTTCTGCTCCGCTGCGCTTGTGGTTACTTTTTGTACGTGCACCGAGATTCTCCTACGTTCCCACAACGCTCATCGATATAGCTGGAGAAAAAAAGAATAGTTTCTTCAATCTACGATCAAGAACATATATATACCTATAATGATAGAAAACGAAAGCTATGAAACTGACATTTTTCTAAATGAGAATATTGTACTAAAAACGTATTAATTAGCATATTTTAATAAAAATAAATCGAATCACTTTCATTCAATTCACAATCTTTTAGGCTCACTTCTAGCGCAGATCACAGTTCATGTTAGTTAGTTTAAATGTCCCTCCGTCACTTTATATTTCTATTGAACTGATAGACATAAAGCAATTTCTAGCCTTTTGCTTGTTGCTAGTAAGTGGGCATTGGAATTTAGTAATCTCTTAGGAAGGTTTGCCACAACATAGACGCAGGTAATCGCTCTACGATGACCTTGCCAAATTCAATGTCATCGTTACAACAACACAGTAAATACATAAATCAACCTGCCCATCCTATCTGCTATCACTACCAGACTAAATGCAAAAACACACAAGGTTCGTTAACCTTCCTGACCTACACAACTTTCGCATCGAGTGCACAGAGTAAATAAACCTAAATGACTGCGCGAGCGTCGACAATGGTGCCCTTCGTGACCTATATTTGTTCCCCTCAGTACTTTAGGGCTTGAGTGCAATGCCTGGAGCTGACCTGCCTCAACTACAGTACTGTTGGAAGATGAGGGCGGGTATGTAGGACGGTAACGTAATTAGGATGATTGTGTTCAAGATTTAGTTGTTTTACTTTGTCTATTTACCTAATTTAAAATATGATTCATTAATGGTATGCGTATCATACAAATAGTAATTTATTAAGGATATTGTTGTTCTATTCAACAATATTTATTGTTACCCAAATTATTGTAATCTTATGTAGATGTTTTTGTTTTATTACCAAAAATGGACACTAACGCCTGTTGCTAGATTTATGTTGGAATATTCAACACTCTACTTTACTGGACAGATATTTTGAGATAAATGGAAATCTAAGTTGCTGTATCTGTTTTAAGGTCTGTAGTTGTAAGGACTGTCTAAAAATACAAATGATTCAGTGCGAAGTACAAACTTCGATCATTCCTACTTTACTACTGTACAGCGCAGCGTCGTGTCTAATCAGATCGATACTCTGCAGTATCGATTATTTCGGTATTACATTGTTCCACAGCTATCGGTTTCCGAGCCTGCCTCGTCGCCCCAACGTGTCTATTTTTACCGCTCCATTGCCTCTCCCCTCGCCGCAAGCTTCCTGCCTTTTATTAAACTATCTGTATGTTAATTAACAACGGCCTCGTTCAACTTTACTCTGCATGTTTATCTACAACTTATCTCCCTTCAATGTAGTTCAAAATTTGTAATTACGTTCCCACAAGTTGCAACGTTGAAGCTTAAAACTCCAAAACGAATCATATGAAGCGTCTACTCGCATGAAGACTGTCTGGTTTTCTTATCATAAACACATCCTTTTATTTTTTCGACCTTCAACTATATTTAAATTAGAATCCTCTGTTGTCGAAGCGAACCTCATTCCCTCACATTGGTTATTGTTTCTTTTCTATCGTTTTCAAAACGGGTATAGTTGTCCCTTTCTAGAGGGGCATCTGGTGTACGAACATAGACCTGCGGGTTGTTTATGCTGTTTGTGTAGGGTGTGTGTTGGTGTGTGTGTGTGTGTGTTGGGAGGCGCGGGCGCGCAGCGCAGCGCGTCGTCTGTCTACAGCTGTTGTAGGTCTGTAGAGCCGAGCTACCGGCTTCACGTAAATTATGCTTCCTCATGACCAACCTCGCCTTCACAACCAGACAAAGTATTAAAATCGTGACTTCAAACTGTTTAAAATTCTATTCAAAATGTTAACTAAATAAGAAATATATATTCAAATGTCATAGCATGTTAATGTTGGTTCAACGTTGTGATATCTATATTTTTTGTTACTATAGTATTTTGCAATCGTTACTTTGTTATACCTTATTTAGGTATCGTTATTTTAACGTTTTGCGAGAGCCAGTTCAAACACATTGATAACATTTGAATAATCTTAAGCTTTGACGTCAATGTTAACTTTCTTTGTAAATACTTTTTTTTGTTTACTTGTCATATTATGCTTTCTTATAGAATTACATTTTACCTTGCGGTGCGCCTGAGTCCATTACAATAGTTAAACAGCTGCTGCAAGTTCGTTGACCTGGGGAGCTAGTGCAAATTCTATTATTAAATGTTGTAGAAAGAAAAAGTCTTTCAATGTTGTTTGTTCATCCCTTGTAAAGAAACGGATTCTAAGAAATCAGCGTTCGAAATTGAATTCATTTTATCCAGCGTCTATTGTAAATAAATGATTGGATTATTCTATAATTGGAATGTTTTTAATAAATTCGTTTCATAGAATTTACGTTAATTTTGAGCAGACAGTATTTTTCCTATAAATAAAACTTTATCCAGAGAACTCTCTGATTCAATAATCTTCTACTGTTGACGGGTAACAAGACAACTCATTCTAACTAGACATAGGTACGGATATATATTCCCATATCTATTGCAAATCTATAATAAACCATAACACAAATGTACAGAACCATTGTGAATATTTGTAATATCCCATGCGTACACGCGTATAAGCAGTATTTTGCTGACGTCACTCGGGGTCGTTGCTCGGGCCCCTACCTGGATTTTTTTTATTGCATCCCTTGAATACGTGACGCAACGAAATTCCAAAAACCGAAACCGAGACTATTCCCGTTCTATGGTTGGAGTCTGTTATCTGTATAACTCTTCCGTGAGAGCTTTTTTTGTCCACCGAAATTTATGTTTGTTTTGGTATAAAATATTTCGTAGAAAGTTGTATTACTTAAAATATAATTCCTTTCTTTCACTGTCGAAATTCTAACAAAATGAGAATTTACCCAGATATTTCAACACATTGCAATTTACATTAACATGTAAATCGATGTGACATTGATGTACAGATACATAACGTCACGATTTGTTGCTAGAACGTTTCTTGCTATTATGAATAAAGCTAATATTTTCTCGCTACAAATCGGCCGAATTTCATCGACAAAATTGACAGCCAAGACGTGCCAAACATCGATACGATAATTGCCAAAAATATCCTATAATCCCGTTACGACAGACGACTGTTGCCAATCGCAGGCAACGCGGGCAACTGTGCTGTTGGCCCAAAAATGTGTCACAACTGAACCAGGCTGTTGGCCCAAATATGTGTCAAGTTGAACGCGGGACGTTAACCCTATTGTGTACGACTTATTGTCGAAAGTAATGAGGATTTCGGGAATAGGACAGTGGTGATCTGGGACGACATTGGTTGAGGACGCGTTCATTGAGTTTTATTTATGGGTCAAGTTTGTATGATCTTTTTCATTGACACGCAATTAACACTTTCAGAGATATCTTTCGTAATGCCATATTACTGGTTGATAATTTATTCCTTTATAATTTTTTCCTGAGTAACTTTCTGTAATATTTATGCACTTCACTACTTATTTTAATTTACACTAAAAATATATTCTTACTAAAATATAATAAATACGTTTATTGCATTAATCAGAGTAATTATATTTATTGGTAAAGTAAACTTTTAACTCCTTATTTGCGATTACATTTCATAAGTTTTTATGTCTGAAATTGTTTAAGTTTGAATAAACTTAAAGTTACAGACCCCTTGTCTCATACAGCGAAGAAGCTCAATTTATCTAGTTAACACTATTTTAAACAAACCAAGTTAAAGAATTTCAAACAAACCCAAAGTTAAACATTGACGCGACCATGTATATATAATATAATGTTATGACTCATGTCTACGTTTTACCCAGAACTTACACTTTAAACCTAGGTGATCACTGTGCCGGACTGAACTTGTTTCCCAATACTTACAAATCAGTTGCTTGATATTCAACCGTCGTTGAGTTTCCTTCGGAGAGAAATAATTATAATGGTGTCTACGTGAGAAATACATAATTCATTAGCGTCTTTTAAAAAATATCTCATGGCCGACGCAAACGCATTATACTTTCAGATAAGTAGCGCGGAGTCGTTGGTGAACTGGAAAAATGGGAAACTTTTACTATTCAAGGGAACTAGTTATGGAGGCAGAAATCCATTGTAGTCACCTCTCTAAGTTTAACTTGAGATCATTTCGAATCAGCAGGTAAAGTATTGCCTAGGTGCGTTTCATTTGTATCTAATAAAACTTTCATTTGTACCCTTTTTATTAGCAGCAGAGTTTCTTTGTTAAGATCTCGACTTGGATGGTACTAAAATTCTTCCTAGTTTAACTGCCACAATAACTACGTTTACGTGGGTTGTTCCGGGAACAGGGAAGGAACAGCCAGGGTAATAACTGGAACAAAGGCAACTCCAACTTGAGCCTACTATCGGCAACGTATCATTAATCGATAATCGATAAAAACAATATAATGAAACAATAACACGATTAATAATGTCTATGGGCAAGGAAGCCACCAACCATCAGGTTCCCGCATGCTCGTTTACCAGCTATGATAAGATTAAAAAATAATTAGGCGGAAAGTCCTTTCACCCATCCTCGTCTCCAAAATTATGCTTAATTGACTTCATCCTTTTTTTTAAATATCTATTATTTATTACAAACAACAAATGACAAATTTATTACTGCACAATATAGTACCGTACCCTAAGTAACCAAACCGAAATGTTCACTTTTTAATGCTATACTCGTTTTAACGTCATTTGACCGATCGCAAACTGCTAAAACATCTCGCCAAATTGCGGAAAACGTATGTAGCTAATTTCTAGTATGAAGTTTTACAATGCTGCAATTAAGGAAGCAATTGAGGCGTCCCTAGCCAGGTTTTTTAGTTTATTGTTCAGGGTTTATCTAGGTATTCTATGCTATGCATTGCTAGCTGACCTCAGAATTGTTTCGAAATGTGCAATATACGACATCTGTTAGTTAAAATTATAAAATGATTTTTATTGCTCAGTAATAACATATTATGACTACCTTTGGTTCCTTGACTTGGAATCCTTCAGGATGCGTGTTATTGTCGCCTGCCTCATTATTGGATATAGCACGATAGCATTTGCTGCTGCTATCACTAGGTAGCTGTGGAGTCGGTCTCTACGAATCCTTTTTTCTACAATAGTTATGTTATTATTCTTCGAAAATTCCTTAGTTGGTGGTCCCAGACAAATGAATAAATAAAATGTGCTTATTAAGTTTCTAAAAATAATTTTTTTTATTTTTATTTATAGTAAATAATGAAAACCAATTATTCTATATCAACTAAACACTCTTTGACTCTTCATTCATTCATTTTTTATTCCTTTAAATAATAGCAAATGTCATCCAACACGTTATAATTATGTTACAAATGTTATACCCTACGGCTATACCTATCTATTCATTAAGACAGCGATTTTACAATTTTACTTGGCCCATTAATCCATATTCTGTGTTAGCTGTGATGCGTTCAGTGATCACTTCATTGTTAATAAATTATTTTGTTTGAGGTAGTTACATTGTATGTAGGTATCCCTTGAATTGTACGGTATCTCAAATAATCTTTACATTTACCTGCACTTTCCTACCCTTCAAACATGGCGAATATACTTTCGTCAATATACTATCTTAACTACGCAGTTTGGTGTTAAGCGTACATTTCCAAGTTATTATAACCCAAGGCACGCACATCGTCTGTTTTATCAGCTACCCACCTGCGCAGACGTCGGCTCAAGTATTATTCTTGTTACTTAGCTGTGCGATTATTAGAACTTTGTATTTTTATATTATTCTAACGTAGTACTCGTCTTGATATACTTTGCTAGGTCGTTTTGACTAAGACCTCAATTTAGGGCGCTTGTGCGAAGTTCGGACCGTGAGATTATTTAATGTTGAAGCTAAATGAAGTCTTTCAGTATTTATAAAGGTATTATTAAATATATTTTAATATAATAAATTGCATTATGATGCTTTGGTATAAAGCTTCAACAAGTAATTTACAATCAATGCTTATTCATATTTTGATAAAAAGAGCTTTCTTTGGAGCTCTCTTATTGAACATCTCTAGTTTAAATAACAGGTATCTACTTGCTCAAGTAAATGAATTTATTTGTGCAGTCCGCGGCAGTTCTTTACTTTATGGTTCGTTTTGAAAATAAAGAAAATTAACGGCCCCTAGACGAGACGTTAAGAATTTAAACCTTGAATTATATGTCATTAAAATTTAACACTGCAGGCATTCTTTGTAGCAGTTTATTTTTAGTAATATTTTATTATTTAAATAAAAAGTACGTCAATATTATGCAGTAGCATTATTTCGATAATAATTTGTAGTTCATACTTATACCTACTGTATCGATCGGTGATACAATCATACTATCTACAAAAGACTCTACTAGCTAGAAAAATTTGTTTCGAACAAAACTGATTCTTTTTGCGGAAGACATATGGCTTATTTCAGAGAAACTTAAATCCATGATATTGACAAATGAAGGGGATCGAGCCCTATTTTGGTCGCCCTGATATTCTTCCTACCTCGCCCGCAAAATTTTGCTCGTTGGGAATCCCCATTCACGTATTTTTTTTATTAAAATGTCAATTTCTATACTCGCTCGCTACGTACGCTACCGTGATCAAAGAATACGTAGAGATTCAATAATCAAATCTATATTCAATTTGTACGAACGTGAATTGACTGAAGATATTGTTTTGATTATTTCACAGTCGTGACGATTGATAATGATTCGGTATATTTGTTGCTCCTCTTAGCAACAGACAACAAACAATCTAAAATGTGAGTGTACCAAAGTTCAATTTGAATTTTATGCATTGAACAATGGCCCTGGCGGATTCTTTGCTTGCAGAATCACAAATTCTGTCCAGGTCATTTAGTTTGAGAGTACTCTTTTTACTGCCAAAAGCTTTGAAAGGGGTGAGAAGTTTAGAGCAACCGTATCTGAGACATAGCTAAAGTTCTCTTAAAATATGGTGCACTTTCGCAACCCAAAGGTATTATGAGATGCATCCACGAACTTAACGCCCGAGACGTGAGAATGTGGACAGTTTGCTTATCTCAACAAACTTCTACTGTACACACATTACATTGTATGAGTTACTTTGAGGCGGCCTGTTAGTAGAAAAACAGCTTCGCCTTCATTATTCACGGTCAATTTCTTGTGGTTCACAAATAACAAAAGCACGTCAGTAGGCGCACAAAAAACTAATCTGTGAGTCGAGGAGGACTCGCCGCGAACACAACAAAGCTTATGCAACATCCTGCTGCGTCCGGTGCTTAAAGCAAGGGTTAGATTATAATAAAACTGCGTGTCTTATACTGAACTTGGCCTTGATTTTTTAGGGTCTGACCTCGAGCAGCCCGGCAGGTGATTAGGTTACATAAACTGAGCCCTTCGCAACTTCCTGGCGGCGTGCATTTTGTGGCATCTCAGAAAAACGAATACGCAGCCCGCTGCGCATGTTTTGCTTGTTGCCAGCTTTACAAATTACAACGAACGTTAATAAATTGGTAAAAGGCAAACACTTTCGAAAGTTAATGGCAGTTTGCAGACATCGACTTATTTTTAACACAATTTAGATTCTCATGATAATAATCGTTTTTATGTCCATTACATTCTCGTTATGTCTATGCAACATATCCGTTCCTGAGGACATATTAAATTTGTTATATTCAAAGATACAATTCTACTTTAATTACCAAGAGTGATCTTTGAAGCGTTTACTTTTAAAACGAAGAAATAAAAAGTTAACGGCGGGCGCAGTGCCTTAGGACCGAGAACGACTCTAAACTGGTTCTGCTGCACGCGATCCGGCTCCGGCGAAGGACATGCAACGAATAAAAAGAAACCTAAATGCGGCTCTATGAAATGCTGACCTTGGACGCAAGAGGCCTGGCATGGCACCTGGCGTTTTATGTTTTTTGCCGGCCCCTCAAATTGCAAAATTCTAACTCTTTGATAGTCCCCCAACGTCTCATTCAATACTTTATTTCTTACTATATTCTGAGGATAAAGTCTTAATATGCTGCAGGTTTTGAGCAAAAAAGAGAAGCAAGCAAATTGATGAGCAAACTAAAGACCTGCTTAGTCAACACTCGATATGTCGGTCGTGATCGTTGCGCAACCGGTGTAACTCGTGAGGAAAGTGAACGCAGCAATTCGAGGTCGGGTAGAAAGTTGTACCCGCGCTCGCCGCCTCAGTCGCTCGAGTCTTTTCGCTACGTGACATTCACTGTCCTTGTCTCACCTTCATGAATGAGCTCCCAAAACACGGCATAGTTATCAACAAAATTCCTTCCAAAAACAAAACACGATATCAAAATTGTTGCATAATAAAAAGAACCTTTTCTGATAGATATTGTAGAATGCCAAAAAGATTCGCAAAAAACTACACGTGCCGTTGGCTCGATCGCTTCGGGCTATTAAAATTTCGGCCACGGCGGAACTGTAGATTGCATATAATGGCACATCAATCTAGAGACTGGCACTGAATTTAAGACGACCAAATAAATCTTAAACTTGACTGAAACTAAAAATTAAAAGTTGTATTTTAGAGACTTTTCTGAGGAAGATATTCCTTTTTTAGATGTAACGAAACACGATTTACCATGAAGTTTTGTATCTCCGAAATCTCGAATCTTAGAAAGGTCTCTAAATCTTGATTTATTCCCAGTACTCATGTTACATGGAGGTAAATCAAAAAGAAGTGAATCATTATAGGATATTTTATTATTACGATCTTTGTTAAAATTTTACTTTGCGATTATTATACTCGGTGCTGCGAAGTTGGCTACATTGTGCATCACAAAACGCGGTCGCTTTGCCTCATTTGCATATGAACCAGCACGTCGTTAGCAATATTTTGATTTTTACATAGCCCTCTTGTGGTCTGCATTGTGTACTGAGTCTGTGCCTTTTTTAGTCATGAGCTCGTTTACAGAATATCCCGAACCTTGTCAAGAATGAGCCTTTGGTTTAATATGTTTATTATTTAAAGCATGGCATCTTTATGTCAGCCATGGCATAATGGCTTTAAAATTGGGTGATTTCAAGTGCTTATTAAGGAAGACGAGTATTATCTATGTAGTCTCAAGTCAAGTGTTCCGCTTATCTTAGCAAATGTTTGATCAGGTGCTTTTGAAGTTACAAAAAAGTTTTTTGTAGTTAAACTTCATTCAAGGTCTTCTTCAACTATCTCACCCATGTCTTGAATTTTATCAATTATGTGCCCCTCCATTTTGTTATTTAAACTTGTATCTTTGAGGTAATTTTTAAGTTAGTGGGAGTTTTTATGTTGAAATCGCTGTATATTTAAATCTTTTAAATAGGTTGATGCATCCGGCAATGAAGAGCTAATCGGATTAAAGAATACCATAATTTTTAAGAATTGAAATGAAAACATAGGTTGATCTAACGAATCGCGTATATATTTTTCAACGATAATTATTTTGTGGAAATTAAAATTGTTGAGTAAATGTGCATCGTGATGAAATGCTCCTTGGCGCGTTTTGAAGAATGTCAGCTCAGGCGGCGCAGACGCATGATTCATTGGAAATTTTGCGTTCCATTGAAAGTACCCTTGATATTCTCGGAACTCGTCCTTATTAAAAATTAATTACGTTTAAAATATCGCAAGATGAGCTGCAATCTTGATGATTTTTTGCACTTATTCCTCTTTTGATACGTATGGTTAAATGCATGTATAAAATGATCACACAGTGTGACATTTTATATTTATGATACTATAAGGCAAGAAGGTATTCTACACATAATTTAAAAAAGGACTACATGTAGAGATTCCATTTTTAATTAATTACGCTTAGGGTTTTGCTTAATTGTTTTTGAAATTCCAACGTAACACAACCGCTCTAACGAAGCTTATTCCAAAGCAACCATTGTCTACATTTTTAAATAACTACACTCGGTTCAGCGCACAAATTAAATTAAAAAAAGAATTTCCATCGCCACGGAATCACATTCATAGTTGCTCGTGATAATTTTTATGCGCGGTAAAAAACCAAAACTCAGTTCCCATGACGCTATGGTGAAGTGAAATAAAAGTTCTTATTATAACTTACTGTAAAGGTTTATAACACAAGCTCACGAGCTGAGTAACTTCAAGTTGTTTTAATGTAAATTTTAAAGTTTGCTCAAGATATTTCCTATATCTACAAGCTAAGGAAAAGTTTTTTGTAAACGGCCGTAAAAGAGGCGAATTTAGGTTCTCGTCAAATTCCAATGTGAAGCTAAAATATGACGTAATTTTACGTGATGCTCGATCTTACCGCATTAACAAGAATGATAAAGCACTTTAGATTACACGAGCGCGAACAGAATCTAAAATGGAGCAAAGAATAGTGAACAAAGTACCAGTAAACAACCATCTTTGGAAGCTTCCAAGCTATAAAATGGCTTTATTATTTAACGCAAAAAATGGTATCGAAAAAATTTGAAAGGTCATTAATCACAAAGGATTGCGGCCTTGCGCTCCTACTGATGGAGATTTAATTCATATTTGAGGTTAGTTTGTACTGTAGCAGATACAATAGCAGCCTGCCATTATTGGCCTTGATCGTCGCAGGCGCAGCGCAGGCGCGCAGGCAGACCTTGACAGTGCTCGCTGGGTCGGAGTAATGTGCGCAAACAATACCTACACACAATGTTTCGACCACATGACTGAATCTTGTGCGAAATATATCACGTTACCTTTAAAATCTAAGTCTTTGCCTGTTTATAATGTTAAAATTCTAAAGATCGTTAATGTTTTAAGAAACTAATTAAAGTGCCTTCTAAGTAGACAGAACTTGATTTAAAAGAGCTGAAAATTATTTCTCTACATTACCATTTTTTTAATTCAGAATTCAATCTCATGTTCTAAAGTTCACTTTATGTATTATACGAATATATTTAATCACGACATTAAAAAACAGAAGGTAGGCAAGTTTTTTATGTAGCGTTCAGTAAACTTTGGAGGTTATATCATTCTGTGTTTTTAACACGTTTCGGTTGAATACCCTGCGTAATAAGATCTTTGAACGAAACATTAGTTTCGGAGACTTTGGAAAACTCTATTACCGCCAAAACAAATAATATAACTCTATTAGTAGCATTAAGATTCTAATCAAAACATAAACAACAAACAAGTCCAACTTGGGAAAAACACGAGCCAATATGATTCATAACTTAGATTTTGCACTTCAAAAACACGAACAGAGATGCTGTAATTTTGAATTTAACAGATCAGAATATTACATATCGGATTAAAGTCTAAGATGACATTGACAGTTTGGACGTCGACAAAAATCTGTGAGGTGTCAATTTCGGAGATAAACCCAGAAAGGAGGTTGCAACATATTGACAAACAACAGCATTAGTCATTGGCGTTCCGCGATGGTGTTCACAATTGACATGTCGCCCCCGCTTTAACACTGAATAAACGTCAACTTAAGTCACAGTTTGGCGTGACTTTAAAAGTTTGCTTAAGATAGCATCAGTACCGTGGGTTTGATTTCGAAATTTTACACCGTTAAATGATTGTCATTAATCTTAAAATCGTTAAATAACTGTCCAATCTTTGTATTCATACTAATAATATTCATTTATTACTTTTATAAATGCGTAAGTATAGTGGCAGAAGCTTTGGAAGTGTAAATAACGGTCGTATCCAAAGTAAATACCCAAATATAATCTACGATGCATAAGCAATAATTATAATAGTGATTGTGTTAGTGGCCTAAGAATTACCATATCTTTCTTTTTTCACATTTTACGATTTCTATATTTATCGTACTGAAACGTAAAGTAGCAGTAATAAGATATATAAATCTCAAAATGTATCAATTATAACGTACATTGAACATTTAGAGCAACAAGGAATTCGGCCGCGATTATTTATATTTCATATCTTATCATTAATTGTACTCTGTCAATGTCACCGAGTCAGTAGAGAGGGCAACGGACTACATATCTGTAAACACAGGAGGCACACAGAAAAACTTTTGTGTAAATACACTGATTTCTATCAACGCACACATATAATACAAGTTGAAGTTAAACGGATTATTGGTAAAATAGGACTTACAATTATTTTCCCTATAATTTTTTTGTTATATCAAAGAGTTTTCTGTCTTCAAGGTAATCCTGCCAGTACAATCCTCGTAGATTTTTAACAACTAATGCTATTACGACAACCACATACTATAAACAAACATGTAATTCATTCTTGATACACTTTTTAGTATCGACCAGGAATCACTGCCCTTCAGCTCATTTATTTGAGTTTTACTTTACAGCTCGTAGTATCTAGTAAGTGGTTTTAGCTAATTTTGAACTTCAGAGAACATGGTATATTAAATAACTTAATACGTTGTTTTAATAAATTGATTTAAATTTGAAATGTGTAAGATTTAAATATTACTTATTCTTGCCATTTGCAAACAAACGATTGGAATTCCTTGGTTATGTCGGTCACCTTGGTTCGCCTGGCAATCTACTCATTTCTGATTTGATCTCGCAGGTAAACTCTGAGCATAGATCTCTCCATTTCTCTCTGAGCGACCTTAAGCGGCCACGTCTATGATCGTAATTCACTGTCAATACAAATTGGTCATCTCAGTCTTCGTCCTGGGACAAGATGTTATTTCGTAGCTTCCCAAAAGTTGCCCAGCCGAATTGGATTTGACGACTGACCGTTTTTGACAAACTAATTACTTACATCTATTAACAAATTATTAAATGATTCAAGTACTTGAATAAAATTTAAATGAACAACTTATCTACATACTGGTAAATATTAATATTTTTATGGATAAAAACTTGTTTTTACGATTTTAACGATTTCCTTAAGACAAGGATGTTGACATACACTATTTAGAATTTATTTCTATTTCGTGCCTTACAACTTTATAATTACTTTATAATTTTGCATTATTCGTTTTTAAACAAAAGGCAGAGATCTTGCTTTAACTTTGCACGCTATAATTTGAAAAGTTTTATCTATTAAAGTATCTGAACATTCACCAAACTATTACATAGCTATTAAGTTACCGCTATGAAAATTGGTGTTTCTTTAGTATTTCGTAATTTCGGCGAGCGTCGTTTTTGGAGCATCACTCGAATATAAAGATATTCTGTTACTTTGATGTATGGTGTTATCCCGTTATTATGTTAAGTAACTGCTCCACATACATATTAATGATAAGTAAACAGGAATTAAGATTATTAGTTTTGATGAAGTTTGAGGTGTGTACCTGCGTTGGTATTTGAGGATACATATTAAGTAGGAGACAGACGTTTTTCTGAATAACTTTTTTTTTTTTTCGAGTAATAGTTTTTCTCTACAATGTATAGATGTATTTTAACTAAGTGTTCAAACATTAGATGTCAGGCGCTACTTAAAATATTCCTACCACTTATTCATCACCACTTATAACGGTATTTTTGCTGTTATTTATTGTTAGATGAATTTTATAAGTAATCAAACTGCGAAGAATTAATTCAAACTGTAAATCGATATAATGTACGTTAAATATTGTACTTTACTCGAATTTGAGGCACCTGTAGTGGTCCTAGTGCACTGTTCAGTCGTAAATCAACGTGGAACATTAATTTATCTTGATAAGTATGCAAAAAATATTTATTTTAATATGATTCTAATAAGGGGAAGCAATACTTATTTAGGCACTGGTTGTAATAGTATTTTCAAAGAACGATGAATTGAATACTTTAAGTTAATTGGAATTGTACAAACCAAGATTAACTTTTGGACATATCTCAGTAAGAATACCTTAACAACGTGAAAGTTTCGCCGAAAAACTGTATAAATAAATATTTATAATAAATAATATACGCACTATTAAGATCTATAGATATAGTTTTAGAGGAAATTACAGGAAAAATGGTATTTATCGAGGAGCATTTGCACAACAGGGAAATCTTCAATCATTATGTTTATTTTGTAAGCATTTTTATAGTTACGAAAAACTTTTAATCCAAATCACTTAAAAACAGACATCGGAAACATTATTTCCATAAAGTATTACTTTAAAATTGCATATTCTCGTTACATATGCATTATACAATAATTACTTCATTTAAAATTATATATTCTTAAGTGGTTTAGTATGCTAATACTTGATAGTTTATTCCTTGTATTTCGAAAATTAATATTTAATTTGTGTGTGTGTGTTTAAAATGTTAATAAAATATTAAAAAAACAGGCTACTGCCCCTTTTAAGTAGAATAAAACTACGGAATAATAAAGAGCTGGCGAGGTTGTTAAGAAGGATATATAAATTAATAATAAGCATTTTTACGAAGTGATACAAAAAATTATACGACTATTCTGAACATGTTTAAATGTCTTATATAATTAAAAAGTAATAACAATAATTAGATTCTCAGATAATCACACCAAATCAAGAAGAACAAAAACTCAAAAAGAATAAAGTCGTCAATTGTCTTTGTCTTTGTAGACTATGAATAAGAATTACTGCATATTCAAAACTTAATGGAAAAAGGTTTCGCGATTTTTACCAATTCTTTTTTTTACATTGGAGCTTCGCCGGTTGCTTTTTCTGTTCGCTCAGCTCGCGCACATCGTAGAATATGAAAAAGTTGTAAGGAATACGATATACCCGTTCCTTGCTAGGCAAATCGTTGAACGATGAGCGTTGAACGATGTAGCGGATAATATGCGGCGTATCATGAAATGCCCAAGTCTTCGACATAGATACAGCAAACTATTTGAACACATCAGTATGGAAACAGAAAACATCCAAGGCTGATATCTTCTATCTTTGTCGACCATCTACCCCTTCTATAATTTCCGACATCAGCGCAGGAGCAAACTTACTATCGAACCTTCTTTGTAATATCGATAGTTGTCTTGATGGTAGTTGACTGATTTTAACTGACATAAAAAAAATCACTTTTATTTTTATGTTTAAATATAAATTGGTTACCAGGTCGAGAAACGGATTTTTACAGATTTTGGCGCTCTTTTAAAACTTTAGCTGTAGTTTGCCCATACAATAATGCTTTAGTCATTTCCTTTTCAAAATCAAGACTTCATTGTCATCTCGAGTCTTAAAAACAAAACACAATTTACTTACACTGTAAGGATTGTAACTTAGATTTTGAAATTAGATAGGTAGTTTCCTCGTTTTATCTCTCGTAGCTCGTAAAAGTACACATAAATAAAACAAGCCGCGACCTTTGCAATCGCCGCCATTAAAACGATATCGATGTGCATAATAATAACGAGAATTTAATAATGTCTACTTTATGATTTACTACAGGTCTCTTTTAAAATATCAAGTTGTGGGAAATTTGGGACAAAATACAGCCCATGTGAGTTATGGACGTGCTTTTCTTATATTACACATATACTCGTATATAAATGTGTGTAAATAATCTTTTAAAAAAACCACTCAAGAGTATAAAAGTATAGGTTAGGTTAGGTTACGAATAAAAATACTGTAAATAAATTGCCTTTAACGTTGTATGTAGCATCTTTATATTACTTTGTAAAACGTGTACCTAGACGGTCAATTTAAAAATATATGAATATGCATATAACATAATATACTATGCTATTTAAAAAATACAGTTGGTAATTAATAAATTGAATCATTCAAACCTAACCGTAAAAAGAATTTTGAAGTTCGCTACCACCGACTTACAAAGGACACAGACACCATCCCATATATTTCCTGGCCAAGTTGTTAACAACATAGAAGTTGCGTTTTTGACGTGAAATATAATCAATAAATTTGTTCACCGAAAATTTGATTAAAATTTGCTTTCTGGGAGTTGAGATTATGAGCTATTTAGTATTTATATAGCGATCCATGTCAATATGCACAAACGGGAATCCAGTAAACAAAAGTCAAAATAATCGTGTAAGGAGGGTGATTGCTGGTAGGCAAGCACACAATAACCGAAAAAAGAAGAAACGTAAAGTTGTTTCTTGAGCAATGCTTAAGATTTTATATTATGGAAAATACGCAAGTAACAAAACCAAACAATCGAGTGAAGGAATGTGTGAGTCAGTCAGTCAGTCACGCTCTATCCGTTCTACTCTCGGAATAAGAGAATCAGTATTAAGAGCACTGATATAAAATTTCGGCTAAATGTAGAATAATGCAAATCGGTTATTATAGACGTTCATTCATCGTGCGTACTATTTTCCATACATCATGTTCGATTATTTAATGAAAAAATCAATCATATTGGTGAGCGTTGGCAACGAATTCACGTATCTTGAATTTTCTTCCCTTCTAGAAGTTCTGGAAGATTGTAGTAGGTTTTTGCATTTGAAATAAGAAAGGTATGAACTATTATTTCAACACTAATAACAACTTAGCCTGCCATTAGCACAACATCAGCCTCCTTTTTGGGTTTCCCTCGGAAGTACGCAATTTCTTCGTTTCATTTAACGAAAATTATGACGCTTGAATCGGAAAACTGCAAAAAAAATTTACTGCAGGAAATGATTGAGTACTTTGATATATGAAACTTACGACATTTAAAATTTAAATAATGTTTGAATGTTAAAGTTCTATGGTCTAATTTCGATACCAAATAATGACAACAAAATAACTTCTTATTCAGAGTAGAGAATCTGGAAACCCACCGTTATTTTAAGTTGACTGGTGGTATTTTGCAAAATCGAGACCACGAGAAAAATCTTGTGATTTTCTTATTGGGTCTCAGTAAATAAGATTATTCGAATCAATGATAGTTATACACATTGACACATACACAAATTGAGCTTAGAACTAGCCACCGCCGGGTGATCCACCATCACCTTTTTTTGCACTATAGTCTAAAGTAGTTCTTACTACTTCCAGCTAGGCAAGCCCAACCATTTATTAATATTTAAATCATCAAAAATAATAAACCATTTCAGACAGCAAAAAATGACTGGTATCAGGAATTATGCTACCTATAGGTAAACATATAAGGTGCCTAGACAAATTTAGATTTTGTGCAATGTATAATCGGAAGTCGTTCGTTATACCTGCATACAGGTGCTATGGAATCCTGCAGGTGCTTCTAGCAAACTAGCTCTGTGAAACTTGCCTTGAAATTATGTGAGATGGGAATTTCAATGTTTTTATCGCGAATACGTTAGTTGTTGTTACTAACAACAAAAGAACATTGTACTAACAACAAAATAACATATCTAGTTATGTCTTGATAAATTTTTGAATAATATTTAAGCTAGTTTGCTAGAAGCACCTGCAGGATTCCATAGCACCTGTATGCAGTTATAACGTGCAGTTATAACTATGTTTTTAAATTCTTTGCACCTGCCAAGTGCTAGTCTGAAATATCTGTTTGTTTATTTGATGAAATTACCAAAGCAACTTCGCAGTGGTCACAAAGCAACAACAATCATGACGGCCTGTTTGGTGTGGAGGTAAGTACCCTTGGCTTCCATGCCAGAGGTCCCGGGTTCGAATCCTGGTAGAGGCAGATATTTTATTATATTTGCTTTCTAGTCATGGATGTGTATGTATGTTTATTTAAGTTTATTTCTAATATTAATACATGACAAAAAAATATCTATGTGTGCTTATATATTTCTTATGTATTTTTATCCGTTATCTAGTATCCAAAACACAAGTTCTTAATGATACTTCATTTGGGCTAGATAACGTGGTGTGATTGTTAGAAATATTATTATTATTATCATAATCATTATGGATGGTTTGTCACATTGTACCCTTCAGTACATTATTTGTAGACTTTATTGAAAACGAAATATATATGCATTTTGTGGGTTTCCTTCTATAGCCAAATAATATAGAAATGTGGCTGTCCATTTATTTTAGCTTGTTCTTAGTATTCTGTATAAAATTCGAATAGTTAGCTTAGTTATTTCAACTTTAATATGTTATTATTAATGTTATAAATGCCTATGAATTTATATTAACAAAAGTGGTACAGGTACGTTTATCACACGCAATCAACTATGTCTTTGTTTTTCATCCTACGTAAGGAGTACCTTAATGCCTCCTACATTAATGTTTTAGCACTTATTTATTAATGAATGTTTCATTTTTATTAATTCTAAAAAATGCAAAAAATAATAGATATAAAATATGTGCGCACAAAACGCCTAGAATTAAAGACACGTATAAGAATGCAAAAATTCGTAATACCTGTATATATGTATTATGCAAGTATAATACGTATTATTATTATCATTATTTATTAAATGTTTCTTTTTATTTAGGTATTTAGACTCTTTACCAAGATGTCCAAAAAAATACCGTTTCAATGTTAATCATTATTTAAAAAAATGTCAGAACCCTCATATAACCCTAATTTAGTGTTTACATTATTTTAGGACATTCTAATTTAGGGAGAAAACATAACTTATTTATTTGTTGTTCCATATGACTGTCTTCCTTCCATATCCACTTTTCCCAAGAACTTCTAAATAATAATTTATTTCAGATAATACATACACACATTACACAATATTTTTAAATGTTTATTTTTTATGTTCCACTTTGAGACAATAAACCTGAAAAAATTAGACTAAATAATTCCAATAAAATAAACCATTACTCACGATTCATTGCAAAAAAGTGAATCTAATTACAAGCAACCTGACTTTGATAACCTAAAAAAGTTTGATAAATAATTTGGTTAGCATTTCAATGCTAAAGTTGATAACGTATTTTTGCGCGAGCGCAGAACAGACGTTGGGGCTGCTGATGACAATGATATGCCTCGGAAAGTAGACCAAGGGCAGAACGTCAAAGCGTTATCGTAAGTCTGTTGTGAATTAAAAAAAAATCTTACTTTTTTGTTCTACATAGATGTCTGTGACTAAGTTTTTAAATTATTTTGAATAAATTAAGTTAGCCTAAAGTTCTTGTAAAGGGAAATGTATTTAACCATTGAATTGCAGACGTAATATTTATTTCAGTTTTTATGGATTTTCGAGCCTTAATAATCCATAAAAACTCAACGAAAGACATCAAAACTACGATCCTTATCCGCATAAGTAACACGGTTTTCTTAACAGGACAAAACTGTTATCAGTTATCTGTTATCATGGCCTCGTTGCGATACGGAAGGTAACTTCAGAAGGCAAGCGCGCCACATTACCTAGACATCCGAAAAAAGGACAATCGTTCAACACTGGAGACCTTAATTATTTTGGACGTTCAGACTTTAGTAAATATGGCGATGAAGCTTCAAGGCTGACCTCGACGATAACTGCGATAATTTGGGACATGGATGTTTTTGTGTAAGGATAAACGCTTTACGTAAACATTTTGCGAGGTTGAACTTTTAAATTGTGTCCGTTAAAAATAAATTTTGTTAAATGCATAATTATGCTTTACAAATAGGCCGTTAAACTAATTGTAAATGAACCATTGAGCTAGATCTCCATTTCTGTGAACGAAAAAGTTTTAAAGATTTCGAGACTTGCGCGAATTTTTGCAGAATTTTATTCAGCGTTACAGTCAAATTTATTACCTCAACAAACTCACCTCCCGTGCGAAAATATATTGCGATACCAATAGGTCGTTTAAAAATAGATGTCCCGTGCATTTAATAAAGCTATCTCGTAGCCTTGCCCTAGATTTGTGGCCCAGTTCGTAGAGACGCGGGCAGGATACGCTTCTTTAGGCCACTTAGTGTAGAAATTAAGTCGATGTGCACAGGCTATACCTGGGACACTGGACTCTAGGAGGTGTTTCTGTTTTCGGGTGTTTTACAGGAGAGCCAACTTAGAGAATATTTTGCCATGCTAGAATAGCTTTTTAGAATATTAAGGATATTATTGACGTGTTCATGTTTTTACCAGTACGGCAAAATCACTACATTTGTTAATTAGTTAGCCAACTGAAGGCGAATGTCAAAAATAGTTATAGATAAACATGCTAAATCTAAATTAGAATTCGCAGATTTATCATATTGGGTTCCAGAGTTTAAATAACTATAACGCCAACTTAGGTGCCATTGCAGAAGCTTGTTTTGGGTTTATTTTCACCAACACAGTTCCATTTAACCACTCGTCTGCGTGTAAATTTGACAAGCGCCTCGTTATTGCACTCTGCGCAAGCTGAGTCAGATGCGGGCGGCGTACGCGCACAGGTCAAGGCGCTTCGGGGGAAACCTCGTCTGGTTGTTGAATGATAAGCGAATTGGAGCTCAATGATTGTATGAAATGAAATGAAATATTTATTGATTTCTTAACATTAAAAAATTACTTCATCATATTGACGTCAAATAAAACATGACTCTACCACCAGTTCAGAAAAACCTTCGTGATGAAAAACTGGCAAGAAACTTCAGGGGTATATTTTTTTCAAAATAAATTTACAGAGTCTCTTTACGTCTATACAAAATTATTCTTATCTGCTTATTCTTAATTATTCTTATAGTATCCAAACGACGAACACCCTCAAACGGCACCCGTTCACGAGTTAACGCGGGATCCAGCCATCGCCCTCCTCAACCATATTAGAGGAAAGTGAGCGACCCGTCACCCGACGCTACCATAAGAAGACGTACTTTAGTGACAATTATGTGTGACTGTTTTAGATTGTAGTGCAAAGTTTAATTCGCAAATTCCAAGGATGAGGAAAATCTATTTTTCTGAAAACCTCTTTTTTAAAATCTGACGCAATAAAAAAAGAACTTTGTTTTGATTGTTTTTGGGCTAACTAAAATCACCCTTTCGGTATCTAAATCAGTTCAGATCATGTGTACTATGAAATGAACGTCAAACACCGCCATTTTAATCCAAATCATTTATTTAAATTTAACTGTATCGCTAATCGTAATTACATGCCACATTATTTAATGGTCCCAACCACCCGAAAAAGCCTTCACTTCAACTTTCACGGCACACCTGACCAAATCTCCCAATGTCACTGAACTTCACAACAGCCCAGTGTAATTTACAACTACCGATTGTTCATAAAGTCTTTCATAACTCGCACGATAAGACCTACCGCAACACTGACCGGCTCTGCTTACATATTCAAAATATCATACAGCCCGGAATTTTCGCTCGACATGCGCTGCAAAGGGCACGGCGATGACCGTTTCATTATTTACGTACTGTTTGCACGCACTCATTGTAAAAGTACTCATTTAATACCCTTTTCTTTGTTTTATTTAAGGTTATGATTGGTAATACTCTGTTATTATTGGGCTTTTTAATTATATTTAATTTTAGGGAAAAATACGTGTTGTGTTCGTTGATTTTTGGGTCACTGTTTGGGTTTGATATATATATTTGTATATAAGTTGTAGGTTACTAAAATAATTGCAAATACAAGATGCTTAGAAGTTGATTCTAACAGGAGGTAATAATTAAACCGTTTAACTTTGCGGCGATATAGCGAGAGGCTGTATCTGAGCAATTATTATTATTTTATTATTCGCATATGTTTGGGAATGATTAATTTCCTGCCACACTTTCTATTTCTACATTAATAACGAAAACAGGGAATAGGTTCTCCACATTATAAAAATAACTTCCGCAATTCATTGAAACGCCACCGCATTACATTGAAAATTGGATTCCATGTTCAAAATAGATTTAATTTGACTGTGCCCAATCCCAAACTCTTCCATCTTTTCACATAATATAATACCTGACAAAATAATAGAATATTAGCTTATTTGTAACGTTCTAATTTTAATGAATACGACTGCATCGATTAAAGCTGAGTTACTAATTCATTTCACATTTCGACTGAAATAGCTTATCCCACTTCATTTACTTGATTTTAAAATTACTATTCCATCATCCAGAAGTAGACAAACTTCTTAAGCGCCCTATTTTTACCACGAGTCGCAACATTTGGTTCCCCTCGGTCCTTATAATACGTACTCAAACCAAGATTTATGTATCCTTCTCCTTTCATTGCTAAAGGGCAAACTATTTCTGAATATTACATTCAATATTTAAACTTTAACCCATCATCAGTATAAAAACAATGGCCATTGAAAGGAATCCGATTGAAACGTAAGAACAATCTAGAAACTATGAATTTCTATTTGCTTTTTTATGGCTAATGCATTTTATGTTTCGAATAGCGTCAGTGTATTGCAGTGCGGTGTAAATTAAAATACCTTGTGGAAGTTATCGGTGATATAACCGCGTGACATTAATGCCTGACAGTCGGTGTGTAATGATGCTAGCTTGGCTTATCTCTAATGCTTTCAAGGGCATAACTATGTTTCATAGGGCTGCCAGCGTTGTCTCCATATGTTTCATTCAATGTTATAGAAAAATGATATTTCTTAAATTGGGTTCATACATTTTGTTTTTGGTCATAAGACTGCTAGAATAACCACCTTGATGAATGAAAGAATATTGTAAAAAAGTCCTTGCACTACACAACAACAAATAGCCCAGAACATCAAACATATCCTAAAAAAGTCTCAATGTAGAACTCTGTACACATAACACTTCTACAATAACGCTGATTTCTCTATGCGCACGATTACATCACGATTAGCCACCATTAGCAGAAGGCGTGGCCGCTTCGTGACCGCTCGAGGCGCACAGCGGAGCCCTGAAAGCCCTGAGCCATGTCAAGTGCATAGGTACTGCTGGTAAATGTCGACGCTACTGATCCAGTACAAGCGCAAGTTGGGGCCTACAATGAAGCGGACTAGGTTTTTTTTAACTGAAAAAAAAGTGAATGTGGAATTAATTTGCTTTTTATACCGTCTACAAGATTGACAATATTATAATAATAAAAGAATTGTTTTTGAGTTTAGCGACCAACTTGAGCGAAGGAGGAGTGTTACACTCTCGGCATCGTCATTTTCCAACAGGTGAAATGGAGCACAAACGGATATACATAATAAAGTTCGCAAAGTGCATACAGATAGATTTCGAATTAAAACCATCTTATACAACATGTACTTGACAAGTGCAATAACCGTAATATTTTACGTTTTCCATATGATAAAAATTCTTTACTAGAATCCTATTAAACAATGGCAGTTCACGATGAAATAAAACATGTCCGTGACAAATAATACCAGCTGGAATAACAAAGACATAAATTGGATAATTTACTGTCACGGAAACTGAAGTTTGTCTTCGTGTTGAGTTTTGGTTCGTTGGATAAATGATGATGTCTTTAAAATACTTTGTAGAGACATTAAAGTATGTATCTAAAGTTTATTTATTTGCCTTAAAGTACAAAGAATAGTCTAACGTCTTATGATCACGCTCAGGATCAGTCTTAAGATGGTATTTACCTACATTTAGGTAATCAATGTTTGTCGTAATCTAATGAATATAAATATTTTTATATATTTTTAGTATATTATATTTTTATATCTTGTCAAACCTTAATAATATGGTTAACGGTCTGGTGGCGTCTACACACACGGTAGTACTGTAGGTACTGTAGGTACTGCCAGGAGAGGGATGTATTCTTTGATGATCACTGATGATTGCTTATGAATAATTGAAGAAACGTTTGCATGTTTATTGGAAATCCATCACCTACTTAAGAAAACCTGTTTGTCAGAGGAAAAACAACTGAAAACCATTGAATTACTCAAAAACGATAAACAAGCTTCACCTATTAATAAAATCCTTCCAACCGATCAATAACAATATTAAAAAAATAAATGGCAAAGCATTTAAATGTACACGCAATTATGATACACCCGAGCTATTCGTAAACTATGAAGTTGTAAGAAAAAGACGGACAATTACAATTAGTCTGAGAGAAAAAGACAGAGTCAGTAAAACCTGATGTAATTAAGCCAATAGTGGTGGCCGTTGAATGTCAGATATCACCAACAAGACGAAATAAAAGTATAAAAAGAAATATGGGATGTAAAGAAACTGTAGTTACATGTGCTTGTAGATATTAATGTGAGTTTTAAAGAAAAATGTTGGTTTAAAAAGTATTTTATGATGATACGGAGAGAAGGGGAAACTTTCTGTGTCTGCATATATTTTTGCATACGTATGTACTAGTTAAACCATACGACACTAAAAAGTACGCTTAAAATCAATAGTTTTGACATTTAGTTTACTACTTTTAAAATACTTACATAGCTTTAAAGCTTTAGCTTTGAGAATTGAAATTTGTGTAAAAGGAGTTAAATATACGCATGATTGTTTGGGGTGTTGAATGTCAACAATAATTTAGGTCCTTAAGCTCAGTTAACTAACCTAAAAAAATTAAAGAATCGGTTAATTTCACAATTACTTTAAATGTTTCGGAAGCTCAGTTAGAGCGCTGGATCAAATTAATAATCGTTTAGAACTAGTTCTGAACCTGCCTAGATCACTTGTTGAAATTTTTACTAAGGCTTTTCAAAGCATCGAACAAAGTTTCTTCAAAAATTTCTCCTGTTTCCTTTAAATAAAAATACATGAAACTCTAAATCACTTATTGCCCAACAAATACTTAATTAATCAGATTATGAAACAAACTCTGCCAAATCATTTTCCCAATCACGAATCACGTTTTATCATACAAATGAATCAACAAAAGAACAATATATATCGATAATTTGCGATGAACTTTAAAAATTCTGCCTTCAAGATCAGAAAATCAATTACACCGACTATTGATTTACAAACCTTGATTAAAGGGCACTTGGTTCAGGTCTCCGATACTGTCCCGGCGACTTGTCGGTTAACAATGTCGGTTATTACTTACTTGGTAATTAAACTTCGAAGGTTTCACTCAGCTTGTAGTACTTAATCAAAAAGGGGATGGATTAAACAACATCCCAAACGGTTCATTGACCTTAAGCCAGATTTACATAAGGTCTTAATTCAGGAATCCTATATATTCTCAATGGCGCCATTATTTATTATTAATCCCTTCTAAAGAAAATGTTCAATAGAAGCACAATGCGGCAGTTAAACTTGCAAGGTTTATATGGTCAAGCAAAACGATTTAAGGAGGTACATAAGTGAGCCTATTGGCTCGGTATGCGTACACGCAATCCCAGTTTTATTTCTAGCGAACAATAGGCTTGCAGTATTACAGCCGGTTTAGTTACCCACCAATCACTGGCGTTACGATGGTATAAATAACTCTGAGAATAACCTGAGTTTTCAATAAGCTGGCTTTGTTTTATTAACAAGGCTGGTTCATAGTATAGAACGATGTTTTAGTCGTGAAGTAAAAGAAAAAAGTCATGATTTACTCCGTTCTGTAGCTGTACGTCGTATGCGCTGAACTACAGTAAATTTATCACAACAACGGCTAGGGATTACCAGAAATAAATCTGCAGTATCTGCCTGTAAATATCTAAGTTTCAACTAGACAGGACCTTGGCGAATGTCCAGCTTAACTGGGCCAACGTTTCTTAGCTGTTTAGTTAGAAACCGTTTGTTGGCAATCGCCTTAACAGGTACTATGGAATATCTGCAAAACACATCTTATTTGTTTGACTCGCAAAGAACTATTTAAGAACAGAAGATTTTAGAGATTCAGATCCATTTTTCTAAGTTTTTAAAAGACATTTTAAGTCGATTTTTTATAAAACTAGTAATCCGCTACGAAGCGTCGTTTGCCATCTTAATGACCACATACAGTGACTAACTACATAATGACTTACTTAAGATAGTCGCAGACCTTCGCTCCTGCTTCTCATGGTACTGCTTATTGGTGCTTATTGGCCATGACCGTGACTGTCGATTAGACATAATTACCTCCAATTTGTACTGCTACTAATATGCTCCTCTGTCTCGATGCCTTTGTCTAACCCACACTACAATTATTTTGCCGTTGCAAATTAAACCTGGGTATGCTTCGATACTTCGCAGGAAGTAAATTATATTGTTATTCTTCACAATATACTAATCCCATGTTAGAATATAAATAATAACGCATGACGTAAACTTTAGAAATATAGTAACTAAATAAACCATCGTAGTTTCGGCGTTAAATGAATCCAAAACATCTGGACAGCAAATTGTTATAGTACAAAATATACTATGGCAGAAAAAAATGAAATATTTTTTTAATTAACTGCGAAAACATGGCTGGTATTATTCGTTCTAATTACAAAGTTGGCAAGGAAGTCCCAGCGGCTCAGGCTGTCAATCTATTCCTATTTTAAATTTGTGGTTTTTGCCAGAATACCCTCCCGGAGTCAACGCTTCCTCTGACAGACGACACGGCACATGTCCGAGAAAATAAATAGTTATTTGCACGAAAAAATGTTTGTCGACGAATCGTTTTATTCTTAGATAATTAATAATAACGTTTTTGAATATTTAAAAACCAGCAACCCTAGAATGTTGACGTAAAAAACCAGCTAAAGATTGAGTTGATTTTGCTGACGCAAAAAATTTACTTATGGTTCCCAAACGCCAATGATTTAGAACAATTACCTTATTTAAATGTATTCTCGTAAAAGTGGTAACGGATTATATCTCGCATAGTTACGGTAATCTGGCATAGTTTTCAAATTCTAATATCCACCGTCCATAATACCTATATGTTATTTGTGATTACTATGTTATATCTTATATTATTATTATTATGTTATAACTATCTGTGATTTCTAAAATTTATAGGAAGAAGTAATAAATATATAATAGAAGTAATTCAATTCGCAACAGACTCTATTGATGAACTCATTGTGGATATGTAGATGGTACTCTTGGGCAACACACTTAGGAACTTCACAGGACTTGGGTTATGCGATTGCGCAATATTTAATCAAGTCTAGCTCTTTGCCAGGCAAGACACGTAGATCTTGCAACGTTAGCCGGAAAGAAAATGTTTGACCCATTTGCAATGTTACACAAATAGCGACTTTTTAATACGCGAATAGTTTCGCCATGTGATTTGTAATAATCCACTAAGTAAATAACACTTAAGTAAATGTCGTTTAATCATTAAAACTAATAGGAATTTAGGTGGATTGGATTTGTCTTCTATTTTGTCTATTTATAAAACTAAAAAATTTTCAAAGAGTTTAGCATAGTTTCTCTTGTCATATATTATAAGGCGTTAGTTAGTTTTAAAGATCAAATGCTTACAGAATTCACTTCAATCCTAAAAATATAAGCATGCCTAAATTCCATCTGGCCCCAAGAGCGGTCATACATACAAATTTTTTTATTAAACCAGGATCCGAAATAAAGATTTATGTATACCCATTTTCTTTCGTTTGGTTAATATTCTAATTTCCTGAGAACTCCTATTATTCTGTTTATACTCCTTAATAAAGATCCCGGCGTAAACACCGCGAATAAACAAAGATAATTCACAATTTTCTCATTATTCCATAGCCAAAAAAGTTACAGACGAGAATGTGCGAAATTAAATCCTACGTATACGAGCACAGATTCTTGGTTCATGGCGGAATAACGATTGTATCTTTAATAAAATGTATGAACACATTACAGACACAGTCATAGCATTAGGTACCAATTTCAATTTGAAGCCTAAATCAATACATACCTGTAGCACAGAAACAGCCGAGTAACCACTGTATTCAATAGTTACGTCACGTTAATGATAATGTCTGAACAATCCTTCTAAATCGACCAGTACAGCAAGCAATTTATACAAATATAAACTTTATTTAGACCAAACTAAGACCTGATCTCCTAGCATTAAGATTAAATCTCATGTTTCCAAGTATGCTTACAGAATAAAGGTCGCAAGAATATTGTTTGCAAGCAAAAATAAAGCTAATCGCCCAGCGCTTAGGAGATAGTGTGCTATGATGAACAACAAAGCTAGAGTGGCATGCATTGATGAGTCGCATTATGCAATTATTCGTGGGACTGTAAGGAACCGTAACATGGCTCCTTAGCAGGTCACAGAGTTGCGAATGACGTGACGCGAGGAGTCAACGGACAGGGTACCAACATTGGATATTCCATAAACGCATCACAGCCTTGACTCCCTTCATAGAGACAGAGGTATGGCTCTATGCCAGAACCATTCACTGACCTAGTAACGAATCCTTATACGTAGGACATTGCTATTTCAGTTTCTGAACCGACATTTACGAGTTATCGACTGTTTGCAATTATAGAGCAGGTGTTATTGAGAGGGGACCAACCGGTACTAGTATGTGGGTAGTTAAGGATTTGCAGGAGGCATGGCAACTATACTGACTATTATCTTTTTATTGGCATTGATGTATTTTTTGCGTCGCGAACGAGGCGCGGCCAGGCTCGAGTCGCCACGGGTTTGATAACCCGAAGACCTTGGTCTTAATTGCGGCCGCAGAGCACTGCGCCGCCGCGACCACTTTTTATACGCGCATGCACATCACTAGTAAGACACGACAACTGCAAGAATGATTTGAAATTCTAATCATCACTTCGATGTATTGAGGTTGCCAGTTACGTTTCGAATTAATTAATTAAACCCTTACAATAAAAAGCAACTAAATAGAAATGAGTTCGAGGAAAGCATTATTTTCATGCGCCCTTTCAAAGGATAATCCAAGCGCGTTAAGTCACGTATCATTAAACTCGTATTAACAGCAAAACTTTTTAATGATATTTGTTATCTTCGTTCGGTCGCAACAAAAGAAAGAAATGGCTTAAAGCCAAGATTTTTATACATTAATCATTCCCGGCTGTGCAAAAATCACCATTTATAAATCTTTTCACATACCTACCTCACTCTCGGTGTCCCAACAACGATTTTTATTCTTCATTTTGCGGTTTAAAAAGATTCATTGTATTTGGAAATCATAAATAAACCAAAAGCAGGTTTAATTGATAAAATTTATTTCGCAGCTAACGAGCTTTGGTGATGCGAGCTACAGATGGAGACGTAAAATTCAGAAAAACTGGATTACGTCATGACAGGCTGGAACCTTGGACAATACGACTAGCAAATCAATCAATTTCATTTTTAATTTACATTGAATGTAAATGGAATCGTTGGTTAGAGCAAAAGCTTATTCATCTAAAGGCGGAGCCTCCAAGTGTATCGACCCGAGGAGACAAAACGTAGAGGCAATTTACAATTTGTTAGAAACACTTAATCAATTCGTTTCGACTACTTCTTCCTTGATTTAGTCAATTGTGTGATCATTGATTTGTTTTCTTAATGGATTTATTTATATCAAGATGAGGTTTTAAACGAATATTTTGCTGTATATTTTTTATTGATGTTAGAATTTAAACTACAAAAATCTTAATAAGATTTGAATAATGTGTGACTGGCTATGAAATATATGACCATCTCATAAACGAGCAACTCAGCTTCCAAATACGCTCGGAAAGTCCAATCGATTTCAGCAAGGTCTTGATACATTGGTGTCCATCCAGGTTGGCTTACTTCACTGTGTTGCATATAGGGGATAGTCCATTTTTTGTCAGTTACTATTTAGATCGAAGTCTTAGAACTGAAGGTACTGCTACATTCTTTTTAAACCAAGCAACTACATTTTACAAAGATATTAAAGAAGAAAACCCAGATGAAGATAGCATACCTATGGGGTGTTCTGCCTCTAAAGCTTACATATTAATGCACCGTTGTTTATGTGAACAGTTCACGCCTCTAGGGAAAATGTCAAGGAAAATTTGATCTGACATTAACTGTTCAGTTGAGTTCACTCCATGGGTTATTAGCGAGTGACCTGACTGTTTATTATAGCGAATGCTTACATTTTAACCTTAATATTATTTTGGAATATAGCTTAAAAAATATAGTAATTTTATAGGGTTCATAGTTAAGCTAAAACGAAAGATCAATACTTTAAATTTAACCTGAAATGAAACGAAATTTTGCATCCGTATAAATATTGCTGATACAGTCTAATTGTTCCTTATCTAAAAGCAGCGTAAAAAAAATGTGGTAAAAAACTTAATGGGCAGTGAAAGTACTGGACTGAAACTAAAAACCAACTGAGCTACCTTTTGCTTTTTTCAGTAACGCCTCAGTTCCCATGTGATGATACTCGGACAAGGCTTTTGAATCATTCATTTATACTTTGCTCACCTTAGGGAAACTAATGTTGTTACAGACATATGAATATACCTAAGTTTCAATTATAATTGGACTTTATAGGACTTGATTATCGACATTTAAGTGCACCATCGTCGGCGTCTTATGTTATGGCGTCATAGGACGAAAATATTTTTACTGCATGGAATACCCAGTTATGCATAATGCAGTTTTGTCATTGACTCGAACAATAATCAAATCAAGATTTTTACGTTTTAGGTTTTGTTATCTTGTCTCCGTTGTTTAGTAATAATGATATCGAAGTAAGGTATTCTATTGTTGATAAACCTCCTTCATAATCTGGGGTTCTCTTAGGTAGTTCACATGATGGGCTTGGATCAAAGCATTCTTATTCCAGAGCAAAAAAAAACTACTGTTAATTTCGATAAAGTGGTAGTAGATGACTAAAATGGTTTAGGTAACAAAAAAAGAAAGTTTCACGTGTCTAACTGTCAAAAGCAGTTTGACATGGCTGGTATTATTGTATTACTAATACAGTTCTGCCTTTTGACGATTATTCAAAAAACTTTCTCATTTTTTTGTTTGAGTCCAAAGTTCAGCCTAAATCTCTAATAGCGAATTTCTTATGAACTCATTGTATGTTCTAAACAATTATTTGAATAAACATGTACTTAGGTACTTTTAGATTTGACGTTTAATAATCTATGCACTTTCCTTTCTCAGTTGGTTTAGCTTGGCTTTAAACCTTGACTGTACTAGCCAACGATTCTTCAGAGAATAAAGTCTTCTATTTGAATTCGCTCCTCAAATAACACGCGTAAATAGTATGTACCTTCTCAGGGTAGTGATATTGAACCCGTCCCTTACCGGCAACTAGATTCTGTCCAAAATAGGGTTCCATCTATCTTTATACATACTGACAGATACATTTTCCTTCTAATCAATCAACGAGGATATACTGATTTACATAGAAATCATCATTTTTATTTTACTTACTTTATCCGACTTACACTCATGGGTGAACGAAGTATGAGTATCATTCATTTCATATTTTCTACGGTACCATTTACATAAAATGCCTGTAATCTAGATGTATTTTTCATCTTTTTTTAAGTCTACACCTACATACCAACGCAGACAAATTAGTTGCTTTTAACAATACATTTGTTTTGCAAGTTTCTCTGTCACTCGTTCAGTCACAGATTCGGCTGGCTGATTACGATTTATAGTCCTTCCGAAATAAAATTTTATTAAATGTGTGATATTTTATTGTATAAGTAATTATATACCTACAATAAAACATTCAGATGCCTAGGACAAGTTAGTGGATGCATAAAAATAGGCATGAAAACAGAACTTACTTGTTTTTTGTCGCGTCGGCGATTTCTATGTTTGGCATAGTAGCAAAATTTGCGCTTAGAAAGTTATTACAATCAAATATTTACTATCATCTTACGGATGATAAATACGCAAAAATAAATGTAGGTAAGACTAGTAAAATCTAGTTAACAATTTCATATCTACCATAACCATAACAAGCAGGTATTTTTTTCCTAACAATACCTTAATAACGTAGATTAGATAAGATAGAAGTTTTACCAGCACTTGGCATGACGGAATCATTGGGTATGGTTAGTTGATTGCCAGTTACCAAAACACGAAGGTCAATGTTCTTTGGTATGTACCACGTGATTGTGACGTACGGCACAGAGCACATAGTATAAACACTATGTAGAGTTTTCTACTTGAATCATGCCTATTTCTGGCGTAGTTGGTGGGTAGTTCGTCATTCTGCTTAGGGTAATGTGGAAATAAACAATGATGTTTCAAGCTTTGTTTTTTTTTCTTGTGGGTGTTTTTTTTAGTGTTGAAAGATTCATCAAATGTATAGGAAATTGAAAATAACATTTATCTAAAGAGCGTGTTACTTATTGCCACGTTACTAGATAGATTAACTTTACAAATGTAAATACGCACAAGGTCTTACGGTTTTTGGATCCGAATGGCATAATCAACGCACCAATGAATAAAATACTTATTAATGTCTACATTTAAAAAATAATACTCATAAAGATTAAGGGCTCAGGATGCGAGTATGATTTTATTTGGTACTCGAGACAATATAATTAATATTAGTTTCTTCTAAAACAATTTTGAAAAGTACTACAAAGTATTCTGACTGAAAAACATCTCCGAATAGGTACCTGATCTGTATATCTAGGCAACCTTAAACCAAATGAGCATGCGTGCGAACATTCGGTCCAAAAAAAAGCAATTTTTTTATAACTTCAAAACTTCCCTTTCTTTCAAGTTTAAATGAAAGTTACGTAACTTGTCCTCCCAATGTTTTGTTGATATAGAAGAAAGCTAGTTCAATAAATCGAGTCGAGTGTGTTTTATCACCGCGCGCGGCAATGTCGCCGGCCCGCACTCTCCGCCGCCGCCGCCGGCCGCGGGGCGGGGAGGGGTGACGTCACGCGCGACCGTGGCACTGAGGAGCGAGTAGCGCGCCTCGCGTGTGTTCGCTTGCTCGCTTGCATCGCTCTACGTACTTCGGCGAAGACGGTCGCGCGCGCGCGCAACGTATTTTTTCCAAACGCAAAACAAACTCGCCGGTTTTCGTCCGCCCAACCTTCGGAATCTGTGATCGTCAACCCCATTCACCTGTTGCACGGATTGTGTTGTGAACGCTAGATAAACAACTCTAAAACTCGAATCCAATTGAAGTGTACCTAATTCGTTTCGGTTCCAACGCGGCGAATAGTGAATGCCGATTGAGTTACCGCGTTTAGATAGTTTGTGAGATAGTGTAGTGAAATCTTATTTTAGAGGATGCCCATCGGCCCTCGTGGGTTTGTGAGCGGGTGACGCGCTCTTCGAGATGAGACGCCGGTGGTCCAACAACGGCGGTTTCCAGACCCTGCGCATGCTCGAGGAGAGCTCGTCGGAAGTGACTTCGTCCTCTGCTTTGGGTCTGGGCGCTGCTATGGTGATGTCTCCCGAGTCGCTGGCGTCGCCGGAGTACGGCGGGCTGGAGCTGTGGGGTTACGACGACGGTATTTCGTCGTACAACCCGGCGCACGCGCTGCTTAGCAACGCCTGCACCATGCAGCCGCAGCAGCCGCCGGTGCTGCCCGCGCAGCCGCTACCATCTATGCCCCTCCCCATGCCTCCCACAACACCTAAATCCGAAAACGAATCAATCTCCTCAGGTTAGTTCTTTTTTAATTCAAATAATGGAACGTGCCATCTAGACGTTTAGAATGCAGTTTGATGCAGATAAACCGGCCATTTAACATTTTGTTCATTTAATAAGCAGTTGCGTTAAGTCCTAATTGAATGTTGTGTTTATCTTCATACAAAAAACAATTAGGCTAATGTCTAACAAAATTTAATCAAACGACCTTATTGTTATTCAGCGGGTCAAAAGGCCATTACCGCCATAACATATTACTTACGCAATGCCGTGCTGCAGTTTTTTAAAGTACGTTTCATTTGTTTGATTCCTTCATATTAGTTGTTTAGCGCATAAAGCTGGCAAGGCAATTGAATTGCATACCTAGGTATTTCGGCGTTATCCACAGAGCATATTGCAAGTTGCAAGAGAGGCTGTCATCGACCTTTGACACGAATACCTTGACCGAACGGCGGTGGCCTGGCTGGAGTGACACCGTGCTTTTGCTTTTCTTGACGGATATTTCTACGGAAAATAGAAAACAATAATTGGTTGTAGGCACTAGGCGATTGCACTTGCATGGACTATCAATCTTAAAAGTTTTTCTAAATCTTTTTAGACGTAACCTTTAAGGTTTGTCTATTAATATTTATTATCAATAAGACAATTATAAATGCCCATTTACTTAGGTTTTTTTACAAAGCAGCGATCGCCACGCTAATGAGTAATCAATCGATTATCGGTACTAATAACTTACGTGGAAACATAGTGGCTGATATGGAATATTTATTGTACGTAAACATTTTCATCCATAGGTTTTAAAAACCATTTTATTACCAAATAAAGTGTAATATTCCTAGGGTGCGGTGTTTCGTTAATTGCACTCGCGCCCCTTCTTAAGACACCGACACCCATACGTCATCGGAATAATGAAAACTATTTTAAAACGATTTCTACACAATGTTATACTTTCAAAATTTATATTTTATAGAAAGCAGTACTTATGGCTAAACTTTGGGAATTTTATTCTTGGAAATACGTTAGGAATTTGAAATGTATTTGTTTGCACAGCTTTAAATGACTTATTGCATATAATATATAAATCAGATGTAGTTGCTAGTGGTATTTTGTACATTTTATGCATTCTTACCAAAGCGCCTTTAACAACAACTGAGCTTACATAAACCAACCATTTCCTACGGCACAATACAATAAATATTTTAATTTAATGCCGCGTATGAAAATAATAAAAATAATACAATGCACAGAAGGGTTATCGCTGGAATGCGTAAGTTTTGACCTAACAATTTGTGTTTATAACCTATGCCTACATACGTACATTGCGAAGTGCATTCTTTAAACAAGGTAGGTTAGTCCTCTCGTGCGCAGTTTATAAATGATTATTTTGAGGTCCCAAGTAAACTGCTTATACTTCTGTAAATATTATTGTTTACATATTATTATTAAATAATATTTATTTATTCGGTTCGCAACCGAATATTTTCTTCTTTTGGATAACTTACTTTTATAAAAAACTTAGTTTTATAAAAACCAGCATGAAAAATATTCAAATTATGAACAGGCGACGAACTTTGATTTGCCATGTTGTAAATTCGAATTTAAAATAAAATTTAATTTGGTTTGTTAATGCACTAAAAACCTACATATTGAAGGAATCTCGTGCCACATCATATTATGCGATGGACACCATTGCTATAGGGGTCCGTTAATTCATGCAGCGACACCATACGCTTATTTCACGAATAGAATCGAAATCATTAAACCGCTTTTTGGAACTTTATAAATTACTCTGTATACTTAGCAACAATTTAAGTGTTGGATGCAAGATTTCGTCGGAACGAACCAAGGCCCGGTTTGACCGGTTCTGCGACCACTTCTGATGGCAAATCTCTGCTCTTGACAACACACTGTTATATTAGGTTTACTGAGTATATGTAACAGTTGGTATTACTTTCATGTTGAAGAATATTTTTTATCAATATTATAGGTAGTTTTTAAGCTATAGCTTAAACGAATCTGGAACAATTTTTTATCCAGTTATTTCTACTTATCTATTACATACATATTCTAATAAATAAACTTGTTCAATGCTGTAATAATTTTAAAATATTGTTTTTAATTGCAATTTCACTTGATTCTAGAATAAAAACTTTCAAATAAGAAATTTAAATACTGATCTTATATTTTGCAATCGCATTTTCGTTTGGAAAATGTCGCTATAATTTGCAGATTTCCACTTTCTTCAGCGCGCGCGCGCAGCCATGCGCAGTAGCAAGTTTCACATACTTTGTGTATCTCGTTAACTATAATTAACTTCATAGTATTAATTTTGATTTTTAAGAGTACGTATCTAAGAGAACGTACAGTTTAAAACTAAAGTTTTTTAAATCGTAATCCTTAAAAGCTTATTTGAGGTTAAACCCGCATGTCAAAATTAAAATATATCCTAGTCAAATAATGCGGTTTAACTAATCGTGGTCGTGGGTTAGTGACGATGCGGGTTTCTTTATTACAACAATAATAGTTATAACTTTCCTCAGCTAGAATTATTAGCTGGTAGGTAGTTAGTATAGGTAGGTAGTATATAACAAAGTAATTAGTTTATATTTTATATCAAGTTTATAACAGTTTTCTACTTTTCAGTACGCAATAGCAAGTTAAAATTTTTCTTGATTAGACTTCGGTCGCGTTTGTTTTCTCATTATAATATGAAAATTTCTCGTTAATGTGAAAATACGATTTGTTTTATTTCAAATGTTTACTTAATTTTATTACTTCAGTTCATAGATAAGTAAACTTTGACGTGTTCAAAAAGTGAAAGGTATGATAAACGCTTTACATAAAACTAGTCTTTCGAATTTAAGTAATACGGTGATTCGTAAGCACTACAAAATATTCTAATAAAAAAATATTCTTGATCTTACCTATGTAGAAATTTACAGAAATTAAAGCAGGTACTTAGGTAGTTTTTATTACCTACGTAGAAAACTTTTAACACTTTCAAAAACACCTTTTACTAATTAATACAGGTCTAAAGCACTAATAGAATATATTTTATTTACCTAGTTATAATTATTTTATTTACCTAGAACATTTCAAAAGCAATGGCCGAAGCTAGGGCCTCAAAGGTGAATGTATTCCACGTGAGTCTTTCGTGCCAAACCGCCAAGGTCACACTTTTTGTTGGGTTGGTAGTTAGTACTCGTGCAGGTTACCTACATAGAGAATTTATATGTTTACAAGTTGGTATCACAGCTAAAATAATTATTTCGCTTTTTCATTGTTGTTTCTAAAGCGGAAGTCATTTGTTTTCACTACAAGCTAAACCCTTTTTGTTATTTTTGATTAGTAGGTAGTTTGATTTTGTTTGTTTAAATTATTCGTTTTCGGTTTAGAATGATTTATATTATTGCTTAATTCGGGGTCAGCGACCTATTGTTTTGGAGATATCTTTTCCGAGTTGAGATGACTTCATCTCAATAAAACATCATTATTATATAGGTACCTAGTCATGTTACCTGATTGTTTTGCTTTGTTTTTTCAAATAGCGATGTGAATCTTTTTAATATAGCTTTGAACACACGTATTTCGACCAAACTAATAAATAATAAATCCCCAGACAAACAGACCAAATGTATGGCCCCAAAGTAAGCAGAGCTTGTGTAATCGAAGACCATACAGCGAACTGGGGCGGGAACCCAGAATAAACATACATAAATAAATAGAAACACCCATGACCTAAGAACAAACATCTGTGTTCATCACAAAAATGAATGCACCGGCCAGGCTCGAACCTGGGACCTTCGGCGTATAATACAAGGCTACTTACCACTATAACTATCGGTCGTCGTAACTACAACTCTTCGGCAGCTGTCTATTACTATTTAGGGTTTTCTGCCATTAGTAAGTCCTTTGAATTTAGCAACCCTTCTAAATAGAACTACAATAGTTTGCTGACCCCTACATTTTTACATACAATTTACAAAAAGCCCAGTCAAATGTCAGGACTCTATTATGTATTTCTATGAAGTTTTTTGTTATTATAATAAAAACCAAGTCTGAAACGTGACTTGAATATACTTACAAAAGCAAAATGAACATGCAGTATTTATGTTTAATAAATCACAAGAAGTTTTACAATAGTCAATGTTATTATTTGTCGACGTTAAAAAATAAATGTAGAGTTGATTAGATTACTAAAGAGATACAATGTAACAATACCTAAGTAAATCTTCACCTTTATAGTAATACTTTGTGACAGCCTAGTACGTAAGTTTCTGCTGAAACATAGCATGTGACATATAGTCGGTGATACTGCGACACCGCTGATCTACGAATTGTAATACCGCGGAACTAAAATTTGTAGCAAATTTAAACTTTTGCCCACAAGGATCAGGTTTTCATTAATTGAATCGTTTTAAGATCACATCAAATTCTGAGGTACCATTTTAAATATGTAAAGTTGTGATATTTTTGGATCACATACATTTTAAATATCTGTTAGTTGTACCAGAGCTTATTTCTTAAAAAATAACAAATATTTCCTTTTTATATGTTAATAAGATAAAAATAAAAAGTCAGGGCTTTACTGAGGAATCAAAATTAGGAAGGAATTAATTTATAAAGTTTTTAAATCAGTACTTTTAAAAGCCGAAGTTAAGGTGTATTAACGCATTCACGATGAAGATAAAGCAAAAGAAGACATTCATCACGTGTGTATTTTTCACCTATGATGAAATAAAATATTTTTGATTTTGATTTCTGTGTCTTCCCAATTTTCAGTGCATTTCTATCCTGTCTATTTAATTGTTGAACAGTCTAGTATTGAGACAAAATCATCACTTTTGGTCCTTCTCCATTTAAAATTTATAACATGCCTGTCTCAAAGTAAATCAAACTTGAACTAGAAATCCCTAGCTAGGAAGCGTCGTCGGCGGAGGTGCGGTCGAGCGCGCGTCTCGCTCCGATGCGCAGACGCACGCGCAAGTACCCGCGCGGCGCTTGTTAAGTCTATTACTGCTGTAGTTCTAGTCGCTCTAAGATCATTTGAGGTATGGTGACGTTTACATTGTAAGGCGAGAAAGTAGTAAGAAAGTTGATTTTTTGGGTGGGTCTTGTGGTGGTAGAGATGTTGTTTTGTTTAGATAGTAGAATAAATAGCTTGAATCTTTTATTTTGCATTTAAATAACAAGATTGTTATAATAAACACATTGCATTTAAGTACAATTCTTATGAACTTGTCCTTAAATGTGAGGTTCAATTAGCCTTAATGTCGCTTGACTTAGACTGGTAGTTCAATTTATGGCCACCCCTAATACGCCTACTTATTGAATATTTTATTGTATTATTACAAATTATATAATATTATAAACCACCTAAATAATAACTTTCGACATAAAAACGGGCTACATTATATTACTTAATAAAGTTATGGTTATAGCAGTAAAGCAAAGTTAAGAGGTTATATTACGAATGGTGACTTCAATATGATCAGGCCCGATAAGACGCAATTCTATTCGAATCGACGTTTTTTTGGAGTCACGAACCATAAAAGATCTGTAGACGAACAAAAACACGATTGTTTATTTTTCTAAAGGTAGAAGTATCTACCAGTGGTTTCAAATTTTGTTTTGGTTTTGTTGTTAAGTTGTATATTTAAATTTATTCAGCAGTTTGTTATGAAAAACATACCTAATGAAAATTTTCAAATGTCTACCAATTCTAATCTTTACAGTTTTTATACATACTAAATACCATAGTAAAAACTAACCTCTAAAGAAGTTAAAGCTAAGAAAGAACATAACTAATTCGTGTAGTAGAACCTGTTCAAGAAATTGAACTTGTGACTATAGAGACAAAACTGACTGTGAGAAAATGTACTTCCTATTAAATATAGTATACTTGAAAAACTTGTGTGATATAATGTGAACTCGGTACGAAACCTGCAGTACGGTCAGGTTCCCACAGTCACAACCTTTGTTTCATGGCCATTAAAAAATAGGCCAAGCCATGACTCTTGATTCGGTGAAGTGTTCCGTAGCGAAAGTATCAGTTTATTTAGTAAAATACCTAAGTATAGTAAATTATTATTGTCACTTTCCATATTAAAATCATCGCACTCGAGTAAGATCCGCTCTTATATTTGCTAAGCAAATATGGACTTGAGACAGGGAATAGTACAAATTTGCTTTGCAAAATCTATACTCAAGGGAGCCTTACTATTAACGTCTGCGAGTGCGGACGTGAGACTATCCACAAAAAGGTGCTAGATATCTCTCTAACAAAGATAAATAATTGTCTATGTTATAAAAACAAATTATGGTTACTAAGGGTGTTACCACACCAATCGATCGATCGTCGATCGATTGGTCTGGTAGAAACTGTCGATCGACGTCGACTGTTCCATTTTACCATCGATCGACCGTCGATCGATTGGTGTGGTAACACCCTAAGATAGAAAACCTGCGTGCATGGTTTGTGACTTGATAAACCGGGCGATCTAGGATAATAAAAATGAATACCTGTTAAATATTTATATTCCATTTTGGAATTACTAATAAGATTGTCTTCTGAGATCAATGCCAATAATTCAACACCAGATCATAACTGATTCTGTTTTGTTTTTTATCTTTATAACTTTGTGAGTGGGATTGAAACTATTCAGATGAGCAAAAAGTTGTTGATGTGGGTATTAGCGTTACGTGAATAACCTTTCAACATTACGTTATTGCCACTTTGTATGATAAAAGCTTTTGATTAAATTAATTGACATTTATTTTAGTTAAACTTGCGACACCCACTACATAGAGCAGACACTCGACATCAAAGAGATTATATTTTCCATGAAATTAATAGCTCCTCAGAGGTGTCAAAAAAACAGGTGTGGTTTTCAAACCACTTTGTAAGTCTAATGATCCGTTTACTGGTATCAATTTATTTTTTCTGATCTCTATATTATACCGACTAGTCAAAACATTAAATTCGTTTAAATCATAATTATTTTTTATGAAATTCTGTCAACGGCTAACATAATATTTTTGAGAAGTCTATTAGACAAACATAATACTATTTTTATCGTTCTTTAGAACTAAAAATATAATCTGATAATGCCAAGAGTAAATGGAATTTAAAAGTAAATAATGGATACCTAGTGTTTGCTTCGCACGTTTTTGATTGAATGCATTGATTGATAAATCAGAATGCTCATTCAGCCTTGAATGTACGAGTGGCATCATTTAGTTAAGTGCATGCACGCTGGCATTCATCTTATCGTCTGTTGAACTGCTCCATATAAACAGCCTAAAATATTTTTATAACCCGACTTACTTTAATGCTCAAACTTGATTTGACGAATCCAGCTCGTAGGGTAACGATTAAATTCTGACGAATAGTTTTATATTTGTGTTGGTGTGTTGTGCAGCCGGTTTTCTATATGCGCAGTAGTCAAGGTCGGTATGTCATTGTACGCGGGCTTACTAACACATGAACAGCGACTGTGTGCGTCTGCCATTTTGACTGTGTGAGCTCTAGCGTATTGAAAATAATCTTATCATATAGGTCACCTTACTTCGTAGATTAAAATACCTACACACAAACATGTTCCACTTGTAACTAGTGAGTCGCTGCGTTTTGATGCACTGAATGTATTTTCGGTAAATGGCAGTCGTAAATAATAAGCTTAGGTTATGAGAAAAACAAAATGTTGGCGTCCTTGTCAGATTAAGAGTTTTGAATGTTCTTTTCTTCGATTTATGGTTCTATTTAAAGAGTAATGGCCCCTGCTTGAGAAGTTGACGTTATATGTTTTTATTGCATGTAGGAATTTAGACATTTTCCCGCGGTAGATTTGTTCGAAAAGTATTTTTGAAATACCCGCCAAGGTTGGAAGTGTGGTTTTGGCTAGACGAACATGACTAAAGTCTCGACTACTTGGCATGGGCAGTATGAGCAATTCTCATAGGAAAATAACAGTTGCAATTGGCAACACTTATTACCTATTTTAATTGGATCAGGAATAGTAGATACGTGCATATCCACAACGTACCTACACAACTTAACCTGATATTGGGAGACTTCATTTGTATCTTCTTAAAAGTGAAGGACAATCTATGAAAATGCATAAGTTTTCGCTTCTATCGCAAACACAGCCTGTGTCTTAGGTAAACGATTGGGCGAGGCCGTTGAGTGACGCAAATTCTGCTTGTTTCTTGTTTGCCGAACGACGCCGCAGGTTATTTACAGCGGGGTCACAGACATTCTGAAGGAGACTTAAGTTCAACTACAATTATCTAACTAATCTGTAGCTCGCAGTGATCGGGATGACAATGACCTGGTTTTCGATACTTGGTCGCTACAAGCCACCCGACGGTTGCATAAGCGTGAAACTCAACTAGCAACTGTGTTGTAGGTCATTCATGGTTTAGCAATGTCAGTAGTTTAGCCTTCGCGAGTGAAGAGGCATTGACTGAAAGTCGCTTTTACTGTGAAGGTTTCATGTTATCTCTAGTGTTAAATATCACAGTTGCCATGACCTCGCTAGGTAGCTGGATCTTGTTAGGAATTTCTTTTTGTGATATTTACCTTGTTGTATCATTAGTAACAAATGTTACAAAATTTTATCTTTTTCAGTGAAGAAATAAATATTATGCAAGCTCGCGCAACCGCGCAACCTTACCATCGCTTTAGGCCATCGTGAGAAGTACGACAGGCCCCACACTCGCCTCCTACGGTGAAAGTAAATGCGCGAGAGAGCAGATCTATTCCAATAAAATACTAGCGCAGATCTAATCAATAATTTCTTCAGTATGAATTATCTTGTATTGCATGCCAAGCGAGGAACTCAATTACAGCTATTCATCGGGGAATATCGAGTAAAATACATAGATTAGATTGTCCTACGTACCTGCCAGCGCGCAGCTTGTTAGTACAAGGACTATTGTCTATGTAGATAAATCTCTTAGCATAAATCCTATTATCGATTTGTATCCAATATGGCAGGCTAAACCGTGCGTGCTTCGACGCAAACGCTTATATCTTCAACTCTGATCTCCAGAAAGACTAATTCGAATTTATGTCTATCTCGTTTTATCCTTTTATAAATGAAAGGAAGTTCTGTGTTAAACTTAGTCGCCAATTGATTTAGTGCAAGAATGTCGTTTTGTATTGGCCCTTTCGTTTATTAAGCTCTACGTATAAGCGTCGTAACATGGAGTATTAATAGATGATTAAACAGTTAAAAAGCGGTTATGATTATGTAGATGGTGGCATGGAGAATATTAATGTAGCTGTCCGGTAAAAAAGTGGAAACCGGTCCGTATGTCGAGGTGGAATTATCCGCTCTCGCCAATATCCAATATGAACACAGACTGACAGCGTATTTCCTCGGTCGTTGTATTAATTTTTTTTTCTTATTTGTCAAACTCACCTACATTAGGCTAAATAAATGCGTAAACACACATTCAACGTACAACTTTGTTCCGTATTTCCTATGCCCCGGGTAATAGGTAGGCGTGGGCGGCAATGGACGCCGTTTGTCACCCACTATCACAGGAAGGTCACTGGTATACGTCGTCATTGCATTCCTAGATCATCGCCCACGCATGAATAACTTTAACTGAACTATAAGCAACATCATTTGCAATATTTTGAGGTAGCATTTAACTGCCTTCTATAAAATGCTATTTGACATGTTCTTAGATGCCAGTTTAAGTATATACATAGGTATTATAAGTACGGGATACATGAACATTTTATCATATTATCATATCTAGCTGGATCAATACTTGAATTTAATATCTAGATATTTCGATCGGATGCAAGTTAAAATAGTCTGTCCGTATTATGTCTTGAAGACTTACATTTCGATTCGTGTCATCTTAATGTCCTCAATGATAACGAGTTCAGTATAACATTAGTAACCATAATACGAAGTTATTGATAGAACCGTGATCCGAATGTAAAACTCCGCAGGTTTCGCATGCATTCATACAACGTTCCACAAAAACTTCTCAGAATATGAAATGACTTTCAATTTGCAAAATTCAATCTTCTAGGGAATGAAATCGAATCCAATAAGAGTATAGAATCGTGCTATTTAGTTATTAAGATGAACTAGTGACTTACTATCATATTTATTTTCTAAATAATACCTGAGGTAATTAAGGATGTTTCGTAAACCCTTAATAACCGGGTTTAATGTAGGCAAGTTTCAGATAAGGGGTTTTATACTGCTGCGTCATAGCCTGCTCGTCTATCTTTCTGACAACCCTCGCAAATACGATACTCACCCCTGTACGTGTAGGGATTCAGACCCTTCAGTGATCCAAAGTTTAGTTTGGAAACCCAAAAACCTTCTCTGATAACCTTGTAATAAAACGTATGTCCTTTCTGTGAAAAGTAAATTGCTTCTTTTGTTCCGCGTCATGAACGTTTTCGTGCGCACTGTAAGGTGAAATGTAAATAAGTTGAATTCTGATGCAGAGTTTGATGGTATTAAGAAATGACGATGACTAACTTGCCGTACTGAGGACGGAATGACCTTTCGCGCCGTGTGGGCTCAGCCGTGACCTAGATCCGGGATCGTATATTTCTGTGTCATCTGTCGTCGTTTTCCCTTAAGTACATCTTCACTTAGCTCTTTTGTTACTTTTCTTCATTGCCGTGGTTGGCCTTAATTTCATCCAGGTATCTGATATTGAACACGAATGAAGTAAAAATGGATATAGAAAAATGTATTTACACTGAAAACCGAAATATGTTCATATTTTTATGGTTTCAAATAAACCTCTACAATTTGTTTGTAGCTTGTACGTGCTCCTTACAAGATATTCTAATGACCAACATTGTTTTTCTGGAACTTATGATTAATAGCTTAAAGTTTAAAAAAGTTTTTGTTCTTAACTGCGACACGGTCACTAAAAGAGGCCCCTCTGGTGCACACAGGTGCCTTACAAACTATATCTCCTTATACTTATGATCAACTTAGTTTACTCGTGTTTCGCCGCAGGATATTTAGAATATCAATTATCCGTTTCCTGTTATCATTTTTTATTGCCAATTGAGATCAATTATATTGGGAGGTAAATGTATTTTAGTAGTCTCAAGCAAAAAATTGTAAAGTACCTACCAACCCCGATAAAGTGTGATTCGTTTTAGGTCGTTTTTTATCTCAACATTCAACTAATATCGTTTACATATATCTAAATACGTAATTCAAAATTTGAAGGTTTATTTATTACTTCACTACTTGTTTGGTAGTTATATTATGAAATTACAGAAATCACAGCTAAACTTGACACTATAGGCGCCCGTCGAAAACAAAGAAGTATAATATGTTGGCCGATAAGGGCCTCGTTGGCGTTATCTAGTCTGATAGGCAGTCGACGACCCCGCTTCCCAGAGTAGGCATATTAATCTACAAAAATAATGTATCTTTTATTACATATTGTTTTGTTTTATGAATGTAGATTTGATCGTCTCGTTTATTGTAGCGGTTATTTTCATATAAGATTTTGATGATTTCATAAAAGGTTGGTTTCGAAACTAATACAGTTCCATTACATATGATAGGCTTAAGTTGTAGAGGCTCTTTCTCTATACCATGATTTTTGTCACTCCTCGACATTTGGGCGATGAATGTAGAATCGCAAATGTTAGTTTATTGTTAAAATTATATTTTCATTCTGCGTTCGTCCAGTTCAGCTCGGAGCATCCATGTCAAAGCAAAAACTTTAATGCGTTATATTTATTTAATTATTAGAACTCTGCCGACCCCGTTTGTTACGCTAACCTTACCTAACCGAATATAAAATAGTCTGAGAGTTATTTCAGCCTGAATCCATGGATAGTCATTCGACCTACATAGAGCATTTCCCGCGTTTTCCTGGAATTCGGCTGCGGCTATGTTAATGACCTAGTTTCATTTATACAGGCGATATTTGATTTTAAGACAGAAAATAATTTGTTTTGCTTTTCCTTGAAAGTTTATTTTTGTATATAACGAGCAAGCATAGACAAATCTGTCAACGTAATTGAAAACGCTTTTGTTCTCCTTCGATGTAAGTGTGTTATTGTAAATTGTTGTGCTTGCACCGTTCCAAATATTATGCAGATGGTTAATATGTTAGTAATTAACAGTTTTATGACAGTTGCTGCATCGGCCGACACAGTAGTGACGTGTCAAAGCGCCTTGGCCTAGTTTCCAGCGTATTTTAAGAACGATCGCTTCAAATACAATCGAGCCCACAAGGTGACGATGGTTACACTTATTTACTGCGAATCATAACTTTTTGTCAGCAGATGTCTAACTTTTCCAACCAGCGTATAGTACTACGATGCAACCATGCATTATTCTAATTATAACTCTCTCCCTCTTCTATTTACCTATCCAATCCCATGTTTACTCAAAAAGGCGCGTTAGAGCGTGGGTGCTAGCCCTCGCTCACTAAATTAGGGACTTGAAAAGGACAAAAAATACAGTTTCCTACATGCTAAAGTAAGACGCTAAACAGCTCGAGTTATGTCAATAAATCGTGCTATTGGGAGTCATATCCATTACACTACATACGTGCACCAATACCTGATTTTAACTTATCTTATGACCTGGACATAAAGAACAGAATCGCTTGAAGATAAGTTAAGCATGTAGCTTGACAGTGATGACCAAGCTCTAATTTATGGCGGTGGTGATGAAATATTGCGTTAACAAAAATGTTTCACTGCTTTGTCATGTGTTCCGCTTAGTATTTTTCTTACGACATAATTTGTGCGCCCTTCTCTTCCTTGTTTAAACGGCCTTAATTTTAATGGATGCCACATTAATTTATATTTCTATTACGCTGCCCATTTGTTCCATAACCTTTGTACCTCTCCCTGTTCGGTATGGCTTAGTTCTATTTATAAGTTTATCGTGTAGTTTTAGAACATGTGTTGATTGTTGTCTGCGGATGTTCTGCAGCATCCCATCTAATATTCCGGCGGATGTTATCACTTCCACGTGCGTCCGCTCATCAACACAGCTTCACTGCCTTTTAACAATACCGCAGAAAACTAAGAAAAAATGTTAATGTGTTATTTATTTCTAAGATAGCGTGTTAGTGAAAACTCGGTTTTTCTCGCACAATTTCTATTTCAATTTAATTTTCTCGAGGAGAAACCAATCGTTCTAGTAGTACACGGGCGGCCCATATCTCGCTAGAAAGTTTCATAGAAAGTAACATCGCGGCGGCGGCGGCGCGTATGCGCCCGCGCCGCGTCTATCATTGATTTCAACGTTTTTTATTCGACTTTTCCTCCGGCGAGATCAGTGTACAGAACAGGAATTCTGCTCTCGATGATGTTTTACGATCGCGTTTTAGGTGTTTGCTTTCAAATGTTCAAACCCAAAAAAACTTTGTAAGTCTGTTCGAAGTTCATAGTTGTGCGGAATGTTGCTTATTTACTTATTATGTTTGTGCAGTTTTACAATAGGTCCCACTGGTAGAACTGCTACATGTGCACTTTCGCCGCAGTTTCAAATACGTGTTGCTAGCTTGTGCAATGATCAAGTAGGTACCTACCCGGTTTTTGGCAACTTTCGCTGCCACTAGCGATGGGCGATTGTTCCAAAAAAAACAATCGACTGAATCGAATATTGTGCCGTTGCGTATTCGATTGTCGATTCAGTAGTTCCTCGCCCTGATTATTCGAATAACAATCGACTAACTACTAAATACTAATATATTCGTAAACGAATTGCGTGCGAATGTACAACTCTGCGTAGTGAGCGTGCGATGTTACACTGCGCTGTGGTGCGAGTCGGAGTTTCGATTGTTTTTAAGGAAAATATCCATTCTAAGTGTGATTTTTTTTTTAAATCCCCACACAAACACATCAACTGAAGGCCCCAAAGTAAGCAGAGCTTGTGTTATGGATGACCATACAGCGAACTGGGGGGAACCCAGAATAAACATACATATATAAATACAAACAACCATGACCCGAGAACAAACATCTGTGTTCATCACACAAATGAATGCCCCTACCAGGATTCGAACCCGGGACCTTCGGCGTATGAGGCAAGGCTACTTACCACTACACCACTCGGATTTGACACTAGCCTACATTATAAGTAAGAAATTTCTAAGTACAATTAAAAGTAAGTATAATAATTTGTTTTTACCCGACTGCCTCAAAAGTAGGGTTATCTGTTTCAAGAGCATGATATGTCATGTATGAATAATTCGATTTCACGAGCTACAGACAGACTAAACGGCTTGATAAATTTTGACATATGAGGTGTTGTTCGATTTCTCTAGTAGCACGGGTGACAGTGGGTATATTCATATTTTATAAAATAAAAATTGCGGGCTACTATCGAAAATTTCTGCTTTGAAATTTCTTTTTCACGGGCTATAGCGGATTGATGGATTTTGACATTTGAGGTGTCAATTGAATCGTCTTGACGAGAATAGTGACAAAGGCTATAAAATTCATTCGAATGCGAAATGTAGTAATTTCAATGTAGTCGGATTTTTCGTTCTTTTTTTATATAATACTTGTTATTTGTGTGATAGTTTACCGAATGTACACTAAACTTTTTCAATACTTACAAACCTATAGACTTCTAAGATTTTTTTTAAATAACCCACGGTCATAAACCGATTTCTTTGTAACTTTAAGGTAAAGAAATTGTAATAATACTTAATACATGGATTAATTTCTAGACGAACAATTCTATCGCAGTATAAACTATGAAGTTTTTTACTATGAAGAGATTGGATTCATGCAAAGCCTGGTCTTTAGTACATATTTATATATTTCTTTAGTTTAATCGCCCGCTATCTTGTTTCCAGAGCACATTTCCTCTAAAAAACTTAATTTTTGCAACATAATGTGGTGTGAAAGATAAAAATATTTAGTATTTCTGATTTAAAGTTTGATTTTGTAGCGAACTACTGCGGCTATAGTCAAGTAAAAAATAATGAAAGTATAACAGCTGACACTAATATTGATAAATAGGTACCCTTTCCATTACAAACTGCCCGCCCACACGACACACAATATACAAATGTTTTTCAATGTGCTACTTTACCGAATAATATACTAGTTTTTTAATAAAGCACTATCTAGTGTCACATTCGAGAAGCTTTTAGACATAATCGTTCAAAGTGTTCAACTTTCAAGTCAGCGAGGCGATCATTCGGTTACTATAGCAACCTGGACGTTTGAGTGGAATTTCTGTATTTGAGAGTTTACTTGCCCTTTGACATAATACCTAATAATTAACATAATACGAATAACTATATTTTTTAACTAAATAAATAAGTGTAGACTACTTGTTTGTTTTTTGTTTGATTTTGTAACGCTTTTTTAGTTAATTTAATTATAATAAGTAACTCATTGATCTCTTTCAGACTTATAACATAAATCGAACAATTATAGTTTTTACATTTTTATATTCTAGTCTTTTGTTTTACTTAGAAACTCCTCTATTATCCATCCATTCATAATGTAAATACGAATGGATGTTTTCCTTAATCCATGGCGATCGCATAAACAACTGCAGCCATAAGTAAGTTGAATTTAAGCGCAGCGCACATCGCACGCACGCATCAACTTTTTAACTACTAATTCAGTAGAAAGAGTTAGTAATATAAGTGCGGTCTGCGGCCTGCGTCGCGCTGCGCTGCGCGCGCCTCGAATTACTCGTAGTAGTTACTCGGTTATCGCGTCTGTGATAGAGGGACGCACGCACGCGCGTCAAGTCGCTAACAATCGACTGACATCCATAGTTATCGACTTTTATCGACTGAACTGAACAATCGACTAGTTCGATTGTTTTTAGTAATAATCGCCCATCGCTAGCTGCCACTTACGTTGCCCGCGTACGAAATGATTGCGTTGATTCGGCGTCACTTTCCTGATTGCCTCTGTGGTGAAAGTTCGATATTGTTTAATCGCCTATAAGTTGCTACAATACCAATTCAAGTTTTTACAAAAGACTGAGTAAGTTTAAAAAATCAAAAATCCATCGGCTTTTACAGATAGTATCTGTAAAAGCTTTAATTTAATGTTGGATCTTGCTCTCACAGTAGAAACTGCAGGACCGAGCGAGAAAAAAGTTTCAAGTCTGGTGAGAGGAAAAACGAGTTATTATTAGTAGGTAGAGAATCGCAAACTTGCTCTGAGCTCTGATGCTATCATAAATAATGTTGCGCGGTGAGCGTAGCGGCGCGGGGAAGCGCGGGAGGGGGGCGGCGAGTCAAGGCCGCACGCTGCCCCCGGTCGACGATCGCGCCCCACTTGTCGCACGCGCAGTGTGTCTCGCTCTCACAGCCGAGCACGCCCGAGCCCGCACGAACTAGACCTTCCCATCCCAAGCGCAAGCGCACAGCTGAGACGTAATAACATACTGACTCGGTCATCCGTGCATTCAACTTTGATTAGCTTCATTTTTCACGGACAGGGCTCTGATTCGAAATAAATAAAAAAAGTATTTTTATGAGTTGCATCATATGCAGACGTTGTTAATTACCTATGCGGTTTTATTTTTAGTAGTTAGGCATCCGAAATTCCTAAAATAGAATATTAAGATCTGACATAACTAATGCACCAAAAATGTGGCCTAAATAAAAAAGATTTTTTAAATATCTGACTAGATTTATGTGGTTGTCATTGATTTTGACGTTTATGGTGAAGCTGTCAAGTATGACTGCCACTTCAACCGCTCTATGGGGTCATAAACTTCAAATAGCGTAGGTCGAAATTTCAATAAAACTGAACAAAAAGGATCAATGTTGTGGTTAGCGTGTAGGTCAGTTAAAATTACTAAAAGGGGGTCTTTGAGCACAGTTGGAAGCTTGTATACAAGTTATCGGTAATACTGCTCTTGACCCAAATGTGTATATCCATCGATATGAACTAATTTTTTTTTTGATCACACTGTATTTACCTGTTATCTGGTTATTTTATGAAACATTTCAAAAATTCCACTATAAAACCCCAACTAAATGGACCAAAACTAAAATACGAGGGAATAAAACAAGAAAATCTAGAGATTCCTAAGTCGGTGAAAGCTCAATTTATGATGAACGTCAAATGAGGTGTAACCTGGCTTTAGTCCCATTCCCACGTAGAACTAGTTTTTTGGCAGTGAGCGGCTATTCTCATCGATTGCGCAACTCAGGTACCAATTCAAACGGCCACCGACCCGTGCCATCATCGCCATAATAAAAATGTAAATAAATTTAATGAGTTTTTCTTAAAACGAAACCTACTTTGTTGACTCAGACGCTCAATATCTTATAACTCTGGATAAACTTCAAATTCGAACCTTCCCTTTTAAGTCGACCAGTCAAAAACTCGAAACTCTTACATGTATCGTACCAATTAACTTCCACAACGCATCGTGTTTAACACACAGCTATACGAATCGAATACCAAAACCGATACATCTCATCTGTATGCGCACGAGTATTTCACGAGTATAAAAATCCACCCTTTGTTGGTACAGGAAACGTTCGGAGCACGATATCGTCAAGTATCGAAAATGTTGAAAGCAGAGTGTTTGCCTCGGACCTTTAAAAAAACAAAATGCTCTCGAGAATAGCGGGCAAATGGATCATGTAATGCATGCAAATTTTATAGCCTCTGATTTCAGACGAGCTCGCCAGCGCCGGGCCCGCTGGCCAATGGGTATGATGCCCGTTTTAGCCATTAAATTGATGGATTTATAATTTTAACTAAATGGAGGTTGTAGTGGGGTTGCTACCCACGTGTTCGATCCGACACATTCCGTTCGGCAGTATTTGTTGAGCGGCAAGTGCCAATCGGCTAGTCTCTTCGGGCTTAATACAAGTCGGCTCATTGATCTCATCCCGAAGAAAACCGAATGGCAATAGCCGATCGGCCCGAACGTTAATTTACACATATTGGTCTTTGCCGCCCGGCAGTGGCAATTGATGCTTGCCTGAACATGTGGGTAGCGCCCCTTAGCTACGGGACAACCATTACGAATATTATAAATGCGGAAGTTAGTTTATTGTTCGTAGCAATTACAAGCTTTGACTACTCAGTCGATTATCATAAAATCTTTGCATACACGCATTCACTGATCCAGAATGGAGGCTGTCCATTCATCCGGAAAAGATGGGTCCGAAACCTTATGATTCATACTTGCGAATGTACTTTCAGTTTACTTGCTGTTTCCTAACAATCATTAATTATTTGCTCCAGGTCGTGAAGAATTATCGCCAGCGTCCAGTGTGAACGGCTGCAGCACGGACGGCGATGCCAGGAGACAGAAGAAGGGCCCGGCCCCCCGGCAGCAGGAGGAACTGTGCCTGGTCTGCGGAGACAGGGCCTCGGGGTACCACTACAATGCACTCACATGCGAAGGATGTAAAGGTAAGCTTTGTTGGAATGTTGAACATATTATGTTTTGGTATGCTAAAGTAAAGGTTCATGGTGAAGAAGGCTTGTCAAGGACAAAACAACGTGAAAGCACAAAATTTTTCTGGTAAATTAACTCAAAGTAGTAAAGATAGAAATGTAAACGACATTTTACTTACTGCCTCACTCATTCAAATGACATGGCCGAGCGTAGCGCAGAATTGAGAAAAACGAGCGGCTTATTAAAAAGAATCACTGCATCGCATCCAAAGAACAGAGATTCCACTTTAAACGCAATGTATTCAATTACTTTATAACAGTAGTAATGTTTGTTGTCCCTGTTTAATGGAATTAGAACGACTGCATGAATGTACCTCAGTCCTTGTCCAAGATCACCCACGATCGTGTCAATTTAGCTTTGAATTGGCGCATTGAGCCACGTTTGCTGTCAGTGCGAGGCGGCCGCGTCATAATACCGTCTGGTCCGCGTCTGCCCCTGATTCAACCGCCACGACATATCCAGCTCCATTGTCAACGTTACTCAACTGCGAATCACGATAATCTACGGACTTATCTCCCCACTATAACTGTTGTCAACTCGAAACACATACTTTTAATAATCAAGATATGCGTATTCTTTAGAAAAACCCTGTCATTGACCTCTGCCTTTCAAGCAACCTTTGAATGATCTTAACCGTACATACTTTTAAACAATACAAAGAAAAACAGTTTTCCGACTGGAATTTAGCCTTTAGGCACTGTGCGAATGAGCTAAAAGCATTTCAATGAAATTTTGGCATCACTCATCTGGAATGCAAACACGATGAAAGACTTATTGATCGAAAGCTTGTTTATTTGTAAGAAATTTGACTAAAACGACTATACTCGGGTCATAAATACACTGTAGCTGCTACACTACACTTTAACTACAAAATAAGTCTTCAAATTTCAGGTTTTTTCAGAAGAAGTGTAACAAAGAATGCGGTGTACATATGCAAATTCGGTCACGCGTGTGAAATGGACATGTATATGAGGCGGAAATGTCAGGAGTGCAGACTAAAGAAGTGCCTGGCCGTGGGCATGAGGCCCGAATGCGTGGTTCCGGAGACGCAGTGTGCGATAAAGAGAAAAGAGAAAAAGGCCCAGAGGGAAAAGGACAAACTACCAGTCAGTACAACGACAGTTGACGATCATATGCCCCCGATCATGCAGTGTGATCCTCCTCCCCCAGAAGCGGCGAGAATCGTAAGTTTTTAGTAAATGTGTGTTGAGATAAATACAAGAAAAATACTGAAGAAATCTTGTAAAAAGGTCTTCAGCACATATCAATAATATAGCTATAAATATACCTAGTATGAGTCAATTAATGAAAAAAAGCTAATTCTCTATTCACCAAATTCCTTTTGTTAAACCTAATTTACTCAATCAAGTAACACAATCCTATCTTACCAAATATTTGAATTAAATATGTTTACTTATAGTCCATATAATCAAGCTTACTTCAAGTATTAAGTTAGCTTTGAGTGTAGATATGTTATTTATAATAACCTGTGTTTCATTCAAGTTATTAACTTTGGACCTATTTAGTATTGCCAACAGGAATGCTGATCACTAATTCAGTGCTAATTCTTAAAATGTGTGTCGTTTTGATGACTTCCTGATTTTCTTAATGAGTTCCAACTTGTCTTACTAAATAAATTCTTTATTGCATCTTCTGTTAGTTGGTGTTTGTTATCTACTAAAGCTATTCAATATAAAAAAATTTACCTGATGTGTTTAATTGTTTAAATGCATTTTAAGCGCCTTTGTTTTATTTACAGAGAAGTTGGAAAAAATTTATAATATATTCAAACATCTACAATATTAATCAATTGTTCAAAGCTCAAATTGTTGAATGGTGACACCGAATCATATGATTACCTCCTTATGGTAATTGACAATATTACCTTAGTAATAAGAAAAATTTATTAAATAAGATGACAAATCCGTTCTGTGTTCAAAAAAGTTGAAAAGAAATATCAATGTTAAACGTTTCAACCCTGGAACGGACATTAACTTTAATTTGTTTTCTGTGAAGCTGGAATGTTTGCAGCATGAAGTGGTCCCCCGGTTCCTATCGGAGAAGCTTCTGGAACAGAACCGGCTGAAGAACATCCCTCCGCTGACCACCAACCAGCAGTTCCTGATCGCTCGGCTGGTCTGGTACCAGGACGGTTATGATCAACCTTCAGAAGAAGACTTGAAGCGAGTTACTCAGGTAAACTCACAGTTTATTACTAAAAATAGAATAGACTCTTGATTTTGACTAGGGTGGATCTCAACAAATCGAGCAAGTTATGTGTGATTATCTGACTCATTGTCAATTGTCAATGCACATATACAATGTGCTTTCTATCAAAATATTAAATTTCATATGCTAAATCCGCTCACCCGTTTAATCACTGATATATAATATTTTTTTATATGGAAACTCAACAGCTAATTAAAAAGTATGTAATAGTTAAATCTTACAAATAAAAACATAAGCCAATTAATTTCCAATTAAGTTTCACAACATAAGATATAATAATAATATACTTTTTTTTTACTATAAAATTAGTAGGATGAATGTTAGTATGATTCATGGGATGAATAAACTGTTATTATTAATTATATATGCTCTGTTCTCAATAAAATAGGAACTTACCAGCTAAAATGACAATCATGCAACTTTTATAAGTTTACTACTACAAAATTTAATATATTGTGAAGTGCTAAGAACAGTGTTAATAGTTTAGGCACTTAAATAATCTATGTCTTTATATATAGATATGTATATTATTTTAGAGAGTGAAGTATTAAATACTCCATCATTATATTATTACAGAATTTTCATTGATTTTATTATATTATATGTAAACATTACATGATACATTATATCATATTACTACTTATGCATTATCTATTGAATAAACTTTGTATTTCCTTGTTATCTATTTTTATATTATGTTTCCGTTCACCTAACTCTTCTTATACATAAATATGAATGGCTACCTCATTATTGATTGCTCGTTTTTAGTTTTATTTGAGTATTCAGTCTTCAACAAAATATTGCACTACTTAATAGTATTTTAATACGAAAAACTGTTATTAGTTTTGTTTTTAAGGAAGTGCTATTTATTATACTATATTATACTACTGTCTGTAAATGCTGTTGGTTTTCGTAATAAATAAATCATACCTATCTTATTTCACTATAAATTCACTATTATCTAGTTTTAATAAGTATGTTAAAACTAGATAATAAGTATATTAAAACTAGATATTCTAAAACTAGATATTTTATGCTGAACTGTATAAATTTACTTAGTTACATTATTCAAGTTAATATTGTTTAGACTGCAATAAACAGACTTAATATTATAAATTCCAGATCTTGTTTACAATAACAACACTCAATTTAAACTATGTAGAATTTAACAATGTAAATTGCAAACCTGATATGCTAGAGCATTATTAATATTAATGTTGGTCCTAATCAAGGAATAACTATAAACATAGAAATAATAAAGTGTTTCTGTACATAGATTCGAGCATTTTTAACGAATTTTTTATCGCACAACATACTTTTTATAAGTTTTTATGGCGACACTACGACGCGACGTGGTTTTGTGTGGTTAGAGTCTTGTTAACTACACATTAGCAGCATAGTTTTTTGAACTGTTAGAAATATTTCTTTTTCAATAAGTTCAATAGTAAAGGAAGGAAAAGATAATTGTTATTTTATAATTATGGAATAAGCATAGGTCTGTTGGTGCAATAGGTACAAGGTGTGGCTGTGGGTACATAACAAATTTCTACGATATAACCTACTGAGATGCGATAGGCGCCATCTATCGAGTATTATCCCAATGATGTTTGTTTTATCATTTTGACATAAAAATGCCATCTATAGATAGGTACCAATTAGACCACCTTTATATCGATTTTTCTTTATTCAATTACATGGTACACACAAAGATTAAGTTAAAGCTAGATTTACTAAGCTTATTTTCTTACAACAATAATTACTGAAATTTTTAAGGGTCCTGCTTTGAGGTTATTGAATAAAATATATTTTAACAAGTTTTTTAACTTTTTTACAGACATGGCAAAATGTGGACGAGGACGATGAAGATTCAGACATGCCTTTCCGTCAGATCACTGAGATGACTATCCTCACAGTTCAGTTGATTGTGGAGTTTGCTAAAGGTCTGCCAGGCTTCTCAAAGATATCACAGCCTGATCAAATCACTTTGTTGAAGGTAATTTTAGAGTTGGTATAAATGTATGGATGTATAATTTTTGGCTTTCTCAACTAGTTGGTTGTAAGATTTTGGGTTAGATCCTGTCCCATGTATGAGCTACATATGTTAAGCTAAAATGTTTCTTATGGTCACGAGAAATATTTTTTACTAATAGCTCTGTCAAGGAAGTGTTGACGGAAGATTGTGTCTTAAAATACATTGATAAACAGTAATTATTACAAATTTATCCAATAATGGCATGTTGAGATTCTGGATTCCATTATCATGTTCATGTTCACATTCATAAATGATGTGCCACAAGTTTTAAGATTTTTTAAGTTTTCCGCAAATTTTACCACAAAATATTTTTTTGAAATATACACCATGTTACTCTTAAAAACATCCTCCTTCGCCTTTAATATTGACAGTCGTTTAGGTGACTATATGGACTGAAGCCTATTGGAATAAATTATCTAGCTACCAATACATTCATGAAACATTTTCCCAGGCATGTTCAAGCGAAGTGATGATGCTCCGAGTCGCCCGACGATACGACGCAGCGACCGACAGCGTTTTGTTCGCGAACAACCAGGCGTACACTCGCGACAACTACCGCAAGGCGGGCATGGCTTACGTCATTGAAGACCTGTTGCACTTCTGTCGCTGCATGTACGGGATGGCAATGGATAATGTCCATTATGCACTTTTGACAGCAGTGGTCATATTTTCAGGTTGGTTGTTTTATGTATTTGGAATTAGCTATCGATAAAATTGATTGAAACACATATAAAATATCAGTTGAATCAATGTTGTAGTGATAAGTATCTTGTTTAACAATTGCATGCGTATATCTGTTTATGATATGCAATAAATAATATGTTCCTTCATTATAAGCATTTTAATAACAATAATAATATAAAAAAATAATAAAATGTATTCAGCAAAAAGTTTAAATTGCATCAACTGTGGCTGGAGTCACCCTTTAAGCCAAGAAGGCCTGTGCCAGGAGACTCCGCTCTTCCGTTATAATGTTTAACTTATTAACTAACATTTAAAATATTATAATTATAAAACTATACACCAATCTTGAACTTCTATTTTATTTTTACGTATTTCAAGTGACATAAGCTAATAATTTACCTCTTAAAACCACATTGTAATCAGGTATAGTTTGACTTAGGACTAGTTATGTTCCTATTAATGTTCACATTACTCTTTTTCCAGATCGGCCTGGCCTCGAACAACCTCAACTAGTCGAAGAGATCCAGAGATACTATTTAAACACATTAAGGGTGTACATTCTGAACCAGCACAGCGCCTCTCCCCGCTGCCCTGTCGTATACGGAAAAATCCTGTCCATGCTCTCCGAGTTGAGAACACTGGGGATGCAGAATTCAAACATGTGCATCTCCCTCAAACTGAAGAACAGGAAGCTGCCTCCTTTCCTCGAAGAGATCTGGGATGTGGCGGACGTCTCCGCCAACCAGCCTCCGCCAATGCTCGAGGACCCCAAGAACCTCTAGCCTCTACGCGCTTTCTTCCAACACACCACCCGCTCCCTCTGAGAGCAAGCATTCAGGAGAGAAACAATTATAGACTGGCTAGTTTAAGTGAAGTGATCGGACAAGTGAGGACCTGTATTCCGTGACCGACGCGTGCGAGATATTAGTGAATATATGTGTTGTTGAACGTTTGCAGAATATATTAGTGTTGATACTTCGGCCCGGATCGAATCGGACGACCGCCCTCGACCGATCCGCGGGCCTATCTTTATTTCGTTGTCGACTGGAGTCGGTCACTTGAATATGTCTGTATGAATAAACTTTTCGATAAGTACACCTCCTAAATTTACAGAATACGTACACAAACTACGAAAGTTATTAAAAAGTAATATATGAAAGAGATATTTCTATTGGTGAAGAGTTGAGAGTTATGTTTATTTACCAAATTGATATGTTGATTAACCTTTTCGATTTAATATTAATTAATTAAATGTGATGATTGGTTCGTTGATACGTGCCGCGTGGCGACATCTAGTGGACAAAGCTGTTCAGCGGAGTTTATTTATAAATAATTATAAATATGATAGTTTATGTGAAAACTATATAATTATCCTGTCCGTTTTAGTTCTGATACATAACACATTGTTCTGTGCCCATGTCCCTAAGAAATTATAATTTATTATTGCTGTGATTACATTATATGAAGTGTTAAATCTTTAGTAGGCTGAAATAAGTTTAGTGTGACTTATTACATTGTAAAAGAGATCTACTGTTGTCAGTAGCTTTCTCAAAGCATTTAATTGTCTCTTGACGATAAAAGTTTAAAAAATACTACATACAGCTGTTCAGAACCATTATGCACAGATTCAAAAACAAATACAATTACTAGTACCTAGCATTTGTTACACATATACTGCGGGCACAGTATATAAATAAAGTCATATTTTCACTAAAATAAGAAAACAATACCAATATCATAGCATATACATGTACTTCTTTAGTTGTTTAGGGACAGATTTGCAAACTTAGATGTTTCTACACTCAAGTGTTTCTACTTAAGTTGATTAAAAATTGCGTGCATGCATCTTGGGCAGCTATAGCATAGTTCTGATGTAGGGAAACCATAGGATAAACTCATTTATTTATTATATTATTTATTAATCATTATCGTATTTTACATTTTTATCATTTTCGACTTATTCTTAAAAAAAGTACAAACGGCAGCTGTTGAGAATCAGCTTGAAAATAAAAATAGGCCGAGCTTACTATTTATATGGGATCAATATTGGTATAGAGCACTCAAAGTGTTTTGGTAGTTACATGCGCGCAACATAGCAAAATCAAATCTGTCTCTAACTTTAAAAAAAAACACTCAATAATATTGTACTGCCCATTTCAATATGATCCATACGAAATGCCTTATTTCGCGTTACCTGTTTCGAGTACCTATGTTGTTGATGTGTGAAAATATCATAGTATATAGAGCCTAAAATTATTCGATCTCAATATACCTGTAAGCGTTGTTAAAGCATTCGTTTAGCATATTTCCCATCATTTCGGACATTTTCACAATCAAAATTGTCAATTTTATCAGTGTTTTGACCGTCGTCTTAAAGCTACTGTGTTTGTCGCAAGTAAGGTAAAGATAAGAGTAGAACACCAACTTTGTCAAATTGTATGTAACATTATCATAACACAAACGCACTGGAGAATCCAGCGTTATCTTAATAAGACTCAATGTAAAAGATTCTCAAGAATAAAATGAACAGCACTGCCAACATTATGATAACTGATCGAAATTTGATTCAGATCTAAGGTATTTGTATAAGTAAATCACTAATGAACCTGCCAACGCTGCATTATCTAGTGCGAACTTAAATTTAATATGATTTAAGGGTATTATAAGTATCTGTTTGGTGCGTGTTGATTGTGTCTTCTTTACATGCCATTGAGTGTTGTACATTTACAGAATACGTATGATTGTGGTTTTTGGAAATGCATTTCTTACTATATGTATAAATTGATCGTGAGACCGCACCGCACCTCGGGCCGCGCTAGTTCGCTTTGACCATCTTCTCGACTATAAATATAATTTTAACGTAGTAACTAGGCGATTCTAATGTAGTTAATAAAGCACAAAACATTACTGGAGTGTCTTAGATGTCTCTGTTGATTTAGGGGCGTATAATAAAACGTACACACTGCCATTACACACTTTATACATGGTGCAAACTTTTGCATAAGTTCTAAAGGTTTTATGTATTGACATTTGGTTTATAAGATTATGATGTTGGCAATCCGCTCTTCATCATAATTTTATGCTAATATATGATGCCTTAAAATTGAGATGTGGCCGTAGACTTGCATGAAATTTACTCGATATAACTAAATGTATTATCGCGGCCTTATTTCTTATTTATGACAAAATATAACTGCCATTTACTAAGTAATTGTTACAAATCATTCATCACATAGCATTTTCATAATAGCTTCATTAGATTTTGGCTACCGTTGGTGCAGTCGGTCGTATTTGATACATTATTATTCACTTTCGAAATTGTAATAGATTTATTAATTATTAAGTAAATGTAATAATCTCACACGAAAAAGTAATAAATATGAGATACCTAAATATAATTTGTGTCTTTAGCTGATAATATGGAGCATTAGTATGATAATGAGTTTACATCGCTTACTGAATTATAGATACGGTTTAAAGGTTACGAAAGACAAACAACCGCCATGTGGGAAAGAGTGGGACTAGGAGGGAAAGAGATGGAAAGAATTTCAATTTGATAAGACTGGTGGCTAGGAAGGGGACAGAGCCGACTGTTAAATTAAAAACTGGTTGCCCTTGTACAATGCCTTCTATTTGAAGTTTTGTATTTAATTTTCATACTGAAGCACTGAGTGTTGTATAACTAAAGTGGCACGTCCAGGCTGCGGGACTCGATCTGACGATGTCTACTATATGTCCATTGAATTTTTGTACATAGATACCTTTTAGATTCTATTGTCATATGTTTGACATATGTTTTAATTTTATTCATCTAAGAAAGTACAGATGGCTGTTGTTATTTTTATATTATTTGGGTAGAAGTATATTTTTTTGTAAATGAAGTCTGTATTTATCTTTTAAGCCATAGGGACTTAGACTAGTGTACGAGCTACGAACATTGTGATTACTAATTCATTACTTTGAATGTGTATTTACTGATCTTTTAATTTTTTTTTGTGCTGCGTATATAATCTACGTTTCGACGGAAATTCTTAATAATTTTTGTTATTTCAGAGTGCAATATGTACAAATATTTACATATTAAATATAAATTGTACAGTCAGATTTAGTTTTTAATTCATCAACGCAATATCGTTCTGTACGGTTACGTTGAATGTACACTGTAAGGCATAATAAAATAAAGTTATAATATCACAAATAAGTTGCGATTCAGCCTGTCGTTCTTACTGTTGTGTTTTTTCTAATTTTTAAGTGATTAATTTTATATAGGTGATCTTTGTATTTAAATTTGCTAATTTTTTGTAGCAGATTAGATTTGTTTACGTGTATAAGATAAATAATGTACATTTTGAATTGATTTACAAGTGATTTAGTTGTTATTTAGTAACGAAGTTGTCTTATAAAGGTGTCCCGGCGGTCTGGTGGATGGGCCGCAGGGCGCCGGTACCAGTGCGAATTGTGCAATGTTCTGTAGTAAGCGGGCGTCGTCCTTTTACGTCCTTTTGTGTCTTCGGGAATATTCTAGAACCTTCGCCGAACTTCTCTATATTCCTGACGTCACTTCGAACGATATAGAAAGGCTGATAACGCGATTAGCGCCCATTCCGTGTTCAACGAACACAATTTTGTATATTTAATTTACTTTTTCTTAAATTTCTATTAGTCCACAGTAACTATTATTTACCTCCTAATACTTATGCCTTAGTAAATCCTCTGTTATTGTATGATTTAACAGCAGTGAAAGTGTATTAGATATAGGGAACAGACATGACGATATGTTAAAAATTTTAGAGAGTCAACTTTTATAAAAGATAATAACTACAAAACAAAGAAAAGGTGTGTACAAAATGAGGAAATTTGTATGAACATTGTTATGCGAATAAACTTACACCTCAAGTAAAATTATAAAAATATTATTGATGTCTTTTATTTACATTTCCTTCTCCAAATTTCTTACAATGATACATTGTGTTTTTGGTGCAAAAGAGCATCGTCGTCGGTGCGGCAGTGGTTACGGCGCTGGTCCTCGATCTGAAGGTTGCAGGTTCGATTTAACTATTTCGAAGGTATGTGTAATGCTGCCAACCCGCAGTAGGCAAGCGAGGCGGACTACATATTGTCTGACACCACCCATTAGTTCGGTAGGACTGATATTCCTGCTGTGGCATTGTTTGAGTACATGTCATCATAAAAACAATATTAAATCAAAAGTAATTGTAAAATTTAAGTAATTTAATTCGAGTAACATGCTACGTTTTATTTAAGTAAGTTATGAGGCAAAAGCTAGTCTTAATTATATACTGTACGTCATTCACAAAGTCGCACTCCTACTACTTTCTTGGTCTGGGGTCTGAAGGGGTCTGCCTTCGTTGCCCGTGACTCTACCGCGTGGCACTACTAGTAGAGTGAAGAGAAATTTTACTTCCCCATGACACTACTGGTAGTGCTACAGGTAAAACTATATTTCCTGTGACACTCACTGTTATTAATAGTTTCACGGGAAATATTATTTGCCACGGCACGAGTTAGCTATTATGAGAGTATACAAAGTAGGTACGAGTATATCATTATCATGAACTGCAACCTTAAACTACTTGGAACAAAGAAGTTACTGGCCATTCAGATGAATTTGATGAGTAGAAAATGACAATGCCATTGTTATGCAATGCTATGCGTTATAGTTCTAATCATAACTGTTTTTTAAAGTATTCGTGCATAAATCTCTGGCAAAAAACCTTTTCCTAAAACATGGATGAAAATGAGTAGTTCTTTAGGCAACATAAAGGTGGCAAGGTTGTTATGAATCGTGATTACCTATATCGTAAGATGCGCGATTTCAAAAATGGTTCATCTGTATGGCGATGTTCTGCTTATAAGAAATGTAAATGTCCGGGAACAATTACAATAAAAGTGAGTACTACTACAGGTAATTTAATTTCAACCGCCTGTTTGTCATTTTAACAAAAAATCTTTTTGATTAATCAATGATTTTTCCGATAATTTTAGGGGGACCAATTGCTTAAAGCATCACAGAAACTTCACACTTGTGAACCTTTAGTAAGTAGAAACTTAGTTACTAGAGAAATTTAAGATTTAAAGAATCTCGTAACAAAATCTGACAAACCAATTACTCAGTTATATGATGAAGCCTATAATTCGTTTCAAAATAAAGGTCTTAATTTCGTGTCATTTCTACCACCATTTTCAAGTGTACAACATTCCTTATACGACAAGAGGAACAAAGCACTGGGTGTGATGAAAACAGTTGACAAGAATTTAGAAGAAGTTCAAATACCATCCGATTTTACAGATTTCATTTTAGCTGACTACTATTACCATGGAGATCGTATTATTTTGTTTTGTACGCAAGAATGTAGACAACTGATTGGCGATATCCGTGAGTTTTTAGGAGATGCGACTTTTAAAAGTTGTCCTTTACCGTTTGCTGAATTATACAGCATTCATGGTGCATAGCACGGTAGACACCACAAATGTGATTCCCTTAATTTTTGCTTTAATGCAAATTAGGAACAGAAAACATAGGAGACATTATTTAATTTAATTAAATCTACGTTACCGAATTGGTCCCCTAATATTTTTCATTGTGATTTTGAGTTAGCAGCCATCAATGCTTTAACAGAAATTTTCCCTGATATTCAACTAAAAGGCTGTTTTTACCATTGGTCAAAAGCAGTATGGAAAAAAGCTAAAACTCTAGGCTATACTAAAAGAAAAGGCCACAAACGTATTATTGGACTAACAGCAGTCATTCCATTACTGCCGACTGAAGACATAGTACGGGGTTGGGAATACATAAAAGCTGAAAGTCAAGGTTTGGGCATACAGAAGTTCCAAAATTATATAGAAAAATTTTGGTTAAAAAAAAATTTTGCTAAAATGTTGAGTGTTTATGGTCAACGTCATCGAACCAACAACGTTTTGGAAAGTTGGCACTCTAAAATTAACAAAAGGGTAACGAAGGGTGGTTCAATTACACTACCAAGATTGTTAAAACTCCTAACTTATTGAAAATGTTACTGAATAAAATTTAAAAATATTTTTATATACTTTTTACTTAGTATTAGTAGTGCCATTGGAAATGAGGTAATCCACGGGAGATTTTATAGTTCACTCTGTGTCATGGGGAAGTAAAATTTCCCTTCACTCTACTAGTAGTGTCAGGCGGTAGAATCACGGGCAACGAAGGTTGGTCTGTACTTTCTTATCAAATGTTTGTAAAGTGGAATAGATCACGCGCCGTCATCACTAATAAAAAGAGATGTCATGCTTTTTTAATTTTCTTGTTCATGAGAACCTTGGTTACAAGACCAGTAATGAAACGCTAACTATTTTGACGACTCCATGGCACATACGGTACACGACTTTGTGGAGCCGTTCATCATGTACCGCATAGGACTTTCACTGGGATGCTAACGTGTTAAATGTGTAATATAGCAATCTCTTTTGCATTAACATAGTCTGTCTTATGCTGCGTGTCCACCAAACCTGTCGAAGGAAGCGCGGTCGTATGCTAAACAATCCCCCAATGTAGTTATTTTATTATCCTTGCTCAGAAAGGCAAAAATAAAGAAAGCAATCTTATCGACACCGCCTAGCGGCCGAGCTTCTTTCTTCGTACACCTTTTTAAACCCAAAATTTTTCAAAAGCACCATCTAGTAGTAATGTTTCAAACTACAAGTGTAATAGTCACCCATAGCGCCATCTATAAATTGTTTGTAATGAGGTGAGTAAGGAATTCCATAAAAGTTTTTGGTAACAAAATGAGTAGATTATGGCAATAAAAAAATCTGCTTAAAACATTGAATTCACTCATAATTTATGTTTTTACGAAATGTCCGCCGATTTATGAAGAAGTAAAAAAAAAATTTTTTAACTCATCTTGATTTGCTATTGAATTCCGCATAACTTAGTATTTTTATTATAAAATGGCGTATTTTTATAAAATGGCGTATTTATTTAAGGTTGCTTTCCAACAACGAAGGTCGTTAGCGTAAATGTATGTAAATATTACAATATTAGTTCCGTTAATTACGCATATGACTAACCTATGTTTTCGTACTGGCGTATTTCCAAAATGTTACAAACGCTCTGTAATAACACCTATTTACAAGTCAGGAGATGAGAGTTATATCACAAATTATAGGCCCATATCGGTTCTACCAAGCATATCTAAGATAATTGGAAGGTTGTTAAACAGAAGATGAACATCATATTTATCTAAATATAACCTTATATCTAAAAACCATTATGGGTTTATGTTTGACCAGTCAATTGAAGCAGCTATAAATGACCTTATATCTAATGCTGTCGATCACTTAGTAAACGACAAAAATGCATTGATATATTTATAGATCTTTTTAGATTTATAGATCACCGGCTTTTGATTCTGTGTCGATTCCAATACTTCTTGGAAAATTAGAGAACATTGGCATACGTGGCATCTCCCTTGAGTTCTTCAGGAGTTACCTCAGTGGCCGTACTCAGATTGTCAAAATTGGTGACTTTACGTCTTTACGTGCACAAGTTGCACAGCAAAAACGGCCGTCGTTTCCCCTTGGCCTTGGTCATTTTGACCAATTCGCCAAAGTCACGTGAGTTCTTCCGTGAAGCCCGCACTATCTGCGGCCTCTCCGGAATCTCTGTTGAGATGCCACATCGCCGTGGCTACCCCGGGCAGTGCCACCGCTGCCAACTTTACGGGCATGCGGCGATCAATTGTACCGCGAGCCCCAGGTGCGTTAAGTGCCTGGAGCCGCCCACCACAAAGGAGTGCAGTCGCACTCCCGAGTGGACCTCTCCTCCCGCTTGTGTGCTGTGTGGCCAGTCCGGCCACACCACTAACTACAGGGGCTGCCCCCGCGCACCCGGAACCATTCGAAATATTAATAGGAGGGCGGCACCCAGACAGGCCCCGCCCCTTATTAATACTATCAATTTTCCGCCGCTGCGCCACCGGGTTCCCCCGGTAGCAAAGGCCGCCCAGCCCACGCCCACTACAGTGCTCGCCTGGAGGCAGCGCCCGGCTGCACCCACCCGCCCTGCTCCATCAGCAGGACCACAAACTTCTCCTCAGCCTTTAATGGCTCAAAATGACTTGAGGATCTCAAATTAATATTCGACACCATCAAAGGTGTCGATATGTCTCAAGTAGCGCAGTGCGCGAGCAAAATACGCGCGGCCCGCGACTCCAGGGAACGCTTTATGGTACTAATTGAGTACTAGTCCCTCATTAACTCATTATAAGTACATCTATAATGAGTTCTCCACTTAGCGCCACGACTGGTCGGATAAAACCCAGGGGCTTTTATCTGATCTCGTTTAACACCCGAGGTCTAATCAACCAACTTCCCGAGCTCCAACTGTTCATCAAGAACATCGAGCCGGAGTTAATCCTTGTTCAAGAGACATTTTTAAAACCCATCACACCAGGGGTCTCTCTATTCCCAAATACTCTCTTGTGCGTGGTGACAGGCCCGCACTCGTCCAACGAGGCGGCACTGCCATATACTACAAGAGGAGTATTCACTGTTCACCGATTCCCACGCCTCCACTCGCCAACATGGTGCCCACTGTGTGTAGGCTGTCTATAACAGGTCATAGGACCATAGTTATAGTCTCGGTCTACATACTTAGTAAAACACCGCCTCTTCGTAGTGACTTCGAAACCTTACTAGAACTAGGGCAGGGCAATCCGTCATTATGTTCGGCGATTTCAATTGCAAACATACCGACTGGACGTGCTTGTCAACCAACGCCACAGGTGTTAAACTACTAGACATCACGAAGTCACTCGATCTTGACGTCATATCTCCCGTCACACCCACTCATTACCCTGATAATCCTCTGCATTCCCCGGACATCTTTGACTTTGCCATAGTCAAAGGAATCAACCTCGACCTTAAGACCATACAGCCTCTAGACGACTTAGGCTCAGATCACCGCCCGGTGTCTTTAATACTAGGACCCCAAAACGACCCTCCAGCTCCGAAAAACTATACCAACTGGGAAGGTTTCAAGCATACCCTGTCTTCGGCCTTGGAAGCCCCAGGCTGCCCCCTCGCGATTTCATCCGACTATCTCGATAGCACGGATAAAATCGACTTGATAGTCGATTCACTCACTGCCGCCATTAACTCGGCCATCAGTGAGAATGAAAAGGTTGCTAGGCATGGCAAGCCCAAGCTTTCCTTGGACATTAGCAACCTAATCAAAGCAAAAAACGCCGCTCTCCGCAGAGCCAGGCTTTACCCCTCACCCGCCTACAGGCTAGCCGCTAATCGGCTAAAAAGTAAGGTCAAATCCACCATAGCGGAATACAGAGACGTTCAAAGGAACGATCTCATGATTAATATCTCTCCGTCCCACGTGGCGTACTATAGGATGGCGAAAGCCCTCCGACTAGGCGCCCGAACTTACACCCCTCCGATGTCTCGCCCCGATGGCACTATCGCCTTCGAGGAGGACGAGAAAGCTGAGTGCTTCGCCGACAGCATTGCTTCACATTTGCAGATGGAATTTCCAACCACGCACTTAAGCAGCTGCCTCGTCAGGTGCTTACCTTGCTTGCGATCATCTTCAATGCCTGCTTCGACCTTAGCTACTTTCCAAAAGCTTGGAAAGAAGCTACAGTCATAGGCATTCCCAAGCCGGGTAAACCTTTGAATATCCCGGCTAATCACAGACCCATCAGCCTCCTCAAGGCCATGTCTAAACTTCTCGAGAGAGTCATACTCTCTCGAATGCGGAACCATCTGTTTCCAACAGATGGCGATCCCCTCATTATTCCACATCAGTTCGGCTTTCGCGCTAAACACTCCTGCCCTCAGCAAGTCCATCGCATCGGCTTGTACCCTAGACAACTTAAAACAGTCACGGTCTTCTTTGACGTAGCCAAGGCATTCGACAAAGTCTGGCAGGCGGGCCTCATTTACAAGCTGTACAACACAGACTTGCCCGACCGACTAGTCAAACTAGTCGGCTCCTACCTTAAAGATCGCACCTTTCGTTTTAGACACGAAGGTACGCTCTCCACCCCCCGCCCCTTCAAGGCGGGCGTCCCTCAGGGCTCGGTACTCGCCCCTCTCTTATATACCACAAATACCAATGATATACCTATCCCGTCAAAAGGTGTACAAATCTCCCTATTTGCCGATGATACCGCCCTGTACGTCAAGGGCTTGTACGTCGACTCCCTCATCACCAAACTCCAAAAGGCAGTAAACGACCTCGGAGCTTGGTTCAAAATATGGCGAATCGATGTGAATCCAGAGAAAAGCTCTACGATGCGCTTCGATCATAAACGCCGTCGCCCCTGCGACCCCCATATCCGAATGCAAGGTACGCCCTTCCCGTGGGCTCCCGTGGGCTCAAACCACCAAGTACCTAGGCATAACACTCGATAGTACGTTTTCATTCCGACCACACATACTAAGAGTTACCAAACTCGCCCGTATGTACATGGGCCGCTAGGCAGGCACAGTAAAATGTCTCTTAGGAACCAGCGAACGCTTTTTAAGGTTTGCGTCAGACCAGTCATGACGTATGCCGCCCCAATCTTTGCACATGCCAAACCCTCCGATTTATATAAGCTGCAGGTGGTCCAGAATTTCTTCTGCCGTAGGGCCACGGACGCTCCGTGGTACGTGCGATACGCAGACCTGCACAGGGATCTCGAATTACCTACAGTTCAACAACACATTAGGGCGCTCCGGGCCACCGCTTTATTCAAGCGATCCGAAGAGCATCCTAACCCCCTTATACGCGAGTCAGTAGCTTATACTGCTCCGTCCATGCCGTCGAGATACAAAGTCCGTAGACCGAGAAATGCACTCTCGATCCCCCCGATCAGCTCTCGGCTAATCTGGCTTAAGGCTGCCCAGGCCGAATAATCATCATATAAAAATGTGATTTGTATTCTCAGCGGGTGAACCTCGAGCACCCGCGAGGTACCCTGCTTGCGTACCCACCTCCCTACCCGAGTGTCGCTCCAATGAAGGCTGACAGCATTCCCATGCTACAGCCAGCAAGGTGGTTTTTAGTGGGTAGGTGCCACTTTGGTGAGTCCCACATCACCGTCGCGGAAGTCGGTTGCCTGCGGCGGTATGCATGACGCATCTTCCACCTCCCTCCCGTGAGGGTGCTGTTTAGGCGGCATAAAAAAAAAATTGTATTCATTCTTCTTTCATCACCATACGTAAACGACGTAAAAATACCTTTGTAAAAATTCGATATTAAACGAAAGTAAAACGAAATCTTATTTTTATTAAGAAAAAACGAAGCCCTACAAATAGACGACACACGAACGACAGATCCATAAAAATTGAGAACGAGTAGAAGCTGAGCTATCTCACACAAACGGTAAGATCAACACCGTATTGCATATTGTATTCTTAGTTGCTCTTAGAGGCGTCAAAGTCTCTTAAGTATAGATTTTGCTGTGCAAATCTGACTCATGCACGGGATTATTGGAATAAAAGGAATTAATACAGCTTCTCCCTCAGCTGTACCTGATTGTCCCAGATTGTTCGCGCCCCTACTGGTCGCAAAGATACAAGATGCCGTCTTGCTTCATCTCCACATATTCTTAATTTTTATATTTTTTTATGTATCAATGTCGGTACTTGTAAAAGAACTTAAAATCTTGCAATGGAATAAAAAGTTGCAAATAAGTGTTCTCTGCATTTTAATTTCAATAATAACTTGTAGTCGTAGATTCCAATCGTTTACATGGTCCTTCGAGCCGGACTTAAGTTTAATAAGGATCAGCTATTATTTCGTAAAATAATATGGAATTTTAATGTTTCAACGTTCGAGAAGAATCTACCAGACAAAGGGCTTAAACGCATGTGGATCGAGTGTATTTTGTGGTGTTAAGATTCTTTTTACCTTAATTGTTTGAACCCAGCACTCACAGGTAATGTTAACTGTAAAATTAGAGAATTGTAAAAGGTTAGTAATAATATTTTTAAGTTTTTACCTGTTCCATAGTTAGTTTGAACTTTGACCTTGTTTACTGCATTGTGACTAATTCAACTAGTTTTAATAATTTTATCTATAATTAATGGCCAAATCATACTTAATATAGGTATAGTAAGCAATTCTGCTACATTGTTTGGATCATTTAGATATTAACAGTTAGTATGTAATGATTATTCACATCATAATATGTGTGTACGTAAGCAATTTGAAGTTGCTTAAAATAGGTCAATTCTTATGACATTGTTTCTGTGGCGATAATAATTAGCCTGTTCAAGTAATTATTTGCAAGATTATTGTGTTAAATATGAGATTCATATACAAATTATATACATATTACATTAGATTCCTTATAGATTACCTAAGTGTTTGTGGAAACATAGTTAAAACAATATTGTTTGGTTATGATTAATCCTTTCTTTAGAAGTGAAAAATTGGTTGTAGTTTTAATAATTACAGTGTTTTGTAGTTTAAAGTTTAGTGAATTTATTAAAAAAAGCTTTGTTCCTTTTGTTCAACTTTGTTCCTAATAGATATTGTTCTGTGAATAGTCTAACTAGTTATTTCATATTTGAATTGTATAAATTCTAGGTTGATAACGCTTGCATCCTAGAATGGCTGAAGAAAAGGAATTGATTAAAAAGCGCGGCAGTTTCAAAGGTCGTTTGACATAATTTATAAACTATACTAATACGCTAAGTAGCGACAATGAACCTTTAAGTGAGTCAGACAAAAGGGAATTACAATTGCGTATTGGAAAGCTTGAGGCGTTGTATGAGCAGTATGATCAGATACAGTTACGTTTGGAATGTGTTGTCGACAATGTCTACGAGCAGTTCAAAGAGCGTGAAGAATTCGAATCACAGTACTACAAAGCCATTGCAAAGGGTCAAGGATTGCTAACTAATAATATGGAGCCCGTGGATTGTATGGGCAGTAATAAATGCTCACCTGTATGTAATCATAAGCTCGTTAAGTTGCCTACTATTCAACTACCTAAGTTTAGCGGCTCGTACGATGATTACCTCGAATTCAGAGATACTTTTACTAGTCTAATTCACAATAACGATGAAATAGATGAGGTCAACAAATTCCATTATTTACGTGCTTGTTTAGAAGGGTCTGCTGCTGTGGTAATCCAATCTATAGATTTTTCTGCCAGTAATTACGCCGAAGCTTGGAAGCTTTTGTGTGATAGGTTTGACAATAAGCGTTTATAATCACAAAATCATATGTCAGCCTTATTCAATATTGATTCCATAACAAAAGAATCATCTTCAACTTTAAAACGTTTGATTGATAAAGTTAATAAGAACTTACGTGCACTTGAGTCCTTAGGTGAACCCGTTAGTTATTGGGACACATTATTAATTTATATCATTACTCATAAATTAGACCAAAAAACCTACAGAGAGTGGGAAGAGTATAAAGGTAGGTTGGATAAAAATACTTCGTTAACCTTTGATATATTTATTCAGTTTATCCGTAACCGCGCAGATTTAATTGAAACGTTAGAACTGTCACGTACCAATCAAAACAATTCAAGTAGTAAACCTACGCATCGTTTGAAAACTATGATGTCCACGCAAGGTAATCGTTTTAATCCTGGTAAGGAAACTAATCAAAGAGTTTGTCCTAAGTGTAAAGGTGATCACAATTTAAGTGTTTGTTCACAGTTCCTCGCACTTAGCGTTGAGGATCGTATAAAATTACTACCAAGTTATAAGTTGTGTTTTAATTGTATCCGTGAAATTACGCTAATATGGGTAAGAAGCCTAGCTGTAAAGTGTGCCGACGACGACACAATAGCCTGATTCATGTACCTACCGAGCAACCGGGCCATTGTAATAACATATCTGGTAGTAATGCGCCTGTGAGCTCATCGTCACCTTCCAGTAATGTAAGTGTTCAGAATGTTGCCCTGTCCGCAAATATATCTAATTATAGTAAAAATTTATGTGAGGTGTAACTGTCTACGGCAATAATAAAATTGTACGATAATTGTAACCGCGAATACGTGGTACGTGACATCCTAGACAGTACATCGATTCTCATGACCGAGAGACTATTTCAAAGACTACAGTTGAAATCTAATCAGGTAGATAAATCGATTTTAGGTATTAATAACGCTTATTTACGCGTAGGGCAAAACTTGTCGTGTGAGCATGGCGTCAATAAATAATAGTTTTACTACAGAACTCTGTTGTTATGTTTTGCCATCTATAATAAGTAACTTTATATTTCCGACCTCAAAATACCATCTCATATTTGTTTAGCAGACCCTACTTTTTATAAACCCTCTGATGTTGACATTTTGATTGGGGCTGATCTGTTTTGGGATTTGGTGGGGATGCAAAAAATAAGTTTAGGTAAAAATAAACCCATACTTTGTGAAACAAGATTGAAATGGATATTTTCCCATAGATAGAGAGGTCCCATCTATACTAATTATACAAATATTTCAGGTGATATAAAATGTAATTTTATTCAATTTTATTCATTTTAATTTTATTAATTTTATTCATTGCAATTTTATTAAATAAATTCATTCATTAATTTTAATCAATACAAGTAAAAATCTGGAAATTAATGATATTCGTGCAGATTTAACTCGATTTTGGCAGTTAGAGGAGGTAAACTCCCCAGTGTCAAGTTATTCGCCAGAAGAAAAACGGTGTGAGGCACATTTTGTGCAGAATACGTCTCGTCAAAGTGATGGTCGTTTTTGTGTTCGCATACCACTCAAGAGAGGTCAGTCTGATCTAGGTGATTGTTTTCAACGAGCCAAGCATTGTTTAATTTCACTCGAGCGTAGACTAAAAGATAAACCCGAGTTAAGTAAATTGTTATTTTATGAAAGAATACGGATTGTTGGGTCACATGTCAGAATGTGAGCAGCCTGACCGTAATACATTTGGGTACTTTATTCCTCACCATACGTGTCGATCCCATCCTACGTGAGAGTAGTACGACCACAAAACTGAGGGTCGTGTTTAATGCGAGCGCTCCTACTCAGTCAGGTGTTTCCTTAAATGACGTCCAGATGGTAGGTCCTACTGTTCAAGATGATCTGCTATCTATACTACTACGATTCAGGCAGCATAAGTTTGTGTTAGCAGCGGATATCGAGTAAATTGGGAAAATTGGTAGAAAGTGGGTCCTCGGGAACCAACGCACTATCCTTATAACACAAATCATCGCCCCGATATTCTCGATAGAGTACTCCTACAAAGTGTTAGTGACCCCGTTCCTCAAACGAGGTCACACATCGATTAGGTCAAACTAACGAAAGCGCTTAATGCATCCGACAGCCCCGACCTAAACATTACCAACAGGTAAAATTGGTAGAAAGTGGGTCCTCGGGAACCAATGCACTATCCTTATAACACAAATTAACCCCCCCCCCCCATATTCTCGATAGAGCACTCCTACGAAGTGTTAGTGACCCCGTTCCTCAAACAAGGTCTCAAACACATCAATTAGGTCAAACTAACGAAAGCGCTTAGTGAATCCGACAACCCCAACCTAAACATCATTCCCAATTCGTTGTCATTCATCAAGTAGAACAATACTGCGATAGGTGCTTTCACCTTCGCACTGCTTTCAGTACATCCTCCAAGCAGGTTCTGGCGGTGAATGATCGACGCAGGGTGATGACGATGTGAGGGAGTTGTTGAGAACAAAGAACCCTGCTATCCGGGCGTACGATTACGCTCCGACCAAGTCAAACCGTATCCTTATGAGGGCTCTACAGTGAGATGGTAAATCTCGCAAAAACTCTACCGCTTCATCCATGCCTCCGTTCCTTAGCCCCCTAAACCCTAGCCGATAGCTTAGCCCAACAATGTACACCGAGTACAGAAAGCACTAACTCCATCCACATAGAAACTGTAAATAGCACAGTCGAAACTAAATCTGGCTACCCACCGACTGGCACCCTTCAACCGGTAAGGGTGGAAGAGGTACAGACAATAATTAAAAACCTAAAACGGCGGAAAGCCCCAGGTCCAGATGAAATGTCAAACAGGGTTCTGAAAGCTCTCCCACTCGCACTCATGCAACTGTTAGATACATATTCAGTAACTTATTAACAAACCGCTCCTTTCCGCAAACATGAAAGGAAGCGATTGTCATGGGTACTAGGAAACCTGGAAATCCAGCTAATTTACCTACAAGCTACCGTCCTATTAGCTTGCTAAGCACGATAGACAAATTATACGAAAGGGTCATTATGAAACGGCTCCGTGAGGTCATCCATTCCAAACACCTGTTACCGGAGGAACAGTTCGGCTTTAGGTCCCGTCACTGCTGCGTTCAACAGGTGCACCGTATTACAGAGCATATCTTGGAGCAAAAGAAAGGTCGAAATCCCACAAGCACGGGTGCGCTTTTTTTGACGCGGTGAAAGCCTTCGACAAGGTCTGGCACAACGGATTGTTATTGAAGCTCTTCAAACTAGGCGTGCCAGACAGCCTCGTGCACATCATACGAGACTTTCTATAGTGTCGAACATGGCACTAGTGACATGCCAAAGACCAAGGAAGGAACTCGCGTTCTTCGCAGACGATACCGCGCTATAAACATCTGATAGGAATCTATGTAGGTTAACTAGAATATTCCAATCCACAGCCAATGCATTAGGCGCTTTGTTTAGGAAATGGAGAATAGAAGTCAACCCAGAAAAATGTGCAGCAGTTTACTTCTCCCTCTCAACCTGCTCTAGGACAACCTCTAGAAAACCCTCCATAAGATTAGGTCAGATCACTCTGTTTGGTACTCCAATCCTTTGGTAGTCCAAGTCAAATATTTAGGCGTCACTTTAGATAGTGGACTAGATTCGTAGTACTCACAACTAAGTTTAGTATTTTAAAACTTAAACAATCACTATGGTTACAGTTTGCGCGCGACCGCTTAAATTCGGATATAGAGCAATGGAGCTAAATCTTGTTCTCGGACAAAGCCAGAACGTGCCTGCATGGTAGCGACCGTCGACGAAGAGTCTACAGAAGACCAGGGGAGCGATTTGCACAATGTTGTATTACAGAAACAGAGGCATCTGTGGGTGGATCCCGTATGATGCAGGCAGGCATTTCTATTGCAGCTAAAACGCAGCTGGTATTCATACCTGGTGGAGGTCGGAGCGGGCGGCTAACCGCAGAAAGATATATCAACCACATTGGGCTAACCCATGTGCTCCCCTAAGCCGGATTTATTGGCGCAAAGAATATTGGCAAATCCTTATTTAAGTAAACAGTGAGCGTTTAGAAAAGTAACTAGTACTTTTGTTTATTCTTATTCTAATGTGAATTTCCATAATAATAGCTCATGTGTAGAAGTCTCCATAAAAATAGTTGATTTATAAAGCTTAATTCGACTTGATCAGTTTGTATTAGCTCCTGTCATTTTTTATTACGTTACATAGGATTGATTGTGACCAAGCACAAGTATTTGATTTTGTAATATAGATTTTAAATATAGCAAATTATAGTCACTTCAGAATGTAAAGATTCATTTATTCCTCATAGTGAATTATTTTTGAATTATTTTATATAAAGTCACTTTATAAGCCTTTGTGCCTAACGATTCCGATAGACTGTGCTTACGACGACTTATTGCTGTGATTTTTGGACTAGTTGATTAAGTTAAAGATATTGATGAACATCTACGTGTCATTACTATCTTGGTTGGTTGGTGATAGTAGTAATTACCTATGTTAATGTAGGTAGTTTGAAATCATAACCTCAAAATTAGCACTTAATGAAAATGCATTTATTATTGTTCCTAGACATACTTTACTCCATACTTTATATTTTTTTAAATGGATCCGGATTTCATGTCCTATAGTTTTAGATATTTTTGACTTCTAAACGCTCCACTTTAACTCCAACTAAAACCATGTATGGCGATCTGCCAATGTCCTTTCAAGTTAATGCAAGATAATGCTCGCTGCCAGACCGCTGCCGTCACTAGACAGTACATGGAATAAGTTGGGATTACCACAATAGACTGGCCAGCCCGCAGTTCCAACTTGAATCCTATAGAACATTTGTGGGACGAGCTGAAAATGCAGGTACGAGGAAGAAGTCCAGCTCCAGCATCGATAGATGAACTTAAAAGAGCTTTAATAGAAAAGTGGAAAGAAATCCCACATGATTCGATCGGGAAACTCATTCGGTCAATGAAAAACCGTTTACAAGCAGTAAATAGGGCCCGAGGGGATAACACAAAATACTGAAGGAAATATTGTAAATAAACTTTATTATTTCTTTGATTTTCGTTTTATTTAGACGTCATCAATTCGACCTATTGCAGTTAATTCTTGATTTTTGATAGGAAAGTGACATCGATTTTAAATTATTTTATATCATTGGAACGACAACAAAACTTCCTTTCAAATGAGCTATAATTAAACAAGCTATAGTTTATTGCATTCAAATGGTAAAACTTTGCTTTAGCAACCCGCGATAAGGTTAAAGTTATTAAAGTAAAAGTTATTTAATGGAGATACGCTTTTACATCTTTTGATAAGTATAATTTTTTTTATTAATAGTTGATAACTTATTCCAGAGTTATAGAAAACTCAATGATAAGCTAGCTGTATTTTAAATTTTGTAATACTTTTGATTTTCTCAAAATAGCGCTTGTTGGAAAATAGGTAGGTAATAAAATTCATAATTGAAATCTAAACACATATATATTGCATCCACAGCGACCTTTGTAAACAGGTAGGTAACACGTTTCTTAGATTTCTTATTTCTAAGTCGGAGTTACGAGCAGACTGAATTGTTCAATAAAAAAAAATTTGGAAGTATTTTAAAACTTGTTAAGATAGTCTAAATAGTCAAGTTATTCAGCTCTTCAACAAATAGGTTTGCCAGTTTACGATTGTATCGTATGAGATTGAGATTTCTCATGTCACTCATCACCAAACCTGTCATCCAGGTCATCGTTCCCACCAGCCAACTCATGTTCGCAGATGAAAGCAGCTCTTGCAGAACAGCTGATGTCGTTCAAATTCCCGTCATAGTACATACTTCCACATAATTGGAAGATGCCGCCATTAGGCCGGAACCAGGCCCACTTCGAGTATCCGCTGTCCTTTAGAGATGTCCCTGTCAATAAAACACCATAAAATAAAAAACCGTAAGGATAAAAAAACAACTTTGCCGAGAATAAAAGAACAGCGATATACATATTTATACTTATATATTCTATGCTTTCTCGCGATGGTTTTTATGATAATTACAGTAATGAATAAAAGTTTTATGTAACATAAGTTCTAGTTACCTTTAATAGTTTTCCAGCCTGTCCGATCCCGGTTATGAAATCCCAGCAATACAGTTCCAGGAGTATAATCTAGGTGAAAGGGTGCTTTCGGTGACACTTTAGTTAGTTCCACAAAATACCGTGCCTCCTCTTTGCTGTTAATTACGGCTAGATATGATTGTTCTGACCTGCAAAGGGCGTATGCATCTTTCCAGCTTGCTGGGTTGTGGAATTTATAACACCTGTCCAGATTTTTGTTGTATTTGTAAGCTGAAAGTTAATCAAAATATAATAAATTACTTTAAAATCAGATTGTTAACGAACCAGAAGAACGTTACGTGATGTGAAACGTTACGTTACGTAAAATACTCGTAAATCAAAAAATTTGCCTATTTGTTGCATTTGTTCGAGTCATGTTTTACCACCTGTTCGGCACTGAGGTGGTTAAAATAACAATAATTATTGTACTTTTCCGAAACAACTTAAATGTTTTTGGAAAATTACAACAAGTATTTATATTTCTATGTTACCTGTATCAGGCATTTCACATTCAGCATTCCAAGTGAGGTCGCTCTGAGCTTTCTTGCAGATGAAGGGCAACTTCTTGTCACAACGGTCGTCGCTAAGGGAGGAGTCGAGGCGGCTCATCACCACACAGTCTTCATGGCCACCGGCATTGTTGGGTTCTCCGGGACTCCATTTGTTGTAAACTTCGGCCAGTGATTGTCCTGAAATGATTAATTTTTAATTAATTCCCAAAGGAATACGCTGTTTGTATGATCTTCACAGAAAAAAACCTATCTTAGGGATGACTATATTCAGCGATTTAATACAGAACACTCATATTATTATTTTATTGTTATAATAAGTGTATACAGACCCCCATCCTCACCATTTGAAGTATTTGAGAGCACTATGGATGAGGTATTACATAGAGTAAATAACAAAAACAAAGAAATAATTATTTGTGGCGATTTTAATATCGATTTATTAGTAGAGACATCACTAAGTAAACGATTCTTGAATCTTTTTAATTGTTACAACCTAAAAAATCTCTTCTTAGAGCCTACGCGAATCACAGCGACCTCAGCCACATGTCTTGATAACATTTTTACAAATTTAATGCCATGTACAAAGTCAGTAATTAATAAACTACAATCAGATCATAGTGGGCAGTTGGCCACTTTTGATATTGGGCTAAAAAAGATTTTAAAAAGAGAAATTAGCTTTATACCCTTGAATGAGAGACGGCTTGAAACATTTAGGAAAAATGTATTTGAAAAAACATTTAAATTCGATTACTGTGCAGATCCTGCAGTGCAGATATTACTCAATATAACTCTATTCATAATATAATTAGAAATGAATATGACTCTGTTTTTAAAAAAAAGAAAATATGTATAAATAATAATTTATTTAGGTTTAGTGACTGGGCAACAGTGGGAATATGCAGAAGTAGAAATAGATTATATGAATTGTACAGTGAAAGAACTTATAATCATAATAAGACATTTTATGAATATGTTAAAAAATATTCAAAATTATTTAAACGAGTTTGCAGTGTAGCTAAATCTAATTACATTAATAATAAAATTAAATATAGTACTAATATTTCAAAAACTGCATGGAATATAATTAATCAGGAAACTGGGAAAGCAAAAGAACCACACACCAAATATAATTTAAAAATTAATGATAAAGTGTTGTCAACTGACAAAGAAGTTGCTGAAGCATTTGAAAAATTTTTTACTGCCATCCCTGTGTCAACTACTTCGAGTATTAATTCATGTTCCACTCTTGCACAGTCACTGCTAACGGAAAATGTAAATTCATGCAATATTGATTTTATTTTTAAACATGTTACTGTTCCACAAGTTTTAAATGCATTTAAAAGCATTAAAGTAAAAAATACTGCCGATTTAGATGGGATTTCTGTTAAAATTATTGAATCTGTCATTGATGGTATAGCCCCGTACTTAGCCAGTATATTTAATGACTGTGTTGATAATGGTGTTTTTCCTGATTTAATGAAATTGAGTAAGGTCATTCCAATATTCAAAGCAGGTAGTATGTCTGACCCTAATAATTTTAGACCTATATCTATACTACCAACGCTCAGTAAGATTTTTGAAAAATTAATTTTAAATCAATTACTTTCTCATTTTTACGGTAATAGTTTAATGAATTTTAAGCAGTTTGGTTTCACGCGGGGTCGCTCAACAACTGATGCCGGTGTTGAGCTCATAAAACACGTATTCAGCGCCTGGGAGGAGTCGTGTGATGCTATTGGTGTCTTTTGTGACTTGTCCAAGGCGTTCGACTGTGTGGATCATACTACTCTACTCATGAAACTGCACCATTACGGCATTAAAAACCGAGCGCTTGCCTTGATTAAATCATATATTTCTAATAGAAAACAGAAAGTTGCAATAAATGGAGAAAAATCATCAGGATCGGCAGTGACAATGGGTGTGCCCCAGGGCTCAGTTCTTGGTCCTTTCCTATTTTTAGTTTATATTAATGATCTGCCATCGGTCGTTAAGAATCAACGCGAGGTCATATTGTTTGCTGACGATACTTCCTTCTTGTTTAAAATCAAAAGACAAGAAATTGACTATCGAGCGGTGAAAAAATGCATCTCCAACACAGAGCAGTGGTTCTCAGCTAATAATTTGCTCCTCAATGAAAAAAAAAAGATATGTGTTAAATTTACATTGCCAAATGTCAAACAGGTAAACACAAACATTGTAGTTAAGAGCCAGGAACTGACTCCTGTAAACTCAACTGTATTTCTGGGCATAACCTTAGACGCCAAACTGCAGTGGGGACCGCATGTTGATGGTTTAGCGAAAAGGCTTGGCTCTGCCGCATATGCTGTTAAAAAAATTAGACAAATTTCAAATGAAACAACTGCTCGATTAGTCTATTTTGGTTACTTCCACAGCCTCATGACATATGGTATTCTGCTGTGGGGGAGTGCTGCCGACATCGATGCTATATTTATTCTGCAGAAAAGGGCTGTTCGCGCAATCTATCAGCTCGGTCCAAGGGTGTCACTTAGAAGTAAATTTAAGGAAATAAATATTCTTACCTTCCATTCACAATATATTTTAGAAAATTTAATGTATGTTAAAAAGAACATAACCTTGTTCAAAAGAACAAAAGATCTGCACAATGTTAACACAAGAGAAAGAAATATGCTGGCAGGTCATAATAGCAGGCTTCATAAAGTCACTAACTCATTCATGGGTCAATGTATACGCTTTTATAATAAGGTTCCTGAGGATATCCAAGGTCTTCCTACTGACAAATTCAAAGAAACTATAAAGGAGAAGTTGTGTGCTAGAGCATATTATAAACTATCCGATTATTTGGATGATAAAAGCCCTTGGGTATAATCCCCTCATTAACAGGATTGTACTAGTATTTGTAACAAAGCATGTGTAATGTGTCTGTTTGTGCGATGAGTTCTTCGTCCCGATGAATATCTAAAGCGTCATTGTCACTAAAGTACGTCTTCTTATGGTAGCGTCGGGTGACGGGTCGTTCACTTCCCTCTAATACGGTTGAGGAGGGCGATGGCTGGATCCCGCGTTAACTCGTGAACGGGTGCCGTTTGAGGGTGTTCGTCGTTTGGATACTTGGGGGGAGGGAGACTTGCCGAGCTAACAGATGCAGAAAAGAATAATTTTGTATAGACATAAAGAGACTCTGTAAATTTATTTTGAAAAAAAAAAAATATACCCGTGAAGTTTCTTGCCAGTTCTTCTTCACGAAGGTGTTTTTTCGAACTGGTGGTAGAATCATGTTTTATTTGACGTCAATAAGAACAAGTAATTGTCAATGTTGAGACATAAATATTTGAATTTGAATTTGAATTTGAATTTTATGTAAATAGGAAATAAGTTTGGTTCGTAAAAAGGTTATTTGTATTAATAATTAATATCTTTTGAATCGGTAAGAGACAGGGTAATCGACACTATTAGTCCGGTCAATCTAGATATTCGAAGGTACATTACAACAAGCTGAAAATCGGTAAAATCGTTCAAAATATATTTATGAATAAAAGAAAGTTCCCCGTTCGGACTATATGGCATTGATTGTCATCACATTGACATGTCAGACAAATTGTACAATATACATTTCAAATACAATATTTATTTAATGAACTATTTCAGAAATCAACTTATGACAAGCATGCTTATGACAAGATTCTAACCAGTGTCAACTCTAGTAAAATATATCGAGGGACGCCGGTCCCAATCTTGCCTGGATATGTTATATAATATATATGTATATATATATATATATATATAAACCTAGTTGATATGCAAAGGTGTGATAATTTGATTATCCTACTTAAACATAGACGTCGAGTCATATATAATAAAGTATGCCCTGTGCGGAAACGCTGGGACATACTAGCGAGAACGTCAGTTGCGTACTGCTAAGGGCATCCCTGGTGATACCGTCCCATACACAATAATGCAAGCAAACCTCCAACGTATGAGCCTTGCGACAGACGAAGCAATGCTCGAAGCTACAAAAAGACGCGTAGCAATAGCGCTCTTTCAGGAACCGTACGTGGGAAACATCGGATACATGAAGGCATACAGGGGTGCAAGGGTGTTCCAGAGCTCCGGGCCGGCACGATCAAGGCAGCTATAGTGGTACTCGACTCAAACATCGAAATAACACAATACCCACAATTAACTACTCCTAATGTCGTAGTGATTGGTGCCAAAATCGGAGCGTGGAACATCACTTTCATCTCCTTCTACTTTGAGCCAGACCAACCGATGGAGCCCTACTTGAGGCGACTAAAGAGCGTTAAGAGTGTAGTATCTTCAAAGAAGCTCCCCGTGGCAGGAGATTCTAACTCCAAAAATACGTGGTGGGGATCAAAAACAACTGATGCAAGAGGAGAAGAACTGATGGGCGTACTGGACGAGATGGAACTCCAGATATTGAACACCGGAGACAAGCCGACTTTCGACACTATCAGAGGGGGGAAACGTTACACCAGTATCGTCGATGTAACAGCCTGCGCGACTGATCTATTCGACATAATTGACGACTGGCAGGTCAACGAATCTCTCACCAGCGCGGACCACAGTGGTATCCTATTCAAAATAGCTGCAAAGAGAACGAGAGGTATGAGGCGACACTCCACGGCTGAGCATGGGTGGGATCGACATTGGCAACGTAAACGAAATAAAACTATTAGGTGTCACCATAGACCACAGACTCAACTTTAACGCACACGTCAAAAACCAATGCAAGAAAGTCGTAGCTGTGTATAAACAGTTGACTAGGGCGGCGAAGGTCACATGGGGATTACACCCCGAGGTTATAAGAGTAATCTACACGGCAACCATAGAGCCAATCCTGCTGTATGCCGCGAGCGTATGGGCACCAGCGGTTAACAGGACATGCGTTAGATCTCAGCTTAACTCAGTGCAACGTAGGTTTTTATTAAATATTTGTAGAGCATACCATACGGTTTCGTCAAACTCAGTGCTGATTCTGACGGGGATCCTCCCACTCGACCTACGCGTAAAAGAGTCGGCGGCATTGTATGAGGCAAGAAGAGGAGTCCTTCAACCCGAACTCGCTGGGAGAGATGTAGAGCGTAGGGTGGCTCCAATAGATTTTCCACACCCAGCTGACTATATCGACCTGGAGTTCCGCATACTGGACAGTCAACAATCTTTAAACGCCAATAGTGACTTTGACTTGTGAATATTTGCAGATGGAAGCAAGATTGACGGCCGGGTCGGAGCTGCTTTATCCCTGTGGGATAGAGAGTCCGAGACCAATGCCGTCAAGCTTGCTCTTCCATCATACTGTTCAGTATACCAGGCGGAGCTCCTGGCCATTCACCGGGTGACTAGGGAGGCCCCCTCGCCGTAGACACCCGCCGAAATATAAAGACCTTGCTCCAGCACAGTAAAACATTAGTTTTACACTGGATCAAGGCACACATTGGACTGGCAGGGAACGAGCGCGCCGACCAGCTGGCAAAGGATGCTGCTCTCCTTAGCAAGAAAAAACCAGATTATGACCTCTGTCCGGTTTGATTCGTCAAGCGAAGCATTCGCATGCGATCGCTTGATGAATGGAACCTTAGGTATAAAACTGGTGAAACCGCAAGAATCACTAAGTTGTTCCTCCCGGATGCGCTGTCGGCACACAGAATCATCAGGAAGATCCAACCAACTGGCATCCCAACGCAGCTGATGACTGGCCATGGAGGGTTCTCGGAGTATCTGGCTAGGTTCAGACTCAAAGAGAGCCATTCATGCACTTGTGATAATGACTGTGCAGAAACAGTCGAGCATGTTTTGACGAAGTGCCCTGTCTTTGCCAATGATAGATACAACACGGAGTCCATGTTAGGGGAACGAGTAACACCAGAAAATTTTTCAAAATTAATATTAAGTAAAAAACGTAATATATTCTTGGAATATAGTTTAAATGTTATATCAAGAGTGATAAAAAGAAATAAAACCGATTAAGAAAATTTATGTCAGCCAAATATTATGACAATATTTGAGATGTACATATGGTAAAAGTAGATTTAAGAAATATGAATAGTATAACTAGTTCTAAGATATGTATAGAAATAAGAATAAAGCTGTAGAGAAAATAAAAACTTGTAATAATAAAAAAAATAGATATAAGGTATTAAAAATAAAACTGTAACCATAAAAAGTATTGTAAAAGTGTATACTGCAGTGGACATAAAATAAATAAGCTGTATTCACTGATTGTGACTCTAACATCCAATGTATAGATGTAGGATAAAAGCTGCAATTGAAATTAAAATATATAACAAATAGAAAATAGATATAAGGAATTAAAATGAAATTACAAAAACGTCTAGAAAACAATAACTTGAAATTGGTATAAAATAAAAGAAGCGTTGTCCGTTGATTGAGTAGCCCCACATACCCAACAATAAATAAAAAATATAGATCTGTGAAGTAGGCATAAAAAGTAGTTAAGTACAGATAGGGAACGGGAGACCCCACCCGTAAGGAATGAAAGAAAGATATAGTATGTAGAATGAAAGTACGAGAAGCATTAAAGCGAGAACTGGTATGAATGGAATTTAGATTAATATAGTCTGCGGCGACTTAAGCCGGAGGTAGTGAGAAAAAAAAAACTCCTAACCTATCACTCATAGCTGCGAATAACCACAAATGGGCAGGCAGACCTCGGAGGATGAGGTACCTCCGCGTCGTGGGAAAATTAACCAAGAATAAAAATTGCCTGTGTAAAATAATGGAGCACTCAAGTTACGTAATTGAACTTCATAAAAAGTAATAACTGATTTAAAAAAATGCGGCAGTTTAACTATTCTACTTATGTATTGTTAAAATGTATTGAGTTAATTGTTGAGACGGGTATTGTTTACTGTGAAGTTTCTCGCCAGTTCGTATTCACTTTTTGCTTTATTTGACGTCAATAAGAACAAGTAATAGTCAATGTTGGAAATAAATATTTGAATTGGAATGGCTGAAACGTTTACAACTCTACGCACCCATGCTACTTCCCATTTTCAGGATAAGCATAATTAGGAAAAGATATTCTTAAAGATAAACAAAATTTTTGATCACAGGTACAGTCACTGATCAAAAGTTACTGATCGACCATACAAGTGTAATGCTTTGTCGCGCTTGCTCCTTGCTTAACACATTAATTTACCAATCTCAATATCTACATAATTACGTGTAAAAAATTATTGCAATATACGCTGTTTTAAATAAATGGATTGCTATTTTTTATAAGAAATATACGTACCATCAACGGTATCAAAGACACCGTTAACAACCAGGGCTGATACTCCTATAAAACTGTACAGAAAAGGTTGAGTGTTATTCCATAAGTTGACTACAACTTCTGCTTCGTACTCATTGTCAGGGTAGAACAGAGTGGCGCCCTCTCTTGAGCATTGCTTCTTGGCATTCTCCCAAGTGCTGGGTATTGTGTGAATCTTGTAAAAGTTCTTTATTTCATCTAGATATGTGTAGTCATTTCGGAAGAAGGTATTTTGTTGTAGAGCTGGAAATATAACAAGTTTGCTTAAGAGTACCCTGCTACCAATATTTTACTTGCTCAGGACTCAAACTGGTTAAGGCCAGGTTAATAATATCTTGCATTGTGGATGTCTCTACCATAGAAAGCATCTTCGTAAACGAATATTCGTGTTTATCGCAGAAATATCTGTCTCGAACAGGATTTCATGCCGAGACCTCTGGCGCTGGAGTTTCGAATGCTAGCAACAGCAACACTATGCCTGGTATATATGCCAGTCTGATATTATTTATATCGTCTAAGATTTTCTTGTTAACTTAATGTCTGTGTCTCAAACAACCAAATTTACGAAAGTGAAGATTATTTCGATTGTTACAGCGAAGAATTTAATAATTAGAATCAGGAGCAGTACATTCTACCTAGGTCCTAGATATGCAATAAAAAAAATTATCTAAAATCTACCACTGAGATAACGAATATGTGTATAATAACTATAATAAAATAAACACAAAATCTAATGACGCATACTTGCATACTTGTTCAGCAACCAGACTTGAAAATATCAGGTTAATCAAAAATGTTAAATTATGTAATTTAAATATTGTTATTGAATTAATTTGTTATTCACGGTTTCGGTATTAAGTTTTTGCTTAGCATTTTTTGTCGCCGTGTACCAATGCAAAATGGAGTTTCGTACTTTTAGATTTGTATGCAATTTGTCTTCGAAGCAATACCATACCATTACCATACCATATAATACCATAATATTATAAACGGATTGGTGTCAAATTAAGTATACAGAAGGTCTGTTTCCTGATGTAATTACACAGACTATTTTTTACGGAAGATCATTATAGTGATAATGATTTTTTATGTTTTTGTACTTCAAAAATCAATAAATAACCAAATTAACTTAGGCTTAGACACCATTCATATTCAAATCACTTACAATTCAAAATATGTACTTACAACTTTCACAAAATAAAATCAGTCCAAATACAACCGAATAAAACACATTATTATGTCGTGTCATTGTAAAAAACTGCCTACTTAAAGTTTAAAACACGTTTCCACTTATTAACACTAGTAACTTGAACGTGCTTAAATTACGTGTTTCCTGTTTAAGCAAAGATTTTGCACTAAAACCTGCTATGAACTTGGTAAGTAAACAATCTTGAGTTTTTGGTCTGTCACGGTGTTCCTTGCGTTTATTATGAGAGCAGCAGAATTTCTTGGAATCATAAGGGGTTATAACGAGCGTTGATCGGCAAGGAGATTATTTTCCTCATAAGAATTCGCAGAAGTTATTTTTATTTCATTATTTTTAACTTTTTTCATAGCTGGCAAATGAGAAAGCGATCCACCTGGGCATCGGTGGCCATATACATAAACAATCGTAGATGTTTTTAATTATATCGATATTTATTGATAATCGATAAATGATGCGTTGCCGACCTCAGGCTTATTTTGCAATTGCCTTTGCCCCGGTAATTTCACTGATTGTTCCTTCTTCGTATCCGGAACAGTAAAGTTTTGACAGGTTTATTGCTCTATTTGTGACCGTGGAGCTAAGGATCTTTTCGTGAATTGTAATTTTTCCTGTTTAAAGCAATATCATTCTTGTAGACAGATGTAAAACCGGTATGAACAAGGCTTTATTTAACTAACTGTTGTAAATCAAATTTTTGCATACTAAAATACTTAAATTCAAAAAGAGCTTTCTTATATTTATATGAATATTTAAGATGTTGAAGTATGCACATACGTCAATGCCATTTGGTAGTTATGTAGGAGTACTATATGTTATGAATACTATGTATATGTACTGCGGACTACTTTATCCCTCGCTATGAAAAGATTCAGAGGTCGAAACTATAGTAACATATAGTTATAATTTTTTTTTATCCCATTTAAATATCTTAACAATGTAGCAACATGAGCCTTAACACCGTCCACTGCACTTGTCTAACGCTGGTCACCAGACTTCATAAATACCTCCTTCTGAAATAACTTCTATGAAATGAGGGTTACCTCACGATAAGTAAGGTCATCGATCAAGTAGGTGGTTAATAGTATTTGTTTATATAGTGAATTGATTAAAGATTAAAGAATTATGATTAGGCTGTACACTCATTGGTATATTTGGCAGTCACTGGGAAAGAACTCGGGACCGTCAACTCCAGAAGCCACCAACGACGCTCTTCAATGGACTATAAGTTGTTAATTAATGCAACAATTGTATGTTATCATACGCTTGTGCTGTTGCCTGGTCCACCGGTCTCGCTTACATGAGGTAGAAGCCGAGGCAATCCAATGTGCTGTAAACTTAATTTATTAAAAGATTAAAGTAAAGGAGAACCACTACGTGAACCGACAATATACGTCATGACACGAATACAAATGAAATTATGAGGACATGGAATATTTTGTCTTGCTCGCAAACCCAGTTTTGCATCCTTGTAATTCTTTTACGCCAGGGAGCAATATAATTAAGTTTGTGTGAGTAAATATATCTGGGGTGGTACCGGAGCTATGTTTTAGGTACGTAGTGAAGAAATTCACCTACCGTCCGCTATTTTACGTTAATCAAAGATTAAATGAGATGAATTCTATAAAATGCCTATGTTTATTATATTGTGTTGTATTTAGATTACTAGCATACTTATCAATATCTTATTGACTCAATAAATAGTAGCACCATGAAGATACAAATTCACCTGCCAACATAAAGCCTTACGAAACAAAAACTATTTTTCTAAAGTTCATTAATAAAACTTTTATTTAACTGAATCACTTTAATTTTGCCAACATTTTGTGTTGTGTTAGACTGCTCAATATCGATCTTTAAACTATGTGGCAAGATAAAATATTAAAAGACTTAATAGAGCTTTTTTTCGAGAGTTTAACGTAAAAGTTTGATTTTACTTTAGATTTAGAGAAGACTATAATTTAGGCAATACTCAGGGTTGTTTCAATGCCGGTGCCCTTATAGTTTTAGACAAAACTTAGCAATCCCTAACTTAATTATTTCACGAAAGCTAACGTGAAACTTACTGTTCCACGAAAGGAGTCCAGTGGAAATGAAATTTACCAGGACCCATAGATACTATAAGTACATAGGTGAATTTGAACCTTTGGGAAAATGGACTTGGGCTACAATCCTGAGTAACTTTCTCAAGGACGCCATATAGCGAAAATGAAATTTGAATCTTTATACAAAATTAGCAGTCAACCCGTTTGTTGAAGTTTGTTGAGAAATGGTTTTTTTTTATTTTCGATACATGGTCTCTTAGAATTTTTTTTCCAATATTGTCTGCGCAACTAAAAAAATACAAAAAATACAAAATTCTTTATTTCTTTACCAAACCAGGTTTATAACATGTATTGATAACATTCCTTTTAAGTATAGAAATACCTGTTATAGGAAGTTATCGCCTTCCGTTTTATTTATATAAATTCAAGGTATGCTCAGAAATACAAAGCGAATAACCAAACATAAGTAACAGTTATTTTGGCATTACATTATCTGAATAGTGTGTGTGTGTGTGTGTGTGTTGTGGTTATATATACTTATATAAATGATACTAAGTATATAGTTGCATGTTTAACCAATCGGGCATCCATCATGATAGGAAGATAAAATGTTAAAGAAAATAAATGAAAGAAAATATCAGATGACAGAATTTTTGATTAAAATACCTATTATATTTAATAAAATCAGTCACATTTCATTGGGCGGCCGCATTAAAGACTTTATTATAATCCAATGCTATGCATATTTGGTCTATAAATTTTTGGTTATGCCATTGAATCACAAACTTGAAATGACAATTTAACAAAATTAAATAATTACTTCAAGAATATTGAACAAGCACTCATTAAAATGTGTATAATTATGTCACAACCACTCACTCAAAATTCCTTAACTAAAACTGTATATTTGACTAAGCGGTCAGCGACGGACTGAAGTTTCCAATTGACTCAATATTAAAACATATATGTCATTTGCTTCTGTAAATATTAGTTTAAGTTTACCACACTACTATATTCGAAAGAAAAAACGTCACAACAGTTTTTGTATTTTAATAATGTTCAACTATACTCTATCTATCCGCTTAGTAAAACTAAGGTCTAATTTATCGAGATTCTGTCATCAAGGTTGGCGCCGCCACCTAGGTCGTGTTCACAGATGAAGAAGCAGTTTCGTTCGCAGTTCATGTCATTCAGCTGACCGTTGTAGAACATTGAGCCACACTTCTCGTTGTCCCCTCCGTCAGGCTGGCCGCCGCCCCATGCTGTGTACCCGCTGCTCTCTAGGGAGCCTCCTCGAAAAGAAAAAAATTAGTAAACTATTAGTGGTAGTTGAGTTTCTAATGTTGAGATTTCGTCTGGGGCGGTTCTAGTCCTCACTATTGTAACTGCCGTAATAACCACGTCTACGGGGTTGTCTTCCGGATAAAGGGAGCAGTCAGTGCAATTACTGGACCAAAAGCAGTTCCAACATAAGCCTACAATCGGCCACGCATCTTAAATCGATAATCAATATATAACAATATTATTAACAGTGATCGGCGTACGTTGGTCAGTGACATTGAATGATAATGTTAATATGGACATGCCACGGAATCCCCAGGAGTTTTTTTTCTGAATGTCGACGTATGCAATGAAGTTAACTTTTAAAGATATCAAGTATAATATCAATAGTTTGAATCAATATCAAACTACTCATTTCCTGTATAAGCTGGTCTCGCGTGGTGCTGTTGCCATATTACGGGATTCAGAAGGCGTAACCATGTTAAGATAACGGCACAAAATCCCGGGAATAGCACTACCTACGATCACTAATATTTAATCAGTAACATCTACGATTATTGATGTGTATGGGCACGGATGTCACTTACCACCAGATGAATCGCGAGCTCGTTTCAAGGAACTACATTTAAAAATAATAGCTATAGGTTATATTGGATTGCATTACTGCTTCATTAAAAGTGAGTTTAAATGATAAACAAAGAGCTAGCAAAAGAACTAGTTATGTGCAATTTAGTTGTGACTGTCTTCTTCTCTTTTTAAATTTTAAATGCAAAAATGCGATTACGAATTGTGGTCCCGATAAGTACCTTCGTTAATATTTTATTAAAAATACTCAGTGAGTTAGTCCGCATTTAGCCAGTTATCAAACTGGCTTAAAAAGTTAAAAAACAAACATATTTTTAATATAAAATTGGCAATATAAGAAGTGAACAGCTCATTTATATAATTAATATCGATTAACTAATATCGACTAGCCTCGTGTACTCGTAATCGTTTATTACTGTTGAGAAATGATTAAGTTTATACAAGAGGATAACCTGTAATGTTACTGTATGTCAAACAAAGCTTAAATTGTGGCGGCTCAAATAATAAACAAAAATTAAAGTTTTTCCTTATAAGAAGTAGCAAATTTTACCATTTAATTAATATCTAAGGATAAAGATAACGCGGTCAAAGTTCATATATTTATCTAACATTGCATAAATCATAATTGCAACTAAAATAGTAGTAAATTTTCCAAAATAATATGCGATGCAAAATGACTCTTTGGAAGGATTTTAAAATCTAATTCTTATAAATAATGTCTAATCTTTCACCATGAATTATGTGATTATTAAGTTTATTTCATTCTGGTTGTTTAGAGTAAGATGCACTCGCCGATGAAGAGATGGAGATAGAGAATCACTAAACTCTGAAGTAGAATTATTATGGATCTTGGATTTTGCGTAACATCCGTGTCCGATTACCAATAAAAAAAATATTATTACAAAAAGTGAGTATCACTATACTATATCACTCTAGGTACCTGTAATAGTTTTCCATCCATTACCGCCCCTATTATGGAATCCCAAGTACACAGCACCCGGGGAATAATTAGGATAACTTGGCTTCGGGGATTTATCCACCAGTTTGACCAAATATTCCGCTTCTTCTCTGCTGTTTATTACCGCCAGGTATGACATTTCCGTCCGACAGATGGCGTAAGCTTCAGCCCAGGTCGCCGGTTTGTGGAACTTGTAACATCTGTCCAAAGTTGCATTGTATGTATAAGCTGTGGAAGGAAGAGTAAAATGTTCATTAGTATACAGTTATGTTAGTGTAGATTTTTTATATGTGGCTCCAAGATGATATGTAAAAATAAAGAAAAATTTTACAATATCTGAATTTATACTCTTATTTATTTTTTCATGACCCTATGCTATCCCTTATCCTGCACTGGATGAGGTCCTGGTATTATCAGGACAAGGGATCATTTTACTACATTTTACTAAGTTTTTTGATCATTCATAACGCAGTCTCTAATTAATACTCGTTTTGGAGTTTATCGGTCGTACTCAAAAATATATGGTTACTTAAGGCTAACTTAAGTATAAATTTTGCTCAGCAAATCTGTACGCGTACAATATCTACATCCAGCTTGGCTTAGCAAAAAATTACTTCAATTTTTATTTCACTTTAATAAACATAAGCCATGATAAGAAACCCTTGGTTACTCTTGAAATGACCAACATGAATCCTGTTTCAACTCTTCAAAGATTAAAATCTTTAAGCTGTTCCAAAAACAATTGAAATTAAGTTACTTTCCTCCCACCAACAGAGCATCTATCAAAGATAACGTTACCTGACCTGGATCGGGCAGATCGCAAGCGGAGTTCCACTCGAGGCTGGTCCTGGTCTTCTTGCAGAAGAACTGGAACTTCTTGGAGCACTGGTCATCATTCAGGCCGGAGTCCAGTCTGGACCAAACAACACAGCCTTCCACTCCTCCAGCGTCGTTGGGTTCCCCTGGTCCCCATCTGTTGTAGACTTCGTTAATGGATAGTCCTGGAAATTGTGAAATATTTTTATTTAATTTGGACTATTGAAAAGTTTTTTCGGTGATTTGTTTCTTATCACGAACATAAAAAGCATACTTTTAAAATTTATAATGGTAACGCACTTGTGTGTAAAAAGTAGAAAGCAATAGTTCTTGTTGGTGGTGTGTGATTTTTATAAGCTTTAATATTTAAAAAAAAATAGCTAAGTAAAATATTTTCCATTGTAAACATAATAAATAAATTTTGCGTAGACTCAAAGTATTTAATTTTATTTTATTTTAAAAATTTCAAAAATTTGGGTACCTTATATTTAGGTACATTATACCTGTGCCTAATTGTGCCTGGACAAAACGTATGTTAAGATTGATGTCATTGACACATCATAATCTTACTTAAATAACACAGTTTGTCAACTGTATTATTTAAAATAAAACACCAACTTACCATCTATAGTCTCAAAGACTCCTTTAACAACTGCGTCAGATATACCCACAAAAACGTAATAATAGGGCTGGGTCCTATTCCAAAAACCCAGGATGATTTCTGCTTCGTAGTCATTGTCAGGGTAGAATAAACTAGCGCCCTCTATCGAACAAGTCCTCTTTGCATCTTCCCATGTCTTTGCCATCGTATGGAACTTGTAAAAGGCATTTGTCTCTTCTATATAGGTGTAGTCTTTTCTGAAAAATGTTCTTTGGGCTTCTGCGAAATTGAAGTGAATAAGATGAATATTTTAAGTTTATTTATTAAAACGTTTCTTAAGTAAAAGTCAATATAATCGTGATCAAATAAAAAAAGGGCAAGTTTTCTTCTACGCTTGTCTTGCATAATTGGAATTATGATTTTTATGATGTCTTGTAAGATCTGATATGTGGTGTATAATATGCTTAATAGCAATAATGAATAATTGACATTTCTGTTTAACGCAGCTAACAAAGTACTCTCAGTTTTGTCTCTCCGTGCATTGACGTATGACCTCCTATTCGATAAGTATTTTATAAGTACCAGGCTACTCAGAAAGTCTTGAGAAAAAAAGTTATGGTAAGAAACGCTGGCGAGTTATTTTGAAAATTTGATTATTTAAAAGTATAAAATAAATTTTAAATAAATAAATTTAAATTTCCCTTTAATTTTTGTTACCAGCAATATGGAACTGTTGTATGTTTTAGAAAAATGGATCTGAGTCCGAAATATTTTCGTGCAATGATTTTTACTTCAACGCGCTTTCTAAAACATCTGTGTTCAGCCGGTATACCCGTTATAAATTTGAAGGATGAAGAAATAAGTGGTCGTCCTTTAACTAGCTGCTAAGGATAAAAACGTGCTACAATTGAAAATTTTTATTCAACAAAACCGGTAAATTACACGTGAGGAAATTTAGCACAATCTGCAGATTGGATCGGGAAGTGTTAATGATATTCTACACAACCACGTTTGCATAAAGAGGATTATTTCGCGCTTTGTACCCCACGACCTCACCGGTGCTCAGAAGCAGTAGCGCGCGGACTGGTTCCATGATATAATTGATTAATCCAGAAACAAATGGCTGTTTCAAATCAACCCCTTCGAAAGTGACACGATAGAGAAACACTGGATAAATTTTGATCGCTAGCTTTTTCTCCTTGTTCCTCTTAAGAAATCAAAGTAGCATCTATTCAGAGTGGTACTGTTGCCAGAAGTTTTTGCAGCTGCGAGCAACATGTGACCGAATAAGAGACTCCGAGGCCATTTGCTCTACCACGACAACGCGTTCGCGACATCCACGGTCAAGACGAGGGACTTGCTAAACACCATAGGTCTTAAACACCTAGAGTCATCAAGGCTGTGGCCCTGATTTGTCACGGTGTGACTTCTTTTTGTTTCCTAAAATATAAAACCAGTTCAAGGGGATCACCAGAAAGATGCGCTTACTGCGTTCAAGAAGGCCGTTTAGGTAGTAGCTTGCAGACTGAAAAATGTGCTTTGAAAATTGGTTACGCCTGATACTTTGTAAAGACGCTGGTGGAGAGTTCTTTGTAAAGATGTCATAAAAAATATAATTAATAGAATATTTTTCATTTTTTTCTCAAATCTTTATAACTGTGCGATGTAGGTACATTATTTCGTTATATGATCGCATTAATAATAATAATAATAATAATAAAAACACTTTATTGCTCACACACGAATGTAAAAATTGTAAAAATAAACATAAAACTAGGGTGGGCAAAGGCGCGCATTAGTTATAAATAAATTATAAACCCTTATCAAAAAGAAGATGGCGTTACGAATAAGACCAACATAATTAAACTTTTTGCTTTTTTTTTAACTTTGTCATAGCCAACGAGCAGGCATCATTAACCGAAGATGTTATTGAATAATTATATTGTTATTTATTAATTATAGATCATTAGATTCGTTGCCGACTGTAGGTTTAATATGGGATTGTGTTTGTTCCTGTTTGTTACACTGTTCCTCCCCTTTAACCGGAATATGATAATAATGTCAAACTGAAATATAAAAGGTATTTACAAATCAAAATTAGAACTGTTTTGGTGCCACATTATTGGCTGAATACTGGTTATTGATGACTGTCTGGCATCATTTGCTGCATGCCAATAATGCGCAGACTTTGGTGCCATACATTTGTAAATTAAAATATTATAATGGCACTAATTCAAATTCAACACTTTTCAAACCTTAAATCTATAAGATTATGACGTAATGCAGTAAAGAATTTATAAGGAAAACGTTATTTAATCCTAATATTTTCCGGTATCGTATCGCGTGACACAGATTTAAACAAAGAGAATTTTCCAAGCTGTAAATTAAGTAATTATGTAAAAATTTAATTTACAATATCTTAATACCTAAAAAGACTTGTCTGTCCAAAAACTGCGCTATCATTGGGTGACATTCTATCATATAATTCTTTTATTTCCTTAAAGATTTTCGTATAACTGCGTACAAGCTTACACAATGCACTTAAAGTTAATAAAAATTACAGTAAAAAGAGTTTTACTCACGTATTTCACCGTGAAATAATGATCCAAGGTAATATAAAACAATAAAAACTAGATTTCTATTCATGTTTTGCGATAATTACCGTGTTACGAATAAAATAATTTTTAAATTATGCTAACGAACGTCCCATCACTGAGAGACGGGCCGTGTACTGAATTGTAGCAGACCACGATATGGAACTGCGCATACTTAATCATATTAACATAATGTTGCCAATGCTTTTGTATAGTGGCCATACTTGTTTTTTACTTTCTTTTGACATTTGAAACCCAATTTGTTGCTTAAAGTATTTAAATGATTTCTATAAATTAAATTTGACTTGTATTCATAAATCTAGCCGTGGAAGGTCGTAGACATGATATAAATTTAATTTTAATTTTAATTGTTTTTTTATGCATTATTCTTCTTTAAAAGGTAAAAATAGTTTTTCAAATATTGTCAAGTAATAAGTTTGTAGGTACCTCCTGAAATTAAAACCGGATAAATTAAATTAACGTTAGTGATAGGTTTGTAAAGTTTTATCGAAATCTGGGTCTTTGTAGGATTGGAATTTAGGTTCTATTACAAGAGGAAAAGCTTCTTTTTTTAAATAAATTTTTTGAAAGATTGCGATTATAACGAGCTTACTCCATCTTTTTTCTGGCAGTATTCTATATTGTTTTAAATCATCAAAAAAGGACAAGAATTTTGCTTGTACATACTGAGCGGGCCGATCTTAAATAATACGTCAATAAATTGAAACCAAATTCTTATTTGATACTACGCAAAAGCGTTTTTGTACCTATATCTGAATCATTGTTTTTGAATTTTATTGAAAACGAATTGAAAAAGTAACTTTTCACAATCCTTTTTGTGTAAGAAGTCAATTTCTGTGTACCTATGCCGATTAAACACAGTGTATGTATTTAATGCCAATCTCGCTAAATCGTCTTGTGAATAAGTACGAATTTCATATAAAATATTTATTTGAAAATCATCCTTATTAGTGAATGACCCTTTAACGGTACCATGAAACAACGGTAAATTTTATATTGCTCGCCTTCGGATTCCAGTATAGGCATACAAGTTGTAATATATTACACTGCATTTGGTTCCAAAGTTTATTAATCTTCTGCTTAGAGACACGATTTTTATACATGTTTTTATCGCTCTACTTTGAAAATATATAACTTTGGGAAAACCCGTAACTGAGCTAGTCATTCGATATCTTGTTGACTCATTGACCCATATGAGGTACATTTACATTTGTTTTGGATAAATATTGTTATTAATACAAATTTAAGATTAGGTGGTATTTACGTCTAACACCAATTCGGAAATACCTTCTTGAAGAAGAACCGGCAATAAACTTTACAGGAGTATTATTTCGAAATTTTACAATGATTCTTATATCTATACAAAGTTATTCTTACTTCTTCACCAAAAACTATTCAAACCACGAACATTCGCAAACAGCAACCCTTCCCGGGCATAAAGCGGGAAGCAGCCACCATTTTTTTTTGTTTCCCTCCGCGGAGAGGGCAGGAGGATAAAAAATGCTTTGACGCATACCCCGCGCGCGCGATCGAGGTTATGTGGGACTCGCTACCAGAGCCCTACTCACTAAAAAACCCCCTGAATGACTCGTGAAATTTTTTGCCATACAGCCTTCATCTGAGCGACGACCAATTGTAGATAGAGGCCGCGCTAGCGGGGCCCAGAAAGGGTCACCCGCTGGGAATTACATAGCACTGAAGGTGCTCAAAGCACTGAAGGTGCCCAAAATGAAAAATAGAAATTGAATTAATTCGAATTTACATTAGAATCAGAAGTTGCGGCCTGACGGGCTTCGAGATCTAGTGTTATGTAGTTGCGTGGCTACGTTCGTGTGCGCGTTTCTCGGTCTACCGACTTTGTACTTCGAATCTATGACAGGGTAGTATACGAGACTGAATCTCGAACTAGAGGATTGGGGTAGGTTTCGGAGCGTTTGAAGAACGGTTTCGAGAGTGTTTTGAGGTGCTGTTGCACTGTAGGTAGTTCAAGATCTCTATGCAGGTTACGCGCGTACCAAGGTGCGTTTGTGGCCCTGCGGTAGAAGATATTTTGAACTACCTGCGGTTTGGGCGTGGGTAAAGATTGGCGAGGCATATGTCATGACGGGTCTAACGCAGGTCTTATAAAGCGTACGTTTGTTTCCGGAGGACATTTTACTTTTTCTACCTAACATACTATATAGGCGGCCTAAGTAAAAACGGGTGAGTTTCGTGACTCTATCGACGTGTGGCTTGAAAGAAAGCTTCTGGTCTAAGGTGACGCCTAAGTGTTTGGTACTGCGCTTCCAGGGGATGGGAATGCCTAACATTCGAACGTGGAGATTGTCGGCGATACGACGGTGTTTGCAGTCGAAGTAAACCGCAGAACTCTTGTCGGGGTTCACATCGATACGCCATTTTTTAAACCATGCACAGAGGGTGTTTACGGCCATTTGGAGTCTGGTGATGAGACCCGGGGCACTGAGGCCTTTGGTGTAAAGGGCGGTGTCGTCGGCAAAGAGGGCGAGTTCGACGCCTTTCGCCGGGATGGGAATATCGTTGGTGTACACGGTGTACAACAGAAGGGCGAGCACTGAGCCTTGAGGGACTTCAGCCTTTATGGGATGGGGCGCGGAAAGCGTGCCTTCATGTTTGAAACAAAACGTACGGTCTTTGAGAAACGACGCGATTATCCTAACTAGGCGATCCGGTAAACCTATGTTGTAGAGTTGATAGACGAGACCGCTGTGCCAGACTTTATCGAAAGCCTTGGCTACGTCAAAGAAAACCGTTTTAAAACGCCACGGATAGAAGCGGTCGAATATGTACTCGACGATTCGATGGACTTGCTGAGGGCAGGAATGTTTAGCGCGAAAGCCGAACTGATGGGGGGGTCGCCATCCGTTGGAAACAAATGGTTCCGCATTCGAGAGAGTATGACTCTTTCGAGAAGCTTAGCCATAGCCTTGAGGAGGCTGATGGGTCTGTGATTAGCCGGGATATTAAGAGGTTTACCGGGCTTTGCAATGCCTATGACTGTCGCTTCTTTCCAAGCTTTTAGAAAGCAGCTAAGTTCAAAGCAGGCATTGAAAATGATAACTAACAAGGTAAGCACCTGTTGAGGCAGGTGCTTAAATGCGTGGTTGGAAATTCCATCCGCAAGCGGATTAGAGACTGTGATGGGGTCGGCGGTGATGGGGAGAGAGAGAGATGTGGGAGGGATCTGCAAGTTGTGTGCCGTGCTGGGCGAGTATTGTGAGGCAATGCTGTCAGCGAAGCATTCGGCTATGTCTTCAACTTCGAAAGCCGTGGATTCGCATGAACTGAAGAAAAGATACAATGCTGCCGCCAAGTCTTGCAAAAAGGTGATCAGGAAAGCTCACTTTGACCACATTGGCCACATCGGAGACAAGATTGTGTCATATCCTACAGGAAGCAAAGCTTTCTGGTCTCTGGCCAAGTCGGTTGAGTCGAACTTCTGTCGCCGCTGCCACATCTGAGGAAACCTGACGGTTCACTGGCCCACACCGCAAAAGAGAAAGCAGACCCTTTTTGTTAATCTTTTTGCAGACTATTCACGTCAAATAGTCACCTCAGTTCGGACCCAAAATGGGTACCGTTCATATCTTGCCAAAAGGAGGTTCTTAAATGCAGAATTTAGACGTGAATAAGGCCAGAGACCCCGATGGCATACTTGCAGTTGTATTAAAACACTGCGCAGCCGAGTTGTCTCCTATACTAACGCGGTTGTATCGACTCTCCTTGGAATGCGGAAAGGTCCCTAAATCCTGGAAGCTGGCTTACGTGCAACCAGTACCAAAGAAGGGAAGCCGTGCAGATCCCATCAACAACCAACCTATTGCAATCACCTCCATACTTTGCAAAGTTATGGACCGCGTATTGAACAATCGTCTCCTGGCATACCTTGAGTCCAACGAGCTCCTTAGTGATAACCAGTTTTCGCAGTGGAGGCTCGACTGGAGATCTTCTTGTGTATTCCACTCACTTATGGAGCGAAGCCTTGGAAGGTCACGGTGAAGCTATAGCTGTATACTCAGACATTTCCAAAGCTTTTGATAGGATCTGGCATGATGATCTCTTGAGTAAGCTTTCAGCATACGGAATACCTAAAGGGCTCTGCGACTGGATATCTGATTTTCTGAGAGAACGGTCAATTCGAGTAGTCTTAGACGGCTGCTCTTCTGACGTAATGGTTTTAACTATGGGATTAACTATATCGTCCCAACTAAACTTCGGGCTACAAATTGTGTCCATGGGTCAAACTGCTTCAAAGAAGTTGGGAATCATCTCGAAGGTCCGACGGTACTTCAGCCCTGAACAGCTACTTAAGTTGTACACAGCTCAAGTTCGATCTTGTATGGAGTACTGTAGCCACCTTTGGGATGGTTCTGCAAAGTACCAACTAGAAGCGATGGACGCAGATGACCGTAGAGCCCGAAAAATTATTAACAACTTTGACCTCACCACCAAAAAACTGCAAAGCCTCGACCATCGTCGGAAAGTTGCCAGTTTAGCAGTCTTTTACAGATTACATTTTGGAGAGTGCGCGAATGCTCTTTTTGATCAAGTTGAACCCGCACCCTTCTTTCATCGGAATACTAGACGCAGACAGGCCTTCCATCCTCTTATGGTAGAAATTCTAAGAAGTCGAACCAAACGCTTCGGTAGTTCCTTTTTGGTGCGAGTCGCCAAGGTGTGGGATGAACTGCCTGCGTCTGTTTTTCCAGAAAACTATAGCGTAGTTCTTTCAAGCGTCAAGTGAATAGGTATCTCTTGGATAGACGTGTAACACTTTCGTCTTCATCGTCACTTTCCATCAGGTGAGATAGAAGACAAATGTCTAATGCTTTATCAATAAAAAAAAAAGAGTAGCACGCCCGACGCGGCGAGAGCCTGGGCCAACGCCTTCGCAAAGTTTACCACGCTTTGCGAAGGATCCATGATGAGGAGGTGGCAACGTTATAAGTATCCACCTGATCAACGCGGGGGTCTACTACGGAGTGTGTTGTCAATAAATTGGCAACAAAAACCGGCCATAGACCTGATGGCTTCGCGACGTGAACCAGTTGCGAAGTTGGGTTGCACTGAAAGTGCGGAATTGACTACTTTACGACCGGCCGAAATCGGCCGCAGAGCGAGTCTCTGACTAACGTAGCTAGCGCCAAGCTTCAAGTACGTAGCTAGAAAATCAGCCCGAGCCTTGCGAACGAACGTCGGATATCCGCAGCGTAAGTCGCAAAGAGGCTTATCTCAAGTCGTCGGGGACGAAGCGAGATATTGATTCGATCTCAGCGTATGAGTATTGCTACGAGTTGTCGTTTTGAGACTGGAACCGCGAACACGTCCGAGCTGGGTCGGACGCAGAACAGGTCTGGGAATGGCGTTTGAGTATTGCTACTAGAGAAGTCGTGAGACAACAATCGTGACTCGGCAGCCGAGAGCGAACTTCAACACGTCCGAACTGGTCCGGACGCAGATCGGGTCTGCAGCCACCACCCTCCTCAACCTAGTAGTAGGATGTGAGCGGCCAACCGCTCGTCATGCGACGCTAGTGTAATAAAACAGTTCCCTATATCGTGCACGACATTCTCCTTGATCATGTTTAGAAAACAAATCCACTCTATTATTTTGTAGAGAAAATAGTTATAGTTTTGATGATATTTTGAACTCGGACTCATCATGCTCAAATGGAGGCTTTTTGAGCTGATATAACTAATATTTTGAAATGTCAAGTTAATGGGAAATTTTTATATCACAATTTCGGCTAATGCGGCTCTGGGCAACAGAAAGTAAAACCTGTTGTCTAGTTTAACTGTTTATAAATTTTTTTTTGTGCAACTTGTTGACGGACGACATAAAGTTTAATATCGTCCTTAAAATTAATTATGCTGTCTGCAACTAGATGTAGGTATGTCTATGTTGTCCCAAAAAGATTTTATTAGGTTTCTATATCAACTTGTAGCAGACAAAAGATTTACAATGGTATCTGCGACAAGTTGCACAACGCATACCGATTTGAAATTCAAAACAAAAACAAATCCATGTATTTTCGATTGAACCTTTATTTCATTACTCATTTCATAATTATTTTCTAAAACTCCATTATTTTTTATAATACAATTTATCGATCTTCAGTTAGATTTTTTTAAACCTATGTATTTAGTGAATCTGTAAATAACTCTCATATAACCACTTAAATGGAATATGAAAAATCTATGAATATGATGCTTGCATTCACAAATTTAAAAAAAACCTGACAACTATGTTATTTTACCGTGCAATTGCTGTTCCAATTTTAATCCCGGGAAATAATATACCCTATGTCACAACTGAGACGAGTTTAATGACAGTTGGTATGTTGAAATCCGTCTAACAGTTGTCAATAGCTGTAGAGACACTCGAAAACCATAACCCTTCTGTGACAGTCAGGTAGAAGGAAAAAAGCAACATTAAACTTATTTAATATTATTATTCATAGTACAAAAATATGCCACTACAATCTATCACTTATCCTAAAATCGTACATTAAACATTTACAGATACATAGATTATATTACAAAAATATTTATATGATCTATTATTTTGTATGAACATACAGAAATAGTAAAATTTGCAGAACATTTCCAACATACACTTTATATTAGTGTTTCTTCTCTCAATTTCTGAATTATTATTTAAATTCAGGGCTGATTTATAACAATTTTGAGTTCATTAGTTAATTCAATGTTAAAGTTAATTTAGCTCCAGATTAAGAATCATTTAATACAGAGACAAAACTAAAGCTATTTATAGAAGATACGCTAGCTAAAACTTCTAGCTAAATCGCCTAACAAAATTAAAGATCATATCTCATTTTAACATGTTTATTTTTAATGACCAAGACTCAGCATATACACCTCTCTATAAATACAGATTTACATATGTTTTCCCACTTATTATTTAAATTTTTTTACTGGTCTATAAAAACTCTCTTGCCAACTAAAGGAAGGTATCTGACGAAAGGTCCTCCATAAGAAAGGGCAATCCGCAATGGTTCGATGTAGGACACTATTATTGAGATGATCAGCAAGTAGAAGAAAACGCTGACAATTCGATCTAGGATGAAGAGGCTGAAATGGAAAAAATAAATTTTAATAGATTATATAGACTATGGTTTTCTATCGAGAAAATAGGCATGTAAATTTATACGGTATTTTAAATTATACGCATTTGCATATAGTTATAGATAGATACTAGTTAAGATACTTAGTTTTTTTAATTTTTTTTATTCAACATTTGTTTAGGGGCTTATGTTAAACATGCCAGCCCCATGAGACAAAACTAAATCTATTACACTCGGTTATATTATAAGTACTTAAATTAATTAATATTTAAAACATAGAGCTATAATCACCTTAGCTTCCTGCGATAAAGGCTGTGACAAAATACATTGTAATGCACCTATATTACTTTTACTTATTTTAAGGCTGTGGAACAAGATAGTTATAGATACTATAAAATCTCCACGCAAAAACACAAACTTTACGCTTAGCTGAATAAGCTTAGCTAGGACGGCGGGAACCCAGATTATTACTAGGCACCCTATATTTTCATAAATAGACAATCTAAAAATTTGTCTATACCCAAGAGACGAACCCGAAACCTCAGTCATTTTATTTTACCTTTGTATCACAGTTTCAACACACCTAAAGTTGAAAATATACCTAATTCACTTCTAACATAGACAAAAGGAAGTGCCTTTTTTTAAATTTATTTGCATTACCACTAATGCCATATAGTTGCCCACTTCTTGCCATTAGCTCACACTCGCAAGTTTTAAACCGAACTCATATAACCCATACAATTACACGCACTTTTCCAAACAAGGCAAAATGCACATTATTGCTTTTAGTATAACGTTGAAAATCGCCAGTCGTGAACCATACTCATACACATACCAATTAGAACACACATCCTTGGCCGAACAGCGATATTTTGGTACAGGTTTAAACATCGCTTACTAAAATGGCGTTTGCAGTGTCAAATACTCAAAAGCCATGGAATATGAAAGTTAAAATCGCGAAGTCGAAAAATGAAACTCACATATTGTTCTGCAGTCTAGCTTTCGGAAGGTTCTCCATTTTTTCCTTAAGGCAGTAGAGTTTTCCTCCAATCATGCAGCTTTCAATATATGGAACATCCTCAATAATTGTCAGGTCCATGGGATAACTCTTGAAATCCTCTGCGTTAAGAGATTTAGCCAGTTTTTTGAAGTTGTCAGTGTCAAACCACCATTCTCGCGTGGTGAAGTATTGAAGAACTTCGAGACCGACGGAAATTCTATTTTGGATGCGTACCATGCTAGAAGTAAAGAAATAAAATACATAGATATGAACTTAGTAAGACATTTTAAGGGACAATGAGCTGTGACGTAAGTAGTTAAAGTCAAAAAATTTCTGCGCAGGATTTTGAAGAACAAATATTAGTCACGATTTTATGTATAAAATGTGTATCTTTTTATAAATTTACGTTGAAATAATTTATATCCATATAAATATGTGTTATCTACTGCATTGAAAAAAAAATTAAAACGATGCCAAAATCGACTCATTGTCAATATATTTACGATAAGTCAAGTTACACTCGATAATTAATAACTATTTCATAAAGGGAAGATACGTTTTTTAAGCTATGAAACCATAATTGTAAAAATCAGCACTAACCATTTATGACTTATGAACAAACAAGTCTATTATTTATAAGATTCGAATATAAGACATTTGGCATAAGATGGTAACCACATCAGTACTTAAGAAAAATATCAAATAAACTAGAAACTTACAATCGTTTCTGGCCAAATATAAACATCAGGAAATCAATGAAATACGCCGGCACCAAATGGTAAAAGAACACACAGAGCATGTGTATAAACTTGTTGTGTCTTATGTTCCCGTCGGGGTACCACAAGGGACCTTCGAAGGGATATTTCCTGACAGTAGCTTTTCCAATGTCCAGGACTTCTTTCCATGTCGTGTTTCTGTCGTCTCCTGTTGTTAAGTTGAATACGGGGATTTCCGGAGGTCTGAAAGAAGGTAAAAAGGTTTACGGTGTAGTCCTTCGTGTTACCAAAACAATATCAATAATTACAAAAGTAATTACAAAAGCACTTACTTCTCAGTCTGCGTGCCAATCGTCTTCGCAATAACAACGATCGCATTAATAGCAATATCCACGGGAATAACTTCGGCATGGTAATGTCCATAGCAGTGCATAGAACGAATGACCCCCTTGCCAGCACCCACCATTAGCCCTATAGGGCCGTTTAAATTGTCAACCCATCCTGGGATTGGGTCCTTGTACGATGGGGTTACTGGAAAAAAAAGAATCAGAAGATTAGATTGAAAGATCGAGTCAGTTTCTTTTCTGAAGTTTATTACAGCTGAATATCTCCTGATATTGGCACTGTTGCTTTGATAAAATATACCTTATGTTGCATTGGTATTAAATAGCTTTCAAATAATGGAAATTGGTTTGATAGATTGGTATGAAATATATGTTAAAAGTTAAAATAAACATTAAAAAAAGACAACAAAACTTTGAATATATAAACAGTACAGAATGTTTAAGGTAAAAAAATTGTTTTAAATCTATTTGCTATGAAGAACAATGTTATTATGAATAACAGAAACAAGTAAGACAATGCTGTTACAGGAAATTGCGTACTGTAGGTACATGTAGTGTTGGCACTGTGATTTGATACCAAAAGCACTACTGGGTTACTGTTCGTTGTTGCTTATAAGTCATTTGGATCTTACATCATTTCAGTAATCAGCATATGTTGGATTTTTGCTATTAAGTCCATTTTGCCACGTGATCTTTTTACAATGACGAAATCTGTAACCTATTGCTAAAACTAATATTTACTTGAAAACCTGTCGAATATTAAAATGAAGTAAGTACCTTTTTAACTATTAATACCCTTCATATGTATTAATGTAAATTTTTTATACAAATCATTTTGTACATTTATTTTTCAAGATCACAATACATTTAGAAAAACCTGTTTTCGACTATATCTACACAGAATCGTTAACATATCTGTAAAGTTGAGGATAAATTTGAATTACTTCTAATAAAGGCATCAGTAATATTTTCCAGTATTCTTACAGCTTTTATATATTTTCATATTATATTGGTACAATTTTAAACAACCGACGCAGATGTACGCACAAATTCCTGCACCGTTTGTACTTCTCGTAGTAACAGCTCTTTAATGAAATAACCAGTAATAACCACAATATGATCCTTGAACTCTCGGACTGAAAGTGCAAATAGAAACAGAAAACAATTACACCTGGCATACGAAAATGATTATTAACAAATAAGAATAATTACAAATTAACAATAGGAAAAAGGAAACAAGGAAAGCAAAAGATAAAAAAGATAGATAACAACGCCTACATAACGTTCTACGTGGGACAAAGTGGCCAAAAGGCTGCAGAATTGGGTACATGTAAATTTTTTTTTATTTCATATTTAAATAGTTTATCAACAGTAAATAAATATTGCAAAAGTAACAGTATGTTTACAATCAATAGTTTTCTAGATACAACGATATGTTCGAGGAGCCGCAGCGAGTCGCCGAAAAACGCTCCATACAAAACGGTACTGAGCTGTGACGTCACGACTTGTGAATCATACTAAAATTGTATGGGCGTTTGGATAAAATATAGAATAGCTACGTAGATAATGCGTTTACATGCATACTGTCATAGTAAAAATTGTTATATTTAATGTCAGTAAGCTAATGATATTTAAAAATTTAACATATACTATAATAAGTTTTTGCTTCTTTTTTTAAGTTTTCAAATCTATATAATTTCGATATTAAATTCAAAACTATATTTTTTAAAACATTGTACCTGTCAAAATAACTAAATATTTTATAAATAAATAATAAAAACTTGCATTTTTAAATTGTGTCATCTTCCCAATTGCCACATTGGATCGGTATTGATTAACGTAGTGCGAGTTTCACTCACCAATCGTTTTGAAATTTCGCTGAAGAGGCTATGAGGCCAGTGTATCGGTCGCACACTATCTAGTACGAACATTATTTTAATATGGTGCTCAAGCCATACTAAATCATGTCTTTTAAGGCACTACTAATCTCATATTAGAAAACCATTTTTGTCAACGTTGTCATTAAGTAGTGTACCATATTGTCTAATTTTATAAAAAAATCCAGTTTAATAACGACATGAAAGAAGGATGGCTAAATTGAACCTGTCATTAAGAGATAGTTGATTAATAGTCAGCTGACACGTCTGGTTTATAGGAAATATCATAAAAAAGCAGGTTTATTGCTTTAATGAAATGCTAAGACGTGATCTGGAAAAAAGTATTAAACTTTCCAATATTTACAAGAAATACTTTCATGATTGCGCTATAATTTTAACTTGTTTTTTAAATAACGTATCTTAAAAACAATGATAATTCAAGAAATCCACTGAAAACAAAGTTCCACAGTAATATTGAAAGGATAGAATAGAAAAACATCTAAATAATTATACAAAACATTACTTTATGAATTTTGGTGCGTAAATTGACTTAAGTGTCAAGTTGAACATCAATCAAACGTCAACGAATTGAAGACAGTTGTCAAATTTTTAAATTTGTATAAAAAAATCTATTGTTGTTTTATTTACATTTTAAGTACTTTACAAAATACGTAATTGCTTATCCTGCTTACCGTATTAACATGCGGAACCAACTGGGTTTTATAAAACTCATAAAGTGTCTCAAAAAGATTCAAACATAACTCTAAATATATTTCCTGTAATATATTTTTGTCTGGGAAGAATTTTACAACATTGATAATGTATTTAAAGACGTCATGCCATAAACATCTATAGCAAAAGAATATATTGAACTTCAGATGCGATCAAGATAAGAATATGATTGATAGGTTATGTAGCCTACCTTTTTTTAATAAATACGTTGTGTCTCTTTTTTAATAAATCTTAGTAATAAGAAATTGCATTTACCAAACAACAGTTCCAAATGAATATCAGCCATTATAGTTCTGATATTCTAATTACTGAAAAATCGTTTTGAACTAATTTACTAAAACTATTTAAAAAACCAGGAGTCCTCACCAATACTCGGCCTAACAACAGCACAAGGTAGCTCAGGGTAGCTCTCCCGTACCAGAGCTTCAGCCAGACGTTTTGAATATGTGTAAGAGTTGGGATGCTTCTGCAGAATAGATGGAGCTAACAGATTCATCTGGTCGTCTGACAGCCAGGAAGCTGCTCGAAGGACCTCGTGTGGATCTGCAGGGGGATCGTGTACCTGGTACAATGAGAGTAAAGGTATTGAACAAGGCTTGCAAGGAATACGATAACTTTGCGCATTTACTCTTTATTTATAAATAATAACATTATTGCTGATTGGCATTTGATAAAATAAAATTGTCATTATCATAGGATTTAAGTAAGATAAACCATAGTTTTCTCCAGAATGTATAATATCTATGTTAATGTGTTTAACCAACGATTTCGAATTTAAGTGGCACTGATAGATTATATTAGCAGACTGTTGTGAATTTGCAAAGTGGTTTTTGCACAGTATCTTACTTAGGTATCATAATTGTAAACACGCATCCTAATATCGACAACATTTGTATGTGCTTAACTTGCCACCTGTGTGTTACGACAGGGAACACTACACAGGGTAGTATAGCGCTGATCAAATAAAAGTTGACACAATACTTGTAATACTAGGATTGAGCGCTTAGTTTAGATACACACCAACTTTTTGCAATTTCAAAATATTGCAATGGGAGACAAAACGACAAAACATAATAAAATATCCAAACATTTTATTCACTATACCTTTTTTATATATTTCGATGGATGAAATATTTACATATCTTAAAATTTTTCTCTTATATAAGATATAAGCAGTAAAAATTACCATTCTGGTTTTAGTCACAAAGTTAGTCATAAAGTTAACTAAGCTTAATATTTGCGAAGGTCAAAAAACATGTCATTTCTATATGACACATGTAGGAATGAAAATTAAAGGCTTTTTATGTCATTTCTATATGACACGTGTAGGAATGAAAAATAATTATGCATACAGGCATAATTATTTTTCAAGATTTCATAAGTAAGAGGTTAATAGTGATGTCGGCCGAATTAATGTAGTTAATGTTAGATATTATTTTGTGACCAAAAATAATCTAAGGTAATTTACACAGCTTGCTTAGGTATTTAGAAAAAAAATGGGTTGAATGTCTGGACTTACCCTCTCAGCCATTCTTTCATAATCAGGATAACAGAAAGCTGTAGACAAATGGATAAAGGCAGCTAATTTCTTCATATTCTTGGCTACCTCCAGGACCCTCAGGGTTCCTTTGGTGTTCATCTCCAGACCTTCTTTCAGAGGAGCTTCCAAACGAAGACTGGCTGCGAAGTGGAAAATTACAGAAACCTGTAAAAGCAAATTATAAAATTGATAAGTTTCGTTAAAAACAATAGAGTGATATTTTTTATGAGGCGAAAATTGTATACTTGTAAATTAATGAGTAGTACGAACTTTTTGCCAATGTTAAGTCTGCTACTTAAAATACGCTTTTACTTAATTATTACTTAGTAAGGTTTACCATTTTAATGGCTTTTATAATAATATGCTTGACTCGATGAATAGTATAAAGTATTTAAAAATAGTAGAAACCAACTTAGCCTCTTACGTGATGTGGTTATATCCGGTTAATTTCCACATACGTTACTATTAGATAACTTTGTCTTAAGTATTAATTAGACGAGAAAATAAGTCATAGATGCCCTACTTAATGGTATAATTTACTTGTAAAATGGATGAGGTTTTCTAATAAGTGTATTTTACTTGGTCTTTACGATGGAGGTAAAGAAAATAAAAATAAAATGTTAACTTTGTCAAAGCCGGAATATGAGCACGCAGTCCTATGATGGTAACTGGAGCCCGTGCCCACTGACATCATTAGTCGTAGATGTTACTGATTATTATTGTTGTTATTGATTGATTATCGATTATTGATGAGTTGTCGAATGGTTGTCGACCATAAGATTAAGTTGGAATTTATTTGTTTCAATGACTACACTAGCTATTCCTTGTCTTTATCCGGAAAGCATCCACGTAAACGAGTTTATTATGGCGATACAAATTAGAAAGACTGTAGTACAGCCCCAGGCGAGATCTAGTCTACTACCACTTTACAGTTTTGAAGGAAAGGTAAAATCTAAATGGTAGTGAACAAATGTACAATGCAAAAACTATGTGTCCACTCTTACTGCTTTAGGGCTCATAATGATGGTAAATATGTTTGTTTGATGGAAATGCTTTTAAAAGACTATAAAGTACAGCAACAGATCTCATGAATAAACACAGCTGTATGACATCAAAAGTCATAAACATTTTAGCCACCGCCTTAGCCTGCATATAGATCGAGCGATATATTTCCCAATACCCATAGAGCAACTTTCACTGTCAGGAAGGCCAGTCAACTTGCGCTTTCTGGAAACTCCCAGCAAAACTGGTTGAATAGGGAATATAGTGATTGAGAAACCGAGGACTACATTCTTGAGATTCTATTGAAGTGGATTATTTGAATTAATGTTTATTTGTAGAATTTGTTTTCGGAAAGTAAAGAATGGATTGCAATTATGAACTAAGCTGTGAATTTAGAGATTCGAAGTTATTTTCTTTTGTTATTAGTTTAAAAATGAATGTACACGTTATTACTTTATTAATTATAGTAAAACATGGACAATCTCAATCTAAATGGACCAATCAAACATAGCTCTTAACTTAGTTGTTAATTTCTATTTTAATTTTATTTTATTCATTTATTTTTAATTACTTATTTATTCATTTAAAAAAAAATTTTACCGTTATGATTACGATTTTCATTTTACAATTGCAATTTACAGCACAATCACATAATATTTGGAGTTCTTATCTACTGCTTTTCTAGGTTGTGGCTGAAAATCGGCGTTTTACTCAAAGGGCAGTCATCAGCGCTGAGCCATGGCCTTTTGCTGTGCTGCATCACTCATACTTAACACAAAAAGCTGTTGAATATTGTGTAAATCTATCTATCTATCTCTTTGCACCATCCTACTTTCTTTCCACGGTGGTATTTTTTTAATATGATAACTAAAACTCGTTTAGGAGCCAAACTTTTAATGAATGTAAAGAATGACCTCCAAGAGGTTCTGGGTCAGAAGTCTTAGGTAGCCAATCGCGATAAAGACAGGCGTTTGAATTTCACAAATTGTTAAAAAGTTAGCGATTTTTTTTCTTTACCTATATATTTATATGTGTATTCATCTCTGGATGAGATACATATTTCGCAGACGGTTTGTCAATAACAGAAGCTTTGTTTACATTGGGACTATCCAGATTATGTGTTTGTCTGTGGATTCAAATTTATCAATTTACATCTTTATAATGAAAATTCATAATCAACGTACCTCATCATAAATCTGTTCAAGTTGCTTCTTCTCAATGCCGAGGTTGTCGTACATGATATCTCCAGTAACTGGCAACAGCTTCTTCATCATGTGGGGCTTCTCTTCCCTTATTCTTGAAAATAACTGAAAAACGAACAGTGAAGCAATGTATTTTTTTAATAATGAACGCTGACAGGTATGTATTTGATAGTTATTATGTTTGACAAATAATAATCATGAAGAGTATAACTTTTAAACTAAAAGTAAGTTTTGAAGATGTGTTTATAAAAATACCTTACTTATTTTTCCGGTAAAAATACTTTATTTCTCAAAATTGTGTCATACGTACGAGCCTTTAGGCTTAAAGTTTACTGAGAATAACTATAATATATTATACGAGATGTATGTTAAATGTCGTCAGTCGTATTATAACTGTCCTGTGGACCCGTCGCTTGATATAAATGATTTCAAAAAAAGGCTCCGCTCTTCATCATAGACTGCTCAAGACAAAACGATAGTTTTAAAACTGGTCCCGTAGATGTATAGCTGGAATTTGAATGTTATGCACCGATACCAGATATTACAACTGGATATTGTTTAATAATTAACGATCGGCTTGTGGAATATAAACCTTTGAGTAACATAGTGCGAAAATTGTCATGACTGCTATCGTAGATGTTCAAGGTTTTAAAACAGAAGCAAATGAATTCATAATAAAAGAAATTGCAATATTGTGCGATGATAAAATACAAGTGCTTTTGAGTAAACCACCTTTTCCATATCACGAATTGACAAAACAGGAAAGGGGGCAAGTAAATTGGATTCAACGTAATAGAAAGATATTTTGGAGTGAAGGAATCGTAAACTATTCAGATTTCAAATCAAACAATATCCTGTTCTATTATCTGGTATCATTTTGTCTTGAGCAGTCTATGATGAAAGCGGAGCCTTTTTTTGAAATCATTTATATAAAGCAACGGGTCCACAGGACAGTTATGCCAAAATATGTGCGCGTATTATTTTAACATCTGCATGGCGGTTTGTTCCGAAAACAAACGTTGTATTTTTTACTTGAACGACTGTTTCACCTATTCCAATCACAATTTAACTAAGAATTCCATACAATAACGAAATACCAAACCATTACCAAACAAGATGAATTTACACAATATCCAAAAATAACAAATTTAGGTCAATAGGCCTGCCCATAAATACTTTCTAAACGACCAATCATCGAAACGGATCATCACGCTAGAAACAAAAGCAAAACTTCACGGCTGACTTGACTTGGCATTGAAACGTTGTGAAACACTTACAGGCAGTTTCCACATATCCTCGATACGCGACTCCGGGGTCTTGCCACGTTTCGACCGCACCAATGCATACACGCACCCGATATCGGGAATGCTGTATAGAATCTTCTCGATCAATACTTTGCCCATTAGGCCAGAAGCTCCCGTAACTAGGATCTTCCGACCGCTATACCATTCGTTTATTTCTGATACCATGTTTGATGTATCTGGAATATTGAGAATTTGGGGTTAGTATACTCAGTAAGTCTCAAATTTCACTTAGTCTTGGGCTTATTTAATCATAAGGAAAAATTTAATCATCATTTACGTCAGAAAACCAAATTGAAGCTGGACATTTGAAGTTTCCTTAGTTAAACAGGAAATTTACGTTTGAAAACCAAGAAAAAAAACTGATTGGGTTCAACGAACAGCTGACAGCCAGATAAATCGTAGAAAATATTTTATTCCGTATTAAACGTCTTTTACTCTCATTACTTAGATACTACATTTTCTTTTGAATAATACCGTGCAGCTTGTTTATATTCATGCGTACAGATTAGAAGTCATATTTCCATAATGATGAAATAAGTATTTTTAACCACGAAGGTCTCGTAACCACAAAATATGGACAATTTGCTAAAATTTATACGCCACTATGCTGCGGTTCATATTGCAACATGAAGAGATGTACCGACTCTCAGATGTACCAATGTAATTTAATCTGTACTAAACTAAATCGAAAGGAGCGTTTTAATCATCAATGAAGATAGCAAAATAATTCGGACTGAAAGTTAGCTGCTCTACCGCCTTTCTCGCATGACAAAAGTTCATATCATGTTAGTCGCAGATACTTAACTATCTGTCTTGAACATGGTTTACGAAGGTAGTTTGTTCATGTATGTAAACAGAGAATTTTATTGTTATATTCAAACACGACAACATGAACCTTAACTCGTTAGATAATTGGTCAGAATCATTACCCAATTATGACAATATTACTGAACGAACTTGTGACAAAACATTTATTGACGTTATTTAAAATGAAAAAAGAAGTGATTTTATCCGATATTTCCACAAACTCGCCAATCGTTTTGTATATTATTTGTAGCAACTTAATAACATTTCACTTCTACATGTGTATTTATATTAGGTGCTTGGCCTGGATTTTGACTATCACTATCTCTCCCACGCAACGGCGACAGTAAATATGTCGCTTGAACTTGAACTAGCTGCCTTTACTCTTTCATAATTGTCCAAGTAGTATGTTAATTAAGTTCTGTGAGTTCGGAAGTGTTATGTGTATTTGTTCAATAATTATAAAAATTGGCTTTTTAATAAAATGAAATGAAATGAAATATTTATTTCTCAACATTGACAATTACTTGTTCTTATTGACGTCAAATAAAACATGATTCTACCACCAGTTCGAAAAAACCTTTGTGAAGAAGAACTGGCAAGAAACTTTACGGGTATATTTTTTCAAAATAAATTTACAGAGTCTCAAACTTCACGGGTATATTTTTTTCAAAATAAATTTACAGAGTCTGTTTATGTCTATACAAAATTATTCTTTTCTGCATCTGTTAGCTCGCCAAGTCTCCCTCCCCTCAAGTATCCAAACGACGAACACCCTCAAACGGATAAAAGGAGAAGATTAAAAAGTTTTGACCATCCTCGTTTACGAGCCAAAATAAGTCTTAGTGCCCTGTCGTAAAGAATGACAACGTCTTATAATTTTGTAGGATTGTACCTTAGTTAGATTTTAAGCTCTTCAACTAACGTATTTTTGTAGCTGCTATAAAAGTGTTGATGTATTCGCCGCATTAAATTCTATTTTGTTACGTAATTAGTTGTTGTTTTGGGGGCTTAGTTATGTCACGTTGAGGAATGAATCTTTATCGGTACTTAACATTTTATGTTTGATCAATTATTAAGATTGTCTTTGTACGTTTAAAATCTTATAGCGGTGGAATGAACTCAAATTTACCAAACTGATCATACGAATCAAGTGTACGTTAAAAATGAATGAACCAACGTTACTGAATTACATAACCAAACGAACTGAACTTTGAAGTTGTATTTTGTCTACAACTTATCACCACTTTAGTTTATTTAGGACATCCGTAGCACGTCACCACCGCAATACTTGTCCTTATCATCAGCTGCGACGCTTGATGACACCGTTTCATCATGTTGGCACACATTCCGACTTACAGAATTTTAGAGTTCTGCAGTAAAGAGCTGTGATTGGAGGGAAAAGTTCACTATGTTAGTATGTTGTATTAGGATCAGATAGGATCAAATGGTTAAATGTATGTAACTTTGTTTACATGTCATTTTTTATAAAGGATCATTATAAAAGGTTCGACTTCATAATAATAAACGAAATGTCGTTTTACTGTTCCAACCTTGGTTAAGACCAATTAGAATCGAGATCCAATCTGTTCATGAATAGGTTATTGGAAAAGTTAATTACGGTCGGCGGAGAAATCGAGTAGAATACACCAAAAAACAAATTGACTTTAAATCTCCTTCTTTTATGAAGTCGCTTAAATTTATATCCATGAACTAAAGTTAGCTATGAGTCTTCCATTTCTTGGAAATAATATCTGTGTTCTATTGCGATTACCACTAATGTACGTAGGCATTTGCTCTTTGAATCACAATGTAACCGTCACAATTCTGCAGACAAAGTCTCTGTCAATTTGAGGTCAATACTCATTACCTGCGTGTCAATGAAACGAACCAATGTCTTTTAAAAAAAGAAAAAAAAGCAGATAACCGTTAAGAAAGCAGCTGAAGCAATCGACGTAATGAAACGTAAAATATAGATTTATCGCAAAAAAAACTTACTTTCGTTACTGGGTGCGCTCAGGAAAATATCTCACTGTATTCCTAAAAATGTCAAATTACTTATATATAACTCTTTAGTAAAATCACACTTAGAATACATGTTAGAAATCTGGGGATCAGCTGCAATAACTCATATTAATCCGCTTAAAAGAATACAAAACAAAATTATCAAAGTATTGTTTAATTATCCATTCTTAATGTCAACAAAGCAATTATATAGTAAAACTAACTTATTTAACCTAACGCAACTGTACCAATTTTCTGTATGCATGTTAATAAAGAAAATCTCCTTAAAATTAATACAGTCTAATATAAAAATTGAAAAAAAATTAAGTACGCAACGACTGAGAAATAAACACAACTTTGAAGTGATAATACTAAGAACAAACTATGGGAAAACAACAATATTATTTGAGGGAGCACAGTTGTACAACAAACTGCCAAATAATATAAAATTTATTGAAAATATAAATACTTTTAGAAATAAACTTAAACTAGACATCTTGCAGAGCACAAAAAGTTAAATTAACAGTGTAATACTATAATTGTTTTCATGTCTCATTATAAGTGAAATTGTAAATTCTTATGAGAATAAAGTTCTTTAAACCTAAAAAGAATAGTCTGAAAGTGGAATTGACCTCCCTACATATATAAAATTGCTTTTAGAGATAAAGTAGCGTAAGTTCAAACCCTGAAAGCGACAGGCTTAAAAAACAAAAAAACTAACACATTTGTTTTGGGTTATGGATATTTTCTTCAGATCTCTTTCTTTATGGTTCTAAGTCTCTATGGTCTATACACAAGCTCACCTACATCACAAGCCTGCATTTTCTGTTAATTATTTGAAGATTTGGTAGTATGAAGATATTCGCGTAAATAAAAAAGAAACTGTCTTATAGCATGTATTAGCCACGATCATTGAACATTTTCCCTATAATTAATAACGTGAATACGGACACACACCATCTACAAAAATACTTTTGGCGAAATTAATTTTTTTTTAACTTCATAGTAAATTCTAAACGTCAATCACTAGTCGCGTGAAACAAAACTAAACGTTTAACGAACAATATATGTATTTTAAAATATTCTTTGAAGTTAAATTTTGTATAAATTAACAATGACAAATGTAAATTAATTACCTAATTTTTAAACAACTTAATTTTCAAGAGAGTCAAGAATAGTTAGTTTATGTAATAAGATATATTGCATAAATACACATATTTTGAAAGTAATATTATGAGTACCTTGTACTGATGTTGTCTCGGTGCTAACAGAAAATAGCTCAGTTCAGACTCTAGACAGTTAAAGTTTTTAGACTACTTATAAATATTCTGTTTGTCTGGGGATTTATTATTATATTCAATTTAGGAATTGCTTTATCAAACTCATCAGTACAGTAGTGATTTTGAGTCAGATTAACAATTATGAAGCACAACCACCCTAAGTAAACACCTAATAAAATTAAAACATAAATAAAAATAATGTTTTCGTATATACCCATTTGATAAATATATAAATAAAACTATCAAACTTGGCAAAGTGAGAAGACTTTATATGACAAATGATATACATTAACAACCGCACAGTATTACATATGCATTGTGCAATTTTCTTTAATGAATACCCATTACATTTTTATATCAAAATTGTTAATCTGTTAGTAAGGTCGGTTAGGTACTTGCCAATCAGTTTCATTTGAGTAATTTAAATGGTTTGAGGTTCGGTTCCTGTAGCTATTGTAGGGGTGCAACTATAAGTTTTTTACAAGGTTTATTACTGTAGTGATCCCTAAATACAAACGCAAATATAATCTACGAAATAAACTATAACAAAATTGTTTCAGAGATATTTGTAAATAATAGATTCGGGAAATATTCTTTTCGAATTTTGTATGCAATATTTTGGATATTACATCTCTTTCGTTGTACTGTTTGTCACTGGCTGATTGTGATACTATGAAAAAAGGTAACATTAAAAAAACTGATTCCCGTCAATTTTCAAATATTTTTCTGTTCGATAAAAATCTAAAGAAGAAATTCAAAACCTAGAGAATTTAAAAAAAACACACAGAAAACACCAGCCGCGAAAAACAATTGGTGACGTCAGTAACGGGAGCACGTAGTTGGTTCAAACGTTTGCTCTATAGCCAAGCTGAAGACTACACTTAGTTAGTAAAAAAACTAAGAGAGTTTGGTTGCATATAGCCCTGACTTAGCACCTTCATATTTTGGCCTCTTCAAAATTCTTTAACTGTTGTAAGGTTAACACCAAGGGAGCTCTGTCAAAACTACTTGGCGCAGTTTTTTTATTCAGAAGTCACACATTTTGACAGTAACGGCGTCATGTCACGTTAATGTCTTCTTTTTGTCTGAATTTATAAGTGGGAGTTACATGAATATGTATATTATTTTAAGTTTCAGTAAATTTTACCACACTAAACAAACAGAATTTTATAATTAATCAATAATAAAATTTTGGGAGACTTGAAACATGTACACGTGTTTTTAAATAACGAATTTACTTAAATAAAGAAGTTTATCTACTTTACGATTCCGTATTCGCATGCAGTGATATAATGAAACACTCATAGGTTCAAAAATAAAATTGAATGCGTAAATGATCGTTTAAATTTAAGATTTCCACGTTGGTTAACAAACAAAATTGACATTATTGGCACGTCACACTAAAGCAATTTTGAGTGAAAATAACCAGTTTCGTGGAAGCGCATGATAAGTGTGAGTACATAATGACGTAACTTAATAAATTACTGACTAGGTATTTGTTTAAGGTTATTATGTAATTAAATTTATACATTTCTCCCCTTGATGCTTATACTAAAGCGCTGTAGTTCCTTAACAGAGGCATTTTAGATTTACGAGTGTTTGCGCAGTTTTATGAGTTTAAACGGTTCGATTTTGTAGCCACGGTGGGGTTTTCCGTAATTTGAAGTTTGAAGAACAAAACTACGCGCTAAAAAATTTGCCGCATGCGCGTACGAGAGCAATATTATGAGAGATTAAATTATCGAAATATTACGCTAATTGTCTCAAAGAAAACACAGTCACTGCTTATTACATGTACGTTATAAAAAAAATTCCTTACAGTTTAGTTTCCAAATTGAAATACTATTCTACCGAAGTTAAATAGCAAATACCAAAGCTAATAAATCGGCTCAAATGAGGCTTGTCTAAATTAACTTATATTTTAAATTTAGGTACCTCTATAGTTAGTTGCACCCTAAACTAAACTGACACTGTTCCAAAACAAGTCCAGAATGAAATCGATTCCAGAAATCTTTGCTTTGATGTCTAATACAAAAACTTGTGCCACAGTGGCCGTAATGCAAATATTTCGTCATACAATTCCATTGCCTCTAATAACCTGGAACTGGGGTGATTACCATGATTTTCTTGCAAAAAAGTAGTGAGTAATATGCGGTTTACATGTATTAAGTAGTTAAGTTGGTAACTAAATTTTAACTAAATTTTAAGTTACTACTATCACTTGTGTGTCCAAACGGATTAAGAAGTTAAGTTCATAAGTTCAATAAAGTGATGAATGTCAAGCAATTCGTCAATTCTGTACTTAGATATGTGGTAAACGTGATTTTGGACAAATTCAGAGATGAATTTGTTTCGGAAATTAAAATCTTTCCGAGATTTGCGAGATGATGTATTTTTCATATTTTTTTACGTCGACGAGTCGACGTCGATCGACGGACGATCGATAAGTGTGGTACCTTTACTAACAGGTACCCTTAATAATCACTGGACGGATATCAGCCTCTCCCAACTCAGGGGTGGCGTCCGACAATTGTAGGCCATCACGCCTACTGCGGGTTGGCAGACTTACCAACTCAGGGGTGGTGTCAGACAATTGTAGGTCATCACGCCAACTGCGGGTTGGCAGACTTACCAACTAAAGGGTGGTGTCAGAAAATTGTAGGCCATCACGCCACCTGCGTGTTGGCAGACTTGCCAACTCAGGGGTGGTGTCAGACAATTGTAGGCCATCACGCCACCTGCGGGTTGGGAGACTTACCAACTCAGGGGTGGTGTCAGACAATTGTAGGCCATCACGCCACCTGTGGGTTGGCAGACTTACCAACTCAGGGGTGGTGTCAGACAGTTGACGGCCGTCACGTCAACTGCTGGTTGGCAGACTTACCAACTCAGGGGTGGTGTCAGACAGTTGACGGCCATCACGCCAACTGCTGGTTGGCAGACTTACCAACTCAGGGGTGGTGTCAGACAATTGTAGGCCATCACGCCACCTGCGGGTTGGTAGACTTACCAACTTACGGGTGGTGTTAGACAATTGTAGGCCATCACGCCAACTGCGGGTTGGCAGACTTACCAACTCAGGGGTGGTGTCAGACAATTATACATATATAGTAGTAATAGTAACACCCTTAAATATTCTTTAAAGTTGAAACTAAACACCACTGCGACATTTAAAAAAAGAGAAACTGCGACATAAACACGAGCTCTTGCCGCCACCCGCTTTGTCAACTTATGCACTTAACTAAGAAATCACGTCGTGTTAAGTGAGAAACCCCGGCCACCTACTTATATGAAAAATCGAACGAATCCTAATCTACTTAATCACTTGCGTACTAAATTTTAAGTTACCACTTGTCACTTAATTGACTATTTACACGCAACTTTTAACTTAAAATTTAGTTACCAACTTAATCACTTAACGCGTGTAAACCAGCCATAAGTAAACAATCTTGGTAGTTGAGTCACATTAGTGAAATAATAAAAAAATTAATTTTTTGTTCGTTAATTCGTAATGGATAAACTCAAAAATCGCTTCAAACATAATTTCACCCTTAGAAAGCTATACCATTAGAAAGTAACACATGCAAGAATCCCAGGGGATCGGCGAAACGCACGTCACGTTGGGGATTATAATTGTTTGGTGGTATAATTATTTCTAATTGACAAACTTTAAAATTACTGAACCTCAGAAACTAAATCTTTTTTTACCCTTTTTAAAGCAATTCTCTTCAGAGGAAAAATACAATAAAAGGTAAGCGGGAAAACGCGCGAAATCCTGTTGGAATATTTCAAGAAACTAATTAAAAACAATGAAATAAAATTCGGACTAAGTGTGTTTGTTGCTGACAATATTGTATTGACTTAGTCTGAACTTATGTGCTTGGATACAACCTCATGGTCTGCAAAGCTTGTTTATATACAGGGTGTCCCAGAAATGACACGTAAGGGTGACACTGGTGATAGATGGACTTTAGGCCTATCAGATAACACCAACATGCCTCCAGTAAAAGTTTTCTGGTTTTCGAGATATTGCCACTTTTGTGATTTTTTATGAAATTTCCACTTTTTGGTCCTTTTTTGCCTACAGCTGCAATAAATATCTTTTAACTCACGGTTTTTTTTTACCAAGACTATCGTTATTAGTTATTTGAGACAACCTAGTAATAATTTTGACGGAAACTAGCACACTATGCTAAGAAAAGAGTTGAATTGTTTTATTTTATTTTATTGCGAAAAACCTGACTAAAGTTTAACTGAAATTACGTTTAAGTTTTACTGTTAGTTTAATTGAATTTTGCTGTGAAAAAAAATGTATGGCGATGATACTGCACATCATCTTAAAAAATTGCTTGTTTAATGAACTTTTCAAAATAGCATCACAATAGCCATTTTTTTAAACCAAATCTTAGATAATTAATTTTTTCATGAAAGGCGTGCTACTTGGCAAATAGTACAACTGCATGATAATGCTTAATAACAGGTCCAGGTGTCTTTTGTGGCAAAATTACTAATAAATGAAATTGCAGAAGCACATTACGAAATTGTTTACGTAATTGAAGATATATTACGTTAATTGTCATGGTTTAAACTATCAATGTGGTGGACTATAAATTTTCTGAATACCACCCCATAGCTGGGCAAGGCTTTTATCCCTGCAGGGGGATTATTAAGGCTATCGTGGAAATAAATGTTCATATATTGAGAAGGCTTTTCTGCAAGTCATCAGAAGCGTGTAACAAACGATTCATATTAAACAGTGTTTTGCCGTAGACTAGTGTAATAACTGGGGTTCTTACGTAAATCGTAGTAACATTATTGATGTTATTAAATCATTGACTGATTTATGAATGCTATCAAGTTCTACAAGAACAAATAATATTTTACAATACACTTTATGATTCTGCAACGTTGTACTCTTATTGTTTCTTCTGAACTCTCCAAATTATGAAAATCCGTAAAGTAACGAGCAGCCATAATGCTTATAATAATAAATCCCCATATGTATGACCCCAAAGTAAGCAAAGCTGTTGTTATGAATGACCAACATAACATTTGAATGTTGGTTTATCACGCCAATTAATCCCCAGACCAGGGCTTGAATCTGGGACCTCTGGCGTATGAAGCGAGACAACTATCCATTACGCCACTCGCCCGGAATAATCCATCTATTGAATATCGTAACCGTACGAGGAATAATAAAATGAGCCTTTTTTGATAAAAGGAGTTTGGGAGAGGGAATATTCATATTATATTGTATAAGTTAAGGACTGACTTATCTATATAATGCGTCACTAAGACCCATTTGCGCAGATGAGTTAGCCGGTTAGTTAGTTAAAATGTATCTCCGTCACTATCATTTCTATTGGACGGATAGAGAAATAAAGCAAAATTTTCTCAAAACGTGAGCGAACTCCGATCAGCGCCTTATTCATGCAATTTACCGTGGGAACTTTATAATAATTGTGAATGAACAACAAAGTGAATTACCAATTGATTTGCTGACTATATACACTGAATGTCTCAGAACCCTTGTTTGCTCACCGTACAAGAGATTCCTTTCATACTATATCACATTATTTTATATTAGTTTTTTATTGATAATTAAATATTAAAAAAGCTCTACGCAAGGAAAAAGGATTATCAAAACCATACATCATAACTAGAACCAAAATAAAATCAGTCCTCTAATCTTCAAAATTTGCAGGTCTCTGTTTTTTTGCCAAATGTTAGTATACATTTTTCGACATTGATTTATTGGTCGTTTACTGTTTTTTTATTATGAATTCACTTCAAAAACTCTACAAAATTAACTTGCTAGTGTTTATTACGTATTGTCAGGTAATATTTTCGTCGTTAACTAAATAAATATAAACAAAAATTGTTTTAATGTAAATTTCATTGTAGAAGAGGTCACTCCGTGCAATTATTTATTTCTTATAATTATATGGTACAAGAATAAACATTACTGAGACAACAATCTATTTTTACAACTCAAGACTTGTTTTATAAAATTAATGAAAATGAATTTTGAGATATAAATAAGACTTTTAGATAGATAACAATCATAGAAATAATATTTTAAATCGCGCAACGCATCCGATATACATATAATAAAAAATAATAACAAGATATATAATACTAAAATAGCTTTCACTAAAATAACTTCTACCCATAAGAATATATAATACAAGTTTTAAAGAAAAGTTGCGCAAACTGGCATTTACTTAAGTTAAAACCGCTCAATTCAAAACAAAACACACTCACACTATAACTCGAAAACCTCAAAAAATATTATACCAACTAAAATTTAAAAAAAAACACGTTTTTAAAAGTATCAAATACCCAACATACCAGTAAAACAACTCCAAGCAACGTAACAAGAAAAGTGAAAACGCTCTGGCCACGCGACCAAGCAGGCTCGCTCGCTCGGAATCACTGAAGCACTATACAACTCCCTCACTCAAACTGCCTAACTTGTAGAAAATTACCGCATCGTGGATTCTGTTTTGTAACTATTCTAACGTAAGGTAGATTAGACGAGTCAGTTACGTGATCTGTTTACGTTCAGGATAATTTGACGGGTGTTTTTGCTTGTGGGGTAGCGACCCTGAAAAAGTCCTCCTCAAAAAATTCTATGTTTTGGTGGTAAAAATATTTGATGGGTGGAGTATCGGTTAAATAGAGTAATTCATAATAAATAAATAAATTCCCAGAAAAACACACCAACTGTATGGCCCCAAATTGTTATGGATGATCAAATATAAATATCAACAACCATGACCCGAGAACAAACATCGGTGTTTATCACACAAATTCATGTTGTATAAAAATCTATAAATTTTTTTGATTAATAATCATTTTTTAGTTGCCCTAATTTGCATTCATAGTCAATACGTACAAGATTAACTTAGTGCGGGATCATCAAAGGTGTGTTAGTCTCGTAATTTTACTTATTTACTTGTAGTGCTAGAAACACCGCATGGTTTTACCCACGTAGCTCCCGACCCCGTGGGAATTTCACGATAATGCTTTGTTGCTTCTCGATGATGAAGCTGTCTAATAGCGAATTTTTAAAGTAGTTTTAGGGTTTATTGTTTAGATATATACAAACACATAAACCAATCTGTCTTCTTTATATGAATATTAATTTGAAAAAGAAAGGTTTATGTAGCTTCACTATAATAATAGGGGTTTAAATAATAGATCTTTACCTATGAAACTGCCGTTTTGCCGTACTCGCCATTTCAAATGAAAATATTTTTTTTTGACTGATAATTCTAATTTCAAATTAATTTTATTTGACAAACATGGAATTCTTTTTCTAAAATCGTCATTTGTTTAATAGTTAGTGTTTTGTTTTCAACGCATTCGAACATTTTTCGTCATCATGGATAAGTTAAAAATTCGAGTAATTATGGAGTATGAGTACCGTCGTGGCAGCAAAGCGGCACAAGCGGCACGCAACATCAACGACGTTTACGGAGCGAACACTACAAACGAACGCACCACCCGTTATTGTTTTACCCGCTTCCGTTCTGGAAATTTTGACCTGAAAAATGAACCCCGCGGTCGTCCGAAAACTTTGGTCGACAATGACGAATTAAAGGCAATTGTGGAAGCTGATGAAACTCAATCCACGGCTGAATTAGCAGCAGCTTTCGACGTTAGCATCAAAACAATATTGGTCCATTTGCGTCAAATTGGCAAGGTAAAAAAGCTTGACAAATGGGTACCCCACGAACTCAATGACCGCCAGCGCGAAGTACGCGTGGAGACGTGCCTTGCACTGCTCAGCAGGCATACAAATGAAGGAATTCTGAACCGCATTGTTACTTGTGACGAGAAATGGATCCTGTTTGACAATCGTAAGCGCTCAGCAAGTTGGTTGGACCCTGGTTCAGCACCCAAACAATGCCCTAAACGAAAACTTACCCCTAGAAAAGTGATGGTCACTGTTTGGTGGTCTAACGCGGGTGTAATTCATCACAGCTTCTTGCCAAACGGGACAAGCATTACTGCAGATGTGTACTGTGAAGAATTGAACACAATGATGGAGAAGCTCGCACGTCTCCAACCAGCTTTGGTCAATCGTTCGGCTCCACTGCTCCTGCACGACAACGCGCGATCTCATACTGCACAGCAGACGGTCTCCAAGCTACAAGAGTTGGGGTTGGAAGTTCTCCGTCATCCGCCGTACTCACCAGACCTTGCGCCTACAGACTTCTACTTTTTCCAGAATTTGGATAACTTCTTGGCGGGAAAAAAATTCAATACCCGAGAGGCAGTACAAAATGCCTTTGAAGAATTTGTTGCCTCCCGTCCAGCTGATTTCTTCAAGAAAGGCATCAATAAGCTACCAATGCGTTGGCAAAGATGCATTGATTGCATGGGTGATTACTTTGATTAAGAGAAATAAAAAATATATAAAAAAAATTACGCTTCATTTATTTCGTGAAAAACGGCAATTTCATAGGTAAAGACCTAATATTTCATTGCCGATTTACGTACTGCCGGCTTCAAAGAGAAGATGCAACTTTTTCAAAAGAAAACTTACCCTAAATTTAAAAAGACATGACATTTTAAGTTCGTCTATCAATTGTTTTTAAGTTCAGCTTTTACCTTATTTTCGAATACGAGTTCCAATGAGGAACTTGTGCTTGTAATGCCAATGCTGTGAAGAAGAAACGTACAAAGTGCAGTGTCAAGTGGACGCCTTGTCTTATCACCTTAGTGTCTTGTGACCACGGTGTCTTTAAAGGCACCGAAACGTCAAGTTAAAATGTAAATGTATATGTATATAATGATTATATTTATTTATATATTCATACGCCGTAAAATCCAGGTACTTTATTTAATATAATGAATCGTAAAAGTATTTCTTGTCTGTATCTTGTTTGAACGGGACTTGGTCATGAATATAACACGGGATCCAGCCCCTTCATCGGCCTACTCAACCATATTAGAGGGAAGAGAACGATCCGTCACCCGACGCTACCGTAAGAAGAGGTCTTATAGTGACAATGACGCTTTTGAGATTAATCGTAACGACTAGACTAGGTTTAGACTCGTGTAGGGATTTTCATCAGTATTCACATCTGGTCTGCTTTTTATTGCCAGTTTTGGATTAAATTTGCTCTATCAAAGACCTTGATAATTAACATAATTTGTAACCTACCTTAACATTCTCACAACAAACATAACTCACTCGTAGGTGAAATGTCCTAATTCGACCTAGATTACTATTTATTTCAGGCACATTAACATTAAAGCGCATATGTAGATTAACAATTAATAAATCAGTGCCTCTTGGGTAGACGTCATCGTCTTCAACGTTATTTTCCAAAACAAACGCGGATGATTAAGATCCCAAAGTAGAATAATGATATAGATAGTATGTTATTCGAACCGAACGCATCGCAAAACTATGTTCTCAGTTAAGCTTTATAATGTATCATAGGAAATTCTAATTAGACAATGAAAAGAATTATTAAAAGTTTTTGAATTATAAGACATCAACGCGTATGAATACGAGTATTTAAAATATCTACAATTTTATGTACTTGTTAACTACCGCCAAATTGATTGTTATTGCTTGTGAAGTAAGAGAACAACACGCTTGTTTACGTCACTGCTTGTGTTACAGTAAAAGTACTAGTGTAATTTATCCAACTAATACTATCTAATTATCCTACTGAAGGCACATCAGCCTCAGCAAACTAAGTGATAGTAACATGGTCAATATATAAAAAATATAATAGTAGAATAAAAAAGTTAAAATCTTGATTCCTTTATTTAATATTTCAAAACTGCAGAATAAAGCAATAACCTTTTTTTTTAAATACGACAAGCAGGTATTCCAACATTTTGTGTTTTAGACTTTGACTACAACATTATATAAACGCATTACGTTAAAGAAATTAACACCGTAATTGCGCTTACTGGGCTGACTTAAGTTACGAATAATTTATAGCGAATCTCAACGAACAATATTATACTTGTATGTTGTAAACAAAATTTCATTCCTAAGAAAAACATTTAGGGTCAACATTTAACCTCTATAGTTATTGAATTGAATTGAATTATTTTATCACAATAACATTTTGCTCTGACCCTATTTGCTAGGGGATCCCTGATGTCCATTGTTTCTTGTATGCTGACACTACCATTATAACTAATTAAGTAATATAGGGTGTCCTAGGAAAGACTGTTTGTTTTGGGGAATTCAAATCATCCCTATCCATATAGTCCGATATTTTAGCACCTTAGCAACCTAAGTCTGGACTTCCATTTGACAGTGCCCTATGACACTCATTGTAATTAAAATAATTGGGCTGTGGTAAGAAAGCTAAATTTGAATAAACCTGGTTTGCCGTTAGGATTTCAATATGTACGAAGTCTTTTTTAAATATTGTAAGAGAAAAACATTTTGTAATGAACAATATTTCGTTTTTATTTACGTTCCTAACACAAACACAGTAACTATTCAAAGCTTTGTTCATTCGTTCTTTGTCCAGAAGGTAGACCAGGAAACAAGTCGGGATTAAAATACTGTTCCTTTTCCAGAAGCTGGTTTTCTTTTTTTGCCAGCAATTCGTTTCAGTAACGTCTTTCTCGTTTCTTTTTAGGGATGAGACTGTTTTACGTTTGCAGTAGTGTTAAAAAACTTTAAATAACGCTATTAAATAATTTTTAATATCATTTCAAATGTTTATTGATTTCCTTTATTTTCAACTCAGGATCCGGATAGTTTGTAAGTCATAGTCCGACTGTAATTGTATTTTAATCAAACTGAATGGATTGTACAAATAACGCCACCTATTCAACATTCATTGCAACTTTATCTGTCATGTACTTTATCCTACGTAACTACGTTGTCGACAAATGTTTATAGTTCATACTTATAGTTTCAGATGTCACTCTAGACAAAAAGGTTTTCTCAATGGTATTAGTTCATATCCACCTGAGGTAGGTATCTACGTTATCAAAGCTACATTAGAATAAACAAATGCATTACTTAAATTTAATAAATGCTAATCACTACCTATTTCGCATGTATTAAAGTAAGTTTACGTATTATTTACTTGGTTTAGTTTTGGTAACATACAATTTATAAGTTGGTACGCTGTTGATTATATGCCTGAACTTAGAGTCATATGCAACTGAGGCAGCCTATTTTCATGAAAGTTTTATTACTTAAAACAATCTACGTTTTGTATTAACATTAAAAAACATAATATTTATATTATAACGTTTCTAACATAACCTGACATTAAGTTTGGTGCCACAAAATGAATGTCGTTTTAATTTACAATTTAATAATAATGAATCCAGGCAAGGTTTCAAGCAGAGAAAGTTGTCCGCCTACGGTGCGTGTACACGCTAGTTAAGCGTCCGTCAGTTTCGTAAAAAGCTCCGAAAGCTCAGCGTGCTTTATGTGCTTGTCAAACTTTAAGTGAGGTTATACTTACGTGTTATGATATTGTGAAGATAAGCTGTAAGTTTCAGTTTGTTTTATATCTATAATTAATAATATCTTGTTATATGCTAAGCTATTTTTGATGTGTGTTGCTGATTCATATACTATAACCATTTAAAGGTCAATGTGGGTTTATCATATTCAGATACACATAAACAGCTGTAGTTTAGTGTTTAGTTCGGAATAAAGATAAATACCAAATAATCAACTATCAATGGTTTTTATTCAATTCCTCGTGATTTAGATAACAACATTCGTGAGAAGAGAATTAAAATTAAAGACCGTATCTTTCAAATCTAATAGCATATACCTAATGCAAAAATCAAACATGAATAATAGAAATGTAAGGCAGTCGTGTTCAATGTAGCTTACCATATGATATATCATCTAGCTTTACACGTCCTTGTTATTTGATATGGTAATTTAATCTGTTGCAAGTGGACACGCATACAGCACATAGAAAATTACCTGTAAGCTTAGAACACTTCCTTCAATCAGTTTGTGAGGAGAGTCAACAAATCGAGCACGTCTGAAGAAAATGAGGCGCAAAGAACCACCTCTAGGCCCTAGCGCGATGCGCGGGAAAAGTCTCATAGCCATGCGCACTGCTCAAGCTCAGTCAAGGAAGAATCTACCTAAATCTCAACTACCGAGAAGCTATTCCTCTCCAGCGACGCAGCATGATCCAGAACTAGCACAGCAGAGCAAAGGCTACGTTTTACGCAGCTATTCCTCCCCTGAACCAAAACACCTCGATTATAGACGTAATTCGGACTCCTTCTACCGTCCAAGACTCCACGGCTCTAGAGGCGAGCTTGATTCTGATTTAGAGAACTTTGAACAGTTCGAAGAATGCTTCTTAGATATTGACGCAGATCAGAACATGTACGGCTCTGAGAGAGAGGAGCCGCAGAGAGTAGTGACATCGTTGTTACCGGGAAGCGGTCTGCAGAGAATCACGATAAGACCGGTCTCTACACAAACCACGCAAACTTTGCAGAGTGCTAGAGATGCTATGAGGAAGATTCAAAGAGGTGACAAAGGTAATCACCCAAATTTCAGTAGAAATACGAGAATGTGTACCTAGATATCATTTTTAGTACCTGAGTATTAAATATACTTTACTATTATTGTTGAGGTTATCAGTTTCAGTAATTACAAATAAGAAATGGACTAACTCGCGAAAAATTAGGTACACTTACAAGGCTTCCACTGTAGTACGAACAATTTTTGACTACTTATAAGTGTTTATTTACAGTGCAAAAAAATTGTGTTCACAACGAACCAATTTTCTTCTTCTAAAAACAGATTAGGCTCTGCTTTCTGCTTAGGCTTCTGTGTTTTCAAGTTTGCGTGAAGTTGTTACCTAAACTAGTTATTTGTTTGCTACAGGCCTTAGTTATAAGTAAAAAATATATTCTACGTCAACCTACCTACACTAAAATCCAATGAAACCTTTTTCCTCCAGGGGCAAGCCGCCTAAACTTCCGATCCCTTGTAGTGAAAATGCCATCGCAACAGGCGTCTGACCAAGAGCAGTCTTCTCCAGGAGCAGAGGAGTTGCAGAACTCACCGCAAACGGAGCTGGAAGTGGATGAGCTGGAACGTCAGTTTGACGATGGTGAACAACATCTGGAAAGAGATGTTGCAATGGCTACTGAAGAGAGTGACGGCGATACTGTAAGTAGTTTTTTAAAACCTTTCTTAAGTCCCAACCATCATTTATTTAGCTGATATTATGATCGTTATTGGAAAAAATTTTCATAAGGTGTTAAACTAAAATATCAGTTATATTCTAGCAAAAATATATTTCGACTTACGCATCCCATAATCTCACAATCTATTACAAGATATGCAATAGTTTCTTGCCTCATGATCTTGTGAATACAAAATTATCTAATGATTTATTTACAAAAACTTACAGACGTGGTGTGGTTAAAAATAAATTGCGTTCATAATAATGTCTGCATCTAAGAACAATCAGCTCATAAATTATTCTAGTAATCAGCAGGTTTTATTAATTTATTATATTGTTCGGTAATTTTTAGATTTTAATTTAATTTAATTTAATAACTGACTTTGAAGTCAATTATGATTGATAATGGTAGGCTATTGCAATTTCGAAGGCTTTAAAAGTGTTACACATTAACGGAACTCGTTGATCCTCTATAAAATAATGTAAACATATGTCTAAGTTTTATGTAAAGGTTGCGTTTGTGAATTTTCTGTAATGCATTGAAGACTGAATCGCTGGAATTCCCTCAGTAAAATATAGAAATATTGCAAACAACAAAGCTTTAATAAATAATTTCTCGCCAGTTTGAGTAAAATCTTTATTGTTATTTTCCCAATATTTTATTCATAAATTTTGTATTAACTAGTTTATCGAAATATGTAAGATTAAAAAAAATCCTGTACCAAAAAGCAATATATTTAAAGAAAATGTTGATCTACTGCCTCAGTGGACCGATTCCGTGAAAACAATGCGAACAGTTTGTTATTACTACAACATAGGTTTATCTTAGAATGTAAGGTAAGAGCTTACATTCTAAGATAAACCTAACAAATGCTGACTTATCACGAATAAGTGATAAATTCAAAGTATCGGTAGCGTCGTTGGCTTGACTTTGGAACTACACACCATCTTTTAAAAATTGGACCTTTATGAATCTTAATTAAATTAAATTATAATTGTCAATAGGTTTATTGAATAATGATCTGGTATAAATTAAAGTGGGTCAGGCGGAGTGTAGACATCTTTATAAAATCTTAATGGACTGACCAACTTCACTGAAAATTATGAGACAGCGATCTCATGTGGTTTAAACAAGACGTTGGGTTGGCATAAATAGTAAACTTACTAACCTGTTCTCGTAGAATGCCCGCCACTATGGCCCTCTCATTTGCAGATGCCCTTCAGGCATTCATCGAGGCTCTTGCTTCACAAAGGTTTCGGACCCCCCCAAACTTTGCCGACATTATAGGCTCAGCTATAGCCCTCCCGGCCCCTCAGGCACCTCAACCGGCCCCTCAGGCCCCGCTGCTTCACAGTGCCCCCACCTCCTTGGCCTCCTCAATGGAGGTCGAATCTACGGACGCCGCCTCGACGGTAACCACATCCTCGGCCTCATCCGTCTCCCGTAGACCGAAGCGCACTGCCTCGAGCAGCAGTGCCGATTCCGATTCAACTTCCCAAGTGGAATCACTCACCGGCTCCCAAGAGCCCTCCGACGCCAGCTTTACGCTGGTAGAGCGCCGCTCTAAGCGGTCTAAGAAGGCCCCGGTGTCGCCGACACCCGCCTCAAAGCCGGGTTCTCCGACATCGACAGTCGTACCGGCGACCCCGTCGCTAGTACTCTCCCTCATGTCGCTAAACGTGACGATTCCCGCCGGCCAAGCCGCCGCCACCAACAAGCCAGCCTCGCGCTGCACACCGGTCCTCGCGAAGGCGACGACCCCTCCCTCCATCTTCCTTCGGGATAAGGCCAAATGGCCCCAGGTCTCCAGCCTGTGCACTGAGAACAAAATAAACTATACCAAGGTACTCAACATGTCCGAGGCCGTAAAAATATCAGTCCCGACAATTGAGGACTTCCGCGTACTAACGCGTCTTCTATCCACAAGGAATCTGGCCTTTCACACCTACGCCCTCGCCGAAGAGCGTAGGGTAAAGGCAGTACTCAGGGGAGTACCAGATGAGATCCCCAACGACGTTATCCTAGAGGACATTCAGTCCTAGGGCTTTCTCACCGTGACTGTGCATCAGATACACAGCAGAAACGGCCGTAGATTCCCCCTAGCATTGGTCATCCTGACCAACTCTCCCAGGTCTCGCGAATTCTTCAGAGAGGCCCGCACTATCTGCGGCCTCTCAGGCATCTTGATCGAGATGCCGCATCGCTGCGGCCACCCAGGTCAGTGCCATAGATGCCAACTTTATGGGCACGCAGCGAAAAACTGTACCGCGAGCCCCAGGTGCGTTAAGTGCCTGGAGCCGCATGTTACGAAAGAGTGTAACCGTACTCCTGAGTGGACCTCTCCACCAGCATGCGTGCTGTGTGGCCAGTCCGGCCACACCGCAAACTACAGGGTCTGCCCCCGCGCACCCCGCACTGTACGACATGTTGCAAGGAGGGCGGCACCCAAACAGGCCCCGCCCCTTACAAACATGAATTTTCCGCCGCTGCGCAACCGGGATTCCCCGGTAGCAAAGCCCGCTCAGCCCACGCCCACTCCAGTGCTCGCCTGCAGGCAACGCCCGGCTGCACCCACCCGCCCTGCTCCACAAGCAGGTCCCCAGTATTCTCCTCAGCCTTCAATGGCTGAGGACCTTCAATTAATATTCGACACTATGCAGGGCGTAGATATGTCACAAATTTCGCAGTGCGCAGGCAAACTGCGCGCTGCTCGCACTCCTAGAGACCGTCTGATGGTAATCATCCAGTACGAATCTCTTTTAAAAACATTATAAATAATCTTATAATGAATACTCCACTTAGCGCCACGACTGGTCGCACAAAACCCAGGGGTTTATCCCTAATCTCATTTAACACCCGAGGTCTAACCAACCAACTTCCGGAGCTCAAACTGTTCATCAAGAACATACAGCCCGAGCTAATCCTTGTCCAAGAGACGTACGTCAGGGGTCTCAAAATCGAAATACTGACTGACAAACTCCAAAATGCCGTTAGCGACCTCGGAGCTTGGTTTAAAAAATGGCGTATCGATGTGAATCCAGAGAAAAGCTCTGCGATTCACTTCGATCGTAAACGCCGTCTTACCTGCTACCCCCTTATCCGTATGCTAGGTACGCCCATCCCGTGGGCACGTACCACCAAGTATCTAGGCGTAACGCTCGATCGTACGCTTTCATTCCGACCTCACATACTCCGAGTTACCAATCTCGCCCGTCTGTACATGGGCCGACTTAACAGTATGTTAGGCCGGCACAGTAAAATGTCTCTTAGGAACAAGCGAACGCTTTTTAAGGTTTGCGTGCGGCCAGTCATGACATACGCCGCCCCAATCTTTGCACATGCCAATCCCTCCGCTCTGTATAATCTACAGGTAGTCCAGAATCTCTTCTGCCGCAGGGCCACGGATGCTCCGTGGTACGTGCGAAACGCAGACCTGCACAGAGATCTCGATTTACCTTCTATACAACAATACCTTAGGACGCTCTCCACCGCTTTCTTCAAGCGATCAGAAGAGCACCCTAACCCATTAATTCGCGAGACATTAAATTACACTACTCCATCCATGCCGTCGAGGTACAAAGTCCGTAGACCGAGATATGCACACTCGGACCCTCCCGATCAGCTCGCGGCAAAACTGGACCAGCTTAAGGCTGCCCAGGCCGAATAACCATCATCCCAAATGTCATTTGCACCTTAAGTGATTAAGTATTCTCAGCGGGTGAACCTCTAGCGGGTCCCTGCTTGCGCACCCACCTCCCAACCCGGGTGTCGCTCCGATGAAGCCTGCTTAGCAATCCCATGCCACAGCCAGTAAAGGTGGTTTTTGGTGGGTAGGTGCCACTCTGGTGAGTCCCACATCACCCCGCAGACGGCTGCGGTGGTATTCATGACGAATCTTCCACCTCCCCCCGAGAGGGTGCTTCGGCAGCAAAAAAAAAACTTACTTTTATTCATTTATAAAGCAATTAAAATTTTTGTTCCGTTTAAATCTTTGGAGAATTTCTAACAGTACCTGTCATGTAAAAAAAATTCAAATATGATTTTATACTATTTCATATGTCAACATATTTCATCATTGATTATATATTGTCAATAATTAGCTTTTACAGTAGGTACCTGGGTGCACGGCCATGAAATAAGGCCCAAAATTTCACATTTTCAAATAAATTCTTTGCTTCTCAATTTTCCGTAAGGGTATAATATTTTTTGTACTTATTTACTATTTGCCACCCATTGTTTTTATATTACCTACATTCGTGCAAATAAACGATTTAGATTTTTTTATACGGTAGATTTTCTCTACCGAAATTTTGTAAATTAAATCGAACGTTGGTCAGACAGGCCTTCGCTTTGATTTGATTTCAAAATTAAATTAAAATTCTTAAACGTCTTTATTCGGTCCTAATCCGAGTGCCAAAAATATTACAGAAATCGGGATAATGTATCTTTAAAACGGAACATATACATAGTAAATCGATAGTAGTTTCGCAATTTATGGATATATAATAATAATAATAGAGGATAAAGTTTGTTCGATAATAAAAAACAGATAAATATGAAGTTCTTATTATATTATGTCATTTAAAACCTTCGCCGACGACTTACGTTGAACTTTTAAGTTGAGTTGTTAATTATATTCAGTACTTTAACAATAACGCTTTCAAAATTGTAATGAAATAAGAATCAATACAATAAATTAGCACCTTTTTATCGTAATAATTACTATTGAATTACGGTGACATGTTCATTAAAAACATTTTACCCTACAAAACTATTGCTTCACCCTACAAAAATATAACTTTCCGCTTGCATAATAATTAAATTTGTTTTTTGGCTAACACTCATTATATGTACGAGTATGTAGGTGCTTTCTTAATCATTCCATTCGCATGCGTGTATTTGTTGGAAAACTTCCAAATATTTGCCCTGACCTGGGTTCTGGAATAAAATGATATCGGAACACTATAAAATATGAACACGTCTGTACATATTATTTTTTATATTGCCTTTTAAATTGTTTTTACTACGGCTATCTTTGTTATACGATTAATAAAATATATAGGTGACTTAGTGAATGGCTTAAAATATTATTGAAGTCCCTCACCCTTGGGTTGTCTTATGTGCAATTCAAATGCAAAGATTTTTCATATCAACATTTACATTATCATCCATATAATTACGTTATATCGTGTATAAAGAATCGGATAGTGACAAATTATGGATGTATTGGTGACAGTATTTAATCTTGATTTGAATCGTACCTGAAATTAAAAATAATCAAATCATAACTACACTTTTTTGTAACTACGCATTTACCAAATCGAACAAAATGTCAAAAAATTGCTGGCTTTTCTCTCAAAAAGTTCATATATAGGTTTATATAGTGAATGCAAAAAAATGCTTGCACACAAGATTGCACACAAAACTAGTTCCAGTTTTCACAATTTCTTGTCTTAATTAAACACGACAACTTAAAGTACTTGAAACTACAAAAAGTGAATACATTTTTCCAAAACAGCGTTATTGTCGAACACTATTTTCAAAACTCGAGAAAAGTGTTTTTCTTATAATAGCTTAAGTTTATAGGCAAAGGTTTCGAAGCAGACGTTGAAGATAATCGCAAGCAAGGTAAGCACCTGCCGAGGCAGCTGCTTAAGTGCATAGTTGGAGATTCCATCCGCACCCGGGGCCTCCTTGGATTTCTGTCTTCTGATGAGGAAAAGAAACTCATTGTTAGACACTGTAATGGGGTTGGCGGTGACTGGACGGAGGACTTCACCTTCCACCGCCCGGATATGCGAAGAGTCTGTGGGTTGGGTACTCGGGGAGCATTGTACGGCAATGCTGTCCGAGAAGCATTCAGCTTTCTCGTCGTAATCGAAGGCGATAGTGCCACCGGGACGAGACAACGGAGGGGTGTAAGTTCGGGCGTCTAGTCGGAGGGCTTTCGCCATCCTATAGTACGCCGTGTGGGACGGAGAGATATTAATCATAAGATCGTCGCATTGAACGTCTCTGTAATCCACGACGGTGGATCTGACCTTACGTTGTAGCCGGTTTGCGGCTAGCCTGTAGGCGGGCGTGGTGTAACGCCTGGCTCTGCGGAGAGCGGCGTTTTTAGGTTTGATTAGGTTGCTAATGTCCAAGAGAAGCTTGGGCTTGCCATGCTAAGCAACCTTTTTATTCTCACTGATGGCCGAGTCAATGGCGGCAGTCTGTCAACTCTGCGATGCGCTTCGATCATTAGCACCGTCGCCCCTGCGACCCCCATATCCGAATGCTAGGTACGCCCATCCCGTGGGCACGAACCACCAAGTACCTAGGCGTAACGCTCGATCGGACGCTTTCATTCCGACTTCACATACTTAGAGTTACCAAACTCGCCCGTATGTAAGTACATGGCCAGCCTAAACAGTATTTTAGGCAGGCACAGCAAAATGTCTCTTAGGAACAAGCGAATGCTTTTTAAGGTTTACGTCATGACGTACGCCGCCCCAATCTTTGCCCATGCCAAACCCTCCGTTCTGTATAATCTGCAGGTAGCCCAGAATCTCTTCTGCCGCAGGGCTACGGATGCTCCGTGGTACGTGCGAAACGCAGACCTGCACAGGGATCTCGATTTACCTACAGTCCAACAACACCTTAGGACGCTGTCCACCACTTTCTTCAAGCGATCCGAAGAGCACCCTAACCCCCTCATTCGCGAGTCAGTAAATTATACTGCTCCGTCCATGCCGTCGAGGTACAAAGTCCGTAGACCGAGAAATGCACTTTCGGATCCCCCCGATCAGCTCTCGGCTAATCTGGACCAGCTCAAGGTTGCCCAGTCCGAATAATCGTCATCCAAACAGTCTAGCGGTTCCCCGCTTGCGCACCCACCTCCCTACCGGGTGTCGCTCAGATGAAGGCTGTACAGCATTCCCAGCTACAGCCGGCTAGGTGGTTTTTTTGTGGGTAGGTGCCACTCTGGTGAGTTCCACATCACCCCGCAGAGCCGGTATGCCTGCGGCGGTATGCATGCCGCATCTTCCCTCTCGTGACAGTGCGGCTCGGTATACTGCCTGTAGCGCCACCATAGCGTGACAATGCGTAGTTCAGCACCTTGGGCTCCAACGTGTTTTATGATCTTCATTGTAGTTCGATTTTTAAATTAAATTCCTGATATTTACACAAGGGGACGGAATTTATTAGAACAATTTGTCATCGTAACTCGATGATGATGATTTAGTAAATTTTTAAAACCGTTTTTATTATAATTACTGTAGGGAATAATAATTTTATATTAAGTATTTTATTAGTTTTACGTAAAATAAGAAGTCAAATTTGTATGTTGTGAGTTAACTGCTCCTTATGTGATGCGAGTATACTCCACCAAAGTACACTTGTTTTGTAATTTGTAAGTACCACTTAGAAGAAAAATTTGATAGGTATAGAGAATAATCAGTCCCTATATCTTGTAGTATGATTTTTGTAAATAAATGATGACTCATTGGAGATACAAAATAGTGGAGTTCATTCCAGGCCCTCAATAAGCTTTTGATTTCAGTACTTTACGCAAAAAATGACTATACCTTAATTTTTATAACATTTTATAATAATTACTAAAATGAAAGTCAGAACCAAATTATGTATATAAATATATAAAAGACATAAAAGCAAACCAAGGAATACGTAACTGCGTGCATCTTTACCGATACAGACAGGGTTCTCGAACCATAGGTTAATCATTATGCAAAAAGAAATACTTCAGGTAATCTTTATGATTTAAAATCGATGACATAGATATTCAGTTGAATAAATTACTTTAAAAAATGTCGAAATCGTAAAATATTAAATAATATCACTAAAATATATTTATGTCAGCTTTTTAGTCAATATTTTATTTTTGTGCTTTTTATTTGCTTGGGTTTATGTGCGAAATATTTTCTTTGATCGGCAACCCTCAATAAAAAAAATATTCGCTCTTTTTTTGTGCAACAAGTGAATGCAGCCTGCTTACTAATGAGATAGCAAACTACCACAATAAATAATTAATTAGTAGTTATATGTTTATTTTTCCTATTTTTCCCTATTAAATGAAGTAATAAATATTTTTAGATTAAAGAATTTGTGGTGCAATACAATATAGTTATTTTAAGTTTACTCTAATGATGGCTATTTTAACACTAAAAAATAAAAAAAACTAATTAGTATTTAGCTCAAGTGATTATAAAATATGGTATTAACCTTATTGATTATTATAATAAAAATAGTTAATATACAGTTAGTATATTTTACTGAAACATAAGTGGCCGACGACACGAACATTTTGAACTCAACCCTTTTTTGACAAGTTGTAATATACTACGTAATTGTCTTAATTTAATATTCAAATGCATGTAAATCTATACGCATAAATCTTTTAGTATTTTAAATAGAAAATTAGTTCTTTATTAAAATAGTCTAGTACCATACCTAAATATAACCAAATATAATGAAATTATATCTTGTATTGCAATAACATACCCCTTAGTCAGTAATTGAGATATTTATGGTTTTAAAATAACAGATTTGAATGGAAGTCGCGATAAGAAGCTCCTCAGCAATTCAGGCTACAGCGAGCATGATGTCACCTATATTATTTTAAGCAGTATGATACTACTTGAACAACATTTTTAGATTTGTCATCTTTATAAATAAAAACTACGAGGAATCAAAGATAATGTAATAAGAATAATTTTGCAGGATATGCATATCAAAAATTACTCATAGAGGATTAGTGTAATTATGCAAATCTGTGATTTACAGGAAGTAGTAATCTGAATTTTAAGGTAATTAAACCATCTGAGCGGCGCCACATGAAGTCAGCCCCACCCATGCGTGTCCTAGTTTACAATGGGTTTACTAGCGTCCGGCAGTGGTGTCGCAACTAACGCCGACCCACACACCTACTTGTCTCCAACATCAAACAATTCGGTTAACGCGATTAAACGTTACGACCAACTACAGTCACTAATCTTAAAACTGGAACATAATTAAATTCCCATACAATAAATTAAAGCGTGGACTTTGATCTCGCTTAATAACTATTTTATATTATTACACTACAACTCGTACAGTTTGAAAACAACCGCACGTGCGGCGCGGTATCAGCGTCCCGCGCGCTGATAACGCGACCGTGTCGCAAACAAACACTATACTGGCGTTTTATTACCAACTGAAGCAAACTTAATTCCTACAATGAAACCACAGAATCATTCAAAATGATCCTTCCAAATGGAATAAAGGTAATTAATAGCGTGTCAGAGTGCGATAAATCGGCTGAGGGTTCCACGATTGGCTGGAGCGGTTCCCCTGGCAGCTGAGCGTCAACACTGCGTGATCGATAGCAGTGGTGTTCGGCTGCATAGTCGGCGAGCCATCGGGCTGAGAGGTGCGCGTCTAGGGAACAATGAGGCGCCTTGACCTTGCGGCGCGGGGGCCGGGGCGCCGCTGACGACAGCGCGGCCGCGCGCGCTGCTTTCGGGGGCGATCCTTTGAGCGCGCCATTCGCGTGATCCGCGACTCGCCCGCCGGTGTCGAAAATACCGGCGTCGGGTGGCATCGCCGGGAGCTCATTTCGCCGCCGCCGCCGCCTCGAACGACCGACCGACCGGGCCGCATCCCACCGACTGCTGCCCGGACATGCGCGCGCGCCGCCGACATGGGCAACGTGCAGTGCTGCGCCAGCGACCGCTTCCACGACAAACCCCCGAAGAAACCCAAGAAGAACAAACACAAAAAAGGAAAAAACGACGAAGCTAGTGATAACTGTGTTAAAGGTTCGGGTGGTGGTACTCAAACTGATATTACAGTGGCAAAGGAGCCGGCAGAAACGGTAGTGCCGGTCGACGAAGTGTTGCAAACTGCTGCATCTCCTAAATTGGAGGAAGAGCAAGAGAAGAGTAAGGACGAGCCGGACTCCACGAGCGAGCCCGATGGACCGCGGACTGAGAGCATCGCCGTGGCTAGGGAGCGCTTCTTTGGTCAGGTATGATTTCCAGTCTAAGTTTGCGCGTGACCTACATTTGAAAACATCTGGAAGACGTTGTTTTATCTGGTTGATGTTGTATGAAACTGCGCTCCGTGACGACCGGGGATTTTCTTTCTGAACATAGTGGAACGATACGAATTGCTCTGGGTCGAGTACATTCAGCTAAGTTAAGAAGCGTCTAAAGCGCTTGCAAGGCGATTGTTATTATTTGTAGATAAATATTTATTAGTTGTTCTAGGTAATTGTACTTATTGATAACAACTTGCTATCGACCCTTTCTCACTAAAGCTGTTGAGACTGCGTTCAGATCGTGCAGTAATTATAAATGCATTTTTCTTATTAAAAGTTATACTGCGGCTATGTTCACATGAGCATTGAACAGGTTTTAAAGATATGATCTAATGTCCGTTGATTATTTTTCAAGGACAGATCTTCAAGTTAAGTTGTGATAAAATAAACAAAAAATGTAAATACAAAGATTTATGTTTAACCAAAACTCATAAAACGACTTAATATAAAGTTTGATTTACTATATACACTTAAGAAAAAATATATTTAGATCAGGATACTAAGACTAAAGTGAAGTTATTTAATTAAACAAAAACAACTTTACATATTTGCTTGGTATTAAATGCTATATTATTTAATCAAATAAAAAGACGATTTGGAGATAAAATGGTGTTATTTCCGATCATAATATACATTTGTTGTAAGTTTCAACAAAATATTTTCTGAAAGCAAGAAAAAAAAACCAAACACGCCAACTTTATAATAATAATTATCTGACAAAAAAATGCGGTGAAGCAAATTTTATATGATTTATAAATAAAAATAGGCACAGATTTATTTGTCGTTTTGTTTTGTTGTAAATTTTTCTGGTAAATAATTTACTTTCCTGAAGTGGAAACAATGGTATCAGTTATCTTTTTATTTAAATGTGTTAAACCAAATATAGTATTTAAAGGAGCTTTTTAATAAATATTACTAATCATAATTAAAGAGATTATCAGTGAATCAATTGAAAACCTTTGATAGGTAGTAATAGTGTTGAAATAACGTCAACTGAAATATTTCTTATTTACAAACTCGGTTACATTCGGTCTTGTAGTATACGTACTAGTTCTAACGACGAAACCATAAGTTCTTTAGAACGTTTTGGTTCTGTTTTTTTCTCAATACATACATTTACAAACTTAGTAACAAAATATACACAAACCACACAGTTCTATCTGCATTAAAAAAATTAAAAACATTTCTCACGAAATTTCAATACAACAAACATCAACTCCATCGTTTCCAATCGTCGAAAGCTTTAGTAAAACGTTTGAAAATAGATGTTTTCCTCGAAATTTGTTTGAAAACGTGATTTTCTGCGTGGCTCTTACTCACGTGTCATTGACTCAGATTGTGAAGAAAGTGAGTCCCGAGTTTGATGTTGGACCAGGTCCAGCCGATTTCTTGAAATAACTGAGTTCGGGATGTGTGATTTTATTAGTGTAATACTTCACCTGCTTCGGTTATTTGTTGAAACCGAAATAGTACTCATTCATAGTATATTTTGGTTTTGAGTTTAGCGATTGATTTGTACCTGACTATTGCTGAGAACAAGATTCGGTGTTTGAATTATCTATACCAATCTAAAATAATAAAAAGCATTTGTAACCAATTCCAATCTCCAATCTCGAGAAAGAAAGGACAAATTAAAAAAATATATTCTCGCATTGATCCCCACTTTTACAGATTTGACTATGGGAACTATATTCTGTGAGTAATGTTTTCAAAAGTTTAATAATGATTGTTTTAAGGTCCGGAAATAATTTGCAATATTTGATACAGTTTGATACATTAAAAACTACTAATTAAAGGCACAGGTATCATTTAAGTATGTCTTAACAAGATGGCCAAAAGACTTCATTACGTAGATCTAATTTAAATCTGTTATATCCTTTATTTTCCATTGCTGATAAGAAATATATCATTACATTGTAATTATGAATGAATAAAACAATGCTTTTTTAGATGACAAAATTGGTGTTTCTAAAGCATAGTCTGAAGTCGCGTTTATCTTTTTTTACTAATTGTCGATAAAAGATAAATAGGGTACAGGTAAATAGATAAAGTAGGGTACATACCCTGCCCACTACGGCAGATATTAGGCAGATATTTACGTGCAATGGAGGTTATACAATAATACGTAATTTTCCACCCAAAAAAAGCTATAAGAAGTTCAGTAACATTCTTAAATATAAAACATAATAATTAATTACTCCCACTTAAGGTACTCCTAAATCACATCCAAAATCCTTTGTTGCTACAGTGTTCCCAATTCGACTTGAACACAAAAAAGCCCGTTCAATTTACGGCTCACTTAAATTCCCTCGTCCTTATCGCGCTACGGAATTAGACGCTTTTAGCTTCACTAAAAGATGACCTATTTTTATCAGAACATATCTTCCATCCTTTAGTAAGAGCTTTTTCTGACGCAACTTTAAAAGCTACAATAACCTTGGTATGATTTCGATATCATTTATTTTTTTAAGGACTAACTGTTTGACCTCAATATGGGATAGTGTTTATAAGTAAAATTGCATGACATTATTTGAAAAGTTTAGGGTATTTTTGAAATCATAGAAGTCATTCTGATTAAATTCTATGACTCTTCGGACGGACTATCTGCCTGTTCTTATGTGCTCTACACAGTAAATATATATAATTTTGTTTGGTGTTGATATTATGTTTAGGAACACAATTCACTGCCTTTTACCCAAAATTTTCGAAATCTGATAGTTTGTGAAAAATATCAGATTTGCAAAAATTACAAATGTCTTCTAGAGTTAGACTTTTTTCAAATTTAGTTAAAGTAATAATTCATGAAATATTCTACGGCGCTAGGTAGTAAGGTTCTAAACTATCAAATTTTGAGTAAACCGCGAGGCATTTGAAAATCACACTTGATGCACTTACATACCTCACTTTTCAAGTAAATAACTTTTTTTATTTTATACCATTAGAATTTCAGACGGACGTTTCGAGTTAGTGACTACGTCGAAACTACATAAACCAACAATAAACATAACAATTTATTACATCTTAGTAAAAATGGATACAATCTTACTTTTATCCTTAAAAGGCATTTTAAAAATCATTGGTTCTTAAAATAGCAGATTAGATTCAAGTAAATTATTTGTTCATATGAACATATAATTTATGGAGCACATGTTTTATCGATCATAACTGCTTTTAATCTCGAGTGTCTTTCTGCATCTACGACATATAGTTCTCATGATTACCTTCATTATAACCTATATTTTGACTAATTAATTAATAGAAACGAATATATTATAGTTTGCAATAGTTTTCCACAAAACTCTAATCAACGATAAAGCTGATCCAACGTTGAAATCATGTTTGAAATCTTAGTTTTCACTCTGACCAATCGTAAAAACAATGTTTTCACAGTGGCCTTGATTCGGTGTTTCATTGCCAGGTCGAAAATACTGTGATATTTATTTACCTATTGAAACACACCTGGGAATATCTAAATAAACATACAATTTTATTTAATAAAAAGAAACGGACTTCAAACCATATACCTAAAAAGTATAAAATAATGTCTTTTCAATCGAGAAGGAATGATGGGGCACCTACGTAGGTGCATAATTATATTTGAGGTCTGTGCCAGCACCTATGGCATCATGCGAGGCGCGATGGCCGGACTATTTCAATTATTTCCATCCATTTCACGCTGTCCTCTTTCCTGACGATGCTGGCACCGAGCTCAAAAATAAATATTTCGCGAATCTATCTATCTGGTTTTGGATTATCGCAAAACTAGTAACACCTTAAAAACTACATTTCCCCTGTTTTATTTTAAGAAGTTCCATGGTAAGGCTCCAAAGTCCGAGGTCTAGCACCTATGAAATTATTTGAGGCCAACTTGAAGCTATGCTGCATTTACGCACAAAAAATGTCACTCAAATCGAACCAGAAATATAAAAGTTATACGAATTGATAACTTCTCCCTTTTTAAATATTAATGATCAAATGTACAGACATATATATAACCAAAACAATGGTTTATTTGTCCTTGAAAACAGTGGAAAACTAATTATAACGGTGCATCTTTACTGCTAATACGCTCGTGTAATACGGTTTATTGTACTGTACCCATTTAACTAGTAATTATAATTTTAATAAATTTACTTATTGTTCTTGGAATATTTAATAGGTGTTAGATTACTTATACGATATTTTATATTTGTAAAGGTTACAGCACTAATTGTTATTATTTTTAAAAAGGCGTTGTTTTGCGTCGTGCGTTCACAGTATAACAATATACGAACGCAAAATTTTTAAGTTTTGTCTCCATCTACCAAGTAAAACAATTATATTATAAAAATTATAGGATAAAAATTCCGGAAGTCCTTGATTACCTACACACTACGCAACCACTAATGTTTAGCTTTCAACTAATAGGGATCACCACAATGTTTCTATTAACAGATGCATAGCAGCATACGTTTTATCATTTTGGCGATTTTACGTATATTTGTAAATATAAGCTTTCGTGACGTGATATAATAAAAACATATCGATTGTATTATGCAGGAAAAATATTAATTATAGCAGTAATTTAAAATATACCTAATAGTGGATGGTATTTTTTTACTGACTAATAATATTGTTTATTGTTTGACTACATTTTATCATTGTATGATGACTGCTTAGAAATCATAAAACAAACATACATAAACGAAGTTCTCTACACTTAGATACTTTCCTGCGCTAGTTTGGAATATATCCAATATTCTAGTCAACATATTAACGACAAACACTTATCTTACTACATTTTTACAAAATGGTGGCTTCTTACTTTAAATGCTGACAGTACTTGTCATAAGAGCAGGTATTAGCACATCGTGAGCAGCAATCTGAACTTGTATGTTTAAGCATTTAGCACCTGCCTGTGTATTGCAAAAATTGTTGTTAAGTTTACAACCAGTGTTGATATTAAAATACTCGAATATAGAATTTATTCTAGTTTGCTTCTGATTTTTTGAAGCCTCCGTGGCAGGTTAAATAAATAAATAAATAAATATTTCTCATAATCACACCACATTATCTAGCCCAAATTAAGTATTGTGTTATGGATACTAGATAACGGATAAATAAACTTAAGAAATATATAAGCACAAATAGATTTTTTTTTCATTTATAAATATTAGAAATAAACTTAAATAAACATACATACACATCCATGACTAGAAAGCAAATATTATAAGATATCTGCCTCTACCAGGATTCGAACCCGGGACCTCTGGCATGGAAGGCAAGGGTACTTACCTCCACACCAAACAGGCCGTCGACAGGTCAACAGGTTGTCTCTTATTTCTTAAATTCGTCCATTGACTCTTACGCTACAGGACCCTTACATAAAACGAAAAGGTGTTCTTAATACAGTGAGTGCCAACCACTTCATAGTCCCAGCCTACTACCTTCGTTCCATCCATTGTAGTGTCAAACTATGAACCATAGAAAAAAAGGAGTAGTTCTCGTCTTTGCATGGCACTACTCTACATACATGTTGTATATGACAATGCCTTAGTTCTAGGTAGTATGTTAACTGAAAAAGCTATGTTCCGGAAACATTTTTGTTCTTATTTTAGTAACTGCTAAGCACGTTTTTCACCATCATTTTGTGTCATCATCACTTTGACATAAGATTAATACTACTTCAAAGACCAAAAAAATAAAAATAAATATTCAAATACGTTTATGATCCGTGTGACCAAGTAACTGACCGTCCTATGACCAAACGGCCAAATACCAAACTTGAACAACCATGAAACTTGGTTGAATACACACCGCGACGGGTCAATGACGCATGACGTCACTTTTATAATTTTTATAGTACACTCGTGATTAGAATCGTTATGCGTGTGCGACTAAATAGCCGAGACTGATATTTGTAAAACCTACAGATTTAACCTTAAAATCTTCATAGCTTAGGCAGGCTAAACGCCTGTGGCTGAGCATTGGCTATGTGGTTCTACAATAATTCGTAGGATCGCGAAAAGTATGTAAAGAAATTGTGTAATAAAATATCCTTCTTCGATTATCATTGAAGTACTAAGGGGTACAATCTTACAACACAATCACAAATCGAGACACAAACTCAACAACAATAAATACACTAAAATATTATATATATATATATATATATATATATATATATATATATATATATATATATTAGTCTAAAACTTTCCACAGCAATAACGTCAGTAAACATCTTTTTTTCTAGGTGAAATATGGCCACACTGAGTGGTCCTCTAGTGTATTAAGAATAACTTAAGTATCGATATTGTAAGCGAGTCTGCACTTTATCTATACATCTTCTAAGTCTTGATTTGTTTTTCACAATCGATACTTAAGAGCGTCTTAATTAACCATTTAATGTCTCTGAGTGCAGCCGGTTGTATTAAAAAAACATTGGATCGGGTGATAGCTGCAGAAACGACTAGTTATTATAAATGTTATTTTAAGTTTCAACTGGTTATTTGACAACATTTGAAAATAAGAGTTTTTATCATTTATTTAGAAAATATAAGCTATTTTGACACGAAAATGTTGTGAAAAATAAAGTTTTGAAGTTAATATCGAAATGCTGTAGAAAACTTAAAAAAGAAGCGAAAAGCTTATTAAAACTTTTTAATATTATTAGCTATTATATCGACGATGAAGTACCAATATCTTCTATCTAAATAAATTCAATTTTACAGGATGAATTGCTGTGTTCTAAAATAAATTAAAAAATAAATTAATGTGTTTAAAATTATTACTAATGCATAACAGGGGTATGGTGGTACTGTTAAGAGAACACAAACACAACTTGAGCTAAGTTTACTACTACTATTCAGGAGTTCATTTCAGATAGGAGGTATTGATTTACTTTCTTTCGATTTGATTCAATCTTCTGCTTAGATAGGAGGTATTAACAACAAAACCAAACATCTTAAATCAGTAGTTTTATTGAGATATCGGCAGCTTTTTTTTGATTAATTATTACGTAAATGACTTATGAGTTATTAGATTCAAAACATAGAAAATATTTCCAGCATGATTTGGGTACAGTTAAATTAGGTGCTATTTCCATCCGAGTTTGGACGGCTTAGTAAGCTGATATTGAGATAGGTGTTTTGTAGAGGAGATGCAGAATGTAAAAATACGACGATTGAAGCAATAAAAAAAATCAACAAAAAATGAGATAGACGGTATTGGTACTTCATCGTCGATATATTTTATCCAAATGCTCATACAATTTTTTGTTTATTTTGATTTACACGTTGTAATGTCACAAATCAGTACCGTTTTGAATAAAACGCTTTTAGGCGACTCGCAGCGGCTCTTCAAACATATCGCTTTATCTAAAAAACTATTGATTGTAAGCCTTCTGTTACTTTTGTATTATTTCTTTACTGTTAATAAACCATTTAATTATGTCATAAAAAAATTTGTCAAATACCCTATTTCCTAACGAACATATTTGCAACAGCAGATAAGTTCGCTGCTGAAAGCCAGCCAAAAAGAGGTTCAGGCAAAAGCTGTAGGTACTGTCTGGATTTCGGTTTTGGTAATCGCTTTTCTATTGAACTGTAGATCAAATCTCTGTCATATTTTTTGTACTTCAACATTCAAATATGTACTTCAATATAGTTATAGTACAGTTATCTCACAGAGCGAATGTGTGCGTGACCGGGCGGATAGAACAAATCTCGCGCTCACGCACACATATACATATACCTCATTTTTACATGACGTGGTCCTTGTTTACCACTAGTAAAGCGAAAGTCGTTTCCTAACATTACAATGACACATAAAATAAAACCAAACCTGCAATTTGTACACGAATGTAGAGGTATCTAATTATGATTCAGCGTAGAGGTTAAAGCCACACACACCCATGTCTTTATAATTTTTTGCAAATGAACGAATGTTGAATTAAACTTTATTTTATTTTGGATATTTCACAAAATATTTTCTGTTTCATTGTCATTTTGGAGGTTTCTTTAGGAATTTTAAGTACGCTGCTGCTTGATTCTCTATTTTAAAATTATTTTAAACAATTTTAGTTCCATAACGGTTAGTCTAGAAATGGTATTTTGATATGAAAAATATAAATATAATAATAATAAATCGTTACTACCGTCAGAGATGAAAAACTAAAAGGTTTCTGATTGAATCAAAAACGAAAAATAAACTTTTGCGCGGAAAAGAAGTAATCGATAATGCACGTATTGAAGCTAAAATTTGTCTAAAGCTGTTTACAACGTTATTTGGGACTTATTAACTACAGTCATCCTTAATCCTGGGAGTGCAAATTAAAAATCGCGACCAAATTATACCGCTTCCTTAGCCACCATATTGTCTACGTATGGCAAGCCTTGCGCTACTTAACTTTCAGATAATACACAAAAAGGTCATGTTTATTCTTAAAGGTGGAACGGTTTTTCCTCTAGTCCCAGCCATTTTCGAAAAAAATGATCAGAATCAAAGTTTTTTATTACGTAAATTTTATCTAGGTTAGGCCCTTTTTTCTCGACAACCAACCAACCAACATCTGACCGCATTTAGTTAAAATGGTGACTAAAACTTCACTTCGGACTTTAGTTGTCACTAAAAGTCGATACTTATAACGATACTTATAACACTAATAACGAACTTACAAAATAATTTATCAATGTATAAACGTGGAGCAGTAACATAAATCTAAAATCACAGTCGTTAATGCTCATATCTTTTAGTGACTCATTTTGGGTAGATTTATAGTTTGGAAATAACTGAAGTAATAAAAAACTATTTAGTATAATTCCGAAACAACTTTAATAAATATTTGGCGGTGATACGTTCATTTATGATCAGTATTTACTTATCTGAACCAACAAATGTCGCTTCCATGACGTTTCGAGTAGTGGGTGTGCTGGTTAAGCCACGTCGATGTAAAAATACTGGCGGGTACTAGCTGTTTTAGTACAAAGATTAAAATTTTTTTCGAGTTCAATCTTTTACATGTTTTATACAAGTTATATTTTGTACTTTAGTACGAGTATTTCGGTCAACTGCGCGACATATTTCCCCTCTCCGCTACTTGCTGCCTAATGTATAAAATATACATTATTCAATGAAACTCGTATAAAAGTAATCCATATTTATCGTCTCGTCATATTTTGTTGGCACGGTGATACTTGAGAGACTGCCTTTTAATAATTCGGACAGAGTATTGAATATTTCTGTGTGTGATCTATAAATAATGGTTACTCGCTACGTGTGTTTTTGCTAATGTATGAGCGTTAATGTTTTGGCTTGGGAAATTTTGGGTAATTGATTAGGCCACTGTAATTTTCAAAACTTCTTAAATATCTATTTAGTATTGTTTACTGTACAAAGTACATTTAATTGACATAGATAATTTGCACTCACAGCAAACTTTTACAGATTTTTACGTCATGTGCGATTTTATTTTAGTTATAATTTTCTAGATTTTAAGATCAGTAAATACAACTTGCTTCTAATAACCGTGCACTCGCTTTTCATTAAATATTACAATTAAACTCACCGTTACAGATTCTTTACATGTTACATTTGCAATTATATATGTTGAATTAAACCCCAACATTGTTATTTTTTGTTTTACATATAAAAAAACTAGATACGTTAACCATTACATTGGCGCTACACTTTGTTTTTGTAGTATTGTTTGGTTATAAGAGCTACTTTATAATCTTGTAGATGGGGTCTTTATTTAGACAATGGGTCTTTATATAGAGCATTAAGCACTTATTATTATTCTTAATTAGTGATGTCATACGCTACGCCTCCATTCCCATAATGTTATATATTGTTCGACTCTACGTCTGTTACTTATTATACCTATAGATTAACTATGCCAAAACAAATATCTATGTAGCTAGTGAAGTCACTTACCTAATAGCAATAACCTAAAAAAAAACGTATTCCCGCTCCCTAAAAAATTCCACTTATTTTCTTTTCAGCATTATATATTCACAAAATAATGTACAGTCCGACTAACTTATGTGATCAGTAAAGAGTGGCGCTGAGCTCTACGCTTAAACTAAGTTTGACATTTAGTCACGTAATAAATTATTTAGTTTCAATTTTTGCTACTGAACAGATAAGTTAGTGCCACTGTAATACTTTACACACATACATTTAGTGATTTACTTCATAACAGTCAATTACGCTGTTGACATTTCGTGCCCTGTGTGTGGTCCTGAAGTGGACTGGAATGAATATGATTGAATCAGTCACATTTTCATTCATTTGGGTCTTTTACATTCATCATCTGCTGCCATTAAAAACACTATTTATAACTAGGCTTATATTAGTGCGATTGCGCACCCACCTCCCTACCCAGGTGTCGCTCCGATGAAGGCTGACAGCATTCCCATGCTACAGCCGGCAAGGTGGTTTTTAGTGGGTAGGTGCCACTCTGGTGAGTCCCACATCACCGTCGTGGAAGTCGGTTGCCTGCGGAGGTATGCATGACGCATCTTCCACCTCCCTCCCGTGAGGGTGATGCTTAGGCGTCTCAAAAAAAAAATTGTGCGATTTGTTACCATTTTTTTTAGAATGCAAGTAGTTAAGAATCTTTTTACAGATAGTGCAATTCAGTTTTAGCAATTTCGAATCCAGTACAACTTTTCAACCTTTTACTATAAAGAATAATTTGGTACCTCTTGAATGTGCGTATAAGTTAGAAGACTCACATTATTGTTATTTGACTCAGTCAAGTCAATGGTTAAAAAAACACATTACATTTTAGATATACGTAGGTGAACACTAACTTTATTAAATATAGTATACATTTTGTTAGCACCACCAAACTATCCGTTTCCACGAATTCCCAGTCACGTTTAAATCATTTAATCAAATCCATTTGTTTATTACTACAAAATCATCTGCATATTAGCAGGATTGAACAACGAAACAAAAAAACGAATTCCAAAAAATACCTGACTTCCAAAAAATACATTAAGAAACATATTAGACGCTATTTTATAGCACTAGAAATAAGAGTGAGAAAGCCAGGAACAAACGCCAGTCTTTCATAAGAATCAATTAAGCTCTTGACATCTCACTCCTTGTGGGTGGGCCAAGAGTCATCTAGAAATAATATGATTGAGTTTGAGTGACACTTACTACACACTTCGTGAGCGAGGTCACATCTTCATTCATCTAGACAACTGGGTCATAAGTCGTTTATTTAAGGCCGTTAGTACTAAACCTAGGAGATTATCTCATACTTATTAAATACTATAATAGTAAAATAAGTGTTAACAGTTATCTTGAATCGAAATGATCTTTTTATTTCTGTCTTCATATTTATACGCAAGTGCAGCTTTTTTAAAAAAATTTTTTTGTCATTTGGATATGTTTTTAATCAGTCATTAAAATAAAATAAATAACCATTGCTTAAATATATAACTTATGAACAGAGTAACAGTACCCAACTCTGTGTACCTACCTAAACATTAATTATATATTTAACTCGTGCAATTTTCCAAGGTATGTATACCCAGGAAATTTCCAAATTTTCACCTTGGTTTTCTGTGTGTGTGTTTCCTAGAAATTGAACACGCGTATGTTTTTTATCTTACCTGATGGTAAGCGATGATGAAGTCGAGTCTATCCAAGAAATGCCTTCACTCTATTCTTGAAGGTCCTAAAAGATGCTGTTTTGATGTCACTGTGGCTCTTCTAACTTTATTTTCAGTTACATAGGTACCTAAAAAGTTCTATGAAGTTTAAACTTTTTTTGAAAGTTAATTTTAATTGCATAGCAACAAAAGTACTGACGAACCGACAACTTAAACATTCAAAACTTGATCATTCCCTTTGATCATGAATTGATTGTTACTCTAACTAGAATACAACTCCGCGACAAAAAAAATTGTGAAATCATCAATGTAAATGTGTATTGTACAGACAGCAGACAAACATGTATAATCGAAACTTTTTAAATAATTTATCTCTCATTAGAAACGCATAAAGTTATTTTGTTGGATTGTTAAACGATTTCACTTTTAGATGATGCTACCCTGCAGCTGACCCGCAGCTGGCCCGCAGGATTTATATGAAGAGTCGAATTGTTTTTCATCTTCGCTCTATATAGTGCCTTTGGGAAAGTTGCTCAGAGTTGTAGTCTAAACCTGTGCGGTTTTTTTTCTGAACGGTAGACTCACTTGATATATTACATCTTAGAGTGAGGGTTCTAAATATTGTTATGGTTTCTACAGAAATAACGATTGTCCCGGTAACTATATAAGATACCGGGTACGAATTCTGTTAGGAGAAAAATAGTGGTAAAATCGAATGTTGTTCTTTTTGGTACTGAACACTTGTCCATAAAATTACCCAAGTTCCTGTTTTGCTGTTTCAAACTTGGTTCAAATTGAAAAAATAGTTCGGATTCCTTCTTGGTCCCGAGTCCAACGTAGTTTTGTGGGTAGCCATTATTTCGGCCATTTTGTAATTTAGCGCTTTGGTACATATGAATGAGGAAGTTAAGAACGTTGCCCTATGTGTAGTTACAAGTAGGTAAACTCCGGTCGAAAAAGATTATTGACGTCCCTTTTGGAAGGTAGAATAAATTTTTAAATTTTATATAGTATTTATTAAATATAAAATTAAGATGATTGATGTAATTTTATATGTACAGTGTTCGACAGTTTCCATAGCACTAGTATTAAAATAAACAAAAAAAAAGCTTTAGGTTTCTTTTTGTTTGAACACACAATCTTTGAAAGTGAAGTCAGACTTTAAAAACTTACATTTCATCGCACAACCCTTAACATTATATAAGTTTCATAGCTAAAGAAAACGTTATATATTTTAATAGATACCCATCTATAAAAATATCTTTATTCTGTATATAAAAATATAAGAATCGCAAACTAGATTTTTCCCGGGAAAATATACAGTTTCCTGAAATGCAAGAAAAAATTAGAGCAAAAGCTATTAGTATTGTATTATCATTAATTTCTAACTTTATCAAAATTTATTGAATGAAAACTTAATAAACATAATGTATCATGTTTAAACAACATCGCCAGAATCCCTACCAGAATCCGAACTCCGAACGAACGCCATGCTTGGCCATATTTTATCCTAAATATTGGGGTTAAAAGACCACACCATATCTCTTAAATCGTAACCCCCTACTTCTCATAGCAAATCAGCAGTACAATATTTCTTATTTATCTAATTGTGCCGCGTCCGACTGCTGTGTCCGTAAAATGCGCGTGGGCAAGTCGTTTAGGGAGACGGGCAACTCGTGCGCTTGACAGAGTGATCAATTGCTATTGACGTCAATTAGGTAGTTAAGATTGATACTCACTACTTAGTTGGCGAGTAATGAGTTGTGATTGTGTGTTTTTAAAACTCAATAGTATAGTAAAATACTAACATTACTCGACAAATAATCCTAAAAAGCATTCGTGTTTATACAAATTATTAGCAGGATTGAAGAGCTCTTACTTTTGATTTGAAAAATCAGAAATTTTGTGTGAATCAACGATGGTTTTTTTAGCGCCTCTAGAAACAGTGAAGCAGTTGATTGGAAAGCGTCATTGCTTCATGCATTTCAATAGGCGTTGGTTTTTCGCTTTGGCCTTCGAGTTAAGTTCGAAGCCGTGCGTAAAGATTTTAGCAGTAAGCTTCATACCATTAAAAATGAAAAATTTATATTATAATTGGTTATCATAATGAACCAAAGCAAACTTTTAATAAACTTTATCGTGGAAACTTCGTCTTCTTTATGAGTATATACCTTCATTATGAGTATTACGAATACCTTTAATTAATTAAATCCTATGTGTAAACAATGAAAATAATTAAAGCTTTCAGGGACATTTCCATAATTTATGCGATTTAATTATAATAAGCACCATATTAGGTACCGACGAGCAAAGATAATATGGAAGACGTACCTGTTCCATACTACGTTTTGCTTATGTACCACATGTAAATAATAGAATGAATTAAATAATTTGGGTACTTGAAGAGTTGTTAAATTTGATTTAATAAGCAATTTTATTTAACTGTTTTTTTCTCTTCTAGATGTCAAACTAATCATGGAAAACAAATAGTCTAGCTTCTTTACAGAAAACCTTCAAAAAATTGTGTTATTTCAAAATTTTGAAGGTTTGGTTTAGAAATACTCCATCAATACTTTATGACTTATGAAAATCTAAATTTATGACACAAATATATGTCTGTACCGGTACAGAATGTTTCACATCGACAAGAAATACGCTTTCAATGCAAAGTTCTAAAAATTAAAAAAAAGACGTGCAAAAAGCTCATTACAGCGATTCCTCTGACACAATAGTAAAAGCTCCTTGTACTGTTACATGCGGCCTTTACATTAAAGTTATTGACCAATAAACATCAATGAAACCGCTTAGAATGAAACAAAGCAATTTATATTTCAATCAGCATAGCAATAAAATAAGACTAAATTAGACCTGTATCAATCGATACCTTTATGTGGCAACAATGTAGTATAGCGAGCTTAAGGTATAGTCATCAAAAATGGGACTATTATGGATCTTTGACTCGAAACAAAGTATTCTTTGTGAGGGTGCGCGGGCGACGCTGTGGCGCATACCTATTTGTATGAAAGCCGTTGTTTGTTTTTAGCTTTATCGCGTAAAATATGTAGCGTGTGAATATGGTTAAATGTTGATTATCCAAATGAATATCATCTAATTTTATTTTTTTATTATTGTGGCGGCAAATGTGTTGATATTAATGGAGGTTTTGTGAATTTTGTCGTAACAGAGTTGTAAGTTTCCGTATCTGTATTTTATCTAAAGCAATTATGGTTTTTATTAGTGAAACTATTCATAATTTATTGCCAGGAAATATAGAACAAAATGTGATGTTTTCATTGAAATTGCTTTTTGCTTCACCTGTAGTAATGGCACACAATAACGTCATTATTGTTTTTAATTTCCTTTTTTATATTTGTATAAACTGACACTCCAAGAATTCACCCCAGATTTATTCGGTAAACGAACATATAAGTTAGCTTGTCATACTTTCGAACGGTACCAAAGCCCGTTTAAATCTTTACATTATTTCCATTCTCAACACAGTTTTTATCTTATTAATAATAGTAATAATAATAATTTATTTCGGACACTTTATCCACATAAAGAGTTAGAAACAATTTTTTAAATTTATTTTACATTAGATACATTGTAGGTGGCAACTATTCCAATGTAGAGCAACTGTTCCAATAAAGAGCTATCCTTATACCATTTCTTATAGTATACTTATACCTTTTCCTTTAATACTAGTAGAATAGTTAGAGCTGTCGCAGGTCCGGCGCATCAGTGAGGCGACCATTTTCCTTGTAATTGCGAAAAAATCGTCTACTCGAGCCTCCGCGAACATGCCTGACGCGCTGCAGTACCGCGGCAGCCCCAACAGTATTCTAAAGCCGTTGTTATATTGTACACGTAGAGCTGAGTAATCTTTCTTTTTATAACAAACGCAAAGGCTGCACGTGTAAAAAGATTGACAATAGGCTCTAAATAAAGTTAATTTAACTTGTGGAGTACAACGTGCAAACATTCGAGCTAGCATATTGGTACGTACAGCGAGAGCTCTACGTGCTCTTTCGATGTCATCTTCATCTGTTAAGTTCGAATTAATAACGTGCCCAAGATATTTACATTTAAAGGTCCGCTTTAATTAACATATTTAAGCAAAACAACAAACTTCTACTTCAATTCAAAAGAACCTAAGAATCCTAAGTGAAACACTTACACACACATCGCGTTTTGCAATGTAAACGAAACACCGGCGCGGTGGCATCTCTACAACACAGAATTGTTTGTCTGGCCTAAATACCGGACTAAGATAATATTATCTTAGAATATTTTTATTTGCTCTATTTCATAACGATTCCGTAAACATTCGCCCTTGTCGTTTTGTAGTATCTATTCACAGATGACAGATGATTGTAAACCAATCAACTTAAGAAGAATTGTTGGTTGATTTAAATGTTATAAGCGTGAGAATGTTTTTTTTTCAAGTTTCGTAATGTTGTTGGACAAGCTTTATGTTTTATTATTGGTATAAGATAACTTAAGCTTTGTAATTATGAGGCAGTATGTTAATTAACTTTGATTTAAAGTTCTTTTTTTTGTGTAGGCACTTTTTGCAAACTCTGTTTAAACCACAGAACAAAGAATTTTCTGAGGTTCAAACCCCTTTCTATGAGTAAACCAGCACTAAGTGGATAATTAACTGCCCCGGTTTAATTCTTTTGACAACGTATTTTCTTAGCCCGGATTACCCAAAATTGGCGCCAGACAGACAAACTATGCAATGGTAAACAGCTAATGAACATAGATACGATATTATATGTTCACCAAAGCTTGTTTTCAAAACTAGTTTACTTAACTACTATCAAAATAAACGGCGCATCTAATGAGTGTTATAGTAAAGCATTTTAATGATTTATTTGTTTTATTATGTAAAACAAATTAGAAACGATGGTGACAGACTAAGCTTGATGTGTAAACTTGAGAGAAGTTTAGAACCATGCATCGCAGGCCAGGCTAAGGCGAGAATCGCGCGTTATTTGGTACTTTGGCCGAGACTACAGGGGATTCGAATGCGCACCTGCCTACTCCAGGTCACATGACTGTACAATAAACAACACAGATAAACTATAAATAGCTTTAGATATTTTTGATAACAATCCAAATTTAGATATTGAAATCGCAGATAATGCGTGTTGGATTATGATTGTTATTCTAACATTTTTATGTATAGAGCTAAATTGCGTGAAATAAACGCGGAAATAGGTCATTTAGGCTGTTAAAGTGTTATAACAAATTAATTTTGGAACTTATCATCCGTCAATGTCAGAATTCCTCACCAAAGGAATTGATTACTTCAGTCCCTCAAATTCATGTAAATATAGTTCAAGCAGAGATGCGTTTCACATAGATTTTTGTTTATTTAGGTCTGTAAACAAAAATGTATATTATATGCATATTCTGAAGAAGCAGAAAGTTCAAAAAGACCATATAATATAATTGACGGTGGTACGTAATATTTTATAATAGTGTCTGCAGAAGTCCATTCCACAGGTCAAACAAGTCAAACAGGCCCATTTTTTAAACTTCTGTATTATCAATTCTGCAGTGGATTTCATTTTCTCTGTAGATTATCTTTCAACGATTAGATATTAAATAAACTGACAAACGACCGACATCTGCTTTAAAAATATATTGTTTTCTAGAAACGTGTTTTCAATTTATAACCATGACGTAGGACTGAGAAGTAGGCACATTCATCTAAAATACCATTCCTCACATAAATACTAAATATCTACTGACTGAAAATTAAAATGTAACCTACTTTTGTTAGTTCTATTGTCTCTATATTATGCCCTAATTTAAAAACATTTGTTTGTTTGAAAGAACTAAGCTCAGGATTTACCTACAAGTTTGATTCTAAAAAGGTTTTTGTGACAAAAATACATTTTCTTGGAACAGTATATGCTGGGATAGCCTTAATTTTATGAAAAATTTGAGGAATATATTTAAATTTGAGTGTATTACACAAATTGTGTATGTGTAATATACAGAAGATCTTCTGATAAAAGGCGTCTTTTATCAGAAAATTTACACCAATTAATACAAGATAACAACGGATAATCTCCTATTACTTATACCTATGCCTATACTAATTGCCGAAGATAATGTGTTCCTATCGCTTGAATTTTGGATGCCTAATTTCTCCCACAGCAAAGGACACTCTAGAAGTGGTATTTGTGCTTTATGGTACGTGATATATACCATGTTAATTCAAAAGAAGACAGATTCGATCGATGCAACACCTCATTATTAACCCTGTGCGTTTGTAGGTTTCTATTTGAAAAATTACTATTCTCCCATAAGTCTTACGCAATCAAAATGAACAAAGAAGCGACAGAAGGAAACCCATGTTCCAATGCAATTTCTGATTAACACATAAAATCTTTATTGCTCTTTTCAATAATAAAGAAAATTTTCCTACATTGATAACAATACATTTTCCCTAGTTCTTGATTCATTTGTTGAATTTATTGACTGTCCTGAAACAATGTAGTGCACTTCTTGAAACTTTGTAGTTCTTCGGTGAAAAGGCTGCCATATCATAAACCTGTGTTTCATAGCACCTAGTTTATCAACGTTGATTCACGCATTACTCAATTTTATGATGCCTTTGACTAGCCCTGCTCGATGACTTTGTGTATAATTCTAAGTAGGTAATTGTTTTTCGGTTTAAAGTAATTTTGGCCGGATGTGTGATAATTAAATCATGTATGACGCTGCCTATTCTATATGAAAAAAAATTAAACCAAACATGTACTCATACTATTTCATTTGTCGTACTGGAGTTATGATGTCCTATTCCTACTATGCATATTGAAATCTGAGTACCTACCTAACGCCAAGGACGCCACTACAAAAAACGAACTATGCATACATATAGCTTAAGTATTTTTAAGATGTTAATAATTTTAAAGTTTTAAGATAAAATACCAGACACATAAACTAAAATAAGTAAAACTAGTGTAGGAAACGATCGTATAGCAAGCAGGGCCCCAGAATGATCATACACAAATAATGCCAATTTCGTTGAAAATTCCGGATATTCAAACTTGGCATCTCTGGAGAAAATACTACCACATCCACCATCAAAATTACTATTACATAGTCGCTCATGGATGTTTTGCAAAACTGGTTGAGGACCTCCAATTCTTTTTCAATTTCTTGAATGCGAAATAACATAAATTGGAATCATTTTAAAATATTTTAAAATTATTCAAATACATCACATTATTATATGAATTGGCCAGTTATATTTATTTATTCAATCAATTATTTACATCCGTCGAGTTTCTGATTACACAACCGCGTTCACACGTTTTTCTGATTAATGAGGATATAAAGTGAAAGCCATGATTTGAAAGATGCGTACATTTTCTTATTTTTTTTATATAATAAGGATTAAGGTTGTCACATTTTGGCCGTCTATCAAGACGTCTCACAATTTTAAGCAAGGTCACACTGTAAATTTTATTTTTCTACGCTTTGACAATGCAGTTAAAATAGCATAGAGGAAGTGCTAGTTATAATGACTGTCATCCACGAAGTCACGCCCCACTAGTTTTTTGGTCTATACATTGTAGTGCACGACCATAGTTCGGAGCGAGTCCCCCTTACCAGCGTAGTCGGCGGCTGCGTGGCATGCGTAAGAGCATTTTTACCCACATCCTTCCCCGAGGAAAACACAGAACAAAAACGCAATAGGATGGGATTTCGTGGATGACATTCATTATGGTAGGTATATGAAGGTATACCTAATAAAAAATTAATTTCCTATAGAAAATGGAAAAAGCTAAAGTTTTATTATGTCGTAGATTTATCTTGGTCAACAGTAAGAAAATAAACGAAAATGTATCTAAGGTTAACATTAATGTTGGAACTTTTCCTCTAATTTTTCAGGTTATTTTGAAAATGACATTTGTTCTTTGACTTAATTTAAATAAATTATAATTTGATTTTTTATTAAATCAAAATTTGTCATAGGTAATGTCAGTGCTACCTTTGTATTAGTTTCAAATGACGGATGGGATTTTTTATATTGGTTTTCTCTACCAAGTGCTCATCAGGAAAAGGGAAAATATTTTAATGTTACATAAGAAATGTGTAATAACCTAACACGATGCCAGAATCTTTCTTTTGTGGGTTTACGTAACTAAACTCACCTAGTTTAATAATATATTTGATGTTACCGACAATGTTCATATCTCTTATCAATAATGTCAAAAACAATTTTATTTGAAAACTAAACAATGATTAGAAATCGCTATTTTTCCTAGGAGTGCTGATAGATAAGATAGAGCAAAGAGATACAAAAATCATTTGTATAGGTAAACAACCTTACCTATTCGTTGAAATAGCCTTTGTCAAATAAACCCCACACTTCCGCCATTCATATTAAGGTTTATAAATCAGCACAAAAAAATTCCATGCTAAGTGGCAGAGATGAACTATTATTGTATATTGAATGTGGGTAGGCAGTAAACTTAAACTAAACAAATAAGTTTATATGGTCCCTCTAGTGGGATGTCCTGCTGTTAGAAATGCGATCCAGATTAATATGGTTATGGCTTCGCAAATATTTGTTCGTTTTATGAAGGCATTTACTTAGAAATTATGTTTCCTGGATTCAGACCGATGCAGATGTTGAGTAGAGCACTTACACAAAATTGAATCTGCATCAGTTAAGAACATGCGGTTCTTGTTTGTTCAGAAACAGTAGGTAACTAGACTCTTCGTACAGTTTAAATTGCCATTACCACGTAGTTTTAAGAATGTTACAGAAAATTAGCTTTTAATATTACAGGAACTGGATGATTTTTAACGCAATTCAAGAGCTGTTATAAGTAATGTCTTGTTGTCAAACTTGTAAGGGCTAGTTGAATTCAAGTATTAAGTAGTAGTTATAGTGTTATTAGAGAAGGCAATCAATTTTAAGTGTTTAGGAGATACGATTATCGAAGTATGGAAACCCGTAACCCGTAACGGAGGTCTAGGCTATGGGCGAGATCGCTTGCAAGCTGGTCGGCCTTTTGTAGGTGCCCACATATTAGCAGACGATGACATAGATGTTAGGAAAATTTCAATACTAGTCCACAAACTCAAGGCTTCACGTTCGCCTACAGAGCGACTCACAGCTCTAACAGAGCATAGTTACCTTCTCAGTTCCAGCTAGCGCACCCACCTCCCAACGGGTGTCGCTTCCGATGAAGCCTTAAGCTTAAAGTAGGTTTCACTTTGGTGAGTTCCACATCACTCCGCAGAAGCGGTTCCTGCGGAGGTATGCATGATGCATCTTCCACCTCCGTCCCAACTACAAGAGATTCGAATGCGTATCTGATTCTCCAGCAAGTCACCTAACGATCAAATCTTTGTCATTTTTGTTGTTTTTTTATATGACTTCCAAGCTTGAACTAAAAATAACAATGGTCTAACCCTTTGTTAATGTAAGGTACTTATCAAGTAAACCTGTATTCGAACATGTAAAAAGTTACTTTATAGACATCATCCGGAAACACCCGTTCATTTCATTTCTTAATTTTTTAAACACGAACTCTTTACAACAATACAACATTCAAAAGAAATCACCTTTATACCTTTGAAAATATCGACAAAATATTATCTTTCCTTGAATCTTAAAGAACACGATTTAAAATCAAAACACTCCCATACAATAAGTTAGATTTATAAATATTATTATTACCAACATAATAAGGAGAATTCGTATCAAAACAGCTCGTTCAGAAGGATAAGCACATTATATTAAAATATACCTATTATGCAAGGAATTGTATAATTTTATCCTAGCACATGTAAATCTTAGTAGTAATAATATTTAACTTGGGAATAATAAAAATAAGTGCGTATGGTGAGGTGTAATGGCATAATGATTAAGTGAACATTAGATAACATGACATAATTGCTGTGCGAACACGTGCATAGGTGCGGCTGTATAGGATCAAGCCTTTGTTTCATTTTTGAAAACATAATAAGACGCATACTGTTATATTCTCTGCGATTGCAATAATTTTTAAAAAATATTTCAAGATCAAAGCTACTATACTATAATGTTGCTATTAAACTATACTAAAGCTAATATAGCAAATAGCTATAGAAACGCTAATAAGACCAACTACACTTGCGAGCTTTAAATTGGAATCACTTCATCGCGAGTTGCCCCAGACAAAGTTTCACCATTTAAATACAATGAACTCGTGTAACATCATTTGAAAGGTAATTTTGTTATCTTTCCAATGATATTAAATAATTTAAAATTGATGTCATTTTCCTATCAAGAATTAACGTTAATAGGTCGAATTGATGGCGTATAAATAATACGAAAATCAAAGAAATAATAAAAATTTATTTACAGTAGGTCCTTCAGTATTTTGTGTTACCCCCTCGGGCCCTAATCACTGCTTGTAAACGGTTTCTTATTGACCGAAAGAGTTTTCTGATGTAATCATGTGGAATTTCTTGCCACTCTTAGATTAAAGCTCTTTTGAGTTCTTCTATCGATGCTGCAGCTGGACTTCTTCCTCGTACCCGCCTTATCAGCTCGTCCCACAAATAATCTATTGGTTTCAAGTCGGGACTGTGGACTGGCTAGGCTATTGTGGCAATCCCAACGTACTGTCTAGTGACGGCAGCGGTGTGGCAGCGAGCATTATCATGCATTAACTTGAAGTTTTCAATAAATCCGGCGTAGGGGAGCAGGTTAGCAGATTGTCGTTGATGTATCTTTCTGCGGTTAGCCCCACTCTCCGACCTCCACCAGGTATGAATACCAGCTCCGTTTTAGGTGCAATAGTCCAGCCTCATGCGGCAAGTCTGGCCACACAGCTAACTACAAGGGTTGTCCGCGCGCTCCGCGCTCCGCTTCAATGAGGGTCGCGCCTAAACCGGCGCCGCCGCTCACTCTTGCCAACTTCCCGCCACTGCGCAACCGGGGTCCCCCGGAAGCAAAGCCCGTGCAGCCGACATCTACTCCGGCTCTGTCCTGGAGACAGCGTCCGGCCGCTCCACCTGCACCTTCCCTTCCTATCCCAGCTCCCGTAGCTCCCGTAGGCCCGCGTCCCGCTCCGACATCTCCACCTCAGTCGTCGTTGGCTGAGGACATGAAGACCGTGTTTGATGTCATCCAAAACGTCGACATTAAGGAAATCTCCGTACTCGCACGCAAACTGCGAGCCGCCCGCTCTCCTCAAGAGCGCCTATTTGCGTTAGCCGAGCATCACTCGCTACTAAGCTTCCGTATAAATTAAATAAATAAGTAGAACCCGCAAATCCCGCGTCCTGTCGTATCAAACCCAAGGGCTTATCCCTAGTTTCCTTTAACGTTCATAGTCTTAATACTAACCTTCCTGAGCTCAAAATGTTCCTTCAGAACAACGAGCCAGACTTATTGCTTCTTCAAGAGAGGTGGCTAACTCCAAACCGCTCCAGGGGATTCGCTATTCCCAAGTACGCGTTTATTCGTAACGACAGGCCCAACTCCGACGGTTTCAGCGGCACTGCAATTTATTACAAAAGAGGATTCCATTGCTGTCCTCTCCCTACCCCTCCTCTCCTCAACATGGAAGCCACTGTGTGTAGATTGGCTATGACTGGTCATCCGACCATCATCATAGCTTCAATCTACATACCTAGTGGCACCAGATCAATCTGCAGCGACTTTGAGGCCATTCTCGCCCTCGGCCATTCAGTCATTATGTTCGGAGACTTTAACTCCAAACATACTGACTGGACGTGCCTTTCAACCAACACCAGCGGTATCGCTCTCCTCGACATCACAAACTCACTCGACTTAGATGTCATCTCTCCCATCACTCCCACTCACTATCCCGACAACCCAAACCACTCTCCTGACATATTCGATTTTGCAATTGTCAAGCGAATCAACCTCGACCTCAGGTCTATCGAACCGCTCGATGACCTAGGCTCTGACCACCGCCCCGTCTCTCTCGTGCTAGGACCGCCTAACGATAACGTCACCTCTCCTAAGACCTTCACCAATTGGAAAGGCTTTAAAAATACGTTAGTTTCAGCCTTAGAGGCCCCGAACTCTCCGCTCGCGATTTCGCCCGATCAAATTGATAGTCCGGATATAATAGATTCGTTAGTCAATTTTCTCACTGATGCTATAAACTCAGCCATCAGTGACAACGAAAGGCCCGAGCCTTACGCGTAGACACCGCCTCTCACGTTCCTCCTCTCACTCGTCCCGATGGCACTACAGCCTTCGAAGTCGAAGAGAAAGCAGAATGCTTCGCTGACAGCATTGCCGCACAATGCTCGCCCAGCACGCAACCTGCTGATCCCTCACACATCCAGGCGGTGGAGGACGAAGTCCTTCGCAGAGACTCTCTCCCCATCACCGCCGACCCCGTCACAGTCTCTATATAATGACGAAATCTCGCTTCTCATTAGAAATTAAAAGTCCAAAAAGGCTCCGGGTGCGGATGGAATTTCCAACCACGCACTTAAGCACCTGCCTCAACAGGTGCTTACCTTGTTAGCTGTTATATTCAATGCCTGCTTCGACCATAGCTACTTTCCAAAAGGTTGGAAAAAAGCGACAGTCATAGGCATTCCCAAGCCGGGTAAACCTCTGAATATCCCGGCTAATCACAGACCCATCAGCCTCCTCAAGGCCATGTCTAAACTTCTCGAGAGAGTCATACTCGCTCGAATGCGGACCCATCTGTTTCCGTCGGATGGCGCTCCCCTCATTATTCCCCATCAGTTCGGCTTTCGCGCTAAGCACTCCTTCCCTCAGCAAGTCCATCGAATCGTCGAGTACATACTTGACGGTTTCTATCCACGTCGTTATAAAACAGTCGCGGTTTTCTTTGACGTAGCCTAGGCTTTCGTTAAAGTCTGGAACAGCGGTCTCGTTTATAAACTCTACAAAATAGGCTTACCGGATCGCCTAGTCAGGTTAATCGCGTCATTTCTCAAAGACCGTACGTTTCGATTTAAACATGAAGGCACGCTTTCCGCGCCTCGTCCCATAAAGGCTGGAGTCCCTCAACGCTCAGTTCTCGCCCCTCTGTTGTACACCGTGTACACCAACGACATTCCCATCCCGCCGAAAGGCGTCGAACTCGCCCTCTTTGCTGACGACACCGCACTCTATACCAAAGGCCACAGAGTTCCGCACTGTATAACCAGACTCCAAAAGGCCGTAAACGCCCTTGGTGTATGGTTTCAAAAATAGCGCATCGATGTGAACCCTGAAAAGAGTTCTACGATGCGCTTCGACCACAAACGCCGTCGTCCCGTTGGCGATCCCCACGTTCGAATGTTAGGCATTCCCATCCCCTGGAAGCGCAGTACCAAATACTTAGGCGTCACGTTAGATCCGACGCTTTCTTTCAAGCCTCCGAAACCCATCCCAATCCTCTAGTTCGTGATTCAGCCGGATATCCTACTCCTGTCTTAGATTCGAAGTTCAAAGTCGCTAGGCCTAGGAACGCCCTAGCGTACTCTTCCACCAGACTGTCAGCCGATCTCGAAGCCCTTCTGGCCGCAAATTCTAATTCTAACGTAAATTCTAATTCTAACGTAAATCCTAATTCTAACGTAAATCCGAATTAATCCAATTTTATTTTTCAATTTTTAATTTATTTACTTTTCATTTTGAGCACTTTCAGTGCTATGTATTCACCTTCGGTGCTTTGAGCACCTTCAGTGCTATGTAAATACCAGCGTGTGACTCCTTCTGGGCCCCGCTACCGCGGCCTCTTTTTCCAATTGGCCGTCGCTCAGATGAAGGCTGAGTGGCAAAAAATTGCACGAGCCGACAGGGGGTTTTTAGTGGGTAGTGGTTCTGGTAGGTGTCGAAACGAGGCCCGTAACCTGGATCGCGCGCGCCAGTGTTAGCATCAGAGCATTTTTTATCCTCCTGCCCTTCCCGTGGAGGGGAACAAAAAAAAAACATTATTTTGTAGGTTTCAGATAGGCTTAGCGTTGAGAAAAACGAAACAGTGGTAGCAGAGTTTATTTTGCGTAGATCTCGTCTGGGGCGGCACTGCAGTCCTTCCTTATTTAACCGCCGTTATAATCAAGTTCACGTGGTTGTGTTCCGGTTAAAAGGAACGAACAGCCGGTGTAGTTTCTAGAACAAAGACCATTCCTACTCAAGCCTACGGTCAGCAACGCATAATTAATCGGTGAACAATAAAGAACAATATAGTTTATTAATTAGATCTACCGTTCATGGTGTCTATGGGCAAGGATACCACTTACGTGAATCGGGTGCTCGTTTACCGGCTACGAAACAATTAAAAAAATAACTTCGTATAGTATATATTATTATAAAAAATATTTCAGTAAGAGTATTTATTTGGCACTTGGCCATTTTTCTGGACCTCCGGCTGGATTGACGTTCTTTAGCCTAAAAGGTTAAGTACCTAAAAGGGATCGTTGAAAATCCAGAATAGTCGGAAACAATTTTTTCTCAGTTTTCTAAGATATTGTTTACAGAGTTACACCTTGTTTTACTGCATTCAAAATATACTGGCCTCTTAATTTAAAGTGCTTCGTCATACTTGAAGAAAGGGTTTTCTATAAAAACGTTGTTTTATTGAGCATCAAACCAAATGAGCGTATATAACAACTAGGAATGCTCTTATTATATTTATACAAAAATGTATCATTTTGTTTGGCCATTCTATATAAATTATATTCGCTACGGACACATCAATACATTGTTTACGTCAACACGCCTAAACATACATACATACGCACCATGAACTTTTCTTAAGTTTTTAACTACAATATACCAAAAGCTGTGTTGAAATTATTAATCACATACCTATGGCATTATTTTGTGTTGGAAAATGTTTAATATGAGGCCTCAACAAAGGCATATACGAACAACTTTTTAAGCGATAATTTATCAAATAAGCAATACATTCTGGCTATTAGATAATGGTTGATGGATTGGTACATCAGATTGTTCGTATATATATTTACAAATTTACGAAAACAACTTAAGCATGACCTTAACCTTGTTGTAGATACACTATAAATCACCGACATCAAAATAATCACGTTTTTCTATCATTGAACAAACCTTACAATAATAGTTTTAATACAGCGAGTTTTCGTTGTAATAATAGTATTACATTAATAAAAACTACTACTATATACTATAGTAGTACTACTACTATATACTACTATAGATACTTTTTTTATATAATGTTAAATTGTGGTATGTTCGCCTATGGAATGGGTGATTTTTATTCAGGATTCATTATTTTAATTAGTTATACCATACATTACGCGTCTTATATCGGCAGCTAATAACTAACAGCGTTACAGCTGCAGTTCGTGTTTGCGCAGATACAATCACATGCAAAAGTGATTTAAAACCTTAGCCACCTATATTTCGTGTTCTACGTTGCGAATCGCAGCAATATCAGAGACGTCAAGATATGTGACGCGTGTGGATAGTTCAAGTCATATGTGACAATGATGTACTGATTGTATACGCACACCAAAGCGACGAAAACACGGTTTGACAAGATGGCGGCTGACACACACACAAAGTTAAGTTGCATATTCACAGGCACACGTAAACACAGGGCCGCGTTCACAAATGAGTTGAACCATCTACTACACTATACTAGAGGTACGACGCCGTTCAGTCCGGCGGAATTTCAGGATGAAATAATGACTTTGTTACTTCTAGATAAAGTACCTTTATGTGTGAATAGCTTTTGAATTTGTTTTTTTTTTCGAGTTTATCCTTTTTATATAAACATGCAAATAAATTAATATTTTCTCTTCAATAACATTTAAACAAAGTTCACAAAATTAATACTGGATAAATACAAATCAAAAAACATGGTTAACACAACCTATATTCGTAATAGAATTAGGCAATTAAACTTTAAATAAACGCTGACAAATTAATCTAAAATTAAAATAAATGAAACTGAAGCTTAATCTTCACTCATATTATGGTTATTTGTATAAGATAAAATATCTACAATAATAAATTTTTCTTTGATGGTATAATTTAGGTACTTACGTAAACAGACTTACATAAGTATAATAAACTAAAGCAATAAAGGTATTCTTACTAGATTTAAAACATTTTTAATATGTATAACTTCAACACTAGCTACATCTTTAGGTACGTACTAAGTAAGTAGCCTACACCCTACACCCTTTAGATACCAAATAAAGGTGCATATCTTTTGTTCCGGTCGTTAATGATATTTCTCTTGGTTCGCATCTCCACTGGAGCACAACGTGACTTCTCGTGTAAACATAATGCGGGTAGTCACATATGTGGATGCAGTACAGCAAAACATAACCTACAGCTACGTGACGATTTTGTTTCACAAAGAGTTGCTAGGCGAAAAATACACGTGTATTTGCATTTAATGTTATTTAATCTATGTTATTTTTTATTTTAATAAAATATTGATGATAAATTGGGTACGATTATTTAACAGATCAAAGGGTATTCAAATTATTTATGCAATACTAGTAACTTTAGGTTACTATAGATTTATGAGAAGTTTTGATTTTGGAGTAAGTCGTTTGAAAAATGGGCTATGACATTTTGTTGTATTTTTCTTTTTACAATTTATTCGTCTCAATGATGCTAAAAATAGAAAATAATGATGGAAGAAAACAGAAAATAAAAAATGCCATTATCCGAATGTTTGTTTTCACCGTAAATATTTAGTAGATTGATTAGTAGGTTAATAACAAGCCCCCGGGGTATTGCAAAGATCACATTAGCATTAGAATATAATCAAATTAATAAAACCATAGATAATAAAGGTATAATTATGCAAAATTACTTGCTACACTGAATACTAGCTGATGAAAATAGGTCTATGGGCGGTGAACATTTTATATAAGGAATATAGAGTACAGAGAGATCTACTTTATAACCTCTCTTCAATAGATCGAATATTATTTGTTGTAATAAAATAAAATATTCGAAGGGACTTTGCCTGGCATTAAGTTTTCGTTACTAATATTAGATACTTAATTTAAACCTTTGTTATTTATGCATTTTGTCAAAATGACAAGATCTTAGAGGTAGCGCTTGTGTACAAAATCTGAAATTGGCTACAATTAAGAAAAAACACATTCATAAAAGTTGCTTGTTAGCTATCCACAACGGCATTGTTTGATCCATTTAGAATCGTCTATTATTTCAATAAAATAAAATTATGATGACTATGCATCATTTTCTGCAGTAAGCGCCATGTCATAATTAAATTGCGTGCAAAGTAGGTACACTCAATAAAGTATAAGCAGGTATAAATAAATCAAATTGACTACTTCGTAAAGTACAATGCCTGACACCTGTCACTTACGTCACATGTCAGGTCATGTGATATTCAAAAACAAGGCAAAGTATTTTTTATCACACCACTATAAAGGACAATTAACAGCAATCCGTTATTAGATTAATTAATAAAAGAACATTACTTTTCGTAGATTTAGCGAGCTGATAATGTTATTTCTGGTTGATAACAATCGTTGTTGTATAATTTGAAAGATTTTTGGCGATTTTTTAATTCAATTAGGTTCAGAGGGAACTACTTTTACCAAATATTCTTAAGATTATATTATTCAGTTTTCGTTCCAAATGGTCTTCATTTGAGAAAAGATTGAGTGTGAAATCAGCTATTTGTCTCCACTGAATAGTTCTTGGACATGTGACTTTCTCCTTTTTATCGTTATTTATTAGTAGACGAGGTGGATACATTTTCATAAAAAAATACGAATTTAGACAGAAATAATGTGTACCATACCTATTTAAATTTCTGGACAACATTGCAGATCTTTTGATTATTTCCTTTAAACAAATCACTAAGTCCGACTTTATGTTATAAAGCTCATTAAACAAAATCTCTTTAACTAGAAATAAGTCAAAGAAACGTTTCTCAAGTCGAATTGCATAACTTGCACAGGAGCGAAACGCCTAGTGAGCAAAAAAAATCGGCCGAACACAAAATGATGATTCTGATGACGAGCAATTTATAGTTTCCATATCTTATTTATTAAGCACAATGTGTTACTTAGCCCGTTGAGCTAAACGTGTTTCAGTTATCGAATTACTTTATCAAATTTAATTAAAAACGTTTTTTATTTATTTATTTTTTGTAGTTTTTGAGTGGACAATGAAGTTGAAGAGAAGTGTGTCATGTTGCATCAATGGAAATTCGTTCTGCATTAAGTATTCGACGAAAATTATACCGCAGGTGTGTTTGGATTTAAATATTATGCGCATGCGACTGGTTCCGTGGTTGATTTGACCTCGTTCAACCTAGCATACTTAGGTGCATAGGTTCGAAAGTACAACTAAAGATAATTGTCATTTGTATTAAGGAGGCGTGCATTTTTTATCGGAATCTTCTGTGGTGCTTATAAGCTATAATTTATGTTCCGTTGTTCTACTAACTACATAGTTTTTATAACAAAATATATTTATGTTTTATGAAAGGTACTGAATGCATTGAAATGTTACTGAAAAATAATAATGTTAATTAATAATGTTGCTGTAACGAACTTTTATGTAACCGGTAAAAGTTAAACCATAGGGAAACTACACTTATATGAATAATTTAATAGAGAAAAATGAATTAAAAAAAAACATTTATTAAGGTATGCGCCTTATAATTAATCAAGCTGTAAAAAAATAAAGAGAGTTTGAAATATTTCCAAACATAGCGTAAACTTAAATTCTACCCAACAGTAAGTTATAGTAAGAGGAAATTTACCCTTATAAGTAAAATACTTACCTCGCTATGTATGGTTTTAATCAGCCTCGTTTTATCCTTTAATTGAGTTACTACTTAATTAATAAATACTTCAAACGTTCCTAATCAATACGTTTTATTACAAAAATCGTAATAACCCTGGATAATTATAAAACTACTTTCTAAATAAAGCTTGGCGTCTAGAACAGCTTTTGCCGATGACTATGCGTCGACGCGTCGCACCTACATTTTGACGACGTCTAGCCGCGCCTCAGCGACGCATGATGCGCGCAAGTAGCTCGATCAATCGGGTGTGGGCAGATTGACAACGGTTTCAGAGGTTCTTTCAAATCTTGTACTAGTTAATAGTGATATATAGGGTCTGGATTAATCCAGGCATTCCAGCTGGTTTCATGTGACTCGTTACATATTCTTAGAATATGTGCTCTATTTTAGGAAGAACTTAAACTAGGTACGAGTGATCATAATAAATCTTACACTGCAGTTTTTGAAAAAATTATATAAATGAAATACTAGAATCCCATCATCGCCAGTAAAACATGCAAGGAAGTATATTTGTTGCAGCTATATTCGGACACCATCATTTCTTTTTTTTTTTTGATAGTATACCATATCATTTCTAGTTCCCTATAAATAATTGTTTACAAGCTTACAAACGTTTACTAAACCACAAAGTATTGAAAGTCACATTACACGAGGAAGTTACGCGTAAGTAATATTATTTCCTGTTGTGCTAGTATTTGTTCTCATGTATTTTCCTCATAAAAGGAAAACTTAATTAAAACAATTGTTTGCCACTACCATATTATTGATTTATTTCAAAAATTACGATTTATTTTTATGTACAAGAAGATTTATTAAAAGTGGTTTCGTTTCTTTAAATCATCGGCACAAAGCTACTTAACCTCGTAAAACCCTATTTAGTAAGATGTCCGTGGCGCAATTAAACTCACTGAATAAAATTTATCCGTAAATACAAAAAAAAATAACAATAAATTAACTGACGATTTAACTACCTAGCTATTTTATAACAGATAGAATTTTAGAATCTATGAGTGCATTTCTACAGGTACGAAAATTATGGTACTCGTCACTTTCGTCACCTTCGAAATGCACATTAAATAATCCACGGAGGTTCTTCATCAATCTTTACCGTTCATAAAAAAAACATTCTAAAATTAAATTCAAGAACGAGTCGCTAGTCATCCATCCACACCTTCTTCTATTTTGAAAAGGCGCCAATGATGCACCTATCAGAGTCATCTGCCGGAGACAGTTGAAAATAACCTGTCTCTTCGTTTGATCATCCTCACAGGATTTACACCCTCCACTTTACGTCTTATTAATAATTAACGATTTATTTGTTTATTTGCGCCCTGTTGCTTGGTTTGTTTATTTGTTCGATTTTCTAAGTGCAATACGATTGGCGAGATTATAAGATTTATGGAATCCTGGCGGTTCCTTATGTAAAGTGTTATCTATTGCCTTTTGTGTTTTCAATCGAAATTTAAATGTAAATAATGAATGGAAAAAGGAGTTTATGTATATTTTTTGCATTCAAAGTTGTGATGGTATACCTAATGAGCTATGAAAAGGTATGAGCAAATGTAATCGATGTTGATGAAAACGTTTTAACACCTACGACCATAATCAATTAATATACAATAAGAGGTCTTATTGTACCCGAATTAAAATCTATATGAATTAACAAGATTAAAAATGAAGAAAGCATACACATTTATTATATAAGCAGATATTCAATGATGTTTCATGTTAAGATAAAGCACAAACGTGTGGGAAAATCCCCAACTCCTATAAAATCAAGATGTTCACAAAATATTTTATTTTTTGTATGCTCGTTACTTTGCGAACAGATTTCATTCAGTTTAAAAGATCATCTAAGATCCCTATTCGCCTAAGTATAAAGAAAATAATTACGTATACCAAATAAACATTAACATAAATATTAACGCAAAATTATTTACCTAAAATATTTTGCCCGTTCGCTGGCTTTTAGAAAAATCAAATAAGTTTCAATAATAAAAATATTTCTCAAACCATAACAAATTGAAACTACGCATATCTCAAACTAATGGAAAAACTTTTTCGATAAAAACTATAATCGTTTTTTTTATCTCTATAACAAACCCTTTTGAAAGGGGGTGTCGCGTATTGCGACGCAATACTCCACAGTTGTATAGACACAGTAGGTACATGTACTTTGTCCAACCCAAAGATGCACAAAGACACCATACTTATTATAAGGAGGATTGAAGTTTTGTAAACATGCTAAGTGATTTGAAGAAATTTGTTGCTATTGGAGTGACTCAGTTTGGTGACACACTTACCAAGATTTTGTAATATAAGTGAATATCACGCGGCTTTTTGTTTTAGGGCTCTACATCAAACAATAACAAGGATTCATTTAATAATTAAAAAATAATTGCTTATTACAATAATTAAATTAAAAGCAATATAATTAAGCTGTGCTATCATGAAAATTCGTGTAAATTTAAATAAATATTTTTCACAAAAAATGTGTAGAAAACAATTTTACTCTCGGCTCTACAATTACAAAAATGCGTATTTTTTTCATCGAATACCAATAATACAAATACCTACAGATTGTTAACTTCGGGGAAACTTGCATTATAGTACTAAAATATTGTAAATACTGTATGATCCAAAAACATGTATTATACTAAACAAGTTAATCTTAGCTCTACATCATTTAAAACATGTATAGAGCGTAACAATAAAGCGTCTTTACCAAAAATATACAAGTGCAAAAACGACTAAAACAAATAATGAATGAATCGTCATTGGTGTACAAAAACTACTTTGATATCGCTATCACTTTCCTCTAATTCGCCATGTGTATGGAGTGACAGAGATAGAGGGGTTTGCGCGCGGGAGGAAGCGTGAGTTGATAAAAACTAAAGAGTACGCCTTGAAAATTCAGTTTGAAAAGAAACGTGCGTGCGGATGTACGAGCATGTTCCATTCCCTGCTACCGCTATGATTCGATGTTAAAATGTGACAGAAACCTTTGGAACAGTGCATTCGATATTCAATTATTTGATATCGCAGTCTGTGCCCAGTAATTTAAAAAAAAGTGCTCGTTTTAATACCCGCGTAAACTTCTGACGTGGAAGCAAGACGCTTCCAATTTTAAATTTATTGCGACTAAAAAGCGAATGAACGAAAACTTTACCGGTAATATTTGTGAATTAACTGATGTAGATGGTTTGGCTATCAAATTATTTAAGAACGCACGTGACCGTGGAAATTTCTAGATAGCGTAAAGATTCGGATACTTCATAGTACCTATTTGTTTCGTTTCGTCTAGTGTTGCACGTGCGATTTGTGATCGTCATTGAAGTATGGTTGTTGCGAAGGTTGATAACATGGCCTCCTACTCATTTAGCGGAAAACCAAAAATGTTCTACCCCAAGAAGGTAAGCTTTAACTTATAAAAACAATGAAATTCTGACTTCCTTTGTACCCATTGTATTAAAAGATAATATTTACATATACTTGCTAACCGTAACGGAGAAGTATTCGGTTATAATCGCAGTTTAAAAACTTGAATATCTGTTTGACCTTACTCAAATTGTACCGAATTTTAAGAACCTTAACAAAAAAGGCATGTCTGATAAAAATAAAACCTGTACAGGGCACAACAAATTTAGGTGTAGATTTTGAATAATTCTTATTACATAAATTGAATTTGAGTTTATATCGAGTATTTCCCATATTTATTCATCTATGAATATTTTCCTAACTGAACCAGTTCATAAACTAACTTGTGATTCTTTACAATTTTTATAATTATTCTTGTTTTGTTGATAATGTTAATTATTAAAATCGTATAATTGTACTGTGCGTGGTTTACTCTACTACTAAAACTCTAGCAAATTAAGCGTAGGTATTATGTAGATGTTATCAACCAAAATTAATGCAAGTTAAAAATAATAACTCAAACAATTGCTTTTTAAACTTGAAAATTTTTGTTGATTGTTATATTTAAACTTAAACTTAGGTACATAAAAAACCTTTTTAGCTATATTGAATGAAACTTGTACATACATAGTTATGTTTATATGGTTTAAAGAGCTAATGTTTATTTCAACACCTGAATAAATTGGACCGTAATGTTTCATGCTTATTTTCAAAAATGATAACCAGGGAAAGCCCAACCAAGCACAGGCACAAGCACAATAGATTTCGGCAACTTACGACGAATATGCACGGACGTAATAGTTACTTATGGTTCATAGTCTTACTAGTTACCAAGTGAAATGTTAAATAAAAATAACAAATAACAAATAATTTCGGATGTTTAAGCTCAAGTTCCTTTATCCCTCACATAGGTTAAGGGTATCAAACATAATGTTGCACAAATAAACAAGCAGTTTTGACCCATAAAGCTGTTAGAATTAAAGATACATAGAAGTTTGCTAACTTCCTTTGATATGCCGCAGGTTAGCGATAATACTAAATGGACATTACAACAACACAACGCTTTATAGTTTCATATTAATTGTGGGCATCAAATTAATGATTTTTCTTAAATATAGGTCATGGTTAGTATGATAGGAATCAAAGGACGGACCCTAATGATCGCAGATCCCTCGATCGATAAATGTTAAGTGAAACAGATTGCTGTTGTCGTTAAGGTGTAATGTTACAAAAGGACTATGATGGATCATTATCTGTTGTGGTAAATATGATGGATATGACAGATTCAAATTGTCCTCTGTCCTGTTTTGATAATAAAACTTGTACTACTCATTGCGACTTGGGCTCAATACGTACTTTACAAAAAGGTTTACCCTTTCATTGTTAATTCATCTTCATAAGAAACAGATCTCTACCCGCTTAGGTAAAGTTAAACAATTTTTTTACTTCAATTACGATTGCAACTTTGCTTAAAAACGTTACTTTCAGTTAATAAGTTTATAATAATCAATATAAATACTAAGGCTTAGCAGACAAAACAGATATCAAGTCATAACTAGTGGCCTCGCGAAATACGTATTGTTCTTATCGTAGATTTCGCGAAGTTTTTAAATCAATCTTGTCAAATATGAAATTAACAAACAGCTATAATTATTATCAAGACTATTTCTTTAAAAAATGAGTCCTCAAACGCCCCTCTTGATTTTGAGGAACTGAACCAATATACGATAAAAAAAAATTAAAAGTCATAGTGACAAATAAAATATGGCAAATATTACCTAAAATATTTGATTTGATTTTAATTTATTATTTTATTACAAAATCTATGAAATGAATAATATAGTTGTTATACCAAGGTGCGTTATTTGCGATAAAAATTATTTATCTGTATATCGTTTAGTAACCTAACGTCACCGGAAACGGATAATCATAGACAATTGAATTTCGTGCAAAATATAATAAGATACAAAAAAGTATATTTTACTTTGATTTCATGTAAATTACTTGGTTTCAACTATGTTATATTTTTGTGTGTGATCTTTTACTAAACCCATTCACAGGAGCCTGTAGATTTAAATATAGGATAAAATATAACAGTATTTTCATAAACACTTGTTTATAGATTATTACAACAACTCGTACATCTTTACTATGGAAGTAATCGTGAGAGACTCACCTGATAAACTGATACGAATAAAATTGAGATATCTAAGACGGTATAAAGTTTTACGGAAAAAGTAACATATGTGATGAAGCAAGCGTTTAAGGAATATTTTCATTTTTTACAATGGATTACAATTGTAGAACCCACGAATATTGTTAGGCAATAAAAACAAATAATAGGAAACTGTATAGAAAATAAAGGTGTGACTGGGCTTATTCCTGTTACTTATATTAAAAAAACTCTTATCGACTTGACAAATAGTTAGAAAGTCCCAGAAACCTGGATAATATGATTTATATATTACCAGCGCGGGCGCACGAGTCAACTTAAGACCGTTATTTAAACTCTTGCGCATGCCAGACATTCCAATTTCAAATATGAACCCCGCATTCTGGAATGCACTGACCAGTATTTTGCAGGCATCCCTGTATCGAAAGTATCTTTTTTTACTTTTTTCGTCATAAAAATTACTTAAGCCTCTTTTTGTTGTCTTTTTTGTATGGAATCTTGATAAACGTATATGCATAATAAATTTCTTTTACTTCGTGTACGGAATTTGAGGAGCTTAATAGGTATTGCGTTAAAAAAAAATGCTTTTTTGGGCTTTTACAATTAGTTTCTTTGTATATCTCTTTAACATAAAGAGACTCTGTAAGTTTATTTTGAAAAAAATACCCAGAAGTTTTTTGCCAGTTCTTCTTCACGAAGGTTTTCCGAACTGGTGGTAGAGTCATGTTTTGTTTGACTTCAATGAGAACAAGTAATTGTCAATGTTGAGAAATAAATATTTGAATTTGAACTTCAAAACATAGTTCATATTAATTGGAATAGTACAAAATACTTTTAAAAATGTAAATGGGGAATCCTTTGTCTGATCTGATGATTTAGTAAAACAATAATGTAAACAGAGCATTTTATGCAACTCAATTCAGAGCACCAAAAAAAGTAATACACTTGGCAGCATTGTATTCTAAGTTCAAACTTCTCCGAGGAAATGACTGCTACCGAAAATAGTGTTTCCGTTCATCCAAGTGTTAAGTAGGAAGTGGGAGTGAGATAGCACTCCCGTTCTTGACTTCCGCCCGCCTACAGACCAGACTGCTTTATTGACCGCTTTGACAATTGGACCGGTAATCAACGTGTTAAATTATATTTGCCTGAGTTTAATAGGGTTCCTTTTACAAGAAAATATGCAAAAGTAAGCATTGATAGAGTGGGATTCATTTCTTTTCACCATTGCATCGCTCTTAATTACAATAGATACAACACATTGACAGAAAGCAGATTACTTTGACTTGCAATGTACGAAAACTATTACCTACTACTAGTCTTATACATGTCTTACTATATGTACCTAGTCTTTCCATATCAAGGAAATATAAAGTGCAAATAAAAAATCAAGGACGGTTTCTTGAAGTAAAAAATTTCACACGGAAAGACAGAAGTCGAGGCTCCAGCGCGGTACGACAGTGAAGTATGAGTAATGCACTATCTCTATTAATTATTAACAATTAAATTTTTGATTTTTAAATATTTACCGTCTGACTGCAGCCGGAGAGGCCTTAAAAGACGTGGACGCCGATTACTGCCAACCTAATTGTAATTACACCAGTTTTCATAGCTTCCAGCAAAAACTGGGTTAGATTACCTCGTATGTATGAATCCTACAAAACTATCTATATTAATCTTAGCTATGTTGCTTGTATAATTACAGTAAAAATTACCAGTTAGTTGAAATTAATGTGAAATTTGACTACAACTGGGTATCATTTTACATTCAAGCCTTTTATATCTTTGGATGAGAATCAAAAATGAAAAGATAGCCGATTTTGTGATATCTCCGTACAATACAATGGATCATCACTGTCTTTTACATTCTCAAATTTACATTATCCTTAACAACATTTAGTCAAACAAAGCATAAGGAACTGCAACTTAAAATAATGTTATTAAAACATTACAAAAAATACCTATTCTTAGCTTCTGGAGTTATGATAATATGCGACAACAATATTGACACTCGTATAACCGCGTATGTACATTATTTGTACTATTATTGTAGTAATTACGCGTAAACAGATACTCAAAAGTGATTTATATGAAAACAGTAAAACATAATTTTTTGTATCTTATTATATTTTACACGAAATTCGATTGTCTATGATTATCCGTTTCCGGTGACGTCAGGTTACTAAACGATTTACAGATAAATAATTTGTATCGCAAATAACGCACGCACCTTGGTATAAAAACTATATTATTCAAATATTTTAGGTAATATTTGCTACATTTTATTAGTCACTAAAAAAATTGGCGGCAATGTGTTCGTCATTATCATATGCATAATACGTGGACGATAATAAGTGATAGTAGTGTATTTTGTAATCCTTGATTGTCATTCGATATGACACTTTATCTAGAGTTCATTTAATAATTCTGAGTTTTCATCATCTTGGAGTACCTCATATTCTGTCCTTGAGTGCCAACTTATCGTCTTAACAGTAGTTAAATTGCTAACACTAAACATTTTATTATTATTGTACCCTGTAGATAAATTAGATTACCACGTTCAGGTTTTTCCATTAGTAGTTTTTCTTAGTTTTCAAATCAAGGTCACAGACAAATAAAAATAGGTTTATTTTCATAGCTTAAATATGATGAGTAAATCATAAAATATAAAGTATTTGGGGAGAATATACCTAATCTAATCAAACTTCGTAGCTCGTGCAAAACAAAAATTGTATAATGCCTACAAAACAAAAAAAACATTAGTTATTTACACAATAATTTTATGAAAACTGCAAAAATACTTATTCGCATACATATTATCTACACTTCCTGGAACAAAAAGAGACTCATGCAATGCAAACAAAGATATCTTAAAGATTATTAAACATAGTCGCCCCACGTAAATACAAGTAACTGTTCATATGACCAAATGGGGAGTACGCCCTACTCAAATGGATTCCGAGAATATTAAGACTTTCCTGGTTTTATCGCATATTTTAGCAAAGAAATGTATTTTGCCTCATTTTAAATTTTTTGCATAATTTTTGCTAAGATTGTTTTCTTGAAGTTATAAAAGTTAAGAAATATTAATCGTCCTTTTTGTCTGCAATGTAGTAAATAATTAGTTTAATAATTCCCCCAATATCTGAACAAATAAGAACAATCAGTTATACAATCAGAGTATACAGGTCAAGATATTATGATTCTAAATGTAACTTTAATTAAATACGTAAAAAAAATTTCGAAATATTCAATAAACGCAAAGGTTATTCGCATTTTAAACCGGTCCTTAGCAAACCTCCGCAGACAGCTTGTTTCCAAATTTAAAATCCTTCGTGCACCAAAATGGCCGAGGCAGTTATTAAACTCCAATCATACAAAATTGATAATTTGGTTATTCTTTTAGTATGCAAGAATTATGCAAAATATATGTTACGTAAAATAAATTCTGAATTTATTGATTCTGATTATCTTTACGAGTTAGGATGGATTGTAGAACTGCAAATTGCAAAATTTTATTTCAGCGTCCTTGTTAGTACTCGTGTACGTATACTGTCTGTCAATTTGTTGTTGAACTGATGCTGGATTTAACCAAACAATCAATCAGCAATATTAACCATAGATTTTTAAACTTGACTATCATAAATTTTCTATTATTTTTATATAACTTTAAAACCTTTAAGCTGCTATACAAAATCGGGCCGCACGAGACCAGGGATTTAGATCTTGGGCCTATGTCCGACAGTGGACATCTTTGGACTGCAGCAACGCGTATGCTTTGAACAAATACAATTCTTAAAACATTATTACTCATACATATAATATAAATTTGTGGATAAAATGATTAAAAAATATTTAACCGTACCCAAAATTCAGACAGAATTCGACCTAGAGATTCTCGATTATCAATCGAGTGCTCTAACCATTAAACTTCTAAGTTATTATATAGAACTCAGGACTACGAGGCATAGTGAAACGATAACCAGTATAAGTATAAAAGCCAAAACATGTATACAACTATTATGACCAGAATAAAATGTTGGCATGAATAATTAAACGTAATAATTGTCTACGAGATATCACTACCAACAGGTAAACGAACCTGGGACGACTGACTCACTGAGAATTCAAGTATGACTCATGAACATAATAAACACTACTATGATATCCATAATTAGAGCTGATTTAGATGAAAACTGTATTATCTTAGCTGAGTTATTTTAATTTGTATATACATTGTATATGTATATATTTTTAATTTAGATGTTACAAACTTTTTTAATAAAAAAAATTGGGTTCTATAATACAGATCTCGGTCTAGCATGGAATCCAGACGTCAGACATTAATACAGCCTAACACAAAGTAATCTAAATGTCGATTAGTATATAAGGTTTCTTCTTTCCTTCTTCTATTTCAAAATTTTCTAAAATATGCATTTTATTGTCTATTATTAAATGCCAACTAAATTATTATTATATTACTATTATTGTTTCGAGTTAGGGCAGCGTAAACCTTATATTTCAATTATAGAATTTAAATATAACTATACATACTAAGTAACGCCTCAAAGAGTTGCATCTGAAGCAGATTTTTCTCAGTTGATTATTTAACTACGAGTATATTCTTTCTCGAACGTCTAATATGTTCTAGTTCTAACTATCCTGGTTCCAGTAGATTCACCACGGGTTAGGAACGATTCACTCGAAATTGTTATCTTTGAATTTTGTCATTTACTTTTACCTATATTATTGACATATTTGTTATTAAAATATCATTTAGCGTCTAAGTTATTGTGCAAAAGAATAAAAGATTAACTGTCAAGTGAATATTCCGAAATCGATATTCAAATATGAGTGATAATCTATTGAACAACATTATGTTACTATAAACAGCAAGATTTTAAAGTAACTAGAAACCTTTTTTCACTAGTATCAACGCTATCCTCTTAAGATTAAGACAATTGATAAAAATTGTATAAAATATTACTTCATACAAAATATCCTTATTTGGACATCGGTATTCACCAACCGGATATTACTCTTACAATACTTACTGTACTATCTGTACTCTCAAACGAATGATAAGATATCTTGTTTCTTATTTGTACATAATTTAAAGAATGTTTTTATTTGTTATTTCTAGGTACGTTCAGAGGAATCCCTGCTTTCACCAGAAAAATCTTCAAAATCTGCACGATGGGTATGTACCTTTGCACCTTCTTGATTCTAAATCATGGCCAAAGAGCAAGCTAATACTTTCACATAAATTGAATCTAAATTTTCCTATGATAAAGTGAACTGCTATAAAATAATACAATTTTGCTTCTTTAAGTATTAGGTTTGCTTCAAAATTAGCCCTTTAGGGGTCTTAACGGTGATGGGTATTTATGTCTTGTTTTCTAAGTTTTTGCATGTTAAGCATAGTATTGGCGCATGAAAGCTTGGCATTTTAACGAAACAGACTTATTGCAAAAGAGAGTCTCTGATTGAAGCCTCAATTGCCCTCAGCTGCTTTTCACTCTTATTTAAATCTTCATTTTAATTCCATAAATGTATCTTAACGAAATAGTAACTTTGGCGACACAATAAATAAATATATTAATATCAGCAACAATTATTCTCAAATTGATATAAACGTAAAAAGTTCAAGTTAGATTATAATAAATAAAATAATATACAAAATATTGACTTCATATATTATGATATCAAAGTTGGTCAAGGTGTTGTTTTAAAAGATATTCTTCCTAAACAATTGTAACAAGTGTTTTTATATACATATTACATGGTACGTTGTTATTAGAACGACCTACCTACCACAAGGAATTAATACCATTCGCAACTGAAGTCTCTAACAAAGATTCTATTCCCAAACCCACACAAAGTGCATAACCTGAACGATATTGCATTATACAGGAATAAATTCTTCAAACAACAGAATAAACAGAACATAAAATTCAACATCGTAATGACACGTTGGTTCTAGACAAATAATTTTGTCATTACCATACGCAAAGTGGATCATTTGTCAGTTAAACGCAAAACGCCTTTTGTTTGTCGCTATGTCGGCTAATTGCTGGCTTACAGTGTAGGCCAGGCTTTAGTCGAGCGGATGTTTCTTTAGAATTGCGTAATGCCTAATGCCCTGTGACAAGAAGATTTCGTGTGTCAAACCTGTAATCGTGCTTGTGGTGTTTTGGTGTTTGCTGGATTTGAACTGACTTAGGTTCGAATTTTAAATGAGACATCAATTTTGGAACCTAGATAAATATTATCTTCATTTGAAATGTTGTTCCTTAATGGTATATCCTAGAGAAACGGTGTCGTGTCAGAGAATATCAATTACCGAGTTTTTTTTAAATAATAAATTTTTCACAATAAACGGATTGTCGTAAACATGTTTTGTAAAAACTTGTTTGGTAACATTGAGATTTTTGGAAATTTAATGACATAGCTAGCTAGGTCTTTTTTATCCTTAACAACGTGCAAAACTTAGGATAACTGATTGAAAGCGTAGTAAATAAATCGCTATAATATGAGGATAAAATAGATTTTCAGAAAGTACAACGAATATGGACACTAATTTTATTAAGAGGAACCACTCTCTAAACAAACCAATATATATATCCTACCTAATCGTTTTATAATATGAGAAAATAAACCGTCTAAACCTTCTTTTTAACACAAATATATCGTTTGAACACTTTGCATATGACTCAGACATATTTGAAATCTACACGCATGATAATTAATTATGAATATAGAAATATTATTTATCGCTTTCGGAATGTTTTATCAAAGGAATGTTAAATTAACTTAATAGATAAGCAAGGAAATTAGTAAATACAAAATTCCAGAATGAATAAACGCATTTTATTGCATAGTCAATTATACATTGTTTAGATAAACCGGCAAAGTTCTATGCAGGTATTATCTTGTGGGCTCATATGATTAATCAATAAAGATATAAAAAACAGAAGAAGATAAATATGACAGAAATAATATATATAAAACATTGTTCACATGTTGTTCAAATGATACCTACCTATTTGTATTTATTGAAATTTCTTTTCATTTGGTTGTCTTATTTCGTATACAGTAATAATTAGCGAGCACAAACAAAGAAAAAAAATCTTGAATCAATAATGGCATAACGATGTTTGCCGCTATGGTAGTTTTACCGAGTGCACAGCAACTCGGTAACCAGTGGCGGCAATCGGACCCAGTTGCCGGTTGCCTGCAACTGACCGTAGCCTTCAGTTGAAACTGTCTTTGTTCCAGTAATAGCACTGGCTGTTCCTTCCCTCTGACTGGAACACAACCACGTAAACATGATTATAAGGGTGGGCTCTAGTACCGCCCCAGACGAGATTTAACAAAGAAATTACTACCACCAATAAACATGGTCGCGACGCTGCTGAGTAAAGCCTGCCAAGTTCACTCATTAAACTGTACCAATAAAAAAGTTATTTTATGATCCTAACATTCATTAAACAGCCGTCGTCAAATGTTACTTACGCGCTTCTAATACTTTAAAACTATGCTTCAAATCTAAATTAATTAGGCATAATCTTACGAGTGCCCGAGTAGTCATTTTATGTCTCTGAGTGAAAATAAATTGAAATTGAATTTTCATTACATTTCGGAAGCTTGATTTTGATTGTTACACGAATTATCAATATAGAACTTAAATATATTTACCATACGTACATATTAACATCATTATTTCTGTGTGCAATTTTTACTGACCTACACCTACAAACATTTCACTCCAAGCTGTATTTTATTCAATCGTGTAGATACCTATAGTACTCTATACTTACACACTATTATTATAAAGACATACGATTTGTTTGTTTGTGTGTTTGTTTATATGTAATCGATAAACATTGAAACTATTGTACCGGTTTTAAACATTTACACCAAAAGTAATTCCATATTTAACCACCATTATAATGGGTGACATCCAAATCCAAAAACTTTGTGGTATATAAATCTTCGTGAATGGCACTCACTACAATGACCATTATTTAGAAGTAACAAAGGATATATTCTATCCCGAAATTCCGGTGGGATGAAAATACACAGGGACCTCTTGTTAGAAATAATCTCCCTGTTAGTTAGTTGATAAGTGAAGATTACAGATGAATTGTGACCAGCAGGTCACATTCTTCTTCGAAAAAGAAGCATTTTTTTGAAGCCTGTAAAAATCTATGTTTTGTTATCGAGACAAATAAAATACTAACAGCACAAACATCTACCTACACTTCCGAATCACCAATCAACACACTATCCTACTATTTAAGAAAGTCTAACAAAAGGTGTAACAGGATGTTCTGTGTGTCTGTCTGCGCATGACTCATAAGCGCGCGCGCAGGCAGTATCGGTTATTATGTATGACGCGGCCTCTCGTCACACAACCTTATCGACGTATAGTAACCCAACTATTATACTATTTATTTACAGCACCAGTAATACCATAAATGAATAGTATAATAGTTGGGTTTATTAGATTTAAATGATATAAAATGTGATAAGGTGGAAAGTCTGTGTATCCTGTTTTTGATAGTGAAATGTGTGTAATATGAGGTAACAAAATGACGCATCTACTAACTAATAAGTCAAGCAGACACAACTTTGAAATTACCTAGGAATATTTTATTTTTTATAGAAATTTACTAGGAAGAGTTTCAATACGCGGTATTTCGGAAAGCCATGAACAATAAATCTTAAGGAAATCAGTTATTGTACCTATACTAAGTTGAATAAATGAGTTCTACCAAATCATCAGCTATTTAATTTCTAAGTTTTGTAACTCTAGAATTGTAACTTCCAATAGATGAACAGATTCTAATTGAACAAATTAATAAATGTACGTATTTAAAAGACATCTAGGAAAACTATATGCACGTATTATTATTAGTTTACAATGGCGAATCCATGAATCTTGACATCTCCAAAAAACTGTTGACCAACGCTAACTTACGTAACACATCGGTGCAAAGTTATGTTAAAATTGCAGTCCGCGAGCAGCTTATTAACATGACTCATGCCAATCAACTCGAACGCTTCCAAAGGATATCCGGGAAAATAACATTTGCTTAAGATGATCACCATAGTATGACGTCGTTTGTTGTATCCGTTATGCACTGATTAATTTCATATGATGCAGAGTTGTGCCTCAGGGTTAAGGAAAATTGAAAGATTTTGTGTTCAGTCACTTTGGTTTTATTTTTGCATCTTTCACTTAAACGTTTAATGTTGTAAATAGGAGAGATCAATTATTTTTTTATAAATGGACTCTAAAATTACTGACATTATCATTGCACTAGCATAAAATTTAGGCTAGTACTTGAAACCGCCGCAAATTACATATCTAATTATAAATGTGAAGTTATTAAAGTATTTTATCTAATAAATAATCTAAACTTTTTACAAGAAAACACAATATTAGATCCTGTCTACAAAAGATGACTAACGACCCAATCGATTTCAAAAAAATCGATTATTCAAGAAATGTTCTTTATCAAAATATTTCTAGGCAATATCAATCAATAATACTTTATCAAAGATGACACAATTTCCCTTAATTGAACAGTTTATAAACACTACACACGATAATGCTCGATTTATGAATGAACCAAGTCATTTGGTTAGTTATGCAGTTTCACTAACGCAGGGAAATCGCTGGCTCTTTGGAGAATTGCAGTTTTAAATGACTCAACTCACTCTTTACATTACCTATTTAAATTTTATATGTTCTTGTAAACTAAACGATGATTGAGTTGATTATCATAATAAGCCATTGGAGTATGTTTTTTAAGTTACGTTATAGATCGCATTATAAAACGTGCTATAGGTTTGAATGTTAATAAGTATCTACATACTTCTTCTACTCAATGTGGGCACACTCGCGTTTTTTCCACTGACTGACCACCAACTTGTGGTTTAAATTAATACGAATGAAATTAAATTATGTGATAATTTTCATATATTCTATCTAAATATCTTTTCTTCTTAATTTATAATAATTCATATTAACCTCTTTACTCAAATGTCGCGGCATTCTGACGTGCTCTCTAAGGCTTAGCCTTGACTGTCGGGCGCCCGCATGAAATTTATTCACACAAACAAGGTTGGGTGGATAAATTTCTTACAAAAATTATTCTAACTACCTGCCTGAACGAGGATGTGTTTGTACGACGGCCTCAGGAGAGACTACCCCTGTTGATGAGGTTATTTCTGGTGGTTGGTGTGAATACTTTACGTACAAATAATAAATATAACGTTACAAAAACAGTGGCTTTACCATGATCCAATGAATAACTGCTTCGAGAGGAATTCCGCCAGTAAAACCTCGCAAAAAGCAAGCGAACGTCGCCTAAGCTACTTTCAAGTACTCTCTATCTCTTTCAGCCAACAGCATTGGGTAAATAGCCATTTTTGCTGACCGCATCTCAATTCGCTGCTTGCGTATTTTTCTGTCAGTTAAGTAATACACATACAAGCCTGCAATGGTAATTCCCACATAGCCAGCAAACATGGCAAAACCGCTGAAATACTGCTTGGCAGGTTTTCTTTTGAAAGGAATCGGTTTATAGCCTCCAGGAGGAGGCAAATCTTGTTTCCTTGCTATTTAGGCTTCCATTTTGTACGTAACGAAAGAAAACCCAGCAAGTCAGCGCCTCCACCAACTCGCGTATTTTCCACTCGCGACTGACTACCAACTTGTGCTTTAAATTAATACGAATGAAATTAAATTATGTGATAATTTTCATGTATTTATTTTAAAGATATAAGACGGAGCAAGTCAGAATGTATTGCTTCATTTATCTCTGTTCTGTCAACCATATATTGAAATATCTTTTCTTCTTAATTTACAATAATTCATATTAACCAAAGAGGTTCTCAAATGTCGCGGCATTCTAACGTGCTCTCTAAGGCTTAGCCGTGACGGTACCTAAACTCAAATCAAAACAAACAAACGCACACGAACTCACCCACGTGATTATTCATATTTATCCATGCATCTTAACACATTCATGCGCATATTCACATAAGAACTATTATTTACTTAGGATTTTTATTATAGATTTAAGTGTGTAGACTGAGATTTAAGTGTGTAACACAGTAGGTGCCACTACACACTGAAAGTCAAATTACAGCTAACGCTAGTTTCGTATTTAGCCCACAGGTATTTGTTGGGTTTCATTAAAAAAATAAATATCTTTTTTTTCAATTATTTGAGATACCACAGTATTAAATTAATATACGTACATATTACATTTGTCACGTATCTCAAAAAATAAAGACATAGCACCACTATACCAAGGTTCTCTAAAATATTGTATATCAGTGTAGATCATAATAAACCCTTTAGACTATAAACATTGCAGATATACAATAATCTATACATTTCTGCTGTTGTTGTAGTTAACATGATAATCTGTGCTTATGCCTTCAAGGCCTACTATGCAAAAGAATATGATGAACAAGGAAATGAAATTGTTCCTCATTCTTATCCTCCGGTTCCACTTGAGAAAGACAAAAGTGACAAACTAGCTTTGGACATTCCTATGCACTAAAACAGTATTTTTTACAAATAATAAATGTAATACAATATACATTATGTAAAATAGTAATAAATTGTTTAATAAAATTGAATTGTTTCATTTCTGTAGTGACATGTAGGTAACTAAACCAGCAACAAAATTTTTTTATTTTATTTTAAATTTAATTTATTTTCTTACAAACTTTCAAAGCAAATAATGTTTGAATGAACGAATTACCCACATTGAAAATGCATCGAAAGATAAAATTCGATGTGTGAAGTCTAGAAAGCTATCCTATATATGAAATAAATGACATTAATATCAAAACTATTTCTATTTTGTTGCATCAATTAGATCAACTTTTTTACTATGTGGTGTGTGGTCTGAAAAAACAATATTTAAATCACCACAAATAACGTCTTTGTTTTTCTTACTTAGCCCAGACTTAGCCTATGTATTCTGCTGCTAACCCACAAGTGCACTTCGATGGTGAGGATGGAGGGACACAATTTTATTATAACAATATTCCCTGTCTCAATACATTCTATCTCGCGTATTTTTGACAGGCTATCAATCATAATTACATATATGGTTCTTTATATCTCCATCCTTCATACTAGTAATGGTTAGGTTTACAATACGACTTTTATTCAAACAAATCCATGTCTATAAAGCGTGTGTCGAAATTGAGACGTCCATTACAAATATATTGGACAATACTTATTTAATTAAGTCATCAATCAGTTCTGCCCGCATGTAATCAAGTCAAGTCATTCTATCAGACTACTTCCATATTATTATGAAATACAATATAAAGAGAAATCGAAAACTAAGTTGCCACAGAAAAAGTCTGAAACATGAACTTAAGATACCAGCAGAATACAAATAGGTGACAAAGTATGAATACATATGAAATTTTATTGCAAATGAGAGGAGAAAGTTTTGAAATAGTCTTTATTTTTATAAACATACAATAAAAATTTATTCCATTTTTAATATCAGAGCGTAAAGGAAAATTTGTAATCGCATATGGAACACCCAAGACGAGAGAAGGTTTAGCTTATTCATAAAATTATAAAACATTTAATTCGCTTCGGATATTGAAACTAATCGTGTATCGGCAAACCATAACATGAGGTTTAGGAGTCACTCAAACGCATGACTCAGTTCAACCTTATTTACGACTTTCGAGAAATTATTGAATACTAACCACCGTTAGGTATGATTCCAAATCCTTTGTTTGAATACTCCTTGTACGGTAAGATTAACATGCTTTGTTCTTCAGAAATAATTTTTTTAAACACGTTTATATATTAGGTATTATCTTGATATCGGAACGTTTATTAATGTTTAAAATAATTGGCTTTGTAAGAAACGGGATGTTTTAAAAGTTTTTAGTAGCAATACAACATTTTGCTGGACCTTAGGAATACCTAATTACAAAACAGACAAGAAAAGTGTTATGATTCCCAATTACGATAGACGCAAATTAGAATTAGCATGTCAAGCGCATGTATCTAGCTACCAGGATGCAAAAGCTCAGATCAGAAAAACAACATGGGCAAACTCGATTCAAAAAATCAATATAATATGATAAAGGTAACAAAAGCACAACTTAATGATTGATGTTAAAAATCCATATGGAGTTATAAATACAGACGTTAAGTGACCGATTCGAATGAGATATTTATAGGCGCTTATCAAAGTTTAAACTTTCGGTAGCCAATCACAAAATGTAGACATTAGATTTATAATTATCATAAACGGTGATCGGCTGTTTGATGGTCTTTGGCATTGAAAGGCCGATGACCTATCTAATATGAGAGAGAATGTCTCTCCTAGGCCCTCAGAAGTTTTCACAGTAGAAGTAAGACGCTTATTTTAAATGTTGCAAAGTATTAACACAAATAACAGGTTTAGAGTTGACCTATTTGCATAATATATACCTCTTCACATTACGTGGGTAGGGCAAATCAATAAGGAATCTGATAGTTGGAGTTAAATTGATTCGGAGTATAATAACAGCAGTGAAGAAACTGAAGCTGACGCTTAAAATTTGCAACTTCAAAAACCTGATTGGTCAAAATGCCATTCATAATTTCGGATTTCATATATTTTTTGAAGGCACTGATAAGAGCCGCGTTCAGGCTTATCTGCTAAAAGTTGTCCACGAGGCGGATGCAAAGATTCGTGGGCGAACCCTTCCCCGCGCCGCAGTTTCCTCGCAATTCTAATAATTAGCTCATTGTGGCCAGAAAGTTTGCAAATGGACCGGCTGTTGGCGGCCGGCCGGCAAGCAAGCAGGCAAGCCAGTCTGGCAGTCACGCGGCATGCTCCGCTAAGCGAGCACGTCTCCACCAAGAATCATCCCACGCCGATACACGCGATCCTCTGTGATGCCGATAAGTGAACAGTGTCTGTTGCCAACAACAAACTTTATCGCAATTGTACTCCGACATGTGGATATCAACTACAGATAGACACCTTGCTTTGTGCTAAAAAACTTAGTGCGACAACACAAGGTAAAACGATTATAATAGTTCCAGTAGGTACCTATTTAAACCAAGCACCATTGTGTGGTGGGGCATTAGATACAAATTGTATTGGGTGTGATATAAATTGAGTTTGTATAGTTTTGCTAATTTTGAACCGTAGTTAGGATTCATACATAGGTACAGGACATGGAACATAACACTTTCCGAAGCTTATTTCAAGTGAAGGGTAACATTTCGCACGCTTGTGCTTGAAAGATCCTACGTTCAAAGCATCTGTGTTGCATCTGGTTTGATTTGGGTAAATCGAATGCTGGCGCGAATTTTAGTTAGGTAATTCATAAGTTTATGAATGGTGATTCCGAGTCGCTAGGAAGTAAACAAGGTAAAACCCGCGTTGATACTGCTAATTATTTTTTAGCCAAACATAATTTGAAATAAATAATACCGTTTACCTCTCTCTAGAAACGTACCTATATCCGAGCTATTTGTGTATTAAATTTGAGAATATCACAAACACATACAAAAACGTATAAGAATATACATTTTCTGAAATTAACTAGGAGACTTACAATCAGTTTGTGATAGCTGAAGCGAGTCATTTATGCAACATTAATTCATGATTTTTGTATTCAAAACTTAATCATAAAATATTTTATTATAACTGTAATTTGCAATTATATCGGCTATAAAGATGAGTTTCATATATTATAAACTTCATTTCTCTATGTAGAATTATGCAACAAATGTCTTTGTCTCGCTCCATCACGCACAAATTGTGAACATTAACTGACCTTCGTCAATAATACCTCTCCGGCGGATATGCAACTGCATCTGAATCCGACAATATAAGAAGATCCTTTGACAATTAATTCTAAACCTTATTACGAGGTCTTTACAGCTTTATCTTACAAAAATGATCAGTAAAACGGTTTACGAATGCGCGACGATGCTCAGCTGTGAAAGCTATTCCTAGAACGACTGTGTCTTTACGTGAACAGAACCAAATATTACTTCAGTTTTCCTTGTATAATAAATAAACGAAGTCATAAAACTAGTAAGAGATCGTTTTACTGATGCACTTATTTCCGAGCACAGACAATTATTAATGAAATCCTTACGAGCGACGGTTAAACTTAAAGATTCTGCGTTATATATAAACGCAATCTGCTATAGAATAAAATAAGCTATGCATTTTATTATAGTTCATATAGAAATTATTATAATAGATATATGTGAACCAAATGACAGCGCTAGCAGTACACCTATATTTTATGTAGGTATTTAATTGCAATCTTATTAGAAATATGAACTCTCATTTAAAAAAGTGCTTTGAACAAGATTCACTTTCGTATGTTTTCCGTCTCAATAAATTAAAATAGATCATGAAAATGAATATATACAAACGTCGTTCTTTAAGGATTATCTAATTTCTTTAATTGTTTTGCACTATCGCGGTCATTTAAACTATAATATCTATATATTAAAATATATATATATATATATATATATATATATATATATCTTCTACTGCTATTCTAACCACAACCATTTCCACAACCTTTATTTTCGATTTCGAAGTTTTCCTTTTTTATGTAGCAGAAAAGTAAAATTGAAAACTATTTTCTAAATATTTTAATATAATATATACTCTGATAACCAGAACTAAAACTACAAATCAAACACTTCGTGTGAAATTAAACTAGGACGAATTAACAACACCTAAACAAGCGAGTGGGAACTTCCTTACAATCAAATTGAGTACAATGCTTTTACATCTTTAGATGTTTTTTACATACCTAGTTCCAACATATGTTAGAGAGTTTAAAACAAAACGTGCGGCAGTGTCGGGAACTGTGACTCGTTTTCTAAGAACAGTGATTCATGCTTGAATGGACCTGTTGCGTGTCTACAGACGTAACAGCTTTTGTATCGTTTGGTTACTCATCTTGTTTCGTGAGCAATTGATAGTGTATCAATGAAGTAGTTATAATGAAGACATTTTATATACCGCTATTGACTGCTGCTGAAGTCATTTTGGATCTCACATAACCCATAGTTTTTTTTTAAACAATTGCAAGTCAAAAGAAATAAGTATAAAAGTGAGTAAATTTATAAAAAAATTGTGTAGGTGATTGCGTGATTTGGGTTTTCACAGACAGCAAAATGCTGTGAATTTGTAATTGATGTTAAGCAACTCCAGCAGTAAACAAAAAGTTATAATACTGTGCATTAATTAACTTTATGTAATGTTGGGCGGATCGTTTTAATATTAGTTCTCATTTTGTGTCAAGCCGAATAAAAAGATGTGACTGAAAGTACCGTATTTACACAATTTAAAATAATTTTGCAAATCCAACGTACCAACCTCATAGCAACGATCATAAATATTACGAAAACTTCAAAAACGATTAATTAACAAAGGTGGCGTTTATATATTTTGCAAACTACACTTCAACTTAATTACAATCTACAAACTAAATAAACATGCTTATATAATTGACCTTAATTGATAACAAATGTCATAATGCCGATTCGATCATGACACACCGAGCGCTGTATTGGTGAGGTATCCCGATGACGTTGTGCCGGCCGGCGCGGCGGCGCGGGCGCACGCCGTGACATAAGCGCGTTTGCGTCACTTGCGTCATGCGACTCTAGAACTGCTTCACTGAAACGAGGCGTTAATCACCGATGTCACAAATCAAAGACATCTTATCATTTGCTAGCACTAATGATCACACACAATTGATGGATTGTTGCCGACGCTTCAGAGGTACCCTTTTATCGAGCTCTAGTATTCAGATAAGAGACAGCAAAGTGCCGCGCAGTTTATTAGACATCAATATTGATTCTTCTTATTTTGTATGATAATATTTGATTATTAAGCAAATTTCTTTGAATATCTCTAACTTGATTCTGAATTTTTATTATACATAACCAGATATGGTTATTTTAGAATCGAACAAAACTAATTAGGGACCAGATCAATTCAAAACATCATACACCTTGTTCACATCATCTTAGTTCAGTTCAGTTCAGTAGTACTTCAACTGGACGAGGATTAACTTTAACATCATTTATCTAACTTTACAGTACAGTATAATATGTTTCGTAACGATCAAAATCACAATCAGGAGTATATTATTCCTCAAGCATCATCAAAGACGGCATATCTAATGGAGTTGGCGTGTCTAAACAAAGTTGCGGGCGTGGGCGGACGGCTCATGAATACTCGTGATACTCCACCATGTCCAACTAAACACACTGATTGATTACACAGACCTGTACTGATTTACTATGTACTAGTAGTGTAGTTGGGGAGATTTACTAGCGCTGTAAAATATCTAATCTAGGACGTCCATTTATTGTTTTTGTTAGTAATGAAACAATTTTATAGTTACGCATTGACGATTAGATATCTTGCGCTCGATTCCAAGGACCTAGTGAAATAACAATATTATAAAGAATTTTTGATACATTCGTTAAGCACTTTAAGAACATAATTCATAAGTGGTGAAAGAAAAATAAATGGTATGTACTTTAAAATGCTAATTTACTATTCTTGTTATAACACATATCTTGTCGTTTTCCTCTAGTAATTGATTTATATCATGTTATAGATATTTCTGTTACTGCCCTTGCCAGACACAACTGCTTTCAATAGCATGAATATATACGTAGAATTTCAGTATAATCTATGAACGCATTAGTCATTGGAGAGTCCGGTAATATTATCCATCGGGTATTCGGATCACGAGTGTCAGTGTCGATCATTGTGAGACAGGAATATTGATGGGTTGCCAGTTGCCAGCTGCAGCTGTACCCACGTGAACCAATGTACGGAAGGGGCTTAATGCTCTGCAAAGGTGAACAAACGCAGAGAAAGTTTGCACGATTGATGATGAAAAATAGATTCAATTACTTTTGATAAAACAATTTGTTTCCTGATCAAGATAGTCACCACGATGAAAGTGTAATGTGTAAACCAAAAATGTTCAAAAAAATGTTTAATATACCTCGTTCAAAAAAGTAATAAAAATGCAATAAAAACTGCAAAATAGTAACAAAATTGTCAAAATTCGAAAGTAATCACTTTCTTCTTAGTAATACTCGTGTTAGGTATTTATGTATATTTATCACGACTATTAGTTACTTTGACCTCATTGTAGAGTTCAATAAGTACACTGATTGTCCTCGCACTGAATTTAAAGCACTTTATTATTTCCCAGAACACAATAACTGAGTGGTATAATAAACTGTAGAACAAACAGTCTTATGTACCTATTACTACACGGTATTTCCATGTCAGACGAACAGCAAATCAATTTTAGTAGGCTATAAGTCGTGGTCGCCACATGAAACCGTACTGTTTGGTACTATGTTTTGTATAACAATTTTTATCATACAAAAACTACTAGTAAAATAATTAATAGCTGAGATTCTAAGTTAGAAACACAATTAAAATGCCGTTTATTTTTTGCAATGTGTTTATTTACTTGTCCCTAGAATTATGGAACGTCTCTAACTTTTATTTTTTTTGTCTCACAATTCAAGTCAACGTAGTAAGAGGCTTAAATGTTAATATCTCTTCAGTATCTAGTTACAAGATGGTTTTTTGTAAATCAAATCTTAAGCCACATGGTAATAGTTAAACCAAAAGCTAAACTACAACGGGAATACATCAAGCTTTCAGCGGTTTGCAAAAATGCAACATAGGCCCTTAATCCTACTGCAACTATTCCTAAATAAAACTATGCTTACCTTTAAAAGATTACCAGTCCTATTTTAAATGACCTTTAGCTATACATTGTTTGTTACACTGCTGGTAATAACTTCGTTACTTAAGAATATAATTTACTTAACAATATGTTGCATATCAGTTTCTCAATAAATTTTACGACTGGCAATAATTCAAAAACATAAAATCCGTTATTAACATAAAAAGTTATTCGACCTCACAATATTTATTTAATTTTGATTTTTTATTATACTTGGTTAATGATTAAAACAATTTTACTCTTGTTGAAGTTCTTCTTTTTCTTCATCTTCATCGAGAGTGCGTAAATGCAACTTAACTTCGGCTTTAAAAAGCTATTACGGGTGGACTGAGAGAAAAAGAAGCCGGCTGAAAAAAGATACAGTGCGTGCTAGTAAAATGCCGCAGCTGCTTACATAGTATACATATATATTTTAATTTTCACAAACAGAAACATATTACTAATTGTATATTGTTGATTCCAAAGACATTTAGGACCAGCCTAGTACTGATTACCTTCTTTCTAGTTAATTTTGTTTTAAACTTTATAACGATAAAATATTCGTAGACCAATAAATAAAGAAAAATTATGCAGTTTCGAAGCAAACGTAATCTGCTTAAACATGCTGAATAAATGTGCAATTTCTGAGTACAGCCCAAAATATTGGCTAAAATATCAACAAAATCCTATGAAATCGTTAATTTTGTTCCAGATACCGGAGTTTAACCTTGATGGCGGAAGTCTGAAGCAGAACGGCAGCACCAAGGAACTGGCTTCCGTCATGGAAAAGCTGAAGAAAGGAAACTTGATGCGGCAGAACCAGTCCCTCAACACACAAGTCACCTCCTCCTCACAACAGGTACTGGTTCCTGGATGATAAGAACCCTGCTTAAGCACTTTAGCACTTAAAATATTAGGTTAGCTTATTATTCTTATAGTTACTAACGCTACAACTATTGATCTTCTATAAATAAAATAAAAGGAGTCTATATTAAAATAAACAGTATCATAAATTCTTAATTGTTATAGAAAATAAGATTTCTCGATCTTGAGGTCCCGGGTTCGATCCCCGTGACTACCAAATGTCCCAATGAGTTTTGTACAACTGAAGTACATAAAGCCATCTGCTCTAACGGTGAGGGTGAGGCCATACCTAAGTAATTATTTCGAAGGTACAAGTCTGCCAATCCGCGAAAGGTAAGCGTGGTAGACTTCAATTGCCTAATACCACCCTTTATAGTCAGACCATTTTAATAGATAACATTTGACGTCTGTCAGTTTTATCTTCATAGTGAGGTAACCTGCTTAAAAACATCGATTAAAGTAAATGAATCGGTACGGACTTGAAACGTATGTGAATTTAAAAAATCATTAGGCGAATCCCTGTCCCATTATTATTTTTTCTTTCGTAAATTTAAGGAGCAAAAGACAAGTACATAATATATCAAAAAAATTGCATTTATTCAGTTGAACTATCAGAACTGTTATTAGTATTGTTATCTTCATCACTGCTGTCAGCACTCATTTTCAATAATATTGTCTTATCTCACATCTCGCTCAAAATCTTGTTTTCTTTGTTTTCTCTACGACTTTTCTCCAGTCTTCTGTAGTGACTTCTGCACACGCAGTTTGTAGCAGAGTCATCATTTTAGCTGTACTGAAGGGTGGTTCAGTATTGTTCATGACCCTTTATTTGTGCCCAAATAAGCTCGATGGCGTTATACTGGCAATGGTAGGGAGGCAATCGAATAACTTCGTGTCCATGCTCTAGGGCTAGTTAATCGATTACATAGCTGAGCTTGGACGGCTTAGTTGCTTTTACCAGATTTAACAACTCAACTTCTAAAAAAGTTGAACTTGCATCCAAACCATTTCATACCGATGGGTTTTCTAAGCTGACTAGCAGCTTCTCAAACCACTCTTTAAAAATCTCAAAGTTCTTTTTCTCATGGTAATCACTTGTAGTTTAGAGGCGAATGCAAGGAGGCAGCCTGTAATAAAACCTTGAGAAGCTGATCCCGCGTGACATATAATAAGTCGGGCTCGTTTTCCCGATGGAACTTTTGAGGTGGAGGAATTGGATGATTACCTTTGAATACCTTTTGAGACTGTATGCCTGCAGTGGGATTATTAAGGGTGTCGTGAACCCGAAAAACTCTGTCAATATACCTACCTTCAAGCGTATATAATATATAACAATATTTTTCTAATAGGACCATTGTATAGAGCAGGGTTTCTCAAACTGGGGTACGCGAACTCCTAGGGGTTCGCCATTCGACGATAGGAGGTTCGCGACATGATTTATGCATCGGTGGCTAGACGACTTAAGGTTAAAATTACTCCTAAAATCGACACCATAAGCGCAAAGAAACTAGCCTACCCATCGCAGTAACTCAAAAACCTATTTAATTTTGGTACTGTATTTGTAACCTTTTATTAAAATTATAAAACGTTATTTTCTTTAACAGCCAAGTTTATTACTATCTGTAGGGATACGGTTTAGGGGTTCGCTGTCATATTAAAACTTTAACAAGTGTACGTGGAGCCATAAGTTTTAGAACCTCTATATAGAGTAAATACATATATAGAGGTTCTCAAGTAGATAGTATCTCATGATCAAAACACCATAATATCACGCAGAAGGTTAAACTTACACATCACGCACTGATTTTGTTTCTTCAATATGTCTTTAATATACTATATGTATAGAACAACGCCTTTAAGTATGACATGAATATTATAATAGGTCTTTACCTATGAAACTGCCGTTTTGCCGTACTGGCCATTTCAAATGAAAATATTTTTTTTTGACTGATAATTCTAATTTCAAATTAATTTTATTTGACAAACATGGAATTCTTTTTCTAAAATCGTCATTTGTTTAATAGTTAGTGTTTTGTTTTCAACGCATTCGAACATTTTTCGTCATCATGGATAAGTTAAAAATTCGAGTAATTATGGAGTATGAGTACCGTCGTGGCAGCAAAGCGGCACAAGTGGCACGCAACATCAACGACGTTTACGGAGCGAACACTACAAACGAACGCACCACCCCTTATTGGTTTACCCCCTTCCGTTCTGGAAATTTTGACCTGAAAAATGAACCCCGTGGTCGTCCGAAAACTTTGGTCGACAATGACGAATTAAAGGCAATTGTGGAAGCTGATGAAACTCAATCCACGGCTGAATTAGCAGCAGCTTTCGACGTTAGCATCAAAACAATGTTGGTCCATTTGCGTCAAATTGGCAAGGTAAAAAAGCTTGACAAATGGGTACCCCACGAACTCAATGACCGCCAGCGCGAAGTACGCGTGGAGACGTGCCTTGCACTGCTCAACAGGCATACAAATGAAGGAATTCTGAACCGCATTGTTACTTGTGACGACAAATGGATCCTGTTTGACAATCGTAAGTGCTCAGCAAGTTGGTTGGACCCTGGTTCAGCACCCAAACAATGCCCTAAACGAAAACTTACCCCTAGAAAAGTGATGGTCACTGTTTGGTGGTCTAACGCGGGTGTAATTTATCACAGCTTCTTGCCAAACGGGACAAGCATTACTGCAGATGTGTACTGTGAAGAACTGAACACAATGATGGAGAAGCTCGCAAGTCTCCAACCAGCTTTGGTCAATCGTTCGGCTCCACTGCTCCTGCACGACAACGCGCGACCTCATACAGCACAGCAGACGGTCTCCAAGCTACAAGAGTTGGGGTTGGAAGTTCTCCGTCATCCACCGTACTCACCAGACCTTGCGCTTACAGACTTCTACTTTTTCCAGAATTTGGATAACTTCTTAGCGGGAAAAAAATTCAATACCCGAGAGGCAGTACAAAATGCCTTTGAAGAATTTGTTGCCTGCCGTCCAGCTGATTTCTTCAAGAAAGGCATCAATAAGCTACCAATGCGTTGGCAAAGATGCATTGATTGTATGGGTGATTATTTTGATTAATAGAAATAAAAAATAAATAAAAAAGTTACGCTTCATTTATTTCGTGAAAAACGGCAATTTCATAGGTAAAGACCTAATATATTAAAGCATCTTAGAATAAGTACCTATGTTGTTTTTTTCTGTGGTGTAATACAAAGCTTGTGAGTACTATAATTGATAATTTTAGGAATATATTTTGCACCAGCAAAAACACGATATCAATTTTTAGGTACTTGGATCATAAGTTTTCGCGTTTCCTCAAAATATTTATCAATAAAAATTACATAACTACAACTTAATGCCTATATCTAAGACGACTTCTTACAGTAAATTATATCAATTGTTCCAACAGCTGTACACATCGACACCTGCTGACCTTGAAAAGGTACCGGCTTTTTGGCACTGGTGTGGAACGTACCAAAGATTGCCATCTCAATTTTCAACACCCATGATGTTCAACACTTCAAGATGTTCAGACTTTCTTATTATTAGCCTAAACGTGAAATAATATATTGCTAAAGATTACAATAAATAATATATAATTTATGGTTTCTAACAGACTACCAAATTGCTTGTAAAGACCTAATATCATAATAATTGTTGTATATTAATAAACATGGCACGCAGACTTGAGTTTTAGAACTTCAACAATGATGATGAGGCATAAGTAATCAACGAAAAGTGTAGAGTTTAATAAGCGTATAATAATAACAATAGCGCCATCGAATACCATTAAAATAAATGTCGTTTTGTGGAAATACAGTCGATACGTATGATATTTGTGTTTAAATATAAATATAGGAAACTTATTTCCGTCTCGGCCTCGGCAGGTTCATAAAATTGCCAGTTTATTTTGAAATCAGTGCGAGGTACAGGGAAAATAAAAAACTCATGTGCTTTGATAAACATAACGTTGGGCTTGGAACTTATCTAACATGGAACCAGAACCAAGGTCGAGCACCCATGCATATAATTATATACAGGTCTGGTGCCTACTACTTACAGACTTTACAAGTCTTTGTTCGAAATTTAGCACTTCCAAAACTTAACATTGTGCCTTATTTTTGTGGGGAAATACCTAAAAATACGAACTTGTACCTAATTAATTTACTTTGTCTTTCTTGGAAGCGATCGGGACAGTAATGAATTTATGATGCCGTTAGGAATAATTAAGCTAAATTCGAATCAAGAAGCTGAACTGTTTATGAAGCAATAGCGTCGGACTATAATTTTCATTAAAGCCGCTTTGAAGATAAATACACTCCGAATAAATTTGAATTTGGTATTTAGAACTCATTTGTGTTTCGATATAGCAGGGATGGGCAAAACATTAGATAATTCAACCGTAGATTAGGCCCAGAAATACCAGTCAGTAATTATTGCGGCCACCCGCGGTCTGTTGCTAGTCGACGTGTTTGTTGTCACTGGACTTAAGCCAAAACCATAATGCTATGCATAGTAAGAATTGTAGGACACGGTCGCTGGAAGATATTGCCTTTTACCATTTAGTGGTACTGAAATCCAAATTATTAGGCCATTATTTGAGCAACATATAGCAATAACTAATAAATCATTTTTTTTAAAGCAAGTACCACAAGCTTGTATGGCCATTTTTTATAATATAGGGGCCTACATGACAAGTGGCAAGCAAAGTATGTCGCATGTATTTGGCAAGTCCTATCACGACTTGACAAGATCTCGAATTTTGGGCACGAGGTTCAAGGCTATTGACTGCAGCGCGCCCACGCTTCATGAATCATTCGTTGGTCCTCTCAATCATGGCGCCCATCGCCAAAACATACCAGAGATTTATTCCAAACTGCTTTGTTATTTTTTGTAAGCTATCAAATTATGGTTTATGACACCGAATATAACTTTGAACATTTACAACTTAATCATCTTGTTGGCAATGGGTTTATCATAAAATCGTTTCAAAAGGCACATTTCACTAAATAATAATTTAACAATTTGACAAAAATGGTTGCAGAATATTAATTATTTGTGAAATATTAATATCACATTTAAAATCCGCGTTAAATTAGTATGTAAATGAATGTCAGCTGTCGATACTAATGGCGGTCGAACTATTTTTTCTTAGCAATTCTCGTTACTTAGTTCGAGATGAGCCAAAACGTGACGCCCAAACCTTCCGACTGTAGCATTGGCACTGAACTCCGAAAGTCGCCAGTCTTAGTCTAGAGAACGCCAGTGAACGACAACAGGCACGAAATATGTAATCAGTTTCAAGTTATAACTACTAGTCTTAAATAATTTAGGTAGTGCGTGCTTATGTGGGTTTCGAGAAAACTTTTGTGACTTGTTTTACAAATATGTGATATTACAGATGGTTTCGAGTGCAACATCGAGTAGTACTGCCTCGAGCCAGCGGATGCAAACCTCAACACAGCGACTTCAACACATGACCGCCTCCGAAATGAAGGCGAGCTCCATGAAGTCCGACCTCACAGAGCTCAAAAGCTCCATCAGCGAAATGAAAAACCTGAGCAGTTCATCTACGTTGAACTTTTCACAAAGGTACTTTGATGGACATTGCGGTATCTCAAAGTTGCGTAATTCCCAAGCTTCAATGTTTACCTACTAATGTAATTAACGGGTTTACGATATTTCACATGAAATCAGCACGCCTATTGTCGATTTTGTTCGAAACATACACACCTGAACGTCCTTGGCCCTTAGCCAAAACCAACATGTTGCCTCCATGCTCCCGGTTCAGTTTCTCTCCAACAAACAATAGTAACGGTTCGTTCCACCTTCAGAAAATTATTCACATTACATTTTGCGAAACTCACAGTGTTATAAACTCGCTAACATCTTTCTATTCCAGACTGAGAAACTCGATGGAAAACATTGTTGACCAAGATGATTTGGGTGAAAGACACATTCCCGATATCCGGGACCTTAGTGAGATGAGTGATATGGGTGACATCAACGACATGGGAGAGTTATCTGGCGAAGGGCCTCTAGTCACATTTCCTGAATCGGACACGCCGCCGCCTGTTAGTGATAAGCCATTGTTATCGGCGAGCACGACCTCTGTGGGATCGAACGCCAATGAATTGAAGTATACCGCGGCTCGAGTGTCCTCTGCGAGTTCCACTCGAGTAGTCACAGATGGATTCAGTGCCTCTAGATCGGCAGCCAACAGTGCAAGGATGCGATGTATCCAGCAAGGAGACATGCAGTACGCTGAAAGAAGTGCTGCTGGAGCCTCACACAGATTACTGCAAGCTGAAGGTCTACATGCAGAGAAAAATGCAGCTTATCTTCAAGTAAGTTTCTTTTTTCATCTCACTTTATTAGTTTTACTGATTATGTGCAGAAAATTATTTTTATTTAGGAAAGTAATTAATTATTTAGCTGTAATAATATGCATGACTATTTAAATAGATCTAACAACGTTTTTCACAGTCATAGCAAAAAACTTTTTATCAGCTATACCACTGATACAGCTGACCGCATTACGATAATCAAAAAAACATGCGTTCTAAACAACTCTCAACGATGTAAACAACATTTAGTAGTTTACATTCTATCCATGATTCCTTAGTCGGTTTTATCGACCGAGGGTCAATAAGTCGGTCGTGTAGTTAGCGCGGAGACGTCAGACAGGCGCGCCGAAGGACGTGACCTCGTGTACTGGTGGATCGATATCCTCCAACGCGACTTCAGACTGCTACGGCATTTCAGTACGGTGTGATTCCTTGTGACGATAAGAAGCTCTAATCGTAAAAAGCACATTTTATAATATTTGTCTTTACGAATTCATAGTTTTCTTTTAATTTGCATAGGTACAACTTGTTTATTCTTATTATGGGTCAACCATTACTGCAAGCATTCTTTTTGTACAGTTAAATCAGTGAAAAGGCTATTGGAAATGGTTCAAAATCGAAGCTATCAAAAAAAGTATGCAGCTTTGTTGATAAGTTTTGATAAATGACGTCAGTAATAAATGATGTCTGGGTGTCTGTCAGTATGGGCTGGCAGGATGCTGGGAGGATCTCTGGGTGCTGTGAGCTCATCGCTTATCGCTCAGTCGCGCGCGAGCACACGCGGAAGTCGCTCACTGCGCGTGCGCAAACACTCTGATAAATATAGACGCGGAATGTCTTCGAGTGGATCGGCCCCTTGGCCGGTTCATAGAAACGTCCTCGCACGATACCAACACACCCAATCCCCGGTGAGATTCAAAATCGGGACAATCCTGTTAAATTTACAAACATGACATTTCAAAATAACCTTAAAAATAGTCCAAAACCCACTATATATTATTGGCCTACATCCAACGTAAGATTTGAAACTATTTTCCAATATAAAAGTGACCGTCTTGTGGATAGGACTTGTGTTTGTGCAATGTCTTCAAAACGACGCTTAAGGCCTAAACTGCGTATCGCCATAGCTGTAACTATCAAATATTTGTTTAATATCATGTACCTGCCTACCTGTATAGTGTTGTATGAAAGTCGATATTTAGAACAGTGATCATTATCTTTATGAGTGTCGTATATGAAAATATGTGACTTATATCTAAACGGTCCTGATTCGTGTTGTGATCTAGAAGTGTAAATCTAAACGTCTAAGTATACATTTTTGGTTTTTAGGAGCAGCGATCATTAAAAGCTGGAGAAGTATCGGCACAAGAGGCCAGCAACATGTCTGCTTCGAGTTCAAGACTGCAAACCGAGGCCTTCAGCGCTGAGAAAAAAGCCATGGCTTCGGCGCAAGCGAGGCAAACTGTCACTTCAAGCGGAATGTTTAGCCATAAAGAACATTCTAGTGTTGCGCACTCAAACATGACAATTAGCAGTAAAAATCTGTCTACAAAATCGACCCTGCTTTCTTCACAGGTAAGTTGGAATAATTTTATGGATGACACATTGCTAATCTTTTAATTGTCACTTTATTACTGTTATTTTAAAGTGAAGTTAAAGTATGAACTAAATTACAGTAAACGATTTGTTATCTTGATGTTTTTTAATCAGAAAGTGACTTAACTATTTATGAAACAATCGTTAATGGTTAAACAAACATCGTCGTAACGTAGGTGTGAAAACTACCAAAATCTAAACGGAATCACGTTTTTATAATTTCAGATGAGTCAACTATCGAACGGGCCCATTAAGCCAGGCGACGAAGATTTATCAAATCTGACTTTCGAAGACTTAGACAAACTTAACGCCAACTCAAATCAAAAAGACGTAGACATGGCCATTCAAAAGTATTCAAGCCGCATGAATGCATTCATCACTGCTATTAAAAATAACAAGATGGATATGAAAAACGCCTCTGTACATTTTAATAAACTTAACGATATTCTTAGAAAAGCTTGGGCGGTACCTTCGTATGGTCATGAATTAGGCTACTCATTATGTAACGCCTTGAGAGTGTCTGGAGGGTTGGATATTCTTATGGAAAATTGTTTAGAGAGCAGTAACCCTGAACTACAGTTCTCCTCGGCTAAATTACTTGAACAGTGTCTTACAACAGAAAACAGAGCGCATGTTGTCGAAAATGGACTCGAGAAAGTTGTCAACGTAGCTTGCGTCTGTACAAAACATGCAAACTCTGTGGACCATTCTAGAATTGGAACCGGCATTTTAGAACATTTGTTCAAACACAGTGAAGGAACCTGCAGCGATGTTATCAGACTTGGAGGCTTAGATGCTGTATTATTTGAATGTCGGAAGAACGACGTAGAAACCCTTAGGCATTGTGCCACCGCTCTCGCTAATTTATCTTTATACGGTGGAGCTGAAAACCAGGAGGCGATGATCAAAAGAAAAGTGCCGATGTGGCTTTTCCCGTTAGCCTTCCATAACGACGACAACATCAAGTATTACGCTTGTTTAGCTATTGCAGTATTAGTTGCGAACAAAGAAATAGAAGCGGCCGTATTAAAATCTGGCACTTTAGACTTGGTAGAGCCCTTTGTAACAACGCACAATCCTTCAGAGTTTGCGAGATCAAATTTAGCACACGCGCACGGTCAAAGCAAAAACTGGCTGCAAAGACTTGTTCCTGTGTTGAGTTCGAAACGAGAGGAAGCTCGAAACTTAGCAGCTTTCCACTTCTGCATGGAGGCTGGTATAAAGAAGCAGCAAGGGAATACTGAAATATTCAAAGAGATCGGTGCAATTGAGTCGTTAAAGAAAGTCGCGAGTTGTCCCAACGCAGTAGCTTCCAAATATGCTGCTCAAGCTTTAAGACTGATCGGGGAAGAAGTGCCTCACAAGCTGTCTCAGCAAGTTCCTTTATGGTCAATTGAAGATGTACGAGAATGGGTGAAGCAAATAGGGTTTGCAGAATACGCTACGAATTTTTATGAAAGCAGGGTTGATGGTGATTTATTGTTACAAATCTCAGAAATTAATCTTAAAGAAGACATAGGCCTGCAAAATGGAATCAAACGGAAACGGTAATAACCAAATACGATACTTCTGTAAACCTAATATTCATTTGGATAAAAATATTTATGTTCTGATTATATTTTTCAGATTTACAAGAGAATTACAGCAGTTAAAGAAAATGGCAGACTACAGTTCAAGAGACACTGGTAATTTAAATCACTTTCTGCAAAGCATTAACCAGGAGTACACTATTTACACATATTCCATGCTAAATGCTGGAGTTGATAAAGAATCCATTCGTGGACTGTCAGATGAACTATTGGAAACCGAGTGTAGAATTTCTAATAGCATTCATAGGAAACAGATTTTGAGTGCAATCCGTGGTAAGTTATTTATATCCCTACATACATTTTTAGTTCAATTTAGTAATCCAGAAAGGGTGGTAATTTTTTCTCAATACTTAACACAATGAAATCGAATATGTAAACAAAAAGAGAAATAGAATATCTGTATGATAATTGTAAACACTAAAATAAGAACTTACATTAAACTTATCCGAGAGTTTTCTTTCTAAAAAAAACTAAAGATTAAGTTACCTATCTTCGTACCTTAAATTTTAACTTTCGTTTACGCAAAACACCAAATGGAACAAGATGTACTGTCCCAAAATAACCTACATACCTACTATGTTTACATTTCGCTGATTTACGACCATAGACCAATTCATATACAACTAATTATAGATCAAACAAACGTAACCCGACGAAACTTCATTTCCAGCCTACGAAAGTACATTGCCAATACAGGGGGAAGAAAACAACGAGAAGAATCTGGACGTGTTCATAAGTTACAGGAGATCGAATGGTTCGCAACTGGCAAGTTTATTGAAGGTCCATTTGCATTTGAGAGGGTTTTCTGTGTTCATTGACGTCGAGAGACTCGAAGCGGGGAAATTTGACAATAATCTGCTGCAAAGTATACGTCAGGCGAAACATTTTCTTTTGGTGTTGACTCCTGGGGCGTTGGACCGCTGTAAACAGGATAATGAGCAGAAGGATTGGGTGCATAGGGTGAGTGAGCTTTTTCTGACGTTTTATTAGTTAATTAGATTTGATATTTGTTTTAAAGTTAGTGTAGATTTAAAAACCTTTATAATAAAAGACTTTAATAGCTACATAAATGCACTTCAGAAAGAAGATTTATTTAGTATTAATAATTTTTTTTGATATACCTACACATGAGTCTTCAAATGATTTAAATTTTTCTGTTGGTGCTTTTAATGTTTTGGTCTATTAAGGTTTTTAGTCATGTTCAATGATTTTTAAAATACCTTCATATCATTAAATTTAATATGGAGCATTGTTGAGGTAGTTTCTCGAAATTACACGTACCCTAAAACTAACAGGAAAATCTAAAATATTACAGGAAATAGTCGCAGCCCTAGAATCGCAATGCAACATAGTGCCCATAACGGACAACTTCGAATGGCCCGAACCCGAAGATCTCCCAGATGACATGAGAGCCATCTGCCATTTCAACGGAGTTAGATGGATCCACGATTACCAGGACGCTTGCGTGGAGAAGTTGGAAAGGTAAGGGATTAAATTTTTTTATTACATAGCTGGCAAACGAACACGCGGTCCACTCAATGATCAATGATCACGGACGCTGTTAATCGAAGATGTTTTATTCATTGATATTGCTTCTGTTGACTATTTCGGAATACCGGTTAATGACGTGTTGGCGACCGTAGACTTCAGTTGGAATTGGTTTTAGTTCTCGTCTTGCTCTGGCTGTTCCGTCCCTTCAACCGGAACGCAGCGACGTGAACTTGGTTATTATGGCGGCTACAATAGGAAATCTGTTGTACCGCCCCAGACAAGAACTTCACAGAAGCAACTCTACTACTACGAGTGTTAGTTTTTTGAAGTAAATTACTTGTGGTTAAGCAGATAAAGCGCGTAACAAACAATTTTAATGTAAAAATTTACTTTTTAATAATAGAGTATCTCAATTTTACATCTTAGTTAAATGGAAAGCATATTTAACTAATTAATTATATATTAACTAGGCAGAAATCGTCAAATCTTTGACACTTACCTATATGGTCTTTGATATTTTTGTACTTTAAAACTGATATATTAAGGTTTCTGCAAAGTCCAAAGCACTGCCTATTGTTTAAGGCAACGGTCAAAAAATTGTTTTCATTTCCCTAACGACTTGCTTTGTGTTAAGTTTGAAAATGTTGTAAAAAAAGGTTCACTTCCCGTAACACATTCAAATAATTATTATTATTCGCTCGTGTTGGCAAAGGGAATACGAAAATTCCCTACATAAAGAAGATTGTTATTTTGTATCCCAGAAACAGTCCACCTCACGCCAAAAAGTCAATTCCAGCTAGTACTCGTTTAATTATTTTCTTTACACATACATTATAACCTTTAAATTTGCAGTTTTCTCCGAGGGAAATCAAACTTGCCATCCCGCGAAGGTCTAAGAGGTCGCGACGTTCAGACCCCGAGCACCGCCGCCATCGGCCGCGGACCTCCGAACTACCAACGAATGGCCTCTTGCGAAAGTCGGGGCAGCGATAAGAACGACTGACTAGACCCTGTGCACATTCTGCCTCCTATTAGGTAAGAAAAACATTCATAGATAGCAAATAAGATAATGTTTATTTGACAATAAATACCTAACACAAAATACACGAAACTGCAAAAAAAAAAACAAATAACGACAAGATGCCGATAAAAATTATATTGAATAGATATAAGATCCATTGTTACTTTATTTTGCAGTTTTTTGCCAGTTCTTCTTCATGGAGAACTCTCCGAACTGGTGGTAGACGTCAATATGAACAAACAATTTTCAACATTGAAAAATAAATATATGAATTTGCTCATGATAGCAGACACATACTTGCCAAATAATTTCTAAGGGATCTAGTTTACTCACTATGTTTTCCTTCGCCGTTAGAGCACTCGGCTGAAACTTCCATAGTTGTAAAATCATTTGCATATTTGGCTCTCACCTAGATCGAACCCGGTCGCTTTCTGTATGACAATAATATCCACAAATTGATTTTTTTTTAATACAATTAGTCATTTGTATGTAGATATAGCTAAAACATAACTTAGATACGATATTTTAATTAACCCACAATACAAGCGCTGTATACCTACTTACTTCTAGTTACAACTTGTAAGTATATCCAACCCAAGCACTTACTTATTCATAGGACAAAGTCAGTAAATAGTATCAATCAATCATAAACTAAAAACAGTGTCATTAAAATATATTTTCTAAGCTAAATAACTTTGGTACTTATGTAATTTTTTTGTATAATATACCTTACACAAAAATATTGCAATCTATTGCATGGTAACTGTATTTTGTACATGACATAATTTAAAAGGCGTAGTTGAAGCTTAGAGAAATTGAAAGTATGCGTCATCTGCATTAATTAATTCCATACTACTTAAATATATTTTAACTTCATGAAACAAATATCTTCTCTATGTTATATAACATTTTAGGTGTCTACATAATTTATGTATCAATGTGTATATTTGTAGGTAGTTACTTGTAATTTATTATTGTAATTTAAAAAGCAATGTAATGTAATTAATATAAAACTATTGTTTTTTTACTTTACAGACCACGACGTAGTCGCCAGGCATCCTTAGAAAAAGCTTCTAGAACCACTTCACAAAGCTGCGACCAGCTTTCAAGTACCAGCACATCCAAAACTGCTTCCCCTGAAAAATCACTATACAGCTTGCCAGAGAGACTGTTAGAAAGCTCCGGTAGTGAGAACTCAAGACGGTGTAAGAGCTGCGAAGGGATCCTGGAAGCGGATGAAGACAAGCCGGTCCGAACACCTCTGGACGCCGCCACGCAAACTAAAAGAAAGAAAAACTTCATGGACAGATGCGTTAACAAAGTGAGACTGTTCTAGTGCGGTGACGCGAACGTTCCTAAACAGAATGTGCACGGTTCCATCCATTGGACTCTATGTGAATATTCTAAAGTACAAATGTGTCCACAACTGTGTAAATATTATGTGTATGACCATATTTAAATTGTGTAAATTGATGACTAATACATATAAATTTTAGATGTAAAACAAATTCGTTATTTTATTAGTCTGTACAGCATGACCTTTTACATGTAGGTATGTGAAATTTTAATTTAACCATTTGAGCTTTTGTATGAAGTTGTTAGCTGTAAATTTAATGAAATCATAATTTTGTAATCTCAATGAGTATGTTACCCACGGGAACTAAGACAGGAGGGTGGTACCCGGCCGTGTTTGCAGAAACATAGCGCGAGGTGACATCCCGGCCAGTTTGCTATTCGTTGTAGTATGGCAAATTGCTTGCGAGTTCAGCAGTAATGCATTATGTATCTCTCTATCACTTCACTCTCTATACAATTTAAAAAGGAGATTTTAAACAATGTTTAAATTATTATTAGGTCATTCTTGCCAATAACGTATGTTATAAAATGGAGTAATATTTTCGAATGATTTGATACCGTAGATCTTTTTTAAACTACCTATTCTGTGTGAATTATTCTTTGTGAAAATCACTCGAAATTGTTAAAGTAAATTTCATGACATTTGTATACCTGCTTACTCTTTCTACTGCACTTTATTTTAAAATTACGTTTAATTTTAATATTGAAACTGTACAAATTTAGAAAACTGTCATGATTTTAATAGTGATCATGAGTTAACCATGTTTACCTAAATATTATACAATACTTATAGAGTACCACAAAAATTTATATATTTATGTTTTAGTTCTATGATGAAATAAAATCTTAAAATACTGAACTTGGTTTCTTTTTCCCATTAAAACCAATATCTAATTCACACAAACCTAATGCAGTTGCTACAACACAATAAGTTTTGAATTAGAATCCACATGTCTGTTGCCAGCTATTTTTTGTTCTAAACTTATCTTTTGTTGCAACAGAGGTTTATCTGGAATTGAATTCTGAACCTAGTTTGGGATTAGGTACAGCGGCCTAATTGTGTAACTTCAACACCTATCAGGATCCCTTTGAATTGACAGTTGAAGCATATAAACTTCCTTCACGCTACAGATATTTCACACATGATGGCGAAAGCGAAAAAGACGCTTTTTGAATGAATGATTTCATCTTTTTGACATAAAATTGGAATTGTGTATCTTATATGATGGTCTGAAATTCTTTTGAACGTTATTGGCAAATAATTTCTACAATCTATCAGCAATTACGAGTTTATTTTTCAATTTTTTCTTTAAAATAAAGAACATATGTATATGTTCCACACGTCAAAGAGTCGTCTATTTAAATATGTGCATCATGTTTGATTATTTTACCTCCAACATGGCAATAGCTATTTTGCAGCCCTTCCAATGTTTTTTGAGGAGTATTATTCATATACAACCTATTTGAAGAAAAATAAAGATTTAATGTGAAAACGAAAGTTTATAGAATACAAATTAGCGGAAAAAGACCTTGAAAAGCCCGACACAAGCAAGCTTGGGTCCATATAATTAGACTTCTCTATTAATCAAGAAATCATGTGCCCTAAGAACAATCTCGTTTGGAACAGCTATAAACTGCAATTCAGAACAGAGAACATCAATATTAACACTATTTAAAGCTCCAGCAACATCAAAGTAAACGGACATTAAATAGTTCTCTATGTTTGAAGTGTTTTTAATATCCAGCTGTAATTGGCAAATACTATTACGAGCCGACATTTCCTTACGAAACCTAAATTGATAAGCAGGTAAAATATTATTTTACTCTTCTTATAATTCCAATTGTTGCTTTAACAACTGTTCAGACTTTTCCAACGCAGGATGTAAGATGTGGAATATCATTGTTCAGCCATAGATTGTACTTTCCAAAAATCAAACACTCCTTTTTCAGAGTTTTTCAACAAAATGTAAGGAATACCAAAGCATTGTTCTTGCTTTAATATAAAACTAACAATGATTATCATAATGCTGATTTTGTTCACTAACAGGAGAATTAGGATAATTGTTAATAGTCTGGAGTATTTTTTTTTGTGTGAATGTGTACAATTGCCATACATGGTCTGGCTTAAAGGTGCCCAACATCTTTCACAACATTTTTTATATGGTCTAGGTAAAACAAGGTACTGGAATTATGATGAAATCTCTAATCTTAAAAATAAATAAAAGACATAGTTTTATGCATTTATTCATATATGAGAAGTACATTATCTAATGACTGGGCAGGTGTTACAACATTATTTTCATACCTTGCCCAACCAAGGTACCAAATGATTGTGGCAATGTGTGCTCAGCAACCCAATGTCTTCCGGCCTACCTTGCAGTTACATTAATATTGCTTTATAGCATCTGTATTTTATTAATTTGTTGCACTATGATTATCTAATCATCAAATTAAGAAACAATCCTATTAATTTCAACAATAACATTATTTTATTCCTAACTTGGGCAGCTGAAATCCAGGACAGAAATTCAAGATATCTTTCCCGGAAGGATTATTTTTAAAATTAAATTATGCAGTTTAGAGTTCTGAATAGCTTCTGAGCATTTGTCATTCCACCGAAGAAGTGAAGTTTTTTTGGACTTTCTATGACAAGAACTATTGAGACAAGTATCACAAGCAAGCAAGAAGTTCTTTAAACCTAGATTACAAGCCTCCTTATGAAGAATCCTGATACCGAATACTAAGCCATTCTGAATGTACATTTTTAACCTATATTTTCCAATTTAAATTTAGTGTATGCTATTTATCATATGCTTAACTTTTTACTTTGAAATATTGACAAAATATTAATATTTATAGGAAGATTAAGTGGATCATCATAGACAGACCATCCAAAAGAAAGATTTGTTTGAAGTCAGTTGGAGGGATCATTGAGACACCACAAGAGAGAAACAACTTAACGCACCATACCATTATTAAAAAGGACCAATTCACTATTATCTATTTCCTATTAGCTATATATATAGCTCTACTCTAGAATTAGTAGTATTGCTTCCCCAAGATGTAATAGGTCTTTACCTATGAAACTGCCGTTTTGCCGTACTGGCCATTTCAAATGAAAATATTTTTTTTTTGACTGATAATTCTAATTTCAAATTAATTTTATTTGACAAACATGGAATTCTTTTTCTAAAATCGTCATTTCGTCAATAGTTAGTGTTTTGTTTTCAACGCATTCGAACATTTTTTGTCATCATGGATAAGTTAAAAATTCGAGTAATTATGGAGTATGAGTACCGTCGTGGCAGCAAAGCGGCACAAGCGGCACGCAACATCAACGACGTTTACGGAGCGAACACTACATACGAACGCACCACCCGTTATTGGTTTACCCGCTTCCGTTCTGGAAATTTTGACCTAAAAAATGAACCCCGTGGTCGTCCGAAAACTTTGGTCGACAATGACGAATTAAAGGCAATTGTGGAAGCTGATGAAACTCAATCCACGGCTGAATTAGCAGCAGCTTTCGACGTTAGCATCAAAACAATATTGGTCCATTTGCGTCAAATTGGCAAGGTAAAAAAGCTTGACAAATGGGTACCCCACGAACTCAATGACCGCCAGCGCGAAGTACGCGTGGAGACGTGCCTTGCACTGCTCAGCAGGCATACAAATGAAGGAATTCTGAACCGCATTGTTACTTGTGACGAGAAATGGATCCTGTTTGACAATCGTAAGCGCTCAGCAAGTTGGTTGGACCCTGGTTCAGCACCCAAACAATGCCCTAAACGAAAACTTACCCCTAGAAAAGTGATGGCCACTGTTTGGTGGTCTAACGCGGGTGTAATTCATCACAGCTTCTTGCCAAACGGGACAAGCATTACTGCAGATGTGTACTGTGAAGAACTGAACACAATGATGGAGAAGCTCGCACGTCTCCAACCAGCTTTGGTCAATCGTTCGGCTCCACTGCTCATGCACGACAACGCGCGACCTCATACTGCACAGCAGACGGTCTCCAAGCTACAAGAGTTTGGGTCGGAAGTTCTCTGTCATCCGCCGTACTCACCAGACCTTGCGCCTACAGACTTCTACTTTTTCCAGAATTTGGATAACTTCTTGGCGGGAAAAAAATTCAATACCCGAGAGGCAGTACAAAATGCCTTTGAAGAATTTGTTACCTCCGGTCCAGCTGATTTCTTCAAGAAAGGCATCAATAAGCTACCAATGCGTTGGCAAAGATGCATTGATTGCATGGGTGATTATTTTGATTAATAGAAATAAAAAATATATAACAAATTACGCTTCATTTATTTCGTGAAAAACGGCAATTTCATAGGTAAAGACCTAATATAATGAGCATTAAAATCACATTAACTTAGTTATTGACTTGATAAGAGCATCAAAGTTATGTTTATCAAAGAACAGACAGCAGTTAATGTGGCAATAGAAACTTATGATGCTAATTTCTGACACTAAATTAGCACATTTTTTTGTAAACAGCTGTAATAATCTTATTATGAATTAAAATAGCAACACCATACTGTATATTGCTAATATCTTTTCTTTCAATATTGTAACCTTTTTATTAAAATTATATATATTATAAAATTTTTATTTATATTTAATTTTTTATCAGGCTGTATCCATATTTTGGATATAATTGCAATATGAATGTTATTGTTGTAGGAATTGTGTAACATGAAACTCTTATTGCTTTTTCTGAATGTATATTGTATTCCTTGATTGAAGTTGAATTATGGGCTGAAAAATAAACAATGTATATGTATACTTAATAAGATAAAATGTTCTACTATCCCACGGCACTACATGTATAAAAAATGTGTATTGGCTATTAGATAAAAGTAAAGGTAAGATTTGAATAATAAATAAAACTACCTTTTAGATACTGTTATTTATTTATTCAACACCATCTCTTAATAATATTTCATCTACCAACCATCTGGGGAGCGTTATTAGTTTGATGCTGAGCCCAACCAAAGTACCAAACTAGTGTCATCACATGAGCACAAGTCCCAACTGTACTGTCAAAACTGACTGACTGTCCCTATCAAACAATTACAATAGTAAGCAATTAATTTTTCCATAATTTGTCATCAAGCAATGTCTTACAATTGTTACATAATTTCTGAACAACATAAGTGCTAATATTAAAAACGCTGGATATTTTATTTTATTTTACAAATGTTTGGGAAGCTTACAGCTAAAAAAACACTATATATATAACACAATATATGAAACATAGTTCTTAATTTTACTACTAAGAGTCCTAAAACAAGTTTTTTCTTTTTGCAATGATTTAAATCATTTTCAATCATATTAAATACACTTAAAAAGTTTTGTACTGAAAGTCCTGTTGAGTACTTATAAAGTGTTATTCATTTCTTTAGTGTTTTCAAAATCCAATTCACACTCTTACTGCTCAAAAGAATCAACATCTCCTCCAAATGTGTTGAATTAAATTCATTTAAATAATTCATAATATTCAATTATTCCCAGTTACAGAAAGAACAATGTTCCTAACACAGACATAAATTTTTTGTCACACACAATTTATAATTCACTAAATTGTGATTTTTAAATATTGAGGAACACATAGTCTCAATATTTGTGTAACCTTACACAAAGTAATGATTTGGGGTGTCAGGTGTATGACTGAACTGAGAAGGATTTATTAGCGCACTTGCATCAACCCCTTGAAAAACAACCCGGTCTGGAACTACAGCTTCTTCAACTTCCTTAAATAATTCTGGAGCTTCTTGAATGATATTTCTTTCTTGAGAATTTAACTCACTGGCGTGAGCTCTGCTCCAGCAAGCATTGCTAGCTTGGGCCTTCCTAGGAATCTGTAAAAATTATAAATAAATCAGAAACAATCATAATCTATTTAGTTATATGCAATGTTTATTAGATTGGATACAATTATACCTGACTAGGGTAAATAGCAGCACCTATAACCGCGCTATTTCGGTCGATCAGGAGTTAGCACAACAAAACAACGCACACGAAATCGGAGGAAGATCGTCTGTAGCCCGATTCTTGTTAAAACTAATAGAGTATTACTAAGAATACCAATTATTTCAACAAATAATCCTAAGTTCTTTGCTTTTCTGTATACTTTGTTAATCAAATATCGCAAAACATGTTGTTGATGTTTTATGAAACATTATGTCAGTGACAATCATTATTATTATCTTGCGTTTTGCTATTTAAATTACAGTGATGAAGGTATCAACCTTCAGTCATCTAAAAACAATGTTATTTTAACATGAATCTAGAATAATTTCACATTTTGATATTGTTTTATAAACATATATCGTAATTATAATGATTTAATACAAGTAAAACAGTGGTTTGAATTTATTGAAAATAAACCAACAATTTGGAAAAAACCAAAGCAACAAAACGCAGCTAGCGCAAAATAACTTGACCGTTGTGAAGTGAGCTTCTCCGGGTGTATGCGCACGTACAAGCAATTACAAAATAGTTTCGTGCAACTTTTATTTTGGAATGATTTTCGACTTTTTCGGGCCCGCCGATGCGACGCCGGGTGATGCTTCAGCATGATTAATCCGAACAATAAGAAAAATCTTTAAATTATAACAACAACGAAACTTGACAATGAAATCAACAACTAAACAATGCAATAACAATTTTCCAACCGTAAGTACGAGCAAGAGAGATAGCGACAAGAACAAAAGAGAAGCACTAATGAGTGACTGAATCAATCACTCATTCACTCAGTGTTGTCACATCTAATATTTCCCATGTCTGTAGTCTGGGTAGTGTTTATAAAACCTTTTGCTTTATTTTGACTCAATTTTCAACGAAATAAAACATTTCGTAGTGTTTTATTACAAAAAAAGGATTTCCAAAATGTTACCATAAACGAAAAGCAAAGAATTCACAGTTAAAAATATTTTTTAGCTAAATATTACGGGTAATTCTTACCCAACATTTCGGGTAATCCGATAAAGTAGCAACATTCTGGTAAATTCATTCCCTTCCCCCGCTCTTCATACCACCAATGAGATCTAAAATATGACTACTGCGACGGTTCCCACGCTAACTTCACACCGGTCAAGTTATTTTGCGCGTACTATAACGCTCTATGGCATTCAATATCATTCAATACATCATAAATCCAACAGCGATTGCGATCGTAGAAATTAGACAATTCCGTTGATCACTATCGCAACCACTTTACCTTCGAAAGGGATCATGATAGATGTTGAAGTTAGACAATTAGGCCGCAGACCGTCGCGGCTAGAGCGTTCAATATTATGAGAACGGGCAAACTTAAAATTAAATAAACTTTCAAATTATGTTAGGTTTTAACTTTTCTATTGTTATTTTTGGTTAGTTAACAACTTAATCAATCTTACAAATGATAAAAAAGGAATTTCTTTTATTCAAATTTTCCACCTCGCTGTCTTTGGTGGCTGATTTCAGCGATTAATCGCCTGTGAATTACTACTTTATTATTATTATTATGAAAGCTTAGAGTCTAACGAATTCTCTGAAGCTACTTAGAATCGAAGAAACTACCAGTTTAGATTTAAATACTTAAAATTTAAAATAAAACATTAATTCTCAACTTTAGGTAATTTTTTTAGTAACTTTCATTAAAGTTATGAGGCTGTTTATTTTATGCATAAACAGACAGTTCATAGAGATTTAGAAGCAAAAATGGAAATCCGAAGAAAGAAAGACATTTTTGAAACTGATTCTATCGCAATTTTGTGAAAATTCATAAAAAAAAATCGTAACTCGACATCTATGAAAAATTGTATAACATACATAGGGGTGATTCAGATACGTTTCAACACGAGGCACCTAAAAAAAATTTTTGGACGTCACTTTTCTGGCCACCCTGTATAAAGCAAATTTGGATAAAATTTTTGTCCAAAATTATAAATAATTATAAAATTTTGGCCCGAACCTACACCGAGGACAGTCGGAATCTCCTCGCGTTAGTACCGACTCCTGACTACTTGGTTAGTAGACCGTGTACTACTTAAGAGGCACCTGGATCCTACTCACTGGAACAATCAGCTGGCACTGGGAAGCTTCACCTAGCTGCTTCATAAGTGAGAGTTTCAAGATTTCAATTCAACACTTGAGATGCATGCGGCGCTGTCGGATTAGAGAGTTGGTTTCGCAAATTACTTCTGATATGGAATGTTTTAGGTTTTCTCACAAATTAATGTGGTAAAAAAAAATATTATAAATCAATGTGATATATTATTTATATTGTAGTTTTATAGAATAACGAAAAATTCCTTTCACAATGCCTTAAAAAATAACGCTGAGCAAACACATGAGTGAATGAATGCTGCCATATAATGAAATTTATTCAGGTGTTACGAGTTTTTCAAAGAGAGGCTTTGAGCCTCAATTTATTCTATTTCTGGTTAAGTACTGATTGTTATGGCAATTACCCAGCACAGTCTGGACCCAGAACACATACAGATCTTGTAAATATGCTTCCATCTAAAATAATTTTTTCCATGTCCTACAATAGAACATATTTGCAGACTAAGAACTGCTTTAAATTTACAAAGGCCACTACTAAAGATAAAGCTTATTTCCTTCAAAAATTATGGCATTGCTGGGCTGATGTAAATCTGGCAGTGCCACAAACTCTCTTGAATGTTTCCAAAAATACCTACTCAGGCAGTTATCACCACTTTATCGAAGACTAAGCAATTGATGCATTACTTTATAATTTAGTTTATAATTTCAGTTGCATTGAAAAAATGTTTTGTGGTTTCCATTTGACATTAATACAAGTACTTGTGATCTAGCAATTAGTATGTAGTTAGTTTTTTTTTGTTTGCTTTAACTGCAGAGTTCTAGATGTAGTGCTGTCAGGCAGGAATCATATTAGTTTTCCTAGGTTTGGGTTCCAATATACTTTAGATCTTGCTGTTCATTTAACTTTCACCGAACTACATCTAATTATCATTTATGTCTGAAGTAAGCTAAAATCACTAAACTTATCGCTGACACTAATCTTATTTTGTTTATAAATTTGATATTAAAGCTTTACTTTCCTATAAGCAATCAAATCATATTTTAATAGATGATCACTCTTATAAAATACACTTGAGATAACAGACATGTAGTAGTTTGTCAACCATGACATAATTTTTTCTCATAAATATATTTTATACAGAAATCTATTTACAGCTCCATAAGGTCATATTTGTCAATTTAAAAAAAAGGTAATTATAAAAATATACATTATTTTACAGATAACTATATTTATTTATAACAATACTTTGATAGAGAATGAACACTCATCACAGTCTAAAATCAAACTGGATTCACGATTGCATTGCTCTTTCTCTAAAACATAAGTTCCACCACATCTACATAAATAAGAATAACAGTATTCTTCTGAATTATAGTTCATGTTTTGTAATGATACAGTATCATAAACTAACATTTCGTTATGTTCATCACATGCCAACTTTGCATCGTACTGTTTTCGCAGTGCTGAATCCCGTAAAGTATTCCAGGCCTCTTGTATTAATTGAAAATCTACTTTACTTCGGTTTTCGCCCTTTATCTTGTCAGGGTGTGATGATAATACTAACCGCTGATAATTCTTTTTAATGGCTTCGATTCCAGCGTTTCTATTACATTGGAGAACCTCATAATAATCAATTAGTTCATTGCTCATTTCGAATGGATAATGTTCCCATATTTACTCGTCAGTGAGTAAGTGCAATAAATTATTTGATTGAATTTATTTAATAATTAATATAGATTACTATAATAATAAATTTATTATTGGAATATCACTTCTAACCATAGATGAAAATAAGTACTTCTAACCAAACCAACCAACCACCTACCAGCCCTTGTCAAGGACCATATACTACGGCGAGAAGAATGACAACTTCATACTAAATAATGTGAACAGAAATCGATTGATGCGCCATCTATTGGGGGCACCATCTAATTATACACTAGTATTTTAAATTATGGTGTCGTTTGTATTATGGTTACACCATAATTTTAAATTTTTATGGTTTTTGTTATAACAGACTATTTAAGAAATAGAACTTTATTAAAAAAAAAAAACTCATTATTGGTAGAACAGTATAAAATATTTTGCAAAATACATTCAAATGTTTAAAGAGATGAGGTCATTTAAATACAATTTCGTCAGATATGATGTGAACTTGTAAAGTTTATGTATGGTTTTTAAAATACAAAGCGTTTACGTTATTGTTGGGCAAGTTACATGACAAAATAAAATAAGACCTAGTGTAGTAGAACTAGTAATTAGTAGTATAACAAAAATATTTAAGAACTCCTGAAATATAGAAAAATAGTGACCATAACTACAAATTCTGCCACTTGACAGAAAAGTTGGTACATCTGTAATTTGTTAAGTTCAGCCATTGATATATTTGTGCAAGATTACTTAGAAATAGTTTCAGTCTATCCAGAATTTACAATACTTTGCTTGCCTGTTTGTACGATGAAAGAAAACAAACGGAAGTGTTTTAAGTGCGGGCGCTCTCCTGTAAATGACAAGAAGGTGAAATTATTTCGCTTTCCTCGCCCTGGAATAACAAACCCACTTTGGTGTGTTAAATACTAACCACAATGCCTCAGCTTTTAAACCTCAACTTTTATTATTATCGTAACGAACTTTGATTATAAAGGTAACGAAATATTGTTTTTATTATTGTTGTTTTTTTTCCAGATGTAAATCATGGGCATTATACTGTTTTCCAGAAAAACGTGTTCTATAGAATTCCAAAAACGGCTGTATTCGGGACATTATATGCTGTGTGAACAACACTTTAAGCCAACATCATTTGTTGATTTTGAAAAAAAACTCACCATAGATTTGTTGTTCCGGATGATGTTTAGGTTTGTGCTGGGCATATATGTCTTTGAACTGAGATATTATTTCTCTTGAATAATTTGTGTTTAATTTCTTATTGTTTTCATTTTAGAGAGTTGTGCTACAAGTTCCAAATAAATCTGACAGCAGTGTGGCACACCAATCAAATTGTTGACCAACACTTCGGCAAAGACCCTCATCGCTTCATCTCGCTCACTTATTACTTATTTTATTTGTCATGTAACTTGTCCAGTTTTTATTTAACGTAAACGTTTTGTTTTGAAATGTGATCCCTTTCCATTCAATTAATTATCTTATTAGCTCTCTGTGACCCTATAAACAAAAATAATTGTAGAGGTGTATCTAAAATAAATATGTGTGTTTAATAATCGCATTATTATTTAACTATCCAGGTCGCTGCTCGTTCAGGTGGTATTATTTAAATGCCAGTAGAAACCTAGTGCCCTGTGAAATAAATGATACTTATTATTAATATTATTAGTTGATGAAAGGTTGATAAACATTGTTAAAAGATAAGTTCTGTTTTGACATGTGTCAATTTAGATTTGATATTTTAGTTGTCATGTAAGAAAATACATGTTCTTTGTTCTTGCTAAACATTTTCTTTTTTGAAATGCTATCAGAACTCTTCGAGGAAATGTGTGATAAGTTTCTTTTGTCATGCCCAGAACTCATTATATTAGACTAAAGCAGCTGAGAACTACCACCTTAGAGAGTGTTAACAGTTATCAAACCATTTAATTATTTTTAGCGTGATTAATTATTTTTTATATAACCTTATCTCGTTTATCGGTCATTGAATGTTAAGTTATTTCTTGTCAATCATGTAAGTGTACATTTCCGTTTCATTTTGGCTACTAACTAACCAACTTCAGTAAATAAAGTGGTTACACTTGGCTAAAAGATGATTCTTAGAAACTTCTGATTCTAACTGACTAATGCGCGGTTTACACGCATTAAGTAGTTAAGTTGGTAACTAAATTTTAAGTTACTACATATCACTTGTGTGTCCAAACGGATTCAGTTCAATAAAAGTGATCAGTGATGAATGTCAAGGAATTCGTCAATTCTGTACTTAGATATGTGATAAACGGGATTTTGGACAAAATCAGAGAAGAATTTGTTTCGGAAATAATAATCCCTTGAAGAAGATGTTTTTTTCTAAATTTTTTACTTCGTTTATTCTACAAGCATTCCTATTTTAAATATTCTACAACAAATATTACAGTTGAAACTAAAATACGAGCCGCCAACTGCTGTGTCAACTTAAGCACTTAACCAAAAAATTACATCCAAAAGTGTTAAGTGAGAAGCCGGCCCACCTACTTATACGAAAAATAAAACGAATCCTAATCTACTTAATCATGTGCGTACTAAATTTTAACTTAACACTTGTCAATTAACTGACTGTTTACACGTAATTTTAACTTAAAATTTAGTTACCAACTACTTCACACGTGCAAACTAGCCATAAACGCTATCATCACAGAGGAAGGTTTTAATTAGGAATTGCTGAGGAATTGGCTATTACACTTGCTTAACTTAGTGACTAAATCAGTTAGATGATAAAAATTTGCTTTTATATTTCATCATTGATTTTGTATTTATCATAAAATTAAATGCTTATAGAGTGTTATTATTTATAGCTAAACAAAAAAAAAATTTATTTGTGTATAATACTGTGACCATTCTTTCATACGCGGGGTGGTCAAGTCAGAACGTTGACGTCCAAAAACATGTAGATCCCTATGTTATGGGGCACGCAAGTAGTTCGCCCACCTTCTTAAGCGAAAAATAGAACGAATCCTAAACTATGTAATCACTTGCGTACTAAAGTTTAACTTACACTAGTCACTTATCAGACGTAATATTTAACTTAAAATTTAGTTACCAACTTAACTACTTAACGCGTGTAAACTAGCCAAGCGCAGTTATGAAAGATCGTGGCACGCAAGCCGCTGGCTGGCGTCCGTAGATAAATAGGTTAAATTAAAAGGCGTTAATAACAATTATTAAGAAAATGCAACTATCATATTACATTCAATAATTGATAGCTGCTATTTTTATTTATCACGTGTCGCTGCGATTGCGACTATAGCAACCATTTAAGTGATTGCGTGCGATACGATCGCATTGATTGATAATGCTATGCCATCGCTGCGATTGGTGCGATCGCAAATCTTTTGGCTGTGATATGCGAATTTGAAGTAAGTAAAACGAAAGTGAATCAATGAGTGAAAATAAATATGGATAGAGAGACATAGCGTAATTACTTTAATAGCTCGTCTGTCGGAACGTAGATCTGTGTATCAAAATGTGCACCTGTTGTCTGTCGGAACTAAGATCTGCGCTAAATCGTCTTCAGTCAAAAAAGAGGTCAATTTACGTTAAATACATTTTTAATTCGCTTTATTATTTATTAAATAGTAAACTATTGAATGAGTGAACTATTTGAAGCACATTCAATCAACAACTTTGCAGTTCATTTAACAAATAGCGGTCATTTTTACGCGCTTTCATTCGTGGTTGTGTTTTTGAATAAAACAGTTTTAAAAAGTGTTTAATTTAAAAAAAACTTAGAAAACGGTAAGTACTTATTGATTTTCTTAATATTTACTATATAACGTAATTTTTAAGTGTCAATTAAGTAAAAATCATTGAAAACTTTAAGTTAAATATGGTATACAAATATGTGTCTACCATCTAAATGTTCGTTTATTAATGTTTGACTCTTGATTTCTCGTAATTCTTTTTCTATTTTGGGTTTGTTTATGTATCATTTTGCAGTAAGATTTATAAAATTTTTAAAAATATAATATACATTTTGATATCTTAGTTCTATTTTATTGAGATTTCGTTTACAATCAAAACCTTCAATAATTTCTGCGTACAGAGTGTTTATAAATGCGCTTTTTGTTTTTTGTTTTTGTTTATAAACGCGGTCCTAGTTGTTGCGGGCCCAGTCGCTGGAAAGCTCAATTCATCCTTACATTTATACTTTTTGTGGAAGAAAAATTACCGTTTTAAATTCATATTTTAATGTCATTTGCCAAATTCAGACGTTATATATTTTCTTTATTTTAGTAGGTATCGTATATTTGCGCCGGGATATAAATCAGGTACTGCGGAAATAATAGTACTCAGGTTCAAAATTCTGGTACAAATTGGTACAAAAAACAAAATGGTAGTCTTTATAGATGTAGATCGTTATCTGTACTATTTCAATCAATATACATTTTTTAGGTAACTCTAAATAAAATTGGATCTATACATTATTACTGGTTTATTTATAATATATGTATTTGACAGGATAATACTTCCTGATATGTTAGCATTTGAAACTGGAGTTAACATTATAAAAAAATATATATTTACGCAGATGGATCCAAAAAAGAATGACCTTGGTGGCAGTGGAGGGCAAGATACCCCAAAGCATCAAAATTACCCACAGAATATAGCAACATTTAAGGTCAACAGAACTAATAGTGGAACTGTGCGCTTATTATCAAATGAACAAGTTGTACTAAAACGATCAGTATCTAGGAATGTATGTCTAACTTTAAGGTTAAGTGATATACGCCCAGCGCACCCTGTTATACCATCAGAATTCTCGCAAACTGTTATAGCGCCAGAACCTTTGTACCCTATTACACAATTACTCTCGCACCCTGTTACTCTACCAGAACCATCGCACTCTAGTACACTACCAGAACCCTCGTACGCTGTTACACCGCCAGAAATAAGTATTATATGAAATTTAACACTACATAGTAATAAACATAATAACCACACAGTTACTATGTTTATTTTCACATACAAACTTTGAATCGGCTTTTGTAATTTGAATTATGACATTGACACTCGATTACCAGTATTATAGTTATAATAATATTTGACTAAATCGTTGACCAGTTTTGCTTGAAACTTATTAGGTTTTTTTTTTAGGAAGATAACAACGAAGAGCCTGTTCTTTTTCCGTCACTAGCTGCAGAATTAGCTGTTGATTCTGGCAGTGAATGTGATGAGGTAGATGATTTCTCAATGAGGCAATGACGACTTTGATGAAGAATTAGACGATGATAGTTCAGCACCCGTAATTACAAACCATTTACATTGGTCTGATGACGTTTCAACCTTCACCGGAACCGAAGAAACCTATTTAAGTCAACCCGGACCCGCAATAACATTTACTAATCCAATTGATCTGTTCACCGCCATTTGGGACCGTAACATTATGGAAAAAATTGTCAAGGAAACTAATGACTACGCTTGGCAAACCATTGTCACAATCAGTGAAACTGAGAGCTTCTGTTCCCAATCGCGGCTCAATGAATGGGAGGAAGTAACTATCGATGAATTATATACATTTTTCGGAATACTTCTGTATATGGGTCTATGTTACAGAAGTCGTCTAGAAGAATATTGAACGACTGGAGCTTTGGCGATGCCAGAATTTCGTAAAATCATGGGCATAAACCGTTTTTTGCTTATTATGCGATTCTTACATTTTGTAAACAACTACGAATTAGACATGAATACCTCGTGGAAACGAAGGTTGAGCTGGGTGCAATATATTAGAACAAAAGCTGCACGCTTCGGGAATAAGACTTATTAACTCTGTGAGGCTGAATCTGGCTATTTATTAAAACTTTATATATATATATATATATATACTGGCAAAGAATCAGGATCATCCCAGCCTCTAGACGGTTTTACGGGGGCCACCTCTAAAGTAGTATTGCGGCTTATGGATGGATACTTAAATAAAGGTCATTGTTTAGTCATGGACAACTTTTACAATAGTGTAGCCCTTACGCATTAAACAAAATCGGACTGATTCACTGGGTACATTGAATCGACGAAAAGCAGATACACCCGCTGATATAAAAGCTTTAGATCAGATGCGTATGCAAAGAGGGGACATAGTGGCTTGACACTGCAGTAATATTAATGTGTTGGCATGAAAAGACGTCAAACTAGTAACCATGATATCAACACATAATAATGCTGATACAGCATCTGGTCTGCGAGCTGGTGAAGCGTGTTCTAAACCGCTTGTGGTCCATTCATACAATAAGTACATGGGGGGCGTCGACTTGAAAGACCAGAAGCTCTAGATGTACTTATTAGGAAGAAAACGTGGTTTGAAGTGGTACATAAAGGTACATAAAGTACACATACATAAACTGTAGTGTTCTAAATACCTTTATAATGTACCGTTTAAATTGTCCAGCTAACGTTCGCAAACTAAGCCACCGTCAATATCGATATGTTTTAGCTGTTCAATTAGTAAAACGACATCTGTCAATCCAAAGAATCAGACCGTCTGTTATTGCAAATCCTAGTATAGTTCGATTAGATGGCATTGATCATTTTCCAGATCACATTCAAGTGGAAGCTCGTGGCAATAAATCGTCGTCACTTTTAAAGTAACTTTATTTATTTAAGTAAGTTAACTTTATTTGCACCAAATGCCAGGTATTCCTTTGTATAGGTCAATGTTGGCGTGAACACCACACACTACAACCCTAGTAACGTATGTGCATTCCTAAGACTAAGGGCGTTTTTTATTTAGACGGCTGGTTTTTTGTTATGATTGAAATATTATATTTAATATATTAGTATATTATTATAATATGAATATATTATTATATAACCTTTTGATATGATTTAATTTTTTACTTTTTTCTGTACACTATCACATTTATTATCAGTATAGGGAAAATAATGCTTTTAGTGGATAAAATAAACGTGTCAGAGAGTCAAAAAGACAATAAATATAAAGGTTAGTTATCTAATAAGCTTCAAAAGTAACAAGAATGATAATGGTTAAGGTTTAAATCACACTTTTTGATTTTGAAAAAGACGTAGAATCAAAGCCGCACGCGCTAGTTTTTTCCGACAGACAGCGCCTTTTTTCAGGGTACGCGCGCTGACAAACGAGAGGTTAAATTCAGGACTTTATAATAAATGTTAAGAAAATGTACGTAAACCTTCGCTCTCTCGCAAGTTCAAGCGCTTTTTTGCTTAGTTTTGTTCGAATATAAATTTTTTATTTTAATTGATAGTTGTGTTTAGAATAGGTTTTAATTAGGTGTGGTTTAGGAATACTTTTTATAACAAAGTATAAGAATTTGATAATTAGTTATAGTTAAGGATTTTTTTTACCGTAGTGTAGTGAGTTAGTGTCTGTTCGTGTTTGCATAGATGAATTTATTGTACCTAGTGTTTGTTACATAATAAAAGGACAGTTTTGCGTTTGGTGGGAAATCCTTTGTGGACATATATCATGAAAAGTGGCTTATAACATACATAGTATCCTTGCAAATTAATAGATGTAACTGTTTATCTACCTAATATTTGGTCATGTACCTAGTACCTAAGTATGTAAGTAAAATCATTCTGCCTTTACATTAGTTTATTTTATTATCTACGGAAAACTTACAGCTAATACAGATAATAGTACCTAATTACATAAATATTTAAGGCATTTCATAAGTTTTCACGTATAAATACTTAATTAATTGAGATGTTAGAATACATAAGGCTTGCTAGACATTAATATTCATAAAAAAATATATCACCTACTAAAAAGATTTAAGAAAAATTTTAACCGTCGCACACTAGTAAGTATTGAAAATTTATATTTCTTGTTCACGTAAGTATCTACCTATGTACCTTTCTAGTTACAGCTACCTATGTATTGCAGAAAATATCTATATCTTTATGTTCAGAGCCATATATCGCAGTAAAATGAAATTAACTCTAACGGCCGCGTACAATAATTATAAGCTACCTACCTAACCAATCTATTGCAAACTAAGACTCTCGAATCCTAATAGATGTCATGTTTTACCAATATGCAAACCTAGCGTTCTGCCACTAGATTAGGTAACTAGTGATTTGTTGGCACAACCTTTTTATTGTAAAATAATTAATTCATCATTTGTCTACATTAGTAGTAACCTACCTACCCAGGTATGGATATATTGATTGTTAAATTACTAAAAATCAATCAACATTTCTGTTGTTTTCGATGCCATCGCTAGCTTTGGAAGTGGCCTAAATTAGTAGTATTTGATGGATTATTAAAACAAATCAGGTTTAATATACTATATGGCATTATTTTCTAATTAGCACTTAACATTTTCCTTAAAATAATAAGATTTCATAAATTGTTAAGAGTGATAAATCACTTTTTTTCCTTTATTTTAAAATCAATAGTCCGTGTAACTTTGACTTGAAACGTATTATTAGGTAATTACACATGAAATTGGCGTTTTGTAAAGGAGGAACATAAAATCATTTTTTTAAAATATAATATATTTATTTAATCAAAGTATACACCATTGCTATTTATGCACTTTTGCAATGTCATAGGTAGTTCATTGATTGTTTTTATTTTAATCTTGTCTTTATAAGCCTTACAATCTTATGATTAAGCCGGCTAGTTCATTGATCCCTTTACTAAAAAAACCATTCGGACAGGAATCAATAAAAACTTTGAAGGCGCTTTGGTCTGCCCCATCGGAGTCGAATTTTTACCCTTGCATGCAGTTATCCAACTTTCGAAAAATGGTTATCTGTTGGATCAAGGTGCGGGGAGTACGGTGGATGTTTTAGACATTCCAATTAAAGCTCCTCTAATTTGGTAGTCGTCTGTTGTGCAGTGTGTGGTCTAGCGTTGTCCTGAAGCAGCAGTGGCCTAGACCGATTGACCAGCCTCGGTTGTTTTGCAGCTAGCTTTTCCATCATGGTTTGCAGTTGCTGACCATAGACTTAAGAATTACCAGATTTAAGAAAGCTGTAGTGAACGACACCTGCACTAGTCCACAAAACACAAGTAACTTTTTTAAGTCAATTTTCGCTTGGGGCAGGATTTGGTTGGTTCGCCAGGGTTCAACCATTGCGATGAGCGTTTCCAATTGGCGTACAGGATCCTCGTTTCATCACAGGTAATGATTCGATTCCTTTCATTGTTGTGCCAGTTGAGTAATGTAACGCAGCAGCATTCAATTCATGAGGTACCCACCTCTCAAGCTTTTTCACCATCCCAATTTGCTTCAATTGGATTAATACAGTTTTGTCACTAACAGTGCAGCCTACGGCTAACTCGGACGTGGTTTACGATGGATCCGCTTCCACAATAGCCTTTAATTCTTCATTATCAACTGGTTTCCGGCCGTCCACGAGGCTTGTTCTGCAGTTCGAAATTTCCAGAACAAAAACGTTGGAAACAATAACGCGCTGTGTTTTCTTTTGTGACACCCCCACCATACACAGCATTAATACTTCAAGCTGTTTCTGCAGCACTGGTGCCACGGTGGAACTCGTACTCGTAAATAACGTGATACTTTAAGTTTTCCATTTTGTAAACTAAGTGACGCAAAGAAAAAACCAAAAGAGGAAAAAACAAATAAATTACGGTTTTCGAAACACAAAGGCGTGAGTAAATAGCTGTATAAATTTGAAATTGGAATTCTTAACCGAAGAAGAGATAATACAGATCAAAGTGGCCAGTATGACAAAACGCCAATTTCATATGTAAGGACCTAATATTATGAGGTTCCAACTACGGTTGCTCCTAGTGCGTGCAACAAAACTACGCATAGTGGGGAAAGACTTGAATTTGTAGCAAGTTTATAAATCACAGTATGTTAATAAAATTGTTTATTCCATAAAAAAGGATTCCATCCTTTAAAGCTAGACTAAGCAAGTATTGGGATGCACCGCTCTGCCATGACTACAATCGTCAAACCTACGCAATTTAAATAAAACTTCTAATACTTTTTTGATATACAAATCAAAGTAACAATAACAAAATCAACAATATTAAATTTACTTTTGTCCTATACATATCCGTGTGATTTGTGTGAGAATTTGTTTTGAGTTAGCATATCTTTAGTTAATTAATGCAACACTATAAAAATGAGATTGCTTCACTACATCCCTTCTTTGTAAGTAGGCCAGACGAAAATAACCATAGCAGTAGCAAATAGCATGCTATCAACAGTTTTATCACATGTTCGTTATATTATTTCGAAATAGAAATAACTGCCCTCACTAGGCGCTAGCGCCGCCTCGCCCCCATCCCCCGCGATTCGCACAGTTTGGTTTACCTAATCTTGGTGATGCGTGTAGAGTTATTATTATTCGAGTGGAAATTTTAATTAATATGATGTAAAGTGACGATGAAGACGAAGGCGTTACACGTCTATCCACGAGATACCTATTCACTCGATGCTCGAAAGAACTAGGACTATAGTTTTCTGGAAAACAGACGCAGGCAGTTCATTCCATGGCGACCCGCACCAAAAAGGAACTATCGAAGCGTTTGGTTCGACATCTTGGGATATCTACCATGAAGGGATGGAAGGTCTGTCTGCGTCTAGTAGTCCGATGCAAGAAGGGTGTGGGTTCAACCTGATGAAAAAGAGCATTCGCGTACTCTCCAAAATGTAATCTGTAGAAGACTGCTAAACTGGCAACTTTCCGACGATGGTCGAGGTTTTGCAGTTTTTTGGTGGTGAGGTCAAAGTTGTTAATAATTTTTCGGGCTCTTCGGTCAACTGTGTCCATCGCTTTTAGTTGATGCTTTGCAGAACCATCCCAAAGGTGGCTACAGTACTCCATACAAGATCGAACTTGAGCTGTATACAAATTAAGTAGCTGTTCAGGGCTGAAGTACCGTCGGACCTTCGAGATGATTCCCAACTTCTTTGAAGCAGTTTGAGCCATGGACACAATTTGTTGCCCGAAGTTTAGTTGGGACGATATAGTTACGCCCAGAAGCCCTAGGTGGTCGGTTAAGGGTACAGAAACATTCTGGAAAGTGGGCGTTAGGTCGAAACTACTCTTTTTCGTGAAGAATAAACACGCCTGTGTTTTCGACGGGTTAAATTTGACCAAGTTGGACTCACCCCAATCGGACACTTTCTTTAAGGCCAAATCCACCCGCTCAATCATGGACTCTCTCAAAGCCCGGACTTCTTGAGGACTCGCTCGCACATTGGACATGTATCTCTCTACAACGGTGCTGTCATCAGCGTAACCAATAATGCCTGGGGTTAGCAGGTAATTTAATGTGCAGCAAGAATAACGTTGCAGAGAGAACAGATCCCTGAGGTACCCCGGCATTAATTGCCATTAGGTCACAAGAGCAGCCGTCTAAGACTACTCGAATTGAATGTTCCCTCAGAAAATCAGATATCCAGTCGCAGAGCCCTTTAGGTATTCCGTATGCTGGAAGCTTACTCAAGAGACCATCATGCCAGACCCTATCAAAAGCCTTGGAAATGTCTAAGGATACAGCTATAGCTTCACCGTGACATTCCAAGGCTTCACTCCATAAGTGAGTGGCATACACAAGAAGATCTCCAGTCGAGCGTCCACTGCGAAAACCATATTGGTTATCACTAAGGAGCTCGTTGGACTCAAGGTATGCCAGGAGACGATTGTTCAATACACGCTCCATAACTTTGCAAAGTATGGAGGTGATTGCAATAGCGAGCTTTTCTGATCACCTTTTTGCAAGACTTGGTGGCAGCATTGCATTTTTTCTTCAGTTCATGCGAATCCACGGCATTGCTTAAGCTTTTCAGCTGTGAGGCAAGCAGCATTAAACCGTGGGCGACCTCTGGTTTCAAGGGATAGGTCAGCGTAAGGGATGAAATACTCCGTTGCTTGGCCTATCACACTTGATACAGCAGCAGCGCAGCACGATGGATCGGTTGATGTAAAACAAGTCTGCCGCCAAGGATAAGACGCGAAAAAGTGCCGCATCTTATCCCAATCTGCTGACTTGTATCGCCATACTCGCCTAGCGCCTTTTGGGCTGGTGTCAGGTGGCGAGTACTGCGAAACAGATTTCACCACGCAGTGGTCGGTTGTCCCTAAAGGTGCAGTTGCGGACACCGAGCACCTGTCAGGATCCGTTGTCAGCAGAAGGTCGAAGCAATATGCAGTGTGGCTGGCAACGTCGGGGATGCGCGTGGGCTCGTGCACAAGCTGTGAGAGGCCTTGAGTCACGGAAAACTTAAAAGCCTCTCTTCCAGCGTGGTCAGTGTCCTGATACGGGTATAGCCATTGCCCGTAATGAGCGTTATCCCCCAGGAACACCAACTGCGCTGAGGGAAAACGTTCCAGAACCTTATCTGCTGCATCGCCGAGATACTCCATGAGCCTCGTTGTCTCCCGATCTCCGCTATGTGACCGGTATATACTGGCGTAGACCAATTGGTCAAGGCCGGTATCAATGTTAACCCACATAACGGAAAAGTGTAGATCTTCCAAGTAACGGAGACGCTGACAACACATCTCGTCAGTGGAATACATGCACACCCCGGCGTTTGGGCGGAAATTGGACTCCAGGATGTACCCTGGGTAACAAAGGTATGCCGAGTCTGACGGATTACAGATCTGCGTCTCTGTTAAGAAGAGTAGGTGAGGCCTCTCTGTCTCAAGATGGTGGTGGACATCGTTGATATTTGAGTGCATTCCTCTTATGTTGCAGTAGCGCACTTTAAGAGAGAGGAAGTGCAACCGCTGTAGAACCTTACTCTTCTTGTGACTTTTCATATTTGTTTTGTGAGTGAATAGTGAGGAGGCCAGAAGTTGAGTGAAGCGCTGCAAATGGAACCAAGCAGCTCGCAATAAACAACTGGCTTGGAGACTGCGTTAACCAACTATTAATGAATTTTTCTGAATTCGAATTCAAATATTTATTTTTCAAGCATGATTCTACCACCAGATCGGAAAAACCTTCGTGAAGAAGAACTGGCAAGAAACTTCACGGGTATAGGTTTTTCAAAATAAATGTACAATGTCTCTTTATGTCTATACCAAATTATTCTTATCTGCATCTGTTAGCTCGGCAAGTCTCCCTCCCCTCAAGTATCCTAACGACGAACACCCTCAAACGGCACCCGTTCACGAGTTAAAGTGGGATACAGTCATCGCCCTCCCCAATCATATTAGAGGGAAGTGATTGACCCGTCACCCGACGCTACCGTAAGAAGACATACTTTTACTTTGTACTTTAGTGAAAATGACGCTGACGCTTGCCTGGCCCAAAGTCCTTTAGAACATGACAAATTATATTTCAGTTTTATGTCAAACACTTCCTGAGAGTACTCGTTACAGGCATTATAAATTGGAACATAACATTTGCTGTCATTTGTACGACAAAGCCTGTACAGTGTTCATAGAATAGAATTACATAACCAGGGTCGAAGATCTAATTCACATGAGTAGATAAACGGAACAGCGACAAAGCCTTATACAACTGCACGAATCGGTTGCACTGCTACAAGCACGCGGAGCATGTGTGCGTGACCACTGGCCGCTTGTCACGTACGCCGTGAGACTTGTCAAAAGAGATTTTCAAAAGGCACAACCAGTTGAAAATCTCAGGGTCATTGCGACGCACGTTGTTTGTTTTGTTAGTTGCAAGTTTAAATATTTTAATGTAAAAGCGTGGATTTTTTATTATTTATAATGGTTATTTATTGTACTGTGTGTATGAATAATACCAGATAAAATAAAATTGAATTGCTCGAGCAAAAGTTTTGCGAATTTTTCGGTCTTGAAATAAATATTGTCTATATTTGCAATGAAATACTTAAACGTATTAAAGATTGTAAATTTGATATGCCATCTGAGTAAAAAACTTTATGTTCGATGCAGAATTCACCACACCATCGAAAGAAACAATAAATTATTAAAAAACAAAAATTATAAAAAGAAAATTTTTAGAGTTAGTAATTTGTGAAGTCTTCTATTATACTGAATAATAAAACTATTTAACAAATGTTTTGTTTAATTTGTCTTAACCTATTGTGACAACCCTACCAAAATAGTTAACAATTTTTAACGTTCGTTTTTTTTAATTTTTAAGCTTGGTCTCTATTCCGTTTATCTATATATATGTTTAGATTAGAAGTTATGAGGTTTTAGCCCTGCTAGTAGCATTCGGAACGCACTAAGATTATTCAAAAGTGATTGAAGTAGATTGATTGACAAAATAAAGTTCCCAAAACAAAAACGCTCTGTGCGCTACCCACAAAATGGTTGGGGTTGGTTGGTATCGTTTAGTAGTTTTGAATAGGTAGTGGTCGAAGTGATTATAACTATATATATTACATTTATAGCGGTTTTGTGTATCTTATAGGCTCTTGATAAACAAATAAGTTAGACAGTGCGTTGATTGTTAAATATTTGAGTTAGCATCTTAGTAATAAAATATGCCGACTTGGAATCAAATTCAGTCTCAGCTTCGACATCCCAATAATCCTGTAGTTTTCTTCGATATAACTGTGGGCTCAACAGTAAGTTTCGTATTTGCTTCGTACCATTATTAATATCATAGAATCATCATTTTATTTGTCGCAGTTTTAGGTTAGGATCAGGAATGTTAAAGCATTAGATTTGTTATATTTATTTTATAGTTTTTGATTTACAAGTAAATCCCACACAGTGTTATTTAAACATAAGAAACTTAGTGGTCTTAGGCCATTTTTTAGACATAGCTTTATATGTAAAAGCAAGCTTTGTCTTGTGGCCTTATCTTACTTAATATTACACCAGTCATATAATATAATACTTATACTCACACACACATTCTTACACATTGAATCTAACTCAAACCTAATAATGTCACTTTGTGGGAAAGATTATGAGATATATTTTATCACACATCTTCTATTTGTAAAATGCTAAAGCATAAAAATGTGGTTTAATTCACTTGGGCTTACAAAATCAAAAGAAAATGAGGAAAAAAGCCACAAAGTCTGGTGAAACTTAAAAGGCCAATAAGGCAATAAATAAACTCCATTTAGAAAAAAAACTAGGTATCTACTACCTCTCGCCTTGATAACAGCTTCCTTGCAATCTTTCATTGACTCAATAAAAGTCAGCATGCAATCTTGAGGAATGTTATCCCATTCTGCAATAACCACATCTTCCAGTTCTTGTAGAGATGCTGGGGCAGGATCACAAGACAGATATTGGCATTTTAGATAGTCACATAAGTGCCCTATCAGATTTAAGTCCGTACTTCATGCTGGCCTTCGCAAAAAAGAGATCCCAACCTCTGAATGCTGTGTGGGAGCAGGTATTGTCGTGCATTAACATAAACCCATGTCCAATAAATTCGGCATATGGGACTACATGTTCCTCTAGGATGTATTGTACCAATGAGCAGTCAATGATCCCTCACTACGAGCACCTCCAGTCCAGGAAATGCACTGAAATTCTGTCATGGTATCAATTACATTCTGACCGAGAACATGTATGAAGCACCTCCATATTCCACTGTCTAATCATAGAGACAGTTAGTGAAACTCTATTGCTGCTCTGAAGCCTGGCTGCAGCTCAACTGCTTTAGAACTTTAGAATGGGTTACATCCCTCACAGTCTCTTGAAATTGCTGGAACATCAAATAGAAAACAACTTAGTTCAAGCAAGGGCAAGTGCCGAACAACATCAAGCTGTCGCATTCCAGTTTGCAGTAGGGCAACAACTTGAGTGTGGTGGATGAGGTATCCATTTTGGAGGTTTTATTGTGGCTTAGGCACCAAAACTGTGTTCTCTTCAAAGTCTGGATAGAGAATAACTCACTTTTGCCTGTAGTAACTTAAATTTTAAGGTGGTAAATGATAGGGCCTCAATAGAATTTTTTCGGCATTTCAGTTAATTAATGTTAATCAGTAACCACATCATGTTTTATCAAGTCAACAATTGTGTATAAAAATGAAATATGTAAACTTTAAATTAATAGTAATATTGTTAAGGTTCAAAGTATTTAATAAGACCTATGTAAATATATTGTTATTTAAAGATAAAGAGTTTGTGAATGATTAAGAACACAAGAGCTCAAGAAGAGTACTGTACCTGCTAACACAACACATATGGATTTGATTCTGAAATAAATAAATGTTATTTATTAAGGAAAATTAACTCAGTAAAGTTTATTTAAGCTCTTGTAAACCTTTTTCTTATACATGTTGTGTTTCCTAACATCTGCAATAAGTTCAGTTTGTAAAACTATCATTTTAAATATCAAGACATCTAAGTTCACATTTCCCAAATAATGGAATAAAATGTAAAATAATCTTGCATAATTTTTGAGAGATTTAAAATTTTAAGATACAAAATAACTTACTTGCTTATTTTGTATGTTTAAGGAAATTGGGCGCATGATTTTCGAGTTGTTTGCAGATGTAGTTCCAAAGACAAGTGAGAACTTTAGAGAATTTTGCACTGGAGAGTACAGACGGGATGGTGTACCTCTTGGTTACAAAGGTGCAACATTTCACAGAGTTATTAAGGACTTTATGATACAAGGTGGCGACTTTGTTAATGTAAGTAACACTTAGTATCTCTGATTTTTGATTTGCAGATTTTGTCTCACTACAGTTTAGGTGGCGACTTTGTTAATGTAAGTAACACTTAGTATCTCTGATTTTTGATTTGCAGATTTCGTCTCACTACAGTTTCAAATATTGTATTTCATATTTCCTATACGACTAGACTATTTACAGCAATATATATTATAATTTTTTCCCATTACAGGGTGATGGTACAGGAGTAATGAGCATATATGGAGGCAGTACTTTTGCAGATGAAAATTTTTCCATGAAACATGATTCTCCTGGTTTACTCTCAATGGCAAATAGTGGAAAAGATACTAATGGATGTCAATTTTTTATAACTTGTGCAAAGTGCAATTTTCTAGACAATAAGCATGTTGTTTTTGGCCGAGTTATAGATGGACTACTAGTGATGAGAAAAATTGAAAATGTACCTACAGGACCAAATAACAAACCAAAAATACCTGTGACAATATCTCAATGTGGGCAAATGTAAATAAAATATTAAATTGTTTTGTTATAAATCCCTTTTAATTGTATCTATGGAATCATCACTAAAGCTTACAGCTCTCTGTAACAATAAGTAATTTAAGATTGTAATATAATAATAAAATAAATAACATCACATTGAAAGTACAAATTGAGTACATAACTAATATCTACAAATTTAGCTAGCAATAGTATACAGCTATTCTCATGAAGTTTTCACTGCTTGTTTTGTTAATAAGTTTACTGGTTCAATAGTAGCTTTGCCATATCTTCTTCCGACTTCTTTGATAAAAGCACTTTCCATTTGTCTTGCAACTTGATCGAAAAATAGATTTGATAGTTGGGAGTGAAATAATGATTTGAATTCAAATGTTATTTGGAAGTCTACTACACAGGATTGTTGTTCCCTCTTTAAGCCTGGACTAAACCTCCATAGTGTGAGAAGATGGTGAAACAAACGGCCATCAGTACATTCAGCTCTCACAAGATGAGGCTTCACCAAACTCACACTAGAAGTGTAACTCTCATTTATGGGAGGAAAGCCAACAATGAGGTTGGCTTTTAAGTGGTCAGGAGTTTTTTTTAACACAACTGATTTTTTGCACCAGGGAACAAATTTATAATAATTTTCAACATCAGATACTACATTAAACATCTGATCCATTGTATACCTGAAAAAAGAGACAAATAGCGTAAACCAAAAAAAAACAATGTAAAAAGAATATTAAACATAAATAACCAAAATTCTATATACCCAACCAACTGCCTTCCACAATACTCCCGCCTTTTGCTTGCTTTGGAATAAGTTATAAAAAAGCGCTTTTGTTGTTCATGACAGAGACATTGAATATTTTTGTCTTCCACAAGTCTATTTATGTAATGACCCTGAAAACTATAAAAAAATATTATGAAAATAATGAAACAAAACTTCTATATCTTTCTTGGGTTAAGTTTAGCCACTGACGAAACTTGTTAACATATTTTGCTGAGTTACCTGATAGCTTCATGCTTTACAAAGCATATTCGGGGTCTAATGGAACGACAACATTTCAGTAACACCATTGTGTCATATCAATGCTTACACTGTCTAATTTTTTGGAATAGGCACGGGTAATGTATTCACTGCTTCATTAAAAACACTAAGCCGTAATTATAACACTTTTATTAAAAAACTTCAAGGATTACAATTTACTTGGCTGGTACTTATTTTGAAAAATAAAGCAAATTTTTTAAAAAACTCCGGACCACGGAACTGTGGAAAAATGACATTGACATTGGCTGCGCGGTTTTGGCCTATTTTAAGGAAGGAACAATGTCATACAGCCTTGTCGGTGGGAAATATTTTCTCCCACTGCGTTCACATATCAACGCTACGCGAGAAAGATGTGCTACGAAAAGTCCCAATAACAGGATCACTTTATCCCAGCCGCGCTCAAATCATATTTGATGAAGAAGGTGTTTATTCCGTTTATTCACCCTAGTTTATTCCAGACGTGGATGGATGATATTCGAAGTTCACTACAGAATGATCATTCCACTTTTAATTATCTCCGTGAATTTTCCACAGTACAAAAGTAAAATATAATATACTTATACTTCAGTTTAATCATCAATGGTACATTTTGCAGCCTCATGTATTTTAGATGTTGTAACTATGCCTTACCTCAAAGTATGCCATAATTAACTATTTGCCCTCTGTCTGGTCCTCTCTTCAATCGGTTTTTTGCCTCTGATATCAGGTTTAGCTTACAAAAGCGTTTGTCATGTTATCTTTTCTGTGCTGCGATGAACACTGAACTCTAATATTTAATCAGAAAAAATACATATAATAATCGGGATAGTTAGTCATTAAACAATTCACTATTCTGCTCTTATACTCAATATGGAATGTAAGTCCCTCCAAAGTAGGAACTGCAGCATTGGCAGTGCTGCTTGTAGGAAATTTACTTGTTTGCCCCATTTGTTTGGCCAGCACAATAATTTCCTGTGTGACTGCTTCTGCCAGTTTAGGTCAAGTCCAATAACAGGCCATAGAAGTGACTCAAGGCTCTTCCGTCCATTTGAATGAATGGAAGAGCCAGCCACATCAGAAAACAATTTCATGTGTTTACAGCCGATTTGACTTGCTCGGCAGTCCTCACATTCAGCCTCCACAGTAGTCTCTTTAGTCTCGTTAATAACAGTGATGTGATGGTACGAGAAGACATTAAACAATGTAAATAACTTCAGTCATAGAGTGAATTTGTCATGTAATAGTTTATTAACGGACTTAAACAGGTAGTAGGCAGCATCAGTAGCCGCAGCATCTGTGGCGGCAGCATCTACTGCAAGCAGCATCTGTTGCAAGCGGCATCTGTAGCAGGCAGCATCAGTCGCAGGTAGCATCAACATGAGGACTTGGTGATGTTACTGGACTCTTGTAGTAGACTTTCTTTCTTGAACATTTAGTTTACAGTAGGCTTGCTTGCAATAGACTACCGTTCTAATTTTTTTTTGTTCCCCTCCACGGAGAGGGCAGGAGGATAAAAAATGCTCTGACGCATACTCCGCGCGCGCGATCGGAGTTATCTGGGACTCGATCCGAGCCTACCAGAACCCCAACCCAGTAAAAAAACCCCTGAATGACTCGTGCAATTTTTTTTGCCCCATAGCCTTCATCTGAGTGACGACCAATTGGAGAAAGAGGCCGCGCTAGCGGGGCCCAGAAGGGGTAACCCGCTACATTAGAATTAGAATTTGCGGCCAGAAGGGCTTCGAGATCTAGCGTCAGCTGCGTTCGTGTGTGCGTTTCTCGGTCTAGCGACTTTGAACTTCGAATCTAAGACAGGGGTAGTATACGAGAATGAATCTCGAACTAAGGGATTGGGGTGGCTTTCGGAGCGTTTGAAGCACGATTCTGAGAGTGTTTTGAGGTGCTGTTGCACTGTAGGTAGTTCAAGATCTCTGTGCAGGTCAGCGTTGCGCACGTACCAAGCTGCGTTTGTGGCCCTGCGGCAGAAGAGATTTTGAACTACCTGCAGTCTGTGCAGGACGGAGGGTTTGACGTGGGCAAAGATTGGCGAGGCATATGTCATGACGGGTCTAACGCAGGTCTTATAAAGTGTACGTTTATTTCTAAAATACATTTTACTTTTTCTACCTAACATACTATATAGGCGGCCTAATAAACGACGGTGTTTGCAGTCGAAGTAACCGCAGAACTCTTGTCCGAGTTCACATCGAAGCGCCATTTTTTAAACCGTGCACCGAGGGCGTTTACGGCCTTTTGGAGTCTGGTGACGAGACCCGAGATATTGAGGCCTTTGGTGTAAAAGGCGGTGTCGTCGGCAAAGAGGGCGAGTTCGACGCCTTTCGGTGGAACGGGAATATCGTTAGTGTAAGCGGTGTACAACAGAGGGACGAGGACTGAGTCTTGAGGGACTCCAGCCTTTATGGGACGAGTCGCGGTAAGCGTGCCTTCATGTTTGAAACGAAACGTGCGGTCTTTGAGAAACGACGCGATTATCCTAACTAGGTGATCCGGTAAGCCTATTTCATATAGTTTATAGACGAGACCGGTATGCCAGACTTTATCGAAAGCCTTGGCTACGTCAAAGAAAACTGCAACCGTTTTAAAACGCCGCGGGTAGAAGCCGTCGAGTATGTACTCGCCGATTCGATGGACTTGCTGAGGACAGGAGTGCTTAGCGCGAAAGCCGAACTGGTGGGGAATAATGAGAGGATCGCCATCCGTTGGAAACAGATGGTTCCGCATTCAAGAGAATATGACTCTCTCGAGAAGTTTAGACATGGCCTAAAGGGCCTTAAGGCTGATGGGTCTGTGATTAGCCGGGATATGCAGAGATTTACCCGGTTTGGGAATGCCTATGACTGTCACTTCTTTCCAAGCTTTTGAAAAGTAGCTAAGGTCGAAGCAAGCATTGAAAATGATAGCTAATAAGGTAAGCATCTGTTGAGGCTGGTGTTTAAGTGCATGGTTGGAAATTCCATCCGCACCCGGAGCCTTTTTGGACTTTTGGCTTCTAATGAGAAGCGATATTTCATCATTAGATACTGTGACGGGGTCGGCGGTGATGGGGAGAGAGTCCCTGCGGAGGACTTCGTCCTCCACCGCCTGGATGTGGGTGGGATCCGCGGGTTGCGTGCTGGGCGAGCATTGTAAGGCAATGCTGTCGGCGAAGCATTCGGCTTTCTGTTAGTCTTCGAAGGCGGTAGTGCCGTCGGGACGAGTGAGCGGAGGAACGTGGGAAGCGGCGTCTACGCGTAAGGCTCGGGCCATTTTATAATACGCTTGGTGGGACGGGGAGATATTCTCCATGAGATCGTTCATCTGAGCGTCTCGGAGTTCCGCGAGGCAAGACCTAACTTTACGTTGCAGCTGATTCGCAGCTGTTCTATAGGAAGGCGTGGGATAGAGTTTGGCTCTCCGGAGAGCCGCTTTCTTAGCTTAAATGAGATTGCGGATGGCTAAGGGAAGCGTTGGTTTGATTTGCTTAGCGATCTTTTAGTTATTACTGATGGCTGAGTTGATAGCAACAGTGAAGGTATTTTGACTATTTTGTCCGGGCTATCTAGAGAGTCAGGCGAGATCGCGAGCGGTGAGTACGGGGCCTCTAAGGCTGAAGCTAACGTATTTTTAAAGCCTTTCCAGTTGGTAAAGGTCTTAGGAGAGGAGTCGTTAACGTTGGGCGATCCCAGCACGAGGGAAATGGGGCGGTGATCAGAGCCTAGGTCATCGAGCGTTTCGATAGGCCTGAGATCAAGGTTGATAGGCTTTACTATTGCAAAATTGAGGATGTCGGGAGAATGGTTCGGGTTGTCGGGATAATGAGTGGGAGTGACGGGAGAGATGACGTCTGAGGCGAGTTGCTCAGTGATGTCGAGGAGAGCGATACCGCTGGTGTTGGTCGATAGGCACGTCCAGTCAGTATGCTTAGAGTTAAAGTCTCCGAACATAATGACTGAAAGGCCGAGGGCGAGAATGGCCTCAAAGTCACTGCGGATTGGATTGGAGCCACATGGTATGTAGACTGAAGCTATGATGATGGTCGGATGACCAGTCATAGCCAATCTACACACAGTGGCCTCCATGTTGAGGAGAGGAGGGTAGGGAGAGGAGAGCAATGGAAACCTCTTTTATAGTAAATAGCTGTGCCGCCGTGACCGTCGGCGTTGGGCCTATCGTTACGAGTGAGCGCGTATTTGGGAATAGCAAATCCCCTGGAGGGGTTTGGAGTGAGCCGTGTCTCTTGGTGAAGCAGTAAGTCTGGCTTAATGTTTTGAACTAATAGTTTGAGCTCAGGAAGGTTAGAACTATGGCTACGGGCGTTAAATGAAACTAGGGAAAAGCCCTTGGGTTTGATACGACCGGACGCGGGATTTGCAGGTCTAGACATTATGTTTACTATATCGAGAATTTATACTACATATGGAATTTATAAAGAACTAAGTAGAGAGTGATGCTCGGCTACGAATAGACGCTCTTGAGGAGGGCGGGCGGCTCGCAGTTTACGAGTACCCTAATGTCAACGTTTTGGATAACGTCGAACACGGTCTTCATGTCCTCAGCCAGCGACGACTGAGGTGAAGACGACGGAGTGGGACGTGGGCCTACTGGAGCTACGGCAGCTGGGATAGGACGGTAAGGTGCAGGTGGAGTGGCCGGACGCTGTCTCCAGGAGAGAGGCGGAGTGGGCGTCGGCTGCAGGGGCCTTGCTTCCGGGAGAGCCCGGTTGCGCAGCGGCGGGAAGTTGGCGGGAGTGAGCGCCGGCGCCGGTTTAGGTGCGACCCTCTTGTGTGGCCGGATTGGCCGCACAGCACACATGCAGGGGCGAAGTGGAGTCGGGAGTGGGAGTGGACTCTTTTGTAATGTGCGGATCTAGGCACTTTACGCACCTGGGAGGGGCTGAGCAATTAGCCGCTGCATGGCCGTAAAGCTGGCAACGGTGGCATTGCCCAGGGTGCCCGCGAGGGTTGGGACGCTCGACGGAGATGTTCGAGAGTCCGCAGATCGTTCGAGCCTCTCTAAAGATCTCCCTCGAGTTGGAAGTGTTTGATAGGATGACAAGAGCGAGAGGAAAATGTCTACCGCGGTTAGAGTGCATCTTGTGCACTGCTTCAGCCGGGAAGCCCTAAGACTTAAGGTCCTCCAAGGTATCGTCGTTCGCGAGCTCAAACGGGACGCCCCGTAATACCGCGCGGATCTTACGCTCCTCCAGGAGGGTGTAGGTATGATACGCGATTTACCGTTCTAAGGCCAGCCCTCAACTTATACAGCCGGGCTCGCATTCTATTGGAACCGCATTTTAAAGTTTTAGAATTAGTCTTGCCAGCTAGGAATCATATTTTCATAAAATATAGTTGACAGAATCGTGTGTAGCAGGCTTAGTCTGTTAGGTAGCTTTCATTAAAAAAATGCGTTGTTGTCAATGAAGGTAAACAATAAAAAATAAATATTTAGCAAAATGAAGAAAAAATAAATGCAAAATAAATACAATTAAAAAGGAAGGATCATACGTAAAACGTAAGTGTTACAAATTCTTTTATCCGCGAACGCTCTGCAAAGTCTACTCGCAACCTGTGAAATATGGGCTCCCCATTGAAGTTTAGAGTCTATAGCTAAGCCAAAAAAAAAAACAGTATTATCTACCAGCTTAATCAGCCTGTTGCCATTAAGATGCAAGTTTGATTAACATTTGTACTCGTCTTGGTGCAGAAAATTTTATTACGTTTTACTTTATTAATATTAAATTCTAGATTATTTACTTACATTAATCCATTGCCCAACATTAGAGAGAGCATTGTTTATGTCATCAAATTGGTTTTTTTACTATTAATTTTAAAAATAATCAATCATCAGCATAATCTCGTGATTTTGCCTGCTATATATGCTAGATCATTTATAAAGACTAAATAAGAAATGGGCCCAAGATTTAACCTTGAGGAGCGCCCTTTCCCACAACCGGCCCAGATGACAGTTTATGGTTAATTTCAACCTTTTGAATTCTACTATTCAAGTAAGAAGTAAAAAGCTGGAGATGAGAGCCCTCTATGCCGTTTTTGTACGCCGAAGTTTCCGGATCAAAGTATCTTGGCGAACGCAATTGCCTTAAATGTGCACTAGCTGTTACGTCAGAATACAATAAAGCCTAAGCCATTTAACGGATTTGAACATAAGAGAAGTGAGAGTGACATAGGATATATACTTTCCAGGAATTCCTGTGCGAAAATATCTTTAGCAGTCAGGGTTTATAATGTGTCAATTCACCAGCTTGTCCGTGCCCATTGTCATGGTTATGTAACACTATAAACTAACTAGTGATGCTACGTATCAGACGAACGTCTTCCTAACTACAACACTAGGAACGAACTTTTTAAATTTGACAACAATTTTTTTATTTAGATTGTCGTCCGTTGCTTTTAAAATGACGGCTTGGATTTTGGCGTAATGCCATTGTGGCAGCGCGAAAGCCCCTCTTCTATTCTACAAGGTATTTTGACAATCTAAAAGATAAAGAAGGTAAAATAAATAAAAGACTTGACTTTATGAATTATTTTATTCCTAAACTTTATTTTATAGTTTTATATGTTTGTATGACGCGAGACATCAGTCCTTTTTAATATTCAGCTAATTATGTTACACCAATTAAACACCGTTATTCTTATTGAGTAACCCAGAAAACATATCTTCTCAAAATGTTTGTGGCTTACAAACAATTTACCTACGAAGTTCTACCACACTTAAACCTTGTAAGTTAACCCAAGCAGGTAGTCTTCATACAAAAAAAAAACTAGGAATTATGTCTATGATTAGAACTTTTTGATAATGACAGCTCCGTTGCTACTTTTCGAGCGAACAATTGGCATATGTCACTTCAATATGAATGATGAATGATAACACTAACTATGTTCAATGAATGATGTACGGTTTTAGGTTATGTTTCAAGGTTTTAATTATGTTAAACCTACTTTTATTATATTAATGCTTGAAGTTGGCAGACATAGTTATTGTGTAGTAACTACAGCTGATGTCCATAAAACGCAAAATTTAATATAATTTTCAATCAATCAGCTTGATCTGACATTACGGTTTCAATGCTTGATGCAATTTCTGTAACATAACCTCTTAATTCTCAAATATAGTGAGTCATTAATTTGCGCTTATTGTGCTTCACTATGTACTTCACTATAGACATAATTCCTAGTTTTTTTTGTATGAAGACTACCTGCTATGGGTAACAGTCAATTTCAAAACATTCATTTAAGCCAGGTTTCATTAAATGTGAAGGATCAATGACGGTTTCATCAAATCAAATTTGTTGGATTATGAAATGGTACCTATTTTATTATATCTGAAAAATATCGTTTTGGTCCTAAACAATTTGTGTTTCTGGCGACCCTATAGCTAGTTAACATGCGTTAAGCAGTTCAGTTGATAACTACATTTGGACTACATTTTTAGTTAAAAATAACCTATAAACAGTCAATTAAGTGACAAGTGGGAAGTTAAAATTTAGTACGCAAATGATTAAGTAGTTAAGGATTTGTTCTATTTTTCGGTTAAGAAGGTGGTGGAGCTTCTCAATTAACACGTTTGCTCATTTTTTTTTTAGTTAAGTGCATAAGTTACCAAAGCCGTTGGCGGCAAGAGCTCGTACTAAACTTATTTTTTCATTTTTGAATTGGAGTTTATTCTCTACTTTAAAATCTATTGAAGAATAATAAATATAAGAATCTTGTCAAATATACAAAATAAAAACTACAGAAAAAAACATAGTATTCTAGAGATTTTGATTTCCTAAACAAATTCTACTCTGACCTCGTCCAAAATCCCGGTTGTCACAAATGTAAGTACAGAATTGACGAATTCCATAAGTTATTTACCGTCCATCTTTATCGAACTTATGATCTTAACTACTTAATGCGTTTGGAAACACAAGTGAAATGTAATAATTAAAGATTTTGTTCCTACTTAACTACTTAATATGTGTGAACGACGCATAAATTGAAATGTCACAAACGTTACTGTTTCTTTGAATTAATACTGCTCAAATCTCCTTATTTCCCTTACTTTTGTTATTCAGTACGTTTAAGTGGGTTATTTGAGGAATAAGGGAAGGGAATAAGAAGATCACGATAAAAACGATTTATCATGGAGCTCGGGAAGTTACTTTCAAAGTTTTTGAGCGGTGTTTTGAGGAACACCAAAAGCTTATTATCATGAATTGGATAATGTTTGCGCCCGAACGTATATTATTATGGGTATGTAACAGAAACTTTAGCAAAAAGAAGAATTCTATTTCCATTTCTTTATTTTCTCGATGACAGTTCTAATTTGATATAATGTAGTGTTGTGACCAAATAAGTAATGATATCGATCGCATGTACTTTGAACAAAGACGAATACAACAAAAACATTCAAATATATTTTTTCAAGGTGGGAACACTCAATGGCTCACCGCCATTTTGTGTTTGTTTTAATCTGTCACTCGCAACAAGACGGTCGTGCTAGTCACTACATTTCTGTTCGCTGACTTTTTTCACGTTATCCATACGTTACGTTGTGTATTTTGTGTTCCTCCGTGTTGATTGCTGCCCAGCTGTCAAATATCAAAATGCCGAAAGGATCAAGGTTCGTAATTACTTTGAAGCAGAGTATCAAATGTTGTTGCGTGTTGCGGCCGCATTAGGAATTATTGGACCTACTGTTTCAAAAATTACTACCGAAGCTTACGGTACAAGCGGCATGCAGGAAAATAAAAAACACCAACCACGTCGTGTGACATCGGTTGACAACTTTAACGCTGATGCTATTCGCCGTCATATATATGACTATTACTTGCGCAAAGAAATTCCAACACTTAAAAAACTTGTTGTTTCTTTACGTGAATGTGGTTTGTTCCATGGCCAAAAATCGTCATTAGGCTTAGTTCTGAAAGAAATTAGATTTTTCATAAAAAAAATCGGACAAACTTAAAATATTGATGGAGCGTCAAGACGTTGCTATTGGCTCGCTGCGAATTTTCGAGCGAAGCCAAAAAGATATCAGATTGGTCAAATGTTATTTTCACTGACGAGACTTGGTTAAATGCAAACCATACAGCATCTAAGAACTGGACTGACGACACCGCCGCTTCCACTAGTTCAGTGCCAATGGGAAAAGGTGAACGCCTTATCATATGCCATGCAGGGTCTACGAAAGGATTCGTGTCAGATGCTTTACTGGTCTTTAAATCCAAGAAAACAGTGGACTACCACGAAGAAATGAACGCGGAGATTCACGAAGGATGGTTTAAAGAAATGGTGCAATCTCTGAAAGAACCGTCCATAATTATTATGGACAACGCTACATATCACTCCAGACAAATTGATAAAATGCCGACGCAGGCCAATAAAAAACAAGAGATAATTGACTGGCTCCAACGTCATGGCGAAACGTGGATACTACTTTATTAAAAGTACAATTAGTAAATATTTTAACTTCGAAAAAAAACCTCCGTAAAAGATATGTTATCGACGAAATAGCTGCTGAATGTGGTCATTGGGTTCTTCGACTTCCGCCGTATCATCGCCAGTACAATGCTATGGAACTAATATGGGCACAAATCAAAGGACAGGCCGCTCGAAACAATACCCATCCCCCTTTTACGGCAAACAAGATGTTAGATTTATTAAATAATGCATGTGTGGAAGTAACTGCCGAAAACTGGGAAAAAATTGTGAGAAGAACCCAAAACATAGCGTCGGATTTGAAAATTCATGTGGCATTATACAGGTACAGAAAACTTATAATAAATGTTGGGGAGAGCTCATCGAGTCACAGTGACGATTCATCAGATTTTGATTAAAATAAGTAAATAAAGATTACCTGTCGTTATAATTATTTCGTTTCATTGTCGAGTACCCACCTATACCTACTTATTTTACAACAGCATCGAAAATTTTAAAGAAGTTGGCATTATCAATCAAGAATTAATACGTGTAACACCTTGTAATGAAATATTAGTTAATAAATTTGTACAAAAGTATCCGGCAATAGTTTAGATTCTTAAATTTTGTAAAAAAATATCGGGTCTGTTATCGTGTTAAGTTTATCGATATAGCTTCATCCCTATCAGTTTCTCCGACTCTGGTATTATATAACTTTGTAGGTATGTAAACGTCATATTTTTATAAAATAATGCATACATAATGTAAAAAAAAACGCTCGCACAAGTTTTCACAGGAGCTGTCATCGAGAAAATAATGAAATGGAAATAGTATAGGATTATTATGATTAAACATATATAATTATATTCATAATTTAGTAATCATTAAATATATATCATTCAGTATTCAGTTCAATCTAATCATTCTTTCTAGTCCATATTTTGGTGGTTAGGTTCATATTCACTTGTTGTTTATAGGCAGACCGGAAAATTTTGATACTCGCCACTATGACACTTTATAAATTATAATGAATATTAATGTTAAGAATTAAAACAAAACACCATTGTTTCTTTACTTTCCGATAAATTGGAAGCGAATCGTTTGCGAGAGCTTTGAATATATTTCGAACTTCTGGTAAACAAGGGACTGGGAACAATAGACGTCGACCAGTCAACGTCGATCGATGGCAGAATAGAACAGTCGACGTCGATCGACGATCGATTGGTGTGGTAACACCCTTATGGTACGATAATTGACTTACAATTAAATGGGCTTCGGGTCTACGTTCAAAAGCGTCTGGGTAAAAATTAAATGAAAATGCAAAAATTGTCTGAATATCATTTTTGAATTGTTATCATGATTTGATCGCTGTAGTCGTAGATCGATTGTAGCCTTGATTTGATCGCCCACCTGACAACATGTCCAAAACGACATAATCCTTGATGACAATGAACACCAATGATCAAAAGATAATAACTAAAATCCAAGATATTTCCTTTGATAAGATTTTAAATGCTTGCTTATTAATTTTCTTCGGTAATAATGTAAAAAAATGTCTCCCTTTTCAATAAGGGTCAAACATCTGAATGAAATTATAGCTTTAGTTAGATTTAAGTGACGAACAATCAGATTCATTAAAATGTTCTATTATGAAAGATATAAATCAACTTATAAGAAAAGAAATATCGTCGGCTATAAATAGTCTAAAAGTTGAATTTACTGAAACCACAGACTTTCTCACGGCAGAGCAGAAAGACTTAAAATCTGAGCTTCAAAATATAGACTCAAAAATTGATTCTTTTAAATCAGAAATTAGTAAAATGAGAAATGAAATGAGTATACTGAAGAAGAAATTAATTCCCCTCGAAAAATCATCGCGGTGTCATAATTTTGAAATCCACATGGTACCTGAAAAACAACAAGAAAATTTTTAAAAAATAGTGAACAAGTTATGTGACGTCATCAAGGCTCCTATCAATGAAACCGACATACACGCTGTACGACGAGTCGCCAAACTTGACCCACAATCTAAACGGCCGCGTAATATTCTAGTGACTTTGTCGTCGGAGTGTCTTCGCGATCACGTATTGTCAGCCTATAAGCGATACAATAAGAACAATAAAACGCAACCAGTAAGCTCCTCGGTCGTCGGTATTATCGGCAATAAGCAAGTTCTGTATGTATCAGAACACCTAGCACCGGAGTGCAAGGCACTGCACGCAGCAGCGCGGAAATTGGCCAAGGAGCGTAACTACAAGTTCGTATGGGTTAAGTATGGACGCGTCTACGCTCGCAAGGATGACTCATCGTCAGCTATTATAATAAAGGACGACACTTGCTTAGACAAAATGGTATAGTTTTCTCAATATTATTGTTATCTCGTTTATTATATTTCTCTAATAATCTAATTGTTCATGCTGTTATTTTGATTTCAAAAAAAAAAATTATTATGTTAATGTTTTATCAGAATGTAAATAGAATACGCACAAAAACTACAGAATTGTTTTTGAACACGTTAAATTGCAATTACGACATAATCTGTTTAACTGAGTCTAATATAGATTCTGGTATTTTTAATAACGAATTGCTTGATCAGCGCTATAATATATTCCGTAGAGATAGAGAAACTACCTGTATTAGTAAAGGTGAAGGGGGTGGAGTGTTAATTGCAATAAAGAAAGATTTTGATGTTATTCGGCAATCTCCTTGGGAGAGCTCAGTTGAGGATTTGTGGATTAGTATTTTACTTAAGGATGGCTCTTGTAGAAAACTAAACATATGTCTAGCTTACCTTCCCCCTGACATACCAATAAATAAATTAACTGAATTTTATGATAATTGTAACAGAGTCTTAACAAATAATAATGAATATATTAATTTAATATTAGGTGACTTCAACACACCAAGCATCACTTGGCAAACCACTGCGACCCATAGTTTCCTATTACCTAGTGTTTCAGTAGATAGTAAGTCGGCTTTATTATTGGAAATGGCTAGTCTAAATGACCTATTGCAGTTCAACAACGTACCTAACAATCTTGGTCGATTCTTGGACTTAGTTCTATGCAACTTCGAGGTTATATCGATAACCAGTGCTCATCCCCTGACTCGTCCTGACCATCACCACCCTCCCATTTGCATCGATATCAAGCTACCTGTGGCACAGAGTACGATGAAATGCAAGGAAAAACTAATCCATAACTTCAACAAATGTGACTACCCCCAAATCAGGGCCGATTTGAGCAATATTGACTGGTTGTCGATACTACCTGATGATGACGTTGATCTGGCGGTTACAAAATTTTATGAAATTCTTAACAATTTAATAAAGAAATATACACCTACATATACTAAAAAAGAAAGTAGTTATCCGTGTTGGTATTCGCCTGAACTGAAACATTATTTAAAAAAAAAGGACAAATTACACAAAAAGTATATGAAATATAAAAATCCCCGAGACTATGATAGTTTCGCTTCCTTAAGAAGTCTTTGCAAAAAATTAATAACAACCTGCTATAAATCATATGTCTCCTCTGTAGAAGAATCCTTAAATACTAACATAAAATCTTTTTGGCGATTTGTTAACTCTTCCAAATATTCCAATAGTATACCCGAAGTGATGCGTCTCAACGACAGAACTGCATCTACTGGCCAGAACGTTTGTGAATTATTTTCAGAATTTTTTAGCTCCGTCTTTGAGAATGGTTCTAATATAGCATCTGGACAATATTCTGAGCTCGACGCCCTTGTTCAGAATTCCTTTTCTAACTTAGCTATGACAAAAGACTCAGTTCTTTCAAAACTTGAAAAATTAGATCCGAACAAGGGTGCTGGGCCGGATGGAATACCCCCCAAGTTTTTGAGGCAATGTGCGGTGGAACTTTGTGAGCCACTATTAAATATATTTAATTTGTCATTATGTTTGGGCGTTTTCCCTTCCGAATGGAAATCTGCACATATCGTACCGATCTACAAATCTAGGGATAAAACGGATTGTAAAAATTATAGGCCTATAAGTATTTTATCCAGTATGGCTAAATTATTTGAAAGTGTCGTCTATGATCACATTTACCACCACATTCAGCCGGGCTTATCTCAATCTCAGCATGGTTTCGTTAAAAATAAATCGACTGTATCAAATCTTCTCGAGTACAAAAACTATCTGTGTAGGGTATTTGCGACTGGGGGCCAGGTAGACTCGGTGTACACCGACTTCCAAAAGGCTTTTGACAAGGTTAGTCATGCGCTACTCTGTCATAAACTCAATTACCTATTTGGCTTTCACGGTAATATGCTCAGGTGTCTCGAGTCTTACCTACAGAGAAGAAACCAGGTAGTGGCGCTTAGGGGCTTTACATCAACACCCGTATTGATAACGTCAGGCGTGCCCCAGGGATCGCATTTAGGACCGTTGCTGTTCCTCATCTTCATTAATGATCTGGCAAGTTCCTTATTGAACCCATGTCTTCTGTATGCCGACGACTTAAAAGTATTTTCTGCCATAAAGAATATCGAAGACTGTGTTTCTCTCCAGCATGATCTTGACAAAATTTCCGATTGGTGCACAAAAAACAATATGCATCTGTCCATTACCAAATGTCAAGTCATATCTTTTACAAAGAAAAAACATAAGATGACTTTTAACTACCACCTCCAAAACTAGCCCCTTAGCCGTGTTTCAGTTGTCAAGGATTTAGGCGTAACTTTTGATACAGGTTTGTCATTCACTAACCATTATGACACAGTAATAAATAAAAGCTTTAAAACTCTTGGTTTCATAACAAGATCGACACAACAATTTAAACGACATGATAGTTATCTCTATCTTTATTTTAGTTTGGTAAGGAGTGCAATTGAGTATGCATCTGTAATCTGGTCACCTTATTATGAAGTGCATTCCTCACGCTTAGAAAGTGTGCAGAGAAGGTGCTTAAAAACATTAAGTTACCGATGCGGCCTCGCCCGGAAGATACCATCTTATAGTGACAGATTGCTTCACTTCAAAATACCTTCTCTGGAAATTCGTCGTAAGCAGCAGGATCTTCTCCATTTGCACAAATTACTTCACGCTAGAATTGACTCAACTAACCTACTCTCACACCTCAACCTCAATACTAGATTGTTAAAAAGGACCCGGAAACATAAGGTTTTTACTCTTCAAATCTACAAAAACAATACCTCATTTTTCAACCCCGTTGTAAGAATGTGTAGGCTGTACAACGATCTAGTAACATCCTCTCAAGAGCTTGATGTATTTTGCGACAGTTACAGGTCGTTTAAACGCCAGGTCAAACAAATTCTCAACTGAGTGTCCACCCTTCATTTGCTTAACTATTGCACACAATTCACAATATATGATACAGAAAGACATCACTCTCTATTATTTTATTACATATTATATAGTCCTGACATTGATATTATTCACATTGTAATCCAGTTAAATATAAAGAATTTTGTAATGTTATCCAATTTTGCATTTTAATTCAACTTTAATTCAATGTTTAATGAAATCTGATCCCACAATTTAATTCAACTTGATCCTATTCTTAAATAAGAAATTAGTAATGTAATCTTGTAATTTTATTTAATGAAATTTATTTTATAATTTATTTTAATCTTACAAAGAAGTTTTACTGCAGAATTAAATTCAATCTTTGTTCAATTTTTTTTTCTTGTGTAATTTTGTTATGAAACTTAATTTTTGTTGTGCTGAAATATTATAATTTTAATCCTTGTTTTAATTATATTAAGAAATATTGTAATTCCTATTATCATTTAGCTTTATTTTGTGTAAAGTTTACGCACAAGTCATAATGCTGTGCACACAATTTTTGGGTACCGATCTAGGTCTTGATTGTTTAACATCCATATTAATACATATACTTATTTCTTTCTGATTGTTACCTGTATGTGTGCCTTAATAATAATAAATAAATAAATAAATAAGAATGTTAACGCGTGATTTTACCGATCCGAGCAGTTTTAGCGCTGATAGCGCTGTAAGCGGCAATCGGCACGCACTACTCTGCGCATGACTGACACTACTGACAGTGGACGACAGTGACAGTGACTACACGTGCGTGCGTCTGGTCTGGTTGTACCGATGCAAATTTAGTTTGATTTTATTAAATTCACGAATAAGTGCAAGTATATTCAATGGGGCGAAAGGCTAAATTTGACGAAACTAAAAAAGTTAAAAAAGGTCCAGGAAGAAAAGCTAAAAAGCAACCAGACCCAGTATTTAGGAAAGAACTGCGTAAGTCCAACACGTGTTTTATTTCATAAATTTCGAGTTACATTGTTTATCTTAAATATTTATTAAGCATGTTCTTCTGGAATTTACTTTGTTTGCAGTGGATGATGAGACAGAAACTAAGAAATTAAGCCACAGACAGAAGCAAAGGGCCGCTAGGCGAGTGAAAAAGAAGGCAGAATTAGCTGAGAAACGTAAAGCTTTAAAACAAGCTAAAAAGGGGTTACCAAAGCCAGAGCTTAAAATTGCAGTTGCTGCAAGTCAGGATTCTGATGAAAGTTCTGATAATGAAGAAGTTAAAGGCAAGCTTTTCCTTTTAAATGTTACTCAACACACTGTGTTAAATTGTTTCTGTGTAATTCTCGGGTATATAACAAAGTTCTGTAATATTATTATGACATTCTAGCTTTTAACAACTTATTTGTGAATTAATTAATTTTCTCTTATAATATGTACCTATAAATACAGAGAAATAAAGTCAGATTATACCAAAAAAAATATAATTATAATAGTTTCATGATCTACTTGTGAAGAGAGATATATTCCCCAGTATTTTTGGCTTACTTATTAATTGTTTAACTAAAAGATAATTTTATTACTTAAAAATGTAAGTGAGCATGGCATTTAAAACATAGTATATGTTGCAGCCATCAAAATATTGTTAATGTTTGATAATGATTGTTGCTGTTTTAATCTCTGTTTTCTGAAGATTACATTTTGTTATTGTATTATTGGACAAAAAATGCTACTGATGGTAGTGAACTTGAAAGCTTATTTAGCTCAATAAAATACAATGAAAAATTTACTTAATATCTATGCCAACAGAATCGTCAGTTGAGTCAATCTTCAAAATTTTTTAAATATTTTTATTCCTTGGATGATTCCAAATACAAAGTAACAACTTTGTATTGATAGCATTTTTCAATCTGAAATTTGAAACAACTCAGTATATAAAGAGTTACATCAAAATCTAAGAATTTTCTGTAAAACATAGATTCAATTTACTATATCTTAAAAATATTTTTATCACTATAAATTTTTTGGTAATTTTACTATGAGACGGGACTTATTTCTTTTTGTGTTTGATTTTTTTATCTTTGTATATTGTATATAGATTAGAACGCATCAGACATACTCAATTTAGTTTCCACCTCTATATTTATGTAGTAAAATATATGAATCAAATTTTAGGTTTTACTGATGACAATAAGGAATGGTTAAAGCCGAAACAAAAACAGAAAATAAAAAAGTCAGAAGAATCTGATTCTGTCAGTGATGAAGAAATTGACAGTGGACATGATAATGTATCAGATTTAGGAGAAAGTGAAGATGACAATGAGGAGACAGTAGGTTCAGGAGATGATGATGGATCAGACTTGGAAGATGATGATGAGGGTGACGATGATGAAGATGAGCAGGCTGTAGAAGAAACAAATAAGCCAAAGTCTGGCAGTGAAAAATATAAGGTAAATTTGTTTCAAAGCATCTTCATAGCTTCATAACCAGCATGAATAGCACCATCATTTTATTTCCACATATAGTAAGTATAACAACATCATTATTCGGTACAAATGGTGGGTTCCGATTGCTGCTCACAGCGCTCCACTTATACCGAATTGCTCGAGCGTGCTAAAATGATATTTGTGCTATTGCAATTGGTAAATATCGTGCTAACATTCTGGTTGTTCATTGCTAAATCTAAAGTTATAATTTTATTAAGATCTTTGACCCTGATTGAAACAGGACCCATTTTTTTTCATTATTACAAAATAAAATTAATAAGCAAGCACTTAAGGTCTTTATTCAACTTATAAAAACATCAACATAGAAATGTCATGACGTCATTGATGACGTATTGATATCGCTGCGAGAGATATAATCACAATTGGAATGCAGCACTATATTAAAGTATATGAAAACCTCTTCAAAATGAATGAAAGCCAGGCACGTCAGATTTTTCATAACTAATTTGACATCAAAAGCCTAATTTAGTGATGGATTTTTAGGCTTAAATTGGATCCATTACCTTTAAAATCAATTTACAGGCCAATTTGTTCGATTTTGGTTCAATCTTCAAAAAAATTTATGTCTTATAACACATAACAAATATTTTGAGCTATTTACTTATACATATATATTTTATTAATTTTTTATAACAATTTCCAATCAAGCGAGAATTGCTAATTAAGTAAACATTTTTTATTTTTGTTTGATTGTCAGGAAAGATGTAAGTAATTATATTTATCATATAATAAATCTCCATATTCATATTTGATACAATTTTTAATTAATAGCATTTGTTTGCTTGTTAATTCAAATCATTCAATCAACTGCAAAAATATAAATTCGCAAAGGTAACATCTTAAATATGACAACAAAATCTAACCCACTATCATGTTAATGACAACCTTAAGTCTTGATTTATTCAATTTACAGTGCCCTCTAAATACATCCATTACTAAATATAAATTTCTTGTTAAGTTAAACCCGCAATGGAAATGTATAAATGGTGGCAGTGCAATTTAGTGACAAAAGCAATACGAATATTAATAAATGAGTTTTTGAATTTAAAAAGTATATTCCAGGTTATGCCGTTCGCGTTTTGGCTACAAGTGTGGCATATACTTCAATATAGTTCTGGACCAATATTAACTCTATCCTGATAAACCAAAGGATTCAGTTTGAATTGCCTGTAGTCCTATTGTTGCTCAGCTTTGTGTCATTGTTTTGTTTTGAAGATCTCATCTGGGGGACCTACAGTCATTCCTATTTTGACCACTATAATAATTGTGTTGCAATGTTCTTGTTAAAGGGAAGGAACAGTCAGTAAAGTTACAGGAACAAAGGCAATTCCAGCTGAAGAATATGGTTGGCAACTCATCATTACTCAATATTAATAATAATAATAAACACTTTTTCGCCAATAAAAGAAAAGCAAAAAAATTAAAATATACAAAATGTAAAAAAAAATACAGAAATGCAATTCGGGCGGCCTTATCACACATCGCGATCTCTTCCGGGCAACCCTGCTTCAATGAAGAGAAATATTTTAAACAATTACAGACTGATGGGCAGTGCAATTTTAAAATAAACCAAAAAAAAACACATCATAAATAATAAATTTGTATATATATATATAATATATATACACATAAATAATAAAATACATACATATATTACATAAAAATACATATATATGCATACATTTTGAGGATGAAAATCATGAAAGATTGTATGAATGATTGTGAAAGATAAATATATATATATATATATATATATAGATAAATTCTTTAACTGATTTTTAAAAGAATCTATTCTTTTAACATGGTGAAGAGGAGAGGGCAGTGAGTTCCAGAGAGAAATTGCTTTCACCGTGAACGACTGCTGATAAAACTGGGTACCGTGACGAGGAGTTGCTGGCTGACCGCAAGTTACGTTCATGGTGTTGGTGGCGAAAAGTAAACCGTTCTTTAAGATAAGTTGGCAGGCAGGGGTTGAACAATATACCGTATATAAGATGAAGTGCATGAGTATTCCTTCGGAGACATCGAGATAGCTGATATCGCTGTAATCCAGTATTAAGTATAAATGATTGTGCGAGGGCAATTCTGGTAGGTATTGGCAGAAAATTTCGAAGCCTTCGGAGAGAACGTGCAGCGGAAAATATCTTTCTACTGACAGACTGCAATTGCGGTTTCAGAGTCCATGAGAAAACTCCCATGATGTTTGCTCCATTTAAGCAATAACTCAAGGTCAGTATTGATTGTGTTAATTGCCACACTGATGTTATCAAAACTGACTTGTGTGTAAATTTGAAGATCATCTGCATACAAGTGGTAGAAAGAAGAAAGAGAGTACGTTATAGTATTAATAAAAACTGAAAACAATAAAGGAGAAAGCACACCGCCTTGGGGTACACCAGCAGTAGTATTGTACCATGAAAACACGTTATCCTCCATTGAAATACGCTGCCGGCGTCCCTACAGATAACTGCGAAACCACTCAATCACTTCTGGAGATATGTTAAGAGAGCATAGAGTACCAAGTAAAACATCAAAATCAACTGTGTTGACGGCATTGTTAAAGTCCAACAAAGTGAGCAAGGTCAATTTTTGATGTTCCATGCCATACCTGATGTCATCGGTTATTTTCACCAAGGCTGTAACCGTGCTATGCCCGGAACGAAATCCGGATTGGAATGGGTTAAGTTGATTGTTTGTATTCAGGAAAGAATATAGCTGTTGGTGGACGAGACGTTCAAGGACTTTGGAAAGGAAAGGTAGAATTGAAATTGGACGGTAATCAGTTGGATGTATACGATTGTTTGTTTTCGGTAAGATTCAGGGAATGTTGATGATGATAAAGAGTTATTAAGGATCTTGGTTAACGTAGGGAGAAGGAATTCTAGGATATGAATAACCATGCTATGGCCGATACTGTCGCAACCCATGGCATTGGATGTAATTTGAAGTATACTATGCTTAACACCACATTCAGTGAAAGGTTGAAATGTAAAAGCATGGCAATGTAGAAAGATTCTTTAAGGTACGACCCTTTAGTAATCCGTCCATTGCAAAAGTTGAGAAAAAATTTAGATTAAGTGAGTTTATATCGACATTTGAAGTTACAGATTTTTTTTTTACTTGCCAATGCCCAGGGTTTTGAGAAATTTCCACACTTTAGCTGGATCACCGTTCTCTACGGATGCGTGAATATGGCGCCGTTGTGCATCCCTACGCACCTTGTTGCAGTGATTTCTAATGGATCTGTATCGCTCCTTATTCGCTTCGGATTGGTCTGCTTTCAACTTAGCCTTGGCAACGTTTTTCTTATGTAGCAATTGTTTGATTGTATCAGTTAGCCATGGGGCTGGCAGGTGTTTTAATTTAATTTTTCGCAAAGTTGCATGGTGGTTGTAGAGTTCTGTCAAAAAAACGTTGAAAAGCCTAATCTGTTCGTTAACATCATTTGTTTTTTCAATGACAGATCCATATCAGCTGCATCACTGCGCAGATTTTGTAGAAAATCGTAGAAGTAGATTCATACCACCAAAATTACGACGCAACACAACTTTAGGCTTCAACTTCGGAGGGTGTACTTTATACGACAGGTATATCAGATCGTGATATGAAAATGCATCTGTACCACACTGACAAACATAAGATCTAAGGGAGAAGGGGCACAGTTCGGCAAAAAATGCGTTGCAATAAGTGAAGGTATGTGCAAGTAACTGGATTCAACAATAGATTTTAGTTTGTTAGCTCTGAAATCGTTTCTGAGCCAGCATGTATTGAAATCTCCCATAATTTTAGAATCACTATAATTTGGCAAAATATCCTCTAGAAGTTGCTCGAGTAATGAAAAGTAGTTATCGTGCAACGAAGGTATATATATGACACCTAATAGAACTTGTATGTGCTTGAGAATAGATTCAACAAACAAGAATTCTATATTGGAGACTGAGTTGTTAGTGGTTTGTGAAATAATTTTAAATGGTATATTCGTGCGGAGATAGATAGCAACACCGCCTCCAGTTTTTTCGACTCTATCGTTACGAATTAAGTGAAAACCCGGTAGATCATACGATGTTGGCGCTAAGCACGGTCTTAGCCAAGTCTCTGACACAAAAAGGGCATGGAGATTATTAATTTAAAAAGAATCCAGCATATCGACATGGTGGGCAGGAATACTCTGTGCATTAATATGAGCAAGGTTTAAATTATTCGCCAGACCGGAGAATTCAGTGTTTAAAAACGAATTAAGGGAGGTGGATAGACTTTGGAAACTACTGTTGTTACTATTCAACTCGCCTGTAAAACATGATTTAAAAGACGAAGAACATTCACTTTTGTCAAGGGACATATGTACTAATATAAAATATAAATAATATTAAATAAAATAAAAATACTTAAACTATAAGACTAAAAATAAATAATAATATACAACTTTAATATCCCAGTAAATCAAAAGTATACAGGGTGTATCAAGACCGCTTCCACTCACTTTAGGGTATGATTATACTGCATATTCTCATTACGAAAAAGTACTTAAAAAATTTTTAACGCCAAAAAGTTGACTTTTTCAAAAACATAATTTCCATTTTGTTAGGTTTACATATGTTAGAAAAAACGGATTATCAGCAAATTTTAATTAAATGCACATTTTACAAAAAAAACACGCAGTGTATTGCTAAAAGTATTTACAATCATTACGGTTGCAGTTGCTAAGAAACGCGAGCCCGCGCAAATGCTCTGGTGCTCGCTTGTTGCTACGTGTGCTCAGCTGACTCGATCTTCCCTTCCCTATCTCCCATTGTCAAAACCTTATTAGGTAGGTAGGTAAGTGCCCACCTAGAAATCTTTGTCAAAGCACTTCATCTCCCTACCTTATACGTACATACAACTTTGTTAGTTTATAAGAACACCTACAACCGGATGATTTTGGTAACGTAGCAGTTTAATGACAATACATTTACCTACTACTCATTTAATTATTACTCATTGATCTGTTATCAATCAGCTGATTAAAATAAATAACCGCGAAAATAATTCCTGCAAATGACCTTTACATGGGTATTACATTTTACGTACCTAATAACTAGCTTTCCGAATTACTGTCTAACAGAGTTGGATTCGAAGATAGACTTCTTTCTTTAGAAAAATAATTGTAATAAAAGTAAAACATTAACCTCATTACGAAATGCCGCAGTCGGACTAACTTTATAGCCTACAAGTCTCTCCGTTAAGAAGATTCAAATTACACCTCGTTTGTCACTATCAATGGAACTATTTGGTCTAACAAGAACAATAAATACCTCCCTTTTAGGCAATCGGGAAAAAAGTGTGTAAATTCATCAAACATTTAAAAAAATATCACTCAATAGTAATTTTAAATCTTTACATTTAGTTGGGTTTTAAATTAACTTATAAGCAAAACATGTAAGCTGAAATTGTGTCAAAATACAATAAAATGACACACTTATTATACAGTTAATGCCTATTAAAAAAAATAAGCTCAAGCCGTTTAAAAATAATTCCGCTCCATCGCAAAATACACTCACTAACCTGACTAAATCCTTCTCATCCTTATGAGGTGTGGTTCGAACTGCGCACCTTCCAGTTCGATGCAGAATTCGGCTCGTCTTTTCGTCTCCTGGTGAAGTCGAGGCAAAAGGGTAGGATCTTCTAAACTGTTTGCGCGTAACTTATTAAAAACATCGTTTAGTCTTTTTATCATTTCTGCAGCACTATCGCACTGTCGATCGAACACCCTTTCTTTTACGTAATTCCACAGAAAAAAGTCTAGTGGGGTCAAATCAGGCAAGGTGGCCAAGCGCGGGGTCCCAGTCTTCCGATCCATTGGCTTTCAAATATTTCGGAGAGCCGTTGGCGAATGGATCGAGACACGTGTGGAGATGCGCCATCATGCTGGAACCACGCTCGGCGGTAGTCAGCCACAGTAAAATCTTCCAAATATCTACTCAGTTGCCTGTTAATAAAATCTAAGTATGACGCACCATAAACGCCGTGGCAAAAAGACTGGTCCCAGGATTACATTTTTAAAAATACTGGCCCATACGTTGATGGACCATCGGGTCAGGTGACCGGTTTCCTGTGATGCGTGAGGGTTTCCCTCCGACCACATGTAAGCATTTCGCCTATTCCACATTCCGTTCCGAGTGAAAGTGGATTCATCCGTCTAAATCACGTGCTCAATGAATTCAGGTGAACTTTGCTACTGATCTAACAGCCACTGGCAGAACACAGTACGACGGACTCGATCAACTGGCAGCAAAGCTTGTACACGATGAATTGCGTAAGGCCGCATTCTGCTGCGTCGTAATATCAACGTCTAAAATGCGCTCTTCTGTGTTGATATCCAGCTGATGCCCACCTCCAGAAGCTACAGGAGCTATCGGCCTATTTTCCAAAACTCGCTGATATGCAGCTGTTATGACCCGTGAGTCAGAAGGATGGTGGGCGTTAGGATACCTGTTTCGGTAAATCCTTAAAGCTTCAGCAGCATACCCTGATGCTTCTCCTAAGCACATTAGCATCATGCCATATTCTCGACAGCTGTATACATAAGGAACAGGCATTTTTGTTCCCAAAAGTAAGCACAACGGAACTTAGCACTAAATAAAACGATCACAATTTGTAAACACGAAAACACACACGAAAACAAAGATGCAAAAGTGTCACTTGCAAGCGCGGCCAACAAGGAACTGACCGTGTAACGGCTTTTTTCGTCGGCACGAGCCACGCAAATATCCTAGAAATAGTGTAAGAAGTAAAGTTATCGAAACTTTTTGATATCGATAAGTCGTGATTATGCTTTTACGTTTGTTTTGTGATATGAAATTCGGCTGAACCCTATAATCTTACTGTCTGATCCTATTCTTTCTCCGAAACTAGGGCATGGTGTTCGAATATTCGTCTTTTTTACTATTCAAATAAAACTTTTTTTTAATAATGTAAACGTTTCCGTACCTTCTAACCTTTTCCGTATCCTTAACCCTTTCCGGAACATAACTGCGCTTAGACGTGGATGTTATGGCGGTTAAAACATGTAATAAGCATTTTTAATAAGAATACCAATAAACACTTTCAATACTTACCAATAATCCTAAGAAGACATCTTTTAAGTAATCTAATCTTAGATACAATATTCACAATAATACAATACATTAAATATAAGCAAGCACTGCGCTCATTTCAACAAAGTCCAAAACTAAAACAATAACATTAATCGATAATGTTAATAAGTAATTTCATGTCACAACACTACCTGTTGTACACAGTCTTCGCACGTGCAAAGATAGGCGGCTCATTTGTACTTGTGTTAGAGGCTTCCGCCAAATGATTTCGCTCAGCAAACTACGACCGTTCGGAAGTGCTTTTCTAGGAAATTATAGTATTTGTGTACCTACTGCACTCTACACCATTTTTAAGTTTTATTTCAGTTGAGCTAAAAGGGCCGGGCGTGCGGGCAGAGTGCTAGAGTATGTTTGTGAATAAATTTTAGGTGCTTTTGTGCGCAGTGTTATCTACGTGCGCAGTTTACCAATGTTTTAGTTTTGTGAACTTGTGTGAGTGAGTTTGTGCATTTTTGTTATGAACGAACTTCTAAAGGGAGGTAAGACGTACTTACTTAGTCGAGAAGTAGGTTTTATTTTAAGGATCCAAATACAATAATTAGATTCTTCTATTATACCTACATGTGAAACTTTGTAGTACTTTGAAGCTAGTACAATGCCTGTGTTATTAAATATTCAATATTATTGAGTTACTACGCATTCCATTTTTACCTATTCAATGATTTATTATTAGATGCAGCGTTACAAAAACTTTAAGTTGTCTAGTCAAACGATTTAAACATGCAGCGCTTTGATCTGAAACTGCAAACGAAGTAACTAGACGTCTACTTATAGAAAAAAAGTTAGACATCACCTAGGTATCTTTGTTTGTTTTTGTTGACAGTGCGTGAATGGCACACTAGTATAAACTAATAAAGGTAAATGAAATAGAATTACCTTGTGTTAAGTATCTATATCTATTCTATATACCTTTGACCTCCGTCTGCGAGGATGTGACGCTGATGAGGTCTCGGAGCTCAAACTTGTCGAGCTTCTGCTCCTCGACGGCGATCGGGCTTGCTTCCGGTTACGCCCGCGTCTACCCATAACACGTGGATCCCACTTCTGATGAAATCTATAAATCGATAATAGGACAACAGAAACACTTTATTGAATAAAGAGAATATATTAAGACATAATTACAAATAATAAATATAATTATATTACACAAGATTACCACAAGTACTTTTTAATTCAAAATTATGAGAATATCTGCACTTAATTTTTATCAATCACGAGTGCTTCAACTTAAAATAAGATTATTACAACTTTTGGTTAAACGAAAGAAAGCTATTTCTAAAATTTAAACTTATATCAACGAGAATACTTGAAAACCGATGTTCTTGTTGTACCGTTGACAATAAAGTGCCCGCCAATCGCTTCGCGCCTTTCTTCTTCTCTTGAGTCGTAGCGTGGCGCCATCGACGACAGCGATGTAAAGTTAAAGAACCAGGTAAAGTTCTTAGTTCCACGATGCGAAGATAGGTGGAGCGCTCTCGATAATGTTGCCAACACTACTCAGGACGAAGTTTACGTAGAACGTACACGAACGAAGAACTTATCATAACGACTTATAAGTTATCATAATGAACTAGTCGACGAAATCAACTAGTTGATCGACTGTTTGATCGACGCCAGTAAACCGTCTAGTTTCGTTAACGTCAAAAACATCGACGACCCATCGCTACTTGCGGTGCTTGTCTAGTAGGCTAGTACTTAGTTTTATGTTCAATATTCACACATAGTAACAGTGAGGCCACGGGCGAGAGCGTATAAAATTTACAACTTTTATTCTTATGGAACTTAATATCTACTATGTAGACTATTGTAGACTAGGTAGTTACTGTAAGTTTTATCTTATTTAAGTATTTAGGGTATTTTTATTAAAGGAATCTACTGTAAGTTACTGAGTATTATGTTATTAAGCAAGATAATCTTAGTTAATGACCGCGAGGTTTTGTCATTGAAACTGGTGGGTTGATCTTTAGATTCCAACTATATTTTCACAAGAAAGAGGAATCCAACTTTATTATTGCAGTAATTCGGATAGATGATTTGCAGGAATCATTTTTGTACCGTTATTTATTTCGATCAGCTGCTGTTTATTTATTTTGTTCAGTAACAATAAAATGAGCTGGCACGAGGCAGGTAAATGATTTTTATTAAACTATTAAGTAACAAATACCTATAGTCATGTTGCTCGTTTTCTTAGGAGCGAACAAAGTTGTTTTAGGTTGGATAAATAAGTGCTTTCACAGATTTCTAGGTGCCCCCAATTGGGTGGGAAGATAGGTACCAAAACAACCTAAAAGAATTATTTCGAAACATAGGTAGGTACAAACGTAGGTAGGTAACTTAGGGACGCTGGCTTGTTTTGTCATTTATTGGTCAATGCAGTGCAATAGGTAGGTACGCAGGTTTATCATGAAGTGAGTATAACTAATGGTATAATTTGCTTTGCCTAAAGTTAGAAAACTTCATTAAAGAAGGTCTAGCCTAGGCTTACGAATGAAATTTTTTGATCAAACGAATTTATCGAACTAATGATTGACAGGAATAATTTTCAGCCATTATTTATTTACATCCTACTTCGATCAACTGCTTTTAATAGTACTTACTTATTTCATCGCCATCATACCTAAACAAATTTATGAAAAATTTCTATTACATAACATAAGAGGTCATTCGAACATAGGAAACAACTACATAAAGTTCACTTATGGTATTCATGCGATGCGTGATGCGCACGCTGCGAGTCACCCGAGCGTAAGTAGCCACAGCCACAAGCGAGGTCTGGTGCACCCGCCCCGCGTCGCGTCGCCTAGTAACGTAGCCGCGCTGCCAGCCCAGATAGTAAATACGTTTACCAATACATTGCGGGTATTTTTTTGTAAAAAAAACTGTGTATTTAATTGAAATTTGGCGATAATCCGCTTGTTCTTACATATGTAAAGCTAAAAAATAGAATTTGATTTTTGGAAAATGTCAAAATTTTTGGCTTTAAAAAAAATAAAAAGTATTTTTCGTAATGAGAATAAGCAGTATAATCATACCCCAAAGTTAAGTGAAGCGGTCCTGATACACCCTGTATAAATGTATATTAATATCGATTTTTTAAAAGACGCACTTAATCCTCCAGCTATTTTACAAACAAAAATTATACAAAACTTTGGAACGCGTAAAATGAATACTAAACAAGAACAAAAAAAACTGAGGAAAAGATTTTGAACGCAGATTCAATTTGTCAATCAGCAATGATTTGGTAATGACGCTTATTTGACAGATTACACTTCAAATAATACTTTAAAACTAACAAAAATAAACATGGTTACGTAAATAAATAAACAAACGTGTTTATTCCACCACGTGAGATTGGCAGTAATAGCCTGTCGCGTAATATCGACGGCTGGTTGCCATTGTGCCCAAAGAATAATATTAATAATAAACATGGTTTTTTAAGGCTAAATATTCACGTAAAAAAAATAAAAAATTATATTTAAAGAGATTGAAAGAGAGAAACAAAAATAATCAAATTCAATGCACTAACCTTTATACACTTTCAAAATATGAGCGAAAGTACATGGAGAAGATTGATGAACTATTTCTTCGAAATTGCACGCCGGCCCTTCAGTGCTGCGGCAGCTTTAGACTGCTGTTTGTCTTCTACACTATTTTTTTTTATTTTTTACCCTTAGGGGAAGGCAAAGGGGTCTAGCCCATGCAGCCTCTTCTACACTATTTGCATTCGTCGAAGCTGTCGGCAATAACGCCAAAATATAACCAATATCCTCAAGTTTGCTAATGCGGTGCCTAGTGCCATCTGTTCCCGTGACAAAAATGTCACCATCTCGCGTCCAGCACCTAGTGATCCCGAAGCGTTGCCTAGCGGACAAGAATATCTCATGCCGGCGCCTTGTGGGGTACTCCGACAGAGTAATGCCGCTGCCTTTGAGAGATGTTTTTTTGTGTCCAGACCCTTTCCTTACTACTAGTGCTGTTGAACCTAACTAGAATTGGTCTTGGTCTATTATCACGACTGGACTTACCAAGCCAATGACAGAACCTTACATCTTCTTTTTGAAAGGTTGGCATCTTCAAAATCTCCGTGGTTTACTTCATTACTAAGGAAGTCACATTTTCCTGTTTGCTCTCTGGAACACCAAGGAATAGGAGAATTTTTCTACGGCCTCGCATCTCCAGCCTGTCGCAGTCATGGGCAAGAAGTTCTATTTATGATTGCAGAGCAGCCATAGCGGAGTGAATAAATACCTTAAATGTGCTGAATTCAGCAGCCAGTGATGATGTTGTTGGTGTAGCAGTGGTGGTTGATGTGTTGTTGATACTCTTTTGTTCTAACTGAGCCATCCTAGTGTTGAATTCATCCATCATTTCCTTCAATGACTGTTTGATTTGACGTAAGTTAACCATGTTTAAATATACTGTTTTCTATTTTTTGCAATAAAATTAGTAGAGACACAAAATTTGTAAACTATTTTGCTTTCTAACCCTCAATATTACAAAATTCCTCAATATAGATCAATGAAACACATACAAGTAATGATATATCACTTACCACAAGGTGGATTGTATGCTTATTTGTATGTTCTATGAAAGTAGTAAAAAGTAACGTTGATCCTTCCCTTTACCTGGAACACAAAGGAGTTTTCATGTGGAATCCTCTCGTACATCTCGGGTGCGCGGCGTTGTTGTGGGGCAATAGTTAATGCGCTGGCTTCTCAATGTTGGGTCCCGGGTTCGATCCCTGGTTATTGCCAAATGTACCAATGAGTTAATAAAACTTAAGTACATAAAGCTGACTGATCTAACGGTGAAGGAAAGCATCTTAAGGAAACACACATACCTTAAGATTATTTCGAAGGTATGTTTAAAGTCTTCCAACCCTCTGTAGGAAAGTGTGGCGGACTATAAATTGCCTAATGCCACTCTTTAGTTGGGTGAGGGATATCCCTGCAGTGTCTTGATGATCTCTAGGCAAAAGTACTTTTTCTTTATGTTGTGTTTGTTGATGTTTGGCACACCTTAATCAGTGATTTCGTAAGTACGCCAATTATTCTTTAGAATTATAAACCTCTAGAGTCCCCATTCAAGTAGCCAAATGTATGTGTCGAAATGGCAGGACCATGTTTCAAATGTTAAAATGTTATATCGTCAAGTATACAACCAATATGCTGCTATTTGATACTTTTAGTAAAAACTTGGTAACTGTCTGATTTGAAACATTGGAATTCGAAAAAAAAAACTAAATATGGTAGGCAGGGTGAGTTTCGTCGCATTTGGTCTACTAGACGAAAACGTGTCTATTTCGCAATTGGTCCAATTTGCGTTTGGTCCACCTAGCATTTGGTCCACTTCGCACTTAGTCCTTTTCGCATCTGGTTCACTATGGTTGTTTGAGGTACCATCATTCTGTCTGGTTACCATAACATAAGAAAAACCTTTCTTTAGGACCAGGAAAACGTATGTTGTCTTAATTCATTTGGGTTAGGTTAGGTAAGGTCTACTAGACGAAAACGTGTCTATTTCGCAATTGGTCCAATTTGCGTTTGGTCCACCTAGCATTTGGTCCACTTCGCACTTAGTCCTTTTCGCATCTGGTTCACTTTGGTTGTTTGAGGTACCATCATTCTGTCTGGTTACCATAACATAAGGAAAATCCTTTCTTTAGGACCAGGACAGTGTATGTTGTCTTAATTCATTTGGGTTAGGTTAGGTAAGGTCTACTAGACGAAAACGTGTCTATTTCGCAATTGGTCCAATTTGCGTTTGGTCCACCTAGCATTTGGTCCACTTCGCACTTAGTCCTTTTCGCATCTGGTTCACTTTGGTTGTTTGAGGTACCATCATTCTGTCTGGTTACCATAACATAAGAAAAACCTTTCTTTAGGACCAGGACAACGTATGTTGTCTTAATTCATTTGGGTTAGGTTAGGTATGTACCGGCGAAGCGCAAGGTCCAATTTAAGTACTATTTCCAGCTTTTAACGAAGAGTGACTTTGGCGAACATCAAGTGTTTAGTTTATGTTTAGATATTCGAAAATCTAAAAAAAAACATGAAGTATGCTGCTGAGATTCAAAGTTTTTACATTCGAAAGTTGACCTCGCCATTTTGACGCTAATAAATGTTTGGATATTAATTAATAGTGTAAAAAATACATATATAAAAAAACAAATATTATTACAGGTTGGAAAACTCGATGATCTGTTTGCTAATTCTGACCAAGAAAATGAAGATACAACTTCTGAAGATGAGGGGGCTTCAAGCAGTGGAAAGTTTGAATATGAGTCAGATTCCAGTGGTCAAGATAAAAGTGATGATGATAAAGATGACGACATGCTTCCCATAGAAAAAGCCAACATAAAGCTGAAACAGAAAAGAAAGTTGGATAAAAAACTTGCACATGAAGAATTGCAACTTAACATTGCTAAACAAGATGTGTTTGCTTTTCCCACTGAGGAAGAATTACAGAACCCTACAAGCTTACAGGATGTTCTTCAAAGAATTAAAGACGTAGTTTCAGTATTGTCTGATTATAGTCGTTTGAAAGAAGACGGAAGGTCCAGATGTGAATACACCGAATTGTTGCTTAAAGATTTATGTATTTATTATAGTTATAATGAGTTCCTTATGGAAATTCTCATGCAAATATTCCCAGTGCAGGAATTGGTAGAATTTTTAGAAGCTAGTGAAGTATCAAGACCAGTTACCATTAGAACAAACAGTTTAAAAACTAGAAGGCGAGATTTAGCGCAAGCACTGATCAATAGAGGTGTGAATTTAGATCCTGTTGGAAAATGGAGCAAAGTTGGCCTTGTGGTGTACAGTTCAACTGTACCAATTGGTGCTACACCTGAATATCTGGCTGGTCACTATATATTACAAGGTGCTTCTAGCTTTCTGCCAGTCATGGCATTAGCACCTCAGGAAAATGAGAGGATATTAGATATGTGTGCAGCACCCGGTGGGAAAGCTTCTCATATTGCTGCTATCATGAAGAATACTGGTGCATTATTTGCAAATGATGCAAACAAAGAGAGGACAAAGGCAATTGTCGGTAACTTCCACAGATTAGGAGTTGTAAATGCTGTTATTAGTAATTATGATGGAAGGCAATTCCCGAATGTTATAAGAGGTTTTGATCGCGTATTGTTAGACGCGCCTTGCACTGGCACGGGCGTTATTGCTAAAGACCCAAGTGTCAAGACAACAAAAGACCAAAAAGACATTCAGAGATGCTTCAACTTGCAGAGACAACTGCTCTTATCTGCAATTGATTGTTGCAACGCAAAATCGAGCACTGGTGGTTACATTGTGTATTCAACTTGCTCAATTCTACCTGAGGAAAATGAATGGGTTGTTAACTATGCACTGAAGAGACGAAATGTGAAGTTAGTGCCTACAGGCCTGGACTTTGGTACTGAAGGTTTTGTAAAATACAGGCATCACAGGTTCCACCCGTCGTTGAAATTGACAAGAAGGTTTTATCCGCACACACACAACATGGATGGATTCTTTGTAGCTAAATTGAAGAAGTTCTCCAATGTCATAGTAAGTATTTAATGTGCAGGCAATGTTTTCTTAGATTTTATAAATGAATAGTTAGTCTTTACAATTCGCGCAAAATAACTTGGCTGGTGTGAAGTTCACAATCCTAATCAGAGCTTTCCCCTGTCCCTTTGGGATATATTATTTGTTTAGTGAAATCATCAATTATTTTTCACTTTTTCTATACTCTACTTCTATTTCCTTCACTTTTCTGCACAAAGCCGACCTCCCCAATTCTGATATGCCAGTCTCCCTTTTCCTTCTTCCTTCTCCTTCCGCATGAAGCGAGTAACGTTAAAGAGATTTTTTTCTCACCTGCCGATGCAATGTCGGATGATGCATCGGCATATTTAATTGCAAAAATAATAATTAACACACAAACAAAAAACAATAGCCAAACATACAACTTTTGTAACCATATGTACCAACAAGAGAGATAGCAACTCGAACAACAGAGAAGTGCTGATGAGTGACTGAATCTATCATTTATTAGTAGTAGTGCTGCTACATATTAACTTTACCCAAAATCTGGGTAGTTTCTACAAAACTTTTTTTACATTTTTAGAAAACTTTCAACAACATAAAATAGCTTTTAGTAATATTTAAATAAAATTACCTTTTAAAATTTTATCTAAAAAATTTACATTTTAAAATATATATTTGCTTAATATTTTACCCACAATTATGGGTAACACTGTGACAACACTGGACACATGGACAACACTGTGATTACGTACCTTCCTTCCCCCTGCGTCATGCCACTAATGAGTCCTAAAATGTAACTACTGCGACAGTTACCACGCTTACTTCGCACCCGTCTAGTTCTTTTGTGAGTATACATATGTAACTTGTTTATTTTTTCTAGCCCGAGCCTGTAAAAGATGATGGAGATGATGAACTAGATGAATCCCAGCAGAATGGTGATGAAGCAAAATCAGAAGATGAACAGAATGGTGAAGTTGAGGTCGAAGACAATAAACCTAACAACAAAAAGAACACATTAGCAAAGAGGTCTGCACCTTCTGATGGAGGACCTAAGAATAAGAAAAATAAACCCAATGAGGGTGCTGTAAGGTTGGTATCTATTTTGTAGTGTTTATTAAGTCAGGGCTTGCCTTGACATCATATATTTCTAAAATTATTTCTGTATATGTATGGTAGGTACTAAAAAATGAAATGCCAGTAATAAACTAGCTTTCGAGTAAACTGTTGGTTCATTTTGCTCCCAATGTAATAGTACTACATATATAGTGCTTTACAAGTTATCAAACTGGTTGTGTGTATACTGGTGTTACTGGTGTTACTTATGTAATGGAACAAAATTACAATTATTATCTTGCAAAAAACAACAGCAATTATTATCTTGCAAAAAAAACTTAATCCAATGCACCACTTTTCAAATGTTTGGGTCAGACTAGAACTACAGTAAAAATTGTTAAAATTGTACCCTTGCACATTCTTATTCTACTGCTAGCTGACCTGACAGACATTGTTCTGTCCAAATGCATCTCTGTTGGTCTGTAATTATTTTGGAAACCTAAACACGGCAATCGATTTAAATTATTCTTGTATATTAATTTTATGCAGTAAGCATAACATGACGTAATGACCTATACATATCAATTCAGTGGTTGCTCGGAAATGAGGTAATAATTTTGTTCACTGTTTTTAGCTATTAAAATTTTTAGATGTAGTGTACTGAATTGTATGTATATAAATGGTATCAAGATAGTTATAAGAGGTGTCACAGTTAATTTTCTCTCCTCTGAGAGACCTCTGTAATTGTTTATTTATGACTTTATGAATTACCCTGGATATCAATTAAAATTTAAAAACAATGATGTGAATTGGTCGAGCCATTCTCAATTTTTGCTCTTAGCAAGACATGAGCGATTTATTTTTATTTATATAGATGATAAGTTTTAAAGCTATTGAAGAATCTAAAATTGTTTTTATATTTTCAGCTCCCAAGGTGGACCACAACTAAGTCACGGTGACAGCAAAAAAAAGAAGAAGAAGAAAAATAAAAACAAAAATAAAAACCTGAATACTAGTCAAAACTCTCAAAATAGTATCTCAAAAAATAATGAAAATGTAGAACAGGGAAACAAAACAGAAAAAAAAGTCAATGATACAAAAAATGTTGAGGGTAATAGTCAAAAAGAAGGTAAAAAGAAGAAGAGAAATAAAAAAAATAAACAAAAGACAAATGATTCACAACAGAGTGAGTCAGTATCATCATCTAAAAGTGGTGAACTCCAGAAACCAGCCAGTAAAAATCAAAATCAGAAAAAGAATAAACAGAAGAAAAATGTGCCACAAGAAAACAGTCCAGCATCAGCAAAAAGTGGTTATCAAAAAGTAGCCAGTAACGATCCAAGCCAGAAAAACGCTAGCAAACAGGATAAACAAAAGTCACCGAAAGTGCAAACTAAAAATGAACATAAACAAGGTCAAGCCGGGACACCCAAACAACTTAATCAAATGACACCTAAACTGAACAATGACAAACCAACTCAGAATATAGGAAGTAGTCCCAGTCCAAATAAGAAGAAGTTAAGGAAGAAAAAGAAGAAGAATGCCAATGCACCCGTCAAACAGCCACAGCAAAAAGTACCAATGAACATACCTGACACTACCGAGGCAGCCATTGCCAAGAAGTTAAAAAACAAACAGAAGAAAAATAAAAACAAGAAAATAGGACAGATAGGTAATAAAGATAAAAGTATGCCTAAGGAGAAAAGTAAGCCTAAACAAAAAGGTGGCAAGAATTAGAATAAGGAAATGATTTAAAGATTATTTTATTACAAATAAATAAAATGTTTGAAATAATTTTACCTTTTTTTATTATTAATTAAATCTAGGAATGATTTTGTAGATAATTTGATCTTTTACATACATAGAACTAATATATATATAATAGGTCTTTACCTATGAAACTGCCGTTTTGCCGTACTGGCCATTTCAAATGAAAATATTTTTTTTTTGACTGATAATTCTAATTTCAAATTAATTTTATTTGACAAACATAGAATTCTTTTTCTAAAATCGTTATTTGTTTAAGAGTTAGTGTTTTGTTTTCAACGCATTTGAACATTTTTCGTCATCATGGATAAGTTAAAAATTCGAGTAATTATGGAGTATGAGTACCGTCGTGGCAGCAAAGCGGCACGCAACATCAACGACGTTTACGGAGCGAACACTACAAACGAACGCACTACCCGTGATTGGTTTACTCGCTTCCGTTCTAGAAATTTTGACCTGAAAAATAAACCCCGTGGTGGTCCGAAAACTTTGGTCGACAATGACGAATTAAAGGCAATTGTTGAAGCTGATGAAACTCAATCCACGGCTGAATTAGCAGCAGCTTTCGACGTTAGCATCAAAACAATATCGGTCCATTTGCGTCAAATTGGCAAGGTAAAAAAGCTTGACAAATGGGCACGGAAGGAATTCTGAACCGCATTGTTACTTTTGACGAGAAATAGATCCTGTTTGACAATCATAAGCGCTCAGCAAGTTGGTTGGACCCTGGTTCAGCACCCAAACAATGCCCTAAACGAAAACTTACCCCTAGAAAAGTGATGGTCACTGTTTGGTGGTCTAACGCGGGTGTAATTCATCACAGCTTCTTGCCAAACGGGACAAGCATTACTGCAGATGTGTACTATGAAGAACTGAACACAATGATGGAGAAGCTCGCACGTCTCCAACCAGCTTTGGTCAATCGTTCGGCTCCACTGCTCCTGCACGACAACGCGCGACCTCATACTGCACAGCAGACGGTCTCCAAGCTACAAGAGTTGGGGTTGGAAGTTCTCCGTCATCCGCCGTACTCACCAGACCTTGCGCCTACAGACTTCTACTTTTTCCAGAATTTGGATAAGTTCTTGGCGGGAAAAAAATTCACTACCCCAGAGGCAGTACAAAATGCCTTTGAAGAATTTGTTGCCTCCCGTCCAGCTGATTTCTTCAAGAAAGGCATCAATTAGCTACCAATGTGTTGGCAAAGATGCATTGATTGCATGGGTGATTATTTTGATTAATAGAAATAAAAAATATATAAAAAAATTACGCTTCATTTATTTCGTGAAAAACGGCAATTTCATAGGTAAAGACCTAATATATATACATATACGGTCTTACTACATATAAGCTGTCGCATAAATAAAGTTTTTATTCAAAAACTGTCACGGACATTCACGAGTCACCGCGAAGCTTCGACGGCGAGGACGCTCAGGCGCCGGCTGGCGCTCTGGTGCAAGCAGGATCAGCGGCAGCTGGATCAGCAGGGTCTGCAGCAGGCAGGATCAGGAACAGGCTACGTTGGTAGCAGGCTCCATCGAAGATGTCAGGCTCCTTCAGTTACAGGCAGGGTCAGGAGTAGGTTCCATCGTAGGTAGCAGTAGTAGGCTCCAGCAAGGTCTGCAGCAGGCAGGTAGAGTCTGGAGTAGTTCACGTCCATGGCAAGCAGCGGGGGGGAGCAATGTTATCCGTAGACTCGCTTGTAATAGACTGCGGTTCGAAGTTTTTTTTTCTTCCCCGTTTGGGCAGGAGGCAAAAAATGCATTTCCGCTTACCTCTCGCGCGCGTGACAAGGCATCTGGGACTAGCTCCTAATGAGCACTACCCACTAAAAAACCCCCTGAATGACTCGTGCAATTTTTTGCCACACAGCCTTCATCTGAGCGACGACCAATTGGAGAAAGAGGCCGCGCTAGCGGGGCCCAGAAAGGGTTACCCGCTGGGATTACATAGCACTGAAGGTGCTCAAAGCACTGAAGGTGAATACATAGCACTGAAGGTGCTCAAAATGAAAATAAAAATTGAATTAATTCGAATTTACATTAGAATTAGAAGTTGCGGCCTGAAGGGCTTCGAGATCTAGTGTTATGTAGTTGCGTGGTTACGTTCGTGTGCGCGTTTCTCGGTCTAGCGACTTTGTGCTTCGAATCTAAGACAGGGGTAGTATACGAGACTGAATCTCGAACTAGAGTATTGGGGTGGAAGAACGCTTCAGAGAGTGTTTTGAGGTGCTGTTGCACTGTAGGTAGTTCAAGATCGTACGCACGTACCAAGGTGCGTTTGTGGCCCCGCGGCAGAAGAGATTTTGAACTACCTGCAGTTTATGTAGGATGGAGGGTTTGGCGTGGGCAAATATTGGTAAGGCATCTGTCATGACGGGTCTTATAAAGACCTTATAAAGCGTACGTTTGTTTCTGAAAGACATCTTACTTTTTCTACCTAACATGCTATATAGGCGGCCTAAGGAAAAACGGGCGAGTTTCGTTACTCTATCGACGTGTGGCTTGAAAGAAAGCGTCTGGTCTAAGGTGACGCCTAAGTATTTGGTAGTGCGCTTCCAGGGGATGGGAATACCTAACATTCGAACGTGGAGATTGTCGGTGACACGACGATGTTTGCAGTCGAAGTAAACCGTAGAACTCTTATCTGGGTTCACATTGATGCGCCATTTTTGAAACAATGCACCGAGGGCGTTTACGGCTTTTTGGAGTCTGATGACGAAACCCGGGACACAGACCTTTGGTGTAAAGGGCGGTGTCGTCGGCAAAGAGGGCGAGTTCATTTGTGTACAATATCGTGTACAATAGAGGCGCGAGGACTGAGCCTTGAGGGACTCCAGCCTTATGGGACGAAGCGCGGAAAGCGTGCCTTCATGTCTAAAACGAAACGTACGATCTTTGAGAAAGGACGCTATTATTCTAACTAGGCGATCCGGATCGCCATCCGTTGGACACTGATGGTTCCGCATTCGAGAGAGTGTCTCTCTCGAGAATTTTAGACATGGTTTTGAGGAGGCTGATGTGTCTGTGATTAGCCGGGATATTCAGAGGTTTAACCGGCTTGGGAATGCCTATGACTGTCGCTTCTTTCCAAGCTTTTGGAAAGTAGCTAAGGTCGAAGCAGGCATTGAAAATGATAGCTAACAAGGTTGACCTGTTGAGGCAGTTGCTTAAGTGCGTGGTTGGAAATTCCATCCGCACCCGGAGCCTTTTTAGACTTTTGACTTCTAATAAGAAGCGAGATTTCATCATTAGATACTGTGACGGGTCGGCGGTGATGGTCTCTGCGGAACTCTTCGTCCTCCACCGCCTGGATGTGGGTGGGATCCGCGGGTTACGTGCTGGGCGAGCATTGTAAGGCAATGCTTGTTACATAAAGTACACATAAAGTCTCTTCACGGTACTTACGTATCAAGCAGTAATTGTATAAAACAATGATTTTTCAAAAGAAAAATTTGTAAAACCGTGTGTAGGTATTACGTATTATAAAAATACTGGTAATAATTCATGGCCCAATAGCTGATAAGAACCTTAGGGAAATAAAATAAATGCCATAGAACTACCTAAAAACGATGACTTTTTCGTTGGTTAAAGCCCTGTGCACACTAGTGCTGGCAATTATTGCGATTTTGTAATAAGGAGCATGCGAGTAAGGTGTTGATAGCATGCTACTGGTATTGTTATTTTCATGTAGCCTACCTACAAAAAAGGGAAGTATTAAAGCAATATACTTTTGCTAGTATTCAATTAAATAAATATTATAAGTAAATAATTGTTTTAATTAGCAGCTATTGTTATTTGTTCTATCACTAGTGCATACTGCTGCGGCATGTTGTTGCGACGCATGCAAATGCGGAGGCACGGATTTGTATTACCTACGATTTGTGCTGCGATGCGACGCACGGCGCCCACATTCATTCAAACGTCGAGGTAAAAACTGGTCCTAGTTGATAAAATGGGTACAAAACTAGTTCAGAACACTGCCGTGAAATTAGTTTATCAGTTAGGTTCAATTATATTATACGTCTTTTCTAAACAAAAATCCGTGCAGCAATGCGGTTTGAAGGGTGGCATAGCCAGCGGACTTCATCGTAACTACCTCCAGCAGTGCGACAGTCCGCACGGAGATGCGATTTTAGTGCGTTACTGTTACGGTTTTGTATACAAATAAATCAAGTTTCTAATGTACAAAGTGCAGTCCTTTTGTTAAGATCTCGTTAAGGGCTGGGACTTTACAATTCTAACTACACTTATAAGTAAATCAAGTTTGATTTATACAAGTAAGTAGATACAGACGCGGACACTGCGTGAGGTGCCCGTGAAAACTCGCACACGGTACACGGCCATGTTTGTAAGAACTAATAGATCTGAAAAATATAAAAGTAAAAATTACTAGGGATATGTTTTTGCTACCTTCGCTTAGCAACTATTTTTAATATTAAAATGCTTTGGTGTATAAAGTAAGTCAGAATCTTAAAATGAAAGACACCTTGTCTTCTATCAAAGTTATTTATTGAGCCATAACGTATCCATTATTATTCACAAGGCTACTGGTTAAGTACTTACTGGTTTCAACCCGCAGTATAGCTTTATACGATATTACATACCGCAAGTTGGCAAGATCCGTCACTCAAAAGCATAGATTATTTTTCAAATGTATATCTACTTAAACCAAATTCATTTTTTTAAATGTTCGTGGAATACTACGCTACGTACTACGCTGGTACGAGTATAGTGACTGATTTGAAGGCTATTGTGGAAGCGGATCTATCGAACACCACGTCGGACTTGGCTGTAGGCTGCGCTGTTAGTGACAAAACTGTTTTAATCCACATGAAGCAAATTGGGAAGATAAAAAATCTTGAGTGGTGGGTACCTCATGAATTGAGTGCAGCAAACCGACAAACGCGCGTTGACTGCTGTGTTAGGGTGTTACCAGTCCAATCGATCGACGTTGCCTGTTCCATTCTACCATGGATAGATTGGTGTGGTAACACCCTTGCATAACTCAACCGGCACAATAATGAAAGGATTTTAAATCGAATCATAACCTGTGATGAAAAGTGGATCCTGGACGACGTTCGGAAACGCTCATCGTAATGCTTGAACCCAGCAAACCAGCAAAATCCTGCCCCAGGCGAAAATTTACTCAAAAAAAGTTACTTGTGAGCGTTTGACTAGTGCCGGTGTCGTTCACTACAGCTTTCTTAAATCTGGCCAGACGATTACGGCATCTATTGTCAGCAACTGGAAACCATGATAGAAAAGCTAGCTACTAAACAATGGAGCCTGGTTAATCGCTCTAGGCCACTGCTGCTTCAGGACAACGCTAGACCATACACCGCATAACAAACGGTTGCCAAATTAGAGGAGCTTCAATTGGAATGTCTAAGACATCCACCGTACTCCTCGGACCTTGCTCCAACAGATTACCATTTTTTTCGAAATTTGGATAACTTCTGCAAGGGAAAAAATTCAACTCCGATGGGGCATCCCAAAGCGCCTTCAAAGATTTTATTGATTCCCGTCCGAATGGATCTTTTTAGTAAACGGATCAATGAACTACTTATGAGATGGCAAAAGTGCATAGATAGCAATGGTACATACTTTGATTAAATAAATATTTCAATATGTTTTGTTCTAAAAGTTGACTTTATGTTCTTCCCTTACAAAACGCCAAGTTCATACGTAATTACCTAATAAATGAGAAGTGTAATTTTTTATGTTTCAACGACATTTTCTGCTTATAAATATGTTTTGTTATGACTAAAGTATATGATTTCCCTTAAGTTAGATACGTCTATGGTGTTTATAATACAAGCTTGGTTACAACATAAACACTTTGGAGCTACAAGTGGTTTTGTATAAGGATTTTATTAATATAATTACGATTTAAAGCTTTTCGAGTATGGAATTTTAGTATGTTTGATCTCATTATGAGATCGTGTCTACGTAGTAGACAAAATATGATATCCAGGCGTGCTTGCCAAGTTGGTTGATCCTGGCGTTATTACAGTTACATCAAGTTACATTACGGAACGTGTGACTTTTTTGATTCATGAAATTTAGGATATTTCTAGTATTTTATAAAGTTGGTAGAATAAACCCTATAACGTTATATACGTACTAGGTAAGTACGTGCGAGTTTAGATTTATCCACGTATACCGGGTGACTTTTTTACTGTTTAGGTTCATAAAAGGTCACAAGGCTTCAGACCACAGAGCTCTTAATTCGGGTCCATTGCCAATCTTGTATGAAGAGCCGAAATTTTGTTCGTGTTCTTTTGGAGAGTTGCTCAAAATTGTGGTCTTGTCACATGGGGTGCACAATTTTATTTAAACAAAAGATTTATCTTCAGAAATTCACTTTTAAGGACATCGGGTGAATATTTTGATTTTAAAATAACCCCCATTGACTACTTTTCGGTTGATAATTTCAAACTAATCATTACCTTGGTCGCATTTTTGCTTCCGTTTTATTTTTAGTTATCAATTCAAATATCGTTAAAATTTTAGTGATTTTTTTACCGACCTCATCATAGGTATACTATTTTTGTAATTAGTGCGCAAGAGATGCTGTGGGCAAAAATTAAATAGGGAAAAATATATTTATTATATTTTGTTATGTTGTAGATCGCTGAAAAACAGGTTTTTGTACGTCAATAACTGGAGAGCTTTGGTATGCGTGTGATGGTTACAAACCGTTCGTAGCTACAGGTAAGACTCAGGTCTTAAGTAGGTGTACTAAATTGCGCACATTTATGATTCCAATTAAATCCAAATAAAGCAATTTATTAGGAAAATGATTCTATTATTGCTAATTGGCAGGCGTCTGTCTTCCATCTGATGATGAAGACTAGGATAGTACACGTCTGTAAAAAAGCTACCAATTCACACTACCCTTGAGAGCTACAGGATCGAATTTGTCTGGAAAAACAGACGCAGGCAGATCACTCTATTCATAAGCAACACGAACCAAAAAGAGCTGTCGAAACGTTTTGTTCGACTTTTTGGCACGTCTAACATAAACACGTGGTAGTTCTGTCTGCACCTGGTTGGCCGGTGGAGGAAGGGGGAAGGTTTGATCAATCCAAAAAAGAGCATTCCCACTCCCTACTTTTCATACTTTTCTGTAATCTGTATAAATCCGATAGACTAGCGAGGATGTTCCAGATTATGTAACATCGACGATGTCAGTTTTTTTGTCGTTTATAAGTCTACCGGCTCTTCGATCGACAGAGTCCAACGCTTCTAGTTGGTACTTAGCAGAATCATCCCAAAGATGACTGCAGTACTCTGAGTACTATACTAAGCAAACCTGTGCTGTGGACAGATTAAACAGCTTTGAGCATTTACAGTACAGCCGGACTTTTGCGATTATTCCTAACTTTTTTGAAGCTGCCTGTGCCATGGTTTCTATCTGTCATCCGAAATGTTTGCTGGAAAATAGACACGCCTTGGTATTGGAAGGGTGAACATGACATGATTGGCGTCACCCCAATCGAAAACGTTTGCATATACTCGCAACCTTACCTGTAAGTGTAGTGACGGCTGAAACGTCGTTTTCAATACTGGGACGCCTGAAACTTTGGTTCAGAGCGTCTTTGTATGATAACCGCCTAAGCGGGTTGGCACTACTTCAGGTCCACACAATGGTGTAGATGAAGTAATTACTCGTTTCGCGAGAAAGAACAGAAAACTAGATTTTGTAATTTAAACTTAATTTTTTAAACATACTTTCAACAATAAAAATATATTATTTCCTTTATTAGACCTGTATCATGTCTCCCCTCGCCAACTTGAAAGCTGGATCCCTCCTTGTTCTCGGCGAAATGATCAATGGCAATACCCTGTAAACAACGCAGTAGGCGTTCTGCGTTCAATGAATGAGAAAGCTGTAGTGGCGGTGTAGAATAATCGTAAGAATCCAGTAAAATCACATTTTGCACTTATTTGATCATTTATTATTATAATTTTGTCTTAGTAAATGGTGCACATTCATACTTACGAGGTCTAATGTGATCTAATCGTATGGTGATTGATAGTATAAGCTTTACTTCTTCAAGGAGATTAAACAAATAAAAAATAAGTTAAATTCTGCTTAGCACTAGTATTTATTTACAACAGTTTCGAGATAAATCCGGATTAGAAAATATTTTAGGCACTTTCCTACTACGAGACTTTGATTAGATAAAAAAAACGTTCATAATAAAATAACAACGCAGTATTGGTTCAACAAGCAAGCACAACATAGATTCTGTTAGCAAGTATAAAACAATGAGAACAGATACTGTTCCTCAATATACGGTAGGTTTTAGTGAAATAAACATTTTCCTAAAATGATCATCGTCCCATTTGGTCTACCTAGTTTGCTAACATGCACTTAGATACAAAACAACAAAGGTATATAAACCAAAAAGTTGTTGACATCTCTCAACACGTCAGCCTACTACGAGATTTCAGAGTGGAGGCTTCGCCGGGGGCTGAGACCGCTGGGACCGCGGCAGGGCGCCGGGCCGCGCAGCTCTCCGCGCCCCGGCCGCGCCGCTCCAGTTGCCCGCGAACCGCGCGAACGAACGCACGATCCAACCGCTCCACCACCACCCGCCAAACGACGCCGAACAACAAATGTACGTCCATTTATCAATAAAAAAGTGTTTTTTTACTCTTAACCTCGCTTAACAGTGCCCGTTTTGTATTAGTTTCTGTGATAAAAAAATTATTTGGTTCACTTTGTCCCATACTACGCCCGGCCCTGCGCAGCATCCCTTGCCAGGTTTTCTGTCTCACTTGGGCGGAGATGCAACCGACCCGCTTGCACTGCCCACCTTTCATTAGGCTCTATTAAGTATACTCTGAGGTATTTATCTATCCCTGTTATCAATATAGAGCAGTTTGCATAAAGCCAGAGCAAACAAGCCGCGCGCGCTAGAGCTGGAGAACTAATTACTCGCTGATTAATTTTCGAGGCGTCGGTTTTTGATAAAGGATTCAATGTCATTTAAACTGGTTTAAATTCCAGAACATTATTAAACTTTTATTCATTTTCGAGCCTTAACTACTTACTCTACATTTGAGATTGTCTTATTTAACTCAAATTTCTAATTATTAACATAAAAGTATCATAAAAAAGGTTCAATTATTTCCAATATACGTATAAGGGTCGTAGGTAGCTGTTCCCCATTTTCTTTGCGAGAAATTTTATTATCTCATTTCGGTTCGCGTGCGGATACCTTTCAGTTTCCATATAGTTTGCAGCAGCCGAGCTCGCACGCGCCACTCACAGCCATGTTTTATCAAATAAATGAGAAGCATTGTTCGGTATTCAAAAAATTGCAATGAGCGGCATTGTAAAGGTTTGATGCAATTGTTATGAAGTATGAGGTAGGAAATTAAAAATGAAAGGTCTAGTATTTCAAACGGTTTTTTATCGAGGAAAATAATGTTAATTGAAATTCATATTACAAGTAAGTATATAAAACATTATTTACAGGAAATAAAGTTTAACATATTTATCGTTGTTGTTTATAGTCGACTACGAACTGTCGATAATATAATGCAGTCCCTAAAAGTTTCAAATAGAGATCCCGGCGAATTGTCATCCACGTAGCTGCTGGTTCTGTGGGATTGTCGGGATAAAATATGAATACTTCTGGATTATGCACAAATTGTATGGTTCATAACCAAACATATTTAGAATTTGAAGTAGGTACTTTTATATCATACATACTTGTATAATCTTATTTTCCAATATATATTTACCTGTTTATATTTTATATATTACTTTTTTGTAAACAAAACACGAATTCAATCCCTTAAGGATCAAAAATAGGTGCATTTAAGAAGGAAGATGAGCTTTTTAGAAAGTTTAAAGGTGATAAGGTGCACTAAGTCAGGATTACGGTAATTTCCCGAGGGACCGAGAAGCACGAGAAGAGTTTCGGGCACAATACAAACTGCTAGTAAGGAAAACCGGACTTTCTTATTTAATTATTCTAGGAACAAGCTGATAACTACTGTAAGATTTGTATTATTCATTATTTACTTCACGCTCATTTATATTGTTGATATACATGGGTACTGACCACATTGTTCTTCTATGTGTGTATCTACAAACTTATCTACTCGTTACGCTTGTAAACGTGTGCATTCTGTTATTTTTTCTATATTGGCTTCAAATATTAAGTAATTATAAATTTTTTATGTTCCGCAAATTATGCAAGAAGTTTGAATGATCTACGGAATAAATGATCTACTTTTATTATCTCCCACTAATATCAAATTCGGTCTAGCAGTTCAGGTGTAACTGGGTTGAACGTGTTCTGACGTTACGGCATATATTACGTAGCTAAGTAACCACTTAGGTTTGTTACAAATTGTATGAATATTCATTATATTTGCTTCAGTAAATTTGATAACTCTGAAGTGGTCTGAACTTTATTCCAATGATTTCCAATTTTGACTCAACTTTGATACAAACGTCAAAAACTACCTTTTATCATGTTACTTGGGCAAGTGATTAATTTACATTAATTGTAATATGTTGCAAAAATATTTAAAAAGAGCTCGTTGAGAGGTTCTCAATTATCTATGATCCTCGATATATGTTGACATTTTGTTCTATACAATTGGATAGCTGACAATTGTTTTAATTACATATTAAAATTGATTATTGACAGTAAAGACATTTTGCAGAAGTAACAGTATGTTTCAAATTAATAGTTCTTAATCAGTTCAAACACATCGCTGGATACAGCGATGTGTTTGAACTGCTGCGAGTTGCCGAAGAACGCTCCATACAAAACGGTACCGGGTTGTGTCTTCACAACGTGTTAATCATACTTAAAATTGTATCTGCGTTTGGATTAAATATAAAAATTTTATTATAATAGCTACGTAGATAATTCGTTTACACGCATACTGTCATAATAAAAATTGTTATATTTAATGTCAGTAAGCTAGTAGGTAATAAAAAAAAAAACCACATATTTTGTTATAAGTTTTTTGTTTCATTTTGAAGTTTTCTAATCAATTTAACTTCGATATTAAATTCAAAACTTTATTTTTATAAAAAAAAATTTAGGTTTAAATAACTTATATTCTCTAAATAAATGATAAAAACTTGCATTTTTAAATAGTGTCAAATACCCAATAAGACAAAGCTACATTGTTTTAATATTTTTGTTTGCATCTTCCTCACGCCATGCCTACGCACTCAAAAGGAAAATTTAACATTTCTCACATGTTTGTTGTATTCTCTGTTCGTTTACATATAGTTGGTTTGGACTAGAGCCCCGTTTTCCTTTAAATAGCGGCTAAATACGATTGTTAACGGAGTAGTGAACTCGGATTTTTTTTATTGATCATCCAGTTTATTAAAGCCATTTTTTTCCTTCATTTGACCTTATGGGAAAATTACGACTAAAATTTTGTTAGTGGCGCTTAAATAATCATGTCTGTTTCTAATTTGTTTAGATGATTTCTAATTAGCTAAACAAATATAATCTCTGCTCAACATATCAATTTTCTAATTTATGTTTGTATTGAAGATCTTAACAAAGGTTCAAAAACATTGTTCTCAAATATTCATTCTGTCAAAATAAAATATGGTGTCGAAAACCTGATAATTCCCGCCAAATTTCACTTCGACAAGTTGATTAATGCTAGGAGGGTTGCGTATTTTGCTACTGAAATTGATTGTTACAAATCGAATTTATACATAAAATACTTAATTATGTACTTATACGATGGTTGTTTGAAGTTTAATATTTTGTAGTACTTATATGATCTTTATTTGGGTTATTGGAAAATTATGCGAGATTAAACGATTATGTTCTCAGTCATTAGAAACGGATTCAGAAACTTTCGCAATTGAAATTCTTACTTACACCTAAATTAATTCAAATCTAAAAAATTACACAAAAAGTACACATACTTAATATATTCAACGCAGCTGTATTCATGAATTAAATTCATTAAATTAAAATATATGTGTTTTAGGAAACGGCAAGCAAAACATTGTGAAATTAGTTAATTGACAAAATTTTTATAAGGATAAAATAAATTATGTATCGTACTATCCTACTAATATTAGAAATGTGGAAGTTTTATTGTGTATTTGTGGTAAAGTGGTCCTTGAGCACGTCTTGCGAGGATGACGTAGCGAAGGGGCAATGACGCAATTCGCAGAAAACTAGAAGAAGGGATCCAGGGATGGAAAGGGATACTACGCCTCATATGTCGGGCAGTGATTGGAGTTCTGCTGATAGGATTAACTTGCATGTTTACGTAGCTAGTAACTAATAAATTGTTACAAATACATAATAATTTGCTATGTTATGGTGGTTACTAAGAAAATACAGTTGAAAATAGAATCTTCTACACTGTAATTGAGATCATAATCATAAAAAAGTATAGTTATTTAGGTATTTAAAACCCAGATGACAAATGAGTCTAGACGTTTAGGTCGATGGAAATAACACACTTGTATTTCGTTTTGGTTTTGTCATTTAACGAGCCACGAACATTTACGAATAAACATGTACAATATATTTAGGTTTGATTCATTACAATCAAACTTAAAATCTACGATTATAGCAATTTTACGTAATAAACAGATTTTCAAAAGTATTTAAAGGTTGCGTGTCAAAATATAATTAAAAATTGTTTTATGGAATACGCAGCATTAAAAAACAAAGAGCACGTACGGCAGTTCCTTAATAATAGATTTTACAATTTATGCGCGTGACACTTAATTTATTAATAAATTGACACTTAATTAATAAATTGACACTTCCCAGTGCATGCCTACAAAGTGGCAAAATTAGGTATAGATGGTTCAAGTCAATTGTGTGCTTAGTCCTATGTTTGCGTTAAGTATATGCTGCAGATCTATGTGTGCGTGACAAGAATGTATTTATTGCACAAGATAAAATATCTAAAGACAAAATTAAGCTGCTTATTTACAAGCACAGCTATGGCCACGCGCATAAATGAATTGAACCATCTCTATTTATCTATATTTATTTTCAATGCCGAAAACGTAACTACCATTATGAAGTATGTAAAGTTAATATTTAAATTTGTTTCATTATCTACCTGTATTTTATTCACAATCACACGCTAATTTGGTTTTATAGCTATATTTTAGGAAGCTTTCGTTTATGTTGACCTAATTAATTGATGTATCTTATCTGTACTATTATTGGAATGAGGGAATATTTAACCATTAAACGTTTAACCATTAAAATGCTGCATTATTTAGTTACAAGGGCAATAATATTTTATCCTAAAATTAATCGAAATCGGGTAGGCTTGTCTAGAATACAAATGGTAATCGCTACGGTAGGCAAATAAATTATGAAGTCGAAGAATGTACAAAACAAATTGAAAATATTTCATTTCATCATAGGTACAAAACTTTTACACATTATGAAATACATTTTTTACTTCGTCTTGTGCATCATTTTCATCTTTATCGTCATTTAATATAAAATTAACTTCGATATCATAACGTTAAAAAACATTTTTTAACTTAAGTTATCTAGCTTTAGATGACAGTACAGTGATTAGAAGACAAATAAAGTAAGAACAAAGACTTTTATGACATTTGAGCGTAACATAAATTTGTATTTAAAGATACAGAATCAAATTGAATGCTACAATTAAAACAATATACAATGTATAATCTTATCGGACTCCCAGCACAGCGGCCTCGGTTTGTTGATGGTTCGTACGCATGGCGCAGCGCACGCGCACGCATGACGCATACCGACGACTTTCTTACGTTATGTTGGCAGATGATGCTGTTCGATGAATTTTACGTCAAATTATACAGAAGTTTATTAACTACTAAACTATACTATTCAGTTTCATCTTTTTTAAGGGTCTTCTTTTTAAAACGATGTACTTCTTCACTGTTTTAAGGAGTTTTAATTTAAAAATGTCTGTTACTTTGCAACTGGTTTACTACATAATCTTTAATAAAATCAATTTTAAATAAATATTATACGTATTTAGAAAATTATCGCAGCTTTTTTTGGTTAATATCTCGGATGATTTTCTATTTCTTAAATTTTCATTTTTTTTTGTAGAAGCAATTTTAACTCGCCAATACGATTTACCTCTACATAAGAAGGAAGTTATTTCAAAGCGATTGGTGAGTGAAACTTGTGACCCTAAGACTGGAACTTATTTTGCAAAACTTTGGTCAGCTTCAGCTAGCCTTTAGGGCACTTTGGCCTACGAGCAACGGAATTTAAGCATTCTATTCTATCTTAGGGTGTTACCACACCAGTCGATTGTCCGTCGATCGACGTCGACTGGTCGACGCGAGGTCGACGTAGAATCCATCGATCGACGTCGACTGGTCTATTCTGCCGATTGGTGTGGTAACACCCTTAAGTTCTTTTTTTATTCCTTGGTTTTCTATTTTCTATTGTTAACCTGTAAATATTCTTGTTTGTAAATAAAGAATTTACTTGGTAAAATAAAAATTTAAATATTTGTAAGCGCATCATTTTCGAAAACTCTCATTACGTATAAATTTTAATGTTAATATTAGGTATTTTTGTCTCTCATTCGACAATTTTTTATTTGCAGTTCTTTTCCAATCTAATATATTTATAAAACTGCGTGTTTTCTTAGTGATATAATAATGGTTCTGTTACAATGTTTAAATATATTTAATTAATAAACCCGAAAGTGACAAAGTGGTTTGTTTAATAATTTCGGTGTCTCGACAAATGGTAGCCGTATCGTAATAATGTAATACGAAATTCGTAAAATTACAAAAATTCTGTATGTAAAGATTATATTATTATTATTATTATATTCAAATCCAAATTCAAAACTTATACAGTACAAATCCAAATTCAAAACATAAATATTCAAAAAAGTTTTCTCAAAACACCTCATTCTTAAAAAAAAAACAAATACGATATCATTTCAAACTTACTTTACATACCGTATTACTTTTGTTCAATTTACCATATTCCACGTAACAAATTGATGATACTTCATATGTCTTCCTTGTATTTGTATAAAAATACAGGGTAATTTATATTATAATAAAAGTCGTTTTCTTCTTCTGCCAAAAACATATCTAAACTAATTCAAGTCACAGAAAACCAATAAAGTTCAGTTATTTCAGTTAAACATTTTAAAATTCAATTGCCCATATCTTGGCATCTCCCTTTCTTCAAGTTTCTTTTTTAATTTCGAACAATGCTGGTCTCGTGCGACTTTCTCTGCGCGTACACTGCATTCGATGCAATGGCTGATCATTTATAGCTAATTTATTTGTCATCCATCTTGTTTGTTATTCTGGTCGTGTCTAAAATGGCGGTAAAAACTATTGTTACGTCAGCAGTGTTGTTCTGTATGTTTTAATATCAAGGCGCTACTCTAAGTAAATGACCTGGAGCAACAGCTCCACACTTAGAAAACAAGATTATTAAAAACGTTACTAAACACTTCAAGTCTTGGTCCTATGAAAATAATTAAAACTGTTCATAATTAAATTATCTATCCATTGAGTTCCACAATGAAATATCGATTACTTTAAGATGAGTAACGCGATAAAAATCATAATAATCTGTACGTTCAATGCAAAGAGGTCGAATAAAAATTTACTTATTAAAAAAAAAGGAGTTTTCCAACATGGAATTAAAATTGTATATTTTTGGAACGAGGATTTTTGAGGAGAAAACGAGATTTATATATTTTCTTTTACTTTTGTGGACATAAATGTTGTGGCGCACAAAAAATCACAAACACAGCTAACAAATTGGTTAAACCTAAAATGGCATATTTTAAAATAAAATCTTTACATGTAAAACACAAATGTGGTTAAATTTTAGTTGACTTCTACCCTTTGACGGTAGTTCAAAAAGGTTTAACGACTTGGCCGGGGCCCAATTTGGGAGATATCCAGGGTTTTTAAAAGCAGGTAGCATTAACGTTTAGGAATTAGGATTTCAATTTGAATCAGCTCTTTTCATTTGCAAATATGTGTACTTTTTTGAGAATTATGTGATTAATAACATAGAAAAAATTTACTAATTTGTACGCTTATGAAAATCTCAAGGAAAAAAAAACATTTTTTACCATAAATTGAATACTAAAGAAAAGTAAATAAATACTAACAAAAATACTTAAAATTATAAAAAGAAATGGACTACTAGTGTTTGTGTATGATTGCGCAAATGTGAAATGTTGTGTTTGTGTTTTGCTGTTTGCGTGTTGTATGTAACTGTGTGAGGTGAACATTGTCATTTAATATTGATTAACTATAAGTACATTTAAAAATTATAGTAGTTTAATAAGGATGTTAACTTTGTTTTTAAGTGATATTAAAGGTAGACCCCAAAAAAATATTCATTGGCTCTGTTTTGTCTAATTATGACATAAATTAGTACCTAAGTACAGTCCGACAAAGCTGTCTGTGAAACGGTATTTTTTTTAAACTCGGCTGTCATCTTGAGATTTGCTTGCCATTTTATAATTACTAGCTTGGGTCTTTATAAGTTTTTCGAAATTAGTATAAAGTTTAATAAAATTATAATATTTAAATGATACTATCAGCACTTGTCAGTTCATAGATATTTTTGTTGCACTCTAAATAATTTAACTAAGATATGAAAGAATAACCACAAGACAGCTAATCGAGTCTACCTTAAAGTGATAAGGAAACTATTTTGATGCTAGGTTTAAATGTAATTTTTAGTATTATGAATTAATTATAAATAATTAAAAGTAATGTAGCAAACACAATGAATATACAGGACCATAATTAACTAACTCATTATTTTAAATTTACTCCTCACTTAAGGTAGATTTTAAATAGTAACTAAATTCCGTATAAGTATGCCCACTTTTCTTAACCTTGAGGATAAAAATGATGCTAGTTTACTTGCTAACCTTTTTAATTAGGGAAGAAGTAATTAAGATTACTTGAGAGGTCCCTGTACAGTTTTACCTATGCAATCCTTGATTCTGTTTGAATCAATAATTGTAATAATATATAATTAAACCAACCAAAAAAATCATTCCGCTGCATGGTCACAATTTAGAAGAATAGATATATATCATCTGTTTTTATATAAACTATTATGTAAAAAGATCTCACTTTATCAGGTTACTAAAGGGTTCCTCGGCATGTTGTGATTACTACGGCCGTAGCAGTCTACGCGTCTGTGGCGTAGCGCTAATTAAACCTTTTCATAGCAAATGCGTACTTTACAAAGCAAAGCAGAGTATAGTTGAGTTACAGTGAATGGAAATTTCTATAAAGTCACTTGTATGTGTACTGTCACTTAATTTATAAAGAAGAAAAAAAACACATGAGTAATAGTATCTTTACAAGAAACATACCTAAACCTGCTTTTTGGAATATAATTTAATTCGTTTTAAACCTAAACATTTTAGAAATGAATTAGGTACGAAAAGAAACGTAATCTGATGCTAATTCAAAAACCATTTTGAGTTCTCACTTTTTATTATATATTTTGGTAGTAACAACTCGCAGATAAAAGCAATTCAGTTTATTTTAATGACAATGCGTAAAATAATTGGACTTACAGTACCAGTGAAGTCATAAAGTAGCATAATTTTCTATCTTCTTTTTAGTTCAACTGTCATTTCAATGGTTTAATAATATCTGTCGTCAAGAATCCATATATAATAGTTGAGTTCATTCCAGGTAGTATAAAAACTTTGCAACTAGATACTCTGTGACGTCATCAGCAGAATGTCTAAAATTTTTTTAAAACTATACATACTGCACAAAAATCAGAAATATTTAATTTTTTCCCAAAACTCCTTAAAAAAAACATATATACCTCAAATTAACTTAACATACCATTAGGTATGCTGATTAGTTTTATTGGAAATTTCAGTATAAAATTTGGCAAACTGGTTAAAACGTTCCACACCTAGAAAACTTTACTGCAAATTATTGTTATTTAGTGAAATAAAAATCGATAGTTAAAATTTCCACGTGATATCGAAAATATATTTTGCAATATACAGGGTGTCCCGTAAGGAATGGACCAACGGAATGTTGGTGATAGAGGGGGTTGTTATGTATCCAAAACAATTAATTTTATTGCTCTTGGCCAAATAGTTTACGAGATAAGATTTTTTAAATGTCATTTTGAATTTTTGTTACCAAGAACACAAAGGTTATTGTTATTTTATTATTGCTATTGTTAAGGAAGGAAGGAGGAAGGAAGGAAGGAAAGAGGAAGACATTTTGAACATTTATTGTAATAAAATACCAATAATAAAAAGGGTAGGTAATAAAAGATTATCGAAACAATGCTGTAAACCGCACTAATACATTGTAATCATATCTAAGAAATTCAGGTATTAGTCCAATAAAGTATGTTTTTGGAGATGCCATTATTTTACAGGTAACATTATTGTACGTTTTTGGAATTTGCGTGAGTTGAGGATGTTTTTAAAATAAAGTTCCACAACTTTGTCATACATTTTTTTTACACCAGCTCAGTTCAAATATGACATTGCTTATTTTGTAACAAAAAAATAACTGAGCTTTTAGCTTATAATTATTAAGTGACCAATAATTTCTTAGGAAAAAATTGGTTTTAATAAAGACAAATATCTACTTAATAATTTTAAACAATGAAATGTACAAATAACAATAGCATTAATAAAATAACAATAACCTTTGTGTTCTTGGTAACAAAAATTCAAAATAACATTTAAAAAATCTTATCTCGTAAACTATTTGGCCAAGAGCAATAAAATTCATTGTTTCGGATACATAACAACCCCCTCTATCACTAACATTCCGTCGGTTCATTCCTTACGGGACACCCTGTATATTAACTGTGGCAAATAATAAGGTGTTTTACGAAAAAGTTAGGACAAATAAATGTATTATTTTCAGTGGACAAAAATTAATTTACAAAGTTATTATATTTATTGTATTGGTTTACTAATAAATTAATTCAAATTAAAACTTAATCTTAATTCAAAAGCATTCCCCTCACAACAAAGATAAGCAATATTTTTCATAATAGCTGTAAATGTACAGTTTTAACTACCAAAGGTATTTACTTACATGATGACAAAGGTATATCATACTTAGGACTGATTAGGTTCAAAGCTCAGATTTTTTTATCGGTAGAATAATTTTGAGTGTTTGACATAATTTATATGCCAAGTTTTGTCAAGTGTTAGCAATTTAGGGCTGATTTTTCAATCGTCATGTAACTTTTATCTATAGAATAACTTTGATACTTGACAAGACATTCCTTAGAAATATGTCGAATTCTCAAATTATTCTACTTATAAAGTTTTCAGAGCACTGAAAAATCAGCCCTTAATTAATAAGTTCTATTTACCATAAATCTATTTAAGAAAATGACAAAATAAATCAAGCATTATCCAAAAATTATGAGTTTTCATCCCTTTTGTGCTGTTTCTTGTGTATAAAAGGAGGTGAGTTAAATTAACTTCACTTGCGTATGTGTGTGTGTAGTAGGCGTGTATAGTGTATACGTGTCATAGTGGGCGTCCTTGAAACCTTTGTAACCTACTTCTAAGAATTCTCAGTGAGGGTTGCCACTATATAAAATATTCGCAAGGTGAGGAATCCTCGCTTTTTGACTTGGGATTTCGGAGCAAAATATTCAAGTTATTTAGGAAATTAAAGTTGTGCTGTTGGGAATTTTTGTGTTTTTGTATGTTGTCGGTATTTCATGTAAAAAATTGTTTCGTAAAAGTGATTCAAATTGTTATTGACTCATATTGCCGTAGCAGAGACTTTCAATTAACTCCGAGAAATATGTTATTATTTTTACTCGATTACCGAATGTGAAACTTCTTCATTCTACTTTTATTCTAGAAGAGGAAATTTTTTTTTCGTTTGATATCGATAAAATGAAGATCCTGAACCGATCTTAATAAAACTCTTCCAAACCAAAAATTGTTTGAAGAGTCGAATTATTTTTTCATTTTCGCTGTACAACTTCTTTGGTCTTTTGCTCAGAATTGTGGTCTGAGCCCAAAAAATAGCATAATAATACAGTTAAAGCTGAGGCACGGACCTCAAAAATCCTGTTCCCGGTCGCCTGGTTTTACCTGTCCAATGGTCTAGTTACTACGCGAACCAAACCCACAATATATGACATGACACAAAAAAAAAACGAAATGTAAAGGGCAAGAAATATTTTGTCTTGCTCGCAAGCCGATGTTTTGCATCGCTCTATCTCTTTTTCTATTTCTTTCCCTTGCAAAATAATTAAGTCTGTGTGAGTAAATGTAACAGTGGTAATATCAGAGCTGTTTTTCAGATATGTAATTTAAGGATCTAACTACCCATCTTATGCTATTTTACTTTAATCATAGTATTACTAATATTTAATAACAAGGTTATGTATGGAATACTGAAATATTTGGAAATAATTCCCCATCGGTACTTTAAAGTGTACTTGGAAACTGCAGTAAAAATAAGAATTAATAATAAGAACTTTTATCATAAGTTAAATTGATTCTCAACACAAATTTTGACAAGTATTTTGTTCAATTTTTGTTCGATTTGTATCTCTCGGAGCAAAGAAACAATAATTTATAATAACGAGCGAACCCTTTTAGTATTTATTTTTAGACATTCCACAAACTCCTGAAATATTTTCATGAACTCTATAAACAAAGTTAAAACAGAGACCATAAAACGTACCGACATGACTGTGCCTTTCTCTTTGTAAATATTTAGTTTAAAGATTTTCGAAGTAAACGGCTGCGGTTCATCTAAGTATTAGAGTTGCTTTTGTACAGATCTCGTCTGGGCGGTACAGGCCTTTTTAACCGCCATAATAAAACTTTAGGTAAAAGAAAAGGAACAGCCAGTGTAATTACGGGATTAAAGGCAATTGGAACTTAATCCAACGGTTGGCAACGATTATATTTAAATAACATTATGATTAACCAATAACATCTACTATTAACGATGTCTATGGTCACGGATGCCACATACCATCAGTTGGATTGCATGCTCGTTTACCGGTTTTGACAAAGTTAAAAAAAAGAAACGTTACTCCACTAACTGTTGCAAGCAGCTTAAATCAGACTGAAGCTCAGAAATCAAATTTCTATTAAAATGCCTATAAATAAACTTACACATAGGAATTGTACTAGAATTTTGTTATTGTTTACATATATTTGCTTTTTAGACACGATGAACATATGTCAAAAGTCTTAACCGTTTAATTTTCTTTAAACTGACATTTCCACTTAAAATTAAAGTAGCAAACAATAAACTGACATTTAAAAAACCCAATAAAGGAACTGCATCTGAAAGACGGCTCCAATCAACAAAGCGCTGCAAGTAGGCCTATTATATTATCTTCACAGCGACGTTTAACGTTAAAATGAATGTGCACGAATGTAAACGAATTTGCTGGAACTCTTAGGTCACCTGGTAAAACGTTGGTGCCGGCTCAGATTCCTCCCCGTTGTCGTCCCCTAGCACGCGGGCCGCCTACAAAACCCCGAACAAGGCACAAGCGATTCTCGCCTTAGCAGGGCTCCACCGAGTTTAGTTAAACCTAAGAACTGCATTTCAAAATTTACCATTGCTTTTGCCAATTTCTAGCAAGATAAATGCTTTTAGCAAAAGATTTGTTAGAGAAATATGATATTCTTGGGTAGTGCGGAAGCTGTCTTCATACATCATGTTTAAGATTTGTCTGTCGTCGTGTTGTTTTGGGTTCGTCTCAAATGTACAATTTGCTATTTTGATAAAGGTTACGTCTTCTAGTACTGCCTAATGTCGTAGATTGCAAAATTGATCATTTAAGTTTAAGCAAACCGAACATAAGCTTGCGTCTTTGATGGATACTCAATATTATTATTTACAAAACATAGAGTATATTGATTGAGTGTGCCTTTACACTCTGTCAAATAAAGATGGCATATCTTAAATATCTGTTATAGTTTACTTTATTAATTAAAATGTCTATGACATTATTCACATCATATAGGCCCATGTGACATGACATTATTACCACGGGCAACTATTAATTAAACTTTAATATAATTATGTTAATTACTTTGTAACGAGTAGAAAAGTTAATTAATCCCTGAAGATGTTGACAAATGTCGCGTCCATTCGTGGTGTCATCGTTCTTCCGAGTCCCCGGGCACGGTGACACTGTTTCACACTTTTGGAGGTGTGTTTTTTACTTCTGTTAACTATTTTTGTCAGTCACAGTTTATTTGACACGAAACGAATAAGCCGGAAATGAAATTGTGTCTTTAATATCTACATTTTTTATATTTCTTATGTGTTGTTAAAATGGCAATAAAATTAAATTATCTTTTGATCATTCAGCAATCTCCATACAATGGTTTTGGAGATACATCAGGCTGACAGGCAGACGACAGACTAAGTAATAGGGTTTCGTAATTCCGTTTGTACATTATTAGTACTGAACCCTAAAAGTATAGCCGTAGAAGCCTTCAAACTTTAACGGTCAAAGGGATATTTTCTGCAAAACCTCTTAGGTTACTGCTGAAGTAGACTTATTACTATAGTAACTTGCGATAATTTAAAATTAACTTAGATTTAGAGAGTATTTACTAAATTTATTTTGCCAGTGAGTACCTGATCTGAATGAGATAAAGGTCTGTATAGTAAATTTATATATGTATCGAGATACGATTTTGCGTAATGATGGATACTAACCACAGATTTCATAAATCGAAAGTGCGTTATTAATTGCGCTTCTTATGAAATTGCCTATTTCTCCAGATCATTTACTTTACTCATTCATTATTTGGATTTATTAAATTAAACTTTTCGTGAAATAGTTCAGTAGACAATGTCAACGTTTTCGAATTAGAATACATTAGTAGGTATTACTTAAATCAAATTTCATGTATACTTATTTCTTTGAAATATTTTTACATTAAAAGCCACATATTCCAACAGCACTTAAATCTACATTTACAGCCAAGTCATATAGCTATGTAACCTTCACTTCCGGTGCCACCCTAAGGTAGGTGAAGCGACACCCATAGTTACATTATGTGAGCTAATTACTTCAATTTCCGGTTTTGTCACCTGAAATTTGTGGCGCGAAAGTTAACTGATTGGTGAGTCAGGTTAATAGATTTGAATATGGCTTTTAGTGAAAATATTTGTGAAGGAAATGTATGGTGGGTTTTATTGTTACGTGATGGTACAATACCAACAAAACTGTGGTGCAAATATCATTAGTAAGTAACAGATATAAAAAACACATCTTTCGCTTTGTAAGTTATAGTTTGTTGTTTGTTATCCAAGTTCGTTTAAATACTTTTTCCGTATTTTTCTCTAACATTTTCTATACTAGTGGAAAATAAGGAAGCTGATCCCTATGTCGTTAATCATCTTTTCTGGAAAGACAGATAATGAAACTTTTCTTACAAGTAAATATTAGGAAAAGCCATTCAATCCGTTATTTAAAAGTAGCTTTATTGATAAATCCTTTAATCTGTATCTCATCTTTGCTAATGGTGTATATTTTTATATATTATAAAAATACCCAAAAACGTTTGCGAAATTTTTGTTACAAAGCTCCTATAATTTATAATTCGTATTTGGTATATTTTTTATAAAGGTTTACGCCTCATATTAAACTGATCTAAGTTTATGGGTTACCTCAATAAAAGCCTTTTACGTACCCTAGAATCGACTGTCACTATTTATATCATGAAGATCATGAAGGTCTTGGCCTAATTCAAAGTTTAAATGATATTTTATTTACTTAAAATTACATTTACTTAAATGAGAAATCATAATTTCGTACGTTACATATTCGGATAAATTTTGTTATTATGTTGCTCATGCCATCTGTCAAATGATTCAAAATGCGTTTAAATAAAGAATGCATTTAAACCATGCCCTGCATATATAATCTGTTCATTTATTAGATCCGGTCCATCATACGTAGGTAACTCTGCCCCACCACTGATCAGAGGACACCACAAAATTGTTCTCTTCCTCGCCAGCAGCTAATCATTTCTGTGACCTATTCCTAGAGATTTAAGTTCTAAAATAGATTGTAACCACAGGCCCGGTCACAGGAATAGTTTTAAAGTGCGGCAGGATGGGAAACATCGCACTGTGATATTCGAAATGATATATTTTCTGAGAAACAATTTTGTGTTCATATGGTATTTGAAAGTAAAAGTGTGTAAAATTAAAAGGAAATTATAAGTCAAGCCACATATTTCTTTATTGGCCACGTGATCAAACTGCTAATTTTATAACTTAACCACGGGAGAATGTGATAGCCTTTAATAAACTAATTCGTCTTTTTTGCAACGCCTACTAAATATTCTATAGAAAGCGTAGTAGTTAAGTTAAATTTTGGTTAGGTTAATGTTAGGCTGCATTTATCGCATGCGCTAGCCAAGCGAACGAAGCGAGCGTGGTGCGGGACCACCCGGCGCAGCGCCATAATCGAAATATTATGATAATTCAAAATTTTATAGCAAAAACATCATCTAACAACATATTTTTAGTGGCTAAGATAGTATTGTTCAGACGCTCGTAAATTGTGGCTGACTTAGTAATTTAGAAGTCAATGTTATTAGAAGATATTAAGAGGTTAATAATGCTATTAGATAAAAGTCTGTTTAATTAGCACCCATAATTAAATACTGCATTTTTAAAATCCTTTTTTCTTTACCAGTTTTACTATGAACTACATTCTATTTATATCATTCAAATATGCTTCTTAGTTATTAGTATTTTAGTGTAAAATTGCTTTTGACTCCTAAATTCCGTACATAAAATATAAGAAACAGGTTCAAATATATGTCCTTGAACAAGTTTCAAAGTTTACTTCATAATAATTAATTTAATATACGCCTACATACATTATACAAAATAGAAAACTTATTAATACTGAGTGATGTAATAAAAGATAATTGAGAATTTGCGTTCAACACGACTTCATTTCGGCGAACATAAATTAATTACTAAGTTGATTTTAATGATATTTGTGTGAAATACAATTATTGTGTGAAGGTTTGGAAGACTCTGAAATCTTTATTTTATTTCGAAAAGTAGTCCAGTAAAAGTAGTAAACAAAGATACGTAGTTATTAGAATAAAGTAGGAATTCATTTTATTTTCAAATATTTTGCATTCAAAATGTTTAAACATATAAATAGTTTGTCTTTTTTTAGATATAAGAAACAAAGTCTTGTATCCAGTCGTGTCGGATATTTACTAATTTTTCTTATTATTTTTGACATACTATTATTCGGTAATAGTACATAATATTACATTAATCTATGTATTTCATGAATATTTAGTCTTTGTATGAGTATTGTATCGCTAACAATATTTGTCAAACTTTCTTGTATGTTCTTACTATCGCAAACTGTCATATAATTCTTCGTCCTTTCCCTAATATTGTTAACAAATGTTAAATTAAAGAAAAAAGAAACTCATTTTTCATCTTTTTCATCTCAGTTTTATTAAAAGGTCAAGATTTGTGACCCAGCAACGCAATATTCCGTATTCTAGTTAACAAGTCATGAACTAATCAATTCTTGACATTTCCTTGATACATAATTAAACTCTTTCATAGCGTCCAGTATTTTTTCTACTCAGGGTGGTGTTTACCAACGCTACGGTCATAATTCACGAAAGTCCTTGGTCTAGAAACACAATAGTTTTAATATCGTGAAAGAAAGTTTATACTGATTTAATTATGAAGGTGATAGATTTTTTTCTTTTGGTGTTTATTGTTAGTTTAGAAACTGTATAAAAGAATAATTTACTTTTTGTATTGGTTGACAATCGGAATACTTAGGCCTTGTTATCTATTGTTCAGGATCCTATTTTTTAATGTTTCCGAAAGATCTGGATGGTACTGCTTTGGAGTCTTTTAAATGTTAGTTGCTAACATTGCCATTACTCACATAATCATTTTTGTGTTACCGTGTAGGTACTCAAAGACACGTGCCTAACTTGTTATGTTTATTATTACTTTTTAGGCTCTAATTCGTGTAATCATCCTCTGCCGTCTTTTTATTCATTTTCTCATCTTAAAGAAAACTAAAATCCAGCAGTTATATATAATCCTCCCGAGTAAGTTGAAGTAAGTAAGGCTTAGTTAGCAACGGTCTCGTTTGCTGAGTCGCTTCGACGGGATAAGAGTCAGGACTCCTCGCTTGCGGGCTCCTCGGTCGAGCGAGTGTGTGGGTGCACGTTTTCATGGACTATAAATTCTCATGGCACGTTTTCATGGTTAAAAATTATTAATTAATTATGAATAATTTTTGTATATCTGTTGGTGTACCTAATAAACAAATAAACAAATAATAAATTCGAGTTTCTTAGCTGCACAATTTGGTTTTTGACCAGTTTAAGTTTAAAATCTAAGTTAATTATAATTTTTGTGTTTTAGTTTGAAGTCAATGTCATTGAGCTTTCTATGTGATGAATTTCCACCGATATAAGTAAATTTGAACCGTTTAAACTATTGAAAAAAGGCTACAAGGTGTGGAAATAATCTTAAATACGTTATTTTATGCAATCTTTTGGAGGTTTTCAGTTTGGACGAGGAACATTTTATCAATGTGAAATACAAAAAACGAATGCTAATTAAACTTTTTATTACTACCTACCGCTAACAAATTTTAGTAAGTAATTAAAATCAACATCTTATAAAAAGTATTTTTTCTTTTGCTTACCAAGAACAATGGAAACACACATTTACGTCGCCACTGAAACCGCATTCGTGCAATTCTCAACCTTACCGCTATGATTATAAAAGAAAGTTTCACAGTTGTAAAGGTTTTCAGTATGATTTATGTAGAGTTGCGAGCTAAGTGCGCACTCTGTAATGCTCGTGATGCGGCGGGGCTCTCAGCACTACGCCACTACAACTTTATAATTTATAATTACTTTTCTCAAATGTTATTTTATTTGTAGTACGTACTTAATTTTATTTATTGAGTTTTTGTATGGCTAGTAACTATTGAATTCGCGCAGTTTTAGTGTTCGTTTAATCTCTGATTAAAATCTAAATTCTTTAATTAAAAAACTCCGTTTAACTAACATGTAATAAATAAACGTTTTCGTGATGAACAAAAGTTTTTTTTAATATTTTGATATTCAGAAATAAGGCATTTACTCGGTACCTTCGATCAAAAAAAGCATGATTATCTATTATTAATTCATTTACACCTAGACAAAAAACAACCACTGTATGGCTCCAAAGTAAGCATACACATTTTCTTACAAATACGACACTTAAAACGGTTTTTAATAGTTTCGAAGTTCGTTGAGAAACAGCAATTAGTGTATAACAACGTAAATCTTTTGCATTACAACCCTACGTTCATTGTTTAAAATTAGAAACCGACTACAAAAATTTTAAATTTTTCCTGCGTGAAACCCGACTGTTGATTGAAAACATGTTTTTATACCGTTTTTCTTACTAAATCCTTAAGTATTTAAATACATTGATAAAAATTACTAACGTACTTTCCGAAAATATATCTAAATATGTTTATTCATTCATTTCTAAAGAAGTGAATATGTAATTAAAAAGAAAGTGGCTTGTTGACTGTCGCAGTGACCAAATGCTACTCTGTAAGAGAACCTAAATACTAATTGGGAACTATTTTGGTGATGATGTTTTGTAACTGATTGTGTATCTAGTTTTTGATTATGAATCGATACTCGGAACAAATTGATTAATGATGTGTTGTCGACCATTGGTATCTGTTGTGATTACCTATGTTTTACTAAATTGGTGGGTTGTTCTTTTGACCGGAACACAATCAAGGTAGCTTAGTTAAGTACGGTTGTACAAAGGTATTGATTGTCAAGTCAAAACGTCTAGTTCTTGTTGATATACATGTATTTTTGGTTTCTTAGTAATAAACAAGCTTAGCTTTTGGACCAAATGGTTGGTGTAAATTTTGTTTAATTTTGTGAGGACAGGAAAATAATGTAAACGGTTACTCAGTTTCTCGCTTATATATTAATTATATATGACTTTCGCAACGGTCGTAGCAATGATTAGTAGTTTTAAGGATAACAATTTTTGTCAAAAGTATATTGTGGTAATTGTATTTAATTTAAATGTAACCCAGAATATAAAACGGAAAATCAAAACCAAATTGCTAAATTGCTTCACGATTGCAATTTTACTAGCGCTTTATATAGAAAATATTTCTAACGCTACAACTTTAGCTCAGCAAATACAGCCTTAATTTATATAATAGTAGGGGTTGGAATAGGAAGGTGAGGTTCATTTCACACTCGAATACAAATTAATGAATTCTATGAATAATGAATAACTAAAATAACATTCTGATTAATTTTCACGTCATGGAAAATTTAATTTGTATATTATCTTATTGTATTTTGTCTTGGTTTATTTCTAAGTGTTTCATGTTTGTTATGTAATATTTTAGTACATTGAAAATGTTATTTGGTAAAAATTGTTAAGCGTATTGGAAGCTGATAGAATCTAAATTAAATTATCACAACAGAAGGTATCGCTATTAATTCCTTCTCTCTCTTTACTATTTGGTTTCGGCTATTTTTATAGAGTCAAAATATTGTTTTGTTTTCGTAACGTATATTTTTAATACGTAAGGTTGTTAACCTGATTGATTTTGTTTAAAATTGGGTCAGATCTCTGCTAAACGGTCTAGGTAAGTTTACCTACAGATATTTTTATTTAATTTTCGATTTTGACTTTTTAAATATTGTAACGTTATATGACACCTTAACTCGTTTGGTAAAATTACAAATTACAATGAATACGATATTTTAGCTTTTCCATATTTATAGTTTTTTGTTTGCTGATTGTAAGCTTCAGTTTGAATATCCTTTGTTCGATGACCAAGCAATAACTATGGCGGTTGAAACGGAAAGGTTTGAAGTACCTACATAGACTTTTCAGAAAATCTAACCAACAAACTCCAAGAATTTACTTTGGTCACTTTGCATATAGACATAGTAGAGTTACGCCTGTATGAAAATATGCGCACCGTTACCATTTGCTATATCTAAAGAATTTACTGCAAAAACGTAATACTACTCCTACATATGACACGCCTAAGGGCACCCGAGAGGGCACGGACCTCGGCTTAGGACGTCGTATATTGAAACTACAACTGGTTATACAGGAAGGGTCATCTACTGCTAACTAAAAATGTTCTTTAAAAAAATTTGTGATATGCTTCTTATTCAAATACCTGTAACTCTAAACACCACCCATTCAGGCACGATCTCCGACATCGTAATATACATTATAGAGCATCTTATAGCTACGTTTGCATTACTTCGCCAGCTCGCATCCCCCGAGGACTTCGGTAGGTTTACAGCCTCGTCTCTCAAGGAATACTCGTAAATTTTAGGTGATTGGTTTATATGTCGTGTAGTTCTTCGTGTGAGCCTGATAGGGATGCCGAAAAGATTTTAACGTGAACTTGGTTTTCGAACTCTGCAATGTTTTGGTTACCCTAAAATTCAAATTAAAAATAAATTTTATAAGTGACTTATGAATTTATTCGTAAAATATAACAGTGCTAAATGCCAATAAAATACATTGGTATTATATTAGGGATCAAAGACAGAGTTTTAAAATTATTAGGTCTACAAGATACTTAAGATCCCTGGATTAGCTTTATTCATTTTGATGCACAAACTGCCAAAACTTCTTGCTCCCAAGAATCTGTCGCTTCAGTTGCCGGTTTTATCGTAATTAGCACGAAATACTTGACTCAGGTCCACTTGCGCAGCTGTGAAATTAGCTAGCACTAGGCTAAGTATTACTTTATGTCTATCAGTTCAATACAAATAGAAAATGATGCAGGGACATTTAAACGAACAAACTGGTTAACAGATCTGCGCAAGTTGGCCCTAAAAAATTTAAGATTAAGTCAGTAATTAAATTGACAAAGACTAGTCTTAACAAATTAAACCCACATGACCGCATGGGAAAGTTCAAAGACATACACTTGATTCGACTCCTCAAAGTTCAAGAAACGACCACCTTTTTCAAGTTCAATAATTTCACACTCAATGGCTTTTGTTGTCAGTAACTTATAGCATCCCTCAGTAAACATAATGACAGCTTTAGGAACCCTTTAGGGCTGTAAAGTGGTGCTGCTTCAGTAAAGTAATAAGGGTGCCGGTCGTCGGCCTTATGAAGTGAACTGATGGCTTGAAGATTTATAGCCGTTGGAGTACTTGGTGAAAGATTCTTTAGCTGTAATTAACCGACGATGGGTGATTTTTATTTTTCTAGTAAAATTAGTTTTGGGTGTAAGTTTTAAGTTGTATGAGGTAGTGAAGTGTTATGATAAATGATGATGTTCATGATGTCCACTGTTATAAGTGTCCCTAATGATAGTCATAATTGTCTTTGCCTAAAAAAATTATGTTTTGGGGTCTACTTTTATTCATTGTCTAGGTTATTATGTAAGTATTCCACATTGAATAACAAATCAGGGATACCTGCTTTTTACTGGAGTAATTCAGAGATTATAGTTTTCGGTATACTTATGCCGAAATGTTGATTTGTATTTGGCTTCCGACAGTTATAAAAAGAATAGATACAAAACAGGCACAAACAATAGCAAAATAAATATAAATCTCATCTTTTTCAGATTGCGATCTTCATTCGGAGCTAATCTCGTCGTGTCGCTAGACCGACTTGAAAACTTCTATCTTGCCACGAACTTTGTTAGAAAACACTCGTTTAATCAGAACTTACATCAAGTGTAATCAAGTGTCGCAGTGAGTTTTCGATCGCGTTCAAGCGTTCGAATTTTGAAATTTTCTCCGGTTTTTCCGGGGTGAAAAAAAGGTTTTCAAAATAGCCAAAGTGTCGCCAATCAAGTTGTCAGCGATGGATAGCAACTCGGTGTCACCGATGCCCGAATTAGCGCCAATCGCGGAGTTTGACAAGTCGCCGCCATCGCCGCCCAATGAGGAGGTGCCCATGGATGATCTGCCTCCGCCACCTGCGACCATTTCGCAGCCTGAGGGGAAGAAGATGAAAATGTGAGTACATATCTATTTTGGAATATTTAGTTAGTCGACCATTTTTCAGTTGTGTTGAATATGAACATGTTAAGACTTTTGGATATGTGAGTATGTATTTAACACTTACCTAACTTTTGTAACAACATTTTCAAAATAAATTTATTTTGTGAAATGATGCATATTAGTTGTTGAGGTTAGGTTAGGTTAGGTTAGAAATTAAAGTTGCAATTAGAATATTAGATAAAACAACAAAATATTAGGGAGTTCAAAAAATACCAAATAAAAGAATAAACAATAAAGTTTCCCCTCGGCATATCCTGGCAGAAAATTTCGTTGGACAGTCAAGCTAAGCTATCTACTTAGTAACTACCAATGTAATGACTTTTAATACTTTCTCGTATGTACGTTTACTTATTTCATGGTTCAATGATTACGGCCTTGAGGTCTATGCTTATATAACAGGTCTGGCGTTCGTAACCTGGTTGGGACATACGTTAGTTTGATAATTATGGATGTTTATTTTAAAGCCAACGACAAATTCTACTTATATATGAACCTATGTTCATTCTGTTTTTCTCACTTCCTCTTTCAAGTTGCCTATAGTCCTAAAAACGTTTTGCTTACCTTGCTAAGTTACTTACCTAAAAATGTGTTCGAGTACACTACGGATATTTTTGTATATTTTCACTTATGTTGATGGAAATAACACTTAAAGTTGAATATTTTTTGTTTACATTTTTTTATTGTCATGTAAGTATAAATCATTTAAGTTATAATCATAAAACTGAGACTACCTATTCTTCCTTAATTTTCAACGATTTTTCGTATTACGGAATAGGAATTATTTTAATCAAATTGAGTTATCTCACTGTTTCCATACTATTTAAAATTTTTACCAAGAATATGTAAAAGTGTTCGTTGTTGGATTTGGAGTTTTTAGCGTTCGTGGGAAAGCAAAAATTTGGAGTCAAGACTGTGCATAGAGATATTATTAATAAGTTACATTAAACACATATAGTTTAGAGTAGGTAATTATGAGCACAATATTATCTATTATTTCGGTCTGCCAAAGATATTATCTTATTTTTAGGATTATATTTGATATCTTAGGATTATTTTATGCTGGCAACGTTCACTAGCATATTTTTGTAATAAATAATGAACATTAAAATATCAGATCCTAAAAAAACTCTGCATCTTATGCAATCATTAGTAATTAGTAAGTAATTAGTAAGAAAAGTGTAATACACAACTGTTTTTAATATAGGCATAGTTTCAATTACAGTTTAATATTATTGCGCAAACTATATTTCTTAATTATAAAAATATTATTTTACGGATCTACCTACTTCATAGTTTCTGGAATTGAATTGGTTATATGAGTAGTGCTGACCTCTATTGTCCACTAAAAGTAACTCTACCACAGCGCATAGAGTCGCACGTCATTTGTTATGGTCGCAAGTATTGTAGAGTCGAAAAAATATAGTCTGTGGCCAATAGGTGGCGTCAGCCATATTGATGTACAAAATTGTTACATTTAGTTAATAATTAGTAACTGTGATATCGACCTGAAGTGATAAAACTATTGCTACTATTTACATGTCGTTATAATATGGCGCAAATATTTATATTACAAATTTGTCATGGTTTCAAAAAAAAATATTACTGTCTCTTTCTATTTATTCCAAAGCAATGATTCGGTCTCCTTCACTCACTTTTAACTGGTTGTGTGTAAGTAGGGCGATAGTCGTATGTCGGCGGGATCCCAGAGAGTGGCTTTACGACCGGCAAGAACCATGTTCATATAGTTGCCGCCAAATCATTTGATTTTTAAATATCAAACTGTTTTTTTTTAGTGTGGTGTTGAGTGATTGGAAAATATTTTTTTTTTAATATTTTCGACCAGTGTTTTCTCGACTCTGTGAGTTTTCCCTGTTCTGAAAAATGTCGCGAGGAAAGAATCAAACGTATGTATCGTTAAAACTATCAAAATTAATTTATGTATTATTTTTTTAGTTGTAGTTGAAAAACCTTTTAATTTTTTTCTGTCTATGTACTAACAATGTTCAAAGAGGTTTTGTGCTTAAAAAGTTAACCGATAAAAAAACAAGATCACGCATAAATTAGGTACCTATTAACATATTAGTTCCCACACTTTTGGGAGAGTTTTTGAATTGTTTACTCTACCCAAGTTTTATCTTCTATTAATTAAAAACTAAACTTTTTATTACCATATATTTTCGAAAGCACGGAATATTTATGATCTGGATCCTGTACCCATTCAGCAATTAGTGATTGCGTGTCCTAGACTGGATAATTACATCGAAATGACGAGTTAAAAACGGGAAGCTGGCAATTATGGTGGTATGTTGGTTTAAAAAATGTCTGGTCTGATCTGTAAAAAATTTGAGTATTTAGGTAAATTTTGGTAGTTTTTTTAAAGAAAGGATTTAAGTGCGAAATTTTATTCGAGCCTTTCTAATTTTTATCAAAAAATGCTAGAACTCAAAAAATTAAGGAGTTCAATCTTGTAGGCACAGGTATTAGGGGGTTGACATGCATTGTATGAAAACATTTTTATTTATTTTTCGTTACCTTTAAAAACCTGATTATACTTACTCTTAAATGTCTGTTGGATTATCACTTTTCTTTTAAAACCACTTAATTAGAAAAGTCGTAAATGGCTTACACTAAATATTATTTACAAAACACAAGGCTGATAAATTAGTTACAGTGGAAAAAAATAAAAACCTATTTGACATAAGTTTTACTTAACCGTTAAACTCAGGTTTGAGTATTACTTGGATAATTTCTAAGAGTATTTACGAATCTAACCAAATGGTATATATAAGGTATATTTTTTGTTTGTATACATCGGTAGGTATATTATTGTGAAAACATGAAACAATTTGGTGACACCCTGTTTAGAGTATTTTTACAAAAATGAAAACTATCAGTTAGATTTTTCGGTTTTAGGTAAAGGATTTTGGCATGTTAGAACATACATGTCTGCAATAATCAGACACGTAGGTACTTATAAAAGCACCTTTATCATCGTAATTATGTTACTAATACATAAAAAAAGGAAACTCGGCAAAATTTTGCATTTCCAAAGAAAAACTTCTACAATCATACGATAATTTTTGTACTTTATTATAATTTGATATTGCGCGTTGTGGGAAGAGGGGTTTCTAATCCAGGTACGCACACCGCGATTAAGTTCAGGTAATGCCTTAGTTATATATTTATTATTTTTAAATTTCGAACCTTTAGTTTGTGCGCTTTCAAATACCAATTATTGTAGCCTCTATTATTTTTTAATATTTTTCAAAATAATAGTAGTTATATATATATAGTTATAAGTACTGGCCTGTACTCTAGACTTGGCTAAGAGGAAATATTTATGTAATGAAGTTCGTTGTACGGCCATTCGCAACTTAAACATTGCTTATTACAGAATACAGAAATCAAATAACATGTTTTTTGTACCTTAAATATTCATTGCATCAAAATTACTGCAATTTGAGACCTAGTATTTTACAAAGATGCCAATTAGTCTTGTAATAGTGTGAATCAATCAATGATATTAAACTAGTTTTATAACTATTAATCAGGGTAAAATTGCAAGTATCAAAACGTGTTACTGAACGGTTAAATTGTAACGAGAGATACTTTGCAACTACCGATTGATTCATAAAGTTACGATTATAAGTATATGTTGTGATATAAAAATGTTTGACAAAATAAAAATATTTAACAGTCCAGTAGACGTTGTTTGTATTCAACGCAATTAATTAAGTAAATGAATTTGAGTAGAAATATCGAATTGTCTTGTGAGCTGTTGTAAGATGGTATGATTTGAAAGGAACTCTATGAAAACGGTTCGAAAATTTGTTAGTAGTTAGTTTAGTCAACAAAAATAAAGCTGATAAAAATGGATCACATGGAAAACATGTTAGACACTCGGAGTCATGAGACCTCAAAGAGCGTTATTAAGCCAATGACAACGAGTAGGGGCGCGCGTCAGGAAATGGGAACAAATTGAACCTGTTTGCTGGTTATGTGATGTTGTGAGAACTGAAGTTTAAATAAACCTGTAGGTTATAGAATAATAAGTAAATAATAATAAAATTCAAGGTATGAATGGAACTAAATTATAGGTTAGCGATCGAATAGCGCTGGCGTCGTTAGTGGCGTATACCTTATAAGAATAATGACATAAAATAACTAGATATATGTATTTTAGAAGAGGAAACCCATTACATTAACATAGTAAAAATCTGGGTTTTAATTATTTAAAAAGTATTCAAAAAAAAAGTTAGGCTACTTACACCTAGAAGAGTCACATCTTATCATTTTTATTATTAAGATTCATTAGGGCCTAGTTTAACCAAGACAAGTAAACAAACCTATGCCTTATTGGGAACCAACTTACCTTTTTAAACCTCTAGAATACCAGGACTCCATGTTCTAATTACCCATAGGTCAAAGCCCTCGACTTGCATACTAATGTTTCATTGAACTCGCATCTCAACTGGATCAAGTGACTCGCCAGACCTAGTAGCAGAAAGAACATCCGTCTACCAGAATCATTGGAAGATGATAAGTGAACTTTATATGTATCACATAAGGCAGGTTTTTGCTTGTACGTTAAGGGTTTACCCTGATTTATTGCGGAAGCCAGCAAGCCTCTGTGATACGTGATGTTATCGTTGTTTTTAAGTATTGATTTGATAGGTCGCTTTAGTATACTAGGCTAATAAGGGCTTAGGGCTTAGACGGCTATACTTATCGACGTATCGAGAAATATGACTTTTTGTTGTTTAAGAATACTTTAGGCTATCGATAACGGATAAGTGTCCTGACTGTGTATTAATATGGAATAACTCCAAAAGGTGCCTTCACAATAATACATTTCAAAGATTATGAAAATCGGCACCCTTACGATTAGTTTGTGGCGCTACCAAAATATTCGGGCCATTAATCGACGCAGCCACGCGGCAAAATCGAATGTATGTTGATGAGTATTCGGGAGAGTAGGCACCCGCCTTATGCCAGTCCGGTTGTGACGATCAATATTAGCCCAAATGGAGTTCAGACCGGGACCTTGTCGTTCAACAAATACTGCCTAAACCAGTGTGCCGGCCCGAATGAGTGGATAGCGCCCCTAAAAGCCTTAAATTGTCTTCGGTGCCTGAAAGGAAATTACGATCGAAAGATAAGTTTCTACGATCTTGTTAACTTAAAGCGTTTAAATAGCACAAAGCTACTACTGACAAAGCTTTTTCGTTAGTTGCGTATCTAAAAAGCTTGTTCAAAGATATGAAAATTGATAAAGTTTAGTTTTTTGTAGCAGAATCTTCTACTAAACTACTTGTTGAAAATTTTACATTGATCGGTTTTTAGGGCTATAATTAATTATCCATTATTTCTTACACCCAACAATTTTGACACGCTTTTATTTTTGGGGTTATAAGAGTAGAGTAAGGATTCAATGGGCGATTGCAGATATGACACGACCGGCATGGTTATGGCAACTTTAATGTAATGAAAAATGGAAAGTTAGTTATTTATATTAAAAAGTCCGTGAGGACTCCTTCAAAGAAAAACAAATAAAATTTTACGTTAATTCACAAAACGTGTTGATTCTGTAAAATATCCCAGCAGGAAGTTCCGTACACAGCAACACTTTTGATTTCCCTATGCGTCAATCACATTCATAATTCAGTGAACGTGTCTACAGTCTTATTTACACATATGTTCGAATTACGTGTTACCTAATATTTTAGATGGATTTGGAGATATTAAAATGGTGAATGAAGTAGATGAAAATATAGAAGCAATTATAAGTGGAAGTAGAGTTTCTTTTGTTAAAGACTTGTTTAGCAGGTACGGGTCAGACTTTCCTATTTTAACCGCAATAATAATTAGAAGAATATCACCCACGTTCAGGATTCTGATTATAAGAGGGATTGAGAAGAGAAGAGAAGAGAGAAATGACGCGAACAAAGACAGTCTGAACTAAAGCTTACGGTCGGCAAAGCATCATTAATCGATATTACAGATAGATATATAATATTTAAAAATACGGTAATAGGTGTCTTCGAGCAGAGATGCCTGAATATAAAAAGGAATAAAGAATTTAGTGCTTCGTCCTATAGCAAGCTCCAATTGTACTCGTAAAGCCTGGACTCATCAAAAATCTCTTTGACCTTGCATCATATTATATATTATATACAAATTTATATATTATATTCTTTTTTCATAAATATTTTGATGTACCGATTTTTAATTTTGTATTTAAATTCTTACCACGAGGGTGACAAACAATTTAGCTACAGTCACAGTGACCGCTAGAGTAAGTAACAGAATAGGGGTCGTATGGGGGAGCATTGTTTGCTAAGCACCCCTCAAATGACGAACATGACAAATTACCACGACGACCGATTGTATCTGTCGATTTATTAAACTTCCTTTTTACTGTGAATCTAAAATATTAGATTGTTTCATTTTTGATAATGATCGTTATCAATATTTTGAATTATATATATGTTTGTGTGTGAGCAAATTTTCCACTTTTTTAGTTACTACAATATATTGTTGTGAAGATTAAAAAAACTATAATGTGTGCGACAGGGCAGTGCGATTGCAAAGGTGGAAGCTTACACTATCTGGCTTATATGTACTTAGTAAAGTAATAAAAGCCGGTAGTATGGAGGTAATATCAACACGAATAATAAATAAATTTCCAGACAAACACACCGACCGAAATCCTGTTAAAAACTGTTTTATTTAATCAAATGAATCGTGAAAACTTAAGGATATATTGAAGTACCCTAACCTAACATTCCTTGTTAGTTGGCCTTTCAGCGTACTTCCGTCCACTGCTCGACGTAAGCCTTTCCAAACCTTTCTACTTTAATTGAAGATAATACAATATTTTAACGTAAATACATTTTCGTATTTATTTTAAGTAATATTTCACCACTAGATGCAATATTTTGCACGAAAATAATATCCAGAACGTAATTTAAAAACATGGGCTGACATTTTTTTGACAAAAAGCGAACTTCAGCCGCTTTGCACTGCTAGTTTACATTCCACACGAGCCACACTTTGACATGTTTGATCCCTGTAGAGTCACTAATGAACAGCCCTGCGGACAGTCAATTAAAATTTTCGGAATTTTCTTTTAAATTTTGAATTTGAATACACAAACAAGGAAATGAAATAAAGATAAGTTACTATATAATATAATGAAAATGAGCATTATACATTACATTATATATACCTTATAAAAATTATGATTGGTGTCCCTGATAACAGTTGTTCTTTTAAACACGGCCATAAGATGATTCACTAAAAACAAAGTACGATCAAATTTACAGACATGTTGACATATAATGCTGATGAGAAATATAAGTATCTATATATTTTGGACTGTTTCTGTCTGTTTTTCTAACATGGATTGTTACAAGTGGTTTGAACTTTGTTGATTTTGAAACCTGATAATGATATTTTAACGGCACAGTGGTGTAGTGGGCCTCATACGCCAGAGGCCCCAGGTTCGAAGCCTGGTCAGGGCATTAGTTTGTGATGATCACAGATGTTGGTTCTCAGGTCATGATTGTTTGTATTTATATATCTATGTTTATTCTGGGTTCCCAGTTCGCTCCCACAAGCTCTGCTTACTGTGTATTTGTCTGGGGATTTATTATTAATTTACAGGGATAGGAAAACAGTTTAAAAAGTGCAATGCTGCCAATCTTTTTTTAACAGTACCTATGCAACAAGAATTTAACATGTGACACTTTATGGACGTTTTTCTTAGTACACGGGGCGCACTAGTAAATTATGCAAATGTTATGTTCATTTTGACTAGTTCTGCTTAGTCAGGACTAAACTTTAATAACTGTTCAAAAACGGTTTTGTCTAGATCCATTGCCTCGTCCACCAAAAGTTCTACCGAATTTTAATGAAAGGTCTATACTTTTTAGTGTGTGACTATAGACCAAAAAAGGAGTGGGGATCGACATCTCACTATAATAAGTACTATTTAAAATTATACTTCCTTTCTTTCTATCAAATTCACTGATGTTCTCCAGAAGATAATGAAGGTTTCATAGAATTTTCTTTGATAAAGAAAGATAATTTTTTTTCAGACTACCAATTAGCTAGTATTAGTCGTACAGACATTCTGTTAATATCAGTAAGCGCTGCATGATTTAAGTAAAATAGACACGTCATGGAACGTCAAAAAATTGCAAATCTGCACAATAAGTGAACGTCGATACTGTTATCATATGTGCAGAAGAGAATCAAATAGCTTTTTAAACAGTATTTAATTACATTAATTGAAACTATCGTTATATTGTACGATACGTATAGTCATTGGAAATAAACCAAGCGTTAAATGCGTACAGACAGTATATTTAATTTAAAGCCCTGACTATGTAGTGGTAGCCCTTCATGAGTCAGTACAGTAACCTTGACACTTTGCTGCACACCGTGCTCTTAGATTGATCTATTCAGTTGAATCGCTAAATTAAGTAATTATTGTCTAAATCAATTGGTTGTGACTGTACATTTGCGAGGCGTTCAAAATACTGGACATTGTATAAGTAAACTGCACTAACTGATGTAAAAATATTACTTTGCATATTGTACATTAAAAATTGTGATTGTACATAAAAAATTGTGATTGTGTCACTATATCATCGATTCATATAAATTATACAGTATAAATGAAAAAAAAAAAAAACCAAATGCCTTGTATATTTCATTAGCTTCGAAACACTGAAATGCATTTAAGCTATCGATTTGACCGATTAGGACCACACTAATCGATAGAAAAGGAAAATTGCTCCAAACACTTTTAGTAAGCTATCTATGTATCTAAAAATTCCACTGCTTCACCTTGACAACAATCTTGTGTCTAGATATTAAATAGAATAAATCTCTAGTAGATCGTAGTTTAACCACTTAGCTCATCAGCGCTGCTCCGTCCGTGCAGGCCTTGGCCTAACACCCATATCCTTTATACGTTTGTTTATAATATGTATTTCAACCGGTACCTTGTTAGTTCTTGCTAAAAGTTTTATTATATAATAGGAAAATGTATTTGTTTTGTTGTTGATTTATCATTACAAAATGGAGATTTATCGGAGATAAAGGGATATCGTACACTGTGAAGCTTGTAAGTTTAATATGAATAGGAGTTGTCAGCTGCTTTACTAGACGCAGGATTTTTTTAAGAGTAAAAGAAAACTTAGGTATTCATAAAATAGGATGAATATTTACGCATTTGAAACTGTTCTACAGCTTCGTTTAGTGTAGTGGAGTGTAGTGCCTACACAAGATATAATTGGACAAATCTAAGCAATCGTAGACAAACATTTAATAAAGTTGTAGTATATTTTCTTGAAAAATGCATATTTAATATTAAGTACGAGGAAAATGTCGGAAACCACTTCAGCAGTTTTGTTCTCTACAAATTAATCATTTTCCCAAATTCCTCTTTGCATCTATATGAATGGATCTCGTATTGGAATTACAAAGGAGAATGAAACAAGGAAAAACGAAATAAAATATTTTATTCCTACATAATACCTTATGTATGACAGAAAGACGGTTAAAAGGATTTTTTGGATTCCCGCTTATGTAATGTTCATCAATATCAATACGATAGGTATTATTTACATTACATTACTTACTACATATTCGTATAATATTTATTTGCAAGAAAGAACATTTACAAATTAACAATAGAAAAAGAAAAATTTGAAAACAAAAGTTAGAGTGAATACCACGCCTTAATTACTTTGTACATAGCGCAAAGTGGCCTGAAAAGGCTGGCAGAATTAATTTGATGTGCTATTCTGTTAATACTTTTTGAACTGTTAAAAATACTTCTCATCTTAGAGTATTTAACTGCTTTTTTACCACTTTAATTGTTAATGCAAAAATACTTGCAAAAGTTATAACCATGTGTGAAATTGTATTTCATATCTTCAGTATTGTCAATTATAGAGTTGGAATTTTCGAGAAGTTCGAGAATTTTCCAACAAGTTCGCACAGCAGGTCCTCCTGTCAAGGTTCTAAGTATTTGAAAAGTATTGAGTATTTGCATTTTAACGAGACAACCTTTGAGAACTACATCCAGACAAGGAACGAAAAATTTATGGAAATAAATGTAAATAATAATATGAATAAATCCTCAGACAAGCACTCTTGTAAACACTGTTGTAGACGTGTTGATGTTAGGGTACTTTTGAAAAAAAAGTATTTAGAATACCGGCCTATGTTTAGACAAAATATGGTTTATGTATACAATACTTAAACCATTATTATATTGAAAAAATTTCCAAATACTTTTTAAATAAATGAGAATTTGATTTGGAGTAAATTTTCACATTCAAGGAAACAATGTTAAAGTTTCAACGCCTTGTATTTATTGAATGTCTTTTAATTTTAATGTTATTTGGTATAAAAAACCTCTCGACAAAGCAAATGATAATTAACGCCCTCACTCGGGGAAATCAAATAGTTATTTAAGGCACTTCGAAATGTAGATTTAGCCGCATGAAAACTATAGTATATCTATACTATATTAAGTCTAGAAGCCAATCTATGCTAAGGAGAGCCTTTACTAATATTTTGAAATACTGAGTGTGGCTGTAAGTACTAATCTACTTATTTAAGTTTCTCCATTGAGTTAAGTATGTAACTATTTAGGTTAACTGCCAAAGCTGAAACTAATCAAGTTGTATTGCATAACTTATCGAATATCGTCTGTGGACTATAAAATGGAAACGTCGAATCTGTCGCAGAAAGCTAAAACCAGTACAAGTTTAAAGTTACTTCCTATAATGGTCCAACATTTAGAAGATCCGTTATATGATCGGTATCTAAGTTACCCTAAACTGCTGTACCATTTGGTTTCGTTGCAAACTTACCCATCGAAAACATATTGCAAAAATAAAAATTTTTTTTAAATATTTATACTATACACACTGATCAGTTTCCAATATTTTATGAAGAGTCAAACATGTGTCCATATTTTGAACGGTCAAAAACTCATCCGATATAAATAAGAAATCCCCAGACAAACATACCAACTGTTTGGCCCCATAGTAAGCAGAGCTTGCGTTATGGATGACCAAACAGCGTATAGTGTTATTTAATAGGTTGTAAAAAAGTAATATCTAGAAACATCGCTTCCTATGGCTGAAAATACAGGCCTAATCAAGACTGGGAAACGTTATTTGAAAATAACGTTTTTAAAACGATTCTAACCGTTCTTTGAATAACATTGCGTTCGGAAGGAATACGAATAAAGATCATTTAAAAAAAAACGGGTTTATTCCGCAGATCACTGCCCTACAGACCGCGCGATATTAGACCGTCTAGTATCGTCGGTCACCTTTCAATTAGCTAGAGGTCCCAGTGCGGTTCTACCCGAGTTCCTGATTCCGAGAATTTTTTTTAATATCTTATTGGATAAGTACACGTTTGTCTTCCATCTCACCTGATGGAAAATGATGATGAAGGCTAGAATCTTACACGCCATCCAAGAGGTGCATATTTGCTCTACTTTTGAATATTCCAGGACAGCTTTAGGCAAAATAGACGCCGGCAGCGCATCTTACATTTTGGTGAGGAGCAACCTTATCGTTTGGTTTGGAAAATTATGCGATATGGTAAATTTTAGCTTTTGTTATGGACATTATTCAATAGTTTAGGATTTATGGATTGCAAATAAACAAACAAAATATTTTTCCCTTTTTATAATAATAGTATAAAAATATAGATAGCGTTGAGCCGCCTTGACCGTTCCTATGTGATAGTCATTAAGTGTAGTGACATTTTTTTTAGAATAACTCGTAGAACACAATTAATTGAAAATAAGTAAGTTATCTAAGCAATATTTGAGGCTAGACAAAAATTACATTTACACTACACTGCTACAGTATCATTACTCAATTCAATTGAGTAAAACGGTATAGATGGGGTCACCTGCTCCTATAGTCACAAATGGCCACACATTTAATTAAGTAGGTAGGTATAGATGGTGCACCGTGAGGTACTCATGACTTGAACCATCTGTACTTGACTTTAAAAAAAAAATAAAGCTAGATATAAATTATAGATGTAGTTCACTTATAACTTTGTGTTTGCATTGGGTACTGTGTTAAGTCTTGTACTTAGGTGCTCATTGTAATAAATAAGTAAGGAAAAAATAAAAGCTCCTATTTACGCACTGGAAAAATACTTACTAAACTTTCTGGGAAAAATATATTAATATTTCGATCAAAGCCATCAAATAAAATGCGATAACGGACTTAAGTAAGACAAAATGTCCACGAATTATTAAATAGGTAATAAGCTGATTTGAAAATTAGCAATAATGTTTTCAGAGAAAATATTGAGTAAACAATATTTTTTCTGAAAACTTGAATAAACTAGCTTCCAGAGTCGGATAATAAACTTCCAGTAATTCGGTATGTAAAGTTATCTAAAGTATCTTTTTTATACTCTTTTGCGAAAGAATGAGTATTTTGAGAAAACAATTTGAACATTCTTGGCTCTGTGCAGTTCTTAATTTTAAATCAATTATTAATAATGTCGTATGTTGACGATGTTTTGGAGATGTGGTATATCTTTTTTTTATGTTGTCCGTGAGTGCTGGCTTTAAGTTGATGAGTGAGGTACATTTAACTTAAGAACTGAATATTAAAGTTATGTAGAAGCTTTAACCCTTAGCTACCTACCTTTCATTCCAGTCACACAACTACCTACTTGGAGTCTCTCAGATTCCCACATTTTGAAGCCCTGGAAAAAAAACTGTGACTTGAGGCCAGAAATTAAAATCGAAAGTGTTATTTTTATATTCGTTTATTTCCACTTAAATTATAAAATTTTGGAACATTTGCATTACTTATTCTATAAACTCAGTTTCTTTCTAAACTTCCGAAAAAGCTAAAAAAAACTTAACATTCTTATAAAATGAGATCAGTTACTAAAATTAAAAAAATATATTAACATTGCAAAGGGTGATGATGAGGGTAGCTGGATTTTTCACGGCAGCATACCATGTGAGAACACTCTAGACAAATAGGGTTTCTGTACCTAAAACATAAATATTGGGTTATCCGCTTCTTTTTGGAATCACATAAAGAATTGGATTTGCGTATAGATAACTTTTCTACTAGATCTGCTTCCTCATCACCTTCTATTTCTGAATTTGATGCGGAATCACAGGGCAGTACATGACTTTCGTCGATATCCACTTCTATATCACTACAATTCCTGTTCAAAACATCCTCTTTATTTGAAGAAAGGTCTTCCTTCAACCAACACCCAATACTTTCATCCCTAGTCGCCATATAAAAAAAAACAAAAAAGAAATCACTTCATGAAAATGTTACGTAACTACCTACCAGGAGTCTCTTAGACTCCGTCAAAAATATTTTTGCTCACCAAAACGCAGCGCGCACGAGTTTGACCCCGTAGAGCGCAGATTCGGTACTACGGGTAGCAGGGAGAAGGTACACAAACGCGCAAAGGACAAAGATACATTCAAACTTATAAACAAAAATAACCTTGATGGAGTCTGGAGTAAGGGTTAAAAATAGGTCAATTGCTGGACGTAAGCATATCTACGATCGCACCTATTATCCTTCTCCAGGGTTAACCACATCCTTCCACTTCTATCCTCATCCAGTTCTCCTAATCAACTGTCATTACCCAGGTCATTGACCCGATCTAAATTATTTATTTTTCATCTTTTGAAAGTTCCCACATTTAATAGGTACTCGATAGTACCGCGTCACATTCCAATATTTTAACAAAAGTAATCATTACATAACTTTATTTCACAATATAATAATTTTGTTGATTTTTGTAATTTCGTATTGCATTACCAGATTGTAGTTTTGCAATATACTTCGGCCTTTAACAATCTAAAATTCCCTGCCTTAGGGTTTCCGATTGTTAGTATTTACTAATTTGATTAGGAAAAAAGTGCTATTTTAATTAGGCGTAACTACATTTTAGTCCTGAGCAATAATTGCGGCTTTACATCCCTATTTTGATTTATATTCACTGCTAAATCTTAAAGGTATGTTAAATATAATGGCCTGAATGAAAGTTGATAATGTTTGTAGTATTTAAGTATAAATTTATAGTAACCTCAACAGTTACAAATTACTTTCTTCATTGCCTTTCTCTTGTTTTTGAGTTGCGGTTTTAACCATTTTTTCTTTATCATATTGACTATTCCGACCTGAAAGCATTATTGCATAAGCATATTATTCTTGTAGAGGCATAATACTTAAATCCAAAATACTTATTGAAGATTAGTTAAAAAATTGGCTCAAGTCTTTGACTTTGCGTGAACTTATGTCAAAAACCTATAGTGTTCTGACCGAATTCCCTTTCATCTGAATTTTGTAGTAGTCTATTTGTAGGCATTTTAAATGATTTTTTTTGCCTTGAAATTGCTATAAGAAATGTGTTATCAAATTTTTTACTGCACGAGATTTTGAAGTCACGATCATTCATGACAATAAGCACAGTTTAATAGCTTACCATTCAGTATCTTCATTGATCTCTCTATCTCATATTCCTACAACAACTTAACAACGATGTTTATTTGTTTCTTCTTCTACCACTTACGATTTATGGCAATTTATATCTCATTACTATGATTTTAAGGTATATTTTAACAAATTACGGCTTACATTATTGTTTTAGGTTATATTTCACATAGTTTAGCTTACACGTTTTTACGGCGCATCCGTTGTAATATTACTCGTCGAGTCTGTTATTATCGTGGAATGGTAACTACCTACCTTTTACTTCATAACTGTTAGGTAATTGAGGTAGGTAATATTCTCACCCTTCTACAAGTTTTAGCTGTATAATATGGAAAAACATTCGTGTCGTCGGAACTCAAACTTATTTATATTTGTTTTGTTTTTAATTTGGTCGCGTTTTAATCTTCTACGGCACCAAAACACGACATATTTTTCTATATCGTAACAATTTCTATTTAATTACAAAGATTTATATTGAGGATCATATATAGGAATCACAGAAAGAGTAATTTGAAATATTATATCTGTGCAGTCCCAGGTCATATTCTAACTATATTATAAATCGCATCCTAGTTCGTTTAGCTAGTTTGGCATAAATTAGTAACTGAATAAAAAAAAAGTAGGATTATCGCTTTATGGTTGTATAGTTCCGACAAAAAATAAACTTTAAATCCAGGGTTACGTCGGATCTAACTCAAATAAATTTAAATTTAATTATCCGCTCGTTCGTATGTTCGAACTCTATATTTCCATTCCCCACTTGACTGATACCTAACGTTAAATTTAACTACACCAAGTGTAAAAGTATAAACTTCTAACCTTGTTTGTCAGGTGCTGTCAGGAAATTAATTTGCGTTTCATTGGATCATGATATGCGTTGTCGACGAGTGAATGTAGAGGCAAAGTTACTAGAGAGTTCAAAACATTGCAAAGTTTTGTTTGCACATTTTCTAAAAAATAAATAGAAAAGCCCAGAAGAAACATTGCCGTCGGCATCATCGCTTTGCATCGGGTGAGATGGAAAACAAAGGCGTTCAAAAAAAACTACGTTATTGCCTTAGAAGTATTTATCTTTCTTTTTCAGAATAAAAGGTTAATGGAATTAAAAACCAGCTTTGTTTCGTTTATCTTAACTATTTGTTTTGTTGAAAATCATTAAAATCATTTAAACGGCCCATTAAATATTACCGATAGACCGTTTTAAAATTTTTAACTATAACAAAAGCTTCGTATATTTATGTAACAATTTTAGCATTTTTTGTAATATATGAAAATTTTCAATTTCGTAATAAGTTAGTTTTTGTGTTCTTGTTTTATTATAATAATTTGTTGTCGTAGCCATGATCTTGTCTATGTATATATTTAAATCCTGTCACTCATTTGATTGACTTATCTTAAACTGAAAATATGTTTATCCATATTATAAAATGAGATCATTTCGCGAGATATAGTTGTAGATTAGCAAATATAAGCCCAAATACGAAGGTTAGCAGGTTTAGCTGTGCAAGCTTATGTACCAAGTTTTTTTACAAATGTAATATTGTAAGTGTAGAGTTACCGATCTATTGTGTTAACGGTATAAAATTAAATTAAAGGAAAATTAATGGTCTACAACGCTGTAATATAACATATTTGAGTGGCAATGTAAATATTTGTTTAATTTAATAAGCCGCCAATGGAGCGACCCATGACGTAATCTTTTATCAAGCGAATTTATAATTACACGATTATTGAAGTAGTCATTTAGTAACATTAAAACAAGGTTTTGAAAGGTGCTGTTAAACGTTACGTTATAACTTTAATGAGTGGGCTGTTTAAAAACATTATTTGTTAGTTTACTACGCGAGGATCAAGGTTATTCCTAGTATTTACTTTAAACAATTTTAATTTTCAGCAGGCCTCTTATCTTAAAGCTGAAAAGCAAATTTACCAAATTAATCTTTCAAGTTTACGTACATACAAACAACATACAAAGTTACGTACGTACAGTCGGGGAAGTCGGCGGAGCCACATGCTAAGGCGATATTCGCTTGCGCGTTGTTTGGTCTTTTGTAGGCGCTCCGCATACTAAAAGGCGACAACACTGCAGGGGATTCAGGTGAGAATCTGGGCGTCCACCGAGTTCCTACACAAAACTGTATAGAAACTATCACGGGCAAAGCAGTATGGCTACTGACCCCATGTCTATGTCACGCTTGCTTTGACACACACGTAAACACAATACTAAATAAAAAAACGTATTCAGTAATAAAGGAAGTACAAGGTTACCGTGACCAGTTAAATGGAACCAGCGGTGTGGAACGCTAACTCTCGCTGATCACGTTGTGACACCTGATCTAGTTTATTTTATACACCATAAAAATCATTTTATACGGAGCTTTAGTACGGGTCATTATGTTTTCTACGTTGCTTTATGTCGGATTGAAGATATAATGTGGTTGACATGTTTTATTATTACATAGTCTGCGTGAGCTTCATAAATACCACTTTAATCAATCTATTCACGTTGGTCCGGTCCTAGACTACAAGTTTTGTATAAGTTCATAAAGATTTCCATCCCTTTCTGGTGTGAAACTTCATAGTGCAAGGTATATGTTTTTAAATTGCTCATGTTCCATTCATGAGTTCTATGATATGTTTAATTTGCATAAATTGATTGCACGTCGGGCGTTGGTACGAGCGCGATGCGCGGGCGCTGCCGCCGCCGGCCAGTCGCGCGCGCGCACCCATCCGGCGAACCGACACACGCCCAGCGATGCCTAATTACATCCTCTCCTCCTAATTAACCGATAATTTAACACTTTTACGAACGTTCTCCAAAAGTGACAGTCAACAACTGAACAAACAACAGGCCAGTGGTTCGAACAATGTTTTTCTAAACAAGTGAAGCTCTTACGAGAATATTGGTGCTGTGATCTAATTCCTGTGATCTAGTCGATCCATCACAATGCGTCAACGATATCAGCTGAGACAAAAACCGTATGTATTACAAACCGAAAGCGTAAACTCGAAACCTAATGACCGATTTTGGCGCAGCTTTGACTTGTTTGAGTGGCATGTCAATTTAAATGCGCACGAGTGACCATAAATGCCTATTCCCTTTGTAAACAATAGCTAGAAAGTGCACATGAGTGGCGTACAAAGTAATGTCCCTGGGAACAATGGAATTCCATAGAATGCAGGCATGAATGCATTCGTAACTAGATAAGGGAAACATTTTATCGCGGTAGTCAGTTGGCTATTTTGGAAGTCGTTTCGGTAACGATCCTTTATTAGATAAAATGTAAATGTACACTACATTTTATTTATCATTCGACCCTGTATTTTTTTTTTGAATATTTAAAAGTACTCGTTAGCCTGAATACTACATAACTCACAAATCCTAGTCCTAACTTAGTTTTGCAGAAGTTATACATAAAATGCATAAACAATAAATGAAATATACTCGTGCTTGTGAGAGACCTTTCAAAGTTTATAATATCTACAATGTTTTGTAGAAGCCACCATTAAAACCGAACATTATTATCGTGACTATGATGTTAACTGAACTGTCCTACTCTACATATCTACGGTTACTTAACTTTATCTGTATCTGTTTGTATTTAAATTACTCATCAAGACATCTTGAAGCTATTTTATTATCTGTCAAATATGTGTACCCATATTTAAATTCAAAATAACTGCATAACACAAATCATTTCGCAATTATTTGTCTGTGATGATTTAGGTTAGTCTTGGATAGTTTTTGTTTTAATTCACTGTCAAAATAATGCCAAAAAGCTTAATATACTTAACCTTCTGTATTTGCCAAATCCGAAGCAATAAAGGAATTACTTTCGTGTCACAGACTAAATGTGACCTCAATTCTCACAAATCAAAATTTCAATAACATTATCTGAAATGGACACGAACAGGTATCAAATGTTGTTATACTTGGCAGCACTAAAGACTCGGAACTCTGCAGGTCACTTGTTTTGTAACAGAAACACTGTTTGTCAGGAAAGTCGTCACACAAACATTAATTGTGTGTTACCGACTGTGAAATGGAACTAGCTAAGTGCCTCGTTATCAACACTTCATTTTGCGCTTAATTGCAACAGATATAATTATTTTTTTGCCTTTTTGCTCCACCTAAATAACAACTGTACTTTCTACAATTTACTATTTTATAAGTATTCTTTTTACTTATATATATAGTTGATAAATGTAAATGAAAGTATTACAATTCAGGATTTATTACCAATGTTAATATACAATTTACAACTTTGAATACTAGTAAGTTCACTGATAGGATTGAACCTTATTTTAACCTAATTTTGATAACTTACTTGACACGCTCCCTAAACCCTTTATTTTAACTCTTTCAAAGTTTGTTTCGACAAATACGGGTATATTTTTAGATTTCATATCGAATTGTACATTATTTAATGTCAAAACATAGTCATTATGTATTAGAGTTATTCTTCAAATCGTATCGAGTAGGCATGTTTACTAAAAAACTCAATATACTTTTATCATCAAATAAACTACAAAGATAGATGTTTAGGTTACCTTGTAAAATACATCTTTTATTATGAGAAAAGTTATTCAATTCTTTGTTCTATACATTGAAATCAAACAGAGAGAAAATGGTTGTTTAACTGTGCAGATTTATGTAATTTCTAAAACAAAGTAATGCAGACCAAGTCATCTTTGGTTCGAAAGTAAACTTTTAAGAATCTTGCATTAATTGTATCATATTTTTCAAGAAAATAGGATTTCATTGATTTGCATGAGAACATATGTACATTTTGAGATTATTTTATAGACATTTGTTCTAGTAGTAGTTACATGTTTTAAAGAACTTGAATATAAACAAAACATAAAGATTACGACTTGAAGCTGGCTTTAAAAATCCTTCTTATCGAACGCCCAATAGTGCATACATGCAGTTTGTTTTTAAATAACATTGCAGCTAAATAAAAGTTACGCTGCGCTGCCCTCGAGCCAGTGACCATCAGCCTCGAAACCATTTCCTAGGCTATCCTTCATTATTTTTCTTTTCTTGATTTCCCTTTTGCTATTGTTAATTTGTAAATATTCTGGTCTGTTAATTAATTATAGAATTTGTACTACAGTATGTAATGAACTAACATTTCCATATATCTACACGAAATTTTTTTATAAGCACAAATATAATAACAATGCGAATTTTATTGATACCAAAAAGAACCTTAGCACTTTGGTTTTACGAGCAGCGAAAGTCCCAAAATAACTTCCACCATCATCTTCCTCTCGTACAAGTTTTTAACGACTAAACGTTGGTGTAAGAATGTGGATGATCGATGGTGTCCGAATATTACTTTTATGCGATAGGTTGCTACAAGGTAGGGCATTTTGTTCAATACGCATAGGACCCAGTTCCGAACCACAAGTATATACAATATGATAGGTACGTTTTATTAAGTTTGTGTTTTTTTAATTTTCAACAGTTTTTAAGCGCGCTAACTGGTGTACGGCTAACCATTTATACCAAGTGACTTGGGTAACCAATAAAAATTAATATAAATATTTGAATAAAAATAAATATAGAAAATACAAATATAACAACGAAGGCTTGTCTATAAACATTAGTATTTACTAAGGAAAAATGTGTTCCTGTCTGGATTGTGAGGGTTGTGTAGTGTAGGAGCTCAGGGCTTACACATACCGAAGCCAGCACATGTTTTTAAACTATTTTACCGCCAAGTAGTGGGTGTCTCATAACGCTCAAATGTTAATATGTAATTTTATTCTGGATTCCCCCCAAATCGCTATATGGTCATCCAGGGCACAAGCTTACTTAGGGCCATACATGTTGGTGTGTTTGTCTGGGGATCTAGTGTTATTATTATTTGATAGAACTAATTACTTGGTTATATTATTACGTATTCAGTTCTATTAATATAATAGTATTTTTGAGACACACAAACCTGCAAATTTCCATGCCATAGCAACTAGTTCATAAAGAATGCGGAATCGAACCCGCTACCTAACTACTAACAAGCGCCACGCCAAGCTACAACAGTAACAGGCCAGTTTGTGGCTTTTGAATCTTACGAAGCCCTTTTTATGCTCAACTGCCGAAACTGACAAGAATCTTGTTCAAGATTGTTGCCCTATTTGAAAGTTATGTAGACCGAAACGATTACCTAATGGTCGTTGTTTGGTTTAAGAATATACTGAGTAAATATTTTAAAATAATTTATATTGAAATGTTGTGGTAGCAATTATTAGTATATAAAAAAAATTTGGAAGTATAAAGATACTTTAAACTATGCTTAAAAATGCATCGTTATATTTATTATATGAACTATTTTTTTTTTTTAATTTATGATTAGCTTATGATATTAATTATTATGATTAAACTTATGATACATCATTTGATATTGAAAGAAAAAATAAACAAATTTTCATACATACAAAAAAAATTATCCAAATTATGGTCATTGTCCAGTCTCCAAGAAGCCATTGCCTCCGCATATAGTAGTAGAAATAAGATTTTACCAAGCGTTTTAGTCCTGTAACATACTATTAAATGTTAATTGTTTTGCTGTTGGATATCCAAATAAATAAATAAATAAAAATAAATAAATAAACTGTGAACATTATCGTGGTAGGATCGCGCCTGAATTGGGTCAAAATCTCACATAAAGTAGAAAGACGAGTAATGTTAAAACAGCAGTATTGAAGTGGCCTTTCTTAATTAATTGCTTATTATTGTTTTACTATTTCGCCCGATTATGTACACTTGGATACCTACATTATCTATTGGCTACCATACGCACCTATAGAACAAAAAGGAATTGGAGAACAAACGCTGTAACAAACCAACAGGAGATATGCGTTTATTATTTAAAATACATTATAATCGTGGTTTTACTAATACGTACTCGTAATTATGCTGAAATGCGTGAAGTGAAACAGTAAATATGCATAATTTTGTGGAGAATAAACATTCCGCATCGACCTCAAGGCAGTCATGTCGCAGAATGCAGTCCTAGTTGAATGCGTTTCCGAATTCTTTAGTTTATTTTAAAGTTTCTTTGTTTATAAGTGAAAGTAGAGTTGTTAAAAAGTTGTGAAGTAAAATTGGTAACTATTTTTTTGTACACAAAACGGAAAATATTGTGAAATATTCCTTTTCTGTGATAACATTTCAACAGTATTATTTATAGACAATCATTGCAAATCATTGACGTAATGACTGCTAAAGCTGACTGTTAAAGTCAGATACAGTTCAGTTGTGTGCAATTTGTACTTTCGATATTATTTAACTTTACAAAAGCAAGCGAAGAGTATCGTGTGACATTAGTTAAGTAATTTATAGAATTCTCTTTTTGGGTGATCATAAGAGAAAAGAAAAACATTTGTGAATGGGCAATAATTTATAAAAGCCATCGACTGTATGAACTCATCAAATAAATAAATCTGAGATGAGAGAAAATCGCTTAGGCAATATTAATAAATTTGGACATTTTTCCCAAAGGGAAATATGAAGATGGAGAAAATAGCGTTATCTAAAATTACCTTGTATTTATGTCCTTGAAGTTTGAATTTATTTATAATTAACATTAAAATGAGCTCACTCTCCAACGAGGTAAGTTGCACACATTTACATTTTTCACCATCGCTGATATAAAAAATAGTAAAATCGTTTCTTAACATCGAAAAACTTAACTCTAAATATTACGTAAGAGGAAAACGAAATATACACAACATCAAATTCTGAACAATTTACGTCGAACAATAAGACAAGCAAGATCTTTATTAAATTACATACAAGACAAAGGCCCGGCTTCGATACCCGCGGCGAATGACAGTCATTGGCCAATTCCTGGACATAGGAAAAGGTCAGACGCCACCTTACACGGCGACGGCATGTTATGAACTCTTGCGCAACTCGCAATTGCAGACGCGCCTATTGTACTTATATTGCTATGAAGTTCGAAAGCTTCAACTGCCCTCTTACGTGTAAGATTGGATGCAGGTAAAGTTGGGCATTGAATTTAAATGTCATTCATTATGATTATGATTAAGTTTTTATATTACAGAAATGAGTTGATAATTTTTGGGCTAATTCTCTTATTTTGTTGAAAATTATTCGATCTCTTTTAGACGTTTTTAATTATAAATTATGTAATTTTGTACAGCAGATTTTATTATAATATTTATAAAAGTGTAAAAAATCTAGCACATAAAACTCTATTTACATGAAAGGTTGCAGGCTTTTATTACGTGAACAAAAATACTCGAGGCTTCTAGCTGCTCTTGGACCCATTAAACTTATGCATATTATTAGTGAAATCTATTTGTAGAACAGTATTGTACTTTATTCATATAACATGCTACGGAATGTAATAGAAATGAGAGCCGTTGAATGAACAAATACAGAAAATAAGTAAGCTTATAAATTAATAAACGTATGAGTTTTTAAAACATTAAGAAGGGGGTTGTCTTATAATTCCTGTGGAACGATTGTAGAGATTTGCATCGCTAATGGGGTAGTTACCGTTCGTGGTTTTTATCGTATATTTAGAATATTTTGACCCAAAAAACGTTTTGAAAAATAAAGTTTTGATTTTACTTATCGAAATAATTAAATTAGAAAACGTAAATAGAAGCAAAAATCTCATTACAAAATATGTAATTTTTTTTTAATATAATCACTGACAGTATGCATGTAAACGCATTATCTACGTCGCTATTATATGGTTTAACCAAACGCCCGTACAATTTTGAGTAAGATTTACACGTTGTGATCTCACAACTCGTTACCGTTTCGTTTTTCGGCAACTCGCAGCAGCTCCTCAAACACATCGCTGTATCTAGAAACGATTGATTCTTAACATACTGTTACTTCTGCAATATTTCTTGATTGCTGATAAACTATGTAAATATGCAATAAAAAAATAATCAACTCCCAAATTATGCTAATGTAACCTTGTCGCTTAACCATTGTGCAGTGAATTAGTACTACTGAATTAGTAAAATTGAGTTAGAGATAGTATAGATAAAGTCTAAAGTCACTAAGTAACATCTTTACTTACGAGGGCCTTAAGTGACCATTTGACGTAAACTACATAACTATAACTTAGATATTCTGTAAGCTGAATTTCAGCTGCAACTTATAACATTTCCTGGAAATCCCATCCAGGAGCTCAGCAACACCGATGTTTAAATGTTGTATAACTGTTTATTTAGTTTCTTCCCGCAACTCGGAAACCCATGTTGATATTTGTGCAGTAGTTCTAGAACATATTATATGGATATAGTTGAGGATGCGGGTTTGTACCGTGCTCTGGTTTCTGTAACGTAAATTTGCGAAGTATCGGTTTAATTTTGAAAACTTCATAAAGTCGAAAGTAATATACATAATATAGCATATACATTTGAAAAGGTATAGTGAGTGAATATGTTTTTGAAATGTTGTATAGTATTAACTTACAACGTTTTGGTTTGCATTTCATTTAAACATAATGAAAGATTATAAGATTGACGTTCTAGGTACAATTTTAAAGGAAGTTGGTTTCTTGGTTAGCTTTTACAAGCGTGCAGACTAAGAAAATTACATCGTAATTATTATTCGTCTTCATATCATCTTAAATACCATTTACATTTGCAAATGATAAGTCCCTTATTTTCTATGGAAACCTTTTAGTCAGTGCTCATTTACTTACCAATTAATTAAGGTTTTATGAATAAAATCGAAAGCAATTTTTTAAACTTCTGTTCATAAATGTGATAAGCCGCGTGTACCGCTGCATAATTCACCAGATTGTAGTTTACAAAGCGCGGGAAAGGGAGCTCGAGAGGAACGATAAGGTAGAGGACTGAGTGGTGGAGTGAGCGGTTTGAAGTCGATCTTATGGTATTACCTAGAATGAGGAAAGTTTACGACAATTAAATGAACAAATAGACATGCTACTGGGCATTGAATTTATCTTATGATGTAACAAACACTGCGATTAATTTTATTAGATCATTATCCCTGCTTCGTTACAATTTTTCATATAAATGTCAAATAACGATGGCCTGACCAAAAGTTTATGACGCAAATACTTTTTTTTTAGGGAAACCACTTCTCTGATCGTGCTCACACAGCTCTAATAATTATTTTACAAGTACTAAGAACTAAATTCACCTCTACCACTCATTACCAAAACCGCAACCTTACTTCTCTAGAGGAAAGTTGTCCGTCCAACAACGGGCAGTAAATAGGGCACGTGAATAATTCACCGCCGGCGCATTATCTCGAGCCGGCAGCAACAGCGGGGACACGCGCTGTTCTGTAGCCGAGCAGGCACGGAGGTTGGGATTAGAGGTTGGCGTTAATTAGGGTTGGTTGAGGGTTAGGTTTGGCGATGGAGAGGAAAAATTGAGATGAATCTTACAAAGATAGATCAGTCTTTTTATCAATGAAAGTCAGTTCAACCCAAAAATACAGTGTATATTTTGCTTATAATTTTGATACGGTTTGTGCAGGAAAAGAAAATAATAGAAAAATCTGGAAAATTTTGTTTTATAAATCTGAAAATGTAAAAAATCACATAGATCTATCGTAACAAATAAATGACGCCATATTTGGCTTGTACATTAGTTTTTGTTAGGAACATAAATAGACTTTCATTCTACCTTTTAATGTAATTTAATTTAACATTTTCAAATTTTCCTATAAAACTTCGTAAACTACATCAACAAGTAAAACACAAAACTTAACACAAACGCTAACTCTATCTCACCAAGACAAGTTTAACGAACTTGTCTAACTCCGTGAAATCACTTGCACAAAAGGTACATATATACAACTAAACGTACGGACAGACTGCTCTGATTGTAACAAATGGCTCTGGTTGCAGTAAATACAGCTTAGCTTCAAAAGCAGCGGAATTAAACCAGCTCGGTTTATTTACTGACTGACAAAGGATTTGTAAAGAAATGGTGGGAAATAGAGGCTCGATATTGAGAAGTTTTAATTGCAAAAAGCGATGACGTAAATGTTACGGAATAAATTTCCTGGTATACATTCCTTTATAAGTTGGAGATTTTTTGATCTGTCTATAGCTTGGCGTTTTAAGAATGTTCCGTTGAATTGCACATTGAAAAGAAAATCAATTTACTGAATCACTTTCAATATACTATTTAATTTTAAAAACTACGTTATGCTAACGTGACAATAGCAGTATTTTGATAAGAAATCCCGTTTGATAAGAAAGATTTTATATAAGTTTTATCGATTTCTATCAAATTTGTTAATTCTGTCGGTGGCTATTTATATATACCTACGTATACTAGTTACTAGGAGTATTCTTTGAAATTTTTTCCTGTTTTTGTTTATATATTATTGCAATTACAATTTAACAATAAATGACAAAACGTAAAAATATTTCCAAGAACAAAAGTTATTTATCTTAATTGATCATAATAAACAATGCCCTCGTGACAAACAATCACAACAATGATACGTATTTAGAAGTGCAGTGATTGTCATCGCCACTTTTGGATGTAAACTATAAATAATATTCCGAGATAAATGTCCCGAAGATACGTAGACCGTTGTAAGTAAAGAAGCTGGACACACTTTTCTAACAGCAATCAATTCCTACTCTATAATATTTTATTTATCTAGCAATAAGTAGATACAGAATTAGTTTTTAAGCTAGATACATCATTGGTTCAAAACAATCCTTCAGTTCTGCGTCAGCTTTTCGAATTACAGCTGACATTTGGCCATACTCAAAGGATCTTTCAGTGTTAGGATTTGCTATTATTACTTAACAAATTCTTAATATTTGAAAAATAAATAATTATCCGGTCCTAACCTAAATCATACTTTCCGATAAGCTGCGACCAGGCTTACGTAGGTATACGACTAAAAACCGAATCCCGCGCAGATGCATCAATGAAGTAAGCCAGCGGTCGTCAACCCGAGTTTCACTTTCATGGTGGTCATGCCCCACGAGTACGGTTACTGACGTTTTACGTAATTATTATATAGTAAAGTATGGGGTTTCACTTTGGATCTTACTTTGTTATCGTGTTGCATCAATTACTATGGGATATGCACTTGGTATTTACTAATGGTGGTTCGTGGTAATGAGATTGATTTAAAGTGAAACCCTAGAATATTATTAGTTTTTTGTTTATTAATTTGGTTTATAATTTAAATTTCGTCTGGGATAGATATCCTACAATTTACATATAAAAACTGATAACTGCAATCAATCCAGTCTTAACTTCTAAGATGAAAATTACCTCGAAAATAACCAGCCATTCATATCAGCAACCTCCACAGAGATCTGTCAAACAGTCATCATCGCCCACATGACAGCTAGCAGGTTGACAAACAATGCACCTGAGGATTCTCACGCATGTCGTTATTCCCAACCAAAGGTTGTGCAATTCTGACATCTGGCTCCAATTTGTTGCGTTGTCGTTTTGTATGTGCATATATTGTACTTACTGTAGGTGTCGATTTGGTACGCGAGGTAAAGACCTTTTAAGTATTGAGAAGTTAATTCATTTTGTATTGAAGTTTGAGTAAATTCCTATAGATTTTCTTTCGTTCATTTTATATTAGTTACCATTTAAAGGCATTATAGTTGCCCGCTTTATTATAGTCATAATTTACGCTTTGCTGGCAAACTGAAGTTCCACACGCTTATTTGATCCCCTGGGAATTGCTGTATACAATACAGCCTATTTTATTACTGGATAACTGCTTTTTGAGCTATCTAATGTAAAATAATTATTCAAATCGGTTTGATAGTTTTAGAGTTGATCTTTTACAAACAAACATTCCTTTTCATAATATTAGTAAGTAGATATTATTTAAGGTTAGGTATACTTGTAGGTAATACCGCAAATAACTGTTTAGTACACAATTGTAGGTCTACTTTTTAGACGACTTCTTTGAGATAAATTGAAATTTCGATTGATCTTCTAACAATAAGGTTGGCTGTTTCATAACAATGTATGCGTATGCAAATTAAGAAATTATTACAATAATTTTCCGCCCACGAATCTTCTTAGAACAAACGTAACGTAACGTTAGTTAGCTGTTCGTTCTTTATGAAATAATCAAGAGATTCAAAGATGCGATCATGATAAGATCTCGCAAACAAAAATGTTGCAAAGACTAATTGCCCATAAGTTTACGTCACACGTGAACAAAAAGATTGTTCAAAAATGTTAGGAAACTTGAATAAAATGGAAGCGGTAATGTTTATATTTAAAAACAAATGCTCTAATATTTGCGTTACTTAAAACAGCACGGTGCTGCTTAGTTATAGATTTGTAACTTTTCTTATTAGGGCGTATAAAATAAATATTCGGGATTAGGTAGCCGAAAATACCATCCGAATCCGTATAGTTGGATGTATAGTTTCAATTAGTCATACATCCACTCTTCGCCACGAATATTATCATTTCCTATAATATAGTATTGGTAAAAACAACTAAATCGTTTTTAAACGTAGCCATAACGAAAATTCTCATAATGTATTTGTTTTTGAACAAACAATCACTGCTGTAACTAATACCTCCAAAATTTACATATTTTCTGAACAAAACAAACAGCTACCATTGAAAGTTAAATAATAACAAGGCCACAGAAGACAATTTTTGTCATTATCATCTCGTTTATCAGTTTCACACCATACAACGTTTAGATTGTGATTGATAACATTGCAGATATTTTCCTATCTGTTTTAGCGATTTTATCTTACGTAGTAACAGAAATTTAGAAAATTAGACAAAAAAGACATTTTGTCAATAAAAAAAGTTTGTCGCGAATATATAGGTACTATAAAATTTAAACTCTAAATTACATTTTTCAAAATGTTTTCTAAGGTATATTATGATCTTGAAAACATATTTACATGAATCTATACTCAGTATTACGTTACTTACTAGTTATAGGTTATTTTTTTTTACACAAACAGTAGGTACGTACTGAAAATGTGTACAGTGACTTCAAAGTATAACCAGAAATATCCGGCTCACCATAAAAATGTAAGTCTAACAGGAAATAAACCCAGGACATACCTACTACTACGCACGTCATAAGATTCTAAAACTGTTTCTTTACACTGCTGCTTGACACTTTGTTTATAAGATGCCTTGTACTTAATCCCTTTTCATCATTCAAACTCGCTTCCTTCCGTAATGAAGTACGAAGGCAAGTCTTCTAGCTCGGGAGGTGATATATGCGATATGTTCAGCGACTACTTCTACTCGACCTTCCAACAACAAACACCAGCGCCTACATCACCACCTAGCGACTCACAGACTTACGACTGCTCAACAACCTGTGCTGACATATACGACGTGGAAATTACACCTAACCAAGTTTTTAAATTATTATGTTCTCTCGACATAAACAAATCTGCTGGACCTGACCATATACCACCTTATTTTATAGTTCGTTGTGCCAAGAGTATTACAGTACCCTTAACTCTGATATATAGGCAGTCCCTCGGGATGGGTTATGTACCTAATCTCTGGAAAACTGCGTTTATTACGCCTGTTCACAAAAAAGGGGCTAAAAATGACATTAGCAATTACCGACCAATATCGAAATTATGCATATTTTCTAAAATATTAGAAAAAATTATCTATTCGCAAGTGTATACTTCACTAAAACAATCCTTTATGAGTCATCAGCATGGTTTCCTAGGAGGCAGATCCACGGAATCAAATCTATTAGTGTGTACAGAGTACCTGACGGAACAGATGTCACAGCCGTCGCAGGTTGACATTGTATATACAGATTACTCAAAATGTTTTGATCGTATAGACCATGTCATCCTGTTGGGCAAGCTGTTGCGGATAGGTATTAGGGGCAATCTATACCGTTGGTTTGCCTCTTACATTAATAACCGAAGTCAAATAGTAGCATTAAACGGTTACACGTCGTCGCAAACAAAAGTAGTGCCCTCTGGGGTACCACAGGGATCTTTATTATCCCCGCTGCTATTTACAATCTTTGTTAATGACATTCATAATTATTTCACTCATTCCAAAATTCTATTATATGCTGATGACATGAAAATCTTATGTAAAATTAATTGCTTAAATGACTCAATGAAACTACAACATGATTTAAATAACTTTTATAACTACTGTTTTAAAAACAAATTGGATCTAAATATACCTAAATGTTGTGTATGTTCTTTTAGTAGAAGGAAAAACATAGTTATCTATGACTATAAAATTAATAATATGTCAATCGCAAGAGTTGACTCAATGATTGATCTGGGTGTAACCTTCGACTCGAAACTAATTTTTGACAAACATATTGATAATATAGTTAGCAAAGCTTCTAAGGCTCTAGGGTTTGTATTAAGATTGTCATCAGAATTCGGCAATATCAAAACCCTCAAAATACTGTACTGCGCCTACGTCCGAAGTCATCTTGAATATACATCATCAGTCTGGAACCCCTCATACGATATTTATATTGATCGAATTGAGAAAATACAAAGAAAATTCTTGAAATTCCTGCAATACAAATGTAACACACTCGATAGCGACTATTTATCCCGTTGTAGGCGACATCACATACTACCACTGGTCAAACGTAGAGAAATTGCAGATATCTGTAATATTATCAAAATTGTAAACGATAAAATCGACGTACCTGAGCTCCTGTCTATGGTCGGTATCTGCGCGCACCCCAAACTGTACAGAAATCCTACCTTACTTCACGTCCCTACCGCTAGTACTAACTATAGACGGAACTCATTCATCATTCGGTCTTGCAATCTAGTGAACAGGGCGAATCGTGAATTGAATGACTTCGATATATTTCACTCCAGCATCCCAAGTGTTAGAGCGGCTTTGGCTAGAGATTTTTTTGTTACGAAAAAATAAATAAATAAATAAAATTGTAAACGCATAATATTAATAATAATATATTGTAGTTGTAACTTAAGTGTTGTATCCTATCTGTCTATCTCTTATATATTCATATATTTTTTCTATCCTTACTTTGTGACTGTTAAATATTATTCTGAATCCTATCTGTGAAAACTTTATTTGGCTATCTTTGTTTTAAAAATGTATTTACTTTAACTCCTAGCTGTTAGTTTTCCTGTAATTTAAAAATAAATAAATAAATAAATAATATTGTATCCTTTCAATTTTCATCAAATTAACAACTCTCTAAAGTAAATATCAACGTCTTTACTCAAAAGGTTTCAATTCGAAAACTGAACACTTTCGTCCCTGGGATAAGCGTCATCAAAAGTTGTTATCCAATACTTTGATGTTTGAATGGGGACAATTTATTCAATTGGGTATTCGAGCCGAGTTCCCAACTGGGACATATCATTCAAGTCTACTTTTTATTCATTCAGCGTGTTTTGATTTTTGTGTCGGACTGTACACTGAAACATTGGCTACCAATGGGATCACGTGTTTTTAGGCACGTGCTTTAATTACAAAGGGTTGCCTACTTTCTTTGTAGAACGAGAAATGTTTGACTATAGATTTTTTTCTTATCATAAATAATTAAAAATTTTCGTGTTTGCACGAAACATTAGATTTGTCTTAGATTTATGTTTGTTGAAGATATCAAAGTAACTGAATCTTATAATTACGGAGTTTAGGTTATGTAAATTTTGGCGATAATTCGAATATCGCAGAAGTTAGTGCTAATAAAAAAGTATATTTTTATGTTAATTCAATATGTAAAGAAAAACATTCACATTCTGATTCGAAAACCATTTGGAGATATTAATTTTCTGTAATATACTTTGTTTCTCAGTAACAACTCGCAGAATAATGCGATAAGGCTTATTTTAACGATAGTGAGCAAATTAAATTGACTCTCATTCAACCTCTTTATGACGTCACTGTGTAGTATCAACTACTAATTACTCTTTACTTAAACTGCCATGTCAATGATTACAATAAAAATCTGTTTACAAGAAACCATAGAACTTGTAGAGTTGTTCATTCCAGGTATAACAATAAACTTTGTAATGCAATTTTAAAAGATAACTACTCCGTGACTCTATCACGCGAAATTGTTTTAAAAAATATTTAAAATTAAATACTGCACAAAAATCAGAAGTACCAAAATTGTTTTCTTAAAATACGACATTCTTTCAGAGTTTGGCATGTAAAAATTTTTACATACCAAAGTCTTCAAAATTCCTATATTCCTTCAAACATTAGTTTTGCAATTAGGTTTAAATAAAAATTTTAAGACTGCAATAAACTTTTGCAATCAGAAACCAGAATATACCAAAAGTATATATTTTCTTTAATTTTATAGAGTTACAGTAATTCTTCTAGAGTAACTAAGTAAGAAATAACTAAGCAATACCTTCACACACGAGTCTAATTAAGCTGATACTTCACTATGGCTTCATTTGTATAGATTCATGTAGAACTGAACTTAAAAGAACAAACTATTATTCAAATGCTAACCAAATGCTTACTTTTCTTACTTAAAAAGTACAGTTGCTTGTTTCTCGTACCACAAGTTCGACCGCAACTTCGTACTTGCTAAGAGAAATTCTACTAGTTGGTAATTTCTAATACCGTTAGGGCATCCTATGTAGGTCACTTTTTATTGGTCATTGGGCATCTCTCAATCAAGTCCGCCATGTTTTCAGTCAAATAAGGCACGGATTAACCTGTACAGTAATTTGATTTATGGAATGATATGCTATGTCTGAGGATGTTCTATAAAGATATTTTTCATGTTTGTATAATTTTATTTACTTTTAAAATATAAGGATTTAGCAAACGAAGCTTTTGTAATGAATGAGATTCCAAAGTTGAGATTTTGTAGCTTACAGAGCGTTCGTAAGCTACACAAACGCCTAATATTTGCACTATTTCCGTTACTAAACTCGAACCTAGAATTTATTAAGTAAACAGACGCACATTATTTCCCACGAGTCGGTATTAGTTATTAATATTAAAACTGTTTGAAAATATTTCCAACTGGTTTGTTCTTAATATCTAACGAATATTAGCCGTAAATAAAATAAAGAAAAAAAAACTATTCCGTACAAAATGATTCCTTTGCCACATTTCATCGGGGATCATAATGTCATTTCCAAGTTTCGGTTCAAAGCAAGCGAGGCTTGTTTCAGCGCTCGCAGCAAATCCTATTTATTCTGGATGAAGCGCAATTAAGCTTTATTGGCTTATTACTGAACGATTGTTTGCTTGTGTTGCCAGCAATGATATTTGATAGGGGCTAGTTAAGTTCCTGCAAATATGTTGGGTTAATGGATTTAATTTTAGCCGTTTAACTAATATCTCGGGACAATATCGACGGAAAGGGGTATTTAATTTATTAGTTAGGAAATGGTTTTTGTCACAAAAATTCCTCATTTTGTATCGCTCCTTACGTTCAGTAAAATTTTCAAATCCGGAACAACTTAAAATCAAAGCGATCCAAATCCCGTTTCTAAAATAATAATAAAAAATAAAACCCATGTTCATGTTACAGAAATCGTAAAACTGTACAAGTGTACGTACAGAATATTTAGCGCGATTGCGTGAACGTGGCGAATCAATTCGAGAACTGTGTCAAACAGATTTAAGGGTAAACAACTTAATGAATACACAGGCAAAGGGACAAAATTCTAAGCATCTCTGAGCCACAAATTGTGGTAATAATGAAAACAGTGAAGTCGAAATTGGAATAATTTTGTATCAACAATTACCGATGAAGAGAAGATTTATTTCAGAGCTATTTCACAGAATTACTGCCTTAATGAATCTAATGAATATGTAGTGTATCATGGCATTTTGATGGGAATCTTAATTACAAAGGAGTTATCTATTAATTTTGTCATCTATAATATACAAGTAAATAAATATACCTGCTTGAAGACCTCTTGAAACTACATAAATAATATTACTTCATTTGTGAGAGTAGTCGGGTAGTAGAATTTCATAACCTAATTGTTAGTTTTTTGGAGCACTTCCTCATTAATCCATGACTGTGCTCAGTGTGACGTCACAATTTGCATCAGTTAGGTTAAGAGAGAATTGAAAACTATTTTACTGTTTGAATTTACCAATGATTTAAAAAAATTAGGTATAGCACTTCTTTGATATCAGGGTCATAAATATTTGTGTTCAAAACTTTATGCTACTTTGTGAACAAAAACAGAAACAATTATGGAAGATTGAATTAAATAATTTGTATATTTACCTCGTTTCAATGCCAATGGACCACTTTTATCACGGACCGATTCTACTATTTCTAACAAATCTTGCTAGGATACCATTTAGATACAAAAAGTTTATCAACCTAAGAAAGCTTTCCATTAGAATTAGAACTATTAAAAAGAATTAAATTATTGGTTTGCATTTTATAAAAAAAAACAACTACTCTGTAAAGATAGGTCTAAGACTTTCGTGTTTTGTCTTATCAACGTCCGAAGTAGCTTCAAACAGAATATGTCCTTAATTGCGTTTGTAAATCTAGACACTTCTTAATAAAGTAAATTTAAATTTTTAACGAACCATTAACGAAAAATGTCTTCTAAGCTTTCTTGTCCAGCAAGTGAAACCTACACAACTTTCTAAATGCATGGACGCTTCCCGCGCGCATCTTGCCATAAAATGCGCATGCGCTTCTGTGCATGACAGCTTTCTGTTAGAAAACTATCCTAAGATAAGTGACATTGAAAGTATCGGATTTAGGGTAGTGAAGATTTCTTGGCGTTTACATGCAAAGATGTTAAATAGAGGCTACAGGCTAAAGGTCTTGTATCCATTGCCGTACATAAATAACAATAATAAAAAATAGGCTACATTTTTATAATAAATGTCAATTCTTATAACTTTCTTAATCTATATTGTATTATTTATTGTTTGTAAATTAAGCAATATGCACGTAAACGGGCGCGACAGAAAACTGAAAAATTTACTTAACTACGTAGACAATATAAGAAAATAGAGTTCGTTAAAATTAAAACTAAAAGATTAGCAAATACCGAATACTCAGTTTTTTATTAATTCAATAAAAGCTTTAACTACCAAAATATCCACCCACACGAAAGTTCTCGTATATTTCACATTTAAGAAATTATTGAAATTTGTTTTACTTCAAGATGTTAAGCACATCTTGAAGTAAAACAAATTGTGGTACCAGAGAATTCCGTCTTTCTTTTTCATGTTTTTATTGCATTTGAGAACTCTAATGTTTTGGGCTTGGCTTTTATCTTAACAATGTGGTTTCAATATTGGTTCAATTCTTTTTTAAAAAAATTTTTAATCTTAGAAATTTATTATGCATGTGTTCTTTGTAGTCAAACTTAGGATTATAATTTTTTCGTACAAGTAAGACGAACCTAACATGATTTGAGGATTTGTGTATTATCACAGACAAATAATAATATACTAATGCAGTTCATAAGACTATTTTTACAATGTTTCGTTAAAAGTTAACAGTATTTTACGTTAATATAATGCAACCAGACTAGAGATAGAGCTGTAAGGATTTTCTGACATTTCAACCGACCAAATTGAGCCAATTATATAAAAAGATTAACGAAACTAGAACACATCCTCACATTAAAAAAATGGCATTAAATTGGTACTTTTATATACAAAAGCTTGTTCACATGTTCTCTAATGTAATTATATAATGAATAACATAAAAGGACTGACTTTTTCCTATCAAATTAATTGTCCACTCCCTTAAAAGTGACCCATGACTTTGGGTATGTTTTTGAACATTATAATTATTTATGATATCTCTAGTATTGGAAATAAAGCATTGTTACCTACTACATTAAATAAGTAATGTGCAATAAGTATTGTGTAAAATGTGGCCACGATTTGGCAGTAAGCCATATACCTCCGCCAATGAAACTAATCTGCAATGTTCAACTTTTCTCTAATTTCGCTCTTATACCGTGTCGACTTAATTGGAACATATTCAGTAAGTTCAAGCTAAAATGGACTTTATGTGCAAAGTATTAGGTTTATTAAATCCAGAGTTAAGTCGTTAAGATCAAGAGGACCCTTAATACGAAGTGGCTTTTATAAGTTTAGCTACATATTTGGCCGATTTAAAGGATACTTGGTTATGATTGCTCCGTAATTGAACATAGAAAAGCTTTACTGGTTATCTTCAAAATACAATGGGAAAATTATGTTAAAACCATGGATCTATTGTGGTGAGAGCCAAAGGGATCTCCACTGGACCTAGTTAATGATTTTGAAATGAATATTGTTTTACGACGCCTTCCCATCTTCACTTTTGTAAATGAAGAATATTATGTATATTAAGTAGTGTTTTTATCAAATCGTTCATCATTAAACTAATTAACAAATCTTAATAGGAAATATAAAATTGTACATCTGCACTAATGACGCGTTTTGTGAGAATATTTGTCACAGCTACTCTAAAAAGAAGAAACTTTTGAAGGAAGCATTAGTAAATTACCGTAATAATTCCATATAACAATGATTTTGTTTGTAATTTCTAAACATTAAAATATTTTAGCCATTTAATCATCGGAACCATAACTTTCGAATTGTATCCATATCAATAAAAATATCCATATCGTATCGTAGCAAATTGTAATTTGAAGTAGAAAAATCGAATATATAACTTTAAAGCTTTCAATTGGCTCTAAGCTATTAAGTCTTATGGGTTTTTAACGCCATGGTCAAGCGAGGCCCATGGTTTGTAGGCCACGAGTGTCATGGCCGCGGGGTCAATGCCCTCAGACTGATCCCCTTCCTTCTCTCTTACAACCGGATGATCTCTTTAAACATTGTTACAATTGTTTTTCGCATAGACCAAAGAATATTTTTCTTAAAGTTCCCACTTTGCAACTTTTCACTTTTACACTCAATTGTAAGTTAGTAGTAAAGCTTGTAATAGTCAATTGTTTCCTTATTAAATATGTGCGAATTTGGACTTAGACGTACTTACACGTCTGGAGAAAGTTGCTTATTTTTCATTTGTTTAATTTGCATGAAAGTAGCAATTCATATGTGATGGTGATTTAAATGACACCTTTGTTATTATGTAACTTGATTTCTCATGTGTAGATGGGAAAGCCTACAATGACTTGATAAATTTACAGGTTCGTTATCAGAAAACGGACTTTGTAAAGATCATTTGCACCCAGAGATTGATTTTGATCACACGAACGGTATCCATAACAGTAAAAATAGTACTTATTTTTATAATACAAAGATTCTAGTAATCTTAGTAATTATAGTTTTCTATCAATAACCTTCAAAATGAATAAACCCGAAATATAAATCCCGATAAAAGCACTCTTGCTGAGGCCATTAAACTAAGAAGTAAGCAATGTAGCCACCAATAAGGACCCTAGAATTATTGCTCATTTCCTTTTAATTGAATCCATTAGCTTTGTGAACCTCGAGCGTCGTTGAAGGATCATGATTCTCGCATCCTGTTATCTTTCTGAAGACGATTTTACTCGGTGTTAGTCAAGATGCGCGCTGTTTTATGCGGGTTTGATTTCTCATTGTAAATATAGTAAATGGAAATAGATAATCGACAGCGTGGTACGTCAGAACATTCAAAGATAGATGGTAAATCAATTTATGGACAACATATTGCTTTATTACTTCATCAGCCCTTTTATAAATCAAGAGTTTGTGCTGATTGCTTTATTGTAATTGTGTCACGGGTCTATGACTAGACGATCTCCAAGTACTTGTACTTGCATGAGAAAAAATATTATACACCTGTTACTTGAAAAAACTTATTGAATAGTAAACTTGCATCGTGTATAAGAATCTTAACAATTTGAAGAAGTGAACTTCGAAACTTAAACAGAACCTGAAGAGTCATCTTTCTACAAAATTTACGATGGATACGAATAAATTAATGAATTTGTCAACAAATATATCTTCAACTTTTCAAGAGCTGTTTTCGTTGAGGCTGAAGTAACACAATCATTTGTAAGTGGCTAAGAGACTATGCATTTTCAGCATGACATTGGCAAATATAAATCAAATGGTTCCTAAAACAAGGTAATTAAATAGTTGTGCACAAACTATGCTCGGGCATAGTAAGAATGTGTTCACAAATAACCCAAAACAATAGTTTGAAATCGGTCACGTTTGTAGCAAGTGCAACATGCTAATTTAGTCATTGCTTTCTAGTGACCTATCACGACCAAAGATGGTCACATTCGACGTGGTCAATAATAGGCTGCATATCTTTAAGCCTGGAGTAATTCTGATGGGATTCTGACTGCGATAGTACCTTTAGCTCGGTTAGAAATGTATGTAAGAATATGTATAGAAATAATGTAAATAAGATAAGAGAAAAGATAATATTAATAATAATAATAATAATAATAAATAATAATTTTAAAAAAACTTTGTCATGTATCGTCAAGTTATAGCTAAGCTATAAATGACATTCAATGTCAGTTAACAACAAAAAAAAATTAGTTATTTATTCAATATATTTTTTTATCTGAATGAATGGAGTAATCTTTTCTTGATTCCTACTATGCATTATATGATTCTTATAAAAATTCACCTACGCGCCTTGTAAGGGACGTGGATTTATGTGCATAATTTACATTGCTCATCAAAGAGACCTGCAAGTAGGTACATCGCATTACTAGACGATCTGATCAAAGAGCAATGTTATGCGTATGCGCACTTCTCAGCTTGTGGTCTATGGCGAGCATATATTTTATGAGAAACGTAAAAGCAATTTGGATGGCTCAATGTCATCTACCGCAAGCTTCTCCCAGCAGGTTTACAGAAGATCATGGCGTTACCGTACCTGTCCCTAAAAGCGACGTCTCTTATTGAGGTGAAATCACCATCAATCGCTCGTTTGCGTCGAACGCCAATACCTGCTGCATGTCAGCGGAATTTTCTAAGACTTAGATATCGACCAGTTTAAATTTCACCCATCCTAACAACCCACAGTAGAACCTTTAATTGAAATCAATTTAAAACTTGCAGCGAACTGAACCTGCGAAATTCAAAGTAAGTGGTCCAATTGTGTGCGTGATGTGATCAATGAAGGTTACGCGGGTGAAAGTCAATGTCTCTAATTGATTTAATCACGATTTTTATTCGAAGAATTACACTAAACTTGTTTTGTTTATTGTATGATTAAGGTTTTTATGTGTAAAAATTTCTCCAAAACTAGAATCGAAATGCGATTTAAAAAAATTACCTTAAGATGGGTAGGTATACTATTTATATAACAAGGCTGTTCATTATGTGGTGTTGTACATAATTCAATTTCTATTTACACCTTTTACAGCTTAAAACTTTGGTCTCTATAGTACTTTCTTACATAAGTCTACCAGAAAGATCACAGCCAGTTATTCAAATAATCTGAAAACTGTGCAATTGTCTAGTCCCAGTTCCCAAAGTGCGTAATGGGCCTAATGAAACAAGCCGCTACGTCTGCTCGCCGCCTACCGGACTTTCTCCCTCATCAAACAAACATTGACACAGAAGCACTTGTTCATAGTTCTACTGGGTACTGTACATATGCGTTTTCTTTTATTATGAGTAGTTTAAAATTAATGTAATTATATTAATAAAGATGGCATCAACCAGGAATAAAAAACACGGAAACAGTATTTTTACGACCATTGTTAAAATTTTCGTTGCATTAAGGTTTATTAAAACCTTAATGCAGATTCCCAGTATTACAGTCGACGTTACCCATATCATAGGTAATTACGCTATCTGAACAGCTTACCAGATTACATTTCAAACTTGACACCAACCCTCTTTGAAAGCTGACACCGTCTCTTTGTAAGCTCCACACAAAAGCTCTGGTTGTCTATGAAGCTCGTCCCGAGTTGCCATCGGCCGCATCCGGTGGTATCTGACACCTTTATGTTGTCTCTGCGTGGTATGGATGGTAAAAGAAGAAAAATATGCTTTAAAACACAATAAGTAACACATTACAATTATTAACATTAAAACAGTAGGCGAACTTTTCAAATAAATAAAGCCGTAGTTGATACAAAAATTGCTAGTGTATAAGTAAAAATAGAAGCTCCATTTTGTATTCGTCTACGTTGTATAGGCAATATACCATATCATCAAACATTAGAAGCATTATAGACATACATCATAAGAACCATAATTGGTTAAATTGCATATTTAAGAAAAATTGTTGTCTTGCTGATGGTACTGGAAGCTGAGATAGTATAAAAGGTTAACTATTATATCTGGACCTATCAGAACTCCTTCATACATTTCTATCGATATTCGATAAATTGTGTCAAAAATACAGTAAGACAGTTGAATGTATACGCTTTAATATGAAACGAGAATGTAACTGTATTATTCGTTTTTTTATAAACTTTAAATAAGCTTACACAATAAAGTTTGTGGCTAAATTTTGAGTTGACGAATACTGTTCGTAGATTAAATTATGGGGGTTTTTCTTTGCTGTGGCCTTCTTTCATTTGTAAATAAAATAAGCGATGGAAATCCATAATTATATCCAGTATTGTATACAAAATAAATGACCTAAGAAAAAAGGTAACATTTATATTCTGATTCTCTGTATACAAATGTTTATCACCGGGATGAAGCAGAGTAGCGAATCGAGAGGAACTAGCCTCTCAGAGTGATAACGCTATTACTTGTCCAAGTTTCAACACTTTTCTTTTCGCTGTGTTTGCTTTTAAGAAAACAATAATACTAAGTTTCCGGGAGTTCTTGAGAAGGGTATCTAGAGGTATGTTTGGGTGGATGGGTTGTATATTGATTTTATATCAGTAACGCCCGAGTAGCGTCAGCGTTAGTAGCTCTGCCTCATACGCCGGAGCTCCTAAGTTCGAGTCCTGGTCGGGGCATTCATTTGTGTGATGGACACAGATGTTTGTTCTCGGAATATGGTTGTTAATATTTATATATGTATGTTTATTCCGGGTCCCAGTTTGCAGTTTGGTTATCCATAATATAAGCTCTGCTTACTGTGGGACCATACAATTGGTGTCTTTTGGCTGGGGTTTTTTATTATTATTATTATTATACTGGCTAATTGAGACCTTTACAGACATAAATATTAGTTTTAATAATTATCCAGATAAAAGGTTTCGATTCCTAGTGGAATGTTTAATTTTGATTTACAAGTTATGAATATTTTTTATTTATATGCTTATTCCGGATTTTCCCTCAATTTGCAGATTGGTCATCCATATCACAATCTCTCCTTACTTTGTTGTCGTACAGCATAATATGTTACAGCAATTTTTATTCTTATATATAAGTGTATAAAAGATAACAAACAAACCATGACACTTTATTTCTATAATTTAAATCAACAATAACACCAGCCATTCATTGTTACAGTCAACGCACCCGCTCCTACGAGTCCGAAGACAATGAGCGAGGCGCTTGTGAGTGGTGCGAATATGCCTTGGTGATAACCCTGGCGACGATCCTGCTCATCGGAGTGACTGCTCTGACCATCTTCTGGGTCTTCTTCTACCGTGAAGGTTACGGCTGGGCAGATGACACGCCGGAGAAGCAGTTCAACCTGCATCCGACCTTGATGGTCGCTGGTTTTATCACGTTCAGCGGGTTTTGTAAGTATTAGAGATGGGTGTTTTACTATTTTTATTGATGTCATACCCAGCAATTTAACACCTGATTTACCTGAAGGTAAGTAGTTCGTGCTATAGATATTATGCATTTTCCGTGCTGTACATAGCACCCCCCCATGTGACAATTTTAGTAAAAGAAATACTCCTACCACTCATTTAACAGCAAACCCTGTATGATCCTAATAATATAATATTATTTATAAATGTATGTTTTTTTTTTTTGGGAATTTGGATTCTCCTCTATTGTTTGTGACATAAAACAAGCGCTTTATTACTTATATGTGATAGCATGTAAATGGTGTTAAGTTAACTATGTCTTCTGTAGTAAAACTGTATAATTATGTACATTGTTTGTTATCCAATGAAAATAAAATAAAATAAATAAAATAGCGTTTGGATGCCTAATCTTTGCTGTTCTGGAAATTGGGTGTATACTTACGACATCCAAATCGTCAGTAGTATAACACATAAAGAGATATCCCCTGAAATTGTAGGAATGAGATAAGAGTGGAACATTTCCGACCCAACAACATTCGTCTTAGCTTCATGACGTTCTCAACATTTTGTAATTTTTACCACCAAACAAAGCAAAATTTCCCCTAAGCACATCTTGACAACTCTCCTCTCTCACTGCAGCGGTTCTCCTCTACCGCATCTGCCGCTGCTTCCGCCGCATCTACGTGAAGCTTCTCCACGCCATCTTCCACGCCCTGGCCTTCCCTTGCATCGTCATTGGATTCCTGGCGGTCTTCGACTTCCACAACAAGAAGGGCCTCAACAACTTCTACTCTCTTCACAGCTGGATCGGGTTCGTGGCTATGGGACTGTTTGGTTTACAGGTAAGGTTTAAAAAAAGTCGACAAAAATTACTTGCACAGAAGAGAAATAGTTGGATAAATAATGCAATTATAATATATTAGAATAGATTTGTAGGAAAAAGAGGTGAAAAGTTGTCAATCAATGAGATCTAGTTTGAGAGAGAATGAGCTCTAAATGGATGAAATCAAAACTGCGTTTCTTAAATAAAAGTCATGTAATTTTCCTTATTATTCTTCTTCGCGCTGATGGTGCTCAAAACTTATTGTATTATGAGTTTTAAAAGTTTACATTGAAGACTTCAAAATCAAAACCGAACCGGATCGTCAAAGTAGATTACGTGGGCTGTTTATTATTTCAATGCGCATTTGTAATAAGTACCCTGCCTAAACAAACTTCTTTACCGCTTTCTACGCCCACAGCTAAAAATATTCATTTTATATAAGCTTTATAAAAATAATCCTAAAATGTACATACCTTAAAATAATTTCTAAACAATTTACAAAATATAGGTACCCCAAACGTAAAAGCAGGAAAATGTGTGTCCGCCATTTTAAAAATAAAATGCATTGTTCGGATGACGTTCGAAAATAATGAGGGTGACTTTCCGTTTACGTATCTTTACTATGCTGGGGATCTGCGCCCTTAAACTTTCGTTCATTTTAGTTTCATATTTTACTGATTTGCATTTTGTTCTCCTTGGAGATTTTATTATATGAAATTTGTTTAACTAGCTTTTGACCTCCGTAAAAGTTAAGCGTTTACGTTTCCGCCTGAAAAAGCTTATTAACGTATGACAACATTTGTGTTTGCTAATGTTAGGAAACAAACTGGTTCGAACAAAAAAAAATCCCAAATCTGTGTTTTAACTTGTTTGACACTATTGAAAATTCGAATGCCTTTTTATTCAAGGACATTTATATTCAGGCATCTCCATAATGTTATACTCTTGAATTGAAACAACGACAAAACAATTGGTACAAATTTTACAGCTAGACGGTCAAAACATATTTACAAGCAATACTTTTTTTTAGATTCACGAAAATTTTACTTCAACTATTCTCTCCCGTTATTAACTTTCATCCGAACACAATTTTTACAAGTTAATTGCGATAAAGCTCTAGTGAAAGTTGTATTGCTGACTTTGAACATTGCAAATATTTATTTTTATAAACATTCACTTTGTAGACGAAAATTACGCAAATAGTTCTTAAATTTTAAATTAGTCTCGGGTATGAAATCGAAACTCTTTGTTTTGAAAGTAAAGTCTAATGGTAGTATTTCCGTTTTTAGGTTTTTACATCTAGAACTAATGATGTATTCGATCACCATCGAAGATAAGAAGCTATAGGTGGAATGAGAAATTTGGCAATTTTAGGTTTATAATAAATGCATAAAGCTAACATTAATTTCGATGTAATGTCAAATCAAACTAACCGCGGGCCTTGAACAACCTATTGAAAGATTTATATGGTAATATTTTCTCGATAAAATTTATTATTTTACACATATCAACATATATGTTTATTCTTTAATCTAGTAGTTAAGTAAATTATTCTTGGGAACCGCAAGTATCACATGTCGTGATGACAACTCATTTAGACGCAGAAATAGTATTGTCAATTAAATGTGCGTTTTGCTGTAATGATGACATTGTGTAACCACATATCAACGACAATGATGTTTGGTTATACGTATTTTTTTTAACTTTGTCTTAACCGACAAACGAGCACTCGATCCTGATGGTAAGTGGCATCTTTGCCCATAGACATTATAAGGTTTCAGTTGGAGTTGCCTTTGTTCCAGTAACATTTAATGTAAATGTAAACTTTTTATTTTAAAGACCACGAAACTGTATACCTAACTGTTACAAGTTTTAAAAATTCAAAAATGATATAAAAGTTTATTAAGGTAGTTGTGTTTTTTTTTGGTTTATTTTAAAATTGCACTGCCCATCAGTCTGTAATTGTTTAAAATATTTCTCTTGATTTAAGCAGGGTTGCCTGGAAGAGATCGCTCTGTAGTGATAAGGCCGCCCAAATTGCATTTCTGTATTTTTTTTACATTTTGTATATTTTATTTTTTACTGTTTTTTCTTTTTATTGGCAATAAAGTGTTTTATTATTATTATTATTATTTACATTAGCCAATGGCCTTCAGATTTTTGCGTATCTAATGTTTATTATTCCGGAAGCCCCTCGTGTTATCCACTTTTCAATGTGTTTAATTATTTATTGTTATAATTTTACGATATTAAATAGAACGGTTAATGTTATTGCAATCAACTATATAGCTAGCTTCAGCTTATTTAACATTCCAATTTTTTTCAAACCCACGACGACCCTCTAACCCCGAACCCTCTTCGAATTCTAGTACGCCGTCGGTTTCTTCAGCTTCCTCCTCCTCCTGATCTGCAACAAAGGAACAGCTAATTTCCGTGCCTCCCTGGTGCCTATTCATGCAGCCTTCGGGGTCTTGACCTTCGTGCTCGGCGCCGCCGCTTGCTTGACTGGCCTGACTGAGAAGGCCCTGTTTACTCTTGGGTATGTATGGAGAAATATAGACAAGAAGTGGGTAGTTATTGTTGCTTGATGACGTAAAAAAAGTTTGATTTATGTTGTTTTCCTTTTAGAAATTAGAATTCAAAACAAAAAAATTGGATGCGGTTGTCGAAAAATCCCCAAAAAAAATTTTTTTGTCTTGAAAAAGAAAGAGTGGAAAATATGTTTTTTTTACAATTTAGTGCACCAGGGATTTAAAGTATGCTCTAGATTACCTTCACCAAAATATAAAGTTATCGAACCATGCCTGGGAATGTCGCACGATCGTGCACAATAGTTTCATAGCATGTGTTGACATCATTTGCAGACAGACACACAAACGTATGTGAAAACATTTAAAACTACGAAATGTAATAACTTTTAATGCGTTAAATATTTATTAATGTTGCCATAATTGAAATATATTCACATGTGTTTGTCGTGGTATTGGAGATGTTATCCGAAATTATATGTTAGGAAAATAACGTTGCGTCGGTTTAGGTAAAAAGTGTGTATTGTGACGAAATTGAAAAACATTATCGCTTATACCTCAATGCCTTTCATCGACCCAACTGTTAATTTGCATGTTAATGTCAAATAAGTTATCTAATCAGATTGTTTTTTGTATGTTCTACGATTCATCATCTATATTTTATAGACTAAACATCAATTTAAATATCGCAGAAAACTGGAGCTCTAATGCACGGACATTTTATTTAATTTTGTTTATCGAATAGCCTCTCCAATATCCATTTGTTTGTATTTGTATTGCTTTTTGTTAGAAAGTGTACGTATCAAATTCTCATTCTATTTGAGAATGATTAAAATATTCCAATAACAACAACAATTTTGGAATATATAAACAATAATAATGATACAATTTGGCTTTAAGCTACATATATTTTACTAAAATCGTTAGATATCAGCGCACTTTTATGTATGCTTTTATTTAGCTTCATTTTGATCGATCTAAATGACCTTTAACCATGCTTGTCTATAAATCAAATCTTGGACCACTAAATTGTCCCAGGTCATTTTTCCAAGATTTATAGTTAAATAAAGGCATGCCACATTTTCTTCATCATCACTTGTCTTGTGTCCGTCGCTTGTAAACGTCAAACTCCACAGCGCCGATAGATACAGCGGGATGCCAGACGAAGGGGTCATCATGAACGCCATCGGAGTAGCCATCGTCGCAATCTTAACCGTGGTCATGTACATCCTGTCACGAGACAAATTCAAGAGAGACAATAGGGAAACAACAGCTTCTGTAGATTTGTAAAACTGACAGATCAACATGCAGCGCTTAAATCAGCACTTAGATGTAAATGCGAACAGAACATTCCTTTTTTAAAATACATAACATTCGTTCAAGTATGTATAGTACAACCTTTAAAAAACATGATGTTGCCATATCATGCAATAACATTTTAATGTATTTCGATTATTATTTTCGTAATTTATCATCGGAAATTATTAAATACACAATTCAATTACACAATAATAAAAGCATTCAGCGTTTAATGAATTAAATTACACGTAAAAATCGCAAATATTTATTGCAGAAAAACGTGATTTATAGATATTTACAATCATCGATTTACCTAATAATTGCAATACAATGAAGCGCCTTTTCGAGATAATTAATTTTGTACAACTACCGAGACAATTCATTAAAATACCATTCGTTAGTTGTTTAATCGATAAAGCATGACTATTTTTTATATTCTCGTTACTTTTGTATAAATATATATATAGATAATGATTATTTTACTATTGTTTTACTGGTTATTCGTATCAATACTTTATTTTTATGTTTAAATCTTAATTTTTAAGTTACGTAAATTAGTCTAAGTTTTAAATGAATTGAGGCTTTAGATTTGATCTGTATCAGATCAAACAATGATATTGTTTAATAAATTACTATTTAAAGATTAGGTCGAAGTATGTTTAATTACACTGTACAATTCATAACACCGAATAAAAATTATCGTTATAATTATTAACAGTTTTTTATTCGACGTAACGTTTTGCGAATTATGGCGTTCCTTTTTTTGTCACAGGTAAGTAATGCATGTTTTACAATAGGTCTCAGTAGCAATGTATTAGTTTAATTTTGCATGTTTTGTGCATGTCTCAGTCATTTTATGTTGCATATGCTAAAAAACTTTTATAAATAATATTTAAAGTAACCTCCCCTTGGTTTTAATAAAATCTTCTTATCCTAATTTTGTGTATTTATCGTAATTATCGATCCATTAATTAATTAATCCCATACTATTTCTAGATATGTAAAATATATGATTCACGATTCTTGAATTACTTTTGTATTAATTATTATAACCGGTTACTAACGCTGGGTGCATGCGGTTTAGGAACGAAATCTACGCCTCGCTGTCGCAGGAGTCCATCATCATGAATGCTATTGGGATGTCCATCGTGGCTGTAGTCATCGTGGTGCTGTACACCGTCCGTGGCACGGGAGGCTACCGTCTCCGCAAGGTGGCGTCCCAGCACCCCAGCTAAGCGCCCAACTCGGAACCCTAGCCGTATTCTAGCATGGAACTCAAGTCTAGACTCAAATGTAGTTTTGCTGTCAGTTTTACATACAAAACTACAGAAAATCTATGCCATGTGCAGATCACAGTTGGGTAGCATCCTAGAATACGTTTCCCGAGTTACGACATTTTACCCGAATGCCGACGTTTTAGTAATCAATATATTTAGTTATTTTTATGAATTCGTGAAATTAATTTAACATTCATAAACGTTTTTTCACCAAATAATTTTTACTGTTTTTAAGATCATTTTACGTTGGATTTTATGCTTGTAAGTAGATGTATCTACGTTAAGAACACCATGACTATCTAATAAAATTAGCATAAATTCGATGAAAGCAACAAAGGATTATTGATCATAGATATAGCAAAACTAAAGCAAATGGGTGAACTAGAGTCACCGACAATTTTGTAAGCATACCTATTTCAAGAGTTTTACGTTATTTATGTATTTCTGTGTTTTACCTAGCTCAAATTGTTAAATATAGGTAACAACAAATATATCTTTGTAACTGTATGATTGGCGGTTCTTTGTCTATTCCAAATCAAATGATAAAGTGAGTTAAATCCGTCGTAGTCAATAAATTCGACTGAGTATGTATGAACAAATGTGTTTCGTTGTTTTCCCTTAGAAGGCGCTCACAAACAGTATAAGCAAAAACATACATTTCATGATCCTGCGTTTCAGATAATATTAGCGACGATTAAACGAACCGGGTCATGTTTCATTAAATTTGCAATTGTTGTTCCATAATCAAGAGTAGAGTTAGTCACCGTTCCTTAGTTGTAAGATAGTTTAAGGAAAAACCATGTGTAGACCATGCTTACAGATTTACAAGTGAAAAAATTAAGTTGTCTTTCCTAATGACGTTACAAGAACGCAAATCAGTGGCCATCAATATAATGTAGTTTTTTATATTTAAGATTACTATATAGAACTTGTATATACAATTTTAATCTAATTAATGTAATGTGCGAGTGTTCGATAGATGTAGTATGTGATGGATTCGTAGCAAAAATATACATTTAAATGAACTATTTATTAATCCGCATCTAAATAATGTAAACCGAAAAATACATTTATTACATTGTGCGAACTGATATGTCCTTATAATTTCTGGACTGAACTCTACATTTTTGTAAGCGTCTTACAAATTGAAGTTGAGTAAGTTAGGATTATCTAAATCGATGTATTCGTTTCGTTTGTTAATTTCTAACAATCCTATAAACTTTTTTGAGATTTTGTAGCCATTCTCACAAAGTGTTCAAGTTTTAAGATGCCAAATTTGAAGTACGTTAAATATAATCAATTATTAGAAACTGTGTAATAATAGTTATATAAATATTTGTAGCACGTCGTATCATGAACTAGGATAATGCTCAAATTGGGTTTATACAGAGGGTACCTATTAAATTATTATTATTTCTAGTTAAGATACGTACTGGTTTTATATAAATCTTTTATTCCATTTTTGTAAAAAACATTCCAATACTAATTGACGATGGCTTTATAGACATGTTTTTGAATATTTATTACAACGAAGACTGCAAACCTTTTGTAGATCATTTTGTAACAAAAAATAAATGGAAAAAAAGCCTTAAGTAAAGAAAGATGCTGTAATGACTCAGATAATTAATTTCTATAATCCAAAACATGATCACAATATTAGAATAGTTGAACGTCTGTTTCATAATTGATGTATGAAGTTATCAGATATAAAAAATGAAGCAGTTTGTTTTACGGATCCCTTAAAATTTTGGGGCCAACTTTCAAAAACCTCGTTTACGTAAACTTCACAAAAAATGTAACAATCCTTTTTTTAAATAGCAATACTAACAGTAGAAACCAGAACCAAGAGAATTAAATATGGTACCTGCTTTACAAATTTAATGTAATTATTATTATTATATTCTGTAGTTATTTTAGATTTTGAAACATAAGTTGTAATTTAAACTTATTCAATTAATATTTGGAAACGTGTACGTAGTTACTTTCATAAGTATAGTTAAAGTATAATTTTCTTATACTTTTTTGATTACAGTTATATTGGTTAATGGATTTTATCACTGTTTTACATTTTGAAATATTTATAACGCATACATAATGGTACATTACATTAAATACTTGTATGTAAAAGTCGGTGACTTTTATTTCAATTCCTTTTATTCTAAATCTAATTATTCTTCACCATCGAATTATACTACTTTTATGCAAGCGGCAGTAAAATATGCCCGTAATACATTGATCTCTATATCTCTGAACGCATAGAAAACGTCTATGACTTCATGACTCCTAAACAAACTGTGTTCATCACGCAAATGTCTAATCCACCCAGGAAGGAATCGACTCTGGGACTACCGGCGTAGGTAACTAACAATCACAACTCGAGCATGACCAGTTGATTGTCACTTCGACTTGACTATTTGGTGTAACGTTACTTTTAAAAAATAAATGTTCGTGATCGACAAATGATCTCGAGATCTGCTTGATGATTACCTATATTGAAATATTGATTATTGATGCATTGCCAAACGTAAGAAAAGGGTATGAATCTTTTGTGCCGTCCACATTTATGATTTTTTTTCAAAATGAACGGCACGTATGATACCGTCAAAGCAAATCAATATACAGGGTGTTACCCTTTATTTTTAAGGGGAGTAAGGGTATCAATTAAAGATGCAAAAAATAGGTCTATTTTTTATGTTGTGTTTTTATTTAAAAAATATTTTTAAGTCATAAGAATGTAATAGTTGTTCTTGTCAATATAAAAAAACAGTTCTAAAAACTACTCCCGTTGAATAAACACTAACTTCCCATACCAAGTCAAGTTACAAATCTAAAACTGCTATATTTTGACTATTTTATCCAGGAGGAAAATAAACATAAGAATAATACTAGAAACACTTAACACACACAAAAAAACCCATTTTGTTGCCCGTATTAATTGAACATTTAGAAAATCATTACTGCAAAATTCGTTCACACGATTGTTTACGCTCATTAAGACATGTATGCACCGCAGAGAAGCGTTAATATTGTTAGAAAAAAATATTTTTCACGAATTAACGCGGGTTCCAGCCATCGCCCTCCTCAACCATATTAGAGGGAAGTGCGCGACCCGTCACCCGACGCTACCATAAGAAGACGTACTTTAGTGACAATTACGCTTTAGGTATTCATCGGGACGAAGAACTCAACATTCTACAACAACAAACATACACATTACACATGTTTTGTTACAAATACGAGTAAAATCCTGTTAATGAGGGGATTATACCCAAGGGCTTTTATCATCCAAATTATCGGATAGTTTATAATAAGCTTTAGCACACAACTTTTGCTTTATAGTTTCTTTGAATTTGTCAATAGGAAGACCTTGCTCAGGAACCTTAACTGGTAGGTCACCCTCTATCACGAGCCGCACGGCACTGGTATTCTGGTCAGTTGGTACTCGCCGTAGGACGTCATAATTATGTTTTTAAATTAAATGACATCGAAAATCATAAAAAATCTTGCCAAGAACATTTTCTCGTGTTAAATTCATCTTGATGGGAAATAATCAATTGGTCGCCAAATAAAAAACCCAATGACATGAATGAAATGTACTCATTAATGTAGTCAAAGAGTTCAATTTTACGTTTTTATTATATGTTTTATCAAATGTTAAATGACAGTTTTAAACTGGTCAATTCTAAAGACTTTCTGTGTCGCCCGCGTACCATCCGCATTATTTAATGTCATGCACCACAAGAAAACCTTATGATAGCAACGTTAAAGGGTAGCACGGTAATACGTGTAATATTTACGAAATGAATTTATCGTAGGCATTGATGCAAAAAGATATTTGTTTGCTACACTTTCTTATCCTTTAACTGCTTAAATAATCATCGTGAAATTTTTCATACACGTTGTATAGAAACGGATATGGCGTAACCTTTATCTATTCAAAAAATTGTTACGGAAACGCAAGCAAATACTAGCAGGTATTTTTATTTTATTTTTTTTTCCTAATTCAGTTTCGGAAGGCTCTTCAAGTCAAAAAAATATAAATACTTAATTTTGTCTCAGAAATCCAGTAATCAAGATTCAATCAGATTGAAAAAAAATGTGATCGAATGGCGTATTAATTAAACACCCACTGTATAACGTTGACTTCACTCAGGCAAAATGGCCCCAGTAAGGTATATATTGTTATTTAACGAAATTCAAAAGAAGAAAAAAAGACTACATTTCAAATACATATTTATTGTAATATACTTGACAACCTCGATCTAAAGCTATATAAAGACATACGAATTTGTGGAAGTCACATCGAACTTCACGCATAAATATATATAAATATACAATATCTATAACAAAAGATAAATGCAATGTTAAAATATGTGAAATGCCATTCAACAAGTTCAAACATGATTTTTGTTATATTATTATTTGACACACTTATCAGAGAACCATTTAAATAATTTTTATTCTTCGAGAATCGTAATACAATATAGCTTTACAGTGTTCTATTTGTAATTACTATCAAACAAATAAATTTTGTACCTAAAACGAGTTGAACGAGTGGATGGTTCAATACAACCAAAAATATTTATTAAAAGAGCGCCTGAATTTAAAGAAACTATTAAAACCATTTTGGACAACATGACAACGTGCATAATATTCAATGAGCACTACTAAAATATTTAGAAATATTTATTAATATTTAAACAGGAATAATATAAAAATATATACCAATGTAAAATTAGCGTCATAAGTAAAAAATCTAGTAGAGCAATGATAAATGTACAAATAACTATACCCCTTTAAGCATGTACTAGAACAGGTTACTCAACATTTAATATGTAGTGATTGTTTTCGTTGTGAGATTTACATAATTAGGTGTGTCACAATAATACAAAAATTATGTGTATATAATGTTCTGCTTTCTAATAAGAATAAAATACTCTTCTAACAATACGTGGACTAAAACTGAATCTAATATCGAACTATTATTGTACAATGAGATTTAAAAATAGGTTAACATTTTCATTATTGTAAATAATCATTCTATTTTGAATTCTTATATCATAATATAATATTCATAAGAGATTGTACTAACGTTATTATTTAACCTTAATGTCCGTAATTTTTAATCCCCGCAAAATAATATCAAAATAATTTATATACAAAAACCACTACAAGTTTAAACAAAAAAAGCGACTAGCAAAATATTACACCTGTGGTTAAGTACAGGAAAAGATATAAGTAACGGTTAACGTAATAAAAAATTAACTAAAATTGGAAAGCATTTGATTCAGTTAGGCCAAATTGATTTATTAAAATGGATTGATTATTCAATGCTGGCTAGGACTTTTAACAAAAACCGAAAATTCTAAGGCATGTTGTGATAGCAAAAAGCATTCACTTTAATTAAAATTTTTCTAAAGTTAGGCCGCAACTTTTTATTACTTTTAGAAAAAAGACAAACAAATTTGTTTTTGTATACACAAACAGCAGCGACTGCGTAAATAACAAAAAATACTGTTGAAAACCTTGGTAATTATTAGTCAATACAGTAGCTATAATGCATTAAAATTAAACGTGAAAAATGAATAACAAAAATATAGACCACACTACACTGCTGTAGCATTTAAATAATTGACTTTTTTTACCTTAAAAGAAAATGATAATATTTTGGATGCAGTTCATCATGCGATATAAATGTTTAAATCAGTAAAGTAAAAATCATTAAATAATTTTCCTCAGTCAAAGTTAAGAAAAAATAGTTCGAATTACCTCGATAGATGGCGCTAAGAAAAACTGATGCGAATCTACATTATACGATAGGTAGGCTGAAAATAAGGCGAAGTTACTTCAATAACACAATATCAGGCATATATTTAGTGTTAAAATAATTAAATAAATGTAAAAATTATACTAAATAAATATTTACGACAAATCAGACAATATGGCGTAGCCTTTCGTATAAGATAAACGTTTTAACTACCGCCAAGTATCGTATAATTTATTTACTATTTTACTGAGCTGTCAGAAAATCTTTCAATGTGCAAATCTCATTGATTTTAAAAATTAATATCTTTGGTATTAGACTAAAAAAGCATATAAAGCTTTTTCACGGAACATAAAATTTAAATTTTTTTTAGATTAAGATAAATAACATGATTGATTCTTTTTAAATATTAAGCTCAAAAAGATTTTTTGGCATAACAAGTAATATCAATAGATTTTTAACGATAAACATCATACATCTATGTAAGTAACTCTAACATTTCACGCACACACACGATTATAATTTATAAATATAATGTTAAATCACTTGACATTTACGTAACACGTGCATCACTAGCTCAATTTACCAATTAAGATAAAAACATCAAAGAAAACTAAAGATTAGTTAATTTTATAAAGTCAGATGATAAGTAAAAGAAAATGAGTTTTTAACTCTGTCAATATCAGAAATCGAGATCTTAAAACTTCAGTGTCGGTGGGAAAAAATTTTACGTTCCATAAATTATTTTATTTTATTCATCTGTTATTACTGTTATTAGCATTTTACAGTCACGCACGACATTTAAACATTTAATCAGCTTAGAATTTCAATCAAGCAGATATCACTTGATCAATAATTTAGAAGACGTAGGACTTTTCACCCTTAGATTTACAATCTTTAGGCCTTAAAATAATGCGGGAATTCATTGGAAATCGCTCGGACGAGTGTTTGGTCATCTTTGCTGGATTCTCCTTCTTCACAGAAGATTCTGGCAAAGCATCGCAGTAAGTCATCTCGTCGGTGTAGGTGTGAACCGTAGTCGGTGTTACGAATTGTACCTTGGAGGATTCGAAGATATTGCAAGCGCCTCTGAAAAAAATTGATAGTATGACATTAGAATTTAATTATACAACTTATGTCAATTTAGTATTCAAATATTACGCCAACGAACGTATGAAGTTCGGTTTCTTGTTTTTTTACTATCATACATTATCCAGGTCCATATATTTTGCTCTTATATTAGAATATTGCACATATTTTGTTTTATTTACAGTCAAATTATTTATGATAGCCAATTAATTATGTCCACTACAGTAATGTGAGTTCACGAGGGCTGGCATTACAAACCACCGAAATGATTATCTCTAGTGCTCCGTAAACCCAAATGCGGTGCGCCCAATTTCATTTCAACATGAATTTTTAGTGAATTTGCAGCTATAGTCAACGATTGTTTGATAGAACTTTTCAAACAACAATAACTTTTAAAGTAGTGGTCATCCAACGGTAAATTTAGTATTGAATTACAGCTTAGCTCAAAATCTATTATTCTAGTACAAAAAAAGAAGTGGTCATACGAGCTGTTTTTACAGAAATTTACTATAATTTACTAAATTGCAATTTTTTTAAGCATTTTTTTAGACATTTTTATTTTTTCAAACAGTTTCGTTAAAGTTAAACTTTTTTTATACAGTTAAGCGACAGACAATATTATTGCACTTTAATAAGCCTATTTTTATCTCAGTGAGACCACCAGCATGAGAGATATGTCGTTTTTTGTACACGCACAAAGAAATTTTTAACAAAAATACTAAATGCCTTAGAGGGAGAGGGGGTTGCGCCGCACTTAGTAGTGTATTTGTGTATAAAAATAGTGGTATTAAACGTACCTAGAATATCGCCAGTCCATAACTGGACACATTGTATATATATAAAAAGAAATATACAGGGTGTCCCAGAAATGACACGTAAGGATGACACTGGATGTAGATAGACTCTAGGTCTATCAGATAACACCAACATGCCTCTTGTAAAAGTTTTCTGGTTTTTGAGATATTGCCACTTTTGTAATTTTTATGAAATTTCCACTTTTTGGTTCTTTATTGCCTACAGCCGCAATAAACATCTTTTAACTCACGGTTTTTTTTACCAAGACTATCGTTATTAGTTAGTGAGACAACCTAGTAATAATTTTGACAGAAACTAGCACACTATGCTAAGAAAAAGAGTTTAATTGTTTTATTTTATTTCATTGCGAAAAACCTGACTAAAGTTTAAACACTGATTGCTGTGAAAAAAAATGCACATCATATTAAAAAATTGCTTGTTTAATGACCTTTTCAAAATATTAGGAAATACCTATGTAAATACCAAAATACCTATGAAATTGCCGTTTTTCACGAAATAAATGAAGCGTAATTTTATTATAGATTTTTTATTTCTATTAATCAAAATAATCACTCATGCAATCAATGCATCTTTGCCAACGCATTGGTAGCTTATTGATGCCTTTCTTGAAGAAATCAGCTGGACGGGAGGCAACAAATTCTTCAAAGGCATTTTGTACTGCCTCTCGGGTATTGAATTTTTTTCCCGCCAAGAAGTTATCCAAATTTTGGAAAAAGTAGAAGTCTGTAGGCGCAAGGTCTGGTGAGTACGGCGGATGACAGAGAACTTCCAACCCCAACTCTTGTAGCTTGGAGACCGTCTGCTGTGCAGTATGAGGTCGCGCGTGGTCGTGCAGGAGCCGAACGATTGACCAAAGCTGGTTGGAGACGTGCGAGCTTCTCCATCATTGTGTTCAGTTCTTCACAGTACACATCTGCAGTAATGCTTGTCCCGTTTGGCAAGAAGCTGTGATGAATTACACCCGCGTTAGACCACCAAACAGTGACCATCACTTTTCTAGGGGTAAGTTTTCGTTTAGGGCATTATTTGGGTGCTAAACCAGGGTCCAACCAACTTGCTGAGCGCTTACGATTGTCAAACAGGATCCATTTCTCGTCACAAGTAAGAATGCGGTTCAGAATTCCTTCATTTGTATGCCTGCTGAGCAGTGCAAGGCACGTCTCCACGCGTACTTCGCGCTGGCGGTCATTGAGTTCGTGGGGTACCCATTTGACAAGCTTTTTTACCTTGCCAATTTGACGCAAATGGACCAATATTGTTTTGATGCTAATGTCGAAGCTGCTGCTAATTCAGCCGTGGATTGAGTTTCATCAGCTTCCACAATTGCCTTTAATTCGTCATTGTCGACCAAAGTTTTCGGACGACCACGGGGTTCATTTTTCAGGTCAAAATTTCCAGAACGGAAGCGGGTAAACCAATAACGGGTGGTGCGTTCGTTTGTAGTGTTCGCTCCGTAAACGTCGTTGATGTTGCGTGCCGCTTGTGCCGCTTTGCTGCCACGACGGTACTCATACTCCATAATTACTCGAATTTTTTACTTATCCATGATGGCGAAAAATGTTCGAATGCGTTGAAAACAAAAAACTAACTATTAAACAAATGACGATTTTAGAAAAAGAATTCCATGTTTGTCAAATAAAATTAATTTGAAATTGGAATTATCAGTCAAAAAAAAAATATTTTCATTTGAAATGGCCAGTACGGCAAAACGGCAGTTTCATAGGTAAAGACCTATTAGCATCACAACCGCCATTTTTTAAAACTAAATCACAGAAAATTTAATTTTTTCATGACAGGCGTGCTACTTGGAAAATAGTACAACGGCATGATAATGCTTAATAACAGCTCCAGGTGTCTTTTGTTCCAAAATTACTAATAAATGAAATTGCAGAAGCACATAACTATTTATCTTTTTCTCTCTTTTATTGAAAGTGCTACTACTAGAAGTGAAGTAATTATTTTAAGTAGGTACAAGAATAACAAAACAGAAGGTTGTAACTTAAAATGTTTTTTACTATTATTATTTTTAACCCCAGACGCAAAAACGATACGAAACGGGGTGTTATAAGTTTGACGTGTCTGCTAAGCGTGTTACATTTTGGCGAATAATGATCGAAAAGCATCAAGGCGCTCCAATTTTTTCAGCCGCATTTTGTACACTGATGAGTCGGCCTGCAAAAGAGATGGCTATCTTAACCATCGTAATCTACACAGTTGGCAACTAGCAATCCACATGAAATAAGAAAAGATCGATCCGAAAAAGATCGAGCACCAGTTTAAAGTTAATCTTTGGACTGGGATCTTGAACGGGCAGATAATAGGCCCGTTCAAACTGCCTGCTACCCTAAATGCAGATCTATATTTAGGTTTTTTACAAAATCATCTACCTATTATGACGGAAGATGTGCCACTTGAATTAAGAAGAAATATGTGGCTTCAAAATGATGAAATGCAATGAAATGAAATGAAATATTTATTTCTCAATACTCGACAATTACTCGTTCTTACTGATGTCAAATAAAACATACCTCTACCACCAGTTCAGAAAAACCTTCGCGAAGAAGAACTGGCAAGAAACTTCACGGGTATATTTTTTTCAAAATAAATTTACAGAGTCTCTTTATGTCTATTCAAAGTTATTCTTATCTGAATCCTTAAGCTCGGCAAGTCTCCCTCCCCCCAAGTATCCAAACGACGAACACCCTCAAACGGCACCCGGTGGATGGGTGTCCTGCACACTACGCTCGTGCAGTACGGGGACATCTTGATCCATCTTTTCCAAGCAGATGGATTGGCCGACTAGGACCCCAAGCTCTCCGAACTTAAATCCATTTGATTTTTTTATTGGGGATGTTTAAAAGAAAAAGTTTAGGGAAAACCCATTCGGTCCACTGATGAACTGCGACAGTGAATAAATCAAGCAGCGAGTGAAATATCACATTTTACGGTGAGATATTTAATAAGACAATTTTAAAAAAGATGTAGATTCTGTGTAAGAGTCGGAGGCAGACACTTTTAAAATCTTTTGTGACAAGATTAAATAAAAAATTTGAAAAACCCCTACATTTGTGGTGGCGGCCATCTTGGATTTGAAATTTACCATAGTATTTCATAGTCAAGTCCTTTCATTTGTTTTTTTTTAATGGAAATTAGACGTTTGTCTTCTGTCTCACCTGACGTCAACGTCTCAAGTGACGATGAGGACGAAGGTGTTACGCGTCTATCCACGAGCTACCTATTCACTCAACGCTTGAAAGATAGTTTTCTGGAAAAACAGACGCAGGCAATTCATTCCACACCTTGGCGACTCGCACCAAAAAGAAACTATCGAAGCGTTTGGTTCGACTTCTTGGAATATCTACTATAAAGGGATGGAAGGCCTGTCTGCGTCTAGAAGTCCGATGTAATAAGGGTGTGGGTTCAACCTGAACAATAGGAGCATTCGCGCACTCTCCTAAATGTAATCTGTAGAAGACTGCTAAACTGGCAACTTTCCGACGATGGTCGATGCTTTGCTGTTTGGTGGTGAGGTCAAAGTTATTATTAATTTTTCGGGCTCTTCGGTCAACTGCGTCCATTGCTTTTAGTTGGTACTTTGCAGAACCATCCCAAAGGTGGCTACAGTACTTCATAAAAGATCGAACTTGAGCTGTGTACAAATTAAGTAGCCGTTCAGGGCTGAAGTACCGTCGGCCCTCGAGATGATGCCCAGAAGCCCTAGGTGGTCGGTTAAGGGTACAGAAACATTTTGGAAAGTGGGCGTTAGGTCAAAACTGCTCTTTTTGGCGAGAATAAACACGCCTGTGTTTCTGACACTTTCTTTAAGGCCAAATCCACCCACTCAATCATGGCATCTCTCAAAGCCCGGATTTCTTGAAGACTCGCTCGCGCATTGGACATGTATCTCTCTACAACGATGCTGTCATCAGCGTAACGAATAATGCCTAGGGTTAGCAGGTTATTCATGTGGAGCAAGAATACCGTTGCAGAGAGAACAGATCCCTGAGGTACCTTGGAATTAATTGCTATTAGGTCAGAGGAGCAGCTGTCTAAGACTACTCGAATTAACCGTTCCCTCAGATAATCAGATATCCAGTCGCAGAGCCCATTAGGTATGCTGGAAGCTTACTCAAGAGACTATAATGCCAGACCCTATCAAAAGCCTTGGAAATGTCTAAGGATACAGCTATAGCTTCACCGTGACCTTCCAAGGCTTCGCTCCACAAGTGAGTGGCATACACAAAAAGATCTCCAGTCGAGAGTCCACTTCGAAAACCATATTGGTTATCACTAAGGAGCTCGTTGGTCTCAAGGTGTGCCAGGAGACGATTGTTCAATACACGCTCCATCACTTTGCAAAGTATGGAGATGATTGCATTAGGTCGGTAGTTGATAACTTGACAACTCGGCTGCGCAGTGTTTTAACACAACTGCAGGTATGCCATCGGGGCCACTAGCCTTATTCACGTCTAAATTCTGCAAGCATTTAGGAACCTCCTTTTGGCGAATATGAACGGTACCCATTTTAGGTCCAAACTGAGGTAACTGGGGTAGGACTTTACCTTGACTATTAAGACGTGAACAATCCGGAAAAAGATTAGCAAAAAGGTCTGCTTTCTCTTTTGCGGTGTGCGCCAGTGAACCGTTAGGATTCCTCAGAGGTTGCAGCGATGGGCGACAGAAATTCGACTCAACCGACTTGGCCAGAGACCAGAAAGCTTTGCTTCCTGAAGGATATGACGCTATCTTGTCTCTGATGTGGCCAATGTGGTCAAAGCGAGCTTTTCTGGTCACCTTTTTGCAAGACTTGGCGGCAGCATTGTATTTTTTTTTAGTTCATGCGACTCCACGGCTTTGCTTCTGCGAGCGCCAGCCCAGTCTTAGTACGCTTCTTGCTTAAGCTTTTCAGCTGTGAGGCAAGCAGCATTAAACCATTGGCGACCTTTGGTTTCAAGGGATAGGTCAGCGTAAGGGATGAAATAATCCATTAAATAAAACACTTTTTACCGGATATTATCGCGTATATTTTAGTTAATTTTAAAATTATTTCGACGTTTCGGCATCTTTGCAGTTGCCGTGGTCACGATAGACTGCAAAGATGCCGAAACGTCGAAATAATTTTAAAATTAACTAAAATATACGCGATAATATCCGGTAAAAAGTGTTTTATTTAAAGTATGTATCGTGAAAATTTAAGAAAAGATATAAATACTCCATTGCTAGGCCTATCACACTTGATACAGCATCAGCGCAGCACGATGGATCGGTTGATGTAAAACAAGTCTGCCAAGGATACACGCGAAAAAATGCCACATCTCATCCCAATCTGCTGACTTGTATCGCCATACTCGCCTAGCGCCTTTTGGGCGGGTGTCAGGCAGCGAGTACTGCGACACAGATTTCACCATACCAAGCAGTAGTCGAATGTCCCTCAAGGTGCAGTTACGGACACCGAGTACCTGTCAGGATCAGTTGTCAGCAGAAGGTCCAAGCAATATGCAGTGTGGCGAGCGACGACGGGGATGCGCGGGGGCTCGTGCACAAGCTGTGAGAGGCCTTGAGTCACGGAAAACTTAAAAGCCTCTCTTCCACCGTGGTCAGTGTCCTGATACGGGTATAGCCATTGCCCGTGATGAGCGTTAAAATCTCCCACGAACACCAACTGCGCTGAGGGAAAACGTTGCCGAACCTTATCTGCTGCATCGCTGAGATACTCCACAAGCCTCGTTGTCTCCCGATCTCCGCTATGTGACTGGTATATACTGCCGTAGACCAATTGGTCAAGGCCTGGAAATCAACAACTCGCAATAAACAACGCACCGATGGGGAACTCGCTCGGAGACTGCGGGGACGCCCGAACCCCCCCGGGGTTTGTCATCGGGTCCTCTCTAACCAGTCACCAGCTGCCACGATGAAGCCTCCCGGGATTTTTCGCGAGGTGGCGGGGCAGCCTTTCGCATGTGGCTAGCACACTACTTAGGCCCCCTACTACCTGCGGTCAGCCAGCCGTGCACTGCTGCTTCGGATCCCGCTACCATCCAAAACTAGTTACCCGGCGAGCCAATAAATTACGAGCTGAAGACAGTTCTCTGATGCAGCACGATTACTCAATGGGTACACTAAACTTTATGCCGGAACGCGACTATGTCACTTGGCTTTCTTTAGTGGGTGGTGACAAGCCACGGCCGAAGCCTACCACCAGAAGATACTGCTCGTTTAGCACCACCCAGGGACCACGTACAAGGCATCTAGGGCTAAACCTTGCGGACGCGAGCAGTTCCGATCTCCAAAAAAGTAAGGTAAAGGTACCAATATTGAAGGAATTCTGAAAAAATATGTAATCCGTCATTTTGTAGCGGCGGCCATCTTGGACTGATTTTCATCAAAAATAGCCTAAAAACACTCCCTCTAATTCACCCTTCAAACAAGAAAAAACAAAATCAAAATCGATTCATCCGTTCGACACACACAGACACGTCAAACTTATAACACCCCGTTTATTATCGTTTTTGCGTCGGGGGGTTAAAAATAATAATAGTAAAAAAAAATTTAAGTTATAACTATTTGTTTCGTTATTCCTGTACCTACTTAAAAAAATACTTCACTTCTAGTAGGTGCCTATCTTCAAAAAACAATAAAAGAGAGAAAATGATAGATAGTTATGTGCTTCTGCAATTTTTAATAATAGTAATTTTGCCACAAAACACACCTGGAGCTGTTATTACGCATTATCATGCCGTTGTACTATTTTCCAAGTAGCACGCCTTTCATGAAAAAATTAAATTTACTAAAATTTGGTTTAAAAAAATGGCTATTGTGATGCTATTTTGAAAAGGTCATTAAACAAGCAATTTTTTAAGATTTTTGATTTATTTTGATTATTGTGCCTATACATTTTTTTCCACAGCAATCAGTTAAACTTTAATCAGGTTTTTCGCAATGAATAAAATAAAAAAATTTAACTCTTTTTCTTTTTTTTTCTCAAAATTATTACTAGGTTGTCTCATTAACTAATAAAGATAGTCTTGATAAAAAAACCGTGAGTTAAAAGATATTTATTGCAGCTGTAGGCGAAAAAGGACCAAAAAGTGGCAATATCTCGAAAACCAGAAAACTTTTACAAGAGGCATGTTGGTGTTATCTGATAGACCTAGAGTGCATCTTCCTCCAGTGTCATCCATACTCGTCATTTCTGGGACACACTGTATATGTATATTGTGTATATTTCTATTATATATTTGTTTACATATGTATAAGTTATATAGAGTTTCAATTGCATAACAAAATTTCAACACACCTGTAGTTTGACTAAACATTTTGCATGACTATATTATTTTATGACTTTACTTATAAATAGGTACTAAGTGTAATTTTTAAACAAAAACTATTACATAATAAGCGTACTATACAGTATAAAATCTGAACTATCTTCTAAATAAAAAGCAATTTCAGTTTCTTGAAAACATAGGGTGTGTATAAATGCCTGTATATAACGCTAAAAAATTCTAATGCGTGAGTCACATTTTCTACCATTATTGGGATGAAAATATTAGTATTGTCATATTATAAATTGCCTGTAACCATTTCAGTTGACATCGCAACGAACTAGAATAGGAACCAGAGAAATTGTATTAATAAAACATAATGTTATCTTACCTCATCACCCGGCGAAAGATCAGCCAGTTGTCTAACAATAATGTCGATAGCAACTTTAACGTCATTCGTGTAGAAATGTTCCGCAGTTTTCTTGCGACTGAAGAGGTCGATGGCCAGTTTGAGGACTGCATGCGTAGGCGCAGGCTCGTGGTCGAAAATGTGGACCGGATCCTCTGAAACGAGATAGTTAAAATGTGTGTTTGTATGAGTAATCTAAACTAAGATATCAGATAATTTCAGTAACTATTAAAATGTTTTGGTGCTTGTATGTATTTTATACATGATGTAATAATCGGGTTGCAATATAAGAAACAGCGTGTTACTAGAATTGTAACAATAAGTATACTACGATTTTCGATGTGTTTCTAGTTATAGTGTTGATAGTAATAAGTTAATTTATAGGATTAAAATAATTAACACATTTCTTAGACTGTAAAAACTTGACAATTTTTTGTACGTAAGCCAAGCAAAGTCTTCCTGTAAGTAACCACAGTATCGAGATAACTCCGCCAAATGTATATATTTTATGTCATCTGTTGTTTAACCACTGATTTATTTTTGGAATGGTATGCAATATAGAGTACATAAGTAAAATAAAAAATAGATACACTTATTTGTCACCTTTTAGCAAGCAAGAATGTATGAAATATTTGCAAATTCAAGGAAAGGACGGAAGAAAGGTTTTTTTAATATTTTACCTTTGGTATGTTTAACACAATGTATCGTATTAGTTTACATAAAATGTTAATAAATAATTAAATAAGTTAAATATTCTCATTTTAATTTTTTTTTTATTAGGCGTCGTGATGGCTTTCCTTAGGAGCAAACCGGAGTGCAGCGATGTTTCTATTAAAAAGGTTATCAAGCTATTTAAGAAAGATAAAATGTTAAAATCGGAATGGTTGAAATGGAACATGCCATCTGAATGAATGTGAAATAAACTTGACATTCCCACGATATAATGCATTAGCTAAAAAAAAAAACTAAAACAAATACAGTAAAATCAATAACCAAGTGTTGCTAATTTGCCTCCGTCCGACCATCGATCACAAGGGTATTTTAAGAAAACTTTTTCCTTTTTAATGTATATTTCTGATTTCGGTGCCGAGTTAAATATTAAAAAAGTCAAAATTTAAAGAAGTTCGTTTGACTATGTCATATATGAGTTCACTTTTTAAATCAAGATTACGAAGTTTACATTATACGCCTACTCAAAATTGTTTTATAGATTCTTGGAAACAGATATTTATCGCAAAAATTGACGTCACAGTTTAACCAAAGGGGTATGTTAGATAAGGATGCTCCTAGATGACGTCATACAGATGTTAAGCGGGAGCCAAACTATTCTGCGCATTGCTTCATGTTTTCATTAAAGCTTAATAGCATTATTCTGAGGACTATTACTAGCAAAATATATGAATGAAAAGTTATATCTCGAAATGTTTTTTTGATCTGGAGTTTTTTCTTTACATGCCGAATTATATTACTATTAGTAAGCTTAGTTGTAAAAATAAAATTTCCTATAAAATAGATCATAAACAATGACCAATTTTGTATGATTACAAAACAAATGGTTAATTGCAGTTAAAATAGAAGATTTAACTTACCTTCGCGATTCAAAAGCAACAGAACTTTTTCACAGAAAGTTTTCGCATTGTCTCTCGTTTCCAAAGCATTCAGTAACATATTATCATTAACATTCTGAAACTGCAGATTATATGCGAGAAGCAGGGTAAGAAACAGATCGGGAATCTGTTCATCTACATCTGTTTCTGGAGGATTTTCTATCAGATCGAGGAGAAACTCAGCAAAATCCACACCGAGTTGTTCTGTGATAGAAAATTAAACAATCGTTTACATGGTTGATGAATTCAAACGTATCCTTAAACTAATGTCAACTAAAAAAAAATAATCTTGTTTTTTAAATATTTAACATGCAAGTATTATAGCTACATTCGAAAGGCTTTTTTAAATATTAAGAAATTAAAAAACTCAGTAAAACGCTTAGGTTTTGTGCTTTACCGTTGCAATAAATTGTTTAAATAATAATTTGGTCATGTACAACGAAAAAGAGGTACGCTATAGAACAAATGGTGAAGCCTGAAATGATACAGGTGTTATTTCAATCTAGTTTATAAACATACATTCTTAACTTATTAAAATTATCGTCGTCGATTACTGGACATATGCCTATAACTTAGTCTATTGAGGCCTATTAAAAAGACTAGACTTATTTTAAAAGCCTTACGACTAAATTTGTAGTGTAAACCTTTAGTCTTTAGTCATAAGACTACAAACTGACGACTAATTTCAGTCGCAGTCTTTAACCTTATAACGCAAAAGGCTTAAGACTAAAATGACTAAAAGCGCCTTATCGCCTCGGGCTGGCGTGTCACATAGGAAATCGAACGTTTTGATAACTCACGAGTAAAATAAAATCAGAAGCAGCAACATTGTTAATTGTTTCTTAAATTACGATTGTTGTCTATAAGTACTTAAGTTTTTTTTTTAATTTTCTTATAATATTTTTTTGAAAAATAATTCAATCAAAACACATTTATTTTTTATTTTATTTTGTTATTATACATTTTTGGGAAGCTTGAACCTAAAAAAACACTACAGTATGAAGACAATTGAATCTGATGGCCACTTAAAAGCTTCCACTGGTATACAGTACAATTGATTAACAGCAGTATCTACACTAAAAACAACTGATATAATAAAAAAACAGTACATTAAATAAATGAAATAAAGTGTGACATTGATAACTTAATTAATCGGTAAGCTTAACGAAGAACGTACAACTTAATTTATTTCTAAGTGTCGCTATCGACGTTTTAACGTCGTTGTCATCACCACTAATGTCATTAAAGCATCAGCTTACTCTAATAAGATACGAGTTTTGTTTATATTTCGTCTTACTGAATGGCACTTGTAGTAAGGCGGGCTTTCTAAAGGATCTAGAGTTGGGACGTAATCCTAGTTCACTGAGTAGCTCCGGACAGTCAACCGAGCCATTTGCGATACGAAGGAGAAATCTGACATCCGCTACTCTCCTTCTTTCACTAAGGGGGAGGTAGTGGAATTTACGGCATCTTGCCTCATAGTCCGGCAAAATATAATTGGCGCGAAAATGTAGGTACCGCATAAACTTCAGAATACGCTTAAGCCGTGAAGTGTAAATTTTCTATTGGGAATTCCACACCTGAGTGGAGTATTCTAAATGACTACGAACATACCGAATAACATAAACAGGATTTTTATTGGTCTCAAGCTATGGAACTCGGACGACATTCGAAACACAAATCCTAACGCCTTGGACGCTCTTTTAACAACTGCGTCGATTTGAGCATCGAACCAGAGTTTGCTGTCAAATAATACTCCCGAATCTTTGACTGAGTTGACTCTAGAAATGGGTCTATTTATCAGAAGGTAGTCTAAGGTAAACGCAACTTTTTTGCGTGTGTATGAACAAAAATAAAACATTTCGATACATTGAGATCTAATTTTTTACGAGAACAGTATGCCTGAAATCTGTTAAGATGTTCTTGTAACAGCATTGCATTTTTGATTGGGCATAAAATCTTCATATCATCCGCATAGAGTAATATTTTCGAAGTGAGAAAACATGAAGAGATATCATTCACAAAAATTATAAATAATAGCGGACCCAATAATGAGCCTTGGGGAACTCCAGAAGGCATCTCCTGATACCAGAACAGAATACCAGAACGAAACAGATACCACAGTGCATCTGTGGTACCTGTTTGGGACATACGATGAGAACCAGCGGTGTAAGTCTCCTCGTATTCCGATGGCTTTGAGTTTGTCTAGTAAGATGTCATGGTCAATACGGTCGAAACATTTACTGTAATCTTTGTAGGTTATATCCACCTGTGATTGCTCCGACATTGATGCAAAATAAAGTCAGTACAGGTTAACAGGTTCGAGGTAGTGGATCTTCCTTTTAAAAAGCCATGCTGACATTCACAGGTGTTTTTGGGGATAGAGTACACCTGTACGTAAATAATTTTTTCTAGTAGCTTGGAAAATAAGCATAATTTAGAAATTGGTCTGTAATTTTCGATTTCATTTGTAAGACCTTTTTTGTGGATAGGGGCAAGGCACGTCTCCTCGCGTACTTCGCGCTGGCGGTCATTGAGTTCGTGGGGTACCCATTTGACAAGCTTTTTTACCTTGCCAATTTGACGCAAATGGACCAATATTGTTTTGATGCTAACGTCGAAGCTGCTGCTAATTCAGCCGTGGATTGAGTTTCATCAGCTTCCACAATTGCCTTTAATTCGTCATTGTCGACCAAAGTTTTCGGACGACCACGGGGTTCATTTTTCAGGTCAAAATTTCCAGAACGGAAGCGGGTAAACCAATAACGGGTGGTGCGTTCGTTTGTAGTGTTCGCTCCGTAAACGTCGTTGATGTTGCGTGCCGCTTGTGCCGCTTTGCTGCCACGACGGTACTCATACTCCATAATTACTCGAATTTTTAACTTATCCATGATGACGAAAAATGTTCGAATGCGTTGAAAACAAAACACTAACTATTAAACAAATGACGATTTTAGAAATAGAATTCCATGTTTGTCAAATAAAATTAATTTGAAATTAGAATTATCAGTCAAAAAAAATAATATTTTCATTTGAAATGGCCAGTACGGCAAAACGGCAGTTTTATAGGTAAAGACCTATTATTATGTTTGTATGAATAGATATATTTTTTTAAGTCTATCTTTGCGGTTAGTAGGACACAATAGATGATGGATGAGTCATGTTCATGTATGAAAACAACTCGAGTTTAAGTTGCTTAGTCTTTTAATACAACGACTAAGTCTTATTAATAAAAACTGGGACATTGGAATTTTAGAGTCGAGTCCTTTAAGATAGTGGCTAGTCTTTTTAATAGGCCTTAAAAGACTAAGTATCTTTCATCGCTACCTATAGCAATCATAAATTGTTTATAAATCAATTTCTTACCCTCCCCTTCTACACTCGGCGTCACAAAAATCGCACCTTTATGTTTTTTTCAGTAAATTGCTCCTAGAATCTGGCCCATAAATACCACGCGTGAAAAAGAAATATCATTGTAAAGTGCACTTCAATACCTTAACATTCATTACCTGTATCATTAAAAAATCAATTACCATTTCTAACCAGGGAACAATCAATAAAATTTTGGAAAAAATGCGCACTTAAGGAGCGCTAGTTGGGCTACCTTAAAAGGGTATAAAATGTTATGTCCAGGTAAGAAATGGGTCAGTCGCTACTCAGACTTTAGAGTGAACACACTGGAACAACATACGCAAAAGAACTGTACCTGAAGATGGATACAACCCCTGAAGAAGCCGCTCAAATCGTTGCTCTATTGCAAACAGGACTGCGACAGGTTGACGTTGCTCGACAGTTGAACCTTAGCCGATTTGCAGTACGACGAGTATACCAACGGTTCCGTGAGACTAGTGGCTATACCCGAAGACGTGGATCCGGAAGAAAACGTTGTACATCAGAAAGAGACGACCATTTCATTGAGTCTACGTCGTTGCGCCACCGCTTCAGCAATGCTGTTGAGGTACAATAAGAGCTCCGGTCAGCTCGTAGAACGTCTGTGAGTGTCTCTACGATTAGAAGAAGATTGAAAGAAAAGGAATTAAGAGCTCACAGACCTGCTAGAGGCCCAAAATTGACCGTGCGACATCGGAGAGAGCGGTTACAATTTGCTCAGGAGCATGTAACCGGACGCTTGACCAGTGGAGGGCCGTTCTCTTTAGCGATGAGACACGAGTATGTCTTTTCTGCAACGATAGACGCAGAATGGTATACCGAAGAAGAGGGGAACGTTTTACCCAAGCGTGTATAGAGGAATCCGTCGAATACGGAGGTGGTTCCTGTATGTTCTGGGGTGGCATATCCGTTGAAGGGAAAACGGAACTTGTGTGCGTCTCTCGGACTGGCGGTGGTCGCGGGCAAGGGTCGCTGAATGCTGGGCGGTACATAACAGAAATCTTACAAGACCATGTGGTCCCGTATGCCAGTTTTGTTGGCGATGGTTTCATGTTAATGCACGATAACGCCCGTTGCCACACTGCGTTTTCTGTGCGGGACTACTTGGAAGAGGTTGAGATTCCTGTTATGCAGTGGCCAGCACGAAGCCCAGACCTAAGCCCGATCGAGCATCTCTGGGACGATGTAAAGAGACACGTACGAGCACGTGATCCTGCTCCCACCACTCTCCAAGAGCTTCAGGATGCCGTGAAGGAAGAATGGGAGAACATACCCCAAGAGAGAGTGGTGACCCTCGTGAGGTCCATGAAGGATTGGATGGAAGCTGTCATCAAAGCAAGGGGAGGAAACACTAGATTTTAAGGACTGATTTGAGATTTTTTTATGTTTTTTTAAATTTAGTTTTTGTAACTTTTATCCTTTTTAAGATTTTTTTTATTAAAAGCTTTAAAACATATACACATGTTTGTAATTTCTAATAGGCAATTAAATAACCTTTCCAATGATATCCTACAATCATACCCTTACTATGGACAAAGTTTGAGTAAATGTATTTTAAAGTTGCTTTTTCGAAAGGTGCGATTTTTGTGACGCCGAGTGTAGTATTAATATAAACGATAACAAGACACTAACCGAAATGAGTAACCGGCAGCTTGTCGCCCATTGACAACACCATAGACAGCAGTAACGCCGAATGTGACAGCCGGCTGACAGCTCTAGGATTGTCACGCATGTCTCTTGCGATCTCTGCGGGTAAGGCAGAAAGTGCTAGGGTGGCTAGGGCCGTACGTTCTAGGCCACACATTACTCCGAATGCCTGGAATTTATAGGGTTAAAATTATACTATAAGGTCAGGGACAAAGTTTCTTCGTATTTTATGACATCTCAATATGACATTATCAATGGAGACAATTTTTTAACGGTATATATCAATTTATTATACAGGATATTTCCCCAAAGCAATTGAAGCCGACGCCAGATGATAGGAGACTATTATACCTATCTATTAAACCCCCGTGTATGTTTAGCGATTTTGGTAGTTTCCGAGATATAGCTTATTTTATTTTAATATTGTTCGACGAAGTGACTTAAAATTTTAAATTTTTTGGTGTGACATTTGTCTGCACTTTTTTCTTTGTCTTAGTTACCATAAGTTGTAGTTTTATAAGTAAGAGATAAAAGAACTAAATGGATATTTGAAGTATAAAATAGAGTCTCGGTCGGACACAGTAACACCAGCAGATTTTTTTTTCAAAATTTTCAATTGCAGTCGGAAGCCGCCGCTTCGAACACCTAGTTAAAATATTTGTTTATTAATAAGTCTAGTTCATTTAAATTCTTGTTCTTTTTCCCCCTCGGTAAGTAAATTTTAAGGTTGGACTAGGATAGTTAGAAACAGCAGATGCAATATTAAATCTATTGCATTTAAATATCGTTTAACGCCCTACAATTGAGACTTTCCAGAGACAAAAAAACATAAATTAACATTAGGGAAGTCAAAAATGTGTAAAATCTATGATATTAACTAAAAGGAGGAAATGTGAAGAACGGTATGAAAAAAAATGTATTATTAGTAACTTCCTGTTTTTGTTAACCTTAGATTCTTAAGCAGCAAAGGACTATTGAAATGGTATTTTTAAATTTCCATGTTATACTTGAAAATTCCATTTAGTTCTATTGAAACCAATTATTTTTTTAGTAATTTGTTATCTATTTTGTATTTTTGTATTGTATTTTTAGTAATATTTTATCCTGAGGAGGATGATGATTTTGCTCATGACACTACAATTCATGGCAACTCAGTTTAATAAAAAAGTGCAGACAAATGTGAAACCAAAAAATTTTTTGTCACGTTTTCATACAATCCTTAAAGAATTTAAAATAAGCTCTCGAAAGCTACTAAAAATAGCTAAACATACATGGGGAATATACATATCATCTGGCATGGGCTTGACTAGTTATGGGAAACACCCTGTATATGAGCCACTTATTTCAATAACTTGTTGCCATCTTGTAGTCAGCTGCATGATGCCTCTGCTGTAGCAGATTTTCTTCTGATTTAAAAACTGCGTTAAGTAGTTATAACAGTCCTCTCTTGATGTCAACCTTACACTACCTAAATAATTTTTAAAAGACCGTAACAAGGGGAAATCTGACTGTGCAAATTCAAGGCATATGGTGTAGGGTTGTATGGTGGATGCATTAACACTTCCTATCCAAATTCTCTTAATTTTTGCATAATGGCTAAGAGTGTATGGTCTGGAATTTTCATAATGTTGCTCAAATCTGGGCGCTAATAACTAGACTAAGGACTAAAATAACTAAGAGAAAGAAAAACTAGGCTGGGCCTTAAGGTGCTTATTAAGTTCGTTTAAAACCCGGTATTACTAGCTTATACAGGGTGGATTTTTGTATCGCTTCTGGAAGTAAGCCTAATACCTTAAATAACGGATATGGTAAGATTTACTATAAGAAAACATTCCTTTATTTTTAAGAGGGAAACTGATTGCAAGGAAAACACCTTTTATTTTAAAACCTTTTATGCCATCAATCGATATCAATCATTTCTCTAACAAACCTTAGATTAAATGAAATTTAAAGAAATATGTATAATTAAAGTAAAGTACTTTTTACATAGCAGCCACAATTCTTTGTTCACTCATTTAGGACTTATCTTTAATTAAATTAAAACAGCGGAAGGTAGATGACGTAGTTGAGTTATGGATCACAAGATATTATGAAACTTTAGATGAATGTACTGAGAAAGAGAAATAATGATGCAATGACGTGGTCCGCAAGCAAGGCGGATGGCGTTTCGTATCACATCGGATTTTTTCGCGTAGTGACAGTCGGATTGCAACTAAGTTAGATCAGGCGGAAGGGACAAGATTTACGAAGTGCGCGCTTCAGGAGCTTGTCACCTATAAACTGCTTTTTTACTTTAATCAAAGGGGCCATGTTTAGTGAAATTGTTTTTGTCAAGAGGTAAAATTAGAAATGAAAACCTTTGCATTGTTCCTACCTGAAGGAGAAGTTGCCTTAGTGGCCATCTAGTTTCCATCTGATAAAATTGCACCAATGTTGTTACATAAGCATAGCGGTGGCTGCTTAAAACATGTTGTGATATGTTGACATCTGCATTTGACTGAAAAATATAACAAAATAAAAAAAAACTCTAAGTATCTGTTTTTAGCATATATTATTAGTAAGAATAAGAAACCACTTAAACAAATAAAAATTAAGCTTAAAAACTAAAGAGTACACTACTAAATAGTATGATACAAGATAACTTACATATGTTTAGATTAAAACCATGATAAGATGCTTTTATACAACACCAAAAATTTTTTATACAACAGTATCTACTAAACAAGTTTTAAGGCAAGGTGTCATTAGACCATGGCTATTCTATAAACATCAATGTGTCTATGTATTAAATTACTGTGTATGCCTATGTAAGTTGTCAGTTTCTATACTTTGATTCTATAGTTAAAATAACAATTACAGTTATTCTTATATGAATCATCATAGACATAATTTTTTTTCATTCATTGTTATTTAAAGTTGACATGTCAACATTTTCCTTGTTATATCACAGTATAATAATTTTCAGAATGTACATATCCTCAATTGATATGTATAGATGCAAAGGTAAACTGATGTATTAAAATGAAAAACTACTAATGTTTAAAAAGTGTATCGAAAATTCTGTTACTTAAGGTGGTTCGATTTCTATACAAAAAACAATCGGTATTCACTGATACAGGATATAGAATAAAGCTTTAATTATAACTTCTACAAACTATTTTGTAGTTGAATTTGTCGCGTTATGAATAAAAAACGATGTCGAAAAGAATGGAGTTTTATCATTGAAGGAAAATAACAATTACTACTACCAAGTAAAACATAATATTATCACACTTATTTTGTTAACTTTTATTTTATTTTAGTAAAGCCAGCAAACAGCAAGCCATCTGATGTTAAAAAACAATCCAGGCCAACATATATCTCTATGTATGTATGCTAATCAAAGGTGAAATTATTGAAATGAAATGAAATTATTAATAATGCATTAGTGTCCCAAGATTTATTTATTTCATTCCACCCATAGGTGCATTGGCATGGCTATATTATAGATATAATATAGTAAATCCGGGCTATGAACAACATGCTAAATTGTAATATATTGTTTGTATTCTACCAGGTACTAATAATGGTTTTCTTTTAGGTTCAGGGGCAACTAAGGATTACAAGAATGATAAAATGTTATTTCATTGGTTTTGTGAATTCAACTACGCCAAAACTGTAATTGAAGTACAAAGAAACGAACCATTTATTGAGAAAACGATCCATAAATTGGTTTACTTTTATAAAAACTCCATAGTGCCAGAAATAATACTGAGGCGAATACAAAAGGGAGCTAAATGTATTGATCTGAAATAAGTGCATAAAATAATAAGCCATTCGACCTATTGTGTATTTCTTGATTTTTATTATTGACTAGACTTCTTATCTCAAAAATCCTACTTCCTACATAAACAAATATACAAACATTTTCTGCTGCATATTTTTTTAGACTTACACCTAATTTATTTATTACAATATAAATAAAGTCCCCAGACAATCACACTGCCTTGCCTACTGGGCCCCAAGACTTGTGTTACCAAGTAGCAAACTAGGGGGGAGGGCACCTAGAATTTACATATAGGTATAAAATCCAAGACCTGGTTGTTTTTTTGTTTTTTATTAATTCTTTTTCCGTGCGAGGATCGAAACCGCGACCTCACGATCTTACGGCTAAGACTTTAGGCACTGCGTCACGGATGTTGTCAACATCTCAGTGTAATCCAATAAAAGAAAAATTATTTGGTACCCCTTCCATCACAGATGTTGCGTTGGAAAGGGACCCATAACTCCAAGAACATCGTGTTTTGACGGCCTCCATAGTGCAGTGGCTAACTCACCAAGCTGTTGATCGGTCCTGAGTTGAGAGGAGAAGAGGTCCTGGTTTGATTGTCACACAGACCACAAAAATTGTTCCGGTTCTAGTTATGTATGTTAATAAGTACCTCCTAGTTGGCTATACATATGATAATCCATAACACAAACCTTGGCTTTCTTAGGCGCCATGGATTACTACTTTGGGGATATTATAACAATACCATACCAATAAATAAAAATTTTAGAGAACACCAGAATTTCCCTGAATCCTTTTTATAATCTGGTAAAAATATAGCTATATTATAGGTAGGTAGGTATTACAACAACTCGTGTAAAGTAATTTTTGGCAATTCTGTATTTACATAAAGATGTCGCGAAACATCTTTAAAGTAAAAAATTTAAAAGCTGATTTCACAAATAAATAAAAGCCTGAAATTTGTGGAACTACCGCCATCTGGCGGGACTTTAGCATCTTGTAGGCTCATCGAACCACCTTAAATAAATTACTCAGTACATGGTATCAAAAAAATTATTCCATGTTGCAAACTCATGCTTGTCTTTACTTGAGAAGACTTACCATAACAGAAATAAGCTCCAACAATTGCGTCTGAATGTCATGAGCATCATCATGCAACGCCCATCCACGCTGTTGAGCATCGTTTGCCGCCTTCGACAACGCATTCAGAGCTGTCATCATTCTGAGGGCATCCGGGGCGGCATCAATGGCATTCTTGGGGCAAGTCATGTTACTGTTTGCTTCACGGAGTAAAGCATCAATTATAGACCTGGCTGCTCCCTCTGGTAGGAATTCCTGTGGACGGTACATATGTCTTTGTTTGGGTTGCATAAGTGTTGAACACTTCATCTATTACTAGAGATCCCGATGTAGGTTCAGTCTTCTGGTCTGTTGGGAATTTCGGGATAAAACAAACCATATGTTACATCATAACAAATGATATCTTTTAATAACTCTTTCAAATATTGAAAGAGTTATTAAAATTGTTTAAGACATTTCTGAATTACTGACAAAGCTGTCCCCTTCATAATAACAGTATTAAAATGGGCTGAGTTATTTTCAAAACATCAGGAATATGTCAAAAACTATTTCAAAATTCACTCTTATTTGCACTAAATACATAAATAAATGTGTCATATTTGTTTATGATATGAAAAATAAAATAACTTAATGACCTAAGTCACAGATCACTGTTACTGTTTTGAATATTAATGTCACATTTTTATAGTAATAATAGAAAACTCTGAAAAAAAAAATTTTTCAGAATTCCAAGAAACAAAAGATCTGCATATTTTCTTGAAGTGTTTGTATTTTTAATATTTCGATATATTTCCATATTTAATCGAGACCCAAAACCTGCATCTATAAATATAGCATACAGTTGGCATGCTTATATGATTGAAATATAATTACCACAAAAAAGAACTTTTAATTTATGTTACTTAAAAGTCATGTTTTAGTTATACCATTAATTGTATTTTAATTGTAATTGTATTTGTATTTTGCACTTCGATTTTAGTTTTCATTAAAAAATAATAAAATTGACATGTAATTCAAAAAAATATCCATATGTTTCATGAGTTAAGTACAGTTTGTTTGCGATTACAGCTCCAAATAAGATTTTATAAGCTGGTCCTAGTCCACTTAATATATCCATATTAATTTGTACATTAATTACAATAAGTTCATACCTACCATAAAAAATTACATTTACCTAAACTACCTACTACTACTACTAAAGTGTCCTGAAAACATTCCTGAAGCAGCTAGTTACGAATTTTTATTTTCAAATTACATGGTAAGGTTTTGGTTTCACTCGGTAGATGATTTTATATTACATCGTATATAGGGCGTGTCCCAGAAATGACACTTTTGTGAAAGTGGCAATATCTCGAAAACCAGAAAACTTTTACTAGAAGCAGGTTGGTGTTATCTGATAGGCCTAAAGTCCATCTACCTCCAGTGTCACCCTTACATGTCATTTCCGGGACACCCTGTATAGACATAAAATAAAAAAAATTATAACATATTTCAGTCAATATATTTAGTATGCGAAGTTTGTTGGGAAACCTTGTGTTGACTGCACAATAATCTATTTGTGTTTTATACATTTTCTTTTACTAACACTTGTTTCATAAATGTACACACAAGGTAGAGAAAGCACTTTTATCGATTTCAAATAGGTATACATGTTAGCAATAGCTCAAATACATGGTTTTTGAGTGATGAGAAGCACAGTGACAGAGTGGCACCAACGCCGTAAAAGAGCCCAATGATTCGGCTAACTATTTTAGAACTAAAACTCATTGCCTTTGCTTTCCTAGATATAGATTTAGTAAAATGGTAGTAACATGATTTCAGCACAAATTTTGTAAATGTATGGAATGGAAATACATGCATTTGCAGCTGCTGTCTCAAATTCTAAATGCACTATTTGTGGGTTCTCGGAATGACTGGCATTTGATCATTTGAAATAAATCTGAATTTTACTCCTGATTTTTGAGTGTTATCAAGGCATATAGGTACTTTGTGGAATAACTTGGATTTCGTGAGCCAATTTGGAAATATTTCCATGTATGCAATGAAGCTGTGTACATGGACCTGGATCCTCTGAAATTTACCATCAATGTAAAATTCGTCAATTCCATTAAAAGCTTTCTATTAGCTTCTGAACAAAAAATGGCTAAGCATATGAGTCTTAGTAAAACATTAATCAGCAAAAATAAAGTCCAAATGAAGAAGTTCAATGAAAGTATTGTAAATTGATCCCTTATTAAAATTAGTGTGTCTGCGAGAGATAAGTTTTCCCAGTGGTCACAGTACTGGGACAAACCAGTGGTTCTATGAGAAAACAGCACATAAATCCTGGATAACCAGGATAAAATATTGGGTACATAACTCTTTGATATTGTTAAAACAGTTCAGTAGTTTAGATTTTACCACTTACATATAAAAAACAAATAGCTTCTTTCTCTTTTTACTGTCATAACAACCCAATTTAGACGAGGGATTGTTCTGTATGATTAATTTTATGAAAATCAAAAACAATTTTTTTAGAAATTGTATGAAAGGCTTAAGTCCATAGTGTTTGAGCCGTCGGCCGATGATGTTTCAGCATATAATACCGTCATGATTATTTTTAATAGATTGACTTTATAGTCATAAACCATATTTAAAAGGTTATTGAACTAACTTTTTTGTTTTTGGTATTTAAATTAAATAATGAAGTCAAAGGAAATCTTACGTACAACACTAGAGTCACGTGTCCAAAATCTTAATTAGAATATAGAAAGAAGACACATTTATACATAAGACTAACCTAAAGGCTTTTAAAGGAAGAGGTCAGTACCCGCGACAAGTCGAGGAGGTCTCAAAATGCGAGAAACTGACGCTACTGAGCCACATTATCTCTCGACCCGCAACGAGTGTTTGTCGCGCTTAGACTTCACACAAGGAAAATCAAAAAGTAAATAACATGGGAAGTAAAAAACTAAAAAAAAAGGAAAACCGAAAGAGCACATCCACTTGTTGCAAAATAACAGAGCGAATATATTATATTGGATTGACGTATTTGAATTTTGAAGTTTGGTGGTAGGGATCCCGAACTAAAAAAAAATAAAACTCACAAAAAGTTTTAGTTGCAATCGAAATAATGCTTTGCAAGATTATACAATTAACATAATTAATTTTGTAATATTTTTTTGATTTTATTTATTTAGTTTTAAATGTATACTTTATGTTTACTTTACTGTTTATGAAACATACTTTACTTTGTATTTAGAATAGGCCACCAGCAAAACTTCTTTTGCATTGAATCGGTAACCCCAACGTTGCACAGCTATTGTATGGAGACTCCTCAGGTTTTGTTTCTTATTAATTTAGATAATTTTATTGGAAAATATTTTAGTTCTGATACTTTTTTTAATAATCATTTACATAAATGATACGAATTATCGTGCATTCCATTCGTCCATTAAGTGCTGAAACATAAAGCTTACTGACGGCCTAAAATGGACTTAACCCTTTACACTTTTTTTGTCAATTAGATTAATTTTGGTACTGTAAAGTATTGTCTGACTGAAATATTTTACAATAGTATAGTAAGATTTGATAATTGCCATAATCATTTTAATTTTTTGGTAGTATGAATTGTTTTATACAGGTGAAACCTTACACAGATTTGCTTTCATCTGAGCCTTGTTCTTTTATAATAAGATTAAACACTTTAATTAATTGTGTCATTAATAAATCCTTACAGTGGAATGACTATTTATTTATAGATTTCACTAAGTCCAGTATATTATGTGATTCAAACAGGGAGTCTTTGAATACATCTCACAGCTGAGAAGTATTTACATTTTAATTAGAAACCAATATTGTTACAATTTAGACAATTTTAAGTAATAATTATAGGTTACATTACCCTTAGAGAGATGAGTACAGTTTCAACAGCTACTTTCGACATCTCATGACTAAGTTGAGTTTCTTTCCTGACTGACTGGACAATTTCATATATTGCATTGGGTTTGATGCTTTCACTACTGTCTTGACTGTCATCTTGGTTATCAGTGTCGGAAGATTGCTGGTTTGATGCTGATTTTGTTACTGACTTTTTGTGATCCTTTTCTAGGTCTACAATGCGAGACATGAAATTAAATTTAAATTAGTTTTTTTTAAATATATTTCACTGCTTATTAAAAATATGATTTTTAAACTACCTTTAGATAGACTGCTGTTCGCAGATTTAGGTGGTGACTGAGAAGAATCCCTTTCCTCTGAAAACTGTTGTTGTGAAATAACTGGTCTAAAATCAAATGAAGGAGACACACCATTTGGTGGTGTATGGTCATCTAATCTTGCAGGAGGTTTGGGAGCAGGAGCTTTTTTAGTTTGAGGCTTAATATGTAGCTGAATTTGCCTCTTTTTTTCATTTAGTCTAACTAAAGTCTCCTTTTTTTGATTACAGCTGTTATTATCATTCAAATTCTTAATGCAGTCATTCACGAAAGCCAAGAAGAATTCTGGTTCTACCTGTTAAACAATTTTTAATTAGATTGGCCGCTAATACAGATATAATAGCATTTAAATTGGTATTAGAGAAATATTACCTTGACAGAAGCGACGTAATTGGACGGTACAAATCCAACTTGACCTTTTTTATTCACAACATGCCACCAATTCCTGTGCTTTGCGTTGCTTTGCTGAAGATAAAAAAATTCACCTTCTGTAAAACTCAACGTTTTCGCCAATGTAGCTTCAAAATCATACAGAGCTTTAAGCATGTTAAGATCATCTGCAACAAGATAAATAGTAAATTGTTACAAAAATAATAAGATAGGTACACAATATTATTATTCATAAACTTACCTGGACTTGCAGGGCTGTCTCCCATAGTGCAATGTAAAGAACACGTAATATTTTCGATAAATTAAAAACAACAGTATAATTCAAATGCTCTCTTAATCGCCCAAATTTTTGATGAAAACTTATTTTTGTGCAATAAACTAAACAACACTACTTTAAAACACACCTATCGATCGTTTGAATTGAATTCCGTAATTGATATTGACTTGACTGACACTAGCTAGTATGACAGCGGGATAAAATATTTAACGTGTATGTGAGCTGAGGATGTAAGCCATACTGACTAGTACGATTTTTCAATAACAGCCTATATAGTTGAGTTATTTGGTTCTGAAAAAGGGGTTACCCGGAAAGTTTTCCGGGAGTTTTGAATATGAGTAATTCTATGGATTACGATGTACTGTTCCAAATTTCAACTTTGCCACATCGTATCTTTGCAGTTTGCACTGCCTTAATGGAAAAATGGTGCCTGAAAGCAGTTTTTTGACAATATCTCCTTTCTGAATCATTGCATAATAAAAATATCTTAGACAAAATGAAACAAGAGATTTCCTACAATTTATGTAATAACTTTATTCTTTTTCGTAAAATCAATACATTTAATGCAATACAGAGTATTGATTTCGTGAAAAAAGTATTAATACATAAAAAAATATTCTTTAGTTTTATTTCGTTCTCGAGTTTATGTTGCGAAAAGATTCAGAAGCGATATTGCCAAAAACCTGCTTTTTGGCGTCATTTATCCATTATGGCGGCACGACCGGGAAAGACACGAGATGGCAAAGTTGTAATTTGGAACAGTACATCGTAATCAATAAAATTACTCATTTTGAAAGCGCAAAATCTATATTTAAATTCAAATAATTCAAATTCAAATATTTATTTTTCAACATTGACAAGTTCTTGTTCTTATTAACGTTAAAATGAGAATAACTTTACCACCAGTTTGTAAAAACATGTAAATATAATATCATCATTGTCATAATAAAAAGGAAATTATATTTACGACAGACCAGGCTGTATAGCGTAGTTCCCTTGCCTTTCTTATAAGATACCAAAACAATTTTAACTAAAAATGCTAGCCATTAGCTTAAGAACTTAGTTGCTGTTAAGTAACTTTTATTACTTTTATAACTTTTTGTAAAAACTTAGTTGCTGTTTAGTGCTTTTTTTAAAAATTCAACTATAGTTGCATGTCAATGATGAAATTAAAAGTTCGTTCTTGGGTTTTTATTAAAATCATAGGAAGTAATAACTTTTTTTCTGGGCTATTTTGGTAGTGGGTAATTACTGAACCCAAACTGTCATTGGCCACCTCCAGTTTATTGATAGCTAGTTACTGTCCGAGCGATAGCCAATAATTGGTCGAGAATTATTGCTTACACCACGTGTTATTGTGTTGAAATGTTTTCATTATTTCGCTTCATTAACACATATTGACACAGAAGGAAACGACAGAAAATACGTGGTGTGGTAACTCCACCATCTAAAAAGATAACTATTTTAAGTAACATCGAAATTAAGCTTAGTTAATCTATCTGTGAAGTTTGTTATTACAACGTGATAATAAAATTTACTTGCAGCAGATACGTGTTCAAAAGTCATGTATCATTGCTTAAAGTGCTGCAAAGTGATGTTATCATTGCTTAATCATAGTTTGAATCTAGTGATTCTAACTCATAATAACAAATTAATTATTTCATGCAATATCTATATTTGTATAATTCGGCAACACTATTAGATTTGAGCTTAACGTCTTCTTTTTAATGTCTATTAATGTTTAAATGTATTAAAGCTGTAATTCATCATTTTAAGGTTCCCATAAATATGTCCCATATTTCGGTATGTTAAGGTTCTTCAAACTTTAAGGTTTTTTTAACATATAACTAAATATGATATCGGTTTAAAAGCTCTTGTGTGGTGAATATTGGTGTTATGGGAGGGAGACTTGCCGACATTAAGTAACATAGTAAATTTTTTAAATAAATTGTACCCGTGAAGTTTCTTGCCAGTTCTTCTTCACTAAGGTTTTTCCGAACTAATGCATCATGCTTTATGTAACGTCAATAATATAAAAATTTTTATAAATTATTTTGTAGACCTCATGTTTGAAGCTTATTTCGTGATAAAATTTTGCTCCGCTTCTAAAATCTTGATCTTGTGGCCCCTATTTCGTGACAGTTTTTTTACAATAAATTATGATTAATTTATTAATTAAAATCATTAATATGTATCGGATTTGGGTAATGGGACGTGGGAACAATATAATCATATATTGAAAACAAAAAAAACTTTGAGTGCAGGATTCAGTTAAATGACAATAAATAAACCAGCTATAACTTACAAACTAACAAGTTATTTGTAAGCACAAATTAAAAAGACTGACGTTCGGCTAAGAGCTGCATAACTTTTGAACAGCTGAACCGATTTTCGTCAAACATAGCTATGAATACTCACGATTTACTCAGCTTTCAAACGAAAAAACCTGCATAAAATAAGAACATCCTCAGTATTTTTAAACGTAAATCTTCTTCTTTCTTTCGTTTCTTCTAGAAGTTTCTTAAAAGCTAATGTTTTCCTTTTTAGGTTTTCTTTTCTTTCTTTTTCTGTTCTTTGTGTCTTTGTGTCATGTCTTTCTGGGTCATTCCTAAAATAGAAAATTTCTTAAAAAGATGTAGATTGTGCATCTAATAATAGAGGTCATTTCTAACATTTGCTGTTGAATAAAAAAATCTAATTTTACCAACTTTTATTTAATTCTTCCTTTATTTTTTATTATGTTAAAAATTAATTCAACACCTACAAAATAGCTTTGTGGAACCTACCACCGTGGTGTGCCGCACTACGACACTATTTAAATTATCACCCGTCTTTGAAACATTAACCGACTTTTGTTCAAGAAACGCAAATATTGCTTATCACCTGAACACTTTTTGAGTAGGCAATTCTCGGAATAATTAAATATCGACACTTTTCAAGCCATTTCTTTTCTTGCCATGCTCGGATTTAGATAGTGCTGCATAGTAATAAAAAATGGCCAATGACATATTAGACAGGTTATCTGCTCTCAATAATGGCAACGCAAATGCAAGGCATTTGCCGCTATTTGACTTAGTCTTGTGCCACGTCTAAACGTCAAACAAAACGAATTCCCTATTCTGTGTTTTTAATATCGCACAATGCCTTCTTGTGTGTTTAGACAGTGTACTAATTACACTATTACTGTTAAAGAAAGAATAAACGGTTCTTTTTATGCGTAAATACTATTTTTATATACTATATTATTTATTATTTTATTTTGCTATTTAAAATGAAGTTTTAAAATTGACATTTCAACAAACTCAAAGAGCGAGATGTAATATGGTTTTGTATGTGGGAGCAAAACAGACCACACTAAGTGCTGTGACAATTTACGTACTACGTCACGTACGCTTGCGTTCAATTAGTGCGAAGCAACGTCACGAAGTACATAGGTATCTTTTTTCTTATTTCTGTATTATTATTTCCTTCTCCCACAAATTATATTACTCTATATATCGGGTAGGTATGTATCTACAGTTACGTTGACGCCGTTTTTTTGTGCGGTAATGTTTGCGTATGACTCCTCTATATGTAATATGTCATTGAAAATGGCTGCTTTTACACTCAAGTATGTTTTTGTACATGTTTCCCTGTTGCTAGTCAAACGAAATTTTTTGACATTATTTTTCATTAACACTCGTAGTTTTTAAGATAGGTTTTGGAAAAAAATGTTTAATGATTTTTTTTCTAAGACCTTTGAAAGTTGAACTTCACATTTCACATTAAAAAAAATCAATAGTTTCAATTTTATTTCCATTTATAAAAAGCAACGTTCATCGGCGGTTAGATGATACAAAAGGCCTACTATTAAGCTATCTCAAGGCAAAAATTCTTGTAGACCTAAAAGTTGGGTTGTATTTTCAAGTTTTCTCCGAAAATCTGTTTTTTTCGAAAAATACACTAAATCCTAAATATCACAATAACAAATAAATATTGCTGAACATACATGGGGTTAAATTGGTAGGTATTGAGGTCCCCCACCCCTCAGAGTCCGTTGATCCACCCCGCCAGTTACATCGTGTATAAAAAAAATAGAATGATAGATAATTATAAATAATTAGATAATCTGTAATAAACTTAAATCGGTTAAAAGGCTTAACCGTAAAAATACAATTTATTTACAAAAATATAAAGCCTGTCTTCCCTATATCAAAAATTATATCTGACAAAGTTAGTACTGATTATTAAGAAAATTTTGTTTGTTGCAAACAAAACTTATGAATATAATTTATTTTATTATTTTAATGAGGCTTGTGTTTAAATTGAGGATACGATTTGATTCTATTTATGATGTACATGAACAGCTCACTATAACATCTAAATGTTTATATAGGTACATTAAACTTTTGTGCCATAACTATTCGTAGAATATAAAGTGTGCATTCCGAATGCAGCTCACAGCGCTCTCAGCGCTATGACTGAAATGAAATGAAATATTTATTTTTCAACATTGTCAATTACTTGTTCCTATTGATGTCAAATAAAACATGACTCTACCACCAGTTCGAAAAAACCTTCGTGAAGAAGAACTGGCAAGAAACTTCACGAGTTTTTTTTTCAAAATAAATTTACAGAGTCTCTTTATGTCTATACAAAGTTATTCTTATCTGCATCCGTTAGCTCGGCAAGTCTCCCTCCCTCCAAGTATCCAAATGACGAACACCCTCAAACGGCACCCGTTCACGAGTTAACGCGGGATCCAGCCACCACCCTCCTCAACCATATTAGAGGGGTGGTTAGAGGGGAGGAGTGAGCGACCATAAGAAGACGCTTCCATAACCGTTACTCATAACCGTTCGTTTTAGCGCACCAAAAGTAAAATTTGTGCTATTTGAGTCGGAACGGTAAATAGCGCGCTATAATTCTAATTGTACCAAATTTAAAGTTATATTTTCATTAAGATCTTCGACCCTGATTGTGGACAGGAGCCATTCTGTATATATTATTATTATTACTTTAATTAATTAAATCATCAACAAAGAAACATCCTGAGTCAGTTTGGACAGAGCATGTTCCGAGTCTTGGGGATTGTGGGCGGGAAGATGGCGGCGTTTATGACGTCAATGATGACATATCTATATCTGTCGTGAACTCGATCACAGTCATTCGGAAAGGGGTATATTAGCGCTCTGAGCGACATAATCGGCATTCAGAACGTACCAAAAGAGTACCAAGTTAAGTTTTTTTCTAACATTTTCATACATTTAATTTATGCAGTCCATACTTGGCTTAATAACGAAAATTGCACTAAAATAGAGCTTCCAATACCGGGATTCTGGTATCAGTCAATACCGGGATCCCGGACTTGTTTTAGACTTTTTCAATACCGGTATTGAAATGTCCAATACCGGAATCCCGGTATTAATGATTGTTTTTTATTTTTAGTACAAAACACATAGTAATAAACTATCACTGCGCATGTAACGGGAGTTTATGATATTACTGGAGGTGGCCGAGAAATCTATCTAGATATGGCTTATAATTATTTGTTTTGTACTCCGCCAACAAGTGTAGAGGCGGAGAGAGCGTTTTCCTCGGTCATATATTTATGTAATTGATTATGGAGCTCGCTCTCTGATAAAAGCCTATATGCTCATCTTTCCTTTCACAAACACAATTTCAGGAAGAAAAAGTCTTTAAACAGCAGAGCCAATAATATCGTGCGTGATGTGACTGTAAAATTGTGATTGATGTCTTTAATCATTTTATTTTTAGATTCTTTGTATGTGTTAACCATAGTAAATGGGTATAGAAATTATAATTGTTATTTAATTTCCAAGAATATTTTTGCTGTCCAGTTCTGTGTTGATTATGTTAAAGTTGTTATTATCTTTCTGAGACTGACAAAAAAACATACGGTATTAATACCGGTATTGAAAAATTCCGGTATTCGAAAGCCCTTTTGGTGGCCAAAATCGTTCACGTGGTATGATGTGTATATATAATAATAATATGTTCACATAATCATACGTTTTATTTCTAATACTTTTAGTCATTAATATGAATAAAACAAATTTTATGCAATATCAGACATACAGAAGTAAAGCTGTATGTCTGATAACATCTGATGATGATGTAATTCGGTTAACATCTCGAGGCACGGAAATAAAGCAGGAATAGTACTAAGTTTTTAGGAATAACTCTAGATAAGTATTGTAACTGGAAACCACATATAAGTAATTTATGTAAAAAACGAAATAGTTTTGTTTTCGTCATAGGTAGATTATCAAGAACTGTAATTCAACAAGCAGCCAAATTAGCTTATCATGGTTATGTTTCATCTATGGTATAATTTTATGGGGAAATTCTGTAGACTTCTAGAAAGTATTTTTGTGACAGAAGAAATGTGTTAGAGCACTTTGTAGAGCAGATTTCAGAGATCCGCGCAGGCCTCTTTTTGCTGTTTCAAAGTTATTCACTTTGCCGAGTTTTACATATTCGAAATGTTATTGTTTGTAAAATAACATAAGGAATATTTTAAGGAACTAGGTAATGTCATGGTTTTAAGAACTAGAAATAAAGATAATTTTCTAGGCGGCATATACAGTTTTTTACTCAAAATAACATTATTTAGTAGAAATGTTTATTGTATGGCTATCGATATATATAATAATTTAAATATAATTATAAACTAAATTATAAAAACTAAAATTTTTGTGACTATAAATGAAAAATATATGACTTATAGATACAAAAATGTAACTACACAATTGATGAATATTTTAAAGACACTGAATTGTAATTGAATGAATGTATGAGTTTAGGAATCATAATGTTTTGTAATATTTTTATAATTTTAAATATTAATATTTGTGAATACTATTTTGATATTATTTAATAGGTTTTTAGATAGTAAATCATTTTGTAATTAACTTCTTATAAATGTTTGCACGCTGTTTAGCAGTAAAAAATGTAGAACTGTCAATTTTAATTAAGAACTATTTGTACACATTTTTTTGCAAATAAATTCATTTGATTGGATTTGATTTGATTGATGATATGAGCTATCTTCCTTTTAATTTGTGCTGAAGCAAACGAGTTTTTAAGTAATCTTTGCTACTCATATGTTGTGCTCAATGTGGTGTTATATATTTTCATTAATCTATTTGGCATTGACATTTGTTCCGATGTTGCTCAGGCGAGCTGCAGTTATTTGACGTCTCTTTTCAATGAATTCTTTTTGTATCCTTAATTTTATCATAGTTTTCAAACTAAACCTAACTTTTAATTAAAATTAATTCATAAAAGAAAATGTGTGTTTATCTGGAAAAAACGCCTATTTAAAAAACCCTTAGTGATGTATAATGTAAACTTCTTCAGTAGTTTAAGACGTGCCTTATAAACATTTCTTACATTGTAATTTTTATTATTATTTTTAATTCGTCGGCAAATGAGGACGTAATCAACCTGATGTGCATTTACTAAGGGCTCCTAAATATAGAATTTGCTTAGCTAATCTATAGTTTATCTATACTTTGTCAAAGTCTTAAATTTGCTAAGCATAATCTGTAATCAGCAGCGCCATAACTAACCATTTTTATTTCTAAGGAAAGTTTCAGCCAAGAGTCGGGCAATTCGGAATTGTATCGTCCATTGTAGTCAGTCCTAAAATAGGAAAAACACGTTCAATGCAGGAAATCTATTCTTCTGTAACTTTTGTACTTTGACAAAGAAGTGGAAAGTTGCAGGTTCTGTGCAAGAAATCGTAAGACTGAACATTGTATTGAACGGTATTCATAGGTGTAGACTTTGGTCGGTGAAGCTGTTTAGGTTTTTACTTATTCAGAATATTTAATATTATGCAGTTTAACTTGTCAAGATTTCAGTAGGTAGAAATCCAAGACAAGGCTTAATTAACTTGATGTGAAAATTAAACACTTGTTTCACGTGTAGATGTGTCGTTGGCTCATGCTGGAACATCAAGGACATCATTGCAGTGGGTAGATACTCGCACCATTATCTATTATACGTTAGCAAATTATTTAATAGTACAAATTTTTAAATCTTTTGCAGACTTATTTAATATACCTACCTATGTAAACTTAACAGTATTATATATTAATAGCTTTTATTAACCAGCCGTAATAAAATTATAGTTCAATTTACTGAAAGAAAACAAAAACTCACGAATTTGAGAAAAAAGTACCTCAAATAACCTCAAAAAATCTAAAGTTTTTAGGAAATTTACAAGGACGTATAATATCATAATTTAAAAACTTTTGCCTATTAAACCAGTGTATTCCTGTGATGTTGAAACAAAAGGCACACCAACTTGTGAATGTACCTATTTATTTTCATTTCATTTGCTTTAGAGTTGTAAAGTTAGGAATTAATAATGTCTTCATGAAACGGGAACGTTACTTATAGAGTCGCTTCGCTAAATTAACGAGTCAAACTTTTTTCAACGTCAATAAGGAGAAGTGATTGTCAACGTTGCGAAATAAATATTGGAAATTGAATTTGAATTTTAACATACCAACTGTACGTATCTATGACCTTAAAGTTATAAAAGCCGAGCTTGTGTTAAAGATGGGCAAAAATCCAGAGTTAACGTATATTTACGTGGTCTGCTCCAAAAATAGTTAGAGAAATTAAAAGTAGTGAAAATATGAAAAAAGTTTATTTACATTTCTTCAAAATATTTATATAATATAATAAATTTCTTTAAACCCATTCGGGTGAACCAGCTTTCAAAACATGAAAAAAACATATCTTGAGGCAGGTTAAAAAATATCCGACAATATTCTTCAATAGCCTCATCTGCTTAATTAAATTTCGCCGACAAAATTTATTTTTATGGTGAGAAAACAAATTGCATGGAGCTAAATCTGGGCTCAAATTGGACAAGCCCGAAGCAGTCCACAGTTAGTTATGAATAGTCGATGGTTCTAGCAGCAGTGTGAGCGATGTAGTGGTATATACCACACATTTGCCGCCAGTATGGATTCGAATTTTGCCGCCCTACTGGCTGTTTAGTATTTTTTATATGTTTGAGTATTCAGTAGACTTTATAGTACTCAAATATTGTTAAATACTCAAGACTCATTTTCTCCGTGTGTATAATAATGTTTTACATACCTAAAAAAAAAAAATTCGGCATAAATTTGCCGCCCCTTAAAATTTAAGATTGACAACAACGTACTGAGTCCAGCTGATAAAAGATGATGAAACCAACCACAACACCGTCCATTCACAACTGAGGCGAATGAAATTTGTAATTGGAATTTGAAGTTTAGATATTGTATTCTCTGGTCATAATTTGTTTGACTAAGTCTCGGGCTTCGGTTTCGATATCCTAGACAGCCCACATTGTTACTCAAGTTTCCAATTTGTGGTTTCTATGCTGCAAGTCAAGCTGGATGCAGACAGTTGCTTAAGTGCTGTTTTATTCATGAAGCTTTTATGCTGAGGCTAGGAAATAACAATCTATTTATAAAATGATGAAGATATAATAAAATTTTAGAAAGTAAGCAAGAGTTCAAGTTTTACTGCAAAAATGTAATAATTCGTTGAATCGCATGTAGTTGTTTAGACCATAACTCGCCTAACATCACCCCTTAGTTGGGCGAGGCTTAAATCTCTGCGGTAGGACTATTATTATCAATGGACGACCGATTGGTGTAGTGGTAAGTAGCTTTGCCTCATACGCCGAAGGTCCCAGGTTCGAGTCCTGGCCGGGGCATGCATTTGTGTGATGAACACAGATGTTTGTTCTCGGGTCATGGTTGTTCGTATTTATATATGTATGTTTATTCTGGGATCCCCCCCAGTTCGCTGTATGGTCATCCATAACACAAGCTCTGCTTACTTTGGGGCCATACAGTTGGTGTGTTTGTCTGGGGATTTATTTATTATTAAGGCTGTCGTATGTAGTTAAAAAAACTACAAAACAGACTTATCTTGATACAATATCAGACCCTCGTCATATATACAACTAATCACTAAATGAATTTTTGCTCTCTATTAGAAGTTCTGAGATTGTAGTGCCCAAAGACATAATTAATCGTAGATGATTTGATTGTTATTTATTAATAATGCGTTGCCGACCGTAGGCCTAAGTCGGAACTGTCTTTGTTCCAGTAATTACACTGGCTGTCCCTTCCCTTTATCCGGATACATTAAATTATATATTACGAATGGAGCTAATATAACTTTACCTGAATGCTAGGAGGTTGAATGGCAACGTATCACAACGTTCGGTTGTTGGAAAATTGATTTTGGGTGGTAGGCATTCGTAGCCAACACTCTGATACCTAATTGTGTTTGCGTTCATTCCCACTCTTAATTATATAAGGTTTTTTTTAAAATTGAACCATCATGAAAAATAATTTATAAAAATGTCGAATCAGTTAACTAACACACTTCACATTTGATTCAAATGAAAATGTAATATAGTAAAAATTTATTCACTTTAAAAATTGTTATTAGCGTTTCGTTTTATTTTAATGGATCTAGCAATATCGGGTAATAATGATTTTCGTTAAGAATACAGTCTCACTGAGGATATGATTTTAAGAAGTGAACATTTTAGCACAACATTTTTTTGCTTTTCATGTCAACCTCGGTTTCTATATTTCGTTGCCATATCTACAAAAGTATGGTTAAAAATTTAACAAAATCTTTGAAACTCATATTTACGAAAATAAAAAAAAACCGCTCTCACAAAATATCTCAAAAAAATATTGACACGGTTTCAGTATTTAGACATTATTGTTTAAACGTGTACAGTTTTACAATGACAATAATTTGCGCGGACTGAGATGGTGCAACGCTGTATGAATAATTCATTGCCGGGTTCCTAAACGGACAAGAATGGCGGGAAAAATAAACCGCCATGATATTGCTCGTAGAGCTATGAATTTAAAAATGGAATTTGAAATTCTCTCGCTCAGTTTGCTATTTTTTTATTAATTGCACAACGCAGTGTGCTTGGATTGGCCGTCAATAATGTATTGAAAGTTTTTGAATAAAGTTCTGCCTTTAAAAAGAAGGTACATATCAATTTTCTATTATAGTTCCTAAATAAATATTAAAAAGTCTAGGTTAATTAAGCTTAGTGTACCTTACTGCTAATAAAGCATACTGTGTGTAGTTTTTTAAATAAATAAATATCATAAAATATATCCACAATTTTTAAGTTTTACTAAAATGTGTATTTTATTATTATAAATTATTTCAGTTTCAGTTCTTTACTAATGATAGAGGTACAGAGTGGCTCTTTTTTATGGTACTATAAAATGAGAAAGGCCATCACCACAGAGCAAGCATCAGGGGAAACACATTACATTTTATAACTTTAAACGTAATAATCTTTTATGTAATGAATTATAACCATAAAAGCACTCATTCTTTTACGCAGTAGACGGAGTTGCCTGTAATCCATGTGATGAAAAATGTATTATGTTCATGCGTCACGGGGGTAGTCCCAGTAAATAACGAAAGAACAAACTACAGTTTTAGGTAACTCCGTGATGCCTTTGCCTTTTTGCAATTTTCGCAAATAGATATTTAAGATCAATCAGCTATTTTAAATAGATAATTATATTGTACTTAAACAGTCGACTGTAGTTAGTTATAATTTATTGACGTTAAACTTAATAATTCACATCATATTTTGACACAGAATGATATGGATTGCATAATACTTACTGTATATAATTTGTAAATTTGATATTATATTGCGTCTTTACCAGCCATTTATTATTATTTATTATTATATTTATTATTATCATTGTCGTAATAGTTACAGTTGATTATTGAGCTATTGTGGTTCGATCGTACTGTTATAATGGAAAACGCAAATCACTTTAAAAAAAAAGGTTTTTATTACACAACTTATTAAAATAGAATTACACTTAAATGAAATTAGAATTGAAATAGAAAAATGTTTGATGTTGATACAGTGCAGGTATGATACAGACTGACTCAAAGTGAGTCCCTTAATCTAGAACTGCTTCGAGCTAGGATCCAGGGAGCTAAGTCGGCACTGCCGGCTTGCACTTTACTCTACATAGTACATATATAACAACTCCCTCCTTTCAAGGTAAGTTTTATAATAGTTGTTCTAATCTATTCTGAGACGGGGTTGCTCATTACTTTTATCTAATTCAACTTGCTCTTTAGCATCCCTTGGATTATTTACATTTTTTAAATAGTTCAACATTTCTTATACAAACAGTACATTAGTAAACTTATAATTATAACAAAAGAAATAATACTAATAATAGAAAAACTGATATGGCTATACAGATGTTCTTCAGGATTAGTAAGTTTGATATCTTTAACTATTTCATTTGATATTTGTTCATAGGATTTCAGTTGTTGTAAATTAATATTCCTTATTTTTGAAATAGGATACACATTTTTTAACTTATTGAAATTATCAAAGTTACAGCAACTATCGTTAACTATATTGTAATTAGGTTTTATAATCGGGATATATATTTCTGGATAAATTTTTGCAATAAATTTGATATTCTTGAAGAAAGCTATACAATCTTGTGGAATATCGAGGGTTCCTGTACCAGATATAGTGGTTTCAAATATAACATTATTTTTACACTCAACAGATAGTTTTGAGGGTTTTGATTGAACAAAAACCCATTTGTTATTATTCAGCTTATGCCAAATATCAATATCACCATAAATTACTTTGTGTTGACAAATATCTGGTAAAGTAGAAATAGCTTTTGTTATTATTTCTATCTCACAAGTTGGATTACTTACTACACTATGTATATCTATGATTTCACAAAGGTAAGTCTTAGGAATAATATTTTTACACGAATTAAGATCCTTCATAAAAGTAAAGTAAGTTTTATCTTTGTTATTGCTAGGAATTGGTGGAATGGAAGTAACATGGCATAAGAATTAGGGTTATCAGACTTATGTGGAATGGGCAAAGGAATAGTATTATAGAGATTGTATATTTCAGTAATTACAATACTACACTACACAATACAATACAATACTTACAATACAATACTATACTACAAATACTAACTTACCATTTAAATAATAGCAACTAGTGTATGTTACTCAATTCTAAGTTTAAGGGAAATCTCTATATTTAGGGATAACCTTAAGATTACTTATGATGTCATAATAAATTTCTTTAGGAGTTAGAATGGAAGGATGAAGTATATTGCTCTTGACATATAATATACTATTAAGAATATCTTCTAGTTTAAAAGCAAGTGTCAAGAGATGAGCTTGTAAAACATTTAGTACATAATTAAGTTTAATCTTGAAATTATCAGAGTTTATTAACTTAGTTATATTTTTAACAGACATTGATATCTCATCAACTATATTATTTAATTTTGCTTGGCTTATGTATATCTCATGAAGTGAATTATTAATATTTGAAATAACAGTTTGGGAAATTATTATTATATTGTTTTTGATTGTGTTAGCCAACACTTTATCATTGTCATAAAGGGCCTTTATAGCGCTGTTATAATTTTCAGCATCGTCCTCGTCTAATGTTCCGAAAATGTGTTTAAATACGACACCGACGCCTGAGAACCAGGCAGACCTTTTCTTTGGGTTATTTGAGACAATATGCGACATAGAATTGTAATCACGTAGTAAATCTTTGTAAAGTGATTCTAGGGGTTGTAACATATTTTGGCATAGAGAGTAATCAATATCTTCGTTTTGTCGGCATTGGCTTCGAATTAAATTAAATATGTCATTAACGTTTTCAATATATTCTTTAAACGAGGACACGTCTATGGGGATTACAATATGGAATTGATCGCTTATAATCCTAACACTACCAATAGGGTTGAAGAGCATACCAGGATTTTCAGTGATGTAATTGACGTATTGTTCGTCAGCAGTAGCCAAGACGTTAAACGCCGCAAACATTCTGCAACGGTAATTATTAGTAATGACTAACTTGTAGATAAGGTATATATATTTTAATTTGTAATAAACGATGTATAATAATAGAAATAACTATTCATGGACGTCATATGCTGGTTTCACTTCGTCATAGTGATGTTTTACATGACGTCGATTTATCAGAAGTGTTAAAGTGTTATTTCCATGAATTTTGACGATCTTGTATGGACTTTTCCGAAGTGGAGAGAGTGCTTTACGGAGTCTGACATGATTTTTAATATACACGTATTCGCCAACTTTATAAAGTACTGGTTTGGAGTGTTTGTCAAAGTAAGTCTTAGATCTTTCTTTGGACGCATTTATATTCTGGAATGCTTTTTCCCTAGATATTTTGAGACGGTGTTGGAGCATTTTTACATATTCAGGGTGAGTAGCATTATTTTCCTGGTTGAAAACAGAATCTGGTATGTGTGGTTTATGACCGAATATTAATTCATAGGGAGTGAATTGCGTGGTTGAATGGATAGTGGAATTGTATGTCAGCATTGCAGTGTACACATACTGTGTTTGTATTCTACTGGCTTAATTAATATTGTGAGCTTCTTTATCGTTCTGTTTTCGATATCGAGCTCTCGTTTGAAGAACTGACCACGAAAGTGATGCATACACCCGGCTAGTTATAATGTGGATTTGTGAATTGTCATATTCAATGTTCTTGCTTTTTTCTTGTATATTTATAAATGTATGTGTTTTCTTTTTGATTTGGGATTCTCCTTTATTGTTTGTGACATAAAACAAGCGCTTTATTACTTATATGTGATAGCATGTAAATGGTGTTAAGTTAACTATGTCTTCTGTAGTAAAACGGTATAATTATGTACACTGTTTGTTATCCAATGAAAATAAAATAAATAAAATAAAATTAAAATACTTATGCCAATTAGTTTGATTCTCGTTGACGTAGGATTTTAAGTATTCTTTGAGGGTTGAGTGGCTTCGTTCAAGTGCACCTTGAGTTTGGGGATGGTATGGTGAAGACCAAATTTGTTTAATTTTTAGGAACTGGCAGGTAATTTTGAACAGTTCTGCTGTAAAGTTAGTTCCTTGATCTGTTAAAATTGACTTGGGAATTCCGAACAATGATATGAAATGGACAAGACATTCGCAGGATTCTCCAGCAGTGGCATTTGCGTTTGGGTATGCAATAGAAAGTTTAGTAAGATCATCTTGAAGGGTGAGTATGAATTTAAGCTTTTGTAATCCTGCTTCTGGCAAGGGGCCGACGATATCAAGACTGATTCTATCGAATGGACGGCTAGATGTAGAAGTAATTTGCATTGGGGATCTATTGACTTTTCTTAGGGCCTTTCTAGTCTGGCATAATTTACAGTTCTTCACGAAAGAGTCTGTCTGTCCGCATGTTTTTCCAATAGTACCGTTCTTTTATTCGATTAAACATTCTGTTAGAACCTAAGTGCCCTGCTATTGGAATATCGTGATTTTCTTTGAGAATTTTTGTAATTTCTGTAGGAACTGGATAAATTACGGTATTGTGATGTATATTAACTGTCACGTTAGAATTATCGAATAAGTACATAATCATACCATATATTTTGACAAACGAATGTTGTTCAAAAGGATTTTTGAAGTCGGATATAGAGATTTTATTTATGTTGCCGCTGAGTAAAATATCTTCTCTCACTGAATTTATAGTTCTAAATAAATCGGGATAAGTGCAATTGTCAAAATAGTATACTTTAGTAAAGAGGAGATAGAATATTTTATCTTTAATTACGATTTTTTTAAACGAATGAAGTTTGCGTTCACCTTTGGTTATGGTGTTTGGATTCTCAGAAATAGAAATAACGTCATAAAGGTAAGGATTTGACTCATCAAAATCGATTGATACTGGGATTAAAATAGTCTTTAAAAAGGATTTGAGAAGGCTTTCATTGTGTTTTTTTATATGTGTGTTAAAAGATTTGTTTTTATCGGTAGAAGATTTAAGGAAATTAGAATAATCGTTATTATCATGGATAGGATTGGGATTTACAGGATCTGGGGTTGTCTTTACAGCTGGATTTGTATTTTCGATAAAAGGATCTTGTATTAAGGGAGAATTCTGTGTAGAAGGAGAATCTTGTATGAAAGGAGGATTTAGAGGGCTAAAATCTATATTTTGATCTTCCAGTGGGCTAAAGTCAAAAGCGCCGAGGTCGGTTAGTTCGTCAAAGACATTTTTAGAAATTTCTGATTCTTGTCCCAAGTTTGGATCATAGGATACGTTTGAAGTTGAAGGTTGTGGATTTATTATTTGATTTACTGGAAAACGAGATAAGGCGTCAGCGTTACTATTTATTTTACCTTTTTTATACTCTACTTCATAATCAAATTCTTCTAACTTTAACCTCCATCTGACGAGTTTTGAACCGGGATCCTTACAATTAAACAACCATTTGAGGGGCCCAGTTATAATTTTAAAACGTCTACCATATAAATATGGTCTAAACATCTTGATTCCAAATATTATGGCCTTTAATTGGCTCGATTTAGAGAGTTGGAGTTGGAGTTGGAGTACGAGATTTAGTAGGTTTAGTGGTTTTAGGGGATTCAATGGATATAGCAGATTCAGTGGAATTTGATTTAATAGAAACAGTGGATTTGGATTCAGAACACTTAGCAGATATCGTATTTGAATTGGTAGATATGGAAAAGGTCTTGGGGGTCGGTGTCGGATTTAGTAGTTAATTGGTGCCTCGCACGACACCTATGCGAGACTATTAAAAGTTTTTTTGATTATTCGTGTTATTAACCTCGTCAACGCCTTGATCACAATCATCATCAATAAAATTAACTCGGTGTCGCGGTTGTTGTCTGAACCCTGATGTGGAGGGTTGTTCAATATTTCGCGGGCGGTTTTTGTTATATTCACGGTTCCTGCAGTTTTCTATAGTATGCCCTACGTTTTTACAATACCGGCAAACCGGTGGATAATTATTCTGGGGTCTAGGCTGGTTTTGACCTTGAATTTGAGGTTTAACAAAATGTGAATTGTTGAAGTTAGGCCTTTGCCAGGTTCGTTGATTCGAATAAGAAGTGGAGGGAATTGCGGTACTACTATGCTTTTTATATGTAATGCCTAATATTTTCTCTTCCGAGGTAGCAAAGTTAATTGCCTCGTTAAGTGTGCTGGGATCTTTACATCTAACCACTGTTGAAAGTTGAGGCTGTAACCCAACAATAAACACAGTTAAGGCAAGGTCTTGCATTGCAGCGACGCGACCCGTTCATCTTTTTTCTTAGTTGGAATTGAAATATTTATTTCCGTTGATAATTTGGCTAAACAACATTCAACCCTTAAGGCGTATTGGCTAACGGACTCACCGCGACGCTGTTTGCAATCTTGTAAATCGGAAAGTAGGTAGGCGTAGTGCTTCATATCTCCAAATTGAGCTTTTAGAAAATCCTCTAATTGTGTCCATTTTGAAAATTCTTTTATGGCGCAGGCTGTTTCAGCTTTGCCTTCGAGGCGGCTAAGTATGTATTTTAATAAAATGTCTACTTGACTGGAAGAAGCAAGGCTGATTGCGTTGCGGCAATTATTTAAGAATTGGGCTTAATTTTTCTCGAGACCCATCGATGGTCCCGATAAATTTTATCAATACATTTAAATCAATATCGGACATTTCAGTCGTCGTTTCTTTGTCCTTCACCTTTGAGATACAGAAATATAGAAGTTGTATAAAAAAAATGTAAAACTATAAATTATAAAATACAAAGCAAGGTTTAAAACTTAACTTAGTAAAAGTTGCTTAAAGTAGTACACAGCTTCACTAGTCCGGACGTATTATCAGTTCTCAGAATTATGTCTGGGAATATATGGGCGATTCTGTGTACAGTTTAATAGGAGATGGTAGACTTAGGACACGGTGATAAAGGGAACAACCCTTTTATTGCAGCGAGAAACAGCGGGTCTTTCGAATACTCTGGTTTCGAAATTGACTATAATATGATATAGCACTTTTCACACACTGGGATTTTTGACTTTTGCACACATTCACTTCACTAAGGCTGTCCTGGGGACTTAAATATATCCCCTTTACGCTGCCACCAAACGTTATAATGGAAAACGCAAATCACTTTAATAAAAAAGGTTTTTATCACACAACTTATTAAAATAGAATTACACTTAAATGAAATTAGAATAGAAATAGAAAAATGTTTGATGTTGATACAGCGCAGGAGTCCCTTAATCTAGAACTGCTCTTTACTCTACATAGTACATATATAACAGTACTACATTTGTGCAGAAACTGGGCTGATACTTATGATTAACAATACACAATATTCTAAGTCTGTTCAATATGTTAAGTCTAAACCTTATTAGAATACACATTCCTTATGATAGGATACTAACAACCCACATTATAATCAAATGCCTGTATTAAAGAAGCAAAGTAAACAAGTTTCAGTTACTATTTCTAATCCAGCCATAACGAATACAGCCCCAGTAATGCTGTTGGACTAACGTGGCTTGCATGCAGAGGAGGTTCATGTTAGGAATCCTGGGTTTTCATTGGGAAGCAAGTCATATTAACTACAACCTTTGAGTGACATCAAACTAAAAATACCCTAACATTCACAACTTTTGAAGAATTACCGTAGTTCAACAACAACATACATCATTTGATCTGGAATCCAAATAACGTAACGGCCGTAATTGGGACGTAGCAGCCTTACTCTGACACAGTGTTACTTAAGGCGCATCTAACTACAGATTTTGCCCAGCAAATCATACTTTATTTACACATCGTCTAAGTCTAGATTCGAAACGTCTCTGAGTAGAAAGTTAGACCTCTGGTTTAATATTTTCCTCTATATAAACTTGCATGATATTCGAACTTTTCAAAGTTACTTTTAGATAAAATTGGTTAAGATGTAGAAGTAGTTCATGGGTTTTAAAGAAAACTAAAAGCTATTCTTAACCGTCGTAAATCCCGTGCGTAAATCTACAGCGCGTTTTATCTGAACTCTTGTTAACCAAGTCCTATCGTGGACACGGAAAGTACAGTTCTTGAACTTTACCGCAAGAGTAGGCATCCGGATATCTATTCTTGTGGCATAACTATCTAAGAACGTGGTTATAAGATAAGCAAGCGAAAAGCATTACCAATTATTATAAGTGGATTCCTATTAAGTTCCTATTAATTCCAAATTACAATAACAGTAACAAACTGCTTTAAAATTAAACGCCTTTTTTACAATTGCAAACAGTTTTCAGTAACTATTTTCAAAGCGTGCCATAATGAATACGGCAGCAGTAATGCAGAAGTGGTTTAAGTAGGAATCCTGGCTTTTAATTAGGAAAGTAAGTAGTGTGAACACTGCCTCCGCATGACGTCACTGCACTCAGAGATGCAGTTCTAGGGTAAAGTTTGTATCACTTTAGTTATAAGTAATGGTACAGTTGTGAGGATAACATTGTTTAAAGTTTACTTGTGTTGTGTAACGTTTATGGTTTAAGTTTCTGCAGAGATGCTTCTTACCTTCTTTTGCTCTGGTAATGTTGTTTAATTGCTCATTTATGCATTTTAAGTTTTATGGTTGAGAATTTTTAAAGTTCTTGATAAATCAACTATTTGGTGCAGTAGTCTAACTGTTGTCGGAGTTCAAAATAACAAATATAAATATAATAAAATACCTTACCTTCTGCATTTCAGAATGTCATGAGAATTGACATAAACCCGCCAATATGACATAGTTCTAAATAGTTTCAGAATATTTTAATTATTGTAACTATTAATATAGTTTTAATAAGTAAAATATTCGTTTAAATTTACATATTCCTAAATTGTTTTCTTCAATACATAAAGTGAAAACCCAGGCGACGATAGTTAACTAAAACAAAACATATCTCAAACAACACCAATCACCTCAACTAAACTTACGTCCCAATTTTACAACCACTATACTCCATACACACTAACATAAAACTTTTCAAATCCTTCTTCAAGATGTCTAAGCCTCCTCCTTACAAAGGAGCACCGCCCGACTTACACGGCGCAAGGTCCACTTTGCATACACCAGTGCCGCCAACCTATTTATGTTAACACACACAGAACGCTAATTAATTCAATTGTGCTCTCCACACAGCGCGACTATTGTTGGCTCTCGTTGTTTCACGAAAAGCACACAGTTTGCTACTGGAACAAAGACTGTTATAGTTTTTTGTCTAAATATAGGTTAGGTGTGCTTTATGAGTGTAGGCCTGAGCCGGGCTGTGTGGGTGTGACCTAGCTGTGTTTTGTTTGGTTCCGCTCTTACAAAATCAGTTAATATTCTCGTAGTAGTTTAAGTGCATTTCTCAGGTGCAAAAACTAAAATTGCAGGCTGCATGAAGGTAGGTATTTGCATTCGGATTCTTCAATGTTTTACTTTAATTAAGTATTGTTAAATCAAAGATTCAGTCCATAGGCAAGTATTTTCTTAGGGTCCTATGCAATGTATTATTAGATTAATGTTAGTGTTTGTAATAAAATTGATATAATTTTATTTAAAGTTTTAGTTCCACATTTAATACATAGTGGTATACGGTCCACATAGTGTACAATCGGCCAACTTAATGACATTTCCGCTACTTAATGACATTTAGCATTCTGCCAGTGTACAGCAAAGAAGAGGTTTTCACTGTTTAGGTACACTTTTGCAAACATTCCCGGTTACTGTTTCAGATAACTCTGTAGTATGAATGCTGTCGATTAAGTATTGCTCGTATGTGAGTAAAATGTATACGAGTAAACGTACCCCACATAGCTGTACATTTTACAATTTTATGTAAAATAACAATCCAGGATAGGTCTGAAATGTTATTTATTTTCATTGTACATAATTCATTACATTAGTTCGCTTAAAATTATGACGTTCAATAGACAAATGAGTTAGGTAGTCAAAACTCGAGAGAACAAACCGCGAATGTGTTTCAATAAACTAATGCAGTGATGCTTGGCGTTAGTTCATAGTTCCAATATTTTAGTACAGTGCTTAAACCTAGGCTGCTTTGTAAACATTTCCTAAATGATTGAATTTTCAGCGAGACAGCGATCAGCCATGTAAGATAAGTTTGATTAATACAAATAAACGGTGTCAATTAGGCGAGCGGTAAGTGTAATAAGGAATGTGTCATACCTACCACGTGGTTAATGAATAAGCTAATAAGGTCACTTCTGTAAGCGAAATTAAAGTGTTTATTTTAACTGCAAAAGTACTATAAAAATAAAACCTAACTATAAAAATATTGGATGAAACTAAGTTATCGAAAATATTTTATTAAATTTAAAAAAATTGTTGTGATATTTTTATTTTTTATTTATTAATGTAGGTATTGTAATGTGTGGACTTTGTCCAGAAAAAAATATTGACTATACTGAGTAATTCCACAATGTTTTATAAGCCAAGTTATTTCGTAGCATTACATAAACTCTACAATTAGACACCAATTCAATATTTATTTCCGAAACAAAATGGTGCCTCAATAATCAAACCGCAGGAGATCGCGTAGAGTCGCATAGCGGCTTATTAATATTTCATACAACACCTGGCATCTGCATATGGGTCTTGGCAATGCACGCGCGAAATACACCAGAAATATATTATTCAATAAGTACTGTAATCGGTTGCGAACAGATGCACATTGAGACCTGAGTTCACCAAATCTGGATTAGGTAAGCAATAAAACAGGGTGGTAAACAGTGTGGTTTAAAGCGCATTTATAATTGGACAAATTACTAATTAAAAGCTTGTTTGATTGTGAAACTCCAATTTACAAAATACTAGGACATATGAAATTGTATCCATTTATAGATACTTACATGATTAAGATGACGTGCTACGAGTATGAATATCTACTAGCAATAGTATTATGCAAAGTAGATTGTAAGAGTCCAGTAATCCAGCGCGTCCAAGTCAGCGCAATTGTGCCAAACATTTAAGAGTTGTTGGAGCGGTAGCACTGTAGTGCTAATAATTTCAAGAAAAAAAGTCAAAAATTGTTAATGTTAATTTACTACTTTTAGAAGAAGTAAATGGTTTTTTGGACGCACCAAAAACAGCAATATGGGTTTGGGTGAGATACTGGATACTGGACAAAAGAAACGTAAAAGGAGGTTTTGCGACAGCAGACGTCAGAAGTTCCCTCTGAATATAGATTGGCAATGAGAATGACAATGAGACAATTTTAAGGAGTTGTTATCATTGATTTCAAATAATGTTTAACGTAGCGATTGCAAAATTAAAACTATAAGTAAACTATTATAACAATTAAAACTATAAACTATTTATGTCAGTGGAAATATTACAAAAGCTTAATTGCTGTTTCGGTTGCCAAAATCAACAATATTGACAATACATAAATTATACTCAAAGTTTGTCAAGAAATAAAAAACCATGAAACGGCCACAATTATTTTTATTATAAGTTTTAAGTTTCCTCGCTCATATTTTACTATTGTGAGAATTTTCAGTGGCTTGAGTGTGTGCAGTGCTGGTTTCGATCGCTGGATTGGAATGCTACTGGAATAAATCTGAACCGAGCATAAGATACGTTTGTTTATTACCTTACCTCTAAAACATTTTATGTTTCGTTAAATTATTATATATTAAGTAAGATTTTATAATTAAAAAACTACATAACGAAACTTTGGCAGCATAGTTATACCTTAATCTATTGGAAGTAGACTCATTTAAAAAATACTTTAAATTATGCAAGCTAAAAAATATGTTCTTTATTTGAAATGACATACTTGAGATATTCGAAACAAAGAAATGTTGCGAATTCAGTCCTAAAAACATTCACTCAAGAAAAATGTCCAATGATGATAGTGATTTAACTGTAGGTAATCTCTAGATATTTGAGAAATAATGTTTCAGCTTATTTGCAAATTATCAACTTACATAAGTGAATTTATTTAAGTTAGTTTGAAATAACAGTTAGTTTTTTATATTATTTTAAATTAAACACACTTTGCTTTAACTTCTTAAGTTCTGGCTGGGATTTTCACTGTATATAAGGACGTACTGTCAACTTCAATACGACAATTCAAAAACATTTTCGTTAATATATTCGGGCTGATTGTTCGATGCTCATAAAACTTTTAATTTAAGAACGACTTTTTATAGAAATTATATCAAATTCTAAAATTATTCTACTGATAAAAGTTATCCGAGCATTGAACAATTAGCCCTGAATTGCACAAATTGTGTTATCAAATATTGTTTATATTTATTAGATATAAGGACGCTCACTTCTCTTTAATATGGTTGAGGAGGGCGATGGCTGAATCCCGCGTTAACTCGTGAACGGGTGCCGTTTGAGGGTGTTCGTCATTTGGATACTTGCCGAGCTAACAGATGCAGATAAGAATAATATTGTACAGATGTAAAGAGAAACTGTAAATTTATTTTGAAAAAAATATACCCGTGAAGTTTCATGCCAGTTCTTCTTCACGAAGGTTTTTCCGAACTGGTGGTAGAGTCAGGTTTTATTTGACGTCGACCTAATTGTGACTGTTGAAAAATAAATATTTAAATTTGACGTAAATATAACGCACCACAAATTGAAATTGATTGTTAGACGAAATTATGATTACATTTAATATTATATAATATTTATTTATTTATAATTACAAAAGGCTACTAGACCGCGGTTTAAACAAATCTACGAAAAAAAATTACCTAGTTATCGCATCGTCAAAACTTTCAAACCACAATCTTATATTTTCATCTATTTTCATTGATATTTAATAAATTTGTATACAGCACTGAAAATAAAAAACATGTTATAGGTTTTAAATTATTAAGTAATATATTTGACTTTCTTTCCTGATATAGCAAAGATAAGAATAAGTTACCAAGGTCACGTATAACTAAATTGAGAACATTATTGCTGTGGTTACTTTATTATTGCTACTTCAATATGCCGGTGCGTGATATGCCACTTGCCATATTACGGAGCCATTACCTTGTCACTATTATAGTTCTGTTTTAATACAATATAATATCTAGTGTAGGAAATTTAGGAGTATGATGAAATGACCTGAAATGAAGTCTGGAGAACTACCTAATTCCAGCCATTAAGTAGAGAAAACGCATATTTTAGTTTTCACGATTCATTATAAAAAAATATCGCCCCTCCACGAAATTTAGTTTCAACCGACTTTAAATGCTGTTTGACCAAAGGCAAGGGTATGAGTGAGGGGTATCAATTGAAAGGTAATAAAGCCTTTTTTTAGAAAAAACAAAAAACGATAGACATTCTATTAAGTCAAAAAATTAAAGAACAAACATGATCAGTTGAAAAATGTTTATTGAAACTTAACATCGAAACAATAAATGGATAATAAAAACTTACAAAAAGTGCTTAAAATTAATTTAAAACCCAGTGTTGCCCCCCTCTAGCCTTTATCACAGCCTCTAAACGTACCTCATCGATGGCACCAACCTAACAATGGTTTCTTGTGGGATGTTGCCCCATTATTCAATGACAGCACGCCGAAGATCTTGTAGAGTGGTAGGGGGTCAGGACTCCTGGCTGGCCAGGGCAAAACAGAGAACTCGACTTCCTCCAGATAATGTCGAACAAGCACTGCCGTGTGGGAGCGAGCGCTGTCGTGCATTAACATGAATCCTGGGCCAACGTATCCCGCATATAGGACCACATGTTCTTCCAGGATCTCGGCAATGTATCGTCAGTCAGGGACCCTTAGCCACGAGTACCGTCCGTCCGAAACGCAGACAAAGTTGGTTTTGCCGTCCATGCTAATACGGCCCCAGAACATACACGAGCCGCCTCCGTAGCCTACTGTTTCTTTGATACGGGCTTGAGAAAATCATTCTCCCGGTCTTTTGTACACTCTAGCACGTTCGTTGTTGCAATAAAGACGGACTCTTGTCTCATCGGAGAAGAAAACCCGCGCCAATTGCTCAAACGCCCAATCGACGAGGTCACGAGCAAATTGCAAGCGATCTCTGCTATGATGTGCGACATGGGGCCAGTAGCAGGCCTACGAGTCACGATATTCTTCTCCCGTAGCGTCTTCTAATTGTAGAGACGTTAACTGCTGTGGTCCGAGCTTCCCCGAGGCGTTGTTGTACCTGAATAGCATTGGAGAAACGATTGCGTAGAGAAGACGTCACAATTAAGTGATCATCTCTTTCGGATGTGCAGCGTTGCCGACCAGCTCCACGTCTCCTGATGTAGCCGCCAGTCTCCTGGAACCACTGAAGTACTCGGCGGACTGCATAACGGCTTGCATTCAGTTGCCGAGCGACATCACACTGACGAAATCCTGCTTGCAGTAGTGCGACGCCTTGAGCAGATTCAGCGGCGATGGTTTCCATCTTTGAAGGTTGATTTCTCCCTTGAGATCCTTAGATGTGTTCTCTTCGACCTCTGGACAAACGAGTGGTTAACATTTGTCCTTATCCGGACCTTTATTACCCAAAGGAACAGGCACAGCTCGCGACCCTTTTTGCGAGATTTTTGACACATTTTTTTTAACGCTTTGGCCTGAAAACCACCTGGCTTTTCATTCAAATTAACGAACTTTAATTGAAAGGTTATTAAATGTGCTTTATTATTATCTGTCAAATTTCACTTGAAAATTATGGTCTGCAATGAAATGAATGAATTTTGCATAAAAATAACGATTTATTTTACTTTATTTATCAAAGTATTAATTAGAAATCAAAATGTTTAAAAAAACTGTATTCAAAAAAGAACTGTGTGATTTAATAAAAAGTCACAAAAATAGCATTTTCAACTGTTACGGTTTTGAAATTTTGAGGTTGCCACCTTTCAACTCTGATTTAAATCCAATCGAATATTTTTGGCATTTAATTAAGCGTAGGGTGGCAGACAAAAACGGCAGAAAGTTAGAAATCCAAATTGAGAGTTTGACGCTAGAAGTAATTCTTGCGTAAATAAATTATATTTAAGAAAAACCTTTTTTTTGCTCACGCTACCTCACCGGTTTGAATTGACTGCTATGACGTCACAATATGGTGCTAAGTCGGTCCTATTGTTACTTGAAACGCATAGTATTTGAAATCGGTATTCATAATATGAAAGCAATTATTATGAAGTCTATGTTAGCTTAAATCAGATTTTCGACGAGGCGCGATATTTCTGACGCCGGGTGTATTAAACAAAAACACCTCTTAACTAGTTTCATTCGCGTTTAGATATATTTTCACACTACCTGCACGATTATGCCCTATTATTTGTCATGCAAACTCCGTTTAAAGCAAGACGTCATTTAGGGGCTCAGGTACTCCCGGTGAATTATATTGTACTAGATTTCATTAATATGCTCTGGTTGAATTTGGAATGTCCACTCAAAACTCATATATTTTTAAAGACAAAAAAATTACATCACAACTGTGAGCGATCTAATCGAAATATGTTCTTTATTTGAAATTACATACTTGAGATATTCGATAAAAAGAAATGTTGCGAATTCAGTCCTAAAAACATGTAAACTCAAAAAAAATATCTGGTGATGATAGTGTTTTCACTGTAGGTAATCACTAGATATCTGAGAGACAAATGGGAGGTTTCGTGAATAGCTGATAATAATATTCTACCTGAAAAATCAAAGAATTTGTATTTAAAATCTCTGAAGATTTCAACTAATGAAAAAAAAAAAGTCTGTATGAGTACCTACTAATAGTGTTTTTGAACACTCATCTAGATAGCAGAAGCCAAGTATCACATAATGTTTGTCACACAATGTCACACAAGTGTTACTATTTTAATTATCTGAGCGGTTCCCTTCCTCCGCTTATGAATTAACCTTAGAAACCTTTCATTCTCCTTAGGATTTATCTAATCTTACCCCCTTGTATATAATCTACTATTTTACATTTTTACTCGACGTTTGGGTGTCTTTACATGCACCGTGGTGACAGCATTTGAATTTGTACGATTGTATATGTATTTTTGAAAACACTATAGTTAATATACTTTTGTACGATTTTGAATGTGTTTTTGAAAACACTATAGTTAATATTCTTTTGTATGAGTATACTTTTGATAAAATACATAAATACTGCTTACTTCAAGTGAACTACAATTTAAAGCAGTTATTATGGCGGTTAAAACAGGAATAGTAAAACTTAATTCCTGTGGACTGGAATCCCAAAAGCTGTATAATTTTATTTTATAAATTTATTGATCAAATTTACGCTATCCTTAAAAGATATATCAGGATATAAAGTTACAATGTTCTTACGTCGTTTCCTTATTTTTCTGCTCATTACGTATTTCATGTCTTTTTTCTTCTATGTAATAATTTCGTATGCTTCCAGGAATTCATTTTACTAGACGGGAGTCTTCCTGAAAATTGCACAGAGCTGTTTGAAACTCAATATCTCGTTAAGAACTATTGTGTAGGCAGCGATGTAAAATGATGTCTTCGTCGTTTGCGTATAAATGATAAATTAGTATTTCTATGCAATCTTTGCAATTAATTTTTTATTATTTGATTTGATATATAATTATTTGTTCTGCCTTGGATAAATTTATTGCAAAGATACATTTTTTTCTTTTACATCCCATTATATACTGATTCAAAAAATAATTACTACTCTAATCATATAGAGTTATATCCACCTGGTTTTATTATGCTGTACATGTACAAGTTCATCTTATAGAAAATTCGCAACATTTGTAAATACCAAGTAAGATGACACCCATATATAGACTAATATAGCAGACTAAATATAACCAAAATTAGTTTTCTGGTTTATTTTATGCAAAAATCAGGAACGCGGAGGTAACTTCCTCTATTTCCTGCGCCGCGGAAATAAAGGCGAAGTTTTAGTATTTTAGCTTTCTGCTTGCAGTTTACGTCGCGCGGGTAGAGTGGTAAGCAATTTTTTTTACTTTATTGAATAACGAAGGTTCTTTTTTGAATATAAATAAGTATGATGCAATAGAAAAAAAATCCATCGATGAATGCAGAGAAGCGGCGGTAGTTTTGATTAATTGTAAGAAAGAAATTATTGTTTACAGTTTTTATTATTTTAATCTTAGTATAATGAACAAAACAAATTTTGCGGCGAGGCTTCGTGAAGTTGGGCTAAAAAATGTGGGGCGAGCTGATTGTGTATTTAAAGTTCTAATAAAGAGGTGGAATACAAACAAAATAAAAATGATTTTTTTTTGTAACGAGTTTGAATTAAAATACTCATAGACTAGGTTAAAAGAAATATAAAGTAGAAATAGTTAATTTAAAATATTTTCGCTTAGTTAGTTTCATTTAAAATACTTGCGCTTTTTACTTAATTTCCTTTGTGAATTTTGGGACAAATGACATTCTATACTTTCTGTATTCGACACTGTTGAGTATCATTTGTGTTGGAAAGGATTAAACATGCATCCGGGCATCAGTTCGCTTTACATAATATACCAGTAGCGGACACGGACAAGCAACAGTATACGGACAAGCTCACGATCAAAAAATAGTATCAATCGATAATAGTAGTAATCAAAAACTTATTAACTTATTTTACGTTATTTTAGGAAAATTTACAGCTTTGTTGGTACAATAAGTTTTTTAAATTAAAATAGTAGGTACCTACTAAGGCTAACAAGAAGTTTTCACGAATAAATTATACAATATTTAATTATTTTTTGTCAATTCCAGTAGTAACCAAACAACACTTATTAAAAAAAAATTTACAAACCTTCTTTGCCTTTTTGAACTGGTACAAAACAATTCGATGTTCAACTCTCTGTTTTAAATGTTTCAGATGACCTCAATAAATATGAAAATTGCCTGTAACTCGTAGTGACAGTGGGAACAAATAGGAGTTTAGATTGTTTTAAGGATTTATTATGCCTACGAAGATATTGTACTAAGAAGCTCCACCACATTCTGCGCAATCTTTAACAGCAGAGATAAGTCTAACATTTGCCTTCTGAGGTGCAAGGGCAAAATGTGGTGTCGCTTGCAGTGCTATACACAATTCTCGTCACATATTTTAGATGTGAATTGAAGAAGCCTTAAGAAGCGCTTTTGTATTTTCTCAAAGCGATCGATATATACATTGTATGGGGCTCCCTCCAGGCTGAAGAAGCTTACTCTAAAAGGCTGTTAACATAAGAGCAATATAGAATTTTAAGAGTTTTTATGTTTTGGAAGTCAGATGAGGTCCTAATCATAAAACCTAGAGCTGTCGATGCCTTCGTAACAATACTATCGATGTGCCTGTCAAACAGGAGCTTGCAGTCAAAAACCAATCCTATATCCCTAATGGACTCCACTCTAGTAATTTTCTTGTCAGAAATAATGTAATCGAAGTTTATTGTAAAGTTTATTTATCAAATGACTTCCACGTGTATAAGCAACCGTAGCATTACGATATGTTTAATTCTAGTTTGTTAATAATACAGTAATTCTCAAATCGCTACAAATCATCCTGTAATTTAGTTGTATCAGCAGTGTTGTAGATAGGACAAAGGATTTTCATGTCGTTGGCATATAGAATGATCTTAGAGTGTTGAAATACGTAAAACACAAAATTGCGAATAGCAGTGGTCCCAGTAATGAACCCTGAGGGACTCCAGAGGGTATGAGCATTCCTAGAGACTTGACATCTTGTTTCTGATTTTGGAACTTCCTGAATACCTAAAAGATCATATGTAACACAGAAGTAGGTTAACTGAAAAGTTACTCAAGGAACAGAACTTTGTTTCTGCACTTAATGTACAAACAAACCACATAGTTGGCACGTACACTTACTTTTGCTGTTTGTATTCAACAAGCTATTTTTCTTAAACTAGTGCTAGTTTTATTTTAACATATGGATATTATGTACTTTTGCTGACTGCGAGTTGCTTATTTATCTTTTAATTTTACAAACAAAAGTCATTTTGAGTCCTAGAATCTAACAAGAGCACAAAGTGCACAACTTGCACTCGGGGTGTTAAATAAAACATTTATAAATTCAATGCCAAGATTTATATGGATAATAATGTTTTCGTGAAGTTTCTTGCCAGTTTCCGAACTGGTGGTTCAGCTAACTAAAACCGACATTATGTTAAGCATTTTTTTTTTATTGAAAAAGGATTAGACGTTTGTCTTCTATCTCACCTGATGGCGACCCGCACCAAAAAGGAACTATCGAAGCGTTTGGTTCGACTTCTTGGGATATCTACCATGAAGGGATGGAAGGTCTGTCTGCGTCTAGTAGTCCGATGCAAGAAGGGTGTGGGTTCAACCTGATCAAAAAGAGCATTCGCGCACTCTCCAAAATGTAATCTGTAGAAGACTGCTAAACTGGCAAGTTTCCGACGATGGTCGAGGCTTTGCAGTTTTTTGGTGGAGAGGTCAAAGTTGTTAATAATTTTTCGGGCTCTTCGGTCAACTGCGTCCATCGCTTCTAGTTGGTACCTTGCAGAACCATCCCAAACATGAACAAGTAAATGCCATTGTTGAGAAATAAATGTTTGAGTTTGAACTTGCATACTTGTACATAAATTGCTGTTTTATTGTTATTTAGCGCATATGAAAGCGACTTTTGATATTACGCAAATCTAAAAAAAAATTTATGAAAATTATATTTTATATCGGGTTGATTTAGCACAAAAACTGAAACCTTTGAATGAACTGGTCAAAATTAAGTTTGTTTCTAAAAGATTTGATGTGCCTATCGTAAGCATTTACTAAGGTTGCAATGAAAATTCGCATAAAATTTTATCAGTATCAAAATTTGAAAAGTCATCAATTGTCAACGCACTACACTAAATCTTATTAGATTCGTTCAAATGAGTTGTTTTTTGTAAGTACAGAATTAAGCGAATTCAACATAAATTCTTAAATAGTCTAATTGAACTAACTTAATACCACGATTCCAACAAAGGTTTTCAAACTTCTCATAAGCAAACTTTTTACGTTATTTTTTTCAAGTTATCCAGGATTACTTCCTGGAGAAGTCACAAAAGCCTCCGACCTCAGGAACGTGATTTATTGCACAAATTTATCAACCGAAAACAAAAAACAACCCTTGTTTTGTTTACATTAAGCGCAGCCTCATTTGTCATACCCTTACATTTTGTTTTTAAGATAACGCTGCCGCATATCAAGACAGATTACTTGGTACAATGTAATACAAGTGCCAGTCTGTAGGGCATTTAATTATTTCTGTACAAACTATACAAAATGTATAGTTTGTACAGATTTGACATTAACTAAGAATAAATTCAAGAAATCTATAACTAATGATCTTTTTGTTTTGAAATATTGGTTTAGGCAAAATGGACGGAGCTCACTTAATTAATCAGGCTATCGTCACACACGAACGACTTTTGTGCTATAAAAAAAGAACATGAAGAAATATAGTTAGGTGATAAACAGTTTAAAAGTTTTATGAAGTGTTAGTTTTTAGTTTATAGTACTTAGCATAGTTTGCAAAAAGCGTTAATTTGTTAGTAAAAATATTAAATTTGGTAGTTTTATTGCGAAGGCCCAACAAGCCTGACTTTTCCAAGACATTTTAGAAAGAGAATATATCATATATTAATGAGAGAGAATATATATACGCACTGTTTGAGATTACCTGAGGCAAGATAGAAAATAATAGATGTATACCATTCGCCACTGCATGTAAGCGAGTTGTGTCGTCGCAATATAAAATTTTCAGTCAAACACATCCCCATCGTTATAAATACATTTCATAGATTCTAATATAGCCTACTTATAGAAACTTATCTCTTCCTGAGTGTGTCTTTATCACAATCTCAGCACTCACTTCCGCGTATCAGGCCTGGATAGAACATTACTTTTTATTTTATTATAATCCGTATTTACAGCAATATCGTGATTTTTATTGCCACTGCAAAAATCAATATTTCTATTATTTCAAGTCTGGACCCAAGCAAAGTCTATGCTTAAATTAGAGGTCAGTCGTTTAAACTTAACCCGAGTTCCCCGCCGGGTCGCTTAGAACATCTATTCATGAATTCGCAGGTCGTTAGGCAACTTTTATACTGCACTATTCAAGTGGGACTCTATTCAAATAATTTGAAAGATAAAAATATTCCATGTTTGTGTTTGAGCTCCAGTTTTGATTGCTCCCGAAGGTTTACAGTTTTAAATGGAACGGTTGAATATTAAGGTTTGCTGTATAAGAGATCATTTTTTCGTAGGATTTTAATTTGTACTTTAATTTTGTTATTCTAAATCATATCAAACATATCATGCATTTACAGTTTCACGTAATATTTTATAAAGTGAGAGAATTTTTAAAGTCGGATTGTTTTGATTCATATCTACAAAAATATAAAACAAATGTAAAATAATAAAACAAACAAATAAATATTTGTATAAAAAAATATTGACAATTGTCAGATATTTTTCTAGCTATGTAAGCAAGTTAACAGCAGTTTATTCGAGACTGATTAGAAAGCGAAACAGCTCGTTGGAATATAATTTAGTTGGAATATTATATTTGTTAAAGTTGTATGTACATGTATTAAATCAAAACAATTTATCTCATATTAAAACACAAGATCATAATCCTAATGATGAATACACTGCGAAGGGAAAATTATTGGTTTTATCCAAATGTCAACTATGTGATGGTCAAGATTTTATTTCTCTTAAATGAACAAATTGTTACGTTCAACTTTTACTAAAGCAAAAGTTATTATCGGATCAGTTTTTTCACAATTTCCTGAAGAGTATATTCTAGCACATAAATCGCAAAATTAAATAAACGTTTGAACGTAAAATTTTAAAATTGAAAAAAAAAATAAGCCTAGATTATCTCCAAAATGGTTCAGATTTTGATAAAACTTTATGGTGGTAAAATTGTTGCAAATAGCGCCCCCTCCATCCGTTAAAATGTACTTTTTTTTGTCGCAGGAAAATCATCATGAATACTAATCCGAGCGTATGCAATCGTCGCAGTGGTGGAACAGGCAGTCGGTTCCGGACCGGTCCAAAACAGGTAACTACCGAAACAACCACGTCCCGCGAGCACCTGAGTCACGGTAGGCCAGAAAACCTAATCGCCGACCCAACCACTGGTGGAAGACCGGACCAAGTGCTTCGATAGTCCAGAGTTCGGATCTCGGAAACGCCAACTTGGACTTCCACGCTTCGGCAGCTCGATGGTGCACTCGAGTTCCTGCAATGCAGGCGGGTGACCCTTGGCCTGGAGCATCTCCACGTGCTTCGCATACAGCGACGCGAAGGCACTCACTTCCAGGTCCCGGGGTATAGTACCCGCTAGCAGGCAGGATGCCTCACCCGAGATCGTGCGATAACTCCGTACCACCCTGATCGCCATCACCCGCTGGACTTTCGTCAAGCGGATTATATTGCCCGCCCACACAGTCCGTCAAAGGTACTGGTCTAATTACCAATAACCCTGAATATACATACAGATACATTGTAAACATGAATACTCTTATACTTTTCCGGCCGATTTTCCCTTTGGAATTTTCTTTAAATGAAGTTTACATTCTTTACAGCGTGGTTTTTGATGGAGAAAAGCAGCTGGGCTTCTGAGTTAATTATATTTATTTATCTTATTTACAGTGTACGCAATTTTGAAAACCAAATTTGAAGTAAAGAGCATTTTGTACGTCACACTCGATAAACAAAGTTTCTTTTGTCGAGAATTCGCCTGGGGTGGTAATAAAAATAATAAATAATTATTGTAACAAATATTATTTTCTGTACACCATATTCGTAGAAAAGATAGATTGTACATAAAATAAAAATACCACGTTATAATATATTCCGGTTACGCTGTATGAAAGCTCAGAAAAACAAACAAATAATTTACCTATCCAAATCCAAAACAATAATTAAGAATCGTAGAGAGATCTACATACGTTTCAATCAAACCGGGTCAATCAATTTCCTAAACGGCCCGTCATAGCCACAAGTATGGCCAGATTGAAACCTAATTTGAAAACATTTCGGATCGGCCATGATTGAATGATTGAATTCCCGCCATTCATCGGGTACGTGCCAATTGCCGTTCGCGCGCCGACGCCATGTTACTTTTGCCCGAGTTTTAATTAACTGTCAAAGTTGGGTTTTTGCGGGATTCATATTTCTCCCAGAGAGAGTTGTAACGTAGCTAGCGTGAGTATATGTTAGCTGCTAACCTTTTATCCTTCGGGCCTTTCAATTTGCGGAAGAAGTTAGGTGACAACTTCTCTCGTGCCTGGCACTACCCTCAAAAATCTTATTCCTGCCGCCTGATTTTATTTATCAAATAAAATGGCTTAGTCACTATGCTAAACGAACCTAGAAAAATAGACAAGACACGAAAATAAACGCAAATATACATCCGCGACATATCTATCTCTTTTATATATGTCGGTGAGCAATGTAATAAGTATAATTGCTTGTTGGAACCATTTTTCAGTTACGATATGTCAGAAAGTCACCAATCTTCTGCTATTTTATTTTAATCTAAGTATTTGGCCTATACGAACGAAAAAATAAACTTTTTTTGATAATTGAAATGAACCTAAAACCACTACTTGAGACACTCCAGTTAAAACCTAGTTATTTATAACCTATTTGTGCAAGAAAACAACATTACGTTTCCAAATAACATAAGATATCCCTCAATATAAAATAAACTGAAAAAAACAAAACAAGGTTAAAACATAAGGATAATTCTATCAAACAACCGACGACATGAGATTAGCTAACCTACATACTATCAGTGGACCCCGGACAAGATTTTCATAATCAAATAATTTCGTTAAATGGACCCACAAAAAAAAAAAATTATTATACACAATTCTGGACCATCTGCAAAGCCTTCTGCTATTATACTTGGAATTTATTAAAATACAAAACGTTTACAACCATTGGAATTCGATCTGTCTGGTTTTATCTTCCTTTGTTTCGTCTCATCTCTTTTTATTATAAGGTTAAGGACATTGCCTGTGTAAAAGGAAAAACTCTAATTATTAAAACAGATTGAAAATGTGAGAGTCATTTTAAGTGTGAGAGATAAATTTTTACATAAGTAGACCTGCCTCGTACGCTGGAAGTCCCTAGTTCGAGTCCTGGTTGGGGCACTCATTTGTGTGATGAACCCTGAATTTGTAGTCGGGTCATATTCTAAGTTCACCGTACCTACGGTAGTAAGCAGAGCTCGTGTTATGCTATGGATATAGCATAACACGAGCTCTGCTTACTTTTTAGCCATACCATTGGTGAGTTTGTGTCTGGGGATTACAAGTGGATCAAAAACGAGCTAAGTACTAGTGAGGTTAGAATGATGTAAAATAAAATCCAATCGTACACATTATCAATAGATTCTTGGAAATACCTACTTGTATATAAAGTTAATATATTACCTATTCATCAGGCTGTAAAAAATCACACGAAATTCAGTAACATATTTTTCCAAATACTAAAACAGAGACTCCTTTGATCTTAAGAAAGCAGGACATCCATTTCATAAGCACTTTAATCTGTCAAAAGAGAGATAAAAGAGAATCTTCAACGTATCGAGGTCAACTGGCGAGCGCTCGAGTCTTTGGACCTCGAAGTCCACAAATATGGATTTTTATAAAATGTGTCTTTTATATTATATTTGTTTTAATCTTGAGTGTGTTGGCATGTGAACAATGCAGGATAATTCCTTTTTAAAATGAGTCCGTAGAAAACCTAATCTTATATTTTTAGAATGTTCGGTGTTCTATAAAATTTATGATTTTGTACGAGTAGAAGTACAAACATAACGTATTAACTATTTCAAAGTAACAATGAAAACAAAAGGAGTATTTATTGAATGCCATGAAAATGAGAATTGCCTTAACTCCTTAAGATTTTAAGAATTCAAACAGAAATTCATAATTTTCTAAAATATACAAATATATCTACGGAAAATTACATTCCGCTGTCCGAATAATAGATACGTAATAACATTTAGATGTTGAAATCTGATCAAACGGGATTAATATGATTGGAACAATCCAGCTTGACTTTGTTATGAATTTGTGTACAGTCCCACTAATGTAGTTAATGGATTAACTACTAAATAATTCACCATGATATAGTTCTATGAATTGTTGATTAGCTGCTACCATTAGCCGATATGTCATTTGACAGAAATGTTTTTGACAGGAAAATCTCACGTCGACACCTATTAATAATCTAACAGGATTATAAAGTGAATACCATTCACAAAGTCTAACCCAATTCGTTTTTTTCCAGTAGTCACACACTATGATGTATAAACAAAAAAAATGTAGCGGGTGCAACTTTGTGGACGGCGCTCGTCATAATTACTCAAATTAAAAATTTATTAATTTTCAAAGGTACCTCGTAAATGGATATTTTTTGAAATCATAACGGTTTCCTTTCCAAATAAAACAGGAAATGCGTAAATCAGACCCTAATAAATCAATCTCCAATAAATCGTTGGTTGTCCACATTAGTCAGCTTGGATTGTAAGCTGCGTTTACAGTATGCAAGTATTTTTTAATGGTTTTATCGTAGCTCTTCTTTACCGAGCAAGTAGCGTGCAAGTGTTGACGATAAACACAACTTTTATTTTAAATTAAACTGGAGTTTCACTTAAATTTTCCATGTGAAAAATTTAAATGAAGAGGTACGCGCATCTAAAAAATGTTTGAGATCACTAGCTAAAGATGTATTATTTTTTAATTTTACTTTTTAAAAGAATGTTGCTGACGTGACATCTTTTTATAAAAAAGATACACTTTTTGAAATTAAAAAATTAAATTAATTTTTTTATTACTTAACAAAAATTGAATTTAAAACTCGTAATGCAATTTCGACTAATAAATAATTGAAAGAAAAAGAGAATTTAACTAAATATGATCAACATTTATTATGAAATTGTTTTTATTTAGTACTTCTGGGCATGCTGAGAATTAAGTTATCCAACATTTCTTGCGGTAACCTGTCCCCTTTCTTGAATAACGGCTTACCTGATTTCTGGCTCCGTGTGGGGAGGTGGCTGACGGTTCCAAACAGCTCGCTTGACAGCATCCCACGTATGCTGTATCGGGCTTAAGTCAGGCAAGTCGGCAGGCCAGTTTAACCTGGTAATGTCGTATTCACACAGAGCAGCGTTGATTCCAGTGTCTCTTGAGTGCTGATTTCTAGTCCAGTAGAAAGCCCGCAACTCAGCTTTTATTTTAGTGGCATTGATTGTTAGGTCTCGGGCAGTGAGCAATCTGATGTAACGCTTCTGAGCAGCAGTAGGAACAGTTGGCCGACCACTGCGAGGTCAATCAGCAAAGTTATCCACGCCGCAATACCTCCATAACGTGTTCACGACACAGGATTGGGATACAGCCACTTGCATGCTATTTCTCTCGTAGAATGTCTTTCTTCCCCCAAAGTAACAGTTTTTGCTCGTAAAACTTTTGATAATCCCCTCGGCATCTTTTTGAAAGAGTTCTTCTTCGAAAAGTCAGAAAAAAACGCTTGAATCGAGTTGTTCAGATTTCTGAATGAGCGTAAACAAGGATTTAATCTCTTTTTATACAGAAAAACAATTGATATTTTAAAATCTTTTGTTATTTAAGGATTTGATTTTTACATGAAGAATCTTAGAAGAAAAAGAAAAAAAACGTTTAACCTACTGTAACAAAAAAGATTTTGTATTTTCAAAGTGATTTCAAACTTTTTTTTAAGTGTGTATGTATAAATGCTGTACAAGAGTACCTGACTAAGTTCGTTTAAAAATCCTTAGGTGCAAATTTTCTAGAATAACAGATGCATGAAGACAGTGCAACCTAAGCATTTTCATACATGTTCTCCATCTTTCTCTATCTCTCTCTCCACGGCTTATATTATTCCCATCCGCTTTACACTGTCAATATAAATTCTATATATTTTTTTAACTTCACGATCATGTTAGGCTCCAAAAATTTGCATTTGGACGATATTTTGTTATAGGTGTTAAATTAAACTTACTACACAGGTTAAAAAATCGTGGGTTCTCTAAAACATTCACGTTTCTAATTAATTTTTAAGAAAAAATGTATATCAAATACATTATAGCTTCTTTATCTTACCATATATTTTCATTTCAGTGGTAGTAATGTTTTTTGTGTTAAGATCTCGTCTTGGCCGGTACTCCAGTCCTTCCTATGTTAACCTGTTATAGGGAAGGACCAGCCATTATAATTTCTGGAACATAGGCAGTTCCAATTTATGCCTACGGTGGGCAACGCATCATTATTCTATAATGAATAAATAACAACATGATCAATCAATAACATCTACGATTAATGATGTCTATGGGCATGATTGCCAGTTACCATTGAGTGGATCGCGAGCTCGTTATGGCAAAGCTAAAAGTAAGTAAGTATATCAGAAAATTTTTGACTTAAGACTTGGCGACTCAGACTAACTAAGTGCAGTGCAATTCAGTCAGAAAATATGTTCTATTTGTAGGAATATGTCTAAAGAAGCGTTCGCGACTCATCATTGAAAAGACCACTTTCAACTTGATGTAGTTTACTTTATATTAAGCGACGTTTTGGATAGATGTTAATATACTTACTTTATTTTACTTTACGAGTACCTACTTACATATGAACGATCGTAAATGTTTATCGGTATGTTACTCAAAAAACTTAATTATATTAAACTTAATTATTTTCAACTTCAAGATTAAATCTATAAAAATAAAACATGGTTGGTGGAAACAAACAAGATAATAATCTGTACGTATTTATCAAAATAACTATGATATTAAAAACCATTATTGTACCTGAATAACCTTGTCCACAGTAAACTTTAAAACTACCAAAGCACTGTACAGCTCTGTAATAAATGAGTACCTAAACCTTACTCTAGTATTTATAGTTAGGGCTTGTTCAACGGTACGAATTAATAATACAACCAACTCTTTCAGGTAAGTCGGCTCAAGGATACAGCCTATACTAAAATAGAAGCAATCGATAAAAACTTGCATTCTAAGAACGAATGCATTCATCATGAGACATCATTGCAAATAAATGATGATTACGTGTCGGTGTTACCATCCACGACGTTGTGGAAATGGCTTTATAATTCATGAAATAATCTAGAATCGTCGTCAACGGAAATGCTAGCCTCGAAATTGTTTTCTAATTGGAGGTAAATGCTCAACTGTTGTAGCTTTTCAAGGTTCCAATTTAATATATCTATGTACATGTAGTAAGTTATTTTCCTTACATTAGTAACTAAAACGAAAATTGTTCCTTTCCATTATAACTTAATACTATTGTAAACAGTGAAATAATGTTATTTTGTGGTCAGTGGATTATTTGTTTGTAGAGAAAGTATTTTTAATATTAATAGAAAACAAAGTGATTAAATCTTTATCGTCAATCAGTTTTTCATGGTTATATTTGTATACAGGTTTCACAATGTGAAACTTCACAATGAAAAACTAGAAAAAATCTTGATTTAAGTAGTACTCAATACAAAGGATCCTTGTAAGCCTTTTGCGAATTTGAGAGACGCTGAGGCTTTTCTCAAGATTCTCACACGAAAAACATGTACCTATTTAGTGCGTTCTATTATAGTTTAACTATGACTTTTCAACAGACCAGTACAGTGCTTATTTTGCTTTTTACAAATACTTGCCAGTTTATATTCACCATGGGTCCGAATGGCGAAAATCAAAATTTGTGTTTATCTTTGGAAACTTATTTATGCATGCAACAAATAAACGCGAAATAAACGAAATAAGATATTCATTCATTCATTCATTCAACTTTTGGTTAACTGTAAAATATCATTTTATTAATCGTAATAACCTAAAAATATACCTCTAATACAGGGCATCACATGGTTAACATCAATTAAATTTAGGGATCGTGTCACCTTGGTTATTGAGGTAGTTAGCGGTGGCCTTCGCAATCCGTCCTCGGTGCGTATCTGCTCACTACATTTTGGCAGGCGTCACGCACATGCCAGCCAATAGGCAAAGCTCACGACAATTCTTTAGAGATATGAATGTTCATTTATTACTATGTTATGACAGTAAATTATTGTTGACTTTCTATGAAACTTATAAATATTTAGTACGGAAATATGAGTAGCGATATTTTTTGAGATTTAGTATTTTTAGAGAGTATAAAGGGAAGATTTGTTCTTTTAAATATATGTAGTAAATAAACTATGAAACTATTGTACTGGCTAAAATAAATATTTCACTGTTGGAAAGGAATATTTACTTTGGAATCAAATCGTTGATTGACTCCTTGAGAGTTTAACTTATACACTTCGTTTCTCCAAAAAATCTGTAGATTAACTCGTATAACCTCTGTTTTGTATTCTTTAGGTTTTTTAGGTTTAACATATCATTTATTGCAGGGTGTTTATTTAAACCTACCTAAATATTTGCTCAACGCAATGACGAAACCGTGAAACTCCAAATTAAAGCTTTTAGGTATACAATCCTGATCACACAAAATCCTAAAATGAAATTAAACTGGGGACTTTAAGTACTCCTAGCACAATAAGGATTAATCCTGTATTGATTAATTCAAAGAACCGACAGTGTCCCAAAATCTTGGTATCAATATAAAATAATAAAGTTCAATATGGCTAAGAAAAATGGATTAATTTTGCCCATACAAGGAGTTTTTCGGTTGAATACCCTTTTATAATCTTATTTTCTTGTATACTCCTACATACCTACACCTATTTCTGTATTGAAAGGTACTCGTAATATAATTTCTATTTTGTATTAAAATTCATTTCTATTACATTTTTTTCTTATTCCTGAAATTAAAAAAGATAAATGTAAATAAAGTTTAATATAAACCCTAAATGATAGAGGATACCTTTCGATAAAGCAATAGGGGCTCCTAAATATATAAAATATGAATCTTATAACAGTAAGCTATGTTACTAACCATTACAACACCATTTATTGATATACATTTTCCTTATTTATCTCTTTAAAACAATAAGAGTTTTAATGCATTATAATAAAACATTTTGATACTATTTGTATTTATCCCGCGGCTAATCCCGCGTATCTCGCGATCCCGCAAAAATTACAGGATAAAATGTACCTCTTGAGACGAGCAGAATTCTTAAAAATCGGTCCAGAAGCACGTGTATACAACAAACACATCTTTCGTTTGTACGAGTAAGAAAAATATAGATTGCTAATTGTATTTGTACAAACATAAAACCATAAAATCTTGTTTATATGTATACAGCTCTCAATATTCAAAACAAATCTAAGAACATAACAAACAATAAAACACGGAAGCAAATCGTTCAATCGATTAGAATCCCTGCTTAGAATGTAAGTTGAGACTATCAATCTAACTTAGTTGCTCATTACAAACACATTAATGTCGACACCGGAACCGGAACCGCCTGAACAAGTAAACTTATACCAACAAACGAAGAAAATAACCATCGTAATCATTCAGGTTATTTTCGTGTGAATAAAACTGTTACTTTTTTACACCAAATTAGATTTAAAACCGTCTTTTGACAAATGAATTTAGTTTGTTTCGTTGAAAATATGTAATTTTAAAAATACTTGTAATATTTTAAAAATTATGTATGTTAAAATAAGTCTACATCTTCCTACTTCCGTATATTTAAATAAGAAGTTAATATAAGCGAAAAAGTTGGAAGTTTGTTTATTATATAATGATAGCTATGCAAGTGAGAATAAAATCTTAAATTCAAAAGAAATATATTCAAATGTAGTTTAAGGTGTATCTCAATGCAATTCAATAAAGGCACTTACTTGATATGAATTTGTGTTTTTATCGCCAACGTCTATCTGCGTCTGATTTTCCAGAAAAATATTATAGACAAAATTTTAAAAGTAAAACGTATACTAATACTTTCGGTCGGGTAATCACTCCTTGTCTACATCTTTGCTTCTCTCTCTGTTTAAAACCCAGTAATTTCAAATTAAAAAAAAACGTTTAAAAAAAATTTATAAGTTTATAAAAAAATTAATAGTTACGAATTGTTAAATCATAAATCTAAAATATGAGTCGAGATCATTTGAAATATTCGTAGAATTTCTTCAAAAGAAGTGAATAAAAACATAGCAAATCACAGAACAATGTTAAAAACTTAGTAACAGTTGTACACTTGCTAGGTTTTAAATATTGCCCATGTTTCTGTGTTTTAAATTTGTGATACATTCATATTCAATGTTTTGTATGAATTTAGTAAGTCGAGCGTCGCCGGCGCAAACTGTTGTTCTTCTGTGTTTTTTTAATCTGTTAAAGGAGATAATTAATATTTAACCGCTCTAAACGCATTTTGGGTTTTTAAAATAATAAAGAAAAAAGCGGTAAGTGAACGTTTACGTACTTTTTTGAAAACTATATTCAAAAACCAGCTCTAATTACTATGTTTTAATTTAGTTACTTACTTAATAATATTATAATTGAACAAATTATTCTAGCTGATTTTATAAGGCATATTTTAGCCCAACACCCAATAAATCTATCTTTAATGCTTCATCCAGGACAAACGATTAAAATGGCTGATTTGTTCTTTGGATCTGCTGAACATCATTCATATCATATCATTTGCCTTCGAACAGCAGAAATATAAACTCGATATATACAAAAATTACATAAATAGTATATGTAAAGTAATTGTCTATTACAAAATCGACTCTATGAGACACTATATATTATGAAAAATTTAAAACTCATAAACTTTCGTTTAATTTCAGCAGAGTTCGTGATAGATTCCAATTTCATTCATAATTATTAGGCAAAGATTTGCATTTCGGTTTCCCGCACGATACCTTTCGCCAGTTCAGGATATTTGATCAAACTTTTTAACTGCCCCATTATCATTTCATTAGGAGTAATTTAATTCTTATAATACTAGTAATTACTTTGAATAGCAATATTTTATTTAAGATTTTCTGTGTGATGAATTACGTACTTAACAATTTGTGCTGTTGGAATTAATGGGATTCTTACCACGATTTTGATTTTTACTATCCTCTATCCCTTAAGGCCCACTTGCCCAGATCTGAGTTAGAACTTGAACTTGGTATTACCATTTGTTTCTCTCAGTTCAATAGAAATGACTGTTATGAGGGCACATTTTACAAGACTAATTAGCTAACAGCTCTACGCAATTCGGCCTGAATTCGGTTTAACGAACCACGATAGTCTTACACAGTTTGCGTACAGATGTAATTTATTGTTTTCATAAGAATGAATATTATTCAATTATTTTGGTACACTGATAACGCCATTCATTTCGATCTAATATTATATCACACGGGTGTAGTAGACCTTGAATTCGTGGTTATATAATTATGTTCTTACCTAGCTTTTATTACTTAACTTTTCTTTTTATTACCTTGCTATAGGAAAACTCTGAAACAGAACGCTGATGAACTCGAGAGCAACTATGGTTAAAAGAATTATTATTGGTACAAATCACCATTTTAGGAGAAAAAGAGGTGTACGTGATTGCAGGGAGACTGTCGCCATTACCTGCTGATATTGTGCAGTTTTATTTAAGGGTTTGAAAGTAAGTATAAAATGAAGCAAAATAATACTTGGGATATGTGGAGGAGTGCATGTGCATCCTCAGCACCATCGCAAAAAAATCGTGCGATAGTACTAAGAATATTTAATTATACTTAAAAAATCGAATTACGACAAAAGCTTGTTAAATGATCACCCCCACGAATCCACCGCAAAATAGCGCGCCACCACCAATACGTACAGAGGCAATGCAGCATAATGATACTCTCGTAAATCTGTATACACAGCATCCGATACACAAATAAATCTTCGCCTACACTTGGACTAATCGGTATATATATATAGTTTCGAATGCGGGTATTCGGAAAATCGCCGCGGTTGCCAATTTGGTGGTTAATTTCTTTGCAAAGTTTTATCGTTTTTAAACTTCGAACGCTTAACTATTGCTTTGATCTTTGCGAAGTTGTGCTTTTCAGTGGAGAAATGTGGCAATTTTGAAGTTGGGTGGTTTCTTAGTTGAAATCTTGGAATTTAGTAGATAGAATTTACGAATAGAATTTAATATCTATTTCGCAAAATTTGCGCTCATTGTTTATGCACTTTTTATATATTTAAATAATATCAATATTAACAATTTAATAACAGTAAATACAATTCAATGAGCTGTATAAACTAATGTAAGTACAGTAAATACACGCCTATATGTAGGTGGCGACGGACATTGCTACACAATTTCATATTTTATATGCTTTTTTGCTGAAATAAATCTGTGGCAAAACATTATTGGTTTCAGTTATTATTCTACTTTTCCTAAGAATCACTTACTTACATATTAAAACTTTTAGAACACACTACTTTGCTATTATTTCAAAGTCAAGTTTAAACATATTCAATGGTTGGTGTTTTTGCACAAAAGATATGACCCAGTTTTATTTACTTGCTTAATTTGCACATATACCTAACTAATTTAGCTGATATATTTTCCTGCGTTGAAACAAAATTAAAATACGCGACTTGTGTTTAAATAAACGGTAAAAGCTGGCCTAAATTTTAAAAGCGAGGCTTATTTTTCAATGTACGCACACGGGAAAACATTATGAAATAAGTATGTGTATGGAGTTCTTATAACCACTTATCGTTTCTTTTAGAAAAAATAACAACAGTGTTAAATAAAGTAATGATCAAAAGATAGAATATTTATTTAAGGAATTATAAATGTACTAATTGGGACAATAGTTCATTTTATAATTACATTTTTTTTTAAATTTAAAAAACTAGGTAAATTTTGGCCATACTATTTCGTTACATACGAGTAAGTGTATGTAATAATTTACGAAATAAATACATATATTGCTTTGTTGGAAAAAGAGTTCATTTAAATATTATTATTAACTTATAATTTATAACATGAACATTTATATTTTATTTTACATATATTTATAATATTAACTTAATAATTCAATTGACACTTGCATAATATGTACGTACAAGTAGTTGTGACTTGTAGTAGACGAACACCCTCAAACGGCACCCGTTCACAAGTTAACGCGGGATCCAGCCATCGCCATCCGCCACCATTTGAGGCTGGTCAATCGCTCTCGGCCACTGCTGCTTTATCACAAAATTAGAGTAGCTTTATTAGAATGTTTAAGACATCCACCATACTCCCCGGACCTTGCTCCAACAGATTACCATATTTCTCGAAATTTTGATAATTTCTTGCATGGGAAAAAAATCAACTCCGATGGGGCAGTCCAAAGCGCCTTCAAAGATTTTATTGATTCCCGTCGGAATGGTTTTTAGTAAACGGATCAATTAATTACCTATGAGATGGCAAAAGTGCATAGATAGCAGTGGTACATACTTTGATTAAATAAAAATATTATATTTAAAAAATATTTACTTTATGTTCCTCCTTACAAAACGCCAATTTCATATGTATTATGTCGAGTTATTAGTGCCCACGGTGTACTCGTAAAACACCATGTTGTTTTATACAAAAAAAAGTTTAAAAGCTGGATGAATCGATAGTGTTATGTGCCTGTTCTAATCGTCAGTGCCATGTTTGAAGAAAATCGGGTCCGCCGTTCAAGAGTTATGCATGCTTTGTCCTATCAGTCATGGTTCTTTAAATTTGTTTTTACAAATAATTATACGTACAAAATAATTTCCATATTTCATTTCTAACAGGAATTTCGCAGCAACTTATTTTTTTTATCAACTTCACCATTGTGAAGTTCATTCATTCATCTTTTTATCAACTTAATTCAGTCTCAATATTACTCCAAGGTCTTTAAAAATTTTTTTTTTAATTAGTTACATAATAAGCCTGTGCATTTACAATGCGCTACTTCGATATCAACTCCGAAGCTATCTCACGTCATCTATATGAAGACGCATCGCCAAGGGCTGGTATTTGGAACTATATTTTGTGGATTCAGTATTTATGGTAACTTGAATCTATGCAGAAACCATTCAAATCCTAAGCTTGATATACTATGCAGACAGTACTGTTTGATTTTCAATGCTGTTAGAAGGAATATGGCCTCAGTCTCGGATAAATAAACCGCAGGACTGTTTAATTTTCGACTTATTCAAACAGTTACTAAAACTTAACTGCCGAATAGTTTGAAAATCAGATTAAAATTAGATATTTCGAAATTAATTTTAAAGCTGGGAACTAAGCAAATATATTCGATTTTTATCTCAAGTTTTCAAATATATATATTTGAAGTATTATTAAAGTTAACTTCCGAGTATTATACAAACATAACATATCGATAATACAAGACAGAAAACAATTATTTTATTGACAAAGTAAGAAAAAATTTGTATACTGTAAATTAATTATCGAAAAAGCCTATGCCATTTTTAAATTTTTGTGCAAAATAGGTCTAGATCATAGTTTATTAAACTATATAGTTTATTCAAGGCAGCTGGAGCGCGAATCAAAAATGAGTTCTGCCTGTAGTTATTGCTTGCTTTAGATACATGTAACAGAGTTTTGCGAAAGGATCTAGAATAGGACTGAATTCCGATGCATCTAGATAACTCCGGAACATCTCCAAAAGTCTGGAGCAATTTAAGTAACAAAATAGCGTCCGCCACTTGCCTACGTAACTCGTGTAATAAAGTTTCCAAAGCAAAGAGCAAATAGAGTTGCATAATAGAGTTTATATAATAACGTATTCACCTAAATTTCGTCACACAACTTTTCTATTTATTGAAATGAAACAAACAGCATATTATGTTGCAAAGCCAATTTTGTCAATCAATCAAATTTTATACGTATATTTTCTGTTTTTATTATTTTTACGATCGTAAAATCTAAAGTCTTTTTAAATACAATTAAAATGATTTAATGCATAACTAACAAAATGACATCCATGGGTCGGGATGGTGGATGCTATGAAAATTAAAAAGAAACTTGCTTTTATCTCCGCTCTATATCGCTGTATCCTGTTCATAAGCTTGTTAGCCAGAATAAGATCAAAGGTTCTAGAGCAAGATTAAATCTTATGAAGCCACAAAGCAGAATGATTATGTTAATGTGCATAAGTAACAAAATGTGTTTCGCAAAATACGGAATTACTTTTTACCCTCGTGTTTAAAACTCAGAAGTGATTTCTCTAAACGAAACTTAAAGTTTTTAAAGTCTTATATTATAAATAATTTGGTATAAAATCAGACTGAGTATAGAAACAAAACTGTTGCTTGTTGAAGTAATCATAAAACAAAGAAAAACCAAATATGTGTAACCAAAAGCCAAACAAAACCTTATAACACATCTCAACTCGAAAGTCTTCAACAAAACAAAACTCGATATTCAGGTAACGTTCTTATAAAAATTATATGACCGAATTGTTTGCTCAAACTGATCTTGAAAACGCCTGTCAATTACGCTGCCTCCGGAATCCGCGGGAAGCGATACAACACCCATGCTGGCAACATTATTTGCCGAATCGTAACTCGGATAGAGACAAGAAAATGAGCCCGAAAACGCGGGAAAGTCACATAGTAGTAAAACTTGCCACAGACTGGAGAAAGGCAGAATATTAATGTAATGCCTTTTCAAAAGTAGTTCCCCTTTCGTTATGTTATGTTACTACGATATTATATTCTAAATAAAAAAATCAAAAATATATGCTACTGGCCAGTATCTTTTACAAACAGGATTTAGTCTTAAACGATGTCAAAAGAGTTCGTATATGAAAGATATAGATACTCTGTGGTGTAGTGCAGTCGCAGGCTGGCAACCTCCATAGTGTTTATTCTACACGAGATATCGACCGGGTGCGCGCCGCCCAGCCAGTCGCCACCCGAACGCCATCCGGACCGCACGCCTCCTGCGCCGTGCCCGCGCACACCATAACCAGCAAAACAACAACATACCCAACACATAAAAAAACACATCCCGAGAAAACTGTGACTTAAATTGTGTGACAAACATTCAAGTTTATGGTGAGCGGGTTAACCCTTTAAGCAGATAACAACCGGTAAGTTAATATTTTATATAATTTTAAACTTTCGAACGAAGGTCAAAGCTTTGAACAGATCCTTGAATTCTCGGCAGGTGTAGATACGATTCATGAATATGTATTTTCATGTTTCCTTCGATTTTCAACTGGAAGCTTTGATGTTACAACTTTTTGAGAAGCTTACTTAAAAATGAATAAAAGAAAATCTTCAAAAGTGTGTAGAAATAAGTTATGTGGATGAAAAGTCCAATGACCGTCGACGAGTACGCTAAGTCTACGGTGACGTTCGCTACGAGACTACAGCAGGTTGTAGTAGTGCGTAGTAATTAACGTCATTTTTCATTAGACTGCATGTTCGCTTTGTTTACATTATTTACTAGATGGGTTATATCATCTGCATTAATTGGATTAATTTATGATTGTACTTTTCATTTGTATTCTCATTAAAATACATTTTGGTGTAATGATAGCAATATTTGTGTCATTAACTAAGATTTTTTTGTCAGTTTAGAAACGTTTTTAAATGTTCTGTCTATTAAGAAAAGGTAACTTTTATTTGGTTCCTGGAGGGTGGTGTAGTAAGCATATCTTAATTAGTGTGTTTGCATCGGCTAAATAGAAGATCCCTGAGATGACACTTTACTAAAAAGTCAGTGCAAGCATGGGCTTAAAAATGTTTATTCTGTAACCGGTATTATTAACAATTACTTATAATCCAAAACATTATTGAAAATACCAAAGTAACTAAATATTACGCCTTTAAAAACTTTTTATATTTTGGTCACAATAATTACATAATGGGATTAAATTTAGATTCAAAATTTAATTATTTTTTTGGGGGCAAATGATAGTTGCGGGAAAATAAATGAACATTGTTAATTTAAAGGCTTTTTAAATTTTGTTTTGATCTAATTTATACTTAAACTGTTCACGTCATAAAAATTGTTGAAAATATCATTTTAATAGACATTTTTTGTTATTACAATCACTGCAATTCATCTCAGAATGTTTCATTATATTTTCGATACAACCTTTTTTTAAATTACAAATAAAAATAATAATAAAGTTTTAAACTTTCAATTTTAGGCATAATTATAACCTATTTATACCGATAATATTTTTATGATTTTTGATACAATTCACAATAAAAAAAAAATTTGAAAAGGAGGATTGTGTGAAATTCAATGATTAGCTTTGGTCAGTTTTAAGTTAAGTAACTTGCACTGTCAGTTCCTTCCCTTTACCCGGGACACAACCACGTCAACGTGATTATTACGGCGGATAAAACGGTTTGAAGTACCGTCGCGTAGTTTAAACACACATATTAAAGAATCACAATATAATATTAGAAACCTGACTATTGAAAGTAAACTACATATAGATCCACCGCTGCCGCTTTTATGACAACTTAAATTTGTCATTGAAATAAATTTAAATATTTTATCAACCTAAACTTTCAATTATTTTAAAAGCTTCACGTTGTCACGTTCTTGTAAAAAAATATGTATGTATACTATTGTATATCAGATAAAATCATTTGATTAAATAAAAATTCAATTTATAAATAATTTGAAATTCAGTCCACGGTTGTTTTATAAAAAAATATATTTACCTATATCATATCGTTTTTAGTACAAATATATTTCAAATATCTTTTGGGAAATTATATGTACCTAATTATACATCTTTTAATATGGGAATTTTGATCCTTTAAAGTCGCAGACCTAGAGAACTTAAGAAGTTTAAGCTTTCTATTACCTTCTTGTCACTGATTACATTTTTAATTCATGTGTTTGTTTAATTGCAAAATAAGAATGGACCTAAAAATAAGAGATCTATAATTTTTCTTTTGCAAAAATACTGCACTGTTTATTAAAAATTTTAACTTTAAAATCCATTTCATTTTTAATAGTCGTATGCGCCAAATACGGTAACATCGCTCTGGCATTGTAAAACAATAATTGTCAGAACAGACGGCGTCCCGGCCGGCGAATCATTGTACGGTATAAGTGATGTCATCACAAGTCTATTGATAATTTTTTTCTCCGAAGTTAAAAAATATATTTCAACTCTAGATGAAACAATAAAGATATGATGTTTTTATTTTAGACAATTATTTTCATTTAAATGTTTTTAATTGCCACCATCAAAATTTTGTCTGTTTAGTTTCGAATTAATTAAAAATCGCAGAGATGCTTGGTGATAAATAAAAGCCACTTAAGTTGACTTAGCGGGTTTATTTAAGACTTATAAAACTTATCAAATTCTTGTATAATTGTAACTAATTGAAAATAACGATACTTATTAGATTTCCACGACGAATAAAATAAAGCAATATTTCGTTCGTTCAACCCAAAGACATTCACCGCAAGACAAAGGCCTACCCCAAGGATCTCCACATGTGTTTTAGGCTTTTTCTTAGCCGACAAACAAATGGGAAGTTGCATCCGTGCCCATAGACATCATTAATTGTAGATGGTACTGATTAATTTCAAGGTTACTGAATGAACATCGATTAAATAATTCGTTGCCGATTGTAGGCTTGAGCTGCAGTTGGTTTGTTCCAGTAATCGCACTGGCTGTTCATTCCCTTTAAGCGGAACACAACCACGTGGACGTGATTGTTCCAACGTGAACGTTTTACAACCAACCAGCTCTATCTACCCATCTACCAATATTTTATAAACAAGAATACTTTGCTGCAATAGTAAAATTGTTTTACAATTTTTTCGGGCAAAATTTAACCTTTTCGAAAACATAAAATGTAAATTGAGTTTCGTACTCAAGATTTACATCCCTCGGATTATTTGAAACGCAGAAAAGGCTTAAAGTAGTATTTCCATTCATTATAGGATTACCTAATGGTATGTAAATATAAATAAATGTCTCTTCTCAAATCCTTTTAGTTGCTTAATCGTAATTGATGACTGCCCTTTTGGTTAAAAAAAAGGTTTATAATGAGGTTGAAGTCAGAATCCTGTTTCGCAACATTATATGGATTTTGATTGTACATTAAATCTTTTGTTCTTTCCAATTTTAGAAAAAAAATTATTGGACTTGTTGGCACCTAATGCTAGAGTTTTTAATTAGAACTTTTTCTTTATGAGAGTTAATTAGTAGACTTATTGATTAGTTTGCATTATCATTAATGAAATATATAACTAAGTTTGCTCAGATTTAGTTAGCGTTTCTGTTTTTATTTCCTTATATTACTATATTTTTCAAAAGCTAATATAATCCATGACATTGACACAGGTACTTAGTTTTATTACTTGTCATGTTGTACACAAGCAAATTATTACTTGTCTAAGTAATGACTCGAGCAAAAGGAACGACTAAAGGACTTGTCAAACTAGATGCGTGCTCTGTCCTGCGGTCCGAACCAAAAAACGTTTTACTTAAAAACTTAAGTACAATTCTCAGTCAAGAAATTGTGCTTTACTCGGCTATAAAAAAAATTGTCATTTAAGAATTCTTGCTCCAAATTATTACTTTTCTAAGTAAGTTTTAAATATTTTTGTATAAAATAACCAGACTTTATGAAAATAAACTCTTAAAATGAATCTTTATATACCTACTGTCACATTAAGTGAAACAGCTCCACCTAAGCTACTCGTATTAAGAAAATCATTTAATCATTGCTACGTAGATTCACTATAAATCTCTCTAGGTACTACTTATTTAAATATATTCAACCGAACGTACGTTCCGTGAACAAAAAGGCCTTTATTTGTTAACAGAATCAACATAAATATTCATGTATTTAGTGTTCAACACGTGTCCTATAATTTACGCTACCATTAAATGAACCAATCGATATTTTTACTGGCTTACGTACATTTTATGAATGTTAATTCTCTAAAAGGCTTTAATTGAAACCTTTCAAAAGTATACTTCGTGTGAAATGTCGTGAGTTCAAGGTTTTTATGAAAAACCAAACGTGAACTGAATTTATTACAGCTGTTAAATTTATGATTAAAAGTACGGTTTTTAAGGAAACTTAAAAAGCTATTTCAGAAATTTTATTTTGCTTTGAAATATTATTTTAAATTAGTTACAAAGAGCTGTATGTGAATAATAGGACTACGCGTTTTATATTAGAGATATATGTTTAAAATGTCAAATCAAAGTAACATCTACTGGTTGTTCGTCAACTAATGGTTTGGGGATTTAACTACTAAAAACTCCTAAATAGCAGTTTCTATTTCAGGCTTGAAGTTGTGTTTACCAACCAAGCAATATTAACACATTTTATTGAAGGGGTTGTACTCATTTTTTTTAAATAGACGAATATTGTGGAGGAAATTTAGAACACAAAGATAAATAGTAACATCTTGATATTCTTTATACAATTGCTGCGTACTATAATCTCTATGGCAGATTTTGGTTTATCTAGAGTACTTCGAAAAGCTTCAAATTTCTAGTCACAGAACCAAAAGGACTCTTCCACTATCAGTACAAAGGTAAAATAAAATTTGATAGTCGTAAAATAAGTGAACATTTTCAAGGTATACGAAGTTTTCTATTTATTTCTTCATTCCCTCGAACGGCAACCAAAACGCTCCGCAAAAACCAACTTTATAATCTTGATCTCAACTTTTTGTAGCGAAACTAAAATTCCGCTGAGAAAATGAAAAGTTATCCTTATTTTTATGGGCTTAACGATAAAATATTCGTTTGATACGAACAAGATTTTATCTTTAAAAAAAACTGGTTTACGCGTGGGCGCGGAGATGGCATTTTCGGAATATTCTGGGTAAAATTTTCCTGCTGTTTTGTTTATCGAAATATTACTTCAGTCAACGGAATTTGATGAGTTCTTTGGTGCTCTTATTTCGATCAATATTGAAATTTTGTTCAGGTAAATGGGATCAAGATCAAACGGACTCAACGGAGGGAACTTTTTTAAATAAAATAATGATATCAAGTTTGGTTGCTTGGCGTAGGTATGGTAAACTTTAAAAAACAATTAAACTCACAAATAAAATATTGTATAATCTTTCAAAATCTCCTTTTTTCTGGAAATAAATATGTAAATTTTTCAAACGCGCTCTAAAGTGTAAAATTTTTACCTATGATGAAATAAAATATTTTGATTTGATTTGATTTGCTCTTGTCGTTAGTAGTTTAATATTGCACTTAAATACTAAATAATGTATTTATGACGCAAACGACATATACTAGAATACAATTACATTAACGAGCCAAACTATAGTCAGATGAAAACCTAGCATGCACGATCGTTACAAAAATAGACTTTGGAACCCACTTCGTTATTCGACTCCTATTTCTGGACGTTGCATTCGGCAGCTTGCAGTTTGACAAATAAGTTGTTAAAATAACGAAAACTTGTCTCTTTTACTTTGTTATGTGAACGATAGAGATGAAGTTTGTATATGTCGTAGTTGAAAATTAAGTAATGGTCGTGAAGCATCTTAGTTTGAATCACCAGTTTCTTCAGTGGTTGTTACGCTTACAATTATATTAGTGAGATTGAAGACAAACGGCAAGCCAACTTCAAATTCGAAACCTCTGAAAATCATATATCATAATATATGTTTAAAACTGGCATCTTTAAATGAAACCTTTTAAAAGTATAGTGTTCTTTTCATACAATTGTTATCTTTTTAGCTTAACTTTGTAGCTTTAAAATACGTGCCTAACTAAACCACAGTTTTCTCTAAAGCTACTGTACTGATTACCGTATAATTTGGTTTGTTTGTATTATACGTATAGCTATTGTATCTAAAATTCACAACTATACAACAGAAAATGACCACCAAAATGACTAAGCCATAACGAATTCACGCTACCTCATTTCAACAAACACGTGGGAGCATATGGAGACTAAAATACCCCTCGTTACGTAAGAAAGGCGAGGCGAACCGCGGTCAATGGCGGTCAAGGTCCTATTCTACTTGAGGGTTAAGACGAAGGAACCTTCTGAAGGCAAGTACTGCTAAAAAAGTGACAAAAGCACGCCTAACAATAAACTGATAATGAAAATAAGAAAAAGATGTAATAAGTATTTGTAACTGGAATCCATATACCAGCTTATTTTTAAGCCTCTTAAAGTATTAAGTCCCTTCGAGGAAAAATATATTGCATTTAATTCTGAATAAAAGTATACCTGTAATTATACCGGGAGATTGAGCTTATAAAATACTTATCTTTTCCTCAAAAACCTGAACATATTGCTTCTTTTTCCATCAAAACATTTACTTTGTGTATCGATGAACCAAAAACTGTGTTATGTTGGACCAGTACAGGTAAATTTATTATATTTGTTCTCGCCTCAAAAATATAACATTGCGCAGGTCTACTTTCTCACCACATCTATCTCTATTTTCTTTCTCACAAATTACGTAGGTATCTTCTACAAAAAAGCCGTCGGAACTGCACTTTTTAGTTTTGTGACTTGTATTTCTGGGTAACTTTATATAAACACGCTTACAAATGAAGATAAAAAAATATCTTCCTTTAAAGTTTTTATTTCCGACTACCCAGTAGCAGTCTTCTAGACTTTCTACCATGGTAAATTTTTATGGTTTGCGCTCTTGCTGTTCAAAAGCTAAGTTTATTTTTAAGTTTATACTAAATAATCTTTCCGTAATTATAATATAATTTAAAACTGCATAATAATTTGGAGATCCACTTAGCTGTCTATCAAACAGATTCCTCTGCACGGAGCCTTAATGTGGACATAATTCTAATGACGTTTTTATGGTGTGACGTCACGGCCAATCGTGATAATATGTAAATATTGCTAATTATTCAATCCTCGTCGGCGGAAAATGGGGAAGGAAATAGTTATTTTAGTGACGTAAAATAACCAAGGTGTGCAGCTTTATTAGCCTGGATAAATGTTTGCTACACGAACAAATAAAATATATTTCGGCATCGTGATTTGTGTCTTAAAGTCTAACTAGAGTGTAATAAAAGAATAAGAGCACTCAAATGTATTAACTTTAAAACATAAACAGATTTAATGCGCCATCGCAGCGTAAATAGTGTAACTCTTTAAAAAGTTGAAAAAATATAAGTGCCATAGAACGAATATTAGATTTTTTTTCATATGTGGTGCATATATATGTAGTATACATATATACACATATATACATATATAGTATCAGTGTTATGGATGCTCACTGCAGTAGAAAGCAACAGGGTACATCGAAACATTGATACTTTGAGAACTAATGCGATGCGATTTTTTAAAATTACGCATGCTCTTCAGACTTCGACCAATTTAGTCTTAAATATTTTCACTCGTTGTATCCATAAAGCATAATTTTTATATGTCAGATTCAACATTTTATAACCAACATTTAAAAAGTGATCAACTGCTTATTGCCGTATATAATTTTATAGAGCCTTTAACTAGAATACTGTCATATCACAGCGTAGTAAACTGTTGCCAATATCCATACATTACCGTGAGGCAAACGCTAAGTTATATAGCTTCCGTACTTTATGTTAATAGGCTGACTCGGGGATCGAACCCTGTACTCACTAGTAATATAATTTTAACTGCCTTTCAGTTCCCTACCACAGTTACATAATAATTACTGAGGACTCAAATTGGTTGGAGGATTTTTTTATTTTTTATTTTATTCTTGTTTTTATAAGCCTTACAATCATATGATTAAGCCGGCTTAAATAGGTACTAAACAGAAGAATTTACAATATAATCTAATCTTACAGCTAGGGAGTGTATGACAAAACTAAGAAGTCTGCCGCTGTGTCCTTGAGTGAAGTTAGAACTTAGTATGTTATGGAACATAAACAGTAAGTCTTTCATAGAGCACTGAGTATCCCGCATAAATGACAATCGCATTTCCTCGTTAATTTGGCATTCCAGTATTAAATGGAGTAAATCCTCTTCACGTTGGCAAATTACACAATTAGGACTGTCTGTTTTACGCATTAGGTAATTAAATTTATTAAGTGGCATATGATAAGACCGCATCCTAAAACATAGCACTAATTCTCTTCTGTTTAATGGTTGGAGGATGATTTTGAGTAATTTTGTACTTTGCTGAGTAGGGTTAGGTACACCTATAAACATTTAGTGTACCTATAGTACCCTTTTGTAAGTTTTCAATAAGAAAGTTAGATTATTTCCGTTTGCTTCATATGTACCTTATATTTATTTATCTACTATAATTAAAGATATTTGGTTTTAAAGTTTTAAGATATTGAACGAGGCAAATGTGTGATGTTTGTTTAAGACATTTTATTGAGGAAATGACCCGTACTTATTGTTTGTAAGTAAATTTATGTGCTACCCATGTCTCACGTTAAAATTATATTTTATGTCTTTGTCCGATTTCTTGTTATTACTTCCCCACTAATACACAAGCTCTAAGTATATTAATTTGCACCTACCTACTCTACAAACTTAGTAAAAATTTAAAGCATAAAATAATTATTTTAGTTACTTCATGAGACATAACAAACTCCAATAATTCAACAAAGAATATGGGAGCAAACAGTCTACAAGTGCGCGATCTTTAGCAATATATTCCCCTCTACAATGATTGTGCAAATGTTTGCAAAAGTGTATCGACTACATTTACGTGACTAACTATTGTGTATCGATCCTTTTGCATCCAAGGAATCATCATTCACTGTATGTTCCAACGAGAGACGTCCGTAAATGTATTTCTTTTTGAATTATTTTTTAAATTGCCATCAATTATATGTACTCCAATCTGTTTAAGAGCACACTCCAGGACACCTGTTCTCGACTTTAATAAGCGGCGAAATATACCCACAGGTCCCCAACAAATAAATAATAAATGAACATAGAACGAACTATTATAAATCTAAATAAGTACAAAGTCCATAATAAAGTAACTCAGTGGCTTCTACAGCGCAACTAGTCTGCGACAGAGTCTTTACTCATTAGTACTACGAGGCTGGATTGAAAAGTTCGCGGCCTAAATAAGAAAACACAGGAATAATGCAATTTTTATATTTATTTTTCTTTCTTTCTTTGTACATTTGAATTATTATTGATTCAAAAATACGCCTCAACTTTAATGCACCCTGTTGAATAAATGTTTAATAATTAAATATTTGCTGATAAGTGCAAAATCATTGTTTAGTCCCAAAGTAGTTATTATTTTAGAGTTGGCTTATAACTTACATCATACACATGTCATATGACAAATGTATTGCTTTACGATCTTCATACGTAAAAATTTTGTTACTTAAATTAGGTAGAATTCACATTTAAGACTCAAATTGCAAAACAAATTCCCTCATAGGTTTCTGCACTATCTGGAAAAATACAGTACTTCGTCCTACAGCAATCATATAATCAGTTCAATTTCCCAAACGCGTTGCAATTTGAAAGTTGTAATAAACTTAATACTTCGTTCTTCTATTTGTAGATTTGCTGTTCCTATTTCCTAAGGGAACTCAAAACTTACTTGTATCTCTGTTCTTTATTGCTCACGCTCAAAGCATACACTTAAAGTTATTTTAAATTGTTAGAAATAACAATGTATAAATTGTAAAGTTATTTTCTTGAAACGGTGGCGTGTTTGGAGCTAGGAATCAGTTTTAAGACTTACGAAGCTCGTATTACGAAGCTTCAAGTTTTGCGGAAAATGTGATGCAAACCATCATGACAAGACACTTGTAGACGCAACATTAAACATTTTATACAAAAAATATAGATAAATATTACCCATGGCATATTTTAATAAAAACCTACAATTATGCAGACAAATTACTTCACCGGCTTTACAATAGCACATTGCATTATATTTCAAACTTTTTTTGCCATGGATGGTCTATTTGCCTTTTCTTGCCTTTCTTCCATATTATGCTATTAAGAAACCTGCCATTTTTCTGCCGAGAAATATGGGTGTTAAGTTATTGCGAAATATAAAGATATCTCGTACGTGAATAATAATAATAAAATCGGCAGACAAACATTTCAACTATATGGTCGCAAAGTAAACAAAGCTTGTGTTATGCATGACCATACAGTGAACTGGGGAAGGGGTCAACATAAACATACATACATAAACATTAACCATGACCCGAGAACAAGCGTCTGTGTTTATCACATAAAGGAATGCCCCGACCTTAACTCGAACCTGGGACCTCCGGCGTAGACAAGGTTCTACCACTGACACTACTTGGTCATAAGATACCGAATCTATTTTTTTTTCCAGCCTTAATAATTTAAATAATAGTTGTACCAAAAAAAGTATAATACCGTACGTTGACGACTACTTAAAACAAATTGTGAAAAATATTTCAAAATATAATTTAAACTACTTTGTTAAAATTCAAGTAAAGGAAGTGTTCTTGAAAACGATTTAATTTTACAAGCTCTAAAATAATTTCTTTTAGGTACCTACTTCGCTTTCCCCATGAGAGGGCCCAAAAGTCTGAAAGGCAAACTCTTTGAAATACCTTCTTAAAAAGTTCTTTCTCAGAAGATGAAGGTTACGTACTTTTATGTTATTACTTTTTCCTCTCAAATATTTAGAATTTACGTTATTGCCAGTTAAGGAAGAAATATCGGAATTATTTTGTGGAGTAACTCAGAATTTCATATTTTTGATTTGTGTATTTGTTTCAAGTGCAGATTTATTTGTTTGATTAAGGGTCAATAACTAGAAGATATTATTTATGGTGCAATAAACACTCTGAAAATGATAAATATGTATGTGCTTATTTCATAGCCAAATTCAAAATTTAAATTTAAAATCGTTTGCTTCAGAAACAGTATTTAACATGACATCAGACAATAGAGACTCCTTTTAGGCCCGAACTGCCTTTGCCAGGAGACTCTGCTCTTCTATAACTCTTTTTTTAATATTTACTTTACATTGAACTTTGATTACACCATAAAGAATATTAGTTTAATTAATTATAATAAACGCGTTTAACCATTACTTATACATATACGAGACCAACGGGAGAGTAAAGTTGTAAATAAGTTAGAACAAACGATGTTATCAAAAAAAAAATAGCTACATGCTAACTTACTGAATTGTATAGATGGTTTACACACACATGAGTAAATCCATCTATACTAGGTTTTCCCAAGGCTTCACAGGCCTATACCTTTTTCTGAATATAGGGTAGCATATCTATGTCCTGTGTTCGCAAAATTTTATGATCATGATCATTTATTAAAGCTTACAAATAACTTAACCAACTCATTTCGCCTTTGTAATATAAAGAACTTAGAACCAAGAAATGTGCAGGTCGCTCTGCGTAATTTGGGCGGGACTTTTCCACGGAAATTTGTACTTCAAACGTAAAACGGTTTAAAATATAATTAAATTTGACGGACCAGTTCCACTGAGAAATCAACTAGCCAGGTACTACAATCATTTTTATTTTCTTGGCAAAATTAATTATACAGTTTAGGAACTCTCCGTGAAGTTGGTGATACAATTAAGTATTTTTGGCTGGGGTCTGCTGTTTTCCTATTCGAAACCAATATTCGTACAATCGTGTTGAAGTAGTTCTACCAATACTAATAAGAATTCTTATAAAATATGTTGTTATAAATTGTAATCAACTTGATATCACCACAGAAAGACCTCATAATGTTAGTAAATTAGTTATTTACAAAATTATCATAAAGTACTTGCCACTTAACAGTCTCTTGTATTTGGAATTTTTTAAGCCTCATAAACATATCAATCCGTATTGACGCAACGAAAGCTGTAATTTTTTGTAAAGCATGACATTATTTTTCATTTAACATGTTCATTGGTTAGTCATAATTCATTTAAAGTAGAGAAACGAAGAACGAATACAATACAATCGCTAAATAAAATATTTAAAAACCTCATACTTCGTTAAAAGCTGAAAGTTTGTTTTATCAAATCCGATTAAACTGAACAACAGACAAGTTACTCTCCCCTTCACAGATTATTATAAAGGGTTCTATAGATAGACACAACTCAAGGGCTGACCTTTCTAGGTGCACAATAAGAAGGTACCCTTTCTATATCAAAGATCGACTTGACTCCCTTCAAGTGCTTAGTTTGGCGATAAAATGGTTAGGGTGATAGAATAGGCTTTTGCTCTCTTTATGATCAGTTTCGTTAACTTATTGTATGAAAACTTATGTCATGCGCAATATTTCGTATTTTGATGAAGTTTTGTTCTAATTAAGTGCTTAGCTGTGTTGGTTTACAATAAAAAGATTGTTCGTCCCTCTCATCTTCTACTTTTTTATTTTCCAAGTAAGGTGTTGTTGTATTCCAAGTGATAAATTAGTAAGTATCCAGTATAAGGGATAGCTTATATAGTTTATTTCAAGTCACATTTCATGTGCATGCCAAATCAAATTCGAATTCAGTTTTATTCAAACCCGTCCAGCCATTTTTGCGTAATTGAGTAACAAACATACACATTTTCACATTTGTAATATTAGTAAGATGGTAATTTTAGGCTCAAAAATAACTTGTACTCCAAATTACCAAAAACTACCATCTTTGTACGGTTGCAATCTGCTAAAGCTTTTGATAGAGTCTCGATCACTCTCGTGATATGTTTTTGAAATTTATTTACGTATATTTTATATATACGTACTCGTATATTTAAATTATAATACAAAACATGTTATTCGATCAAATCAGTCTCTTCATTGCGTCTGTTATAAAACTGTTTTAATAATGGAAATCCTAGAATATTTCACTATGTCACGCCACAGTTTGATCTAAGTAGCGCAGAACAATTTAAACTTGTTCTGAGGCGAACCTCAATTTCTCACCTGCCTCGGCACTTTAAAAACTTTAAACTTTAAAACAAAATGGATTTTAAAGAAACTAGTTTTAAATTCGACAAATATTATAATCGTGAAACCTTTTATTTAGGGTCAGTCAGATTTATTATACAGTGTGAATATTTATAATGTGCGCATATTAAAATGGGGGAAACTAGACCAAATTTTATCGACACAAAAAAAACAAATTTTTTAGGTATTAAGATGTTTTTAATTTTTAGTTTGGGAATTTTTGAAGGTATGTAAATAAATATCTATAACCTTTGAACTAAATGGCCTATGGTGTTTAAATAAAAACTAAACTCATACCGATAAAATTCATCTTCACTTGAAAAAAAACACTTTTTGGAAAAAATGATTTTTTTGTGTATATTTTCAGGAAATTGACGATTTTGTCAAAAAGATTTAATATTTTTATTATTTTATTATTATTTCATCTAATTCTACATCGTATTAGCTTTCGAATACAAAAAAAAAAAACATTATTCTAGCTCAAACACAAAATTTGCTGCAGGCGGTTAAACAAAAACACTCATTACGGGTCGTTCGCGGCTGCATGAATCATAACTCAGGTAGAGACCCTCTTTTATGTATTGTTCGACTGTGTTTTTAAAAAAAGAGATTTTATAAAAATCAAAGCATTTATTAATTGTAAAGAAATACAAAAGTAAACATAAATTTATTAAGTTTTCGATATAGCCACCCCTTTGTTGCAAACACAACGTCGCTAACACGCACACGTTTCTCAGTCTCTGTTTTAAGTTTGTTTTCTTGTTAAAGTTGCTGTTTAATTTGTTGATTTCGTTAAGTTTCTTTGTTACTATTTTTAACGCGTGCAATGCCACGTATCACGGATTTCCCTGCTCGGCATATCGCCGATCTCCATTATTATTGTGGACTGTCAAGAGGAAGTGCTAGAGCTGCTCGCACAGCTTATTTGGCCGCGTTCCCTAACCGACTTCCGATAACAACTATCCGATAATTTTCAAGAAATCCACCGAAGACTGGCAAGTACAGGACTTTGAACTAACCGAGATCACGGGGAGAATGCAACGGTTATTGATGTCGACCGAATTATGATGTCGAACGAGCCGTACTTTAGGATTTGTTTGCTGATCCCAGCGTCAGTACCAGACATTTGGCTTTGCGGCACGGAGTATTGCAAATGTCAGGGTGGCGCATTTTGAACAAAGAAGGGTTGCATTCGTACCACTATCAATAGGTGCAACACTTGCATGCAGAAACAGACGGGCCATCAAGATGCGTCATGTCTGCTTGGATCCTCAGAAAAAACCGAGAGTATCCGGAATTTTGTAAAAAAAAATTGTGGATGGACGAATCACAATTCACGAGGTAGGGCATCGTAAACTCCCGTAATTTACACGTGTGGTGCCCAAAAGGACAAAACCCGAAACTGAAGAAACCGTCTAGTTTCCAAGTGCAGTTCTCCATTAAGTATGGGCGGCTCTAATTGATGACATCTTGGTTGGCCCGATCATACTACCAAGCACCTTAAATGGTGAAATATTTTTACAACTTTTAGGAGACGAGCTGCCCGTGCAATAGGAGAACGTGCCATTAGCTTCGCGCCGAACGATGTATCTCCAAATGACGATGAAAGAACGTGTGTACAGTTTCCCCATCAATACTGAGGCTGATCTACCGGACAGCGTAAATAATTGTGCCGCTGAAATAAGGCAAGACCCCGAAAAGGTGAGAAGGGCCACTCAGAACATTTTATTACGTGCGACGTTGTGTTTGCAACAAAGGGGCGGCCATATTGAAAACTTAATACATTTATGTTTACTTTTGTATTTCTTTACAATGAATAAATGCTTTGATTTTTATAAAATCTCTTTTTTTTTAACCACAGTCGAACAATACATAAAAACAGGTTCTCTACCTGAGTTATGATTCGTGCGGCCGTGAGCGACCCGTAATGAGTGTTTTTGTTTAACCGCCTGCAGCAAATGTTATGTTTAAACATAACATTTGCTGCAGGCGGTTAAAGTGAAAAGGGCTTAAGCCCGAAGAATGTTTTTTTTAGTATTTGAAAGCAATGTAGAATTAGATGAAATAATAATAAAATAATAAAAACATAAGATCTTTTTGAGAAAATCATAAATTTCCCGAAAATAAACACAAAATATCATTTTGTTCCAAAAAAATGTTTTTGTTTCATGGGAAGATACATTTTATGACTACTTTTTGTTTATAAATCAGAATCGCCATTGCTTTCCTGTCATTTTAGTTTTTAGTTACATAGCTTCAAATTTCCCGAATAAAAAATTTAAAACATCATAATTCCTACAAAAAAAAAATTTTTTTTTTGTAGATAAAATTCGGTCTAGTTTCACCCATTTTAATATGTGCACATTATAAACAATCACACTGTATAAAGCAATTGTTTTTTACAGAAAATACATTTTTTGTTGGATTAGTTTTGAAAAACCATTTTAAATTATTTCTTATTACAAAATATGCACACCACATCAATATTTCAAGAAAAAAAACATTATATTTCAATAAAAAATCAATGTCAAAGTTTAAACTTTAAAAACGGCGCAAAAACCCTGTTGCTTTAATGGTGTTGGTCAAGTGACGCGTGTGATGATACACACAGATCAATATTTGATTTTATTCAAACAGTGCACAGTAAATTTCATCAAATTTTTTGTTGGGTTAAATGGTGTATAGCGCGAAAGTGTATGCGAGTGTCTATAAATAATCCAAAGACCACATGTACCATGACAAAGAGAATGTGTATATGAAATTTCTACCAACATACCTATTGAGATAACCAAATATAAGATTGTAAATAAATGACTCCTACGAGGTATTTACATTGCTGTCTTTACATTTTTAAGTTCCGCAGTATAAACAAGGTTGTTCTTAAAGAAAAGTGCATTCATAAATTCTTGTATTTAGGTATCTTGGTGTTATCAGCTCGCTCAAAATTTGTCTCCATTGAAACTAATATCTTGTTACAAGTTGTTTATTTTTTTTTAATTATCATTAAACTGCTTTAGAAATAGCTCAAAAAGCGTGCTACAATCATTCAAAGAAGTCGTGTTTACTTGCGTGTCACTAGCGTTGTGACCAATCACAGCGCGTTTTCATCACAGATTGAAATCCAAAACTTATGTGAAATTTTCAAAAATATTATTATTTTAGTTCAAATTATAGTTTACTATGTAGTACATTTTCCACGTTGTCAATTAGCCTATTCTCAGTTTTAATTTTACTTTTCACCAAAATTTTTTTGGGAATTGTACAATTGGAAGAACTGTAGCTCCTCTCAAGCAGGGATATTTTTTGAACAGAGCTTCAGTTACCAAAATCCTTTTGTCACGAGAGAAACTGAAGCAAAAGCTTCCCAAACTAAACATTATATTTTTTTGTTATAACCAAAACAAACATTACTCGTTATCGAGATTGATATAGTATCGGGGTATTCAGGATTAAAATAGATGGTTACGCTAGAAAGAACGAGCCTTATAGATAAGCTTTATACATTAGCCAACGGTTTCTAAAACCATTGCTGTAGTTTGCTTACAATATATCAATTGCAAGAAAATCGAATCATAAATAAAAAAATATGCTTATTTGTGTTATCAAGAAAACCTTACTTTTACATACATTACCATTTACATACTGGTGCTGTAAAAAAGCCCATGACTCATTAATTACTTTATGAGTTGGGTCCGCAACGAGAATCCTGCGGACATAAAAGTTTCAACTTTATTTATATACAGGGTGTACCAAAAGTCAGTTTATGACGCATCGTAAAAAAAGCTTCTCCGACCGACATTTCGTACTTTAATTAGCTACATTCTCTTTTATGACAATGGTAAAAAAACTCGGTATCCTTTGTAATCCGTAGTAATGGATAAGGTTCAAGGACGCCAGATCTAGATAAAAAAATTCAGTTTTACATAAAAATAAGCTTGTTTTTATCAGTAGCCTTAACGATTATGACTGATGATCCTATTTTCTTTTTACCTATTTTCTTGGCTGAATTAAAGTTCAAATGAAATGCTGTTTCAAATCTAAATTGGGCGTGTAAGCTAAAATTGCGACTGAAACACCATGTCAACAAACTGCATGTCACGAGATTGGATTCAAACTTTGAGTTAATTATTAAGAAAATGTATTATAAACCGCTAACGGGGGTACGCCAACTTGAAATTTTGTCAGCAGAAAATTTGCCCAACAAAGTGCCGGGTTACTCGAAACTCAATCTTAAAACTAATGAAGGCAAGGCGCTAATGACCATCTTGTTGGTATACCGATTATTTGATTTCAACACTTTTGTTTATAGTATCGACAGCTTTTAATTTTCCTTTATAGACGAAGTTTAAGTTGAAAACAATTCGTTATTTTAATTTAAACAGAAAATGATAGTTAATTAAAAATAAAAGCAACGTATTAAATAATTTTTAATCTTCAAAATACTTAGGTTTTGGAGGAAAGGTATAGCTTAATGCTTTTCTGTTCTGTTATAAATTCAGTACTGTTTCTCTTAGTGCAATTATCAGACAGGCAATGATATCCACTTTGTTAGTCAATCTAGTATAGCCAACCGTACCCTCCAGACTATTAAGAAATTACTGTCAAAACCTGTATCAATAATAGTGTGTTACAAATTGTGATATGTATCCAAGAGAAGATATTCATGATTTTTCATTTCATTTCATGTAGCTTGGTAAAACTAAATACAATGTTATGTCTTTATATCTTCAATTATATTATAAGATTAAAAATCTACTGTCTTTAATACGTATAAAAGCACTTATACTTTTTTCACAAAATGTTCTTCACGTCCTTCCTTTCATTTCATCTTCCCAGAAAACAGCCGTTGAAAGAGGGTTTTATTAACTTTGTCTGTTGGTGACGTATAGATTCTTCAATATTTTATGCATCCCACCTTTTTAAGGTACAATGCTGACCGTTGGTTACATCTTAAACCAGAAAATCTTACTTTAGCATCTAAATCAAGCGACCCGTCTATAAAAATGGTCAATACTACGATTTACGTTACATCCCTTTTTCGTATTCTAAATTCAAACAGGGGCCTCTTGGGGCTAAATTTAAACATTGATATAAAACGGGCCAGGCCGACCTAGTAAGCTTGAATTGGCCTTCGAACTAAAATAGGTGTCGTGCCACAACTGCTCGCTACGTATTTTATGCATCCACAGGGCAACGTTTTGAGATGGCGCGATTTATATGTGCAAATAAACAGACGCCTTTTCATTTGGCGAGAAAAATGGTTGCTTCCGGAGTTTATGAATTGTTTCGTAATAGGCTAAGTCTACCTCTTATATTTTTAATTAATAATACTTACGAGACGATTAAAAAGAAGTGTGGGACGCGTCTTTGTGCACGAATTCTGTGAACAGAGGGGCGGCGATGGCCCGCAGTATCGCCTTCCTATGCATTGTTTTTTTTATGTGTTTGCAAGATCAGCGGTGCCGGAAGAGGTGCACGAGCTTTGTCCGCGCCGTGATGTTCAAGTAGTGCCGTAACCTATGGAACAACAAAAGTATTTACTTTTGAAATAGGACAGTCATCAACCAGTTGTGGGAAGAAATAAAAAGCGAGTGCAATATTTCAATATTATCTTCTGATAAAGACGTATTTATTTTGTCGTTGGTCTTCGTAATTCTGATAAAAATGCCTTATTGTTTTCTTTATCATCCAACATATTCTTTTGCCCACATTAAAAGGTATAAAAAATACCACTTGTATGAGGTCCCCCACTGTTCTGACATTGAAGAATATACTTTCGCTCGTGAAACAACACTGCACCCAGCGATGCCGCCACCCCGCTGTTTGCAGATTTGGAGCACACGGCCTTACTACAGACTTCTTCAATTACTTGTTTTCGTTCATTTTGGGCAACTAATCTAATCTAATTCTTAGGTCTAATTTTATCTTAGAACTTACTGATTCTGAGATAAAATTAGATCATACAGATCCATTTATTTCGCATAAATATACTACCTTAGTAGTATAAGTGGCAAATATAATTTGTGGAATTCCAAATTATTATAACTATTATCAAAGATGATGATGTAACAACGACCAATTTAAATTGTTGTTTATTGACAAATAATGACTATTTTTCTTTCATTTTCTTTTTAGTTTTTATTATATAAATATGCCACTCTATTTGTAACACCTAACTTACATTGTACTGGATTGCAACCGACGAACGCTCTGCGAAATACGTCCCAGTGATGAGTTCAGCCAATATGTTTACACAAAAAGTGTATGTTCATTAAACAGTCCTGTTTCTACTAAAGAACTCAGAATTTCATCAATGAATATGATAAAAATTCTATTAATATTTTTTTAATTTAGGAACACCCTGTAATTTTTTTTTATTGCCTATGATAATATTTCAGTACTCGTGCATTCCGGCCTTGACACGCATTAGTACCTGACCCTGTCGTACTCCATAAGCTTTGGTAAACAATGTGACAGTTGAAAGAATATTATTGTTTTACATTTTTAACTCTAAGCAATCCATTTTTTGATAAAAGCTTTGATGAAAATGACGTATCAAATTAGAAATAGTTATAGTAATATTAACATAATTTAAACACAATGTGTATTGGTACCAAGGCCTCCGTTATTTATTTTGCTTTCTAAAAAATCATCAAAAACGTAAAATTTATTTTAAAAATTTCCTTGCGCAGTGACTAAAATCCCTGTCACTTCTTATTGTTTTAAACAAAACTAAAAACCTTCCCAAACAATAATGCCTTTGAAAACTAAGTTCAAAACACAAGCAGCCTTTAAGCTGTTTAATTCTACATTACACTGTTAAAGTTAGGAGCTTATTTCGAAAGCGTGTAGGTCAAACAGCCGCAGAGCAACGGCGTAAATTAGTTAGGAGCCAAGGCCGGCAGAATTCAAAAATTGCATTTCTTTTTATTCCTACGTATGTATGTTTTTTAAAGGTCACTGCTGCCGCATGTTTTCATTTATTATGTATGGTGCATATATTATATTATTGGGGCTGGATGTAATATGTTACTGAAACTAATGTTACGGGCTTTCAATAAATAATTTCAAAGGTTACGTTTTAGGGTTCGAGATATAGGAAACGGGGAGCTTTCTTTTCAACGTTTGGTAAATTTTCATGTCATAATTTAATACAGCTTAGTCCTACAAATATAATAAATGATAACAAAAAATTTAAGGTAAATTTTAAATAACTTTAATAGATATAGCTAGCGGAAGATTTAATCTCATTTGAATGAATGAATTCAACTGAAATTTGAACATTTTTCAATTATACATTTTTAGGAAATTATTAATCTCCATAATAAGCTAAGTCGAAACGATAATTCATGTATTTAATGAATTCCTTATTCGTTAAAAAAATCAACACATTTTCAAGCTTTACTCTACAACTCCTTGTATAAAATCAAAGATATAGTTTAAAAAAACTTAAAAAGCGAACACGAGGTCGAAAAAATTCCTTAAAATAATATTTTATTATAATAATATTTTAAATACCTTAAACTTAACCTAACGTTACTTGAACTGTGATTGTTATCATGGTTTGCAGTCGACAGGCCGTTACGTGACTTAATATGGCGGTCATTATATCAAAAAACAAATTAAATGCCTATTTTCGTTTAAAGCTGCTTGGTAAGTAGTAGCACCTCAATGAAATTTTTATGCAAACACAGAAGTAAACTGATGAAGCAATAGCCCATAATTTAAGTAAAGAGTAGCTTTGAATTTACACATACACTAATTTACTTTACATCTGTAAATGAGGCCGACTTGCTTAGACTTGAGTTATTAATATATAACCCAGAGCTAGCTGGTTAGTCATTTCAAATGTCTGAACTGTCAGAGTCAGCTTAAATTTTTAACTTAGATCCGCGCAAGTAGTTTTTATTTTACCATAGGATAGGTAAATGAACATTAATTTAAACAAAAATCAATTCTTATTGAACCTCATATGTTTGAGTACAAACAAAAAATGGCAAAGGTCGACACTATTATTTGTACAAGTATTTAGGAGGTCGAATTAATTCCAGGTTCAAATAACTTGTCAATTTCATTACATTTGCTTTGGAAACATTTTTTCAGTAGATTCTTTGGCGGTTAATATGATATTATATTTTTGCTAACGTAAGTCTGTAGGACGGTTTTCTTGCGATTGAAGTGTTATTTGAACTAGGTTCGGTAAACAAATTTTAAACTCTAAGCCTCCATTGTATTTTTAAATGATCATAAGATTTTTACAAATTTTTCTGACATTATTTATTTATTCTGTAATTTTTACATTTAATACAAAATATTTTAAAATTTAATTAAATAAATTACGGCACGTACCTATAGAAGAATATGCCAACTTAAATAAGGAGTGGGGTGGTGTATGGGCCACTATGTATACATTATTTTTAAAATTGGAGCCTCTACGGCTCCTTTAACCATCTTCACCAGATAAATCTGTGATGATTCGTTCGGATTATACCGGGTGATTTTTTTAACGTTCTTAAAATCTCCAATTGGGTCCAGGCCACGATTCGGAACTGCTTTGTCAAAGAACACAAGACAAATAACGAAAATTAAAAGAAAAGTTCTAAAAAAGAAATGTTCACTGACCCGTAGGATTTGTATGAAATTCGATTTCTTTTTCAATGACGCTATTTTTTTTAATTTAAAATTACCACACATAATATTGTACAGGGTCACTCAAGGCCGCTATATGGAGTCTTTGGGAAAGTTGCTTAGAATTGTGGCCTGAGGTTATTTTTCCGAAAGATAAAAAAGTCACACTTTTTTTTTTTTTTGTTCCCCTCCGCGGGAAGGGCAGGAGGATAAAAATGCCCTGACGCATACTCTGGCGCGATTCCAAAGTTATGTGGGACTCGTCCCGACGCCTACCAGGACCATACCCACTAAAAACCCCCTGTCGGCTCGTGCATTTTTGCCACTCAGCCTTCATCTGAGCGACGGCCAATTGGAGAAAGAGGCTGCGCTAGCGGGGCCCAGAAGGGGTCACCCGCTGGGATTACATAGCACTGAAGGTGCTCAAAGCACTGAAGGTTAATACATAGCACTGAAGGTGCTCAAAATGAAGACAATAATAGAAAATAAAATAATAAAAATTAAAAATTGCAAAATAAAATTGAATTAATTCGCATTTACGTTAGAATTAGGATTTACGTTAGAATTAGAATTTACGTTAGAATTAGAATTTGCGGCCAGAAGGGCCTCGAGATCGCGTGACAGTCTGGTGGATGAGTACGCTTGCGCATTTCTAGGCCTAGCGACTTTGAACTTCGAGTCTAACACAGGAGTAGTATATGAGACTGAATCACGAACTAGAGGATTGGGATGGGTTTCGGAGCGTTTGAAAAACGCTTCAGAGAGTGTTTTGAGATGTTGTTGTACTGTAGGCAGTTCAAGATCTCTATGCAAGTCCGCGTTACGCACGTACCACGGTGCGTTTGTGGCCCGGCGGCAAAAGAGGTTTTGAACTACCTGCAGTTTGTGCAGGAGGGAGGGTTTGGCGTGGGCAAAGATTGGCGAGGCATACGTCATGACGGGTCTAACGCAGACCTTGTAAAGTGTACGTTTGTTTCTGAAGGAAATTTTACTTTTTCTACCTAACATGCTATTTAGGCGGACTAAATAGTGACGAGCGAGTTTCGAAACACTTTCGACGTGTGGCTTGAAAGAAAGCGTCGGATCTAATGTGACGCCTAAGTATTTAGTACTGCGCTTCCAGGGGATGGGAATGCCTAACATTCGAACGTGGGGATCGCCATCGGGACGACGGCGTTTGTGGTCGAAGCGCATCGCAGAACTCTTTTCAGGGTTCACATCGATGCGCCATTTTTGAAACCATACACCAAGGGCGTTTACGGCCTTTTGGAGTCTGGTTACAAGGTGCCGAACACTGTGGCCTTTGGTATAGAGTGCGGTGTCGTCAGCAAAGAGGGCGAGTTCGACGCCTTTCGGCGGGATGGGAATGTCGTTGGTGTACACGGTGTACAGCAGAGGGGCGAGGACTGAGCCTTGAGGGACTCCAGCCTTTATGGGACGAGGTGCAGAAAGCGTGCCTTCGTGTTTAAATCGAAACGTACGGTCTTTGAGAAACGACGCTATTAACCTGACTAGGCGATCCGGTAAGCCTATCTTGTAGAGTTTATAAACGAGACCGCTGTGCCAGACTTTATCGAAAGCCTTGGCTACGTCAAAGAAAACCGCGACTGTTTTATAACGACGCGGATAGAAACCGTCAAGTATATACTTCGACGATTCGGTGAACTTGCTGAGGGCAGGAGTGTTTAGCGCGAAAGCCGAACTGATGGGGAATAATGAGAGGATCGCCATCCGTTGGAAACAGATGGTTCCGCATTCGAGAGAGTATGACTCTCTCGAGAAGTTTAGACATTGCCTTGAGGAGGCTGATGGGTCTGTGATTAGCCGGGACGTTCAGAGGTTTGCCCGGCTTGGGAATGCCTATGACTGTCGCTTCTTTCCAAGCTTTTGGAAAGTAGCTATGGTCGAAGCAGGCATTGAAAATGATAGCTAACAAGGTAAGCATCTGTTGAGGTAGGTGCTTAAGTGCGTGGTTGGAAATTCCATCCGCACCCGGAGCCTTTTTGGACTTTTGATTTCTAATGAGAAGCAAGATTTCGTCATTAGAGACTGTGACAGGGTCGGCGGTGATGGGGAGAGAGTCTCTGCGAAGGACTTCGTCCTCCACCGCCTGGATGTGTGAGGGATCAGCAGGTTGCGTGCTGGGCGAGCATTGTGCGGCAATGCTGTCGGCGAAGCATTCGGCTTTCTCTTCGACTTCGAAGGCAGTAGTGCCATCGGGACGAGTGAGAGGAGGAATGTGAGAGACGGTGTCTACGCGTAAGGCTCGGGCCATGCTATAGTACGCTTGGTGGGACGGAGAGATATTCGCCATGAGATCGTTCATCTGAGCGTCTCGGAGTTCCGCGAGGCAAGACCTAACTTTACGTTGAAAAAGTTAGGTCTTGCCTCGCGGAACTCCGAGACGCTCAGATGAACGATCTCATGGCGTGAGAGACGGTGTCTACGCGTAAGGCTCGGGCCATGCTATAGTACGCTTGGTGGGACGGAGAGATATTCGCCATGAGATCGTTCATCTGAGCGTCTCGGAGTTCCGCGAGGCAAGACCTAAGTCACACTGTATGTAGTACATTTTTATACCTATCAACGTATCGTAGGTTAATCGTAACATGCGACCGACATAAAATTTGAGTATTATATTTCGATGTCACTTAGCCTAATTTTAGAGCTTTATTGTAACCTGTAGAGACTGAAGATAGACTGAAGGTGCAGTAAGTGAATGCAGTTAATTATGAATAAATCTGATATATTGTAATATATGGCTAAGTAGCTATGAGCATAGGGCGCCTGGTTGACGTTTAAAATACACAAACGTAAAAATCATCTCATCGCACGGAGAAAATTTGTTATAATTATTAAGCAGTTGATGTTTTTCATACAAATAAAGTTACAATAACAAAGAACGTGAAGATATGATTCTGAACACCACCTAATCTCTTAACTTAGCATATGGAAAATGTACATAACATTTTACATTAGCCTTCGTCACTACCGCAATTCCAAAGACGTTTTCGTGATTATGTCTCAATGCTAATTTGACTTTAACTATAGAAGCACAACTTTCGACTTGGAAACTAGCGACAGGTGTCGGTAATTTATTTCAACTTAGCACATACATATACAGAAATAAACTTAAATAATAGAACTGGGTGTAGTTAAGGTTTAAGGTAGTAAGCCTTGGTAGTAAATTTATTATACTTGTAAAAAGTTTACACATGAAGATTGTGGAGAAACTCCAAAATGCTGATAAAGTGTCATGGCCATTTGCTTTAAAAGGGGATTTCTAAGCTCAGCCGAGCGTAAACTAATTGCTCAGTGGACGAGAAAATGAAAAAAAATGTTTTTAATATTTTTAGCACGCTTAGTTGTAGGAAAGTAACTGCCAAATAAACGTATAAACGTCACATATAATATACATTACAAAAACTATTTTTACTTATGCAATCAGCTATAAGGTAGTAGACATTGGTAAGAGGTCATTTATTTAATGTTACAATAACATTTTTAATTATTAGAATTATTTGACACTTTTATGGTATACATTACAGATCAAATACATGGTGTATGTGAGTGTGTAAAAATACTAAACGCTACTTTTTAGTTTCTCAGAACCAATATTTACTAAGTATATCAGATTGGTTTTTATTTATTTTAGAAGGAAATAAATTCGAATACCTTTTTCCGTATCTCCAATTTCCATTGTGAGTTGTAGCAATCCGTAGCTGTTCGATTGAAAACTGCAGATCCAAAACATTGAATTTAAATTTAAACCCATCTCAGGAGTAGATTCAAGACAATTTCTTTTAAGAACGTTTGTCTTTGTTTCAGGTGCAGGAGAAGCTTACAACATTTTACAATGCGGTATGTCTAGGAAATAAGAGCCTGCAAGACATTGTATTACACTACAAACAACGATATACACCAGTGAGAAGAATATTAGGATAATAAATTTCTCAATTTCAGTTCTAGGGTGTTGTGTTAAACTTTTTACTGGCGTAGGGTATAAAATTGATGTGGTATGAAAAGATGTTATATTCGACTCTGAATCAAATTCTAATTCAGTTTGTATACGACCACGATCAAATGAAAAGAAAACAGTGCCTCGAAAAGCTTTTGGTGGTAAAAACAAGAACTTTTAGAGATCCCGAGTTAATGAATGAGAAGTATCAAAAATTAGGGTATTGTTATTTTATTGTAAAAGAACTAAACTAATATTTGTGTTCTAATATTTGATTTTATAAAAACCGGTAACAATACTTAAATTCATCTAAAATTAGTTGTGACAAAATGACACATCTAAAAATGAACTTAGATCAAAATTTTTAAAATAATACAAGGCCTGAATTTTGCCTCGTATTTTTTAATGAGTTTTATTCATTTATATTATCATAACTGTAACCAAAATTACATTTTATATAGATTTTGATATTTTTAAGTATTTTATATTTATTTTTATTTCTATAAAGTAACGGTATATTTTCAATCGCCATATTTCTCAATTTAGTTTCGGAACACAATTAATGTCTTGAAACCTAAACCCTCGTTTCAGATATCAACACAAACTTAAATAAGATGGAAGCAATTTACCACAAAAATCTAGCGTTTAGTTAATAAAGCAAATCTGTGATTGGTGGGTTGGTGATGGCCTAGAGCGTCAGTTGTTTTCGATGGGAGCCGCATGTCGTCGCGTGCGCAGATGAGTCCATTGGCGTTGAAGCACCATCGCGACCGCCCGGAGGCGACTTACAAAAGTTGCTCACATTCTTTACCACTTGATATTTTGTAAGTATATTTTTAGTTAATAAAAAAAGTTTAAACTATAAATTATAATGTAAGCAGTTAGTCGAATCCCAAAAAAATTTCTCTAAAGGATATTTGGTCATAGCCTTTTTTTTACCGTAATTTCAATGGGTTTACATCTTGTACCTTAAATCACTCACTTAAAGGCAGGTAAAATAGATTTAGTTTCGAAGAGCAAAATAATTGTAGAATTTAATGTACTACGTATGAAAACTCAAATCAAACATACCGTATGATTTCAAAACCGGATGATCCCAAATATTGCGAAAACGCAGAAAGTATGTTGTACGCGTAAAAAGATTTTACTTAGATATTTTCAAAGATAACCAAAGTAACATTCTAAACTGTTTCTTATGTAACAAAGAGAAAAAATTTTTTGTTGTTAAATTTAATATAGAAACAAAAATATTACTTCAAATGAATAGATTAAACGTGCAATTCTTACGACGAATAAACGAACTGCTGGAAGTATGGCTTTTGGTATCAGAATGTATCATGATAAGCCGTCTATGCATTTAATTTCATATTTTTGTTTCTTATACAAAACGTAAAAAGAAATATGATTTTCTCGTTCCATTGTAAAAAAAATTAGTACTCCACTCCATTTCCACTTGTGGAAAGTAAACTAAAGAGAAAAAAAGTTCTGTTTTTTCAGAAGCTTCCCAACTTAGGAATAAAATATTCATAGGTGAACGAACCAAGATAACATGTTGTTCAGTTACGTGTTTCCTAAAAAATATGGAAGCAATATATAATGTACTGCTAAAGTACTTTATCACAAGAGTTTCCTCAAAAGGATAACGGTGTTCGATTCTATTTAATGTGTAGGTACCTATACCGGTTTTTTGAGTGTGTCTGAGCGTATTTACTTGGATGTTTTTTATAAATCTGTCGCTTTGTGTTGCTTGTAACTCATAAAAGTATTGAATTTCAGCTGAGACTCTTTTGATCGGGTGCCATTGATTATTTGTTTTAACTTAAAGTAATGTGTAATATGGGCGGCTTCGCTCCGTGACGCAAACGGTAATTGTACAATGGATCTGAATTTAACTGTTACAGATATGTCTTGTGCAAAAGCTTTGTCCACTCTAGCTTTTATTTATATTTACAACTTGAATTATTTATCGCTGAATATTTTTATTTATCGGAACTGTCGTCATTCCGCTTGAACTCAACATATTTTAACTATTGCAACGAGACAATCACCAATGAACCAAATCAATGATCAAAAATAATTTATTCAGTACTATTAAAGAGGTAATAAAACTACAAGCCCCTTAGGAATAACTTTATCAAAGTAACGCACTTACAGTGGTAAAAGTGAGTGACCACTACGAGTAGAAGCCAGTAATTACACATAGCTTTAACAAAATTGTGCTCGATTAAAGGATAAGTGGATTTTGTCACGCTTGCCGTCTCAGGGTAAGTTTTTTCTTTATTGAGCAGATTCTTTATTAGACTGTGGGAAGTAATAACTATGACAGCTCAAATTGTATAAAAATCTTAAAGGTTGATCACTTATAAAAAAAAAATTGTGGTAGAGAAGTAGACCAAAAGGTTATTATTATGGTAAAATATCGGGAGTTTATATTACGGTGGCTTGTACCACCACTTTCGTAACGTAGTAGTACCTTTTAGTAATATATTTTTAGAGATATAAATTAAATAATAGTTTTGAATCGAAGACATTAACGCGCACAAAGTTAGAGAGAACGTTATTTATTTCAAAATGTCTCACAAAATTTTTTAAATTAATAATTGAATGAAATTTGAATGAAATCAGATGGTTACCCCGGTCCGCGTTCCGACCCGCGGAAGGCGAGCTGGCCGACTGCGTGCTGGTGGTGGGAGTTTCGCGCCCGAAGTTGGCCGCGGCGCTGCTGTCGGTCACATTGCTGTCTCTCTTCCTCACCTTCCATGTGCTCTATGACAGCGCCGTCTATAGCATACAGGTAAGGAATGATAGAAACTTCTAGATTACTTCGTTTGATCAAGCTTTTATCGGAAGGCAAGTTGGTGGGAGTCTCGCGCCCGAAGCTGGCCACGGCGCTGCTGTCGGTACTATTACTGTGTGTTCCTCACCTACCATGTGCTGTACAACAGTTTTGTCTATAGCATACAGGTTTTGTTTTAGCAGGCATTCGTCCGAAGATACGATAAGCGGCGCTGTTCTCTTACTTTATAATATTCTAAGTGCTACCCGAATTGATACGAACTTCGTTTGTTCTAGCGTCGGAAGATGACAGTAAGCCATTGATGTTTCGTCTTCCTGACATTTCATAATCTGCACAACAGCTCCGTCTACCGCAGAAATTACTTTATTTAGTTTAGTTTAGTTTAATTAAGTTATTTATTCAAAATTAAATTTGTTCAAAAAATAACTTAATTATTCAAAATTATTAAGGGATATTTTTATGAATCGACTAAGAACTATGAAATGTATAATAAGTGTTATATAATATATAGTAATAGTGTTGTAGTCTCGATAAAACCAAGAAGAATCAAAAGTGAACTATTTCAAAATAAATCAAACAAATTTAATCAAAAAAATTAGAACAATGACAGTAACGTCGACAAAAACGATTTAGTTCAAAGGACCCACTCGAAAATATCATCTTTAGTAATAACCACCATAACTCTACATAAACTCAAAATACTGCCACTCATGCGTCTCCATCAGTCATCATTTGGTTACTTGAATCTTAAACAAGAATTATGAATGCCTCGGGAACTTGTAACGATTTGACACAGGTACGGATTTCACGATGGTATAATTAGATCATAACGTTTTGATAACCTTATCTAATCAGGAAAATCTTATTGTGATTTTTGCTTTTGGACTTTTGTTGAAGGTAAAGTAAAAAGTATGTACATATTTTATGTTCTTTTTACTAGCTAAAATATAAGTAATAAACTATAATAGATTTTAGAACAGTTGATGACACTAGGCAGCCCCTCGCATATTTTCTTCGAGTACTTATTTTTCTCAAGCAATAATTCTTATAGTTCAATTTTGAAACCATTAATTTCAATATAGATGTAAAAATAGATGCACAGACAGACTTTTATTAATTATACTTACCCGAAAAGTCTAAAAGTTTTTCATATTGTTGACAAAGATATGTTTGCTTTCAAAATGATAAATTGTAATTATTACAAAAAGGTTGGTCAGGTACTGTCTTAAAAACACATAAGTAGTATTTTTTTGCTTAATGCTCAACAGTGCAATCTTTATAATACATTTTATTCACACAGAATCCTTCACGTATTTACGACTTAAAAAAACGTAACATATTTGCTGGAAAATTTTCAGAGTATTAAACAAAATAATCGATTTTAGATATAATTCTGTATTGTCCGGCGAGCCGTGCGTGTTTTCTCAAGGCGTGTCCGCGGCCGACCCCAGTAGGCTTCTGTGGTAGTTATCGTAACCATAATTAATGTTTTGACCGCCATTCTGCTTAGATAACATGCCACCAGCTCCCTTTTTATAGTACCCAGTTGTCCAGCTAGAAGTTATGGCAGTTTTACGACGATGCTCCATCGGAGACCCCTCAGTCGCGAGCCGCAAAAACACACCCCGGGGCCACTTTAAAGTAACCCTCCATCGAGAAAGGTCGGACTACTAAATTATCTTGTATGTCTTTATTCCGTTATCTGCAAAGCGGTTCTGATTTTAGTCCTTATCAAGAATATGCTTTATATTGCTTTGAAATAAGAAGACCTTCAAAGGTCGTTGGCTCGTCTGTTAAAACAAAGAAAGCTCCCACGCTTGTTATGAGTGTGTTTTGTTGTGATATCATAGTACAAATTGAGTTTACATAAGTTGTGTTTCACGTTATGTCGGAAAAAAAATTTGAATGGTTCATGGCTCGTAAAAATATTTTGCTTTGGAGTTTAGTATCATGATAAAGTTAAGAAAGTTAAAGTCAAGTTTTAATGAGATAGGTCTTTTAAAATAAATTGTTTAAGATTAAATTGTTTTTGAAAACTTTGTTTTTAATAAGTTTATACAAAACTATACATTTATTTTACGAAATAATAGACTGGTTGGCTGTCTATGTTCACATAAAAACTGCCCGAATAAAATTTAATAAAATGATTGGCCACAAACGCCTATAATAACCAAAACCCTCATCCCATATCCTTTTTACTTTTAATTGGAAACTGCATACTTTTGTACGTACAGGGTGATCCATCAAGCTCACGTCCGCTTCGTATACGATTACAGTTGATTCCCGGCGGGCACTCCCAACACGATGCAATATCGGATTAACTTATCAAATAATTATTGATCAGCACCATCTTACGTGGTTATTACGAAATAATTAATGTAGGTATTAGGAAATGGCCGTATTTTGCTGAATTGAAGGTGGGACATTTTTCGTAAACTTTTTGACAACGTAACTATTACAGCCGCACTCGGACGAGGTGCAAGACGTGCAAATGGTTATTTTAGGCGCTACTAAGTGACGATTTTGCTAAACCAATCTATGCTTTACCTAAGTTTCCAAGGTCTAGATTTGCAACTCTATAATTAGCTACGCCCTAAGTAACCATTAGTCTCTGAGTGAGGCCGTGAAAGGTTTAAGAATTGTAAGACAGAGTTTAAGAAAAAACTTTTCTCCAGCGTTTTCAGTAACATAATGTTCTCGAAGTAGTTGAACGCGATGTATCTGAGTATTCAATTAATTATTTATATGGGAATAATATCCCCAAAAATAATACCTTGTAAGTTACCTTGATCCCAATAAGATAACAAAGAGTAATAACATAGCAGGAAAACGTAAAATAACAAAATGAAACTGTTTTCCTTGGCAATTATACCGTAATAATATATTTTCCTTGCAGTCCTAAGAAAACAACAGGTTTATGATTGTTTTCGTGCAACTACTGCGAATTTTACTAGAAGTGTAATAAACGTGGCTTAGCACACACATAAACCGAGATTACATATTTTAAATGCGCCAAGATTTTAAATTAAGATTAAGCTAAATGAATATTTATGTGAGCTGAGTAAAACCAGCAACGATTTGAAAGATTGCGAAGTCTTCGCGTAAAAGGTATTAAGTATTGAGTTACGGCATGAATTTTAACATATTTCATAATTCATAATTCAAACAAGGCAACGGATTTTTTGGGGATTAAGTATAAAAGATTGTGAAGAAAACTCTTTAAAAATGAGATCACGCATAGAGTAGGGGAAATATTATGAATGTGTAAGTTAACGCAGTTTTCACCAACTACATCTTGTTGTATATTAATAATAAAATGAATAAATCACATGCGTTGTATTACCTAGAGCAGATTGCATGTTCTATTAAAAACTTAGCATATATTTGGAGCAATCTCACGTGTCTCACGATCATCTAAGTCGCGTGATTTTAAGAAATTAATTTGTAAACTACAAACTTCACTGAAGAAGTTAAGTCATCGTTTTCTCACAGGCAGCAAGTATGGCATCAGCTGCTAGCGAGGGTCACCGCATCTTGCAAGCGCATGAGCTGAACAGCAGAACCATGAATCATCCAATGGCGCTGAGGAAGAGGATGCGACCGCCGAGACAGCCGCGGCCGGCTAAAAGACTACCTCAGGTTGGTTACCTTGGATTCATAAGGAGACGTTTAGCTTATATTAAATAAGAAATGAATATACAAAAGTGTAGAAAATACTAAGGTTTCAAACTATAGAGAAACAAGTTGACTTACAATCTCAATTATAGTTACGGCACTAAAATATACTTTTGATGTTTCTAATACTTGAAAATTAAATATCAAATAAAAGATATATTTCAGATGATTAGTTTTGATAGCACTTACATTTTTATTCCTTTATTATATTCCGGTAATCAAATACGAATTCCAATTCAATATCAATCACTTCCCCAAAATTCACACTATTCTTACCTGCATATACAAAGCACAAATGTTATTCCTTTTTGACGTCCCCAAATTTTTTTCAAAGGCTCTCATCATCGGTGTGAGAAAGTGTGGTACTCGAGCGTTGCTGGAGATGTTGTACCTCCACCCTATGGTACAAAAGGCTTCCGGAGAGGTACATTTCTTTGACCGAGACGAAAATTATGCCCTTGGACTCGAGTGGTACAGGAGTAAAATGCCTTTGTCCTTTAAAGGCCAAATTACTATAGAAAAGAGCCCGAGTTACTTTGTCACACCTGAGGTAAGGATTAATATTGTTATGCATGTTTGAGACTATTTTTTTTGCAAGGCTACATTTATACTACAACACAATATGTATACAGTATCTTTATAATTCGTTTGGTTAAAAGTTGGAAGGTTCCCTTGGACGTTGTATTCACCTTATTTTTAGCAATTTAAATAATTTTGTACACACATAGCGCGCATATAGAAAAGGCATTTCTAAGCTAGAAGTTTAGGTTACATAAGATTAAGATTCCTGAGATCATTTTAAGTATTATTTTTTATGTTTAGATAAATAATAATTCGTAAAAATTTATAATTCTCATCTGAAAATATTGTATACCGTGAGGGTGCTCTCATGCTCATTACTTATTTATCTAATTATATATTACAATTATATGCTAATGTAAACATATTTCAGGCTAATGAAATTTGTGAATGTTCCATAATTAGAATATTCTTTACAGCATAATTACCCATTTCCAAAGAACATTTCGTAAGCAACAGAAATACTAATTTAGAGCTGTAGGCGAACATAAATCATCGAAAATCTTATAATAACGCTATAAACGCATTATTTAGTAATTTAAATGCTTAGGCGTAGCTTGTTGGGTATAAAGGTTTATACCTTGTAATCTGGATAATCTTTTGTGCAAAAATCCTAACGCATAATTCGGATACAACTTTCCTTTGTCACATTAATTTTTAGCTCTAATTCACAACACAAGTACAAAGAGTAATTTACCTTACTGAATTTTTTTCTAACATTGTAACTATGGTATTGATTTGCCTATTGGACATGCTAAATATTTAAAAAAAAGATTTTTTGACAGTTACACAGCAGGCTTATGCAAGTAGTAGATGACAAAATATATTATATAAGTAATTAATTACGATCAAGTCTACTTGGCCAATTTTGTACTAGAGACATAAAAAACAATGTTACATTAAGACTATTATTATTGAATTATTATAATAAATAAATAAAATAATAAAAAACTTTATTTGCTAAGAAATTGGTACATTGAAGGTCTTATTTATAATTATAGTTTCACAATATCCTACCGACAGTGTCGGTGTGCAAAATTTTAAATTAAGATATGTTAAAAAAAATTTATTACAGTCAATTATTTTTAAATTAAAATATGTCAAAAAAAAATTATATTACAGTCAATTATTATTAAAGTAAAATTATTATACATTTTTATTAATTATCAATAAATTTGTCATTTAAAAATTCATTATTTGAATAATATAATTTACACAGCAAAAATTCAAATAGACTATTTTTAAATTTGTTCAATGGTAAATTTTTAATTTTTTTCGGTAATTTATTAAATATCTTCACAGCCATACATACAATATTTTTTTGGAATAAACTTAATCTTTGGGCAGGTATATACAGTTTTTCAGCATGCCTTTTGCGACCAGAAATCATTTCTTGATTAGTTGGAAACAACTGTGGGTGTTTTTTTACAAATAAGCTAACTTCATAGATATATAAACAAGGCAACGGTAGAATTCTCAAGCTTATGAATATTGGTTTGCAGCTGTCTATACACCCTGCGCCGGATAAAGCTCTAACGCATTTTTTTTGCACTTTAAATATAAAATCTATGTCAACAGAGTTGCCCCATAAGATTATTCCGTAGCGCAAGAGGGAAGCTACGTAGCCGTGATACGATAGTAGCGCAGCTTTCCTTCCCGCTACTTCTTTCACTCTTCTCAACGCGTAAATAAAACGGTCTAGCTTATGACAAAGGCTTTCGATATGTGCCATCCAATTTAAATATTTGTCGATTTGAATCCCTAAAAATGTTGCCGTTTCAACGTTATTTATTTTCTTGTTGTCAAAATTTATGTCGATTTTATTATTATGTATATTAGATGTTTGGAATTGAATTAAATTGGTTTTATTAAAATTAATTTTAAGATTTATGTTATTTAAAAATGTCAAAACGTTAGTCAATGTATGTTGAATTTCATCTTTTAGCTCTTTTTTATTGCTTGTATTTATCACGAGCGTCGTGTCATCTGCAAAGTTTATACATTTTTGATTTCCCATGACCTTTGGCAAATCATTTATATATAACAAAAATAAGAGAGGTCCTATTATGCTACCCTGGGGAACTCCGTACTTATTATTTTGATATGTTGAACGCCTTGATTCTCTGTTTCTACCTTTGAAATAGCTTATCTCTACACATTGTTGTCGATTATCCAGATAACTTTGAATCAGTTCATTCACTTTACCTCTAATACCATTTTTATTTAATTTGTCTAGTAGAATTTTATGATCAACAAAGTCGAATGCTTTGCTCATGTCGAGCAGCAAGGCCACAGGAAAACCTCTCTTGTTTAGACTCTCTGATATTTCCTTTACTAGAGCGAAACAAGCCATACTTGTTGATCTTCCCTCTCGGAAACCAAATTGTTGATCATTTAGTATATTGTATTTTTTTAAAAAACCTTTAATTCTTATTGACATAGTCTTTTCAAAAATTTTCGATAATATTGGAATACGAGCTACTGGGCGAAAATTAGTCATGTCCTTTATATCCCCTTTTTTATAAATGGGTTTAACAATTGATTTTTTTAGGCGTTCGGGAAATATGCCTTCGCTAAAAGCCAGATTAATAATATATGTTAGGGGTTTCTTTATAGCCTTAGCGCATTTTTTTATTATATGTGTAGTAAGATGGTCATATCCCGCTGAATTGGTATTTTTTAAAGATTTTATCATAAGATCAACTTCGTGTACATCAGTAGGTAAAAGGAATAACGAATGATCAGTCGTTGTTGAATTAGTCAGTGGTTTGTACTTTAAAATGTCAGAATTAGATTTATTTGTCAAGTTTATATAAAAATTATTGAATTGTTCACATATATTATGAGGGTCTGTGTAAATAATGTTATTAAATTTAATTATGTCAATGTTTTGATGTCGATTTAAATTTGAATTACAATTTTTTTTAATTATATTCCATGAAGCTTTACACGTATTTTTTGCCTTATTAATATATTCTGTGTTACATGACTTTAATGATGCGACCATGCACTTTTTTAAAACCTTATTGTAATTATTGTAAACTGTTTTATTCTGTTTCTTATTACTATTACATAAAACATATTTTAGGTATAGACGTCTTTTATTTATACAACTTTTTTTTATACCTTTGGTCAACCATTTTTCTTTCAGGGCATTATTATTTTTGATTTTAGCTTTTATAATGGGAAAACATAGATTAAAAAATAAAATTAAATAATCATGAAAGATATTGAATGACTTATTAGTATCACTTTCAGAGTAGACGTCTTGAAACGATAGTGCCGAAATACATTCTATATATTTCCGTACGTTGTCTTCTGAAAAGTCTCTTTTTTCTTCAAACCAAAATTTAGGATTCTGCTTTATATGTTTTCTCTGTTTAACTTTAATCGATGCCGTTTGTCCCGTTTCGTGGTCTGATAGAGCTAGATAATGTATTTCCGCGTGCACATTTTCAAAATCACTACATATAAGGTCTATACAAGATTTTTTTCTGGTCGGATTTATGATATGTGATATTATATTATAATTTAGTAACAAAGCTTCAAAATCTTTTGTTATGGCGTTATTTTTTAAAATATTAATATTGAAATCACCACTGAGTATAATATTTTTGTTTGATTTATTACATAATTTATGTAACAATTTTTCAAGCTCGTTTAAGAATATATCCACTGAAGAGGATGGTGTTCTATAAATGCAAACTAAGATTATATTGTAAGTAATTATTTCAATAGCACAACATTCAAACACATCTCTTAAAGGTTGAATGGTTTGAATGACTTTATATTGTAAATGTTTTTTAATTAAAATACAAGAACCCCCTCTGCGTTGTTGTGTACGTGAGTAATACGCTGCTAGTTCATAGCCCTCCAACATAAGATTTGATTCGGATCCTCTTTTTATAAAAGTCTCTGTAAGACATACTACATCTATGGCGCCTATAGTTTTGCTAAGTTCCTTTAATGTTGCTTGAAGTATATCGCGCTTCCCTAGTACGCCAGCTATATTTTGGTGAAATACATTAAAGTTATGTGTACTAATATCAAGGAAAAAACTGATCCGGTGAGAATTGTACTTGTAGATTCCTACCGTTGTATGTGTCTGTTTGAGTAGCTTGGTCAAAGGTTTTTACTAATTTGTAATGTGGTATCATTCTGTTCACAAAAGTAGAATTGTATTGCAGAATATCTATTTCTATATTTAATTTAAAACAGATATAATTTTTAAAGCCAGGTTTTCCTTTAGTCAAATTAAATTTCTTCATATGATTAGTCATGTCAATAAAATTACAATTATGATAATTATGTGATAACATTCTAATATTATAGTTTAGCAATTTTTCATTTAAATATTTGTTATATAATATCCCTAATAAAAATACCTGTTTACATTTTTCTAACGATTGCAGGCTGTTGCTAATTTCACAAAATAAAGTGTATGGATTTTTATCATTTTTACCAACACTTAATATCACTATGTCCTCTTCTCTTATTGTTTTCTGCAATGACGCACAACTGCTGAGTATTTCTGAGCTACTTGCATGGGGTTTGACCATTGAAGACACGTCATATTTATCGTTCCAGGTACCTATTCTGCTCTTCAGTATTTTAAGTGACAGCCCTCGCACTTGTTCATCTCCTAAGATAAAAATAGTAGGTTTTCTCTCGTTGTATATATATGATGTTCTATTACTATTGCTGTTTGTCAACTCGCTTGTTTGTATAAGCTTATTTGAAGTTGAGGATGTTTGAGTACACTCATTGACTTCTTTACATTTCGGTATTTGTTCGAATGAGTTGTTAAGACGTTTTTGTAAGTTTAAACAAACACTTTTATCCTGAACTAATGGTGATAATCTTGGGGTATTTATTGTTTTGAAGATTAGTTTTTTGTTTATAATAGGTGAAGATGACGCCTGTATTTTTTTCATAGAACTCTTATTTAAACTTTTACTCGGTGAGGGTGTTTGTGTCACTTTTTTTAGTAGTTCTATTTTTCTAATTCTATCTTCTAAATCCTTTTTTAATTGGCTATTTTCTAAGTTTAATATTTCAATTTCGTTATGCGCCGACTTTAGTTCGCGGTATAATTCTTCGTTTTTTCCCTTCAGATCTTGTATCATAGAAGACTCGAGAATGGGGCTAGCTGTTAAACTTCTATTTATAGCTTGTAAAGACATTTCTGAGTCATCGGTTATGTAGTGGGATAAGTTTATATTAGAATCTGATAAGGTCCTTCGTCTTTTTGTATTTTGTTTATTTCTGTACGTTATGTTCTGATTCATTATTATTTCTTTAGCGAAAGAAAGAAGAAAAAAAAAATATACAAAACCAAAAAAAAAAAATTCCAATTATCTTAACTGGATTTGAACTCGTGTCTCTTCAGTGTGAACCGCATTCACTACCGTTTGGCTACCGTGGCTTTGATGTAGGAAGTTGAAATTGTGGTTTATTTCATAGTTTGATGACTCATTCGTTTCGGCGACCGTTACTGTTTCTTTGTTGTGGTACAGTAACTATTTCACTTCACAATTTCTTTTTTCTCACTGTATTTAATCACTTAGTTTATAATTTTGGTTTGTGGTCGATTCACTGCCTAGTATTTTGAATATTTGATGTTGCGGACACAGTAAATGTAAGTTTTTAGATAGAAAAAATTCTGTACACTTAAAAGAGTTTTATGTTTTGTTTTACTGGTTCAAATAACTTGCAAACACTTTCACTGCGTTATTATATGCTATTATTCGTAAATATAATGTTCATTCGATTATTCTTTCACTAATAATATTTAAGTAATTAATTTAATACGGAATCGAAGTGATCGTGCGCCACCTATCGGCGAATTTGCCGATATTGCTATTACTATAATATTGCTATTACTATTGAAGAGAGACTGAATTAGCGTCATGGTTTTGGTATATCATTATCAATTTTAAATATTTCCTTTAGCAACTTTCCACGAGACCATCTGTAGCCCATTGGTTAAGGCACTGACTTCTGGATCTTAAGGTCTTGGGAGCGATACTATAATCTAGATGATCTAATCTAGATGACTATCAAAAGTACTCATACATTTTTACAACTAAAGCATGTATTGCCGACTGCTCTTACGGTGGAGGAAAGCATCGTGAGGACACCCACAGATATTAGAAATTATTTCCTACTCCCACTTGCAGTAGGCAAGCGTGTGGACTATATAACTTGCCTGAAACCACCCTCTCATAGGATGTTGTCTCTCCGACGTCGCTGCAAGAGGATTGTTAAAGCTGTCGTAGTTATTTTCACTATGAACTTTGTTACTCATCAGCAAGAAATAACCTCTAAAACCCTCCCAGGTACCTGAACGAGTCCGGGCAATGAACTCCTCAATCCGCCTGCTCCTCATAGTCCGAGAGCCCGTGACGCGCGCCATCTCAGACTACACGCAACTGCGCAGCCGCGCCACACCGTCTGCACCCGCGCACACCGCCGCGCCCGTTCACCCGCTCTCGGAGGCTGCGAAGCCGTTTGAACACCTCGCTATTGCCCCGGATGGATCAATTAATGTTGCTTATAGGTAATATTATATTTTATTTAGGAACTAGCTTAGTTTCTTAAATAACCATGTATGTTCTTTTGTGTGTTATATTTCATTTAGTTTTTCCCATCCTTTTGCCATAAAACGTCCAAACGATGCAAGAAAGAGGATTCCTATACCACTTAGCCTTGACTGGCATCGGTTCATATCAATATTTTGAAGGGTTTATCTGCATTGTGTCTTCTAGTTTCTATTTTTTTTAAATATTTTGACTAGATTAGAAAATGGCAATATTATCAAACCTTGAGATTATTCAAGCTGAATCTTCAAACGTCCGCAAGAAACTGAAACCTAACAACTACCAGACATTCTTTGACAAAATTTCAAATTAAATGTAAATTAAATTAGATTTTATATTAATACAGTTTATTACTCGATAAAAAAATCATGTTACTGTTAATAATAGCATGTTGCTTAGCATACTCGCAAAACATTCCTGAAACTTGCCAACTGAAAACTTACTAATTGAACTCGAAACGCTACTTTTCATAGAAATCACACGAATATGATTTTACAAAGTAAAAAAAATTTACTTTGATTTTGTATAAAACACTGGAAGTGTTTTATACGTTACTGAGTAGTTTTCTCTGAGATATAAGGAAAATGATAAGCTTTCCAGTTAGTGCCAAGTTTCTCAATATGGCTGTCTTATATCCAAGTTTCAGCTGAAATGCAATGATCTCTAAAATCATACTTGTAACCGTATAACGGTCATATAAATTAGCATGTGCCAGTAAAATTGTGTCGGTCGTGTGTCATCGAGACAATGTAGTTATGGGACCAGCAGGAAACGATATTGCAGGTCATGCTGGGACGTTGCATCACATAGAACATGCCCAGAATAATTACGATGACTGTTATGTATCAGTATGTAGGTATCGTAACATATTCGCTACCTAAATATTGCTACAGTACTGCCAATATCTCTGTACAGTCGACACCTGCAGTGAGCGGTTTTCAATAAATTAGTACATACATAGTCATGTACGCAGGCTGGAAATATATAATTTGATTTTCATTTCATAATCTCAGTACGAAGCTTTCGTTTCTTTTTAATTATTTGTGCATTTTATGTCTAGCAATAAAGAGTAATTATTATAATAATAAATAATAATAAATATTTCTAACAATCACACCACATTATCTACCCCAAATTAAGTATAATTAAAGAACTTGTGTTATGGATACTAGATAACGGATAAATAAACTTAAGAAATATATAAGCACACATAGATATTTTTTTTATATATAAATATATTAGAAATAAACTTAAATAAACGTAAATACACATCCATGACTAGAAAGCAAATATAATAATACATCTGCCCCTACCAGGATTCGAACCCGGGACCTCTGGCATAGAAGGCAAGCCTACTTACCTCCACACCAAACAGGCCGTCGAATTATTGTATATTTATATATTAATTATTGTATTATTATATATAAAATATTGTTATTGTTAGTCTATCGTATGTACATATTGTTTTAGTGTAGAGTCTGGCAGAATGAAATATCAAGGTATTATCACCATGAAACTACTAACATATAAAATATTTTATACCTTGGAAATGCAAACCAAAGAGGAGATGTATATAGGAGATATATATCTAAGTATAATACTTTAAAAAATCTTTTACGGCGTAAGGATGATTCTAATTCGAATAAAACTCATTTTATTTAAAAACACAACATTTCTTTGTAACAAATTTATGAATACAGGAAAATTTCCATAAAAGATATCCTGTTTTATTACTTTGATACTTATTTCGCGGTTTCAATGCCTTCACAATATTCGTAGCTTCGGGGAGGGGGTTGGTGTTCCCGTGGTTTTCCTTCTGTTATAACAGCGCCGTGAGAATAAATGGGTCAATTGTGATTATCCATCATTAGCGTCAGCTCTTAAATTATATTCCAAGTCTTGATAATGTTTTTGCGATATTCTTGTATTGCTTCATTTGTATTTCTCATATTTTTGTATTGGTTTGCAAAAATAGCAAAGTCATCTAAATTTCAAAATCTCGAATGATATTATTTAAATCCGTTAATTGTAATGTAAGTTGCGCTTTAACATGTTACTTATAATACTTAGGACTTATAAGCCCTCGTAGAGGATACCTAGCTGTTTAAATGGATAATAAATATATATTTCAAAAGCTATTAACGAAAAACCTTTAAGAAACCTACTCGTGCCCGTCGGGATCTATCCCGTCTCCCGAAAAGGGGAAGATTATAGAGATACATGTTTTTCAGATAGTAACCTTAGTAAAGTTAGCTATATTATGTCAAGCATTTTAAGTTAAAAATGATGAACAGTCTGCACCAGATGAGAGTTTTCTTTTTTTTAATATTCAAAAGTAGCTTTTCCTCGTGTTCCTTAAATAATTTAATTTGTTAAATTTGTGATTTCTTCATTTTAAGTTTCTCCTCGCATGAGATATTTATTTTCAGGAAGAAAAAGAGACAAATATTATTCTTACAGTATATACAATAGCATCAAGCTTAATTCCTGTCTTAAACTAAGACTAAACTAATTTGGTTTGGTCAAATTACACATTATGTAAATACATATGTACGTTAAACCTATGCTAAGTACAGCCACGTGAACCCATTCCTAAGCCTGTAAAGCTTATCAGTGCCCACGACAATCTTAGTAGCACGAAAATAGCTAATAGTATAACCGAGACAAACAGATAAATCTAATCCAATATGGTGTCAGATACAGAGACGTACGAGGTAAGATTATAGATGCAATACATTTGTCCGGGCGAGTAAGGGTTAAGAGGTAAACCTTTAACCCACAAACTGCCTGTATATCTTTGATAAATGACGGCGCTTGTTCACCCTTGTTCGTTTTCGTTGAGGAGGCAGACCGCGGTGAGGTTACTGTCATATCAATCGTAACAAGTTGGGTCCTTTGACGTGTAAGACGAGCTTTTTGGTTCTGGGTCGTTGTGTGTTATGATCCTTCTGATATGTTTAGTTTTTCTCTATAAAATAAAAACGTTTTTCCATATAATGTTATGAATGTCTTAATAAATACTTAAATTACAAATACGTAGTGTATTTGTTGAACCTTTAAAAACAATTGCAGATTTGTTTCACACAAGAAAGTTCTCAAGCTTTCGTTTATATGTGGGTTTTTTTCACAATATTATGAACTGCTTAAAGAAACAATTTTATTATTTAAAATAGAAATAATAATCGATGTCAAATCCACAAGTTTTTTTACTTCTCCTTAACTTATACAGGATTTAATACTCAATTTTTGTTTCGTACATAAAAAGTCTTTGTTTATTGTATACTGTTTTATAAATTTTTATGACGTTAAATTGTATACTATATTTTATTCTTAACCTTATAATACATTCATGCATCATCACGCACTTTCATTTAAGATATCATTTTGTGATATCGGTCTGATTTATGAAATCATTTTACTTGAATATTACAATACATCGACTTACAAAAATCAATCGTCACCAGGCCTATTGCCATCTCGCTGTACCATTCGTACCTGCACCGGTGGCTGGAGGTGTTCCCCAGGGAGCAGATCCTGGTCGTCAACGGGGACCAGCTCATCGAGGACCCCGTGCCGCAGCTCAGGAGGATCGAGAAGTTCCTCGGACTTGAACATAAGATTGGTAAGTAATTCTGAGGAGTTAACAAAACTTTTTTTTGTTAAGGTAGGACAATATACCGATATGAAGAAAATTTGTATGTGAGTTGACCTAATGTTAAATGTTATCAACATTTTCATTGAGTTGTAAAAATACAAAATAAAATGAACCAAAGTGCTTGGATTTTTTCATTACTACTCTATAATTAAAAAAAACACTGATCAAATCAAATTTACACTCCATTGAAAAGACAATAACAATCATTTCATTTAAACAAAATATCTCTTCATCACAAGGCCTAAAAACCTAATACACTTTTTACCAGGTCGAAGAAACTTCTACTTCAACGAAACCAAAGGCTTCTACTGCCTCCGGAACGACACTACCGATAAATGCCTCCGAGAGACCAAGGGCAGGAAGCACCCTCGCGTTGACCCTGCCGTCGTAACCAAACTAAGAAAGTTCTTCATCCAGCACAACCAGAAGTTCTACGACCTCGTCGGCGAAGACCTGGGCTGGCCTGAGGACTAATCAGATAAAGTTTTTTTGTTAAAATCGCACGATTTGCTGATGGTTAGATGGAGATTCGAATAGTGGCATGGTCTTCCAGTTTTGAGGCCGTGAAGTGTAAGGTGAAATAAGTTGTAGGTCGTTTAAAAAAGTAAAAAAAACGATGATATTTCTTAGACAGATCTTATTCACTGATTTGGATTGAATATCTTTTGAAGAGGAAATATCAAAGATGGTTTTAAATTTACATGTCGTTAAGGTGTTTTTTCGACTTCAAGACTTAATTATTTCAGGAATAAAACTGTTCAGCAATATCGTAAGGTTTTAAAGTAAATTGTGTATCAGAGAATTGTAACATTCATAGAAATTAAGGGAAGTCCGCCAGTACCATCGCGTGGGACATGCCACAATGTTGTGATCAGTAATTTTAAACATATCAAATCAAAACATATCACTAGAAATCAAAGGTTTTTTAAAAATATTTATATGTATACATTTAGATTAGGTAAATGTAAAGCACCCTCAAATTCATTTATTTACATTATTTAGATATCAAACTGATATTTACGTGTATTTGTTTTAAACACTAAAAAAAATTCTCTATTTATTGTTTAATTTTTGTCTATTTGAATATTGGCAAAGTACGTAAAGGGAGCAAATTGTATAAAATATATGAAACGTTATGCGTGTAGAGTTTATTAATTTATATTTACTATTTATTTACTTAAGTTACAATAAGTCTCTTTAAGATAAATTTATTACGTACTGATTTATACTGACGACCCACTGAAATCCTGAGCAATATATTTTTATAATTAATACTTAATTGTAATTATACTACTCATGAATTATACGATCATTACACATCTTAACATATCATTTTAATTTCTAAAAAATTGTGTAATTAGGAAGTAAATATGCATTTTATTATTAGGCTAAAACAGCTTGTCAGTTTCAAGCAAAGTCAACTTTCTCCTTTTGAATGTCGTGTTCTGGTTAGTCCTAAATGTATATTTTAATAGATATAAATGTAATTTTCTCCATATCTTAGAGAATTTAACGTGTTTTCCAAATTCTTAAATGGCGATTTTTAAATATTAAATAAAACGATGTCTTTAAATTATATCAGAGTGGTTAGACCACTATAATTGGGTGTGTACTTGTTTTTATGTATTTTTTTAAATCTTCGCAAATTTATGTAGCGATCTCATCAGATTCTATTGACATATTCACCAGTAGTATTTATACGTTATACATATAAAGCACCGCATTCATACTTCAAATAACAGCTAATTTAAGTCAATATTTCAATTGAAATGTAAATGTGTTTCTGATGCCTTTTTAAGCGTCGTTTAGCAAAATCCCTTTTAGCGAAAGAAACATTTTGAGGCGTGATACGATACGCGTTTTGATGAAATTACTTAAACATTCAATCATTAGTAAAATTACAGTATCGTCCTAAAAACAATTTGAAATATTCACTTAAGTATAACTATTAGTTACCACGCTACATCCCATCACAAACGACGCGGGTTTAGAGCTAACTACATAAGTGTAACGTCCAAGACTGAAGAGTAGTACAGTAAGTCTAATAATATCTATTTGTAGGATATGTCCTCTGGAATATGAAAAGAGCAGTTTATACATTTTTGCTTTGGTGATTTCAAAAGAAAGTTAATAAATCACATTTTCTTTTCTTAAATGATCGGCCCATTTTGAAAAGGCTTTTTTGTTGTTCGAATGTAGTAAAGATAACAATGAGGCTAAAGTGAATAGTAGAATATAAACTTCTGAATAAAACAGATTGAGCGAATTTATAAACTTGACGTGTGTCCATTACAATTAACATTTTTTAAATTTCGTATTAAAATTTTGCGAAATTCAAATATTTTTAAAACAACGCGCAGATAAATCTTTCTTTTTCAAATCAAAATCTTTACATGCGTATTATAGTATAACTGAATGTATGGTACATCATTTCTCACATTTATAACGTTTTAACATTTATAAAGTTTTTAAAGTATCCTATCCTTCCATATATTCCATAGAAATCATATATTCCATACAACAAGCAAAATTTTGTTTTGAAATCACCACGAGCAAATAGATGTAAGAGTGAATTGTTTAACATATTCAAATAAATTGGCTTTTATTCCCAATTTCAGAATCAACGAATATTTATATGTTTTTACAATCAAAAATACTAAGTATAAGCACCCCCATGCGCGTTTTATCACACTATGTTAAATATGAGAGTAGATTAATTGTTAACGTGAAAAAAATATAATGGTTAGCTCTATATATACGTTTCATGAGTGCAAATAGCGTTTGACGAATCGAAGCGAATTTATATCAAATGAGATTTATGCTAAAGCAAAAGCAACTGTCTACCAACTAATCCGAAAATCATATTTCGTATCGAGATATTCGAGGTACTTTATTTTAACTAGTTGTAGGTATAGAGCTATCCTTGTATTAAAACTATGTGATGTTCGAACCTCCGACGGTATACTTTAGGCAACGTGCTGAATTCAGTACCTAACCTAAAACAAGAATATCAAGCATATCAAATAAATTACTCTAGTTAATTAAAGTAGTTAAGTATTAAATATAAAATATTTAATGAATAAGTTGTAAAAATATATTTATCGTTTTGTTTTTCTTTTTATTCACTAGTTAATAGAGATTTTTATCACTGTTAAATGTTGTGCACGTTCGTTGTAAGGTGAAGTGTAGGTAGTATTTAATTAGGGCAATAATTTTAAAGTTATACATTTGTGTTGTAAAGTTTTTATAGCTACTATTTTATATGAAACGTGTTCTTAAATTATTATTATCGTAGCCCTTCGAGTTTAAGAAACATACATAAAAGAAATAATCTTGGGATGAAAACTGAAAACAAACTATTGTAATTGAACCTATTGGGTATATCATATACTGGGTGACTTATTTTTCGTTTTCAAAAATTGCAAAGGGGCAAAAAAACTGACCACTTTTCTTAAAGGCAAAGTTTAATCAATACAAGCGACTCTTCATACGAATTTGAATGAACCTCGTAGCATTCCGTAGATAATTATTTATAGAATCAAAAACTTGACAATTATTGACAAAAAACAAGTAATAATTTATGTACATTCAAATTAGTCTATTTATAAAAATAATGTCAAACATTACATTTCAATATTTATGAAGATGAAGAATGAATGATGCTGACATAAAAGGGAAGCTCATTCACAGTGGAAGACCGGGTTTATTTTCGCAAACAAATGCAAATTAAGGGACACAATGGACTTGGTCCCTTTCAAGTTCAAGTTCACATTGGTTTGTGTATTATACTGAATAATAAAATGAATATAAAATCTTGCTTCGTTTCTTAAAATAGATCAGTTGAAATTAAAACTCGGAAGGAAACACTGGGTAATAGTGAAAGCTAACGTTAGCTAGCTAAAGCTGTCGTGAATTTCAGCGGTCAATTGATTTAATTTCACTTTTTCTCAAGGAGTAAGATCAAGAAGTGAAAATCAAGGCATTCAATTGCAAATCGTTGCTTATTTTCCTAAATCCTATAGAAAAATCTGCAACTATGGAATGTTATATATCACAGGTTCTTTGAATACATTGTTTGGACATGATATCCCGGAAACTTGACAGTTAACTTTAAACAGCAATCCTAAAAAAATCCTTATAAAGTATTTAATCAAATCAATTTAATTTCTATTGATTTTGTAATAAATAAACACAAGCTCTACTTACTTTGGGGCCACACAGTTGGTGTGTTTGTACGGGGATTTATTGTTATTCAAATAATTTCAGCAAATATTTAATAATACTTGAATTAAAAAATATCTTTTTAATTCATCAAAAACAAAACGGGCCCTACGGTATATAAAATGGATCTTTTGCCTAAATAGCAATGTAATATCCTGTAACTTAACTATGCCTCTGTAATAACAACAGAATGACAGTAAAATTTTCAAATAAACGACATGCTCGTGACGTACAGATAAGTCATTAAATTACGGTTTTATAGCCCGTAAATGAATACGACTTTCGGGCGCTAAACCCGTAAATTTCTTACATTACTGCTCCTTTGTTTAGTAAGGTTTACAACTTGGCTTAACTCGCTAAACAAATCAACCGTAAAAATGTAAGGCCGCTTTTAGATGGGTTTTAGTATTCTCATATTTCATATTTCATTGTTTAATACTGTCAAAAAGAAAATTAAGAAGTAGCGTTGTTCCATTGTTTTTTGTTAATTTATTTAAGGCTTGCCAATGTCTAAATACAATCATGGCGTACTCATAGTTCTCATACGCTCGGCATTGCGGTTTTTTTTAGTACAATATTAATTTAAAATTTTAAGAATTATTACGAAACCACCATTTCTGCAGCCAAACTACCAGCAAAGTAATCTAGTAATCAAAATCACGAACGGTCGAGTGGCATAGTGGTTAGAAGACCTGCCTAATACGACGCAGGTCATATTGTCATCTGGGCATGTCATATAGGGCATATAGGCAGGTCATCTGTGTGATGAACACAGATGTTTAATAATAAATAAATATTTCTAACAATCACACCACATTATCAAGCCCAAGTTAAGTATCATTAAGAACTTGTGCTATGGATACTAGATAAAAGAAAAATAAACTTAAGAAATATATAAACACATAGATTTTTTAAAATATAAATAATAGAAATAAACTTAAATAAACACAAATACACATCCATGACTAGAAAGCAAATATGATAAAATATCTGCCCCTACCAGGATTCGAACCCGGGACCTCTGGCATAGAAGGCAAGCCTACTTACCTCCACACCAAACAGGCCGTCTCGATTTGTTTTCGTGTCATGGTCATGTTTGTTTATATAATATTATGTATTTTATTTGGGTTATCCCCAAGTCGCTGTATGGTCATCCATAACACAAGCTCTGCTTACTTTGGCATAAAGTTTTATAAGATTTATAAATATTTTAACCATACTACCTAAAATGAGTTTCTTCAAAATTTGCGATCACAGTATTTCTCTACACTTGTATCGTCAAAAGTAAGGTAATGTAATCAGTAATGCTGAATTTTAAAATAAATGTATATTATGTTTTTATAGTTAAATTTTATAATTTTAGAGTAGTTTTTAATTTCGGGCTTTGAAAAAAGATTGTATTTGTCATAATAAACTATTCACTCAATATATGACACAAATTCGTAGATCTGTTACGAAGGGCTAATATGGCTTTAGTAATTCCTATTTAGATTTTGTAGCAAAACTGTAAAATAATGCTGTTTTAAAAACTATTTTTGTTGATATTTTTAAATTTAATATAAAAAAATGTCCTTTCAATTATGTAAATATTATCATCTATTTAATATTTACCCTTATGTTGTACATCTTCAATAAAGTACTTACTGAATCTTATCAATATTTTTTTATTTTACGTTTCCATAGGTTTACTAAATCGAAATCGAACAAGGTAAGTTACATATAAGGTCTACTGTGAACTAATTTATGTAGCAATACATTAAATTTACTTTAAGTGAATTTTTTATCTCGTTTATTACATAAATGTGAAGGTATATTTGTTACTTCTTCAAACTTACGTAGCGGAGAGCCTAGCTAGATTAAAAAAAGAATTACTTCCGATCCCGAAATACTGACTTAAATTGGGTTACACACAATCGAATTCAAGTACAACAGCTAGTAAAAAAAATACCTTATTATTCATGTTATTAATTCAAAAGTTATGTTCATTGGTGACTTGTTAAGCTTACAAGCTTAACCTACTCGAAGTATCCTCATGTGATTTTAGATACACAGTGAAAATTTTTCCCAAATAAAAATACTATGCATTAGAAAAACTTGAACCTAGCGAGCAATTTAATATCGAAATAAATCACAGCACTAAGAGAGTCTTATACACACAAAACTGCCGAACGCTAAGACTTTCAGGTTTCTTAGCTGCCACAGTGATAAATTAGGTTTACCCTGTTATGATAGTTCTAAGGTGATTGTAATAAACAAATGAATAAATAAAGAAAAATTGCAGTCCTACACCTCGTATAGGTAGAACAATTTCATTCCTTAGTTTGGTGAGGCTGATGTCCTTGCACTGTATAAGACTGTCATGGCGGTGGTGGACGTAGTTCGTTCGTATGTATAAAGGGCTTTTTTTATATTTTCAAGCCCAAAAAACGAGCATGAGTTTCACCTGATGTTAAGTAACAGCATTAAGCGAAGTTGTTTTATTTATTTATATTGACTATTGTAATAGAATATCGATAAACGATGCGTTGTCGACCGTATGCTTCAGTAGACTTTGTTTCTACAATTTCACTGGTTGGTTCTTTCTTTTAACCACAACCACAATCGTGATTATAATGGTGTTTAAAATAAAAAGCATTGCAGCATCGACCCAGACGAGATCTTAAAATAAGAAACTATAATACCACTAAATTTGATGATGTGATGGATAAGATTTGCGTGTAGACTACTTAAGGCGGACTGAAGCTCCTGAAAATGCGATTAGCAAAACGATTTCGTTCCAACGTTGTACAATAAAGTGTCTAAAAAAAGCCCGGTGTACTTTCGCAATCGTGAGCAGTATAGTTTGAAAACATCCTGTTATACACTTGGACGTAAAAATAATAAAAAATATAATGTTCAAAAAGCTTTACGCTTGATCGCACTGTTTGGGAAAATAAGACGCTACAAAACAGCTGTACGCCTCAATACATTAGTCATATGTTACTGTCTTGAGGCTTGAAGTTATCGTGGAATATAAAATGTAATGGGAAAAGTAATAATGTATAATAATCCTTTTAATAAATAAAAACATATTATAAAAAAACTCGTTATTATTTCGCCAATATTGCTGATGATTAAATTATTTCAAATAATAAAGTAAACATAAAATTAAAAATAATCCTTAATCTTTAAAAATTACAAAGCAACTTTCTGTCCTTATTAATTATTTACAACCATTAATTACTGCTGATGGTAATGGCAGCTTCATAACATTAATGTAACAACTTCACTGAGAAACTGTCACATAATCCATGTCACACGTTTCCCAGAGTTCGTTGAACAAATGGCTGAACACGAGATATCTTGATTTGCGAACGCCCCTCACCCCCTGCTGAGCAAATATCCCGAGCGTGATAACGCGCGTGGAGCTCTTGATACCTCCGCTAGTTCTCATTGGACATTGTACTTTGAAATATTTGCGCATATTTTGTAGCAATAAAAATAAAAATTAAGGTCTTCATGTTATTATGTAAATTACTTACCACATATTTTCTATGCTCACTTTTATAGGACAATACTGTACTTATTAAAGGGGTGTCATGAAAAAAAAAATTTGTTAAGTGTATAATATAATAAAAATTGATTATTGAGGGGGTGTGTTAAATTAAGGCAACATTAAATTTTTATAATCTATGTTTTGTCTCTGCACTGTGTCTATGGGCTAGTACTTGTCTTCTTGTTGTGTATGTAAAAACAAATACATTGTTATTGACTATTGTAATAGTTTTAAATAATATAATAAACGTTCTTGAGACCAAATATAAAAGTGTTTCTATAGCAATCCACTTCCCCTGTACTAACAGATATTCTGCAATTTATATGACTGAAAATGCCTTTTTTTTACTGGCTGAATAAACCTGCCGTCGTAAAAAAAATTCTTTTTTGCAGTGTGACAACAAGATTGTGTTATTTTATGAACAATAAAAATATCATCGTACAAAACATGTGAAGAAAAATCATCATCAAAGAACAAGAAAAATCATAGAAACATTTGGCCTTTGAAAAGTATCCTTTAACTTTTGCAACTAGACTGATCAAATGCACAGCAAAATTATAGATATTGGATAAACCTCACAAAAGTACCGCTGCTCTTAGGCTAGTGCTTAAAATGAACTGTGAATTACATGTCGATTCTCAAATAATTTTAAATAGTCTTCCTTGGAGTACCCAACCGGAGTATATCTTATGCAAGAAAGATGGAAAGAACTGGCCATGTAAGTTAATGCTTACTTTGATTTTCAAGAGACTTTCAGCTTTGTGTATGCAATAACCCATTTCTGTGTTTTAAATATTCACCCAAACTTTTAGGCAACCTCATTGGTCTGTCTTTTGTAATTTTAAAATAATTAAATCTGCTGAATCTCCGGAGTAATAAATACATTCAAATGCGTAAATTTTCTCAGAATATTGCCACAATCAGTAATTCTGTATATCTTAAAGCGTTTTTGTAAAATGCTCACCCTCACGGAACCGACAATTATCTTTATTACCTCATTATTATTTCAACCTACTTATATGTCTACTGTTAATCAACATGACATGCCACGGAAACTACCGCCACACGAACCTGTATGGAATAAGGTTTTAACAAATCTGCATCCTGCATAAAAGTTTGGCTGCCGTCCGAACATGTTTTATTACCATTAATTATATGAACATTAATTTAATTTTAATTGATATTAATGACTAGCCTCGTAAGTCGCATTCATAACTTACGAATTGTGTTTTATACGAGTTACTGTTTCGACGACGCCATTTTAGTTTTAAACATATTCATAGTAAATCGATTGTATAAAATTGTAATTTGTAAATAAATACAAAAATTTAATCGTTCGTTTCTCATTGTTCGTATAATCCAATATTTTATTTTATTACGCTCCGAGGTTTAGAAACTTGACTTAAACGAACACATTATTTGTTAAAATGACTACTGAGATCAAAAATGCTTACTGAATTTCGCAAAAAATATTTTCCTTTACAAATACATCTTATTCCTATATAAACATTAGTAAGTAACTAAAGCCGAAGTCGCTTAGTAAAGCCGGAGCCCACTAGACATCCCGACAGTAAACGACGGAATGGCAAAAGGAACGACCTCCCCCATTAAGGAAACGACAAGCAAGCGGTTAAAGGTAGCTAGGGTTAAGTGGTCGTTGCACCGCGATACTTCAGATATACGTAAGACTTAATCCTCGTTTCAAAGAGCAATACGGGATCTATTTACTTGTTAAGATAACCTTACCAAAGACCATTTACATAGTTCCAGTAAACTAACTGAAGCAACACAATAATTTAACAAGTAAATCTACGAACATGCTTATTATAAACAAGCTATTTTTACCAAGTTATTTTTCACAAACTTATCAACACCAACCACAAACCGAAATCAGAAAAATATATAATCAATGTAATCTATGCTATCAATCATGAATATTCTACGGTTTCAGAATAAATTTCACGAAAATGTATTCAGAAAAATATACGTATAAAATTGGATCACGAAAACAAGCCGAAGAGCTCTGCTAACAAAAACAAACATAGGCTCACTCAATATTATTTTTCCTGCATGTTTTTGAGGGAAAAACTGAAGGGATGTTTGAGATACCGGTATCCCTGGCTCCAAATAATCCCGGTATCGGCCGTGATCTAAATCTCGAATGCTTCCCACTGCGACACCTGCAGTGAGATAAGATGGTTTGCAAAGATTTATGGCATAAATTAAACAATTTATTGAGCACATCATGCAGTATGTTTTATGATCGAATAACTTTATTTCTCTTTGTAAAATAAAGCTTTTGTTCCACGTAGGCAGTTCTTTGGGTTGCTCCTTTTAATTTTATTTGGAATGTATCCAAAAAACCATTGTTTTAAAAAACCAACAGATAATTTTTTTTAAATTTTTTTTTACAATTTTGCTGAGTACGGAGTTTATCAATGAACGGGGAGAATTCAACCCTTTACTTTAGAGGGGGGTTTTAATTAGTGAGGACGACCCCTCCGACCAAATCACGATCTTTTCCTCCGGAAACGACCCCTTATTTGCGGAACGGTATAGGTGATTAACAGAAGACACCAGGGATGTTTATACTTTGTCGGTTCAAATATAGAACCGTTTAAACAGTTATGATAAGCGTAAATTGTTAAAACCGATTGTTGGTTTATTAAATGGAGGTAAAAGGATGAAATGATCCGTGTAGATGAAATATAAGTCTTAGACACTTTTTTGTGTCGAACACATAAGTTCGTCAGCTGTTGTTAGTGTACCACAATAACCATAAATAAACTTTATTTATTGTCATTTAGTTTCATATAGGTAGGTACTTAAGAGTTAAGTCTCGGGTCAAGATCTATTTTATAGTAAAGCAAACAATGAGGCCGGCAAATACAATTTTTTATACAATCTTTTCAAACATGTGGAGAGTATTTAATTTAAAAGAAAATACTTGAAAATAATATTATAAAACTGAACCAATTAGTTGCGGTTTCTTCTCTTTCAAAAAATTAATTAATTTTTGATACGAAAAGGCTTCACGCCATTTTTAATTTAACAAACGAATTTATGAATCTTTTGGAGTGTTTTTTATGGCAGAATCTCATGTTTCAATTAAAATATAACCATATTGCATTATTTGTATTAAGTGTATGTTTTAATCAAAATTATGAAAATGGATACGTTGGGAGGTTGTGTGAAGGTTACGATAAAATGTAGTGTTGATTAAAATTTCTCCCTTGGGCGGACAATTAAAAGTATAAAAGTTTCCATTTGCGTAGGTATTGTTAAAATTCCAAGGTTTTATAGTGCAACTGAATCCAATGACTTTTTAAAACGTCTTTCTGTGAAGTAATATTTCAATGTAGTTCACTAAGATGGTGGAGAGGTTATCAGTTTAAACGCTCTGTTCTAAACGGGGTCGTTATTTTTCTATGTCGTAACATTTTTCAATCTCTCACGTCTTACTTAGGTAATTATTTTGTAGTTTTTGAAAAAGAATAGTTAGTTTGAAACGTTTTCTTTAAAAGATAGCGTTGGTAGCACTCCAAACGTGTAGAACTAAAAATCTTGGAAGATGGAATACCTAACGTAGTTTTGATCTGAATTCATACCACTGAAAGTTTGAAACGTGGATTAAACACTTGACCATACTTCACAATGCCAAAGCTTCAGATGCTTTCATTTAAAAACCATACAAGTAAAATACTGAATGGTTGTTTTAATAAGTAGTACAAATTCTCCAGGAGGACAGGAGCTGCTGGTAAGCGAATAAACTGTGCGAAGGAGGTTGCATGAAGTGGATCTTCATGCTCGAAGACCGTTACGTGTTTCAGCATAGCGACGTGGCAATCGCGTTCAGCGGCTATTACCATGGAGTGACGAACAATGTTATTTGGTGCTGTTCACCGATGAGTCTCGGTTTGAGTTTCATCCGGATTCACGAAGAACACGCGTTTGGAGAACCCCAGGCAGAGTTAGCCGTCTACGACACCCTCAGGAGGTCCACTCATACCAAGGCGGGAGAATCATGGTGTGGGCAGGAATTCGGCTTGAAGACGAACAGCTGGGTTCTTACTTATGTGTTGGCATTTATCATGGGCTAGCTAAAGTTTATTATCTAAGCAGTATTTGTGAAATCGATCTAAGTCTTGCTGCATTAGCAATCCGTCATGCTAATTGTTAATACTTTTGTAAATTTTTAAATCATCGTCACATAATTCAAACTAACAATTTTATAAACATTTATTTATATCATTAATAAATACAATATAGAGGAGGGGTCAGATAGGGAACTGTGTCTTGAATTACCCCGTATGGCTTAGGAACTTGCTTAGGCTCATACTAACAAATCACGACCATTTGAATCGCTTATTAGGTAAGAACCGAACCATCTCAAGAGGCTACCTCTTATTCCATTAAATGCCAGTTTTTTGAGCAGCATCAAATGGTCAATTTTATCAAATGCCTTTTTAAAGTCGAGTTTACAACTGATTCAAAAACGTAGGGATGGCTGACTGAATAGCGATTGATCTGTAATGGGAATCTAGGTTTTTAGGACCTGACTTGTGTAAGGGAGTGATGAAAGCCAATTTCTAAAGAAACTCGCATACAAATTTTTTCCGTATTAGGCCTACCTCTCAAAATAACCACTGACTCTGATAACAAGTTTCACAGTGACGTTATTAAAAAACTGTGCGCCCTTCACAACTCTCACATCCTCTAACTCTCCCATTGATCGTTTGCACTCAACGATTGGTGAAATCATAAGAATTAAAATAATGATCAACAAAGAAGATCCAATTCAAAATACATAGTATAAAGTACACAGTTATATCTTACAATAATTCTATTCATTCAGCAACAAATTAAACTCCACATGAATTGCTTTTTAGCTACACATCATCAACAAAACCGCTTGAAGTATATTATCCTAAGGAATTTTACAAAGATTATATCACTAAGAATATGCTGAATGCAGAAGCACTACAATACATTCTTATATTTCAGCACATTTGTCAAAAAAAAAGATCAGGTGATTTCCCGGAGAAACCAGCTGGCTTAGGCACTTTCAAACAGGTAGCCAAAACCAGTATTGACAACATGAAACCAGTATTTAAAGGTCCATATAGATTTACATCCCACACCAGTCTCGGTCTGCGTGCGTTCTCGAGCGCACGTCGATCGCAGACGCCTTCCCGCTCTTTTAGACCCCGCGCTAATTGAGCACCCAAATTTCATAGTTTACCGTATTAAGTTTCTAACGCCGTTTTCACGGCGGACAGTGGCTCGTTAACCGTACTTCTAATAAGTTTCTAACGCCGTTTTCACGGCGAATAGTGGCTTGTTAACCGTACTTCGTGGAACCTGAGCTTCGTCGACGAGAATTCGTTGTTCCAGGACTCCAAGTGCCGTGTTCGAGTAAGTTATCCGCGTCGTTCTCAACCGCCCTACTGCGTGTAGGGTGGTTTTAGGAAGTTAGTCATCGTTGTTAGGTTCATATATTGTCCCTCCCAAACCCCTCCGCAATGGCTTCCCTAAGCTCTGATGAGATTAGGAAGAAGTTAGTTGATAGTACCGGTGCTGAAGGCATATATATAAATGCTGACAAGTTCCGTTTCTTAGATTCTCTCATCCCTCATTTCATGACGATAATGTCCACAATGGCCCCTCAGGCCACCCCAGTTCCCCAGACCCCTCAGGTCTTAGGCCCTCCCGCGTCCCCTTCCTCCAGTGACATGGAGTGCGAAGTAGACGCCCCTCTGCGCCGCAAGCGCGCACCCGCGACTGAGTCTTCCTCGGACGCCACCCCAACTGGCCCTGAGCCTCCCTCTTTCACCCTTGTTAAGAAGCGCTCTAAGAAGCGCTCGAAACAAGACCCGGCGCCCTCCACGCCCGTCCCTACACCCCCTTCGGCGTCTTCAACGCCAGCTGCCCCGGTGTCTTCAACACCCGCTCCGGCCCCAACTTCTGTCAAGGCCAAGGTCCCACCACCCGTTTTCCTTCGGGAAAAGGGTAAATGGACTGAGGTCTCGACACTGTGCAATGAGCACAAAATCCATTACACCCGAGCGGTAAACTCGGGTGAATCTATTAAAATCACTGTCTCGTCGATAGACGATTTCCGAGCTTTGACTAAGCTCCTCACCGATAAGCAATATGCTTATCACACTTATGCTCTGTCAGAAGAGCGTAAGATCAGAGCGGTACTCAGGGGAGTCCCGTTCGAATTATCGAACGAGGCTATCCTTGAGGATCTGCAGTCCCAAGGCTTCCCGGCACTCGCAGTGCATAAAATGCACAGCAAGTACGGGAGGCAACACCCTCTCGCTTTGGTGATTCTCGCCAACGTCCCCAAGTCCAGAGAGATCCTGAAAGGGGTTAGCTCTATTTGCGGCCTCTCTGGGATCTCGATCGAGGCGCCTCATCGCCGCGGTCATCCCGGCCAGTGCCATCGGTGCCAGTTGTACGGGCACGCGGCGGCCAACTGCCGCGCACCGCCCAGGTGCGTCAAGTGCTTGGTCCCGCACTTCACTAAGGAGTGCAATCGCACTCCTGAAACTCCCTCTCCTCCCGATTGCGTGCTTTGTGGCCAGTCCGGCCACACCGCAAACTACAGGGGCTGCCCTCGTGCACCCCGTTGTATGCGTTCCAATCCCAAGAGGTCGGCACCCAAACAGGCCCCGCGCCTTTCTCAAGAAAACTTTCCGCCGCTGCGTAGCCGGGTTCCTCCGGCTGCAAAGCCTACACAGTCTAGGCCTGCCCCAGAAAACTGGAGGCAGCGCCCCGCATCGAATCCCATCCCGGCTCCTCGCCCGTACAAACCCACTGCTCAATCCTCCGTAGCAGACGATATGCGTATCGTCTGCGACGCTATAAAAAATGTCGACGTTAGTGAAATCGCAGTCTTAGCCCGTAAACTTAGGGCTTCACGTACTCCGACAGAGCGTTTGCTAGCTCTGGCGGAGCATAGTTCCCTTCTCAATTCATTGTAGGTTCATTCAAATGAATTGATCCCTAAATCATGCTTCGGCCGACCTCTGCCCAGCCCCGGCTTCACCGGAGGCTGCCCAGAACGGCCACCAACTCATGTCCCTTTGAGCACCTTCAGTGCAACTTTCACTACAGGCGGAAGACCCGCTAGCGGGTCTCTGCCAGCGCGCCCAACTTCCCGACGGGTGTCGCTTCCGATGAAGGCTAACGGTAATAACTACAGCCAACAGGTGGTTTTTAGTGGGTAGGTGCCATTCTGGTGAGTCCCACATAACCCCCCGCAGAGGAATTTACCTGCGGGCGGGTATGCATGACGCATCTTCCACCTCCCTCCCGCGAGGGTGCCTCGGCAGCAAAAAAAAAAAAAAAAATTACATCCCAACATCGTCGCTGAAATAATCAGTATTCATTCCAACTCTAAATCGATTAGAGTACACTTCAAACCGCTATGGAAACCTCACCTTGTCCCAGACTTATTGTCGCAGCAACCATCCTGTTTAGCACAAGGGCAATCCTGATCCTTGAACTCATAGACAATACAAACGGTGTTGCACTTTTTAAGCAAGGTTACTTAAGGATTAATTTTAGTGTAATTAGTTTATATGCAAGCACTATGAGAGCAGAGGTGAACAGCCCTTTGAATAATATGCATCAAATTTACAGAGACCAAATTGAACATAACTTAACCGTTATAAATAAGAAATTACTTTTTCTCCTGCCACAAATTAGAGATAAAAGTAGTTTAATTAATGGCTTAGGATCAATAGTAAAATCTATAACAGGAAATCTAGATAGTGATGACGCGATCAAAATTGTAAATGATGCCTTGAAAAATAACTATAAACTATCTCCCTCTTACGACTCAGCTTACAAGGTCACTCAGAAAGTTTTGCGACAAAAAGTATTTATGTATGCAACGCTGGCAAGTTGTAATTTACATTTAAAAAATCTAATATTTAAAAATAAAAATATATTTGTTCCAAATTTAAATTTTCACTCTTAATTTTTTTATTAGCGTGATCAAACTATTGTGTATCGAGAAAATTTTCAAGCAATGATTTTTACGACTTCAAGTCCAGCTTGAAACCTCATTAATCGTTTAATGGACTTAGCTTTTATAAAAAAAGGCGCCTTCTAAAGCAACTGTTTACCGGTGGTATAACGAGTTTAAGTTGCGGTTGCTTAAATTTGAAGGACAAAGAAAGAAGTGATCGTTGACTGCTGTTATGGAAAAAAACGTGCTCAAGTGAAACATTTGATTCACCAAAACCGGTAAATCACCTACGACGAGCTTCAGCACAATCTGCAGATTGGATCCGGAAGTGTTTATGATATTCTACACAACCAACTTTGCGTAAGGAGAACTGTTTCGCACTAGGTACTGGGATATGATTGATAGATCTAAGCAGGTTCATTCCGCCAAGCTTACAATATCATAACAAAATCTTGGATTTATTAATATGATCCAGAAACAAAGCGCCAGTAAGTATTATGGCTATTTCAAAACGAACAAGGGCTACAGTCTTCACCGCCAAAAGATGCACTCACTGCGATCGAGCATTCCGTGGAGGAAGTACCTGTTACAGACTGGAAAATGAACTTTGAAAATTGGTTCAGATGCATGATACTTTGTATGTCCCTCGTGTATTGGTGAAATATTACAATAGTGATTTTGTTACGGTATGGAGGAAGAAAGTTATGGGCTTGACAGTTAACAAACCGAAATGTATGTTAAAAAATGCATAAAATTATTCTGTATACATAAATAAAATGAAAAGCTACAAAAATATTAGATCTTTGAAACAAAATAAATTGAAATGGATGTACTATGATTACAGCGTGTTCAGATTTTAATGATTATTGTTTTGAAAATATCAAGAATTCAAAAAAAAATGCTTAATACTTTTTTGATTATTTCACACGAATTTTGAAAATTTTTTATTAATTTTATGAAGTTATCAATATAAAACATTTGAAAAAAACGTTGGATTTTTCATTTTTGTTTTGGCTTCACAGCATTTATTTTTTTGTAATGGACAGTTTATTTATGGCCCTATGGTCCTTTTAAATTTCACCGGACTTTGTAGCTTAGCGCTGACGGCACTTAGCTGGAACTTAAACTACTCCTACATACGATATGCCTAAGTACACGCGAGGGGGTACGTACCTCGGCTTAGGACGTCGTATATTGAAACTACCACTGGTTCGGAAGGATCTTCTACTGCCAAAGAACCAGCAAGAAACTCAGTAGGAATGCATACGACGCGTTAGTCGTACTGCCATGGGCGATTCGAATGCCGTGATGGAATCACAGCAGTATGTCATATAGCATAAGTCAAATCTCCAACGGTCATTCTTTTAGTTTCTTTTCATGCGTCATGAGTGCTCTTCGTATGTCTTTCTGCGTTTTTGTGATTTTTACTAACTTGGCTTTCACATACGGAATCTCGATTACCTGCTACATCTGATACTTTTGCTTTCATACCGGACACCGATAAAAACGATGTGTATTCGTTATGTGAACTGTAGCATTGCTAAGATGAAGCTGCACTGTCAATATTTTGTGCGTGGGTTCCATCTCTCCCTGTAAGTATTGCTGCATCATCCTGTTTAAACTATTATATTATTAGTTTAAGATGGATAAAAATATTTAAAGGAAATAAGTGTTTCAATTGGATCTCCACTACGCAAAATTAACAAGATGTGTGCCAATCTTATATTTTCCTGAGAATTATTTATTTTTCTTATTGAAACTAACAAATATATGTTAATGAACTGTGTTTATTTGTTATAATTCTCAAAACAACATGTAGCCTTAGTACAACCTTTACTGTTAATTTTTTTATCATATTTCAAGTATTTATAACTCTGTTTTCAGATTGCAAAATGTTCTGAAAGTTTCTTTATTATGTTGTTGATCTATCTGTAGCTAAAATTTTAATAATGTTAACTCAACAAAAGCCCTGGGCCCAGGCATGTATGGGAAGTTGGGTTTCTCCTTTAGGAAGGAATTAGTACAGAAGCTTCTGTACGGAGGTTTAGGTTTTGGAAGTTTTAGCAATTGTTAGTTGACATAATGCAACGTATACTGTACGCGCCACATACTGGGCGTTCTAAGCTCCAGAAATCTTCAGAGCCTTTAAGCGAGCGGGTAGCACGATAGTAGAAAATCCGTATCAGCACAACTACGAGATGGTATTGAAATTGTATTAAACCATGTTGTAGGCCATTTTGTCATTTGAGTTCCATCTTAAAAAATCGCCTAGACTCGCACATGCTACTGTAAACAGAACCAGTGGTTGGTTTACCGTAAAGTGCCCAAGTTTTAAAACATCCCGGACATGCCTGTTCCAGCCTGTAACACACCTACGCCTGTTACTATTACAATGTACATTACAACTTGCCTGGGATGCTTCAGTAAGTACACATACAATTTCCCTGTACATATTTCGTAATGTTGCTCTATGGTCCATGATGTTACAGAAATTATGGCAACAATTATTAAACTCTAAAGGAAAATGTATGTTTCTTAATTTATCATTACAAATAGCATTATATAGAGTTATTTGGGTCGGATCACGTTCACCCCAAACAACAGAGAATGAAGAAGAATAAACAAACAAAAATATAAATGCGTATGAATGCGTTTATATAACTAACCAAGTGTTATAAAATGCGTATGCGGGTGGAACTAAATAAGTCTATCAAAAATGTGCTGCGTGCGAGCGTTCGAGCGTTCTAGAAACAATATTAAAATTCTACAAATAAAATGGCCTATATGTAGGTATTCTTAATATGAAATATGGAACACTGACCAAATGCGATTTTACGTATTTATATAGCGTAAATTGAAATTGTATCACTGTTATTAGGATTACAATGATCTAATAGCGTAAATATACGTAAAACAAACGAGAAAACTAAAAGAAAAAGTCAGTTAGTATTATAATTTTTAATGGCAAGGTAAAGTGACCTTGGTGGAACCTATGCGTAAAATAGACGAAAATTTCTAGAAATTATGATGCGACAATGTTAAATTATGATACTAGAACTGTTAAAAAACTAGTTACTAGGTATTCGCAGCGAAATAAAAGTAGGTACTTGACCACGACGGCAGGTTCTAGCGTAAATGACTAAACAAATCTAGGTATCTCACAGGCTAATCCTATCCTAGGGTCGAAGGACCATCACAGGGGTGTACGCGCCACATACTGGGCGTACTAAGTTCCAGAAATCTTCAGAGCCTTTAAGCGAGCGGGTAGCACGATAGTAGAAAATCCGTATCAGCACAACTACGAGATGGTATTGAAATTGTTGTAGGCCGTTTTGTCGTACCCAGCACAACCCCGAAATCAATCCTTCACCAAAGAAGAAGTGGAGACACTTACTTGATGATTCAGCTTTTCTTTGTTTCGGATCCCGGTTACGACTATTGGCTGGCGAGTCACACTTATGCGTAGCGTTTAGACTGTAGACACTAGCACGAATAAACTGAAGAGAATGTTCAATAAGTTCAATAAATCACTGTTTCATCACAGCACATGTATAGTTCCAACAAGTAGGAAGAGAAGTATAAAGTTAGCACACAGCCGTCATCGTTGCGCGCTGCGTGAAGTACGCGTCAAATTCAAATCTGCGTTTCGTTTTACACAGGTGAAGCGCCTCCACAAAGGTTCAGGGAATTATTCAAAATTGTGCAAAGGAAACCAAAACGGCCAAAACATATACGTTTAATGTGGTAATTAAAACTTTTCATCTACCTACAATCTGCATCTGACTGATTGAAATTATTTTTTTGGAGTTGCGGTTACTCTCTCAATTCAAAAGCTATTTTACTATGAATTTTACTAAGAAATAAAAAAGGAACTATCAGTTTTACAATCTTTTTTATGATATTAAAGAAATGTGGTTTAGACTTCAATTTACTTAAGATATCATCTGTCAATGTGACTGACAACCAAACTAATCAGTGAACATAATTCGTAAACGATAACTACGTACGTATTTAGTTTATAGGTCAAAAATATTCAACGAACGAAACAGTCAACCCAGCCATATTTGTTCATCGGTGATTACAGTCCAATACGTCATCAATAACTCAATTCCAAATAAACAATAAAACCAGTAATTAAACAAACAGACGAACAACTATCCGGAGAACGCCGAACTAATTAATTTAAGACCGAGCTACTCTTTGCTATGTCGGGGGTTTATATCGGACAATTTTCCCGAAATCGTGGTTAGAATGCCGTACGCTATTTAACTGACGCTCGTAAAGGGAGGTTTATGTTTGTTCACACGTCAAACCGCTGGCGTACAGACGCTGACGACCACTAAACCTGTAAGAAAGTTACATTGTGCGCAGTTGATGTCTTAATGGCGTCCTTTCAGAACGGAGAGCAAGATTTATTGTTAGTTTTTCTTTAGTTTTATAAATATTAAAACTTTTTGGAGTGCCAACGTCATAAATTTTTTTGAGATATTTGCGTTCTCTTATCAGTTTTCTACAAGAATTTACGAAATTATTCAAACAAAATTTCTTGGTTAAAAACACTATGGTTTCTCTCACGTAATTTGTAAATAATTCTGACATTTCTAAATAAAGTAAATAAATATATTTAGAACAATTAAATTTGCCAAGTTATGAAAAATAGAAGAGTTAGCTCTTCTATTTTTCATAACTTGGCAAACCTAAACCTTAGTTTAATTTCTATACTAATTGTAAATATTAATTAATAGACATATAGAGTTTGCTCTACACTCCATGACTCTGCGAGTAACTGTGAGCTTCTTCAAGCCTATGTTAATAATTTTAGTGTTTATTTGCGTACATCAATTCACTGAGCAATCAATCCTAGTTTAATATTCGGCGACTTATATGACTTATAAGTCGTATAAGTCATCGTAAATTAAAAAAAACCGATACTTTACTCAAATGACGTCGAATTCGATGTAGAAACGATGTGTAAATGTGTAAAAATTTTCTCTTAAAAAAAATATGAAATTCAGATAAATATTCGTGTGATATAGATGAATAATAATAAATGAGTGTTTTGATTATTAATCTGTAAAAATATTTATTACATATTTGCGCAAACGAGAGCAATGGACTACAATAAACATAAAAAAGTTTATGATAAACAGAAACTTAATCGAATTTTTTTTCAACGCAAAAGAAAGAAACTTATTCAAAACGTAACATTAAAATATGAAGTTACAGCAATTTTGCATTCATCTTCTTTTTTCTGTGAAGTAAAACTATTTTGCAAAATTGATTTACTTTTTATTAATCCTCTGACGTCTCAGTAAGTTAAAAAGCTAATATTTTCGTCATAAAAGTTGCAGGGCTGTCACGGCAACAAAAAAAAAGCAGTGATTTAAATTCAATAGACATAAATATATATAAAAACATTGTTTAATTCATGTTTCCTCAAAAAAATAAATCATCGGTAATGAGTGTATGCTTGTAGTATGTGGTAGCTTCGTATTACAATATTTTCGATTGTCCAACACGCTAAAAAGACGAATCTAGTAAATATTTTTTTATAAGATAGTCCTAGTGGATTTTTGCAAAGATGTAACAAAACGTACTGTGGAAGATCGCTTAACCACCGTCGTCTAGCGTCGTAGCGTCGTAGCGTCGTAGCGTCGTCTACTAACATTAAAATGTTTTTTTTAATAAAACATAAATTTTTCCGTGTATCAATTCTTAAATATTCTTATCTAAAAAAATCTTGACAATAGTTTGGAAAAGTACCAAAAGTACTCATGTATTATTTAAATTTTGCCAATCTATTAATTTTTACTAGAAATTGTGTTTAAGCAATTAAGAACCATGCTTGAAAAACCTAAAACCTACATGAAAAACAATTTCATATCTCAAAACATCAACATAAAAGATTATCTTTGAACGACATTGTTTAATTCCCAAAAGAATAAACCGTACGTTAACAACCCTACATTGCCGATTTGAATGGACGCCTACGCGCTGCCCACGCCCTAGTCTACGGTACACCTACGCAGCTACTACGTGCTACGAGACCATGTCCCGATACCGAGAGTGATTTAAGTGATATTTTCTTATATTAAACCTATCGCCCAATTTGAACGGTTTATTTTATGTAAGTTGTTGTCTAATCATTTCCAATAATATCGTCTTTGTTGCTCGGTTCTTGTATCCCTATACAAGTCATCATTGTATTCTTTGGATACAGTTCTTTGTATAAAATGTACGCTATGTTCTTTCCTGTACGAAGACCTGAAAGCGTAATTTACACTTTGGCAAGCAACTATATTAGTTAATATTATACAGCTGATAAAGAAGAATACAACAATGAATTATATAACTTATAATACCAAAGTAAAGTATTTCCAAATTTAAAACATAACATTATGTTCTTCGAAGACAGATTTAATAAAATATCTAGCATTAGATTTCATTTTGTACAAATGATACAATTTTCCCAAAACTCAGCTACACGGAAAGATAATTTCGATCATAGAAACTGCTCTTCCATTATAATTTTATCGAATTGTAATTTGCATGAAATGACGAATTTGAAGTTTTGAAGTAATATGCAAACCTAGTTTTCAAATTTACGGCGAATAGATTGAAATTATAAGGCCTTTTAATGTTGACTCTATTGAAGCTTTTGTCGTAAAAAAATGTTATAGTAATTTTGTTACCAGTTGTATAAATATGTAATTTACTATTTACTATTAAAATTTTGTCACGGTCAATAATTTAATTTTAAAAAATAAAAAGCTTTTTGTAATTTTTTAAACTAAAAAAATTGCAAATTACTATGTTTCTCTAAAGTTAGTTCATTACCGATACCTAAACACGATGGTAATTATTGCAAGTTTGCAAATAGAAACAAGCAATTTATCGTCATGGACAGAAAATACTAATTCACATATGATCAATTTTGTGATCTACTGTGAAATTTATTAAAATAATAAATGTTTTGAATGTTCTCGTTGATTGTTATCGTCCTGTTCACGCTTAATTAAACTAGGGCTTTTGCGTGCGACTTTGTCCACGTGAATTTTAATAAGTTCTACTAATACCTAAGGGTACTAATGTACCCAAAGGGACTAATTATTGAAAATGTTCACCGTTGTATATACAAAATAACTACAAAAAAACACTACTGTAAAAATAAAACAAAATTTTCAATTTTTTATCTTTTAAAATTTAAGACAGTCCTTGTGGAATGTACTGTATATACTATTTCCAAAACAATGAACTGAAAATAAATTGCGTTTGATTGTAGGCGTTTCATTCAGAGTTGCAAAAACTAGACATTGTTGGTCACAAATTGTTAGGAAAAAAACAGTCGAACTTTATCCTTTTCTTTAAATAAATTAGGTTTCTAGAGTTAGGTTATGAATTATGCTATGCTATGCTGACCGACTTAACCATAAATATATATATATATATATATATTTTTTTTTTAATTCTTTACCCTTAGGGGATGGCAAAGGGATCTAGCCCATGCAGCCATAAATAATGGGTAAATTCAGAGTTACTTTTTTTTAATCACCCTTTAGCCAGGGCAGCCAGTTGAGAAGGAAAGTGTTTTAATTTGACAACAACAAAGGCCATCGCACAACGCTGCACTTATACGCCTTAAAAAATATTCGTTCAATGAAGATTTTTATTGAATAAATCACTTTTTCATAAAAACTTATAAATCTTAAACATACATTTATTCAAAAACAGCAATTATATTTTTTATCATAGAATAGAAAACATGAACAATTTAATGTCCATTTCAGTATAATTTATTTCTTCCACTCACGGAACAAAACAACGTTATTCTGTCAACGTTACGTAGCAATGCACTGAATACAAATGTGCAATAATTTCAATTTGCCACTACTTAAAAAATCATCAAATGTAATTAAATGCCATGAATAATGCTATTAAATAGTTTTCCGAGTTAAGTACTTCGAAACCTGATGCATATTTATGATTAGCAAAACGTAATTTACTAATAAACTTTTCTGGACTGGTTTTTTTCATTAGTATTTTATTGGTATTTTAGAAAAATAAGGTCTGCTGGTAAATATTCTTCCAAGGTTTTTGTACTTTTTAGAGAGGTATTTTTAGGATGAAACACAAAAGTCAAATAGCCTTAGAAAATAAAACTGGTGCTGATATTTCTGTCGCGAAATCCAAATAGCCGCAGTCATCATGCGATTCGGATTGATTTTCTCCCGCACTAAATAGCTCGCGGTTTATAAGCATATCTATGAATCAATTGTTTTATACAATCTTTTAAACTCGTAAATATTACGTACACTGGTATGCGCCAGATGACTTGGGCATTCAAATCAAATGTTTTGAATACTTTTAGTAACCGGAAATATTAAAATAAAGATCGCCAGGTAACTGCACTTATTGTACAGCCCCACGTCAGCAAAAAGGCCACAGCCAGGCTGCTATCGCAAACAACAGAACATCTTTTTAAAATAAACGTACTGTGTCAAGTTCCGGGACGCGAATGTGAAAATTTCAACAATGATTTGAAAATTTACCTAACTACACGTATGAAAAACAGTGCATAATTGATATTATAACGAACAAAACCCTCTCCCGTGGATTTTAAAGAATTTTACACAAAAATTCTTATTGTAAAAAATACCTATGGAGATTGTGGTAAGTTAATTCAAAGTTTTGAGCACAATTCACGGTTATTTATTAACTATGAATTTAAAATAAACTTGGAAAAATCTCATTTTAATTACCCACCCTACAATTCTTCATAGGTTTTAATATTTATACTAGTCATATTCCCGAAAAAAACGTATGAAAGTGACCAAACAACAAAAATTATCTTATATTCTTTTTTTGAAACGAGACACTGCTGAAATTTTCGATATGAATTAAGCAACTTTTATTTTGTTTCTCGCTGAAAGGAGTTATTTGAATTGATATATCAAATTTTCAACCATAACAAAATCTCCTCAAAATACTGAGATGTATTATGTCATAGTATATCGGTGGCAGCTTATAACGGGTATAATAAATAGCTAATATAATTGGGTCGTTTATGGTATAGGAAACTTAAATACCTACGTATTATAGCCTAAAGCCATCTTGAAAAGGTGAAATTGTGATAAAAAATTTATAATACTGAAAACAAATAAAAAACCATTTAAACACACGTGCGTAGTTCTAAATTAAGCATACAAGGGTACAAGTTATTGCCAAAATAAACTCAAAGTCGACAATCACTGAAAAGTCAGAGTAAGATTTATGAGTCTGAAAGTCTTTTCTGAGACATCCTGTATATGGCTAAATCATCTATCTAATCATCTATCTAAAATAAGGTATATATAAGCATTTAAAAACTTGAAGTTCCATTTGCAAAAACTTTAAATATGTAAAAAATATTACACAGGTTTTAATACAGCTTTTTTGCATTTATTTAATCCTTTTAAAGAAGCATCCTCAGTTCGGTGAAACTTCGAAACGTGCCTTGAACTGTCGCCAAGACGCTACAACTCAACTTGGAACAGACGTCAATTTATTGTCAAAACTTGGCAACCGCGCATTCAAGAAAAAGTGCATTCGACCATTTTTCTTAACGAAATTTACAATCAAAGTTGCGGTATGGGTGTAAGTCAACTAAATTTAGAACTTTCTGCCCAAAATATAAAGTAGAAAAACAATTAGGGTTTTAAAAAAATTAATGAATTGAAATTAATATTCATGAAGATTAAAATGAAAAAATAAAATAGTATAGACAATAAAAATTATAATTTCACTGGTAACGAAGTCAAGGTCTCATCAGCAAAATATATGTGGAGATTTTCTTCGCGTTTGTTGAAATCCATCGGTTTTAGCAGCGGCGTCAAATACTAAGCGTAATTTATTTTTCTTAGGGTTATCGACCCCAAAGTGCGGTAAATACCAAATATTACGTTTATTACAATTTAAGTCACTTGGTTTTTTCACATAATTATTTCTAATAAATGGTTTATTCGCTCGTTATATCGGTTCGAGAAGTTGGCGTCTTTTGTCATCTTATGTTCAACTCCCTTAAGTCTAGATAAAGCTGTAAAATTAGATATAGGTATTAAACTAACCTCGTGTCTCCAGGGCAAGCCCACCTGCCATCGACCGTGGATCCACTCGGAGGTTTGACCTAATATTTTTACAGCTCGCTGATCTTCCGAGTTCTGCCGTGGTTTGGAGGAGACGCCCGTTGCATCCAACAGGAAGGATTTCCTGACTTCCTCCTGGATGTCCCGTAGTATGCGTTCGGATTCCAGGTTGTTATCATCGGCTATATGGCCGATGGACAAGGTGCAGTGACTTCCCTGTACAGATAAGCTGCGTGGTACCCTACCATGTAGGCACCAGCCCAGAAGGGTCCGGGTGGCACAGGGCTCATTAAGTTTACCTATTTTACTTTGTAAGGATAAAAGTAGGTGGCAGTTATCTTGACCTATTAAAATTTGTGGCTGACGTGATTCGGTACACAGGCTGTGACTGACACTTTCTAAATGCTTAAAATTACCTAAATTAATAAACTTTAAACTATTTTTGGCAGATTTAGGTTATTTATCACTCGAGCACTTATATTACACTTAAAGTCATTTAATCCGCACAACGTAACGTCAACAATCTCGGTTTCACACACTAAGTCAGTATTGTCCCAGGCACCGCGCACCCGCAGGGACTCCCAACGTCCCTTCAGCCCGGCCTGGGTGGCCAGGCCGGCAGGTATGAGGGTCACGGTTGACCCGTCATCGAGCAGAGCGGTCGTACTAATAATTTTACCGTTCGGACAGTGAATGGTGATAGGTATTACTTTTAATAGAACCGCACTATTAGTGTTTATATTGGTAACAGTTTCAGATTCTAACAGTTCCGACTCTAAGGCGGGACCGGGTGCACTATTTTTAGGTACAAAATGCAAGAGTTGATGATGGGACTCACCGCAATTGTTAACGCTACAGTTGGCTGCTGAACACGTCTCCCTTTTATGCGTAGACACTAGACATTTATAGCATATGCCGTACCGTTTTACGTGCTGCCATCTGTCCTTACGCAAAGATTTTTAAATTTTTACATTCGGTTAGTTCATGATTAAGACAAAAACTGCACTTTTGATCACTGCCGCTGTTGGCTAATAAAATAGTTTGCACATTTTCGTTCACTTTATAACGTTTTGAATAATCGGCTATATATTGGAATAAACTAGCACTACACATAGACGTTTTCACTGCTTCTTCCGCGACTTCGCACTTCCCCCGGAGATAAACGGATAACTGTAGTTTGTCCGTTTTGAAAGAAGTGTAGTAGGTAGCTTTGCTAACACAATGGTAGCTACTTCCATCCCTTGGAGGTATTCCTTGCGGCCTAATGCATTTACCGCTGCCACATAGTTTTTGACCTTTATTGAAAAGGCAACTATTTCTATTATTCATCATTTTGATATCTATCATAATCCGAGAGAGAATGCAATCTGCGTCGCCAAACTGTAGTTCCAAGGAGGACATTATCGCTGCAGATGTCGTGGCTGCAATCAGTAAAGCACTCACGGCTTCGTAGGCATGGCCACGTAGACACCTTCGTAACCGCCACAAGTTCTCTCTGTCTGTAAAATTGCACACTACAGTTGACTCCTCATACGCCTTTTTAAATTGTAGCAAATCCATTGGGTTTCCGTTAAAACTCGGTGGTTCCCGTGGCGTACTGAGACGGCTAAGTAGGTTTGTGTTATGTTGTAGTGTTGAAGTAGTGATTCAATCTCTTGAAGTGCGGTGGCTAGTTGCTGAACTCGACCATTAGTGTCGTGGAGTTCCGACGGTTGCCGCTTGCCTGCGTCATTCAAACCCAATCGCGACGTTGTGGCCTGCTGCAGCTCCAGTTCCGTTTGACTTCGTTCCACCCACTTCTTCATTTCACTTGTTGCACTTTTTGAGCACTCCGAAGCTTCTAACTGTGGACTGTAATCGTCTTCTAGTTCGGCAATATCTGCCGCCAACTGTTTGTCTATCAGCTCCATTTCAATACGAGCCTTTGCCTTGGCTGCTTCTAGCTCAAGATTTTTCTTTTGAGCTGCTATAGATGATGAATTTGAGAACTTTTTAGACATCATTGAGGCGAGTGACGTGTGTGAGACGGCTTATATTTTTCCAACCGTTCCGACTTCACTGTCCTACCCGCACACGAAAACGGTATTTTCTTCCTTTGTTCTGTTTTTGCAGCAGGAGTTGGCAATGACATAGCCGTTGCTACTTTAGCCATTCGTTGCTGTCTCTGCACATCCTTTTCCGGCAGTTTACTCGATGTACTGCGTGTGTCCACCATTTTTCTCGAAGGCGGTGTATTAAACATCAGATCCGAGCTCGAAGACCACTGTTGGGGATCAGGGCGAACTTGTTCGAGTAAAAGAAATATGTACTTAAACAAAAAACTTGACTGTATTCACTTTAAAACAAAGGTACATAAATGATAATAAATTGCGTGCGAAGTGCGTGATAGCACTACTCGGACTATTAATTGAAAAAAAAACTGTTAGTTATACTCCCCCGCACGCCGCCACGCACCCCGCGCGCTGCCTTGACAGGTTAAAATAGTGTTAGCAAATATTATGCATCGTTTACAAGTATCAACTTTCAACTTTGTGTTTATATTTTAAAAGCTCATCCGCTATCATCTTATCAGGTATCCGTTATCGTTTCCCAATTTCGCGAATGCTCGAGGGCCCTCCGCGATAGGCGCACCAGATGGTAAGGTGCGCCTCCCTCCTCGGCCTCCACCAGTACTGTAGCAGACTCTCCCCGAGTCTGCTACTAGGAGGCCATGGATACCAGATAACTGGTACCCGGTGGCAGATCAGGTCTGTGGTTCTGTTACCAACCACACCCCGGCCGCAGAGGATAGGACAAGCGGCGCACCGCAATACCGACATGCCTCTTCCTCCGGCCCCACCAGTGCCGTTTCGACGGAAGGGCCCCGCCAGCTCGCAGGGGGTACGGAGAATGGCGCACCGTAATACCAACACGCCTCTCCCCCTGCGATCCCTCCACGGCCGCAGAAGATAGGGAAAACGGTGCAGCGTAATACCGGCACTCCTCTTCTTCTGCGGTCCACCTCCAAGCACGTCCTCAGCGGACTTGTTCAGCCCGCTGGGAGCGCCCTCCTCGGGCCAGCCGGTGGCCCAAACAGGCCGGCCCTGGTTGCCTCTTAGTTCACCGTGGGTGACCAATCCACGGTTACTAAGCCCCCCCGCCACGACAAGGCGGGCAACCATCGGGGGGTCTGTTTTAAAACCTAAGTTAACCAGATTTATTCTTTAAAAAAAAAGATGATTCTAAGGGTGATTCTAACAACAAAATTATATGGTTTTTAACGAATTATAAAAAAAAACTTTTACCATACTTTTACTAGAAAACATTACATAATTTCTTAGAATAGAGAATGTATAGTAAAAGTATAAAATATACTAGGATTTGAATATTGTTTTACTTCAACGTTTTTAAGATGCGCCAATTTGCGTGTATTGTTGTGCATTCAATGTAACCACGATAAAACAGTCAAACATGAAAATCAGAATTGTATACGATTTGGCAGATATCCAGCAGTTATACCATTTTTTCTTTTTTTGAATATTCAAACAAAGAAAATAAGTTTTCTTTTTGTTAATAACGTACACAACTAATATTTTATACTTTTAGTCCAGTTAGGGTTCTTCTTATATTTCTTATTTCTTGCTGGTTCTTTGGCAGTAGAACCAGTGGTAGTTTCAATATACGACGTCCTAAGCCGAGGTCCGTGCCCTCTCGGGTGCCCTTAGGCGTATCGTATGTAGGAGTAGTGTAAGTTCCGGCTAAGCGCCCTCAGCGCTACGCCACAAAGTCCGATGAAATTTAAAATGCTAATAGGGCCATAAATAAACTGTCCATTTCGACAACAAAAAGGTTCTTCTTATAGTGACCGCACGCGTATAGGAAGGACGAGCTAGTGAAACATCCATCTAAATTCAACTTAGCATTATCCGTCTCCAGAATTATATTATATATCAAGTTTATTTGTTAAAATATCAAGGTAATATAACTAGATTTATCATTGTGTGAGTTATTTGGTCAATTACTACGTAAACGTACAGTGCCACCAACTTATCTATCGAGTGGACTAAATCGGAACTCAAAGATTCCTACGGCATATGTGTCGGAAAATGACACATATGCCGTAAAGAGTGCAGCTCCGCCCTTGACTGGTTGGATAACTTGGTCGGTGTGTCATAATGGCGTTAAATTTGCTTTTCCTTTCTCTTTTGGCAAGTTTCCATAAGAGAGATTTCCCTCCCTCGCACACTTTGGTTACCCATACTGAGTAATACTAGGTCTCTGGATAGTAGCTAACCTCTTAACCCATCAAATCTGTCGAATCTCGATCTTATATTGGTATATCTTATATTGAGTTGTATAAAATCACTTTACTAATAAAATAAATCTAAGATTATGAACATGAATATACCTATTCTTCTAGACCCATAAAATCCCTTTAATGCATAAAACTTAATCTAATATTGTAAATCAGCATACGCGGTAGGATAACATAACAGCTTCAGGTATTTCAACTTCACTTGTTGTAATGATAATGTAGACCTGCAGCGCTCGGCGCTTTGCTATATCCAATATTAACCTGACTTAGATACCAGGATGTCCAAACGTACACATTTCAAGGCCAAGATCAAAGCAATACAAATTCACGACAAAATTACGTGAAGTAATTTAAGAAGTAATATATTATTGTACATACTTTTTACTCTTACAGGATTGTTGCGCGTAGTTTTGTTGCGCCGGCTGGAGAAGATGCCGCCGTATGTACCCTTTGGCCCCGAAGACACCACGACCTGACTAACCACGGAGTGACACCCGACTTGATCGAGTGCAGGTTGGAGCGCAGTGAAAACAACACTTCTTCAAAGTAAGAACGTTTATTGCGTATACAATTAAACCTTAAGTTTAATAAGCCTATGAACCGCAATCGTTCCTGTAGTTCAGCTTCTTTCTTCAGACCTCTTCACTGGCCTCCGGATACACCGAACAGCGCTTATGTGTTCTTGGGTCTTCACTGGCCTCCGGATTCACCGAACAGCACTTTCTTTCTTCTAACTGGAAGCTTCTGAACTTTTCTTCTTAGACTTTTTCTTTCTTCTTATTAGACTTTTTCTTTCTTCTTATTAGTTGTTGTTTTCTTCGCTGCAGGCACCGAACTATTTCTTTCTTCTTATTAGATGTTGTTTTCTTGCTTGTGGGCACCGAACTAACTTCCAAAGCTCGGCGTGCGCCTTTTATACAAATTTCGCCCTAAATAATTCCAGTGCTCTGATTGGCTGGCGCGTTTGTGCAATTGGCACCTAATTACACTTAAGTTTTACTTGGATTCTAAACTTTACATCGAATTATCTTTCAAACTATTAAGCAAAACTATTACAATATTATATTCAAATAATAGAGCGAAACGATTCCTATATGTTTACATAAATACCAATTTGATAAAATTAAATACAAAAAACTTTCTAGAACAAAGACTATCTCAAAACACCGTTTGCGCCGGCAGACTGTTTACTTAGCCTAACATTGTACCTAAGGCGAAACGGTTACAAACATAATTTTATCATTTTACATTATTAAAATATGCAAACATTCTAATTATAATTAGATTTTAACATAATCAAACAAGATATAACTACCAATTAGGAACATATACAACAACAAAGGTTTTCTCGTTATTTCTCTTCAAATACGTAAAACACCATGAAAATAATTATTACATTTCAATAAAAGAAAGCAATTTACACATTATTATCAATAAACCATAACAATAAACCCTATAATTACGTAGTTATTCAACGAGAAAATATCTAACCATAATACGTCATTTATTACTTCAAATGCGTACTTTATTATATGAACCTATATACAATAACGTTATATCTACCATTATCTACCTAATCTGATAAGAAATAACCATAAATTTACCACAATTATGACAAATCTGAACAAATCAGTATTTTACAAATAACCTAGGTCTAAATTCTATCCAAAACATACATAAGCTTCTCATATTATGCTTATATTATACCAATGAAATCTCTAAGAACTTTATTAAACACAAACATCATCAATTCAACCATAAATCAATGTTATCAAAATAGAATTCAAAACATACCTATACCTAGGTTCCTATAACATCATAATTTCCTATAAGAATCTTATTAGTACTTGCTTACGTCACACTCGAAAATAACCACCTATCCGAGGACGGGCGCAAGTAGTGAGGGCGTGGACTAGCGTTATTTACAAAACTATTTGAATGGCTATGTCCCTATTATGCCGAATCCATTTGATGTTGCGTCGCTAACAGTCTCCCCCGCAGTGCGTAGCACTCCATCCTGCGGTTGCGACGCTGCAGCTGGAACCAGGATGACGACCCGTCTCGTTGGCCGCCTCAGGATCCCCCATGGTGTCTGCACGTCCAGAACTCGAACTCTCCCATCAGGTCCAGGGTAGACTCGGTGAACTCTTCCTCTCGGCCAGGTGTTCCTCGGCAGTGTTGCGTCGACGACCATGACAATGTCGCCAACGCGCGGATCCTGCGTTGCTGCTCCGTTGACCTTCTTCGGCAGCAGGGTAGGCAGATACTCCTTGATCCACCTGTTCCAGAAGTGATCCGTCAGCCGTTGTGCCGTCTTCCACGTTGCCCTTCCGACGAGCTCGATGTCTGCAAACTCTCCAGGCGCCGGTGCTCCACAAGATCTGCCAAGTAAAAAGTGGTTCGGCGTTAGAGCTTCCTCGTCGTCAGGGTCTACGCTAACGTGGGTGAGTGGCCTCGAGTTCACCACGTGTTCGACTTCGGTCATCAGTGTGTGTAGGACTTCCTCTTGTGGTGTCCTGGACTGCAGCACCGTCGTCAGAGCCGTCTTCACCGATCGTACGAGCCTTTCCCAAGCGCCGCCCATGTTTGGACAGCCAGGTGGTATGAACTTCCACCGGGTTCCCTCTTGACTCGCTGCCTTTTCCAATTCTCGGTGCGCTCCGACGAAGTTGGTCCCGTTGTCGCTGAAGATAATCTTCGGCATTCCCCTTCTTGACGCCATTCTTCGCAAGGCCATAATCATGGAGTCGGTGCTCAATGTGTTCGCCAACTCAAGGTGCACCGCTCGTGTCGTTAGGCATGTGAACAGGACACCCCATCTCTTCTCTGTTCTTCTCCCGATGTTGACGTTCATGGGCCCAAAATAATCCACAGCCGAGCAGCTAAACGGTGGTCGATGATGCCGTAAGCGCTCGGCGGGCAGGTCTCCAACGGGTGGGATGATGGGTGCGCCTCTGTGGACCTTGCACCACTGGCATTCATGAACGATCTTCTTCGTCGAAGTCCTAAGGCTCAATATCCAATACCTCTGTCGTATCTCGTTGATGACTGTCATTGTATTCCCATGATAGAACTTCCGATGATAATGTTCAATGATCAGTCGGCTTATCTTCTGTTTGCCATGTAGGATGATCGGGTTGATCCTTCTGCCCTCGATGTGGATCTTCCTTGCCCGACCTCTCAGCCTTAGGATGCCATCGTCATTCAAGTACACGTCGTATTTTCGCAGTGGGCTTGACTTCTCTAGGATTCTTCCGTTCTTCAAACAGGTAATCTCGTTGGCGAAGCTCTCGTTCTGGCTTCGTTTCATCAGCTCGTTTTCAGCTCTCTGCAAATGTTCCTCTTCCAGGGGCAAGTATTCTTTCTCGGTCCTTTTCTCGACCGACACTGGAGATTGAGTCTTCGCTTCTGACCCTCTCTTTTTCTGTGGCTTCCAAGGTGCGTCCTTTTCTTTTCTTCTTGCCACGTTCACTTTTGCCGCCTCTTTTGTTGACCCATTCTGAGCGAGCTTCTTCATGATCTCTATGAACTGGAACACGCGTGCCATAGTTCTCAATAATCGCGTCCAGCTTGAGAATCGTTCTGGGTCTGGTACCATATCAGCCATGACCCGCGTCGCGCCGACCACTTGGAGGTTCTTCTCTTCCCCGGTGACTTCTTCACTCCCCTCAAATCTTCGCTTTGGCCAGTCTTCTTCGTTGCCCCGCAGAAAGGTGGGACCGTTGAACCATCTTGCGTGGTGGTCGAATTCGCTCGGAGTCCCTCTGGTAGCGTCGTCTGCCGGGTTCTCCTTGGTTGGGACCCAACGCCAGTCTTGAGGATTCGTCAGCTCTTCCACTTCTGCGAGACGATGTGCCACAAACGTCTTGAATTTGCGGGGGTCTGATTTGATCCACTGCAAAACAGTGCTTGAATCTGTCCAGAATAGCTGCCGGGTGATCTTGAGTCCCATCTCTTTCGCAATTGTCGTCGCTAATATGCTTCCCAAAACAGCGGCTTGGAGTTCTAGCCGCGGGACCGATATAGGCTTCGCTGGTGTGACCCGCGCTTTACCGGCGATTAGCGCGACTTGGACTCTTCCATTTGCATCTGTTGTTCTCCAATAGATAGCGGTGGCGTACGCTTCTTCGCTCGCATCGCAAAAAGTATGCAGCTCGCCCTCTTCTTGCCTCGGTGAGATGCACCTGGGTATTCGAAGGTCTTTCAATACGGACACTTCGTTCACGTATTTGGCCCAGGCTGCTCGCTGTTCTTCCAGAATTTCGTCATCCCAGCCGATCTTCGTGCGCCATATGTCCTGAATTAGCTTCTTTCCCTGAATTAAGACTGGGGTAGCAAGGCCCAGGGGGTCGAAGGTGGACATCACGGCGCTGGTGACTTCTCTCTTCGTTGGCGTCTTCTTGCCTTCGAGTATGTCCGGGCTGGTATTCCGGAACCCGACGTTGAAGGCCAGCAAGTCTTCTGCCATTAGCCATCTCAGCCCAAGGGTCTTCTCTTCAGCAACCAGTTCTGTGCTGTCTTCTTTGAGCTGATCACCTATCCCGTCGAGGATCTTCGGCCTGTTGCTGCTCCATCCCCTCAAGTGGAAGCCTGCCTTTGCATGGATGCTCTGCACCTGATGCGCGATCTTTCTTGCATCTTCCTCTGTGGCAAAGCTCTGCAAATAATCATCCATATAGTGATTCTTCTCGATAGCTTCCACTGCCGCCGGGTAATCTTCTCTGAAATCTTCTGCGTTCTTGTTCATTACAAAAATCGCCGTAGACGGTGATGAAGCCGCACCAAACACCACTGAGCACATTCGGTATTCGTCTGGTGTCCCATTTCTTCTGTCACCGCGCCACAAGAACCTCAGGCTGTCGCGGTCCTCTTCACGCATCTGTACCCTCAGGAACATATCTTGAATGTCGGCGACGACGGCGACCGGCTTCTCTCTGAATCTCACAAGCACCCCAAATAGCGATTGCAGAAGATCTGGTCCCGGCAGGAGTGCGTCGTTCAGACACTTCCCGTCAAATTTAGCAGCAGCATCCAGGACTATCCTTGGCTTCTTCTTCACGGGATGCATTACCGCAAAATGCGGCAAATAAAATGTTCTTCCAGCGGTCGTTGATACTGGAGCCTTCTCTGCATAACCATTTTCTATCAGCTTCTTCATCTGGTCTTCATATGACGTCTTCAGGGTTGCATCCTTGTCCAATTTCCTTTCGATCCCAATAAGACGTCGATGAGCTTGCACGTAGTTGTTTGGGAGGGTTTCGTCTTCACTCTTCCACAGCAGCCCGGATTCAAACCTCCCCTCTGGAAGGCGCTTCGTCGTTGACTGCAGGACCTCAAGCGCTCGTTGGTCTGCGTCGTTGCTCGGGCGGCGAGGCTGCACTCCGATTGATTCGATGTCGAAGTGTCGCCGCACCAAGGCTTCTGTCTCATCTTCTTCGATGAGTCTGCTGTGGTTGACGAACTGTACTGGTGACGTCTTCCCGTTGTGACGCCCATGGAGGACCCATCCCAAGCTCGTTAGTGACGCAACTGGATCGGACCTTTTCCCTTTCTTAAGTCTTCTCGTGACGATGAGACCCCAGTTGTCTTGCCCGATGAGAAGTTTTGGCTCTTCATCTTCATATAGTAGTTGACCTTGAATGCCTTGCAGGTGCGAGCATCCTTGGATGACACCTCGATCCACACCTTGTCTTGAGAGCTTTAAACTGTCGATCGTTCGAACTTCAATTGTTTCCTTCTTCTTACGATGAGCTCCCTTGATCTTGACGCTTGTCTTCTGCGAGTCGCACCTCTTGATTCCATGTTCTCCAATTGTCTCGATGGTTATCGGACTCGCCTTGCCTTCAGCCCCAATCATCTGCGCCACCCCAGCATCCAATAACGTGACTGTTGACCCCTCATCCAGAAGGGCCAGTACGCGTGCTGCGCCCTTCGGTCCATACAGGTCCACTGGGATCATCTTCAGATACACCTGCCCATCACTGGCAGTGTGCACGGAGGTGACGACTTCTTTGGGCTCTTGTCTGCGACTGGAGACATTGCAGCGGGATTCTTCTCTATCCCCAACAGCTGCTGGTGGACGGCTTTCTTCATGAAGACTGGTGTGGTGCCATCTTCCGCACTTCTTACAGTCTGCTGCCCTGCAGGTCTTCCTTGAATGTCTTCCTCGTAGACACCTGAAGCATAAAATTGCCTTCTTAGCCATCTCGTACTTTTGACTAAGGTTTGCTTCTTTGAACTTCTTGCATTCGTAAATCCAGTGTTCGCCGTTACACACTGGACACCGATTCTTGCGGGGGTGCTCTTCATTCCCCTGCACGTAGTGAACCTTCTTCACTGGTCTTCGCTCGTGGCCCCATGATGTCTTCGGTGGTGCAGATCGCTGACGGTCTTCTTTCTTCCAGGATACTTCAGGGTCGGCTATTTCCGCGTACCATTCGCTTTCAGCCTCCAGGAATGCGTCCATAACTTCCAGGGTCCCGAAGTTCTTCGTCAGGATTCGCCCTCTTGTATGCGATCCACCGGTGTTTCATCGTAGTCGGCATCTTCGCAATGAGGGCCCTCGTGGTTCTAAGGGAATCTAGGTACTTGCTTGCCCCCATTGCCTTGATCGTGGCCACGGCGTTCCTCACGTGGCTGTAGAACGTGCTCACGTCGTTCGGATCCTCTGTGACCCGTGGCAGGTTCTCCAGCTTCTCCAGCTCCGCAGTTGCCAGAGCTTCGGGTCTTCCGAACCTCAATTGTAGCCCCCTCATGACCTCGTTGGGATGCTCCGCCGTAAACAAGAGGCTCTTCACTGCCTCTCGCGCCCTGCCTTGCAGCGCCTTCCGTAATCTGGCCAGGTTCTGCACGTGACTGAAGCTGGGTGCCGTGTCTTCGAACGTCCTCTTGAACGCCAGCCATTCTTCTGCGGCGCCGTCGAAGTTGGGAAGCTCGATGTGTACAGCTTCCGACCGGCCTCTAGGTAGTTTCCCCAATGCTTCAGCCAACTCCTGGATGTCGGTCTTCCCAGATGCAGGCAGCGGCTGTGGTAGCCGCGGTGGTGGTGGTGGTGACGGTGGTCGCGACGGCGGCACCAAGGGTGGCATTACCCTCGCTCTCCTCTCGGTCTTCTGTAGCCACTCCTCCACGTGGTGCTGCCGCTCCTCGTCTGCGAAGTCTTCTTCGCTGCCGGACTCGACCCGCACGAGCTCCAGTTCGGCCTCGGCGAGATCCAGCTTCCTCTGGGCTATTTCCATTTTCAATTCAGCTTCTCTTCTTCTGGAAGCCCTCGACCTGGTGGTGGAACCAACCCTCCTGGGTTCCACGGGCGCTGGTACCGCGAACCGTGCCTCTTCGTCCGCAGCGCCCCTTGACGCAACCCCATCCATCGCTGGCGGTACGGTGCAACCTTCGGCGTGGCGTGCTTCAGGCGCTCCTCCGGCGGGGTGCGTTGGTGCCCCTGGTGTCAACGTCGACCCCGTGGACGACCCCATCGTGTCTGTCGTCTCTGTCGGCGTTGCTGCGCTCCAGTCCCTCGAAGACTCCGTGGCGGTGGTGGGCTTCGTTCTTCCAGTTGACCGCGTGGTTGGCATCTTCTTGATCCAGGATCCGGCTCGAAGGACCAGGAAAACTGTTGCGCGTAGTTTTGTTGCGCCGGCTGGAGAAGATGCCGCCGTATGTACCCTTTGGCCCCGAAGACACCACGACCTGACTAACCACGGAGTGACACCCGACTTGATCGAGTGCAGGTTGGAGCGCAGTGAAAACAACACTTCTTCAAAGTAAGAACGTTTATTGCGTATACAATTAAACCTTAAGTTTAATAAGCCTATGAACCGCAATCGTTCCTGTAGTTCAGCTTCTTTCTTCAGACCTCTTCACTGGCCTCCGGATACACCGAACAGCGCTTATGTGTTCTTGGGTCTTCACTGGCCTCCGGATTCACCGAACAGCACTTTCTTTCTTCTAACTGGAAGCTTCTGAACTTTTCTTCTTAGACTTTTTCTTTCTTCTTATTAGACTTTTCTTTCTTCTTATTAGTTGTTGTTTTCTTCGCTGCAGGCACCGAACTATTTCTTTCTTCTTATTAGATGTTGTTTTCTTGCTTGTGGGCACCGAACTAACTTCCAAAGCTCGGCGTGCGCCTTTTATACAAATTTCGCCCTAAATAATTCCAGTGCTCTGATTGGCTGGCGCGTTTGTGCAATTGGCACCTAATTACACTTAAGTTTTACTTGGATTCTAAACTTTACATCGAATTATCTTTCAAACTATTAAGCAAAACTATTACAATATTATATTCAAATAATAGAGCGAAACGATTCCTATATGTTTACATAAATACCAATTTGATAAAATTAAATACAAAAAACTTTCTAGAACAAAGACTATCTCAAAACACCGTTTGCGCCGGCAGACTGTTTACTTAGCCTAACATTGTACCTAAGGCGAAACGGTTACAAACATAATTTTATCATTTTACATTATTAAAATATGCAAACATTCTAATTATAATTAGATTTTAACATAATCAAACAAGATATAACTACCAATTAGGAACATATACAACAACAAAGGTTTTCTCGTTATTTCTCTTCAAATACGTAAAACACCATGAAAATAATTATTACATTTCAATAAAAGAAAGCAATTTACACATTATTATCAATAAACCATAACAATAAACCCTATAATTACGTAGTTATTCAACGAGAAAATATCTAACCATAATACGTCATTTATTACTTCAAATGCGTACTTTATTATATGAACCTATATACAATAACGTTATATCTACCATTATCTACCTAATCTGATAAGAAATAACCATAAATTTACCACAATTATGACAAATCTGAACAAATCAGTATTTTACAAATAACCTAGGTCTAAATTCTATCCAAAACATACATAAGCTTCTCATATTATGCTTATATTATACCAATGAAATCTCTAAGAACTTTATTAAACACAAACATCATCAATTCAACCATAAATCAATGTTATCAAAATAGAATTCAAAACATACCTATACCTAGGTTCCTATAACATCATAATTTCCTATAAGAATCTTATTAGTACTTGCTTACGTCACACTCGAAAATAACCACCTATCCGAGGACGGGCGCAAGTAGTGAGGGCGTGGACTAGCGTTATTTACAAAACTATTTGAATGGCTATGTCCCTATTATGCCGAATCCATTTGATGTTGCGTCGCTAACAAGGATAGTTCCAAAAATTAAGCAGTACCTTCAAATAAATTGTAATTTATGAAACAGATAATGTTTCCGCATCTCACACAACACACAAAATGTTTAATTAGCTAACAACATTTTTAATAAACTTTAAAAAGCCAAAAAGTACCTATGTCCATCTCTTTGTTCCACTAAAATTGGAAATTTTTATTTAAATACATTCGAAATTAATACGTTTTGTCTTCTTAGACACAGATTATTCTTGAAAGTTTCAATTAATGTGCAATATTTTTTTATTTTCAATAATAATTTTTTTTTGTACATAATTCACATATCGCTTCCCGGCAAGAATAGTGTCACAACACATATTAGGTACAAAATGACATAATCACAGAATTAAATAGCGCGCATTTCATTTGTTGACTGCAAAAACATCGTTTTTAAGTTGCGAATGGTTACCGCTAGATGGCACTTAATTCTCTTTTTCACGGAGCTGTTTCGCTCCGATCACCGGCGCGAACAGTGTCACATTTGTGTTAAGACAGAGAAGACGTGTAAAGTGTCGCCAGAAAAGTGTTTTTAACGTGTAATGTGACTTTTTATCGGTAAATTTTATGTTTAAATATAAGAATCAATATGAAAAAGGCGACACAAACTGTGTCACGAATGTATTGTTGACGAAAAAGCGTTGTAAAAATTTGCACTTTATACAAAAAACCGACATAACCTGTAATAAGTCTCTTTTTTTTACTGTTTCTGATTTTTACTGTTCGTGTTTTAAAGAATGTAATAAAAACCCAATACATGTAATGACGTTTTTATTGTGAACTATTATAATTATCACAAGTTATATGTTGTGTTCTGTCCTTTTTTCTGCATAAAACTTAAATTTTACTGTGTCTCAAATATGTGATGATAAAACCGACTGTTTCTAATGGCATGAGGGAGAAGCAAACCGCGGAGCTGATGAAATCGGATCTTGTTTGTTTAAGTTTATTGAAAATAGTGTAGTAAATCACGATGGACCGGTATTAGATCTAACATTCTATTCTGACAATTGTTGCGGTCAGAATAAAAACAGATTTATAATTTCTATTTATCTATATGCGCTGCTAAAATTTCCTAAAATAAAATCTATAACACACAAGTACCTGATTACCGGACATACACAAAATGAAGCTGACTCTGTCCATTCAACAATCGAAAAGCAAATACAAAGAAGACTCAAGTCAGGTCCAATTTATGTACCCAGTCAGTACGTTGAAGCTATAAAATGCGCAAAAAAAAGGCACACCCTATACCGTGACAGAAATGTCATCTTGTGATTTTTATTCATTGAAGCGTCTGTCCGAGGATATTGGGTTAACTACAGCAAGATCATTTAAAATTTCTGAGGTGAAGATTTTTAAACTGTTACAGGACGATCCTGCTAAGTTGCTATATAAAGTCTCTCATAAATATAATCAGTTCTCTGAAACCGTATTAACGCGAAAAAAAAATCTTGGTTCGATTTCCCTCAAACTCGCGTACCGATCTAAGCCGAAACTCAAAGAAAATTAAATAAAGGATCTATTAGATTTGTTACAAAATAATCACATTCCCCATTTTTATGAATATTTTTATAAGTCTCTGAAGTAAGTAATTTATATTTTTTATAATAATAGTTTTTACGTGACTAATTCAGGTAAAAAAAGATTATTATTACCTCCAAAGGAGTTTGTTTTGTAATTTTTCTTTTTTTTAAAATGTTTGTTAAAAAGTCATAACTGTCGTGTTAAAAATATGTTAAAAAATAAGTTCCTTTTTCTTATTGTAGGTATGTTTAAAGTCAATTTACTAATAAAAGTAATAATGATGATTGCATATTATATGTTATGGATAATAACCTCATTTTAGTTATAAGATTAAATTCTATATTGCTAACGGCCAGAAACTGAGTAAGACTGATTGTAATTAGGGCAAAAGTACTAATTTAGGTATATCCAGAAGTTGGTTTTTGATGTTTTTTTTTTATAGAAGTTTATAATTTGGTTATTTTTTCTTTATTTTTAATTAAGTTTGAAGATTTTTTATAATAAAAGTACTGGTGATTGGATACATCAAAATGTGTATTATTTCTGAAACTCAAAAATTTTTACCGAGAAAAGAGTCATAATATTCATTTAATTATAAGTTTGTTAAAAGTTACTTTAAAAAAAAAATAAGTTTTTTCCTTAATTCTCAGCCCTATAATAAACATATAAATAACCTATTTGTACATAAAATTTCATTTATCTGACTACAATAGTTTTAAATTTATTGACGTATAATTAAACAAAAAGCTATTAAAGTTGCATTTTCTCGAAACAGCTATTTTTGTGTTGTGACACTATACTTGCCGGGAAACGATATATATTTTTGTTTTGGTTACAATGACCTCATGGTAGTACCTACTACCTAGTACTGCTTCAGACGCAACTATCAGGTTCGGCTCCTGGCAGTCGCATACAAGTTCTGTACGTTCAAATGTGGTGACTGTTTACAGGCCGCGGATACTTTTTATTTATGTCATAAAAAAGTAATATAGTACGTAAGGAAATACTCAATACTTTGGTAATTTTTAATTAAAAATTATTTGAGTTTTTTTATGTTTGTTTGTAATGGTTAAGCACACAAACCGAAATAACTGATTTTAAATTTTAAAAATTCTTTCACCCATACAAACCTTCATCATTGGCAAGTAATATAGGCTGTATATTTTAAGATATTCTGTAAAATGGCCAAAAAATAACGTTAACATTCTAGTAAGCTATTTTGGCGTGCGCTCCAAAAACCGTAAGAGCTTGTCCAGGTGTCGCGATTCAAGCGCGAGTAGACTCGATCCTTTTTAATTCCTGTTTCGTCCAGATGTTGCGTTTTACGCGCGAGATACGTGCGTTAATTTTGGCATGAATACAGTAAAAAATTCCATGTCCTATAAAACCACACTTTTTTCCGCTTCCTCAATGAAAATTGAGTATTAGAACGCAGACATAAAAATTGAAACACTAAAATAAAAATTTACGCTGGATCGGTATAAACGTTAACAATAGTGCAAAGAAGGGTATTCGTTCCCGAAGTAGTGAGCAAAGCCGAAGCCAAAACTAGCTTTACAGCGCATTGTTTACAGAAATTTTGGCCAGGTTAGATTCCCGGTTATGTATGAGAGTTAAGAAAAAAGTTTGAATGTGATTATTATTAAATCTAAAATCGACGCCATGGTTCCTAAGAACAGTATCTCTCATAGTTTCTGCCTTCTCATTCATCATTTGGATTGTACACCCGGTATAGTTTTTATTTAATTTTAAAATTTTGCCTCTCATTGCATTCCTGACCTGCATTATTTGTTGGACTGGTAACTAATCTCTAGATATAAAAATATATTTATATAAAATGAAATACAAAATGGTTGTAAGTATATACGAGGGACAAACTAAAATTTCTTAGAAAATCTAAAATTGATTAAACTAGCTAGTTATTCGCTTTATTATACCTTTTCAAAGTAGTGGCAATTCACGTCAGTACATCGCTGCATCCGATGGAACCACTGAGAAAAGCACTTTGCCCACTCGTCCTTAGGGGTCTCTTCGACGGCCTTTTGAAACGCAGCCACAGCTTCCGCGGTGTCCATAAAACGATTTCCTCGAAGTTTTTCTGTTGTTTCGGGCACAATTAAAAATCGCAAGGTGCGAGGTCAGGGCTATACGGTGGGTGATCTAGTAATTCCACGTTTGACTTCACCAAATAGTCGAGCGGTCGCCTGGCAATGTGCGACGAGGCGTTGTCGCAGTGAAGGAGATCCTACTGCGGTGTCGTTTCTGCCGAACTTTTTCCAAGGCAAGTGGCAAACAATTGTCAGTATACCACTCAAGAGAAAGTGTTTTTCGATCCTCTAAAATAATTGTCGCGAAAGACCTTCCCTTCCGAAGAACATGGCCACCATCTTTTTTCCCACGCTTCGAGCTCTCTTCACTTTAGTTGGCAACTCCTCGGAAGGAAACACCCACTGAGCAGACTGCCTTTTGGTTTTGGGATCATAACAGTAAATCCAGCTTTCGTCACCCGTTAGTATGTCGAACACAGCATTTCAGTCACCTCCGTTAAATCTTTCAACCATTTCACGGCACCAAACACGACGAAGTTTTTGGGCCCTCGGTCAAATTATGAGGTATCCATCGGGCCCAAAGCTTTCTGACAGCTAAATGTTCATGGAGGATTTTGTGCACTTGACTCATACCGATGCCTAAGCTTGTCCGAATCTGCTTATAGGTCACTCTTTTGTCAGTCTCTATTATACGCCGCACAAAACAGACATTATTTTCATTCGTCGCCGTAGAAGGCCGTCCCTCACGCAGATCATCGGTGAGATTAGTGCAACCTCGTTTAAACTCATTAAACTAGTGGTAAACAGTGGCACGAGATGGGGCTTTCTCGTGAAATGCCAATCGTAGTCTATCATAACTTTCTTGATAACTTAAATGACATCGAAAGTCATAGAAAATCATGGCATGAAAATTTTCTCGCGTGAAATTAATGCTGACGTCACACAGACAATTTTCAAGTTGCCGCCAAATCGTAAAACAAATGACAAATGAATGAAAAAATACTCAATAATATTGCCAAAGAGTTCCATTTTTAAAATTTAAAATTATTTTTTTATTATATTGTTTACAAGTGGCCGGTTCTAAGAACGTACAGTTTAACCCTCGTAAATGTTACAATATTTATACTGTAGTTAAATTAACATTATTATGATTATTTTTTTAATCAACCATGATTTGGGAGATATGTAAATAAATACGGATAGAGGATTTAAAAATACTAACTTGAACAAATAAAACAAATCATCGGTCGTTTTAATTTAACTTCCAACCAAAGAAACAATGAACATAATTCGTAAGTAATAATTTCGTACATAACTGATATTTACTTTATAGCTAAAACCCTCAACCCAGCCATGTTTGTTCATCGATGATTACAGTCCAATACGTCATCAATAACTCAATTCCAAATAAATAATAAAACAAGCAACCATACAAACAGACGTACAAATATCCAGAGAACGCCGAACTAATTAATTTAAGACCGAACTACTCTTTGCTATGTCAGGGGTTTATATCGTATAATGTTACAGTTTTCCTGAAATCGTGGTTAGAATACCGTGGTTAAAAACAAAAACATTGATCTACTGGACAGAGTAAATAATTGTGCCGCTGAAATTAGGCAAGACCCCGAAATGGTGAGAAGGGCCACTCAAAACATTTTAATACGTGCGACGTTGTGTTTGCAACACAGGGGCGGCCATTTCGAAAACTTATTACATTAATGTTTACTTTTGTATTTCTTTACAATGACTAAATGCTTTGATTTTCATAAAATCTCTTTTTTTAATCACAAAAAATACATAAAAAATGGTCTCTACCTGAGTCATGATTCATGCGGCCGCGACAAACCCGTAATGAGTGTTTTTGTTTAACGGCCTGCAGCAAATGTGTTTGAGCTAGAAGAATGATTTTTTAGTATTCGAAAGCTAATACGATGTAGAATTAGATGAAATAATAATAAAATAATAAAAATATGAGATCTTTTTGAGAAAATCGTCAATTTCCTGAAAATTTACACATAAAAATCATTTTGTTCCAAAAAAATTATTATTTTTTATATGTAGATAAATTTTATGGGTACTTTTTGTTTATAAATCATTCATTGCCATTGCTTTCCCGTCATTTAAGGTTTTATTTGAACACGATAGGCCATTTAGTTCAAAAGTTATAGCAATTTATTTACATAGCTTCAAATTTCCCGAATGAAAATTAAAAACAACATAACTCCTACAAAATTTTTTAAAATTTTTTTCTATTCTTTTCTGCCATAAAATTCGGTCTTGTTTACCCCATTTTAATGTGTGCACATTATAAAGATTCACTCTGTATTTACAACCAAATACTTATATGCTAATTATTTAACTCCTGAGTGACTACTGATTTAATTTTTTTATGTTTTTCTAAAAACAAAGCTATTTATGGACTTCAGTTATGTAATGTCAAGTCCAATGTTATATGACGACTGGGTTAGTTCGTTTATATAATTTTAATTTGTCTTCATTTTAGAGTAAATAGTTTAAGATATTTTTATTGGAAACTGGTTTCCAAATTTATATTCAAAATTCAAATATTTATTTCAAAACATTGACAATTACTTGTTCTCAGTAAGTTAAATAAATCATGACTCAAACACCAGATCAAAAAATCCTTTGTGAAGAAGAACTGGCAAGAAACTTCACGGGTATAATTTTTTCAAAATAAATTTACAATGTCTCTTTATGTCTATACAAAATTATTCTTATGTGCATCCTGTTAGGTCGGCAGTGTCCGTCGCTCCAACTATCTAAACGACGAACTACCCTCAAACAGCACACGTTCCGTTCAAATAAGAAAAAATAATTCAGTTTTCGGAACTGATTGCAAAACTAGCTTAGATAAAAATAAGTTCAGTTAAGTTGTTATATCCCACATAGGTAAGGTAAATGTCCCATATTTCGGTATGTTAAGGCTCTCGGTTATTTTTAAAATTTTTGATTGCAAGAAATACTAACATCTCTGGACTTGGAGACAGTTTTTGTGCATATTTCATCTGAGTATGCCAGGTCAAAAATCGAGATTGTCCTTTGAGTTTTGTGTCAAATTAAATTCAAATCTTCCTGAGAGTTCTCGCTTGTGGCTCCATATGTGAAGCTCCATGTTATAACAGAGCTGCGTCTGCAGAGACGGCTTATCTATTATAAATGATTTACCGTGACATAGGTTGTTTTTTTTGTTCCCCTCCACGGGAAGGGCAGGAGGATAAAAAATGCTCTGACGCATACACTGGTGCGCGCGATCCAGGTTATGTGGGACTCGTTCCGACGCCTACCAGAACCCTACCCACTAAAAAACCCCTTGTCGGCTCGTACAATTTTTTGCCACTCAGCCTTCATCAGAGCGACGGCCAATTGGAGAAAGAGGCCGCGCCAGCGGGACCTAGAAGGGGTCACCCGCTGGGATTTACATAGCACTGAAGGTGCTCAAAGCACTGAAGGTGAATACATAGCACTGAAGGTGGTCAAAATGAAAAGTAAAATTGGATTAATTTGAATTTACGTTAGAATTAGAAATTGCGGCCTGAAGGGCTTCGAGATCTAGTGTTAATTGCGTGGGTTTGCCGGTGTGCGCGTTTCTCGGTCTAGCGACTTAGAACTTCGAATCTAAGACAGGAGTAGTGTATGAGACTGAATCTCGAACTAGAGGATTGGGATGGGTTTCGGAGCGTTTGAAGAACGATTCTGAGAGTGTTTTGAGGTGCTGTTGCACTGTAGGTAGTTCAAGATCCCTGTGCAGGTCCACGTTGCGCACGTACCAAGGTGCGTTTGTGGCCCTGCAGCAGAAGAGATTTTGAACTACCTGCAGTTTGTGCAGGACGGAGGGTTTGGCGTGGGCAAAGATTGGCGAGGCATATGTCATGACGGGTCTAAAGGAGATCTTATAAAGCGTACGTTTATTTCTAAAAGACTTTTTACTTTTTCTACCTAACATACTATAAATAGGGCCTTAGTAAAAACGTGTGAGTTTCGTTACTCTATCGACGTGAGGTTTGAAAGAAAGCGTCTGGTCTAAGGTGACGCCTAAATATTTGGTAATACGCTTCCAGGGGATGGGAGTGCCTAGCATTTTAACGTGGAGATTGTCGGCGATACGACGGCGTTTGTAGTCGAAGTAAACCGCAGAGCTCTTCCCTGGGTTCACATCGATACGCCATTTTTTAAACCATGTGCCGAGGGCTTTAACAGCCTTTTGGAGTCTGGTCGTGAGGCCCGGGACACTGAAGCCTTTGGTGTAAAGGGCAGTGTCATCGGCAAAGAGGGCGAGTTCGACGCCTTTCGGTGGGACGGGAATATCGTTAGTGTACACGGTGTACAATAGAGGTGCGAGGACTGAGCCTTGAGGGACTCCAGCCTTTATGAGACGGGGCGTGGAAAGCGTGTCTTCATGTTTAAATCGGAACGTACGGTTTTTGAGAAACGCCGCGATTATTCTAACTAGGCGATCCGGTAAGCCTATTTTGTAGAGTTTATAGACGAGACCGCTGTGCCAGACTTTATCGAAAGCCTTGGCTACGTCAAAGAAAACTGCGACCGTTTTAAAACGCCGTGGGTAGAATCCGTTGAGTATGTACTCGACGATTCGATGGACTTGCTGAGGGCAGGAGTGTTTAGCGCGAAAGCCGAACTGATGGGGAATAATGAGTGGATCGCCATCCGTTGGAAACAGATGGTTCCGCATTCGAGAGAGTACGACTCTTTCGATAAGTTTAGACATTGCCTTGAGGAGGCTGATGCGTCTGTGATTGGCCGGGACATTGAGAGGTTTATCCAGCTTGGGAATGCCTATGACTATCGCTTCTTTTCAAGCTTTTGGAAAGTAGCTATGGTCGAAACAGGCATTGAAAATGATAGCTAACAAGGTAAGCACCTGTTGAGGCAGGTGCTTAAGTGCGTGGTTGGAAATACCATCCGCACCCGGAGGCTTTTTGGACTTTTGACTTTTAATGAGAAGGGAGATTTCATCATTAGAGACTGTGACGGGGTCGACGGTGATGGGGAGAGAGTCTCTGCGGAGAACTTCGTCCTCCACCGCCTGGATGTGAGAGGGATTCGCGGGTGGCATGGTGGGCGAGCATTGAGACGAAACGCTGTCAGCGAAGCATTCGGCTTTCTCTTCGACTTTGAAGGCGATAGAGCCATCGGGAAGAGTAAGAGGAGGGACGTGAGAGGCGGCGTCTACGCGTAAGGCTCGGGCCATACTATAATACGCTTGGTGGGTCGCGACCTGGATTTGAATTGAATCGCTTGCGTTAGTTGCTTTGATATAATTAATTTTTTGTTCTTTGCAAAGATTAGATACCGCGGTCCATCGCGCTTTTTCGCGGAGTAAGACGGGAGGAGGAAGCTGAGGCTAGGTGGGACGGGAGCGCAGCGCGTTGCTGGCTTAGACGGAGCCGACGTAGTTGCGGTCACTTCGAGTGACATTAACAGCGCGGGGGCGGGTGTTGAAGACACCGGGGTAGGCTAGGGCGTTGAAGACACCGCGGCTTTCTTCGAACGCTTCTTAGAGCGTTTGGCGACTAACTGAAACCCGGGCTCAGGAGAGCCGGTTAAGGTGGCGGCGGCTGACGAAGCTTCGGACACGGTGAAGTCTGAATCGCTCCCGGGAGCGGTACGCTTCCTACGGGATGTGCGCGAGGATGTGACCACAATGTGTGTACACAATCCATGTCGGAGGGCGCGGGTGACGCAGGAGAGCTAAAGACCTGATTGATCTAGACGACAGTGGCCTGAGGGGTCGGGGTTTGGGCCTGAGGGGCCGGTGACGCGTTAATTGCTAATAAGGCCTGCGTGAAGACCTCGTCTGGAATGGGGATGCCGGACGCAGCGAGCGCCTGCGCGAATACTTTCTCGAAGTTAATAATGCTTTGAATCCATTAGGGAGGGGTCGGAAATTATATGAATATGAATAAATTAGCTTTACTAGCGGCTAACCTCCCTACCAGCGGTAGGGGGCTGGGGAAAATAACTTAAAACTAACCGTTGTTCGCTGAAGGCCGCTACCTAGAATCCTAAAAAGGGTAAAGAGTTGACCGCGTTAGGGTCAACCTTTACCGAGAGAAAGGGCGAATGCACACGAAAACACACAGATATGATTTAAAAAAAATGAAAATATAGGCAAAATAAATAAAAATAGAAGAAGGAATAAAATCAAAATAAAAGGACTGGATCAGTACAAATTCGTTGTCACCGTTAAGTATCCTTTGTACTGAAACCAGACTACTCACGCTGGGCACAACACAGCACTCAGCACAAGCACAACACAACTTATCACAGCACTTTGAAGACTACGAGGCTTAGTCGTAGAGAAAAATCACTACGATAGCGCTCGGAGGGAGTAAGAAAACCCAGAAAAACCGTATCACGGAACCAACACGCTATATTGTGACGTCAGTAAACTGAGCGCCACGGAATATCGGGAAGGGACCAATCAATCGGAGCGGTCTTGGAACGTCCGTAGCGGGCGGCGATCGGAGCTAGAATGCGTGACATTGTTTTTTTTCTTTGTTCCCCTCCACGGGAAGGGCAGGAGGATAAAAAAATGCTCAGACGCATACACTGGCGCGCGCGATCCATGTTATGTGGGAATCGTTCCGAGCCTACCAGAATCACTAACCACTAAAAAAACCCCCTGTCGGCTCGTGCAATTTTTTGCCACACAGCCTTCATCTGAGCGACGGCCAATTGGAGAAAGAGGCCGCGCTAGCGGGGCCCAGAAGGGGTCACCCGCTGGGATTTACATAGAAGGTGCTCAATCAAGCAACTGACGGTGAATTCATAGCACTGCAGGTGCTCAAAATTGCTAAGAGAAGTTAAGTTATATACATTAAAAGAAGTTAAGTTAATTCAGATTTACGTTAGAATTAGAATTTACGTTACAATTAGAATTTGCGGCCAAAAGGGCTTCGAGATCGGCTGACAGCCTGGTGGAAGAGTACGCTTGCGCATTCCTAGGCCTAGCGACTTTGAACTTCGAATCAGGAGTAGTATAAGAGACTGAATCTCGAACTAGAGGATTGGGATGGGATTCGGAGCGTTTGAAGAACGCTTCAGAGAGTGTTTTGAGGTGTTGTTGTATTGTAGGCAGTTCAAGATCTCTGTGCAGGTCCACGTTACGCACGTACCACGGTGCGTTTGTGGCCCTGCGGCAAAGGAGATTTTGAACTAACAAACTGCAGGAGTTTGTGCAGGAGGGAGGGTTTGGCATGGGCAAAGATTGGCGAGGCATATGTCGTGACGGGTCTAACGCAGACCTCATAAAGCGTACGTTTATTTCTGAAAGACATTTTATTTTTCTACCGAACATGCTATTGAGGCGGCCTAAGTAGTGACGGGCGAGTTTCGAAACTCTTTCGACGTGTGGCTTGAAAGAAAGCGTCGGATCTAATGTGACGCCTAAGTATTTCGTACTGCGCTTCCAGGGGATGGGAATGCCTTCGTACGTGGGGGCCAATGGGGTGACGGCGTTTGGGGTCGAAGCAAGGGAGGGATTCGCGGGTTGCGTACTGGGCGAACATTGAGAGGCAATGCTGTAAGCAAAGCATTCGGCTTTCTCTTTGACTTCGAAGGCGATAGAGCCATCGGGACGAGTGAGAGGAGGGACGTGAGAGGCAGCGTCTACGCGTAAGTAATAATACGCTTGGTGGGAAGGGGAGATATTCACCATGAGATCGTTCATCTGAGCGTCTTGGAGTTCCGCGAGGCAAGACCTAACTTTACGTTGAAGCTGATTCGCAGCTGTCCTATAGGCGGGTGTGGGATATTTCTTGGCTCTCCGGAGAGCCGCGTTCTTAGCTTTAATAAGATTGCTAACGGCTAGGGGAAGCGTGGGCTTGCCTTGCTTTGCAACCTTTTCGTTATCGCTGATGGCTGAGTTGATAGCGTCAGTGAGAGAGTCGACTAATGATTTTTTTTTATCCGGGCTATCTAATTGATCGGGCGAGATCGCGAATGGAGAGTTCGGGGCCTCTAAGGCTGAAAATAACGTATTTTAAAGCCTTTCCAGTTGGTAGGTTTCTTAGGAGAGGTGACGTTATCGTTAGGCGGACCTAGCACGAGGGAGACGGGGCGGTGGTCAGAACCTAGGTCATCGAGCGGTTCGATAGACCTGAGATCGAGATTGATTCGCTTGACAATTGCAAAATCGAGGATGTCAGAAGAGTGGTTCGGGTTGTCGGGATAGTGATTGGGAGTGATGGGAGAGATGACATCTAAGTCGAGTGAGTTAGTGATATCGAGGAGAGCGATACCGCTGATGTTGGTTGAGAGGCACGTCCAGTCAGTATGTTTGGAGTTAAAGTCTCCGAACATTATGACTGAATGGCCGAGGGCGAGAATGGCCTCAAAGTCGCTGCGGATTGGTCTGGTGCCACTAGGTATGTAGATTGAAGCTATGATGATGGTCGGATGACCAGTCATAGCCAATCTACACACAGTGGCTTCCATGTTGAGGAGAGGAGGGGTAGGGAGAGGACAGCAATGGAATCCTCTTTTGTAATAAATAGCAATGCCGCCGAAACCGTCGGAGTTGGGCCTGTCGTTACGAATGAACGCGTACTTGGGAATAGCGAATCCCCTGGAGCGGTTTGGAGTTAGCCACGTCTCTTGAAGAAGCAATAAGTCTGGCTCGTTGTTCTGAAGGAACAGTTTGAGCTCAGGAAGATTAGTATTAAGGCTGCGAACGTTAAAAGAAACTAGGGATAAGCCCTTGGGTTTGATACGACAGGACGCGGGATTTGCGGGTCTAGACATTATATATACTATTAAGCGAATTTATACGAAATATAGAATTTATAAAGAACTAAGTAGCGAGTGATGCTCGGCTAGCGCGAATAGACGCTCTTGAGGAGAGCGGGCGGCTCGCAGTTTGCGTGCGAGTACGGCGATTTCGTTAATCTCGACGTTTTGGATGACGTCGAACACGGTCTTCATGTCCTCAGCCAACGATGACTGAGGCAAAGACGATGGAGCGGGACGCGGGTCTACGGGAGCTAGGATAGGACGGGAAGGTGGTGCAGGAGCGGCCGGACGCTGTCTCCAGGAAAGACCCGGAGTAGGCGTCGGCTGTACGGGCTTTGCTTCCGGGGATTGTGCGAGCCTCTCTGAAGATCACCCTCGAGTTGGGAGTATAAGCTAAAATAACTAATGCTAATGGAAAACGTTTACCGCGGTTGTAGTGCATCTTGTGCACTGCTTCCGCCGGGAAGCCCTGGGACTTAAGGTTCTCGAGGATTTCTTCGTTTGCGAGCTCGAACGGGATGCCCCGTAAAACTGTGCGGATCTTACGCTCCCACGGGAGGGCGTAGGTGTGATAAGCGATTTGCCTAAGTGATAGGAGCCTAGTGAACGCGCGGAAGTCGTCGATAGTCGCGATCTGAATCTTGATAGTATCGCCTGCGTTGGCGGCTGAAGGATAATTGATTTTGTGCTCTTTGCACAACTTAGAAACCATGGTCCAGCGCGCTTTTTCGCGGAGGAAGACGGGCGGAGGGAGCTGAGGCTTCGGTGGGACGGGAGCGTAGCGCGTCGCTGGCTTTGACGGAGACGCGGTCACTTCGAGTGACATACGCGGTGCGGGGACGGGTGCTGAAGGCACCGGGGTGGTATCGGGTGTTGAAGACACCGCGATTTTCTTTGAGCGCTTCTTGGAGCGTTTAGAGACCAATGTGAATGGGGGCTCAGGAGAGCCGGTTAAAGTAGCGGCGCCCGACGACGGTTCGGACGCGGAATCGGAATCGGAGTCGCTCCCGGGAGCGTTACGCTTACGCCGCGACGTGCGAGATGACGTGACCGACGCGCTGTCCATATCGGATGGAACGGGAGACGCGGGAGAGCTGGTAAAGACCTGAGGGGTCTGGGAGTTGGTGGCCTGAGGGGCCGGGGTTGGGGCCTGAGGGGCCGGGGACGCGGGATTGCTAATAAGGCCTGCATGAAGACCTCATCTGGAATGGGGATGCCGGACGCAGCGAGCACCTGCGCGAACGCTTTCGCGAAGTTAATTATGTTTTGCGAATCCATTAGGGAGGGAATTATAGGGAACTATATGAATATATAAGGCCGCTACCTAGAAACCTAAAAAAGGGTGCGCAGGTAAAGAGTTGACCGCGTTAGGGTCAACCTTTACCGAAAAAAAAGGACAAATGTACACGAAGAGACACAAATATGAGAAAGAAGAAGAGAATATATAAAATAGTAGAAGGAAATAATAAATAAAATAAAAAGGACTGGATCAGTACAAATTCGTTGTCACCGTTAAGTATCCTTTGTACTGAAACCAGACTACTTACGCTGGGCACTACACAGCACTCAGCACAAGCACAACATAACTTAGCACAGCACTTTGAAGACTAAGGGGCTTAGTCACATAGAAAAATCACACTTCCATAGCACTCAGCGGGAGTAGAAAAGCCTTGAAAACCGTAGCACGGAACCAACACGCTAAACTGTGACATCAGTAGACTGAGCGCCACGGAATACCAGGAAGGGACCGATCAACGGAGAACGGGGTCTTACACGTCCGCACGTCCAGAAATTGACATTGTCGCGCAAGATAATAGATGTGGTAGTCAAAGTTAACCCGGCCCACCGCTATGTAGCGTGTACTAACAATTAAATCGCGCATATATCTTTCGGAATACAATAGTACAGCTTATTAGGGTATGATATATTATTTAACTTATACAATTTAAACTCACCGTAGTGGCTTTAATACTAATTTTTGGCACGCAGTTTGCGGACTGCGTATAGTATTATTAAAATGATTTTTATACTTGTATTGACTCTCAAACAATTATTGGCTGGCAGCTGGCAACAAAGGATGGCTGAAAAGGCCTGACAAAAAACTTTTTCAAATACTTGAATGTTTTTTGAACACTATTAAGTTTACTTATTCTAAGTATCCTACGATTTAATCATCATGTAGAATTTAGACGTAACTCAAGTTCGTCATAGGTCATATCCTCAAAGTCACAGTCATGTGTTTACTATTTTTTTTATATGTGATAATACATTTTCAATGCCCCTTATTAACCTGAATCTAAGAGTTCAAAGCAATTTTATAACGTTGATTGCCAACACTCTCTTCATTAAGAAATCCCTTCTCTGCGCCACTCGACAAATGATTTAAATCTGCGCCTCCTTGAAACCGATTGGTTCTAAGCATCCTCGTAAAAATGTATACAACGGACCGAATAACAAGAAGTACGTTACAGCAGCTTTGTTGAATGTAATTTGAAAAATGTGACCATAACTAAGATGTTATTATGGGACGTGTCATGGTACAACGGTGGTAGTTTATAGTGGATATAATAGATAGCTGTTATAATTGCGCCATTAAAGATATTAGAAACCTATGTACCTTCCTAAAGATACTTATTATACTGAAGACAAATAAACAGACATTACTACACACGTGTGTGGTTTAAAAGGTACCAAAGTAATAAAGCCAAGAGAAAACTTGGTTTGAATTAATGTACCTATACATAACACAAAATAGGTAACTGCTCTGTCCAGGATTCGAACCTAAGGTGTTATCTAATGTGGAGTAACTTCGTGTTTTTACTGATATGAGTAGTGTATTTATTTTTTAACCAAATATAGTGTTTTTTAATAAGCAGCATTTTTGAAAGGCTCTCGAAACATACTTGTTTTAATTTCTGTGGATGGATTTTTTATACGAGTATCTTGCATGTTCGAACAAGCACACAACACTTTAGAGATTTACTTTCAGTGGATATACAAATAATTTAATTTTGAATATTTTAGGACTAAATCATGAGTTTTCTATTTCATATGAAGCGCTACTTAAAGAATAACAGAAAGATAACACTCTGTCATCAGGTAGTCATCAAAGTGAAATCTCTATATTACATCGTGTTTCTGTTGGTAAAGCCCCAACCTTTAGCTTACTAATAAAGATAAAAACAAGCATTTCGGGGCTACCAACACTGACGGCCGTCTAGCGTTAGTAGTAGTTTATGCGCTGGCGGTCCCAGGCTCGATTCCTAGTTGGGGCATTCATTTCAGATGAACAGAGATATTTCTTCTCGGGTCATATTTGTTCGGGGATTTATTATACTTATCATTCTCACTTATTTACTAAGTTATTACCAAAATAACCTCAAAAGTCCAAAATAACTAAAAAGTCTGAAAAAGCTTAATAAATTCTAATAAAAAACATCTTATAACATATTTAAGGTAAGTTCGAACTCCCCAAAGGGCGTTTTACCTCTGAACTACTGTTTGACAGCATTTCCCGGGACATCCTATATATGGCTAATCAATTTTAAGTACTCCGACTATTCCAGGAGATGTAATCATGGTCTAAATTAACTCAAACAATAACCAGTATATTTTTTGTTTTCCTAAAGCTTAAACCTATAAATTGGCCCCGTCTTTTGAAACATTAATCTTTTTGCATTCTTATTCATAAGTTTATACAAGTTGTCATATAACGCAACCTTTTATCTTTTAATAAAGTCTACATACATTTATTTACGTCCGAATGTATCTAATTTACAATTCGTTATGTTACGTTTTGTGAGTGTGGTTTATAACTATAATGAGAAAACCCCTTGCTTAGGATTCATCTTATCTAAAATAAGGAATACATAAGCGTTTAAAAACTTGAAGTTCCATATGCGTAAACTATAAATATGTAAAAAATATTACACAGTTTTTAATACAGTTTTTTTTTGCATTTATTTAATCCTTTTAAAGAAGCATCCTCAGTTCGGTGAAACTTCGAAACGTGCCTTGAACTGTCGCCAAGACGCTACAACTAAACTTGGAACAGACGTCAATTTATTGTCAAAACTTGGCAACCGCGCATTCAAGAAAAAGTGTATTCGACCATCTTTCTTAACGAAATTTACAATCAAAGTTGCGGTTTGTGTGAACGTCAGCAAATTTTATAACTTTCTTCTGAAAATACGAGGTAAAAAACAATGACAAGATTAAAATTATAATATTTGCAGATAAACCTCGAAAAGTTTAAAATGATAAAATATTAAAGTAACAATACTTATAATTTGAATGGTAATGAATTCAAAGTTTCAACAACAAACATTTTCCTGAAATTTATTTATTGTTATCAATTAAACGAATCTTATATACTTTTAGTTCAGTTAGGGCTCTTCTTATAGTGACCGTACGCGTATTTCAGGAAGGACGAGCTAGTGACACATGTATCTAACTTCAACTTAGCACTAGACGTCTCCACAATTTTAATCGAGTTTATTTGTAAACATATCAAGGTAATAAAACTAGATGACAGTAAAGACTTAGTTTAATACTCCGTACCTGAAGACTACCTACTACAGCGAAATGACGCTGTCCATAATCTGTGTTGATTTATCATGCTGAGAACTATGCAGTTAAACCCTACGTAAACGTAAAGTGCAACCAACTTATCTATTCAGTGGACAAATCGGAACTCAAAGACTCCTCTGGCATATGTTTTGTTAAATGAATGCTAGCAAGAAGGCAGCGCCGCCCTTGACTACACAGAAAACTTGGTCGATGTCACAATCCGTCTGTCAAAATCGGCTACAATGCCGTTAGTTTTGCTTTCCATTTCTGTTTTGGATATTTCATAAAAGAAATTCGTCTACCTTGCACAATTTGGTCACATTTACTTTGGATTGTAGCTAACCTCTTAACAGATCAAAGCTGTCAAATCTCGATCTCAACAATGTGTCACATTATAATATGGCCTGGTAATATGGCTTCGCAATAAAATAACTTTAGGAGAATAAATATGAATTATTATTCCTATTCTGCTAGACCCATAAAATCCGTTCAATCCATAAAACTTAATCTAGTATTGTATTGATCATACGCAGTTTTAGGTTTTAGGTATTTTAACTACACATGTTGTAATGATTATGTAGACCCGCAGCGCCAGGTACATTCCTATATCCAATATTACCCTTAGTTACCAGGATGTTCAAACGTAAACATTTCAAGTCCAGGATTAAAGCAACAAAAATTACCCGAAAAGAAGTATGTGCACTATTATATCACTTCCTACTGTTTCAAATAAATTGTAATGTATGAAACAGTATTTTCGTATCTAATTCGGCTGCTGGGAAAACCGTAAAACATAGTAATGTTGCTTCCGTCGCTAAATACGTTCCGCGCTGACTCAACAAGTCGATTTGGTTTCTGCGGGTCCTTTCAGTTTTATTTGCCAAATGAAACAAGACATTTCCTGGAGTTATTCGGGCAATATGGCTACCAGACACTCTTATTTCATCGTCGAGTTATTTCTGAATGAATGAAATTAAGCTTTGAGTTTATAAGACCATGCAATATATTTAATTAGCTCACAATATCTTTAATTACCTTTAAAATGTTGTTAACCAAAAAAGTCATGACAAAAGTATGTCGAGCAGTGTCGGTAGCCTAACTTTACACGCCGGCGGTCTCATGTTCGAGTCCTGGTTGGGCCATTCATTTTTGTGATGAACACAGATGTTTGATCTCAGGTCATGATTGTTAATGTTTACATAGGTTTGTTTATTCTGGATTCTCCCTGATTCGCTGTATGGTCATCCATAACACAAGCTCTGCCTACTTTGCGGCCATACAGTTGGTGCGTTTGTCTTGGGAATTACTGTTATTATTATGTATGTGCGTTTCTTTGTTCCACTTTAAATTGAAAATTTTGATTGCAATATATTCGGATATCGTTAAATACATATTTTCGTAGGTACAAGTTATTCTTGAAAGCTTCCATCAATGTACCCATTCTGTTAAGAAAGTTTAGCTGTAGAGTAATTTTAGAGAATATGTTTTAGTTTTCCATCCACTTCTCTAGTACATCATGGTGCTTCAGAAACAGAAAAAGTCGGGTTCGGCCCTGGTAGACCTAAACATTCCTGTGATGAACAGGGGTGATTTTTTACAGGCCACGGATGCTTTCATTATACAAGAAACTTTGCTGACGACTCTACACGGCTAAAATATAAGTTTCGGGAAATACCTGACCCTAACTGTGGGCAATGACTATAAACTACAATAGTATTGTTTGGTTGAGTTAACTATCTGTAGGTCTCACTTGAGAATTCTTCTTGAAATGTTTTCAAAGAAAACAAACGAAAACAGTACATACTCAATAGTTTGGTAATTAAGTAAGATAAGCAAATACTAGCCTTAAGTATTAAAATAGATAATAATCCTGCCACAGCTGCTGTGCGTATCCGAAACGTTTGAGAGTCGTTTAGTTAGCTCGGTCACGTGACACGGGAGTGCGGGTAGAGCGATGTCTTAACTTGGTCGTCAAATTGGCAATGACATCTCTTCCAGGGCTTAGATCTGCTCATCAGTATCGCTAATGAGACACTTGAGGAGCGCTGAGCTATTTTTAACTTAGTTGATTCAATTTCTATTCAAAACATACATATTGAGTGACATCTCAATTTAATAATATTTATTGGAATTGGCATTTTATTGGGGTAAGTTTTGAGTTATTTCAAACTTATTTTCACCATTAAATATGCTTATTCGTTATAAAAATGCACGCCTTTAAGCTTTGATTGTATTGAAATAGCTTTAAATATTAATATTTTTTTTCTTTGCTTCACACATCCATAGTAATATAAAACCCCCTAATCTGCAAGAAAAGTAAAATTATAAATAAGCTTACACTTTACAAAACTTGCATCCGTCCCATCATGACATATGCCAGTGTGGTTTTCGTTCACGCCAGCAAGTCGAATATCAATCACTTGCAGGTTATTCAAAATAGGTTCTTACGCAAATGCGTCGGGGCCCCGCCCTATGTCGGCAATTTAGATCTGCATAAAGATCTCGAGCTGCCCACTATTGCCACGTTGATGAAGTTGGTGTCTAGACGCTACTTCGACAACGCTCCCCACCATCCCAACCCACTGGTCAATTAGTCAGCTGACTACACAGCCAACCCAGACGCGCTGGTCCGTTACAGGCGTCCGCGTAACGTCCTAACAGATCCCGATGACGCTATGTAACAAGGAGCGCCGGCGTTCCAGTCAGAAAGAGGGCAACACGGCATTCGACTCGCCTAACCCACCGGGGGGCCAGGCTAACGCGGCGTACGCATTCCTACTGGGTTTCTTGCTGGTTCTTTGGCAGTAGATGACCCTTCCGAACCAGTGGTAGTTTCAATATACGACGTCCTAAGCCGAGGTCCGTGCCCTCTCGGGTGCCCTTAGGCGTGTCGTATGTAGGAGTAGTGTAAGTTCCGGCTAAGCGCCCTCAGCGCTAGGCCACAAAATCCAGTGAAATTTAAAAGGCTAATAGGGCCATAAATAAACTGTCCATTTCGAAAAAAAAAGTAATACTGAACGTATGGAACCCATCAAATATCTAATTATAGATAGATAGATAGATTCATTTATTTATTTTATTATGTTACATTATTATATTATGTTAATTTGCAGTCGAAAAAATATAAGTAGGCAATATGGAATATTTATATACAACATTATTTATGTTGATAGGTACCTACAAAACTAGCTATGCTTACACTTGTAGCGTAGTTTCAATAAAACACAAAATTCTCTCCTGTGTTTATTTTTTTTGGTAAAATTTAAAATATACAAAGATGCCTGTAAATACAAACAGAAAAATATAAACAAAATTGAAATAAAAAATAGTCACACAAAATAGAACAGAAATATTAATACAATTAAATTTGCTCTGAAAAGAAAAAATAACAATAAAATAAATTTTAATGAATGAGAATCCTTACCAAAAATTTTGGCTACGCACACTCGTGAACGTAAAAATAAACTTTGATTTTAGATAATAAAATATCTTAACTATATAATTTTGAATGATAAACTCGGAAAAAATAATAAATAAATAGATTCAAGTTGCTTTGATGAATAATTTTTCGTGACTGACTTGTCAAATCAAAACATTGCCGTTCTCCGACACTACGTAATTCCTAGTTTAAAATTACGTCGGAAACGACAAAAAAAATAAAATTTACTGACAAAAAGAGGTCGAAATAGACAACCGTCACAATACCCCGGGGCCGGGAAAAAAAAAAATCTGAAAGATTTTTTTTAGTAAAATTTCAAATTCAAACCAAATCAAAATAAACCGCATATACATATCGAATTTTAATATTTAATCTGCTAAATGAAAGAACAATCAAAAAAAAAAAAAAATAATTAAAAGCAAAATGAAAATTAATATTAACATCCTATAGAAAAATTTTTCTGAAAAAAACATCCTGTATATATGAAAAAAAAAAAAAATAATACTGATATAATGCTTATCAACAAGTTATTTAATAGAAAAAAAAAAACAAAACAGACGAGAGAGAAAAAAAAAATCCTAAATAATTATCTTAAATTACATGGTTCATGAATGATAAAATTTTAAACATGTTCCTGAAATATACAATGTTAATATACATCGTTCAACTCCATCAACGTACATTATAATTACAACATACATTCTCTTTCATACTAGTCTTATTCCAACTACTGGAAATAAAACATCATGCAGTTAGAGTTGCTTATGAGGAATCGTATCCTAAAAAAGTCAACTCAACAGAGTTGAACGCAACGGCAAAAGGCTTTAATAGTTGCCATCCGCTGAAAATATTAATAGCTTATGGCTTCTTTAACGTGTCGCTAACTCCCGCACGGTGATTACTATAAACAAGTTTCAGTTAAAGACTGAAATAAATATGCCGGAAAGCATATGAAAATAATTCTCACAGGAAAGTGATTCAAGTGTATAAATAATACACATAGGTATGGTTTAGTTTAACGAGTTACCATAATAAACGCTCGTGCAGAAGGCTTAATCTTACAAGTTGCAAACCGCTTGAAAAAAAAAAAAATTGAGAAAAAAAAATTGATAACATTTAACAAATTATACTATAAAGTATAATACAGATATTGAAAATAAGAGTTTACACTCCTAGAATTGCAAATATTAAATAAATTACACAATAAGTTAACCTAATACTACGATGATGATAATTAATTATAAGTTTTGACCAACGTCAATGTTAATGGTATAGCCAAACGATAATGAGGTGCATAGAAAAGAAAAATAAGACAAAAAGAATCGGCTTATGCTCGCCGTGAAAATTCTCTCTCTCTCTGAAAATTCTTCAGGGCTATTTTGTAAAATTTCTGTTTCAGAATCTACATTAATATTTAATAATAATGATCGTAGTTCGTCTACAGATTGCGTCGAAGAAAAATTTATATTTCTGATTTTTAATTCATAAATTATTTCAGGTTTATTTAATTGTGAAAAATTCATTGCAAAATCAAAAAAAAATGTTAAAGTGAAACAAATTTGTTAATAGTCGTTATGCAGAATAGAGCCTTAAAAATATACGTATTTTCAAGTGATGGAAATGAATAGAAAATGTTATTTAAATAGTGAAATTACTGGGTTATAGAATGTTGTGTCTTCAGAAAATTTCTTCAAGGATATTATAACGAAAGAAACTAAAGAAACTTAAATGTCTGAATAATTTAGCAGTATTTTGATATATTATAGTAGATATATTATAGTAGATACATATATAAATATATTATAGTGAATGATAATGATTGAAAATGGTAACAAATAAAGTTTTATGCCTGACCTCAATAATAATTATAAAAAAATTATTTTTAATGTTGCAATTCTTCTGTTCCTTTTGTTCCTTCTGTTCCTTCTGTTGCAATTTCTCCTCTCATCTCAATAAGCTACGTTTGAATATTCGGGCGCCAGTATGTAGCGTAGTTTCAATAAAACACAAAATTCTCTCCTGTGTTTATTTTTTTTGGTAAAATTTAAAATATACAAAGATGCCTGTAAATACAAACAGAAAAATATAAACAAAATTGAAATAAAAAATAGTCACACAAAATAGAACAGAAATATTAATACAATTAAATTTGCTCTGAAAAGAAAAAATAACAATAAAATAAATTTTAATGAATGAGAATCCTTACCAAAAATTTTGGCTACGCACACTCGTGAACGTAAAAATAAACTTTGATTTTAGATAATAAAATATCTTAACTATATAATTTTGAATGATAAACTCGGAAAAAATAATAAATAAATAGATTCAAGTTGCTTTGATGAATAATTTTTCGTGACTGACTTGTCAAATCAAAACATTGCCGTTCTCCGACACTACGTAATTCCTAGTTTAAAATTACGTCGGAAACGACAAAAAAAATAAAATTTACTGACAAAAAGAGGTCGAAATAGACAACCGTCACACACTGTCCTGTAGATTTATTGAGCCTTGTCACGCTATGAGCATCCCGCAAAAACCTGTCAAACTCGTGTTCAACTATAAACCTCTTTTTAGAATGGTACACAATATCCTAATACTGTCGGATATGCTATAGACTAAAAATATTGTGGTTTTTAAGTTCTAAAGATATGTTTACTAAAAGCTACCTAATTAATGAATTTTGCACCTAATGGACAATGGTATAGATAAAAAAAGGTATCTAGCGAGTACATGTGCTCGTATTTATGTGTTTTCCTATGTATTATTTACTCACTGTTATATTTGTCAATATGTCTTTGTATGGATGTTTATGACAAATTTTAAAACTGCAAGTGGATTTTTTCAAGTATTTGAACCCATCCCTGCGCAGCTTTTTGGTTTTTGCACTTATTATTATTAATTATGCATTTTGCTAAAGAATACACAGACCATAAAAATTAAGTGAAACTCACCTGCGTTTTGGCAAATATACTATATATTTAACAAAAAATATGATGAGCATATATTTGAAAATCTGTTTATATTTTAAGAACTTAGAAGTATTATTGTGTTTAAAATATTGCAGGCATTGTAAAATATAATTACTAAAGTATTGTTTGTTAAAGAGTGAGTTAAAAATTTTCTTGACGGTACAAATCAGGTTTACTCAACCACAATAAAACGGTTTTAATAATCAGGACCACATATTACTGTATCCCGTCACTTGATGGGATATTAAACTAAACAAGTATTCTAGCTGAAGAAGCGAATTGTGACGCTACAGCATATGAAGCAATTACTATCCACTCACCACATGTGGAAGTCTACGTAATCACCTACTGTGCTGTCTAATTAAGTTTGTGTACTTGTGACTGTAGAATATCCATATATAAACCATATATAACTATGCACATTAATATTTGGCTAAATAGCTTATAACATGTAACTTTTTTATTTTATTTTAATGAATTGTGCGCACTTTCTCGAAATAACATTGAGCTAAAGTAACGCGATTAAAGTGGATGTGGAGAGCTTGAGAACGCAAAATATTACGAAAAAAAATTCATTCATGCTGATTAATTATTTTATTATTAATTTAGGCAAAAATTGTGGAATGTTTCGTACAAAATACTTTAAAAGGTTTCTTGTTACAAAAGATAGCTATGTATCTGGTGCAATTGTTAAAATTCTAATTCAAAATATTTTATTTCATATCAGGTTAAAAAAAATTACTATTGTTGAAAGTCTCTTTTTTTTTCATCTGGATCAAAATTTTCATCGTCAAAGCGAAAACACACCTTAAATACAGTATACCTAGTCTAATTTAACTAATTTAACTGTTTATGTTTCTTTACAAAAGAAGTCGCATAAGCTTTTTTGCCAAAAATCAGGATTCATTTGAAAAATATAATTATCCCAAGAACCTAGACATTTCCGGCTAGAGTATTTACTTGTCAAATCAGTCGCAAAGAAGCTCTACTTTTACCTCCCGAAAGGAATCTATCGAATTACCAGTCACCTTGTAAACTCATAAGCTATGAGTCCCGGGTTCATATACTGGAAGGGACAAACATTCGTTGCGCAATTATTTATATTATTATAATAAGTATAGCAATAACTATAATATTCCTTCCGTTTACGTTGTTTTATAAAATAACTAAAGATATACTTATTCATAACTATTATAATATGATTATAATTTATAACTTCTTATTCAAAAAAAGTTTATGCGTAGTTTTATGGATTGGTAGTAGTATTGCAACATCTATAAAAATAATCATTACTTTTTCCCAGTATCAACTAGTTCTAGCTCCTTAATTCATAAATTTAATTTTTCACTGTACTGTACTGTACTCATTTTTATTTATTTTATTTATTTATTTCAGAAACCAACAGTGTTACATTATGAATTACAAAATAAGTGTATTATAACTAGTATGACTAATTACAGGCTTCTCTTGTATGTATTATATAAAAAAATTAAGCCAAGTGACGGCGAAGTGGATATTAATTTAATGAATTAAAATATTTGCGGTGTATGAACACGTTACAACCATTCTACGGTCAAACATTCCAGAATATGTTTCATCGAGCAATCTACACAGCTCTAATCTGGTTTATTCTCCAGAACTACAATACCGAGGATACCTCACAATTACACTTAAACTATTCTTACATGACCTACAACCCATAAACCTTCAGATATCAGAAACTCAATATAATATTCTCGTCTAAGCCAAGCAATTCAGTCCATACAGCACACGTCATATTTATCGTATTCAGTTCACGGATTAGAACTCAAGGCTCGTATTCCGGGGCCGTCCTAGGTTGAACTCACGCGCTATCTGCGGATACTGATGCCTCTAATTTCCTATACTAGTATATGAAATCTCAGCACGTAGCGAGGGTCGCAAGTATTAGAGGGGATGGCGGATAGGCCGCGAGCTCTGTTATCGTGGAGGCAGACTCGGATAAGCAGAGGGAACCGTTTCTTACTAGCTCCTAGCGTTTAGTCACTTCTTTATGGTTTGATTTATTGTTTTAAGTCGGTGTCTTTTGTGTTTGTGGGTATGGATTGTGAAGTTATTAATGCAATTCTATTGCACTTAGTAAGTATATTAAAATAATCGAAATTAAAATACCTGTTATTTCAATTTCGGCTAAGTATACCCATATACATTATTATGTCGAAACTTCAAGGGTAAATTACATGATTAATTCTTAAGTGACTCCAGATATACAGAAAGCCAGGTTACTTATAAAACCACTCTTATTGCGTGGTGGATTAAATAGTATAACGAGTAAATTATTATTGATAAATTATTATGCATGTATACGATGTAGCCCTTTAGTTGATCACACGTCTAAATGCTGTTTAGCCAAATAGCTGAACACTTTTTTTGTAACATTTAACAGCACAATCTTTGCAATAACGAATTTTATGAATATGGAAGAAGAAGTGCTCAATTTAAATAAGTAATTATAGATGACGGAAAGAAATCCGCCGTGATAACGCTAAGTGAAAGCCATTGGCGTTAAAACAAAAGAGAAATAAATTGTAATCCTTCATTGCACAAAACAATTGCAAGCATTAACAGTAATGACGTCAGTGGCCAAAAATTTATACGTAAAAATTAGAACGTTACCGATAAATAATTCATTATGGGTTTTAACGTAATACTTGGTGTTTAAAAACCTAATTACATATTTTATGTGTTAACATCAAGTAATTACATATTTAATATTGTTTAACCCTTTATTAGTAAGTAATTGTTACAGGAGCACGAAAATTCTAAACCATTTATTTTGTCCCTAGGTAACCAAAAGTGTACAAATTCAATGATTGTGGAAAAAAGTTAAATTGCCTGAATAACTCCAGGAAATTCCTTGTTTAATTTGGCAAATAGAACTATAATAAACCGCAAAAACCAAGTCGACTTGTTGAGTCAGCCTGGAACCTACTTAGCGACATAAAAAGATAACTCGTACACCACATTTCTATATTTTACGACTTCCCTAGTAGCCAAATTGTGTAAAGAAATGTTATTTGTTCCATGAAAATGTATGACAGTTTATTAATTGCATTAAGACATCATATAATTTGTTTTTCTTTAAGTCATTTTGGCACGCATCCGTGTTGGTTTTATGCTGGACTTCAAATGAGCTTTATTTGACGTCTGTCAGTTCTATCTTCATAGTGAGGTGACCTGCTTAAAAACGTCGATTAAAGTTAATGATTCGATACAGACTTGAAACTATGTAAATTTTAAAAATCATCAGGCGAATCCCTGTCCCATTATTATTTTTTCTTTCGTAAAATTAAGGAGCAAAATAAGACAAGTACATAATATAACAAAAAATAGCATTTATTCAGTTGAACTATCAGAACTGTTATTATTAATGTTATCTTCATCACTGCTGTCAGCACTCAGAGATATTATTAATTCATTTTCAATAATATTGTCTATTCTCACATCTCGTTCAAAATCTTGTAAAATTATTTTCTTTGTTTTCTCTACGACTTTTCTCCAGTCTTCTGTAGTGACTTCTGCACACGCAGTTTGTAGCAGAGTCATTATTTTAGCTGTACTGAAGGGTGGTTCAGTATTGTTCCGCGCGGCATGACGTTTTATTTGTGCCCAAATAAGCTCGATGGCGTTATACTGGCAATGGTAGGGAGGCAATCGAATAACTTCATGTCCATGCCCTAGTGCTAGTTCATCGATTACATACCTTCGTTGCTTTTACCAGATTTAACAACTCAACTTTTAATAAAGTTGGACTTGCATCCACACCATTTCTTACCAGCCACGAGACAATTTCTTGCTTTTTATTTGCTTGAGTTGATGGTTTATCAACTTGTACAGAATGATACGGTGCATTGTCCATTATAATTTTCGATGGGTTTTCTAAGCTGACTAGCAGCTTCTCAAACAACTCTTTATAAACCTCAAAGTTCTTTTCCTCATGGTAATCACTTGTAGTTTTAGAGGCGAATGCAAGGAGGCAGTCTGGAATAAAACCTTGAGAAGCTGATCCCGCGTGACATATAATAAGTCGGGCTCCTTTTCCCGATGGAACTTTTGAGGTGGAGGCCGCTGAATCATCGGTCCATGTCCGTGAAACCGTATGGTTCGCATTCAACCATGTTTCGTCAATAAACACGACATTGTCGCAATCTGTAATTTTCTTTACTTGACGTAAGAATGTTCCTTTCTTCAAAATAATATCGTAGCGTTCTAGCAGGATTTTCCGCTTGTCAGATTTTTTTTTGATGTAAAGCCAATCGATTTTAAAACCTTTGATAGAGACGATTTACCGCCAAAAAATAAGCCTACGTCTTTTAACAAACGCCTTTTCACGTGTAGGATATTCTTTTCTCGAGTAATATCCATAAATGTGGTTGCGAATTGCAGCAGCATCAAAATTATCAACGCCAACAATTTTAACCCTCTTTTTTTTCGGTGTACGTAAAGTATTATCTTCTGAGCCTGATGGTCCGTATTTCTCTTTCAGAATTTGAGTTACTGTCCTCTTCCCTATTCCCAATGCTTCGGCAACGCGTTCTCTCGGTTGTGTCAATGGTAAAAGAGGCCCATCGTTAACTAATTCACGTAAAAATATTTGTACAATTTCACCACTAGTTCGCGAGATTGACTGTTTAGCGTTTTCCCCGTTTCGACATGGTAAGATTGTAATGTTGTTTTTGTTTACTAATCGTTAAGCAATCGGAGTCCAATTCATAGCCAGGTAAACGTAGTCAGTAAGAACAGTCCAATAAAAAAGCCGGGTCAGAAGAAAATAACAGAGAGCACACCAAAAACGCACAGTTACTTCGCACAACGACAAAAGACTGCGTCATGTAATTATATTATGTTATTATTTTCTATTTAGTTATTTTTTGTATTTTTAGAGTTAGTTAAAAGAATAATAATATACTACGTGGATGCAGTCACACCTCACTTACAATAGTATTCGTGAAATGAAATTTCGTATCTAGAAAGAGTATTATCCTTTTTTAACCACCTTTTTAGTATTTATCTCTACTTTCGGGTTACCACAAGATGGCGTTACAAATTGAATAAATCGAGATAGTAATGTTTCTAATTAGTATATTATTTAAATCATGCTGCTCTCAGGTACTTTTAATGGTCTGGATGCCAAAGGTGGTTGAAAATAGAACATTTCGAGACCATAGTATGCTACCAAGACAAACTAGCTTTCATCCAAATCCGTTTAGCCATTTTTGCGTGACAGAGAAACAAACATTGACTTTTATAGTTACTAGTTTATACAAGCGATCGAGCGCTTAGAAACGATACAATTTTTCCACGTGAAAGTATCGGTTCATAACAACGGCTATGCATAATTTTATGTTGATGGTCTGAATAGGTTAGCCTCGAAAGCGTAACAAATCATCCTCAAATTGATAATATTTGTTTGTTAGGGTAACCAAATTTAAATGTTTTAACTTTTGAAGAATATTATAGATTCTATTTGTTTAAAACTGAATTGAAGAAAGTTTTCATAAAAACAATAGTGTTTTTAATGAATCGTCGTGAACCCATTACAGGTAAAGGGTGATGAATTATGAGGCAAACTCGTTTTAAAAGTCATACAATTACCTCCAAGTATTTGTAAGAGAAAAGTATTTTGAATCCCTTTTCGTGTAAATTTATCGGCTTTTAGGTATTTAACTCACCCACACCTTGAGCAAAGTTACCTAACTTCACGTTCTTACATAATTTCAAAACTATGTACATCGTAAATATAAGGAGTATTTACCCTCTATAAAATTTATATACATGTTCTTTTGATGATAATCGGTTGTGTAGCTCGGGCATGGAATGGTTACAAACAAACGTACTTTCGCATTTATAAATTAAGTAAATGTGCAATTTCAATGATACCACAAAAATCTATTGTTTTATCACTTTTTTTAGTATGGGCAAACAAGCATGCGAACCCCTGCCTCCCCCACTTGGTAAGTTTATTCAGACCCCCACACATGGACATCATGAATCGTTTGGTTGCGGAAGCAAAGTTTGTGGCGCATTGCGAAGTTTGCTTCCGAGCGAACTGCGTGTTGCACTAGTTAAACTGCGATTAAATTAAGCTTAATGGTTATTCAGGTTTGAATATTCGTAATGCTTGTAAAAGTTGTCAAGATGCAAAAAATAACAACTTTTTCAAACAGATCAGGTAATTATAGTGGTCTAAGACAGAAACTCTATTTAACCTTCGCAAGGCATGCGGGGTGATGCATAACCCCACAACTTCATAAAAACAGGATTTTTGGAGGTCAATATTGCTATCTTTTTTTGACACTTCACTTATTTTTCAGTTACAGTGAATGCATTTGTGATCCTGTCAGAATGAGTCATGGTGCATGCACAATTGTGCGATTGGGGTTACCAAGCAACCCATCTTGCCTTTTACGCAAACTTATTTTATGGTGAGTATTATGAAGATTTTACATTTTTTTGTCAAAATGGCATCTATTACCGATAATCAGATTGAAAGCTAGTAACAACAAATTCTCTCGGAACCCGAAAATAGCCTGTCGGTTCATTTGGAGAAGGAAGACGTCATATGCTATGATGGTGAGATTGAAGAGGACCTCATTCAACTGGCACAAATGCGATCTAACTTTATAAGGGGTAGGAATGGATACATTTGCTCTTTAGTTCTACCAGCTTCGTGTCAAACGCGTCAAAGAAACATCGTGACTATACAGCGACGGCACGATCAAGAAAAAGCCCTCGTCATTGTACCCCTCGAAATAACAAATAGTTATTCTTCTATCGAGTATAGAATATAATGCTGAAATAAATTCAAACGCCAAGAAAATAATAAATCCATGATACAACTCAACAAAAGGCGAGCGGTATGAATACATAATTTTGTCAAGGGAGACACATGTTTACCACTCTGTCTCTTCCTTGGGATGGATGATCAAGCAAAAATTAATTTTATGGTATTCTTTGTTCATAACATGCCTGATACTCTGGACAACAGGTGTCGAAGGAAATTTTTGAAAATTTTGGCTTTACTGCTGGCCGAACCTCATATGATACGTCGTTTATGTACAAATACACCTCGAGAGTTGTAGGTAACTATGCGAGATAGTTTAAAAGTCAAAGAAGAATGGGCTTGTGCCCAAGAAAAAAAGTCAAAACTTTTTGTGCAACTGCCATCTTCCAACATGCTGAGAGCACCGCAAAGAAGTTTACTTCCATCGTTTATTTTATGTCAAATAATTAAAAATCAAAACTCATAATTTTCTTTTTTCTTTTGTTTCACGATAATATGTACAAGTAAAATAACCTTATGCGTGTTATTCTTCTCATGTTGTTACATTGTTTTACTTCAATCCATAAATCGTTGGGTAATAAGCCATCCCACTAGGCTTTCGTGTAAGTAAAAAAAGCCTTGCCTTCACGCGCCCGGGGCGGTACTATACAGTCCTTATCTTGACCACCGTAATAGAAGGTGTAATCACTGGAATTAAGGTAATTTCTAAACTAAAACTACGGTTGGCAATGCATTAATAAAACACAGATACTTTTAATATAATAAAAAACCTTATAAATAAAATAAAAAAACCTGCTTGTTTGCCAGCTATCAATGTCATGTAGAAAAAAAATGTCTTTTCTGATAATGCAAGAATGATTAAAATCAGATGTGTATTTCAAACATAGTTAAATAGAAATTAAATTCTATTTTCCACAAGTTAACTCAATTTAGACGGTTAATGCACTGTTAATAATAAATATACAGAAATACTTTAAATACATCTTCTAAAAAGCATTTTCATAGAAATAAATTTGAACATTCAATTATAATTTGTTGACATTCTGAGATAAGTTTTCTTACATTTGTAAATTACAAATGTAGCAGTAACTTGTGTAAAAGAAGTTTTTTAGCTATTCTTGATAATGCTTGCCTTTTTTAAATTGCGATAAACTATAACTCGTTTTAATTTTAGGCTTTTTTAGCCAGTTTTACTTAGGTAAGTATATAAAGTAGTAAGTTTTATAGTTATATATTATAATGAAATAATGAAATAAATATACATTTTAATGAAATAAATTAATGTTTTTACACAATAATTACACATAATTGGTAAACAAGTTTCAAACACTATGCGTGTATGTGCGTTCTAGATTAAGTTCGTAATATTGACAAATCCAAACTTATTTTTAGAAGAAAATTACCATATGTCTATTATATACCTATATCTATTTGGTATTTAAGTTATAGACTAAAGGCGGTTTACCTAATAATGCAAAAAAAATATTTATCCCTAAATTATATATCTATAAATATTTATTCAACAAAACTTACAATCCACCTAAATTATTTGTTAAAAATAAAAAACAATTATAAAAGCATTAGTAAATAACCTTTTATTCCAATCAATACAGAATCAATATCACCCACGTGTAGAGTAATAAAAGAGTTCAATCACTCATAGGTCATCGCCTTCTAGAGGAGTTGATTGATCAGTGAGCGTAATTTGATACCATCACTTAATCGCCAACGAACTGTTACACTGACAACCCGATATCCAACCTTAATTACTGTCCTCTGGGTAAATTGATCGTATTTAAATCGTATTTAGATCGTTTTTAAAGGGACTTTGGTTGGTAACTCACCAAGAAATTATAAAAAATAATAAAAAAACTACTATTTTGAATAGTATTTTTGTAAACTTGCCTTTATCTATTTAGCATTGTTAGAAATAGTATAGTATACATATATATATATATATTCTAGCTATAGCTGGCTAAGAGAAAATCAACAAAATTGAGACATAGGGCAACCTTAATTTTAAAACACTTGAGTAGAGCTTTTTAAATTTGATGAACATAAAATTTACCCTTAAATTACTAACATAAAGAACTTTAATAACCGAAATCATTACTCACAAACAAAAAATTACCCTCTTGTTGCAAAATCACCTTAATTAGAAACTTCCAAGAGTAAGTGAAATTAATCACGTAAAGTGCCGCACTCCTTTCAGGGGGACAATTTACGTAAACCGGAGTATGTTGATGTTCACCAGTAATTGCATTAATTTGTTTAAAAGAACAGATGTTGGGTTGTTTCTTCATTTTAATAAACTTTTGTTTTGGTTGTGAGACTTTATACTTTGCGTTGTTAGAGAAAGTCATTATTTGCATCGCTTTCTGAGTTAATAAAGTTTGGGAAATGTTATTTAATTTGGTTTTCAGTGGTGTAGAGAACAGAACACTTTTGACGCTTAATAATTTATAAATAACATTACTAACTTGCAGAACTATTATTTGCTGCAGTTTGATTATTTATCGCAATTGTCAAACTTGTGTAACTAGACTTTGAAAAAGGGTTTCGTGGTCATCATTACATTTTAATGAAGCCAATTTCCACTACGCCACATTACCGAAAAGTAATATTTTAGAATTATTAATGATCGAATCTTTGAAAAAGGAGTTAAAGCAGTACTTTGCTACTTTTTGTGCAAAGTCGAACTGCTTAAGGAGTAAAACAAAATCAAATAATCTTCTTGAAAAACCGCATGAGCTGCTACAAAACACAAATGGTATTTAATCCTCATCCCAACTCATATAGTGAGTTTGTTTATTCGTTTGTTTGCTTGCATGCCTTAACTAAACAATAAATTATCTTGAACGATATTACTGTACTGTTATTGAACAATATCGATAACATATCGAGTTACTGAACGATATGTTTACCAAAAAACAACATAGGAAACTAAGGAACTTTTCCCGTAACATTCTCGATTGAATTGACATATCTCGAATTAAAACTAAGCAGCAAAATTCAAATAAAATTGACCATCATAACAAAACCTTTAACTGTAGAGTAGCGTTTGTGAATCATGAAAGCATTAAATATACGTAAATAATAACCCACTTTCTGCAATTATCAATGGCAGAGTGGCAGGGGGTTGTTACAAGACAATTATAGAAACTTTCCAGTCCTTGTTACAGAGTAGATAACTGTAACTACCCCAGATTTCACTTAGATAGGGGTTCAATAAGGGTCGTTGCTGCGTTATCTGATTGAAGAATGTATAAGGCCTCTACCATTCAACATAAAACTTGTAGAGTTCAATATTTCGTCATTATGATTGCTCCGAAATGACAAATGTTAATTGATTAATGAAGAAAAAATTTTGTATTTAACGTGAAATATAGGTTCATTTACACAATATAGAACTAATATTCGTGAAATTTACTAATGAAGTGTCATTTTTCAATAAATTTAAAAAAAATGTTTAAAAATTAAAATAAATCTGTGGCACCACTTGTACACCCTTACGAGATTTTTCATTCTATAGTTTATGTTTGTGTTGATGTGAAATATCGATTTACGCAGGTGGGGAAAGTCGGAAGGCGGAATCAAAATGAAGGTTGGCACGTCGAAGAATAGATTCATACCCCTTTGTTATACTCGTAAATGAACACAAGTACTCGGCTAGCACGAGGCCACCGCGCGGTGGCCAAAGAAAGTTGTCGCCCAATCTAACTCCAGGCGAAGTAATATTTTATTATAATCCCTATAAAGAATATACCTTTTAATATTTTATTCATCCTTTGTTTATGGTTTGTTTGGAGGAACTATCATGTTTTAGCAAAAGCGGAATTAAAATTTTCATGCATCAAAAATCAAATCGAAAATGTTTTATTACATCAAAAGTAAAATAAAAAATACACGTGTCTTCTTTTTTTTCACCTTTCACCGTGATTTCGTAAATACACCTTAACTTTGGCTTTTAAAAGTTAATAAAGAAAAAAAAGAGGAAAAAACCTGCGTAAAAAACTTTTTGGCACTATTTGCCAATATTGTAAAATACATGATATAGGTAATTAGGTATACAGCCTGAAAACGATATTTTCAAAGTTTATTTTGATTTACTTTCCAGAACTTTGCAGAATAGAACATTTTAAGGCAAAACTCAGGCTTCTTTTTAATTGATTGGTAAATGCACACTCGGCGGAGGAACATATTAAGGGTGAGAATCGCTTGCGCGTTGCTCGGTAATTTACGACGACACTACAGGGGACTAAAATGTGAAGCTGATCCTGCACTAACGTTCCGGCTATACTATATCGGTCTACAATCAGTTTGTAAACTTGTTTTACGATGGAAATAAACATTTTGTACCTTTTATTCGCGTAACGAATAGTTAACATCCTACTTACTTAATAAAATATGCCACTATTTACACTACCTGTACCAAGGAGCAACGAAAATTCTTTTATATTATGATTTTATTTTGTAAAGAAACTACAACCACAACGGGACACTGCGTGCAGAGCAGGTGATCTCGCCACCCACAATACTACAAACACAATGCACTACGGGCAGAGATTATAAAGATACAAGAATATCTGTCATATTTCATCATTTCTTTATACCAATCATTCCAATTTGGAAAAGATGTCTAAAAGTAGACTTAAGCGATTAAACAAACTTTTTAATACATTCTGATAATATCAAGTGGAATTTTACAGGAAATATAATTCGGTCGCTACAGAGAAAGTTTGAAACTTCGGGAAAACAGAAAACTTTGGTCAAACTTGCAAAACCCCTCGGGAAGATATTTTCTTTTAGTTACGTTATCGATTACGCACTGGCAATTATAGACAACGTTTTCATGATGCGATTTATGAAATTTATTTTAAGTGTTGTAATGTCTATCTAGCTATAACTCCACTTTGTAGAACATACATGAATTCGTATTGAATTAAACTTTACCTAATTAAAAATTCACAAAATCTTGTTGTAAAAATAAGGAGCTGATAAATAAGTTAGTAAAAGTTTAGCCGTATGTATGTAGTTTTCTTTGTAAATCAAGAAGATAACTTAAATTGTGAGCTTATTTTGTAATAGTCTGGGCGGCACTACACCCCTACCAATCTGAACTCTCATAATAACCAAGTTTACGTATACGCGACATTTATTAATAAATTTCAACACCTACGATTATTGACGTCCAAATATTTGAAACCAGCACAAACCCACGCGTTATTAAGTCGCAGTGCGTGTGTAAAATCTCCTAGAATCACATGACGAATGTCGGTGTAAACTTAAACGATTTGAGCACTCTCCGGTATATGGAAGTTTCTACTTTTAGGAGATCCCTGAGAATTCCATGACAGCAACATGAGCGATCGCTCATGTTTTGGTTTATTGAAACGCCTGGTTATGTGTTTACTATATTGTATGTTCACCTTTCAATGTTCAGAGTTGAGGAGAGTGAAGCACTAGGGGTTTCCATCTTTGATAATGACACATAATTATTTATGAGTATTTTAAAGTATACAGTCTTAGGCACGGGTGCATTTTTTAAACCATATTGCCTCAATTATTTCAGGAAATCCTTCTTTCTCCAACCTACTCAGTGACGGAAACAACATAACTTGTAAATATAGCACATTTTTATGTCGTACAAGTACTTATACAACAATATGATCTGTTTTATAAAAATGTATGACGATTTATTCGGAGAAATATGAACTCATACAATATTATACGTGTGTCTCTTTTTGTATACTTTGTCGTGACTTCATAGTGCTTTTATCCTAAACTTGATGAAATGAAATGAAATATTTATTTTGTTTCTCAACATTGACAATTACTTGTTCTTATTGATGTCAAACAAAACATGACTCTACCACCAGTTCGAAAAAACCATATTAGAGGGAAGTGAGCGACCCGTCACCTGACGCTCGCTACCATAAGAAGACATACTTTAGTGAAAATGACGCTTAAAATATTCATCGGGACAATGAACTCAATGAGCAAACAGACACATTACACATGTTTTGTTATAAATACTAGTAAAATTCTGTTAATGAGAGGATTATACCCAAGGGCTTTTATCATCCAAATAATCGGATAACTTTTGCTTTATAGTTTCTTTGAATTTGTGAATAGGAAGATCTTGGAAATCCTCAGGAACCTTATTATAAAAGCGTATACATTGACCAATAAATGAGTTAGTGACTTTATGAAGCCTGCTATTATGACCTGCCAGCATATTTTTCCTCTTGTGTTAACATTGTGCAGAACTCTTTTTCTTTTGAACGAGGTTATGTTCTTTTTACATACATTAAATTTTCTAAAATATATTGCGAATGGAAAGTAAGAATATTGATTTCCTTAAATTTACTTCTAAGGGTGTCACCCTGGACCGAGTTGATAGATTACGCGATCAGCCCTTTTCTGCAGAATAAATATTGTATCGATGTCGGCTGCACTCCCCCACAACAGAATTCCGAAGTAACTGAAATAGACTTAACAAGCAGTTCTTTCATTTGAAATTTGTCTCATTTTTTTAACAGATATGCGGCAGAGCCAAGCCTTTTCGCTAAACCATCAACATGCTGTCCCCACTGGAGTTTGGCGTCTAAGGTTATGCCCAGAAATACAGTTGAGTTTACAGGAGTCAGTTCCTGGCTCTTAACTACAATGTTTGTGTTTACCTGTTTGACATTTGGCAATGTAAACTTAACACATTTCGTTTTTTTTCATTGAGGAGTAAATTATTAGCTGAGAACCACTGCTCCGTGTTGGAGATGCATTTGTTTACTGCTCGATAGTCAGTTTCTTGTCTTTTGATTTTAAATAAGAAGAAAGTATAGTCAGCGAACAATATGACCTCGCATTGATTCTTAACGACCGATTGCAGATCATTGATATATACTAAAAATAGGAAAATTGCTTAAAATTCATTAAACTATTACCACAAAAATGAGAAAGTAATTGATTTAAAATGGATTTTTCAAAAATCTTACTGAGCATTGGTAGTATAGATATAGGTGTACGGAGCAATGACCGCACATGCAATGCCTACATCATATAACCTACATTTTTGTACACCAATATTGTCAATTTAACAGAATTAAATCAGTGACTAAACAGCACTCTTTGCGTTCAGTTTTTTTATTAACATTTAATTACCTACCGTGCCCAACATTTAAAACTGTTAGAATACACTACAGTTTTTGGTGCTGAAACCCAACCTAACAGAGTCCAGTGATAGCAAAAATAACAGTTTTTGTTATTCAGTTTAATATAAGTGCGTACACACGTATAAAAGTAACAAACATTGTTTGGTACGTGGCAGTGACTACTGTGCTTGTGTAAAAACATATCTTGGATTGCCCGTTCCTGAAGAGTTATCAAGTAAGATCTTTCCTTATTATTTAATCATGGATAAACTGATCCAACGTCAAGCAGACCTTTTAGACAATATTAAACAAGTTGAACGCAATTTCAAAAAAGACTCATCATCCCGTAAAACTCGGGAATATCTAGACGCCCAGTTGGAGACCTTAGACAGGCTGAGTTCAATAATAACGACTTAAAACTGTCTTTGTATAGAGACGAGGATATCGATTACTTTGCCAATAATCAGTATGATCAAGTTCGTACTTTAACGAAGTAAGATATAGGGTGTCAGCATATCAACAGCCGGTTGATCACAGCATTGCAGGACCAAGCCCTAAGGACAACAGTCCCCAGGATATCGACGCCCTTGGTGGCATATCTCACACTTCAGAGCCTTTGACATTCGATCCGCCGCCAGCACTGCCACCGGTTGCCACGTCAGCATCATCTGCTACAGCACCAGCACAGGTGACTCAACTTTTATCATTGCAGTGAACAAACTTCCGAGCTTTGTCGAGATTGATAAGGAGCGTTAACGTAGACAACATTTGTGATAAGTGGGAGCTGGAAGACGAGTTAAAAAATCTCCAGCTACGCTGGAACGACATAAACTCGTTACATCTAAAGATCGACAACCTACTGCAGGGGTCTGACCCACAATATGAAGGTGAGTTTAGTTTTCATGAAAACAGCTACAAGACTACTAAACGAGCTCTTAACCAAAAGTTGGCAGCAACAGCTCAACTCCAGCAGTCGACTCCCAGAGTTGAGATACCAACATTCACTGGCAGGTATACTCAGTGGCCTACGTTTTATGATCTATAAACGGAAAGTATACACAAGAACAACCTACTAACAAAGTGTCAGAGATGCAACATCTCAAAGACAAGCTGAAAGGAGAAGCAGAATGTCTCATACAGCACCTCCACATCGCTGCAGACAATTATCACACTGCCTGGGAGCTTTTGACCCACAGGTACAATATCCACAGCTGCTTTTCACCAAAACGATAGAAACGTTTCTAAACCAACATTCTATTAATAAGCAATCTGCCAGTGAAATAAAACGCATTTATGATACCAGTATGGAGTCGATACATGCTGTACAAAACTTAGGGATCGACAGGTCGACGTGAGATCCCATACTGGTTCACTGGTGGTACCCTCCCTCAATGAGCTCATGTCCTTCCTTGAGGGTAAGTTTACAGCTTTAGAACCTATCCATGGGAGAGAAAGAGGTGTGGCATACAGCCCGATAAAACAGCCCACGCAGTCGAAGGTAATCGCTTCCAAATATAATAATAATTTCCATTTACCTAATCACGGAAAGTTTTCGTTAAAGATAGAGTACCAAACTACAGCCACATGTACATGGCAATGCCCTCTGTGTCATCAAAAACATGTCCTACTTAAAAGCAATAAATTCTTAAAGTTAAACTCTAAACGACAAAATGAATAAATTTATTAATTTAAATATATGCCAAAACTGCCTGTATAAGCATAACGATCAACAATGCCATTCTACCAAACGCTGCAAATATTGCCAAGGTGCACACCATACTATTTTGCATGATGCAAGTATTAGCGTACAACCGACGTCATCATCATATGTACAGTCAGACCAACAGCCGAATCTATTTCAAGGCAACATAATATAATTTATGTTGCTAGTGAAAAGCCGCAAAGCCGCCAACGGATTCCTTTTGAATCTAAAAGCTCTTCTTAACCAAGGATCTCAGATTTCCTTAATTTCTGAAAACGCTGCACAAATGTTAGATTTAACAAGAAAACTTCACAACGCGTCTGTATCTGGGATTGGCTCTAGTAAAAAGCGAAGTAAAGGAATAGTTAATCTCAACTGTGGCTTAATTTACGGTGACTATACTTTTAAAACGCAAGCATTAGTAATAGCTCGCATTGTAAACAACCTACCAAATGAAACATTCGGAAAACAGCCGTGGCCACATCTTCAGAATATTAAACTGGCGGACCCTGACTACAATGTATCTCAGCCAATTGACATTCTCCTGGACGCCAGTGCGTATTCAAATATAATAATGGACGGATTGCTTAAGGGCCCAAAAAGGGCACTCATTGCACAACAAACTAGACTAGGTTGGATTCTGTCTAGGTACGTTAAACATTTTTTTCACAACACAATTTATCCGACATTGCTAGGTACTGGGAATCTGAAGAAATAAATGACGTCACGTCTGAACTCACGCCTGATGAACAGTATTGCGACCAACTATATTAAAGTACCACCAGACGACTTGTGAGCGTTAGATATGAAGTAGCAATACCTATGAAACCGAACTTTGAATGGAACTTAGGGTCATCAAAACACAAAGCGATAGCACAATTTCACCAGTTAGAACGCAAAATGAATAACAATCACGAGTTTTGTATGAGCTATATTAATTTTATGAATGAATATGAAAGTTTAGGTCACATGAAACCTGTCATAGGATATCACGAACCATCATGCTATCTTCCGCATCACGGCGTCATGAAAGCTGACTCCAGTTACTAAACTTAGGACCGTTTTCAATGTTTCGTCAAAGACGTCTTCCGGCTACAGCCTTAACGAATTCATGGAGCGCGGCCCTAACCTACAAAAGGACTTACATAGTCTTGTAGCGTAGTTTCAATAAAACACAAAATTCTCTTCTGTGTTTATTTTTTCGGTAAAATTAACAATATACAAAAATGCCTGTAAATACAAACAGAAAAATATAAACAAAATTGAAATAAAAAATAGTCACACATAATAGAACAGAAATATTAATACAATTAAATTTGATCTGAAAAGAAAAAAATAACAATAAAATAAATTTTAATGAATGAGAATCCTTACCAACAATTTTGGCTACGCACACTCGTGAACGTAAAAAATAAATATAGGTTTCTTAAAAAGAACTTTGATTATCGATAATAAAATATCTTAACTATGTAATTTGGAATAATAAACTCGGAAAATAATAAATAAATAGATTCAAGTTGCTTTGATGGATAATTTTTCGTGACTGACTTGTCAAATCAAAACATTGCCGTTCTCCGACACTACGTAATTCCTAGTTTAAAATTACGTCGGGAACAACAAAAAAAATAAAATTTACTGACAAAAAGAGGTCGAAATAGACAACCGTCACACTACCCCGGGGGCCGGGAAAAAAAAAATCTGAAAGATTTTTTTTAGTAAAATTTCAAATTCAAACCAAATCAAAATAAACCGCATATACATATCGAATTTTAATATTTAATCTGCTAAATGAAAGAACAATCAAAAAAAAAATAATAATTAAAAGCAAAATGAAAATTAATATTAACATCCTATAGAAGAATTTTTCTGAAAAAACATCCTGTATATATGAAAAAAAAAAAAAAATAATAATACTGATATAATGCTTATCAACAAGTTATTTAATAGAAAAAGAAAACAAAACAGACGAGAGAGAGAAAAAAAAAAATCCTAAATAATTATCTTAAATTACATGGTTCATGAATGATAGAATTTTTAACATGTTCCTGGAATATACAATGTTAATATACATCGTTCAACTCCATCAACGTACATTATAATTACAACATACATTCTCTATCATACTAGTCTTATTCCAACTACTGGAAATAAAACGTCATGCAGTTAGAGTTGCTTATGAGGAATCGTATCCTAAATAAGTCAACTCAATAGAGTTGAACGCAACGGCAAAAGGCTTTAATAGTTGCCATCCGCTGAAAATATTAATAGCTTATGGCTTCTTTAACGTGTCGCTAACTCCCGCACGGTGATTACTATAAACAAGTTTCAGTTAAAGACTGAAATAAATATGCCGGAAAGAAAAGAAAATCATAGCCAGTCGTGAAACATTGACTTTTAAATAAAATCCAAGGGTCTTTTGTGAAGTAATTAAAATATTTATGTAATAAACATATGAAAATAATTCTCACAGGAAAGTGATTCAAGTGTATAAATAATACACATAGGTATGGTTTAGTTTAACGAGTTACCTTAATAAACGCTCGTGCAGAAGGCTTAATTTTACAAGTTGCAAACCGCTTGAAAAAAAAAAAAAAAATTGAGAAGAAAAAATTAGAATTGCAAATATTAAATAAATTACACAAAAAGTTAACCTAATACTACGATAATGATAATTAATTATAAGTTTTGACCAACGTCAATGTTAATGGTATAGCCAAACGATAATGAGGTGCATAGAGAAAAAAAAATAAGACAAAAAGAATCGGCTTATGCTCGCCGTGAGATAATGAGCAATAATTATATATGAATTCATATAAAGTAATTGGTAACAACCAATCTAGTCACTCAAAGAAGAAGTTAAACGCGGTAGAGGTTTAATGTCTCTGATATGCCAACGACCTAATGGGTTATTATTCATATCCACTAAATCGTAAATTAATGGTGAAACTTTATTTGAAACTTTACATTTAATAAATTTGGGTGCAAACTTAGCACAAAAATGTTTTTTAGAGGAACTTATTACATGGTTTCGCCTCCAAACAATATCACCGTTATTAAATTCTAAATTCTGATGATGTTTGTTATAATAAGTTGCATTATATTGATGTGCATTAAATAACCGTTTCTTTAAATCTAACTGCTCTGAAGATAAATCTGATGTAATGTCAATGAGGCCTAATCTTGTTCTTATATGAGTTAAATAAGGTGAAATTTTTTGTTTCCTAATAGGATAAGAGTTTATACAAGCTTCAACAAGTTTTAAATTTTTTTTAATGGTATTAATATCTTCTGAAAATTCTTCAGGGCTATTTTGTAAAATTTCTGTTTCAGAATCTACATTAATATTTAATAATAATGATCGTAGTTCGTCTACAGATTGCGTCGAAGAAAAATTTATATTTCTGATTTTTAATTCATAAATTATTTCAGGTTTATTTAATTGTGAAAAATTCATTGCAAAATCAAAAAAAAAAATGTTAAAGTGAAACAAATTTGTTAATAGTCGTTATGCAGAATAGAGCCTTAAAAATATACGTATTTTCAAGTGATGAAAATGAATAGAAAATGTTATTTAAATAGTGAAATTACTGGGTTATAGAATGTTGTGTCTTCAGAAAATTTCTTCAAGGATATTATAACGAAAGAAACTAAAGAAACTTAAATGTCTGAATAATTTAGCAGTATTTTGATATATTATAGTAGATATATTATAGTAGATACATATATAAATATATTATGGTGAATGTTAATGATTGAAAATGGTAACAAATAAAGTTTTATGCCTGACCTCAATAATAATTATAAAAAAATTATTTTTAATGTTGCAATTCTTCTGTTCCTTTTGTTCCTTCTGTTGCAATTTCTCCTCTCTTCTCCATAAACTACGTTTGAATATTCGGGCGCCAGTATGTAGCGTAGTTTCAATAAAACACAAAATTCTCTTCTGTGTTTATTTTTTCGGTAAAATTAACAATATACAAAAATGCCTGTAAATACAAACAGAAAAATATAAACAAAATTGAAATAAAAAATAGTCACACATAATAGAACAGAAATATTAATACAATTAAATTTGATCTGAAAAGAAAAAAATAACAATAAAATAAATTTTAATGAATGAGAATCCTTACCAACAATTTTGGCTACGCACACTCGTGAACGTAAAAAATAAATATAGGTTTCTTAAAAAGAACTTTGATTATCGATAATAAAATATCTTAACTATGTAATTTGGAATAATAAACTCGGAAAATAATAAATAAATAGATTCAAGTTGCTTTGATGGATAATTTTTCGTGACTGACTTGTCAAATCAAAACATTGCCGTTCTCCGACACTACGTAATTCCTAGTTTAAAATTACGTCGGGAACAACAAAAAAAATAAAATTTACTGACAAAAAGAGGTCGAAATAGACAACCGTCACAGTCTTATATTAATCTGGCGGCAACATAGGTATGTTATAACTGCTGATATTGAGAAAATGTTCAGAAATTTTTTTGTAAGAGAATCTGATCAACACCTTCAACAAATCATATGGCGAGCCTCAAACTTAGAAAATTTAAGGGCGTACCAACTCACAACTATTACCTACGGAACCAAAGCGGCCCCTTACCTAGCAATGCGTACTCTGAAACAGTTAGCCATCGATGACGGGCATAAATATCCTCTAGTATCCGAAGCATTAAAGAAATCTTTCTTTATGGATGACGTGCTGGAAGGTAGCAGCTCCCTGGAACAAACAAAAGAGCTACAGCAACAGCTGATTAATGTTTTAAAGGGAGCAGGTATGAACATCCGAAAGTGGTCCAGGAACAACAAGGCAACTTGTCCGCAGATCAGGTAGACATAGCTCTAGATTTCAAATGTTCTGAAACTAGGAAAACGCTGGGATTATGCTGGAACCCTGACTTTTACTTTCCAAAACAAGTTTGACAATGTCCCTGAAAAGCAACTCACGAAACGCGCAACTATTGTCAAATATTTCAAAGATTTTTGATCCTCTTGGCTGGATATCTCCGATTACCATCAAAGCTAAACTCCTTTTTCAAAAAACATGGACTGACACGAAACTCACATGGGATCAAGAAGTATCAGTAGAAATTAAGCAGAACTGGATAGAACAGGATTTTCAACATTCAAATACCTTTGCAATACCTAGGTATTAATTAATATTAAAGGAAGACAACATTCCCCCCGGGAAATGGGCTCTAAGTAAGATCACAGAAGGACGGTTTCGTACGAGTAGTGTCTGTAAAAACAAAAAAACGCTATAATCAAACGATCGATTATAAAACTGGCATATCTTCCCACTAAGGATGAACCGAGCTCGGATAAAACTTCTCCACCCAATTATAACAACGGAACTCCTATAACTGTAAATAATACCACACAACAAAATATTCAAAGGGATCGCAGACAGCGTAAACCTAGAAGCTTCCTGAATTTTATGATAACAATCATTTTATTTATGTTTTGCATACCATCATCACATTGCAAATACAATATTTCAACATTTAACAACCAAAGCTTATATTTCGAAAAACTATATAACATGGATCTTATTCGTGATGAATGGAAGTTGTTGGTATATTACATCATGACTACTTACTGGACAGGACTACGTCATATACAAAAATACGTCACACACTTACAAGATAACATGTATACGTCAGAGCTGTCGTTACAATACAAAAGTATTTAATTCCAATTAGAGCATGAATTATATGAGATCGAGCATTACAACAACATACTTATGACTCATAATGGCAAAACAAGACAAAAAAGAGGTCTAGTTAACGGCGTTGGTTACTTGGCTGATACATTGTTTGGTGTGCTTGATGATAGATTTGTACAACAATACGAATAGGACATTGAAAAAATATCTTTAAACGAAAACCACATACAGCGATTACTAAAAAGGCAGACTAGCGTTATCGAGGCTCAGAATAATATATTGAACAGGAATGAAGACATTATGAACAAACAGTTCTCCTTAATTCGTGACCTTCTTCACAACATGTCCCGGACTGTAAACCAGGTCCAAATGGCAACTAACGAAGGTCTGTATTTTCTATCATCGTCTGTTAGCGCCTATATTTTTATTTCTATCCTAAAAATCATACAAGATGACCTAATTGATACAATAACAGACATATGGCAAAGACACATGGATCCACACTTATTACCACCGGAGCAATTAGAGGAACAGGTAAATGTGATATCCAGACATTTACCGAACGATTTCTTATTACCTGCTCATAAAAATGACATTAAAGAATTATATAAACTCATGAAAGTCAATGCAAAGATAAGCAATAAATTTCCGATTATTGAGGTGAGATTGCCTTTAGTTTACAAAGAATCTTTCGAAGTAGACAAAATGATTAGCTTACCACGTAATGGCTACATCGCAGAGTTTATAACTCCATATCTAGCATTTAATCTACGGAAGGATTTGTTTCTTCTTTTAGAAGAAGATGAATTGCGCTCCTGTTTACATCTGTCGTCTGAAAAAATTATATGTTCGTACGACAAGCCCATCCGCGAGGCACAAATAATTTCCAATTTATGCGGCATTAGTATTTTAAGCAATAAAAGTGTTTGTAATTATAAACCATACCAGTGCGAAGAGCAATCATTGCTCTTCGCAATGATTGCTCTCCATCCATCCATTATGGATCGAGTTACATAACGATAGTATATGGTTATTCTCTTGCTGCGATAAATGCCCACTACGCATATTTTGCCCAGATGGATTAGGAATGACTACAGTAACCGGAAACGGACGTATTACTATAGGTTAAGGATGCGTCGTTAGGGGCAAGACATTTTAATTTTTTGGGCATAATGACTTTGTCAGTTATGTAAATATTAACAGCGATATTCCAAAAGCAGCGGAATCCTCTATACTTAACAGCATAGTTAACTTGACCTCACCTAAGGCTTTCACCCCAGAAGATCACGACTACCTGTGGAATGATACGGAGAGGAGTATCCATGATCTCAAACTAGAGACAGCCGCGCAGCTCAGTGTACATGATATTCACCAGTACTCTGTGCTTTGCGGTATTTTGATCATACTGATTATTTTGACATGTGTATACCTCGTCCTACGGATTCGAAAGAGAAGATTGAATTGGCGTGTAGCAGCAGCAGCAGGGAGCGTCGTATACACGGCGGCGGCGCCGGGGCTGCGGGCGGGCCAGGAGGCCGGGCCTACACCCGCGCCCCGCGTACCCAGTGTCAGTGATGTGAAAGATGAGTGTGTCAAAAGTGCAAACAAAAAATTGTTTACACCGCGAACAACCACCCCGAGGTCGGTTAAACTTAATATTCCTACCTTGAGTGACAGTGAATAAACTGTAGGCATAAGCATAAACACTGAACTTTTATATTTAACGTATATATTTTAATTAGAATTTTCTTTTGATTTACATTGTTGTCTAACTTTACAAAATGTTTATATTATTATTACTTTTTTTAATTTTGTCCTTTTACAATTTGATATTTTTTATAATATCTTGTTTTTATTCTTGCAATAATTTTTTTTTCCACTTCTAACATTAATTTTATCGAGCAATCTTTGTTATTTTTTTGAGTGGGCAGGATGTACGGAGCAATGACCGCACATCCAATACCTACATCAATAACCTAAATTTTTGTACACCAATATTGTCAATTTAACAGAATTAAATCAGTGACTAAACAGCACTCTTTGCGTTCAGTTATTTTATTAACATTTAATTACCTACCGTGCCCAACATTTAAAACTGTTAGAATACACTACAATAGGTCTAAAATTATTAGGGTCAGACATACTACCTTCATTGGAATGACCTAACTCAATTTCATTAAATCAGGAAATACACTATTATCAACACAGTCATTAAATATACTGGCTAAGTACGGGGCTATACCATCAATGACAGATTCAATAATTTTAACAGAAATTCCATCTAAATCGGCAGTATTTTTTACTTTAATGCTTTTAAATGCATTTAAAACTTGTGGAACAGTAACATGTTTAAAGATGAAATCAATATCGTACGAATTTACATTATCCATTAGCAGTAACTGTGGAAGAGAACATGAACTAATACTCGAAGTAGTTGACACAGGGATGACAGTAAAAAAATGTTCAAATGCTTCAGCAACTTCTCTGTCAGTTGACAACAATTTATCATTAATTTTTAGATTATATTTGTTTCCTGATTAATTATATTCCATGCAGTTTTTGAAATGTTAGTACTATATTTAATTTGATTATAAATGTAATTAGATTTCGCTACACTGCATACTCTTTTAAAGCATTTAGAATATTCATAAAATGTATTTTTTATGATATAAGTTCTTTCACTGTACAATTCATATAATCTATTTTTACTTCTGCATATTCCTACTGTTGCCCAGTCACTAAACCTAAATAAATTTTTATTTACACAACTTTTTATTTTTGTTTGTAAAAACAGAGTCATATTCATTTTTAATTATATTATGAATAGTGTTATATTGAGTAATAGGATCTCCACAGTAATCTAATTTAAATGTTTTTTCAAATACATTTTTCCTAAATGTTTCAAGCCGTCTCTCATTCATGGGTAAAAAGGTAATTTCTCTTTTTAGAGTCTTTTTTAGCTCAATTTCAAAAGTGGCCAACTGCCCATATGATCTGATTGTAGTTTATTAATTACTGACTTTGTATATGGCACTAAATTTGTAAAAATGTTATCAAGGCATGTGGCTGAAGTCGCTGTGATTCGCGTAGTCTCTAAAAATAGATTATTTTGGTTGTTACAATTAAAAAGATCCAAAAATCGTTTACAGTGTGATGTCTCTACTACTAAATCAATATTAAAATCGCCACAAATAATTATTTCTTTGTTTTTGTTATTTACTCTATGTAATACCTCATCCTTATTGCTCTCAAACACTTCAAACGGTGAGGATGGGGGTCTGTACACACTTATTACAACAATACTCCCTATCTCAATACAGGCTATTTCAACAGATCGCTCAACAGACAGACTTACAATATTGGAGCGTTCTTTAAATGCAAGGCTCTTATGAGTGATGATCATTAAGCCACCACAAGTTGTTTGTTCTCTGCTGGATGAACTAGCAATTACATGATTTTTATATGAAGTATTAATTTGACACTGTCTTAACCAGTGTTCTTTAATACATAGTGCATGAATATTTTCACAGTCTATAAAAAGCTCAATCTGTAATTCCTCACCATCAATGCCCCGCATATTTTGATGGACTATGTTCATAAAATTATCTTTTTCATTTTTATTACTTAAATTACTACTTAGAATACTGGTGCTAGATGTATTATCTGTTGTCACTAACTTATGTTTAAATTATTCTTAATACTATGTTTTGGAATATTGTATTCCAGTCGGTCAAAAGTATAAAGTGACTGCTCAATAGAAGCAGCGGTTGTAGTCAACGAATATAAATGTATATATGTATATATATATATATGTATAAAATATATGATAGCGAGTATGCTATCTGTCGCAGGTCATAGTTGTACAAACTGTACCTATCATTGGTCATATAAGGCTTAGACATAAATTTATTTGATCAATAAATTGAAATTTTTCGCTATGACGACATGTCATATTTTGTGTATCTATATTTTAGTCGATTATTTTCTGACGGGTTCTGGGTAAATGGAAATGCAAACAAAATAATTTTGCTAAGATTCTGCTTGCAATTCAATCTAGCAAAACAAGCTGTCATGGTTTTCTTACTTAGTTGCTTACATCTACCTACTAATATAATTAATATTGCATTAGGGTTAAATGTACAAGATGTAATTTTATAAACTATGTCATAATAGGAAGCACCGGGGTAACAATAATTAGTTATTTGCCCCCCAAAACACCGAGTAAGTTGCAATCCCATGTTCTTACCAAGTTCATCGCTATACTTAATTCACTTTTATTTGACTTATTAATTAAGCTACTACCTGATTTAGATACTATATGATCAGTGACATATGGCTTCTCAGCTTGGCTGGATATTGATATTAGCCGTATATACTAGTATTTGAAATGCAAAATACAAAATACCTATTTCCATTTTGTTTGTTTTATTTGAAATACCTTTTAGGACATATCTTGTATTTGCAAAATGCAATGTATATTTGATAAGATTTGTCAACATAATTAAATTAATGTGCAAAATTCCACTATACTAATAGAAATGGCTTTCGACAATAGAATAGAAAAGTGAATAGAATGCCAGACTAAATGCCTGCCCAGCTCTGCTCGGATAGAAAAGCCTTTTTTCGTGGTCGCATGTCTATGAGATCTCATAGAAGAAAGATGAGTGACAGTGTCTTCGTACAAATTATTATAGTAAAATGTGTTAATTAAAGTATAAATAATATAACAAAAATGAACCCTCCAGAAAAAATCACTACAATACTTTATAAATAGTGTGGGTTTTGTAAGTAGTGTAAACATTCAATTCATAACTAGTGAAAAGAACTGGCAAGAAACTTCACGGGAGTAATTTTTTCCTAAATAAATTCACAGTGGCTCTTATGTCTTTAAAAACCAAATTCTTACCTGCATATAATGGCTCGTCAAGACTCTGTCCCGAAAAACTATCTATATGAGAAACCTACGGGAATGGTACTGTTACGGCGCGGGTCGGAGAAGTGTTTTTAAAAAAAAAATATTTTAATGACACTAGAATAAAGTTTATTTATAAGAATAAAAAGATATTGAAAATTCACAAAGAAATAGAAATTGAAATTGACTTTAGATATCAACCCGTGTAGTTACTTCGAGATATGAACCGAGACTGAAAAATATATTAATTAAATCTAAAACGACAAAACTGAAATATGATCATTTTGTTTACTGTAAGAGATGCATCGTGGGAATGCAACTCAGCAGTTTAATATACATTATCATAGTGTGAGCATATGTAACACCCCCCACCTTAAGACTGAACATCACCCTTAAACTGTGATGTGAAGTTAGAACAAGGGTTGTTATCTATAACAAAAATATGACATTATAATTTTAAACCAGTTAAGATACACAATATTTTAAAATTCTAAAGACTAAATTTAAACAATATAGAAGTACACGTTACGAAAAAGTAATAAAAGAATTGAATTAAACAAAGTACAATTTAATTGTTATTAAACTTAAGTTTCCTGAAATTTACTAAATCTAGTCTCAATTTAAAGATAAGCTCTACGTAGAGAAATAATGTGCTTATTATAATAAACTAAAATAGGACTATATGATAAACTAAATTTACATTTCTAAGTTTAGCGACATAGCATAGTGTTATACAAAATGTCGGGTAGCTTGAGAAACCACATAAAATATTTAGAAAACAAAAACATATTTGTTACTTATTTAAGGTTTTAAAACAAACTCAACGACTTAGTAAAGTGAAGATAAAGACATTTTAAAAGTAACATATAATAAGAGTAAGTACAACATTGTAAACATCAAGTAGTAGTGTATTAACATTCACTACTATAGAAAGTTACGAAACACTTAAACATAGGATTCATAAAGACATAGGCCAGGAAATATAGTAGCTTACTAAGTATACTTAATTATTTATCAAAGCAATTACTAATAAGTACAATACCTAATTATAAACATACAATATTAATTATAAGATTAAGTTATAATATTACGTTTCGACATTACAGGCAAAGATCTAACAGAAAGTTCGTCATCCTTTGAATTAATGATTTCTTGTAAACTATGCATTTTATTTGTAACTTTCTTATCTTTTGAATTATGACATTGGTTGTAAATTTGTATACAATATGAGTTAGGATTCTTTTTACAAAAATATCTTCGACTTTTAAACAAAATGTATAATAAGAAAAGAATACCTAAAACATAGGAAATCGACAAATAATGTGTAGAGTATTTTTGAAAGTGTGAAGGACTTTCAACATTGTTTAATTCATTTTCAAGCTGTGACAAATGGACACTAGCGTGAAGCAAAGAGTCTAAATTATTTAGAGCAGATAATTTTACGAAAGGTAATTTAGATAAGGTTTTATTAATTTTTGACTTTTCACAACAATCGTCAAGAACAATATTAAAATTAGAAATTTTATTCGTAGTGATATTAAGACTTATGCTATCTTTAGGAATCAGTTGTAAAGTTTTATAAAAAGCTTTGCAAGACTTAGGCAGGTGTAATATTCCTGTACCGAAAAGAATTTCATCATAGGGTTTGACATCATTTTCACATGTTATATGACATTTGCCAGGATTTGATTGGACAAAAATCCATCTACCGTTACTAATTTTATGGAATACATCGATAGAGCCATACAACAATTTTATTTCACATAGACTTGGCAATTTATTTATAACTTCAGTAAGTAAAATAGTTTCACACACTGGGTTTGTAATTGTAGAAAGAACATTGTCTAGTTCACACAGATAACACTTGTTACTTATCACTTTACACTTGTCAACACTTTCTAACAACGAGTAAAACATTCTATCATCCGTTAATGCTACATAAGGTTTATTCGGAGACACAAGTGCATACGTATCGGGTTTCAATATGTCGTATGGTACTGGGAATGGTATAACGTGATAAAGATTATAAACTTGAGGAATAACAAGAGGTATTTGAATTATAAGTATTACTTTATTGTCATGGAAGTAGCAATGTAATTTCGAAACATCGATAAGCTCGTGTATACTTTGTAAAGATAAAGAAGTAGGTAATTCATAGTGTTGGGATAAATAATTCATGTGTTTATCCAATTCGTTATATAGCTGATGCGGACTTAGTACAGTTGGATGCAAAATGTTCATTTTACTAAATAAAATAATATTATTTACGTCATCGATATCGAAAGAGAGTGTTATAATGATACTTTCTAAAGAGTTCATCAAAGAATTGAGTTTAATTTGAATTTGAAGTTTATCATTAGAATTACTAAGATTTTCGAAGGCTTTTTGTATAATATCTAGATTTTCTATTAACTTATTTTGATTTTCACTAACTCTAGACATAGTGTCATTGAATTTGGACAAAGTGGACTTTATGATATGAATATTGTCCTTCATGAGATAAATTAAGCGTTTTTCGTCTGACTGTACTTGGTTGATTGCATCTGAGTATTTTATTGCGTCATCATTGTCTAGAGTTCCAAAGAAAGTTTTTAGAATTGAGCCACCAGCGTCGAACCAACCACGCTTAACACGACTAGGTTTTTCTGACTGTATAAGATACGAAATGGATGAAAACTTCTTAATATTATTATTATGTTGGCTTTGCAAAGAATGGTAAGAATTAAGGCAGTCAACTTGAACTCTAGAGGATTGAAAAGATTTACAGAGAGATAACAGTTTTTCTAAGAAATATCCTATATCGTTAATATGAGGTTGCACATGACTTATGTCTAAATAAGTAATAACATTCCAATTATTATTTGTAAATTTTATATCTAAAGTTTTATCAAAGTATAAGCCTGGACTTCCGTGTATATTAGTCACGAACTGGCACTGATAACAAGGTATGGTAAACGTTAACCTGGAAAGAAATAAAAGTTTACTGTGGTGGTGCTGGCTTTATTTCATCGTAGTGATGACGTACATACTTACGATTTATTAATAATGTTACAGTATGATTGCCGTTGATTTTAATTATTTTAAATGGACCTTTCCAGACGGGCGACAGGGCTTTGTTTTGTTTGTGATGGCAGCGTAAATAAACATAGTCGCCTGTATTATAAGTTATCGGTTTTGTGTGAGTGTCGTAGTAACGTTTTGATTTCTCTTTCGAAGATTGTATGTTATCTAAAGCTGTACGTCTACTATAGTATAACCGGTGATTTAATGCTCTAATATAATCTGTGTATGTATCATTTTCTAAGGAATCTATGCTTTTAGGAATATAGGGTTTAAAACCGAATAAAAGTTCAAGTGGCGAGAAGTCTGTAGTTGTATGAACGTTAGTATTGTAGGCTAACATAGCTGTAGGTATGTATAAGTCCCAGGTCAGTTGGTTATCACTTATGTAAGATCGCAAATATTCTTTTAAAGTAGAGTGGCTTCTTTCTAATGCGCCACAAGTTTGGGGATGATACGGGGAAGCTAAGATATGTTTGATGCCAAAAAGTTTTCCTAATTGTTTAAAAATTTCGGAACAAAAGTTAGTGCCTTGGTCGGTTACGATTAATTTAGGAATACCTACATGAGAGATAAAAAGAACAAAACATTTAGCGGTTTCTTCGGCTGAGCAAGTTAACATAGGATAGGCCTGAGAATATTTTGTAAGGTCATCTTGTAAGGTCAAGATGAATTTGTATTTATTACTTTGCGTTTCAGGTAAAGGACCGACAATATCTAAATAAACTTTTTCGAAAGGACGGGTTGCTGAGGACGTGATTATTATAGGTGCTCGATTTGTACCTCTTAAAGGTTTATTAATTTGACAAGATCGGCAGTTTCTAACGTAGGATTCTATGTCGTGGTACATGTTTTTCCACCAATATATACTTTTTAGTTTTTCTAACATTCTATTAATTCCTGGATGACCCGCAGAAGGTGAGTCATGGTGTTCTTTAAGGATTCTAGGTATTTCGTTAGGAGTTGGATATATGATATTATTTTTATAAATATGAATTTTGACACCTGTGCCGTGAAAGAGAAACATTAACATATTATAAATTTTAGTGTAAGAGATTTTGTTAAATGGGTCTTTAAAATCAGAGATGGCGAATTCTTTTTCTTCCAAATACCACGTCGTAATCATATCTCTATAATCGCGTAATAAATTAAAAATAGCTTTATAATTAGTTTCGTCGTAAAAATGAACTTTTGTAAATAAATGTGTAAAAACATGTTTTTCGTTAGATGTAGATAAGTATGTATATAATTCGCGTTCGCAATCGTGTATATTTTCCTGTGAAATTTCCAAAATATCTTTACAATAAGGAATCGACTCGTCGAGGTTAATTGAAGTAGGATAGCAAATCATTTTAATCTTTGTTTTTAAGAGTGACTCGTTGTGTTCCTGAATAATAGTATCGTAACGAATTTGAGGTTGTTTGCAGATTTCTAAGAATTTTTCGTATGATTCAGAGGAATTATTATTAGAGGCGGACGAGCTCGGAGGATTGTTTGTTAAAGAACTTGGAGACGAGTTAGGTAAGTGAGACGGGCTTTGGGAAGGATTATTTTGGTCAAGAGCTAGGATAGGATTTCTGGATAAAGAATCAGCGTTGCAATTTAGTTTACCTTTTTTATAAACAATTTGATAATCGAATTCTTCTAGCTTTAACCGCCAGCGGATTAATTTTGAGCTGGGGTCTTTACAATTAAAAAGCCATTGGAGGGGTTTGTGATCCGTAACTATCGAGAATTGATGGCCGTATAAATAAGGACGAAAGACTTTAGTGCCGAAAATAATAGCTAAGCATTCTTTTTCAGTGGTAGAATAATTACATTCGGATTTGTTTAGAGTTCGGGAAGCAAATGCTATAGGAAGGTCGTTACCGATTTCGCCTTGGGATAGGATTGCTGAAACGGCGAAGTTCGAGGCGTCGGTGGTAAGGATAAAAGGTTTTGAAAAATCGGGATATTGTAGAATAGGAGCAGTGGTTATTTTTTCTTTTAGTAAATTAAATGCATTCTGTTGTTCATTTTGCCAATTAAACTTTACATCTTTTTTTAAAAGGCTTGTTAAGGGTTTTGTAATATGGGAAAAATTATCAATAAAGCGACGATAATAGCCTACAAGGCCTAAAAAGGATTTGATGTCCTTAGGACACTTTGGAGTTGGAAAGTTTTGTACACATTCGACCTTTTTAGGATCGGGTTTCACGCCCTTATCAGAAATAATATGACCTAAGTATTGAACTTCTCTACGTAAAAATTCACTTTTATCGGGTTGTAATTTTAGATTATGGGATCTGAGTCTTTCGAATATTTTTTCTAATTTTTGCAAATGATCGTCGAGGTTATGGCCAAAGCAGCAGATATCGTCAAGGTAGGTATAGCAGTCGATACCTTGGAGACCTGTCAAAACTACGTTCATGAGACGTTGAAACGTCGATGGGGCGTTTTTAAGCCCAAAAGGCATTCTGGTCCATTCATAGTGACCTGATGAGGAACCAGCGCCGGAAACACTGAAAGCGGTCTTCTCACGGTCTTCTGGTCTCATTTCAATTTGATGGAAAGAAGATACAAGGTCAAGGGTGGTAAAATACTTACTGTGGCCTAACTGGTCAAGGATATCAGTAATGTTTGGAATAGGATATGCATCGCCAATAGTGATTTCATTTAACTTTCGGTAATCGATAACTATGCGCCATTTCTTTTTACCGGAGGCGTCTTGTTTTTTGGGGACAACCCATATTGGCGCTGACCAAGGAGACATGGAAGGGCGGATAAGTTTTTGTTCGAGTAAACCTTTAATTTGCTTAGAAACTTCCTCTTTGTGATTTAGGTGATCACATCTGAGGGCCTTTTGGACGTTATCGACTGTCCTTTGGCTTTTATAATTTGAGTTATGTGAAATATTAGTGTTAAGAACGTCATGAGAAGTAGAATTAATAGACTCAGTTTCTAGGATTTGAGAAACTGGTTGCAAATCGAATTTTAAATTTTTCAAAATACATTCGTTTTCAGAAATATTGAGGACTGATAATTTAATTTTATCATTTGGGTTTACTCGTACAAGACAGCGGGAAAAATAAAGCTTAGGATATTCAGGTAATTGATTACTTAAGATAAGTCCCTCTTTTATTTCAGGGTTAGTAACGTCGCACTCGATAAACATTTCACTCCTAGGTGGAATAGTAAAAATCTGATTTTGAAATGTTTTTAAAATAAAATATGTTTTTGGATTTTCATTAATTTCTAACCTAGATGAAGAAAAGATAATACGAGCTTTGTACTCTTTTAAGAAGTTCGAGCCTATAATGCCATCATAATTTAAATTTACGTTTTCAACGACATGGAAATAAAATGGTAAGTTTACTTTTTTATTAAGACGTATAGATAGCAAGAATTTACCTAATGATTCAGAGTAGGTGTTTACGTCGTTAATACCTTTAAACTTAATTTTTTCGTTTTCGAGATCGGGTTTAAGAGATAAACTAGAATTTTTTATAAGACAAATAGAACTTCCCGTATCTACTAGTAATCGAAGATTTTTGGAAGAATGAGATGATTCGACTTCTATATAAGGCAATTGAGTAGGTTTTCCTTGAGAGATGTCATATATTTCACCGATTGGATTTTCAATTTCGATGAAACTATCGATTACACATTTTTCGCTAATGGTCTCAGGTGACTTATGTTCAATACGACACGGTGGTTTACTTGTTGAGACATCATCACATTTTGGAATAGAACTAGAACTAGGCTTATTTTGTAAATTGTCGTTAGATATAGTATTTTCAGAATTAGTAAAACGATTAAGTAGGTTACACAAATTAGAATTATTTAAAGAACTTGAACAACGATATTGTAAATTACTTAAACACGAATTAGTAGATTTATACGAACTAGAATTTTCATAAGAATTGGAATTACGATTTTGTAAATTATTAGAATTAGAATAACGATTTGGTAAATTGTTGGAACATGAAATAGTAGAGTCGTATGAATTAGGATTTGAATGACGATTTGGTAGATTTTTATAACACGACATAGTAGATTTAGTATTTTGTAAATTATAAGAGTTAGGACTTACAGCTGGTACATTTTTATAACACGACATAGTAGATTTAGTATTTTGTAAATTATAAGAGTTAGGATTTACAACTGGTACATTTTTATAACACGACATAGTAGATTTAGTATTTTGTAAATTATAAGAGTTAGGATTTACAACTGGTACATTTTTATAACACGACATAGTAGATTTAGTATTTTGTAAATTATAAGAGTTAGAACTAGTACACGATTTAGTAAATGATTTAGTACAAGTATTAGTATTAAACCCTTGCATATTTGTGGGTTTAAAATTTGTATACGACTTAGAATTAGAGGGAGTGCCTATATTTCCTGATAGGTTTTGCCGGCACTGATGCGAAAACCTATTGTTTAGTTTAAATCTTGTTCATTTTCTTGAAAATTTTCATGTTCTTCTCCAGAAGAAACATGCCTTACGCTTTCTCGGGCATTATTATTTTGTTTAGCCCTGTTTTCATTATTATACAAACGTTTTCTACAATTAGATATATGATGACCCACGTTCTTACAATAACTACAAACTAAAGAATTAGAATTTGATCCTCCTTGTCGGGCATCAAAGTTACTGTTTCTATACTGATTTGGAAAATTTGAATTTCGCGATTGATTATAATTGTTAAAATTACGTTGACGAGAAAAGTTATTAGAATAGCGTTGTGATTGCGAATAATTGGGGTTGCGATTTTGTGAAATATTTTTATTATTATTATCATAAGATGTTTTAGAATAGGATGAATTACTATTTAGCATAATCTGTATCTTTTCCTCCTCTACAGCCATGTTGATAGCTGTGTTGAGCGTTTTCGGATCTCGACATCTGACTGCGGTGCTAATCTTTGGATTTAACCCGATTGTAAATGTGTGTAAAGCTAGATCTTCAGTCATGGCAATACGGCCTGGTAGATCCTTTTTATATGATTCTGAGTTATGAATTTCGGTTTGTAACGAAGTCAAACATGTTTCAACCCTTAGGGCAAATGCTGAGACTGATTCGCCGGACTGTTGCTTGCATGACTGCAGATCTATGAATAAGTGGTTATAATGTTTTCTCTCACCGAAAGATAGTTTAAGAAAGTTTTTGAGCTCATCGAAGTTTTCGAATACTTTATTAGAACAAGCTATTTGAGCTTTTCCTTCAAGTTTTGCGATTATAAATTTAAATAAGAGATCTTTTTGGGACTTAGTAGCCAAATCAAGAGCATTTTTGCAATTTGTTAAAAATGCTGGCAATGTGTCACGTTCACCCCTATAAATATTTATGAAATTGCAAAGAATTTGTATTGGATATTCGTTTTCACTAGTTTTCAAGGAAGTAGACTCAGTTTTCGACATATTGAAAAAAGTAAAGTTTAGGAAAGTTCAAATATAAATTAGAGAATTAAATTAGACACAAAAAATAGCAAAATAAATGATAGAATGGCTTACAGTAAAATCACGATCATATTCTGCACTTTCTGTAAACTTGTAATTCCTGGTTGGCTCGCGACGACCAACGTTGCTGCTGTGCTGCCCACAGCACGGTGACGACGGATGCGGTGACGTAGGAGGAGTCGGCTTGACCCCACAGGAACGGCGGCAATGATAGAGACGAAGATCTGGGAGGAGCCAGTCAGACTCTACAGGATCGGCAACGACGAAGGAGACGGAGATTTGGGAGGAGTCTATCGGACTCCACAGGAACGGTGACGACGAGACGGGTTCTGGGTTTTCTTGAGAGTTTGTCGAGGTACAACTAATACCCCGGAGACTCGGTTGTAGATTTTTACACTTTGTTCTTAGATGTCACTTGCACTTCACCCGCGGTTCGCTTTAAAGAAATGTTACCAATTTCGCAACGAACAATGGTAACATCCCACTTCTGACACCACTGTTACGGCGCGGGTCGGAGAAGTGTTTTTAAAAAAAAAATATTTTAATGACACTAGAATAAAGTTTATTTATAAGAATAAAAAGATATTGAAAATTCACAAAGAAATAGAAATTGAAATTGACTTTAGATATCAACCCGTGTAGTTACTTCGAGATATGAACCGAGACTGAAAAATATATTAATTAAATCTAAAACGACAAAACTGAAATATGATCATTTTGTTTACTGTAAGAGATGCATCGTGGGAATGCAACTCAGCAGTTTAATATACATTATCATAGTGTGAGCATATGTAACAGTACCCATTTACGGATATAACACGGAGACAGCCATCAACCTCTTCAACCATAATAGAGGGAATAATTATGCGTCTATAAAAATTCACGAAAATTACAAACATAACTTGGAATTTGATTCTTTAATAACAATTTAGCTTAATTAAATTGAAGTTTGACTTCGCAATGCACCACAAACTTTATTTCGGCAACTAATGGTATTCTGGATAAATTCGCACATGGCTCAATAAAGCGCTCCCAAAGATCGATTAGATGAAACGCTATGAGTCACAAGACGGTAAGCAGGACATGGCTTAAAACTTGGAGAAACAAGTTGGTTACTAAAGCAACTAGCTATGAAAATATTATTGTACTATATTATTCCAAACAATTAACAGTTTTAAAAATCCTGAAATCTGTTCTTAGCCAATTAAGCTAACGAACATTAACGATTATCTCGTGCTAAATTCATTTGAATATGATAGGCCCAAAACCTTTTGAACACCTCCTTTGAAACATGACCAAGCAAATTTCATTTTGTTAGCAAAATGCATTAATAATTCTTGGAACCAAAAATAGCGATCATTTTGTAAGTCAATGATTTTGGCAAAAAATTGACTTAAATAATAGGATAAAGTTAAAAAGGTGTCCAATTTGCTATTGAAAAGGCAACATCGCCACTTATCGGATAATTATTTATTACATCAATTCACGATTATCGAATAGTAATCCATAAGATAAGTTATTCCAAGATTGTTTAATAAAATAGTTCTTACATTAATCTATGAATGTTTTGTTGGGATAAAGTTATACCCAGTATAGGTATTCCGGGAGTTTGCTGAAATCCGGCCACTATAAGATTTTATATTGTTTTTAGATATACTTTTGGATTTTTTTCTATCGTGGAAAGTGAAAGTAAACATTTTTCTAAAGCATACGTATTGTAGAGTAAATTCTTAAATATCTAATGTATTTATATTATAACTAAAGCTTTGTAACAACGATACGCTACGGTTGAAGTGAGCGCAATTATTTCACAATGTTCTCGATAGCCTGTTAGTAAATTATTTAGTTTTTTACCACACTTCCTTCAGCCATCCTTTGTTGCCAGCTGCCAGCCAAACATTTTTGCAAAGTTCCGACCCTATTGCATTTCGGCTCAATGTCGCTGCGCAAAATACAATACGAGGGTGAAATTGAAAGTTTTTAGAAAATCAAAAACTGATTAAACTAGCTAGTTGTTAGTTTTATTATATCTTTTTAAAATAGTGTTCATTCACGTCCATACATCGCTGCATCCGATGGAACCACTGAGAAAAGCACTTTGCCCACTCGTTCTTGGGGGTCTCTTCGGCCTTTTGAAACGCAGCCACAGCTTTCGCGGCATTCATAAAACGTTTTCCTTGAAGTTTTTCTTTTATTTTCGGGAATAAATAAAAATCGCAAGGTGCGAGATCGGGGGTAACCTATCATACTTTCGAAACTTTCTTGCTCGAATTTCAATTGTTCGAAAACGGTAATACGACATTTCAATTGCCAGAGTGATTATTTTATATAAATATTTTTCTCATTAACTTATTTTACATATGTTTCACATACTAGAAAAATGGCTGACCGATTATCAGAATAGCTTTTTGGCGTTTGACAGATGGGTTACTTACCATAATTTAAATTACTAGAATTACTTTATCGACATAATACTCGATATGCCCATCAAAAACCTAGCTTTGATGAATTTTGAAAAGGCAGGCGAGAGAACTGGTGATCAAGGTTCGTAATTACTTTGAAGCAGAGTATCAAAATGGTGGCCCGCTATTACCACTGTCGCAAGTGCGAGAGCGTGTTGCGGCTGCATTAGGAATTAGTGGACCTACTGTTTCAAAAATTACTACTGAAGCTTACGGTACAAGCGGCATGCCAGAAAATAAGCTTCGTACGCCGAAAAAAAAGCGCCCACCACGTCGTTTGACATCGGTTGACAACTTCAATGCTGATGCTATTAGCCGTCATAGATATGACTATTACTTGCGCAAAGAAATTCCAACACCTAAACAACTTGTTGTTTCTTTACGTGAATGTGGTTTATTCCATGGCCAAAAATCGTCATTAAGCTTAGTTTTGAAAGAAATTGGATTTTCTTATAAAAAATCGGACAAACGTAAAATATTGATGGAGCGTCACGACGATGCTATGGCTCGCTGCGAATTTTTGAGCGTAGCCAAAAAGATATCAGATTGGTCAAATGTTATTTTCACTGACGAGACTTGGTTAAATGCAAACCACACAGTATCTAAGAACTGGACTGACGACACCGCCGCTTCCACTAGTTCAGTGCCAATGGGAAAAGGTGAACGCCTCATCATATGCCATGCAGGGTCTACGAAAGGATTCGTGTCAGATGCTTTACTGGCCTTTAAATCAGAGGACAAGAAAACAGTGGACTACCACGAATAAATGACCGCGGAGATTTACGAAGGATGGTTTAAAGAAATAGTGCAATCCCTGGAAGAACTGTCCATAATTATTATGGACAAAGCTACATATCACTCCAGACAAATTGATAAAATGCCGACGCAGGCCAGTAAAAAATAAGAAATAGTTGACTGGCTCCAACGTCATGGCGAAAATGTGGATAGTACTTTATTAAAAGTACAATTAGTGAATATTTTAAAATCGAAAAAAAGCCGCCCCAAAAGTTATGTTATCGACGAAATAGCTGCCGAATGTGGTCATTGGGTTCTTCGACTTCCACCGTATCATTGCAAGTACAATGCTATATATATAGAACTAATATGGGCACAAATAAAAGGACACGCCGCTCGAAACAATACCCATCCCCCTTTTACGGCAAACAAGATGTAAGATTTATTAAAAAATGCATGTGCGGAAGTAACTGCCGAAAACTGGGAAAAAATTGTGAGAAGAACCCAAAACATTATAGCGTCGGATTGGGAAATTCATGTGGCATTCGATAATATACAAGTACAGGAACTTATAATAAATGTTGGGGAGAGCTTATCGAGTGACAGTGACGATTCATCAGATTTTGATTAAAATAAATAAATAAATATTACCTGTCGTTATAATTATTTCGTTTCATTGTCGAGTACCTACTTATACCTACTTATTTTACAACAGCTTCGAAAATTTTAGAAAAGTTGGCATAATCAATCAAGAATTAATACGTGTAACATCTTGTGATGAAATATAATATTAGTTAATATATTTGTACAAAAGTATCCTGCAGTAGTTTAGTTTCTTACATTTTATAAAAAAATATCAGGTCTGTTATCGTGTTACGTTTATCGATATAGCTCCATCCTTATCAGTTTCTCCGACTCTGGTATTATATAGCCTTGTACGTGTGTAAACGTCATATTTTTATAAAATAATGCATACATAATGTAAAAAAAAAACACTAGCATCGAGAAAATAAAGAAATGGAAATAGTATAATAATATTATGAAAACCAAAACGTATGGCAATAGCTGCTTCGGCTAAACATTCAGTTGAACCTTAAAACATATGTAAATTAAAAAAAATTACATTTGAACATCGTACATTCGAACTTCTGAAAAATGCATTTTCGGTAAAATGAATCATATAGAAAAAAAAATATGGGAAACGTTTTAACCGAGGTTGGGGCTATACGGCGGGTGACCTAGTAATTCCACGTTTGACGTCACCAAATACTCCAGCGTTCGCCTGGCGGCGTGCGACGAGGCGTTGTCGTGGTAAAGGAGGATCCTACTGCGCCGTCGTTTCTCCCGAACTTTTTCAAAGAGAAGGCAAACAATTGTTGGTATACCACTCCGCAGGAACTGTTTTTCGATCCTCTAAAACAATTGTCGCAAAATGACTTGCCCTTCCATAGAAAGAGGCCTCCATCTTTTTTCCCACGCTCCGACCTCTCTTTACTTTAGTTGACAACTCCTCGGAAGGCAACAACCACAGAGCAGACTGTTAGCAGACTGTAGTTTCGGGACCATAACAGTAAATCCAGCTTTCATCACCCGTAAGTATGTCGAACACAGCATTTGAGTCACCTCCGTTAAATCTTTCAACCATTTCATTATTTCATTATTGGTGCCGGAGGTCACTCTTTTGTCAGTCTCTATCATACGCCGCACAACACAGACGTTATCTTCAGTCGTCGCCGTAGAAGGTCGGCCCTCACGCAGATCATCGGTGAGATTAGTGCGACCTCGTTTTAACTCATTAAACTAGTTGTAAACAGTGGCACGAGATGGGTCTTTATCGTGAAATGCCAATCGTAGTCTATAATAACTTTCTTGTTGACTTAACTGACATCAAAAGTCATAAAAAATCATTGCACGAAAATTTTCTCGCGTTAAATTCATGATGACGTGACCCAGACAATTTTCAATTTGCACCCAAATCTTAAACAAATGACAAATGAATGAAATACATACTCAATAATATTGGCAAAGAGTTGCATTTTCAAAATTTAAAATAATTTTATTACTATATTGTTTACAAGTGGCCATTTCTAAGAACTTTAGAAGTATAAGTAGGTATAAATATAAGTAGTAAGTAGAAGAAGTTTGACCCTCGTACAACTATACAAATCGTCAAAACATGTTTAATGATATTATACGCAGTCTGCAAACTGAGTACAAATTTTTTTTTTTGATTACTACTACGGTGAGTTAAATTGTGTCATATCCTATTTAACCCATACTAATGTATTCTGAAAGTTATATACGCGATTTAATTTTACCTTCACGCAACCTAGCAACGCGTCTGGTTAACTTTGACTGGCACGTTCACTTCATTTATAATAGACAAGACGTCACTGCGGCACTTCTTCCAAATTCCCTCAAACTTTTTGTGATAATTTTGTAAATATGTGCATAGCAAACGTTACGAAATATTTAGATTGGTGTAGTAACATCTTGAGTTATAAGTCGTCTACAATGCTCTTGCGATTTTTTCGCCTAATTTTGCTTCCTAATATTCTTCTTGAAATCCGAATAACACGAACACACCGTTGACGCACCCGCGCGTACATGTACTAGGGTGGATTGAAAAGTTCGCGGCCTAACATAGATAGCGTTTTCATATTATTATAAAACTACTGTCATATAAAACCTAGACTCTTTGTCTAATTAAATCTCAATTTTTCCCTGGGATACATGCGTAATTATTTATTCTATTGAACATTAAGTGAGAGTAAGTTTCATTAATTTTGAAAATGGATAGTTTAGAGCACCGTGCCGTGATCAAATACCTCCACAAGAAACACTTAACTCCAAAGCAGATTCATGAAGATATGGTGGCTACTTTAGGAACAGCTGCTCCGTCGTATACAATGATAAAAAACTGAATTTAAACGTGGACGAGAGAGCATCAAAGATTACCCCCGCTCTGGACGGCCTTCTACAGCTACGACTTCGGAAAACATCGAAAAAATATGTGATCTCATCATGGGAGACAGAAGATTGAAGGTATGTGAGATAGCTGAAGCTCTAAGGATTTCATATGAACTTAAACAAAACATGATCGTTTACGAATTAGGGTTCTACAAGGTGCCTGCAAGATGGGTTCCACGGCACCTTTCAGTTGAACAGAAACGAACTCGGCTCACAATTTCTAGATACTGTTTAGAGCTTTTTCAAGCTGATCCAAACAAATTTTTGGCAAGGTTTGTTACTATGGACGAAAAAACTGGGTTCATCACTATACTCCTGAATCCAAAAAACAATCCGAATAATGAAAGAGACCCGGATATCCGACCCCCAAGAAAGCCAAGGTGTATTTTTCAGTAAACAAGGTAATGGCATCGGTTTCCTGGGATTCTAAGGGTGTCATCTTGGTTGATTACTTAGAAAGGCGGTCAAACTATTACGTCGTTTACGCGAAGAAATAATGTCTAAAAGACCAGGATTGTTGACCAAGAAAATTTTGCTTCATCAGGACAATGCTCGTGTTCACACATCTGCAGAATCGATGGCTCAAATAGTGAATAGTGGTTTCGAATTGCTTGCTCATCCCCCTTATTCACCTGACTTGGCACCTTCTAACTTCCACCTATTTCCAAAACTAAAAAAGAACTTAGGTGGAATGAAATTTTTTACCAATAAGGAGGTCAAAGTGGCCGTAGATGCCTTTTTTGAAGACCTTGACGAGACCTTCTATTTAAATGGGATCAGGGCTTTGGAGGACCGCTGGACTAAGTGCTATGACCTAGGAGGAGAGTATGTAGAAAAATAAATATAAAAAATTGCATTATTCCTGTGTTTTTTTATTTAGGCCGCGAAGTTTTCAATCCACCCTCGTATTTGCGTGTTCGTCTTGTTCGTCAGAATAAGCGAATAAAGACATATAAGGCAAATACGCGAACACGAATAGCGATGTGCAGTGCCATCATAAGACAATATAACTTTCATCACTCTCGCCATCGGAACACGCTTTCGTTGCACGTAGTAGCCACGTAGGCGTACCGTACACTACGGCGTAGGCGGCGCGTGGGCGTCCATTCATGTCGGCAAGGTAAGGTTGTCATCGTCCTGTTTATTCTTTTAGGTATCAAATAATGCTCTTGATAAGAGAATCTTATTGTGTAAAAATAATCGTCTTTTGTATTTTTACTTAGTGTGTTTAGGAGTGCTAGTCATGTAGGTTTCAGGTTGAAAAGCATGTAATAATTCAAGTACTGTAAAAAGATCCTTTGTTTTCACAAATTTTTAAATAATGAATATTTGCATTGCGCAAAATCAAGTTTACAGCATTGTTATCATAGCTGATAAAATATAATATAAGTAATTTATTACTTATCCAAAATAGTTCGAGGTAAGTGGTTATATATGATTGCAAAAAATAAATTATCATATTCGTTACAAGGGATTTCCCGAAGTAATTCAAAGCAAAACTTGACACACTCCAAGAGATGGCTTTAATAAGTAAAACAATTGCAATGACTTAAGCAAATTACAATGCTTGAATAAAAAAATCAAGACTGCACAACTCTGATACATCCAAAAAGATCTCAAAATAGTGTAGGTAAGTGAACAGTGAATTTTATCTAGGTTATGTGTAGAAATAACTCTCTCATAAAGAGATAAACATAAATAAACAGAGACTTAAAAAAAATGTGCTAGTTTATTCTGTCGCATGCGACAGCCCTGCAACTCTTATGACAAAACATTAGGTTTTCAGCTCAGTGAGACGTCAGAGGATTAATCTAAACCAATCGAGTTTGCAACATAGTTTTACTTCACAGAAAAAGTTAGATAAATTGGTATTTCAATTCTTAGAAAAGGACGCCCACGCTTAGAACAATTTTGTTTTTAGTAACAGTATGGAGAAGTCACAAACTATGAGAGATAGCGAAATCTGTTCGTAGGAACCATGGCGTCGTTTTTAGAGTTAATAATAATCACATAAAAAAAATTTCTTAACTCTCATACATAACCGGGAATCGAACCTGGTCCAAATGTCTGTAAACAATGTGGTATAAATTCTGCAAGTCGTAAGAAGCAAAAATTCAATCGAATCTTGTTCAAACAATTGAAAGAAAAACCCAACAATAATATAACTATTTTATTTCAGTAAATGTTCAAAATGTAGCCGTTCTGCTGAATGCAAAGATTAATTCTTTTGGGTAACGAATGTAAAATTGCGTTTCGTATTTTCATGGGGTGCATATGTGTTAAAATGTTTTCTAAGGCTGTAGTTAAATCCTCTACAGTGTCGTAATTTGATTTGTAGATTTCATCTTTTACATAACCCCATAAGAAAAAGTCAAGAGGCGTGATGTCAGGCGATCTTGCGGGCCATTGATTGGGGCCGTTTGTACCAATCCAGTTATCTTGAAAGTGATCATTGAGAAAGTTTGTGGCAATTAGACTATTATGTGCGGGGGCTCCATCTTGTTGAAAATACATATTTTCTATGAAATCCTGTGGCATTCCTTGTATGATTGCAACAACGTCTTCTAAAATTTCGATGTATTTAAATCTATCTAATCGCCCGTCATAAATTTTAAACACCAAAACTCTGTTATGTATAAGTCTAACCCAACAGTTAAATGAAAATCTTATTTGGCGTCGCCCTTCGTGGATCCGCAAGGGGTTTTGTCGTGACCAAAACTGATAATTTTTGCGATTGTACCTTTATTTGAAAACTGAGTTTCGTCCGAAACAATTATAAACTCTAAAAAGTGTCGATCCGAATTTATTTTTTCCTTTAACCAGTTATAAAATTTAAGCCGTCTGATGATATCACCTTGATGCAAAACTTGAGCCAAATGTGCATTACGGTAACACTTGTACTTGTATTTTTTCAAAACATTTTGGATTGTACCGTGAGAAACGTCTGGGATATCGCGTACAGCGGCACGAATTGAAGCATCAGGAGTTCCCTCGAAGTAACTCAAAATAGTGATCTCAACACCAATATCACATTGTCGTGGTTTCTTCTGCTTTTTCCTTCTGAAACTACCGCATGTCCTCAAACTGTAAATAAGTTTATTAAATATTTTTCGGGTACATTACGTAACGGATGCCTATTTCGGTACCAATCTAAAGCTTGTGTGCAATTTTTATCTCTTTTAAAATACTTTCCAATAGATCTAACTGTTCTTCATTCGTTAAACGCATTACACAAACAGTACACAACACATAACACAATAATAATCTATCTAAAATCAAAACGAAGAGGTTATGAAAACGCTCGTTTTATTTAAAATATGACATTCATTCCAAAAGAAGTATTCCATTTTCAAATTTTAAATGATTCGGCTCGCCCGCTGAACAAATGCATTCTAATTTTAAATAAATGATATTTGTAATGCATAATATCGATACAGATAAGATATGTATAAGTGATCTCTTCAGATAATTGATGTTCGATTCATATTATTCACGACATTTTGCAAATTAATTAAATTGTGGCCATTTCAGTCTAATTTACTGTCAGTCTTGTTTACACAAGATTTCATAGCCAAATTTGGTCCTTATGCTTACGGACCAATACTTGACGCTATTTCAAGAGTATTGACCAGGTTCGATTCCCGGTTATGTATGAGAGTTAAGAAAAAAGTTTGAATGTGATTATTATTAAATCTAGTATCGACGGCATTGTTGTAGGTTGTTTTAAATTGTAACAGATTATAACCCGCAGTTTTGAATAAAACACTTGTTTTCTGACATTTGGTGGTTTCACTTACAATATAACATGGTGGCAGCGGAAATATTAATTAAAGTGTTAAATAACGAATAAACAGTAGAAAATTGTTATATATTACATATTCCTAAAGTACAGTGTATTATTTTGCGAGTTTAGCTGATAAAAGTTCTAGTCAAAATGGAACACGCTAGACCACCAGCCGAACTCAATATGGATGGCGGTCCCGTTAGCCGGGCCGACGCTTGGAAAAGATGGAGGCAACAATTCTTACTCTTCGTGAAGGCATCCGGGGTTCATACGGAGTCATCCGTAGTGCAGTCTAGTCTTCTCGTCAATTTGATCGGCTCTGAGGGTAGTGTTGCCGCATAATCGATCGAGTATCGATTACAATCGATTATTAGATGGGCCCCAAAATCATTCGTACTATCGATTGGACTATCGATAGTATCGATATTCTCGATACTATCGATTATAATTGTCTAAATGCCCAATACAATCGATTATATCTATAGTATCAATAAAAATTATTACAGCAATAAAATCGACTTAATCGATGGTATCGATTTAATCGATTACAATCGATAGTATTGCTGTATAATTGACATCGATAGTTTCGATTGCATCGAGAATACCGATACTATCGATAGTCTAATCGATAGTACGACTGATTCTGGGTGAACACAATCGATTAATCGATAGCCGATTATTTTGTAACACTATCTGAGGGCTTTGATGTGTATCAAACCTTTACTTTCGAGGACGATAAAGAAAAGACGATGTCAATGTCATATTAAAAAAATTCGACACCTACTTCGGTGCAAAAGTGAATATAACATTGTTAAGTTTTAACAGTGAGAAAACTAAACGTGGCGGTGCAGCGCGCGCATTTCCGGCTGCCCACGGTGTCGGAGCTGGCGACGCGGCTTCAGGGCGAGGCATTCTTCACCGTGCTGGACGCTCACTCCGGCTTCTGGGCTGTCCAGTAGGATGATGAAAGCGCAGACCTATGTACATTTGCCACGCCTTTCGGCAGATACCAGTTCCTACGCTTACCGGTCGGAATAAACTGCGCCTCCGAGGTCCTTTCATGCTAAAATGCGCCAATTGCTGGAAGACCTGGAAGGCGTAGATAATTTTATTGATGACATAATAATCTGGGGGGAAAATAAACGCGAGCATGACATGCGCCTGAATGCACTGTTCGTACGAGCAAGGGAAATTAACTTAAAATGTAATAAGGAGAAATGTAAAATCGGAGTACAAGAAGTTACGTACCAGGGGCATGTTTTCGACGTAAACGGGATGAGGCCAGGTGAGAACAAAGTGAGAGCCATAAAAGAGATGCCGCCACCGAACGCCAGAAAAAGCTTAGAGAGATTTTTAGGAGCCGTTAACTATCTATCTAAGTTTATACCTAATTATTCATTCAGCGACAAACAAAACATTAAAAAATATCGAAAAAAATGTAAACATGACATCACCAGTTCCCGCGGCGCGCTCCTTGCTCACGCACCGCCAGGCGAAGTTGTTATCAGATGAGAACAAACAGAGTAATTAACTTGTACTACTCGTTGTAAACAAATGAAAATGTCAGTTTAAAAGTAAGAATTGTAACGTAGATTTCTTCTGAAACTAAATAAAAATGTATTACTTCTATGTTAGAAATCTAAGTATCTTTTTATACAAGTCACTACGAACTTAATTGTGAAATATGTAATACATAGCCAATCTAAATGTATAATAACGCAATTAAGACAAAAGATGCACAAACACTTAAAAATTTTAAATTCCTCTGTATAAGTATATTTAAAATTAGACAATTATGTATCTATAGGTATTTAGTTATTCAATTGCTTAAGATAGCTTTTTATAAATAGCTATAAGTACTAATTATTATGTTTAAATCGCTACCTATGAAGGGGAGTAAAGTATATAGGTACAGGTGTAATCTTAAAACGGGGAGATGTTGTAGGTAGTTTTAAATTGTAACAGCTTATAACCCGCAGTTTTGAATAAAACAGTTGTTGTCAGGCATTTGGTGGTTTTTCACTTACAATATAACAGCCATAGTTCCTAAGAACAGATTCCGCTATCTCTCATAGTTTCTGACTTCTCCATACTGACCCATTTGGAATGTACACCCGGTATATTTGTTCCAAACTTAAAGGGTTGAGTTCAAAATGTTCGTGCCGTCGGCCATCTAAGTTTCAGTAAAATATACAGGTATAATTATTTTTATTATAATAAACAATAAGGTTAATACCATATTTTATAATCACCTGAGCTAAATACTAATTAGTTTTTTTTTTATTTTTGGTGTTAAAATAGCCATCATTAGAGTAAACTTAAAATAACTATATTGTATTGCACCACAAATTCTTTTATCTAAAAATATTTGTTACTTCATTTAATAGGGAAAAAAGGAAAAATAAGCAATTAACTACTAATTAATTATTTATTGTATTAGTTTGCTATCTCATTAGTAAGCAGGCTGCATTCACTTGTTGCACAAAAACAGAGCGAATGTTTTTTTATTGTGGGTTGCCGATCAAAGATAATAATTTCGCACATAAACCCAAGCAAATAAAAAGCACAAAAATAAAATATTTGACTACAAAACTGACAAAAATATATTTTTTGTGATATTATTTAATTTGTTATGATTTCTACATGTTTTAACAACTGAATATTTATGTCATCTATTTTAAATCATAAAGATTACCTCAAGTATTTCTTTTTGCATAATGATGAACCTTTAGTTCGAGAACCTCGTCTGTATCCGTAAAGATGCACGCAGTTACATATTCTTTGATTTGCTTTTATGTCTTTTATATATTTATATACATAATTTGGTTCTGACTTTCTTTTTAGTAATTATTATAAAATGTTATAAAAATTAAGGTATAGTCATTTTTTACGTAAAGTACTGAAATCAAAAGCTTATTGAGGGCCTGAAATGAACTCAACTATTTCGTTCAAATTTTTTTTAACCAGCATTATGAAACTATTGTGTGTCATAGAAAAAGGGACCTGCATCGGGAAATTTTTCGTGGAATGATTTTTTACGTTTAGCTATTCATCTTTTCGGGTTAATGATTGAAATGCAATGAAATGAAATGAAACATTTATTTCTCAACATTGACGATTACTTGTTCTTGTTGACGTCAAATAAAACATGATTCTACCACCAGTTCGAAAAAACCTTCGTAAAGAAGAACTGGCAAGAAACTTCACGGGTATATTTTTTTCAAAATAAATTTACAGAGCCTCTTTATGTCTATACAAAATTATTATTTTCTGAATCTGTTAGCTCGGTAAGTCTCCCTCCCCCCAAGTATCCAAACGACGAACACCCTCAAACGGCACCCGTTTACGAGTTAACGCGAGATCCAGCCATCGCCCTCCTCAACCATATTAGAGGGAAGTGAGCGACCCGTCACCCGACGCTACCATAAGAAGACGTACTTTAGTGACAATGACGCTTTAGATATTCATCGGAACGAAGAACTCAACGAACATACAGACATATTACACATGTTTTGTTAGAAATACTAGTACAATCCTGTTAATGAGGGGATTATACCCAAGGGCTTTTATCATCCAAATAATCGGATAGTTTATAATATGCTTTTGCACACAACTTCTGCTTTATAGTTTCTTTGGATTTGTCAATAGGAAGACCTTGGATATCCTCAGGAACCTTATTATAAAAGCGTATACATTGACCCATGAATGAGTTAGTGACTTTATGAAGCCTACTATTATGAGCTGCCAGCATATTTCTTCCTCTTGTGTTAACATTGTGCAGATCTTTTTTTCTTTTGAACAAGGTTATGTTCTTTTTTACATACATTAAATTTTCTAAAATATATTGTGAATGGAAGGTAAGAATATTTATTTCCTTAAATTTACTTCTAAGTGACACGCTTGGACCGAGCTGATAGATTGCGCGAACAGCCCTTTTCTGCAAAATAAATATAGCATCGATGTCGGCAGCACTCCCCCACAACAGAATACCATATGTCATGAAGCTGTGGAAGTAACCAAAATGGATTAATCGAGCAGTTGTTTCATTTGAAATTTGTCTCATTTTTTTAACAGCATATGCGGCAGAGCCAAGCCTTTTCGCTAAACCATCAACATGCAGTCCCCACTAGAGTTTGGCGTCTAAGGTTATGCCCAGAAATACAGTTGAGTTTACAGGAGTCAGTTCCTGGCTCTTAACTACAATGTTTGTGTTTACCTGTTTGACATTTGGCAATGTAAACTTAACACATTTCGTTTTTTTTCATTGAGGAGTAAATTATTAGCTGAGAACCACTGCTCCGTGTTGGAGATGCATTTGTTTACTGCTCGATAGTCAGTTTCTTGTCTTTTGATTTTAAATAAGAAGAAAGTATCGTCAGCGAACAATATGACCTCGCATTGATTCTTAACGACCGATTGCAGATCATTGATATATACTAAAAATAGGAAAGGACCAAGAACTGAGCCCTGGGGCAAACCCATTGTCACTGCCGATCCTGATCATTTTTCTCCATTTATTGCAACTTACTGTTTTCTATTAGAAATATATGATTTAATCAAGGCAAGCACTCGGTTTTTTATGCCGTAATGGTGCAGTTTCATGAGTAGAGTAGTATAATCCACACAGTCGAACGCCTTGGCCAAGTCACAAAATACACCAATAGCATCACATGACTCCTCCCAGGCGCTGAATACGTGTTTTATGAGCTCAACATCGACATCGGTTGTTGAGCGACCCCGCGTGAAACCAATTTCCTAAAAATTCATTAAACTATTACCGTAAAAATTAGAAAGTAATTGATTTAAAATTAATTTTTCAAAAATCTTACTGAGCGTTGGTATAGGTTGATATAGGTCTAAAATTATTAGGGTCAGACATACTACCTGCTTTGAATATTGGAATGACCTTACTCAATTTCAGCTTTCTCAATTACCTTACTCAATAAAATCAGGAAATACACCATTATCAACACAGTCATTAAATATACTGGCTAAGTACGGGGCTATACCATCAATGACAGATTTAATAATTTTAACAGAAACTCCATCTAAATCGGCAGTATTTTTTACTATAATGCTTTTAAATGCATTTAAAACTTGTGGAACAGTAACATGTTTCAAGATGAAATCAATATCGCATGAATTTGCATTTTCCATTAGCAGTGACTGTGCAAGAGTGGAACTTGCATTTATACTCGAAGTAGTTACACAGGGATGGCAGTAAAACAATTTTCAAATGCTTCAGCAACTTCTCTGTCAGTTGACAACACTTTATCATTAATTTTTAAATTATATTTGGTGTGCGGTTCTTTTGCTTTCCCAGTTTCCTGATTAATTATATTCCATGCAGATTTTGAAATGTTAGTACTAAATTTAATTTTATTATTAATGTAATTAGATTTAGCTACACTGCATACTCGTTTAAATAAATTTGAATACTTTTTAACTTATGCATAAAATGTCTTATTATGATTATAAGTTCTTTCACTGTACAATTCATATAATCTATTTCTACTTCTGCATATTCCCACTGTTGCCCAGTCACTAAACCTAAATAAATTATTATTTACACAATTTTTTTTCGTTTTTGTAAAAACAGAGTCATATTCATTTTTAATTATAATATGAATAGAGTTATATTGAGTAATAGGATCTCCACAGTAATCTCATTTAAATTTTTTTTCAAATACATTTTTCCTAAATGTTTCAAGCCGTCTCTCATTCATAAAAGGTAATTTCTCTTTTTAGAGTCTTTTTAGCCCAATATCAAAAGTGGCCAACTGCCCACTATGATCTGATTGTAGTTTATTAATTACTGAATTTGTACATGGCATTAAATTTGTAAAAATGTTATCAAGACATGTGGCTGACGTCGCTGTGATTCGCGTAGGCTCTATGAAGAGATTTTTTGAGGTTGTAACAATTTAAAAAATTCAAGAATCGTTTACTTTGTGACGTCTCTACTAATAAATCAATATTAAAATCGCCACAAATAATTTTTTTTTTTTGTTATTTACTCTATGTTATATCTCATCTTTAGTGTTCTCAAGTACTTCAAACGGTGAGGATGTGGGTCATACATTGTCAGAGTCTATACACTTATTATAACAATATTCCCCATCTCAATAAAGGCTATTTCGACTGATCGCTCAACAGACAGACTTACAATATCAGAGCGTTCTTTAAATGTAAGGCTCTTATGAGTGATGATCATTGAGCCACCGCAAGTTGTTTGTTCTCTGCTGAATGAACTAGCAATTACATGATTCTTATATGAAGACATAATTTGACACTGTCTGTGCCAGTGTTCTGTGATACATAGTACATGAACATTTTCACAGTTTATGAATAGCTCAATCTGTAATTCCTTAGCATCAATGCCCTGCATATTTTGATGGACTATGTTCGTAAAATTATTTTTTACATTTTTATTGCTTAAATTACTACTTAGATTCACATTTCACATGTTATTTGATCTTAACTTTGCAATTATAACTTCTAGTAGTGTAAATATATTCCTTTTAAAGGAAAAAATATTCAAAAATAATGTTAAAAACCTATTTAGCCAGCCTGAACATGCAATTTTCTTTGCATAGTTTCTTGTTAAATTTGATTTAATAAAACCGCTTTGAGCTCCTGAGACGCGTACCTCATAAATATTCTCCCTGTCCCCTGATTTAAATTAGTCGCAATCGGACTGTTACTAAGCGCAAAAATTAATGCGGTACGACATGACAAGACACAGGCAATGACAACATAAAACACCTACATATTCTATCCTGCTCGCGCGTTATGTCATTGCATAATTCTGTCTCACTCTTAGTTTTTTATCAATATGTAAAGTATGCATTTAAGGTCCATTGCTCAAGTACGTCATTTTAGATTCTTCCGCTTTCTCTAATTTAATTTAAGTAAAAACGTGTTAAAGTCATGAATAAAAGGCTTAAAATACATTCCAGTTTTATTTTTATATTTATCTGATTTAAAAATCCACTTTAAGACGTTGGCACTCCAAGCAAACATCAAGTTAATATTTATGAAATAGGCAACAATAAAAATCTGGTATTCTCTTCCGTAGGATGCCTTGAGACATCAACTGCGCACAATTTAACTGTCGACGCCGACGGTTAAACATGTGAACAAACATAAAACTCCCTTTACGAGTGTCGGTACGGCATTCTAACCACGATTTCGGGAAAATTGTCCGATACAAACCCTCGACATAGCAAAGAGTAGCTCGGTCTTAAATTAATTAGTTCGGCGTTCTCCGGATAGTTGTTCGTCTGTTTGTTTAATTACTGGTTTTATTGTTTATTTGGAATTGAGTTATTGATGACGTATTGGACTGTAATCACCGATGAACAAATGTGGCTGGGTTGATTTTAAAATTTCAGTAAACTACATAATTACTGTTTACGCATCAGGATTTTCAACTTTGTCAAAGCCAGCAGATGAGCACGCGATCCACCTGATCGAATATGAAATGAAAAGACAAATTAAGCAAAAATTGTGTGCGAAAGCTTATCATATAATCCCGTCCAGTTGCGTATAATCCGGTTGCTAGTATTTGTAATAAAGTACGTGTAATGTGTGTTTGTTCGTTGAGTTCTTAAACCTGATTAATGTTTAAAGCGTCGTAGTCACTAAAGAACGTCTTTTTACTCCCATGTTAACCTGTGAACGGGTGTTGTTTGCGGGTGTTCGTAGTTTAGATTGTTTGTGGGAAGGAAGACTTGCCAAGCTAACTCATGCAGATAAGATTTAATTTTATTGACACAAGAGCAAATTTATTTAAAAAAAATTACCTCTGTGAAGGTCTTTTCGAACAGGTTATAGAGTCATGCTTTATGTAACGTCAACAAGAACAAGTAATTGTCGATGTTGAGAAAATAATATTTAACTTCATTTCATTGATGGTAAGTGGCAACCGTGCCCATGGACATAATTAGGCATATGAGTTTTATTTATAGACATATAACGCGTTTCTGACCATAGGCTTCAGTTGGAATAGCAATATCAAGAAGTAATTACTCCAGTAATAACATATTGATACATTAAATAACTAATTAACAACACTGAAAAGCTATAATTCTCATTTTCAAAATGTTAATTTACTCTTTAATAATATTTTAGATCTGAAACCAAAATATAGTATTATTAAACCTGCACCCTACCAACCAGAACACCGTAACAATCACAAAACGCACTAACGAGAGTTCACAACTCTGCGGCATAATTACTTGCCGTTGCCAAATATTAATGTTATGCCTGTGGCTGTTGCGAAAAGGGTAAGGATACACCTGTTGAAGAGATATGTAGGGAATTAATCATTCAAATGATTGATCAGGCGATGATTTAAAATGACAGATAATTAAATTTCGCAACTATGCCCCTGGAAACTCGTTGTTAAGCATGTTACATATCTAAAATAAAACACGCCTTGAAATAGAATGTCAAGAGCAAACCTTAAGAGATTTTATTTCTCAAATTCCTTATTAACGAACTAGACGTTTGTAATAAAAGTGGAGAAATTCGTAAAGCAAGTTTGTAAAATTGCAGTTTGATCTATTCCATGTTATGAGTTGATAAATCAGTTAGCTACGCACATTTAATTTAAATGTATTTTACTTTCTTTTAATACAATTTACGTTATACCAGACAACATAATCTTGTTGCACAGCTTTTGCGTTGTGATATCTTTTTGCTTTTGCGTTTTTATTCAAGTCACGCCTTACTCTAACCCCTGCCGATTCATTAACGAATAGCTGGGTCAATGGTCGAAACTACCGTATTGCACACTTTGAAATAATGCTCGTATTAATTTTAATTTAACTTTATGAGGCAATATGTTTCATTTTGTAATATAAATTTCGTCTGATATATTAAAATTATTTTGTTTTTTAATTGACGGAGTTTAAGGTGAGGTTCAATATGAGAGGTTTTTTTTCGGAATCGTAGTGACGATGCGTAAATGCGTAATTTAACATAAATTATTTTAAGCATAAAGTTAAATGACTTTGAACCCTAATTAGAAAATGAACAACCATTTTAAACTGTTCGGTCGTTGCCATTTGCAACTCTCCAGCAAGCGTTATGGTGATTTTTTTAAAATTTTTTAACCAGGTTTTAACCGCAGCTTTGCACGCTACTTTGTGAACAGATTGTTGTTTCTAGATGAATATCCTTCTTTGTACAGATAGCGAAGCAGATAGCTGACATAGTGCCACCTATCACAGCAGAGATAAAACTAATGGCTAAATAATAATAGCAGCAGAGTAGAACCATACGAGTATTGCATCCTAAAAAATGTTGATATTCTTTTGATGTCGGTGTAGTTTTGGTTGTTATTACAACTTTTCGCTAATATCAATATATATAATATAAATAAAAAGGATTTAAAACAAAGAAACGAATACATTCAGGGGACGTACGAATACATAGGAAACGAATTCTATACATTCCGACTTTTATAATGATAACCAACATGCTACCTATATTAAGTAACAATGTATATCTATCAACTTTATAATTATAGGATGATAACAACATAACTGTATCGTGTGGAGCCAAAAAGTGAATTTATTTATTTATTTTCAACTTTTAGGAAAACTAATAGCTTAATTATACAATATTAAATAAGAAAGGAGCCAATAATAAAACTTCCCTTATCAAAAAGACTAGAAAAATATATTCCGAGAAAGATTCTAAACATAACGTATAGTAACGTAAATTTCACTATTTTCAATAGAAATAATTAATTGCACCAAAAGATGAAGGGGATCACAATCTCAAATAACAATTTATTGCCAATGGTGATTATTATCTAATAGTTCTAGTTGACTAGCCACTCTCTTGCTAAATGTGAACAGTGCAGAGAACAATCATCTTGAATAAAATGTCTTTTAAATTTTACTTAATGTAATTCTACCACTGGTTCTGACACAATTTTTTGAGGCTTGTAGCGTTTGCCAGGTCGTCTCCACAATAATTTTCTGCCATCATTACCAGAGTTCAAGCTTTTTGCATCAGTATCTCCGAACCCACGAACGAACGGTGTTTTTCTGTAAGAAATATATCTGTTATAGTCATATTACCAAGAAACCATGTTTCACAAAACAAAAAATATGTTACAATTAGTTGTTCTATTATAAATATTATTATTATTTATTTCCAAGCAATTTAAGCACATATTATGAATTATACATAAATAATTGATCCCCAAACTAGGTCAGCCTGTATTCTGGTGATCACCTTCCTATATACTTCCAACTTTGTTACATAACTATTTAACAGTTTCAATTCAGAAAGTACTATGTGTAATCTTTAGTTATCTTCCAAACGCACTGTTAATCAATGTTAATAAATCGGTGCGTCGAAGCAGTACATAATAATATGATAACTTATAGCGCTTCCTAACAAAGTATGATAAACGTTTTTAAAAGTTAGGGGTCAGAATATCTGCTTGGGTATCTCTACCACTGCCAAACTTTATGCAAAATTTTATGATGGTCAGTTTCATCATGAGTGCGAGCAAGAATAACAAACAAACAAACAAACAAACTACAAACAACGTAACGTTTGTACGTACCGCTTCGGATTGCTATCGATAAATGTTTGCATAACATAAGTTCCACCAGTCGTTTTGAAATTTCACTAATGAGCACCCTGACCTCAGAGCCCCATAGTCGTAAATATGACTCAATACGCATAAGGTTTTTCTTTTCTCAAAATATTAGTAAAACTATTTATTTATGTATAAATAGGTAGGTATCAGGAGGTATCTTTTATAAACGCAGTCTCTTTTTAAAAAAAAATAACAGGTTACAAATTTTAATCTCCGAACATCCCTAAGACGAGCCAATCAGAACACAACATTTTTTCTATCCATCGTATAAATTTGGTACAAAATTACTGAACCGAAAATGAACAGATAGCCTTTGATCGTAAACCCGCTCATGCGAAACTCTTCAGTTACAAAAAAAGAATTACTAGTTGTTTTCAGTGACTTTAATAGTTTGGGAAAAGATAATCTAAGTTTAGCTAACTTCAGTAAATAAATAGGAGACAAGTTTTTTTGCGATTTCAAATTGTTTCTTATTTTCCTAACTACCTCTTCTTTGCATTATTGAAATAACTCAATCTATGATAAAGATTTGATATTAAAGTATTTACTCACGATGACAAGTAATCAAGACTTTATCTGTTGGTAAATGAACACTTGAATGAATCAAAGTTTTAGACCTGTCTTACAAGACGATACCTGTAGATTGTGGATAATCTTAATATAAATCAAATAAACTCCCCAGAGCAGACGCCAACAGTACAGCCTCAAATAGCTGACATGGAAATACTTTGTTTTTAAACTTAATAAGTTTAAAGTAAATAAAAAATAATGGTTGGAGATTTTTATGCTCAAGAAATACTACTATTCAAACGTTAAATAATAATGTTCCTCCAAAATTAAGGCTCCTAATATCCAAAATTAAGGCTCCTAATATCCAAAATTAAGGCTCCTAATAACCAAAATTAAGGCTCCTAATAACCAAAATTAAGGCTCCTAATAACCAATATTAAGGCTCCTAATAACCAAAATTAAGGCTCCTAATAACCAAAATTAAGGCTCCTAATAACCAAAATTAAGGCTCCTAATATCCAAAATTAAGGCTCCTAATAACCAAAATTAAGGCTCCTAATAACCAAAATTAAGGCTCCTAATAACCAAAATTAAGGCTCCTAATAACCAAAATTAAGGCTCCTAATAACCAAAATTAAGGCTCCTAATATCCAAAATTAAGGCTCCTAATAACCAAAATTAAGGCTCCTAATAACCAAAATTAAGGCTCCTAATAACCAAAATTAAGGCTCCTAATAACCAAAATTAAGGCTCCTAATAACCAAAATTAAGGCTCACATTAATTCTTACACTGTATATGTGCACTGTGCACTGTTAGTTGAAAATACATTGTAAATAATTTTATAATGAATATAAACGTTCAAGCGTACCATTTTTAAACGAATGTTACTGTTTGAAGATTTATTTCACAGTTTTTTGAGCTGTTCGTGGTTAAAATACAATGAGAATTCAAATTTCACATTAAGCATAATACAAAACACAGATCCTCATTAGTTTGTCGATGGTGTGAAACTACTTTAAGATTGTATTGAAAAAAAGAAAAGGTTATTTTAGGTTGCTGGGTTAACTTTTACACGGCGCCCTACACTCTTAGGATATCGACACGTTACGATTTGATGCGACGACAGAAAACAGTAGAAACCCTGAATCAATAAGATTTTTTTGGCGATCTAATGCATTAAACCACACGGAACCCTTAAAGGGGTTTCGTGATAATTTAAGTATCGTGATAATAAAATAAGTATTTAAGTCTTATCGGGAGAAAATTAAGGCTTAACTTCCAAAATCGTTCAAATATTAGACACCTGAATTCAAATATTTAGCCACTTTAAAGCCAAAATCTAGTCTGGTTTGAAAGTATATAAATCTATCTTGAGTTGCCAATATTCCATGACAGAAGAACGAAAAAGTTTTCATTTTTATTCTTGTGAAATATCACTTTTCATTCACTATTTTTGTATTTTAAATATACGTTTCTTCGTAGAAAATATCACTAGCCTGTAACCGTTCTTTAATTTTTAGTTATATTATTTTATAAAAGTAGGTCTGGGCAATAAGGAATGATGCGCTACGACTTTGATGCATTATTTAAAAACTTTTTGTAAAGCTTATTGAATATATGAAAGAGTTTCAAAAAAGGTTGGATTTAATTTATGAAGGTTAAACTATTTTTGAAACAAGTGTTGCATGGAAATTCTACTTAATCCTTTCTTTCACTTATGTATACTAAGTTAATTTTTCGTTAACATTTGTATTTAATACCTGCTTGAAGAATTTTACATAATCTGATTTCATTGATATAACCATTTAAACTAAGGTGTATCTCGCAGGTGGACGCGGTAATAGTTTTGGAAAACCCCTATGTGCTTTGCAAAATACTTATAACGATTTTTATATTCCCATTTTTATTACACTACTGATGTAAAACAAAACAGAACCATATTTTATTTCATTCTTGGCCTACAAACTGTAACCCTTAATCAATGAAATGGTTGCTGAGTTATATTGAAATGTAAGTAATGTATTTATAAGGTTGCGAGTATGTTACTTATACATCAAAACAGCTCATTGCACTATCATTTGTCCCTAACAGTCAGGTAACAAAACATAATATTGATAACGTATATAAATAGTTTCAATTTAAAAAAACAAAGGAAATAAACACCTTTAGTTTAAAAAGTTATGAATTATAAAAGATTAATAAATCCATACTATGCAAATGGAATTCCTATTCGTGTTTGTCCCACAGCAATATTTTAAAACCGTTGCATATTTATGATTGGTAAAAGTTTTTTGTGGACAAAGTTTATAAGCGACACTATTTATTTGATAGTATTTAAAGATCTAAAGGTAAATACCTACCTTTACAGGCAGTTAAGATTTTAAAAAGTAAAACTTTAAGGATTAAAATATTTTGATTTAGAATGCTTTATTCTTTTCAGCACTGAGGTACTGAGAGGCTAACATATAAACAAGTGAACGCATAACCAAGCATTTCAATAAACCAAAACATAAATAATCGCTTATGTTGCTGTCATAGAACCTTCAGGGATCTCCTAAAAGTGGAAACTTCCATAGACCGAAGAGTGCTCGAATCGTTAAAGTTTACACTGACATTCGTCATTTCATTCAGGGAGATTTTACTCACGCCCTGCGAAAAATATACACGCCGATTTGTGGCAGTTTCAAATAATTGGGCGATAGCATTCCCTCGTTTAAGGACATAACAATAATCGTAGATGTTTTTAATTCAATATTTTGTGATTGGTTAATTTATCAATAAATGATGCGTAAACGTTCACTTGGTTATTATGATGGTTAAAATTGGAAGAGCTGTAGTACTGTTTTAGGTGTGATCATCACAAAAGAAACGAAGATTGATCTTATTCTTATTCTTATTTTACAATGTATAATTATGTAAAATAGAAAATTACGCACAGACGGCTTATCTTTCACTAATTTATTCGTCAGTTTCTTATTATTACAAGATTTTGTAGAAAATATTTAGCATCACGTAATTTGATAAATTTTGTGAAATTTATTTTTGCAAAGTTGAATTTAATATATTAGCTCATTACATATGAAATTGGCGTTTTGTAAGGGAGGAACATAAAGTCAACTTTTAAAATATATAATATATTTATTAATCTAAGTATGTACCATTGCTATCTATGCACATTGCCATCTCATCTCATCCCTTTACTAAAAAAAATATTCGGATGAGAATCAATAAAATCTTTGAAGGCGCTTTGGACTGCCCTTATCTGAGTTGAATTTTTTCCCTTGCAAGAAGTTATCCAAATTTGAAATTTGCTACAGCCAAAGAGGTGGTTTTTAGTGGGTAGGTGCCACTCTAGTGAGTCCCACATCACCCCGCAGAAGCGGCTCCTGCGGAGGTATGCATGACGCATCTTCCACCTCCTTCCCGTGAGGGTGCCGTCTAGGCAGCAAAAAAAGATACTTACTGACGATGATTTTTGACATATCAAAAATTACATGATTATTCTTATGGAAAAGGAAAAAGGAAAGAAAAAAAAATACTTTTTAAGTTCGGCCGGCTTCGTTCCTTGCGGCAATAGTTCTGTCCGGCTCTTATTACTATTATTATTATCTCTTCTAATTACTGATTTTACATGTTCGATCCAGATAATGATGCGAATGATGTGCGACAACAAACAAAATTCATCAAAGCTAGGTTGTCGATGGGCATATCGAGTATTAAATCGGACTCTACAAAGTAAGTAAGCAACCAAACAAGCATCTTTTACACATTGACCTACGCACCTACCAGTGTTGGCTTGCTTTATTCTCCTAAGTTTATGGTATTATTATTATTATTGGAATGAAGTGAATGCAGTGGCGTGCTTATGTTTCGTAAGACTCTATGGTGGTATTGCTTGGGTTCTGGGTCTGCTGCTGCACTGCACAAATGCACTGGTTAAGTTACGTTATTAATTATTATTAATATAGCAGCAGTGGCCTAGAGCGATTGACCAGCCTCGGTTGTTTAGCATCTAGCTTTTCCATTATGGTTTGCAGTTGCTGACAATAGACATCTGCCGTAATCGTCTGGCCAGATTTAAGAAAGCTGTAGTGAGCGACACTGGCACTAGTCCACCAAACGCTCACACTTTTTTGAGTCAACTTTCGCTTGGGGCAGGATTTGGCTGGTTCGCCAGGGTTCAACCAATGCTATGAGCATTTTCGATTGTCGTACAAGATACATTTTTCATCACACATTCGATTTAAAATCCTTTCATTATTGTGTCGGTTGAATAATGTAACGCAGCAGTCGACGCGCGTTTGCCAGTGTGCTGCACTCAATTCATGAGATACCCACCTCTCAAGCTTTTTCACCTTCCCAATTTGCTTCACTGGATTAAAACAATTTCAGCACTAACACCGCAGCCTACACCTAACTGCGACGTGGTTTGTGATGATCCGCTTCCACAATAGCCTTCAATTCTTCACTATCAACTTTCGTCTCCGGCCGTCCACGGGGCTTGTTCTTTCTGCAGGTCGAAATTTCCAGAACGAAAACGTTGGAACTAAAAACGCACTATGTTTTGTTTCGCGACACTGCCGCCATACACAGCATACATACTTCGAGCCGTTTCTGCAGCACTGGTGCCAAGGTGGAACTCGTACTCGTAAATAACGCGATATTTCAAGTTTTCCATTTTGTAAACTAAGTAACGCAAATAAAAAACCAAAAAAGGAAAAACCAATGAATTACGGTTTTCGAAACCCAAATGCGTGAATAAATAGCTGTATAAATTTAAAAATTGGAATACTTAACCAAAGAGGAGATAATACAGATCAAAGTGGCCAGTACGACAAAACGCCAATTTCATATGTAAGGACCTAATATAAGGAGTGTTATAGCTACAACTGCCTTACAAAATATATCTAGAATAAATTTCAAAAATCGTTTAACGTAAACGTCGTCCATATCAAACAGTGCGTAATGGATAGCGTAACAAACCTAAAATGTCTCCTAGTGGGTTTTTCCAAGTTTGACCGAAGTTTTTTGTTTTCCCAAAGTTTCAAGCTTGCTCTGAAGCAACCGAATTCATTTCCTACAACCTTCCACTTGGTAATATCAGAATTCAGTTCAAAGTTTGTTAAAACGCATAAGTCTATTGTAGGACATCTAAACAGTTCCAAGTTGGAATAGTTGGGATAAACAAATTATGAAATATGCAAGATATTCTTGATTCCTTTTTGCCTGAGCTCGTAGCGCATATTGTTTGTACTTTTGTGGATAGCGAGAACACCTGCTCTGCACACAGCGTCCCGGTTACAATTACCACAATTTTTAACCGAGTATAACATGAGTACTACTTTAAACCGTTCCGAAAAAATTTGGGATATTAAAAATCATAGATTTTTTCATCCTTCTTATTATTTAAATAAAACTTGTTAATGGTTACCTATATAGTGTATTGAGAAACTTGACAAAATATCCACAAAACACTTTGTTGTGGTTTATTTGCGATGCAAAAGCATTTTTTTTAAAAGATTTTTTAGCTCCTGTTTTGTACAGGTAGAGTAAATGTCACCATATTTTATAAAAACTTTAGAAATGCCCGAGTATAAGTTCAACTATCAGTAAGTAAGTAGAATGTTAACATATAATGCAAACAAAAGGATTATATAAGGAGGACAAAAGGGTGTACGGTACGGTTTGCGGTACAAAACTGCTTTTTTCCTTCGTAAGACAAGATAAGTTTACAAACTGACTGTACACCGACAGGCTCAGATTCACATTCGATTAGTTTAGTCATCCGCTACGGGGAGTCCTAGTATGCAGGGCGTCTCTCTAATCCTTAGGGTGTTACCACACCAATCGATCGACGTTGCCTGTACTATCGACGTCGATCGATTGGTTTGGTAGCACCCTAAGTCTGGGGAAGAGCGCCGAGTATATCAATTATACGTACACCTGTGATGTAAAATAAAAAGTAAATTAAAATAAACTTTGAAAATATCTATTCATAAATAAATTTATTTAGCTTTTTTTAAAACAAGTCAAAAATACGCAAGGGCATCGTCGGAGGTATAACTTTCAAACAGTCTGGCCACATCCTTGAACTCGTCGTTTAACTTTCAAAGACAGCACGATATAAAATCGTTTTGAATTACCTGCCAATTCGACTGTGTTTCCAACATTCCAATGAAATTTAGCAATGTTCCTCAAATTTACCAAATAATTACCTAGAAATAGTATATAGGTGACTAACACAAGCAGAACAGTTCCAAAAAACATTTACTTAATATTTCAAATTTTAGTTATTTTACTTTTAATTTTTTATATAAATAAACACTAACATAATATATTATTTTAGCTGTTTTTCTTGCACCTAGGATTTTTCTCGCTGAGATGTGTGGTTCGCTTGCACCAAATTATTCTGCGTCTATGCAAGTGCCCCTATGTAAGTGAGCTCTGGGGTAGTTTTGGTTATCTGTCCTGCCCTGTAACAAGGACTGGAATGTTCTATAATTGTCTTGTAACAACCCCCTGCCAGTTTGCTGTTGTTGATTGCAGAAAGGAGTTACTATTTACGAGTAATGTATGTCTCATTTTGTAGTTGTTTTATTGATGTCGTGATTCACAAACGCTACTGTATAGTTTTAGGTGTTGTTATGATTGTCAGCTTTTATTTGATTTTTGCTGCTTAGTTTTGGTTATAAATATGTAATTCGATAGCGGATGTTTCGGGAAAAGTGCTTATTTTTTTGTTCTTTTTGGTACCCACGATAACGTGTAACACCTTTCAAGGTGACCGATTAAGTATCTAAGGCATGCAAGCAAGAAAAAACAAATAGAACAACTCAATTTATGAGTAAGAATGAGGATTAAAGACCATTTTTTAATTTGTGGCTACTCATATGCGGTTTTTAGATTAGAAAGAGTAGGAAAGTACGCCTTATGTATTAACCGTCAAAAATGTTCTGTTCTGTACATCATTGAAACCCAAATTAAAGAACCCTCAATACGTTCTCTATAAGAACACAATCGAAACAATTCAAAAGAAATTTCTTAAACACTTGAACTATAGACAACATTTGTCACGTATGAAATATCTTGAAGCTTACCGCCCTTACCTTGCGCGCTCCCTCTACCAGAACAAGACACACACACATATATTTCGTCCACAACACTCAAAAACCAATTACACACAAAACTCAATTATAACTAGAATGCATAACACATACAATAAAACATTTGCACAAAACTCAGATATATTCCATGGAAGTAGGGCCAAGTTTAGAAAAGAAATTATAACTCACTTCACAAGTTAGTAATTTTACAATGTTCAGTTACAATTACTCTCTGAACACACAAACACGCACTTACTTACAATCATATACATCCATACACTACACACTACACCAGTCTCAATAACATGTCTTTGTATTTTGATTAAATATATTTTGTATTGCCTCTCTTTTAAATGTGTGGGTATGTTTTATTATTATTGTATGCAGTTTAATGAGTTATAAATTTAAAATTTATTCTTTGATTGATATTAGTTCTGTTTCTTATTATTATTATTATTTAATTCCACTTGCCTGTATTAAATTTAGAGAATGTTCACAATTTTATCTAGTTATAATAATTTAGTTTAAATATCACAACCTTGTATAAGTCTGCTTAATGTTGGGGAAAAATATGTAGTTCCATAAATAGCTGTCGGTTTCATATATTTTATATTTATGCTAGCATTACTAAGAGCTGTGGATTTTGTGATGATAAATAAATAAACATTTCTCAAACTTTAATAACTCAGAAAGTGATGCAAATAACGACTCTTAAGGAAAATTTCACCAACAACACAAGGTGTAAAGTCCCCCAACCAAAACAAAAGTTTATTTAAATTACGTACAAACCAACATTTGTTCTTTTAAACAAATTAATATTACTGGTGAACATCAACATACTCCCGTTTTCGTAAATTGTCGCCCTGAAAGGAGCACGGCTCTTTACGTGATTGACTTCACTTAACTTTGGAGTTTCTAATTAAGGTGATTTTGCAAGAAGATGATGGAAAAAGATTTTTTATTTGCGAGTAATGAGCTCAATTATTATAGTTTCTTATGTTAGTTCTTTTAAGATAAAACTTATATTTTCTTTTTATTTGATATCCATGGCATGTTTGCTTACGCTTAAAAAAATACTTAACTTACCAAAATACTTACAAATGAATTAATTAGGTTTAGATATGATGCTTGTTCATGATTGCTTCTAAAAATGATGTTTATCAAACATGCAGGTAGTTATGTTATTTGTATATTGGACTACGCTTTGCTTCTGCACCACTCTGTCAAGCAAGGGCGGAACTAGCTTTCAAGTCATGGGGGGACATTATAGTAAGACTATTATAATTATAAATCTGATAAAATAAAGTAATAATTCGAGACCCGATCTGCGTCCGGACCCGTTCGGACGTGTTGACGGTCGCTCCCGGCTGCCGAGTCACGATTGTTGTCTCACGACTTCTCTCGTATCAATACTCAAACGCCACTCTCAGATCCGTTCTGCGTCCGGCCCCGCTCGGACGTGTTCGCGGTCGCTCCAGCAGTTGAGTCACGATTGTCGTCTCACGACGTCAACTCGTAGCAATACTCATACGCTGTTAGCCTCTTTAGGGCTTACGCTGCGGCCGGTTTCGATCGGCTGCAAGTAAGTCGGTCTCTTGCACAGCAACAACAGAGCTGAGCTTACCGCGGTCGATTAAATTCGATAGTGGTTCGCGAAACTCGGGCTGTTTTTCTGGCTGCGTACTTGACGCTTGGCGCTTGCTACGTAGTCAGAGACTCGCTCTGCGGCCGGCCCCTGGCCGGTCGTAACGTAGTCAATCCCGCACTCTGTGCACCCCTCGCATTAAAAACCTCACCTCGGTGAGTGCAGCAACAACAGGGTTGAGCTTACCGCGGTCGATTAAATTCGATAGTGGTTTGCAAGACTCGGGCTGTCTTTCTGGCTGCGTACTTGACGCTTGGCGCCTGTACGTAGTCAGAGACTCGCTCTGCGGCCGGCTCCGGCCGGTCGTAACGTAGTCAATCCCGCACTTTTAGTGCAACCCAACTTCGTCAGGTCTACGGCCGGTTTTTGTTGTCAATTTATTGGCGACACACTCCGTAGTAGACTCGCGTTTGATCAGGTGGATACTTAACGGTGACAACTAAGCCTGATAGCGTTGCCCCGGTGCGCTTCCAAGGCCCTTCAGGCCAAGAAGAAACCGGCTGACCCGATCCCATTGCACTTGGGGCTTTCCCAGGGTGACGGTACAGTGCTGTCCGAGCTAGGGGCACCACTTCGCGTCGTCCCCAGCCCCCCTACCGCGGGTAGGGAGGTTTAGCCGCCAACGCTGGCGATACAATCAAAATTCAAGTAGCGACCGTCGACGACTTCCGCGCGTTTACCAGGTTACTCTCGTTAAATCAAATCGCGTATCACACCTACGCCCTCCCGGAGGAGCGTAAGATCCGCGCAGTACTACGGGGCGTCCCGTTCGAACTCAGTAACGAAGACATTCTCGAGGACCTTAAGTCTCAGGGTTTCCCGGTCACAGCAGTGCACAAGATGCACTCCAACCGCGGTAGGCGTTTTCCTTTAGCTTTAGTAATCCTGTCAAATACTCCCAACTCGAAGGAGATTTTCAAAGAGGCTCAATCTGCGGACTCTCGAACATCTCCGTCGAGCGTCCCAACCCCCACGGTCACCCTGGGCAGTGCCACCGCTGCCAGCTATATGGCCACGCAGCGGCTAACTGTTCAGCTCCCCCCAGGTGCGTAAAGTGCCTGGATCCTCACATCACTAAGGAGTGCATTCGCACTCCCGAATCCACTTCCCCCCCTGCCTGTGTGCTGTGCGGCCAGTCCGGCCACACAGCTAACTACAGGGGTTGCCCGCGCGCTCCGCGCTCCACCACCAAGAGGGTCGCGCCTAAACCAGCGCCGCCGCTCACTCCTGCTAACTTCCCGCCGCTGCGCAACCGGGGTCCCCCGGAAGCAAAGCCCGTTCAGCCGACGCCTACTCCAGCTCTGTCTTGGAGGCAGCGTCCGGCCGTCCCGCCTGCACCTTCCCGACCCATCCCAGCTCCCGTAGCTTTCGTAGGGCCGCGTCCCGCTCCGTCTTCTGCACCTCAGTCGTCGTTGGCTGAGGACATGAAGACCGTATTCGACGTCATCCAAAACGTAGCCATTAATGAAATCTCCATACTCGCACGCAAACTGCGAGCCGCCCGCTCTCCTCAAGAGCGTTTATTCGCGTTAGCCGATCATCACTCGCTCCTAAGTTCGTTGTAAATTCTTAATTTTTGTATAAATTCGTAAATAAGTAAATTATAATGTCTAGACCCGCGAATCCCGCGTCCTGTCGTATCAAACCCAAGGGCTTATCCCTAGTATCTTTTAACGATCGTAGCCTTAGCACCAACCTTCCCGAGCTCAAACTGTTCCTTCAGAACAACGACCCAGATCTTTTACTTCTCCAGGAGACATGGCTCACTCCTAATCGCTCCAGGGGATTCGCTACTCCTAAGTACGCGTTTACACGTAACGATAGGCCTAACTGCGACGGTTTCGGCGGCACTGCTATCTACTACAAAAGAGGATTCCATTGCTGTCCTCTCCCTACCCCTCCTCTCCTCAACATGGAAGCCACCGTATGTAGATTGGCTATGACTGGTCATCCGACCATCATCATAGCTTCAGTCTACATACCTTGTGGCACCAAACCTATCCGCAGCGACTTTGAGACCATTCTCGCCCTCGGCCGTTCAGTCATTATGTTCGGAGACTTTAACTCCAAACATACTGACTGGACGTGCCTATCAACCAACCAAAGCGGTATAGCTCTCCTCGACATCACCAACTTACTCGACTTAGACGTCGTCTCCCCCATCACTCCCACTCACTATCCCGACAACCCGAACCACTCTCCTGACATCCTCGACTTTGCAATCGTCAAGCATATCAACCTCGACCTCAGGTCTATCGAACCGCTCGATGACCTAGGTTCTGACCACCGCCCCGTCTCCCTCGTTCTAGGACCGCCTAACGTTAACGTCACTTCTCCTAAGACCTTTACCGACTGGAAAGGTTTTAAAAATACGATAGTTTCTGCCTTAGAGGCCCCAAACTCTCCGCTCGCGATCTCGCCCGATCAATTAGATAGCCCGGATAAAATAGACTCGTTAGTAAATTCTCTCACTGATGCTATCAACTCAGCCATCAGTGTAAACGAAAAGGTTGCTAAGAAAGGCAAACCCACGCTTCCCTAAGCCATTAGCAATCTTATTAAAGCTAAGAACGCGGCTCTCTGGAGAGCCAAGAAATATCCCACGCCCGCCTATAGAACAGCTGCGAATCAGCTACAACGCAAAGTTAGATCTCGCCTCGCGGAACTCCGAGACGCCCAGATGAACGATCTCATGGCGAATATCTCCCCGTCCCACCAAGCGTATTATCGAATGGCCCGAGCCTTACGCGTAGACGCCGCCTCTCACGTCCCTCCTCTCACTCGTCCCGATGGCTCTATCGCCTTCGAAGACGAAGAGAAAGCCGAATGCTTCGCTGACAGCGTTGCGTCTCAATGCTCGTCCAGCACGCAACCCGCGAATCCCACTCACATCAAAGCGGTGGAGGACGAAGTTCTCCGTAGAAACTCTCTCCCCATCACCGCCGACCCCGTCACAGTCTCTAATGATGAAATCTCGCTTCTCATCAAAAGTCAAAAGTCCAGAAAGGCTCCGGGTGCGGATGGTATTTCCAACCACGCACTTAAGCACCTGCCTCAACAGGTGCTTACCTTGTTGGCTATCATTTTCAATGCCTGCTTCGACCTTAGCTACTTTCCAAAAGCTTGGAAAGAAGCGACAGTCATAGGCATACCCAAGCCGGGTAAACCTCTTAATATCCCAGCTAATCACAGACCCATCAGCCTCCTCAAGGCAATGTCTAAACTTCTCGAGAGAGTCATACTCTCTCGAATGCGGAACCATCTGTTTCCAACGGACGGCGATCCTCTCATAATTCCCCACCAGTTCGGCTTTCGCGCTAAGCACTCCTGCCCTCAGCAAGTCCATCGAATCGTCGAGTACATACTCGACGGCTTCTATCCGAAACGAAAGAAAACGATCGCAGTTTTCTTTGACGTAGCCAAGGCTTTCGACAAAGTCTGGCACAGCGGTCTCGTTTATAAACTCTATAAAATAGGCTTACCGGCTCGCCTAGTTAGGATAATCGCGTCGTTTCTCAAAGACCGCACGTTTCGTTTCAAACATGAAGGCACGCTCTCCGCGCCTCGTCCCATAAAGGCTGGAGTCCCTCAAGGCTCAGTCCTCGCCCCTCTTTTGTATACCGTATACACTAACGACATTCCCATTCCATCGAAAGTCGTCGAACTCGCTCTCTTTGCCAACGACACTGCCCTTTACACCAAAGGCCGCAGAGCCTCGGGTCTCGTCACCAGACTTCAAAAGGCTGTAAACGCCCTCGGTGCTTGGTTTAAAAAATGGCGTATCGATGTGAACCCAGAGAAGAGCTCTGCGGTTTACTTCGACTACAGACGCAGTCGTATCCTCGACAATCTCCAAGTGAGAATGCAAGGCACTCCCATCCCCTCGAAGCGCAGTACCAAATATTTAGGCGGCATATTAGACCAGACGCTTTCATTCAATCCTCACGTCGATAGAGTAACGAAACTCGCACGTTTTTACCTAGGCCGGCTTTACAGTATGTTAGGTAGAAAAAGTAAAATGTCCTTCAGAAACAAACGTACGCTTTATAAGGTCTGCGTTAGACCAGTCATGTCATATGCCTCGCCAGTCTTTGCCCACGCCAAACCCTCCGTCCTGCACAAACTGCAGGTAGTTCAAAACCTCTTCTGCCGCAGGGCCACAAACGCACCTTGGTACGTGCGCAACGCGGACCTGCACAGAGATCTTGAACTGCCTACAGTACAACAGTATCTAAAAACACTCTCAGAATCGTTCTTCAAACGCGCCGAATCCCATCCCAATCCACTAGTTCGAAATTCAGTCTCATATACTGCTCCTGTCTTAGATTCGGTATACAAAGTCGCTAGACCGAGAAACGCGCACACAAGCGAACGTACGCAATTAACTTTAGATCTCGAGGCCCTTCAGGCCGCAAATTCTAATTCTAACGTAAATCCGAATTAATGCAAATTTAATTTAATTTTTAATGTTTTATTATTTACTTTTCATTTTTTGAGCACCTTCAGTGCTATGTAAATCCCAGCGGGTGACCCCTTAAGGGCCCCGCTAGCGCGGCCTCTTTCTCCAATTGGCCGTCGCTCAGATGAAGGCTGAGTGGCAAAAATGCACGAGCCGACCGGGGGTTTTTAGTGGGTATGGTTCTGGTAGGCGTCGGGACGAGTCCCACATAACTTTGGAATCGCGCCAGAGTATGCGTCAGAGCATTTTTATCCTCCTGCCCTTCCAGCGGAGGGGAACAAAAAAAAAAAAGTAATAATATATGAACTTACATGAAGTTAAGTTTAATTGCAAAATCTACATTTCTCTTCTTTTTAGCGAAACGAGTAATTACTTCGTCCACATCATTGTACCTATATATTTTTGTGTACATGAAGTAGTGCAAACATGTTCATTCATAGACTCTCTGACCTTAGTTTTCAGGCTTCGTAGTGTTTAAGAAGAACCTCTCAGCCGTCGTGTGCCTTTCAGCTAAGGTCGCGAGGATATACAATTTTTTTTTTTATGTTTGAGTACATGACATCATTGGTGGTAACATGGGACTGTGGAATGTTTTGACGCTGTCGCTGCCATTTCACATTCCACAGCCGATATTCGTGTAAAATGTTCAAAGCATTGTTAATCTGTAGTTTTTATTCTCTCGCGAAATTTTTGATAGTTTTTATGTCCTCTTGTTAATTTTTCGCTACATTACCGGACTTTGGAATAAAACTCGTAGTTGAAATAAATTAAAAATTTTAGGACATACCCTGGATCTCAAGACTACACGTGTTACTACTAAAGGAGTTACTATTACTCTGCTGTTAAAATGAGTCAGCTCAGATTCGCACACGAATCCCCTGTAGAGTTGTCGCCCATTTGTATGCGGAGCGCATACAAAAGCCGAACAAGACGCAAGCGATACTCGCCTTGGACTGAGCATCCGCCGAGTTCCCCGGCTGTATATTATTGGTCTATCTATAAATTATCGGTCGTATAAGTCGTTAATTCTTTAGTGAATAACCTTATGTGGAAATATTTCGTAGCAACTTCATACCTCAACGTACAAAATATAAAACTTAAGTCTAGCAAAGACTCGGTTAATTTAAACTAAATTTCAAAACCGTAAGCCTCAGTTTTAAGATCTTGCGATAGTGAGGTGCCTTATTTCTGCGTTGACAATCTAAAATTAAATCGCCTGACGGGCATAGGCGGGATCAATTTACCCAGAGGACAGTAATGAAGGTTGGATACCGGGTTGTCAGTGTAACAGTTCGTCGGCGACAAAGTGCTGGTATCAAATTACGTTCACTGATCAATCACCTGTCTCCAGGAGACGACAACGTCCTCCATGTGAATGAACTGTATTATTACTCTACACGTGGGTGATATTGATTAGAAAAAAGGTTATTTGCTAATAAATTTGATTGTTTTTTTTTTTTGATACCTCGTTTAGATAGATGGTAAGTTTTGTTTGAATTGTAGTTTTAGCTGCTTTCCTACATATTACTACAAAAACTTATCAAGTTTTTGTTTAAACAAACTCACTCACCACGTCTGTCTGTTTCTTTGAACGTTATAAACACAAAACTATTAAACGGATTTTCATACGCTTTATATTTATAGACGGAGTGGTACGAACGAAAGACGTGCTTGTATAATTTAATTTATGTTTTGAGTAAATTGATTGAATTGATACAGTCATTATTCTTGAAGTCGATGGGGAGCTGTCATCAAAAATTGTATATAGGTCTACAGGAAATTCAATAATATCTTGGGAGTAAATCGAAAATTAAAAATATCGCGCCAAGACAAAATGAGTTCACGCCGTCACATAGGTACATTATTACAAAGGATATTTTAACTTGTTTTAATGTTTACTTTTTCAAATACCTACAGATTATGAAATAAAGTACATTAAAATTTCTCCAAATTACCATGAACATATGTTACATTTACAACTTATCTACATACTCGATGCAACAAACTGATGCGACTCTTTGACAGAAAAAATATATATAGCTATAAATCCACTGTTATCCGTGCGAAGCCGGGACTGGTCGCTAGTTACATATACAGACGTAAAGGAATTGGGTTTTGTCATTATTTTTCAAAATGATGGCCACGTATGAAACCTGTATTAATCTATATTTAGTTCAGTAAACATTGCAAAATGGGAGTCGTTTTGTTATTTGTTGTATCTGGAGAAAAAAGTTATATCGAAGAAAAACGGCACACAATAATAAATCTATTAACGTTCAAAAATTTACAGACGAAACTCTTTCCTTTCACGCCTTTGTCAACAAAAGGGGGCCTCTCAAAGTATATTTTGACTTTTTAATATGTGACTGCTTATATACTGAAATATCGATAAAAGACAAATTGCTACAGCCCTCATAGATGTAGCGGGTCCCCTCACCTGGTGCGACTACCTGCCAAGAGAGACAAATTGAATGTACCTCCACTTTAGTTTTATTTTATTTTATTTTATTTATTTAGGGACACATACAGCATTATATAAATGCATAGAAAAATATTACAAGTAGGTGGTTCACAAGCCAATTTAGTTTTCACTGTTAATTATAATAAATATTGGGTAGATTAAACAGAAGTTAAGTTACAACTTAAAGGTATAATACGTTAAATCTATACACTAAACGCTTATAGAATTTGTCCTGAATACGTTGAATCCCTGTATACCGAGTACTGCGGGTTTCACACAGTAGAGGTGTATTCAAGATGTGACCTTACAAGGGAATTGTATAAAATGTATTCACATCTCTATTTCTAAAGTCTACTGTTTGTCGAAATACAAATTCCAACATCTTATAGGCCTTTGCAGTTATTTGATGAATATGCGACCGGAATAATAAATGATCATCCAAAAACACTCCCAAGTCTCTCACCCCAGTCACTCTATTAAGTAGTGTGTTATTTATTGTATATGTGATAAATATAATTTTTTTTCTAGAATAGGAGGTAACACAACATTTTTTTAGGTTAAATATAATTTGTTCTGCAAACAGTAATCGTAAAGAGCAGTCAAATCCTTCTGAAGATCAAAGCAGTCCTTAATAAACTTAATTGTAATATACATTTTTGTGTCATCTGCAAACAACAAAACCTTGGAGTAACTAAAGCAGTTTAAGACATCGTTAATAAATATGTTAAATAACAGTTGGCCAAGGTGAGAGCCCTGAGGCACGCCCGATGTTATAGGAACAAAAGATGATGTATATCCCTTAAACGCAACAGCCTGAGATCGATCCCTGAGGTAAGATGTGAGCCAACGTAGTAGGTCACCGTGTATACCAATTTTCTCAATTTTATGTATTAACAGAGAATGCGAAATTTTGTCGAATGCTTTTGAGTAGTTGGTATACACGGCATCAACCTTTACTCATGGCCTCCAGGATTATATATAAAAATTCCCATAAGTTAGTTTCTGCGGAACGTTTATTTAAAAAACCGTGCTATTGTGTAGTCAATAGCGGCCGGGTAGCGGGAAATAAGAGTCGTAAATAATTTTCTCAAATAACTTTGGCAAAACGGAGAGTTTGGAAATACCTCTATAATTCGTTATATCATGTTTATTGCCGCTCTTAAAGATAGGTACCACAAAGGAGCGTTTCCAGAATACGGGCATTATACCACTGGACAGAGACAATCCAAAAAGGATACTTACCGGGTAAGAAAGTTTTTTACAACAATTTTTTAGAAAAATAGGATGAAGATCATCCGGGCCGCTACCCTTATTTACATCGAGGTGACCTAAATAGTTTTCGACAATATATGAAGAAATATCAACGGAGGTAATCAGTATTTAATTAGCTTACTCTATCGTAAATGTACAGAGTACGAGTCTTTTTCAAAAACTGACTTAAAATATGCACTGAAAAGATTAGCAATAGATTCACCGTCGCAATGCAAAGTGTCGGGGATAGTGTTGTTAGACTTTTTTGAGTACGACCAAAACTGCTTTGGGTTCTTTTTTATATTATTTTCTCTCCTAGATATAACATGTTATTGTAACATGATTCAATTAAATCTTTGGTTTGTTTACGAAGTTCAGAAAATTTTTCGTAGTCACCTTATCTATTATAGCATTTCCATTTTTTTGTATTTTATTATTTGTTTTTCTAATAAGTCTTATTAAAAGTGGCGAATACAAAATCGGATTCTTGTTTTCCTTGGCAACAGTTTTTGAAGGGACAAGCTCGGCTATTATCGCTTTAACAAATAATAGAATTTTTCAACTGATACATTAATGTCACCGGTCTTAAGAACACTCCCCCAGTCAACCTCGCTTAAAGCACTCCTTATTGCAAAAACATTTTCAAACATTTCTAACTTTTAACATATCAAAAGTTGCACATACTTATATTTCATGCAAGAGCTACTTTTATTTCAGAGTTTTAAGCATTTTCCCGCCACCGTCTCGCCTTGACTTAGACTTCTACACTAAATAGAGCTCTGGGGCGTGCTGTATCGAGCGATGTGTGAATTTTGTCTGAATATCATAAGTTACGGAACCAAAGTTTGTGGTGCAATGCGAAGTTTGCATCCGAGAAAACTGCGTGTTTAACTGCGATTTAATTAAGCTGTATCGTTATTTAGGTTTGGAAAAATAATATTTATTTATTTATGTATATAATTTTTTAAGTAATTTTATGTGAGTGAAACACTACAAATAAAACAAAAATATTTATTCAGATGATATATACATAGTACATGATAAGTATGCATAAGTACATATATTGGAACTTTTTACATACACACATATACATATATAAATACTCACATAAATACTGTGGCGTCCCCAAACGTGGCTTACAGAGAATCAGTTTATCTTTTTAGGAACATACGTGATAAAAGTAAGATCATGAGATGATTAAATATTACTGTAGGTCACACGTTCATTATAGTATAGAAGCTCATTATTATAACAAATAAATCGTCACTCAACATCTAATCGTGTCGAGACATATTTATAACCCTTTTCCTGGTCGTTAGAACCTGTCATTTATTCAGCTTATATAAAGTTGTCAGAAGAATGAATAAAATCGTGTCCGAAGCTGCTGTGGTCTTACGTAAAGTCAAAACGAGGTAACAAATCCAATTTTCCTAACATAATGCAGTATAAAGATACAAATAATTGTAATGAATTTGACATTTGCAATGCCTTTAATAATTTTTTTTGCACAAACTTTAATCCTCCAGCTCATAATTATCCAGATTTTCAGGAAAATATTGGATGTATATAGTGACATCATCGCGGCCATTAAATTAGAAGATTCTGAGATACATAAAATATTAAATAGTCTTGACATTTCATAAGGTGCAGGGTGTGACGATTTACCACCCTATTTTTTTCTCAGGTGTGCTGAATCACTGACCACCCCTTTGACTGCGATATTCAATCGCTGTTTCTGTGAGGGCTATTTCCCGGACATATGGAAGAAAGCTTATATTGTACCGGTTCATAAGAAAGGTGCAAAGACAGTTGTAAAAAATTACAGACCAATATCTAAACTTAATGTATTGGGGAAGTTGATGGAAGCGGTGGTTTACAAATACACAAATACAAATGGTTGTTCACAAATACAAATATACGCAATATACCTTCATAACAACCTTTGTGCGGGGCCGTTCTACTAATACCAACCTGGCTATCTTTGTAAATGATGTGCTCCGAAGAATGGACGATGGCTGTCAAATAGACACCATTTACACTGACCTTGAGAAAGCATTTGACCGCGTTGATCATGACATTCTCCTCCGAAAGCTCCAGGAGCTTGGAATTCGGGGTAACCTGCTCCGGTGGACTGAGTCTTACTTGCGTAATCGATCACAGGCTGTGATACTGGCTGGACATCGCTCCAATTTCATTAATGTCTCATTGGGGGTTCCACAGGGTTCAATACTGGGTCCTTTATTATGTGCAGCATATTTGTACGATGTCGGTGGCTGCTTCTGCTTTGCAAAATATCTGATATACGCTGACGATACAAAAATCTATGCCAACATAAAAGCAGTAGAAGATTCTATTAAACTTCAAATAGACCTCAACAACTTGTGTCATTATTAAGAGACTAACCGTATTAATATAAATGTAAAGAAATGTCTTCAATAACGTTCACTCATAAGAAGAAAAAGCTTTTGACTCAGTACACTTTGCACGGTCAAAATTTGACTTCCGCTAATATTGTTAGGGACCTGGGGATCCTTCTAGATTAAAAATTGTCAATGACGGAACACACCAACGCCACTGTTACAAAGGCTTACAAAAACGTTTGGGTTCATTTTACGTGTTACTAGGCCTTTCTCAGACTCTGTTTGCATACAATTGTTATACTACGCATGTGTTAGGAGTGTGCTGGAGTATTGCTGTGTAATTTGGAAACCACAGTATGTATTATACGTCCAAGAAATCGAAAAGATTTAATCCAAATTCCTCAAAGTCTTAAACTATCGCACCCAGCTGAAAAAGGTAATTACGATATATTGTATCGCAATCACAAATTACTACCCCTAAAAGATAGACGAACACTGTTGCAAATGTTATTCCTACATGATATCTGCAGCAATCGCATTAATAGTCCCGAGTTAACCTTATAACACCAACTAGGCGTACGCGACACTGCTCTTTATTTGAATACTGTGTTGTTATAATAAACAATTCCAGTCTCTCGATTTGTTTCAATTAACAAAACAGTAATTAAAAAAGCAAATCACAATTATACTATCACCTGATAACAAATAAATATAAAAATATGGTATGCTTGCAATGTAATATTTGCATCACGTTTCTGACTTCTCCCACTCTCGCACACACTCATACAAAATCACACATACACCAACACGTGCACTTTATCCACACACTAGATTGCGTACTACAGTTTCATTTTACATATAACTTTAAAATAGGTTTCATATCCTCATAAATATTGTTAAAATTATAAAAACTTTATTAATTTTGTATAATAATGCTGCTCGTAACTGTTTAATTAAAAAAATGTGAACCTATTTTTGGCAGTATGTATACTTAAATTTATTATCATTGTAATATGTTTTAAGTGCTGTTGGTTCTGTGAAAATATATAATTAAAAAAATAAAAAAGTAACAACTGGTGACCCCGACGCTAGTCACGCATTCGACGCAAGTAGTTGAGGACTGGACCGAAATATAAAGGAAAATGCCTCTACGTGCTCCAATCAAAGCTGTTACATCGGAACCTGAAGTTGCCGCCATAAGCATATTGGAACGTATACCACGCTTCTGGCAAGACCAACCAAAATTATGGTTTACCCAGTTTGAAGCTATAGTCGCCGCCCAGAAACAAGGAGATGACTACAAATTTAATCTGGTAATCGCAAATTTATCGAAAGATGAAATACGCGAAGAAGGGTTAAAGACATCATCGTTAACCCTCCGGAAGAGAACAAATATAAAACAATCAAAGAACGCCTCATTCCGTGTTACGAAGAATCAAAGCAAAAGAAGTTTCAACGCTTACTCTGCGAAATCGAACTAGTTGACAAAAAACCATCTCAGTTGCTGCGTCAAATGAAGGAACTAGGAGAAGGCATTACTAACAACGGCTCAATCCGGTCAAGCCAACTCCCGAATACCATAACATCCATCTTTACAGTTTCAGAAAACGCAGGGCTGGATTTAGAGGACTGGAGGCCCTGGGGCAATAAAGGAGTGGAGGCCCCAAATTAATTATTTATAAAAATAGAAAATAAATCAAGTAATGCGAAACAAAATCGAATTATTAGAATTAACACGTTAATAAACAATTAATAATAATTTGTGGACATATTTGTGTAAGTTTTTACTTTGTAGAAGTGGTTAAAAAACACAATTTAAAAAAAACGAAAAGATTTTAGAAATCAAATTTCTTAATAATCTCTCTAGGCCCGCCCCTAAATCCGACACGGATAAAACGCAACACTAAAAATATGAGTGAGATGGCAGACATGATATTTGAAAACTCAAAGACGAATTCTGCAAGTAATGAAGTTAACGAGGTCACTAGCCTTACAAACCAGCTGACACAGATGAAAATTGAAATCGCCGCACTACGCGACGAAAACGAAAAGTATCGAAGTAGTAAATTTCGTTAAAGATCAAGGTCAAAAAGTGCATCAAGGTATCGTAATCAAGCTCTGTGTCAGTATCATAGGCGATTCGAAGAAAAGGCATATAAATGTCAACCACCATGTGCCTGGGAAAACCAGATCAAGCAACGGAAGTATCAGGGAAACTTAAATTAGTACGAACCAGGGCGGAACTTTGTGCTATTTACCCCTTCCACTGCCTTATCTTAGCCGACCGACAAAGTGGCGAGAGGTTTTTAGTCGACACCGGGGCAAATATATCAGTGTTGAGAAGAAACTCATTCAAGCACAAGCATGTTACAAGTCATAGACTACGCCACGAACGGTAGCCTCATTAGAACATACGGCGAAATAACATTAAACCTTAATATAGGACTAAGTGGCCAATTTAGATGGAATTTCGTTATTGCTGACGTCAACACGGCCATACTTGGTGCTGATTTTTTACAGTACCACAAATTACTCGTGGATTTAGACGGAAAAAAACTTATTTAGAAAGTTACTGAGCCGGCAACGCCTGCAACAATTATTAGAGCAAATCAACCTAGCGTTGAAACTATTTCCAAGCCAGCTACCAATGTACCCAACTTCAAGTGTCAAGTGCAACATCATATCGAAACAAGAGGAGCTCCCGTATCAGCCCGCGCGAGGCCGTTACCGCCAGACAAATATAAGATCGCAAAGAAAGAATTTAATGAAATGATAAAAAGGGGCATTTGTCGTCCATCAAATAGCACCTGGTTCTTAGGTTATCATATAACGAGCCAAGGAATCACTCCAACTAACGAGAAAGCAAAAGCTATTTTAGATTTTCCAAAACCAGCGACTGTTAAAGAATTGAGATGATCGAACTGAACTTTCTCGGAATGGTAAATTTATACCGAAGCAGTCTACCACACGCAGCTCTCAAACAATCAGTGCTAAATAAATATTTACAAAATTCCAAGAAAAATGATAAAACTCCGATTGTGTGGACTGGAGAGGCCGAACAAGCTTTCAAGTCATGTAAGGAAAATATGTGAAATGCTGTAACGCTGTCCTATCCAGCAACAATGGCTCACATAGCATTATTTACAGACGCTAGCGAAAAAAAATTCAACAGAAAATACGTAACAAGTGGCAGCCGTTGGGATATTTTTTAAAAGTGTTAAACGCAGCTCAAACAAAATACTCGGCTTAATTTACATCTCAATAAAACATTTTCAACGATCAATCGAAGGCAGAGAATTCAAAGGCAACTGGATTACATATCACAATATAGCACCGATATACAACACGTCAGCGGGTACGACAATATCTCGAGTAGTTGAAGAAATATTAGGTCTTTACCTATGAAATTGCCGTTTTTCACGAAATAAATGAAGCGTAATTTTTTTATATATTTTTTATTTCTATTAATCAAAATAATCACCCATGCAATCAATGCATCTTTGCCAACGCATTGGTAGCTTATTGATGCCTTTCTTGAAGAAATCAGCTGGACGGGAGGCAACAAATTCTTCAAAGGCATTTTGTACTGCCTCTCGGGTATTGAATTTTTTTCCCGCCAAGAAGTTATCCAAATTCTGGAAAAAGTAGAAGTCTGTAGGTGCAAGGTCTGGTGAGTACGGCGGATGACGGAGAACTTCCAACCCCAACTCTTGTAGCTTGGAGACCGTCTGCTGTGCAGTATGAGGTCGCGCGTTGTCGTGCAGGAGCAATGGAGCCGAACGATTGACCAAAGCTGGTTGGAGACGTGCGAGCTTCTCCATCATTGTGTTCAGTTCTTCACAGTACACATCTGCAGTAATGCTTGTCCCGTTTGGCAAGAAGCTGTGATGAATTACACCCGCGTTAGACCACCAAACAGTGACTATCACTTTTCTAGGGGTAAGTTTTCGTTTAGGGCATTGTTTGGGTGATGAACCAGGGTCCAACCAACTTGCTGAGCGCTTACGATTGTCAAACAGGATCCATTTCTCGTCACAAGTAACAATGCGGTTCAGAATTCCTTCATTTGTATGCCTGCTGAGCAGTGCAAGGCACGTCTCCACGCGTACTTCGCGCTGGCGGTCATTGAGTTCGTGGGGTACCCATTTGTCAAGCTTTTTTACCTTGCCAATTTGACGCAAATGGACCAATATTGTTTTGATGCTAACGTCGAAAGCTGCTGCTAATTCAGCCGTGGATTGAGTTTCATCAGCTTCCACAATTGCCTTTAATTCGTCATTGTCGACCAAAGTTTTCGGATGACCACGGGGTTCATTTTTCAGGTCAAAATTTCCAGAACGGAAGCGGGTAAACCAATAACGGGTGGTGCGTTCGTTTGTAGTGTTCGCTCCGTAAACGTCGTTGATGTTGCGTGCCGCTTGTGCCGCTTTGCTGCCACGACGGTAGTCATACTCCATAATTACTCGAATTTTTAACTTATCCATGATGACGAAAAATGTTCGAATGCGTTGAAAACAAAACACTAACTATTAAACAAATGACGATTTTAGAAAAAGAATTCCATGTTTGTCAAATAAAATTAATTTGAAATTAGAATTATCAGTCCAAAAAATACTATTTTCATTTGAAATGGCCAGTGCGGCAAAACGGCAGTTTCATAGGTAAAGACCTATTATCATTCCCTTCGCAAGCGGATTACATAACACTTTATATGAAGCAAAAAACGATCCAGAATTAGAAAGGCTTACACAAAGTAAATGCTTAAAGATTACATGCCTACAACCTTCCAACTCTCAAGAAAACGTTTTTTGTGACATTTCAACCAGCAAAGCTCGTCCCTAAGTTCTTGAAGCAATGCGGAAAATTATATTCAACAACATTCACGGCCAAAGTCATATGGTATAAAATGCCCTCAGACATAAACAAATGGTGTGACTCATGCTTACAATGTCAGAAAGCTAAAGTAACCAGACACACTGTCGTCTCTCGGAACCTTTTTGCCTGCTCAGCGATTTGCGCACATTTACACTGACATAGTCGAACCACTGCCTACTTCGCGAGGAAAACGATACATAATTACAATAATAGATCGTTGTACATCGTGGCCTGAAGCGTTCTCGGTTTCAGATATCACAGCGGAGACAGTCGCCAAAATAATATACAATGGTTGGATCACAAGGTTTGGGTGTCCAGAGAAAATTACAACGGAACAAGGCTGACAGTTCGAATCAGAAACTTTCAAACAGTTAGCTAAACTCATGGGCATTGAAAAAATCAGAACGACTCCATACCACCCCCAATCGAACGGGATGGTTCAAAGATGGCACCGCTCCTTGAAAGCCGCAATTATGGCTCGCGGCTGTGTAGAAAATTGGTCTACAGAACTGGTCACCGTATTGTTGGGTTTACGTGCGATTCTCCGCCAAGATACAGGACTCAGTGCTGCTGAAATGATTTACGGCACCCTCATTAGATTGTCGAGAGAGTTTTTTGAAAGGAATACAAGCCTGATAACTTACGAAACATTAACAGAAAACCTACGAGAAAATATTTCCAAAGTTACGAACATACACAACATACACATACACAAATATAAAATAATTCCCTGTAGAAATTCTACTTTCGTACATCCCAAACTTTCTAAGTGTTCACACGTGTTCGTTAGATGCGACCGCATTAAGCGTATCTTAATACCGCCATACGAAGGCAGGAAGGAAGAAAGAAACGATAAATATTTCAAGATACAAATGAACAATGGACAATCGTATATTTCCATTGACCGTGTTAAACCAGCAGTTTTCGCAGATACTGACGATACTGACGACTGACTGAGCTCAAATAATTTTGAAGCACGCAGCGAGAAAAAATATGACTTATCACGATATATGATTTGCTTGCGCTAGCATAATATGGACTATTATTTAGTATTTAATTTTAGAGTAAGAATGGTGAACTGTCATTTTTATGTTTACATTTTTTTAAGGGAGGAGTATCTGTGGCGTCCCCAGACGTGTCTTACAGAAAATCAGTTTATCTATTTAGGAAAATACGTGATAAAAGTAAGATCATGAGATGATTGAATATTACTGAAGGTCACACGTTCATTATAGTATATAAGCTCATTATTATAACAAATAAATCGTCACTCAACATCTAATCGTGTCTTGATTTATAACCCTTTTCCTGGTCGTAATACATACATACGTTAGATAACCTTTTCTTTAGATAGTGCCAGGTAATGTTTTTTAATAGTTTTTTAAAAATGACGATAGACTTCGCAGATATTACAACGAATGATAGTGCATTCCAAAGACTCACGGCACGTACTGTAAACTATTTATTTAAAAAAATCTGTGGAATGCAATGGTGTAGTGAGCATCAAATTACGTTCATGTTGGGTATGTCTAAAGCTAAAGTGACGTTGTAACATCGTTTTTCAGGAACGTTAGGATTGAATAGCAATCGATATTAAAAACAGAGAACATGAATATTTCGTCGAAAGCGAATGGGGAGCCACTTGAGCTTAGTGCGGTATTCGGATACATGGTCATATTTACGAAGCCCAAATATGAACCTTATACAGAGGTTTTGAAGCCGCTCAAGTTTATTCAGTTGCTCTTCAGTGACATCAAGATAGCATACATCAGCATAGTCAGGTATTGGAAGAAAGAGAGATTGTACAATCGATATTTTAGTGCAAATTGGTAAAAGATTGCTAAGTCGTATTAGAGAGTTAGTTGCAGCAAACATCTTCCGGCTCACATCGTCCATCTGAGGTTTCCAGGACATATAGCTATCGAATATGATACCCAAATTCCTATTACATTGCTGTACTCTATTGTAACTCCATTAAAGTTAATTTTCGGGAAAAATGTCCGGTTGAAGCGTTTCATAATTTTTGGATTGCCTATGACTATAGATTGAGTTTTTGAGGTGTTTCTAGCGAGACCATGGTATTTGCTCCATGCTAGAATTGTAGCTAGGTCGTTGTTAATGGTATCGATTGCTTGAGACAAATTTTCCAGGCTAGCCTGCGAGTAGATTTGAACGTCACGTCGTCTACATACATATGGTAGGAAGAAGATTTACTGTAAGAAATCGTATTAATGAAGATAGAGAATAAAAGTGGAGACAGCACGCCACCTTGTGGGACACCAGCTTTAGTATCTGCCCAAGCAGAGAAGGCATCATTGAATACTATACGTTGCTGGCGCCCGCACAAGTAGGAACGAAGCCAGTCAATTACGATATGTTAAGAGAGCGTAGCAGCAGCAACAAGATATCGAAGTCAACAGTATTAAATGCATTGCTGAAATCTATTAACGTAAGAACTGTTAACTTTTTGTTTTCCATGCCCATCCATATATCTTCAGCAATTCTCACTAACGTGGTAACTGTACTGTGTCCAGATCGAAAACCAGATTGAAACCGATTGAGTAAATTTTTCTAGCTAAGATAGTTACTTAGTTGCTGGTGTACAAGTCGTTCTAGTGCTTTCGATAAGAAAAACAGAATGGATATAGGATGAATATCTGAATAGGAGGAAGTGGGATTTTGTTTTTTGTGTTGTGGAATTAGTTCTCCGTCCTTCCAAACGGATGGAAACTGGTTAAACAAGATGGAGCTATTGAAAATAAAAGTAATTGGTAGAAGAATGTCAAGGAGAATTGTGATCATCTTACGACTTACACTATTCGTCCCCATAGCGTTAGCAGAAATAGAATTAATTGCTCTCTTAACATCACATTCAGTCAATTGCTTAAAAGTAAAGGAGTCTGAAGAAGGTGCTGACAAAGTAGAAAGTTGATTTAAAGTATGACTTTTGCTGTAGCATCGATACTGCCAAAAGATGAGAAGTGCTGATTAAGTAAATTTAGATCAAAGTTGTCAGGGAGAGATATATTTTTATTTTTGCCAACAACTAACGTTTTGTGAAAGTTCCAAACTTTTGATAGATTTCCATTCGAAACTAACTTATAGATATAGAGTCGCTATGCACCCTACACATAGTATTGCAGTGATTTCGCAGACATCGATATTTTTCAAAAATTGTATCATTGGGTTTTGTTTGTTTTTTGAACGTGCACGATTACGTTTGTTCATGAGGATTTAAATATCGTCCGTAAGCCAGGGAGCAGGAAGATGCTTGGTTTTAACCGGTGTGACTGGAGCATGGCGGTCACAAAGCTGACTGAGAAGAGAATTAAAGACAGCTGCTTGAGTATCTACGTTATCAGCGTTTACAACGTCACTCCAATGAAGATTATTTGCTTCATCACGTAAATTATCAAAGTCAATTCTACCAAAACATCGTTGCAAAATTATTTTGGGTTTAGCTTTAGGAGTCCATGTTGTAAGACAAAAATATCAGATTGTGGTAAGAAAATTCGTTGGCTTCAAGTTGGTCTTGTGTTACCACGTGGTTCAGACACAATCCTGATATCCAAGAGAGAAGGAACACAATTAGGTGAAAAGTGCTTAGCACCAGAAGGGAGAATATTAAGGTTGCTAGCATTGACTATGGACTGCAATTTCTGTTTCTTTTCCTGTTCTCGAGAGTCATTTTTTAACAGACATGTGTTTAAGTCGGCCATTATAGTGGTATGGCCATACAATGGTACCAATTCTTCCAAAATTAACTCGAATGTAGAAAAATAGTCTGTCGTGAAGTTAGGACGATATAAAATGCCAAGTAGGATCTTTGTGTTAGAGAGGGTGATTTCTACAAGTAAATACTCCGCAATGTTGAGAGAGATTGATATAGAGGTTTTCAAAATTGTATACGGTATATGCGAGCGCAAGTATATTGCAACACCACTGCCAGTACGATCCACACGGTCAATTACTTGTAAAAACACTTAAGTTTTGGTGATATCATTGAAATTTGTCAAATCAGTTATTTATATAAATGATAATCCTAACTTAATTCAGTTAGTTAACTTTTTACCTTTTTGAATGCCTGAGCTATACAGTCTTCAAAAGGATATGTATAAGTTAACACATGGGTACTCTTGCACTTCATAATAATTTACCTAAAGGACCTTCCTTGGATAGCTCGAGCGTCAAGTATGAGAACTCCAGCGCTCATCTATCGCGATCAGTTCCAATATGGACTAGACATAAGTTTTTAAGTTCAATATATTCGTTAAATATTTTTTAAGTTAAAATCTAGATTAAACTTCTTAATTTCCCTTTTATCGAGGGAAGAAGGATTTACGATGTAGTTTTGAAATAATGTAAGTACGAGATCTTTAGATGTGAGGTTTGATGACTTTGCTCGAGGCGTGGGCAATCTGGTACAATACTGATAATCCAATAATATTTCACCAAAAAAAAATTAAATGTTTGAAAAATGTATGTGTATAAAAAATACTTTCTTTTACTAGAACTGCTTTATATGACTTTCAAAACGATGAATGTCTATGTAATTTTCATTATAATTTACCTGTGATGGGTTTACCACGAGTTTGAAGTAATCTTTCAGTTAAGTTCGTAGATAAAAATCGACACATACACCTATAATAATATTTTATAAACAACAACATTTATATTATAAACATTTAATTTGGTTAAGACAATGGGTTTCATCAAACATCCTCAACAATAGAGTTTATTTGTTACGCTATCGCGCCTAAACTATTCAGCAGATTAACATAAATTTTGCTTAACCCTTGTTGTGTGATAGGAAAAAAGGTTTTATTTCTAAGCGCCAGCTTGTAAAAACTAGTCAAAGTTTGTTTCTGTCGCGTAAAAATGGCCCAACGGACTTGAACGAAAATTGGCATCTGTATAAATACGACCTCATACAATGTGTAGGAATTTCATCCCTAGAATTGTTACAAATAACTTTCTAATGAGTTAAAATAAAGTAATCTTCAAATATAACAATAATAATATATAGTAGTTGTTTCTGGTCTGATTTCACTTAACCTCATTTTCAAATATTCCGTATAATGCAAGAGTTGCAAATGGGCGACGGGATCTCATTACAATACATTACAATATCTAAGCGGCATCAAATTTTTCTAGAACAGTTAAAATCAAATGATCCTGAGTTTAAGACATGTTACCTAACATTTCTGTTTTCGTAGCATTAATGTTTGTTTTACAACCGGTTTTTAACGGTTTAATTTGATATTTTTTTCCAGTATTTTTTTCATTGTCTACGTAATAAGCAAAAATATCGTGCTGTTGTAACAATTGGCAGCCCTACAGAAGGGAACTTTAAACTCTGGCAATATCTTGCTTTCGACAGTTTTACCTTGCAAACAATAAAAAGTTTCCTGGACCGCTCTTGGCCAACACCCCACCGTTTCATTATATTACTCACCGCCTCCGATTATCTTGAAACCTCGCAAATAGGGTTCCAATTTTAAATTGTAGGTTTTAAATGTGTTTTTTAATAGTTGTTTTGACATTTCTTTACATTAACTTCCAATGCCCTCTTGACATTCTTCTGAGTGATTAGGTACTTGTCTTATTAGTATGACATGACAAAATACTCCAATGTACAAATTGTCAACTTGAAATATTCTACGAGAATGCACTCATAACTGACTCGGAATGGTATTCGTGAAATGAAACACTTTCCAGAGACTTTTTTCTGTATTCACGCATCTTTCTATTTATATTTTCATTTAATCTTCCATTCATATTTCAATTTTAACCGCTAGTACAGTATTACTTCGGGGATAACATACGCTGGCCTCATAGGTAGAATAAATCGAGGAAGTCATGTTCCTATTTAGTATATTTTTAAGCCATGCTACTCTGAGGCAGTGCTAATGTTCTGGTTGAAAAAAGAACATTTCGAGGCCATAACATACAGACAAACCAGCGAGTTTTTACGGAACTTGAGAAACAACAAAGAGAAAAGACAGGGGCGTTTGAAGAATTTGCGTAACGAATAATTTTGGAGATTGTAAAACAATTAAGTCGTTTATACTTTGTAGAAACCTTTCAACTCCCACAAATACAATCATGTACTGTGACTTATTATGTTAGGTAAGTATTGAAATGAAAATTTCATTTTATTTAATGAAATGAAATATTTATTTCTCAACATTAACAATTACTTGTTCTTATTGACGTCAAATAAAACATGACTCTACCGCCAGTTTGGAAAAACTGGTTTTACTTAAAAAAAATTTACAATCTATACGAAATTTAATTTTTCTTATCTGGATCTGTCAGCTCGGCAAGTCTCCCTCCCCCCAAGTATCCAATCGCCCTCAAATTTTATTACTTTATACTCAAATTTTAAACTAATTACAAAATTTTACTATGTACATATCACAAAATAGTTCACTGTAACGCATACCAGTTGACTGTACTATTAATGTCAGTCTTATTAAATACGAGTAACATATCAATACTTAGATTTCGAAATGAGCAAAGTACCCTATGATCTTCACGATTAACGCCCTCCCACTCACCCATTAACGAGATGAACTTGAACATGTCCTCATATAAAAGCTATATTTTTATTATAAATTTTGAAAAAAACAATAAAAACAGCTTTACAAACCAACTGGAAGTTTTAATAGCTTACAGTCGTACAAGGTGTGTCAACATAAACACTCAAAACTAAAACTATTGTTAAATATATACTTCGAAACCTTTAACAAAATTTAAATACCTAAGAACGGCATCGTTTATTAAGAGCTCTTGCCGCCGGGTAACACCATAGAATCTCTTTTACCAACAGCTGATGAGGCTTAAGCAAGAAATCGAGGGAAATCTTCCAAAATTGAGCAACAAAAACGACTGAAAAAAAAGAGTTTGTTAATGAATCCGCCGTACAACCCTTACTTAGCACCTTCAGCTTTCCATCAGTTTCGGTTGCTTCACACTAGCGATCTTTCAAAACTATTTATCGCAGTTTTTTAAATTGGGGATTGCTTTAACAGACCGCCAATAACAAGCTCATAATTTCTAAATTATCTATAGAGTAGAATAAGTGAACTTTTTACATTTTGTGGATTGAGAACGCTACATTAAATAAAACACAAATGACAGAGGGAAACACAAAGAAGGAAGTTGAGATAAATTGTGACAAATAATAACAGTACGCGAACATGTATATGAGTGTAATAAATATAATGAATACATAATATATAATAATATAACAATAATAAATAAAAAATACAGAGACTAACATTAGTAAGTAAACGGTGTTGTGCGTTTATGTATGCATGTTTCTATGTGCGTTTGTTATAATGGTGCAAAAAGTATGTATGTTTAATTAAAAGATATTTTATTTTTGTACTTGAAATTATTAAACCTATGACGTGGTTTCATTAGTTTAACAGAAGACCCCAGTACGCCGGTTGTTATCTCAGTAACCGTACGCGTCGTTGTGGTTCACGCGGTAATTTCGCGAACTATAGAATCTATTTTCTGAGAATCGATAATAAGATGAATGACAAGTGGGTTTACCTATTCCTGATCCATAAATTAATATAACGATTATTTGTTTCTGACTACAGAAACGAAATAAGCTACCAAACGATGAATAATCCTACCCCAAGCTACGCAACAGTTACTCAAACAACAATGTTTCCGAAAAAAGATCAAGCGATTATTATTGATGCTGTCGACAATGTTCAGATCAAAGAATACGCCAAGGCATTAGGACAAATCATAGATTCATCTCAGATTCGCTTTCTGTCCAGGATTTCAAACAATAGAATATTTTATTTTATTTTATTTTATTTGGGATAAAAAACAGTTACACAGTAACAGATTAGCTTATACATATGAAACATTAAATAAGAATTAACCATGTAACCAGCACCATTATCCACATATAAGTTAAGTTAACTCAAATAAGTGAGTGGCAAAAAAATGACATTAACAAAAGGTAATTACAGAGATGATCGTTACATAGTTGACAAAAAAAAATAAATAATGCAGTTCATCCTATAACATCTGGGTTTTTATTGTTGACAAAATAGTTGTTATACATTTCTTATATTGTAGTTTTTTGAGATGAAGTATATCAATTTTACAAAACATTTCGTTGTGATTTTTCATTATTCTGTTAAGGGGGTCGCGTTCCCCCGCGTTGGTACGGCAAAACTTTGGCATAAATATTGGGTGTTGGTAGGTGTACCGAATGCGTTGTGATTTACTAGGTATTCTGTAGCATACATTGTTTGTTAAAGAAGTACAGTCAAATTGATTATGGCATATATTGTACAAATTAAGTTGATCTTGTATCGTTCTCCTATGCTTTAAGGAAATTAGTGAAAACTTTTTTAATGCTAGTTCATAGGATAATTTAGTGCGAAAGTATCTATAACAAACAGTACGTAGGAATTTTCTTTGCACAGATTCAAGACTGTCAATGTATTTGGCGTAAAACGGATTCCATATAACTGAACCATATTCTAGTTGACTTCTTATTAAATATGTATTTATTTAGCCTCCAAAATGCTCGCCGACGGATTAGTTGACAAACAAAGCTGTATAACCGTCCAAGGTCAAAACTTAATAATCCGCCCGCTGATTACCCGCAATAAGCGTATAATATTATCGAATGTTTGCCCAATAATTCCTCATAATGAAATAGAAAAAAAAAACTAAATGAAATCAGATAAAAACCTATGTCCCCGATATCTTTTTTTCGTGCTGGCCTTAATGAAGTGGGCTACAGCAACATACTGAGCTTCAAGAGACAAGTATACATATCCCCAGAAGACTTCAATCGACTTCCAGATAAGATTTCCATGGAATACGAAGAAGTGAACTTCTGGATTTACCTATCATCAGATACTCTCACTTGTTTCTTATGTAAAAAGGAAGGTCACGTTGCCTCCAAATGTTCAGAAACCTTGCAAGTAACTACACCTGAAAATAACGAACGTGACATAGACATGAACGTTCGTGTGGAATCCATCATCGATTTCAAACTGATACAGCTATATACTCAGGCATTTGTGTTTCGAAAAACGTAATTCATTTGTTTTTTCCTCTTTTGGTTTTTTCTTTGCGTCACTTCGTTTACAAAATGGAAAACTTGAAATATCAGGCTATTTACGAGTACGAGTTCCACCGTGGCACCAGTGCTGCAGAAACGGCTCGAAATATTAATGCTGTGTATGGCGGCGGTGTCGCAAAAGAAATCACAGTGCATTTTTGGTTCCACCATTTTCGTTCTGGAAATTTCGACCTGCAGAACAAGCCCCGTGGACGGCCGGAGATCAAAGTTGATAATGAAGATTTGAAGGCTATTGTGGAAGCGGATCCATCGCAAACCACGTTTGAGTTAGCTGTAGGCTGAGGTGTTAGTGACAAAACTGTTTTAATCCACTTGAAGCAAATTGGGAAAGTGAAAAAGCTTGAGAGGTGGGTGACATGAATTGAGTGCAGCAAACTGACAAACGCACGTCGACAGCTGCGTTACATTACTCAACCAGCACAATAATGAAAAGATTTTAAATCTAATTATTACTTATGTATCTTCTACGACAAGTAAAAGTGGATCTTGTACGACAATCGGAAACGCTAATCGCAATGGTTGAACTCTGGCGAACCAGCCAAATCCTGCACCAAGCGAAAATTTGCTCAAATAAAGTTACTTGTGAGCGTTTGGTGGACTAGTGCCGGTGTCGTTCACTACAGCCTTCTTAAATCTGGCCAGACAATTACGGCAGATGTCTATTGTCAGCAACTGCAAACCATGATGGAAAAGCTAGCTGCTAAACAACCGAGGCTGGTCAATCGCTCTAGACCACTGTTGCTGCAGGACAACGCTGACCACACTGCACAACAGACGGCTGCCAAATTAGAGGAGCTTCAATTGGAATGTCTAAGACTTCCACCGTACTCCCCGGACCTTTAGCTCGAACAGATTACCATTTTTTTCGAAATTTGGGAGGGAAAAGAAGAAGGGAAAAAATTCTACTTCGATGGGGCAGTCCAAAGCACCTTTAAAGATTTTATTGATTCCCGTCCGAATAGTTTTTATAGTAAAGGGTTCAATGAACTACCTATGAGATGGCAAAAGTGCATAGATAGCAATGATACATACTTTGATTAAATAAATTGTTTTTTTTTTAATTCACTTTATGTTCATTGTCATGACCTAATACACCTTGGCTAAAAAAGGACTTATTGATTAAATTTTTTGACCTAAGGTGCAACAAGAATGCTTGTATAAGTTTACCGTGCGTACCTGAATATTGATAGTCACTGATCAGTTTATTATAATGACTCCGCCTATGTACTTTAAAGACGGAAACTTTTCTTTCCATATGATCAGAAAAAATCTTTTCATACTGAATTAAAAAAAAACAACATTGAAATAATAACTTCACAATCCTTACCCACAAAACACAAAAGACCCCGACTTAGAACAATAAATCAAACCATAAAGAAGTGACTAAACGCTAGGAGCTAGTAAGAAACGGTTCCCTCTGCTTATCCGAGTCTGCCTCCACGATAACAGAGCTCGCGGCCTATCCGCCATCCCCTCTAATACTTGCGACCCTCGCTACGTGCTGAGATTTCATATACTAGTATAGGAAATTAGAGGCATCAGTATCCGCAGATAGCGCGTGAGTTCAACCTAGGACGGCCCCGGAATACGAGCCTTGAGTTCTAAACCGTGAACTGAATACGATAAATATGACGTGTGCTGTATGGACTGAATTGCTTAGCTTGGACGAGAATATTATAATATTATTTTACTTAAACAATGAAAAGTGACAAAGAAAATTAATATAATACAATTAAACAAAAACTAAACTAAAATAAAAAGGCATAGGGTTTACAAAGATAAATGGGCTTTATTCAGTAATTATTAGGGCGTGCACATGTTCAAAAATATTGTATTCTTGAAAGCATTCAAAGAATTATTACATAATTATGTCTACATTACAAAACTCTTTCTTATATAGATTAAGACAGTGGGTCATGAAGTTGTTGTAAGTGTTATTTTTACGGGAACGGGGTGGTATAAAAATATTAAGTTTTCGTGAGGGAGGGACAGGTAATCGAACTTTTGCTACAAAATTTATTTTTGATAGAAGAACAGAGGACTCACAGTGTTTGTTGAGAAGCTTATAAAGAAAGACTAGGTCAAAGTGTTTTCGGTGATTTTGCAGAGACAAAAGCTTATTATATTAAAGTGATTCTTCATAAGATCGGTTAACCTATCTACAACGATAATTTAAAATTTTTATGCACTTTTTTTGTATCATTTCTAAACGTTTGACGTGATTGTTGTAAAAAGGCTGCCAAACAACGCATCCAAAATCCAAAATAGAACGCACAAGGCTAAAATACAGAGTTTTCAGAAGCATTGGTTGCTTGAATGGTTTAGTTATTCTGTTAGTAAAACCTAAATTTCTACACGCTCTTTTTACTATTATATCAATATGTGAATTGAAAGAAACTTCTTGATCCATTACAATGCCTAGGTCACGAACGGTATTTACTCGCTTAGGAACATTGCCGTTGACATAATAAGTATGTAATATGGGACAAATTTTTCGGGTGTACGTGATGACTTGACATTTGTCTATGTTTAGGAAAAGTTGATTGCTTGAACAGTATTCTGAAAGAGAGTATAAGTCAGCTGTTACAATCATTGACATCTGTTACGGCTCTGTACAATTTCATGTCATCTGCATATAGCAGAAAGTTGGTGTTATCAAGGGCTTTATTTATGTCATTTATTGATAGAGAAAAAAGGGCAGGGCCGAGATATGAGCCCTGAAGAACTCCAGAAGGTATTGGCAAAAAACTGGAATAGTAGCCTCTGAGATAGACCGCCTGACTAGGATTGCGTATGTAAGAATCGGTCCACCTGAGCAGATTGCCATGTACACCGATTCTTCGTTATTTTTCTATGAGTAACGAGTGATTAATTTTATTAAAAGCTTTTGAAAAATCTGTGTACACGGCATCTATCTGTACGCCGGAATCCATTGTGTGCAACAAAAAGTCTTTACTGACGTCACCATATTCGTTTCAACACCACGAAATTTAATTAACCCGTGCTGTTTTTCTGTAATATGATGGCGCACAGCGTGTGAGAGTTGAGACGTAACGACTCCTTCTAAAATCTTTTCAAGTACGCATAGTTTTGATATGGGCCTGTATTGTGTGATATCATTTGTATGACAATTTTAAGGTATGGGCGTGATAAGTGCCCTTTTCCAAGCGCTGGGAAATACACCGAAGCTAATAGAAAAAAAATTAGAGATACGAATTTTAAAAGTTTATTTGCACATTTTGAAATTAAAATTAGATGTATATCATCTGACATATTTCATACCTTTATTAATGTTTCATGTGTACCTTTATTAATGATTATTCCTTGTAACTCCCTTAAAATCAAGATATCATCAAGATTGACCGAATGAAAGTCAATAATAGAGGAATCAGAAGTTGTTACGTCATAATTAGAGAGTAACCCAGTTGGAATTACCAAAATTCCAAAAAAACTTAGATGTTCTTTAATTTTGGATTCAGTAGATAATATGTAATTTTCATAGCATTCCTTTTCCATTTTTTTTAACCTTTTTCTTAAAGAAGTGAAAGTTTCATAATCCAAGCGATTTTTATAAGTTTTCCATTTTTTAATGATATTTACACTTCTCGTTATTTAGTTTTACTAGGGGTTTAGTATACCATGGAGCAAGTCTACTTATATTACCAGTATTATTTTTAGTTGGAACATACTTGTCAATAGGTTTATTAAGCACAGCATAAAAAATACAAACCATCGAATTTATTACTTTCGCTGATGAGAGAACAAGGTTCCAATCAAAAGAAGCTAATTCTTTTTTAATAGACTCAAAGTCTGCTTTAAAAAACATTCTCTTTCTTGTACTGTTGCATACAAGAGGATTAGAAATCTGTGAAGTCAATCCTATCTGTAAGGCTTTATGGTGGGGGTCTTCTGGAACCAGAGCGTTCTTACATACTGTTTGCAAATTTCGCTACAAAATATAAGGTCCAAAACTCTTGCGTTCATGTTAAACGCATTGTTTAGTTGGTGCAACAAAGCAAAGTTCATGAAGTCTGAAGTAAGGGAAGAAAATAAATCGTGATTAATTGGTATTGTCATACTACCTAAATGTAAGTACCTAAAGGTAATATATATAAATAAATACGTAGTTATACGGTATCGCAATCCCATATTCAGATTTGCAAGTTGTAACAAACATATACGTCAATCGTATACTTAATTAAATGAAAGATTTTCTTGAAGTTGAACCCAAGCCTCGAAGGCAGGGCCACTACGAAGTACGCGTTATAACTATTATTAGATATTTAAGCATATTGTATAATTTTTATTTTATTCAATCATCTCTGTTAAAAAATCAAGATTTCATCTAGAAACTGTGCAGGTGGGATCGATATCATTATGCCTTCCGTAACTAAGATACAATATAACAGACATAACATGGGCGAAGCAACCAATTGTTCTGCGCCCAACGATGCAGCTGCAGCAATACTGCACTATTGTTGTACTTGTCTTACCATTTGAGACGAATCTATAAAAATGTAAAGGTACATGTTTTTCTGCTAATGCGGCACTATATATTTTGCCCCTTAATGATAAAAAGTTTTGTGGATTCAATCATATATTGCGTATTTAAGTAATACAATCCGATGCATTATATTATGGAAACTGTGCTACTAACAAGTCAGTTGCAGTGATCATGGGTAAATTATACTTTTGAATAAGTATCACAAAAAGGTAGCATAAATATCAGTCTTATTAAATGAAGTATCAACATTGGTGTGTTTCTCTGGGGATTCAAATACTTAGATTTCAGGAGTAAAATACCCTTGATTGATGATGAAATTGATGTTTGCTAGAAACGCCCTCCTACTCTACTTTAAACGAGATGAAATTGTCTTCCCGTACACTTAATCACTCGAAAATAAGGTCTATATGGTTCAAAATAGTACTTACAATTTTAAAATACATTTTGAAAAAACAACAAATACCAAACAACTAAAAGTTTTAATAGCTTCCAGTCATGAAAGGTACCATACATACAAGTACAACAAAAACAAATTTCAAATATATATTTCGAAACTTGAAACAAAGCTAAGCTACCTAAATAGTACATTCAGGTTTGCAAATATAATTTATAAACTCATAAAAATAACCAATAACAATGTTTTTAAATTTTTAATTACTGGCAAGCTGGCAACGCCACGCAAGCATAAACAACTTCCGGTATTCAATATGCAGTTTTACTTCGGCGAGTTCCGGTTGCTTTGAAACAAAACTCCAGCTTGAACCTGCATTGTTATTTTAATTCACTCATAACAAGGTGTGCTCGTTACGTCGACGTTTTAACCAATACAGTGTTACAGCAATAGAGATAGACAACCATGAGTAAACACTGGCTTTGAATAAAAATGACACCTGCCTGGTGTCAGATATCAAAGTGAAAACTTTTTTCACATGAAAACTATAACATTGTTAATATAAGGAAAGGAATTTGATGTTTGTCCCCTAAATGTTTTTACATTCAGCTTTTAACGCGAATTGTACACTCCACCACTCCTCTCTTTACATAGCCTCTCTTTACAAACTCTTCACTGTTTTAAAATTAGCTTAACAAATATTCTTTGGAAAATGTGTAGGTCGAAAGATCAAATGTTTCTCTATTTTGTTACTCTTCTGGTTCAATACTATTCGCGACTAAAGAACGCTTGTGCACCCAGCGGATAAACTCGAAGCTATGCAGCGCAACTCTCCAGCAATTTAACTTTTTACCCGACAACCCGAACCTGACCTCTGAGTTAGTCTCTGTACTCGATGATTTTACGACAAATCCCTTGTAAGCGAAAAAGGGGTTGCTTTGAAACTATTCTGATGTTTTAAAATTTAACATTTTGTTATGCTGTAACTCGGCTGTAACATGACCATATATATATACAAAGTTTATGTTTGGTTCATACATCTCAAATAACGTTGTAAATAAACCTACACAAAAAATTTTTTTATTGCACTTAACAATAATAAAGTACGCAATTTTTGGTAGCTAAATGTTTAATAAATGGTATATATAATAATATAGAAATTGCCTATTATTTTAAATAAACTTTAACCATAACCTATTTAGTATCTTTCCGTTTACGGTACTATGCAAAGTTATAAAACTTTCAAAGCGCCCCTTGGATCTGCACAAGAATACCTCCAGATTAAAGAAGTTAAATATTAAATTCCAATTCTCTTTTTATGACACAAATTTCCGAGAGTAAAGCCGTCGAACGATTCACATGAATGTTTATAATAGTTTTTACTGACTCATCCAATTGAGGGAACTCCTTCGAACCTACCAGTAGAGAGGTGATAAAATTCAGATATTTCAATTAGCAGTTCGTAAGTTTGAGCCGCGCTAAATCTATTATGTCTAAGTTTGAGGAAATTTGAGCCAAGTCGAAGTCCCTGGGAGCGAGCTGGGAATAAATCTCCAAGTGGGGGATGGAGCCTCAAACTCGGTAGGGCGAGTGGTCCTAATTGAATACGGTGCTAACAGTTACTGAATTTCTGTGTGAAAGTTAGATTGTCATCCTACGTAACAATTTTAAGGTAAACTAGTTTATACCGTCTACTTCACTCGCGTGTCCCTTTAGACATAAGAGTTTTTTTTCTAGATAAACATTGACCTTTTTCCTATTACGACCTCATGACATCGTGTTTGCAGTTGTCGGTTGAGTAGTTATGGTTTGATAGCGTTATGAGGAGTAAATAATAGGTAAACAAAGTGTGATTATCAAGTATAACTTATGAATTAACGGAAAGTTTTAGAAGTACCCTGTTAAATAATGCTTTAATACTGTTATTTTTATTTGCGATTATTTCTTTTTTTATTTTGTAAAATAATAAACAATATAAAAATAGTGTTTCCAACACAATTATATATCTGCATTTTATTGCCATGTATAAATCATAAAATCTAATAAGGAAATTAACGAACTTAATTTCGCATCGATAACATTTATTTATTTATTTATTCGGAGAAAAAACAAGTATTTACAATAAAGTAAGTGCAAAAAAAAAACAGTATAATCTAGTGTTAGCTATTACAATACCCTTAATATTCTCACATGGATATTTATTACTGATAGCAAAGGGATGATTGTTTTTGGGTACAGATACAAAAGATTTGGTAGCAAAATTGTATTATATCAGTTTAAAATTCCTATCTCATTAGAAAAAAATTAACTTATCTCATAAAACTAGCAATGTTATTTCTATGATTATTATCAAATCTTTATTTATTAATTTTCCATATTATGGATATTTTTGTATGACAAATTTAGTATTGTTTCTAGAATTTTTTTTTTCCTTATTTGAGACATAATCTAGCAAGTGTTATACCATCATGAAATCGGTATTGAATAAGCAAACTTTTAATACTACTTCCCAAAAAAAAACTCAGTCTGTTTTTCCAGACAAGTATAACCCTGTAGCTTTCAAGTGTAGAGTGAATAGGTACCTCTTGGACAGGCGTGTATGATCCTCGTCTTCAGCGTCACTTTCCATCAGGTGAGATGGAAGACAAACGCCTGCTTATTATTAATTATAAAAAAAACATTTTTTTTTCAGTACAGTACGTTAAAGTTAGCAAGAAAAATTTTATAAATTTTTGGTTGGTAGAAACGAGACTTTTTCTTCTACACGATGGTAGATGACTTTAAATTTAAGGCTACAATTTAAAGAAGCATTGCTCAGGGCTATATTCCAGAAATAAAACCAAGCAAAAGTTACAATTTCTAGCAACAAGGTTAAAATGGGTGCTGATTTTTGTTTTTTTTTAAATACCTATATTTTTATAACCACAGGACAGGGGCAAGAATTTTGTTTTTATTTTTCTTATAGCGCTTATGACTTGTTGTATCTCCTGCTTTCAGTCTATCGTTGATTTTTGGGACACCCTGTATACATAAAAAACTTTACTAATGTTGCTAAGAAAACAGATACATATACATATAATCACAGCCATCATAATATTTTACGCGAAAAAAGTATCGACCAATGAGATTACCTCATTTATTTTTGTCTTTGAAATATGATTCCTGTGTTCGGTAGTATTTTTTGAGAAACGTTTCATTTATTGAAGAAAAGTAGAATATATTTTTACAAAAATATCCAAAAAGTTCAGAGACCATCATAAATATAAGTAGAATGACAAATAAAAAAATTGTTGAATATTTAGTCTCACATAAATCCATTTGTTGCAATATTATGAAATAATGTGTTTCTAAGTGTAAGACGCATCAGCAGCCCTTTGTATATGTGCAATTATATTTGTTCCTACCCTCAAGGAATTAAATAGTCGCAACAGCTGTAAACAACTGTATATTATGAAGCTTTTTTTGATTTCCATTTGTTAAGTTATGTAATTTCGATTTGATAAGTATTGTTTGTTCATTTTTCTCTATAGGTCCTTTTTATATGCATTGTATGTAATGTAAATTCTTAAATATTTTGTTGTTAATAACTATAATCCAACAATTATATATCAATATTGCGTAAATATTATCAAAAATATGTTTTCTTTAAACTCAATAGCCAAACACAATATTTAAAATTACTGGTAGATAAGCCGATTGGCTTATCTGTGGTCAGAGAGCAATGATGGCCACGCAAATACCTAAAACAATTAACAGTAATTCACGCATAGGTTTGTAATCGGGTAAAGAGCCGAGTCATATTGTAAATACATTTTAAAAATCAATAAAACAGATGAAGGAAATAACGGATAAAAATAATAATTAATTCTTAAATAGACACGGTGTTGAAGAGAATAGATTTTCACATCAAATCGCCTTATTGACTGAAGTAGATACTGATGACTTCTGTGTCGATGATGATTATGACGAAGAGAAGAACCAAGAAAACCATAGTCTTTGGCCAAAATAACGAATTGTGGTACCGGTGCGTTTCCTGTGGACGTTAGGTATGTATGTGAATGTGAAAATAAGTGCAGCTAAAAGTGCTTAACCATCATTGCCCTCACGTACGGGCAGGGGTGGTCAAAGCTATTTAACCTTTAAATTGTATTGCTAATATATGGTGCCTCCAAAGATTGTGACACTGTTCTATTACTAGTCCTTCAATGCAGAATTGTTATGTTATGTTCCTAATAAAGTTGTTTTTTTTTTAAGCTTTAGTCCAAAAAGTTCGTAAGTGGCTTTAGCCTAGTATTATATTCCGATACAGATATTTCATTGAAGTAGGTGTTTGAAATATATTTTACTGTTTATTCGGTGTATTAAAGTATCATGGTTTACAAAACATACCAACACAAGTAAGTTAATTATCCGAAACCATTTAATTTCGTATTACATTTTTTTTTACTAGGTTCAAATATATATTCGTAAAAACTTAAATTAGTCAACTAACAACACTACTTTCTAAGAGACGAAGCAATTTATTTAAAATCAGTCCAGTTACCCGTTCCAAAAGTGTTCATTAAAGGAAATTCGGAAACACTGCGCAAAGTAGACATGTTCTAAGGTACCCAGGCAAAAACATTGCGTGTCCATGGAAATTATTTGCAACATGCAACGCCGTCTGCAATACTTATTGCTTATTTTAATTTCAAACATAGGTGGCATGGGACCAGCAGACACGAAGGAGGTCTAGGAAAACTCTTGCTTAGCATGTTTTCTCAAGTTTTTATTTTTATTGTGCAGGTTATTTTTCTTAAACAAAATATAATTATGCTGTAGCCGCTTTGCCGCCAGCTGCTTGTAGTAAAATAAAACACTAGTGTGTTTTATTTGTATGAACTAGAAGTGAAAAGCTTAAGGAGCACAAAGAAAACAGATATATCTACTCGTACTAATGAGAAATAACTATGAACCGTCAAAAAACATTTTCCTTTATTTTTTGGAGGAGGACCCTGTTTGTAATGCGATTTATAACCCACCACGCACGCACGGCTTTCTTAATGCTATAATCCGCACGCTGAATGATGATCCCTATGACAGTTCGTTAGCGCTTAACATTGTACTGACGTCCTATCACATCAAATCCTTTAGAGGTCCATTAAAAAGACGAAAAAATCATAATTGTGTACAATTGTAAATTATAAAAATGAATATTAAGAAATTATTACGTAATGTTCGGAAATAATAGAAAAAAACTCAATGCAAATGTACATGGTACGTGCTGCAAAAGTTACGTCGTCAAGCTGTTATCGACTAAGAAGGGACACATCGATACACAAAATATCGATAATTTGTTGGAAATATAAAACAAATGCTTTGAGTTTGTATTTTATTTATATCAATCTGAATCTGATACAGGGTCAATCGGATTTTCAAAATCTGAGTCTGATCAAAATTCAAAAAGAATATTAAATTCTTTAAATTATGCAATTTGAATAAAAATTAAAGTATAGTAAAATAAAATATAATAAGGCTGTTACTTTTTTATCTAGTGTTTTATGTCCATCAATGCGCGTAGTCTTTTTTTCAAAATAAATAAATATTGCTTATTATGTTGAATGACCTGGCTGAATGACATGACATTTGCCTGAAAAAACAGTATTTTATCGAAATTGTTTCGCATAACTAATACAACTGTCAGTTGAAACGTCATAGGGATCATCATTCGGCGTGCGGAGTATAATGAACACGATTTAAAAAAAAGCAATAAATTGTAAATCTGAGTTTTAACATTAAATACATATTTTTTCAGTATGATACCTAAAATTCTAGTAGTCAAGTGCCTACATTCTTTTTAAACATCGCAATAGTCAATACTGGATCTGATCGATTTATAGAACACATGGTAAAAGGTATTACCGTAGCTACTATTTTAGCTTCGCTGGATTTTATTGGTTTGGTAGTTGACTGAGCGACATCAAGCTGTAAAAATACTAAAGCGTATGGCACTTTAAGACCAATTACGCGAGGTGTCCAGCAAGGTTCCATTTTAGGTCCCTTGGTATTTATTATTTACAGCCCAGATCTAGTCCAATCAGTCGTTGTATTTACCAATATTATGCTGACAACGTTCAATTGTATAACCGGAACTCTTGACCAAATCTCGGTCGTCGCACATAAAATTGATGAACGTCACATAAATTAGGTAGGACAGCCTAGTGGTCTAAAAGAAATGCGTTTTTGATAAAACCATCTAAGTCAAAATTTATGATTTTTGAGTCAAGGTCACAGACGGAAAAAGTTAAGCTCAGGTGGTATGTCTACATGTCAAGTTGCTATGTCTACAGAGCACAACACCGGTTGCCAGTTGCCGACGCGGCACATAACAAAATAAAGTACTTAATTGTAAATATTGTAAATATTGCATGTGTCTTAAATTTCAACATTTTTACTTTCCAGTGACCTAGACCGAAACCTTTTTCCAACTGGATGCCACTGGAAATAAATAGAGTCTACGTCTACGTGAGGAGACATTGATTTCATATTGTTTAGGCATATGGAAATAAAATATTCATTGGTTTGTTGTACCATCAGCATGCAAATATAGTAAAAAATCTCAAGTGGCTTGAAATTCTCTTACAACAGGAGACTAGTACGTATATTAAACTTGTTTATTTATTATATTTTGAGGCTAGACCAGTGATCGGCAAACTACGGTACGCGAGCCGCTTTTTCACGAAATGTTTAATAATAATAACAATGATAAAAACACTTTATTGCTCACATACAAAAAAAACATTAGAACTTCAAGCATTCTTAAATATAAGTTGAACAAGGGCGGCCTTATCGCTAAAAAGTGATCTCTTACAGACAACCCTTTGTGCGACGGAAATCTAGTAAGTAAGCGGGAGTGAGCTTGTATAAGAATACATACACATACATATAATTCGTACATATACGAGGGAGGATTGAAAAGTTCGCGGCCTTACATTGCATTGTCATATTATTATAAAACTGCTCTCATATGAAACCTAGACTCTGTCAGTCTCTGTGCAATTTTTCTCTGAGATACATGCGTAATTTATTTATTTTATTGAACATTAAGTGAGAGTAAGTTTCATTAACTTTGAAAATGGATAGTTTAGAGCACCGTGCCATGATCAAATACCTCTACAGGAAACACTTAACTCCACAGGAGATTCATGAAGATATTGTGGCTATCTGTGGATATCTGCTCCGTCGTACACAATGATAAAGAAGTGGAAAGCTGAACGATTAAACGTGGACGAGAGAGCATCAAAGATGACTCCCGCTCTGGATGGCCTTCTACAGCTACGACTTCGGAAAACATCGAAAAAATGTGTGATCTTATCATGGGAGACCGAAGATTGAAGGTATCTGAGATAGCTAGAGAAGCTCTGAGGATTTCATATGAACGTACACAAAAACATGATCGTTAATGAATTAGGGTTCCAAAAGATGTCTGCTTGATGGGTTCCGCGGCTCCTTTCAGTTGAACAGAAACGAACTCGGCTCACGATTTCTAGAGACTGTTTAGAGCTTTTTCAAGCTGATCCAAACGAATTTTGGCAAGGTTTGTTACTATGGATGAAACATGGGTTAATTACTATACTCCTGAATCCAAACAATAATCCAAATAATGGAAGAGACCCGGATCTCCGACCCCTGCTGCTCTTCTGACCTAATGGCAATAAATGCCGGGGTACCTAAGGGATCTGTTCTCTCTGCAACGTTATTCTTGCTGCACATTAATGACCTGCTAACCCCAGGCATTATTGGTTACGCTGATGACAGCACCGTTGTAGAGAGATACATGTCCAATGCACGAGCGAATCCTCAAGAAATCCGAGCTTTGAGAGAGTCCATGATTGAGCGGGTGGATTTTGCCCTAAAGAAAGTGTCTGTTTGGTGCGAGTCCAAATTGGTCAAATTTAACTCGTCTAAAACACAGGCGTGTTTATTCTCCGCGGAAAAGAGCAGTTTCGACCTAACGCCCACTTTCCAAAATGTTTCTGTACCCTTAACCGACCACCTAGGGCTTCTGGGCGTAACTATATCGTCCCAAATAAACTTCGGGCAACAAATTGCGTCCATGGGTCAAACTGCTTCAAAGAAGTTGGGAATCATCTCGAAGGTCCGACGGTACTTCAGCCCTGAACAGCTACTTAATTTGTACACAGCTCAAGTTCGGTCTTGTATGGAGTACTGTAGCCACCTTTGGGATGGTTCTCCAAAGCACCAACTTGAAGCGATGGACGCAGTTGACTGAAGAGCCCGAAAAATTATTAACAAATATGACCTCACCACCAAAAAACTGCAAAGCCTCGACCATCGTCGTAAAGTTGCCAGTTTAGCAGTTTTCTACAGATTACATTTTGGAGAGTGCGCGAATGCTCTTTTTGATCAGGTTGAACCCACACCCTTCTTACATCGGACTACTAGATGCAGACAGGCCTTCTATCTCTTTATGGTGGATGTCCCAAGAATGCGAACCAAACGCTTCGAACTATCGAAGCCACATTTTTGGTGTGGGTCGCCAAGGTGTGGAATGAACTGCCTGCGTCTCTTTTTCCAGAAAACTATAGTCCTAGTTCTTTCAAGCGTCGAGTGAATAGGTATCTCGTGGATAGACGTGTAACACCTTCGTCTTCATCGTCACTTTCCATCAGGTGAGATAGAAGACAAACGTCTTATACTTTTTCAATAAAAAAAACCCCCAAGAAAGCCATGGAGTGTTTTTTAGTAAATAAGGTAATAGCATCGGTTTTCTGGGATTATAAGGGTGTCATCTTGTTGATTGCTTAGAAAGAGGTCAAACTATAAATTCTGCATACTACTGCACACTATTACATGGTTTGCGAGGAGAAATAAAGTCTAAACGACCAGGATTGTTGAAAATTTTGTTTCGTCAGGACAATGCTCGTGTTCACACATCTGCAGAATCGATAGCTCAAATAGTGAATTGTGGTTTCTCATCCCTCTCATCCCCCTTATTCGCCTGACTTGGCAACTGCTAACTTCCACAGTTATTTTTAAAGCGTGTAAAGGATTTATATTTAAACTTTTAGTTAAGGTAAATTTCTTTGAGAATATTGTGAATGTTGTGACTAGTTTTAATGGATAATACAAAATATAAAGATTTCGCTATTGACTTATTACAATGGAACTCTTATGGATAGTTGTGGTGAGTGCAAGCGACAAACAACAAATAATGTAAAGAGTTAAGTTGAGTTTATTACTTAAGACAATAGAGATAAGAGATAAAGAAAGATAAGAGACATTAGTGGTAAGCGAACCGCCAGGATAAAAAAATTGCATGCATTATTTTTTGCGAGCCGATTGGATTTAACAGTAACAATACAATATGTCTATCTCGTTTTTAACAAATGGACTTAGGTGATGGATACCTTTGTCGCTAATGGCACAAAATAATTTGCTGTTAAATTTGAAACAAGTAACAAGGTAGTGCAAATTTGAATTTAAGAAATAAGAACAGATTAGTTCAAATTACGATTATGGTATACTTCGTAATTTTTAATTTTCTCGATTTAATGCGCATGACGCTATTTTTGAAAAATTTACTATTGTTCGACAGTTTTAATTTTTTTTTTTGTCCTAAATTACCATATGTTACCATAATTTTTAGAAGCATGTGCAAAACTTTATCAGTACAATTTTTTGTTACAAAATTTAATTGAAAATTTGTTATTTTTTTTCAAATTTGAAAAAGTTGCAGGAGAAGGCAAATTTTAAAAAGCCTATTCAGAAATTACACTACAAAGGCATATTTCGTAGTAGACACGTTTATAAAGGACTCCTATGCCAATTTTCATTTGATTCCAACGAATAGTTTTCACACTAGAGTAATTTATGTGAAACAACTAGTGAAATTTCATTTTTTTTTATCGTAAATTCTATAGGTACCATAAATTTTTTTTTCAAATAACTATTTTCTAATGACTAGTCAAGATGTCCTTTACATAAAACAAATCTTTGGATCACTATAAATGGACCACCCTGTATAAGCTGAGGGCTGGCTTTAGAACGGCAGTCTATTGCAAGCAAGTCTACTGAAAACATCTAATCAAGAAAGACAGTCTACTACTAGAGTCAAGTAACATCATCAAGTCCTTATGCTGATGCTGCCTGATACGGAAGCTGCCTGATACTGATACTGCCTGTAACAGATGCAGCCTGCTACCGATGCTGCCTAATACCAATGCTGCCTACTCCCGATGCTGCCTGCTAGGGATGCAACCTGTTGCTGACGCTTCCTGCGCCAGAGCGCCAGCCGGCGCCTGAGCGTTCTCGCCATCTTAGTCTTGGCGACGACCTTTTCAAAGTCCATTAAACTATTATTATTATATGACAAGTTGACATAATAATTGGATTTTACATTGTACCTTACGGTACATTTTGTTGCGGCTTCCACAGAGGCTAATCCGAGCCGACAGAGATAGCAGTGACAGAGGTCATGTGTCTCGTTCTTACATCTTGCCAGCATCAAAAATGTTTGATCAAAAATGTTTTCATCAATAATTGATAATCGACAAATTATATTTGCATCTGTTTCTTTAAATATATTCCTAAATTTAAAAAACATAAGTATATTATTATTTTGCCTACTTTTTTTACTTCTTATGGTAACCACGGGCGTAGCCAGGGGGAGGGTTTTGGGGGTTCAAACCCCCCCCCCCCCGCAAAGTTCGGATATTAACATAAGGGCCTGCGCAGACGACGGACTTTTCTCCGCAGCGGAGAAACAAGTACGCTCCGCGAATAAAAAGTCCACTGCGAATTTGCCGCGAACTCAACGCACACGGTGTGTGATCATTTGTTGCCCGGAAATATAGAAATAAACGCAAACTAAAGTACGCCATGTGCGTTGCTGTGCCTAGTCACAGGAGTTCTATTTTTTTTGGGGACTCCCCCGTACTTTTGTCCAGTCCGCTCTCTGCATGTCCTCGGTTTCTCGGGGGACTTTTTGTACGCAGTACTTTTAATCCCTCGTTTGCGTTACTCGATACAGTTGTAAGCGATTTATTTTAGCGGACAAAAAAGTCCGCGGACTTAACTCCGTCGTCTGCGCAGGCCATTAATAGAATTAAAATTCAAAAAGAACAGGCGTGCGGCATATCTCATTGATCACTAACTTTTACCTTTTATTAAAATACACAGTGGTCTGGATTCCTCCGCCACCGTCGATTATCGGATCGCATTCGGTAATCTTCGTATGTTTTCGTGCCGTTGCGTATAGATTTAGAATTTTCACTACATACGTTAAAAGGATTGACTTGGAGATAACACAGGAGTAACACTTGTCTTATAAATACTATGTCTGTACTATGATTACAGTTTGCCAAAAAATAAAGAAATGCGAAAAAAGTGGCTCAGCAGTATACACGTGAAGCAAAAATTACAAAAAACTTGACGTATGCAGTCGTCACTTCAAACCTTCCTGCTTTTATACTTTTAATTCCCGTCAATTATTAAAAGCCGAAGCTATTTCTACGACGATTCCTCTCGTGTAGAGAGGTATAGTATACCTTTTATTATAATTATAAATTATACTTAGTTTTGTTACTAAAACCATTTAATTTAGTCCTGTTTAAATGAAATGGTTTAGTGAATATGTTAAAGTATTACTATAATTTTAAACCTAATATCATTATGATCATTGTGATCATTTTAACTGTGTTTACTTAACAAATGTAACAGTGTAGCATTAAAGTCAATTACTAAATAAATACATTATACTATTTGTACTATTTATTTCATATTCCATCCCTTATCCCCCAGAATTGTACCATTCCTATTGTTTGTTTTTCGTGTGTGTTGTAATTAGTCAACACTAGATTTTTCTAGTTGCCTCAAAGGCATCTGATTATTATCATCATCATATAATATTCTTATTACAGCGATAGTCAGGGATTAACGTGCCTTCTGGAATACGGAGAAACTAGAGATATTTTTTTGCCTATTGGGTCACTCATCCAAGTTCACTACATCGCCTGGGGCTGTTTAACATGCATAAGTGCTTAAAAATGCGTACTTTCACTCTGCCATTGAGCTTCTCGTTGCTAATAACTTCAATACCTGCGTGTTTATAGTAGTAGGTAGATTGACAGTTCGACTTTTCCTCAAATAGCCAAATCTTATTGTCACCCAGTTAGAAAGAGACAGGCTGCCTCTATAATACCTATCTCGGTCGGCTCGCTTTTTAGCTGCGAGTACTCGGTCCTGTTTAGTATATTTCGTCCATGATCAAACCAGTATCGATTAGGTACGCTGCTACTGTCATGTTTGAACGATTGGCAAATATTTGCTGCGTTCCGTTTGCCGATTACAGCGCTCACAGCGCTAAAAGTGCTCAAAACCGTTCCGATTCGTTTGAGCGCGCTAAAAGTGTTATTAGTGCTATTGCAATCGGAACGGTAAATATCGCACTAACATTCTGATTGTTCGTCGCTTAAGTCGAATGTTACAATCTCATTAAGATCTTTGACCCTGAATGAAGCAGGAGCCATTTTTATTACAAAAGAAAATTAATAAGCAAATTTTGAAAATCTTTAATCGACAAATATAAACATCAACAAAGTAACGTCATATATCAGTTTTGACAGGCGGCTCACAGCGACCATGCTCCGTAGCTTGGGCACTGTGAGCAGGAAGATGGCGGCGTTTATGTCGTCATTGATGACGTATCGATATCGCTATGAGCGCGCTCACATGCATTCGGAACGGGTATATGAGCGCTGTGAGCGCTGTAATCGGCAAACGGAACGCAGCGGTTGTCAATGTCAATCAATGTCGCATAGCTTTGGTCGCATTCATCAGGGATAAACAAAACAAATTGTATAATTTTTTTATTTCGAAAATCTCAGGAATTCCATAATATACATAGCAGTTTATAGTATTACAATAATATGGTACGCAGAGTAAGAGATCCAAGTACTTCTGAGGACGAAATTGTAATAGGTGAGCACATTTTATACTCTAGAAAAAACAGTAAATGCATTTTCTTTTAGAATACATTATTTTTTACAGATGCTCCTCCTCCAAAAAAACATAAGAAGCACAAACACAAGAAGCACAAGAAAAGAAAACTTGATGATGACTATGATAGTGATACATCTATCGATGTTTCATACGAAGATGCGATTGATAAGCCCTTCAAAATGAAATTGAAGGGGAGAGACGCACCAAGCACCTCGGCAGCTGATATATTAAAAGCACAAACCATGAAATCGTCATCCGAGTCCCGTAGATCAATGCCAGGGTCATCTTCAAGTACTCCACCCAAAACTTCGTCTAAGAAAAAGAAACCTAAAGGTCGCGAAAGTGGTACATCAAGTGAAGAGGAAAGATGGCTGGATGCTATAAAGTCTGGAAAATTAGAAGAGGTACGTTGATTTGCCAAAAATATACATTTGTTACTTTTTAAATTTAGTGGTGAAGAATTTAGATAATATAACATTCTTATTCAAAACATTGGCTTGCTATTTCTCATATTTTCACCTGATGTAAAGGTGTGATTGTTTACATACTTTCTAAGAGATTTATATGTATAATTTTAGGTGATTTCTTTATTTCTTGTAACATACATGTTTTTTATTTGCAGGTAGATGATGAACTCAAGAAAATTAAGCCAAAGGATCCAAAAATGATGACTGCAAGGCAAAGAGCAATGTATGAAAGAGGCACTGATAAGGACACAAGTCCAGGAGGTGAAGTTTTATTGGCTTTGCCATCTGGATACAAAGAAAAAGTAATGACTGCAGAGGCAATACAAAAAGCAGCTATAAATTCTCAAAAAAGGAAACAACTTGCTGATGAAAAAAGGGAAAAGAACAAAAAGAAAACAATGGATAGATTACTTAAAAAACAAGAGTCAAAATTAAAAAATGCACAAAAAACTAAATCTACAAAGAGAAATGAACCAATGATTGTTTACAAGAATAATAATAATGGGATCTCTTTATCTTTTCCTCCTGGAATACCATTCCCCATGGAAAATAAATCACTGATTGACTCTCCTAAGCCTATAAAATGTTCTATAGAAGACTGTAGCAATATCAAAAAATATAACTGTTCAAGAACAGGTTTACCTCTTTGTAGTCTAGAATGTTATAAAAAGAATCTTTCATTATATGAAATGACAAGTTAACCATTGTTTCATTGTAGTATTTTCAATATTGTTTGGTATTTTTCTTGGAAACCCAAACAATTAAGTTGGATGTTGTGACCCCTTAAAAGATTAGGTCCACTGAATGGAGTGCGGGTAGAGGCCCTGCTCCTTATTTTGAAACTCCAGGGTATGGATCCTATTTGCAAATATTTAATATTTGCAAATAGGATCCATACCTTTTACATAGTTGCATTTTCACCTATATAAGTTTCAATCTTGTGGGAATTGCTGGACAAAAATAGCCTATTTTACTTCTGCTAGATATTTAGTTGAGGAATATATACAACAGGACACTAGCATTTAGATAAAAATATATTTTTCCACTGAAAAAAATTATTAATTATTTGGTCTTACTAGCTCTGAATATATGCTGAATGGCTAAAGGTTTACTTATTTATTTATTAAAAAAAGTATACCAACAGCATTATACATATTATTGGATAACATTGGTCATCTACATATTATATTATTCTTATGTATAAGCCTTGCCATAATTGCAGGTACACACAGCATTGTTATAAAAACTTAAGCAAGGTAAAGTAATGTGGAATAATATAACTTAATATATATATGAAAAACTTAACTATTCAACTAAATATAGCTGTAGACAACTTTTTTTTAAAGGATCGAATAAATCGTTAAAATATGCAATATGCAGCTCTCAGATGTAATTTGGTTATATCTCGACATAATTCTGGAGAGTGGATGATGAAGGCCCAAGTTAGTACGAGGGGAGGATATGGAATAGTTTGGTTATACGTGATCTAGGGTATTTAAATCGGTATACTACTGAAAGACTAACTTTATTTAGAATTGGTGAACATGAAATTTTGCCATTTACAAGGTATACTTAGTGCTAACTCATACCATGGAGTTTCACACCAATCGCCTCTTGCAGTACCTACATGGTTTGGTGTGAATCTTTCCATTAGCCATCAACCATCAGAGGAAACAATTTCTTTATTTATTTAGGGGTCGGTGGCAATGTCCAACAGGGTCTGCTGGTTATTGGACCCAGCTTAGATTCCATAGCAACCAAATAAAGGAATGACTAAATAAATGCTTCACTGGAAATGGAACAATTGTCCCATATATTGTTTGATTAGAGCCATTTGCCAAACATAAACATATATGAGACTGTAATGGCATAACATTGGCCTTGTACAATGCAAACCTTTTTTGTAAACTTGGACATAGAATGTCAGAGGCAAAAAACGATGTGGAAATGTGCACAGACATCATTTTGGATATTTTTATTGTGAACAATGTATTTTTATTGTGAACAATGTTTTATAAATGTACTTTTCGGAATAAAGAAACAATAAATCTCCGATGCCTATGCTGAAATAATTTAGTGATATGCAATACCATAAGGCTGTTTAGATAAGTCATCTATAACATAATGCATAAGATAAGTTATGTCTGAGGTTAGATCTAATGTGTTTATTTCTTTACGACCTTCTTATTGTTTATATTTAGTAATAAAGGTTTACACACCTTTTAAATTGTTATATCCAATTTCAATAATAAATAGACAATTTACTGGCTTTAGATTTATCATTCTGGACCTTCCTACACTATCTTCCTAGTCATTTGAACATTGTCAGCACTACACGACAAATTTTTACGGATAGAATGGAGAGTTTATTCATCTATATTTTTTATTAACCTAAATAAACTCAGTTTTCCCACTAACTGAAATATCGGCCAAATTAATACTTTTGGAAAAACTCAAAAATAAAATGAAAACATTAGAAACAGTGAGCATATATTTTAGATTTAGAGGTTTACAAGAATAAGTTTAGGAATTAAGATAGTATTTTAAATAGTTACAAGTTTACAAAGTGCAACAAATAACAACATTATTGTGTTGTACATAGTTCAAGATTACTCTATGATCTCCTTATTAAGTAGCTATCTATGTGAATTACTATCTGAACTCTGTAATTTCTATCAGGCTCATTTACCTAAAAGACTGTCTACCCTTAGTGTAACCTTACAGAGCTAGTTACATTACACCATGCATAAATACAGGACTAGATTGATTAATTTTTATTTATCAACATGTCACCTATATTTATATTATTCAAATGTAACATTTACAGATTTCAATTGTGTGATTAGTTTAAGTTTAAAGCTAGATGATCACTAACTTGTATTTAACAATTATATTTTGAGTATAATAGTTTAAATAGATAAATGAAAAGAATGGAAACTACTAACATTAGACAGAGTAGGTATTTAAGATAGATTAAGCTAATAATAGGTAAAGAAGTGTTTACACAATAATACCTTTTAAATTTTGTGACCTTTGCTTGGAGACAACTTCTAAGTCTATACACTTATTTGGCAACTTAACTTGAGCTATAATTTCATTTTTGTCTATATTTCAAACACAAGAATACAACTAGACGGTTACAATTTGTAAATGGTATTATTAACATATCTCTTAAATTGCTAAATCAACAAATTTTAGATTTAAATCCTCCCTCAATCAGCAAGATGCAAATGGGAACTGCAAACCTTAGTATACAATATAAAATACTGTTAATTGTCACTTTGTTATAGAATATGGACTGAATCTAAGATGTTTTGAATCATAGAACAGTATGTATTGAATTCATGCACTCTATATCTATACATTAATAAATTTCACCTTAACACTGACATAACCAACACAGATAATTGGAAAACCACAGTAGAAGTTCATCAAGAGTCTTTTAATAGTATAATAAATGCGTCTTTTAGAATTGTACCACTTTGTCATCTATAGATCAAAGAGAGCTGATGAGAGTTAGAGACTCACAGAGATAGCGCAGCTCAGTGAAGTCTAAATACCGAAGCATGGCAGCCAACAGTATGGCAAGTAAGTTCCATTCTGGTATCAGACATTTGTACGTTTAGAACTCCGAAGGCGCGCCAAGCCTGACTGTAACCGCTAAGATTGATTATTCTGCTTATTTGACCTAAGTCGAGCCAAGCCAGACCTTTCTTCTTCCTCATCACTAGTGCATGATAAACCTCCAACAGCACCTCGAGATGAAGTAGCTTGAATTAAATCCTGGTCAGGGCCATTCCTGCTTTCATACAGCAATATCCCCAATGTTTCTTCATATATTCTTGCTTCTGGGAACTCCACTTTAGTATGTTTCTTATCTGTAGCATACACAATGGATGTGCAGCAAACTTCAGCACATTTTTTACCATGTCCAAAGAAGGACCAGCAGCAAATCTCATTGGATCCAATGACATCTTTAATGAATAGTACCCTCGTACTAAATCTTAATGAGAGTTTGTCAAAAAGCTCAATATTCTTCAGAAGATTATCATCTGATGTACTTGTATAAGAATACTTGTTGTTATGTCTATTAATAAGAAGCTTTACAACAGGCTGAAACCAAAATATTTAAGTGACATAGCATGGTTTTCCTAAAATATTATCATAATTATAAAAATAAGTAATTTTATTTACATTTTATTAGAAAAATATAAAGAAATACCTAGTAGTATGCAATTAAAATGAAAATTACCTTAGATGTTGACATAATCAACAATTGTTCTTCTTTTTGTGATGTAATTAAAGGAACTCTGCAGATAGGCTCTGCCTCTCTTTCTTTCTTTGCCAAAGCTTGCTGACAAGAATCAGTAAGTTCCTCAATCAGAAAATATTTAGCTTCTGCAAGGAGTTCCATGATTTCTCGGTAGCTATCAGGTAATGCTACTGTACCATCTCGCAGATAATTCAATATAGTGCCAAAATGCTTACCACACCTATCAATTAATATCCACCCTGGAAATAATAACAGATTATTTATCTATTGTATATAATCTAATAGCTACTCGTATTCAAAAATTATCATACGTACCTTCTGAGTCCGTAAGCACTTCCATCCGACCACTAAACATGGTTCGAAGCATATTATCGCTCTTAGTCAGTGTACCTATAGTGGTATAAAATAATGTTCCTCCCACGTTGAGTTTCACATACTGAGAAGGGCTACCTTTTATCAAAGTTTTGTGATCACCCGACATGTTTACTTAAGGTTTCTTTAAAATCGGCTGATGAACGAAATTAACAACACTTTAGATATGCGTATTCCGACCGATGCTAAATTGAAACATTATTTCATACAACTATATAATAATAGCGCCAGATATTGTTTATGATTATATTATTTGCTACTAAATAAATACACCAACTTCCCCGATTCTTATCAAATTCTTTTGGTTCTTTTAGAACTAAATGGAAATACCCTTTTTTTAGGTATCCATTTGTCTCACCTCACTCGTGTTTGTCACTTTTGTCAATCTTTTTTTCCATCAATCAATACGGCGCAATTAACTACATAATGGCAACAATAGAGATATTACGCTAGAAACTAGCTAAAGAGCTTATTATGTTAGGGTGTTACCACACCAATCGATCGTCCGTCGATCGACGTCGATTCGACTGTTCTATTCTGCCATCGTTCGACGTCGACCAGTCGACGGTCGATCGACTGGTGAAGTAGAAACCGTCGATCGACGTCGACTGTTCTATTCTGCCATCCATCGATTGGTGCGGTAACACCCTTAGATTAATTTAAGAAGTGCGATTTGACCGTTGCTGTTTAGGGTTGAGGTGTCTACACAAGAGTTGTCAAAAATCGATTCATAGGAATGAAATAGTTTCGATTACTCAATTCTAATAAAAGGTATAGATTTTGTTATAAGAGGAATAGATGATAACCGATGCTTTAAAGCGTAGAATTAACGATCTTTTCAACTTGCCAAACAATTATTTCAACTCACTAGGTCTTCTGTCTGGCTATAAATATATAAAAATACTAAACGTTGAAATAAGTATTGATAATATTTATTTACTTTTTGGATTATTTTCTTTGTTAATATACGATAATGTATAATTCTTGACTATATGAATGCCCTAAAAGAAACTTTCTAAACAAACGGATGTAAAAATCAATTGGATGAACATGCACTTAGTAATTCCCTTGTTAGGGACGGTTTCTGAATTTAAATCGATTTGTCTCTACCTCAGTAATAATTATAAAGTAACAATACACTCAATCAACAATTTTTCTGATTGATTGTAGGACGTAAATGCTTTACGTCACTGTTTTATGTTTGGTAAAAAAAGCAAGGTTAAGCACTTCTAACTAACTATACATTGCACGAAATCAGAATCAGAGGCTGCCATTTTAGGATGACACTGAAAAAAGAAGACAGCTACCGAAATTAAAATCATCCTCTCGTAAAACGAGGAGCATCGTCGAAAAATCGGGATTGATGTTGGATTTATTAAAATATGTATAAATTTTGACACTTCTCTCAATCTCTGCTGCTTATTTTGTTGCCAACTGCACACAGAAAGAAAAATTTGCGTAAGTTCTGGTGCTACTAAATTCAAAGACTTTTTTATATTAATAACAATAATAAATTCCCAGACAAACATAACAACTGAATGGGCCCAAAGTAAGCAGAGTTTGTGTTATGGATGACATACAGCGAACTTGGGGGAACTCAGAATAAATATACCTACACATACATAACAAACATATGGGTTCATCACGGGCACAGATGAACTTGAGGAAGAAAATGAAGACCTCCGGCATACGAGGCAGGGCTACCACAAACGCATAAAGGTCCGAAAAGGAAATGCCATCCAGCAGTAAGCGTATCTTTTGTATGGGAGATTTTTGAAGTTGTAGAAATCCCATTCTTTAAAGTATTATAAATATCAAAATATCTTCTGACTGGGCGTTACTAGCATGATTGACTGTAATAACGGAAAACGATTGTTCATGAATTTGAAACTAGTCAGGTTGGTCCAAATTACCACCTTACCTTACTTTCCATGGAGGATAGAGGTACCTCTACCGTCTGTACTAGTACAAATTGTTCACCTTTAAATAAGTTACGGAATGAAATCAATTGTGACATACTGAGGTGGATATTTATAGATTTAATAAAATCAACAATTCATATTTTTATTTTCATTCATCTTCAACATTTACTTGCGTCGTATTTTTATATGTTTTTGTTACAAGTCTTAACGGAATCACGTCGTACGGCGTGACCTTTTTTCCAAAGTTCCGAGCATCTTCTAAAGTTTCAGGAAGTTTTGCATTTAATGTTTCTGGAAGCAATATTGAGCATAGTACACCAACTGCGCCCGCTATAGCTAATACTAGTCCAGGCAATGTAGGATTTCTTCTACCCTGAAATAAATTTCATTGGTGCAGCATTCGTGTCTAAAATTTTATATAATTACTGTAGTGAATGAAATTAACTCATGTACTAAAACGATTCTTATTAAGTTACAAAAATGTGACTAAAATCTTGAGTACCATTATAATTAGTGTTGCTACACATAGATTATTTTTAATTTTTATTTTATTTTCACATTTTCGGAAAACTAACAGCTAAAAATAGTATAAGTATACACATAGAAGAAAAAGGCCAATTATAAGTTTTCACATATAGAGCCTACCAAATAAATTATATAAGGTCCTGCCGCAGATGCGACACTTGATACAACGTTACCCAGCGACATCCCGGACTGTCTCAGACAAGTTGGGTATAACTCCATGTTTAACATATTTATTACGTAATATGATACTGTGGTAAACAATCGGTTGATGCCGATCAGTGTGCTTCCAATCCACCATATTTGCAGCCACGAATTAGTTACTGCAAAATATATGCAAAAGTTAATTCGATTGATTTTCCTTTGTGTAGGTACTTACCTATAAGAGAAATATAATAATTAAAAATAGCTGTCTTAGTAAATACCTTACGCCTCACACGGAAATTCATGTCCCTTAATTAAACAACCTATACATCTACCATTACCCATATCTGACCTTGCCGTTTGGCCAGCAGCCCGCGCCAAGAATTTTAGATGTCCAGAAATGGGTTGGGAAATTTTTCATATTAAATAATAATTACAATAATGCACATAAAAAAGTGGTAGGCTCTTTTAAGATTTTTAGTTTTAATAAAAAAATTACGTAAGCATAGTTTTTAAAAGTATAAACAGTTTTTGCTCACCATAAGCCCTTAAAGAAATAAATGCCCACATCGTGCCAGTTATTGAAAAAGCTGTGACCCCTGCATATCGACGGCCAATATGGTCTGACAGCCATTTGCCAAACAAATTTCCTGGAACCTCAGCAAAGGTTTGCCAAGTAAACTCTAAGAACGGGTTCCCCTCTGATTTTTCACTGGTAGTCATCAGCAATACTGTATAGCTCAAAGAGGCCAGTACCCTAGAAATATTCATATAATACTTGATTATAATAAGCCTTTAAAGATTTAAAATAATATATAGGTAGGTAGGAATCTACCCAACTGTTTTTTACATGAACTATTTTCTGATTTCATAAAAATTAATTCAGATCAGAAAACCATAGTATTAGATTGATATAGTACAGTTCCTCTTAGATAATGATAATAAATAAGAATGATTTCATAGTGGTTTTGGTAATATTAATGTAATATAATTCCTCATAATAATTAACGGAATAAGGGTAAATAAACATAAATAACGAAAGCGTTTCGCCATGCTTTCAAGATTTGTTTTACTGTAATGAAGTACTGTTATTTTTTAGTAATGAAGCGTTCGTCAAATTAGAAGATAAAATGACATTGCATAATTTTTTTGGCAAGCGATTTAGCTAATTTCACATTTTGTTTATCATTTTAGTTTACTTACTACACAAACTTACCATAATATTAACTGCAAAATTGTGTTAAGAGCAAGTTTCCAACCGGAAAACAAAGCGAGTGGTCCTAAACCTTTCATGTCGTTGGCGGGCTTTGTTATCATAAGCTCAGTTTCCGTTTCTGGTTTTAAAGATGCTTTATTTATCACGCCAATCCGCTTCAACTGCTTTACGCATAAATTTGGTTTGCCCGTGACCCACAACCACCTTGGAGATTCAATCATTTTCCTGAAAAAGTATGCCTGATTAATTATAAATAATTATTGAGGACGTTCTATTTTATTATTATTATTCGAAGCAATCTAACTTTCTTTCTTAAACACTTCGGTAGTTTCACTGTATTAACTTAAAATGGAAGTACAAAAGTTAATTAAATTTTTAGCAATAGTTATCTTACCAAGATAATATCATAAATGGCAGTAATGAAACTGTAGTGGCAATCATAAACGGCTTCCACTTCTTGAACCACCAATATATTAAAGGCATCACACCTACTCCAAGACTCCAAGATATTATACGTATAGTAGCGGTTGTTGTTCGACGGTCAGCTGATGATATTTCCAGGGATATAACTGTTGCACTCTGCATTACACACCATGATGGTAGATAAGCTATGATACAGCCTATTACAAAAACAATGAAAGACGTACTTCCTATAATGGATATACTGCGTCCAAGAATTATAAGAAACAATGAAATTATATAAGTCAATTTACGTCCATATCTGAAACATAAAGAAGTTAACAAAGGAAATACATTTTATTGTAACGAAAAAATAAGATAAACCAAAAATACCTACGTATCTCCGAACCAACCAAACAGTATAGAACCAATTATTTCTCCAATTCTGCTGTAAGCATAAATATCTGCTACATACAGCTCAGAATCGCAAACCCAATTATTATCCGAGGGTACAGTTGACTTATACCACTTTGTGTCGTACTCAAACTCTCTGCAACCTAAAATTCAATCAGTGAAACTTAAAAGCTACAATTTGATTAACATACATTCGAAAGCAAAATAATTAAGTTTGAACCTGTCGTCACATTGTTTTCTTCCGGATTTACATATATTTCACAACTACTTTGCTTAGGATCTCTGTAAACAAAGATAAACACGACGGATTAATATATCTCCATTTGAACTGTGTTACAAATGGGAAGAATTGTACCTACTTACACTGGTAGATATTTGAGTTTCCATGACTCTTCTGTTATATTTTCAGGTCTTTCAGGCAACTTGCAATGATGAGGAATGACTACTAGAACTAGAATAATGTTCATATATGCCATAGACCATAAAACTCCTAAACAAAAGTTATAAGTGAGGTCAAACTTTTTTTGGAACACTCCATTTTCACCTACTTCCGATAACGCTCGATCGTAAATTGAATCGTCTAACATTTTAGTATAACTGATTACTTTGAGAGATCGCGTACATCTCGGTCGGTGTAAGGAGTACACTAGACTGACAGAATGGAGCGCAGAATCTCTCTATCGCGCAATATTTATCTTTAGTATTCGTTATCACTTGCACTACATTTCTGTTTATTTATTTAGAGTTACAAAACCTTTGATTATTTTTATATGTGCTTGGTAAAATTGTTTGTCACGTGGATATCTTAACGTAGATCTATTTATGTATATTTCGAAATAATTAAGCTAACTCATTAATATGTAACAAAACGTGCTCATTTATTTTATTATCAGTATTTTAACCTGTTCCTGCTACTTATCACTCAAAAGGTCGCTTATTATGTTTTAGTTAAAGATCTTTAGTGCGCTAGACTGACTCATGCACTGTACAAAATAAAGCATAATATTTTGTTTTATAACAGAATAAAGTCTAAGCTGATGTAGGTACCTATTACTATCAGTATAGTGATTTCATTCCACGAAGACATGCCCTACAAATTTTTTGATTTATTCCTTGTAGGGTGTGACCTCAACCAAAAAGTATTGGAGCGCGTCTACGTGGAAAGCACTAACTACAAGTGCTTATATAGGTACATTAAAGTTTTTTGCTTTCTGTTACGTATTTTTACGCTATCTAAACGTTTGAAAGTAAAGTATGGTTTGTATAGTGGATACCATGATAGATCAAATACTATCGTCAACTGTTTGTTGAGATTCATATCAAATCAATCAATCAGTCTATCGCAATCCACTGCTGGACATAGGCCTCCCCTTAAACGAGCCACCTACCTCAGTCTTGACCAGCCACTCTTCTCTGGTCATCGGTCCATCGTACTACAGCGTGTTCTACGCAACGTTTGCCTAAACTGACATGACCAGCCCATTGTCACTTCAGTTTGGTAATCCTCCGGGCTATGTCGGTCACTTTGGTTCTTTGTCGGATAACCTTATTACGAATTCTACCCGCCAAAGAGACTTCCAACATAGCCCATCTTCATCGCACGCTGAGCGACTTTGAATTTGTGGACACTTTGGTTTTAAAGCACTGTGGGGTGAACGACCTGAGGATGTTATTGAGCTTTCCAAATGCTGCCCAGCCCGATCTTATTCTTCTGTTAATCTCCTTGTTAATCTTAACCTGGAAAAATTTTAATTTTAGTGCAAAAATGTATGCAGTGTCCAGAAGAAGGTGCAGTCATTTCAGTTAAAAACTCATTAAGAACTGGAAGATTTAGGTTTGATTTTTGATTTAGGTATGACCTGACTAGTAATACGTTTGTCAATTTGTTTTGTTTTGTCAGTTTGTTTGCGGATTTTTAGCCAAAACAAGAGGATAAAATCTTAGATCCAAAACCTTTTATACTTCTAAATGTGTAATAAATGTATATGCCTGCGCAATTGACCAACATAAAAACATATACATTGTCGAGCCAGGACCAGAAAAGAACCAAGCGAAAACAAATAGGCGGAGCCACGGTGAAAATCTAACACGTTACATAATCTTTCTTAAGTAAGTATATCTACGCTAGAAGGGCAATAATTGCCAACCTGCACCAACCAAACTGTACAGGAGAGAAGATCAAAGTTTTTTTTTTGACAAAAAAGTCATAAAATCTTTCGTGCTTACCGTATCGACATAATTATTTTTGTGTTTATATAGCAACTATTTTTTCTACAACAGGATAAAAAAGATTTTCTTTTTTTGGCCTATTTTAAGAGATAGTGGCGTATAGTAAGTATTTAAATTTCAGTACCGACAAGAAAATATTATCAAATGACAAATCAAACTACACTATATACAAGAAGACATTACTGTTTTATATTTTTTTAGCTTGGCAGTCTGAAAAAATGATCTAAATTACTTCGAAATATTTTTATTTTATTTATTTAACAGTTTTTGTACATATGAAACAATATAAAACACCTTAAAGCCTAAATACGTACAAAGGTACTACTTATTTCTAAAAGAAATCTCTTCCAGCCGACCTGTGAGAGTAGAGATTAGTTTATAACAAAGTATTGGGTACTCTGGGGGTACGGGACCCTAGATGGACCTAATCTAACCTAGGGAGGTCTTCCTAATCAACAAAGGAAAAACACTTATAACTTGAAATTACTTTTATTTAAGATGAATCTATTTTATAATAAAATACAATGATAATTATTAGACTATTTAGGGGACGAAGCCCGCAATAGAATTCCGTAAAGGAATCCCGTAAAGGAAATCCCGTCCAGGGATGCCATGGAACAATCATCCATATTCTATATATTTTACATTTCACAAATAAAATATAAAAATGACAGACTTATAAGTTGCCATTAAATAAAACACTTTTTTAACGATAGACTAAGGTGTTGTTCATCTATTGCAGATGAACAACACCTTAGTCTATCGTGACCACGGCAACTGCAAAGATGCCGAAACGTCGAAATAATTTTAAAATTAACTAAAATATACGCGATAATATCCGGTAAAAAAGTGTTTTATTTAAAGTATGTATCGTGAAAATTTAAGAAAATATATTATAAGTTGCCAGTCATAAATGTCGGCAAGTTTGTTTGTGCAATAACCTCTTTTATTAAATACGGCACAAGCAAACGTTGCAGTACCTACTTTGAACATACATAAATTATATACTTAACACCGTAAATAAACTTACATATACTCATATACATACATAAATAAAATAAAATACAATAAAATATATACAATCTAAAGTTGTTTAAAAGGCAAAACTTTTAAATGCCAAAACGATAAATAACTTACTTAATAAGGGAAAAGTAGTGGTCTTTAACTCTTTTTTTAAAGATAAGTAGTGTTTCTGAGTCGCGTATATTATAAGGGAGTGAATTCCACAATCTGACTGCATGAACATACGCTTATGTGCTCTGCATGGCGACTCTTTCGAATTATAAAGAACATTAAAAAGGAGGCAGAGGATTCGCATGTTTCTACGAAGTCAGATAGGAAGCCATAGAAGTTGGTTACGGAACTCCTATACATGACCATCCTTTTTTAGACCGAATACAAAACGTATAGAGAGATTCTGTAAACGTTCCAGCTTATTTAGAAGCTCCTCAGAGACATCTAACTAAGTAGCAGACGTCTGCATAATTGATGATGGGTTTGACGAGACTTTGAGCAAGGGAGATTTTAGTCGAAAAGGGAAGGAAAGTTTGAAGGTTTATTTTAGGTATGTATTGAATGATGAACTACGACTGATTTCACTAACATTAAGGTCGCCAAGAGAGATAAGAATCAAATATTACACCCAAGTTTTTGGCTGTGTCAGTGAAATCAATCCGATTGCCATCAAACACAATAGGAGTGAGATCGAATAAAGTAATCAACTAAGATCTACCTAGGCTTGAGATTTGCTAGGATTTACACGTTATCCAAAAGAATTAGCACAGTCACTTACGCGGCTGAAATCGTCATTAATAGCGGAAATGGCTGAGCCAACATCGAAAACAGGAAAATGATGGTAAATCTGCAAGTCGTCAGCGTAAAGATTAAAGTCACATAAAAGGACACTAGTTAAAAAGTTAATAAAAATAGAGAAGAGTAATGAAAAGAGAACGTCACCCTGAAGCACGCCCGCAACGAGATCACACCAGTCAGAGTAAGACTCATATAGGCGGACACGCCGAGACCTGCCTCAAAGATAGGACTTGAACCAAGCCACCGCAGAAGAAACGTCAAGCGATTGCAACATACCGAGAGGGATATCAAAATCCACTGAGTTAAAAGCACTACTGAAATCTAGCAGAATCAGTAGTGACAGAGATCCATTTTCCATAGCCCAGCGATTTTTGACGAGTGCTGATAGTGTGCTGTGGCCCGGTCGGAATCCGGATTGAAAATGGCTTAGCAAATTATAGCTAGTAACTAACACCAACAGTTGGACAATGTGTTCAAGGACCTTGGACAAGAAGGATAAGATTGGAATTGGACGAAAATGGGTACCTAATGGAGCAAGGGTTAGACAATTTAGGAAGTGTTATAACGTGACCTCTTTTCCAAGAGTTAGGGAAAGTATTGTTAGCTAAGCTCCAATACTTTCTAGCTCAAAATATGGGTGAGTAATACAACATGTAAGATCAAAGTGATAATTTTGGAGCACACATTGTCAGTTCATCATCATATTTTATAAATTCATGATAAAATTAAGTCCCAATTCAATAAAAATAAATAAGCTGATTTTTATCTAAGCAGTCCAACAATGACGATAATTACCAAGCCTTCTGGTTTTTTTTATTGAAAATTTTGGGTATTTCAATAAAATAAATAAAAATATAGTAATCAGACGCTTTTTATTTATATACAAATTATGGAATTAGCCGCCGGAGGTCTCAAAAAAAACCAAATTACTTTATAATTAAGTGTAATATTTAATTTAAAATTACAATTATAATTAAGATGTCTATCACTTTGCGATAAAGAATATACAATGAATCATTTAAAACTGTTACAAATAAGGAAAACTAAAATGTGCTTAATTGCTAATCGGATGTTTTTCACTTGGTAAAGTTCATAGTGTTGCAATTGGGTCGATCCTGCATCAGCTATATACGTATAGGTAGCGATCGTAACACCTCCCGCCGAAGAAAGGCAACTATTTTCCAACATTTAGTGAAAATATTGCCGGAAGCTTGGAGGATGGTCCAGGAACAGCATACTCTGGTTTCCGGTCTGTGGTTTCTTTTTCTCTGTCTTCTTTGATGTCATTTGCACAGGCTTTCCTTGAGAGTCGAAGAGCAGTTACGATGATGATAAGTGCAAATGCACCAAGTAAAAAGGCGTAAAACGGTATGGTTGTGTGATATAAAGTACCTTTTACACTGTTATGTCGGATATCTGACTGTAAAGTTACTTTTTCTTGAATTTCATGTAATTTCGCCAAGTTGATAGAGTTCAGGTTTAAATGTACTGGATCTGGATCTGGAGTTTCGACGTCATATAGGATTTTCATAATTTTCAGGGGCTCTCCTTTGATGACGTCATCGACGTTGGCTATGGTGAGTTCGTCGGTGCATAGCAGGCAGTTAACAGGCAAAGTTACAAGGTAGCTTCCTATCAGGACGTCGTAACCTTCAGTTTCGCATTTCAAGTGAGCTTTTGTAGGATGAGGGAATGAGATAGTGTAGTGGCGGCTATCTAATTCTTCTACAGCTTCTTTTGAGAGATGAATCGTCGTCAGGTTGCAGGTTTGTTTTGTAGGTCGGTTCCAAATATAGTCTTGAACGCAGTCAGGTTTGCTACGAAGGTGGTGATTTGATCTTTCGTCACACAGGTATCGGTTGTTATCGTACTTCGGGCATTCAGCCTCCATGTACATGAATGATTCTTCGTTAGTTGCTATGTAAGGATAAGGGGGAATGAGGGATTGATTATGTCTGTTGGGAATGATGGATAATTTAAACAGATTATAGGTTTCAAGTGAACTAATAGGAAATCTAAAGATAATAACTAGCCTTCTATTATCGTAGTAAAAACCTGACTTAATTATTTCATAATATATTCTAAGCTCTATATCTAAAATTTGACCCTCATTATGAGTAATCTTTAACTTGTCAAGCATATTTCTTAAAATATCTATTCCTATCATACTATGGTGAGTACTCGAAGTACGCGTAAAAACTAACATATTTTTTAACCTATAAAGTTCTAATAATAAATCTTCTACATTTTCGCTAATAATCGTTAACATTTGAGCAAATTTTGTAAATTTTATTAAGCTATAGCTTCGATTTGCGTCGGAATCAAGTAATAAATTTAAAGAACTATTAATTTTAGTTTGATTTTCAACAATATTAGAAATAATCTTAGTATGCGATGACATCCATTCCTTACTAAGACTTAAATGTGTGTTATATTCATTTAGAGATTTAATTTGATTATTTTCCAACTTTTCTATAGCATCATTAAATCGAATGGCATCGGTGTAATCTTAATTTCCTGTAACACTTTTTATGAGAGATCCTAACCCATCAATCAACCCTCGCTTATAGCGGCTAGGTTCTAGGCTTTTCAATTGGTATGCAGCTGTGTCTATCTTAAAAGAAAGGTACTGAAATTGATATTCGTATAAAATATAGGTCTCATTAGGTAATTTAAATTTAAAATTTTGTAGTTGGGTCTTTAAAGAGTTAATGCTTTCTGCGAAGTCATCTAATTTAATGTACTGTAAAAATGTGTGATAATGAGTCGTTAGTTGAGCATGTCCGAGTTTAAAAGGTAAAAGTCCAAGTCCATTGTCAAGATTTTCAAGTTTTATCTCTTGTCCGTGAGTCAGGTAAAAGACTGTTGTCAGCAAGATTTTGAAACAAATTGCTTGTCTTAGGCGTTCGTTTGAGTCTGGATTTCGCTACAGGTCCCCGTTTTTTAGAAGTGTAGATATGGATTGGTAAATCTGCAAGGACATCGTCGCTAGTGAAACGAGGGGCTAATTTTTGTCGTGAGGCTATGGGGTTTTTTATGAAAACTTTGTCTTGGGGTTGGTATACTTTTTCAGGTTCACGATCTTTATTTCTATTTTCTATCAATTTAGTGCGGTCGTGAAGAGATGAGTCATTTATTAATTGATACACTGTTTTAAGCTGTTCTCTATGGGTTTGAATGTATTGTTGTAATAGGTGTGCAGTTAAGACTATGTCAATAGGATCTCGAGGATCAAAATGACCTGTGATCACGTCGAAGGGTCGACATTTGGTGAAACTATGAACTGAGCTGTTGTAGGCTATAAGAGCATATGGTATTAGGTTAACTACAGGTTCATCCTTTTTTTCTAATTTTACAATGCGTAAATGTTCGAGTAAAGTCGAGTGAAAACGTTCTATGTTACCATTGTCATTTGGGGAGTGAGCTAAAGTACGGTGGTGGTTAATATTATGTAATCGTACAAATTCGGCAAAAAGTTGGTTTGTGAATTCAGTTCCATTGTCAGTTATTATAGTCAAAGGTAGTCCATGATGTGTACAATATTGTAAAAGGCTTTGTATGATACTTATGGCCGTACCGTCTCTTAATAAGTACGCTTGAGCATACTTTGAAAAGGCATCAATGAAGGTTATAAACTTTTCATTTTGTACAGTGAATAAGTCGACGTGGACGATCTCGAAAGGCTTAGTAGGGGGCGGCACTATTTTAAACTGTTGTTTAATAGGGATTCTGTCGTACTTAGCCAGTCCACATGTGGTACATTCATTTATGAATTTTGTTATATGATCTTTCATCTTAGGCCAAAAGTACCTTCGAGAGAGAGCCAAGTAACATTCATTTATACCACGATGATTAGTTTTACCATCATGATAATGTTTAATAATATCCTGCTGCCTGAGATATTCTTTAATATTTTCTAATTTTATTTTTTAATTTGTCCTGTAAAATAGGAATTATATCGTACATGCGTAAAGGAGGATCTATGAGCACGCCTGTTTTAACTTTAGGATTAACGTATTTTTTTATGGCTGATATAATGTCATTTTCTAAATTGTTCTCTGAAATTTGAATGGCAGTTCTAGTATTGGTTTCAAAAGGCTTACTAACTATGGGTCTTTTCTTTATATCACCTACTATAGTTATATGAATTTGTCTATGGAATTTGTTTAAAGGCTCGTCAGTTATTGGTATTTCTAGAATTGGATTTTCTTGGCTAGTGTGAGCAGTTTCAGTGGTAGAGTTATGAATAGATTTTGAGGTTGAATTATAAACAGAGGGTGGTGTTTCAGTGGGACTTGGCATTGGGGAATTTAATTCATCTATCAAAGACATTAACTCATCGTTGTGAATCTCAACTCTCGATAAAGCATCGGCATTGGTGTTATTTTAGTTAGCCTTTTTTGTAAATAACATCGAAATTGTATTCACTAAGTTTGAGTCTCCAACGAGTTTATCTTGAATTAGGTTCCTTAAGATTCATCATCCACTGAAGGGGCTTGTGGTCAGTAATGATTTTAAATTTTCGACCAAATAAGTAAGGGCGAAAGTACTTGGTTGCCCATACAATAGCAAGAAGTTCCTTTTCTATTGTACTATAATTACATTCACTGTCATTCAAAGTTCTAGATGCATAATATATCGGTTTGTCAGTACCTACGTGTCCTTGCGATAAAATAGCACCTATTGCTACATTTGAAGCGTCTGTCGTCAAAATAAAGTCTCTAGTAAAGTCTGGATATTGTAAAATAGGATCGTTAGTCAAAAGCTTTTTACATTTTTCAAAACAGTCCAAGTAGTCTTTAGTCAGAGTTATAGTTTTACCTTTCTTTAAGCAGTGTGTCATCGGTTTTGTTACGCGAGCAAAGTCGGGTATCAATTTCCGGTAATAACCTATAAGTCCTAAAAATTGCTTAATTTGCTTACTTGTTTTTGGAATGGGATAGTTTTCTACGGCTTTAATTTTGTCTGGGTTCGGTTTGATTCCATCATTGCTAATTATATTACCAAGATACGCCGTCTCTAACTTTAAAAATTCGGACTTGTCCATTTGTATTTTAAAGTTAGATTCTCGGAGTCTCTGGAAAACCTTCTCTAGATTGGTAAAATGTTCCTGTAGGCTAGTGCTGAATACGACTATGTCATCTAAATAGACCAGGCAAATAACGTTCTGAAGGCCTCTCAAGACATTATCCATCACCCTTTGAAAAGTTGATGGAGAATTTTTAAGTCCCATTGGCATTCTGAGAAATTCAAAATGACCATGTTCTACGTTAAAGGCTGTCTTGGGAATGTCTTCAGGGCTCATTTCCACTTGGTAAAACCCACTTGCAAGGTCAAGGGTAGTAAAATAGTGACATTTTCCTAACTTGTCAAGTACGTCAGTGATGTTGGGTATGGGATACTTGTCGTCAATAGTTTTGTCATTCAACTTTCGAAAATCTACTACAAGTCGCCATTTCTGTTTTCCTGAAGCATCTGGTTTTTTTGGTACAACCCAAATAGGAGAGCTCCATGCGGAATCCGATGGTCTGATGATATTTTGTTCGAGCATTTTCGAGATTTGATCCCTAACTTCTTGTCTATGTATAAATGGATATCTGTAACTTTTAGTATAAATGGGAAGTTCGTCGGTAGTCCTAATTTGGTGTTTAATTTTATTTGTAAAGGATAAAGGCTCACCTTCAATATAAAAAACGTCCGAGTATCTTTTACACAAATTCACTAAATTCACCATTTCCTCTTGGTTTAAATGATCGGTACGTAAGCGTGATATGACGTCACTGACTCCACTGGGCTCTAATTCAGTGCACTTGCCCTGGATATTAAAACACTCGGCTTTAGCTGGCTGATCTAAAAAAATAATCATGTCATTACACGTTTCGTTCTGAACTTCAACTACACCTCGATTATTGACGACAGTCGTAAAGCATTCGCTGACTACGCAATTTCCTAGGCGTTGTTGCGCAACTAAAACGTCACCATCCGGTGCATTGATAGGTATTCGAATTAATTTGGTGGAATTTGCAGGTATAATGTCTTCATATAAGTTAGCGTTACACGAGTTATACATGTGAATCGGATTCGTTGAAGTCCGAGTCAGCAATTCATTATTTTTTAAGTCAATTTTTGCTTCCCATCTAGTCAGTAGGTCCAGTCCAATAAGTCCGTCAAAATATGAATGAAAATCGTTAATGAATAGCTTTATAGGGTCTGGGTAATTAAATTCACTAAAACACGGTAATGTTATGGAAAAGTCGTTTCTGGTTGTGGCATGCACATTGGTCACTTCGAATGGATCATAATTAAGAGGAATGTCAGAATAAAAATTTTTCACTACAGTGGGACTTATAAAAGATTGGTTTGCGCCTGTGTCAATCAAAAGCTTAAGGGGGGGGGGGGGGGTTTAAAATCTTAATGTAAGGTAGTTGACGTTGGTTCTGTAAGTTAACTTCTATTTTGGCTTGTCTGACGGGGCTTTGAAAATCTTGTTCGAAATTGCTAGTGGAGGGTTGTGGTTCCTCGTATGTTTGCATGTTAGAGTGGCAGCATAGTAATTAGTGGGGTCAGAATAGTGGGCCTCATAGTCACCGTAGTCAATATAGTCGGGGTAGTAGTTAGTATAGTCGGTTTCATAGTAGGCGTCTGGGTAGTAGTTACAATCTTGTCCTACACACTCATTAATATTCATTTCCCTAGACTTAAAATAATTAGTCGGGGGTGGGTTGCCGTGGCGGCTCCAGTCATGCCCTCGTAATTGCACTGGCTTAGATACGAATGGATTAACTCCGCTCATAGGCTGAGGGCCGTGGTTCTGGGTTTGATTCCTGTTTGGTAGTTTGAATACGTTGCTATGTGGGTTATAATTTGGTGGAGGTGCGCGGAACATTTGTTGCGTTCGCGTTGGCATGTTGGGTATCGGTCGTGTATTAAAATTAGATTGTAAAGTAGGTCTCCAACCACCGGGTTGGGGTTGAGATGGTCGCTGCCAGGGTGATTGTGAACTTTGATTAAAAGGTCTCATTATAGGCATAGGTGGCTGATTAAGTGGTTGTAAAAATTTAGGATTATTAAAATTACTATTAAATTTTTTCTCAAAGGAAGGCTCATTTCGCTGTTGTAAATACATTACATTAATTTCTTCCTGAACAAATTCTAAAGCTTTCTCTATAGATTCGGGTCGCATACACCGTATGCGTGACCCCAAGGGCTCTTTAAGGCCCCGTACAAATGCCTGCATTGTAAGTTTTTTATAAAGAGTTCGTTTTGACTCGATAGTAGTTGGTAAAGTTTCATGTAGCATTATATAGGTCATTATGGTGCTAAATAGCGTCTGGCAACGATCATATAACTCTTGCGGTGTGCTATTGCCTTGCGTCGCTAAGAGAAGGTCGTTGTACAGGGTGGTCTCATCGCGTTGGTCAGCGAAATTGTTAGTTAAGGTAGTGCGAATACCATTCCAGCTATCCGGGATGCCATTCGAGTTAATTTTAGTAGCGGCTGGCCCAGTTATTTTATTTAATATACCATTTAGCAGACACAAATTACTTAGTTCACCTTCTGGTGTATCTAAAGTATAATTAATTACTATTTGGTCACAAAGTCTAATAAATCTAATTAAAACATTAGGGTTCCCATCGAACTCAGGGACTGGCCGCAAGGCTTTAAAAATAGTGTCAGGGTCATACGACATTTTCAAACTATTACTTAGGTTATTTTATAAATCAACTGAACTTATATCTCTATTCATTCAAATTCAAATTCATTTATTTGGTAAAATTATACAGAGTAACAATTACAAGAGAATCGATAACAGGTACTTTAGTGAGCACTGTGTTGCGGCTGTTATCGCCCACCTCCAGGTAGTATACATATAATACTAAATAATAAAATGTTGTACAAGTTTACAAACAAAATTATCGAATATATACAAAACAAAGAAAAATAAGGAGAAAGAAAAAAAGAAGAAAAAAATGACAATATTACAGCAAAGTTATAGACATCTTGTAGTTTCAGGATGAGTTAATAAGTTTATGGTGTAAGTATATGGGTGGGTGTGAATGGTGAGAAATGTGTGTTAAATGTGTGTGTGTGTATGTGGCTTTGAGTGTGTAAATTCAACCTATTGTGATAATCTTAGATGTTCACTATTTATAAACAGGGCGTCATGCATGTGAGAAGGAGGAGACACCAATTTTTTTTTAAGGTCATCGAGACTACACTTACACCTATACTTTTCAGAGTGGGCAATAATCAGATAAGTTTTTATGAGTCACATAATCCAACAACCACTACATATCACTATCCATAGAAATGATAAAAAAAATTAATTAAAAAATATATATATATATATACATACCTATTGTCCCCTTCTTTTGTTCAATGAACCAAATAGAAATCCTTTATATTGTTGACCATATTATTGTTGATCATAATTCATAGAAACATTTTACAAAACGCATAGCACTCACAAGCTTTTTTATATTTGGGTCATATAGCAATGGTTATTAAAACAAGTACATACAATTAATCTAATTCTATCTTCCAATTTCAAGCAACACTCATATTAAACCGTGGGTAAGTAAAAATTTATAGAAACAAAAATGTTACTGACAGATATGATACCCGCTTTCATAAATAAGTTAACAATTTTAGAGTATGGCCCAATCAAAAGTAGTTAGCGGTTTTATTTTTAATATAGTATTGTTTGATATGGGAGTTATAATTATTATTCTTTTGAAATTCATTTAATTATAACTGTTAAGGTTATTGGATAGATATAGATAAATAAATTATGTATAATAGATTTTAGGGAGTCAGTAATTTATATATATATATATATATATATATATTTCGTCTGGAGGATATCCTAGTAGATATTTTTATTAGTGTGAGTGCGACATTTTATTTCATTTTGTGATATTATTTATTATATTTTTATCATTTGATTTGAACTATTGTATTAGAACTTTTTTTCCGATTAATTATTTAGGTAATTCCTATTCCTGACTGTCTATGTGACTTGTATTAATAAAGATATAGATAAATATTCAGTTTATTACTTTTTAGGAGTTAGGATTTAATAAATGTCTCGATTTGATGGTAATCTAATTCTAACAGCCAATTATAAATGCGTTTGCGACATTGTTTTGTGTTTAGGGAGTATATATTCAGGATTTTGTTGACTTTGTTATAAAGAGCTGAACTTATGTAGCTATAATGGCGTTGTACTATGGCAAGATGAGCTTTTCCTATTTGGCATACTGCATGTCGACGTCTCCTTTCACTGAGTAGATGTGGATCATAGGGGGTAGTCAGATGTTTCCGAATTACGCAGTTGGCTATAAAAGTTTTCCTTACTGTGAGGACATTACATATAGTGTACAATTTTGTCGTCGGGAAAGTAATAGGTTTAGAATACATCACCTTTAATACTGCTCTTTGTGCTCTCTGTAGCCGAAGAATTCGAGTTTTGCAAGAGGCACCCCACACGGTAATGCAGTAAGCTATGACGGAGTGTGCTAACGCAAAATATACTATTTTTAAGATGGGGAGACTAGCGCTACCTCTGACTGAAAACATATATAAGTTTTCTTACGCGGCCAACAATTAAGTTTATGTGGTCCTCCCAGGACATCACACAATCAAGAATAACACCTAAATATTTAATTTTATTGGTACGAGAGATTGTTGCACAGGCACACGATGTTGATTGATCACAGTGGTGGGCAAGTATGCTGTATGAGATATCTGGTTGAGAAGCAGCTATAGGCGAGAAGGTAATGTATTTCGTTTTTTCAAGATTAATAGTAAGAAGATTAGAATTGAGCCATTTCATAACACAGTTTAATGCCGATTCAGCATGTATTCGCGCTTCACTCCAAGAGTTAGCATGGATTAATAACGCAATTTCATCAGCATATGAAATTATTTGGCAGTTTTTAAGTGTCATTTTACAAAGATCATTCATGTAGACAAGGAACAAGGTCCGAGGACGCTGCCTTGTGGCACTCCATAGCAATATTCAATCTCATGACTTGTGATGTTATTAAGCGTAACACACTGTGAACGGGTGCTGAGGTAACTTTTAAAAAGGTCCAGTACGGTACCTCGGGCGCCTATTTGTTCCAATTTACTTAGAAGGATGGGAATAGAAACAGTGTCGAAAGCTTTTGAGAGATCTAGAAAGACGCACATCGATTTAAACTTGTTATTTAGATGGTTCATAACTGAATTTGTTAAATCCAAGACAGCATCTTCTGTAGATTTGTTGCACCGAAACCCAAATTGGTTAGTACTCAGAATATTTTGAGAATCTAAAAATCCTAGCAACCTTTTGTTTATAATTTTTTCAAAAATTTTTGAAAGTACTGTCAGTACTGAGATTGGTCTATAATTCGTGACACTGTTTCTACTCCCATTTTTGTAGATAGGATGCACTAAAGCTTTTTTAAACTCTTTAGGAAACAATCCGTTAGTTAGACATAGGTTATAGATATGACTTAAAATAGGAGTTAGCACATGTTTAGCCGATTTTATCAAGGATGTTGGTACACCATCCCAGCCTACTGCACAGTTTTTGAGACCCGATATAATGCCATCAATTTCATTGCAGTCTGTATTTAGAAAAACCATGGAATTAGAATGGTTACAGGTCAACTTATAGTCGATAGGCGATGAAGGATAATTTGACAATATTTCAGCCGCCAAATTTTCGCCGACACCTCTATCTCTATTAAAATCTAATTCCCTTTGTCTACGAGACTGCCGCGATGCAATCTCCCTAGAACTAGATCCTTTGGGATGGAAAATTTTGATTTAGGGATAAGGCACACAATAGGAATAGCAAAAACGAAAGAAAAATTCAATGTACTTACATAGGTTTCATCTCGGTCCGGTTTTATTTGGTTATCGATTTCCAGATCCTCAAATATCCTTGGTCCTCAATTATTTGTTCCTCGTGTATCCTTGTCCTTACATATCCTTCGGCAGACTTCCTGTTCTTTTAGGTACTCGATAAAGTCTTGATAGACTAGTTAGTCCCTTGGGTTCCGAGTTTTGGTAACTCTAACTAACTTCGAGTATCCTACCGACTGCACCAATTATGGAATTAGCCGCCGGAGGTCTCAAAAAAAACCAAATTACTTTATAATTAAGTTTAATATTCAATTTAAAATTACAATTATAATTAAGATGTCTATTACTTTGCGATAAAGAATTTATAATGAATACATTTAAAACTGTTACAAATAAGGAAAACTAAAATGGGCTTAATTGCTAATCGGATGTTTTTCACTTGGTAAAGTTCATAGTGTTGCAATTGGGTCGATCCTGCGTCAGCTATATACGTATAGGTAGCGATCGTAACATACATAAGTCTCTCATTAAAACAGTAACAAATTTTTGTCCAAAACAAAAGCCAGATAAATCTGTCAATGCCAATCAAATTATGTGCCAATTTTGTAGAAAAATTAACCAAAATGAATGACAATTTTGGAATCAAGACACAATTTTAAGCAAAATATTTCACTTCTCAATCAGTTTTTATTTAAAGGGCTCTAAGCTATCTATAACATCACTTAGCCTCAAAACCAAGTTTTGAGATAAAAGCGTGGGAAAAATTTAATATGTTGCTACTTTCAAACTATGTATCGTACTGGTACCAGTAGTATCTCTAACGATACGTCCTTTAAGTACCTTCCATTTTGAATAAGTTTCAAGATCAAAGCGTTCTTTTGTGTTAAGTAAAATGAATTGAAGGGGTTGTAGTTATGTCATAAACTTTTATTTAATTGGAAGAACTTTACTAAAACATATTTAAGCATACTTTAGTGATGTTATTGCTGTGCATTTTGGAATAAAATATTTGCTTATTTTACACATCGCAAAAAAATTATTCAGTACTTCACTATAACACCGTGTGACGGTTGTCTATTTCGACCTCTTTTTGTCAGTAAATTTTATTTTTTTGTTGTTCCCGACGTAATTTTAAACTAGGAATTACGTAGTGTCGGAGAACGGCAATGTTTTGATTTGACAAGTCAGTCACGAAAAATTATTCATCAAAGCAACTTGAATCTATTTATTTATTATTTTTTCCGAGTTTTGAGGGGTATTGTGACGGTTGTCTATTTCGACCTCTTTTTGTCAGTAAATTTTATTTTTTTGTTGTTCCCGACGTAATTTTAAACTAGGAATTACGTAGTGTCGGAGAACGGCAATGTTTTGATTTGACAAGTCAGTCACGAAAAATTATTCATCAAAGCAACTTGAATCTATTTATTTATTATTTTTTCCGAGTTTATCATTCAAAATTATATAGTTAAGATATTTTATTATCTAAAATCAAAGTTTATTTTTACGTTCACGAGTGTGCGTAGCCAAAATTTTTGGTAAGGATTCTCATTCATTAAAATTTATTTTATTGTTATTTTTTCTTTTCAGATCAAATTTAATTGTATTAATATTTCTGTTCTATTTTGTGTGACTAATTTTTTATTTCAATTTTGTTTATATTTTTCTGTTTGTATTTACAGGCATCTTTGTATATTTTAAATTTTACCGAAAAAATAAACACAGGAGAGAATTTTGTGTTTTATTGAAATTACGCTACAACCGTTAAGGAGCTTAATGATTTTATAGATATTTTAAAGTGAATATAAAACTTAGTTAAAACATCACTAAAGGTGTTTTACGATTTTGCGGCTAAATGTATCCACTTAAGTTTTCAATTTGCTAGCCTCATACTTAACTAAAAAGTATAATTTTCAAAACCATTCTTGCGTAACGATATTATAGCAAAGTATTTATGTCTTAAAATTGAAGTTATAAAATAAAATGGCGTTATCCAGTACAATAAAACAAGCAATTTACTATACGAAATCTTAAATAAAATATAAAAGTTTTCAAGACTTTATAGCAAGCCTGTATAGAAAAAAAAAATTTGTTAAGTTTTAATTTCTTTCAAATAAGGGTAGCTTAAATTTTTTGAAAAAAGAAGATATTAGAAAGATATTAATAACTTTAATTTTGTTGAAAACGTACTCTTATGTACTTACCAAACACAAAACAGCTTTTCAGCAAACAAAAATAATTCAACACTTATAAAATGTAATAAAATTGAACTTTTCTTAATATAAACATACTTTAAAATCGAGTCTTTTTTTCTTTTCAAAAACACAATTCAACAGTCTTTTAAATTTCTATTATATATTTTAACATCGTCGCAACAATTAAAATATCACTTGGTGATAAAGTCTACTTAAGAGAAAATCTTAATATCATATTAGAATAGATAAAAAACTATCGGAGAATTAACGCAAGACTTAATCCTTTACAAATAAAACTTACAATGATATCAATGGCACTTTATCAGTCTTATTAACATTTATTACTCGTTAGCTAAGTTTCTAACTATAAAGTCGTAGTTCCCTCACCATCATCGTTTGTTAATTTTATTATTGGTAAGTTTTTCCAAAATGTTAATTTATGTGGCGGTACTATAGGTGTTAATTTATCGAGTGACGCTGCTTTTCAATCTGGTTCAATACCTTTTGGAGATGTACGGAATGTAAAACTAATACTACTTGGAATTTTTAAATAACGATCATTCATGAAGTGTGAAAATCTTCATTGAAATTATTTTTATAGAACAATCGAAATGAATTTCTCCTGAAACATACATGTACCATAGTTTTAGATATGCTCTCGGATTTGATTTTTGGATGCGCCTTTCACTAATGAACTTTGGGATGTTGAGGAAATTTTCTGGTGACATCGATTTAACGAGAAGCCTTGAAGTGACAATAACGTTTTTTAACAGCATTTTCGCAGCATCTTAGAATATTGTTGTCCGGTGTGGAATCCTAGTTATCAAGTGCATATAAATAATCTCGAACGTATTCAAAAAAAAGTTCTTATCCATTTAGCATACTCGGACAACAAATGTAGGAAGTTGTGCTCTTACAAGGAAAGATGCGACTATTACAGGGTGATGCCGCTAGTTACGCGAAGCAAAACATTAGACATAATATTTTTGAAAAAGTTAATTCAGGGTCAAACAGATTCTGACGAATTGCTCGCGCAGCTAGAGTTCTGAGGTCCACGCCCCGGAAGCCGCTTGACAAATCGTAAGATTTTAGTGTCGGCTCCAATAAAGACCACCGCTGGTAGACATGCTCCAATTCAAAGAATGATATTTTTCGCAAATAACACAAGAAATGATTGTGATATTTGATATTTTCTGATTATTTAGCCTCAATCAAAGCAGCACTAAAAGAATGCTACAGCTCAATATATTAGATTATTAAATTGTACATTATAGTTAGAAGATATATACCTATATCTTTTCAATAAATGTAAAATGCCCAGTTGATTATATTTTTTAATGCATGTTGGATTCACATCTAGTAGATGATGATCAAGCAACGAACACTATTTTGTTTGTTACCAGTTTTATGATTACAGGTTCGAAATAAAATCTCTACTACAGATACTAAGTCACTGTTAACTAAATGAAGTAATAAAGAATATAGTAGCCAATTTTTACTTTGCGCTGTGCAATTATCGAACCATATGTTTAGGTTTTCGACGTCGCGATTTTGCTTTAAAAATATAAAAAGACACTCATTATTTCTTCCTGCTTTCGTCCAGCTATTCCGTTATGAAACAAAGCGGCCAATGGTTTTTGATTAGACGTGATTCTACCAAGAGGAGCTTGAAAAGTTTCAATTTATAAGCAATTAAACGTTGGCGGAAAATAATAGGTACTTCAAAAACTGTCTAATCTTGGCAGCATTATGATTTTTTTTTAATATGAAAAAAAATAAATTACGTTATCAATTTTAGGCATAGCTTTATGCTTATTATACAACTCTCTAGCTTGTGTATAATTTAGGTGATGTTTGCTAAATTAAGTGAAAACCATTGACGGTGGGATGGCTGTGCAGCGGCGGGCGAGGTTCGCATAGTGATATTTTAGCGTAGTATTGTGGCTCACAGTTGTTTTTGTTACGGAACGTCTGGTAAATTACTTGTTACAAAACTCTTTAAACTCTTTTGGTGATATTTAAGTTAAGTAGGTCATCGTATAACAAAATTTCATATTCCTTAGCTATAATACCGTTGTGTGCTTTTTAGGGGTTTTTAGTGTAGTAATTGTGTATAATGGGATTTTAGTTAAGGATAGTAAGTAACGCGATAGAAAAACCTTATCTAAAAAAAAATTAAAGTATCTTAAAGATTTTATAGTATAGTATTAATGGTGTAACGTGATTTAGTCAGGTAGCAGTTGGGAAAACAATGTTGAAATATATCCTTTAAAGGCGGCAAGTGATTTTTTACTTTAGCGATTTTATCCAAACGGCGGGAAAATTTATCGTGCGTCCGCACCAAACAAGTCGTCGCGCATAGACGATACACTTATTATTTGACATAGATAGGCAACTCAATTCGTTTATGGCATAATTTTTTTATAGTTCTTTCTCTGTCTAATAGATGGCAGGCTTTTAGTTCAGTACAGAACCACTAGGTGGCAGTATTTCAATGGTATTATTTTTGTTAGTTAGTGCAGGAAAATCGTAAAATCTATCTTAAATTTTTGTATATCTATTTTATCATGGATCAATAGATACTTGCTTTATTTAAATATCGAGTTTCGTTTAACTTGACCAGATTTCCGTCCTATGATTCAAGTAACAGCAAAAATCAAGCAAAACTAAAATCGAAATTTAAATTATGCAAGTTATCTTAAATCCATAATAAAATAGATATACAAAAATTTAAGGTAGCTTTTACGATTATCCTGCAATAACCAATTATATATAATGAAATTCAGTATATATTTTAATATTTTTGAACTAAAACTGACATTTGTAATAGTAAAAAAAATTTATTATTATTTTCGCTTCACAAAATAATCATATGCCGCTTTTTTAATTCTATCATTGTCATCGAATTTTAACAATGCGCCTCTTAATATTCTATTCACTCCTATGCACCAACTATATATTATAATATTTTTACGTTTTTGATACCATCAATTAAATCAGCTTGTGTTTCTTGAATTTTTTTTTAATACTTAAATCACAGGCACAATCAATAAACAAACTTATTCTTCATTTGAGATTGAATTATATTCTCTATCTCTTGCAAATATTTACTTTTTGTATCCTGATGCAAACTTCTAATTAAGCTAACGTTAGATGTTGCTTGATCACATATAGTGCGTATAAATTTTACCATCAAATCTCTTATATCACTTACAATAATATTTTTTTAATTCATATTTTTGGTGATACTTCGGCAGAACGTGAAGCTTATTGGTTGTTTAGTTTTTCCTTTAATTTCTTTGATCATCAAACCTAATGCATGTACTTCTAAATTATTTGTTCTTCTACTGCCGAAGTCCTCAAATCTCTCTCTCAAATTGGATTGTATTGAAGGGCGGGTGCAAGAGAAATTGTATCGAAAAGTAATGATACAATTCTTTTTCAGCTGTCTATTTTTTTACAGTTTCTTTTACATTTTCAAATAAGTGTTTATTTATACCTGGTTTAAAAGTCAATGCACTTAATATTTTTTTTAATGAACGTCTAGACGGCTGTATGAACATTTTGTTTTAAATACCTATTATATACTTTTGGTCCCTGTTTATAAATAGTTAAAGCAAAAAATTTTTCTTCACTGGTAAATCTTCTACCTCTGGCTTTCTTATCATATTTAACTTCCATTTCCGTAAATATTTTACTAGTTTTAGGGAATTTCTCTATAGTGAATAAAAAACATTTACATAAACTGATTTTCTTGGCCAATATACGTTGCTTTTTGTGAGATTTATATAGTCTTTTCAAGATTTGAATTTTCTTAAGAAGTTTTTGATGGGTTTGTCTTGTGGCTTGGGTCCTGGAAAAAAAATTACATATAAATTACATTATTTTTAAACTTAATAAAAATGATTTTATTCCAAATTATCTTTATTTGTATTAAACATTTTTAAATTTTTATTACTTTTTATACTTCATAGGGACATGTGAAATATTTCGCTACCTGTTAAACATTAATTTTAAAGCTCAAATATTAAAATGCCTTAGTGAAACTTGAACTATATCACAATACAGTGATATTTCAGACAAAATTGTTTCGTTATGTGTTTTACTTATACTATTTACTCTTTATGTTAGAATCAGTTTTCAGCAAGAAATTAGATAACTCTCTATGTAGCATTGGTTAAAATTAACTTATTAAAGTTAATTTTCAAATACATCAAAGAAAATCATACACACACTTTCTTTTCCGACATAACTAGATTTACATTAAAAACTTTCTTAACTATTATTTTGTTTCATTTTTTGAAACACTGGCAACAGTATGTTAATTAAAAAAAGGAAAATGCTAAATAAACCAAAACAAAGGCATTGAATTGCTTGATCAACTAGAATGACTCTGCTGTCATAATAAGAATATCTTCTTTATAATAAGAATATATGCTGTCATAATAAGAATATCTTTTCATATATTAAATTTGGCTATTATTTTTTCTGTTGCCTAAAAGAAAACTGTGTAATTCCATTTAAATCCCAGTGAGCTTGAACCTCCTAGAGCCTAGATCAGTAGGTAAGACTTAATACCAATCGCTTTTGACATTGACTACGCATAAACTGATACCTGGCTTTCCTACTACGTGTGTATACTTCAGTATCAACCTTCATGTGTATTTCATTCCATGACAAGATAGCACTGCAAAAAGACAATAGAATATTACTTATGAATACTGAATTTTTTTCGTGGATGTGAATGTAATGCAATTAGATTTAAATAAAAGAATATAAACAGTACTATCGAATAAGAAATGAACACCACCAAAACAGATACACTGCCAAAGGTGATATGCAAAACTGTTTTTCTCACGTCAGAGTTCTAACAAACAAAAAAGTGGCACATCTATAAATTCATCAAAGTTATAGCTGATCTAGCCACCATAAATAAATATATGATATAGTGTTATATCGTGATTGCCACTTTTGTCACGTTTATGTGGTTGCGTTCCGGTTAAATGAAAGTATCAGCCAGTGCAATTCCAGTTGAAGCTGGCAGTTGGCAACGCATTATTATTCGACATAATAATACAATTTATTATAAATAAATTAATAATAATTTTTTTTTCGACACCATATTTTAAACAAGTAATAATAATAATTACAGTTACAAAATTAAATATTTATACACTTAGATTAAAACTATAAAAAAAGAGAATGACAACTTGGGTGGCCTTAACACTAAAAGAGTGCTCTCTTCCAGCAACCCTGAAATGTATAAAATATAAATTAACTAGAACTACTGTTGGGCAGTAATTTTAGCAAGATATTAAAGTAACATACTAGACAAATACATATACAGGGTGTATCAGGACCGCTTCCATTAACTTTGGGGTATGATTATACTGCATATTCTCATTACGAAAAAGTACTTTTTATTTTTTTTTAACGCCAAAAATTTGGCCTTTTTCAAAAAAATAAATTCTATTTTTTTAGCTTTACATATGTAAGAACAAACGGATTATCACCAAATTTTAATTAAATACACAGTTTTTTTTTTACAAAAAAACAACCGCGATGTACAACGTTTACAATGTTTACAATCATTGCGCAGCGGGGCAGGCCGCGCGTCCATCCGTTTCTAAGCAACGCGACGCGGTGCGAGTGCACTGGAACTCGCCTGTTACCACGTGGTCATCGTGGTCAGCTGACTCGCAGCGTGCGCATCGCGCATCGCATGAATACCATAAGCGAACTTTATGTAGTTGTTTCCCATGTTCGAATGACTTCTTATGTTATGTAATAGAATTTGTTTTATTATACAGTTAATGCCTATTCAAAAAAATAAGCTCAAGCCGTTTAAAAATTATTCCACTCCATCGCAAAATACACTCACTAACCTGACTAAATCCTTCTCATCCTTATGAGGTGTGGTTCGAACTGCGCACCTTCCAGTTCAATGCAGAGTTCGGCTCGTCTTTTGTTTTTATGTAAAAAAAAACTGTGTATTTAATTAAAATTTGGTGATAATCCGTTTGTTCTTACATATGTAAAGCTAAAAAAATATAATTTATTTTTTTGAAAAAGGCCAAATTTTTGGCGTTAAAAAAAATAAAAAGTACCTTTTCGTAAAGAGAATATGCAGTATAATCATACCCCAAAGTTAATGGAAGCGGTCCTGATACACCCTGTATACATACATAAATACCATCATAAAACTTTTGTGATAAATATTCCTAATGTATATTATTACATTTGTTTTAAATGCCTCAAGTGTTTTTACCGAATGTAAAGAGGCAGGGAGTGAGTTCCATAGAGAAGTGGCTTTCACCGTGAAAGACTGCTGATAAGTAATTTGATATTAAAAAATTTACTTGATACTAACAAGATACTAAATTGATATTTGAATTTTGGTTTGCAGTTTTTATTGATGTTTGTGACTGGAGGTCTGCATGAACTGTAAAATGTTAAAGAATGCATTTTTAATATTAGTAATTATATTAATATTTTGTAGTATACACGATGCATAAGTACTGTATAATATAGTGCACTTATGGTGTCCCATTCTAGAATTCCACTAGTAAACCATTGGATGCCATGCAGTATATTTTCATGGATATTCAGTCAGACCACCCCGCGTTCCGGGGCCGCTATTCCACAAGCCCCGCGCTCGCACTAACATTCGCTTGCACGCCGCTTCATACCGACTGCCTGACACATACAACAGACTAGACAGAACTGTCGATATTTTCTTTGACTCCCGACAAATGTTTAAAATTGACATAGAAGTTGTTCGACGATGTTTAATGATATTAATATTTAATATTTACTGTATTTATACAGTATTGTAATTTGACATTTGATTATTCTTCTATTGTAATTATACCTAAATTTTAATTTTATACATTTTTTTATTCAAAGCATAATTGTTTAACGCTACCTTTTCTTTGACATTTGGACAAATAATTTTACTTTAGCATATATGACCTTATTGTGTATAATTAACTCAACCTGTAAAAGCATGTGTGACAGCCTTCAAGAGGTCATAATGTAATCTTCCCTGGCTGCGCTTATGATTTTTAAATAAATTAAATAAGTAAATTAAATTAAGTATATGAAAGTTCACACATATTTAGAGTCCAACAGAACTTTGAGTATGAATATTTTAAACAGAGTCTATAAGACGAAATAAGTTTGCTAAGGGTTATTGTTTGAAAAGTTCCCAGATGAAACTGAAACTTCGACTGCAAATTTGGAGAAGGTAACATTATTATTTATATTTAAAATGTCTCGGATAGGTGACTCTACACTATACATTGAATTAGAGTAGTTTTATCAATATAACACAAAATACTGTATTTGTTATTCACGCTCATATTGTTCTATAACAGGTTTTATTTTAGCTATCCACTGTATCTAATATATCTACTCTTTTGATTGAAATAGAGTGCGGTAATTAAATTTCTTTGACACACTTCTGACAACAAGATGCTCTTGAACATGTCGCTAAGCTAATGTAAAGGTTAGACTAAGTAGGCTATGCACAGTTAAATTGGTTCACTGTATGTTGTGTTAACCAGACACAGGTCTTTTTTGGTCCTACTTTTTCTGAGATATTGTGTGTACTTTGTTTACACACTAGTACTTTGTTCCAGTGCTTTTTTATATCAATACTTTTGTATTCATAATCATATTACGATTTGTAAAATTCTCGTATAGTATTGCTTGTTTCTTAAATAATTATTTGGGATTTAAATCTTAAAATATTTATAAAATATTACTTGCAAAAACTATATTAAAATTTGAATACTAACTGGGTTTTGCAGTGATGTTTGAACTATCAAGTCCAATATCTAAGGATGATGGTGGTTCTGGTTGATAATCCGAATGTACTGTAATTTATAAAATAAAACCATTAGAGCAGATTCATAACTGGTAATTTCTTTCAAGTTCATTAATTTTAGCTACAAAATGCTGAACAGAGATTTTCAAAAATATGTATGGTATAGGTTAAAATTTAGTTTCTCTATTCATGTTACAGTAGTGCAGAATATAATAATGTAGAATGTTATTTCATTAAAATACACTTGAGGACCTGTTAGTTAAATTCAGCAAATAACTTTCCGTAGCCTAATCAACTATCAAAAAGGAATTAAAATTGAGCTAGCATTTTATAGGGAAGTTAATTTTATTTATATCAACATTCATACAACAAAATTCTGTCTGTTTTGAATTGTTCTCATCTAAAATTCATTGATTAAAGTTGAATCATAGTTCAAAGGCACCATATCTCGTAAAAGGAAAGCATATGCAATTACCATATTATCAATAATGATATGGTAGTGCAATGACTGGAACACAGGCAATTTCATCTGAAGCCATCGCTCAGAGAAGCATCTTTAGTCAAGATAATAATCACAATCACTAATGTCTATGCTTGCGGATGCCACTTAGCATAAGGTAAGTTTCATGCTCATTTGCCGGCTCAGACAACAGTAATAATAGTGCTCAACCAAATAAAAATATTGCTTACAAAGAAAATTTTATTTATTTATTTAAAACTTTTTATTTTTTACTTTTTATTTCTTAAAAAATTAAAAATTTTTATAAAAAAAAGGAGAGGTTTTCAAATTAAGGGGTGCATACAAATATACATATGCGTACAAACTTTAAAAAAACACTTTTTATTACTTATATATACTATAAGATTGACTTATTCGACTACTTCTTCTCGATGGTAATATATTTTATTCTAAATACCGGGTTTTATCAGATTTCCATAAAGACAAACCTCCATCATCAGAAAAATCGAAAAAAAGGTTCTGCTAAAATCGCAGTTTATATATTACCGAGCAAACTGCAGTAGCTGCTGTTTATGGCGATGAGATAAGAATGGTTAACGCGCCGGAGTTGTGTGATGTAACCCAGCTGAGTTTAGGCGACGTCTAATTGTTGAAGACGATACTTGTAAAGAAGCTGATAAATCCTGTACTCGAACGAATCCCTGCCTTTGGACTCGGCTTACGAGCTCCCTATCCTGCGCTTCGGTAGTTTTACGAGCCTTTCCTCATCCTACCGCTTGAGCTAAGATATACTCCTTACGTTTATCGATATAGCTCCATCCCTATCAGTTTCTCCGTTCTGGTATTATATAACCTTGTACTTGTGAAAACGTCATATTTTTATAATATAATGCATACATAATGTAAAAATAACGCTCACAGGAGCTGTCATTGAGAAAATAAAGAAATGGAAAAAGTATAGTAATTTCGTTTTTTGCAGACTCCTCACCAAGCAGGTAATGAAGAATAGGTGCTGGAAAACCGTCAGTTAGTATTTTCTCTAATATTTGTGTGATGAACAGGTCACGGATGTTTATATGTTTATTTCTAATATACTTAATGGTTATTGTTTATATATTTCTCAAATCTTCTTCTCCCTTATCTAGTATCCATAGCACAAGTTCTTAAATAAAGGACATTGGCAGATCGCCATACATGGTTTTAGTTGGAGTTAAAGTGGAGCGTTTAGAAGTCAAAAATATCTAAAACAATAGGACATAAAATCTGGATACATTTAAAAAATAAATATATTATGGAGTATCTAGGAACAATAATAATTGCATTTTCATTGAGTTCTAATTTTGAGGTTATGCTTTGAAATTACCTACATTTACATAGGTAATTACTACTATCACCAACCGACCATGATAATAATGACACGTAAATGTTCATCCATATCAGTCGTAAGCGCAATCTATTGGAATCAGTAAGCACAAAGGCTTATAAAGTCACGTGAAATAAAATAACTAAAAGAATCGAAAATCGTCAGAACAAAACCAAGGCACTCACACACACACAAGTGATAAGTCCAAAAGTAACGAAACGGTTTCGTTTTCAAGTTATGTTTTAATCTCAAACTCGCCGGCTAAGGCAAAAGCTATACAACCAAGGATAAGGACTCCAGTGTGTAATAAATCATTTTCACTATGAGGGATATAAAAAAAAAATATTCTTTCATAAAAAATGTCCTCCCCTAAGGGTAAAGAATTAAAAAAAAATTAGTCTTTACATTCTAAAGTGACTATAAATTCCTATATTTAAAATCTATATTACAAAATCAAATACTTGTGCTTGGTCACAATCAATCCTATGTATCGTAATAAAAAATGACAGGAGCTAAAACAAACTGATCAAGTTATATAATTCAACTATTTTTTTGGAAACTTCTACACATGAAGCTAATATTATGGAAATTCACATTTAAAAAAAACAATAAACAAAAGTGCTTGTTACTTTTCTAAACGCTCACTGTTTACTTAAATAAGGATTTGCCAATATTCTTTAATTTGGGCTGGATAAAGGAGGGTTTTAAACTCATTTAAGTTAATCCAATATTGCGGTCACTGATTAATTAATAAATAAAATTTTAATAGTTATTTAAAAATAATACTTACGGTGATTCATATTTCATTTGCAATATCCGTAACAGAGTGTCCGTGTTCTTTTAAAACAATAATTTTAGACTTTTCGTGTGCAGAAATCCGTTATGGCACATAATCATTAATTCATTTCATTTCATTTCATTTCATTATTACTATTTATCCTGTCTGCAATCACTATAATAGTCACAATAATATTGTAAACAATTTTCTGAATTCCACTGCACCGCATAGACAACCGGAAAGAACATTACCACTGTTAGTAACTCCTAACTTGTTGGTTAGTTACATCATATAATTTTGAACAACAGACAGAAAAAAAATATAACCTAACAAAAACAGTTCATTGTAACGCCGCCGCGCCCGGCTTCTTTCAAAGCATTATTAAAACACACAAAAATGAATGTTTACATTTAATTGCAAACTACATTCTGTACATATTTTTGAAATGATACATATCAAAATAGTGAAAACTGCTGCAGAACTTATTATTGAAAAAAAAAAACTATTGGGTATATATTGATTTGAAACTGCATTGTATACATGCAGAAATTGACGCATATACATAAATAAAATTTTACGAATGTGTAGTATTCACTGGTGTTGTTTCGTTTACTTTACAATGAAGAAAAAGTTTGCCTAACTTTTGACCTAGTTTGCTGATTACATTATTTTGAGGGCAACATGGGACACTTCTTTTTGAAATTTCTATTATTTACATTTGTTTGCAAATTTGTCAACGTTTACTTATCAATGCACGTGACTGTACATTGTGTTCGCATGATAATACAAAACCTAAATTCCTCAATGCATCTGTCTCTCCCCACTAAGGGGTTTTTTCAGGACATTTATAATCCACCGCTTGTCTACTGTGGGTTGGCAGACTTCGAAATTATTTGGTTTTCCTCATGATGGTTTCTTTTAACGTCAGAGTAGCCTATGTAGGTTTTTTGTACTTAAGTTGTAAAAACTCATTGGTACGTTTGGAAGTCATCGGGATTGAGAGAAGTACCAGACAGCATCGTGAAGTCAGCGTAATAACCACTACACCATCGACGCACCAGTCCTATAGGAAAAAGGGGCTGCAAATAATTTTTGTTTTAAAAGTAACTTAAGGTATTTCTCACAAATTTCAGTACTTGCTAGAACAACTGACTTGTACACAATTTAGTTTTAATGAACAATAATTTTTTTTTTGTACTCAGAGTTATTGAGTTAATTCTTTAGTTTTTATTGAAATGATCAATCAGTGAAAGTTCATCAAAATCAGTCCAGCCATTTCGAAAATTAGTGAGACCTAACAGATAGAAAGACCTATAAAAATCAAAGAATTGGGTATTTAACAATTTTTTTATTACATATTTAAATAGTTTATCAACCGTAGAGAAATCAAAAGTAACAGTTTGTTTTCAAAAAATAGTTTTCTAGTTACAGTGATATGTTTGAGGAGATGCTGTGAGTCCCCGCAAAACGCACCATATAAAAAACGATGTTGAGTTGTGAGGCACAACGTGTTAATCAGACTAAGAATTGTATGGGCGGCGTTTGGATGAAATATATAATAGCTTCGTAGATAACGCGTTTACATACACACTGTTATAATGAAAATTGTTATATTTTAAGTCAGTAAGCTAAAAAAATCAACTTATTTTGTAGTAAGTTTTCTAATCTATATAATTTAGATATTAAATTCAAAACTTTGTTTTTATAAAAAAGTTTTGGGTCCAAACAATTTATATTTTCTAAATAGATAATAAAAACTTGCATTTCCATGTGGTGTCAAATACCCAATTTATGTTGATATAAGTAACGCATTTATTGATAAATGATATTAATATATTTACCTAATCATAACAGGTGTAGAACTTTTAAATTTATGTATGAGTACAGGGATTTAGGGAACTAGGAAAAAATACCACCTTAGGTTTTTATCTTCGGCGAACACCTATTTAACAGAATATAATATGTTGTCAGGGTCTCTGTTATGCATGCCATTCTAAATTATTTATTTTATTTTTAGGTTGATCATGTATTTAATATTATATGTTTCTTTATTTCAGGGATTAAATTTAAATCAGAATTTTCTGTAATTGTGATTTAAAAAGTTAACTGTATTTTGTAAGTTTTGGTTTTAAAATCAATCTAGGTCGTATAGCATTATACTTCGAGGAACGTAGAAAAAAAATAGTTTGGCGACACAGGCAGGTTAGCAAATTGGATTGGATTGTGTTTGCCGCCTGCGCGAATTTTCCGTTTATTTCGCGCCTAGGTGCCATTGAATAACATAGAATTGTTTAATGTTTCTAACATTACAAAATGGGTGCTTATTTATCTGAACCTGTTACCGAAAAAGTGTCAAGCGATGAATTCAATGATAAATTAGAATGCGGTGCTAGCTCCATGCAAGGATGGCGTGTCAATCAAGAGGTGCGGTATTGTTTCGCTTTATTATATTATTTTCTCCAATTATTGCTAATTATTTGTTCGTGTAACGTACTGTAGCTTTAATTTCAAATGGCGGATGGTACACTATACACATATTGCCTCTAAGATTGAGATAACCGCCAATTTACAACAATAATCTATCGAACTATGTACCTAAGTATATTGTTAATATAACATAAGTTTTAAAACATGTATTTGTGATATTCTCAGGATGCACATAACACTATCCTAGATTTCGATATTAATACATCGCTGTTTGCTGTTTATGATGGTCACGGTGGCGCAGAAGTTGCCACCTATTGTTCTCAAAAACTACCAGACTTTATCAAGAATACTGATGCTTATAAAAACGGAGACTTCGTAAAGGCTTTAGAAGATGCATTTCTGGGTTTTGATGCAACTATTCCTACCAAAGAGGTTATGGATATTTTGAAAGAGCTGGCTGGTATGTATTTTAGGTTAGATGGGTCATTTTCTGTTAATAAGATTGATATTATGCAGAAGTAAATTATTCCTTTCATTTAAGGTGAAATAAACCCTCCTGGTCCAAGTGATAATGAGGAATCTGAAGATGAGAATGTCAGTAATTTATATCAAGAAGCCCGTCTGCCTTTACAGGTAAGAATTTCTTACTTTACATGCTTGAAGAAAACACCATTCCAGTTAAACACAGCGGTTGAAAGTTATTCCCAAATTTGATACTTTCTTATTGACATCAAATAAAGCATGACTATACCACCAAACTTTCAGAAAAACTTTGTGAAGAACTGGTAAGAAACTTAATGGGTATAATTTATCAAAATAAATTTACAATGTCTATGTCCATTCAAAATTATTCTTATCTGCATCAGTTGCCTCCACAAGTCTCCCTCCCCCATGGTTGTGTGAAAGTAACTGTGTCTTTATGTTGCTCATCGACTATTTTACTCACAACATGGGGCACATGTTTCAATATCTTATTGTAGTCTTCGTTTTGTTTAAGTCAAATATGAAACTTATTACGATAAATGTATTGCAATGTCTACTTTGTTCGTAGGAAACATCTCATCATGATCATCATCGTTTTCATTATATATATTGTTTACATAATGAAAACAACAAAATGAAATAAAGATACTAAATTGATTTATTCTATTCATATAAAAAATTGGTTGTTTATAGCTTGTTCATTTATTGGAAGCAAAACCATATAGAAATTGCAAAAATTTTATGAGTTAGTTTGTATCTAATAACATAATGCATATAATCTGTAACCAATCATACTTAAACAAATTTTGATAAGATCTATTGTAAAATTTCATTTGGAATGCAACTTACAATGTGAAACTTAAAACATGATACAGCTATTTATGCAAATTTTTGGGCAAAATCTATTTATATAACATGTGCGATTAATTATTCCTTGTTTTTTTTCTCTAAAGTATAATAACAAACAAATTTCAGGAGGTGTTAGCCAAATACGAAAATAAGCTGACTTCATTGCATCGAGCACGATTGGGTGATAAATCTACGCCACTGTCTCCATGCTTAAGAGCTAAGAAAAGTATGGATGAGCCATCTGGATCTGGTAGATAAAAAAAAAGTATTTATGTAGATGTAATTCAGTTTGGGTTTTGATCCTAGTTTTCTTACTAGGGAAATCTTAATTCGCAGGTTCAGGAGCTTCCAGTTCTAGTACAGGATTAACATTTGCAGCTGGCTCAAGTTCAGAAACTGGTGAAGGCTCTGCATCTTCAAGCAAGAATGGAGATGTTGAAGGTGGATCCGGAGATGGCAAAAGTGCTGAAGATGATGCTGGTGGTGTGTCCTCAACTAATTCAAATGAAGATGACAAAGAAAGAAACGGAGAGGTGAGACCTTTCAAAGTAATTAAAACTAATGGAAGTAACAGCAACATTAATTTTAAAGCTGGACCCTCAGGTGATAATATCTGGTCACCTCCATCTAGCCCTATGTGCCGGAATTGCTGCTGACCAAAACTTGAAAAGCATGTGTATTAGGAGTGTTGTAGTCCATTTTAAGATCTTTAAAAAATTAGGTTAGGGATTTTTCTTATGACTTAAATAAACTGGGATTACAAAATACCATGCTACTTGTTCAGTAGGGCATGACATTTTTTTTAAAATTAAAGATTACTTATGCATGTTCAAGTAATAAAAAGGTAATTGAGTAAGCTTCGAAATAAGTTAGGTTTCTAGTCACCGATACTACTTGACTGCCAAGTATAGCCCTGCCTCGGAAGCCATTCAAGTATTATGTAAGCTCTACAGGAGAGTGGAGAGTCTCTGCTTTGCTTATTTTTGATGACATTAATTGGTGGTTACATCAGCAGTATTTATTTTTTTACTTTTTCGGATTTTCTACAAAGTTTTGTCGATTTTGTAGCACCAAATGTTGAATGGCTCGAAGGGAACAATGTTGATATACTAAAATCACATGAAGTGAGCAGTATGTGTGTCAAAGTCCTCTATTCTAAGCCTATTTCATACTTCGAGAATTATAACTGCTGTTTATGAATCAATGAACAAACCAGAACACATTTAAAAATGCATGTACCGATGTTTACAAAAGCATGGGTAAGAGCTTTGCTTACTTTTGCTGATGAGGGAGAGGGGGGGTTAATTATTGCAAAAATCTGTCTTCGTACTACATGAATGGCCCCTCATACACTGAAGGTACTATGTTCAAGTCCTGGTGTCGGCATTCATTGGTGTGATGAACACAGATGTTTGTTCTTGGCTCATGGTTGTTTATATTCATATATGGATGATTATTTCTGTGTTCCACCCCAAGTTTGCTATCAAATATCGAAAAGATTACTTTATAGAAATGTAGAAGCCCTCAAGCACCTAATATTTCTTATACTCCTAGTTTGTTGTTTTGTAAAGAATCTCTAATATTAATGTAATTTTTATTCTATTTACTACAGGTGTCAACAAGTGAACCTGCAGAAGGGGCAAAAGGAAATAAAGAGAATGCAGAAAAGGCTATTTCAACGACTCCTGATAGTTCAGAAGATAACTGCTCAAAACCAGAGCAAAGCGGGGATTCTAAAGTGACAGGCAATGGAACTGAAGTTTGCAATGGAGATGTTTCAGCCTCCAAGCAGGGAGACGGTGACAATAACATCAGTTCGTCTAATGGATCAGCAACTCCACAAAACTCTGGCAAATCTAAAGGTATTTCAGTGATTCAATAAAAATTTAAGTCAACTGTGTAACATATTTAATTTGTGACTTAAGCCCTGGTCATCGAGCACCAGTATTTTCTCATTCACAAAATAAATAGTTTAACTGGGGTTATTTGTTTTGAAACTGTACTAATTCTTAACATCACCCTTAACTGGTTGTAGGTAGTTTTAATTTAAATACGCATGTACAGTGTGATTCAGTGTTAACTTTAATAAGCTCAGTTTTATTGAAATATATAAACTAATTTTTTATATATAACCCCAAACTCATACCCCAAATAAACAGAAATCATACAAAATCAATTATTAATCAGACCACCTTTGTTGTAAATTCTTTTAGTATTACTAAAATAAAAATAATTTTATATTACTTCTTTAAAGACAAATCGCCAGTTTCAAGCTCAGATAAAGAGTTACCATCGCGTCCAAAGAAATCTAAGATACGGCGAGCAGCTGCAGCCGTATACGAAACTCTGCTCAGACAGGCACAAGCGGAGGATGAGGACGAAAGTGATTCCAATGACGAGACTTTCGAAGGTGGCGAAGTTAATTCATCTGATGAAGAAAATGTTAATGGCGCTGATGAAGATTCATCTAATGAAGGTAATGATGTATATATTTTATGTCATTATGTGTTAAGTGTTAAGACTTTACATTAACCTTAGCCATTGTTTTTAGTTTGAAATACTACTAACTATAATATAATGTAGAGTTATATAGTAAGTTTTATTGTGGGTGCTGTAAATGTTTTAATAATAAGATCATTAAAACAAAGGTCTGTAGGGAACCTAGGATGTTGAAATATTTGGAGATATGGTTTCTTGATGTGTAAGCCTGATGGTAAGACCAGTTGAATTAGTGCCTTGCTAAAATGAGGATTTGTGTATTCTGTTCCTCATAACAATATATTCCGGGTCCTTTATTAGCCCCATAATTAGTAAATGTAGCTGTGAATGCTAGAATAAGTGTTTTGGAGTGTTTCATTGCAATAACTTTTAGGTAAACATGATAAATAGTGTTCAAAAATTACCTCAACTGTAAAATAAAAAATCTTAACCTTTATAGCAGCTGAAGAAGAAGAGGAAGAGGAAGAAGAATTTGAAGAGTCAAGTGATGATGATGGGAAAGAAGACATCTCCATGACAGAGGAGCCCGGAAATGACAGTGGCTGCACAGCTGTGGTGGCTTTATTGAAAGGTATATTTTTACCCCTAGAGATAAATATGAATATTTCTTTAACTGTGTGTTTCTGTAATGTGAAAAACATTTTATTCAATTAACAATTAAGGGTTTGCAGTGATCTATTTTGTCCCTGTTTATTTTTTTATCTTTATTGTATCTCTATCCATATGATTTTACTGCAACTCCTTTTTTATTTTGTACCTTTCGGTTTCCATTGTTAAATTAGTACCGAAATCAATAATGAAGTTTTATATTCAGTATTGCCATTGTTATTTTAACTAAGTGAAGTGTCAGCAGTAACTGTAGCAAGCTATCATCATTTATTTCTGGTTATAAAAATTATTTATGGACTATAACTATGCAATGTACACAAATTAAATGTTTGCATAAACAAATATAGATAATGTGTACCAGGAAGCACACTCATCATCATGATTTTTATTTTTCATCTTTGTATAAATAATTGCATAATTATAACATGGTTTACTTTATTTTCGACAGGAACCGAATTATTTGTTGGCAATGCAGGAGATTCGCGATGCATTGTGTGCAGAGAAGGCAAAGCCATTGACATGTCAATAGACCATAAACCTGAAGATGCACCAGAATTAGAAAGGATCACAAAAGCAGGTGGAAAGGTGTCCAATGACGGCCGCATAAACGGCGGGCTGAATTTATCAAGAGCTATTGGAGACCATTCATACAAGCAGAACAAAGAATTGGGGGCAAAAGAACAAATGATAACTGCTCTGCCAGATGTTAAAACTTTGACAATTGACCCTACAAAGGATCAGTTTATGGTATTGGCATGTGATGGTATTTGGAACTTTATGTCTAGTCAAGATGTGTGTGACTTTATTTTGCCACGGTTAGAAGAAGGGAGAGAGAGGTTATCCCAAATTTGTGAAGAGGTATGTGTAATATAATAATAACGGAAATAATTATAAACTGCATAAGCCATGTTTAGTATATGTATGCTATAGAAAATGTCAACTAGTAAAATATTTTTATCCTATGGTTATAATTTATTTATACCCTAGCAACATAATCAATTTTAACTGCAGAGAGCTTGATGCTTATCTTAATTATTTTAGTGTGAAAACATAAAATATTTTGTTAGAAAAACTTTACTGTGCCATTGGCCAAGTGTTTCTATGTTTCATTCATTTCATATGCATGTTATTCTGGTTATCCCCAGTGTGTTCATGTATAATAGAAGCTTTGTTTTTTTATTGCATGTTCAGATAGCTAAAGAAAATATATGCAATAGTTATATAGCATTACAAAAAGTTTACCTTTATTTTCTTATTTCAGATGTTTGATCACTGCCTAGCACCCAGCACAATGGGCGATGGAACTGGTTGTGATAACATGACTGCCATAATAGTTCGTTTCAAAGATGGTGTGATAGCCGAGGTTGGCCAGGGTACCAACAACGAGGGCTCCAAAAAACGCTCTGCAGAGGAGGAGCCAAGCCTCGAAACGCAACAAGACACAAAGAGGCAAAAAGTTGATGATCCCCTCTCAAGTTCAGTTGTGACATCCAGTGTTTAAACTTTTCTAGTTAATAAGAATTAAGTGTCCATGCAAATGCATAGTATTTTGTGAACTTATTGTAGAGACATTGAATTTTAATTAATGACTGTTTAGGTCGCATCGTTTTCCACACAAGGCTAACATTTTTGACATGAAGACTTTTCGCAAGTGTTTGAGACACTTAGTCTACTTTTTTTAGTATTTGCTTGGAATCTCCCTCTTGTTACTTACTGTTCAGGCGATTCTCTGTGATAGAGGCTCCTATGGTGCTCGCGCCAGACTGAAGTAAACGATATTGAAACGAAAATTGAGGTGGTTAATTACTGTATGTGATACTTAGGTAAGATACAATAGCAGCAATTTTGCTACTTTCGTAAGAGGGAGAGATGTTGCTCCTATAAAAAAATAGAACTGACTTGTTGGTATAGCAATTAGTTGTATAAGTCATTCATGTAAGGTTCAAGTGTATTTTGATTTCTCGATGATACAATATTAAATGATTAAGCAGAACTGGAAATCAAAATAAAGGTCTCTTATCAATGATTTTTCTCTTATACCAATTGTGTGTTTCCACGAATAGCAAAGTATTTTAGTTCTTAAAGCCAGGGCGTGTAATGTATTGTGCCATGTGAGGTGAACAGTCCAAAAGAAAACTGTGAGACACTTGTTCGCCTTTAAACACACACACACAATGTTCGCTTTACATTACACAATATATTAAATATCTGTGCCTCACATTAGGAATACAAAGAGGTATTTTTTTGGTTTTAAGTTTGACAATGGAGATGATTTATTACATTAGGAAGGTAAAAGTGTTTCTTACATGAAAAAACAATCTATCACATAATAAATATAAAGTTTTTTTAATAAATCAGGCTAATGAGTTCACTAGAACAGTAGTTCACAGTATGTCTACAGTTTCATGATAAAATAATTTTGAATTATTGCAGTTACAGCAAAATTATACTCCTTGATAACTTATGTTTGTTTTGGTATTTGGGTTTACAAAAATTTTGGCAAGTTCCTATTAAAGTTTTAAATAAACTGGGATTGTACATTTTCAATTATTTATATTATTCTTTAGTAGTAAGTAGTTATATTTTTGTAATCATGGATGGTATTGTAAAAATAAAAGTTACTACTTATTTATGTGATCACTTGACAATTTTCTGTTCTTAAATACAACTAAAATAGTTTTGGTTATTTATGTTATTGTTCTCATTTCATATGTAAACTGAAAATACATTTATACAGACTTTAAAATTTTGTTTTCCTTTAATAAACTTGCATATTAATAAAAGTAGGTATTCATTAAAAATAAAGCTAAATTATCTTATTTGAGTTAAATACTCAATGGTTTCTATTTGGGTGGCTTCCAGAATCTGTAGAGCATCATACTCACTATCCAGTTTTTCTAATATCATTGATTTATCATTTATCTCTGCCTGAAAAGAAAAAAGAGAATATTTGTACACCATGTTATTGATTTTAAAGTATTATCCCTTCGGTTTTTATATACCGAAATTAAATGTGACTAGAATTAAAAGTAGAGTTGAGCTAAATTAACATCTTATTAACAGGATGTAGTGCGCTGCTGATACGAAGGGGCAGATATAATTATTCTTATAGGGAATTGTATACTGGCAACGCACACTGCGTTCAAAAAGACTGCGGCTCCGGGCACTTCTTTTGTTCTATCCTTCGCTGCGAATTGCCTGGCACGCCCCCGACATCTGCGCAGCGCCTGAAGGCAAATTAGCAAAGATACAAGTTGACAATTTTCTAGATAACAATCGAAATGGTTATACTACCTGTAGCTTAGCTTGTTCAGATTCCCTTTCCTTTGTTATAGATTTTAAAACATTCATAGATCCAATTGCAGCCATTTTTTGTTTTTCTACGTTATCACCTAGTTCTTTCAGTGCATCTAAAAGTGAGTTGATTATTTTTCCAAAATCTTCTACTTCTGTAAATAGTTATAGCATTTATTTTATAATTAATACTGGTGACCCGCCCCAACTTCACATGGGTATATAATAAATTAGTACATTATTTGGACAGTTTGACGCATATACAACCTCATTTTGCAGGTGATTGTGAGTCCTAGGACCCTCATCGTATCATTGTAAATAGTTTTTACATCGCAAGCCAAATAATGAGTTATAGGCAACATTTTGATACTTTGATTACATTATTGTGATTTTCGTAGAGATCTCTTAATTTTTTTGAAAATAATAACAGTGAAAGAACTCTTAAAATAAGTTAAGTTGATTATGAGTTTATCCATTTTAAACAAACAAACAAAAAATCAAATCTTTCATCTTTATAATATCACAGCTTATATTAAAAGTACCTATATTATAAAGCTTATTATTTATATGTCTGTCATGTTTGTCAAGCTCGCAAATTATTTATAGGTATGTCTAATAAAGAAAAGCATTCAATAAATGTTTGTCAAAGTCGCAAAACATCAGACAGAATTGGATAAGCACCGTCTTCGACGTATCATTTTCTATCAATTTTATATTTAATTAGAAAATATTTATTTTTAGTTTTACAACAAAAAATTAATATTTTTTTCTAAAAGTATATTTAAGCACCTATAATGATTTATACGTAACTCTAGGCAGGTATTCTTGAAAACGGAACAATCGAACTGGGTCGGTGTCGTTTGTTTTGTAGGGTTTTTACTATTGGATGGTCTATTTATTTTTGAGACAGAGTACCTACTCTTTAAGCCTAACAATTGCAAGTTGTACGGCGCGATCAGCAGACAGATAATTCGAAGAATTTAAAAACCTGCCATTTTACTTACTAGAATTATAATCCACACAGGTATCTTTCAGCTCCTCTGTTTCTTTCAAAACATTACCATCTAACACTCGAATTTTATTTATATCATCATAATATAAATGAACTTTTTGCAATTCGTCAGCCATTACATTTACTGAAAAACTTGAAATAAATATCTAAATAAGAGCTTGTTCTCCTTTTTAACGCCGTGGGTTTGTGATTGTTTTGATTTACCATGTTGCCTAGCAACCAACTAGCTTCACCGTCACACGTTGATATTAGAAACAATATTAGAATAAAACACAAAATAATAATAATAATTAGGGTGGAATTTTGCAACGCCACAAGAAGTTACTACTTTAACCCTTTCAATGCTGACGTCGAGATATCTCGTTCGCTATAAACTGTAATCATTCGACGCTGGAAAGGCTACCTTGCTTATCTACCAATTTTGCGAAATTTGGTTATATAGACCATTAGAACCGCCTAATTTTTCTCTATCTGCTGATCTCGGTTTCACCCCAAATAGGCATTTTTGATGGTTGATAAGCAGTTTGTGATTTCCTTTATTTTTGTTTATCAGTGCACAATTTTCGGTCTTTTTACAATCTTTGTAACTTACGCTACCTCCCATTTACCCATACCGTAGCATAAGCAACATTTCTGTTTTGTGTTAAACGGCATATTTTTACATAAAAAAAATTGCTTCGTCGTAAAACAGAGGAGATTGATTATACATATGATACATTTAGCTGCGCTTAAATCGTCATAATAAGGCACTGTAGCAGTTAATTTGTGCCGGGTTTAAAATAAGTTGTGCAGATGAGCAGTTTAGTCAAAATTACTAAATTATGTGATTGAGAGATAAGCAATCCTGTCTCGGCTAGAATACTTTTGAAGTGGCTATTAAGTAAGTTTGCTACGCTTAAGACATTTTGCTATAACTTACTTTTCACCCTTTGGTCGCTTATATTCAGCTTCCGTACGAGTGAACATGCAACGGGTGGCAGTTAAGCTACCTTTTCGTAACGTTATGTTGCGTTAGACACCTAGAGTACATAACGAGCCACGCGCGCGCGGCGTATCAGCATTTCTCGCTGAGAAATCCATTGAGTACCACACTTACGCGCTCCTCCTCGAGCGCGTCGTCCTTAGAGGCGTACGAAAGGAGATTGAGCTCCTTCTCCAGGATCTTATATGCAAGGGGTTCCTGGTCATTTCCGTCCACCGTATGTATGGTAAAGATCGTATGCCGTATAACCTAGTGTTGGTAACACTAGATCACACCCCTGAGGGCAAGGGGATTTTCAACCTTAAAACTATAGCACGACTTTCGGGGATCACCGTCAAGCTCCCCTTCATACGTGATGTACCCAGCCAATGCCATAGATGCCAAGTCTATGGCCATACGGCCAGAAATTGCCACGCCAAGCCCTTGTGCGTCAAGTGCCTGGGTGATCATGGCACTGCAGATTGCGCGCGAACCGCGCAATCCGTCGAACCTCCTGCGTGCGTCTTATGTAGGTCGGTTGGCCACACTGCCAATTACCTAGGGTGCCCCAGGGCCCCAAAGCCTAACCCCAAAAAGGCGCAGAAGGCAAAGCAAAGGTGTCCAACCTCATCTCCTGCTGCAATGCCCAGCCCACCCCATATACCGCAGCCTCCGCTATGCGACCCTCACGGTCCTTCACCGCCTCCCAAGAGCGCATAGATGACCCTACCTACCATGGTGAGGAAACCCATGGCTGCCTTCACCCTCCCGCCTTCTCAGGTACAGCAGGTCAGGTTAGCACCTGCTTGCATGCCTTCTCCTCCCACGGCCGTGGGCCGTGCAGAGCCACTTTCAGATTTCACGCTTGTAAGCGAATTCGCCTCAAGTTTCGACTTGGGAGAAATCATCACTTTGGCTCGCAAACTACGAGCCGCAAAGGGTGACTTGCAGGCGACGTGCTTCGTCGCGATCGAGCACTAGCCGCTTATCGCCAACGTCCAAAAATTTAATAAATTAAGCTTTTAAATTATGTCCTCTAGATTAAAACCTCGGTCCCTCATTATCGGCTACTTCAATGCTGATGGTCTTAAACATCAGCGTAATTAAATTCGTGAACTCCTTCAAGAATTCCAATTCGACCTCTTACTTGTGCAGAAAACCTCTTTGAAATCTAGTCACATGGACCCGAAAATAGCGAACTACAACATCGTTCGTAGCTATAGGCTTACCGCCGATAAAAGCGATAGCCTCATCTATTACAAAAGGTAACTACACTGTATACCTGTCGATCCTCCACAGCTCGAGAATATCAAAGTTTCCTGTTGTAGAATAGCAATGAGCGGCCATCAGCCAATCACGCTGGCATCCATCTACCAACCACCAGATAAAGCTATACTTCAAAGCGACCTCCAGTCGCTACTCGATATGAGTCCCTCCGTAATACTAGCTGGTGACTTTAACTCAAAATATTCAATTTGGTACTGCGTAGTAACTATACTATACAACTGGGACGCACTTCTTGAAGAGATTTCGGCTTCGCATCTCGCTTACTGGAGCTTGGCGAAGTCTCTCTTTTTTTTTTATTGAAAAAAGATTAGGCGTTTGTCTTCTATCTCACCTGATGGAAAGTGACGATGAAGACGAAGGTGTTACACGTCTATCCACGAGATACCTATTCACTCGACGCTTGAAAGAACTAGGACTATAGTTTTCTGGAAATACAGACGCAGGCAGTTCATTCCACACCTTGGCGACCCGCACCAAAAAGGAACTATCGAAGCGTTTGGTTCGACTTCTTGGGATGTCTACCATGAAGGGATGGAAGGTCTGTCTGCGTCTAGTAGTCCGATGCAAGAAGGGTGTGGGTGTGGGTCTCGAGATGGACTCTACCGCGTCATCGATGCCTCCACTCCTTAGGCCTCCGCCCATGACGCCCGCCTTCGATGACTTCGAAAAAGTTGAAACTCTAGCCGATAGCCTAGCCCAACAATGTACACCGAGTACAGAAAGCACCAACGCCCTCCACATAGGAACTAAATGCGGCAACCCACCGACTGACATCGTCCAACCGGTAACGGTGGAAGAGGTACAGATAATAATTTAAAACTTAAAACCGCGGAAAGCTCCAGGTCCAGACGAAATACCTAAAATGTATAATAATAACAGGGTTCTGAAAGCGCTCCCACTCGCACTCATACAACTGTTAGTAGTTATTTTCAATAACTTACTAATAAACTGCTCCTTTCCGCAAACGTGGAAGGAAGCAATTGTCAGAGGTATTAGGAATACCGGAAAACCGGCTAATCTACCTACAAGCTACCATCCAATTAGCTTGCTTAGCGCGATAGGCAAATTATACGAAATAATCATTTTGAACAGGCTCCGAGAGGCCATCCATTCGATGCACCTATTACCGGATGAACAGTTCGGCTTTAGGTCCCGTCACTCCTGCGTCCAACAGGTGAACCCCATCACGGAGTACATCTTGGAGCAAAGGAACGTAGGTATTTAGGTAGGTAGGTTATATAGGTAGGTAGGAACGATGGTAATCAATGGAAAACGAAGCGAAATACGAGAAAGTTATCGTTCTCGGAAAAAACTGGGTGCTTTCGGACCGTTTATATAAAAGACCATTACCCATTTCTGACGCAAAATATAATGATTTGGCAAACCTCTGCAAGAGCTCAGTGATTCCCCAACAGTATCACGATGAGTACTTGAAGATGCCTCACGGAAACATAAAGAACACTTTGCCTGAATCAGATTTGGAAGATAGTGACTAAATAATAGGTTTTAGTGACTTTTCTGCTGACGTCCTGTTTTTTTATCAATATTTACATTATACTAGCTTAAATCTTTTCTTAAGTTTTCACGATACATACTTTAAATAAAACACTTTTTACCGGATATTATCGCGTATATTTTAGTTAATTTTAAAATTATTTCGACGTTTCGGCATCTTTGCAGTTGCCGTGGTCACGATAGACTAAGGTGTTGTTCATCTATTGCCAGTAATAAAAACTACATGATTGTCAACACATACTAGCTTTTGTTCCCCCACCGAAAATCTCGCACCTGTGAGAATATTGAGTTAAAAACTATCCTATATTTTAAGTTGAGCTAAATTTCATATAGTAACAAAATTTTATCAAGATCGATTCAGTAGTTTAGGAGTTCATGAAGTCAGTAGTTCAGCAAACAACGTGACACGAAATTTTAATGTATTAAGATTATGACTGACTGAGGATTAAGACTTCATAAAACTGATTTTATTTTATTATAGAGCCTAAAGATGATTTTAATGACTTTTTAATAAAGTTTAACGTTTAAATATACAGTTTGCAGCTAAAGTTACCTGCGTTTCGCCAAATTTTAGTATACTTACTCGTATTAAATTGTTAGTTGTAAAGTAACTTATCTTGTATTTTGTTAAGTTATTAAATGTAAAAGACTGAAATTGTTGAGATTATTTAATTAAGAGTAAGGTAAGTTATTAAAAACTTTTTAACAATTAAAAGCTCATTTTGATTTGCTAATGGTACTTTTTATTTTTGAAAATCCCTGCATTTGGAGATATGCTCACCTCACAAGAAAAGTTAGCTATAGCACATTGTCAGATATTTTGGGTGATCAGAATTTTTGGAAGATCATTTTCTGGTAGTTTGATGATATCACCCGATTATGCCTGCGTCATTTTTTAATAACTATTTATATAAGACGTTTTGCTGCGTTGCTAATCGCATTTATTTTGGTGCATAAGCAAAAAGTGCAGCAATATAATAAGTTATTATATGTCCTATCAGAAAATTTGCCTTACCCGTGGCCTGGATTATTATTGCTTAATCGCCTTCTAACTTCATCCCCTGACGTTTTTAAATTATTTTTAATCAATTTACATAAGACTTACTATATTCTAGACATTTTGACCAAATTTTAGGATAAATCAACCAAAAATGTTTTATATAATTTTTTTTCGATATTCTCAAACTTTGGATCGCTCTCCCCTAAAGTTACGCAATGGTGGAAAAGCAAGGTAGCCTTTCCAGCGTCGAATACTAGTGACGAGTTAGTTAGTTAGTTAATTAAAAAATGGAAATCAGCCGCGATTGGTGTGGCGGGCTATTTCTGCCAGTGTCGCGTATTGGTGGGACAAACTACAAAAAATAAAATAAAAATTGCCAAAATATAAATTCCGTTTTGCATTGGGATATACTATAGGCTAAAACAAAATAAAAATAACTTAAACTAATAAGAATGAATAATTATCTATATGGTATAATACATGCTCAAACTAAACTAAACTTACTTACCAAAAGGAAAAGAAAAAAAAATTAAATAATAAAAATAATATATATTAAACAAAATACTTGCTAACAATGTACAATCAAAGGCTAATATTAAATCGATGAATTAATTTACATAATATAATTAAAACCTTGGGGCTGTAAGTAGAGAGGAGAGTCTTGATATTAGTTGGGCTCTGAATCTTAGGGGGAAGGAAATCAAATAGTGATACCGGAACGAGCGGGCAGTTAAAAAATATATGGTCCACTGTTCCTAAATCCTGACCACAGACACAGAACGGGGAAGAGCGAATTCCAATCCTGTTAAGGAAATTTGGGGAACAGCAGTGGCCTAAGCGAAGTCTAGAGATAACTGATATTGTCCTTTTATCTACCTTTCTAAATTTAAAAAACCAAGGTCTATCGGGAATGAAAGTTTGGATGTCACCGTAGTGCTTACCTTTTACTTTCCGCGACGCCTCCCATTCGGAACTCCACACGGCCTGTAGGTGGGATTTAGCTAGGAGACTCAAATCCTGAGCGAAGCACATGTAGTAATCTGCGGAACCGATTTGGATGGAATCTTTTGCAAAGCCATCAGCCTTAACGTTACCTGTGATATGTCAGAATTCTAAGTTGCCAGCAAGTTTGTTTGTGCAATAATGTCCTGTATTATATAACGCACTACATAAACGTTGCAGTACTTATCTCCTCGACATCACTGAGCAACTCGCCTTGGACGTCATCTCTCCCGTCAGGTCTATCGACCCGCTCGATGACCTAGGCTCTGATCACCACCCCGTTTCCCTCGTGCTAGGATCGCCCAACGTTAACGACACCTCTCCTAAGACCTTTACCAACTGGAAAGGCTTTAAAAATACGTTAGTTTCAGCCTTAGAGCCTTGGCCCCAAACTCTCCGCTCGAGATCTCGCCCGACTCTCTAGATAGCTCGGACAAAATAGATTCGTTAGTCGATTCCCTCACTGTTGCGATCAACTCAGCCATCAGAGATAACGAAAAGATCGTTAAGCAAGCCAAACCCACGCTTCCCTTAGCCGTCCATAATCTCATTAAAGCTAAGAACGCGGCTCTCCGGAGAGCCAAACTGTATCCCACGTCTGCCTATAGATCAGCTGCGAATCAGCTGCAAAGTAAAGTTAGGTCTTGCCTCGCGGAGCTCCGAGACGCTCAGATGAACGATCTCATGGAGAATATCTCCCCAACCCACCAAGCGTATTATAAAATGGCCCGAGCCTTACGCGTAGATGCCGCTTCCCACGTCGTTCCTCTCACTCGTCCCGACGGCAGTAACGCCTTCGAAGACGAAGAGAAAGCCGAATGCTTCGCCAACAGCATTGCCTCACAATGCTCGCCCAGCACGCAGCAAGCGGACCCCGCCCACATCCAGGCGGTGGAGGACGAAGTCTTCCGCAGAGACTCTCTCCCCATCACCGCTGACCCCGTCACAGTCTCTAATGATGAAATGTCGCTTCTCATTAGAAGTCAAAAGTCCAAAAAGGCTCCGGGTGCGGATGGAATTTCCAACCACGCACTGAAGCACCTGCTTCAACAGATACTTACCTTATTAGCTATCATTTTCAATGCCTGCTTCGACCTTAGCTACTTTCCAAAAGCTTGGAAAGAAGCGACATCATAGGCATTCCCAAGCCGGGTAAACCTTTGAATATCCCGGCTAATCACAGACCCATCAGCCTCCTCAAGGCCATGTCTAAACTTCTCGAGAGAGTCATACTCTCTCAAATGCGGAACCATCTGTTTCCTACGTATGGCGATCCTCTCATTATTCGGCTTTCGCGTTAAGCACTCCTGCCCTCAGCAAGTCCATCGGATCGTCGAATACATACTCGAAGGCTTCTATCCACGGCGATTTAAAATGGTCGCAGCTTTTTTTGACGTAGCCAAGGCTTTCGATAAAGTCTGGCACAGCGGTCTCGTCTATAAACTCTTCAAAATAGGCTTACCGGGTCGCCTAGTTAGGATAATCTTTCGTTTCGTTTCATAGATGAAGGCACGCTTTCCGCGCCTCGTCCCATAAAGGCTGGAGTCCCTCAAGGCTCAGTCCTCGTCCCTCTGTTGTACACCGTGTACACTAACGATATTCCCATCCCACCGAAAGGCGCCGAACACGCCTTCTTTGCCGACGACACCGCCCTTTACACCAAAGGCCTCAGTGTCCCGGGTCTCGTCACCAGACTCCAAAAGGCCGTAAACGCCCTCGGGGCATGGTTTCAAAAATGGCGCATCGATGTGAACCCAGACAAGAGTTCTACGGTTTACTTCGACTGCAAACACCGTCGTATCGCCGATTACAATCTCCACATCCGAATGTTAGGCATTCCCATCCCCTGAAAGCGCACTACCAAATACCTTGGCGTCACCTTAGACCAGACGATATCTTTCAAGCCACACGTCGATAGAGTAACGAAACTCGCCCGTTTTTACTTAGGCTGCCTATATAGTATGTTAGGTAGAAAAAGTAAAATGTCTTTCAGAAACAAACGTACGCTTTATATGACCTGCGTTAGACATGACATATGCCTCGCCAATCTTTGCCCACGCCAAACCCTCCATCCTGCACAAACTGCAGGTAGTTCAAAATTTCTTCTGCTGCAGGGCCACAAACGCACCATGGTACGTGCGAAACGTGGACCTGCACAGAGATCTTAAACTACCTACAGTGCAACAGCACCTCAAAAAAGATTCGAGATTCAGTCTCGTATACTACCCCTGTCATAGATTCGAAGTAAAAGTCGCTAGACCGAGAAACGCGGACACGAACGTTGCCACGCAACTAATACTAGATCTCAAAGCCCTTCAGGCCGCAACTTCTAATTCTAATGTAAATTCGAATTAATTCAATTTTTATTTTCATTTTGAGCACCTTCAGTGCTATGTAATCCCAGCGGGTGACCCCTTCTGGGCCCCGCTAGCGCGGCCTCTTTCTCCAATTGGTCGTCGCTCAGATGAAGGCTGTTTGGCAAAAATTTGCACGATCAGTTTTATCAGATCATTCGCTCACACTTATAGGCATATCGGGACTCTCGCTCACATTTCTAGTGTTGTGTGTAACAACAAACAATCCCCTTGACGTAATAATGTTTTATGACTCAGTTCGCAAGTTTGTAATGGCTCAGCTATAGTCAGAGCTTAAAAACAATTACTTCAATTTAGATTTTTTTATGTTTTTGAATGAACATATTCAGTTTCTGTTAAACACCTAAAAAAATACAATATTTTTCTTGTGATCCACTTCTCTTTTTGACGCATTCAAAACATATCTAACTTCCTTACTTCGTGATATAAAAAGTGAAGAGTACAACTTTTTTGTCTCAGTAGTTCAACTCTGGGGAGGATTGTACTAAGTTGAACTACTGAAAAAAAAAGTCTCACTAGTTCAACGATTGAACTGACCAATTGAACTAGTGGGAACTAGGTAAAAAATCGGTCTTATGAGGTTTAAGGTAAAGTAGAGTGCGCTTGGAGTTCTGCAAAGTTTATCTTGGGAAACCATAAAAGAGAAACGCTCACGAAACATAGGGGAGAGAATGGGTTGTAAAAGACATGACAACAAGATTAACGTGATTATTAAGGGTATTACCACACTAATCGATCGTCCGTTGATCGACGTCGATCGATTGGTGTGGTAGAAACCGTCGATCGATGTCGACTGGTCTATTCTGCCATCGATTGGTGTGGTAATATACCCTTAATAATCACTGGAGGGATATCAGCCTCTACCAACTCAGGGGTGGTGTCAGACTATTTTAGGCCATCACGCCTACTGCGGGTTGGCAGACTACACATACCTTCATATAAATGTATAGGTGTAAGGGTTTATTTTACTACTATTATCAACTCAGGGGTGGCGTCAGACAATTGTGGGCCATCACGCCTACTGTGGGTTGGCAAACTACACATACCTTCATATAAATGTATAGGTGCATAGGATTATTTTACTACTATTACCAACTCAGGAGTGGTGTCAGACAATTGTAGGCCATCACGCCTACTGCGGGTTGGCAGACTACACATACCTCCATATAAATGTATAGGTGCATGGGATTATTTTACTACTATTACCAACTCAGGGGTGGCGTCCGACAATTATAGGCCATCACCCCTACTGCGAAGTCAACCGACTGTTCTATACTGCCATCGACCGGTCGACGTCGACAGATTGGTGTGGTAGTAACCGTCGATCGACGTCATCTGCTCTATTCTGCCATTGGTCGACGTTGACCGTTCGACGTCGATCGACGGACGATCGATTGGTGTGGTAAGACTAAGACTGGACACGAACCGAATGCGTTACCTACGCAGACGCTCCAGCAAGTTCTTCTGTACTGCATATAACGCTCAAACGAATCGGAACGGTTTTGAGCACTTTTAGCGCTGTGAGCGCTGTAATCGGCAAACGGAACCCAGCAAGTGTTATTAGTGCTATTGCAATCGGAACGGTAAATATCGCGCTAACATTCTGATTGTTCGTCGCTATATGCTGCGTTCCGTTTGCCGATTATAGCGCTCACAGCGCTAAAAGTGCTCAAAACCGTTCCGATTCGTTTGAGCGCGCTAAAAGTGTTATTAGTGCTTTTGCAATCGGAACGGTAAATATCGCGCTAACATTCTGATTGTTAGTCGCTATATGCTGCGTTCCGTTTGCCGATTATAGCGCTCACAGCACTAAAAGTGCTCAAAACCGTTCCGGTTCGTTTGAGCGCGCTAAAAGTGTTATTAGTGCTTTTGCAATCGGAACGGTAAATATCGCGCTAACATTCTGATTGTTAGTCGATTAAGTCTAAAGTTATAATTTCATTAAGATCTTTGACCTTGAATGAAGCAGGAGCCATTTTTTAACATTATTACAAAAGAAAATTAATAATCAAGCTTTTAAAATCTTTAATCGACTAATAAAAACATCAACAAAGTAACCCATGTGTCAGTTTTGACAGGCCGCTCATAGCGACCATGCTCCGTAGCTTTGGCACTGTGAGCGAGAAGATGGCGGCGTTTATGACGTCATTGATGACGTATCGGTATCGCTGTGAGCGCGCTCACGGGCAATCGGAACGGGTATATGAGCGCTGTGAGCGCTGTAATCGGCGAACGGAACGCAGCAACATTACTCGCTCATTCATTCATTTTATCAGCTGGTTGTTTTGTATTTTGAATATTTCGCGTTGTGACTGCTTAAATTATTTCCTTTATTTTAAATCATATATTTTTTAAAAGTAAGTATGCCAAATATTCTAATATAGTAAAATAATGTTAAATCGAATGGAACCAGAACATTGCATTAGTTTCTCTTATCAGTATTCCTGTTGTGATAGTGTTTCACTGTTCACCTTTGTGTATTATCAATATCCGTGTTACCTTTTGAACTATTTATGGCATTTGTATCTGTTTTAGATTTTCATTCAATGAAAATAAAGTAAACAGTTGAATATTGTGGCGATGGAGGGTTTGAATCAAAATGAAAAGATAATTTGGACCTGTTGGGATGAAAAGTCTCCCAGAGAAGTGGTTCGGGAAGCTGCTGCTAAAGGAACACACATCATTTTGGCATTTAAGTATTTGATGAACAAACACAATTGGAGTGAGGAAACTGCAAAAGATTGGTTTTATGCAGAGGTAAAATCATAGATAATATTTACTTAGGCTGTCTAAATAGATACTGGTCGTAATAACAAATTTGTATTCATTTTAGGTAAAGGCATGGACTGTACAATTGTTGATGCGTAAACAAATCTTTAAAGTTCTTCATATATTATCAAAAGTAAAAATTAATCCTGAAGAACATTTAATGACATTGTCTAAAGATTCAGCCCAGATTGATTATCGTGACTTTATAGTTGAACAACTTGAAAAACTGGTTAAAGATATGACTCCCAATAATATAGCTAAATGGGAAAATTTAAAGAGACACTGGAATTTATTGAGGTATCTTGAAAAGTCTTTTGAGGTAGATGGCACATTTAAACAAAATAAAGTCTTCGGCAGTGGAAAAGAGAGAATCATTGTAACTGAAAGTGAAATTAAAGCTTTGACTATCGATAAAATAGAAAAGTACTCGTCAGAATGGAAGACAAAAATTGCTACTTCATTATTTTTTAGCTCGTTTGGTAAAATTATTTATTAAATATTTTTGTAAGTTATATTTTTTAACATATCTTCTTAATTTTAAAACATAATTTCAGAATTTTCACTTTTGGATTTTTCTTCACCTGAGGAAATGTGGTTGTATTTGTTGGAAAATAACAAAGCTATGATTTTAGTTCGTTGGATCAACATTTACATGTCAGAAGTTGTCAGAGACATGAATTCAAGATATAACTTCTTTAACAATGAAAGATTTGCTAAGAAGTTGATAAATATTGATACAAAAGGCTTCCCTGACAACTCTCTTGAAAGTCTCAACGAGATATTTCGGAAATCAGCAATTAATAACAAAATGATTGCAAGTGTATCTTCTAGCAGCTGTTATGCATATACCAAAATGTGTGTTTATGACACATTATGTTCTTATGGAATCGTCAATGAAGATGATCATAATAATTTGTATCAAATAATTTCTAGGCTTGCTCGCACACAGAATTTGAAATTAATTGATGATATCTTTTCAGAATCTTGTGCTACTATGAGTAAACAGAAGTTTTATGTAGAATTAGCTAAATATTGTGTTAAAAACCAACTTTACAAAATGCTTACAGCTTGTGTTGAAGGAAATATATTAAATACAGATTTGTCAGAGGTTGAAAAAGAAGTTAAGGAATGTATTGAGCTCTGGTTGTTATTTAAAAGCATTGAGCAGACTTCGGACAGACAGAGTCATGTGGTGCCAGTTTATAAAACATGTGAACAGATAGCTAAAACCAATATTGCTAGCTACATTTCTGCTAATCCGCAGCTAGTGCTAGGAATGATTCTTTTGGAAGATAATGCTAAATTATTTCACATCTTCTCTAAAAAAAATTATATTGAATTTAGTGACTTTAAATTACCAAATGAAGGTTATCAAGATAAATTACCACATCTATTTAGTATTTATAAAAAATTTTGTGAATCAAATCAAATGAATGAGTGCCAAGATGTGAATGTCTATCAGTTGTTGAGTGGATATAAAGGTTTGGATATCTCAAAAATTTTTGAATTTCAACTGCTAAGTTATAACCAACCAAATAATAGCATGAATGACAAATCTGACAGACGTAGTCTTGGCAGTTTATTATCTGGGAAAGTAGAAGTGAATGCTGCTGCTGTCAAAGCATTAACACAAAAATTAGTTATAATGCCAGACTTTGCTAATGAAAAATTAATGAAAAGATATGGATATGTAGCCAAATTGAATCATATTTATTACTTGAAGCAGTATCGTCCTTGCAACGCTAGTCAAGCATTTGTCGCTCAGCAATATCAGAATTATAATCGTCTCCAAGACAAAAGTATAAAAAGTGCATGTTGCGAGGCGCATGCTCTAGCGTTGCAGAACTGGGGCGACCCTGCCATGACCGCGTGTGCCATCTCATTCGTTGCAATGATCGGCTGCAATCCCACACGATGCAGAGTCCACATGTCTGCCGCCAAAATGATCAAAGATTACCTTATCAATGATAAAGGCTATCCCCTGGATAAAACGAACAAAATAATACAAGATTACATGGCTAAATTAACTCAAAGCAATGATAGTGCGGCTAAAGAAATTCTAAGATATCTTGAAGAAATAACCTTGTTTAAACTAAAAGAGAAAGAAGAAGTAGATGGGAAAATAGATATGGCCTTGGTTCTTTTCGAATCTCAAACGATGGTGAAGTTTGCCATGTTGCATCATCTACCCCTACCTGAATTGCAATTAAAAGAGTTTGTGAAAAATAATGCTTGGTTCCATTTCTTAGTTTTCGGCGATGCGTTCCGATACCCCTTGGTGCAGATGTTGCAACTTTCGCAGGAGTTTGAGAATAGATCTTACGCGGAGCATCTGAAGAATATTATGTTGAACCGCAGCTCTGATGACGCATCTGAAAAGTCAAGTTCTAGTGGAGGGCAGAGAAGAGTATCTCGATTGAGTTCTGTAGAAGTAAGTATTCGTTATCTGTAAAAACTTGTATTTTAAATGATTTTTGTGCAGAATAACTAACTTTAAATACCATTGGAGGTGCTGAATGGTCATTCATATTTAATATTGCGTTATAACTTGTAAAAGCATCACATCCATAAATATTTAATTCATAAAATCTTATAATTTAATGAATTTACGGGATTCTGACCACGATTTTCGATTATCATTTTGCGCGTCCGATACTTCGATGCTGTTGCAAGCACCATGATCGCGGACTGGCGGCTGATGAGTGACACACATGATCACGGACTAATTCATTAAATTTTAGTGAAAATAACCGAGAATGTTCAAAACAGTTATCATAAAATCTTGTTATATTCATGGTGTTGTCTTCGGTTTACTAATGTTTTACAAAAAACGTATGACAAATGATCATTTTACAAATTATTTTTGAAAAGGTAATCGTTTGACAAACTGTTGATTTACTAAACTGATCGTTTTATAATTGATCATTTCCAAAAAATATTTTCTTAAATATTTAACATTGCAAATGTTCTGAATGTAAAACTGCCAGTTATCAATTTTTTAAATTACCAAAATATTCTTTTTTCAAAGTCGCAATTTGATAAAATGTTGGTTAATAAATGGGAATTTTATAATTATTACTGTTGACAAACTACTAAATATTAATGATTATATCGCCTAAGTACGTTTCATAGATTATTATTTCATGTAATTTATTTCTAGTACCTCACATATAAATTCATTCAATTTCGTTTATGGTGTGACCTACATTTCGTTGTCGATGAAATGAAAATACAGTAATTGAAAATACTTGGACTAATTGTTCGATTTATCGTTTTCGATGATTTGAAATTCGTTGAAAAGTTTATCGGCGAATCAAGGGGATCCCCTATAATTCTGATTGTTGAATCAAATTGTACTACAGTAATTAAAAACATAACTGAATTTAAAGTACCTTCTTACTGTCTGTAATGAAAAACTTCTGCTTAAATTATTTATGTATATACAAACAATTTCACATTTTTGGGTAAATTAAGTACTTACCAAACAATGCATTTTATCAAAGGTCTTTATGCCTTGCGTTGTTTTACCTATTAACGTATATGATAAGTGAATAGTTTATTAAGTGATGTTTTGAAGAAAAAAACTTTGTCTCGTAATTGTTTTGTCAAATGAATTATTTATAGAACCATTAGTTTGTACAAAGATGAACTTATAAATTAAAGTTTTGCCAAACGTTGTTTGTGAAATGAAAATTTGCAATTTGTTTTTTTTTTTCAAGTGACGGGATACCGTTGTCTTCATGATATTGGTGACGATATTTATGCAATAAAATGCGAACCCAAATAAAAACTCTACCCTTTTTAACAGTTACTCCGTTCATACAATTTTGACCACAACCTCTCCTGCACCAAGGCTTCATTTTCCAAGGCCTGATAGATTTAGATATTTTTTGTGATGAACATAGTTGGTTTACAAATCATGGCGGTTTTCTATACACGTTTAATGTAAATTGTAGTGTTCACCCCCAGTTCATTTTGCTCACTGTATGATCAACCATAATACAAGATTGGAAATATAATTAGTGACAGGTTGATCTATTCTAAGTCTATCCTGTTACCAACCCACATGAACCAGAAAACGGGGTTGGGGACAAAGTTCAGATCATTCGATTTGTCGCTTGGTCTATTTTGAACTCTCGACTACAAAGTAAACCATTACTATTCCAGACTCCCAGTCCCATCACAGGCAGTGCATTCGAGTTCCCATGCTACTCGCCGGTCGGAAGCGAGTTGTGGGAGGTGGCGGCCGCGTGCCACGGGCCTGAAGACCCTCCGGCGGCGCTCCTCAGAGCAGCACAAGAGTGCCACGAGCCGCTGTTGGTGCTCATAGCTAGTTGTTATGAGGTGAGTATTAAAAATAGAATAGACATAACCGGACGGGGACGGCGGGTCTTGACAACATTTTAAAAAAAGTGTCCTGCCAGAGTGTATTTGAAAAATTAAACATTTTATTGTGAATTAACAATAATATTTCGGCTGAAACCAGTTTTTTTACCTCACGCAAGTTTGACTATTCGGTAAAGAATAATATCACCTTGCGCGACTTAGTTTTTGTGTTTAAATACCCGTTTCGTCCGAATACCTTGAGCGCGGACAAGACGGCCATTTCTTTAAGTCAATGGATATTAAGACATAATTGGGATATCATTGTTAATTACGCACTGATCAAGAAATTTGGACGAACGGGTTCACTGCGGCCTCCTCTCAACCAACGTAACTTCTTAGATGCTGCGACCTTTATTTACTATTCGTTTTTCAATGTACCTATTACGCAATATGCGAATGATGTTACGTCTAGTGGGCTAGGTCCACCAGTAAGTTTGCTTATAAAATAACAAAATGAATCTTGCTAAGATGTTTCTGACATGTTCTCAAGGATATGATGAGAGTATCTCATATTTATTAAATTATATTTAGCTCTCTGGACATTTGAATCCATAGATAAATGTTATGATCTAAAATAGATGCAGTTAATTAATTTACGTCGCAGCTAGAATCGTACCTAAGTTAACTGACTTTTTTCATTCATGAAACAACACGAACTTCTTTTTGGAACATTAACAGCCCAATGCAATAGAAACTCTGTGGCCGCAATGGATTCTGGCCTCTTTAGGACGTTCAGCCTCGAGCCTTGACACACACCAACTTGAGGGCCTGAAACCAGACGAACAGTTCCAAAGAGTAGCTGAATTATGTCTCAGAGAGGGATACGCATCTACCTTGCACGAATCTATGCTTATTTTTATGCCGGTAAGTTATTTTTTAGGTTTTATTTAGGTTATTTTCACATCTGCACAATTTTATGTGAATGTTAGTTTAAAATACTTTTGAGGTTAACTGACCTTATTTTAAGTTTAAATGGTTCTGTGTATGCAGAGAGATGCACTGTGCGTTGCTAGTTTTTACTTTAAAACTTCTGTTCTGTAATATTTTTTTATATAAGAAGATTTGCAGAAAAATATTATTTAAATGAACCTATAGAGTAGGTAAACAATTCATAAATATTCGAATATAAGCAACATTAAATTATAATCATTACATAGGTTCTTATTAAGTCTATTTTTTAAGTGATTATAATAAAAAATGCGAGTAAAAAACATTCGAGATAACAAATTATACATGAATCAATTTTACGAAACATAATAGACTTCCTGTTACTACCTGTACCCCAGAATTTTAAGAAATATTAATAAAATCTGGCAGAGACTACAATTTAATGTCTCCTCTAGATTGTGCTCGAGCAGAATATGTCAACGTTTGATGTATTATATAGTTTACTTTGTTACATCATAACCAGTAATTTTGTTACAGGATAGCCCATTAACCCTTCTAACATCATTTCTCTACCGAAGCCTACGGCAGCGTACATTCGATTCTGACACAAACAAAATCCTAAGCAACTTCTTGTCCCAATGCCAGCGTAAATACAGCGATACTACTGGGCCCTGGCAGATGTCTAATGACGCTCTACAATTGATGGCCGTGGCTCTAGTCAAGATTGCCTTATGCCAGGGTTTCGACAGCGCTTTACACCAAAAGGAGTTTCTAAAGTGCTTAGCTTTGGCGCAGTTCGATAAGGGATTTACTGGTAAGTCAGTCTTTAAATAAAAATAAAATTTGCTCCTCTTGAGAAGAGACGATTGCAAAAGAGACGAGGCATCAGTTTTGTAAGATATTAAATAGGAAAAACGGTAATTAAGAATGATTAACAACCATCATAGCTGAACGCTTCCTATATGTATTACGTGCCCTATTCATGCCTGATGTTGACACAAATGGCGAAATATTGTAATTTATTATAATCTGTTATATTATAATTATTTTTACATAAGTAATTTGTTCTTATTTTCAGTGCCAACACCGAATTTCATAGCTCTATACGAGATTCTTGAAATATCAATGGAGACTTCCTTGGCAATAAATATATCCAAAATGTTACAAGACAATGCTGAAGAATATTTACTACAGTGCATCGAAATGTATACAGCTAATCGTAATTTCGACGTAGCGTTGAAAATCGCTAAGTTATCTGGCGTATCAGTCAATGATATTTTGATAGCTGAATGGAACCAAAAACATGAGGAATTGATTAATCGAGATGAAACAGAAGATAAAAATTTAACCCTCTTCATAGCGCAATGTAGCGAAGCTTTCAAAACCGCCGCCGTGTCGTTCAAAGATGCGACAGACTTCTTGTCCAACTTTGTAAAAGACATTGCAAGCAACGTTCAGAAGTTTTACGCTTTCAGAATCATCTTAGGTTGGTTCGAAGAAAATCACGAATATGGCATGCGAAGAGAACAAATGGAACATTTGATGTGGAACGCGTATTTTCTTGCCGAGAATCACGATCAAACGTTTTTGAATAGTTCTCAAAATACGTTGCAATATGTGCTGAGTGAGCAAAAAGATCCTACGTTGTCCAAAAAGATTGAAAATGCAGTTGATGAAAAACCATTTTCTTCACTTCTTAATGAAATAGAAATTGAATCTGATGTTGGCAGCATAGAAAATGTTGTAGTTATTGAAGAGCCAGACGCAGTCGATAGTTGGAGAAAAGTAATAAACCGTTTATTGGAACTAAGGTTGTTCGTGGACGCTTTCAGACTCTCTGCTCTGTTCAAAACACTTCCCGAGTACCGTTTCAGATATTCTGTGTGTCCGGTGCAGATTGTGAGGACTTGTTTGAAACTGGCCGAAGGACAAACTTCGCCGTATGATTTGCCGCAAGAGCTGCGCTTGGTGATCTCGTCACCTACACTGCAAAGTGCACTCTCAAGTAAGTAGCTTTGAAATTCTATTTAAAACAATAAAAAACACAAAGATTTAAAAATTTTTAAATAAGTTGTGTTGCAATAAAACAAGCAGCAGGAAAACAATGTAGCAGCTAGTAATAACAGTACAGGTAAACTACTTTCGACCCGTTTTTGTATTTTTAGTAGTATTTGTATATTTACAGGAATTCTAAACTTGAAATTTTAATTTCTTTGTACAGTCAGAAAAAAGAGGTCCGTTACATTTTGAAAGAGAAAATATATTGACAATGGTGAATGTCAAATAAATAATAATTATATTTATAAACATTGCTAATTGTTGTGAGGTCTGACTATTTGGTTTTAGTTAATAAATGAATGAATTGAATTTATTTGTGGTTTATTCTTATGGTTTATAATATCAGTGTTACTATTGTAAAGTCGTTAATTAAAAATGGTGCCGATTTTGAAACATGGTCGAGGTAAGCGTATGACTTCCCAAACTAAAGAACTTTTGTATAATTTGTACAAATATTTCGTAAATGAATGCAATAGCAATCCGAACAGTATTATGACTCCCGCTCAAGTAGTTGCTCTATCAACCGGAATATAATTGACTTCCGTCAGAAAGGTCCTATCAGAAAACAAATGTCATTCTTCAGACCAACCTTTAAATCACCTAAAAATAAACAAAATCGGAAGCTTACGATTATAATAGATGATTTTGATCAACAAGTAATCCAGAGAACGATTCCCAACTTTCAGATTCCAAATAAAAAAATTCCGCCAGTGAAAAAACTGCACGCAAAATTTTAAGAAGTAATAGATTATAAAGGTTTAGTCAGCACGTTACGAAAACACGTCATTAATGTTTTAAATGGAAACCAACGGAAGATAACCGCAAACTGCTAATGGAAAAGCACGAAATTCGATACTTGCGAATTTACTCTCTCATAAAAATTACACAATATCGTGAGCAAAATCGAATTTTGAATTGTTTTTACCGACGAAACTTATACATCACATACCCTCTCAAAGTCTTGGTCAGATGGAAGCACTTCTGGTTTAAAGCAACACGTATCAAATCATCGTCCATGCCGGCGGAATGAATGGTTTTGTACCGAATGACTTGCTCATGTTTAAAGCCAACCAAAAAAGTGGTGATTACCATAATAATATGAGTAATGATAATTATTCGAAGCGGATCCAAACGCAAGTAATACCCAACCATAAACCTAATAGTGTTGTTGTTAATAATGCACCCTATCATAATTCAATTCAAAATTATGTACCGAATTCTAATCCTAAAAAGCTGCAAATGATTGACTGGCTGACGTTTAGAAATATTGAACATTCGTCGAGCATGCTTAAGCCTTAGTTATTTATTTATTTATTGCTTGGCATAGCTACAGTATACAATTTAATACATTAGGTTTTCAACTTATAAACTAAATAAAACATAAATTTTGTATTGTATTTTATTGTAAACACTTTATTGCACAAAAACATGGTACAGGATAATTTATAAAATTAAAAATAAATTGTACAAAGGCGGACTTATCCCAGTCAGGGATCTCTTCCAGTCAACGTTAGAGTATCTAGTAGGATTTCGGTATTTTGGGTTGGCAGGTGTGTCCAATCATAAAGTATTATTTTATTCAAAGTAATAAAAAAAAATAAACCTAATCCAAATATATATAAATTTAAAACTCAATAAACAATATAATAAACATATGAACAGATACATACAAACATATACATATTCCTACTTGTATTCATCTAGAATCTCAACCATTTAGCGGTTCAAACGAAAACATTTTTTCAAATTAGATTTGAAAGAGGACACAGAAGGAGGCTTTCTTATATGCTCAGGGAGACGGTTCCACAAACGCACAGCATGCATCGAAAACGATCTTGTAAAGGTATGGGTACTGTGTGATGGAGTTACAAGAGAAAAGTTAGTACCAGATCTCAGTCGCTCACCCATAATGGTATGAAAATTAAACCTCTCACGGAGATATACGGGTGCAGATGGATTTAAGAGAACGTTATACAATAAGCATAAAATATGTATATCAATGCGGTTTCTAAAAGGTAGCCAGTTGATTTTGGAGCGGTATTCAGAGATATGGTCAATTTTTTTCAATCCAAAACTGTATCGGATGCATTCATTTTGGAGGCGTTCCAGTCTATCCAGCTGCTCCTCTGTAGCATCGAGAAATATAATGTCACCATAGTCCAAAAGAGAAAGTAGCAAAGCGTTAGATAACATGATTTTGGTTTTAAGAGGTAGAAAATTTTGTAATCGCCTCAAGGAGTGCAATGACCAGTAGAGCTTGCAGCTGACTTCATTGATGTGTGCTGTCCACGACAGTGTCTGATCCATAATCACACCTAAGTTCTTAACAGTTTTGGAGTACTGGATGATGTCGTCATTAAAATAGATACATGGAAGTGTGATATTGTTGGACTTTGAAATAAAGTGGGGACTGCCAATAACAATAGCCTGAGATTTTGAGGTATTGACCAAGAGTCCAAAATTTCTGGCCCAACATGCAATTGATTTTAAGTCATTGTTAACACCATCCACGGCCTGCGTTAAGTCTTCAATCTTTGCCGCAGTATAAAGCTGTAGGTCATCAGCATATAGATGGTATGATGACTTAAGAGAGGAGGTGATACCGTTAATAAAGATAGAAAATAATATTGGCGAGAGGACTCCTCCTTGAGGTACACCAGTGACGAGACGGCACCAATTAGAACGACCATTTTCAGATTTTACAAGTTGGAAGCGATCAAAGAGATAAGATCGAAACTATGAATATGCCAAAGGTGGAACATTTAGAGCTTTGAGCAAACTCAGCAAAATGTCACAGTCAACCGTGTTGAAGGCACTGCTGAAATCCAGAAGAACAAGGAAAGTCAGTTTTTTCTTTTCTGTATTGACGCGAATATCATCAGTAACCTTCACCAAGGCCTTCACAGTGCTATGCCCCGAACGAAAGCCGGATTGAAAGACATTGGATAAGTTGTTACGTGAAAGGTGTTCCGTCAATCTCTGGTGTACATAATGCTCTAAGATTTTCCACAATAGAGGTAAAATTGAAATGGGCCGGAAATCAGATAGGGAGGTGGGTTTAGTTTTTTTAGGAAGAGGGATCACGTGCTCTCTTCCAGGCACCCGGAAAGAAACCTGATGTTAGGGAGCAGTTAAATATATGGGCTATGATCGGAGAAAAGAGATCAATAATCGGTTTGATCATGTCCAGGTTTATATCATCATTGCCAATGGCATTTGATTTGATAGACTTGACCAATTTGACCACCTGATCAGCTGTAATACGACCCAAGTCCAACGGATCAGTAGCCAATAAGGGTAAGCTGTTCAGCATGTACAGAGATTTTTGCTTTATAATGGGATCTATTGTTACCGGAGAAAGACTAAAATGAGGGTTTAACGCATCAACATCCACATCAACAAGAGATTCTGTTTGATATGCACCAACTCACAAGGATTTTAGATACTTCCATAGTTTAGTGTAATGTATATGACTGCGTTTTGCATTTCGACATAACTTATTGCAATGATTGCGCAGTGTTTCATATGCAGTGTAATGAGCTGAACTAGGGTCATGTCGTAGTCTAATACGCGCACGATCGCGCTTGGCCATCATTGCCCTGATCTCATCCGTGAGCCATGGAGCGGGTAGATGCCTCAGTCGAAGAGGTTTTATAGGTGCATGCCGATCATATATTGATAACAAGATAGTATTGAATATATCTACCTTGTTATCAATATCAGATGCCTGCTCAACTGCTGTCCAGTTCTGGTCCAAGATATCTTTTTATGAATGAATTATATGAACTGATTCTGAAAAATAAGGCGAGATATATAGGAGTATAAGGTTTTTTACGACAGCATAGTCATACTGTGCTCCGTTTACAGCCATATCACCCTCAGTTATACCTATTGAAAATATGTGGGGGATAGTAAAAAATTATGTCGCAAAAAAATGTCACAATGAACATGAGTGCTATAATGACATTAGCTGAGAAAAAATTTAATAGCATAACTGGCATAGGTATAGAAAAATGTTTGTCTACATGCTATTAAAAAGGATTAGAAATATCAAGGCACGGATGAGGCTTTAGATATAATAGCAGAACAGGTTATAGTTAACACAAATGATTCATCGGATGAAAGTGGGGATGAGGATGAGTGCGAAATGTCTGGAGTTGAAGAAATTTAGAATTAAAAATATGTTTAATATTAATATTCACTATTTTAATATAGTTTAATATAATTCGTTCCATATGAAGTACCTGGCTATAAAAAAGTAAAAAAAAGTATTGGTTTATTTATTTATGTGCTGACCGTACACAACTACTAATGCAAAAACGTCCCGAAAGTAATTTACCGGTAGTAGTTATTAAAATACAGCTGACAGGGTGCTTTTCGATTCTAATTAAAAAAAAAAAAACCTCCAAAGAAGAATTTTAACTAAAAAGTTTTTAAATTTATAAATTTACCTTTTTTGGTTAAAAATACTAATGAAGCCTAAGTCTTATTGTTTTGTACAATATACATTTACTAAATAAAAGAATAATATAATTTTTAAATAACTGGTAATTTTAACCACTCCAATTAACACCGATTTATTTAATATATAACATCAAGGTAATAATTATACAACAAATATAATTTATATTTTAAATTCATATATCAAGTTCCATTTGAACAGTTTCAGAAATATCCGACGTAAGTTTTGAGGAATTAGTAGAGATCCAGGACAAGTCTGAAAGTCAGGCAGAAACGTCACCTGTCACCCATGTAGCTCTCAGAGAAGATGCTGACAGACTGTCAGCGTTGGATGCCATGGCCTTGAGGACTGGACTGGCTGTTATTAAGCAGGTATGCATATTTACCTGTTCTGAGCCAACAAACGAGCACTCGCTGCATTCTCAGACGAGCTCTTAACAAAATAAACTCTACTGCCGCTTCCTTATCTTACCATGATGAGAACTAACTGACTTGAACTATTTATTTTTCGTGCAAACGTTGGTAGTTTTGATAGGGTGACTGGTAATTAATGATCGATACTTATACACGTAAGTGTGCTCATGATAACAATCAACTTTCCTAAACAATCTTTGTTTTCTGAAGAACGCATCCTAATTAAAATCTGAATCAAGAATTCTCCGCGCAGCATCTAAACGCACCCACACATACAGGGCGTTAACAGACGGCGCGCGGTGAAGAAGGATCGCTTAAAGTTGTATGTATCCCACCAGGGCCGGTCTTCTAATGTGATTAAACAGAGACTCTTTGGCTCTGGACTAGCAGTCGATCAACAATATTTAAGGTAAAAACGATGTAATAAAAAACTCATATTAACAGAATCACATATTAAAATGGAATAGGAACTGGAATATCAAACAATTATAAGTGCAATCAAAGGAACTCATATTAATTATTGCAGTTGTAATTGTCGACCACAAACTTCAGTGCGCGCTGTTGCCACTGTTAACCACAAAACACGCTGCAAAAATCTTAATCCGCTTTGCACTATTGCAAAGCTGTTCCCTCTCTCGATATCTCTGAAAGACATATCGTTTTTAGTTCTAAAGAGTCATAGATACGTGCATTGCAATAAATTGGTCTTTAACTTAAAAAAGGCCAATGGTGTGAGATCGAGTAAGCGTGCTATTCATATGTGTCTTGTGTATGGTTTAAGTACCGCGTGGATGGCGGGATCTCGCGTTAACTCGAGAACGGGTGCCGTTTGATGGTGTTCGTCGTTTGGATACTTGGGAGGACGGAGACTCGTCGAGCTAACAGATGCAGAATAGAGTAATTATGTGTCATAGGCATTAGACATATATTAGATTTATTTATTATGTATATTTATTTTGAAAAAAATATACGTGTGATGTTTCTTGCCAGTTCTTCTTAACGAAGGTTTGTCCAAACTGGTGGTGTCACGCTTTATTTGACGTCAATAAGAACAAGTAATTGTCAGTGTTGAGAAATAAATATTTGAATTTGTGTGTTGAGAGTCCAAAATGTATTAATTAGGTAAGTACCACGTTTGCCCGGATTGGTTAGAATGCCCCAGTTTCATTCTTGTAATCCCTGAACATCCCGTAAGTCAGTTTTGTGTCGAATTTGTTCTTCTTGTGGACATTTGCTCATATCACTGCCTGTCTGCTTTTTGTTTAGGCCATTTCATTGGTATTAATTTAAATTTTGACGAACGAATTACGTTAACAGTGTTTCGTTACGACGGATTAAATTAGTTTTTGTATAAAATATTGTAAGATACAAAAAATGTTTTCTTTGGGTAAGTTATTGTTTGTTTTGTGTATAGATATCGGTCATAAATGACCATTCACCCTATATAATTATAGTTCTTTCAAATGGTGATAAGTAAATGATGTATTATAATTATGAGTGTTAATAATTGTCCGTCATTATTATCATTAAATGAAACGTTTTATAACGTAGAAAATTAAATAATTTTCCTTATCTTGGCTTGCTATTTAATATTGTGAACAAAGTATGTTTATAATAATGACTTAAACGTTGCAGGTAGCGAACTACTTTCGGATTGGTCTACAAATAGGCTGGCAATACACAGCCGTGCTTAAACACCAAGGGCATCCCGCCAACTTCATCAATCTAGTGAGTGGGCGAGCTCGGATGACACTCGCTAATTTAGTGTTCAAGACCTTTAATGTTCCGACGAGACAGGTACGTTCGGAAATGGCCGTTTTTGAATTATATGGTGGAGAAATTGTCTTTTATTTTGTTTGTATTTGAATTTTATTCAGATGGCTTGATATGCATCTTATGAACAGTGGAGTTTATTTAATTAATACTTATATTTATTCGTTTTCTACCGTTACAATGAAGTGTATCGTATAATTTCATTATTAAAAATGTTTTTATGGGTGGGCTTAAACAACTATTTAATCATCTGTATATCATTTGAATTTTAAAAGTTTTAATAACAATAGTCTTTTATGTAGCAACAAAAACTTTGGGACAATTAAAATTGTAATTATCCACAGGTAGCGGAATACCTCTGCACCGAGATGGTCAGCGCCATCATATCGCCGCATTTAATAAAGTCCTCTAGTTTCCGTCAAAAAGAGCACTTCCAATACACGTTATGGGGCTACGCATTGAACTCGGACATCGAAATGTTTCTCAACATGCGGCCCGACGCTTGCAGACACATCGGCAGACTTATTCTAGACCACTTAATGGCCTTTCAAAAGATGTACAAAGCTGCCAGCCCTTCAAACATACCTAAAAACCTATTAGACGATAGCAACATGGACGTAGAAACTCAAATAGATGAAGAATACTCAAATGTTGACGGTGAAGAAAAGGAATCCATTTTCACTGAAGATGGAACCTTATTATCTGCGGACACAGAGTCAAATTACTCTGTCTCGACGGCTTTCCAAGTGAGCAATAAGATGACAAGAGAAGTTCGGAGGAATTTGTTCGATGTGATCGCGAGCAGTAATGTTCATATTCGTTACGAAATAAAATCGAACATTCGAAGGATTACTAAAGGCGCGAAGTTGTCTACTAAACAGGTAATTAAACATTTTAAAATTATTTAAAGTTAATATCGCTGAAGTTTTTTTTTGTGTAATTTAAGTGACAAATAATTAATCAAGGAAACAATCTAAGTATTTCAGTTTAGACGTGACTAGTTAGCAAAGCGTGTTATGTACAAGAATTAAAGTATAAGTATTGAATTGGGGCATTAGGCTTTCGTTCTTTTGCCTTTTTTTGCTGTTGTAATAGAATTCAGTAAAAGTTTCATGTAACGAGCCATCATATCCCCATCTAAAGCTACTTTTTCACAAACAGGTGAACATAATCTCGATCGAGCTCCTCGTAGTCGCCCACGAGTGCTTCTCAGTCGCGTGCGACACGGAGGGCGTGGCCGTGTCGCTTCGTTCGTCGCAGGCGTTGACGTCGCGACTGTTAGTCGCTAAGTCGTGGCGACTTATGGTGCGACTGTTGACAGGTCTAGCGCGCTATACAGAGTGCGCTTATATATTTCAGGTGAGAATGGACAGGGTTTTTTTATGAAGGTGTTCATATTTATGTCACTTGTTTCGATGGATGGAGTAGGCAAAGAAGTATAAAATGGTCGCTTTTTAATATAGAGGAACCGGTGACAATGATGAAACCTTCTGTAAACTGGCCGTTAGGTATATCTCTTATAATTTTCGTTTTAAAGTATAGTTGAATCGATACAAGCCATCTATCATGGCGTGAAAATAGCGAAAATAGCTTTACTATTATTACATTATATATATAAATTTTATGAATTCTATAACATTAGAAAAATGTATGTTATAATAACTTTAAGCCTATCAAAATATTCATATAAGTTCATATAAGCCTAATAAAATGACGTAATTTCCACCTGCAACTTCATGGTTCTTTCTTCGTTATTTTGTATTGAAATTAACATTTAAAATGTCATCAGTTGACATATCTTTCAGGCTTTACGAGACAACCACCAATTCGAGTTCCTCCTCGGCCAGTTCGACTACATGCTTGGTCAGCAACAGGACAAAATCGCCGAATTCAAGCAAGGCTTGCTCGACTTCCTGCGCAACCACTGTCCCGGCGACATCGACACCTACATCATGGTGGCCCTACACTTCAACATGTACGCCGAGGCTGCCAACATGAAGAAAAAACAAGCTTTGGCTCTAATCGATGACCTTGAAAAGATGTCGATAGATTCCAGCAAAGCAGTGTCCAAAAAGATACCGTTGTGGCTTCAAATTCATGATAACGTACCGACTAGGACACGTTTAGAAACGGCTTTGAATCATTGCACGGATGCCGCGGAGTTGTATCTGCAAGGGGGTTGTACTGGGTTCGCGGGAGAAATGGCGGTGCTTGCTCAACAAATTGCGCTGCAGATTTCGTTACTGAATGCGTCCCCGACGAGATTGATTTTGAACCGCAGTATGGAGCAGATGTATAAACTTGTGACGGAGTATTTGAGGTAAAGCATGTGATAAATAGATTATAGTACTAAACTATTACTTAGCAATCGTTAAACAAAAAAAAAAGCAAACAACTTTTTACCCTCTTAGCATACAATAATGTCTTGCTCTTACATAGAAATTATTATTTACTTATTATTCAAATCAAAATGTTTCTTACAATTTACATGCCATTAGAGCCACCGTATTCATGGTAGACTTAAAGTACATTTTAGAATACGCAAAACATAAAAATGTTTTTCTACACTGTAGCATATTTGAAGATTTTAAAATTGTAAACTATGATGAAATCAAGTAATTATTATATTTACGAGTCTCCATAATTTGTCATCATTACCATCAAAATTATTTTTATTTTTATTTATTTATTTTAGAAACAAACGGTCACACAAAACCTTTTACAATAAACAATAGGTTTACAACAAAAGACCTGTAGTTTCCTTAATTAAATACAAAAACAGAAGAATTGAATATTAAAAAAAAAAAAAGTTAATCTGAGCTCTAACATATCATAATGTGAAATTATTGAAAACTACTTCTTACTTATAATAGTTTTTACCTAGGACTTGAGAATGTATATAAACAGAAGATAAAATAAGCCAAAAAAAAAATATATATATATAAATAAATATAAAATAATATAATAATAAATATATATAAATAAAGCTAGTTACACAAAAAAGAAGGTATTCAATTAGCTAAGTAGGTATTTATATTTATTGATCTTATTTATATATCTTAAAACACTCCTTCACAGCAGGTATTGTATCAAAAAATATATCAATATTTTCTAATTTTGTATTATCATTGTAAAGCTTACAGGCACGCTTAACAAAAGCATTGGCACCATATAGGGTTCGACTAAGGGGAATAAAAAATAATTTCTTTGCACGACAATGACGTTCACGTTTTCGGGGTACTCTCAAAAGTATTCCATTTAATAGACAGGGGACATCAACAAAGTTATTCACTATTTTATACAATAACACGGAATCAACACAATCACGACGATCTTCTAAGGACTGGATTTTATGACGCTTTAGGGATTGAGTGTAGTCTATTTAAGAATGCCCAGTTCTGAAGTCTAAAGATTTAACAAATTTTCGTTGAATCCTTTCAATTCGATCAATATGGCATTTAAAATAAGGTTTCCAAATAGCACACGCAAACTCCAGATGACTTCTTACGAAACTATTGTAAAGGATCTTATATGTAAGCGAACTCTTAAAAGGTTTACCCACTCTTAAAATTAGACCCAGTTGTTGGTATGACTTACAAATAATTGAGTCAATGTGAGGTACGAAGGTTAACCTTGTGTCCATAATAACACCAAGGTCCCGAATCTGAGTGACTCTTTTAATATTTTTATTAAATAGGGAATAACTAAATTCTATCACATTTTTCTTTTTATTAAAACTAATAACATTGCATTTATCTAAATTCAGAATTAAATTATTATTTTTACAATAAATTTCAAAATGGTGTAGGTCATGTTGTAATAACTCACAGTCTTTAACGTCACGTATAACTCTGTAAATCTTGGTATCGTCTGCGTAAAGTAACAATTTGGAATGTTTAATATTTTTGGTAATGTCATTAATGAATAAAGTAAACAACAAAGGTCCCAAATGTGACCCCTGGGGGACCCCAGAACAAATTTGCTTACGTTCCGATGTATAACCAGATAGCACAACTGATTGACTTCTTTTTTCTATATAAGACTTGATCCATCTGAATAGATCGCCATGAATACCGAGCCGCCAAATTTTTTCTAAAAGTGTGTTATGACAAATTTTGTCAAAACACTTTGCGAAATCGGTATAGATGGCATCTATCTGACAACCATCCTGCATAGCTTCCAGGATATCTTCAGTAAATACCAACAAATTAGTATCGACAGAACGACCCTTAAAAAAACCATGTTGGTTATGGATAATGTGACAACGCACTACCTCGGAGAGCTGGTCAGTAATTATTTTCTCCATAATCTTACCGAATTGGCAAAGCTTAGAGACTGGCCTATAATTCTCTATATTAGAGCTTATGCGACCTTTAGGTACAGGAGTAACCCAGGCTTGCTTCCAGATATCGGGAACCTGGCCCTCATTCAGAGATTTTTTGAATATTATTGAGATAGGTAATGCTAAGGAAGATGAACACTTTTTTATTAACAAAGGATGTATTCCATCTGGACCTGACCCTATTGAACATTTATCGAATTTAAATACTTGTAAACAAGTTTTTTATCAAAATCAATTGAATGAATGTCAATTAGAGGGTTGTTAGGTGGATCACGGCCGTTAAAACTATCATTCGTAGTTGGATCTTCAAAAACCGAGTGGAAATGTTCATTAAAAAAATTACAAATTTGTTCGCCATCAACAGTATGAAATTCCTTGTAGTGCATAATTTGAGGTAACCCTTTATTAGTAATTATTGATTTTATGTAAGACCAAAAGAATTTAGGATGCGTCTTAATTTTTTCCTCGGATGAAAAAATAAAGTTACGGTAACACTCATTTTCCATTTTTGGGCCCGATTACGTAAAATTTTAAAACTTTGATAGTCTAGAGGATTTTTATAAAGCTTCCATAGTTTATGAAATTTACGTTTCTCATTCAACACTTTTATAAGAGGGCGGCTAAACCAGCTGGGTTTCGTATTTGAGGATCTTGTGCGGCGCCGGGGAACGTACCTATTAATTAATTCATTCAAAAAATTATAAAATTTCAATACACTCTCTTCGGTATTTAAGTTATGAAAAAATTCGTACCAGTCAACATTAGAGAGCTTATAATTTATTTGATCGAAATCAGATAAGTGAAAATTAAAAAAATAAATATCCGCATGTTTAAGTGGGGCACAATAAGATAATGTCAGGTCAATCAAAAGTGATTTGTGGTGCTTATCTTCAGAGACGAGTGGTTTATCGCACGGGGAAATTATACAATCACTGTTGGCTAAAACTAAATCTAGGGTCCTATTATGAGAGTTGAGAACATGATTATATTGTTTCAAACCTGTAAGTGATAAAAACTCAAACATGGCTTGCGTTGCGTAATTACCACTGGGAATTAGTAAAAGTTCCGCTGAACTACAAGTTTGCCATTCTGCATCGGAAATATTAAAATCGCCCACTATTAAAAACAAGTCATTGGGTTTGTCGATCATTATTTGAGCAGCGATTTCGAGGAATGAAGTTAATGCATCCCTGTAGCCGGGTCCATGGGGAATGTAAATGCAGGCTAAGTTAAGAAATCGACCCTGTGTTTCATACCTCGATGAGCCACGATTGTTTGGGTCTAAGGGTAAAGACAACCACACGCAGTCTGAGTGAGCGCGCGGCGGCACGGGCCAGTCGCGGCGGACTGGTCGGAGATGCGCCCGCGCAGCCACCGCGACCCCCCCGCCCCGCCCGGCACCACTGTCAACAGCTGACCGGTCACAACGAAATACAGTAAAGCTACTATCAAATAATTCATTATCATAAAAATCCGAAGTCAACCACGATTCTGAAATAAATATAATATCAAAGTTTGATTGTGCTACTTGGGCGAAAAATGTATGTGTTTTTGTTCGCAGTCCCCTGGTATTCTGGTAATACATATAAAAGGTTTTAGAAGTCATTGTTATTAGTAGGTATGTAAAAAGATAACATTTTGATCAAATTGTCGTGACGTGAACAACTTGTTGGAAAAAATACGATAAAAAACAGTAACGTACGTGCGCGTTTTAAGCTTAGGTTTAAAATAAATAAAAATAAAATATTTCTGAGTAAGTGTGCCTGGATGCTTACCATAAAATAAGAATAACAGTTAAGAAAATAATACCAGCATATTATCGTCATTATAATGCATGAATTATAGAATATATATTTTTTAAAAGTAATGTTAATGTAATAAAAAGCCAAATTACAGTATTTAGTAACTAAATTAGAAAGATAACTTAATGAGATCGATAGTCACTTAATTTTTTCAAGATCTTTTTCTTCAGTAATACATATTGCCTTACTGTTATCATTTTTGCGCAAGAATATTTTACAGTTACGAACCCACAGGTACGTATAGTGTAATTCTGCCTTTAGATCGCGCGCCCGTTTTAGCAATAGTTTGTTACTGGGTGTCAGGTGGTCTCCAACAAACAACGCGAGCGCAGGGCCCGGCAGGTCGATGTCAGCGGTGGTGAGGCCGCGGCGAGCGCGGACGGCTGCTAAAAGCTCGTCTTTTCGTCTACGTTGTGCGAACCTGACGACGATAGCTGGGTGTCGAGTTATCTTTTGTCCGTCTTTTTCAGGTGATTGAAAGCGGCGCACCCGGTGTATTGTATCGACATCATGATCCAATAATGAAAAACCGACCCTCGTACATATACTGCGGAATATGCTAAATAAGTTTTCTCCCTTGGTAAATGGTACGCCGGAGATTTCAAGATTATTCAGCATTGAAAATTGTTTATTTTTATTCATTTCCATTTTCAGCAACAGCACATGTTCGTTGACCAATTCAAGTTTTTTTTGAAGGGTCGCTACATTAGGAATTTTTTTTTCGACTAAGCAGATTTTATTTTCGAGCTCCTTCATATCTACTCTTATTTGTTCTTGATCTTCCATTATTTTAGTTGTCAAGGCTGAGACATGCTCCTTTATTTCAGTAGTTATTTCATTACGAATCATTTGCAAGTTTTCATTGTGGTTGTTACTGAAAGTGATGAAGAACGACATCATTTCCTTACGAAATTCTGCGAGTTCATGTTTTATACAGTCTTCTTCAGGTTGCTTACGTTTCCGGAGAGTAACTTGGTTTTCCGTGTCCTTCAGCTTAGTGAGATCCGGTTGCGAGCCGCCCTTTTTATTCGATCCCGAGGGAGGGGAACGTAGTGCATTCATAGTGAAATGTTAGGCAAATTCAGAAAAAACCAAAAAAAAAAACCAAAAAAAAAAGCACTTGTATAAGATTTGAACCTTGGTCGTCAATGTAGTAACTCTCGATTGTAACGCCTTCAGCCCCGCAGCTGGCTGATATTTATGTGAGTGAGTCGAAATAACAGTACAGTTCGTACGCAGAAAAAGACGTTAGCCGTTTCTTTCACTCTCGTGCGGGTTGGATAATGCGTCTTCGCTAATACCGTCACTGCACAAAAATACCACTTTAGATTATGTATAGATATTAATTTAGGTATTAATGAGAGGCTGAGGCTTGACGCGGACACTATCTCATTTAAGGAGCACTACCAAGTATCACTGATGCCACTTATTATTGCACAATTACGTTATTAGTTATTAATTGTTACTCGGTGTTTTAACAGATATTATTTTGAGATCCCAAAACCGGATATTTTTGCACTGGATAGTACCACAAACGTTTGCACAGTTTAATTATGACTTTTGTAAGATGTTTTCGATAAAAAAAATATATTTTTTGTTGATTAACTATTTTTTTATGATTATTTTATGGAGAGAGTTGTTTACAGTAGCAAGTAGCGCCATCTAATTAAAAATTAAAAATTAATTTCAAAACATTCCAGTTTCATGGAAGGGCTAGTCCTCCTGTCAGGACGCAGCGGCGAAGCGTGGCGGCAACTGGCCTACCGTCGCTCGCTGACCAACGACCAGGCGTATCTCAGAGATATGGCCACTTATAGACCGGATGTGGCGCATTGTTTCTTGAATAGGTGAGCGATTGCGGTCATATGTTTCGAATTATTTAGGGTGAGGCTGTCGTGGCTGTATTTCCTGTTGTAATCCTTTTGTTTTTTATTTTGTATATTGTGATGATGGAAATAAAGAGTTATTGTTTTTTATTTTATTGTATTCTTTGGGGTGGAAACAATTGAAGGGCTTAAACAAAAATAAAAAGACCCCCGATTTTTAATCCAACGTCACTTGCATTTCCATTTCAAAGAAGCATACAAAACCAAAACTCCACATTGTCAAACTGAAATAATATAATATATAATATATTATTATTATTATATAATATTATTTAATATTATATTATATTATATTATAATATATTATATATTATATTATTTCAGTGTGACAATATAATATCCAGATATTATATCCAGTTATTGAAAGATTACCGAGTTAAGCTTGATTTTGGGAGCTTACTTGAATGAGATATTGCTGGATTTGGCACATTAAGCTTTTGAACCTATCTGTTAGCTCCAGACAAGAAAATTCACTAAATAGAATTTGATAATCGATGTAGATTACTAGGTTTGATTTTATGTCTCCCAATTTTACACCTTATACAGCTTCCACCACCAGGTTCTTATTTAAATCATATCCTATAACCTTTTTGTATATTCATTCCATTTTAGTTCTTAACACGCACTCGACTTTCATCTCTTTGTACGTCAATTTCTTTAACTCCTCTTTAGAATACACATAGGTATAGATAGTTCAAGTCATTGCGTGAAGTTTGTATATATTCAGCAACTGTGTGATAATGTACTGATTGTACACGCACAAAAAGCGACGAGAACGTGACAGCGACGAACGGTTAGACAAGATGGCGGCTGCCACGCAAAGTTAAGTTGCAATTACAAGCACACGCGCGCAAAGAGCCGCTTAACGAGTTATATCATCTATATTTCTTGTTAGTGTTTATAAATTGAATTTGAAAATTTTGAAAATTGAATTAATTAATGTATTTTTACTGAAGATTATCTTCGTTCGTCTTAATCAATTAAGAGATATCACGTTACGAATTGGTTAGAGTTCTTACAATCTTATTGTTTATTTTTCAGATACCTGACCGAGAAGAATAAAACTGCGGTATCTCAAGCAGCGATGGCGGAGTTGCGGAATCTTTGTAAATGATAAAATTTATTTAGAGATCTGTGTTATATATAAAGTATTAATAATTGAAAATTAAATTGAGATTACCGTTTTTTCAAAAATACTCAATATAAATAATAAGTTATTTTTGGGAAACTTTATTTTATTCTTAATCGGCACATCTTTGGGGCTGTTAAAGTATGTTTTTTGTTGTTTGTTAGTAGATATCAAAGTTTATTTCAAGAATACCGCGAATAAACTGGCTTCTTATAGTAGTTATGTTCGAAGCCAAGAAACGACTTCATTAATTAGATATTTTATTCTCCCTTTGTATTCTTTGACGTGTGCAAGATTTAAATGTCTCTGCTTGTATAAATAATATTTTTTAAACATTTTAGCAGCTTTAAACTACAAGATATTCCTTTTTTACGGCTAAGCCAAATTAATTATTTTGCATGCCAAATGTTATTCTCATTTACATTATCTTTATATTATTCCTTTGTAAAGTTAAATTAAGTAAAATATTAAGTAAGCTTGTTTTTAATCGCTGTGATATTAACTTGACTGATGGATGGATGCAATCTATTTTATATGTTTTAATAATTTTGTATATTAAAAATTATTGTTTCATTTTGTACCCTCTCTTGAGAATAGTATTATTACCGAGGCCGGAATGTAAATCCAACAAAATATATATCAAAACCATTTCATCAAACTAACACTGGAATAACTTATTCTATGGATAGGTATCCCGACATCGTTAATGAATGACAATGTCATCCGACATGTCGTGAAGTCACCGTATCCAGAAGCAATGGGGAACAATTGACACCTTTTTTAATTTATCCCATTATTTACGTCGCAGTTGTGTCAATATCAATATGTGAGCAAAAAATGCCTCTTTCGATAAACGAAATCTTGAGGCAAAATCTTTGATCTTGGGCCAACCGAGAAGTGATTTCTGGCAAAATGTTCGTTATTCGAATGTTCAAAATAATTGGTTCTTTCTCGAAACCATCGTGGAAGATGTTCATCGTTACTACACCTGCAAACGGAACTAAATTATACCAAACAGCTGATTCACCTTGTGAAACAGCTGACCGTCCATCTTGTATTAAAACCAAGGATAACTCCGTAATACCCCCGAAATCGAATCTAAATCGGAATAAATATTATATTATCAACATAGTGTTTTTATTCCTAGAATTAAAATTGATGAAATAAAAAACACGGCGTTTTCGGGTCTAATATTATTCACAACCAATATATATATATATATATAACGTTTGCGGTTAATGATGTTCATGGACTCATGTGGATCGCAAGCTCGTTTGCTGGCTATTGAAAGTATTAAAAATAAAAACACTACTTCTATAAATACATTTTGACTTGATTTATTAATTTATATTGATATAATTTAATTTAACTTTATTTTGTTTAGTTTTATTTGAAAAGGTTTTTAATTTTGCGGCTTAGTTTTAAAACGCACCTTTTGATATCGACTTAAATTGTGATGTGAATCATTTGATTTAGGTAAAAACAAGGATGGTAGTCGTATGCTGCTAAAATCAAATGTCTATGGAATCGCTAATTATGTTAGTAATAAATAAATAAATCCCCAGACAAACACACCAACTGTATGGCCCCAAAGTAAGCAGAGCTTGTGCGAACTGGGAGGGAACCCAGAATAAACATACATACATAAATACAAACAACCATGACCCGAGAACAAACATCTGTGTTCATCACACTAATGAATGCCCTGGCCAGGACTCGAACCTGGGACCTTCGGCGTATGAGGCAAGGCTACTTACCACTACACCACCCGGTCGTCTATAGTAAGCGATAAACCTCCGATGTATTGGCATACAACGATAATCTTACCGTGAAATAAAATACAAGTTTAAATACTACCAGTAAAATGAAATACATTAAAGACTACCTCATAAGGTATTCAGCTGTAGTGGCTTGCGAAAACTTTTTTTTGGTCAAATTTAATAATTAGCTTTAAAAAAGAAGGTTTTTCTCAATTTGTCTGTAGGTATATTCTTAAAGTGTAATTGACCATCGTTACAGAACTGTTCGACTGTATTTGTGTTCTAATCTGTTGCGGTCACATTAAGTTGAAACCTTTTATATTTTATTTGTTGTTAGTTAATATTTCCTTGAGTCGTTCGTTGCACGGAAATGTGATGAAAACAGTTCGCTTTTCTTTCTCTTCTTTCCCAATAAAAATATCTTATAGAATAGAGTAGGTGCAACTGCCATTATTCTTGATCAGCCGCTGCCACTTGTGTTCTTAAAAGGAAAGCAAAGTGAAAATATTGTCGCTTTATTACTAATGTTATGTACAAACAGCGGAGTTTATCAGATCGTACAAAACGTGCAAAGTTAATAGAGATGCAGAAATCTTTAACAAAAATTAAGGTTCAGTGTAGAATGCAGGAAATAACGGTAATTTTTTATGTAAAAATATCGCAGAGTAAAATAGTGAAGGTTTCAAGAGTGTCATAATACCTCAGCCGCAACAATACGTAGGTAATATAAATGCTACTGTAGACATGGTCGATATATTATTGTCTATTAAAAAAGTTTGCCAACTCACCACGCTTCTTTGGTAACTTTGGTCAGTATAATTTTAATAGTAAAATCTTTTCACTCATTTGCTAGTTATCGATAAAGATTTTAAGCCTATGTTATTTTGATACGAAATCTATGGCTAAAAAACAACATACAATAATTCTCTAAGCTCTTGATTGAGAAAAATATATAATAAGCTCTTGTCGTTTAGTATCGATTTTTATACGCAGTTTTCGCTTCTACACACATAATTCTGTCTTAATCTGTTTCCCATATTTAGGTGCCATCTTAAATAGCACCAAAACACTACACAAGTTTAAGACTCTCTGTTTATGCGTCATTGCACAAGACCTCACGTTGATACCAAATATTTTAATCACAGACATACGTAACATATATTAACACTAGGTGCAACCCAGTTATTCGCGAATTTTAAAAGGAATATATTTTGAGTTAAGATCATTTTGTAAAAACTTTGTGGAACCTATCAAATCATTGTGTTCTTCACGTATTTAAGTTCTGGATAAAGAACAAAGTCAGCGAAGGATTCGTCTAACATTAGCGAGCGTAAATATCAAAAATGCAACTCGTACTCGCAAAACGCTCGTTTCACATCGTAAATTTTAAAATTTCCACTGCTTGTCTACGGTCAGCGGGCGAAATCGAGCAAGCAAAAACTCGCCAGCCCGAATTTTGTTTACTCACGTAAGCGGAAGTTGTCACTGTTAAAATTTCACACAAAGTCTAACGTTGCTTGCTCCATTAACGCGATGGTGAATCGGCACATAGAAGTTTAGTCCGAATTAAAAGTCCTATTGTAAAAACATTCGCAATAAGAAAGCACGTGTCAGTAATCTTGACAAAATGGGCAGCCATTATTTCCTAGTAGATTTTATACGTAAACTCTACTTTCCTAGCACAGTTACGAAAACAACAAAAAATAATCGGCTAGATCGGCCCAGTCATTCTTGAGTTTTAGCGGGACTAATAATTAAAAATAATAATTTTTATTATAGGTATATAAGAAGATTTGCGTTGGGTTTAGTTTAGTTCGCAGAATTTCCAACAGAGAGAAAAGCATAAGGTCCCTAAGTTAGATGTTGGTCTTATTTTAATTTCATCGTTGCTGAACTCTGAATTTCGTTTGTTGCCACGGAAATGTATAGTAATATACGTTTTGTAAATTTTGTCAAGACGTGTAAAAAAGTATGCTCAAGGATGCCCAGGACTGGACCTGTATGACTGCTTGTTGTTTATTTCGATGATTAATGCGGAGCCTAAGTCATTGCATGTGGTGACGAAGGTCTGAAGATGAAACCTGTAAGGTAATGTTTTTAATGGCTAGTTGCCAATCCAGCCTGTTTGCTCATTTTGTCTTTGACAAGTCGAACCTTAGTCCAACATATTATCCACGTAATAGCGAGTTTCTGAAGTCGACGTATGATATGGGCGTGGAACTCTTCCAGTAGCTAGTAGCATAGTTCTCAAATTTGAGTTGGTTTGATTGTTTTGATAAAAACTACACAATCTCAAAATCCCATGCGACAAGCCTTTTTATTGGTTCAATCTATCAATGAAACGTGTATAATAGAATATAATTTTATATTAAACTTGCTTAAAATCATAAATATATGTAACACTAATTAACGGAAATAGAAAAATATTATGATTTTTTGGAAAAGGGGTGTGTCTCGCATTGATTACAGTAAAACAGCTACAGATAAGCGTCGCCTGATATAACTTATTTTTTAATAATATTTAAAAAAATGAATATTGCTGATTTACTCTCTCTTTCTTTCGAAAGAGATAGATTGAAGAGACCACAGCAGGAGACCGTTGCGATTAATTGCTTCGTAACGCTTGCACCTTTGTGGGGTTTGGCTGTTAAGTATCAATCTTAAAAATGTATACGAGTACATAAAGAACGTTAAAAATAACAAGTAAAACAAAAGGAATCGGGTTGGCTGGCTTACAACTATGTATTTTTGTGTTCTTTATAATAATAATAATAATAATAATAAAAACTCTTTATTGCCATTAACAAAACAAAAACAAAGTACAATAAAAATAAATTAATTAAAGAAACTGACAATTTGGGCGGCCTTATCGCTTAAAGCGATTTCTACCAGGCAACCCTCTATAAACTATGAGAACAGAGTAACAAGTGAAACATAATTGGGCAGAGTTTTTTAAAGACTTGAGAATGTATATATAAATATAATATAATATAATATAATGAATAAAAACCATAATTTTACACATACAAATTAAGTAGCTATACATAAATACTATGTAAAAAATATATATATAAATATACAGTTAATATATAAATGAATATGAAATGTTATGTTGGATAAATATTAGATAGAAAGTACTTTTTTAAATTAAACTTAAAAGAAGTGACAGTCCTAGCAGTATGTAGATGAGGAGGCAGGGAATTCCACAAACCTACAGCACGCACTGTAAATGATCTGTGAAAAAATTCAGATGTGTGATGTGGCGTGGACAGAAGCATGTTGTTAGACGAACGTAAGGATCGGTCGTGATCCTGATGTCGAAATCTAAAACACTCCTTTAGGTACTTTGGAATAGATGGATTGAACAGTGTTTCATAGAGAAGAGAAAGAATGTGTGTATTCCTGCGAAGTCGAATTGGGAGCCACTAGAGCTTAGCGCGGAAATCAGAAACATGGTCATATTTTCGTAATGAAAATATAAACCGTATACATACATTTTGGAGGCGCTCAAGTTTATCAAGTTGCTCCTCGGTCAGATCTAGATAGCTTATATCTGCGTAATCCAGTATAGGGAGGAGAAGTGACTGTGCGAGCGTAATTTTTGTCGGTAAGGGTAGGAAATTTCGAAGTCGCCTCAAAGATCCCAACGCAGCAAATAACTTCTTGCTAACAGCGTCAACTTGGTGTTTCCACGATAAGGTGTTGTCCATGTAAACACCAAGGTTTTTGACGGCTGAGCTAAAAAGTATTCGCTCACCTTCAAACATAACAGGTGGCAATGAATTGAAGTCAATCCTAGCTAGCATATTTGAACTACCTATGAGTATCAACTGTGTTTTAGAAGGATTAACTTTTAAACCGAAACGTTTACTCCAATCTGCAATCTTGAGCAAATCATTATTAGTGGTATTTACTGCGTGGATTATGTCATTGGGGGAGGCATGGGTGTAAATTTGAAGGTCATCTGCATACAGGTGGTAGGAAGAAGATAAAGACTGAGTTATTGAATTAATGAAAATGGCAAACAATAAGGGAGATAGCACACCACCTTGAGGGACGCCGGCAGTTGTGTCACACCAGTCGGATACATTCACATCCACAGATATACGCTGCCTGCGTCCATGTAGATAACTACGAAGCCAGCAAATCACCGTTGGAGATATGTTGAGTGACTTTAAGACACCGAGAAGAACATCAAAATCCACAGTATTAAACGCATTACTAAAATCAAGTAAGCTTAGTAGTGTCAGTTTCTTATTTTCCATGTTACTGCGAATGTCGTCTGTGATTTTAATCAGGGCAGTAACCGTACTATGACCCGGACGGAATCCAGATTGAAATGGATTCATAAGGTTATTTTTATAGAGAAAGGATAGGATTTGATGGTGTACTAGGCGCTCTAGCACTTTGGAAAGAAAGGGAAGTATAGAAATTGGACGAAATTCAGAGAAAGAACTAGGATTGGCCTTTTTTGGTAAAGGAACTATGTTTGCTGATTTCCAGGCCTTAGGGAAGGTTGCTGAGGATAAGGAATTATTAAGAACTTTTGTGATTATTGGAGTTAGGAGATCGAGTAAAGGAATAAGCATAATACGGCTAATGCCATCGTAACCCATAGCGTTGGATGAGATGGATATGATACTCTTCCTAACATCACAATCGGTGAATTGTTGAATTTCCAATTGAGGAATATCTGGGTACGGCAAAGATGAAAGATATTTTAAGGTATGGTCTTTTATAGATCCGTCCATGGTTGAAGTGCATGTGAAGTGTTTATTTAACAGATTCAAGTCGATATTGGAGGACATACAATCACTTTTAGATTTGCCAATACCCAATGATCTTAAAAATTTCCAAACTTTAGCTGGATTTTCATTTTCTACAGATTTGTGAATGTGGTGGCGTTGTGCGTCCCTACACACTCTGTTGCAGTGATTACGAACAGTTTTGTAACGCTCCTTATTTATATCAGAAGGGTCTCTTTTATATTTCCAGCGCGCCGAATTCTTCTTTTTTAAAAGCAATTTGATATCATCCGTTAACCAAGGAGCAGGTAAATGTTTTAATTTCACTGGCCGATTAGGAGCATGTCGATCATAAAGGTCTATAACTAAAGAATTGAATAAGTTGATCTGATCGTCCACGCTCGTTAAAGTATTCACTCTAAACCATTCAATATCAGCTGCATCTTTATGAAGTTTATCTAAGTTAATGCCGGCAAAATTACGACGCATTAGAATTTTAGGCTTTAGTTTAGGAAATCGGATCTTATAAGATAGAAACAAGAGGTCATGATAGGAAAATGCATCCGCACTGCACTGACCATGTGTGGCAATGGAGTTGACTGATGACACCAATATAAGGTCAAGGAGGGAAGGATCACAGTTCGGAAAGAAATGTGTGGCATTCAGTTGAGCCAAGTGTAGGTTACTGGATTTTACGGCAGATAGTAGTCGAGCAGTACGGTGGTCACGAATACTATACTATTTAGTATACTATTTAGTATACTACTATCTACTATTAGTATTTTTGTAAATTTATCGGTGATTCTAATAAGTAAATAAATAACTACAACAGAACCCTACTCGGGTAAATATGATATTTTCAGGACCTAGTGTATTTGTTTATAGTGAATTTATATCACGTGTTATTTAATAATAACCCTAAGGACCCCAACATACAGAAACGCTTGATGATGATTTGAGATGGTGATTTTCACTCATTCTTATTATGAAACCGGTTTCTAGAAAAGGATAACAATACGAATATTTTAAATAATAAATACACAATCAAAAAACTTCCGAAATACAAACCATATATGTAACATAGATAATGTCAATAGGTATGCAAAATTATTCTAAGCTATATATAATTATTCTAGTTATAATAGAATTATTATGTATGCACTCGTATGCAAATACATGTTTTTGTTTAATTCAAATATAAGTACTTAAATATCACGTAAGTACCGCAGTACATAAGAGTGTCTGTTTATATTGTGTAATGTCGTATGGGTCGACATTGTAGATTGTGCATAGGATTGAATGTTCTGTGCGTTGTGCTCCGAAAGCTGTTTTTATGAGGTGATTCGAATGCCGTGATGCCCTATTTGTAACTGTAACGCCGGCGTTCTTTGTTATAATAGCGTCATCGGGATCTGTTAAGACATTACGCGGACGCCTGTAACGAACCGCCGCATCTGGGTTGGCTGTGTAGCCAGCTGACGTATTGACCAGCGAGTTGGGATGGTGAGCATTGTCGTAGTGACGTCTGGATGCCAACTTCATGAATGCGGCAATGGTGGGCAGCTCGAGATCCTTGTGCAGAACCAAGTTGCGGACATAGGGCGGGGCACCGGCGCACTTGCGTAGGAATCTATTTTGAATAACCTGCAAGTGATTGAGGTTCGACTTGCTGGCGTGAGCGAAGGTCAAAATTAAGGTCAAAATTATGTCATGATGAGGCGCTTGCAAAATGTTTCAGAATACAATCAAAATTATATTTTGTAACATAAAAAACTCTACTCAGGTATACTTAGATTTTAGAGTGTTAGCGATTATCGATATAGAAAAAAGTAAGCGCAGTTTGTAATTTGGCTTGGGCCCATGTGATTGAAGTATTTTGGACCAAGGTGTCCGTGTTATTGAAATATTGTATAACAATTATGTAAAATGCCGCAGACAATGATAGTAAGATAGCCAAAACTGCCTCTAGGTGATGATAGTCCTATACTAAAAGGAAAGTCGGAAACAGAAATCTGCCAGATTTGGTGGGTGAGAAAGCAACTTATGGAATTTGCACTCGTGTGATGTGGATGAGGTTATTCTTCTTAGCCAAATGCGGCCGTTCTTGAGGTGACATTTTGTTAATTGGTTAATAATAAATTGGCATAATATTCGCCATTAATCGTTTTGCCCTTCTGTAGGTAGACCCCACGTGTAACCCAAAAAACTGTAGCCATCACTTTATTGGCCAATAAGACTACTTCTTTGGAGCTGGTTCGCATGTAGCAATCCGCTCTTTCGATTGTTGAAACAACGCCAAATCTGCCTCCGAAATGGTCACACGCATTCATTTTTCATTAGAAGTCAGTAAAAGTGTTACCCATCGCTCGTAGAGCTGCTTCAAATATAAAGGTTGATATAAGATATTGCACACACGTTCGTTTGAGATGCCCACTATCTCGCTCACTTTGACGACTCTTCGGTCCTTCAACACTACGTCATGGATTTTAGCGATTTTCTCTGGGGTAGTAACTTGAACGAAGTGTATTTTAACTATATAATATTGTTTTAAGACATAGTTAGGTTTCGTGATACGTTGTTGACCTAAAATTATGTATATTGTTGTATAACAAAATAAATAAAAAAATTTATAACTGAGCGTCCTGGACATTCAGCTTTACTTGTGCTTTAATTAATCATTTCAATCGACGCGACGGAGCAGTGGCCTCATAATATTTATCAAGTCTTTGTTTGGTTACAGATACAGTTTTTTTTTCTATAATGCCTGTCACACAAAAAATAAAAGAAAGACCGTACTGCCTGAAATTTTTAATTTAGGTTGTGAACCAGGTTTCATGCAATTTGCGAAAATTTTATTTCAAAATAGAATTATACTAGACGTATCACTTCGCCCAGGTACTTTCATGATTACGGGTTCTCATGCTATGTATTTTTAAGTACATAAGTAAAAAAAAGTAAGACTTTTCTAAGAGTACAATAAGAAATTGTGATTGCTATGTAAATCTTTAAACAATTTTGTCCAAATAACTTAGACAAAATAGGACAGAACCACGTCTGTTGGATCAGCTAGTTATTAATAAAGGGTAGTAAAAATAAAAAACGTGCTACTTAAAATATATTTTAATATAAATATTAACACAAACCCAGCGAACACATATCCCACAGAGCTCAAAATGAGATATTACTAGTTAAATAACAGTTCTTAAAGACCCTGAAATAACATTCACATGCGTATGTTCTTTTTTACTATATATTTTTGTAATGTTTATTATGTAATTTCATTACTTTTATTATAATTTTTTCTCCTGTACGGATATGTCTTCGCCGTACAAACCCAACACAAATACATTGGCAATATTCTAAAAAAGGCGAGAAAGAAATAAGCCCTAATTTAGGGTACAAGTGAAAAGAACCTCAGTCCTTCTAATACTTGAAAAGCATGATTCCAATACCTGCTACATAGAAACAACAACATGTATATATGAAAAAAATATCAAAGACTAAAACAAAATAAAAAACAAGACTTAATATTTTTGTTCTAATTCAACCAATACAAAAACATTACATATGAGATTCTTAATTCCAATTAAATTAACAACTTAAGGGTGTAGCCGAAACTGGCCAAACTGTACTTTAGTTTTAATACTATGTTGTTTTAATAAATTCAAAGTAATTAATCATTAAGCTACTTTGCGTTGAGACATATTTTATAATAACTTCACATAAAGGCACCAAGTTGCCGTTTAAATTACAGCAGCGCCGTCGTCAAGAAAATACGATCCTAGAATATCTCATAACTCCAATAATTATATTACTAGACATTCTCAAATTGACGTTTGTACAAATCAAGTTAATAAAGAAGCATCAGAACCACTTTTCTCTTGACGGGCACCGTTCAATTTCAAAGTGGCATAACACGAAACGTTTCCATGTTTTACTAAGCCACCATTTTACTTATCACAACGTGTAATCCACAAAATAAGGCAATGGACTGAGGGTTACTAATAAATAAAACCTGGAATGTAACCATTAGAAAAAATGCTACTAAAAGTAATTTACGCTAGATAAAAATGTTTTATCAAAATTGTTCATTGTTTGTATAAAAACTATTTACATCTTTGACACCATTTAAACATTGTATCTAGCGTATAAAACTCGACTAAAAATAATACAATCATTACGTACATTCTAAAAATTATTGTTTATAAAATTTGGTTGATGATTCCCTAGTTTATGCAGTTGTTCCCAATTATAACCAGAACAGAAGACTAGTTCGTCGTGTAAATGAAGAAGGGTCAGTCATCGTTTGGCTCAGGTTTTGAAAATGCTTATTATTACTTTTTGAACAGATCTTTTTTCGTATTCGTTTATTTATGTTTACGTATGCTTTATTATTATAAATTAAACTAATACGAATTTAGAGTCGTCAAATAGTAGGTGCCGAACTCCTTAATTTTCTTTCAACTGAAAGTAATGTTCGCATAGTTATGCGAACATTACTGAAGAATGATTATTATTAAATAAGTAGTTTGTTTATATGTGAAATGTGTGTCTGGTGTTTGGTCTAAGATAAATAAGTAGTAATGTTGGTCAAAGTTTCATTATGCATTTTTATTTACCTTACAAGTCATCACATGGTCTCTCAAACCTAATAAAAGTGTAGCATGGCAAACGAGAGGCAAGAACTAATAGTGAATGATAAAAGCATGGGAAATTATTTATTGTATTAAATATATCAAACAAGAAAAAGTAGACATGCTCGGGATATGAAACTTATCTACTTTATATACTTTTTATGTAAAAAAATTATTATTTGAGATCGGTAAGGCCATTGTATTTTATTAAAATAGCGTATTTACTAGTTAGATCATGGCGTGCAAATGAGATTGTAAAAGACATTAATCCAAAATTTATTTTAGTTTGTGAAAATATATGACAAAATATTAAATATTTATATTTCTTTAGGTACTTTTATTTTATTATTTATGGTATATCTTATGATTAATTGACTGCGGTACCATTGTTACTACTCTAACATCTAGTTATTGTACTTAACGTTAACATTGAGAAACTTTATAAATATTGGAAATATAACCATTTATCTAACCTATATGAAATTAATTACAGAATACCATAATTGCTTTTGGATTTGAGCAAAATAAGTTAGTATGAACGTGAAAAAAATGCAAGACAAACAATTTTTTTGAATTGACTTAATTCATAAAACTGTTATTAATTTCTGTGAAATGTCAATCAATATTTGCGTAGTTAAAAATGATTCAACATAATTTTACAGCGGGCCTACAAAAGGGCCGACAATCGCTTTAAAACAGATTATAAAACACAATGATATGTAACATACGAAAACGGGACTTAAACGTTCCTTAAAAAATATATAAATTTAGAAATTGTTAAAAACGTACAGCGTGTACAAAAAGAAACATTTTACTTACAATTATTTACATTCATACTTGAACTAATTCATCAACTTTTCACTTATACTTTAACAATATAACTTCATCACAGTCTTCACATTTCTTACTTTAGAAAAATATCTACTAATAGATAAATGTCGACACTGGTGTATCTTGTCAATAAAAGTGTAGGAATAGCCTCGATCACTAATAAAAATGTACTTAATTTAACTACGATCATAAATATATTACATATTTCGTGGTGGATTGTATGGTTTTTGTAAAATAATATGTCATAATATGTATTTTTAACTTGGCTAATACATCGTTGCTATGAAATTTCATTCTTTGGGTTACGAATTTTACACGTGCCTTGTATGTCAGGGGATTGTTTATTATTAGTGATCGATATTAAAGAGAGAAATACTTCATAAAGAGAGAAATACTTCTTAATATTTACAATAGATCGTAGAAATCACTCGGTATGTCATGAAATGCTCTTGAGCATACAGAAACACCTACTCTATAGTGTTCATAATCCATGTCGGACAAATAATTAAAAAAGGACTGATTGTTTAACAGCGCTTTTCTTAAGTTTTTCCAAATGTAGATAAATAAAGTAACATGAGATAAAAATACAGATTCCTTGTTCTAAAGTGGATGACATATTTTTTTAATGTAAATTTTTATTTTGTTGTTTTATCTATTTTGGAATAATACTCCTATTGAAAGAGCCAATCCTAGGTAAAAAGAGGTTAAAACGCGATTTCTTCTGCGCTTTTCTCTTAAATATTCCTTAGAGACGTTTCTTTTCTTTCTTATTTTTTTTTAAACAAAAGCCATTAAAAAAGCACATTATCCACTGTGATACACTTGACTTAACCCTATAAATGCTACACGATATGCGTGACTCTGTAGGCATGCCTTTCCTCTAGTATGGTTTGTATGGTGCGCGTCACGTTTTCCGGCAAATGGTCGAGTAACATTCGGGGCATCACTTGGAGTTCCATGAAGTCTTCGGGGCAGGCCCAACGCATTTCGTATGTAGGCTCCTGGGTCCGGACTTTTCTGTGAAGGTAAAATTTTTTGTGTTAGCGAAATTATAATAAAAAGTGGTTACATTGATCGTTGTGAACATGAGATTCTATGATTTGTATTATTATTTTTTTGTTATTGTACTTTTTTACCTTTCTTCCTCCTCAGGTCCATTGCTTTGGTAAGACATGTGCAAAAATGTGATTTAAATTTTTTATCAGCATACTTTTAGATGAAAAGTAACCCTGCTTTTGAGTAGCGTAATGATTATAAATTATTTTATTTTATTTTTTACCCGTCAGAAGGGAGCTAGGTATATGAGTATGATGGTAATGTATTAACTCTTTTTTTATAGAGTTAATACATTACCTTCTTCTCTTCTTTCTTTGTGACTGTAGTCGCTCATTCACACCCTCAGAAATACGAGTCTTCGCGGTAGACCTAAACGCGTAAAAACACGTACTTTAAAAAAGAAATCATTATAAATTAATAAATAAAAACTTACTTTTCAATGCCCATTCGTTTCCGTCGTACGATATGCAGTATTCGCCCTGCAGTGAACAGTCTTGCTGATGAGAAACGGCGCGCAAATACATTTCGTGACACTAGCGCCGCCTCCTGAGTATGGAGAATTGGAATAAATTAGATAATATTCGGTTTGAATGTAAATATATGACTAGGTTTGACGATGTGTAAGAATATGACGGTTGTGTAAGAAGATCATTCAATCACGAAAGTAATTTGTTTTGCAAAAGTGTTATAGTATCGCATATTCAATATCGAGCGTCCGTGGCGCAGTGGTTAAGACGCTGACTTCTTTATCTTAAGGACCGATCCCGGTAACTGCCTAATGTACCAATTCGTTTTAAAACTTAGGTACGTTATAGTGACATATTTAATTGTGAAATAGTAATAGGGAAAACATCCTGAGAAAAACCACATAAGACCTAACACATTATTTCGAAGGGATTTGAAAAGTCCGCCGACCCGCAGCAAGCGTGGTGGACTATAAATGACTTGATGACTAACTAATTGATTGACTAATTTCCCGAAGCGGGATTATTATGTCTGTCACGGATACCACATAACAGCAGTACTTAGTTACGAATGTAACATGTAAGGATATGTAAGAGTTAGAAGAGGTAATCAAAAGTAGGTAATAAATAAAGTAATATATTAAATGAATGATTCCTTTATTGCATTTTTAATTAAAAATTACTAAAAGAAAGTTTGAGGTACATATGGCTAGAGTAATAGTTTATTTAGATAATTAGATTTCTTAAAATAACAAAAAATATATACAAATATTGGCGAAAAATAAGCAAATAATAATAGCAAAAATCCACAAAAAATTATGATACAAAAAGACAATCATCATAGTCACATGCCTAGAGAGATACATAAAATATACAGGTCATTGCGTAGTTAAAGTAAACGATTATGAAGTCACTTGTTGTCGACAAGACCTAATGGCTGGTTTACACGTATTAAGTAGTTGAGTTGGTAACTAGATTATTATTTAAAAATTACGCGTAAACAGTCAATTTAGTGAGTAAGTGAGTAAGTAGCAAGTCAAAATTTTGTACGCAAGTGATTTTCTGGTAAGTAGGTGGGCGGGACTTCCCACTTAACACGTGATTTTTTAGTTAAGTGCATAAGTTTTGCATAACAAAACAAAAAATAAACAAAGCGGGTGACGGCAAGAGCTAGTACTCAATTCCCATGTACTGTTTCTGTTTTTCAAAATGTCGGAGTTGAAGAATATATAAAAATAAGAATGCTCTTGGAATATACGAAGTAAAAACTTCAGAAATAAACATAGTCTTCTAGAGATTTTGATTTCGGAAATAAATTCTTCTCTGACCTCGTCCAAGATCCCGCTAACCACAAATCTAAGTACAGAAATTACGAATTTACTTAATTGATGACATCTACTTTTGCTATTGCGTTGGACACACTATTGAAATGTATTAACTTAAAATTTAGTTCCCAACTTTACTACTTAACGCGTGTAAACCAGCGATAAGGCTGCATATGATCATTATTGGCAAATACCAACAACGGGAAGATGGCATATCTGTATAATATCGTATACACAAGAACATCGCTTAACTTTAGCCTAAGAAGTGTTTATTGTTTGATTTCACTACGTAATAACAGAGACTAGTAAAGTAGTCTCTGTTATAGTCTCTGGTAATAATAACATGGAAACAACATGTATGCTAGTGTCTACCTCTCAATATTTAAGTGAAGGCGCGGGGAGGAGCAAAACCCCACGTCACTGACCTGTTTTTAAATTTAAATACATACATATCAACAAAATATATCATTTCTGTATAATCTTGATTTGAGATTGGAAGAGTGCAATTTTTTTTAAATAAGTGAATGCCTAATAAATCTCTGTACAAAATCTCTGAACAAGTTATAATGATTTTTATCGTATATATATTATCTTAAAATGAGCATTATTTCATTTTGGCACTCAAGTTAATGGATAGACAATTTTATAAAGATTATTTGGAAAATATTTTTTTTCAAACAAGCAAAATTTAAAGTATTTCATATTTTGTAATGTTTTAAAAAAATCTGTGTTGTTCACTACTGTAGCTCATGCGTTGCCGAAGCGCGGCGAGTTCACAAGGACTGCTCAAGGTTATCTGTTCAGGGTATAACCGTAGGCATGTTAGCTCACCAAGATAGCGGCACTTACCTTCTTGCAGAAATTAACGTGGGTGTCAGCAACGCAAATGGCATTTAAATAGCAGCTAAAAACAATAAAAACTCTTGTCACCAAAAAACTTTGCATCTTTAGCGGTAGAGTCATTTGCACATTTCACACTTTTCTTATAGAGACAGTAAAGGAGCGTGATATTTGATTACTAAGGTTACATAAATTTAAAGGGAACATGAGTTCAATCAAATATGCAATTAAATTCTAAGAGGCCACTAAAATTTACAGTTTGTGTGTTAAGTAAGGGAATAAAATATTTTTTACTGTAATGACTGATAAAAAAATATCTAAATTTATTTAGTAATTATTGTTTGGTTTACTTTCTCGTGGTCCTAACAGTAGTCACATAATAATAATAAGAAAAACATTTTTTTTTCACGTAATGACATCAACAATTTTATTTGCTCATTAATACTTCCTATCTACCGTTGATTGGTTATAACTAGCACGCGAAGATAATTGAAACGGTTCTTACTCATTATTCAAAAACTCAACAACATAAAACAATACCTACCAAAAAGTGCAAATAACTCTCACACATACTTACTCCAAAAACAAAAAATTAATCACAATAATGAAAGCTACCACTCCATTCAGGCACACGCTAACTTCAAATAAAAAGACCACTGACAGCACTCACTGTTGACACCGTCTGCACCAATAGGGCGTCTGAGGAGTCGTCAGAATGATTGGCTTCCAGGTCTTCGGGCCTTCGCCAGGTGGATTCGAGATCCCTGGCTGGTACCCCGAATAGCGCGTATCCGAAACCGTTGAGCATTATCCGGTACTGGAATCGATGGAAATGTTCTTATTAGACGGTGTGCTTTGTTAATAATACAACGGGTGTATAAACTCTTCTCTTCTCTCTTTGTTGGTAATTGGATTTGCGTTTGTCTTTTATGTCACTTGTTGCTAAGTGATGATGAACTATGAGGATGTTATAAGTCTACTCACAGTACTCTTGAAGATTCTAATACCATCTTTTTGGAATATAAAGCACCTATGCTAAAATAAAAATAGTCTGTCGGTTTGGTAGCAACAATTGTACAGGTAGATGCTAGCACTAACTAGCTGACCAGATAAACCTTTAGCACAAAGACAAAACACCCTCAGAAAAATCCATCAAATTATTTCTTATTTATCTTGACTGAGTTATGTCAAAAGTTTGTGTTGTACTTTTTTGTTCTAAGCATCGTAGTGACGTGTCTACATGCATGGCATTCACTATAGCCCATATTCATCTTAAACTTCTGAATTGTTTAAGAAGCTTTCAGCGGCTTTGCACAAATGTACAAACACCCCACTTTAATTAAACGGTCTAAATGTTTAATCAAAATGTACTATGCAGGACCTGGTGTACATATTTGTACTGACATAGTGTTGTCGCAAAAACTTAATTTCCATCAAAATTTTGCAAACACGCTTCAGAAGGTGAAATTGAGGTCAAGGCAAAGAGACATTAAACTCGCATTACTAAATAAAACTATATATTATTACGAGGATATGTTTTCATTGTTTACAAATAACAATTAGAAATATATGAAATATAACAATTAGAAAAATATATATACTTATAGATATATATATATATGTTAAATAACAGCCATAGTTATGACGTCCGGCTTGACTCATGATTTATTACATCCGGGGCTTTATGCATTTCGTACTTAAAATGTAATTATTATTTATACACAACAACATAACTTAGTTATTTTGGTTTCAATGTTTAATTGCTGAGATAAGAATTTAGATGACGTTAGTGGTAAGTATAATACTTACTATACTACTTACTAGGTTAAAAACGATGTTTAATAAAGAAAAATATACTATTGATCAAATTCGTATTTATTATACCACAGTCGGAGGTACAGAATTTCAATGGATAAAAAAAAAGAAAGATTATTTATTTCAGAAACCAGCACAAAAGAATGATTACAAAGTTTTGACAATGATACCAATACTTATTTCTAAAAATTGTCCACCGAATCAGCATTGTGTCACAGGTTATATAAACGCTGATCGTTAACCGTGCACTGCGATGACCGGTCATAATGAATGCAAATACACAAACTCACTTTGAATTAAGAAAATATTTTAGGATAGTAGACAATCTGACAAATTATAATTTTGTACCTAATAAGAAAGTCAAGAACACATTTTTCTCGACCATTTTTGACTTTTTATGTACATTTCTATTATTTCTTGTTTAAGATATAAATACACACGTTACTTTTAGTAGGTATGTCTGCGTATTACGTTGTTAAATCCTATAAGGAAGGGGTACACTATATAATTACGAAAAACTAAATTCGGATAGTCATAATCACGAATTTCAAAATTCCGATATTTATAACACCGAATGGTTCAAAATTCCGATAGTGAAAATTCCGTGTTTCATAATTCCTAATTTTTCTTCATCGAAACTTCAAAATTTTGAACTTTCATAAATACGAAAATCAATATGCCGAATGTGAAGATACCGAACCATAAACAATCCAAATTCACAATAATCCGCAATATCATAAATACGAATCCCACTTATCAAATTTACGAATAATATAAGCGCGAATAAAAAGTAACGCCTTGTAAAACTGCATAAGTAAATCAACTAACCGCCACAATGATGCTAGTATTTCTCAGACACAACAAAACCAACTACTGTATGTGTGTGCCTCCTAAATTCTCTGAAATAAGTGCAATTCGGTTCTTATCATCACAAAATTATCATAAATCGATGTATTGTTTTATTTACTATTATTTCACACCAGTTTATTTCGTTTTTTGTACCGAGTTATTTCTTGAGTATATAGGTTATGAAATACTGAAATGCAAGTCCCTTTTTGGGTCTTGCACGATGTCCCTACGCGTTTCGGTTATGTAAATTTTTCCGCAACTAAGGTTTTTTTTACTTTTGAGATTATAATTTATAATATACGTTTTTTAATACCCGTTTTAGATACAAAATCTGAATGTTAGCATTGAATATCCGGAAAATTTTATACAAATTTTAAACACAGTAGTAATTCTTCGTACTTAGCAACGTAAGTCGGTAGACGGTATAATTCTAATATAATTAAATATAATTTCGTATTTATGAATTTCGATAAAATAAGAATCGTGTTTTTGAATAGTTGGAATTTAGTCTCTTAGGGATTGTGAAATTCGGATTTTTAAAAATCGGAATATTCAAATTCGGAATTTTTGGGTGTGTGGAAAGACCAATGAACAAGAAATTATTAGCTCTTCAAATGAGGCGAGCTTAGTCCAGCAGTAAGTCTTTTTATTTGTTTTAGAGACTTGAAAAAACAATATTTTACATACAAGACTTCAAACAATATTTTAAAACGAACAATTGACACTACCATTAAGTATCAATAATTACTTGGACGCAAAAACAGTTTAATTTTCGTTTAACATAACGTAAACAAAACTAAGAAAAAGTAATGACTGCAAAAACGAGACTTATTTATAATTTGAAAACAGTTAAGTGATGACTAATTGATGCAGTGGAATAACTTTATGTATTTGTAGCAGTCCTATTGCATGTCCATACGTAAGGATTTAATAAATCTAGCTTTATTTAAAGACTAGCCAGAATGGAAAACGGCAAATTAAATGATGGGCCTGCGACATATAACTTCATATTTAGACTGATTAGTTCTAGAATGGACACCTTAAAGTAGAATGAATGCGACGATTGTCTAACGTTGTTAAGAAAGTTCCTGGATGCGTCTAGGTCAGGCTAAATATTATTGCTGTTTTTTTTAAATGTATTATTATAAAATGAATTATTTTCTGTTTGTTTGATGACGATCGAGTGGCGTAGTGGGTAGTGGCCCTGCCTCATAAGCTGAGGTTTGAGTTCTGGCCGGGCATTCATTTGTATGATGAACACAGATGAACACTGCTGTGTGGTCATCCATAAGACAAGCTCTGCTTACTTTGGGGCCATTCAGTTGGTGTTTTTGTCTGGGGATGTATGTAATTTCTTAAAGAAAGAGTTTCTTCTTAGGACTCCAGGACCTAAACTATGTCGTGTCACAAAGCACTTCTTTTACATGCAAAATTATAACAATTACCTACCTTATCATAAACCGATTCAAGTAAAGTGTGATGCCCTACTTTCTATAAAGTTCCTCGTGAATCCAACGTGAAATACCTATCTATTTATGGCTAGATTATTTCCTCGTAAACACTTTTTTTACGAGACAGTAATTTAGTTCGTTTCAGTTACTCTATATCTAACAACCAAAGTGCTATAAATATCAGGACTCTATAAATAACTTTATGATAGCATAGATCATTCTATAGCATGAAAATCATTGGAGGGTCGTAAAAATATCTAATATTATCTGAGTTTTTATAGCAATTTGAGCAGTATAGCTATAAAAATAAAACCGTGCAAATCTTACTTTTTGTAACATGTTTATCAAACTGAAATAGTTTTTCTTATTTTGTAAAAGCTTAAATGAGGATTTTTACGTTCATAAGATCAAAACGCGAGAATTGTAAGTCGAAGAAAAGAAGCGACGTGTCAATTCAATAAACTAAAGTTTAAAATATAATGTACGTATTACTGAAATGCAATTTGAATATTAGCGGCAAAAAATAATTTGTAGATTCATCGTTTTAAAGTACGTTTTTTTATTAAGAATTAAAACTTAGACCCTATACGTAACATCGATCGCGTGTGACCCTTTTATTTCGTATAATATATTCATTGTGAAATGTAAATCGACGAGGCCAAAAGTATAGACTTTTGATTTCATAACATGATTGTCTAACCCACTAATTGTACCGCAATGAGGGAGGGAAATCAGAAAACACAAATATACAAATTATTATTATTGAATAAATTATATTTTTTTAGCGATTCAATCTTCATCGCATAAACCTATGTCCATAACGGCTACTAGTACGTCTCAATTAATTCCGTAAGCTACTCTAAAATAAAAAGTTCGTCTGAAAACTATGTCTTTATCAAAATTTACTTGTTAAATGTTAGATCGAAGCTATATGAGGACCGCCGGTGTGCGAGCAACGAATCGACCAATAAGGTTTTTGGTTTTGCTTGATTAGGAAAATAGAGTTTTGTCCAGCGCTTAGCCGTTTTAAGCCGGAGTTTCCGATGAATAATCCTTTTGGTGCATTTGTTCTCAGCGCACCGCCGAACTTCCACGTACGGCTTTGGCGGCTCTACACGGATTTCATTTTAATAATAATAAATCCGCAGACAAACCCATCAATTGTATGGCCTCAAAGTAAGCACAGCTTGTGTTATGGATGACGATACAGCGAACTGCGGGGAACATAGAATGAACATACATACACATATATGAACAACCGAACAAACATCTGTGTTCATCACACAAATTAATGCCCAACTAGGCCTCGAACCTTTAACCTCCGGCGTATGAGGTAGGGCTACTACCACTTTCATTACCACTACCACGGCCATTCGGCCGTAAAAACTTATGTATATGCCTCAAAATGTAATCCATAATCTAACTGCTCTTATACTTTTTGGTTTAAATTAATATTATAAATATGGAAGTAAAACCTCTAAGTGCGGCGTGACAAAATCCACGTACCTTAGGCAGTTTAGTAGCATGTATGGTCTGAATGACCTTCGTGCGCAGATTCTCGATGCTGTGTACACTCAGCCTCATAACTAGGTCGTCGCCGACGCCGATGGTGAGCACAAAACTCTCTGTGTACCTCGCCGCTTCTCTGCTTATCAGGCCCGCTGTGAACGATAGTTTTAACTTTGTTGTAAATAGTATTAAAAAGCATTAACGTAAGATATATAATATAGATAATAATAATCAAATTCCCAAAATATTACGTGTATATTTTGGGTAAGACGGATTTTTTTATATATTTGGCTCCGCATGTCCTCTGAAGAAAAGTAATTAGTTATAAAGGCAAGGACGTTACAAGCTTGTCACTACTTTGAAAGATTTTATTAATAAGTTGTTTTAAAATAAAGATTACAGGTGAAAGTTTGAAATATAAACCGAAACTCAGAATCAAAAAAAGTTTTTTTGGTATTCCTAACATTTGCACGCTCCCCTCAATTTCATGGAAATAGACTAGCCTCTTTACAAATATGTTAACGGAAATTTTATTTGGTATCGAGGATATATTTTGATCGAGTTCTGAAGACTTTATACTGAGTACATGTTACTCAGCAGACTAGGTATTTCACAGATGTATTCATGACACAGAAATTGACTAACGTTTTTGCGGCACGATGGTGTCACATTGGAGGTCGAAGGTACCATCAGTTGACATCATAGAACCATCGTAAGACGTAGGTATAGTAATTTTCTGAATTCTACGAAATTTAATAATGATTTTGCCTACAAAAACAATTAGCAGAATTAAATAGATATTCTGAGTAATATGAAAAACAGTCTTGCAAAATTATTTTCAAATTATTATCTTTTCTTTGAATTCATGTTAAAAATGTTTTTGATAGTTTTATAAGTAAAATCTAAAAAGTTCTGCTTACTTAGGACGAAAGCACTATCGTAAGCTTTGATACTTAAAATGATTCCTAGTTTTAGAAATAAAAAACGTTGCCTGTATTTTTAAGAGTAGAAAAGGTGTTCTATTAGTTAGAAAAGAAATGTTTACTGATTATTCATAAAAAATAATTTGTTATAAAACAAAATCATAGCTATTATAATAAACAATGAAGAAATACTTGTTCTATTTACAGGCTAACCTTAAGTTAATCGTGTTTCTGATGTTTATCAAAGATATAATTAGCTTACAAAATATACAGCATGAGTTTTATGATTTTAATCAAATGAAATGCACATAACACTTATATCACGGTTTTGTGATTTTGTGTTATATTTATTTGATTACTATTTGCTAATTCGCGCCCTTACAATTTACTATCGAATTTAAGAGTATGTATGTAAACGAATAGCGTGGCGCAAATAAACTGGTTAGGGGTATTGTCTGATTTATTTTGGTCTGTGTTCGCTCCCCAAAGTGTAGTTGTGCAATGAACAGACCAAAAAAATTAAAATAATAATAATATAATTTTATTGTTACTAACTCTTTATATGGATCAAGTGTCCGAAATAAATTATTATTATTATTATTTAAAAAGTGGGGCGCGTCTTCGTGGAATGCACTCACCATACTGAGAAACGAGAAGCAAAGACCCTATTCACGAAGGTTAACGCGATCAGCCAAAATCCACCTCTTGTCACGCCTGTGGTTTCCCTTACTCTGGCATTGATCGTTTTAACAGATTTCATTAAAGACCAAAGTGTACGCCTCTCTCACATTGCACGCTGAACATTTCAATTTGCAAAAGCGGGTGCAATTATTTCAATCTACACCTTTGACGTAGACACAGTCACACTTATTATATAATATAATACTGAATGGTTTTCAAGTAGGCACAGTTTTCATATAACTGGATGCGGTTGACAGATTTACCCAACTGTGCGGTTTAGACAAATGTTCATTTTGATTTCGAAAACATCTTGTTAGCCATTTCATGGGGCAAAACTTTCAAACCTTGAACGGTGTTAACAACTACATTATGTATTAGTCTGGAAATCCATTTTTTATGTTTATGTGTACCTGCGTAAGTATCAAAGCTAAGTCATGTTAGGCGTTTAAGGCAATTTGGTTCAAGGCTTAGGTGGCGACACTGGCCATAGTAACAGCACGAGATTATTAGATATGTCTGTTAGGACAATTAGGCGTTTAAAGCTCAGTTTGTGGTTACACATTTTTGTGGTAATGGGTTGGGTACATATTTTAATTTTGATGTACGTTCATAACTTTTGATAAATACAAGTAAGTAGTAGAATAATTAGAAAATAAGTTCTTTGCTGGTTACTGGAAACTCTTACTGATCCGTTTTTAAAACGTATTATAGATTTACCTCCGATTCAAATAGAGATAGTAGGTTTTGATTCTACCATAATTAATTGTTTGCCTGTGATCTTAATTCTATCGGTATTTTCGTTTCAGTGAGAAAGAGTAAAAAAAAAAAAAACATTTATAACAAAACCGTTGCTAACCTGGTGTAGAAAACGCGAACACTTTCAAATGTGGATACCTCGGTCTTAATTTCAACGCGACCAACACAGCCACGCCAGCCCCAAGACTGTGACCTAAAAATATAATTATTATTTAATTTCTATAGCAAAAAGTATTTACTTACTTACCTGACTTTAGTTTATGATATGCCTTGACCTCGTCAAGTAATAATGTAGGTTGTAATAAAAAGTAAACAATGGGGTTACGTCTCGAGTCTAGACGTGCACGAATCTAGATGGAATCATGTTTCTTTTCAAATAATACGGTGTTTTCATTGTTTGTGAGTTTTGTTGATAGTCAAAATAATGCGCAATATTTTTTAGTAAAGTAACATATTTTTTATTTATTTTTCATCTTTAGTCAAGGTCACTTACTGTTTCAAAGAAATTCAATAACGCGGTTAATGCAACAATGCATTAAAAGTATCATTATCGATAGAATATTAATTTTACAGTTTAATTTACATCGTTACCAGAATTTCTATTCTGTCTTTTCTATTCCTTTAAAACTTGACTGACTTTTTCATACAACTTCGTGTGTGTGAATTCCTGGCGTGTAAGTATGGAACCTGTCAAAACGAAGACATATTCTATCTGTGCGATTAAATGGTTAGAATAGCAAACAACCAAACCAAACAACTTTCACTTTTATCGTATTAATATCCTATGATACAACAATAACAAAATTTACAAAATATACTGCGCACAAACCTGTAAGCACTAAGTCATAGTGCGGGAACTGTTGGAAAGCCCTCTCCAAGACCGGTGTGAGTCGACGAAGCATCTTCGCTGCGCCCATCGACATACCCTTGTGCGCCGCTGTACCTTCTGGTAAACCTGTGACATATAGGAAGAGAAGTTGTAGTGGATTACTTCAAGAAAATGGTTTGAAATTTAAATTCTAAATCGAAACTGAGCTTTAGTTATGATTATTCATGGAAAAAAATTTTAATCTTAGGTATTGACAATGAGACGGTAGTACGAGATTTATTTTCAAGTAAGTTCAATTTTGTTTAACTTTGTCATAGCCGGCAAACGAGCACGCTGTCCACTTAATGGTAAGTGGTAATCGTGCCCATAGACATCACTATTAGTAGATGTTAATGATACATTTGGTAATTGATTGATTATCTGTTCATAACGCGTTGCCGACCGTATGGCTAAGACCTAGGATACACGCAGACACTGACACCTGACAAGTGTAAAGTAACAAATTTTTTATTTATTTTTCATCGACACCTGAAGTGTCGACACTAGTGTCTGATGCTTCCACACGCAATTTTTTGTGTCGACATTAGTGTATATCGAGTGTCGCGGTTGAAGTGTATTGGTTGTCTCCACGTAGCGATGTGCAATTCAGTGTCAGACATTCCATCACAAAATGCGTCATCGGTGAAAGAGATGGATTTGGGTTAAGAAAAGCGAAGATCCAGAATGCTATAAGAACTTTCTTCGGTAGAAAGTAAAATAAAAATTAATTTTTAACTGGATTCTATCGCGTACCTATAATTAATTTTCACACTTTTATAGATAAGAAAAATACTCAATAAAATCGCCCCGACCGAGATTGGAACCAGTGGTCACCCGCTTGCCGGGCGGGCGATCTGACCAACTAATGCAAACTAAGCTACCGGGCTCTGGCTGATACCATGGACATTATTTAGTATCTATAAAGAATTTTTTCGTTATATTGGTAAAGTAGCTCCATCTTGTGTTAATTATAAATAATAATTTTGTTTTAATATACAATTAAAGACTTTGTTTCGTCTGCAGTCCGCGTGCGTGACGTCATGTTGCTCTAGCTAGAAATTTCGCGCAGGCTCGATAACCACGACACTCGTGTCTGACACTACGCACGATGCGTCTCCACGGCAGCGACACCGACACTGAGCTTGAGCGCCGGTATATCTGCAACTAATGCGCGGTTTACATGTATGAAGTAGTTAAGTTGGTAACTAAATTTTAACTAAATTTTGAGTTACTGCAAGTCACTTGTGTGTCCAAACGGATTAAGTAGTTAAGTTCATAAGTTCAATGAAGATGAGCATGAATCTCAAGGAATTCGTCAATTCTGTACTTAGATATATGGTAAATGTGATTTTGGACAAATTCAGAGAAGAATTTTATTCGGAAATTAAAATCTTTACAAGAATATCCTTCAACAAATTTTAAAGTTGAAACTAAACTCCACTCCGACATAAAAAAAAAGAGTAAATGCGAAATAAATAGGAGCTCTTGCCGCCACCAGCTTCTTCTTGTGACTGCCACTCACTTATGGAGCAAAGTCTTGGAAGGTCACGGTGAAGCTATAGCTGTATCCTTAGACATTTACAAGGCTTTTGATAGGGTCTGACATGATGGTCTCTTGAGTAAGCTTCCAGCATACGGAATACCTAAAGGGCTCTGCGACTGGATATCTGATTTTCTTAGGGAACGGTCAATTCGAGTAGACGGCTGCTCTTCTGACCTAAAGGCAATTAATGCCGGGGTACCTCAGGGATCTGTTCTCTCTGCAACGTTATTCTTGCTGCACATTAACGACCTACTAACCCCAGGCATTATTGATTACGCTGATGACAGCACCGTTGTAGAGAGATACATGTCCAATGCGCGAGCGAGTCCTCAAGAAATCCGAGCTTTGAGAAAGTCCATGATTGAGTGGGTGGATTTGGCCTTAAAGAAAGTGTCCGATTGGGGCGAGTCCAACTTGGTCGAATTTAATCCGTCGAAAACACAGGCGTGTTTATTCTCCGCGAAAAAGAGCAGTTTCGACCTAACGCCCACTTTCCAAAATGTTTCTGTACCCTTCACCGACCAACTAGGGCTTCTGGGCGTAACTATATCGTCCCAACTAAACTTCGAGCAACAAATTGTGTCCATGGCTCAAACTGCTCCAAAGAAGTTGGGTTGAGAAGTTGTCGAAGGTTCGACGGTACTTCAGCCCTGAACAGCTACCTTTGGGATGGTTCTGCAAAGTACCAACTAGAAGCGATGGACGCAGTTGACCGAAGAGCCCGAAAAATTATTAACAACTTTAACCTCACCACCAAAAAACTGCAAAGCCTCGACCATCGTCGGACACTTGCCAGTTTAGCAATCTTCTACAGATTACATTTTGGAGAGTGTGCGAATGATTTTTTTGATCAGGTTGAACCTACACCCTTCTTGCATCGGACAACTAGACGCAGACAGACCTTCCATCCCTTCATGGTAGACATCCCAAGAAGTCGAACCAAACGCTTCGATAGTTCCTTTTTGGTGCGGGTCGCCAAGGTGTGGAATGAACTGCCTGCGTCTGTTTTTTCCAGATAACTATAGTCCTAGTTCTTTCAAGCGTCGAGTAAATAGGTATCTCATGGATAGACGTGTAACACCTTCGTCTTCATCGTCACTTTCCATCAGGTTAGATAGAAGACAAACGTCTAATCCTTTTTCAATAAAAAAAAAACTAAAAAATCACGTCCAAACGTGTTAATTGAGAAGCCCGCCCACCCACTTATACGAAAAATAGAACGAATCCTAATCTACTTAATCACTTGCGTACTAAATTTTAAGTTACCACTTGTCACTTAACTGACTGTTTACACGCAACTTTAAGCGTCGCGGCAGATGACACACGCGACATTTGATGTTTACACTGAGTGTCAAGTGTCAGGTGTCGTCGTGTATCAGTAGCTGAATTGCCTTCGTTTCAGTAATTACACTGGCTGTTCCTCCCCTTGGGCCCAACACAACCACGTACTCTTGGTTATTATGGCAGTCAAAAAAGGAAGGACTGTAGTCCCGCCCCAGACCAGATCTTGACATAAAAATCTCTACTACCACATCAAACAAAACATTTAAATATTTGATCGTGAAGTATAAATTTAATCAATTTTTAATATAAAAATAATATACACTTAACAAAAAAATCCTTAAAATATATACAAGAAAAAATATAACTTAATTAAGAAAAAAAAACATAAAACCAACCAAATGAAGTATTTTCGATTTTTTTAAATTATTTATTGAAATAGTTTATCAGCAATTAAGAAATATTGCAGAAGTAACAGTAACTTTACAATCAATATATGTCTAGATACAGCGGTATGTTTGAGGAGCTGCTGCTGAAACGCTCCACACAAAACTGTAGCAAGTTAATTGTGACGTCACAATTTGTCAATCATACCATAGTATAATAATGAGTAGGTACTGCATATTATAGATCATACTAAGAATTGTATGGGCGATTGAATAAAATATATAATAGCTACGTAGATGATGCGTTTACATGCATACTGTCATAATTAAACTGTTATAAGTATTTAATGTCAGTAAGCAATAACATTTAACATTTGCCTTTTTTTTTAATGTTTTCTAATCTACGTAATTTAGATATTAAATTCAAAACCCTTTTTTCAAAACATTTTTTGGATCGAATTAACTTATATTTTCTAAATAGACGATAAAAACTTTCATTTTTAAATGGCGTCAAATACTCATTAAATTAAAAAAAAAAGGAAAACGTGGGCAATTCATGCACTTCATTTGGTTGGTTTTATGTTTTTTTTTCTTAATTAAGTTATATTTTTTCTTGTATATATTTTAAGGATTTTATTGTTAAGTGTATATTATTTTTATATTAAAAATTGATTAAATTTATACTTCACGATCAAATATTTAAATGTTTTGTTTGATGTGGTAGTAGAGATTTTTATGTCAAGATCTGGTCTGGGGCGGGACTACAGTCCTTCCTTTTTTGACTGCCATAATAACCAAGAGTACGTGGTTGTGTTGGGCCCAAGGGAAGGAACAGCCAGTGTAATTACTGAAACGAAGGCAATTCAATAAAAGTAGAAATGATATTAAATTTTCAGTAGCAGTTCTATGAAAAGTCTTTATGCGATATAGAAATATATTATTTACATATTTCTATATCACTTAACTTAACTTTAGAAAATACAGTGCTTTATTTCTAAGCAAAGCTTGCAAAGATTTTCATCATTAATCAAGTCTCAAACTTTGTATTAATAGCATATATTTTAATATGAAATTCGTTTGATTAATGGCTCAATAGGTAATTAATGTTCATTATGTTGCTTAATCAAAACTTAGAAAACTAGGTCACAAAACATGACAGTTGAATAAAGAAGGTTGACTTTTTCTAGACCATAAAGACTTTTCATGTTAGCTTCGTTTTAGACGTAGGTGCTTCATTATTTCTAATGTGTCTCTCATTTATAATAACTACTAATTAATGAAACAGTAAATATACTTCAAAGCAATATTACTGGATTACCACTTAGTAGAATTAATATTTAATTGTGTCCCTGAAAATTCAATAATGTTTTAGTATTGCGGATTACGTGCTCGCATTAAATTAATTATTTTATTACTTCTAGCGTTTGCAAATTATACAACACTGAAAGATTAAATTAATTACTTGCAAACAAAAAGGTCGCATGTGCTTTATATACGAAATATTATAATAAGCAGAAACACTTGAAAATGTTTAATTAAAACGTCAACATGATAACTAAAAGTTAAATTGATTAAAAATACTTAATATTCACATTTACTTTTTTGCGATTCGGTTAAAGGCAACTCCAAGTTAAGCCTACAGTCGGCAGCGCCATTATTCGGTAAAATAATCACATTAAAGTGATAATGAAGTGACTAATAATGACCGTGGGCGCGGATGCCACTTACCACCAGGTGGGTATCTCGTGCGCGTCTGCTGGCTATGAAAGTAGTATAAAAACTCAAAAATTTGCGCATAAAATTTCAGAAACAAACGTACACCGTACACTTTACAAGGTCTGCGTTAGACCCGTCATGACATATGCCTCGCCAACCTTTGCCCACGCCAAACCCTCCGTCCTGCACAAACTGCAGGTAGTTCAAAATCTCTTCTGCCGCGGGGCCACAAACGCACCTTGGTACGTGCGTAACGCGGACCTGCACAGAGATCTTGAACTACCTACAGTGCAACAGCACCTCAAAAAACTCTCTGAAGCGTTCTTCAAACGCTCCGAAACCCACCCCAATCCTCTAGTTCGTGATTCAGTCTCATATACTACTCCTGTCTTAGATTCGAAGTTCAAAGTCGCTAGGCCTAGGAATGCGCAAGCGTACTCTTCCACCAGACTGTCAGCGGATCTCGAAGCCCTTCTGGCCGCAAATTCTAATTCTAACGTAAATTCTAATTTTATTTTGCAATTTTTAATTTTTTTAATTTTTTATTATTTACTTTTCATTTTGAGCACCTTCAGTGCTTTGAGCACCTTCAGTGCTATGTAATCCCAGCGGGTGACCCCTTCTGGGCCCCGCTAGCGCGGCCTCTTTCTCCAATTGACCGTCGCTCAGATGAAGGCTGAGTGGCAAAAAATTGCACGAGCCGACAGGGGATTTTTTAGTGGTCATTAGGAGCTAGTCCCGGATGCCGTGTAACGCGCGCGAGAGGCATGCAAAATGCATTTTTTGCCTCCTGCCCAAACGGGGAACAAAAAAAAAACGCATAAAATCATAACAATAATTGGTTACATAATCCGACAACTCAAAAGATCTATATCTTAACCTTTCCGTGATCACTATCTAATTACTGATCTAGTTCAGTCTTATACTCAACATGGCAGGCCAGGACAGCAATATTATTTATCCAATGTATATTTTCCAATTTTTATAAAGTTAATGTAAATGATTGTATGGATATAACCAAAAATCATGATCGTTTCGCAAAGCAATTTGTTACCCAAGTTTACTTACGGCCTTATCAAAGAAGCTTTCGCAATACCAATATACGATGAGAAATGTATTTAAAGAAAACATAATTTGACTACATATTAAACTTAAATAATCAAGAATTTATAAGTTAATTAATTGTTTGTAAAACGCGGGGTTAAGACAGTCAAGCGTGAATTGGAAGTTTAACATAATTTTTAGTGTTATAATTATAGATGTAAATACAGGCCGGTATTAGGATGTAGTTACTCGACTATTTTACTAGCAAATTATGACTATGCTGCGACACCGTACCATGCTTACTTACTTTTAATTCGTTTCTATCTGCGAGGACTAAAGGTTAAATATGAGAAGTTAGACTGGCTCTTTTCAAAATTAAGTTCTAATGAATTTTTTAAAGCTGTCAATCTTCCAATTGTATGTAAAAAAATAACTTTCCAATCTATCTATTTCTAGAAGTCTGAACCCACCTTTGAACAAGGTTGAAATTACAAAAACGGTATGGAAATAAAAATACATGGCGACCTAGCCCCGATTTGGAAACAGTATACATTTTCAGAACAGTATTATTTTCACTAACATATTATAATAAAACTCACAACAGTGAAAAAAAACATAGAAACTAAGTTAAATAAAGCAAAAATTATGAAACGTTTTCCTTGTGCCAAAACCAAATATCATGATACCTAACATAATCACATTTTTCCATCACAAAGTTTATGTTTACATTAACTTTGATGGTATTCCCCAAAGTTTAATAAAGAATATTAAGAAGTTGCTTGAAAAGAAAATGTGTGCAAACTTTGCCCGCGCCACTTCTGAGCTCGTTCGTACAAAACTGTTGAATATTAAAATTTCATTAGAATTGTGCTTTCAAATAAGGTTTCGAAACTGTTTGTATGAATATTGAAATAAAATGCGAGTCACTATTAAGACACCTGTTATGATTACTGCAATTGTTTATTTAAATGTTCAATTTAATTTAAGTGTAGTAGATTTCATCAAACATGTTACACTAAATAAATTTTGTTTTGAAATACATACTTTCAATTTCTACACGTATGTTGCATTTTTTCAATGCTAATTTTAATGAGTGTGTGAACATTGGTAAAAACTTCTGCTGTTTCCACATTCACAAATATCGACGTTTCTTTGTTGCAGCTTCGAGATGCATTTAAGTACGAGGCAGGATGAATTAAGCTAATAAAAACATTCGGTTTTAACCAAACTCCAACTTTTTCTGTTCCAAGCATTTTTATGATGTCCTTCCTACACGTCCATGAAACTATTTCAAAGTTACCTCATACATTTTTTATAGTATATACATAAAGCCCTTACCTTCAGCTTCAAATGACTCGGAGCCAGCCGTGAAGTCAGTAAAGATGTCCCTCAAGGATATCGAACCCCGCACCGCGACCACTATAGTCTCGCGCTCGTGATCCGCTATCACGCAGAACGGCAACTGTAACAAAATACATGTTTGAAGTTGATTGTACGTTATTAGGGTTAGTTTTTAGGTTGAATCCTGAAAACTAATAAATGGAATACATACTATGAATGTATTAGTAGAAATCTATAAAAGCAAATTTACTTTTAGTTTTAAAAGCATAAGTAGCAGGCGTGGAGTTTAAATCAATTTGTGATATTTATTTAAAAAAAAGTACTTTTATTCGGTACATACTCTACCCAAAATGATACTTAGGTGTATACTCAGAAAGTTTTTAGAAATCTAGAATTTGGATCATATACATTTTTACTTATAAATAATCGAATTTTCAAAATAAATAATATCTCGCCAGCGTTCACACAACAACTTTAACACATAAAAACTTTTTTCGCAAAACTTTCTGAGTGGCCTGGTATATACTTGCGTAAAAAGAGCTGTTCAAACTGATACTGTTAAGTATAAAAAGCTTTTTACCCCACTAGCAGGTATTATCAATATAATATTTCAAAAATGATTGATGCTAAAGTATGCCAATTTTATGCAGTGCGACACATATCTTCAAATTTATCACTCAGCTAATTTGTCTGTGACATTGAGATATTACAATTGTTTGTTGTATTTTCTTTATTTTTACTCAAATTGCGCAAAAAGTTTTCAATCTTACGGTGGTGACAATAACAATAAACTAGGATCAGACGATGCCTTAAAAGACACAGAACTACAATACAAATTGCTGAATTTAGGAAGTCAATGGTTGGGTCACGGACGGCAGACGTCGTAAACTGTAAGGTTCTATTTATATCTCGGTCCTTTAGTTTTCTCACTGGATTATCCTTGATTCAACAGTTTATGAACCCTTATAGGTGCATTTAAGTTATCGTAAGTTGGGTTAGATTGCGTTCAGCAAAGCTAATTTGAGGAAATGAATAAAACCACGCAATATTAATATTGTCTAGCTTATACTTTAAATGACACAGGGTTTGTTCTTTTGTTTGTTATGTGTTTGCCTTCACGGCTCAACTACGCAACTGATCACAAAACAATGTTAGGGATTCAAATGACCTAGGGTACATTTTATCCAGAAAATAGCACTGTACCCGTACTTTAGCGAAACCGCGAACAAAATCTAGTTGATATTCAGTTCCTTTATGAATTAAATTGTAAGTACTTGTCATTACAATAATAATGAATAAAATTGCATACACAAGACCCGTGACAAACTTTTATTGGTACTATACCCACTACATATTAATCATAGAATGTCCTTAACAAGATTGGAATCCAGGTCTTCTACAATTTACGCCATCAGGCCACTTAGAATATATTCTTAAATATTACATGATAAAACCCAACCCAATTAATAAAGACATGGAATCTTCCCAAATAATACGAAACAATAAAGCACTATCTAACGTGCTAACGTGTTCTAACAGCACTCTCCCCGCAACCGACATGTAATATCCTGGCTCTGACACCTACGACATAATGCCTAATGCAAAAGCTTTTTTGGTTGCCGCTTTCGAAATATTATACATGTCTATAACTATATGTGTTTATAAAAATACATAATACATGTGTGTATGTCTAAATGATAAATATAACATGTATTTAATATAATAATAAAAATATTTACATAAATCTCAAGAATGCAGTCTTACAAAAATCCTAATGAAATCATTACCATGTACCTAATTGTAAACCTCTTTCTGTACCTATAGTGACAAAGGCAGGCCAGGGAGGGGGTACCAAGGCCCTCTTAGAACACAGTTATGAAATTATCTAGTCAGGCATTAGTTATGTATCGTTCCACTTTCAAGGTGCCTTTATCATATGATCAAAGTTATTAATTGTGTTATTGTTTATGGCGTGAATGAAGAAATATATACTTCTTTTAATTAGATTATTTTGTTGACGATTTTTTTGCCTGCCTATAGACATAAAATATTTAAAATCTGAATAGTTTTATTAGCAGATAATATTTTATTACCTGGAAAATAAATCAAAATACGGATATCTAATAAATTTACAACATTGCAGTAAATTTGCATAATATGTTTACACATTAAGTATTCAATATAAAACCTGTCCAATCAGGTTTTGATCTTAATGACCCGTCAAGGAACTGATTATTATTTAAGAAAGTGGTCCTTCAAATGATTCTTCTATATCGAGGTAGTTACATATAAGAAGTAAAAGTTAATTGAAAATGCTTCAAGCAGCATATGTTTTAAAATAATCCAGTAATAGTTAATATTCAAAGAAATTATTAATACATGTTACACAGTTATTGGCAGTGTATTCAATTAAAAATTAATTAAAATAATAATTACCTACAACGACATAGGAACCTTATAATTCTCATGCTCAGTTAAGGCAGTAATACCTGTAGTCAGTACATGTTTATAAAACAAAATACGTGACCAACAATCAATCAGTAATCCTCTACGTAGGAGGTAGATCCTTAAAGAAAACAAAAACAGAAAAAATGCATTTCAAAACATCTATTGGCATTAATTGCCGTTCATATGAAAGATATTTTAAAGGCTTACACAATAATAAATTAAGGTCACTGAACTTACCTCAAAAACCCGATTATTGAAAGAAGCGAATATGATGTCGTCAGCTGGCATTCTTGACATGTATTTGACACCGGCGAAGTGACATAAGCAGCAGTTGTCATCTGTCACTATTGAGTTCTTCGGCCTGTTGGTAAGAAGAAATGAGATTACATAAAGGCAATAAAATCACAATTAATTCATGAAATATTTTTGTAAATGTAAACCCTGCTCCGAAGTTCGTACACATCTTTGCGAACTATAGTAAGGTGATCAAAATGATACGAGACAATCCCTAGTTCTACACTATCGGTCATGGCTAGCCATGGCAAAGAGTCTGCCACCTCATCCACACCGATTCCCACATGGAAGGCACTTCAACCCTCTATGCTTTTCCGGTTTTAAATGTAATAATAAAAATAGTTTTAAGTTTTTAGATTTTTTCTTCTTAATACAAAATAATGTTAATTACTAGCTCGGTTATATTATTATTATTATTTTTAGTTTATATTTTTCTGCTTTCTTTACAGTCGACGTAACCAAATAGATTTATGGTTTAATAAAGATTTAAAAAAAGAACACTGCTCCAAGAATAACCTTAGTAGCTTAGTTTGAAGTCGTCAATGTATACCAATGATGTGAAACTGTCTAGTGACCAAAGTATATAACTACTGAAATGTAAATATATGAATATTTACATTCAAATATAAATAAAGGATTAATATAGTTTGATTGGGTAATCAACAGCCGCTCAATACAATATTTTTTGCTTCGATGGAACGTCTTAAAACATTGAGGAGGGTGCATTTTCGGTGTCTTCATAAAAAAATTACATTTTTAATAGCGGATACCTCATAACTTTCGGGAGGTTACGACAAATGCGGGATTGCCATACTCATCTGAATACAAGTACCTACCTACTAGTCAATATTACCTATCATTTAATATAAAATTTTATTTTATATTAAACGAGCGTCTACATATCAATATCATTATTGTATCATTAATGAATATCATTACTATGTATATTGCAAATTGATTCTCGTCAAAACTACTGCATACATTTCAAATTTCAATTTTTATTTTTAATTTAACTATGCAAATACAAGGTACTATTTTACATATTTATAGATTTAAAAAAATTTCATACATAGAGAAATAATGAGAGATTTAAAAAATAACTGTTAAGTGGCTTTGCATGCTATAAAATATTTCATACTTTTAATGGTTATGTAAAGGTTAACACCTATTATTATATTCTGAATACTCGCTTAGATTAAGTAGAAATTAATTTTTGAATTCATTCATAAAAATATTGGGTCCTTAAACTTGATTTTGACTAACTAGAAAGTATTTTTCGAGTAAATTATATTTCTTAGTTATATATAAGTTTGGACCACTGATATCTAATGTGGTTCCATTAGAAAAAAAAATATCTTTAGATAGTAATTAGTAGCGTAATCTTCCAAAGCACAAACGCTACTTCCTTAGACAAGTTCGTTAAATCAGGTTAGATATATGTGTTTCTTTCGCAATTTGTGGCGTATAAATCAACGGACGCGTGCCTTCTTAGATTGCCTGGTTTAAATTTACATTGTTACACAGATACATATTGAAGTACACACATCAAAAAAAGTTTGAGATCACTAGATGTAAAGATTGATTATTTTTTTTAATTTTACTTTGTAAAAGAATGTTGCTTACGTAACATCTTTTCATAAAAAATATACACTTTTTGAAATTAAAAAATTAAATTGTTTTTAATTTTTTATTAACAAAAATTTAATTTAAAAGGCCTTATGCAATTTCGACGAATAAATAATTGAAAGAAAAAGAGTATTTAATTAAATATTATCAACATTTATTATGAAATTGTTTTTATTTAGTACAAGGTAACTCCTCCCCTGGCTCGAACACATGCGGCAATTCTTCTGGGCATGCTGAGGATTAAGTTATCCAGCATTTCTTGGTAACCTGTCCCATTTTTTAATAACGGCTTCCCTGATCTCTGGCACTGTCTGGGGAGGTGGCTGACGGTTTCAAACAGCTCGCTCGACAGCATCACACGCGTGCTCTATCGGGTATAAGTCAGGCCAGCCGGCAGGCAGGTCTTTGTAGTATTTTTAATTCAGCTAGTGTATTTTATGTGATCTCCTCAGATCCACATCCCGAGATAATCACTCCCACAAATTTTCTTATGTCAACACCGCTTAAATACTTACCCGCGTCTGTTCTTTCCGATCAGCCAAATATTAGTTTAGCTCAACGCAAAAATTTGCTTGATAGTATGGTGTAATCTTTCTGGAAGAAATGGCACCTAGAGTATCTGCATACTTTGCAGGTCAGACAGAAATGGACGACTCCTGATATACCAGTTACCAGTACTGTCGTACTTGTTGGACAAGACGATTCTCCGCCTTTGTACTGGCCATTAGGTTACCGAAGCCATTACCGAAGTTTTTCCCGGCACTGACAATGTAGTTCGTGTTGCAAAGGTTAAAACTAGATTTGGTTCTTTTGAACGTTCTGTAGTAAAACTGTATCCTATTCCAACGCAATAACTCTATTATGATAATATAATTGAACGCTTAATATTTAGTTTATTGTTTCCGTTTAGTAATAAAACGTACCGCTTAATTTTACAAAAAAATTCGCATCTTCGACCTTTCAAGCCGGGAAGCATGGTTAAGCCGCATATAAATATAAAATTAATAAATGTATTAATTAACACATTTCATAGGTTTGTAGCGCCGTCTAATTATGTTCTTGCCGAATTCACTGATCTGTTTGCGTTTCAAATGTCAATATGTGGCTCGTCTTACGCACGCTGCTCTTGTGTGCGTGATATTTATGTATGTGTGAAGTTTTTACGAGTCACATCTTTGAAGGACATTTATAAGTTGTCCGTGAGGTTGAGCGCTGGTCAAGGACGCCAAGCTTCGCCCCCTCACTCCGCTATAATATGTTTCTTTGTTGTGTGAACGATATTTGTGGTTCAAGATTTAGTATACAGATTGTACAATGTGCAAGTCTTTGGAGAAGCTGTACCCGCAATACCAGCAGTGACGCCTAGAAAGTTCGGGAAGCCGACCAAACGCGTGTCCTCCTTTGAGAGACACTCTGGATCCACCAGATTACTGATTAGGCTAAGTGAATAATTCTGACGCCCACAAACATCTGAGCATAACCTTCTGAACATAAATTATTTGTTTAGACGCCCACGCCCGATGTTACGCGCAACGCGGCGAAGTGGCTATGTACACACTTCTTGCTTATGCTTTTCAGCTGTGAGGAATTAAACTATGGGTGAGCTTTGGTTTCAAGGGATAGGTCAGCGTAAGGGATGAAATACTCCATTGCTTGGCCTACCAAACTTGATACAGCACCTGCGCAGCACGATGGATCGGTTGATGTAAAACAAGTCTGCCGCCAAGGATATGACGCGAAAAAATGCCGAATCTCATCCCAATCTGCTGACTTGTATCGCCACACTCGCCTAGCGCCTTTTGGGCGGGTGTCAGGCGGCGAGTACTGCGACACAGATTTCACCACGCAGTGGTCGAATATCCCTAAAGGTGCAGTTACGGACACCGAGTACCTGTCAGGATCAGTTGTCAGCAGAAGGTCCAAGCAATATGCAGAGTGGCCAGCAACGTCTCCCGACGTTGGGCGTGGCTCGTGCACAAGCTGTGAAAGGTATTGAGTCACGGAAAACTTAAAAGCCTCTCTTCCAGCGTGGTCAGTGTCCTGATACGGGTATAGATATCCATCATCTGTGGTGAGCGTTAGAAAAATTTAAGTTGAGAGTGATTCAGAAATTTATGCTACAAAATACAGGTACATTGGATGTAAGAAATATAAAGTGTTCGTAACATAACCTCTATAATGTAATATATTAAATATTGGAACAAGCAATCCAGTAGAACGCCAATGAAGAAAGACGCTCTTTTGCGTGAAACACACATTTAGCGGAAATTTGTTTTTGTCAATAACAGCTCCGAAACAATTCTGGTCTTGTTTACTTCTTTTCCTTTTACTTTTTGCAAAAAAAAAACAAAATCTTTTTATTATTTAAAGCAAGTACAGAGTTTGCAGAGTTAGGTTTTTTGGTAAGCAACTTTTACCGCGGATTATCGTCAACCAATACGAATCGAGGGCCATGGTATATTCTAAATGACCTGACAAAACCATCAATAGAAAATAGGTTTGATACAAAGCTGCAGTCATCCAGCCAAGATACAGGATCAACGGCGTTCTAGCACAAATCATTATACCGCCCCAACATAATACCGATTTCCCGCTTTGTTGAACGGTTCCAGTGGCATTTCTTTGTTTTTCAGCGTTCTCACGTCTTCTCCAGACACGGAGACTTTGGTTGTCCAGATGAGTGCTAATTTTGGACTCGTCAACGAAGAGACAATTCCGCCAAATATTTTCCTCGTCATCTTCTTGATTTCGGCGTAGTCTAGCCCACTGGAATCTACGTCGCTGTCTTTGCTGTGAGTTCAGGGGTGCTCACCAGGATCTCCTCGCTCGTAATCCAACCTGGTGTAAGCAAGTCCTGATGGCCTGAGTGCTGATTTATCTTAGCTGATTAGTCCAGTAGCAGCTCGCAACTCAGCTTTTATGTTAGTGGCATTGATTGATGGGTCTCGGTCAGTCAGCAATCTGATGTAACGCTTCCGAGCAGCGGTAAGAACAGTTGGCCGACTACTACCAGGTAGATCAGCAAAGTTATCCACGCCGTGATACCTCCGTAACGTGTTCACGACACAGGATTGGGATACAGCTACTCTGCGTGCTATTTCTCTGGTAGAATGTCTTTCTTCCCCCAAAGTAACAATTCTTGCTTGTAAAACTTAGAAGAAAGAATCTTAGAAGTAAAAGAAAAGCTTTCGTATTTTCATAACTTTGATCATTTTTTTTTGTGTATCACACAAACACATATTATAACACATTTTGAAAAGCTAAAATGAATACGTAATTTAACACATTTCGTAACAACATTATTTTGATTAATAACATATTAATAATATTCTATAAAGAATTTATCCACTTATTTCTGTCTGCCCGTACCAGATAGATTTTACCAATTTTATTATCTATTTGCAACATTATCGCGAAAGACGAATATTATATCTCAAAAAGGAATAAATAAATTTGCCGGAGGGAGAACACCTAGAAATAGATTCCATATTTTATTGCTACACGCACAATTGTAAAGCATAATAGATCTTCATAAGACGTGTCATAAATCTTTCTAGAATTTGGAATAGTTAATGTTCGTAGGTACGTTACCTTATATTGCTCTAAATTACCTAATATTGTTGTATATTTAGATTTATTATAGGAACGGAGGATTCGTATTACCTAGTGAAAAGTAATTTTAGCTTAAACTTAGGCGCATATGCTCGATCCACATTGTGCTATTAACAGATAATAAGTTCAACAAAGTAATATGTACATCTGATTATGAGACAACCAGATTTTCCACTCCGGGAGCTGTTATAAAAACATAAAACGAATTACTGTACTTACCCAGTTACTCCTAAATCTAATTTTGATTTCGCATTACACTGTATACTGAATATTACTATTAATATAATAATATTATGTTGTCATTACGGACCTATATCGAAATACAACCTATTTACATGCATTATGGATTACAGAAAGAACGTATATCACAATTAGCTATTACGTAGCTTCATTAGTTGCCCTCATTACTAGCGGCCGCACTCAAGAGACTGTACGGTCTACAACCGTGCATTGTTCTTTGCTTGCGTGATCTACTAGCGTTGCGCAGCATGAAATGAAAATATTTGCTGACAGTAATGATTGCATCACGCTTACTAGGTCACGTAAGCAAATGCCAAAAATTATGAATTTTTAAACTGTAAAATAATTAGGGTCTGGTCGGTCGGCAAGCAGTCATGTATACATGTAAATATGAATAGGGGGACCGGGACTTGAACCACGTTAAATGGTCTCTTAAGACTCTCCGAAGCATAGTTGTTATAAAGCGAATTTATACTAAGTATAGGTTTGCTAAACAAAATCCATTACTTAGAGCGCCGTAAGTAACTATACCTATGTATTCTCTGAGTACGGCCGTAAGTATCATTAACAAAATGGAAAATGGCGACTAAAAACAAAAAGCCAATCAACGCGCCGGCCAGGAAATCCTTACGCATTAGCATCAGCGTATTCTAATTATCGACAAGCCTTTAATTTCTAATAATTAGATGGTAATGATTCCTCGCCTACGTATTAGCAGTTTGCGAACAGGCGCAAGATTCACGCTTGACTCGCGATTGCTATTTGCAACTCAAGAATTGCGGTCAGTAGGTTTAAGGCGCTGGAAACTTGCAAGTTAAAATATTATATATTCACAAGGGCCACACTAAACTATTTCTATTTGTAAAAGCGCGGACGCAACGAAAAGTCATACTTGTTAGTTATTTTTACTGAAGCTGGAGTGGAGGGTTCTCTTTCATTCAATGACCTGGCATACCTACGCTAAGTCCTGTATAGTTACGCCATCCATGCAGATGCGACCCGGTACTTTTGATCGAGACCGATTATGAAGAAGAGTGGGGCACATCGTCGTGATGGTACTAACCATATACTGGGTGTCCTACAAATCAACGTCAAGCCGGAACCGGGAGATAGGCCAAGTCGCGACCGCTATCAGAAAAATTCATGATCTTTCAAGTCCCTTTTTTTAACTCTTCACTCAAGCAAATATTAACTTTTCTTCGTTTCTTTCCTGTAATGAAACCATGAATAACTCCTAGCTTAGCAGGCCACATTTGCTTTTTATATTTTTGCGTGGGGTTGGGCAATACAACTATTTAGTTAAAGAACTAAATAAGTCAAGATGACTTGCCATCTTGCACGCGTGAGTATACATTTAAATGTCGAATGCCTATACGATCAGTCCCCAACTACATAAAGGTTTTCTTAAGGAGTTTTCCTTTAAACTTCTAGAAGCCGGCAGCTACTTAACCACAGGCCTCGGTTATGTCGTTTTGATTGCTGCTGATTGCTGCGACGTCCTTGTTCGCCAGCCTTTGATTCTTGACGCGATATCGACAGATGAATGTTTTGTGAATCTCGTGGTGTGCAGGCGTGCCAAAACCTACTTGTTGCTCAGACTTGAGTTTGATATGTAAAATGTTGATGGAAAACCTGGTAAATACAAGTGAAGCCAGTAATTTGAACAAAAGTAAAGAGTTTTAGTATAACGTTTCATAACTTTTAGATACCTTTCATTTATAATATTGCAAATTCGTTTTGTAAAGATGTAGCTAATATTACCGGCTCGAAGTGTATTTCTAACTTATTTTTTTACGATATTTTAAAATATCAACAACAACCAACTTGACAAATAATCTTGAAAAACGATCAGTAAATCAAATACATATTTAATTAAATGATTTCAATTATTCCGTATTACTAGTTGGATTCAGTTCAATGGAATATATTTACCTGTACATCTAATTATCATAGTCTGGCTTGGTTTCCTTCAGAGCAAGGTTGTCAATTATCTTTATGCACATAGAATTGTGTCAGACTTTGAATGCTCGATCTAGACTAGACTATGCCTTAAGAAGTATACTCAGTTTGTATAGTTATCTATACATATAATAAATGATGTTTTTTCCCTCGTATGTGTATTAACTTTGCGCTGAGTGGAACCAGAACTCTAATCATGCCTACATACTCGTATTTAGCCTATGGTATCCTCATAGGACTGACTTAGCAAGCAGTCACTTGTGCTACAAATGCCCCAGAAGATAGTGGTATAAAAATGTGTAGGTTTCGAATGCCACGTATTCCTCACTGTGATGGGGTCATCGGAATTTCGGAACTTGCAGTAATTTGTAACGTGTAGCCGCAATAATATTTGCTACTTACGAAGCTGATTGCTAAATGTAACTTATTGTATTTGTACTATTTTCATAGCCGGCAAACAAGCATCCGATCCACCTCCAGGTGAGTAGGATCCGCACCATTAGTCGTAGGTGTTTCATTTATCGATACTGAATGTGGTTATTATTTCGACTATTAATACGTTGCTGTAGGCTTCAGTTTGATGGGATTACCTTTGTTCCTTCCCTCGCATAGGAACACAATCAAGGTAACGTGATTATTATGGCGGCCAAATAGGATGTACTGCTGTAACGCTCCAGGCGGGATTTTATCAATAGAAATTTTACTACCACTATAAACTACCAAAGTAACCCCTTGAAGCTTGCTTGATGTATGCGAATCTCGGACATTATGCGGATCAGCATCGGACTGATGTCTATGATGAAGAAAAATTTCATATGCATTAGCAGTAGAAGTCAAAAACCGTTGTTTCTACAAATTGAATGCCTTTATCAGTTATATTATTAAAATGTTCATGTTTTACCTCGAAGCCATACTTTATACTTAATAACCATAATAAAGTTTACCCGGACAAAAACTAAATAACAAGCTAAAACTTTATGGATGGATAATATGATACTTTAATATACAAGTGGTACAGCGAACGGTAATTTAATACAACTTGACAATGTCTATAAATTCTTGTTAACGTCATGGTTTATTATTTACTCAGACAAATTCTGTCTGACGCCTTTTTTTACGGAACGTTACTGAATGTTGAGAGGGTATAATAAAACTGTGCTGCCAAAAAGAGAGAACTACAACTCATCGCAAAAGAAAAAAGTATATAAATAATAGTATACGTCAGTATATCGATACATTCTAAAACCTAAGTTAATATTTAAATATTTCTTTGAAAAGTAACATAGACGTATTCTATTAAAAAATGACCGTGGGATAATGCTTGTTAAGTTTTTAATCTAAGACTATTTTGCGTAAATTATGAAGTTATATATATCGGGGCTAGGTAGTCACCCATATTTTGCGAATTACGATAGTTTAAAGTAGGTCTTATACTATGTAAAAGCGAAAAGCAATTAAATAACTAAATTGGGACTCAACCTCTGGGACAAACGATTACGGAAGTCATGGAAATAAATTGATATTACGTTCACAGATAAGTAGTAGAGTGCCCGATTAATTTGATTGAAAATATAGAAATATATGGATAATCAAAAGCAAACTAATGTTAAGTGGTTAAATTATTACTATAGGAACTTTAACAGTTCTAATTTTCAAAATCTTATATTATTTAGGTACAGTCGACAGCTTCCACAAAATGTCAAATTCCCTTAATTGATTTGATTGATTTTCTAAGTTCAAACTTAGAAAATAACTAAGTAATTAAATAATAATAATTAAATAATAACCATCTTACAACTGCTAATATAATAATTTTTTTATTAAACGTATAATAAAAACTCCAGTGAAAACTGTACGTAATGTCTGTCAAGAAGTTGAAAGCTATTTAATATAATTTACTATCTCATAATGCATACCAAAATTACCCAAAAACATTAAAATTTGGGATTTGTATCCTTAACGAAAATTTAAATATTTAAATTTTACTTTGACGTATTTCAATATCTAAGTGCGTCAAACTTGAACAAACCATTTGAGAGATTTGAAATGAGATTTTTAAAAAAAATAAACCAAAACAAGAAACCCAAACTAAAACGATTTCTTAATTTCTTTCTTTTTTACAAAAAGAGAACCGCCTGCAAAACTTTAACCCACTCAAAATTACAAAATAATTTTTATAAATCCCACCCCTTTCCTCATCCAGTGCTTATCCCGTCTCTCTCTATTCCTACCTACCTACCCCGTAAAACAAATTTTTGACTAAAAGTAATTAATGCCTAAAAATATATAAAAGTCAGTAATTATCTGGGTATTTACTTAGTTTTTGAAGTCGGTGTAAAAAAGAAAGAAATTAAGAAATCGTTTTAGTTTGGGTTTCTTGTTTTGGTTTAATTTTTTTATTTAATACTTTTTAGTGATAGGTTTTTAATATATTTTAGATATTGGGTTAATTACTTTAATCACCATTTTTATTTGTATTTTTAGTAATAGTCCCTTCTAATTTGTTCATAGTAAGGTTTGGTTTTGGGTTAAGTAAATTACGTTTATTATTTTTTATATAGTAAGTTTTTTTAGGTATAGGTACTCAACTTATTTTAGTTTGTGGCCTAATTACTATATAGTTTGTTTATAGCAAGGTTAAGTTAGGTTAGTTTTTGGGTAAATTATTTTAATTATTTTTTAAATTCGTAAGTTTTCTTTAGTTATTGGTACCTAATGCATTTTTTAAGGTTTAGGTTCAAAGTTAGGTCATATTAGGTTAGGTTTTGGGTTAATTACTTCTAATATTATTTTATTTCGTAAGTACATTTTAGTGTTAGGTAAGTTCTTATTTTTTTCAAAGTTTTGGCCTAATAACTTTTCTATTCATAGTTCTTTTAGGGTATCCATTTATTTTAGTGGTAGGTTTTTAGAAATTAATAAGTTTTGGGCTCGTATCGATCTGTTATGATGACTTAACACATCTCTTATTATTCGGTGTACCTATTTTTATTATATTTTATACTATATTAGGCCTCGGTAGAAAAACAAAGAATGCTTTAAGGACGTGTCGTGCTAGGGGAAATGAAAGTCCCGATGTAAAAAGACGACGATTTGATGATGCAAGAAATCGTCAGCAGGCTTTTAGAGCTGCAGAAACGGATGAGCAAAGAGAGGTTCGCTTATCAAAGCTTCGTGTAAACACTAACTCTATTAGAGCCTTCGAATCCAAAGAGCAGATTAGTCAGCGCTTGTTAACCATTCGGCAATATACCCGTCAAGCTAGGGCTTACGAAACTGAGGAGCAGACCAGTCAGCGATTGTTATCCATGCGAGAACGCGCTAGTCAAGCTAGAGCAAACGAGACTGAGCAACAAACCAGTCAGCGATTGTTGTCCATTCGGGTACATAGGCAACAAGCTAGGGCCAACGAAACTGAGGAGCAGACTAGTCAGCGCTTGTTATCCATGCGAGAACGCGCTAGTCAAGCTAGAGCAAACGAGACTGAGCAACAAACCAGTCAGCGATTGTTGTCCATTCGGGTACATAGGCAACAAGCTAGGGCCAACGAAACTGAGGAGCAGACCAGTCAGCGCTTGTTATCCATGCGAGAACGCGCTAGTCAAGCTAGAGCAAACGAGACTGAGCAACAAACCAGTCAGCGATTGTTGTCCATTCGGGTACATAGGCAACAAGCTAGGGCCAACGAAACTGAGGAGCAGACCAGTCAGCGCTTGTTATCCATGCGAGAACGCGCTAGTCAAGCTAGAGCAAACGAGACTGAGCAACAAACCAGTCAGCGATTGTTGTCCATTCGGGTACATAGGCAACAAGCTAGGGCATACGAAACTGAGGAGCAGACCAGTCAGCGCTTGTTATCCATGCGAGAACGCGCTAGTCAAGCTAGAGCAAACGAGACTGAGCAACAAACCAGTCAGCGATTGTTGTCCATTCGGGTACATAGGCAACAAGCTAGGGCCAACGAAACTGAGGAGCAGACCAGTCAGCGCTTGTTATCCATGCGAGAACGCGCTAGTCAAGCTAGAGCAAACGAGACTGAGCAACAAACCAGTCAGCGATTGTTGTCCATTCGGGTACATAGGCAACAAGCTAGGGCCAACGAAACTGAGGAGCAGACTAGTCAGCGCTTGTTATCCATGCGGCAACGTGCTCGTCAGACGAGAGCTAATGAAACAGAAGAACAGCGGGAACATAGACTAGCTCAGATGCTACATGCGGTAGCAAATAAACGGAAATGCGATGCCGAACTTTTTAAAGCAGTGATAAATCAGTTTGCTAATGTACCATGTACGCTTTGCCATAAAATGTTGTATCCACAACAGCGTATTAATTTAAAGCTCACAGATCGGATAAAGAGTTTGTTACCGTCTGAATTACAACACATGCCCAAAGTGATAAGTTGCTCCAGATGCTCTTCGAATTTCGGTAAAGGTAAAGTTCCTCCACAAGTTTATTGGAACTGTTTGGTTGTACCGAAAATCCCACCTATTATTGAAAGTCTCTCTGGTTTCGAAAAGAAATTGCTCTCACGTATTGTGCCTTTTATGAAAATTGTTAGACTCACAGATAAATTTAGACAACAATGGTGCAATTCAACAAGGTCAGGCTATTTTATTCGCTCAAGACGTGGAAGAGCTAGCGGAGCAACTTCCTTTACCGTTTAATAGGGCAGGACTAGTTATGGTCGCTGAATCTCTTGAAAATGTTCGAGCACGAAAAGAGTTTTCAGTAAATATTGAACATCTGAACCTTGCCTTGTCCTGGCTCTTAGAAAATAATCCATTATATAGGAACGTTCGGACAACTTTCTCTAATGTAGGCATGGACTTAGCTGATATTGTTCAAACCTCAAATGCAGAAACTGGCCAAAATTGTACTGAACTTCTGCAGTCGGTTCCATGCCAAAACGTAGACAAAAGACAATTTTCTGTTATTTCTGAGCACAGTTCAATCTTACGAGGCTCATTCCATCAAGCAGACGCTATGAAATTCCCTGAACAAACTCGAGGGCGACAGTGCACTGCTATGGCAACCGTCGCAAATGTTGCTGCAACCGTTACAAACGTGGAACATTGGAGAAGCAGTGATATAGACTTGATTCTCTTGGCTGAAAACAACTGCAAAAATGTGAATACCCATCTATCTTCAGCCAATGTGAGTAAACCTAACAATTTGACTCAGCCACCAGAGATCGATATTTTAGCTGTTACGTCCACGAGTCTGCTAATGCCTATAGAGGAAACATTTTCATACTGAGTTGGGCTGTGACGGTCCACAAGTTGCAAGGGTGCACACTCAGTTTTGCGGTAATCGACCTAGGGCCTAAAATCTTTGCGAAAGGTCAATGTTACGTTGCTTTGAGTCGAGTAAAATCGCTACAAGGTATGGCTTTATGTGATATTGACTCACATAAGCTACTTAACCATCCTCACGATAACAGAGCCTTATCCGAAATGGCCAGGATGAGAACTGCGCTTTCGCATTAGATAACTTTGATAATACTGTTAATAGCTTTAAAATTATCAGAAAACTGTCCAGAGACTTTAAACTTTCAGACAAACAAAGCACAAATATACATACAAACAAATGGGTCAAGCTGAGCACCTCCTTTTTTGAAGTCGGTTAAAAATACATTAATGCCTCACTAGCAATAATCCAAACATGCTCTTGTTTAAATTTTAATCTCTCATTCCTAACCTACGGCTAAATAGATAAGAAATACTCAATAATAATAATAGATAAGATAAATAATCACTCAGTTTTTTCAGGATTCCAAAAAAACTACTTAACTAATTTTTGAAAATTTTATACTAAAACCTTCTCTAGATTGTAACAAATAATTAACTGGAAACTGCATTAAAATCAGTTTAGCCAAACGCGAGGTGCACAAACATACAAACACTCCTTTTTTTTTGAATTCGGTTAAAAACGTATTTCTCGATAGTCCTCGATAGTATCCTTAGAGCGCTGCTCAAAAATGTATGCATACAGGATGAAATCAACAAAAGCTTTCTGTTTATTTGTGGTATAAGTAAGCATTTTATGTTGTCGGTACACCATTAAATATTTTTAGAATATCAGTAGATATGATATAAAAGAATGCTATTGAACACGATAAAACATATTTGAAAGAGCATCTCAAACTTTTCGCGTTTGAAATAAAATAAACACATACGTCGAGTTACAATTAACAGTTAAATTAAACCTTTCTTACCTGCAACAACAGCAAGTCAGATGCCTTGCCAATTTACAGAACCCAGTAAAGCAATGTCTATACAGAACATAAGGCCATCCATACGCCGCTACCGACAGCCTCAAATAATGCAGCGCGTCATCCAAGTTCATCCACGGAGGAGTTTCGGAGAAGATTTTATTCACATCTGCTGTGTATATAGGTTCTTCATCGTTGAGCATTTGGATGCGTCTCATTTCTCTTGTCTCCCTTTTTTGCCGGACTCGGAGGAGAACGCAGCCGGCTACTACGTCGGAGGGGACCAGGTCCGTGGATCGGAAAAGGGCGCTTAGTAGAGCTGTGGAGAGAGAGATTTTGTTAGGATGTGTTTTTGAGCACATTCAGAAGAGTTTTGTCTTAATTCTACACCACTTGAAATTTATTGGGTTAAGCTTAAACTGCAAGAAAAACAAAAATTGATCGATTTCGATTAAATTTATATTTATTTAATTCGTTATAGACGAGATAAAAGTTTAAGTTATGAATTTATTTCTTTATTTTGATCCGACTCAAGTTTTAGGACGTACTTTACTTTTTGTCTGTTTAGTTTGTACTTTTTGTTTTTTGTACTTTGGGGATTTCCTTCTTCCGGAGCGCGATATCGTTAACTTTAACTTTAATGATATAATGAGTATTTAATATGCATTATTGGTATAAAAATATTTCAACCATTTTTGTAGGGTTTTAAGGGCGTGAAACAGTCTCGGGTCCTTTGAAAGTAGATTCACACTCTTGGCTGAGCCTGTCTCATTTTCGTCTATATCTTAAGGTGGTGTGAAATACAAGGACTTATTAAATAAATAAAAAAGATTAGACTCAAGAGAAATCTTCGTCATTTATTTGTACAAAGTTACCCTAACGTATAGTATATTTTAATACAAGTTGCGACAGAAAATGAAACATACTTATGTGTGGGACGCAAATTTTTCATTTTCTAAAGGTTAATGCGAATTTAATTGAAGTGATTAAACTTACATTAGGTCTTGGGGTATTTATGCAACAGTGAGATTATACTCGTTTATGCTGTTAGAACTACTTTCATATTTAGGTTTTAAGGACGTTTCACTGATAGATACAATTATAATCCCTTTTATAAGTAGCAATAAAATAAAATTATGTAAAAATAAATCGATTATTAAACACATAGTAAATAACATAAAACGATGATTAAAGGTATTTTATTCAGGAAACAGAAAATTAAATTAATTTTGTCGGATAGTTAGTTATTCACGATATCAATAATTTTTTTACAGTCATTAAGCTCAGAAATTGATCGTATGCTCAGGCAAGCGTGTGATTGCTTTTGTTCTCAAATAAAACAAAAAGCTTGGGAATATTCATGGTATGAAAGCTATCTGTTATTGATATATCTATCTATTTTAAAACGGCAAGTTTGTTATTAATAAACTCATAAAACAAATAAATTATGAAGATGTTCTTCAAAGCTGCTAAGTTTATCAAGGTACAAAAGCTTTATAAGTAAGACTGCGGGCTGAAATCTAGAGAAATTTAAACATAACTGCCAGTTCCTTAATATTTGATTATACACAAGATAAATTCCACATAAAATCTAAATGATTTTAGTAGGTACAGATTTGTTTCTAACAAATCCCAGACAAAGACACTAACCGAATGGTCCCAAAGTAAGCAGAGCTTGTGTTATGGATGACCACACAGCAAATTGGGGGGAACTCAGAATAAACATACATATATCAACAACCATGACCCGAGAAGAAACGTCTTTGTTCATCACACAAATGAATTAAACTTACCACTACGCCACTTGGCAGTTAATTTCGTAAATGTCCGTAGTTCGTAAAATTTATATAAAAATAAAAGACAAATATGAACCCTACAATTAAAAGTCATAATTCCCATGCTTAATGGATATGAGTATTTCAATTTCTATAATGGGTACAGAACTTTGACACTTATTTTATTAATTACTTATAGCACGCACGTTGCTCTAGTACTAAGTTTGGTATCAGCTTACTTTGTTGTAATAATAAATTGAACATAATAATCCATAACGACAGGAGAAGGTTCATAACCTAGAAGCGTGTCAACAACAATCTTATAAAAAAAAAACTAATTTTTAATTTTTTACCTGCCACCTGCTGAAACGCTTCTTTTCCATGTTCATCCCTCTTTAACCAACAGAAGGCCCACCGAAACCTCCTGGACCAAAGACCTGTGACCTTTCTATGGTGTCTCACTTGGTTTGGCGTGTCTTGCATGTCCCCGTAGTTCACTGAGCCAAGGGGGTCAAACACCATGAAGAGACCGAATATGGTAAGACCTAGTTGAACCCAATTGAAGAGTACTATACCTGTAACAAAAAGGAACGTTTGTATAATCACATTTACAAATGCGAAAAAGTGTGGGATTGAAGTCTGGAAGTAGCAATGTTTTTTTTTCCTTAAAATGGAAGACAAATCCATTGACACATTTTTACAAACTACCGGGTCTCCTTGCGCAACTTTGATGACTTTAGGGTAGCCTAGAATTCCTGGATAATATTTTTTAAGCCTTATTTAATAAGTAAATAAATACAATTGTTGACTAAACGCTCTATATCCAGAATTGTTAACTGGGGTGGGATTGTTCGCGAAAGTAGTCGCAGGCTGGTATGTTCGTTTTATTGTCATTGTACATACGGAAAAGAGCAACAAAATTATTTTTTTTATGCCTTTTTGGCTCATAACTATGAGAACGACGAATTTCGTGGGAAAATTAATTTCACTTATTCTTGTGTACTATTAGTTTTATTAGTACTAGATTTTGTTATAAGAAACTAGCTGAATATTTGTATTGTTGACGAGCAATAAAAATGTTCAGGCTACAAATTGGCTCCTTGCTCTACTAATGAACTAGAGTTTAAGCCGTAATTGTGTTCTTAAAACTTTGTCCAGCTTATGCGTGAAGCATCTAGTAAGATTAATAAGGCCGTCTAGATTTCATCTATTTTTGTTGCAGATTTAATTAACTATTAAGAATTTAAAAAGATTATTTTATACGTTAGTACGTGTCGCTTTTCAGGCAGACCTGGCAACTTTCGATTAGCAGTCCAGAACTCTAACGACTGAACTGCAAGCCATACTTATAGGAAGAAATCAAGAATTGCTTTCGGTTTTTAAGTTACCAAGCAAATTATGTACTTATGTAGTACGTTAATGTGAAGGTGACATCACAAAAATAAACATATGACATTCAGGTTGAGGTCACACTTTTCGATGAATAATACTTTATTCACAAAATATTTACAAATTAACAAACGAAAGGAAAAATACAGGTACACCCCACCACAATAACATTCAACACAAGCCCACTTTGAATATAATTTGAATTTAGAGAAATTCCAACAACGTTTTTTTAAAGTATTATAAATAAATGAAAAACAATAAAAACTTCAATGACTTATTCGGCTTAAGATAGCTCAAGAAGCAAAGCTGGTTTTGGCATGTCCTTAAAACTGTTATAACCGGCAATTTAATAACAGTAAGTGCCTCCTCCGGATCAATATATATTACACAATACGCTCAAGGCGAAGAAAATATCAGTCTAATATCGAGAAAACTTTTCTATTGCGAGTGAGTACTTTACATATTTGTCTTGCCTTTGATATACTTGATATATAAATGTTCAGTTGAGCAGCAGTTGACGTAAAACTACATACAAGATACCATACTGTCGTTTAATTTGTTACCAATAATTAAAATTTAGAAAAATAAGAGCAAGCGTTCAATTCAATTCAACAATAGGTTTTCTTGGGGAGAAAGAGTCAGGATATAAGACTGATTGTCAACAGTTTTAATTTTTTTTTTAACATACTTACAATGCAAATTAAAATTTCAGAAAGAACCTTTCAAATGGAATAAATATTATCGTACTTATAAGTAAAAGTTAAAAATATATAACCATGAACAGAGCTAGCTGATATTAAGTGGCATTTGGGCCCCGGCGCGTTATTCCTTTAATGGAAAATTATTCATTTTGTTGGTCAACCAGAACCTACCTTCTTGACCGGAGTATATTTAAAAACGATATATTATTCACCAAAGATAAAGCTCTAAACTGATAATAAACGACGATAGAGCATTATAAGGCAACCTTTTTTTAAATATTTATCTTACTTTCTTTTCTTACCCACACACTAACATAATTCCGTTGAGGATTTATACGCCGAGGCATTTAGGTAGACTAGAAGACCTATGTTCGTATAAAGAACATGTTATGAATGACCAATATTTCAATGCCTATCAAAAATTTCGAAATCAAATAATTCTCAATCTGGATACCAAATAAATACAGAATATTTATTTTGGAGAAACTGAATTACCCTGACTGAGATTGACGCTAAGTTAACCAAAGTTTTGACGAACCTATATTTCAATGTTATTTGTATAGGTACCTTAAAAATATTGTGACTGCTATAATTTAAGTATTATATTATATTAATATACTATAATAAAGTTGTGACGATAAAAAAATATTCAATAAGTAAGGAAAGAATAATGAGTCGTAAAATAAAGTGGTCTAAATTAATGAACCGGGGAACGTTAACCCAGTAACCGAAAAATGTTGTTGATGAGAGTAAACATTCAGAAGTTGCGTAATACTTCTCTTGAAGCAGATCCCTATTTCACCATTAAGTAAACCTACTAAAGTGTTTGAATTAAAGACTGGATTTACGTTTTTTTCATTGAGTAACAAGAAATTTAGAAAGCAACGCTTTATTTGACATCATAGTGCTATATATACAATACTTAAAAGATTTCATCTCTGAAAACAAAATAAATTACAAATATGATTTCGTGCAAATGTACGAGATTTACGTAGACCGTTAGACGTTAAATTATATTTAAAAAGTGCCTTTTATTTCACAAGAATTTTTTTTAAGCATACATTTTTTGATAAGAATTCAATTATCCTCAGAGTGCTTGTTTTACAACAATTATTGCATTTAATTTGTAATAATGAATAAACATTAAATCTACCAAGACCCAAAGAAAATAAGCTTCTTTTTAATAGCATAGCAATGTAAGTGTAGTCCATTTTCAATTAATCCGTATGTAAAAAGAAACTGCACATTGAAAAGAAAATTGAAATTCGAGGAACAATTGTCTACGGCCAAAGTAAAAATACCTTTGTGGAAGCTTTTTTGCAAACAAAGATGGGCCTTTAATTATTGAGAGAACGAAGTAGTGCCGGAATTAATACGGCATGGTTTTTTTGTCCTCTAAAGGTTTTTGTATAGACTTTGTCGAAAAAACACTGTATGGCATCAAATTATTTTTGGACTATCTTAGTGTAAATATATACAAATATAACATCCGGGATTCGTTAACTAACTCTTCGTATATCACACAAACGTCTGTCCCTAGTCAGATTCGAACCGTTCGTACCACACAAAAGAAGCATTTGCTATGTTTGACATAGGCATATATTAGCAAAATAAAAAATTATTTGCAAAGCATATCAGAATTCTGGAACGACTGTCTAAATAAATTTACAAAAATAAGCATATATATGTAAAGCAACCCTTAGTTTCTCATTATCATCACAGTAAACAGAGGTGTCTTGTAATATTTATTTGATATATCCGTTATCCTTGGTTTGGCGGAGTCAGCCGCGTGACCTCCGGATATCTGGCTTAGTTCCTGGTGATTTTGCAGACACACGTAATGTTTGCGATCTTAGGCTTTAGTGTAATTAGAGTTAATGACGGTATATTATTTTTTCAATTAAAGCTTTAGTAACTTTCGTCTCTTTGTTTAGGGTTAACACACGAAATAACTACAATTTACTGGCACTGTATTATTAATTACCCTAAAGTTCAACCATTATAAGTTACACTCAACTGTCTTAAAGTTCAACTAAAACTAGACCTATTCAATCATGTTCAGAACCTAACAACAAGAGAAGTATTGTAACAAACACAAGCTCAAGAGTTGCAACAGGTCCCATTGTGCCATTCACAAGTAGGTACTTCTCTACAAGTCAACAACGAGGATAGAAACTAGTTAGTTAAACAACCGGTTGAAACGAGCGAGTGAAATTTAAAACTACCCTCGGTGTAAACAAGTTATTCCTGACTCATATTACAGGTTCGTGTAGCGTGACGTAATCTAAATGTCCTTGTGTAAAGGGGCTTTTACACAATAGTCAGTTGAGGAATAAGTTTAGGAACTGGAAATAATACTTTTTAAAAGAAATAATATGCAATATCTCCTCTCATTACGAATCCGCACGCCGCACGTGCGACATTGTACTAGAACCACTTCTATGATTCACATTTGAACATTTATTTCTCATCAATTCGGAGAAACCTTCGTGAAGAAGAACTGGCAAGAAACTTCACAGTTATATATTTTTTTAAAAATAAATTTACAGTGTGTCTTTATGTCTATCCAAAATGTATTCCACTTTTTCCAACTCCAGTTCCACTCAATTCCACTTCCAATTTGCCACACAGCCTTCATCTGAGCGACGACCAATTGGAGAAAGAGGCCGCGCTAGCGGGGCCCAGAAGGGGTCACCCGCTGGGATTACATAGCACTGAAGGTGCTCAAAGCACTGAAGGTGAATACATAGCACTGAAGGTGCTCAAAATGAATGTAAAAACTGAATAATTCGAATTTAAATTAGAATTAGAAGATGCGGCCTGACGGGCTTCGAGATCTAGTGTTAGTTGCGTGGTTACGTTCGTGTGCGCGTTTCTCGGTCTAGCGAGTTTGTACTTCGAATCTATGACAGGGGTGGTATACGAGACTCAATCTCGAACTAGAGGATTGGGGTGGGTTTCGGAGCGTTTGAAGAACGCTTCAGAGAGTTTTTTGAGGTGCTGTTGCACTGTAGGTAGTTCAAGATCTCTGTGCAGGTCCGCGTTACGCACGTACCAAGGTGCGTTTGTGGCCCCGCGGCAGAAGAGATTTTGAACTACCTGCAGTTTGTGCAGGAGGGAGGGTTTGGCGTGGGCAAATATTGGCGAGGCATATGTCATGACGGGTCTAACGCAGGTCTTATAAAGCGTACGTTTGTTTCCGAAAGACATTTCACTTTTACTACCTAACATACTATTTAGGCGGCCTAAGTAAAAACGGGCGAGTTTCGTTACTCTATCGACGTGTGGCTTGAAAGAAAGCGTCTGGTCTAAGGTGACGCCTAAGTATTAGGTGGTGCGCTTCCAGGGATGGGAATACCTAACATTTGAACGTGGAGAATGTCGGCGACACGACGGTGTTTGCAGTCGAAGTAAACAGCAGAACTCTTGCCTGGGTTCACATCGCTGCGCCATTTTTGAAACCATGCACCGAGGGCGTTTACGGCCTTTTGGAGCCTGATGACGAGACCCGGGACACTGAGGCCATTGGTGTAAAGCGCGGTGTCGTCGGCAAAGAGGGCGAGTTCGACGCCTTTCGGCGGAATGGGAATGTCGTTTACAATAGAGCCTTTATGAGACGAGGCGCGGAAGCGTGCCATGTCTTCATGTCTAAAACGAAACGTACGATCTTTGAGAAAGGACGCTATTATTCTAACTAGGCAATCCGGTAAACCTAAAGTTTATAAACGAGACCGCTGTGCCAGACTTTATCGAAAGCCTTTGCTATATCAAAGAAAACTGCAACCGTTTTTTACGCCGCGGATAAAAGCCGTATATTCGATGGACTTGCTGAGGGCAGAAATGCTTAGCGTGAAAGCCGAACTGGGAATGATGAGGGGCTCGCCATCCGTTGGAAACAGATGGTTCCGCATTCGAGCGAGTATGACTCTCTCGAGAAGTTTAGACATGGCCTTGAGGAGGCTGATGGGTCTGTCTCGAGGAGGCTTGGAAATGCCTATGACTGTCACTTCTTTCCAAGCTTTTGGAAAGTAGCTAAGGTCGAAGCAGGCATTGAAAATGATAGCTAACAAGGTAAGCACCTGTAGAGGCAGGTGCTTGGGAACTTGAGGAACGTGGGAGGCGGCGTCTACGCGTAAGGTTCGGGCCATACTATAATATGCTTGGTGGGACGGGGAGCTATTTTCCATGAGATCGTTTATCTGAGCGTCTCGGAATTCCGCGAGGCAAGACCTTACTTTGCGAAGCTGATTCGCAGCTAATCTATAGGCGGGCGTGCGATATTTCTTGGCTCTCCGGAGAGCCGCGTTCTTAGCTTTAATATGATTCCCAATGGCTAAGGGAAGCGTGGGTTTGCCTTGTTTAGCACCCTTTTCATTATCACTAATGGCTGAGTTGATAGCATCAGTGAGGGATCGACTAATAAATCTTTTTTTGTCCGGGCTATCAAGAGATCCGGGCGAGATCGCGAGCGGAGAGTTCGGGGCCTCTAAGGCTGAAACTAACGTATTTTTAAAGCCTTTCGAGTTGGTTAAGACCTTAGGAGAGGTATCGTTAACGTTGGGCGATCCTAGCACGAGGGAAACGGGGCGACGATCAGAGCCTAGGTCATCGAGCGGTTCGATAGACCTCAGATCAAGGTTGTTATGTTTTACTATTGCGAAATCGAGGATGTCGGGAGAATGGTTCGAGTTGTCGGGATAATGAGTGGGAGTGACGGGATAGATTACGTCTAAGGCGAGTTGCTCAGTGATGTCGAGGAGAGCGATACCGCCGGTGTTGGTCAATAGGCAAGTCCAGTCAGTATGTTTAGAGTTAAAGTCTCCAAACATAATGACTGAACGGCCGAGGGCGAGAATGGCCTCAAAGTCGTAGCAGATAAATCTGGTGCCACTAGGTATGTATCCTCCTCCATGTTGAGGAGAGGAGGGGTAGGGAGAGGAGAGCAATGGAAACCTCTTTTATAGTAAATAGCTGTGCCGCCGTGACCGTCGGCGTTGGGCCTATCGTTACGAGTTAGCGCATATTTGGGAATAGCGAATCCCCTGGAGCGGTTGGGAGTGAGCCACGTCTCTTGCAGGAGCAGTAAGTCTGAACGAATAGTTTGAGCTCAGGAAGGTTAGAACTAAGGCTATGAGCGTTAAAAGAAACTAGGGATAAGCCCTTTGGTTTCATACGACCGGACGCGGGATTAGCAGGTCTAGACATTATGTTTGTTATTTAAAGAATTTATACTAAATAAATAATTTACAAGGAAATAAGTAGCGAGTGATGAGAGCTAACGCGAAGAGACGTTCTTAAGGAGAGCGGGCGGCTTGCAGTTTACGTGCGAGTACCGAGATTTCCCTAATGTCGACGTTTTGAATAACGTCGAACACGGTCTTCATGTCCTCAGCCAACGATAACTGAGGTGAAGACGACGGAGCGGGACGCGGGCCTACGGGAGCTACGGGAGCTGGGATAGGACGGGAAGGTGGTGCGGGAGCGGCCGGACGCTCTCTCCAGGAAAGAGCCGGAGTCGGTATCGGCTGCTCGGGCTTTGTTTCCGGGGGACCCCGGTTGCGCAGCGGCGGGAAGTTAGCGGGAGTGAGCTGCGGCGCCGGCTTAGGCGCGGCCCTCTTTGCGGATGAGCGCGGAGCGCGCGGATAACCCCTGTAGTTTGCTGTGTGGCCGGACTGGCACAGCACACATACAGGGGAGGAAGTGGACTCGGGAGTGCGAGTGCACTCCTTTGTGATGTGTGGATCGAGGCACTTAACGCACCTGGGAGGGGCTGAGCAATTAGCCGCTGCGTGGCCGTAAAGCTGGCAACGGTGGCATTACCCAGGGTGCCCGCGAGGGTTGGGACGCTCGACGGAGATGTTCGAGAGTCCGCAGATTGTGCGAGCCTCTCTGAAGATCTCCCTTGAGTTGGGAGACTTGGTTAAGATGACGAGGGCGAGAGGAAAACGTCTACCGCGGTTAGAGTCCATAACGTAAATGTATGAATATTGAATTTATGAGCCTCCCCCTTCATGAGTTAATCGCCAGGGTACCGTGTGGAACTTCGTCAATAAATAACATACGTTGGTTCATGTAAAGCTATCTTAAGTAATGGGATGTTTGACTGAGTCGTAGTTGGCAATGATATGAGAGACTTTACGACGGTTACTCAAATATCCGATACCTAAAGTTATTTTTGTAAAAACTATCGCCAATTTTTTTTAAATAAATAAAGCATATAATGGTAGTGTTTTGTAGCCGCGGGATTGCCAGACCCCTCTTAAACCCGTTATTTAAACATTTGCAAATTATCTACTTAAATTCCTTATAAAAACATCATAATTATTACCTCCATGTAAAAAGAAAGTGGTGAGAACAATAAACACTGATGCTGCTGATGAGCAAATAGACCGAATCATCAGCGAGAGTTGGTGCATTCATCGGTTTCCCTTCGTACCAGTGTGTGTTGTAATTAATTGATGGCGATGATGACAAGTACCTACCTATATGGAGGATTGTTATATATTTTTGAAAGGGGTTCAGTAGCAAATCTTACCTCTTTAAAATATTAGATAGTATAGATTATACATATTTTTTGTGTTTAAAGAGTTATCTTTACAGCCAGTCGTCAAGCATAATAGTGAATTTCATTAACACCTACATAGTACTTAATAAGAAAAAAAGACTACACTTTGCGAATTATGTTTATGAACAAAACATTGTGCGCAAGAGACTTTACCTTTTGACATTTATTTATTCGCACTATTGTCTTTTATGTTAATCAATTTTAGTTTATAATTATTACTTCACATTACGTAATGTGTTCTGTAGAAATGGCGAGAGCATCTTAAAATCGAGCTTTGATTTGTTGTAAGTATTATCACTATACATTACGTGGCTATGGCAAGTAATTTCTACAATTGTCTATAAAAAAATAATGTAAAACCATATAACAGTCTGAAACTCCATATCACTCGAGGGTACAGCACACAGGCCGAACTTTTTAAGCATCGTAAAATATTTAATTTTCGCTCATCTCCTGAGGGATGAAAAAATAATGACCTTAACCTGCTACGTCTGTAGAGTGTTGACATTCATTAGGTTTCAATTCAATTATATCGATTATTTTGTGAAACTTTTCAACCCTTTGAGGGTAGATACCTACAGACGATTCTTAAGGTCAAGAGATTTTTATAACTACAAGGCGTCTTATTTTTGTCAATTTATTGTACGTAAAATGCTAATTACTTACTTAAATGGAAGAGAATAAATTTTAATTGGGTTATATTAGTTTGGCATTGACATGTCAATCGTCCATTTGAACATTTATAGGCGCTATTAACGCACCGACGACGTAGTATAATTTGACATACGCTATTTATAAAACTTAGTTTAATATTTCGAGTTAGTTTATTATTTGAGGCTTTCAGTTTTTGCATTGCCTAACCTAAAAAGAGGGAAGCCGTGAGCTAAAGTTGAGTTTAAGCTAGTATTGTAAGTATTGTAGAGTGTAAGCTATCAGTGAGTTGCATTTATTCAAAAAAGTCATTAGTAGTAACTATCACGTTTCTTTTACTGCATTTTTTGCAGCAAGATCTGCTACTAGATAACCTCATGGAGGCAGTTACCAGACAACTTGACATCAATCTCTTGAAAATACAGTTAGATAACCTGCGACTGCAGATAAAATACATAGAATTTATTTCTTCGTTTTTTTGTTGGTATCCAGGTCATTTGAATATGCTTTGATGTTGAAAGTAAACTTTGTAAAAATTACCGCAGGTTATATCCATAGATGACCTATGCTGGTCTGAAACATGATATAAAATAAGTATGGTGATATCTGAACTATTACAGAATTATAGTAAACCTCATAATGATTAAATCACCCCACAAGCATAGCGCGTTTTTTTTGATGACTAAATTGAATAAATATGAGAGAGGCATTGGTATATATTTATGTATGTAGCGTAAATAAAAATTCTAAACCTCACTCATGATAAGAAAATTATAAGAAATCAGACGAAATTTAAAACTTGTATCTTAACTGCAAGCTGCTTATTATAGCCCAAAAGCTGGTGACACATTTAGACCACTGATTTGACCCAACTAGCTAAAGCTTAATAGTATGTTTATGATAGTTGTACAGGGAACGGATAATCTGGCCGGCACTCACGGAGTGTATAGGTACTGCGCAAGGTAAGTAATATGGGTCAAAATATAGTTGACCCAGCATGAAATAACAGAAAATATAGTTTTATTATCAATAATGAGATAAATTTATAACTACATATCATTTAAGTGGTGTGAAACGGAACCAGAACGTCCCAAAGATTTGTAACAAGAAAAGAAAACAATTAATTTCAGCTTAGACTAATTTTCAGAGCGTGTCAAGTACACTTTTTAAATAATAATGGCAAAAAGCCAGATCGTTTCGGTGGTGGTAACAGCTACCGGTTGTTCTTGGTTCAACATATTATATTTAAATACTGCCAGTGATACACCGTTTCTACACCTATTGCTATTGTTTGTTTTTTTACAATAACATGTTCCCAAACGCATGGGACATCAACACAGCGAAGGAATATATTTTTGTAATCATGTTCCTAAATACCAAAACATCCCTGATTAATAAAATGTACCTATCTCGATATTTACCACAATAATTCAATTGTTGACGGCTGTGCTGCGCACGCGACAGCCCTAACAATTCCAGTGCGAGGACATAAGCTTCACTCAACTAAGGTGGTTTCTGGTAATTAATAGTCCACCACGCTTGCCTATTCTAGGTTGGCAGACTTACCACACCAATCGATCGATCATCTATCGATTATGATCGATTAGTCTGGTATCTTTGGCTGATCGACGCCGACCATTCCACTCAACCATCGATCGATGGCATTGATAGACGATCGATCGATTGATCTACTAGAAACTATCGATCGACATATCTTATTCCATTCTATCATTGATCGATTGGTGTGGTAGCGTTGGTTTATCGACGGGTACACTAATCAATCGATACCATCGATTGGCATTAGTCTAGTAGAAACTATCAATCGACGTCGACTATTCCACTGTACCATCGATCGATTGGTGTGGTAACACCCTTACATATACCTCCAAAATGGATTCTTAGGTGTGTGGGTTTTCCTTACGATGTTTTCCCTCACTGTTAGAACAGTCGGCTTAATGAACCTGTGTTGCAAAAATTCATAGGTACAGTTGGCAGTCATAGCTATTGAGGCCGGGACCTTGCATCTCCGATCACTTCAGACAGTGATGCTCAATCTCACTTTGTTCAAAACAATACCAATTACGCGACCACCGCTGCAAAAGATCCTCTCTATACTTAGCGTTCTCGACGGAGGTCCAATCTATGGACGACCATCGGTTGCGCATTGTTCGGTCTTTTGTAGGCGCCTCGCGTAGAAGAGGGCGACGACACTACAGGGGATACGAACGCGAATCTGAGCCTGCGCCAGCGCACGCGACGGTACCCAGGCAACTCCAACACATCATAAGAAAGCCAATATGTCCGAAACATACGTTAATAACTAAACTTATGTAATCAGCCACATATTAACCATTCGTCTTAGATTCAATTGCCAGCAGAGTCCAAAGGTTACACTTTGTGTTACATAGAGATGTTGCATGTTCAACGGAAATGAAATATTGATCTACAGGCATAAACATAGGTGTTTACATAACTCTAGTGATACAGGCCAGTTTACATGCCGGTATTTTTGAACTAGATAAACAGTGTGCTGCGTGCGTTTATTCATCGCTAGCTGTTTAGACGACCGAAATCATTTGTTTAAGAGCTCTGTTGATGAGGTCGAAAACAAATTTAATTGTTATGGAATTTTTTAATGTTCATTGTGCGATAAAGACAATAGGTGCTGTTTGTATGTAGTTTTAAATCTAATCTCATTATATAACAGATGGAGTTTAAACATAAATGTATTAAAGGGGCGCCATCAACATATTCGGGCCAGCATTAATGGGCAATACTTGTTGGCAAAGTCGGATTGTAGATGAAAATTCGGGAAAAATACCGCCCAGCCATAGCTGTTCCCGTTGTGGTGAGACGCGCCGAATGCGCCAACCTACATATATATCGCAAGCCCTAAACCAGTGAACAAGAAAAGATTCTTGAAAATTATCGAAACTGGTGAAATTGACTTGTTTTACATAAATATTTGGACAGCAACAATAACAATCGAGATCGAACCCTCCTTTTACTATATGAGTGAGATTTTTCACAGACTTATCAAGTAAGCATAGCAGGTAGTCTTCATACAAAAAAAAACTAGGAATTATGTCTATGGTTAGAAACTTTTGATGCTGACATCTCTTGCTACTTTTCGAGCGAACAATTGTCATACGTCACTTCAATGTGAATGATGAATGATAACACTATGTTCAATCAATGATGTACGGTTTCAGGTTATGATTCAATGCTATAATTATGTTAAAACTACTTTTATTATATTAATACTTGAAATTGGCAGAAATAGTTATTGTGTAGTAACTACAGCTGATTGCCATAAAACGCAAAATTTAATTTAATTTTCAATCAATCAGCTCGATCTGCCATTACGGTTTCAATGTTTGACGAGTGAAGAGTTTGCATTGATCAATTTCCTAAACATAACCTCCCATTTACCAAATATAGTAATTAATATGCGTTTATTCGGTGCTTCACAATGTACAACAAGTGCTGTGTAGTGAATGAGAAAGAAGCCGAAAGGACGTTATTTTCCATCACTTTCCAAGAACTGAGATAGGACTTTACAATGGTTACCGTGTCTTTGTGCTAATAGTGCTTTGTGCTTACAAGGTTTAAGTGTGGTAAACCTTTGTAAATTGTTTGTGAGCCACACAAGAAATGTTTTCTGGGTTACTCAATATGAATAACGGTGTTTAATTGGTGTAACATAATTAACAGAATATGAATAAAAGGTACTGATGTCTCGCTTCTAGAAAATAAAAATTTGCCCTCCGTGCAATACAAACAAAGCATATAAAAATATAAAACAAAATTTAGAAATTAAAAAAAAATCATAAATATACAAGTCTTTTATTTATTTTACCTTCTTTATCTTTTAGATTGTTAAAATATCTTGTAGAAAAGGAGAGGGGCTTTCGCCTGCCACAATGGCATTACGCCAAAATCCAATGCCGTCATTTAAAATTAAGAAACGAAGGTCAATCTAATTTAAAAAAAAAATAGTTGTCAAATTGAAAAGTTCCTCAAGTTCCTAGTTCCTAGTGTTGTAGTTAGGAAGACGTTCGTCTGATGCGTAGCATCACTAGTTAGTTTGTGCAAGTAAGAAACACCTAAAAATCCAAAATAACAAAAGAGAGCGGAAAAAGTCTACCAAAGACAAGACAAAGACAAACCAAAGACAAAAGAGTACATTCAGGTAAATAACCTTAATTATAAAGAAGAATAATCAATTACTAGTAATTAATCAAGTATATGTGTAGAACTACTAAATAAAAAATCTGTTTACAGTAAGGAAAGTCAACATGTACCATCGCGATGAATTATGCAATTCAGACTTTAAACATAATAAAACAACTTACTTTGTATGACAATACTGGAGAACTTATCCGTGACACTGCACTCGATCACCTCACAGAACATCCACATGGTCCCCATCACGTTCAGACCGATCTCTGGCAGCACGAGGAGCACTCTGTGAACAAGCTCTCCTTAATATATTCTAAGATAAATATATCAAACACTTAGGAGTTTTTAAGTATACCATAACAATTCAGCATGCACTGTCTTCAAAATTTCATAAAACTACGTAGTTTTAATTCTGTTTTCAAAATGCGACTTGGACAAACCCTTTTCCAATTAAAAAAAGCCTTTTGGTAACTCTTTGGTCAAAAATCTTATTTAGCCCAATGATAGTAAACCGTATGACAGAAACTTTGAAATGTTTTCGATTAACTTTCGAAATTACAGATTACAAATAAAAGAGGTAAGTGAACGAAGCATTGGGTCCAGCACATGGGCTAGCAGAAATTTGTATAAATCATACCATCTTAAAAATACAGCCTAATCGACCCCAAGTCCAAGTCAACCAATCTAAGCTGCTAGCTAATTTCCATTCGCTGTAATACCAACTCAATTTATTTCAGCTACGAAACGCAAATAGCATTTTAAGTAAGTTCATGTTAAACGTTAAGTAGGCCTTAGGCTTCAACACAAATTTATTCCACATAGCATTATACACCCTTGAGTGAGAGTCACAGTATATATACACCCTTGAGTGCCCGTTGCCTGCTCACCTACAAACCCAATATCCACAGAAATCAAAACCCCCTTATTACCCAGTAGCTAAGTTATAATAGAAGCTACATGTGTCAGTTGAGGCCTATACTGTATTGATTGGCGCAAGCAACGCGTTCGTGTAACAAAACAAATTGCCGTAACAGTTACACGAGCGTGGTTTAACAACGAGACACATCAAATGGTAACTAAACTCGGTTCTTATTACAGATTTTGCTTAGCAAATTTAGACAAGGAAGAGGTACAAAATGTAGTATAAAGGTGATGGTCATAATATTGGATTTTGACCTGCTAATGTCAGAGTACATATGAAAGATTAACTCATGAGTAACCTTTTCTCCCTTAAACTTCCCTAATTTTAAATCTAAATATCTTGTAAAAAAATAACAAATAATTTGCGAAAAATCAATCATAAGTTACCATTCTGTTTTCTTTTGAAAAGTAGCAAAACTATAAAAATTATACATAATTAAGTCAAATAAACAATGTCGAATGAACCCACAAGTAATTGACGTTATTGACGGATTAGCTTTGACGAATCAACAATCTGTCAGTTCATTTTTTCACATGAATTACCTAGCTAGAGTGAATCATAAAAAATCGGGGAAAAGATATATTTAAAAAAATATCTTACAGTGGTAGGAGGGACTACATGTTCGATATAAGATACTATAAGACTAATGAATGTATGATAATCTATATTTATTGCCCTTTCATTTGATATACTGACTATTAGTAGGTCACCTTTTTTACTACCTGCTTTGCTGAACAAAATGTTTACTTAGGTGCTCATTTAATAAATAACTGTAGAACTGTCGATACCAATTTGATGTGACGGTGTCTTGTTTTTGCTTACGACCGCAAACTACCTATGTAATCGAGTGAAAAAATGTTAACTCAAGAAGGCAATAAGTTCAAGAAATCTTGTAAATGAAATTACAGAGCAAAGTGTGTGAGCAGGGTGAGGGTTGCCCATTCCTTTAGGTTAGCTTGTTTACTAAAACTCCTAGTTACTTTGGTCTATTTTCGGACAACTTAAATTAAAAAGGGTGTTGCTATGTTTTGTATAAAATTTAATTTTTACATATTTATTTTAATGTTAATTGTCAATCTAAAAGTAATTCAATGTAAAATCAAGTTATTGAAAGTAATATTAAAAACAAATTTCACAATTTCAATAATAGAGGATATACAAACCACATAGAAAAGGCTCTATAAAGGGTTCTCTAGGCTTTTGGGCTGATATGTCGTCAGCTACAGGACTTCTCCCTTGGAATAAAAAGTAATTCTGAATAAACCACTCACTTGCACAACAGCAGCGGTGACACCATCCTTCTCACATCGACATCCACGATGGTTCCCCTCGCAGACTGCATCGCCAGAGCAGCCAGAAGCAGCATGAGCAACGCCTGCAGCGTCAGCGTGCCGCAAAGGTATAGCCGCACGAAGGAGCCCCCATGCCAACCTTCGGACTGGCATTGCCACGTTACTGGGTATAGCACCTCGACGACTAGGGCTATGAGCACCAACCTGAGGGGACAAAGGAATAATGTTTAGAAACATGGAATTTAAAGTTCATAACAGAAGGATAAAATCGAACAAAAGGACAAATTATATCAGAATCCTTGTTTAGGAGCTACGAAACCTATTTGTACCTCCTATATAGGCCACATTAAAATAAATTGCCTTTGTCCTGTGTAAGGGACCCAATTGAAGCATTTATTAATGAAAACTTCAACGTTTTTTCAGTTATTTATACAAGGTACTTGTAAACACAAATCAAAACTCCCCGACTGCATCGAAATCGGTCCATTGCTAAGGGAGATACAAAAACACTCGCTAAACCTGTAACACCTCTTCTTTTACGTCTAAGATTTAGAAAATGACGAACATACACAACTCGGGTTGCTGGACTCCTATTGCTGCTCGTACTTGCTGCGATAGCACGACGTTTTGTTCGCCTATCTTATATTTGGTGATTTTGCATGAATTCGCAATGATTCGGAGAACCGGACGAAAAGAAGGTTAAACTTAATTTAACCTGCGGACTACGAGAGATGAAAAGTAAATTGGGCATTATAATTCAATACGCTATTGGAACAAATTATCGTGAAATTGAAAATAGATTTATATTCAGAAAGTTTGTTGATGTACTTACATTAAACGATAGCGTCCTTCAGTGAAAAATTTATTTTAATTGAAGTTGGAAAAAAAAACTTAACAAATCATTCAAGTTACAAAATTATCTCGATTTTAATGATATTGGGTACGAGTAACGAAGACCTAACATTAAAATCTATAAACATATAGTATTCAAAGGACAGCTACGAGCATCTGAGTTAAAAAAATAATTGTGAATCGTTTGTATAAGTCATTGAACAATGTACGAACATTTTTTCTTAGGCATGAAAATATGGCTACTAAATCTAATCTGGAACGGCACTGTGTGAAAATCGGTAAAACTACTTGCTCTGTATGTCATTTAAGGCTGATTGTTCAATAATTATATAAATATTATCTGGAGAATAACTTTGACATTTGTCAAGACTTTCCATAGAAGTTATGTCGAATTATCAAAATTATTCTAATGATAAAATTATCTGAGCGATGTAGATATAATCAGACCTTGGTGTAAGTACCCGGTAAGCAAGGGTAAGTAAGCACTACCTCCTTATCGCTCCTGCCCGGTCTATTTACGGCTACGTCATTGGATGAACGTACTACGAGTATTGAGGTCCTATTGACACGCAATCAAGAAGCTGCCGTCATACCCATCTAGTTTTAAATTAAAAAGGCATTTACGAAAGCAAGGAATGTTTTAAGAAAGCGTCATATATTCAGAAAATAATAAAATAAAAGCTATTTGTTAAATCAATATTTGAAGATAAAATATTTACTGAGTAAAGAAACATGGAAATTAGAGGTGATTGTTTGTTTTCTTAGTATGTTAAAATAAACGTGAGTTTAACTTCGCTTCATCCGTACGTCACAGCTTAAGATAGCAATGTAAATCTCTGCTAATACAATAAAGCTAGTCATAAATTTTCTTTGAACATGTTGATCTCTGAAAACAATTCGATTAAGGAATTCAATTTTGACATTTTTGTCATTGAATCGATCAAATCATTGAAAAGATCAATGTATTTAGCAAGAAATGCCTTGTAACCGCGAGAAATAGCTAATGTTCCGGTGCATTATAAAGTATATAACAGATTCAGACATTAATTCATAATAATGATACCACGGAAACGAGCAAGTGTAAAACTGAAGTCTAATGTAAACTCTTTACCGTACTGGAATGAGCTAACGGAAAGGAATACAAAATGTTGATTCTGTGCAGCTGAAGAGGCAATAACATCCAACAAGAGCGATGAACAAACAATAGAAAGAAAGTCTGTAAGAAAGTACATACATTAATCTGTTGTGCGAGTTCATTTAGCTCCGGTCGAGAACTTAATTTAGTTCGAAAAAGAACATTAGGTAGCTAATTACGTCGGCAAGCTAGAAATGTAGTAAAAATAAAAGTAAAATAAATAAAAATTAGGAAAAATAAAACAAACCATTTTTTGTGTGACCAACGTCGTTTATTTCATGTTTAAAATTACGCCATATTGAGGATTAATAAGTAAGAAAAATTATAAATTTTTTCAAAACACTGTTATGTTGTTTCACAAATATTCCTATAAATGTCTCAACTTCTTATTCATGAGTAATGCGTTCAAAGCAAGCTGCATGACAAAACCGCGGGTTTATTATGATTACCAATTGGTATATTTGCCGCGGTCAAGGGCTGTCTACTCCACTAGCTCTGAGCTTGCCCATTGCCATTTTCACAATCCAGCGCCTCTCAATTTTACAACTAACACATTTTCTATTACACTCCAAATTCAAGGTATATTAACTAACTAACCACGTAAACAATACAAAGAGCGAATAATTCTTCGAGTCACAATTTGTTTTCTGTAAAAGCAATTATCACGGTAGGTTTAAATGTAGTTTAAATGAAACGAGCGCGGTATAGTGGCGGGATATCCTTGGCTTAGCTCTCTCGCCTCGGAGGACCTTGTCCCCTTTACAAACTATGTTTTCAAAGCGAGGAATCCTTTGAGCAGATTATTTGCGAAGTACAGTCGCTTCAACATATACTTGTGTAATACCTTTTTTGCTTTGTCGTTCGGGTAAATAATGTTTTAAGGTTAAGGTTCCTTTTTACATCTGGCTTAAAAAAGAGGGTTCAACGTGTGTATCTGTGTGCCTCTCTGTAGCATCATATCTCCTATAAAACTGGCCCGATTTTGAGGCGGAATTTTTTGTTTATAAGCAGAATTAATCGAAAGTGTTCTTAACCACGTTTGAAGAAGATCACTCCAGCCTTTTAAAAGCTATGCATGCTCAGTTCCCGTCAGTCTCGCGGTTTTATATTCGTGTTTCCAAATAACTTGTAGTGTATTTAAAGTGGCATGGAGCTGAAATTATTTGTAATTTTTAACAGCGTTGCTAATCTTCAGCATAGATTATTTTTACTACATACCTAATATTACTTACTGCGGTGTAAATACAAAAATAAAATAAAAAAACTAGTGGTTATCTATTCGATTGTTTATCGAAATATCTGCATGTTTTTATATCATTGTTTGAGTTTGTGTATTTTAAATTAATTTGCGAAGACATCCTTCAAGGACATTGTTTTTCTTTAAAATATTGCTAAACAATAGTTTAGTTAGTAAAGTCTAATAATTATCATTAATTTATAATCTAATAATTTATTAGATTTTATAGTAATTTATCTTTATCATCATAATAATAAAAAAATTGTAAAACACTTTATTGCTCACAAAAACAGAGTACAAATTTACAATAGAAAACTTAAAACTAAAGTGGGCAAAGGCGGCCTTATCGCTAGCAGATCTTCTTGTCAGAATCATAATTGTTATTGTAATAACTAAAAAACAAAATATTATTGAAAATGGTACACCTACATATTAATCAATAGGTGTACAAATTGTAAGCAAGATTTAACGAAAAACTGCAGCTCAAGAACGAGTCAGGCTCGTCCTAGAAGGTCTTAAATATTGTATTTTTATTAATTATTATAATGTGTATGTTTAAATACACAGGTTCAAGAGACACAGCGCGCAGATAAATGGAATTATGTACAGTCGCCGACAATGTGTTGAAGAGCATTTGCCTACGGGTGCCGATCATTTGCATGTTATAAAACAACAAGGTTGATCTTACCTCGTAATAATAATTTGACAGTTGCTTACAGCTGTGGCTTTAAGTTACACATAAAGTTTTGTCAAAGTGGTCGACCACTTTCTTAGGCGACTGTACGGTCAGCGGGGGCTTAAGTAATATGGTTCCGTCAGCACTATAGTCGGCGCCCTTTAGGTACTGTACCCTGAAAATGTTTATTTTAAGTGTTTTATAGTATTCCTTTGTACAATAAAAATTTCTGACATAATTGCGCGAGCTATGCGACTGTAGTATCTCATACACAACGCTATGTGAGTATAAGTCCACTTTGAGGGTTTCAAAATATGTTGTTTTTTTTTCAGAAACCGGAGCTTTCAAAGCTCTTGTAAAAACATGCGGAGTTAATTCAAAAACGACCTTTTGTTAGATATTTTCTTAATAATTGTTAAAAGGGGTTTGCTTTTATTTATTTCACAAACACGAAAATCGATTTTATTTTTAGTTATAAATTGAATGACAAAGAATGGTTCACCCCTATCTAAGAGGTGCACTCTACGCTTCAATGAAAGTTCCGGGGTGATATTTATCTGGAAAAGCACATGCATGCTTACGTAACTTAGTTGTGCCTCTCTGTTCTTTGTAATTGAATGTGACTCCGCGGAGAACAAATTAGAAATAATTTAAATTGAGTTGACTAATAAAGTAAAAACAATATTTTCTATTAATCAATGATGTATTTCAATTCTAAAAACAAAAATATTAATTTACAAGATGCATTCAATCAAAATAATATGCACAGAAAGACAAATATCCAAAATACAGAATATACCTACATAAGATGATTGATGGTTTTGGTATAGTGCAAAATTATTGGCATCCGAAATGAATATGGCTTTTTTATTTTATTGTATTCACCTACCGACATATACTATAAAAGTAAGACGTGACAAAAAATCAACCAAGCCGGAATCGAATTAATTCTTTTCACGACAATATAAACGATTTTTACAATGAAAATTTCAAGATGAAATCACCATTTGACCTTAACTTCGCCGCAATGTTATGCGTTTGTTATATGCGAATTTATTTATGTATTTTATTTTTAATATTGCTTGACAATACGAAATATTCTAGCAAAGACGCAAAAACATGTATATTGTACGATGGCATTGAACTTAGAAGAGTAAAAATCTGTGCAATATAAGCTGCAAAATTAACATGCAGAAAAAAAAATTGAAAGAAAAATTTACCATCGTTATGTTATGCTTTATTCATAACTATAAGGTTAAAATAAACTTAGGAAATACTTGATTGCATATATGTACAGGGTGTCCTAAAATTCAACGTCAAGCCGAAACGGGACGCTAGGATAGATGGTAACCATCATCAGAAAATTAGAAAAAAGTCAATCCCATGTTCTTTAGAAATTATGGGTATTAACCAAGAAAAGCAGAATTTGTCCTTTTTAACCATTTTTTGGTTACCGTGCTTCATGTTGATTATTTTTGTCCATTTAAAATGTGTCACCATAGCCCTAAATAACATATCTTTCATCACAATAAAAAAAAATACAATTGCCCCAAATTTTCTTAGCAATAACACTCTTTGAACTATGAATTCAATATTTTCAAAACCATCGACTTGACAGAGCCTCCTGAAAAAAATTTATAGAGTGCCTGGGCAAGTGCCATCAGAAGTTAGCCCCTTTAATCAGGATTCCAAAATGGTACAACACTTGGTGGGTTGATACTAAAAAAATATTGGTAAAAATCTCCTCCTCAACCAGAAGACCAAGACAACTTGTCAAATAGATAGAGAGGTTTTTGGGTTTGTAAATACCAAAAAGCAAAGGAGTAAAGTGAATATTTCTTCTGGAACAAATATTCAATGTTTTGTGCTGGTTGATGTGGGGTGAAATATGACTTCTTGGTGGGATTCTAAGCAAAAGCGGAAACAAGCGTTTTGGACTGGTTGAATCAAGCATTTCGGTCTGTCCAACAACTTTGGTCCATACAGTGTGTCTGCGTAGTTCAGTTTTGAAAGAGCTAAAGATTCAACAAGCATGGTGCGGATGTTAAGTGACAGATAATCCCGCATCTTAAATGTACTTTAATGTGCTTTACAGCAGACCAGAATCAAATACCACACCTAAATTTTGAGTGGATTCCGTGTAGGATACTGGGTTGTTCCGGATCCCGACCTGTGGATTATGAAGGTAAATTTTTCCAACCTGCTGTTTTACACCCAAGATAAGGTACTTTTTACTTGGACGGATTGAGAAAAAGATTATTCTCAGGTGACCACATTGCATTTCTGTATAAGACATCGTTGGGTTTTTTAATTGTGGAGTTTACAATGAGATGGCAAGATATGTTAAAATGTTATGTTTGTATTTATGCATATATCTATTTATACTAGCGACTTATTTATATTTATTACGTGTGACACTACATACACTACATTTTATGTGAGAACTTTGTAAATGGCCTTCTTTATAATCAATTGCACTTAGCTGTAAGTTTTCTAAGAATACAGTAGGGGACCAAGAATAGAGCCCTGAGGCACACCACGATTTGCAGCCGATATGTAGGACATTACGTTTAATCTGGACATATTTATAACGGAGGTATTGAACAATCTTAAAGTAAGCGAACAAAAACCATGGTAAGAATCTTTGTTTGTAGTAAAATAAATTCGGGAAAAAGATTATTATTTTACTATAAACGAAAAACGTTGCACTAGAATCCACCTCCTTATGCATTCCAGCCTTTGAACTTGAATTTGAGAATAAAATTTAGTATCGGAAAGTTTTCAAGCAAAAAAATAAATTTTTTCTATGACTATTATTTTACTGCAAACAAAATACATTGCACTATAATCAAAATAATATTTAGTTCTACGTTTAATAATTCTTTGTATCCCTACTGTAGTTCCACATAAAGTAAGATAGCCCGGTTTTAATATTAATTTTACGTAGACTAAGACACAAATCAACTATTTCCGCCCTCCAACTTCTACAACTAATACAACTATTCCCATTGTCTAGCGTGGCAGAGCATGTGTAAAAAACAATGCATTGCGTTCATTTATATTATCTAATGTATCATGGTAGATGTCAATAGAACAGATATTTTATTTCACGACTGAACATCTAAAGTGAATTGTGAGCGCATTCACGTAGAATATTTAAAGCTGACAATTTGTATAAAAAAGTAATACTAATAAGATATGTAATTGCTCACATCTAACATTAGAAGGCCACCCGTGTTATGAAATATGAACAGTGAAATGATGAACAGTAAAGTTAGCACTTAACCCGTCAAGTGTCCCTTGTACCACGTAGGTACATAAGAAAATTTTTCGGAAGTGTCGCATTTATCACAGATTGAACGAAATGAGTTACTTAACTAATAATAAGTTATTAATAAGACTCAGCCTCTACGTACAGGCTGTTTGGTATTCAGGTTACTTTTCAAACAGTTTAGCTGATAAAAGTTGAGCTGATTACTAATATGTATTTATTTAAAAACAAGGTTTTTTTCATGTAGGTAAATCCGAACCCTTATTGTAAAAGATCGATAGGCAATAATATAAATTTGAATTACTTCCGGTTTAGAAACCAAACTAGGCAAAAACACGATCTCTTAAGTAGAATGTAATGAAGCAATGAGGTCTGACGTCTCGTATCGTATGATCTTTACGAAACCGATTACCGTGACGTCATTCAAACTAGCTGTACCAATACTGAATTTCTTATGGAGGTTCTCATACATCTATAATTACAAACGATTAGAATTCACAGTTACTGAACAATACCGTTTATTTGACGTGAAACTAAGAGCGAAAAGTTTCAAAACCTCCTTAAAATATCAGCAAGGCAATATCTTATTTTCGGGATAATATCTTCCATAAAATTTATCAGAATGGTTTCCATTCGTCACCCGTTCATGCATAAGCAATGAAGCTGGCAACAAGTGGGTGGGCGTCCTAACTTTCAACCCTTGTACGTGGGTGAAAAAAAGATGTTGTAATCGGTTACCCTTTTCAGGCTTCTAAGGCTGTTTTGAGTGCATTTTGTTTTTGTTTGGGTAACAAGTTGTGGGAATTGGAAGGAGTTTCGAATGCTGTTTTGTTTTTAGGGTAAATGAGTTGTCTTACCGTGCCGAGTAAGTAGCTCATTTTTAGGTTAGTTATTGAAATTATTCAAGCAAAGAGATGTAACGTACATCTGATTGGTCCCTTGAAATTTCGAAGAATTGAGCAACCCTTTGACGTGTTTTATAAACATCTGCTATAAGAATAAAAGTAGTTTGCTTTTTTTTGATTCATTTTATTAGTTTCGCTACATTTATTTTCCTGAAAAGTTTTCTCGTTCGAGTAAACTTGAAGCCTTTGATACCTACTTAGTACAACTATAGATTGCCACTTTTGCTTTCCGAGCATGAATTATTAATTTATTTCGTAGATCGATGTTGAAAGCGTCTCTATTTTACCCCATAGAGCAGAATGTTTTGCACTATTTTATAAATGCTTAAAAGAAAACATATTCATACAGGCTTTCCCGTAATAGAATAACTTGTACTAAAATACGCAGGTCAACTTAATTAACTTCACGACTTAAAATACCGTAACATCTTAACTTCCAGCTCTCTTGCCTTCTTCCTTTAAATCCCATTAATACCACAAGAATCCCCATTTAAATAAATCTCTAGAAACAGTTACTGCGCAAAGCAATACAATGCGATACAAAGTAGCTACAAAGTGGCTTTGGCAAACGAGTAGATTTCACAAAGCAAACATTTCGGTTCATAGCGCTTGCACACTACGGCTAGCTCGCCTTTATTACGAATACAAGTTATTTGTTTGCTGAACTCACAAAGAATTGGTTAAATTGCTGCTGTTTTAGATAAATAAAGGAAGATATTTTGATTTCAGAGTGCGTTCTTAGATGTAGTCGTTTTTTAGTTTTCATATATCTATGCATTCCACAGTGCAAGCTTACATTAAGAATGAAATGTATTCAGCGTGCTTAGACTGATCTGAGACTTATCTCAGCTAAAGGGTCAAATAAAAAGTGACTTTGGTTTAATTAATATAGTGATGAAAATGCCAGAATAAATTTTTTACAAGATTGGTGTCACATGTTTTCAAAATATGTATACTACGTACTATACAGTAAAGTCGCTTTTTATTTGACCTTTCAGCTGAGATAATTGAGATAATTCTAACAAGCTTCATAGGTTTTAGCATAAGTATGATATGACTTGCGCATTACGTTGTACCAGTGTTGAAAAACCGGGCTGTATGTTTTTGCCTTAAGCCATATTCAAGTTAAATGAACACCAATTAAAAAATGTATTCTTGGCCAAGTGAACAGTTTTTATGAAATCGTTGTTACTTTTATTAGACATTTGTTATTAAGATCCGGCTGTTTAAATAAATATTACTAGTTCATTGCTCTTAAGTGATTTTTGATACGTGTACGTCAACAGTTTGACCTAGGTATTTAATTACATTTATAATTGTTTTTAATCATTTAAATTCTACGTGAGAATCTTGTCAAGGTTGCTACAGGATGTGGATTGTTCAAAATCGAGCGCTCACAGGAATGCCAGGGGGAGGCTGCAGTGGTTAAAACAAAAAGAATTATGTTTGGAATCTTTGAGAAAACACGTAAACCATTTGGTAGTAAAAAAATCGTAAAGCACATAATACATAAAATGGTAGATACATACGGTCGCTGACCTTTTCGTATGATGTTTTACTTTGGAAACAGCGAGTCGCCATACTCGCCATCGAAACAGAAGAAAATCGGTTAACTACCAGCAACATTAACTAATTACAATTGCAACTACAACTGAAGCAGGTTCATTAAGAACTTAGTAACTCTAATTACCACCACACTGCAGTTATTAAGAAATAGTCCCGTTAATAACAGCACTAGTTATAAACCCCGCGGAATATTTAGAACCTCATTTTAACTTTAATTCTTCCACTAGCTTGCTTGAAATTGCTTTCTATATAAAAATCAGTAGGTGGATCTATAAATAGAATGAAACAGTGTTTGAGATATAGACTTTAGATCTGGTGCATTAGTGGGTCAGAAGGCTAACATAAATTGACAGTTTTTGGTTTATTTATGCAGTCTCTATATCTTAGAGATATATCTACTCTATTTCAAATAGAGTAGAAGTGAATATATTGCAAAATTTTAAAAGATGTGTTGTCCTTTAACAACGAGCAGTCCCTTAGTGTGGTTTTGAACTTTTTCATTAGAGATCCTGTCACCCAAAAAGGAACCAATTGGAAGGACCTAGTCCTTGTCACGTAATATCGAAAATTTTTAAAGGGCCTTTTAATAAATAAACTGCTTTGCCAAAAATACTTCAGAAACTTCCTCAACTTATTAAATAAAATAATTTCTATCTTAAATATTTGTTTGAAAGATTTATTATCGGATGTTTCAGTGAAAATTTTGTTGACAAACACAGTGACCTTTCTCTCTTACAATGATTACTTACAGGGGATTTAAGGTATATTGCCCTCAGTTGTGGTAGTTAGGGTAACTTGTGTGTTTGATAACTTGCTCTAACTTAGCAACTAAGAAGACATTAAGGCGGTGTTTGCCTTATGGCTTGAGAAAAGCCCCATCGTAGATAGAACTTTAGGATCGTTAATAACAAATTTTGTATATTTATTGTTCTGTGACACTATAAATTACAAAACAGGGTCTTCGTTAGAATATAATATCTAATATATAAAAATAATATATAATAGAAATAAAAAATTAAGGTGAATTCGATTTTTTTTTTATTCTCAACGGAAAACTTACAGCTAATACAGATAAAGGTAATCATATAAATATTTAAGGCATTTCAAAAGTTTTCACTTATAAATACTTGAATTGAGATGTAAGAATACATAACGATTGCTAGACATTAATATTTATGAAAAAAAAAATTATAGCAGCTAGACAGATTTAAGAAAAAAAGATCTTGTAATTGTCGTTCGCACACTAGGAACACCAGCATTGAAAATGTCTATATCTTGTTCGCGGTTGAGTCGGTTATACAAGCTGCAAGCTCGCAGTATAAACGAATGCTGCCTGAACTTACTGTTAACGAGTGGTACGCGTAGAAGTGTCGGATGTCTATATGCTTTCGTATGAGTACATATGACTATTTTGCTCAAAAGCTCAGTACAGTCCAGTTCACTATTTAATATTTTGAGCAGTCGTGATAAGTCGGTGATATCTCTACGAATGTTGAGAGGTAAGATGTGATGCCTTTTACAGCGAGTCAAGTAGTTGTCGTCATAAATATTAGTTTTGAATTGCAGAAGTCTCATGAAACGTTTTTGAATCTTTTCAATTCGATCGATATATATATTATAAGTTGGATTCCACACAGCGGACGCATATTCCAGGTGACTGCGGACATAACTACAATATAATATTTTTAAAGTTTTGGCATTTTTAAAGTCGGAACCTAACCTTGTAACAAAACCTAGGGCCCTAGAAGCTTTTTTGACGACAAAATCTATATGTTGGTCGAATAACAATTTATTATCAAAAATCACTCCTAAATCTTTAATTTAATTAACTCTAGTTAGTTTCGTACTAAGCAACATATAATCAAAAATATGAGACTTTGGTTTTCTTGTAAAAGAACAAATATAGCATTTGATTGCGTATTATACTGTTTTCTTCATCAGAGATTTTAACTTAGAATATTGAAAAGCTTGTACAAGTAACGTTAAAGGACATAAAAAGCTCAATATACTTTGAAAGTTAAGTAACGCGTGTTAATTTGATTTAAACACTTTGGAGGCGCTAATTTCACCCATCAGCCTATTTACAAAGTTAAAAAAAAACATCACGCTTTTGCGATTTTTCAAACAATCAAAATAACATGTAAATAAATAAGAAACATTTTCTAAAGAGCTTTGTTTTATTCTATGCTAAGCAAATAAATGAATAATAAGGGACCATTCTACCACTGTATTTTCTTATTAAAATTGTGTTCCTCAAATCTTAAGAAAGTTCTTTAAAAATTGAAAAAGCTTTTGATCGAATCATCGATACCGAAGAATCCACCGGGAAAACAATTAGGCTGACATTAAAGAAAGTATATCTACCGTAGAAAAATAAGCTGTGCGCTATGTATACGAATATTGTATTTATAGCACTATTGTATAACAATGATTAAATTTTAATAAAAAGCATATCTGCTTTGGTATATATAAAAAACTGTACTATGCCAAAACTTTGAAACGATAACCTCCCTTAAATAACTCAAAATATCTAAAAAGTCTAAAAATTTTATTTAAAAAAATGGGCTCTCGAACGGATCTTAACAAATGTCTCCAGTAATTTCGTGTGGCAAAATTTAAAGCAATATTAAAAAACATGATCTTTGAATCACGATTAAAACTAACCCGTAACGCGTTTAATCAAAATAGAATAGAGTGAATCAGGTTTATAGATAGGGAAGAAAGAAGGAAGACAACCATTACTCATAACAGGGATATTGTCACATAATGATTTAACTGATAGTTTTGTTTGTAACTTTATTTGGGTAAGTGGTACGGTAAAAGTAGAAAACTAAAGTCGTGCCAGATATAAGTACCAATTTATATTTGTATTTGTTTAATGATCAGTACTAGTCGTAGCAAAACAAGAGTAAAACCCTCATCTATTTAGCGTTTGGTTGCATAAACACGCCGACATAAGGTCTATTAGGGTAGGAGAAACTTACGAGTGAATGAGGTCAAACGGGGATCGCGAAAATCCTATTAAAGTGTTTATTTCTACTGGGAACTAAATTGTTATTTCATTTCTCATTTTGATCTCGTAGTAATTAATGACAAGTATTACGTTCTGGAGTAATGTTAATCTTTCTAGATAATTTGAATAATAAAATGAATTCCCGTACAAGTGAATTGCATTATCTCAAAGTACAGTAGTTGAGTTATTCTTGTTAATTAAAAGCTTATTAAACAAATATGTATGATATCCAGGTGAGTATTAGCTTTGGACTTGGAGTTATGTCCAAATCGTAAACAATAAAGCTAAATAATCAAATTTAATAAATAATGTACACAATATTCACATTAAATTCAATCAGTATTAAAGTGACGAGGAGTGCCAACACTTACTGCTAAGATATGTGTAAACGTATGATTTAGAATTCATCCTCTCATAACCAATTGTATGTTATAATGGAATATTGATTCAATATCAATGTGTCAATGCAGTTCTTAGTATCCTTTTTACGATTGACTGGGATTTCAAACACATATTATCTTCGAATAAGAAGAGGAGTCGAGGTAAGATTATAACATATACAGGGTGAAATTTCGCAATATCACCTGGAAAGAAAGTACTCTTAATGCAAGTTTTACTCAGAGGAAATATTCGTTCATTTAAAAAACAAGCCATTAAAAAACTTTTGAAATATCGTTTGCCCTACTCGGCACGAAACGGTTAAAATCCGAAAAAATAACATCCTGTATTTTATGGCACCTATCGATCCGGTCATTCTTAAGGATCGTCTGTCTAAAGTGTCATTGTCACTAAAGTACGTGTCTTTACGCTAGCGTCGGGCGACTTCCCTCTAATATCGTTGAGGAGGGCGAAACGGCTGCTTCCCGCGTTGAGCCTGTGAACGGGTGCTGGTCGCGGATGTTCGTCATTTAGATAGTTCGCGGCACAAGACTTGTATTAGTGTCGCAAATGCGAATGTAGGTAGGTACAAATTTTAATGAAATGAAATGAAAAATTATTTATTAAGTAATCTTTTTTAACATAACATTACTGAGCCTTCCCATTAAGTAATCATGAGATACTTGTGTTTGGAATGACCCGCTACTCCCCTTATGGAATATATAAGATTACAATTTTGATTAGGTATTTTAACATATATATTTTTTTTTGTTGCTATTTTTGTACATTTTTCTTTTGAAATAATTAAGTAATTAAAAATAAAAACAATGTTAATAATACAAGAAAGCATGTTGTTGCAGGTGCAGCAATGTAGGTTAAGATAGTGTAGTGTGTGCCTGTGTGTGTGTGTGTGTGTGTGTAAGTGTATAAATGTGTGTATGTGTGTGTGTTCATTGTGTCTGTATGAGCGTGCATGTGGTTGGGGTCTATTTGGGTTTCATGGTTAAGAAATTCTAGTTAAAAGATCATCTACTTCGTTATAACTTAATAATACCAACCATTGCTTTAATGTTACTTTGCACATACGTTACCGCATCGGATACATTTGAAGTAATTTATTAACTTTATTATAAATATATGCAGACTGAGATTGGTACTGTCTTGTAGCAAATACGGTACGCACGAGTGGCGAATGAGCAACAATGTCGTTTCTTCTTTTCCTTTGAAGTGATGGTTTAAATCGTAAGGATTTATGACATTGTAGGGTCAAGTTGAGTATGTTTAACTTTCGAACTGATAAGAGATTGCTTATGTTATACAGAGCTTGTGTTTGGAATCTGTATGGTTTGAAATAAATTATTTTTATCAGCGATCTTTGTGCCCTTTCCAGATGTAGAAACACACTTTTATTGGCACCACCCCATATTATGATACAATAAGCTTTAATGGATTGAGCTAGGGCTATGTATATTTAATTTAAAAGAAAGCTAGACATTATCGACCTTAATGTTTTAATGACCAAAGCCTTTCTGCCATTCTTGGCCGTCAAAAGACTTTCTCGAACAGAAATTCAGGAAAAAGCCGTTAGTGTTATAATTTTATCTAAAATTTATTATATATTTTAGCTATGATTGCATTGTATAATACAAACTAAAAAATAAAAGTACTGTAATGACATTATTATGAAAAAGCATATGATTGCGCCATTTTGTTTTGTGTCAAAATATAAAAAGGGTGTGTAGGGTTGCCAATACAATATTCGCCCTAAAAAAGGATTCAAGTTTTATGACTACCACTATTTACTTGCATTATTCGAATAATCCGAATTCGTCAAATATAAATAAAAAACAGATTAACAATATGTCACATTTTATTCTTCAGGCAAAAACCATCTGTCAATTGAAAAATCAGCCATAATTATTCATTGGACAAATGTCAAATCTAGCAATTATAAAAGCAAAAACAAAAAAATTAATAAATTAAATGTTGGTATTTCATTTCCTTAGTTGCAAATTGAAAATGTTTAAAAAACATTCATGCACATATTCATAGACTGCTAGAATAATAAAATTCCAATAACAAACAAGAAGAATAATTAACTATGATACCTTAGCAGAAATATGGTCTAAGGTAAACTGTACGCTACTTATCTTAGTTGGATTATTTCGAAATGTAGTATTATTATTAAGTTCCAGATTCGTTTATTAAATCACATCAAGAGTTGTCAAAATGTTTAGTGACGGACGGATTTAGGGTGCAAACTTGAGGTAAATTGAAATTAAGTCCTGGCAACACTGAAAGATCATTCGCTCCTGCTTTTTGCGTTTTGAATATCTACTTGCGATTTGTTTTCATTTTCACGACTAATTTTCGAAATGGACTCTATGATCTCTGCTTCACATGATGACCCTGGCCTTACTACGGATTCCGAACCATCCATAAACGACCACTTTCGCATGAACTTGGACCCGATTTCTCAGCCCACGACAACCTGCGCATGAACATGGATAATTCGCAGCTACATTTACGCTGTGTGAACTGTAGTCGAGACGTTCCACAACGTAGACGGCACGCGCTTATTTAAATCTTGATTGTGTATGATGCTGAATTTATTGTAATTAATTATTCTTTTTTTTCCCACGCTGGATTCCATTAAAAATATATATATATATAGTCATTTAAACTTACACTTAATGATTAACATTATGTATTTTGTCCACCTCATAGCCAACAGATGTATGAGAAATGGCAAGAAGCCTTTAGTTTTCTTATCCGCTTAGAGACAGATTCTAACTGTGGGTGCCAATTAAGCTTCTGGTCAACACAAATGCCAAGATATTTAGTGTGACTCACTTTGCTTATAACCGGACAAAGACACGGATAGTTATGAGAACCTGAGCAGCTGTGGATTTTTATGTGTAAGGTGTTCGCAGGCGGTGATGATGCGTAGGGAGCAAAGCATTCATAGTTGGTCTTTTGAATATTTAAGGTTAGAAGGTTCTTCCTTAGCCAGTCCGATATACGAGCTAAACCAAGCATAGCCATTTAATGAGCAGAACTCCAAGTTTTGGCAGAAAAGACAATAGCAGTATCATCCGCATAGGAAAGTATCCTGCCCCCAACGCCATTTAAGGTACATAGATTATTGATGTAAATAAGAAATACAGTTGGGCCCAGAACGGTCCCCTGCGGTACTCCAAATTTCACTGCTTCTTCTTCAATAATGAAGTTGCCTATTTTCACCGATTGGGTTCTGTCATGAAGGTAGCTAGCGAACAGTGAGAGAGCTTGCCCTCTAATCCCTAAAACCCCTCTAATTCTTTAGTTATGTTAGTAATAAGATCTAAGATTGCATCTTGAGTCGATACTCCTCTGCGAAAGCCATATTGGAATTTAGATAGGATTTTATATTTTTCAAGGTAATTAATCAGTCTATTACTTGTGAGCTTTTCAATTATTTTGCAAATGGTCGTTAATACAGAGATTGGCCTATAATTATTAAAATCAGTTTTGTCTCCGCTCTTGTAAACAGGTGTCACCACAGATCGTTTTAGAGCACTGGGAAAAACTCCAGTTCGAAAACATAGGTTAGCCAACTTGCAAATATAAGGTACAACAAAGACTCTAGCCCTTTTCAAGAATGCAGTGCTTATCCCATCCCAGCCAGGTGCACTGCCAGAGTCCAGGCTCATGAGTACTCTAATAACCTCCGCGGATCTGCCTCTAGCAGAACAAATGAGTTAGGATGAGAACACTGAATCAGTGGGTCGCTATGAGTGGGGGCATTCGATCCTGACTGTTTCGTTATAAGGTCTGCTAGATTCGCACCTACTTTGACAAAGTATTTATTTACATGGTTAACAGAATCTTGTGTTTGCTATTTCAAGTTAAAAAGATCGGTATTTGTCGTTTTCGGAGGCTTATATTGCGTCAACTCTCCTATAGTGGCCCATAGCTTTTTAGGATTATTTACTGATTTTTTAATATTTTCACTATTGTATCTACGTTTGAGTTTGTTGATGATATTTGAACAAAAAGTACGATATCAGTTATAGGTTATTTTTAAAGTGGTGTTGTGGGGCTCCTTGTTAAGTCTAAGTTGCATGCTATTTCTAACTTTAATACATTTTAAGACTCCTGGAGTTATCCACGGCTTCAGAATTCTTTTGCTACTTGATACATTGATGGACGTAGAGTTGGCTTGGATAGCTGCCCGAATCATTCTATAAAAGCGTTGACAAAAGTTTCAGGATTATCGCATGTATTAAGGAACGACACGTCAGAAGTTATAAGAGTTTTGTAAGCGTTCTCATAATTTGTTATAATCTTATAGTTAGAGGTATTGGTCTTTTTATGTAAATTTAGGAATTTCACTAAAACTAGTTTATGATCCGTGACAGTGGTATTTAAAACACCAATAGAAGCGGAATTAGAACTGGAATGCAGTTTTAGAATAGCGTGATCAAGACAAGAATCTCCTCTTGTAGGAAAGGTGTGGCCAGGCAAGAGACCATGCAGAGATAGAAGGTTAAGGTAACTGAGCCGATTGTAGCGTTCGTGTGACTTTTCAGTTACTGAAGTTATTAAGTCGATGTTAATGTCTCCAATAATCAAAATATTTTTATATTGCGAAAGGGTTTCGAGGTGTGCATTAAGGGAATTGATGAAACTTTCAGCATGGAGGTGTGATGGAGAACGATAAATTGCAAGAAGTACGTGCTTCGCAGTCACAATCTGTAGTCCAGTAGCATCGGCAAGGGAGAGTTCCGTTATTTTGGCTTGTATATGATTTTAATATACACAACAACACCATCATTTTGGTTCAGCACATTACATGTCTGAGAGGAGGTATAGTTTTTTAGTAGTGGTATATTTTTAGTTGAAACCAATCTACATTCAGTCAGTATCAAAATGTCAACTTCAAAGTTTAATGTGATAGAGACACCTGCAGGTCATCGATGTTCTTATAAATGCTCCTAATGTTTTGGGTAATCACCGTTAAATTATCATAAGTAGTACTAGCAATATGCTCGTGTAAGTCTTGTATATTGCAGTTAAATGAATAGTTAACATTCAAAGAATCTAATTCCTGAATTGAGTGAATATTGTTATCCATTGAAGCATTTTATACAATATTCATAGGTTGAAGCTAGTTTATGTTCGAAAGCAAGTTGTATAATTCATTAAGTCTCAGAAAATGGTGTAGGTTATTAGTGTACATTTTATGGCATTTCATGGTATATTTTAATAGGCAAATGTACATTTTATTTCTCTAAGTCGCGAAAATGTATGTGGGTAGTTACAAATTATTCATAGGAAGAAACGATTGAGAGAGGAGAAGCAAGCTTGCCGCAAGCAGGACTTGATCCCCGACCGGCGAAAGGTACAGAGCTGCCAATTGGTAAGTGATTTTATATTTCACTCTCAGCTTTATTTGATCATTTTATAATGTTGTGTCTATTATATTGCGTGTATTATGTGTGTGTAATCGGTGTGCCGGACTGCTTGCGAGCAGTGATCTGCTCAGACCACAATTATATTTACCAGTATCAGAATCTAAGCGAGGCATGGGGTGGCTGTAGGGGAGGTTGGAGGCCACTAGGGGTGAATCCCCAAATCGTATCAGCTCAGGTACCTATATCTTCAACCAGTAAGAATAGGTACAGGTTATAACCAGATAGCCAATACTTACATACTTAGAGATTCGTCTAATACCGTTTAGGATGTATTTGACGACAGCGTGTGTGTATCCATAAGATCAGATAACTGTCGTGTCAGTTAATGAGTATCGGATTCAGATCAGATTGACTCTCCAGGTGGTTGTCGACATGTTGCCACTGGCGAAGTGTAACTCCTATTCAGGACCACTGATTAGTGGTCACGACGAGTGTTTACTCGATTCAGATGACGAGTGTTTACTCGATTCAGATTCAGACAGGGAAGATACGTGTGCACTTAAGGTGCAGGTACGTATATTGGGGTGTAACAATTCGCAACTACAGATACCATGTGGTTGGCGACAATTAGACTGTGAGTTTCTTCACGAAGGTCTTGCCGAACTGGTGGTAGTCATGCATTTGCTTTATATGACGTTAACAAGAAAGAAAGTCAAAGTTGAGAAATAAATATATGAATTTAACAAACCTGATAAATTTAATAAAAGGATAAACCATTTCTTATAGGTTAGTAAAATCAATAAATGAATGAAGCAAATGAATTTGAAGAGCAACTAGAAAACACCGAGGTCCACCGAGATACTGAGCTTCTCAACCCTTAACTCTGTAATTTTCCCAGTTAGATAAAATAGCCTGATCAGACTGCTCAAATTTCTGAACGAATAAATGGTAGCTTCAATGAATGAATGAACGAATGAGAGGAGCTTACCAGACGAATCGGAATAGCAGTTCGAAGATGCTTGGGAACACCAGGTCGTCGGAGGCAGCCAGCCACTTGCGGCCGAGCAGCCGCAGCGCCGGCATTCTGAAACAAGAAGAGTGTTGTTACTAAAAAAATCAAACCTTCAAAGAATTGGGTTTAAGAAACTAGAGAGAAAGCGTTACATCATAAACTTTTGTGTAGATATATCGATGTGTCTTTTTTAGTGCTGGATAATTCAATAATTTTTTGCACTTTCTATTTTTAATTTAATTTCTTCAAATATCTTTAGACTGTGGGAGTGAGACGAAATTTAATACTCCCAAGAAAAATAATCGCAACTATCCATAAAGATGTTCAGAAATAAATTGTAAATATTTAATTATATTTTGTAACGTTGCAATTTTTGCCGTTATACCTTTTTATCTAAAATATTTGTTTTTTATACAGTTTCGTGTAGGATCGAGAAACAGTAACTGTGCCTCTGAGCGGATTTCTGGGAAAAAATTAATTGGCAGGGGATTATAAAAGAGGACATCCGGCGGTACGGCCATTTTGATTAGTAGTGTGCGAGCCTTGTTCCAAGGTTCCGATTGTACGCTGTCTATCTCGAAATAAAAAGTCAGTAACTATCCATAATTTGATGTAACAGCAGGAATCACTGAAAGATCTACAGCACATAGTCACTACGAGTTTATGCTGCTCGGTGGACACTAGGACCGAGTCCATTCGGTCAGGTTTCCCTTCGGGCTGCTATCGTGCACGATACAATGATAGATGTTCTTGTTGGAATTTAAATAGTTTCTTGTGTGCTTTTCTATAACATTGTGGGGAGAGTCAGGTAACAGACGCAAACCTGATGTGCGGCATTGCTTCTAATAGTTTCTTAATCTTAAAAACAAAACAAAAAAATTCTCCAACAAAAGTAAACAATTTAAGATATAATTAATTTAGATATTTACAATTGCTATAATTTTCTCATTGTTATTAAGATAATTAATTCGAAAATCTGAGAATTAAGGTTGTTATCTATAAGTTACTATTTTAAAACATTAAGCATTGTTAATAGTTTAGTAATTCTAAAACCTGAGAGATCTTATTATAATTTAACATGACCATCTACTCGCTTTGAGACAACCTATGTTTAATTTTTATTTTCAACTCTCACCTCTACCAATAGAATAATTATTTTAGTTTTCCTTAGGAATCAATTCTTTTTGATTCAAAAACGATAAAGGTTTTCATTTTGTATCTCAATTTATTAATTAAAGATGTCCAATGTAATAAAACTTCAATAGTAGGTATTAACTTTCATTGGCATTATTTAAAAAAAGGTCAGTTAAGTCTCATAATTTTTTTATAATTAAATTTGTTGTTGCGCATAAATAAATAAAATTTTGACCACACATAGTGAAAAATAAAAAAAAAGGTTTACCGCAATAGTGTTTTAAAGGAATTCATTCAGTAGGAGTCAATTATTAAACAGAATCTAGTTACTCAAATTAATAAGAATTAAATTTGGAACTCAATGTAATACGGGTATAAAATTTATACGTCTGTAAAATTTCAAATAAAATAAAAATGAGTCCTAAATTCCATTTCTTACTTACCAAACCTAATCCCTTTCAGGAAACGTCAGTTAAAGAATAACAAACAAACAGTTTTACTGGCTTTATCTCCATTTTCTATCGACATTTTATAAATTTAAAATAACATTAATAAATACCTCATTTCATCCATATTAAAATCCCCACTTTCACAATCCATGATTTAAAAACGTTTCCCGTAAGATCCTTTTTACAATAAATTCCACGGTTTCAAAAAGCCATTACAAGCGACGTTTAGCCACGAATATTAACACAGTAATAACTAATAATTAGTAACTCCAAGGATATGTTAACTCCAACAAGGCTTAACATTAACTGAATTTCATACCATGAACGTTTAAATAAACATATTTATGTAAATAACGATTGAAATTATTTTAAAATAATATTCAAACAATAGGTTGATTTGTTTTCTGCGACGGCTTCGGATAAGTGGTCGAAGAGTATCGTGGTGGATAACATATATTAAAACAAGTAATTACCAGATACCAGATATATTTTGCCTCGAATTCCCGCCGTATTTTTAATTTTTTTTTCTGTAAGTAAACCCAGTCATTGAGCGTTCCACTAGAGCTGCCAATCTTACCCTATCTATATCCCCGGTACGTTGAACCGGGATATTTCGGGAAATTCGGGAATCTGGCACAGCTGGAGTGACGATGACATACTTAACCAATACTGGGGGATTCTGGGTCACAAATATGTCTAGAATATAATGTGACTAATTAGTTCCTGGTAGGTTTTAGATAATAAATAATTTAGATTGTCTAATGTTTTCAATTGATTTTACAAAATTAATTTCGTGGTATTTATGGTTTTGTCTGCTTTCAAAATATGATATCCTGAAAAAATTATTATTAAGATTCAGATTAGCAATTCAAAGTTTACTAAAGATTTTATATTTATATAACTTATGTTATAATCCATCGATCGTTTGAAAAAACCTTAAACTAAGTACTTATTTGTATTACCGAACTAACGTACGACTGCCTATGAACGTTTGAATGAATGAAAATCGTTTTTTGTGCATACTGGATTTGTTCTTAGAATTTTTGTAACGTGATTCGTTTAAATATAAACAAATAAGCAACATGTAAGGTGATTACCTATTCGTTGAAATTCAATCAAATTTTGTTATGCTCGTGATTAGATTCTGAAAGTCGCGTCTACTGCCGTACCAATAATAGGAAAAAACCACTAATTATTTTTTTAAAGTTTGTTCTACATTCAAAAGCCAAAAAACTCATATCTTTTGACAACTGAAACTGTGTATGGTATTGAAATCTGATTTCATCTTAACCTCTAGAGTCCACCGCCATTAGAGTTATGTTTTTGCAAGCAACAAAAACTTGATAATGACGCAGCGTTGCCGTAAGCAAATAATACGCAAAACAATGCAAAAAATCTTTAGTAAAGAGAAGAAAGGAAATTTCCAAGGTTTGTATTTGATTAGAATTAATGTATTTGATATTTTGTCACTGGATTTTCCTGTTTTGTATCACGTAACCCCAATAATGTAAATATTGCTAAGCAAAGTGCTTAAATTAGATTGAAATTGATTGAACTGTTTGATAATGCATGGTAACTTAAATCAATATTTGTAATAATAAAACCCGGCTTAGTAAGATACTTTTTTTTAAAGTCCTTCTAGTGTAGCCGTACAGATTTATTGAATAAACCTTGATCAAAATCTCTGACAAAGGAAGCGTTAAATTAAATAAACACTGAACAAGTACATAATGGCGTTAAAGTAGGTTAAGTCACTAATCAAATTACAGGAGTAGCTGCTGCAGCGGCAGCGCTGCATTTTACAACGGAACGTAATATTTTATTGTTTTAAATGTAGGTAGACGGTTCAAACCACCCTTAGTTCAGCGTATTAATCCTGCTATACTATTTGACTGTGTAACTTGTCACAGCATTCAGGTATCAGGCGTCTGATTAACGTGAATAAACTGTCAATTTGACTCTATGTGTTCGTTAACATGAGTAAGGTACTATATAAACAATGACAAAAAATAGGAAATTATTTTTTTCGAAAAGTAAGAAACGAGTCCCCTGCGTTCGAAAAGCGTCACTGGTGTCAACTAAACAAAAAAAATATTGATGTCAAAATACCTAGAAATAACATCTTCGTTTCCACACTCAGCCGCACTGCTTTTACATCTTCTTGCGCTTATAATATTTCGTATAAACTTTCACCTGCCGTCTCAAGACGTGCGTCGTAAACCTGAAAATATAGCGGCCGAGTTCAATGGCCGCCGTGACGTCGCAAGATTGCAGTCTGCAGGCTAGTTGTCTGTCAGCGCGCGTATTAGGCGAGTTGGCTGGTCACTTACGTGGCCATTTTTATTTCAAGAAAGTCAAGAAAGGCAGAAACTAAGCCATACAGCCTGATCTGTCTTAAATATTTATTTTATTTTATTATGACGACGATGATGACATTTTGAATGATAATGAAGAAGATGAAGGTGAAAGTCAATAGTGAAATGATAGCGTGACTTTACTATCAACACAGCACAACTTAATATGTCGATTCCCCGTCCAAAAGTTACTTACAGGGTCAATCAATGTGTATATGACGATATAACTGCCACTTGTTTTTTTTTGTTATTTAGGCACTGGTTCTTTGGGTAATCTTCCATTAGAGATTTAGTTGAAGGGAAAACCGTTATTACATGAATGTGGATTTATGTATTTTAATCTCAAAGTATACAATATAAGCAATTTCAAAAGAAAGTTTTGTAAAATTTATTTTTCGCACTTTCTTTGTTAAAAAATTAAAAACAATCCACGTTGTTTTTACTTCGTAATAAATAAGCTTTGGTGTCAAACTAGTGAATAACCAACCGGTTTAGTTTAAAATAAAACTCATGTAACATTTTTTGTCTATCAATAAAGTTTTGAGTCAATCAATGGAATTTTTTGATATAAAAAATAAGTTAAACATATTGAACCATTTAGTTATTTTTACTTTTAAAATGTTCCGTTATCCGTGTACGTTTACTACATAATGTTGAGTGTTTCTAAATTGTAAAAACATGAAATGCATGGGGCAAATTCTGCCGACTTAACTTCCTCAGATACAAAAAGAAGAGGAGGTAAAACGACTAGTAATATTTTACTATTATTATATATACTTATCAAAGTTTTAATACATAATATATATATAATATAAAATAGTTTATCAAAGTAGCCTTTAATTGTAACGTTGACATACTTTCATGATATAATTTTTCTTTTGTCGTACTTAATACGAGTATAAATGATAACGCAGTTTTTATAATAATAACTATAGGTACTCTGTTTTACATTATTTATGTATAAATGGAGGAAAATCGCCAGTCATTGACCTCAAAGAAGGATTAACCGAGATGAGATTTTCATACAAAATGTTCAATGATACGTAAAATCCACCTTATAAAATGATTTTACCGCTACTTATAATATTAACCTAGAAAAAATAAACATATCGTGCAAGAGACAGAATACGAAGTACTGAAGAAACAAGTGTTGTAGCCACTGCGCTCTGGGGAGAAACTACGTGCAGGGTGAAATAAATAATGTACTTTTTATTTATAGTTTTATTACCATATAACGTAAAGGACTACACTATATAACATCGGGAAGAAAAATATCAACAAGACGACACAAAAAAAGATTTAAAACATTATATTCGGCCTGTTTTCGGCATATTTGACGGCCTGTTTGGTGTGGAGGTAAGTAGCCTTGCTTTCCATGCCAGGGGTCCCGGGTTCGAATCCTGGTAGGGGCAGATATATTATTATATTTGCTTTCTAGTCATGGATGTGTATGTATGTTTATTTAAGTTTATTTCTAATATTTATAAATTAAAAAAAAATCTATGTGTATATATTTATATATTTCTTAAGTTTATTTATCCGTTATCTAGTATCCATAACACAAGTTCTTAATGATACTTAATTTGGGCTAGATAATCTGGTGTGATTGTTAGATATATTTATTTATTTATATTTATTTATATTCAGTAGATTGCTATTTCGTAATGATGATAATTACTTATTAAAAAACTGAAATATATTGGTTTGAAACATTACAATGGTGAGAATATAACATCAAATTGAGACTTAAGTAGTGACGTTTACATTAATTTTTAATGTAAATTGGCCATTTTGCTAAGAAAGTTATGCGATCTACTATGCAAAGTCAGGGTCGCACCCGAGGGAATCGTACCAAGGACAACACTTGTGCTGGAACTCAGTTTGCTTTGAAGTAGTTCATATTGATTGATAACATCGCAATCAAGAAATGTATTATGTATAAATCATAGTAATGTTATGAAGATTAGTTTGTCTGCTGCAATCGACTTTAAAATTGCAGAAACGATTTCATAATTACTTCATTTTCAGAAAGCTTGATAAACCAGAATTAAGTACCATAGTTTATAATTTGTCCAGAAACAGATACGCTACAGATACAAAAAACACAAATACCAAAAAGGTTATTTCTAGATACATCCTATTATTATAAATGTAAAAGTTTGTTTGTTTATTTAAATGTTTAAAACGGTGTCTGTGTCTCAAAAAAAAAACTAGAAAAAAAAGGCTTATTGACCACAACAAGGATAGAAATAACGTACTCTACAAACCTAAAAATATTTCTGCATTAAATTTATTTCTGCAAAAATTAAAGGTTCAAAAAGGATTTTTGCAACATTTCAAATGGCTGTAACTTTATTAAAAATGTCGTATCGTAGTCATAAAAAGTATTCTAAAGCTTGAATTCCTAGTTTAAAGATTTCCGTATCATAACATAGAATTTCTAGCAACAAGTTTTGCGCAATCTTGATGAATACCCTGAAGAAAATTTTAAATTTTTATAATATAAACAAACTATTTTTGGTTCCCTTTTTCTGATGCACGGAAAAACATTATCTGACTAGCCACGGTTCATCCGAATAAGTTATTTATCCAACTTTAATTTGTTTTTTACTGACTTGGATATGACCACTTCTCTCTGAGCTATCGGACTTTGGATAGAATTGGATCGTTTTATATTTCATTATCGAAATCTCAGCAACCAGCGGCTGCAGAGAGAATTGAAAGTGGGTTTTAAAAATTTGAATAAATTCTCTAGGATTGGTCCTCGTTTTTTAAAAATGTTTAGTCAGAAAATGTTTTTCCAAGTCAGTGGCCCAGGAAAAGGGAAACTTTTTTCGAAAATTAGTTCTTTGCGTTATCCGTCAGAATTGCGCTAGAATTGCTGCTGGAAAGTTTTTATTTTGTTTTATTCTAAAAATCTTAAAATCGGAGACTTTCGGAGATAAATTTGACTTTGATTTTTTTGACTACGTTATGACCATTTTTAACAATGATTATTTGAAATATCAACATGATATTATATTATATATATTATATTTATATTATATATAATAGACCATTTGAAATATTGTAAAAAAAATGTTTGATCCCTTAATTTTGTCCGTAATTTAAGTAGGGACTGAAAAAAATTTTTTTCTTAGCTAGATTTCTTTACAAATATGCATAGCATACTTTGTTTTCTATTCAATAAATTTTAGTATGATAATTGAACCATGCTTGGTTAATAATTTAAAATATCCAACTAAAAGCAAATTGCAGTTGCCTTGAAGTCCTTGACCGTAGGTAATAATTATCCGTTGGAACCATTCTGAATACAATTCTATTTATTATTCAAGCTTTTTCCGATACGGCAATTAAGAAGTAACAATATGTACTTGCGTGTTCAGTTATTCACAAAGGTAAAATATATTTAGAATCTACTTTATGCAGGTAAGTATATGAAAAAAGAACAGTGTCCTTAAAAATGGCATCCGCACATTATGGAAATTATTCGTCATGTGTGTTTTTTTTATGAATATTGATTGTGATTATTATATCGACTAATAACGCCATGTCAACCGTAGGCTTCAGTTGGAATTACCTTCGTTTCAGTTATTTTACACTGGTTGTACTATCCTTTTAACTGGAACACAACTACGTAATCAAAATTATTATGGCAGACAATAGGACGGACTGTAGTACCGCCGCAGACGCGATTTTAAGAAAAGATACCCTACTACCACCTTAGAGTGGCACCGAGTCCTATTTGTTTTCTACGTTTATGACTCATATTATTGATTTGCACATAAAATATCAAATATACGGCTATAAATCAGGCTTTTCATAAAGTTAAAACATTTGCAGACAAACCGCCAATACGCATTTATTGGCTAAATATAACTCAATTGTAAGTTCATTGAATCCAATTATTCAGAATGGAAGCGAGCCCGACATGATTGTTCCCATTAAAAGTTTAACAGCTTTCCTATTACATTATTATTAAACAACCGTTCAAATAGATTGTTTGGAGGTTTAAAGCCAGGGGTCGTCGTCAACTTTATGTCTCGATGGAAACTTGTGCCTTTCTTGTCGAAAAGGTTTTAATTTTGGGGGGTTTGGGGAGAATAAGCTACACAGAGAGTTACTTCTACTGTTTTAGAGGTGAGATTCTCTTGGCAGAGTCAAACACAGTTTGTGTAAATCCCAGCCTCACACACAAAACTACTAATTTTGCTTCAATTAGAATAACTATCACATTTAAAAACGCAATATTAAATAGTTACCACAATATCAAAAACTGTGAAAATACCAGCTTTTTGACCTCTTCTACTCACAAAAACTAAATGCAACATTATTTCAAATTACAACATCGAAACTGAAATAAACTTTGAATAATTAATTTTCCTGTATTTAAAACTTCGGGCGCAAATGAAACTGCCTCCACCGTCTCGCTACGTCTCGTTGGGCTTCTAAAAACAGTTGTCGACCAAAATTTACCCGTTTCCTTTGAATCAAAATTTTTTCCTCGCTTTATGAATACGCCTGAAAGCTTTTGAACAGAAAAGCGTCGCGCAGAAAGCTTTTTTTAAGCTCAATTTGGTCTGTGTTCATAAGGTTTTGATTTATATTCTTGGGATGTTTTAATTTAGTTTTTATGCGAGGAAGGTAAACAATATTATAAAAGTTTTGAATGCAAGTAAAGTTTCTTAAACAAACCGAACAAGATAAGCAGGATTAAAACGCTGAAGTTTAGGAGATAATAAGGAGATTAAACAAATAATTAATTATTGATATACACATAAATAAAATGCCAAGTCAATTAATCGAACTGAATTTAGAAATTAATTAGGCTTGCATTTCAAATTACTTCGAACAGTGGGAGCGCCCAGAATACATTTTCATAAATTGATATCGAGTATTTTGTGCCGTTCTTTTATTTTTAGAACCTGCAACCTCTCGTAAGGCACGATTACTATCATCGATACTACGAGACCGTTGTAATAAAAGTCAAACTGAATATTAAAAATAGTCAAACTAACTAAAACAGGCGTTACTAACACACCTTAACATCAAACTTGGAGCATCCGTTTAGGTTAGAGTTTTAAAGATTTTGTTGAACAAGCGGCGCAACCTCTGTTTCTAACGGGTAAATGTTGTGTGTGTCTAATCGCTTATTTTGGCCCTTGCTATCACTGCAAAGCGGTTTTCATCAATAATAAAATACAGCTGTTTGTTTTTCAAAATGACTGACTAATCAACCATAACAAGCTCAAAACTTTGAGTTATCATTGTCACTTAAATTTTAAACATTCGGCGTATGCACACACCGCAACCCCTAAAGTTAAGCCGGGCCTGCATCGCTCGTTCGCTCGCATAATTTAAAACTTTGCCTCCCAACTCAAAGTAACAATGAACAATGCAGTTAGTTTCAAAGCTTGCAGCGCACGAGTGAACCCAGTAACTATGCGATATGAAGACAGCTCTATTTGATAGAATATCATGTTACATCATGATTTCCTGGTAGATTTATAATTTAAGTGGGAAAAGTAATAAAATATATATATCACTTATAATACATATATAATCACAAACAATATATAATCACTTAAATACAAATATAAAATAAAATATCACTATACTAGCTCGGAAACTATATGATAAATTTACGAAACTCAGGCTTGTGAAACTGTGTATGTCCATTATACAGTGGTAGGCATAAAATAAATATTAGCGTCATAGTATCAAAAATGAGAATAATGTCGGTTATCTAGGTACTCAAAGCTCTGCTTTGTATGCAGACACGTGTATGGAGAAATAATATGCTACACACAAGACAGCCTTAATAATCCTACTGCAGAGATATCAGCTCGCCTACCTAAGGGGTGGTGTCAAGCAATTTATAGCCCACCACGCTACCTACTGCGGGTTGGTATCTTCTATATTATATAAATAATTAATAATTATTACCATAAGTTTTTATTTTAATTTGCATTTCAATTAACGTCTCGATCTATTTGGATTTTTTAACAGAGTGTAATTATTTGTTTCTTTACCTACTTCTATTTTCTCACGTGGTAATTTTTCGGTTAAAGGGAACGAACTTGCAAAAAAATTAAGGGAACAAAGTAAAAGGTTTAATGGAACACAAAAAATACTTATCAGGTAGTTAATATTGGCGCGCTTTTAATGTAGATCTTTTGCATAATTATCAAAATCGATTCTATAGTTTAAGACTAATTATTGCCTTTATAAAAATTTTATTCCACAAGGTATCCTTATCACCATCCTTTCAACATTCATCTTGTCGACTGTCGAATCAGCATGACGTTCGCCCACGTAGATACTAAGCATATTAGACTAGCATTCGATATTGCGCATGCATTATTCATGAGCAAAACGTATTTAGGCATGGCATGTATCTTTGTTACGCTGACGCCGCTTCACTTAACTTCATAGAGTGAGTTTATTTTTAGATGTAGTATATTTTTATGTGATGCATTTTTGGATTTGATTTTTTTTTATTTTTAGGATCGAAAGAGGCGAGTACAGTAACCCTTCACGCGTGGTAGGGAAAGAAACACGTGCTGAAAAGATGTTTTGTTAAAAAATAAAGTATGTGGTTATGTACATGGGACACTCAGAAAGCTTTGAGAAAAAATAAAAATGATTTGTAGGCTGTGTATATATGTTTTATATGCATCTTTTCAAAGAACTCTGCACCAGCGTCTATACACAGTTTCATACGTCTGAACCAATTGATGCTACTGTGTTGATACTAAATACCCCGTTAAAGAGAATAAACTGGCGATCAATATTTTTCCAGCCCTACTCGACCGCTTTCGTAGGCGTTGGTTCGATTTACAACAGCCATACTGTTGACTGGCGCTCTGTTTCTGGATCATATTGATAAATCCAAGATTCGTCACCTGTTATGAAAACCCACGTAAACACGGCGGGAAGAAGCAGCTTTGCATTTATCAATCATATCATGGAAACATTATATTTTACTTTCAAATAATCAAATTTTCAAAATAAATAATACTCCTGGCATTCCATACATAAAAACTTTTTTTCGCAAAACTTTTTGAGTGCCCTGGTATGTTTGGTCTATGTTATTACGTTGATTCTGAGATTTCGAATAATGCTGTATGAATACAACCCAAACACAAACTCCGTTTACTTTATGTTTCTGAAGCTTTTAAAGAATTTGCCTAGCATTGAAAAACAGATAAAACTTAAGCAATTCCAACAATAACTTAAATTATAGACGAACAACCAAAGTCACGAGGTACACATATTAACAAAAAGTTATACAGAAAAGAAATGTCGTTGACTGGATCAAACTACAACTTGACCGATTACGATGAAAACAATTCAAGTCTATTAATAGGTATTGTGATAAAAAGTGAAAATAATATTATTTGATTAGCACTACAACTGACTACATGGGCATTATCTTGAATATTTACGTAAAATACAAGATTAATAAGGCACGACTGGTATGTAGGTCAGAAGGGAAGCAGCTCTTTAGAGGAAACTAATAAAAGTTACAACCGAGTCGTAACAATAACTTCCAGATAGTTTTGTTTGTTAGTGCGAGTACCAAGTCAGCATTTTCTTTCCTGTGTGTTTTGTAACTTTCGTGTAGACTCTGTACCATAGACTTAGTATTACTTCGTATAGACGACTAAACTGTGAGCAACAACAATGAAAATGTAACTATAATAAATAAAAATTTTTTATTTTTGATTATTTAAAATTGCTTTAGTACTAATTTAATTCAATATCAATATCAGTAATGTAGGGACTAATTATAGTCTTTTTACGTTCAACGCGCACGTCAACATACACACCGATTACATTTTGTTTAAGAAATATTGACCTTTCACTATAGTCAATGAGTAAACCAATTAAGAGGCCATGATGGTACACGCAATGATCGAAAAAACCGTCTTCGATACAGAAGGTTGCAGTTTCGGTTCTTGCTACAGGATCTTTTGGAACCCCTGACGCAAAACGCAGGTCTAGTTTAATTTAGTTTCCTCCCAGATCTCTCTATGATAACTGAAGTGATGCATTTTACATTTATATTTTTATATCTAAAAGTTTTACTATAGCTGGACATAGTAGAGTTAATTTAATTTAATTATAATTTAATTCAAAACTATTCATTGGTTCATCCGCCACCATTAAAATAGAGTAAAATTATTGAAGTTGAATACAGTTTCTACGGACCGGAATGTTGTGAAACTACCGGATATCTCCTACAAATGACTTGTAATGTCTGCAACAGTTCAAGTTATGATAATTTGGAATTTTTGTCTTTCCCAATTAATTTTTCAGTTAATTTTATGGTTTGATTAAATTTTGATTAAAATATTCATTTTTCAACTTAACAATAGGTTTGACCACTATGCCGCACAAATGTTATTAGGTTTTTGATTGTGACCTAATGAAAAAACCATATTCTTCTTAATATACTGACGGAGATACGATTGCAAATTACTCGTATAATGGAAGAAATTTTCTGATTATATCATAAAAGTCATTTTTAGACAGCTGTATCAAAAAACTAATGTATTATTCGGCGTTAGAATAAATTAAAATAATGAATGCAAAATATATTCTGATCAGGAAGCACAGGTCTTTAATTTTTTAAAGTATTTTATTCTTTATTTTTTGGATACTTGGACTAAGCTAAACGTTTTAGACAAATCGAAAGATGGATAATCATTATACATCACATACAAATTATAACCTTAAGACCAGTCCGTGAAAATAACAAATGCAGTTATGTAAAAAGCATGATCACTTATAACTGCAGCTATTTAAAACTACTTTTTATTTATATTTTTAGCACCTTAAAGAAACACCCACTATCACTACTTCACAGTTACACCTACTCCTGGGCACCAGGATCGATACAGGATGCGTGGGCAGCGACAATTGGATTATATTATAAATAGCGAGTCCATGGGCACACTTTGCAAGACCCTCTTCGTATTAATTAAAATCAAAACTTTTGTCACTGGACTTTAAAATGAGGATAAATGTGGAGGCGGTGAAAGAAATTTGTGTAACCATGTAATTATAATCGGAATCTAAGGGTCTTCTATAAAAATTATGAAAAAGCAAGTTTGAATAACGTGTGACCAAACTACGAAGTTTTTTAATAACGAGAAAGCCTCGTAAATTAATCAAAAGATCTATTACGAATAATAGATGAATAACGACCTGCAGAGATATAGGTAATTTAAATATTCTCCAAGTAAGTTGTTCATAAAGTAATTTGATATTAATGATATCGAAAACAACTCGGCTAAAAAACTAGGCTACAACAAGCAAAACCGAGGACAAAACTATATCAAGGAAGCTATTAACACGTTATGTATTATGTGGTAAGATGAAGTCGTAAAATACGTTTTAAAGAAGACATAAAGATTTATAATGAGGCCGTTCATTTCGTATCAAAATTATACGGGTTATATATTTGTTCCCAAGAAAACAGTACAATACTGACATCGTTTAATATGGCGTAAAAATTGCTTATTGGGTTTCATGTAGCCGACTTCTCTAATTTTAATAAAAATGAAAAAAGTGTAATTGGTAATAATGAATATAGGTAAGTAATTTAAATCGTTTATTTTCGTCGAAGTATCATTTATAAGATTAAAAATTGAATATTTTTATATGTGGTTATATGTATAACAATTATGTATCAAAAAAGACCAGATGCACCGCTTATTTTTTCTTTTTGGTGCTACACGCTTTCCTTCGCTTCTTTATTTAAAGCTAATGATGCTTCGAATTCGCTTACTTCTTAGCGTTTGATTTTACAAAATATGCACAAAACCCATATCGATAGTTAAAATAACAACAGCTTTAAAAAAATATTTATTTATAACTTTGTTGAATCACTAAACTTTACTGAATAAATAATGAATTTCGCGTCGTTGGATACACCGCAAACGGCCTTGAAAATAACCTAAATGCATCACAGGGACTTTTATGATTACATAAACATTAATGATTTAATGAACTTTATACAAAATATAAGCAGAAGATGCAGTACTTGATAGGCTTGGCCTTGATATAGTTTTCCACAATGCCGCTGGAAATCCCTGTAGCGTGCTCAACGCTCATAGAAATACAGTATTTATATGACGAACCCACAATTAATGGGTAACTAATTGACAGATAAGTCTCCACTCATGTGACGGGTATCCGTTTGCGGTTTCATAGAAAATTATTATTGCTTTATTATTTGAATGTAAAGGTATAATATGTAGGGTTTATGAAGGTGAATTCCCAGACGGAGACAGCAAATTATGGCCGCATACTAAGCAGAACTCATGGAGAACGTATGAATCATAAAAAGATCTGCGGGTATCTAGAATCACGATGGTACAGTCCCACAGAAAAAGGTCTACCACTTTGGACAAAACTTCATGTGTTACCAAAATATTATAGTATATAATATTACAACAGAAAAACAACATTGTTGTTTTATCACTACATGGTACAAAACATAGTCGCTTTCCGCTGTCTGTCTGTCCCTATGTATACTTAGATCTTTAAAACTACCCAACGGATTTTAATAAATAGATTGATTCAAGAGGAAGGTATATATGTATAATACATGCATAATATGTTAGAGGAACACTGATAACCTTAAAGGTTTCTAATGTGATGTCGTAAATAAACACTTTTTTTGAGCTTAGATTGCAAACGTTGGCTGAACCCTACGAGATAGATCAAAATAATGTGCTACAATATTGTACACCTTTAAAAAGATCTACAAAAAAGTCAGCGATGCTATATATCTATCTCTTAGGGATCATCCTTTACTTTTTACGAGAAATAATGGCTTATTTACGAAGCGGTTTTAAGCAATACAGCATTAATCCTTATCCAATTAAGTACCTTAAATACATTGTGCATGTAATAAAGATCAATATGGCTCTTTACAGCGTGTAATTTAAAAGAATATTTTTAACGATATTGCAGATTTAAAATGCAGGGACATAGACCCGTGCGAAGCCGTGGCGGGTTGCTAGTAATAATAATAAATCCCCAGACAAACACACCAAGAATCGTATGGCCCCAAAGTAAGCAGAGCTTCTGTTATGGATGACCATACAGCGAACTGGGGGGAACACAGAATAAACATACAAAAATACAAACAATCATGACCCGAGAACAAACATCTGTGTTTATCACACAAATGAATGTCCCGGCCAGGACTCAAACCTGGGACCTTCGGCGAATGAGGCAGGGCTACTAACCACCGCACCACTCGGTCTTCAAATTTATGACGTGCAAATGAACTTCAGCCGTAGGGTGATAGACCAAATTTTTGGCCGACTGTACAACAATTCAAACCTCCTGGTTTCGAACATAGAAACTCTGGTGCCAGGGTTATAGTAGAGAATGATAAATCATAGTGATATTATACACAGTATTGACTAGAGGACCCTGAACTGACCTGGGAACTTCAGAATACAATATAACCTATGTTACTTTGGATAACGTAGAGTTCAGTTAGTACGTAGGTTTTACAGTTCCTCAAATACATATAAACAAACAAGCGAACAAGTATGTCATGTTTATTTATTTATTTATTTATTTATTACTACACACAACGGAATACAACTGTAATAAAATTAATAAAGACAAAACCTTAAACATACTTAAGTCTAGGATGCATTCCACAAGAATGTGTACATAAAAAAATCAAGTAACACTGATGTAGACAAAATCGTATACTAATTTGAAAAGTCTTAATTATAATTTTGACCATACACAACATGCTTATAAAATAAAAAAATAAAAAAAAATATGGTAAAATAAACGTAAAATTCCATTAAATCAAGGCCATATTATTCTGATAAATGATATTTTTAATAGTCCTAACAAACAGAACTTGTTTCGGTAATAGAATGTCGAATGCCGGGTTATTCTTGGCGATTTTGTTGCACAGACGAGCCATCCCCACCAAGGGATTGTAAAAGGAGGTATTGTTTTTAAATACTTGCAAAGCAAAAAGTGCTGTTTGATTGGATCTACGAGAACTATAACGAATGTTAAAGTTTATTTGCGAAAGTAAATTAGGTACGTCTAATAAGGAGTGAACTATTTTATAAAAACAGAGGAGATCAAAATATTGTCTACGTGCTTCCAGCGTCTGTACGTTAAATTTAATCAAACGAGCATCATAGTCGGGCGTGCTGCGCCCCAAGTGTTGACGATAACATAAGATCCTTAGGCACTTTCTCTGAACTCTCTCTATATTTTCAATGTGAACGTTGTACTGCGGACACCATATTGGAGTACCGTTCATTGGATACCGTTCATAATAATATAAGAAAAACACTCGCTAAGTTGAAGTAGACATATCATAATAGAATAGAAATTTAAAAAGGAACTAAAATATAGAATGGACACAACTGAATTGTTAATATGACGCAGGTGCTAGCTTTCAGCAACGACCCGACCTCATACATCATGTTCGATACTTACCTGCGTGCGGGGGTTTTACCACAATACAATTTTACTTAACATGGAAACTGACAGGTTTCTGTAGTGGGTATAGGTATACCATATATTCATATGACGAGAGCCCTTTCTACATATGCTTTTTACTTATAAAAAACATGTCGCTTTTACGTAAAACCTGATCAAACTTAAACGTGATCGATACAGTTAACTGATATCTAGAAGGCGTTGACTTTAGTTTATATTTGAATAGCAGTAAAATATTGAACATTGAGTACCTATCTAATTGAAGAGTATAAGATTTGGGAACACATCTACACTATATACATATATACGTACATATCCCGGTTAAATTCGCGTAATTCCTGGTACTTGATAATTTCCGGACAAAATACAGCCTACATGGTTACAGACAGATTACTAGTCACTTAATAACCAAATCACTCCGTACAAATAATGACGCTCGGGTATCCGCGTGATGACTGCATGCCAAAATGAACTCAAAAGCGAAAGCGATACGGCAATCTGCTTTGGTAAGGATCGCCCCGGCGGTAGGTATTAAGCGTGCGTGGTAAAATATTTATTAAATTCGTTCAGTACTTAGTTCAGAAGTTAATTAATAACATAATATATTCTAATAAAATTTATCTTTCCTCTTTATAATAATTATTATAAGGAGCAAATATTGACTTTTCGTTTGTAATGAATAAACGAAACTTAAAACAAAACTTTTTTTTTTAATTTTCATCATTGAATAGCTACTTTATCTAGGAGTAATAATAGGCTACATTTTATAAAATTAAAATCGTACAGTTTCCCCTACCCGGCATAAACGCGGGAAAACCGGCCTGCAACTTAATAGACCATACATTTTTGTTATTGACTGTACCTTTCTTTCTCTTATCGTCATGATAAGCGAAGGATGAAATAATAATGAATAACAATTTATAGGCGAATAATTACTGATAATAAATTCGACTTTGATCCATATCTTTTATCTTTTTATGAAATGACAGGTGAAATACAAACTATGAAAATCGTTACTGGCATAAACCAGACGAATTGAATTTCGATTTGGAACATGTATTACAAAAGTTCATGCTCAATAATTTACCTCATTAAAAGCAAAAATTGTGTAAAAAGTTCTCTTTGTTTTTACGCTAAAAATGTCAAACTTCAGCCGTTCCCGCGATTTCACTAGCAAAGCTAAAATATAGCCAATTAATACTGCATTGTTTTGAGGTTAATTTAAGGTACTTTAGTAATCTTTATCTTAGAAGATTCATAAATGGATCTGATCTCTATTTTTGCATCGTTCTGTTCATGTTGGAAAACCTAAGCGTACTTTGTGTTCGAAGATTATTGTGACACGATATTAGTGCTAACACGATCGCCGGTGCATCGCTCAACCAGGCCACTCAGAAAGTATTGCGAAACATTTTTTTATGTATGGAACGCTGGCGAGTTTTTATTTATTTTGAAAATTCGAGTATTTATAAGAGAAATATATATTTGTGTGTGTCATAGAAAAATGGATCTGCGTCCGGCACATTTTCATTCAATGTCCAAAGTTCTGGCCGGAGCATTCATTTGTGTGCTGAAAGTAAATGTTAGTTCTCGGGTCATTGTTGTTGATATTTATATTATTTATTTATTAGTTTATTCTGGGTTCCCCCCAGTTCGCTGTTTGGTTTTCCATTTCACAAGCACTGCTTACTTTGGGGCCAAACAGTTGGTGTGTTTGTGTGAGGATTTATTATTATCATTACATAACTTGAAACCTGATGAACCTTTAATCGACTTCAATTAGCTTTCATGAACAAGGCGCCTTTTAAAGCAACTGTGTACCGCTGGTGTAACGAGTTTAAGTGCGGTTGCTTAAATTCGATGGATGAAGAAAGAAGTGGTCGTCAAAACGGAAGGAAACGTGCTACAAGTGATAAATTTGATTCAACAAAACCAACGAATCACATATGAGGAGATTCAGCACAATCTGGCACATTGAATCGGGAACTGTACATGAAATTCTACACAACCACCTTTACGCAAAAAGGATTGTTTCGCGCTGGGTATCCCACAACCTCACCGATGCTCAAAAGCACGCGCGCGTGGAATGGTGCCATGGTATGATTGATAAATTCAAAGCAGCTTCTTCCCGCCGTGTTTTACGTAGATTCTCATAACAAGTGACGAATATTAGATTTATTAATATGATCCAGAAACAAAGCGCCAGTCAACAATATGATTGTTCTAAAATGAACCAACGCCTACGAAAGTGAAACGATCGATGGAAAAATGATCAGTTTTTTCTCGCAACGAGGTATTAAGTATTTATTCCCAGAAGAAATCAAAGTAGCATCAATGTAGAGTAGTAGTCTACCAAATGCTTGCTAGAAGTTTTTGTTGCTGCGAGCAACAGACAACGCGCCCGCGCACTCTGCGATCATGACGAGGGAGTTCCTAAGCACCACACTACTAAAACTTATCGGTCATCCGCCTTACAGCCCTGATTTGGCATCGTGTGCCTTCTTCTTGTTTCCTCAAATTAAAAAACCAGCTCTTTTTATCGCGTTTATATATTTATTGTATAGCGTTTTTATTGCCAGAACATGCTCTCCCTGCGTTCGAGACGGCCGTTGAGACAGGAAAATGTCATTCGAAAATTGGTTCTAGACGCATAAAACTTTGTATAGAGGCTAGTCGAGAATTCTGTGAAAGATGTATCTAATCGTTCCAAGTACAGTACCGTACTTATTTGAATGTCAATGTCTTATTTTCATTACTTATAAGACCCATGCTATTTAAAAAATATAGTTGTTAATTTATTTTGTGGGTTTCTTTTGTTATATTATATACTTAACACATACTATACTTTACTTAAGAGATTGTCTTCAGTCTTCTTAAAATATAATACCTGCCTGTATTCAGTATAGTGAAAAAGAATATACTTTTAATATACTTTTTAAAGAATTTACTTTTTAGCGCATTAACTTATGGATGTTGACTAATCTTATGAAAAAGTATTTCCTAAAAGGTTTATCATACAAAATATAAAATGCTTTTCTAAAAATGTATTTTAGTACAAATGGAAATAGGTATTTTGCATTTTAAATACTAGTATTTACAAGTGTCACATCTTTGTGCGAGTATATGGCAGTATTTAGTCTGTCTGTAGGTAAGTATAGAAACAAAAATATTTAAAAATGTTCCTATTTCTGTTTATAAAAAGTGCCCTATTGGACGCCATGAAAATCGCAGGTTACAGTTAGATGTGTTTGAATTTAAAGACCAAATTAAGGTAGGTACAAAGAACTTAACATCCGTATCTCATAATTATCACTTCATCTTGGCTCTTTGATTAACCCTTTTGTCAGCTTTTTGTATCTTAAAGTAATTCCGCTATCAAATTCCGTACGCAAATTGTTTAAATACAGTTACTATCTCCATTTTTTATCGCTCAATACTGCGCGAAGTGATTAATCGATTGTTCTAGATCTGTCACATTAACTTCTGTAAATGTTTTGTTGCTGTGCGTGAGTGGAGTGTTAAGTGTGCGTATACGCATCGCATAATTGATGGCTACGGGGTACTTCGTACTATTGTTGTACGACACTCTTTTGCATATTTTTGTTTTTTTACTAGCAATTGGGTATATTTTCTTTTACCAATATTAGGTTAATGGTGGTACTTAAAATTTGAGCTACTGTTTGTTTATGTATAAGTAAAATGTATGAGTATTTCCCATTTAATACTAGCTACTGAGTGCTTTTTAATTATGACTTATTTTTTACACCAATGTTAATTTTGTGAACTTATATTAATAATATATATATATATATATATATATATATATATATATATATTATTAATAATATATAATTATTAATATATATATATATATATATATATATATATATAATTATGTATATTAAGTCAATATTAGAACCCAGGGATATTTATGTAAAATATAGTCAGTTTCACCTATGGTTAATTGTGTGTGATAAAAAAATATATCTTCGGCCTTAACATCATTAGAACTTTATCCATGTTTACATAACAACGACGCGGGAAATACAACATAATGACACGCAAATCATAATGTACTGATGGAAAAATAATGTCCAATCGAAAATGATGACTATTCTGAAACAACGCCGCTTTGACGAACGTCGCCGCGCTTAATTACTGAAATTGGAGAGCCAATGGAACATAACACTCACAAAATATCGAGCACATTCGAAAATTTACTTCAACCTTAATTAATTTTTACGATAATGCTTCTGTTGAATTAAATTTGTGAAGTTTTCATTGAGTCGAAAATGGAATATCAGGTTAGAAGGGTGTGTAATTGAAATTAGGCAAAAATGCTTAAAATACGAATTGTGCCCAGAGCTCATTAGACATTCAGCACCTTTAGAACGTAGACGTTGTTTTTCTATTAATTTCACTTTCTGATTGGTCAAGGGTCCTAAACCGAAATATTTTCTCTAGTCCAAGTTGTAGAAAGTATGCAGTGAATTATGGAAACGATTCGTTGATTTTATTTTGAGATGAACTATTAGCTAATGAAGGTGAATGCTCCAATTTAAAATCACAACTAATTACGTAATACTACGAATATAAAAGTGAATATCTGCCAAGATAAACGCCTTGTTTACGTCATGCTCACTTGTACCCCAAGTTGCAGTGGTCAGGTAGATAGTACTACGTATAAAATTCGTAAAACATAAATGCATATCTATAATAAATAAATTTACTTAAGTCAGTAAGGGTCGAAACGCTGTATCTTTTTTTTTGGCACAAAACGCTGTCTTGGCAGTATAGCTAATTTCATACTTGGAATTTGGTAACTTCAAATTATTTCTCACACTTCTGTCAATTTTGTTTTACATTGATCATATATGTGTTATTTTTATAATTGCAATTAAAAATCGTAGTTTTAATTGCAATTATATATATCGTATAAATATATATCGTAGTTTTTATTAATTACATTCATTCGATCCTAATTAAAAGCCTGGGATTACTTATAAAAGGTAATAAAAGGAGTCAATCGGATCATGCTAGTTTATCTGGACAAATAGATATGGTACAACCAGGATGAATAGTATTCGCACAATTAAGCTGAGCCAGGACAGGTGATGCTGTAAATGAGGGCAGTTTTGCAGAACCCTGATAAGGACTTCCTTTCGGACAGCCTGACAGAGTATTACGGAAGAATGGAAAAAAAATCCTGAGAATCTGTATAAATGTCATAGTTTATTTGTATTTAGAAGTTTTTAATTTTTATTTGCAAGAAATGTGTAGTTGATAAACCCTGAAACTTTTTAATAATTATTAAACCATTACAAAGCTTTAGTATAAAAAAGACCCTACGGTGCTAAACCCTACCGAGATACCACCTGGGAAGGTAAATGTTTGATTAGATTCACAATTGATGACAATGTTTATTCTTTACAATGTAAATACCGAAGAAAAATTAAACGTTATAATGGTATTTTTTCTTTTAATTTTGATAGTCACTATCTATTACTATGCTGACTGTACTACAAGATAATTTATTTGTGCAGTAACATCTTATCAAAAACATGTACTACCTACAGTAATACCTGTTGCCCGGGTGAAGTGGTTCCTGATAACTATATAATTACAGTTTTAATCGCTTATCATTGCATAAGACCAGCCAGACCATTTATCGTAAAAATATTCGGTGTGATAAAGTGTGAGATGAACTCGCACACTAAGGGTTCCGTACATCTTCAGTTTAATCGTCAGTAATTTTTTATTGTTCTTTTCATGGCAATAGAAATTACACAATCTGTCAAAACTTCATGCGTCTGTCTATTTCGGTGTAAGATGTGATGAGATAGAACTAGGTGACAGACGGACAAACCGACAGCGAAGGCTTGGTTATAGAGGTCCGTTGACCATTCATCCGTCCATTGGATACTATTTGGATACCATTTAGTACCTAATACTAACTGACATGCATTAAAAGTATATTTACATTACATATGAAAATATCTAAATAAGCAATAAGGACGAATAGACAAATTAGAAGTATGCTATAGACACTACATACATTTTTGTAATTTCCATACATGGGATGACATGGATAAGATTTTTTATACTTTAAAAGATATTACAACATTTCAAAGTGACCTTGCAGAAAATAATAAACGAAGTGACACCTTCTTTAAAAGCTTGCGCTATAATAAGCAAAACACATGCATAAGGGTGTTACCACACCAATCGATCGACGCCGATCGATGGTAGCATGGAACAGGCAACGTCGATCGACCGTCGTTCGATTGGTGTGGTAACACCCTAAGTCTCTTTCTTTTGTTTTGTTTTGTTACGGCACTCGCAGTTTTGTACTCGTTTTAAATACATGTATCTGAAAAAAGTCTGTGAACTTTTATATTCTAAACATACTATTTCGTTTACTTACATGGTTGTGTTCCAGTCACTGAGCAGGGATAGCCAGTGGAATTTTTGGAACAAATGTATTCCAACTGAAGCCTACGCATCAGTAGTCGACATAATATACGACTAATGATGTTTATGGGTGCGGATGCCACTTACAATTATGTCGCATGCTCGTTGGTCGGCTATGAAAACGGTCAAAAAAACTCTTAAACTTTATTATATTAGTATTTATTACGTCATTTTAGGTACGCGGGACTTAGTAGCCATTAACTTTATTAAGTTGTCGAACAAATTGATAAAAATGTTTGGTTTGAAATCCTAGCTTAAGGAAGTAATACTTTATGGTTATTAACTTATTTTTTGACTAGTAACTGAAATATAAGGATTAACGAGCTTCACTATCGATGACAACATTTCAAGTAAAATTAAACAGTTATGTAGCAGTATGGAGTGAGCTTTATACATTATATACGTAATTTAAAACTCATGTAGGTACAATTAGTGGCAGTATAAGGTAGAGACGTTTTCATTTAAAAATGTATGTTTCACAAGTAATAAACTTGGTGCACAGAATAGCTAAGTTTCCTTTATTGGCAATTTATGCTCAATATTATTATTACCTCAGATGTTATCAATGTAGGCAGGAACGTACGTTCTCAAAGATTATTTAGTCAAGTAAATAAAGACTTAAGGAATATTACGTCAATGTTGGCTGAGTTTATCGGCATAAAAATGTATACCAGAGCTCTAGTTCTGTCAAAAAGTTTTTCTACACAACATTATACACTTGGCTCACTAGGCAGACGCCTAAAGTTAGGGCGAGAATCGCTTGCACGTTGTGTCTTCTGTAGCAGTATGCGCCCGCATCGTTACTACAAGGGATTGGAATGCGAAACTGAACCTGCACCAAGTCACCTGCCACCAACTTTTTTTCCACTTTGACCTTCAAATCATTTTATCAGAACAAAACGATTTGAAGAGTGAAAAAATATGTATCTGATTCAGTATAAAAAAATAAATATTTATCACCATACAATATTATAAATAGCCATGAAACAACCACATGGAAACTAGAATGAATGTTTAAAGCGTCAATGTCACTAAAGTACATCTTACGGTAGCGCCGGGTGACGGTCGCTCCCTTCTTTTTTTTTTTTTTTTTTTTTTGGTTCCCCTCCACGGGAAGGGCAGGAGGACATAAAAAATGCTCTGACGCATACTCCGCGCGCGCGATCGGAGTTATGTGGGACTCGTCCCGACGCCTACCAGAACCATACCCACTAAAAAACCCCCTGTCGGCTCGTGCATTTTTGCCACTCAGCCTTCATCTGAACGACGGCCAATTGGAGAAAGAGGCCGCGCCAGCGGGGCCCTTAAGGGGTCACCCGCTGAGATTCACATAGCACTGAAGGTGCTCAAAAAAGAAAAGTAAAAATAAAACATTAAAAATGAAAGATAAAAATAGCATTAATTCGGATTTACGTTAGAATTAGAATTTACGTTAGAATTAGGATTTGCGGCCTGAAGGGCCTCGAGAGCTAAAGTTAACTGCGAAGGTTCGCCCGTGTGCGCGTTTCTCGGCCTAGCGACTTTGAATTTCGAATCTAACACAGGAGCAGTATATGAGACTGAATCTCGAACAAGATGATTGGGATGGGATTCGGCGCGTTTGAAGAACGATTCTGAGAGTGTTTTGAAGTGCTGTTGCACTGTAGGTAGTTCAAGATCTCTGTGCAGGTCCGCGTTGCGCACATACCAAGGTGCGTTTGTGGCCCTGCGGCAGAAGAGATTTTGAACTACCTGCAGCTTATACAGGACGGAGGGATTGGCATGGGCAAAGACTGGCGAAGCATATGACATGACGGGTCTAACGCAGACCTTGTAAAGCGTACGTTTATTTCTAAAAGACATTTTACTTTTTCTACCTATCATACTATTTAAGCGGCTTAAGTAGAAACGCGCGAGTTTCGTTACTCTATCGACGTGTGGCTTAAAAGAAAGCGTCTGATCTAAGGTGACGCCTAAGTATTTGATACTGCGCTTCCAGGGGATAGGAATACCTAACATTCGAATGTGGGGATCGTTGCGGCGATTACGACGTTTGTGGTCGAATAGAATGGCAGAACTCTTTTCTGGGTTGACATCGATACGCCATTTTTGAAACCAAACACCGAGGGCGTTTACGGCCTTTTGGAGTCTGGTGATGTTATACGGGATCCTTTGACCTTTAGTGTAAAGGGCGGTATCGTCTGCAAAGAGGGCGAGTTCGACGCCTTTCGGCGGGATGGGCATGTCATTAGTGTACACGGTGTACAGCAGAGGGGCGAGGACTGAGCCTTGCGGGACTCCAGCCTTTATGGGACGAGGCGCGGAGAGCGTGCCTTCATGTTTGAATCGAAACGTACGGTCTTTAAGAAACGACGCGATTAATCTGACTAGGCGAACCGGTAAGCCTATTTTATAGAGTTTAAAAACGAGACCGCTGTGCCAGACTTTGTCGAAAGCCTTGGCTACGTCAAAGAGAACCGCGATTGATTTTTTACGATGCGGATAGAATCCTTCGAGAATGTACTCGACGATTCGATGAACTTGCTGAGGGCAGGAGTGCTTAGCGCGAAAGCCGAACTGATGGGGAATAATGAGCGGGTCGCCATCCGTTGGAAACAGATGGTTCCGCATTCGAGAGAGTATGACTCTTTCGAGAAGTTTAGACATTGCCTTGAGGAGGCTGATGGGTCTGTGATTAGCCGGGATGTTCAGAGGTTTACCCGGCTTGGGAATGCCTATGACTGTCGCTTCTTTCCAGGCTTTTGGAAAGTAGCTATGGTCGAAGCAGGCATTGAAGATGATAGCTAACAAGGTAAGCACCTGCTGTGGCAGGTGCTTAAGTGCGTGGTTGGAAATTCCATCCGCACCCGGAGCCTTTTTGGACTTTTGTTTTCTAATGAGAAGCAAGATTTCATCATTAGAGACTGTGACGGGGACGTCGGTGATAGGGAGAGATTCTCTGCGGAGAACTTCGTCCTCCACCGCCTGGATGTGGGAGGGATCCGCGGGTTGCGTGCTGGGCGAACATTGTGCCGCTATGCTGTCGGCGAAGCATTCGGCTTTCTCTTCGACTTCGAAGGCAATGGTGCCGTCGGGGCGAGTGAGAGGAGGAACGTGAGAGGCGGTGTCTACGCGTAAAGCTCGGGCCATTCGATAATACGCTTGGTGGGACGGGGAGATATTCTCCATGAGATCGTTAAACTGAGTGTCACGGAGTTCCGCGAGGCGAGACCTAACTTTCCGTTGAAGCTGATTCGCAGCTGTTCTATATGCGGGCGTGGGATATTTCTTGGCTCTCCGGAGAGCCGCGTTCTTAGCTTTAATGAGATTGCTAACGGCTAAGGGAAGCGCGGGTTTGCCTTGCTTAGCAATGATTACGTTGTCGCTGATGGCTGAGTTGATAGCATCAGTGAGATTATCGACTATCGAATCTATTTTAATCGGGCTGTCTAATTGGTCGGGCGAAATCGCGAGCGGAGAGTTCGGTGCCTCTAAGGCTGAAACTAACGTATTTTTAAAGCCTTTCCAGTTGGTAAAGGTCTTTGGCGGTGTGACGTTAACGTTAGGCGCGCCTAGCACGAGGGAGACGGGGCGATGGTCGGAGCCTAGGTCATCGAGCGGTTCGATGGACCTGAGATCAAGATTGATTCGCTTGATTATTGCAAAGTCGAGGATGTCAGGAGAATAGGTCGGGTTTTTGGGATAGTGAGTGGGAGTGATGGGGGATATGACGTCTAAGTCAAGGGAGTTAGTGATGTCGAGGAGAGCGATACCGCTGGTGTTGGTCGATAGGCACGTCCAGTCAGTATGTTTGGAGTTAAAGTCTCCGAACATAATGACTGAATGGCCGAGGGCGAGAATGGCCTCAAAGTCGCTGCGGATTGGTCTGGTACCACTAGGTATGTAGACTGAAGCTATGATGATGGTCGGATGACCAGTCATAGCCAATCTACACACAGTGGCCTCCATGTTGAGGAGAGGAGGGGTAGGGAGAGGACAGCAATGGAAGCCTCTTTTGTAATATATCGCGGTGCCGCCGTAACCGTCGGAGTTGGGCCTATCGTTGCGAGTAAGCGCGTACTTAGGTATAGCGAATCCCCTGGAGCGGTTTGGAGTAAGCCATGTCTCCTGGAGAAGGAATAAGTCAGGTTCTTTGTTCTGAAGGAACAGTTTAATCTCGGGAAGGTTGGTATTAAGGCTACAAGCGTTAAAAGATACTAGGGATAAGCCCTTAGGTTTAATACGACTGGACGCGGGATTCGCGGGTCTAGACATTAAATTAATTTATTTACGAATTTATACAAAAATAAAAGAATTTATAACGAACTTAGGAGCGAGTGATGCTCGGCTAACGCGAATAAACGCTCTTGAGGAGAGCGGGCGGCTCGCAGTTTGCGTGCGAGTACGGAGATTTCGTTAATGTCGACGTTTTGGATGACGTCGAACACGGTCTTCATGTCCTCAGCCAACGACGACTGAGGGGAAGATGACAACGCGGGACGCGGCCCTACGGGAGCTACGGGAGCTGGGATGGGTCGGGAAGGTGCAGGCGGGACGGCCGGACGCTGCCTCCAAGACAGAGCCGGAGTAGGCGTCGGCTGAACGGGCTTTGCTTCCGGGGGACCCCGGTTGCGCAGCGGCGGGAAGTTAGCGGAGGTGAGCGGTGGCGCCGGTTTAGGCGCGACCCTCTTGACGGTGGAGCGCGGAGCGCGCGGGCAGCCCCTATAGTTTGCTGTGTGGCCGGACTGGCCGCACAGCACACAGGCAGGGGGGGAAGTGGATTCGGGAGTGCGAGTGCACTCCTTAGTGAAGTGAGGATCCAGGCACTTTACGCACCTGGGGGGAGCTGAACAGTTAGCCGCTGCGTGGCCATAGAGCTGGCAGCGGTGGCACTGCCCAGGATGACCGCGGGGGTTGGGACGCTCGACGGAGATGTTCGAGAGTCCGCAGATTGTGCGAGCCTCTCTGAAAATCTCCTTCGAGTTGGGAGTATTTGCAAGGATTACTAATGCTAAAGGAAAACGCCTACCGCGGTTGGAGTGCATCTTGTGCACTGCTGTGACCGGGAAACCCTGAGACTTAAGGTCCTCGAGGATTTCTTCGTTCTCGAGCTCGAACGGGACGCCCCGTAGAACTGCGCGGATCTTACGCTCCTCCGGGAGGGCGTAGGAGTGATATGCGATTTTGTTTAGACTGAGTAACCTGGTAAACTCGCGGAAGTCGACGACGGTCGCTAATTGTATTTTGATTGTATCGCCAGCGTTGGCGGCTTTCAAGTAATTAATTTTGTGCACTTTGCACAAGTTGGAAACCGCGGTCCAGCGCGCTTTTTCACGCAGGAATACGGGCGGAGGGAGCTGAGGCTTCGGCGGGACGGGAGCGCAGCGCGTCGCTGGCTTCGATGTGACCGACGGAGACGCGGTTACTACGAGCGATTCTAACGGCGCGGGTGCTGGTGTTGAAGACACCGGGGAGGGCTCGGGTATTGAAGATACCGAAGCTTTCTTAGAGCGCTTCTTGGAGCGCTTGGCGACAAGTTGAAAGGCGGGCTCAGGAGAGCCGGTTAAGGTGACGGCATCTGACGACGTGTCAGACGCGGGTTCGGAGTCGCTCCCGGGAGCGGTACGCTTACGACGCGACGCGTGAGAGGATGCGACCGATTCGCAGTCCATCTCGGACGAGGCGGGAGAGCTTAAGACCTGAGGGGTCTCGATGTCGGAGGCCTGAGGGGCCGGGTTTGAGGCCTGAGGGGCCGGGTTTGAGGCCTGAGGGGCCGGGGTTGAGGCCTGAGGGGCCGGGGTTGAGGCCTGAGGGGCCGGGGACGCGATTGATGCCTGCAAGGCCTGCGTTATGATGTCATTCGGGATGTAGACGCCTATCGCAGCAAGCGCCTGGGTGAACGCGTTAATAGCGCTTAGCGGATCCATAAGGGAGGGTAATAATATAAATAAATAAATGTAAATATAATAAAGGATGCCTAGTACCTAAGATCCTAGCAAACCTAGCACCTAAACCTCCCTACCCGCGGTAGGGGGGCTGGGGACGACGCGAAGTGGTGCCCCTAGCTCGGACAGCACTGTACCGTCACCCTGGGAAAGGCCCAAGTGCAATGGGATCGGGTCAGCCGGTTTCTCCTTGGCCTGAAGGGCCTTGGAAGCGCACCGGGGCAACGCTATCAGGCTTAGTTGTCACCGTTAAGTATCCACCTGATCAAACGCGAGTCTACTACGGAGTGTGTCGTCAATAAATTGACAACAAAAACCGGCCGTAGACCTGACGGAGTTGGGTTGCACTAAAAGTGCTGGATTGACTACGTTACGACCGGCCGGGGCCGGCCGCAGAGCGAGTCTCTGACTACGTACAGGCGCCAAGCGTCGAGTACGCAGCCAGAAAGACAGCCCGAGTCTTGCAAACCACTATCGAATTTAATCGACCGTGGAAAGCTCAACCCTGTTGTTGCTGCACTCACCAGGTGAGGTTTTTACTTCGAGGGTGCACAGAGTGCAGGATTGACTACGTTACGACCGGCCAGGGGCCGGCCGCAGAGCGAGTCTCTGACTACGTAGCAAGCGCCAAGCGTCAAGTACGCAGCCAGAAAAACAGCCCGAGCTTCGCGAACCACTATCGAATTTAATCGACCGCGGAAGCTCAGCTCTGTTGTTGCTGTGCAAGAGACCGACTTACTTGCAGCCGATCGAAACCGACCGCAGAGTAAGCCCTACAGAGGCTAACAGCGTATGAGTGTTGCTACGAGTTGACGTCGTGAGACGACAATCGTGACTCAATGGCTGGGCGACCGCGAACACGTCCGAGCGGGGCCGGACGCAGAACGGATCAATGTCGCTCCCTTCCCTCTAACATGGTTAAAGAGGGCGATGGCAGGATCCCGCGTTAACTCGTCAACGGGTGCCGCTTGAGGGTGTTCGTCGTTTGGATAGTTCGGGGGAGGGAGAGTTGCCGAGCTAACAGATGCAGATACGAAATAATTTTGTATAGATATAAAAAGTGATGTAAAGAGACATTGTAAATTTATTTTGAAAAAACCCTTTTTTGATTTTGCTAGTTCTTCTTTAAGAAGTGAGAAATAAATTTTAAATTTGATACAATTTACATTGTGTCTGTGACCAGAGAAGATAACGTCCGTTGTGTAATTTGACAATTGGTTTTATTTCGTTTTTCTGGATTGGAGTAGGTACTAAGTATTATCGTAGGCGGTCTTATCATAAAAGCTTTTGACCACATTTTAATAAATGTTACTGTTATTGATGGAGATTTATTTATTATTGTAATAATTATTGTTTGGAGATATTTTTTGTAAGAGACATTATATTTAACCTAGATACAAACAAGTGTTTTGAAATCGCTAAATTGCGTAGATTACTTTTATTATTATTTTGATTACTTTCTGTGCCTATAATGCAAGTGGTATGTGTTTTAGGGCTCCATTTAATTGGGAACTTTAATGTTTTGTTGCTCAATAAAGATTTATTATTATTATTAAGTTCCCCTGATCGATCTTGGTGCTTGCCAAGTATCTATAGCAATGAGTTATTACAATTTAAGTACATAATGCGGACTGCCCTAACAGTGAAGGGATTTGTAACGTGTCGTACGCATTCCTAGTGAGTTTCTTGCTGGTTCTTTGGCAGTAAATGACTCTACCGAACCAGTGATAATTTCAATATACGACGTCCTAAGCCGAGTCCGTGCCCTTAGGCGAGCCCTAAGGTGTATCGTATTCGTATGTAGGAGTAGTTAAGCTCCGCCCAAGCACCATCAGCGCCACAAAGTCCGGTGAAATTTAAAAGGCAAGTAGTGCAATAAATCAGCCGTCCATTTTGAAAAAAAAAACCTAACGGTGAAAGAATATGTAGGAAACATACATACCTAAGAAGTTATTTCGAAGGTATGTGTGAAGTCTGCCAACCCGCAGTAGGCTATAAATTGCTGGAAACCATCCCCTTCGTTAGATAATACGGGATAATTAAGGTTTATATGTGAACATGACCCGTATATGCTTGAACGCATATATTTAGAACTATGTCAGTCCCTATTAACATAATGAATACCTTCCTGGGGTGGTAAACATAAAACTATACTATTAGAACTCGAAAGATCACAAAGAATTCTTCTCAAAGTGTGCACTTTCAGACCTTATCGATTTCCTACCATTTTGCTGTACAAAAATTCCGAAGTTCTTACGGTAAGGTTCTTATTTATTCAGTCTGTCACTTTACACCAACATAAAAATGTTCCGTTTGATGCAACTCTACTTCGAAAACGTAGGGCTGACATTGTGTGCATTAAAGAAAGGTACTGTACCAAGTTTAGCAACAAATACTATCTATTTCTTGGCCCGTATCGCTATAAACTACTAAACAAATCCTTAAATTTCTATAGCTTGGCAGGATCCCAAGGCTCTGGGATCCTTCTGGCTTTTGTCTCAAAGCTATGACGAAAGTGAATCCTCACTGACTCCAATGGTATAAGAATATAAATATAGAAACTGGCACATATGACCTAACACACATACACACTCACCCACAAACATACACACACTCACAGACACACCCACTCACAGGTACACACACATTTTCACACTAATCACATATTAAATCTACAAATACAAACTCCTTCGCGCCTACTTTCTTAAAAACTGTTTATATTTTATTTGATATGATTTCTTTAAATAAATTGTTTATTATTCTAAAATCTAGATATACTGTTAGTATTAGCCAATAGTTCAGGTAGTATGTAATTAATATTGTAAAACAATTTGTTTGGGTCGAGCACACTACTCATCCTGAGCTCACAGGGCGTTGTTTATTAGGTACTAGTGCACTCAGTAAAGACTGTGTAATTTAATCTTAAGATAAACAACTAGTATTATAAGTATTTGTTTTTACTGATATCTGTGTTTCTAGTATCTGAAATAAACAATTTATTATTATTATTATTATTGTGTGAAAAATAAAAGTATTAAAGTAACACGTATATAGCTGAGATAATTTGTACTGCTTAACCACCCCCGTAGTTTCTAATTCAGTAAAATGGGGTTATTTCATCGATATAGGGATATTTGGCATATAAGGGAAGAGATCTTTGCAGTTATTCAAATGTTCTCAAAAAATTCTAAATGAGTAAATAAGGTTGAACAAAAAAGCATAAACGTGAAGTAAACAAGTTTAAGGAAAAGGTACGACATCAACAAACTGTTTATTCCATAAGTCTTAAAAACGTCAAATCTACCTACATTTCGGTACTTTTAAGAATTCTAACAAAATTAAAATACAATATAGGTATGTAAATCATAAAAAAATGGCATTACAAGTTGGATGTCTCAATGGGTTATATTTACGTGCCATATCTTATACGCACCTAATGACCTAATTTAAGATTATGTTTCCCTATAAAAGGGATAAAACTGACAACAACCGTGGAGATAACACAAATCATGATTCCCAAATGCTGTTCCATACATTTTAATTTCTATTCCAGTCGTTTTTAAGAAAACTGTCCAATCATAGGCAATAATTCAAAATCTGTATTAATTACCGCGAATGTCAGTCATTGGTTTGTTTGACACCAATAGTTTCGATACGTTTTTTATATTATATTAGTATTTTTAAATGTATTTATCTTACTGTAGGGATTGTTAGAAAAATAAAAGCATTTTATAGAATAAATAACATTGTTAAAAATTATACTAAACGTTCGATTATAATTAATTGCGTCACTTTGTATTGCAAAATTACTATTTAATTACAAACAAACTGACTTCGGGTCTGAAATCAATAGCGTCCTAGCAAATTGGAATGAAAATGCAAAAATGGTATGAATATAATCGGTCATCATATCGGTCTTGATTTGCTCGGCCGCCCGACAACAGGTATCAAACGACATATTGCTTGAAAATCAACTGCTCAACATTTTTACGATCAAAGTAATTGAAGCAACATAAGGTGATGATGTATTGTCAACTTTCTAGCAGCAGTTACATAACGTGAAAAGTTATGACAAGCAATAATCAGTATTACTTCTTATTGGTTTTCAGAAACTCAAATGTAACAAGATTAAAGTTTGTCGCGGGATGTTTCTTTACAATTTAGGAATATCGGAGTGGTTTCTTCGATGCTGACTTGATAATAGACGGCATAGCAGAAATTTGTCTGCCGAGTCAATTTTCTGCTCTAAATAAGACCAGGCCTTATTCTTGAATTAAAATTTTTTACCGATTTTCCAAAGCCAAATCTACAAGTCTATAAGACCAGGCAAACTAGCTGGACCAATAGTCACTGAAATCCGTGTACAAATCTGTCGGGACCATCTGGTACAAGTTGATTTTGATGCAGATCCAAATATATGAAGTTCAAAGTTTCCCAAAAATGGTATTCTACAAGATTACCGACCGTCGAAAGGAAATGGCAGCACCATCGAGAGCTCAAAAATGTCATGTCAATTGATTGCTATAGTTTTTATGATCATTTGCCTCATTACTTGATTGTAATTTGTTTTTGTTTTCGGTATGGCCCAAAAGTAAGCAGACCTTGTGTTATTGTTGACCATACAGCGATCCGGAGGGAACCTTGAATAAACAAACGTTTATAAATATAAACAACCATGACGAGAAAAAACAAACATGTGTTCATCACACAAATGCATGCCCCTATCAGAACTCGAACTTGGGACTTCCGGCGTATTAGCCAGGCTTAGTACCCTTTCCACGCTTACTCATCAATTGTTTGATGCTGCTCAATGTTTGATGAGATTTGCTCTCTTACGCAGCTTTTACTACAAACAGTATTTTCGAGTTCTTTTTTTTTTTGGATTTTAGGTTTAGTTGAATTTTTATAATTGTAAAGATTTTTTGTAACTGGGAGATTTTCGATTATAGGTTGATTCTGCGTTTTACGTTTATGTTTGAAGGTATGTAAATGCACAGTACAATAACGAAACCTGGTCAAAAGTTCATATGTCATATTTATGAAGGTAGCATCGCCTATGTGACTGTTTTATTTATTTAATAAGGAACAACTCACAAATGTTCAGAAAATAAAAACTTGCTTTCATTTAATTTTACGCTGGAAATAGCAGTGTTTTTGTCTCTCCTGTAAAGTTAAGAAAATTCATATTTGCGATGTTGTAATATAAGCGATGTAATGGTTCATAGTGTGTTTTATCCCTGCCTTAGTCTAAGGGCATTCATTATTATTTTTCCAAGTTTACATAACAAATACTGTAATTTTATTGTTAGATAGGTACTCACTTATAGTTTATTCATTAGCAAATTCAGTTGTTGAATCAGCCGGCAGACGGCCCCGTAATTCGATTGTTTAGGCCCGCGTGTCTTTTGTTGCCAACCTAGCACCAGCTGCATGCTAACTCGACATTATCAGAAGTCTCATCAAACACACACATTAACCAACCAACCACTCTGCCGAGACAGTTACAAAAGTCACCTCACTACATACCTACAAATACGGCACTATGATCTCCTTTCACTTTACCGGTTATGAAAAGCCGCCGTTAGTTAGGTTAAGTACGAAAATAAACGCGAAATCTATGCGGTTGGAAATAGAGATTTAAATGTCAGCATGTCAAGAAGCGTTCTTATATTAAAGGTCTTTATTTTGTTAAAGAATATTTTCGTGTTTAAGTGATAAAACTGTTTGTTTATGAGCGACTTTTCGCGCGCAACGATATCATCGTGTGATGGAAAACGTGGGAATGCAGTCGCAACTGTGACGCGCGACGTGACCCGAGCGCGACCGGCTACTGCTGTTTTCATTCCACGAGTGTGCGTGCGTAGCCGACGTCTATCGAGCACGCGATAAGACCTATGCCGCTGTTGCTGCTTCTACCTCTCTCTTTCTTTATCCCATAATGAAAGATAAGGACGGCAGATAGTGGGGAAAGTCTTTCTTTGATGTCCTGAAATATTCATTCATTTAATCATATTATGCACTAAATATGTACCTTCTGTCGTACCTGCGAAGACGCTCGTTTGTGCCTTTAAATGTCAACGTAAAATCGTCAGGTGTGTTTCATTTCAAGACTTTGATTTCAATAGAACCTGCTGATAATGGGCTTGTTTGTTTTTACACGTCATTAGCGCCCTAACTACTTAACCGATCCGGTGTTGTCACGGGCACAAAAAAGTCATACGGTAGGTACTTCTCACAAAGAAAAAAATACTGAACCCAAAGGCGAACGTGCAGGCAAAAACTAGAAGATATGAAACAATTACTTACTCATTTAATTACTCTATATTGTAACAGTAAAATATTATTTACTTACTTATTAATGTGACCCATCTAATAGGTCTCCATATTTTCTAATAATACATATTTTGTAGGTATACAAAATACTTAATGTCGATGTTTATATCTTTCGGGTGTCCGATGCATGACGATGGCTCATATTTTCTTTTAACTCTTCATAAAGAAGGATCTGTTAAAGCAATTTCTGATTATTTCTTATATTTTTACCAAATTTACTTACTAAATGATGTGTTAGTTAGTATCTAAGTATTATGACTGTTATGTAAAATATATGTACGGGGTGTCCCATAACTTGTACGACAAACGGAAATGAAAGAAAGATTGAGGCATGCCCTACCAGATAAAAAAAATTACCTTAGTAAATGTGTCACCGTTTTCGAGATACTCCCGACTTTTGGTTTTTTTCGAAAAATGCCGCTATTGGTCAGTTTTTTTGTTGGTGTGTTTACAAACAAGCAGACACTTTTGTATTTTTTTTTGTAAATATAATAGTAGATCTACCATATGCAAATATCATTTTATTAAATATCATGAGGTATCATTGAGAAAAAACGTATAAGTCCCATTATTAAAATTTTTTTCTACAAAAATTATTTACCTTCTCAGCTTTGGCATTCAGTGGTGAAAAAAAAATGTACTGAACTGTCACTGCACATTTAACAAATAAATTACGTATTTAATAAAGATTTCAGAAATGTATATAACTGGCCATGTTATTCTAGAAAAAAAAAAGTAATTGCCAGCTTTGTGCCAAAGGGGCTGATTCATATTAAATCCGACTTTTAAATTTAAACTTGAATTACACATTTTTACCGATCCATGGCCATGGTAAATTGATAAATGACATAAAATTAACATGCGCTTGATTTTGTTTTATACTAATAACGACAAACACAATGAGTACGAGAGGACTACTACGGTACTACCTGTTCTGATCTTTATTATGATACCTATACCGGTTCTTGAACATTTAGTTAGTTAGTTAGTTCCAAGCAAAAACATAGTACAAAAACAAAACAACAGCTGTAAGAGAGCGAAGACGTGTGCCCTGAGAGCGTTAAGGATCGCACTGCTTAGTAACTGGCTGGCAGAGGGAGGGGCAGGAAAAAGTGACAGAGACAGACGCATACTTTAGCTATCGTAAGAGCGAGATAGCAAACAGGATAGACAAGCACAATAGCAACGGCTGTGGATATGAAATGGTCTAAACGTTTAAGAACCGGTATAGGTATCATAATAAAGGTCAGAACAGGAAGTACCGTAGTAATCCTCTCGTACTCATTGTGTTTGTTGTTATTAGTATAAAACAAAATTAAGCGCATGTTAATTTCATGTCATTTATCAATTTACCATGGCCATGGATCGGTAAAAATGTGTAATTCAAATTTAAATTTAAAAGTCGGATTTAATATGAATCAGCCCCTTTGGCACAAAGCTGGCAATTACTCTAATTTTTCTAGAATAACATGGCCAGTAATATGCATGTCTAAAATCTTTATTAAATACGTAATTTATTTGTTAAATGTGCAGTGAAAGTCCAGTACATTTTTTTTTCCTCACTGAATGCCACAGCTGAGGTATTAATAATTTTTGTAGAAAAAAATTATGGAAATAATACGTTTTTTCCCAATGATACCTAATGATATTTGCATATGGTAGATCTAATATTCTAGAATATTTACAAAAAAAAAATACAAAAGTATCTGCTTGTTTGTACACACACCAACAAAAAAACTGACCAAAAGCGGAATTTTTCGAAAAAAATATCTCGAAAACGGTGACACTTTTACTAAGGTAATTTTTTAAATCTGGTTGGGCACGCCTCAATCTTTTTTTCATTTCAGTTTGTCGTACAAGTTATGGGACACCCTGTGTATGTCAACATGTTTGTAAGAAATTATTCTTTTTTGAAATAAATGATTTGAATTTGAATATTATTTGTGACAACTTTTAAGAAAACATTGTCATAAATACCACTAAAATTTTTTTTAGTAAGAAGGTTTTTTGTCTTCTTTATACTTAGATTTCTAAAAGTCGAGACAATCTGTGTAGGTACGGTACATAACCTAATTTGTCAAGACTACCTTCAATTTATCATGTATTGAATATCTGCAGTTAATTAAATAAAAAGAAGTCTAGCTAAAAATGTCATTTATTTGCCTAACTAATAAATAAAATAGCCAACAAGTCTTTTGGTATACTAAAATTACTGAAAGTATCTAAATGATGAACTGAAAAACCCAAGGCTAGGCTTATTAAATCACATTCCATTTAAAGATAACTGCTTACGCACTTTTAGGTAACTCCTACCTAATCGCAAATATGAAATCATCTACGTCGTTATAAATGGATAAAAGTTATATTAAACACTAACGCTACACAATAAAATATACCTGCATTGCAGGGGTTGCTTTGTTATTATTATCATTAATCCAAAATCCAAAAGACAAAGTTTGACTAGACAGCACCTACCTGATAATCCATCACTGTAAAATTACTTCTCAACGCATTTAACACTGAATAACAATATGCCAGATTTGAAAACTACGCACTGAAACCAAACAAAAAGCCGTTCAAACAATAACATTGATTGTCCACTTGCACTGCAGTGGCCGCCCCACGCAATTTTGCTGATTGATGCTAATTGACTGATTGATCATTCTTTATCGGAGGAACTTGTATCGATCAAATGCTGTACAGCCCTCTCTTACGTTCTAGTTTTTCCATTTGGGCTCTTTATCCGAGCTGGTACGAGGAACTCGCGACTAACTTGTTATTTGGAACCAAAGTAATTGCATGGACATAAGGTTTTGTAGTTTTTCTAAGACAAGCATAAAGTATCGGCAATTTCATAGGATACAACGTGTTTCAGAAGGTGGCAAAGAAATTTTAACAGCAGATATAACGTTGACCATCATCGACCAAACACACCGCTAAGGGGGGTCGCACTCCTCAGCTCTCTAAGTAACAGGAATTTTAATATTTTATATTTCATAAATTACCTTTCTTTAAAATAAATTAAATATTCATTTCAATTTGTGATCTACGCGGATCAAAGAGGGCTTAGTTTAAAACTAACAACATTCCTCATATAATTAAATTACTAAATCAAGAACAATTATTTGAGAAAAAATACATTTCCTTCAAAGAAAACGTATTTTTCTGTATTTTAAAAATTTTGGCTGTTTGTTTTTTAATTCAGCCTGGATTAAAAAATAAACTCTTTTTGAATTTAATGTATTTTTTTCCAAATAATTTTACAAAGAGTTTTTGATTTAGTAATTTATTAATAAGAAGAATATTGTTAGCTTTAAGAGCGTTTATATAAAATCGTGCAATTTCAGGAGTTTTCAGTGTTTGTTTCCGATCAAAATATTACACGTATGCACCGAAATATGAGTTGAAATTATTTAAAATTTTATCGTCTAAAACATGTATTGAGAAAAATTTCATTTCTTCAGATAGTTTTTTTAGTAGGAATTCATTCTTCATGCGCCTCTTGTAATCTGACGAAACATGCGTACTTTGCCGTTCGATAAGTATAAAAGTGACTGATACAAACAGAAAAAAAAGTTTGCTATGGTCTCTGTTTTGTCGTCAAAACAATCTATAGAGAAAATAGTAAAAAATATTATTTTTTTAAAGGCTAAAACATAAAAATCGAAGCGTGCAAACGTGGATTTCAGTTTAGTTTGTCGCAGTTTTCGATACACTTGTAACAAAAGTAATAGTTTTTACTTCTTATTACTAACAAAGATATAACTAATGAATTATTCTTCAAGTCCATTTAAAAATCCTCCAAAAACATCATTTTAAAAATGTCTAAAGTTTATATAAAATCTAATGCACGCGCTGCTTGTATTGGTCACGTCATCTCGCGCGTCGCGACGTAAGCGTACCGCTCCCGGGAGCGACTCCGATTCCGACTCCGCGTCCGAACCGTCGTCGGGCGCCGCTACTTTAACCGGCTCTCCTGAGCCCGCGTTTCAATTAGTCGCCAAACGCTCTAAGAAGCGTTCGAAGAAAGCAACGGTGTCTTCAACACCCGAGCCCACCCCGGTGTCTTCAACACCCACCCCCGCGCCATTAATGTCACTACAAGTGACCGCGAATACGTCGGCACCGTCCAAGTCAGCAACGCGCTGCGCTCCCGTCCCACCTAAGCCTCAGCTTCCTCCGCCCGTCTTCCTCCGCGAGAAAGCACGCTGGACCGCGGTTTCTAACTTGTGCAAAGAGCACAAAATCAATTAGCTCATGGCGAATAACGCAGGCGATACTATTAAAATCCAAGTCGCGACTATGGACGACTTCCGCGCGTTTACTCGTTTACTCTCGCTTAAACAAATCGCGTACCATACTTTCGCCCTCCCAGAGGAGCGTAAGATCCGCGCAGTATTACGGTGCGTCCCATTTGAGCTCGAAAACGATGAAATCCTCGAGGACCTTAAGTCCCAGGGTTTCCCGGCTGAAGCAGTGCACAAGATTCACTCCAACCGCGGGAGGCCTTTTCCGTTAGCATTAGTTATTTTATCTCATACTCCCAACTCGAGGGAGATCTTCAGAGAGGCTCGCACAATCTGCGGACTCTCGAATATCTCTGTCGAGCGTCCCAATCCTCACGGGCACCCCGGGCAATGCCACCGCTGCCAGCTGTATGGCCACGCAGCGGCCACTTGCTTAGCCCCTCCCAGATGCGTTAAGTGCCTAGAACCCCATATTACGAAGGAGTGCACTCGCACTCCCGATTCCCTTTCCCCCTCTGCATGTGTGCTGTGCGGCCAGTCTGGCCACACAGCTAACTACAGGGGTTGTCCGCGCGCTCCGCGCTCCACTTCAAAGAGGGTCGCGCCTAAACCAGCGCCGCCGCTCACTCCTGCCAACTTCCCGCCGCTCCGCAACCGGGGTCCCCAGGAAGCAAAGCCCGTGCAGCCGACACCTACTCCGGCTCTGTCCTGGAGACAGCGTCCGGCCGCTCCAGCTGCACCTTCCCGTCCTATCCCAGCTCCCGTAGCTCCCGTAGGCCCGCGTCCCGCTCCGTCGTCTCCACCTCAGTCGTCGTTGGCTGAGGACATGAAGACCGTGTTTGACGTCATTCAAAACGTCGACATTAAGGAAATCTCCGTATCCGCACGCAAACGGCGAGCCGCCCGCTCTCCTCAAGAGTGTCTATTTGCGTTAGCCGAGCATCACTCGCTACTAAGCTCTTTATAAATTCAATTTTTCGTATAAACTTAATAAATAATTATAATGTCTAGACCCGCAAATCCCGCGTCCTGTCGTATCAAACTCAAGGGCTTATCCAAACATACTGACTGGACGTGCCTATCAACCAACATCAGCGGTATCGCTCTCCTCGACATCACAAACTCACTCGACTTAGATGTCATCTCTCCCATCACTCCCACTCACTATCCCGACAACCCAAACCACTCTCCTGACATCCTCGATTTTGCAATTATCAAGCGAATCAACCTCGACCTCAGCTCTATGAAACTGCCCGATGACCTAGGCTCTGACCACCACCCCGTCTCCCTCGTGCTAGGACCACCTAACGATAACGTCACCTCTCCTAAGACCTTTACCGATTGGAAAGGCTTTAAAAATACGTTAGTTTCGGCCTTAGAGGCCCCAAACTCTCCGCTCGCGATCTCCCCCGATCAAATATATAGTCCGGATAAAATAGATTCATTAGTCAATTCTCTCACTGATGCTATCAACTCAGCCATCTGTGACAACGAAAAGGTTGCTAAGCAAGGTAAACCCACGCTTCCCTTAGCCGTTAGCAATCTTATTTAAGCTAAGAACGCGGCTCTCCGGAGAGCCAAGAAACATCCCACGCCCGCCTATAGATTAGCTGCGAATCAGCTACAACGTAAAGTTAGGTCTTGCCTCGCAGAACTCCGAGACGCTCAGATGAACGATCTCATGGCGAATATCTCTCCGTCCCACCAAGCGTACTATCGAATGGCCCGAGCCTTACGCGTAGACACCGCCTCTCACGTTCCTCCTCTCACTCGTCCCGATGGTCGAAGTCGAAGAGAAAACCGAATGCTTCGCTGACAGCATTGCCGCACAATGCTCGCCCAGCACGCAACCTGCTGATCCCTCACACATCCAGGCGGTGGAGGACGAAGTCCTTCGCAGAGACTCTCTTCCCATCACCGCCGACTTCGTCACAGTCTCTAATGATGAAATCTCGCTTCTCATTAGAAATCAAAAATCCAAAAAGGCTCCGGGTGCGGATGGAATTTCCAACCACGCACTTAAGTACCTGCCTCAACAGGTGCTTACCTTGTTAGCTATCATTTTCAATGCCTGCTTCGACCATAGCTACTTTCCAAAAGCTTGGATAGAAGCAACAGTCATAGGCATTCCCAAGCCGGGTAAACCTCTGAATATCCCGGCTAATCACAGACCCATCAGCCTCCTCAAGGCAATGTCTAAACTTCTCGAGAGAGTCATACTCTCTCGAATGCGGAACCATCTGTTTCCAACGGATGGCGATCCTCTTATTATTCCCCATCAGTTCGGCTTTCGCGCTAAGCACTCCTGCCCTCAGCAAGTCCATCGAATCGTCGAGTACATACTTGACGGTTTCTATCCGCGTCGTTATAAAACAGTCGCGGTTCTCTTTGACGTAGCCAAGGCTTTCGAAAAAGTCTGGCACAGCGGTCTCGTTTATAAACTCTACAAAATAGGCTTACCGGATCGCCTAGTCAGTTTAAAAGCGTCGTTTCTCAAAGACAGTACGTTTCAATTTAAACATGAAGGCACGCTTTCCACTCCTCGTCCCATAAAGGCTGGAGTCCCTCAAGGCTCAGTCATCGCCCCTCTGTTGTACACCGCGTACACCAACGACATTCCCATTCCGCCGAAAGTCGTCGAACTCGCCCTCTTTGCCGACGACACCGCACTCTATACCAAAGGCTACAGTGTTCCGCACCTTGTAACCAGACTCCAAAAGGCAATAAACGCCGTTGGTGTATGGTTTCAAAAACGGCGCATCGATGTGAACCCTGAAAAGAGTTCTGCGATGCGCTTCGACCACAAACGCCGTCGTCCCGCTGGCGATCCCCACGTTCGAATGTTAGGCATTCCCATCCCCTGGAAGCGCAGTACTAAATACTTAGGCGTCACATTAGATCCGACGCTTTCTTTCAAGCCACACGTCGAAAGAGTTTCGAAACTCGCCCGTCACTACTTAGGCCGCCTAAATAGCATGTTAGGTAGAAAAAGTAAAATGTCTTTCAGAAACAAACGTACACTTTACAAGGTCTGCGTTAGACCCGTCATGACATATGCCTCGCCAATCTTTGCCCACGCCAAACCCTCCCTCCTGCACAAACTGCAGGTAGTTCAAAACCTCTTTTGCCGCAGGGCCACAAACGCACCGTGGTACGTGCGTAACGCGGACTTGCATAGAGATCTTGAACTGCCTACAGTACAACAACACCTCAAAACACTCTCTGAAGTGTTCTTCAAACGCTCCGAAACTTCAAAATAATTAAATTTAAAATTAAATTCTAATTCTAACGTAAATCCTAATTCTAACGTAAATCCGAATTAAATCAATTTTATTTTGCAATTTTTAATTTTTTTTTTAATTATTTACTTTTCATTTTGAGCACCTTCAGTGATATGTATTCACCTTCAGTGCTATGTAATCACAGCGGGTGACCCATTCTGGGCCCCGCTAGCGCGGCCTCTTTCTTCAATTGGCGGTCGCTCAGATGAAGGCTGAGTGGCAAAAAATTACACGAGCCGACAGGGGGTTTTTTAGTGGGTAGTGCTCATTAGGAGCTATGTAACGCGCGCGAGAAGCATGCGGAAATGCATTTTTTGCCTCCTGCCCAAACGGGGAACAAAAAGAAATGCTTGTATTTAGTACCGGCCGAGGCCTTTGAGATTGAGCACGTATCGCTTGTTTCCCGCGCTTTTGCCCACTGCTATAGTACTCCGTCATAAATATCGAACGCTTGCCATCAATTTTGATACTTTTGGTATAAATATTAATTTTTATTATAAATTTATTATTGAAGTACTGTATTTTTCCAACTATTATTTTACTAATAAGTAATACACATTTGTTTTTAGGTACCGTCACGGCAAAGCCTTAGGAAGCTCGTCAGAATGCTACGATGTTTCAGTAAAGAGGTCGATATAAATTAAGAAGAAAATATATTTGAATATATGTTTCACACAAAAGAAATAAAAGAATCAAGACATTCTGACTTTCTCCATCATCGGAGTAAGGTGTATTAGATTAAGGTTGTATATAAAATAAAAGATTAAGTTGTACCAAGACCAACATTTTGTTTTAAATACGTGTAGTTACCACCAACTTTTAAAATGGGTGATAAATAAATAAAATAAATAAATATTTCCAACTATCACACCACATTATCTAGCCCAAATTAAGTATCATTAAGAACTTGTGTTATGGATACTAGATAACGGATAAATAAAGTTAAGAAATATATAAGCACAATTTTTTTTTTCATATATAAATATTAGAAATAAACTTAAATAAACATACATACACATCCATGACTAGAAAGCAAATATAATAAAATATCTGCCTCTATAAAATATCTACCAGGATTCGAACCCGGGACCTCTGGCATGGAAGGCAAGGGTACTTACCTCCACACCAAACAGGCCGTCGAATATAAATAGAAACAATATAATGTAAAAAGAAAAAATCGAAGCGGTGGCCAAAATAATAGTATCACGAAGGCTAGAGAAGCAAACAGGCACGTTACCTTAATATTATTTATTCATTATACATATTATTCAGAGCCGCGAGAAGGCTCGCACACTGCAGTGGGTTAACAATGGGTTGATGATGATAATGATGATTCAGAGCTATGGTGGCGCAGTGACTGGCCTCCTAATCCTAGGGGCCTCTTAACGAACCCAGCCGCGCAATAATGGTTTTTTGTCTTTGAAAAATGTATGAGCGTATAAAAACCTGCACTGACCGGTAAACAAATAACCTCATGAGGATACCAATATGTCTTAGAACCCAACGTTCAAAAAGACATTCGCCAATCCGTAGGAGGCACCGATGCCTTCTTAATATAATGCGATATTGTCCCTACAGTGGATCGACAATGAGCTGATGATGGTTTTTTCACTGGGTACTTAAAAGTTCAGACTTTTAATCAATATACAGTGTGCTTCAATCGGAATATATACACCTTCTTCACCTTAAGCTCATTATGTTAACTGAAGATATGCAATTATGTCAATCGTGTAATTTTCGGTATTGTTTTATAGAATAAAACATGACTATGAACAACGAGCAACCAGCGACTACTACAGTCGAATGTAACGAAGATCTTCCCAGTAGCTGCAAGGCTGTTAATTATCTTAATATATCTATCTTATAATAAATATATCTTAATTTGTAAGTAATACAAATAAAGAATTTATTTTAAAAATTTTAAATAAAAAAACTATCTGTTGCCCTCAAATCTAATAAAGCAGTGATTAGACTATATGAAAAATTGTGACTTTCTCACATTGACGTTTTATCAAGGGAAAGATTACCTTTAAACTAAAGAACTACAAATTGTAGTCTAATTACTATTTCAAACAACACATTTGCTCCTAAAATTATTAAGATATACCAATTTATCTTCGTTGCAGGTAACTGAGAGTCATGTGGAGCCTTAATCAGGAATTCCCACTGAAGTGCGCCGAACTGTCAATTTTCAGTTTATGATGACTAAACTGAATATATTGAATGACAATAATAGAAGTTTTGGGTGCACGTTAAGTAACCTGCAATTTTTAAAGAATATAATAACGTAATATAAGTCAAACATATTTGAAAAAGTATCAAAACCAATGCGGACGCGCTACTTGACGGCCAGCGACTGTATCATACAGCACTGCAGATTTGTGCGTGTAACGGATACGTGTGCGTGTTGCAGTTTACCGATTCGGGAGAGCCTTGATTTGTATAAAGGCTCTTAAAATAACTTTGATTTATATAGACCTAAAAAAAAATATTTATTGTAAACAAACGTAATTTACGAAAAAAGAAAATATTAAAATGCCTGTTTCTCATTCTCATTCTCAAGGATGCAACTAGGGAATTAATCGACAAAACACTTTTTGTCGATTAATACGACGAAGTATCTGCTGTTAAAGTTCTTTGCCTCCTTCTGAAAAAATATTTTATAAAGTAGAGTATATTCACAAACAACGTTGAGATACAACGTAGGTACAATATTTCGTGATTGTTCACCTAGCATTACCTGCCTACGAGGTACAGACATTTTATTAAATCTTAATTTTCTTTCAAAATTACCTAGGTACTTGAATTTTCTTACTAAATAAAACAGGTGATCCATCACCAAAATAATTGATAGGTATATAAATCTTAATAAAATCCAATTTTCTTTCCTGTTTTCGTATAACGATACTTATGCTGTGAATAACCTAAAAATAAGATTATTTCATTCCTTTAGATTCAAGTAATAAATACATCAAAGCTGTTCGACACATTGTTGTGATTTTGCAAGATTCTTATTCAAAGTCCATTTTTTTTACAGAAACATTTCTGATGTGATGTGGAATGTGACATATGGAAACAAACTTTACGCGAAGAAGATAGTTATTGACTTTACACTAATAAACCTTCAAGTCACATTTTATTTAGGTGTAAATATTTTAGCGTGTAGAACGATTTCATGAGTTATTTAAGTATATTCAAATGGTAATTAATAATTATAAGATAAGATAAATAGTAATCGATTAAAGGCGGCGAGTTTTAGGTAGTCATTCAATTATTTAAAAGATACGCAAAGCCGTATCTACTGAAGCGCTTTAAACATGTTACATATTGCTTAAAACTACCTCAAGGCTATAAAAGTTGCATTTAAAAAAAAAGGAAATAATGAAATATTATTCAAAATAATGGAACAAAAATGACTTTAAATATTAGGTCATTACGTATGAAATTGGCGTTTTGTAAGGGAGGAACATAAACTCATTTTTTTAAAATATATAATATATTTATTGAATAAAAGTTATTTCATTGCTATCTATGCACTTTTGCCATCTCATAGGTAGTTAATTATCCCTTTACTACAAAAACCATTCAGAGGGGAGACAATGAAATCTTTGAAGGCTCTTTGGACTGCCCCATCGGAGTTGAATGTTTTCCCTTGCAAGAAGTTATCTAAATTTTCAATTTTCGCTTGGGACAAGATTTGGCTGGTTCGCCAGGGTTCAACCATTGCGATGAGCGTTTCGGTTTGTCGTACAGGAACCATTTTTCATCACAGGTTATCGAATGTGTTTCAATGATTCGATTTAAAATTCTTTCATTATTGTGCCGGTTGAATAATGTAACGCAGCAGTCGACGCGCGTTTGTCGTTTGCTGCACTCAATTCATGAGATACCCACTTCTCAAGCTTTTACACCTTTCCAATTTGCTTTAAGTGGATTAAAACAGTTTTGTCACTAACACCGCAGCCTACAGCTAAGTCGGACGTGGTTTGCACAAGATCCGCTACCACAGTAGCCTTCAATTTTTCTTTATCAACATTGGTCTCCGGCCGTCCACGGGGCTTGTTCTGCAGATCGAAATTTCCTGAACGAAAACGTTGGAACCATAAACGCACTGAGTTTTCTTTTGCGACACCTCCACCATACACAGCATTAATGCCGTTTCTGCAGCACTGGTGCCACGGTGGAACTCGTACACGTAAATAGCGCGATATTTCAAGTTTTCCATTTTGTAAACTAAGTGACGCAAAGAAAAAACCAAAACAGGAAAAAGACAAATGAATTAAGGTTTTCGAAATACAAATGCGTGAATAAAAAGCTGTATAAATTTGAAATTGGAATTCTGAACCAAATAGGAGATAATACTGATCAAAGTGTAGAAGTACTAGTACGACTAAACGCCAATTTCATATGTAAGGACCTAATATAACCATGATGACGTCATATCTCTGGAAACTTATGAATATCAATAGACTTAAGGCTAAATAAAGTGCTATACGACTTACCTACCAGGAATTACTCAATTACTCTTCTTTAGCTTTACAATTGCATTCGCAATAAAATTGGCTTTTGTTGTTCAATTTAGCTTAATACGTCAACGGGTATTCAAACCCAACCGATACGTCCTTTCAACTCTAGAAAAATTGCTTTCAAATTTGAAATGAAAGAAAGCATGTTATAAAAAAGATAATTGTTTCCATTCAATCAATCGAATATTACAAAGGTAAACCTAACTTAGGTTAGTTAGGTTAGGTAGTTTAGTTTAGGTAGGTTGTTTATTATAAATCATGGAAATTTTCAACAATAGCATTGTTTAAATTACCTAAATAAACAAAGTGTAAGATAAGACTGCTGAACAACATAAACTATTACGTTTGAATAAGATAATTTTTATGCGCGTTTTAATTAGGTAGCTCTGACCAAAAATAATTTTATTTCAGTACATTATGAAATATTTTTTCCTAACTGTTAATTCATCAGCAGTAACATCCGCATGCATTAGGAATTATAACTAACCTTTCCAACGTAATAATTTTGGTTACTTTTATGTGTTTCAAAATAAAAATTTGAAATTCTATCACTATTTTGTAGCGCTGTCACTGTTTGTCAATTGAATCAATAATGGCTCGATTGTTCTTCTAGCACAATAAAAAATAATTACAAAAATAGTTTCCTAATATGTTTCTAAAGTACAAACTTATTTTATCCTCATGCATCTATTCTTAGAAATTTTATACTACGTGAGATAGCGATTTTACTGACATTATTAATGTATTTAATAAAAAAGGTTTCTAGAAATTTACCGAAACGGTTTGTTCAAAAGATTTTCATTTTTAAAATTTTACGGAACTAAACCACTTATATGGCTTGCAAGTAAATATTAGAACATTTTAGTGCCGTAATACCAAAGCCTGTTTTTACACCCAGATAAAAAATTTTAATATTGTGAACATCTAATAATAAATTTGTACACTTAGTTTAGTCATTGGCAGGTCCTGAACTGTGACACGCGCAATGTGGCGTCTTGTAGCAATTCGGGTGATAGCTAGGACTCGGTCAGCTGCGTGCAGTAGGGTTACCATGCAGCTGATATAACTCCGATGATAATTAATAAAACAAATATGAACAAACAAGCAAGAACAAACTGATTGTACAAACTATAACTGAGCAGAAATTACAGTATCGATGACCACTTGCTTACGCCACAGAATACTAAAGTCACTTTGTAAGAGATAAATCAATCTTTTTAACTAAACCAACTCTATCCACGCTCCGACCTGAAATAGTACATCAAGTGACACAGGCCTGTTTACGTGCTGCTGGAATAAACTTGCATAGCTACAGACAACAATGATTTGAAAACATCTATGTTATTCACAAAATTGTTTGTGCTCACCAAGATGTGAACATGTGGCCTCTGGTGACAGAGTATGGCCTCTGGTAAGTAGTACTATCTATAGGTACTATTATTATAGGGAAAAAACACTTTTTTGTTCGTTTATTAGTAATCAATATCATTTGAAACTACTGGACGGAATTTTAACAGTCTTGCACAATAATACAGCTACATTATTCAGAAGTGACAGGTTATATTTTTATCCCGGATTTCCTACGGGATCAGGAGCTAGGAAGGTGTCTTCTTCTTATAATCGTGTGAATAAGTGACAAGCTCCGGTGTCAGAGTTGATCAAGCCTCTGAAAACTCCAAACTCCATTTTAAACTGCTTTCTGACACTCAGTACGGCTTTCGAGAAGGAAAAAGTACAGAGGATGCGGTACAAGATCTAACCTCCTAAAATTACTCAATTACTGGATACTGGAAAGAAACCTTTATGTATATTTTTAGATCTAAAAAAAGCCTTTGATACCCTCTCTGTTCCCACGTTACTGCGGAAGCTTGGTCTGGTGGGCGTTAGAGGTTCTTTTTTCAAACTGATTTCTGACTATCTTTTAAATCGGACTCAGCGAGTTAAACTTTGCGATGAAGTTTACAGTTCCGATATTTCATCATCTGACTTTGGTTTGCCACAAGGGAGTGTTCTCGGCCCCACACTCTTTTTGATATACTTAAACGATCTGACAAATTTAAATCTAGCAAATGGCCAAGTCTTTTCTTATGCCGACGACACTGCCTTACTTTTCTGTGGTGACAACTGGAATTTCGTATTCCGATATGCAGAAATCGGTTTTAATACTGTATTAAAATGGCTTAAGATTAATTTTCTGTCTCCTAATCTGAGTAGAACTAACTATATGACATTTTCAATTCGTAGTTTGTATCAACCAACATCAAACTTCAGAATCAGAGCTCATACTTGTAATATTGCTGATTCTATCAATTGCATGTGCTCAGACCTCCAAAGTGTAACTCAAATAAAGTATCTCGGTGTTATAATCGACAACAAGCTTTCATGGTATCCACAGCTTGACTCAGTGGCTACTTGAGCCAGAAAAATGATCTGGATTTTTCAAAGCTTACGTTATGTTTGTGATATAAACCTTATGAGATATATTTACATTTCATTAATTCAGTCCGTTCTCCTTAACTGTATTATAATATGGGGTGGCTCTTTTAAATCTAAATTTAATAGCATTGAACGAGCCCAAAGAAAACTATTAATAATAATATTATTTAAAAATTCATTATTTAGTAAAAAGCAGATATACAAATGCACTGAACTTTTGACAGTAAGACAACTTTATATACTTCAATGTATTCTTAAAATACATAAACAAAAACATAATGATATAAAAGTGTTGCATATGTATATGTATACCTGTGATGAGTGATGTATATGTATACCTAATATTTATTTTAAAAATTAATAATACACAATAGTACCTATTTAATAATATATCATTTTGGAAAATCGCTTCAGCTTGTGAATTCCGTCTTATTAGTGTTCTTACTATTACTTTTGCTAAAAAAATTAAGTGTGCCTCCATCTAAAATATAGTTATTGTGTCGCTTGGATCGCTCACTCATACTTATTTGTCAACTACCCACTAGTATAAAATAAGGTAAAAATTTGTTGTTGAGAACATGTAAATATTTAAATAGTTTCTGTCAACACTTTTAATAAGGTAAAAATTGTTTTTTCGTTTAATATATGTACCAAAAGGAAGAGGATTCGCCCCTTTTACAGGTCTGCGTACTTAACGGGGGCGTCCTTGCACTATCGTAAAAACTTTTTACCAAATAAAGAAATCTTGTGACAACAACCGGGATCTACGTTTAACGGGCACATAACGTTCGAATTCTTAAGACACTGACGGTCTCCCATCCTGGGTTGCCGAACCGAACGTTGCTTAACTTTGACAGAGAAAACCGTTCGGCATAATTTCTCTTCTGAACACTCATGTTTATAGATAGCATAATTATTATATATTCATTAATTTAACTGTATGTATGAAACTATAGATATTTGTTTGTTTATAATATAAAACTACGAAGAATGTTTAAAACACTTGCTTTTATTAAAAAAAACACTCACCTACCATAAATATAATAAACATTTTATCTTCTTTATTTATTTATGTTGTTTAAAAAGTTGTGAAGATAGAAATAATATTATTAAATGCTTAACAAGAAACAGTTTAACAATTAGTGACAATATTCAAGTATATACAACAAAGAAAAGTTGAAAAAACACAAAAAAACATAGTTACAGAACAGGTGAGCATGTTACGCTCCAAACTAACTAAACGAAACTTCACTACCTAAGGTGTATCATCAACTTACATCAATAAAATAAAATGAACCTCTTTTTTCGGAACTCTGGAAATTAGATGGAAATTTGGTTACTATATAAAATTGTTGTCAAATAAAGTATTACCGTTTAGTACTTTGTTTTGTATTTTGCGAATGTGTGTATGTAGATATGGGTGCGTACGTATTTGTATGTGTGTGTAGCTATAGAAATATTTTAATTTACCTACTTACTAAAATTCATATTCTGTTGAAGTACTTGAAATTGAAGAGAAATTAATTGATTAGGTTTAAGTAATAAAGCACTACTTCATAGACACCATTATTAGAAATCCGTTTTTTTTTTATCAAGTACCTACTAAATACATGTATTACAACTAACTGTATTACAAGATATCGGTCAATTTCGGGTGCTTTCACAGATAGCACCATGGTCACACTAACTCCGGATACCCTTATCTTATCATAGCGACAATAAAAATAAAAAAATCTAGTGCACGACGAACACAGTGACCTTTGAATTACTCTTATTACGAAATCATAAGGTTGTTTTTCGCTTGGCTGTGAACTGATTTGATGTGAGATAATAAGTGCAACAGAGTCTGGGTGTCTGGCGTTTCAGATAAAAGAATGATATTGTTATTCGTCAAGTTGGTGTAGGAGGTCGAAATAGATCGTAAGTGCCTATTTATTCAAGTAAACTAATTGATTTACCGTCGCAAGCGTGAAAATCTAAAAATGATCTATAGTGATACTTTTCCTTAATATTCTTATCGATATATCAGACAAGTAATTGCATAAATAAGAAATACAATTGTCTGATAACCGTCAGAAGCTGCATATCTGTATAAAAACTCCATCAATAATTTCATTAACAATGATACAGGTCTGGGCTTGTACCTGAATCTATTTAACCTTAATTATAAGTACAATGTTCTTTTTATTTTGACCTAATATTGTTATTTTTGTAAGCAAATAAATTTCACGTCTTTCTCTCTTCCTTTTTTGATTATTAAAATAAATGAATGGTAAAATGGTCGATTTTCTCCTAGCCCACCGTCGAGGGGGCAATCTACAGCTTTTCCAGAAACGCAGCCGTAAGTAAGCAAAACCTAAACGAGCCTAGAATTAAGTTTTGAGTCTGATCTGATTACTTTATTTATTTATCTACAAAATCCACAGCTCTGTAATACTTTATTACAGCCTATTAGTGAACCCTTGAAACCAATAAAGGATTCGAATTTTACTGTACAATACAGAGTAAACTTGAATTAACAGAAACAGTAAATTAAAAAAAAGTATAAAATTGTTGTATTTAAAACGTATATGTATTAAAAAGAAAGAAAGAAAGAAATGTATGTCTATAAAAAAAATTGTGTAGGTACTTTACTAAATGTATGAGTGAGTGTGTTTGTGTTCTTTATATGTATTATTATCATTATTAGTTTATTGTTTGTGCACTTCCGGTCATTTAACAAGTTATTCTATGTTAATCTGGAAATATCGGGAAATCCAAATAAAAAATTTAAATCGTGGTAAGAATACCGGTGTTTATTAAATTATATTTAAATTATTCCAGCGCAAAAGCATAGTGAATAAATGACATTACCCACATTATACAGTGCTTGGGCTTGGACATGAACAACAAAGTATTGTAGTTCTATTTATGGTTTTGAGATGTTTATAACAACGAAATCACATATCTGAAGGTGTTTTATTACCAAGTTAGTTAAATAAAACAATATAAATTATTTTTGATAAATCATTTCATCACAAATAATCTCCGATGCGTGATTGCAGTACCACAGTTAACACAATGCATTGATTCTTGAGGCGAAATCGGTAAATCCATGTTCATGCGCAGGTCATCATGTAAAGAAGATTCATTACGCCGAGAAATGCCAGAGTCATTGTTTGAAGAAGGATGTCCTGAGTCCGAGGGCATGCCGTGGTCGTTGGGTTGAGATCTATCGGAGTCCATTTTCAATAGCAGAAGTCGTCGATAAAAACCAAAAATTAACCCTCAGACAAAACGTAAATGCACCAGCACGTAGAACGCCCCAGCACCAACAAGTAAACACCACGCGAAATGCGAGCGAATGAGATTGAAATATTGAGAACATTGATTTTATTGTAAACTATATTTTTGCCACCACGATAGGTTTTTCGACGTAAAGTAGGTAGGTTTTCAACCTATATAAGCATGTGCATACTGTCGTATTGATTATTTTATTAGCAAAATATTGTAGAAATACATCAATACATTTTTGAAAGTTCTGAAATCACGATAAAAACACTTTTGATTCGTCTTTTTACATAGCGCCATCTCTCTTCACCTTTTGAAACTTTTGACTGTGCGATTGATGGTGTCGCTATACAAATCAATTCAAAGCTTATTTAACTGTTTTTTTTAAATTATTAATGTTGGTACTACATAATTATTATTAATAATCATATTATTATTTTTTTATCTTTTTTTAAAATTAATTCTTTTCCGTGTGTTTGTTCAAAGATCTCAGCCAAGCCCATAATGGTTGTTGTTACTTACAAGGAAAAATGTTAAATTCTTAAGTCCTGCCTACAATACTTATGTTTATATCGTGGTGCGCTGATCATATGCAATAAAGAATTTCATGAATACCTACACTTTTATTAACTTTGTCATAGTCAGCAAACGAGCACGCGATTCACCTGATGGTAAGTGGAACCCGTGCCTATAGACATCACTAATCGTACATGTTATATGTTAATTATACACTAGTCAGGCCATTTTAATTGGTTACATTTGATGTCTGTCAGTTCTATCTTCATAGCGAGGTGCCCTGCTTAAAAACATCGATTAAAGTGAATGAATCGATACGGACTTAAAACATATGTGAATTTTAAAAATCATCAGGCGAATCGCTGTCCCATTATTATTTTTTCTTTCGTAAATTTAAGGAGCAAAATATCACAAGTACATCAGAACTGTTATTAGTATTGTTATCTTCATCACTGCTGTCAGCACTCAGAGATATTATTAATTCATTTTCAATAATATTGTCTATTCTCACATCTCGTTCAAAATCTTGTAAAATTATTTTCTTTAATTTTTCTCTACGACTTTTCTCCTATCTTCTGTAGTGACGTCTGCACACGCAGTTTGTAGCGGAGTCATCATTTTAGCTGTACTGAAGGGTGGTTCAGTATTGTTCCGCGCTGCATGAACCTTTATTTGTGCCCAAATAAGCTCAATGGCGTTATACTGGCAATGGTAGGGAGGCAATCGAATAACGTCGTGTCCATGCTCTAGGGCTAGTTCATCGATTACATAGCGGAGCTTGGACGGCTTAGTTTCTTTTACCAGATTTAACAACTCAACTTTTAATAAAGTTGGACTTGCATCCACACCATTTCTTACCAGCCACGAGACAATTTCTTGCTTTTTATTTCCTTGAGTAGGTGGTTTATCAACTTGTACAGAATGATACGGTGCATTGTCCATTATAATTTTCGGGTTTTCTAAGCTGACTAGCAGCATCTCAAACCACTCTTTAAAAACCTCAAATTTCATTTCCTCATGGTAATCACTTGTAGTTTAGAGGCGAATGCAAGGAGGCAGTCTGGAATAAAACCTTGAGAAGCTGATCCCGCGTGACATATAATAAGTCGGTCAGCTTTTCCCGATGGAACTTTTGAGGTGGAGGCCGCTGTATCGATCCATGTCCACGAAACCGTATGGTTCGCCCATGTATTCAACCATGTTTTGTCAATAAACACGACATTGTCCCAATCTGTAATTTTCTTTACTTGACGTAAGAATGTTACTCTCTTCAGAATAATATCGTAGCGTTCTAGCAGGATTTTCCGCTTGTCAGATTTTTTTAAATCTAAAGCCAATCGATTTCAAAATCTTTGATAGAGACGATTTACCGCCAAAAAATAAGCCTGCGTCTTTTAACGAACACATTACTTTTCCCGTGTAGGATACATACTTTTCTCGAGTAATATCCATAAATGTGGTTGTGAATTGCAGCAGCATCAAAATTATCATCGCCAACAATAGTCTTGCCCCTCTTTCTTTTTTTCGGTGTACGTAAAGTACACTTCTTTTCTTTTCTTTTCTTCTGAGCCTGATGGCCCGTATTTCTCTTTCAGAATTTGAGTTACTGTTCTCTTCCCTATACCCAATGCTTCGGCAACGCGTTCTCTCGGTTGTGTCAATGGTAAAAGAGGCCCATCGTTAACTGATTCACGTTCAAAATAATTGTACAATTTCACCACTAGTTCGCGAGATTGACTGTTTAGCGTTTTCCCCCGTTTCGACATGGTAAGACTGTAATGTTGTTCTTGTTTACTAATCGTTAAGCAATCGGAGTTAAATTCTTAGCCAGGTAAACCTAGTCAGTAATATCAGTCTAATAAAAAAGCCGGGTCAGAAGAAAATAACAGAGAGCACACCAAAAACGCACAGTCACTTCGCACAACGACAAAAGACTGCGTCATATAATGGCGACATGACATGGCGTCATCGACAGGCACTGGTGTTGCCAGCAACATCCCACCTAAATTGTACCTAACATCAATGATTTTTCTAATTAGTTATTTTTTGTATTTTTATAGTTAGTTAAAAGAATAATAAATATAATTATGTTTTATTATAATCATAACGTGGTTATTAATAAATGGTGATATTTCTTCACAAGTAATCATTGCATTCGATTCAACTTATCAGCTTTCGATTTTAAGAGTAACATCCCTAATGTTTAAAAAGAAAAAGGGTTAACTGACGCAACATTGTAACGACGTTCAGTTCTTTAGATCAGAAGTTGTTTATTATGTTTAGAATGATTCATTAGTGAAAGCAAATCGTAAAATTACTCATATCGGTCATTATTACAATAAATATGTAATCGTAATTGAAAAAAGTTAAGCAATTGTGCAGTTCTAACAAAACGAAAAAATATATTATCTTATGCCCGCCGTTACAAGGTTACGTTGTTGAACTTTGATGAATTGTCAAATGTTGCCTATTAAAATGGCCTGACTTTAATTATCAATGCGATTATTGATGCGTTGCCGACCGTAGGCCTAAATTGGAATTGCCTTTGTTTCAGTTACGCTGGCTGTTCCTTTCCTTTATCTGGAACACAAACACGTAAACGTGGTTATTATGACGTTTAAAATAGGAAGGTCTGTAGTACCGCCCCGAACGAGACCTTAACATAAGAAACTCTACTCTACAATTCCACTAACAAAATCATAATTTCTATTAAATCATTATTACCACGTATTTGCAACCAAAAATAAGTTCTAAATTTGAAAAGTCTAAATGATATACGTTTTAAACCAAATTGTGCATAATGTTGCTTTACGGATGCAAAAGCATAGCAACCTAAATACAAAAAGGCTTCTAAAGAAAATAATTTTTTTTCCTACAAAACCAGCGAGATTAAAGTTGACAACTGTCAACTTAAATGTGCCAAACAATTCAACCACCAAAAAAAATTATACCTTCATGTCTAAGTCTGACGTCGAGCAAATAAAAACGTTCTAAAATACTTTACAAAAAATGCCAATCATATGACAATATAGATAAATTTAATATTCCCTTGAACAGCTGGTATTGTTCTTAGTTCATTTCATAAGCGGGTCTTAGTTGACATCAGAATCAAAATTGTCCGCTTGTGTTTACTATTTGCGAGAACAAAAGGTTTTGTGTTCTCATAACAACTGATAGTGCATTATATGATACATTAAACGTTAGATAGCTTCATTATTCCACTGCAGTTTCCTGATTTCATACCTAAGGTTGTCTAGAAGAAATCACTCAACCCTGATAAGACCTGGTTTTTTAAGCACCAGTATTTAGGAAATGGTTATGTTTTTGAGGCTTTTGTGTGTTGAGACCTTGGGGTCCTGGGATCAGCGTGCTCATAGACTCTTCAGTGAAACTGCGATTGATGAGTAAAACTCGTGATCCTGGAACTTACTTTGCAAAACGTTTATCGATAGCGTTCCAGCACGGCAATTCTGTCAGCCTTTTGGCCACTTTTCCCTATGAGCAAAGGAATTTAGGCGTTCTATTCCATCTTTACCTTTAGTACCTTTACCGTACTTTTTTCGTGGCTAAATGCTCTTTTGGTGGCTAAATCCTCTTTATTACTTTTAGTTGCTATCACGGTAATTTTCAGAAACGTTGTCAAGGTTATTTGGTTTTTGGATTAATGGTATTTTTTTTCTTTTGCTATTAACAGTAATATTAGCACATATATTTTGTAAACAGCTGTCGTACACCTATGTGTTAATCTTATAATATTTTATTATATTATGAATTAAAATAGCAATACCATATTGTTTATTTACAATGTCTTTTCTTTCAATATTGTAACCTTTTAAATTGAATTTTTTATCAGGCTGTAACCATATTTTGGATATAATTGCAATATGAATGTTATTATTGTGGGAATTGTGTAACATGAAACTTATTACTATTTATACTCTGAGTGCTCGACTGCATTAGGTAGGTAGGTATATTAATTGTATCCATTATTTGGAAGAACTATTGCTATTGCTATGAATTTATATTGTAGTATTCCTTAGTTGAAGGTTGAAGTATGGGCTGATTATCTTTTTGATTTAAAACTATGGCTTGTTGGAGGTGTTCATAAATAAGTCAGAATTGGTTAAGTTTTGTATCTGTGTTTCCAGTGATTTGCTTGTAAATGTGGAAAATTAGTTTTATTAAACCAATCTGTACATTTTAAGAATTTGCTTTTAATTTTAGGTAGTTCTGTGTAATTTTAGGTAAGCTTTCCATTATGTATATACCAGTTAAAGTTAGGATTCGGAGTTTTTGGAAATATGGCTTACAGCTTTCAGTTTGTTTTATATTAGTCAGAATTCTGATAGATTTTTTTTTTGAAGTACATTAAGTTCTTGTGCATCTGTGCTGTTTGAAGTTGACATGGGTATCAATGTTTATTCCAAGGTCAGTCCATTTGAGTAACTTTGAACATTTTTTACAGTATTTGCGATATTACATCTGATTTATATTTGTTACACCTTTATTTAATTGAATGAACAATGTCCTTTTGAATTGGTCTATTTTTATAACATGATGAATTTACGGAAAAAAAAACAATAGAATTACTGACAATTTTCCCCAAAAGTCTAATTCAAAGTTACCATGAGTTTTGGGTATAATTAAATGATGTCTTTTTATTAAGTAAAACCTAATCTATGAAAATGACATCTACTTGAAGTATAAATGTGATAGATCGCTTTGTCTTGCCCTATAAATCAAATTAGACCAATTTAGGGGCAAAGATATCGTTATGAGAACTGAGCAACATTATGCACGTATTTAAAGTTACGCAATTTACGCAAATATTTTTATGATACGTGTAACTTTGAAGAATATAACTTCGATTCAAACTTCGATCAAAACTTTATCAGTTTCACAGAATATTTAACATCAAAAAACGGATAACGATTTCACAATGATAATCTATAAACTATATTTTACAGAAAAACACAAAAACATACCTGTTTACTTGCACTAAACACCTCCAAGAACTTCACTACGGAAAGGCGGATATTTTACAAAATTATAATAATGAGAGTTTATTTTTTTCTTTTTCTTTACTTCGCATTTGTTTCAAAATAATTTGACGAGTCGTTTTACAGAGCCCCGATATTGAAAAGTCAAAACGTGTCCATGTAAAAACAAAATTTTAAACCTTTTTCACAACTTAGTTCAAAGTTAAACCTCAATTCAAAGTTTCCCAACATATACGCAGTTTAAAGATTTGAACACATTCTAACGGTACTTTATTGGAAATTGGCTGTAAAGCTTGTTCTTGATGGGGTTGGAATTGCATGATTTTAGTTTTTTTCTAAATTTAATTCTAGGTTATGATTTGACATTCAATTGGTAACTTGTGATAAAGATTTTGTTTCGTTGTAGCTTGCTCGGCTATTCTGTAATATGCGTCATGTCGAATGTCATTTCTGATAATTTTGTCGTCTCTTAATGTGAGCTGCTGTATTGTGGGGGGACAGCATTTCATACCGATAAGTGACTCTGGAGGAAAATGATCTTTGGCTTTAGTTTTGTGCTGTTGATACAGAGTTGCAGCTCTTCTAGTTTGACAGCCCAAGTTCCATTTCGACTTTGAACTATGACGCCAAGGTGATCACGTACAGTACGCATTAGTTTCTACCTGACCATTGGCTCTTGGCACACCGCGTGCTACAGTATTGTTTCTTTATAAAATATTAAGTAATTGCATTGATTCAGAATATTTATTGAATAAAATATATTTTAACTGTCCTAGAAAAAATAGTAGACGAAAATTATTGTTTCATGTCCCGTTCAGTTTTAACTAATTACGCTAACAAATGTTTTCTTGAACAGATCCTGTGATTATTACAATAAACATCTGTTTCATCAAAGTTTAAAAAAGAATTAAATAAAATTTGCAATTATGATAATAGTTATGAATATAGTTTTTGATCTTGGAAATATTAATTTGCTTCTTTCGTTGAAATTTACAATGATTCTTAAGTTTAGGTATAAAACACTATTTTCTTCTCGATGTTAAACAGTCGTTATTTAGATAATGTAATGTTTTTTTTATGCATACCGCTTTAATATGTATAATCAAACAGTGGAAACTTCACTGATTAATGTATTTCAAACTGTGAAATAGAAATAAGTGTTATTTGTAACTGTTTGTTTCCCAAATAAAGTAAAATAAAATACCATGCAATTTGGACAGTCACACAATTGGGGCTGAATTTCTGTAGGATATTGATTTTAGATTGGTTTGATTTTCCAGTGTTGTGTGATGTTTTCGACTAGCAATTATTCCATGTATGCCCAACCTTCTTACAAGTGTTAGAGTCTCTACAGTCTTGATGCTTGTGTGCGTTTCTGCCGCATTTTATACACTTGGCACAAGATTCCTGAAATGTTTGCGGTTGTCCAAAACGCGCACGCTTATTCTTAAAGGGGCCGTGTGCCTCAGATCGGGGCATTTCTTCAGAAAATGGTCTCTTAAGATCATTACTTAGCGTTGAAATAAGTTCGTGTGGCGATTTTGGCGTAGCACTTAATAATTCAGCTTGATAAAATTTTGGTCTTATTCCTTGATTCGGTTGATTATTTCTGCCTTGTAGTATTGGAGAGGCCCTGGATGGACTGGTGTGGTGATCATTTGCTTGAATTGGTTGGAAACATTCAGCTGGAGCGATATTTTGGGTAATCTCCTCTTCTGCTGTTAGATGTCGATAGGATTGGGTTTTAATAAAACAACTATTTTATTTGATGTGCACTCAGTGAAATTTCAACACAGACTGACTCTTTCCGTCAACAAAACTTATTACAAAAAGTGGATCACGGACAATATGACGTCAGTCTAATTTGCGACTACTTTGTGCCTTTTAATAATCCAATAACTGTTAACATAAATTCATAACACCCGTTTTTGCGTAAGAAGTGAGTCACCCTTAAACAATTAAAATACTGGATAGTTATTTATTTGATTATGCCTTAAGTTACCTACAGTAAATCGTTGATCTAACAATGCGCTATCATGTATATGTATGTACGTTTTGTTTTCCCCTCAGATCCGCTAGGTGATCATCCATAACACAAACTCTGCTTGCTTTGGGGACGTACATTTCAAGTGTTTGTCTGGGGATTAACTTATTATTATTAAATATAAATAAAGTATAAATTTGCTAAGCGATAAATCAAAAGTATCAAAATCAAAAGTATCAATCTGCTACTTAGAAGCGCCTTATGTAACCATTTGGCGTCTCTGAGTGAGACCGTTAATCCGCAATATACATGTTATACTCGTGTATATATACTCGTATATATATATATATATATATATATATATATATATATATATATATATATATATATACATATATATTATAAATAAGGTATTAATTGGTCAATAAACAATAACAGCAAACTTTCGTCGTTTTTTATTCGTCGTCAAAACCTGTTGTATCTAAATAAGTTTAGAATGGACATTTAAACTGAGATGGTGAGATGGTGAGATGCAAGACAAACGCCTGCTAATTATTAATAAAAAAAAAAAAAAAAAAAAAACTTCCTTATTTAATCTCAAGTCACATGTCATATACAAATTTAATTTTATTTTGATAATAAAGGTAACAGAGAATTCACAGCCTAAAATTAACCAGAGATGCTCCTAATTGCATCCAAAAATTAATTATTATGGTTGTATGGGGATATTGTGTGTAGGCAAAATAAATATAGATTGTGCCTCTTTCTCCACAGATGGGACACTGATGACCTGTCCACCACTCCTTAATAATCCCACTGCAGGGACAACAGCCTCACCCAACCAAGGGGTGTTTCAGACAAGGCAACACGCTCGCCTACTCCGTGTGCAGCGAAATAATTTCTAAGATATGTGGGTTTGTTCACGATGTTTTCCTTCACCTTTAGAGCAGTCGGCTTTATGTGCCTAAGTTGTAAAAACTCATTGGTACATTTGGCAGTCACAAGCATCGAACTCGGGACCTTAAGATTGAGAAGCCAGCGCGTTAACGACTGCGCCAGCGACGCTATGATGACCGTGCGTTGGTTAATACATTCTTGCGCATGCAGGTTTCTTTTCATACACGTGTGTTAAATTTAAACCTATCTTGTCTACCACTTTAGATAGAAATACACTTTAGGAGACGTATTCGGTGTATTTAACACTTGAAATCAAATATTCCGAAGATATAACAATAATATTCATTCCTACTTGTTAACAACCCACTTGAAATAACGTACTGCTTGAATACAGCTACCAGACGCATTTCTCTAACAGACTCTAAAAACAAATTTTACAATCACTTTTTAAGTTCTTTCGCAATGTTATGGAAATCGTTTCTTACGAACAGCGTCTCCCAATATTTGTAAACAAACCTTCGAACTCGGCAACACGCCAAACTTTTATATGATGTAGGTAGGTACCAACTATGCAAAATGGAGAACAACCAACACATAAGATATGAGTTTTATGCTTTTCAACGGTTATTTCTATGAATCTACTAACTTTAAAACGCAGTTTCGCGCAGGTTTCGATTCAAATGAGATAATTTTTCGGTGTGAAATTATTGTCTATCTTCTACTAATTACTAAATTTTATTCACAACCGTTCAAACATTTTATAGTCTGTAGGTAACCTTCCCAGGAATTGATTACATGCAATTTTGTAGTTCGAAAGATTCCGTTGCTCAAACAAATAACTAACTTCTATACTTAAGTATATTAAGTAAAGAAGAAGGCGAAAATAATAGATTAATCGACTTTCGGTACGCTGTAGAACCTGCGCCGACGCCGAGTGTCGCAACATGCGCAAGAGCACCGTTGAAGGTAATTTAGCTGGCATTAAGGCAATTCTAAACTATTGCTACACAGAAACAATCAGCCGGTATAATTCTCAAGTTATTGAATATGATTTAGTACTGCGTCTATCACCATTCAACGTAAAACTGGTTTTAACTCGAAGGTAAATTAACTAAAAATACAGTTATTAAACAGGTACACCGTAGCTAATTTTGTACATAAGATTATTTACACCTTTTGGATTCGTTCCAAATCTTGAAGAGATGAACATTTATAACACTTAGCCTTAGTAAGTCATAAGTGTAAACGTCACAAGAAACCTACTTAGGCATCATTCAAAGTTGCTGATGCGTGCGACTCGTGATGCCTTGTAGAGGTTTCAAAGCAAGTTAAATTAGGTTACATAGCATATCTCATAACACTTACTTGGAGTCTAGAACCAAGCTCCGGCTTACATAAGCACGTGTCGTGTGCTCGTTTTCTACCAGCACAAACACTCCTCTTAGACTAGATTTCAACACTTAACACTTATTTTCATTGCAACATAACAAACACTAATAATAAACTTGTCCGCAAGTAACTTGATCGGCGTGTTGGTCGGGAGTAGCTTTCGCTTGGTTTTGCGCAAGGACGGCACTAGTTGATATCACTGATTTGACACTGTCGGGCACTGGACGGCACTCAGGACGCGTACGTGCAACGTCGCGACGCGGCGGCTGGGCGCGGACTGGTCATCATCGGGAGCGCGCGCGCCGGCCCGCCAACCCGACGACGACGTACATTAAGTCGCTAACCGCACAATCACACTACACAAACGCCTTCATAACTTACTTTCGCCACTCTTGTCATCTCTTGTCCCATTTTCAAAACAGGCTTTTTCTTCTAAAATATCTAAGATAATTTCTGATTTTGGATAAGCTTGGTGAGATTTTTGGGATTGTGGACAGATGTGGCGTCATAAGACTAATACTGTTAGGGTAACTTGCTAGCTTAATAAACTACCACTACGCTAAATTGTCTTTATCAGTTCAATAGAAACAAAAAGTGACGGAGGGACTTTTTAACTGAACAACCGTCTAGCCCAGATCTGCGCAAGAGGCCGTAAGACTACTGAGGAGTAAGTAGCCTTGACTGTGGTGTCTTTGGTTTGCAATCAGGCAAGTGACCGCCGAAATTTCATGAATGTGTTTGTTGATGGTGTGCATGTTTCTCTATCTATATTAAGGTATGTTCTTACGGTCCTGTGCAAAATGGTGTCAAGGGGATTTAATTACGGAGCCTCCTCTCGCTCGCTGTGTCGCACGAACCGGCAGACAGTTGAAATTTTCACAGCTTGCTGACTAGAAATAATTTATAGGTTAAATATAATGGGACCTAATAAATTACGATAAACGGAACGTACCAAATTGTTCGTGTACGTACGAGGCGCACTGGTCGGTTTTGTTTTGTGTGTCCACTCACTTCGCTATATGGTCATTACAAAATGACCTATTGCTTATTTGGTGGCCATATGATGTAAGCGTTTGTAAGGGGATTTTTTATTAATTGAATAATTCGTGGACCAAAGCTTTAGGTTAGTAGGTACTGGTTGCTGTGAGGGCTTAAAAGTTCTTTTCGTGAAGTTCCAACATTCAAATTATTAAGCAATGCCAATAAACAATTAAAATTTTCGTATCCCACATTAGCTGGATTCTAAAGTTTTTCCATGTGTCTACAACGATTTCGTGTTTTTTTTACTACCAATTATGTGACATGTTGATTGTTGCCTACATAGATCCTTACGCCCCTTAAAAAAAATATTATTATTGGTCGTTCACTATATTATTAAGTATACTAAACATTGATGCATATGTTTGCAAAACTGAAGGTAAGTCGTAAGTAACAGTTAATCCAACTTTTAAAATAATAAAACATTGTGTCATAAATATGCGCAAGCATCAGCGATTTCAAAAAATGTCGGTACGTTATTATTGTAGATCTTTTGGGCAAGGAGGATTACGAAAGTGGTTTGCCTACTTGGTTTTTTGTATTATAATTTACCTTTCTGGTGTATCTTTGGTTTGCGGATATTTTAGTCAATAAGACATTTTTAATGACCTTGCTAATAATCATGTTATGGTAATAATCATGTTGCATTATTTATAACATTAGGTATACGTCTGAATATTTTACACAACTTAAACGAGAGGAAATATTAATGTGAAATCATGAATGTTTAAAGTCTTCTCAATATTATACATAATTCGAACAATACAATTTTTTTACAATATATTTTGTACCTATATGTGCAACTGTTTGTAAGGAAACTGGTATCTTATCATATTTATTTTCAGAATTAACAATCTTGAGAAGAATTTAACTTGAATTTTGTCAAATATTGAACTCAGACCACCAATGACATTTTTCGTTCTGTAGGTCTTGGAACCTTATTATAAATACTGAAACAACAATTTCAAAACAAAACAATAACATTTGTTGAATTTAAATTATAGTAATGAATCCAATTTTAACTTTAGATCTCACAAAAAGGTTTATGATAAAAGTACACCATGAGGGTTATTGACTATTTAGGCGCGCTAGTTAGGCGCGCTACCCACACCATTGGGCCGGCATTTATCGTCACAGCCGGGCGGATAAAATCTAATATAATGTAGGTGAGTGTTATGCCAGTCGGGTTTTGGCGATCTATGTGAGCCCGGTCGGCACTAGTCGACTAAAATACAAAATGTCTAATTGTTGCTTAGGGCCGGCCTTTTATAGTTCGCTATTTTATTTTCCTCATGTAAATAAATAACTACATCCATGAAAAGATAAATTTTAACTTATTATATATTAAAACGGATATTGTAAACAATATACGATGTTAAAAAAATTCCATTACATTTTGATTACAATGTTTTTATTGACAAATCCTTAGGTAGGGGGATTTTTTATCGGCTTGGTAACCCTAGAATAAAAAAGCATTCGCTTTGTTATTGTGTTTTGTGTAGAATTTTTTTAGTTTTATTTATTTATTTTAATTGCTTTGGCATCATGGATGTTGGTTAATTTTAAACGTAATGTCATTTATTTCGGATACAAATAGCAAAAACACTTATTTTTCGGTAGTATATACCAGAATGTTTGTCCTGCCTAACTTATTAACCAAATTACTGAGTTCTTTCGCGTTGCGTGTTTTATTTATAAGTTTTATTTTGTAAGGGATTGAAAAAGGGAAGTCACATCCCGTGCGTTCGTCTATGGTATCGTTATTTTCTCGCTGCAGACTCGTTCATAAAAAGTGAAAAGTGTTCTCTCTCTTCCCCACTCACGGGCCTAAAAGCTTTTATTATCACAGTTGTGATAAACGCACATGTTATACGATATATGTAGCAGCCAAAACGTAAACTTAATCAAGGTCCATACAATTTGCACGAGTCACAGTAGGCGAGCAGAAATATTGTGAATTCAAAGAAGTGCAGGGAAAAGTTCCAAAACAAACACACACCCATAGCAACAACAATAAACGACAAAGAATTCAAATTGTCAAACAAATAAAATATTGTGATAAAAAGAACAAAAAAGTTGATGGATAAAGATCATTTTTTTAAATAATAATCCAGCAAGAAAGTATTTTTATAACTACTGCAAAATAGTTATGAGTTATATGCATTATAAATAAAAATATGCACTTATTAAGACATGATTTTTATCGATATCAAGAAATAAAGTAAAATATTATATACCTATTAATTAAATTCACTGAAATTCGTTTTATTATCTTAGGGCAGATAAGAACAAACTGTGGAGATGAATGCTATATTTTTGTGGGAAAAATTATATACTGGCAATACAGTAACCCAGTAACACTACAAATAATATCCGGGATGGTGTAAAGTTTTGTTACTGAATTATAAGAGCGGCAACATAGCATCAAATAATATAATGTACTAGCTGGCAACGTCTGTTGTCGCCTGATACCTACGGATAGTACTTGCAATGAAATATCAAATGATTTTGTAAACAGCGCCATCTTAAGTTTTTTTACGTATTATTTTGACTAAATTTAAATGACTTGTAAATCTAATACAACTAACGCCATCTCTCCATCTTAAAAACAACTATTTTTCAAGTCACAAAATTTTGTTAGACATGGTAAGTCTATAGTTATTTACTAGTCTCTGGTATAGCGCACAACCCTAGCGGACCGCACCGTCACGGATGGTTTATGATCGAGTTTGCAGCGAGAAAATAACGATACTATAGTGGGCTTGATCCAGTAGTAAGAAATTAAAATATTTTGACCTTACTTTTACATTTATTAACTCCATATTCAGTATTAATGAATAAAACAGCGATGACTAGTATGACTACGTGTGCGGATGCCACTTATGCCAGTAAATGGGTAAAGAAAATTAATAAAAAGTAAATAGAGAATGAACGAGATGTAAATATTGAATATAATTGCAAGATAGTGAAAAATTATAAAAAGTAAAAAGGTAGAAAGAAACAGAATAAATATAGTAGAAATGAAACTGGCAAATACAGTCTGTGGCCGGTAGTATATTTCGACTAAAACTGCATGCAGAAACAAAAACTCTTTAGTTGTATTCTGTAAATAAATATGGATAAGGAAAAAGTAAAATATCTTCTCAAACATTGACTCTGGTAAATGTATCTTAAGTGTTTCCAACTCTACAAAAGAATGGTTAGTAAAATAATATGACAAATATACTTCCTTTAAGTGCTCCTAAAAGCATTTTAGTTCTGCGCAGTACTAAAATGCTTTAAGTAGCAAACACTGCGCACATCTTTTTTATTTATTTTATAATGCACAATTATTATTTACAGCCCAAAAATAACATAGTTTCGTATTTTAATGTGTTCTGCATCAAATGAACTGCAGTTAATATTTCATGTATTCGACTTCATTTATTTCGAATAATTACAGCAGCGCTATTATTATCTATTTTGCCAGTATATTGCCAGTATTTATTTACCTGACTAAATTACCGAATTTTTACCGGTACCTATTTAACAGCACGGTTTTTTTTATTAAAATTTATTAAAATACAAAGTTAAAACAGGATCCGTATTCCACGCGGTCGCCTACTTCGCTTCGCTTGGAGTATTGAAACCACCGGCAAATTAGCGGTACCTTATCACATCAGCAAACTTTTTCTTAACTATCTGAAAGCAAATATCTTTTCAGTAACGTATTTATTCATGACTAGTTTACAAGCTGAGTAAAATTCACCGCTTAAAAAAGAATTGATTACCAACTTTAGTCTTGTCAGGTTACGAAGTAACTTTAATAATCTGAGGCAAAGTCCGGTAATTCGGTAAGTAAAGAAAAAATCTGATACTAATTCAAAAACCATTTCGAGATATCACTTTTACATATTTTGTTAGTTAAGGCTCGTAAATAAAAGCCATTAAGCTTATTTTAACAAAAATGCGTAAAATAATTCGACTTACAATCAACATATATTTGACGTCATAAAGTAGTATCATTTTTTAACTTCTTTCTGGTTTAACTGCCATGTCAAAGTTTTCAAAAAATTAATTATGTTCTCTTCAGAATCTTTCATTAAATTTATCAATAAAGCCTGTAAGTTGTCCAGAAGTGCCTCGGGTGTGAGGTACTCGACTTCCAAACGAGAACTCAGACGATTTGGGTCGGCACATTAGGATCGGCATTAGTTGTTGAACGACAAGGCTGACTCGCTGCAATTACTGCACATATTCGCCTAGTGCCGAAACGGTAGTCCATTCGGGATTTGAGCAGGTCGGTGCAATCGCTCGTCTCGATGAAACCCGAAGGGCACACAAATTTTGCACATATTCAGCTTTGCCCGGCAGTGCCGAAGAATATATGAGAATGGCAGCGGAATATATAACAATAATATTTTTAATAGCTGTGGCAACAATTTCAATAATTAAATTTTTTTAATAAAAATTTTTTTTGTGTTAGCTCGATCTATTGTGATATTCTAGTTAATTTTGGATGCCGAATTAACTAAGAAAATTAAAACGACAATGACTACATACTCTTTTTATTACAAAAGTTTTGTCACCACAGATAAAATCATTATTATAAGATTATAATATAAATAAGAATAATATTTTAAAGTTGCTATTATTAGAAGACTCTTCTTCGCCGCAAGAACAACATGCTCTGACCATCCTGAAATCTAAACACCCAATCCTCTCACGTTCACAACGACACCCATCAGAATCCGATGCATCATTCGCAGTGCTGCTTGAAACGATTGAGGTCTAGGTCTAGTTTAGGTCTGCTGCAGGCATAGATGGGACTCGTCCGAGGCACCTGAAAGAACTGACGTACAGCGCGGCTGGCGACAACAGAATTACATAACTGTTACAGTATATTTTTAAACTTATAAACCTTTTACTTAGCTGACAAAAAAGGGTGGTGGAGTGAGACTGATTGATAGAGGCAGCGTCTTTCAACCATTGATTGCCAAACTAGCAAGCAACGCAGGAAAAGATGGTGTGACTGAATATCTGCAGCCACATCAGCAAGGTTTTGGCACACGTGTGGGTTGTGAGGCAGTTATACTCGCTATTAGCGGCGTTTAGAGGATCCACAAAACTTAAGTTGCGCAACACGAGCAGTCAAGCTTGATATTTGCAACGCTTTTAATACTTTGAAAAGAGACATTTGTTACCCGAAGTCAGGTATCTAATGCCATCTCTGCCAAATAATTCTGTAGCAGTGAGTCGGGGCAGCTTCTGAACAGGGTGGTTTCATGCTGCATGTTTCAAATATCAGATATAGAGTTATATAAATAAAACTCACAGTTTACTTCGTACGACATACCATAGAGAAATTTATATTGTGATTGTCTAAATTGCTTAAAATATTATTTCTTTTGTACGATCCGCCGAACTCAGAGATTACATTAATCTCTATTATCATATCGGCGATAGTATCTCTATTTTTCAGATTTATTTATTGAATGGAGAATGTCAGCATTTATTTATTTCTATCTTACAGCGTTTTATATTATTAACGTAAAAGTTTGTATGTTCGTATGTATGAATGTTTGGATGTTTGTTACTCAATCACGCAACACCGTAAAAGATTTGAATGTTTTTGGCATATGGGTAGAATATAACCTAGAGTAACATATAGGCTAGCTTTTATCCTGACATTTTAACAAGATCGGGAATAATGCTGGATTAATGAAATTTTCAGAGAGAACTTTGAAATTATTTATATTTCGTATTCTTCATTGTGTATATATTATCCATTATTTTAACATAATTATTTTAATCATACTATTGTTAATTATTTCATTATTTATTGTTCAACAATTATTGTGCTAGCTAGAGAATTTAGATTAAGTACTTTTTTTTTGTTAATTCCTAAATCCTAATTGTGAAATTTACTATAAAAGAAAAAGGTTTAATTTCTCAGTCGTATTCGATAACTTTTTTTTGGTTTCGTTTTATTATTTTCTAACGGTCTTTTGCTTGATAGATGGAATAATAAGGGCGAAGATAGAGTCGAAGGGAGAAGATAGAAAAGGCGGGAGAAGATAGAGGAGACGGGAGAAGGTAGATTATACGGGAGAGGAAGGGAGACAACAGCGTAGAAGATGGGAAATGAAAGATAAGATGGGAGATTGGAGAAGATAGAGAAAATGGCAGGAATTAGAGTAAATAAAATATACAGAAAATGGGAAAAACTCAGAAAAGATGGGAGAAGAGTTCCTGAAGTATCCTCCTGCCACGGTTTTGGACTACCAGCCAACGTGATTGAAACACACACGAAATCTGTATTAAAAATAAGAAGAACGCATGATTTTTTTTTACGAAGAAACAGATCTAAAATTTAAAAATGAGTGCTTAACGCGACGCACTTGAATTATTTGACGTCATATCCCACAACTTGCCGCGCTGTCAGCATAAGTTTTTATCAAATATTTCAAAAATTATTTTATTTTTGTGTAAAAAAATACATATATGTCTATTTGGCAAACAAGGTAAAATACAAATCGTATGGCATTACTCATTATTATTCAATCTTGTCTAGTGAGAGTATTCCCCTGAGGGCCCGGCTGGATAGATTTTGCTTTGAACTCAAAGTGAGCCTTTCAAAAGCCTCATCTAAAATTTATATTAGCAGTGTATAGATCTGCACGCTCGATTCTGTATCGATGTAAATTTTTACGAAGACAGATTTAAAATAAGCTCCGAATAACTATGCATTTTATGTCTATTGTTTTTAATGTCAAACTTGTAACTTAACGCAACGTTAACTTAAAAACAGTCTTCGTGAAAAAGAACATCCTGAGAACTTCTATAAATATGACCTTCATGTTTAAAAGACCTAATATATTATTTTAATTTACTTACAATCATTACTACATCTGGTTACAATGTATGTTTTATCTTCAAGACTATTTTGAATTTAATAAATTACATCAAATAAAATATTTTGGTTAATATATGCTGCATACAAATTTTTTGATGATAGTTTTTCTTGAAAAGTGCACCATAGCTAAGATCTTGCGGGAAATCAGTTCACGGCTTAAAATCAAGACGGGGGCTGTCTACACTGGCAAATCAGCAAACTTGTCTTCTCTTAAACCTTTTCCGAGACGATGTGACTGTGCACTGCCTGGCGGTTAAGTTGCGCTACTTTGCCATAAGACCCTAAATACCTAAATAAGTCTACAAACAAATTCTGGGAATTAAAGTTGTAGACATTTTAACTTCACACATCTTTGGTACGTTACGCCATAACGTCAATAATAAGCGAGATATTAGAGGATGTCAGTGAGGCCACTAAATTACTCGCAACTAAATGACCAAACTTATAAAAGTTTTTGTTTTATTTAAATCATGTGTGTAGTTTCGAATTCGCGATCATTTTAGTTTTAACTGACGTCTCATTACAATCATCCCTCTCAATGTACTATGTCGAAACATATAGAAACTTCGGTATTATTTTCTTTAGCGACGCTTTTTGGTAATTGATATATCGCTTTGCTCCTAATTTTGGTGCGAGTATTGTAACTAATCTATTGAAATTAACATCTTGAAGCCCTGATGATCAACACCTGAAAACGTAGAAAAGTTGCAAATATTGCAAATAAACTCACAGTTTTTGCAAAATAGTGCTAAGATTTTCAGGGTCCGTTCCGAGTTTTGTAAACTGATACGCGTTATTGAATGAATGAATGAAAGTTCAAAAAGCTCGCGGAATGAGGAGGTGGAAAATTAAATAAAACAATAAATATTTTTATTTTTCAATAAATTCTCCCTTAACCCTAATACATTTTTCAGATCTTTCAAATAATTTATTTAATCCATCGAAAAAAATTATTCGTCCTTATCGTTACAATAGGCCGAAATTGCTGACTGCTTCTTCATCGTTAAAAATATTTTTCCACGTAATTCTGTTTTCATCTTTGGAAATAAATAATAGTCACTGTGGACCACAGTGACTATTATTTATTCCCTATTAGATCTGGACTGTAGGGAGGGTGTTGCAGCAGTTCGAAGCCACTCCGGCGAATGACAGCCGTCGAAACATGACTCGGGTGCACTCGGGTGCAATTTTTAATATTAATGTACATATACTGCTACAATGTTAGCGTGAAAATTTACATAATGTCAATAATTAAAATTATTAAGTTAAAAGATTCGAAATATTTACAAACATAAAAATTAAACAATAAAGCTATTCAATAAAAAACACTTGTCATATAATAAAAAATTGTCAATAAAAATAAAATGACATCATAAATCAACATTCATATAAAATAGTAAAAGTCAAAAAGTAAATAAAAAAAATAAAAATAAATTAAAACAGGGTAATGGTATGTCACATAGTTAAATTGGTGATTAAATGTAATATTAAAATTAAATGATATGTAAAGTCATTATAATGTTTTGTCGTTTAGATACTCCTTCACACTATAAAACATTGTATCTATAATCCGCACGCTGAATGATGATCCCTATGACAGTTCGTTAGCGCTTAACATTGTACTGACGTCCTATCACATCAAATCCTTTAGAGGTCCATTAAAAAGATGAAAAAATCATAATTGTGTACAATTGTAAATTATAAAAATGAATATTAAGAAATTATTACGTAATGTTCGGAAATAATTGAAAAAAACTCAATGCAAATGTACATGGTACGTGCTGCAAAAGTTACGTCGTCAAGCTGTTATCGACTAAGAAGGGACACATCGATAAACCAAATATCGATAATTTGTTGGAAATATAAAACAAATGCTTTGAGTTTGTATTTTATTTATATCAATCTGAATCTGATACAGGGTCAATCGGATTTTCAAAATCTGAGTCTGAACTGCAGCTATCCGTGACGTTTATTATTAACGGTTGGTCAATGATATTGTCGTATTGTACATCTCGATCCCAGTCTTGTAAGCAAATTTTCTTCGTTCTTTCGACCACTTTTCGCCAATCGTCAGCTGTCACTTGAGCGCAAGCTTCTTCCAATAAAACCATCATTTTATTTGCCGTGAATGGCGGAGTTGTTGTAAAATTCAATTCAAAAAGAATTTTAAATTCTTTAAATTATGCAATTTGAATAAAAATTAAAGTATAGTAAAATAAAATATAATAAGGCTGTTACTTTTTTATCTAGTGTTTTATGTCCATCAATGCGCGTAGTCTTTTTTTCAAAATAAATAAATATTGCTTATTATGTTGAATGACCTGGCTGAATGACATGACATTTGCCTGAAAAAACAGTATTTTATCGAAATTGTTTCGCATAACTAATACAACTGTCAGTTGAAACGTCATAGGGATCATCATTCGGCGTGCGGAGTATAGTAATAAATTAAATAGTACGGTTTTGAATTTGTTACTTGGCAGGTTTTTATATTTAGATGGCAACTTGTTATAAAGTCTTATTGCCATACAGTAGACATTGTTACTAAATACGGCTAGTTTTTGTGAACGAATATACAATTTTTCTTTGTCCCTTCCGCGCCTTCCGGTCACATCACCACTACATTAGAACAGGTGTTTGTTTTGTTTTCATATATATAGTGATGGAAGTGGCAAAATTTTCAACTGTTTAAAAAGTGGTTTACAGCTGTGTTGCATATCTTTATTACAGATTGATCTTAGACGTATCTTTTGGATTATAAACACTCTGTGAACCTCTACCGAATTACCCCATAAAACTAAACCGTATCTTATATTAGCTGATAGCCATGATAAGCCAGTTTTGCTGCTTCTATCGACACAACCTGAGCGATTCGTTTTAAAGCGTAAATAAATCTGTCTATTTTTGGCATAGCTTGATTGTTCACATGGGCTTTCCAGTTACAGTACTCATCCACTATAACCCCAAGAAATTTACTTGATCCTAATATTTCTAATTTTGTATCATTATATTTTATGTCAAGCTTTGATAAATTACTATTGTATGTCTTAAATTGAATTATTTTTGTCTTAACTATGTTGATCAATAATTCATGAGCATCTAACCAATCTATAACTTCATTTAAAGCTTTGTTTGATTCTTTTTCAGCGTCAATATTTTTTTCACAATTTATTGTAATGGTTGTGTCGTCAACAAATAACATCCATTTATGGTCAATTTGATTTGGGAGATCATTTATAAAAGTCAAAAATGACTATGGGCCAAGCACACTACCGTGAGGAATTCCACGATCGTTGGGTAAAAAGGAGACTGAACATGTTTTAGATATTTTCCATCTGATCGGTTGACTTCAACACATTAAATTCTATCACATAAGTAACTTTTTATCCAGTCTAAAGCTATTCCTCGTAGACCACAGTATTCAAATTTTTTTAACAGTATATTATGTGAAACCCGGTCGAATGCTTTCGACATGTCTAAAATATTGAAATGGGATAAATACCGCCGTTTAAGGCTTCAGTCACATCCTTCATAAGACTATAGCAAGCTAGTAGAACAATTTTTTCTAAAGCCAAACTGATTTAAGTTTAGTATATTTTGGTTTCTAAAAAAGACATGTATTTTATCATATACCAATCTTTTGTAAGTTTAAGATAGCACTGATATTATAGTAATAGGTCGGAAGTTACTTATATCTTCTGGGTCACCTTTTTTGAAAAGGGGTTTCACTATAGACTTCTTTAGTCTGCTTGGAAACACGCCCTCAGTCAAAGACAGGTTGATGACATGCGTCAGAGGTCCAGTTAAATATTTAGCACATTCTTTTACAATTTGTGTGGAAATAGAGTAATATCCAGTCGTTCTGGTGTTCTTGAAATCCTTGATTGTTTTTCAATTTCAAAAATTTCAATTTCATTTACAGTTGTCAAGAAAATTCTGCTGTTTTTATTTTTAATTTTTGAACAGTTAATGTTATTATATTTTGTGTTATTAGATTTAGTAGAGTTAATAAAGTGTTCATTGTATATTTTAGAAATGTCATGGGGGTCAGAATAAATTTGGTTATTACATTTAATTTTTTCAATAGATTTGTGTTGACTATTGGACTCTACATTATTTTTTATCAAAGTCCAACTAGCTTTACATACATTTTTACATTTTGCTAAGTAGGTATTTAGTGTTTTCTGTTTTATGAGAGTAAGCGAAGTAATTTATTGTAAAAACACAACTTATATATGAATAAATAGATATTTATCAAAAAACTTTATTTATGCAAGTATTATTTATTTTTGGAACATATTTGTGGCTCTCTAAAAACTTAAAAATTTTGTAAATTGTAATTTTTAACTCTTCTGACTCTAAAGGTTGCCTGGTCTAGAACACCGAATTATACACTATTTATATTAAAATATCCCCACTTTGACTTTGACTTTTAACGTGCAAATATAATGTTACATAAAACGATAAAATCACGTGAAATTTTACATCTTACATATAAAAGAGGAACAAATAGTTTGTTTCGATTGTAACTGATAAACTCTGAGTTTACTGAACCCATTTGAATAGTTTATTTACGTTCCATACATATTATCAATGTTTAGAAAAGAACATGCTCTAAATAAAAAAAAGTGCTGTTCCTGAGGGATACAAAAGCACACTTGTGAAACCTAGTATGCATATTTCATACAAAGATTCCTGGAGTTACAGAGCCGAAACCACGCAGTCTATAATATGCTTTCGTTGGATACAATTCTGTTTACAATTTCAAGGCTAAATTGCATCAGATTATTGTCTTCTGTTTTTGTAGGCCCACTTAATGCGAAGCTGGCTTTTTGGCAACGGTGGCTTCGTTTCCATAATACATACCTGTAACTAATGAGTTTTGATATTGCTATTTTACTTTCGGGACGCTTTCAAGTAATCTTTTGGTAGTAGTATTATATAGTCTACCTTCAGATTTACGTACTAACCAATTTCATCTTTTATATATTCGTAAACTTGCATTGATTTTACAAACTCAACCTTAAGATAAGACCAAACTTAGATAAGATCAATTAGAATATGGTTTACAGTAAATTAAATTTAAGCGCAAAAATACATTTTTTTATTAAGGACGAACTATTTTTCATTTTAGATTACCCCTTACATGTTGAAAATTTTTAAACAAAAGTTATTTTCAATAATTTCATTTTTCCCGTGAGTGACACCGATTAGTAAACTTCTGGTAAAACTGTAAGTTCAAATTCGATACCTGTCCTAATAAGTCAATGGATGTTTTACTGTTTATTACTTCAATTGTCCTGAGTTCGTCTCAACTCTCAACTATGGTCATCCATCATATTGGAGCCATTGCTCGGCTTCGAAAAAACGTATTGAATAATGCTGCGACTAGTAGCGGTATTGACGCATGCAAATATCGACATTCAATTGTATTTGAAGCTTGACATAAACGCTAGCGGCACTTATGGTCGGTTTACACGCGTTAAGTAGTTAAGTTGGTAACTAAATTTACGTTAAAAATTACCTGTAAACAGTCAATTAAGAGACAAGTGGTAACTTAAAATTTAGTACGCAAGTGATTAAGTATATGAGGATTCATTCTATTTTTTCGTAAAAGTAGGTGGGCGGGGCTTCTCACTTAACACGTTTGGATGTGATTTTTTAGTTAAGTGCATAAGTTGACAAAGCGGGTGGCGGCAAGAGCTTGTATTTATGTCGCATTTTCTCTTTTTTTAAATGTCGGAGTGGAGTTTGGTATGAGCTTTAAAATTTGTAGAAGAAATTTTAAAATAGGAATGCTTGTGGGATAAATGCAGTAAAAAAAAATTAGAAAAACATATTCTTGTAGAGATTTTAATTTCCGAAACAAATTCTACTCTGAATTTGTAAAAAATCTCGTTGAACACATATCTAAGTTAATTGACGAATTCCTTGACAATTATCACTGTTCATCTTCATTGAACTTATGAGCTTAACTACTCAGTCCGTTTGGACACACAAGTGACATGTAGTAACTCAAAACTTAGTTAAAATTTAGTTACCAACATAACTACTTAATACGTGTAAACCGCGCATTAGCGAATACGGTTCGTTGCGGGCTTGTTTAGTTATCTGCGCTTGCGGCTCCTGGCCTTCGGGAAACACAAGCTTTGCTGGCTTATCTTTAGTTTCATTCTTTTAAGTTTTGTTCATATTATTTAATTTTTTCTTCTGTTCTGTTAAAAAGAGACAATAAATTAATGTTGCGTTCTTTCTTTCTTTCATATAATTCATGCTCCATTGAATTTATTTATTTCTTAACTTTTTCTTAGGTTACATAATATAAAATATTTTGTACTTACGTATAAGTAAGAATATTCAAATATTGACATTTTTTCGGTTAACTAACACAAGTCTTTCTGGTTTTTTGATTATGCAATATCGTACGATGGATGACTATTTGCTTAGTTATGTATTTACTTAAAGTTTCCGACGTTTTATTCATAATTTTTTATTAATTCATAATTGGGTGTCTTAAAAATATATTCCATTCTTGGAAAATTCATTTTAGAAAAAAGAACCTTATACCTACAGGTATAAGGCGCCGCGGCGGTTGAAACCTTAAACAATCTACCTAGGAATATTTAGTAATGTCGGAAGCTATCTTAAAAGGTATCAATAAAAGAAACAATGTTTCAACGCAAAAGAACTTTTCAACGCTTTTGGTTTAACCATTTTTACGCTTGGCGAAAAATATTATAAACTACCTTAAGATATATATACAGACATAAGACATATATACTTATAAACTGCAATAAGAGAGAAATATATTCCATGTAAGCGCATCAATAATAACGGGTTTCCAGTGTGGCAAAAATGATCAAGAAGCAATATTAATTTTACCGCAAATCTGAAATATATGGCAATCGGGCTGATCTAGAAATTATGAAACTGCTTCGGGCTAGAGCAAAGTAGTCGGGGGTAAGTGCTATAGTGAGTATGTTGCGTACGTAGACAACTCTATTACTTATAAGCTAAAAGTATTTTGGAGATTTATCAAGTCGCGCCAATTTGTAATGCCGCACCCGGTGCATGATTTAGGGTAGTATCATAGTACCACACAAATCAGTCGATAGTAGACTGGGACAGTCGACGTCGATCGACAGTTTCTACCAGACCAATCGATCGACGTCGATCGATGGTAGAATGGAACAGTCGACGTCAATCGAGGATTTCTACCAGACCAATCGATCGACGTCGATCGAGGGTCAATCGAATGGTGTGGTAACACCCTTAATGAGATAAGGTCTTAAATGCAGGTGAGTCAATTATTTTTACAACTTTTTCGTGTTTTAATAACTGTACATAATGGGAAAACGAAAAAAGAAGAAGTTGAAAGATGATGAGGAGTGTGAAGCCAGTACCGAGGAAAAGTCCAGCACGGAAGAAGATACTGACAATTTCAGGCAGTACAAACCCTACTTACTATGTATCTGATTATAGCAGAAGTTATCCTGAGGATTCTCCTCTTACATATTTTGTAGTAATTGTAGAATCAGGCCATGAAAAGAGACCAATAGGCACGCGGGGTTTAATTTCCACGTCTACAGTTTTAAAGAGATTTAAAAAAGGGATTAAATTCTTACAATCTGTAAATAAATATAAAATGGTGTACATTTTGTTAAGCCAACTAGCTAATGCTTTTTTAAATATTATACAACATTTTAAAGTGATGAAAGAACAGCAGTAACTGGCGTCATTAATAATGTTGATACTAAATTTTTCAATTCCAAAATCAATTCCAAAAAAAAATTTGACAAATTTCAAATGAAACAACTGCTCGATTAGTCTATTTTGATTACTTCCACAGCCTCATGACATATGGTATTCTGTTGTGGGGGAGTGCTGCCGACATCGATACTATATTTATTCTGCAGAAAAGGGCTGTTCGCGCAATCTATCAGCTCGGTCCAAGGGTGTCACTTAGAAGTAAATTTAAGGCAATAAATATTCTTACCTTCCATTCAGAATATATTTTAGAAAATTTAATGTATGTTAAAAAGAACATAACCTTGTTCAAAAGAAAAAAAGATCTGCACAATGTTAACACAAGAGGAAGAAATATGCTGGCAGCTCATAATAGTAGGCTCCATAAAGTCACTAACTCATTCATGGGTCAATGTATACGCTTTTATAATAAGGTTCCTAAGGATATCCAAGGTCTTCCTATTGACAAATTCAAAGAAACTATAAAGGAGAAGTTGTGTGCTAGAACATATTATAAACTATCCGATTATTTGGATGATAAAAGCCCTTGGGTATAATCCCCTCATTAACAGGATTGTACTAGTATTTGTAACAAAGCATGTGTAATGTGTCTGTATGTTCGATGAGTTCTTCGCCCCGATCTAAAGCGTCATTGTCACTAAAGTACGTCTTCTTATGGTAGCGTCGGGTGATGGGTCGCTCACTTCCCTCTAATATGGTTGAGGAGGGCGATGGCTGGATCCCGCGTTAACTCGTGAACGGGTGCCGTTTGAGGGTGTTCGTCGTTTGGATACTTGGGGGGAGGGAGACTTGCCGAGCTAACAGATGCAGAAAAGAATAATTTTGTATAGACATAAAGAGACTCTGTAAAGAATGATGGCAAATTCAATACATATTCTGCCTTACATAAAAAAAAACTTTAGAAACGGCATGCATTAATGAAACGTGTGTCTTTTGATACAGCGAATTAAATACATCAAATTATCTTTTCAATAATATCATTGAAAGCTGGGAGAAAAAAGATAATTTACTTAAAAAACACAAAAAAATTTAGGTTAGGTTTTTACGAATATCACTTATTCAACTGTGTGGCACTAATTTTATTACTACACTAGTAAACAAATCACTATTAGGATTATAATTATTTACAATTACAAGCCGCTTTATTTTCTATTTCTGTGAATATTTTAACTTAAGCCTGTACTCTAGGTATACACCGTTTTATTCATAATCCTTTTATAAAACTATAACTGTAACTAAAATATGTTCTGTCTCTTTTTGACTTATATATATTACAATGTAGTTGATAGAAAGAAATAAAATATGATTTACTAAATCACCGCTATAAGAGATTATGAATAAGAACAGTAAGATGTTAATCAATGCATATGCCATTTACCAGTTGATCACATGGACATAACGATTAGTGGATTGTAGAAACCAGTTATTTAAAAAGGGTAGGTATATTAAAAAAAAAAAACGATAATAATATATTTTCTTCATTCAATTATAACACTGTCGAGAAATGCCGCTGGTGCTCCAAGATATCCCAAAAATCTTGCATAACCCATATACCATAATATACTCATTACATGGGAGCAACATCCTACAGTCCTATTTCCAGCGGCACAATTACAATAATAACAATAACTTAAGATTGCTCTGCGACTATTTTTTTTTTGATTCTTTAATTGTTTACCTCATTCATATTTATTCCTTGGTTACGACGTATAATTGAAGTTTTTATTTTATTATTAAAAATTATCTTAATTTAGCTTATTTTATTTTTACTTGATCGCTTGCAACGTTCTTGTATTGATCAAATAATTACGTGTATAATAATAATAATGTAATAATGACATATTTATTTATGACAAGGCTGTATGGCTTAGCTCCTTGTCTGCTCTTACGAGCAAATAGAACAAACAACAACAAAAAGCAAATGTTTCCGTAATCAACAATTTAAATCCGAAAAATGAAATAGATTACTTTTTATGCCGTTCTTTTAAAAATGTAACGAATTTTGAAAAAGTAGGGGATTTATTTTTTGTTGAATTTTGTTATATTGTCGAGTGTGAACGCTTTGTCGTTTTGTTTTTAATTATAAGGCGAATCTCGCCATCGTTCTTTATTTTGAAAAAAAAAATATACCCGTGAAGATTCTTGCCAGTTCTTCTTCACGAAGGTTTTTTCGAACTGGTGGTAGAATCATGTTTTATTTGACGTCAATAAGAACAAGTCATTGTCAATGTTGAGAAATAAATATTTCATTTCATTTCATTTCATTTGGTACGATTTCCAGTTTCAGAAAAATTATTTGCGTGAAGCGCATCACAAAGAGAGTACGAGACAATGGAAGAAGCGTGGAGCAGCCAACACGCACAGTAATTATCATTTTGGCTTCGAACGTGCTGCCGGAATACATTGATCTTCACGGCTGGCGCCACGCGGTGAGGTAGTATATACCCCCAGTAAAACAATGTTACAATTGCTTAAGATATGGCCACTTAGATAGTAAAAACTCAGTTGTATGTTCCATTTGTGCTGAAAATCATCACTTCTAAGAATGTAAAATAGCATCAGGAAATGCAGTTAGTGTCCACTGCAAAGGAAACCATATAAGTATTTCTGGACAATGCCCTGTTAAAAAGCAACAAATAAAAGAAAACCTGATTAAGTATCAAAAAAGTTCGTTTGCCAACATACTTGACAAAGAATCTTTTCGTGAATAAAAAAAAAGGAATCCAACAGAGACATTAAAAACATCATTAAACAGTGAAGATATTTTGAATATAATTTTAAATTCTATTATAAAATTAATAACCCTAAATAAATCCGAAGAAAAAATTATATCTTCCAAATTAATAAAAGATGTTCTCATAGAAAATATAAAATCTAAGTAGCATCATTTTCTATCTTTATTTAACATTTATGGTACAGCTAAGAATTTTACAGTGGAATGCGCAGAGTTTAAAAAATATCAGTCAATTTATACATTAAGGGTCCTGGGCCAAATTCAAATTCAAAATTCAAATTCAAATTCAAATATTTATTTCTCAACATTGACAACTACTTGTTCTTATTGACGTCAAATAAAACATGATTCTACCACCAGTTCGAAAAAAAACCTTCGTGAAGAAGAACTGGCAAGAAACTTCACGGGTATATTTTTTTTTTTTTCAAAATAAATTTACAGAGTCTCTTTATGTCTTTACAAAATTATTCTTTTCTGCATCTGTTAGCTCGGCAAGTCTCCCTCTCCCAAGTATCCAAACGACGAACACCCTCAAATGGCACCCGTTCACGAGTTAACGCGGGATCCAGCCATCGCCCTCCTCAACCATATTAGAGGGAAGTGAGCGACCCGTCACCCGACGCTACCATAAGAAGACGTACTTTAGTGACAATGACGCTTTAGATATTCATCGGGACGAAGAACTCATCGCACAAACAGACACATTACACATGCTTTGTTACAAATACTAGTACAATCCTGTTAATGAGGGGATTATACCCAAGGGCTTTTATCATCCAAATAATCGGATAGTTTATAATATGCTCTAGCACACAACTTCTCCTTTATAGTTTCTTTGAATTTGTCAATAGGAAGACCTTGGATATCCTCAGGAACCTTATTATAAAAGCGTATACATTGACCCATGAATGAGTTAGTGACTTTATGAAGCCTGCTATTATGAGCTGCCAGCATATTTCTTCCTCTTGTGTTAACATTGTGCAGATCTTTTTTTCTTTTGAACAAGGTTATGTTCTTTTTAACATACATTAAATTTTCTAAAATATATTGTGAATGGAAGGTAAGAATATTTATTTCCTTAAATTTACTTCTAAGTGACACCCTTGGACCGAGCTGACAGATTGCGCGAACAGCCCTTTTCTGCAGAATAAATATAGCATCGATGTCGGCAGCACTCCCCCACAGCAGAATACCATATGTCATGAGGCTGTGGAAGTAACCAAAATAGACTAATCGAGCAGTTGTTTCATTTGAAATTTGTCTAATTTTTTTAACAGCATATGCGGCAGAGCCAAGCCTTTTCGCTAAACCATCAACATGCGGTCCCCACTGCAGTTTGGCGTCTAAGGTTATGCCCAGAAATACAGTTGAGTTTACAGGAGTCAGTTCCTGGCTCTTAACTACAATGTTTGTGTTTACCTGTTTGACATTTAGCAATGTAAATTTAACACATTTCGTTTTTTTTTCATTGAGGAGCAAATTATTAGCTGAGAACCACTGTTCTGTGTTGGAGATGCATTTGTTCACCGCTCGATAGTCAATTTCTTGTCTTTTGATTTTAAACAAGAAGGAAGTATCGTCAGCAAACAATATGACCTCGCATTGATTCTTAACGACCGATGGCAGATCATTAATATAAACTAAAAATAGGAAAGGACCAAGAACTGAGCCCTGGGGCACACCCATTGTCACTGCCGATCCTGATGATTTTTCTCCATTTATTGCAACTTTCTGTTTTCTATTAGAAATATATGATTTAATCAAGGCAAGCGCTCGGTTTTTAATGCCGTAATGGTGCAGTTTTATGAGTAGAGTAGTATGATCCACACAGTCGAACGCCTTGGACAAGTCACAAAAGACACCAATAGCATCACACGACTCCTCCCAGGCGCTGAATACGTGTTTTATGAGCTCAACACCGGCATCGGTTGTTGAGCGACCCCGCGTGAAACCAAACTGGTTAAAATTCATTAAACTATTACCGTAAAAATGAGAAAGTAATTGATTTAAAATTAATTTTTCAAAAATCTTACTGAGTGTTGGTAGTATAGATATGAGTCTAAAATTATTAGGGTCAGACATACTACCTGCTTTGAATATTGGAATGACCTTACTCAATTTCATTAAATCAGGAAAAACACCATTATCAACACAGTCATTAAATATACTGGCTAAGTACGGGGCTATACCATAAATGACAGATTCAATAATTTTAACAGAAATCCCATCTAAATCGGCAGTATTTTTTACTTTAATGCTTTTAAATGCATTTAAAACTTGTGGAACAGTAACATGTTTAAAAATAAAATCAATATTGCATGAATTTACATTTTCCGTTAGCAGTGACTGTGCAAGAGTGGAACATGAATTAATACTCGAAGTAGTTGACACAGGGATGGCAGTAAAAAAATTTTCAAATGCTTCAGTAACTTCTTTGTCAGTTGACAACACTTTATCATTAATTTTTAAATTATATTTGGTGTGTGGTTCTTTTGCTTTCCCAGTTTCCTGATTAATTATATTCCATGCAGTTTTTGAAATGTTAGTACTATATTTAATTTTATTATTAATGTAATTAGATTTAGCTACACTGCAAACTCGTTTAAATAATTTTGAATACTTTTTAACATATTCATAAAATGTCTTATTATGATTATAAGTTCTTTCACTGTACAATTCATATAATCTATTTCTACTTCTGCATATTCCCACTGTTGCCCAGTCACTAAACCTAAATAAATTATTATTTATACATATTTTCTTTTTTTTTAAAACAGAGTCATATTCATTTCTAATTATATTATGAATAGAGTTATATTGAGTAATAGGATCTGCACAGTAATCTAATTTAAATGTTTTTTCAAATACATTTTTCCTAAATGTTTCAAGCCGTCTCTCATTCATGGGTATAAAGGTAATTTCTCTTTTTAAAGTCTTTTTTAGCCCAATATCAAAAGTGGCCAACTGCCCACTATGATCTGATTGTAGTTTATTAATTACTGACTTTGTACATGGCATAAAATTTGTAAAAATGTTATCAAGACATGTGGCTGAGGTCGCTGTGATTCGCGTAGGCTCTAAGAAGAGTTTTTTTAGGTTGTAACAATTAAAAAGATTCAAGAATCGTTTACTTTGTGATGTCTCTACTAATAAATCAATATCAAAATCGCCACAAATAATTATTTCTTTGTTTTTGTTATTTACTCTATGTAATACCTCATCCATAGTGCTCTCAAATACTTCAAATGGTGAGGATGGGGGTCTGTATACACTTATTATAACAATATTCCCTATCTCAATACAGTCTATTTCAACTGATCGCTCAACAGACAGACTTACAATATCAGTGCGTTCTTTAAATGTTAGGCTCTTATGAGTGATGATCATTGAGCCGCCGCAAGTTGTTTGTTCTCTGTTGAATGAACTAGCAATTACAAGTGCAAATGCCAGACGGCATTCCTCCGTACTTCTTAAAGCAAACAGCTATTTCTGTTGTATTGCCTTTGTACATTATTTTAAATAAAAGTCTCGAGAGCGGTGTCTTTCCAGATCGCTGGATAACTGCTAATATTACTCCTGTACATAAGAGTGGCTCAAAAAGTGATATTGAACATTTTCGTCCTATATCTATTTTGTCTACTTTGTCGAAGATATTCGAGAGCTTAGTCCACAAGTCACTGTATCCACTACTGTCTAATCAAATACTTCAAAATCAACATGGTTTCGTTAAAAACAGGTCTACAACCAGTAACCTAATTCTGTATACTTCTGTCCTTTTTGACGCCATTGATAAGGGAGAACAAATAGACTGTGTGTAAACAGATTTTAAGAAAGCCTTTGACAAAGTGGACCATTTAATCCTTCTAAAGAAACTCGCTTTTAATGGTATCAAGGGGTCTATGTTGAGGTGGTTTTCCTCTTATATATATAAACGAAAGCAAAAAATTGTGGTAAATGGTTATGAATCTGAATTATATACTGTCACTTCCGGTGTGCCACAAGGCTCCATTTTAGGACCATTTTTATTTATTTTGTATTTCAACGACATTAGAGATTATATAAAATACTCAGACTTTATCATATATGCAGATGATCTAAAAATATACAAGAATGTTAAAAGCATACATGATTGTACACTTCTTCAATTAGACCTTCTGTCTCTAGAAAACTATTGCTCAATCAATCATATTTACCTTAGTTTCAGTAAATGTAAAATAATATCTTTCACCAGAAAAAGGAAACAAATAAATTACAAGTATGAAATAAATAGTATTACTCTTGAAAACGTTCGTAGTATTAGAGACCTTGGTGTAACACTAGAATTGAAATTAATATTTGATATTCACATCAACAATATTGTCAGCAAAGCTTTTAAAGTTTTTGGGTTTATATCTAGATTGGCTACCGTTTTCAGAAAACCCTCCACTTACTTATATCTTTTCAATGCACTAATTAGACCAATACTTGAGTATGCTGTTGTAATATGGGATCCTTATTATAACAAATATATAAACATTATTGAGCGTGTACAAAAAAAGTTTTTGAGGATGACAAGTTTTAGATGCCACCATAAATATGGTAAATACAATAGTTTGCTTAAGAAATTTAATTTTCTCTCTCTTGAACAACGCAGAATTCAATTAGAACAATTAACTTTATATAGAATTATTCATAATAAATTTGACTGTCCTGGGCTTATTAACAGTATTGGTTTCCGTGTGTCTACTACAAGTATAAGAAGAAAGCGTTTATTTGCAACTAATTTTTGTAGGACCAATACCGGCAGACTTTCACCTATTTTCAGAATGTGTAAAAGATATAATGAGCTGTTTACAGATTTAGACATTTTTTATAGTAACATAAACAAATATAAAAAAGAAATTGTAACTATATTGAAAGAACATGAATTTCATCAACATTAACGTTAAATATAATAAGTACTTATTTTTTTAATTTTCAAATTTAACACACTTTGTACTGTATTTTTTTATTTTTGCTTTTTGTTTTTATATTTTCTTTTCGTGTGATTGTCGTGAAACAATAATAATGCTTAATCATCTGTGGATCATGTCGTTGGGATGTATGTAATCGTATCTATATTTGTACCGTTAAAAAAGTTATATACATTACTGTTTGTGATCACCTTATGCTTAATAAAATAAAATAAAATAAAAAATAAAATAAAATTATATCTATGAGAATGATATACATATTGCTCTTATCTGTTTAAAGCTAATAAACGCCGAAACTATAAACTCTTCCAACTTTACAACAAATTACACGTTCATCGCGACACCTTTTTACAAAGTCTAGTTTATTCCACACCTCTCGACTTGTAGATTAAAATTGGTCTGACAATTCTAATTTTAGTCAGAATTTGATTTAAAATAGGCGCAACAGAAAACCAAATGTGTAGCCTGACCTAAATTGAGTAACTAAAATAATTAAAGTCCTGTCAAACTAAATTTTGGTCTAGTCATTCGTTTTCTGAATAGCAAACAAGAATAAACTTAATTTAGTTCAAGTTTACTCTAGTTATGTTTATTTTGTGGAAACAGAATCGGCACCAATGTATCTCAAACCAATGATGTTGATATTTTGAGTACCAGCGTAACTAAAGCAAGGAAGGTCTTGACCGAGTACATACTTCTTTCACGATGACCTCTTTATCTCTTTAAAAAAAACCAACCAGTATATCAACTATACCTAACCTACACTGCTAGAGTTATTTTTTATTAACAGTTTTGACAGTCTCTTAACTACTTTTTTTATAAAAAAAAAAGGAAACTAATTGATTATGTGTTTATATTATACTATTCATTTAATTTAAATTGTACTTTGCTAATTTTTTTTATCTGTTTAGATCTGATATTAGCATTAAGACACTACTGTTAATAATTAATCACTTTTTTGTGCTGATGATCCATCGAATACAAATAAACAAAATAAATAAAAATATACTTAAACACAAACACGGTTACTGGAGCCTGATTTAAAGAAAATATCTAGCTTAGTGAAAGTAAACTGGTTTTTTTTTAATGGGGAAACTTAACTAGAAGTTTATAATTTGACAATTCTTTGATAAGCTAAATATAAGTATTTTAATTTCCCCATAGTCGCATTTTTATGATTGTTTGCTAATATGCTTTAAGGCTCTTACTAAAAAACCAACAAGGTATTTTCTGTTATTTTGTGGTGAAAACAGTTTCTTCCGAAATGAAGAGTAGCGTCAGTGGTAATTGCATGAGGCAACGCCGGAGATCCCAAGTTTGAGCTCTGGTCGGGGCATTCATTTTTGTTTTGAACACAGATGTTTGTTCCCGTACAATGGTTGTTTGTATTTATTTAATAATAATAATACACTTTATTGCCAAACAAGTTACAAAATTAAAATACACTTAGATTAACACTCAAAAGAGTGATTGTAGTGGAAATATATGTGTTTATTTAAATATATGTATGTTTATCCTATTTCGCCCCCCAGTTCTCTGTGTGGTCATCCATGACACAAACACTTCTTACTTTGGGACCATACAGTTGGTTTGTACGCAACGTCGGAGCTTTGCGCCGTGCTCATTGGCATTTTAATCCAGCAACCCCTCGGGCTATGTCGGCGACCTTGTTTCGCCTGCGAATCTCCTCATTTCTGATTCAACCTCGCAGTGAATTCACGAATTGTACTATTAGCCCTTGAAGAGTTCTACATCCACCTTTCAGCTTCGTCACCTCATCAAATTAAACCACATGATCCCAAATCGATCGAAACAATTCTCATAACTGGCTCGAGTCAGTTTTAGTTTCTATGTAGAGAGTTTATATAATATATATAGACTTGAACCATCCTGACCTTGATTCCTATCCGGTATAGGATTGTCTCAAATCAACACGACAATCAATATTTGCATACTCCTGCGGTATATCAATCCAGGGTTCAGAGCATGAACCAATGAAATTAAAATTATACCTACCAACTAGGACTAAACTGAACACAATGAAATATAAAATTATCAAAATCGGTCCAGAAAAATCAATATTATGGTCGAACATACGCATAAATGTATACGGACGAATTGAGAAACGCCTTCTTTTTTGAAGTTGGTAAAGGTACAATTTCTTAACTATATATTCCTAAATATTTGTGAACAATAGAGTGATGAAAATATTTTTTTAATTATTTACCCACGATAAAGTTATATGATAAATGAATAATGTAAGAAATAAAAAAAGTAGAATCCTTTTAAATATCTTTGGAACTGGAAGTTATAACAAGACAAGGATGGTTTAATTTATAATTAAAAACCAACTGATTTAGGTAGTAGTTAAAATGTTTAGAAGAAATTAATTAACTCTTCTTGAATTCTTACTAAAACGAACCGTTCCAGATGGAAAATAACCAATTTCCTCAAGAGCTAAGTACAATTCCATATTTAAATTTCACGACTTCTGTAAAATCAACAACCGTTCGAAAATTAAATTCCGTCGAGTGCTCGCCATCTTTACTAGAATCTTTCAGAATTTTGCGGTCTTCGTAAATAGAAGCAGTTTATCGTCCCCGTTGGGCGATAAAATCTCTAAATGCGAGGTCACCGGTGCGGCACGGCGGCGGGATACCGAAGGTCACGAAGGGCAATTTGCTGGCGAACCGAAGCACGCGACGAGTAACCTTGCCCTTACTTGCTGGAGGAATTGTCGAGGAAAACTTAGTCTTCAATGTCTTTAAATTACGTTAATAGATGAGTCAGTTGAGCGCTGACATTAAGTTGAAGCCTTTTGTAGACGTCGGTTTTTTGTACAAGCCTATTAGAAAGGTGTTGCACGTGATGTATTACGCGGATGCCCGGGAACACGAGAGATAGTTTATTCTATATTGTTTAATAAGCAAGTCAAACATAAAATATTTGTACATTCATATATTTGTACCTTTTCTTAAAGGAAACCTAATGTTTTTTTATAAAACGAAGGTCTAAAGATGTAAACAATCTATCTTTAATATATGTCCCTAACCTCCATTTACCCGAATTAATATGAATGGAGGGTCCTCTACTCAGACCCCTCTTTCCCAGTGGGCACTTTGGGCAAGTGTCCAGGGCCCTGCAATCGATAGGGGGATCAGATCAATTACAAAGTCTCTAGATCCTGTCAGATCACCAAACGATAACTAATATTTATTACCAAAAAAGTTATATAATTCGAAGAAATCGAACCTAAATTACTGACTACAATACCAACTTTGTCGCTGATGTTCATAGAATCTGATGTGCTAAAATGCATTCATTTTGAACAAGTGATTCACGATTTTGCCCATCTGAAATCTAGATGGGTTCCTCTTTAGATAACATAGATTTTTAGATAACATAGATTTTTAGATAACATAGATTAGAAGCACTAACTTGTAAATGCTTAAATAGTTACTTTTGTGTACTATATTACATTTATCTATTCGTTTCATGTAATTGTTAATAAAAATAAATATTTAACGTTTTTTTATCTACTTTATTTGTCTATTGTAACAAAATAGTGTTCTGTCAAAGTCATAGGGGCCCCATTACCCTAATATCGTCGCTTTTCTTACGAAGTGACGTAACTGACACTTTTGACGTAACTGCACTAAAATTATTAAGTTAATATACTTTTAGAGCTCTATCGATCTGTCTAATCGACGTAATTTTGTGTTCTCCCATTTGCTGGCAAACCAAAACGCTAAATGTGACGTATGTGCTTATTTACGAAAAAAAAATCATACTAAGTGACGTATTTTACATAGGACTATTAGAGTGATGCCTTGCTTGTTTATTATTTATTGGTTTTGACGTAACTGAAAATACGTCTTTTAGTGTGATCCAAAATATTTAATTAACATGCATTTTTGCAATTACGTCGGAATATAAATAAAGCAAGAAATAATGACCATGGACCTTAAAGACTTCGTATTTGAGTTCAAAATTAATATATTTTTTTGTGTGAGGAAGACGGTTTGTGGGGGAGGGGAGTATCACGCCACCATTGGTATTCGGTTGGTCGGCCAATCAGTAGCTCTTTAGCTGGCAAGCGAGTTTGTTGTTAGTGTACAGTGCAGTTCGGATCGCGTTTTGTCTCGAGTCGTGAAATCTCGTCGTTTTGTAAGTAAGTACCTACTTATTCACTTATCCTTTCTTTGGTTAGATGCTTTTCACGAAATATGAGTTATTTTATTTTATACGAAATTTTAATCTAGTTTATTATAAAAATAAATTGTATGTAAATAAACTTTGTTCATATACATAATAGTGAATGGTACCTAATCTTGGTTATATGATATATTTTTTTAGATTAAGATGAACTAAGGCAACCACTAATATTAAAAAGCAATAAGCTTGTTTATAATTTGTTTGTTTGTATAAATTAATTGATAATAATATTAATACCTACCTTACCCTTCTTTGTTTAAGGTTTACGAAAATGGATTCAAATGAAGACGTAATTGTAAAATGGAAGGATGGGAGTCAAAACTGCGTCCGTATAAAACATTTAAAAGCCGTCATCAAAAGAAACAATATCAACAGAGTTGGAACTGCAGTAAAAATGTATTACAGAAAACGATGGTACTTTGGAACTGTTTTAATGACTGAACGTGAGGATAGCCAGGAAATGCCGGCAGACAAGCTGAGTAGTGAAGTGGACTGTTCATCTGATGACGAACCACTCATAAACTTAGCTAAACGCAAGAGTATTTTATTATCAGATGATGATGAAGACCCCTTTAAAAATGTGGACTTGGAAGAACCAAATGATCCTGATTTTATTTTACCTTCGACTACACAAGGGAATTATTCTATATCAAGTGATGAGACTCTTTGTATAGAAGACGTGAGTGTTAATCAAGTTATTGAAAATGAAACCGCCACCATAGAACCAAGTGAAGATCGACAAACTCAAAGATGCGAAGTAATTGGTTGCAATGAGGAAGTCTTTAGCGCTTGTGTTAGGTGTATGATTTTAAACTGTTACGAACATTTTTTAATTGATGTTTCATGCGAAAATCATAGGCAGCACCAAATGCAGTCACCAAGTTTAATTTCTGGAGAAACTTTGGATAAGGACATCCAGGAACCTTCTGTTGCCAGACATTCTTCTACAGTTTCAGGTATGGAAATTCCAGAATCTTTTGTTGTTGATGGCGCTCCAAAAGAAGGAGAAAGACAAAAAAAACAATTAAAATATGATAAAAAGAAATATAACAAACTAATGAAAGATCTTGGACATGAATATATAACGCAAAATGAAAAAAAGATAGTAAGTGAACGGAAAATGGGTCCGACATGTAAAATTGAACAATGCATGAAGCAAAAACGAGATTGTCATAAGTTCAGCGAAGAATACCGCCGTAAAATATTTAAAAACTACTGGGTTCAAGGTAATATAAATAGCCAACGTCAATTTATAGCGAGACACGTGGAGAAATTGGAGACTAAACGTAAAACTGCGGGTCCAGAGTCTCGAAGACAGGCTACTTTTAAATATTATTTAACCCATGATGGAAGACGTTTGCACGTTTGTCGCCAGATTTTCCTTAATACATTGAACATTACTGAACGTACACTAAGGACGGCTATTGGGAAAAAACTAACTGAAACTGGAACCGTTGAAAAAGACCACCGTGGTGGCCGTTCAGAGCATCGTCAAATAAATGACCAAAAGTTAAGAGAACTGGTTGAACATCATATTGATCGATTTCCAAGGGTTGAGTCGCATTATTGCCGTCAAAGTAGTACTCGAGAATATTTGCATTCAGATCTTACTGTGCGCAAAATGTATGATATGATGTTAGAGGAATTAGGAACTGAAAACAGAGCGTCAATAAAGCCTAGCTTTTCCACATACCTTAGAGTGTTTCGGTCCAAAAATTTATCATTTTTCCATCCAAAGAAGGATCAGTGCAGTTTGTGTGCTACTTATAAAACTAGTAACGAAGAAGCAAAGTTAAAATTGGTCGAGAAATATGACAATCACCAAAAGGAAAAGAAGGCATTTCGGGATAAAAGGTCAGAATGCAAAGATGAATCTAAAAAGTCCCCTTCAACCATAAAATGTGCTACGTTTGATTTACAGCAAGTTATTAGTTTGCCAATTAGCAATGAAAGTGCGGTTTTCTACAAGAGACGTTTGTCTGTATATAATTTTACTATCTACGATATGACAACGGGAAATTGCCACTGCTATACTTGGCATGAAGCACAGAGCAAAAGAGGTTCGTCAGAAATTTCCACAGCATTATACATTTTCTTAAAACAGAGTGATGACATAGGTATAAAAAAAGTTTATTTGTTTGCGGACGGATGCAGTGGGCAGAATCGCAACTCAATTACAGCAGCAACTCTATTGTATGTAATTAATAACTCCATTAATATTGAGGAAGCTCAATTGCGTTTTTCTGTACCAAATCATGGCCAAAGTGAAGGCGATTCTGCCCACAGTGCCATTAGTTATGCTATTAGGAAAGCTGGAGATATTTTCACGCCAGCCCAATTGATCCCTATTATTAAGCTTGCAAGAAGAAAGAAACCATACTATGTTACAGCTCTCGAATATTCTGATTTTCTGAATTTTAAAAAGCTGGCCTCTGATTTAAGACTGCTTTCCTTGCGAAAAGATAATTGTGGACAAAACGTCAACTGGACAGAAATGACTGAATTTTCAGTCGTAAAAAGGGAACCTACATCTCTTTTCTTTAAAAGTAGTCACTCTGAAATAAAATCTCGGTCGATAACATTAAAAAGGAACGTGTCATCTTTTCTCCAATCTGAGATTGGTCCTCTTAATGTGAGTTGTCCAAAAATTACGAAAGAAAAGCATGATGACTTAATTTCTTTAACACTTGGTGATACACCTGTCATAAGGTTAGCCGAGCATGTAGAATTCTATATGTCTCTTCCATATTAATTCATACAATGCCACCGCTACTTTTTATTTTATTTTTGCACTTTTGTATGGAAACCATGTGAAATTTTATCGGTTTTTTGATTATCCTTAACTTAGTCCTCATTTTTCTTTCAAAAGGTATTTTTTTTATTATTTTTATTTTTGAAGAAGTTTGATTAGTTTTTATTTGATTTAGTTTATATATATAATTGTTCATTTGATTTGCTTAGTAACATATTTATTATGTTATTTAAGTCTAGAGATTATAGGCTGAAAATTATGTGATAATAAATATTATTTTACTTATACAAACCTGATTAAAAGTGTCCTTAACTGTGTTTTATGCGGTTCTTTGAGAACTATCTATATTAATAAGAGACTGTTATTTGTTCCTAAAAGGTAATTATTTTTAGAGCTACATAAATAATGATAATCTGACAAGTACTTAATAATAATATTTTATTTTAAAAAAGCAAAATTTTTGTTTGAGACTGATTATTTTAAGGAAACCATAAAAAGTGTAATAATACAAATTGATTTGAAAAAAATGTGTTTTATTTACTTGTCTATACACAATAAATACAGTCGTATCTGTAAGGTAAAAGTACTACACAGAAATTCCCAGTTCTTTCGAAGTGACGTATCTGTTTTAAATATTTTTATTTCAATTATTATGCGCTATCAAAATATACATTTTATGTCTTCCAAAAGGCCTTGACCTAGAGATTATAACATATTTTTTTAAATAAGATTAAGTCTTAATTGAGTAAGCTGCAAACGAAAATGATGCACACGAAACCGCAAATAACTTGTCCCCAACAATTAACTCAATGTCAGATAGGTCACTTCGTAAGAAAAGCGACGATATGGCCAGGGCCTCCAATAGGTTAAAGACGGCCCTGCCTCTACTGCTTGAAAAGCGAGCCGAAAGAGAGGTTAATTGCCGATTTCTATTTCTTTACTGGTCCTTGGTAACCCAAGTCAGTAATGCGCTGAACCCTGGTCCCCGATAAACCTCAGGTCCCACTCACGATTTTCTTCAGTAAAAGGGGAAATGGGATACTGTTACTAACTTGTGCAAAGAGCACAAAATACAGTGCATCCAACTCAGTTGAAGCCATCCGTACGTAACGACCTCAAACCTGCACAGAGTCCTCGAACTACCTACAGTTCAACAATACCTTAATATCTTCTTCAAGCATTTCAATCCCTTAATTTAAGAGTCAGTTTCATTCGCTGCTTCAGCCACGTCGTCGTCGCCTACTGGCTTCCCAGGCCGAGTCACCATAAGTGCTATTTCTCAGCGGATGACCCGTCAGGATCTCCGCTTGCGCAGCCTCTTCCCGAACTGGCTGTCACTCTGACGAAGGCTCAGACGCCAAGAAAGCCAGAGCCACACAGGTGGTATTTTAGTTGCGTAGGCACTCTTAGAGTGAGTCCCGTATAAATGTTGCAGCCGGCTGCATGGTATGCATGAGTATGTGCATGGTATGCATGAGGCCCGATTCTTTAGGAGGGTGCCAAAAGCTTTGCTTAGGCGCAAAAACAATTGCTGTCCTTGGCATTAACAAGAGACTTTTATTCGGCAGAAACATATGTAGTTTAGGTAATGAGTAACATGCAAGGGATTTTTGAAAATCCGACGGCACCGAGAAATGATACAAAAACTGCATAGCTTATATTGAAATAATATCAGTATTATTTTGGACCGTACATCACAACTTTGATAACAAGTCATTCATTAGGTAGGTCTGAGAGTAACATTGTATGATTAAAAATTATATACATATCCGCTTCGTAACTTGAATTTGATTTCTGAATAACATATATACACGTTGTGAAGAATTCTGTAATTCACTTGAAATCTCCTTGTTAGTGGTACACTGACTTTCCTAACTCATTTCGACCTGCGCACTAGGCTACCACGTATTATAGAAGTGAAATGTTAAATATCCACTTGACTCATAACACAGTTGTTTGGTTCAAGCATGGCTAAAACAATCTCGATCCATTCACCTTGTAAACAAAAAATTTCTGCATGAAAATCAGTCCATTAGCATGGGAGCCACAGACCACCCAGATACCCAGATACGCATATACACACGTAAAATGTATAACTTATATTTAATAATATTTTAATACAAAAACAGTACATATTAGTTCAAGCTTTGATCACACTTTACATTACGAAAGATAGCATTCACAAACATTTTAACTCCACGATTTTACCAACACTTACAATCATACGATATAATTCCATGAAATGATTTCGTGATGCAGCGTGATGCGAAAATACGGGGAAAAACAGTTCACAGCTGAGGTCGTCTCGGCTGCGTACTTACTGCTGATTGCTGGTTAGAGTTAGTTTCTGTTTCCCGCTGCGTGGACGCAATATCAACTGAGAATAATATAAGTTAACTATTAGTAAACCTAACTATATAATTTTTAAAGAATTCGCGGTTTTTACACAATAGACGGATGTAAAGTTGAAAATAAAAAATATTCAAGTGATCTTTTAGAATGGATTAAAAATACTAAAATATTCTTAGTTATTCAAATCATTTTAAAAACATGCTTGGCCTTGCTCTTTCATTTAAGCTATCATTCACGACAGTAGCTATCGTATCTTTAAAAATAAGCTAGTTAAACTAATCAAAGGGAATTTTTTCCTTGTGCTTATGACAATTATGTTAATAAAAAATGTTACAAAATCAAACAACAAAAATCAGGTTAATTATTTATCTTTATGCTAACATTAATGTTAATAAAACAAAATTTTAAAAAATGCACTTTATTTTATTTATTTAAAAAAAAATGGTTTTCACCAATTCACAAATGACAAAAATTCACTTTCTTTAACTTAAAATTAAATTGGTAAAAAACTGTTTTGCATTGAACTAATTCACTCGATATTGTGTTAGCTAATTTTTATAAAAAATGTCATTTGATTACATGAGTTTTATTGGAAGGTCCCATACAATATTTTTGAGAAGTCACTAAGTTAATCGGCGTGCACTGAAGTCGTCTGGGAACACCCACGAAGACTGGCCAGATGCGCCAGATGAGGCGCCATATTTACTGATGGCTGGATCCCGCGTTAACTCGTGACCGGATGCCGTTTGAGGGTTTGTCGTTTGGATACTTGGGGGGACTTGCCGAGCTAGCAGATGCAGATAAGAATAATTTTGTATAGAAATAAAGAGACTCTGTAAATTTATTTTGAAAAAAATATACCCTAGAAGTTTCTTGCCAGTTCTTCTTCACGAAGGTTCTTTCGAACTGGTGGTAGTTTCATGTTTTATTTGACGTCAATAAGAACAAGTAATTGTCAATTTTGAGAAAAAATAAATATTTCATTTCATTTCGCCATTTGGCCGCCACACAAAATGGCCGCTGCCAGTTGAGAGGAACTACAATTAAAAAACTATTATGATGATGATGTATTATAATGAAGCCGAAAGGCAATAGCTAAGTGATAGCGTGACTTTGCTTTCAACTTCGTGAACTTCGTGAAGCAAAACGAGAAACACTGTCTGTACTCCCCAGAGGGTTTTCTTTTAATGCACATGTATCGCGAGTATCATTGTTGTTATAACCGAAATGATAGTGTACTGGGCAATGAAAAACGATTTGTCATATTGAAAAATTGTTTATTTACTGACTTTTGTTTACTTATTATCTGACTGATAAGGATGAAATGCTGCAACCTGTAGTTTCACTGTTAATCGACTTGGGAATGGCTTATTATTATTTATTATTGCTAAATCCAAGACTGTGGCTGCGTGAATGACGCGCAGTTTTATCGTCAACACAAAATATTGAACTGACCAATTATAAATCGGCTTTTACTCAGAGATTCAAGTCTTCTACCAATTTGGTCAAACTTATACTTGAATGGTTCATATGTAGGGTGTAGTTATTTAAAACAAACAAAAAAGACAGGGTAATACTTTTTATTTTTTTAAGGTACAAGATGGCCAATCTTTTGGATTGATTAACATTTTCCACATGATTTTAATGATTATAAATATATACAAATGACATACATCTATACATCTTATAAGACACATTTACTAACATGTTCATTACAATATGTACATAATTATGGGCACTTTGGTGCAAAACCAAGTTTGCAAACATACATTTTCTATCAAACTTCTAAAAAACTTTTGTTCATAATAAAATAATTAATTACATATAACAATTTTTTTAAGATACGTTTCTTTATAAACTAATAAGTAGAAAATGCATTAAGTCAGTTTATTTTATTTACAAATCTTGCATAAAAAGTGCAAAACTGTTAACTCTAATTATAAGATATGAAAATAATTACACTACTTGGGTCAACTATAACATATATATCACAAAAATGAGAAGCAACACTGCTGCTTGCCGCCATTGAACAAGAAAAACATGATTTGATTTCGACTAAACTAAACATATATCTCTCTAAGGATTCAGTCACAGTGGATTTTAAGTCATTAGAGTTTTAATTAATTTATCGGTTAGATGTAACATCAGCTGTAATCTACGATTTTTTTGTTGTTTAATTATAATTAATATTAAATCCTACTGTTAACAAAATATTTTATTCCTTTGATTTCTATTACTATGGTTCTCAGTTCATCAATCCTACTTCCATATATTTTGAGGGTATTTAGCAACATTATAAACATATATAAAACGAAATTTAATTAAAATACTTTTTAGTTATAGTATTGAGAGTAAAAGTATTTTAAGAAATTTCATATGATTTCTTTATTTGACAATTGAAATTTTTAAAACGAAATGTTAAAAGTTTTATTTGACAACCACACATAATGTACACCTATTGCAATTTTTAATTTTCTGCCAACATTAATTAGAATTACAATGTTACCAAATACCATATATGTAAATAATGTTAAAGCTCTTTTCATCCGTATTCTACAAGAAAGACAACAAAGCATGTAAAATTTGATTTCCCAATAACTACATTGAATACCTCCAGGGTTTTATAAAAGGGACCATGCAAAGCATTGCACTCATTTCTACTTGTAAATGATGACTATTCAATTCACACAAGCTATTTCATACAATATTGTGTGTACAGACGCTTTTTTTATTATACTATTAAACTCTTTTTGTTCAGTGCAATGGTTGCTTGTGCCCTAGAAATTGTTTCTGAGAAATCAAAAAGTAATAATTTATGTAATGGAATACTGATAAGAATTAATCAATTAAATATCAGCAATAAACAATGGTGGGTTTTTAAGAAAGAGCCTCATAATTTATATTCTCATTATTATTGCAATGTATGATAACTTAAGAAGGTTAGAAAATGTTACTTAGAGTTAACATTTTTGATTTAGGTAACAACATCTGTGTAAAATTTTATATTTATGTTTTTCCATTTAGGAACCATCAATAAATTAAATCACAAGTTAAGGGCGAGGGGCGACGAAATGTGACATTGTGACATGGGCTGGGAGGGGTCCTAAATATTGTGACAGCGCTTTCAAAAATGTAAGTATCAAAACACGAAATTCAAACTATTAACGAAAAATTTAAAAGTATCACAAATGGGACCAGCTGTGATAAGGACGGGGGAGGGGTAAAAAAAAAGCATGAAATTCGAAAATTCGCCTCTTATGATACTTTTAAAAAATTTTACACAGATATTTATTCAAAAGTTTGTCTGAGAATAATTTTTGAAATTATCTTACAAAGATAACATGGACGGTTATCATAAGTTTCACTTTCATAAGATTAAGTTTGCTTTCAATTAGTATTCTCATGTTTGTAACAAAACTAAGTAAACCTAAACACAGTTTTTACAATTAGAAATTTTTTTTTCTAAGTCTGTAGTTGAAATAAAGAAGTTATTTATATGACACAAAAATGATATTTTTTCATACTCAAGAAGTAAATTATAACTTTCGCCGTCCTTACAATTGTTATATTTCACAACACTCTCCAGACTCCACCATTGATAAGCTCTTCACTCACTAAACACGCAAGCACTATCTCCAACTAGGTCATCCAACTCAATTTTCTTCATCTGCACATATATTTTCCTAACATTTCTCGATATGGTCATGTGAATGTTCAATGGTAGTGCGACAGCTTCCCCGGACGGCGCGGCGGGGCGCTGTCGTACTCGTAGTAGTTGGACTGCGGCCTGCTCTCCCTATAGGAACGCTGAGAGGGGTAGCCACCCGCGTTGGCTCGACGACTGAAAGATTATTTATTTGGGTTTAGTCATCGCACGCTTAATAGGCACTTTATAAATAGGATTGTTTACTATTCTAGTTCGATTTCGTAAGTCTATTTTCATTGAAATAAAAATATCAATTTAAATTCAAACGTAGATCGGTCTGTACCAATTGATTTTTGTAGTATTGTACTTTAAAACTAAATGTCGTTCCTAATACCATGGTAACTTTTGGTTACAATGTGTTCTAAAAAGCAAAAAAAAATAAGTGTAAAATGTAGAAGTTCCACTAATTACAATGTTCAAACAAACAGATTCTTCGGCGTTATTATGTTGAAAAAGACATATATCGATTTAATTGGTTTAAAAGAAATGTTCAATAAAATAAATAATAAAAAGGATTGACAGATACTAATAGGAACATCACAAATGGCTACTAAAAAGATAAAACCCAAATATTTGATGATTATGACTACACAAATATTGTAACAAACATTCAACACTTCCTACAACTGTAAGAAACATACCTAAATACGCCGCTTCCGTTCACACAGATCTCAACAGATGATTGTCTAGCGTGTTAATAACAAACTTAATGACAATTTGCGTGACTTACAAAATGGATAAATGCAAGTAATGTGTGTAATTTTCTAGCGCTACACGAGAATCGCAAAACTGTTTACAAAGCACGTGCATCTTACCAGGTCATGGGAAAGCAAGAAAAGAAGAAATGTTGTTAAAGTTAAATCTATACTTTTATTAACTGCTTATAATTAATTTTAAAATAGTTCTGGAAATTGAAAACGGTGATTTCCTCTTATTTTTATATACACAACTAATCAAACACTTGGTTGTGAAGAAAAGAACTACGATATGAAGTAAGCAATCACATATGCCACCGATATTATGACAAAAGTGTTAGTTGTCACGCATACTATTATTTAGAGTATATATTTTAAGAATATATTTTTAATATATATATATATATAATATTGTGGATTATTACCTCTCCTCTTCGGCTTTAGCTCCGCGTTGCGCGTGCACCTGTCGCCTCATTTGACCTATTTGTACTTCACTGAGTTTCTCCTTACGGGCACTGCAAATTCAAATATAAAGCTTGGAGGAAATTGTAAAATTACTTGAATAAATATAGATTTAATTCTCTCAGAATTAAAGTCACATTAGAAGTAAATGTATGGAATTACTTTTAAGAAAAGGTTTTCGAGAAAATGCTTTTATTGGATATTTAATGCAGAAGAAATTTATTTTTTGTAATTTAGATAAATACTTACTTCAAATTTTGTTGTATTTCATCGTAGTTGACGTAATGACCGTTGGGGCCCCAAGCGCTATCCATGCCCTGCAAGTGAGATTTGTTATAGTTATATTTACGGAAAACGACAGATAAACACATGCAAAATAGTGAAAGCAAAACAGCCCATGGTGTCTCTTTATCAGATTAATGAGTATGACACAGGCATGAACATGATTTAGTCATACTAGGCAACCATCTTGAAATATTTAGGAAAAAATATGGAATTGAATTCTATGGTGGGAATCATGCACTTTTAATTCCTAAATACTTTTCTGTTAGATGTTGGCAGTTTTTATATTAAATGCAAAATAAATGAAGCACGCTAAGGATAATTTATCTTAAATCGTGGTTTCATTAAAATAAAGAATGATTTTCGTTCATCCACCATCAGTTGAAAAAAATAAGTACCTGTTTGCTAGGTTGCGGATGTGTCCTCGGCGGAGATCGGTACGGCGGCGCGAGCTTCCTGTCCGACTTGTTGGAGCGCTCGCCGCTGCCGCTGCTTTGTCGAGAGTGATGGGGTTCCAGTCTAAGGTATGCATTTTATATGGATTATTTGTATATCAAAATTGGAGTCACGTGATATTAATCTATACTATTATTAGTATAATGGGAAAGATTTATTTTGTTGTTAATGTGATTTCTCAAAAAAAGTGGACGAACCGAAAATACAGATGTTACAAAATAGTAACCATAAGGCTTGTAGCACATGATCATTCTTACTTCTTACTGTCCTTTTTATTTATTGTAACAAAAAACAAGTGAGTAGCTACAAGTATTTTGTTATAATTAATAAAAGGGAGAGTAAAGCTGTAGCGACAATTGGTTCGGATTAAATAAATTATATTTCTGTTGATATATGGCGATCCTGGGACCCTAGCAGTGTTGCGAAGCGTTAGCGATCATAAATTGGAACTTGGCTAGGGCAACAGATATTATTGTCTTTGGTTCCGTTATCTCTCGCTCGGCAACTAATAGTGTAACTACATGTTTTATATAGAATACTTGTGATACCCGATCTACTAGCCTCTGTATAGTTTCGCCATTCTGTGACAAGCCTTATAATTACTATTTCTTTACAACTAACATTTCATTAGGTAAATTTTTTTGAGGAATCTCAAACTCTATTATTAAATCAATGAATCTCTGAAACTAGTAAACCAATTATAAAATTTAGTATGAGTTTAGTAAATTATCTCGAAGTAACAAAGGCTATAGCTAATCCACGTACATGCACGTGGAATCAGGAGTTGGAGTTCCCGACTCCAGTTTTTAATATACCAAAATTGATGCGATGCATAATAGGGAACGGCAAAGATATGAAAAAGTGATAGAATTATAAGCGGAATTATATGCTGATCAGTACCTGCATAGAAGCTAAACATAATATGAATAATTTAAAATGCACACATTATAAATATAATAAAATTTTATTCAGACAAAAATGTGATTAGCGCACAAGGTACGAGATCTTATAGCTATAGGCCGTTCTAAACAAGATTAATAAATTGATTTCAACGAGATCGAGATTTGCTTTGACCACCTACCTCTGTGGTTGATTTTCTTCGTTCTTCTCGTCGATTCTGTTGTGTCTTTCCAACGCTTCCCTTGAAAGGGACTTTTCTGATGCTCTTCCCGGCGCCGCACGACCGTAGATTTCTGTGTCTTTCTTACTTGGTTTGCCGATTCTAAAGAATTTAAAGAAAATTAATATTTATACAAATTTAATTTGTTTGGGACAATAAATTAACGGAAAAGAGTTTACGTATCTTATTTAAATGATTATTAATCTAATTCATGTTTCAATGTAATATTTAAGTTATAAAAATAAGTAAAGAGGAATTTTAGTTAACGTTTAACAATTCTTAAAGCTCTTAAGTATATATGCAAATTACTATTTTCGTTTTCTAAGCATCAATATCTCTACGAAATACGTCAATGATTCAAGTCCATATAGAAGGAATTCAGTTACTTCACGTTCTGCAATTATTGCTTATGTAAAATATTTACCTGAACATAGTAGATAAAGACTTCAACAGAGATGGCTTTTTATGTGACAATGAAGATTGTTGCGGAGATCCTCGCACTATGCCTTCCGGGGCCGCGTCGTCGGTGAGCCAATGTTTTAACGCTGGAATTCATTATTGTACACATAGTTATATTTCAATTTTAAATGTATGGTGTCTTAGAGTTTTTATAAAATGCTTGCGAAATAAAGGATCATATCATGAAATATAGGGTAGTATGTAGAGGGTATTCATGGATGTATAACTTTATTCCAGTTGAATGGATTGCAAAAAGTATAGCTGTACTGTAACTCGTTAGTTCTATTAATAATACTTACGTGGGTGAGCTCTAGCATAGATTGGTTCTCGTGGAAGCCTTTGGTTTTCTTGGATGGCGGTTTGTAATGACTCCAAACTTGAAGATTTTCTCATACCTAGTGATGGACCAACTTGCATGGCTGAAACAATAAACAATGAAAATATTCAGTATAAAAACATATACATTACTATTCTGTACGCGGTATTAATGAACGAATAATAAATGAACAATTGCTAATTTTGTCAATATCTTACAATCTACTACTATCAATATCTTGCCTTAGGAAAAGCTTTAAGGGCTGAGGTTAAAATACCGTTAGGAGCAAACATATATTTTATACTAGTCCATCCTATTTTAATCTTCATGAAGACTTTGTTTGTGTGGTTGTGTTCCCGATATAAAGAAGGAACAACCACTTAATTACTGTAACGAAGGCAATTTGAATTATGGGCACGGATGCCACTTGCCGTCAGGTAGACTGCGAGCTCGTTTGCCATCCTTGGGGCAACTCTAAAAAATATGTACATTTAAATTATATTTATGCTTTGGATTCACGGAATGTATCCATGTCGATGGATATGTCATATACATGCATCACACACGGTTTGCGTACTTTGAGGCCTTTCTGTTGGTGCACCTTGTGATGAATTTACAAAGAAAAACAGAAATGAACAATCGTACACAGATGTCACCTTTGGATATGGATTATGTACCTTATGGATTACGTACCGTACCTTATGGATTATGTACCTAAAAGGATTCAAGTAAGCTTTACTAACCAGAAGTTCGTTTAAGTAAATAAAATACCTTTCATCTGTTTAATCTTGTGATAAGTGTCGGTTGTCTTAGCATCAATTTGCGCATGTCGCTTCTCGGACATGGAGCGCCTGCCGACGGCGTCTCGTGTGAACGCGCCGCACTCGCTGCCGCTCTCGCCGCCGTTTGAATTTGTGTTGTTTGTTCTGGAAAGTCAATAATACGATTTTTAAAGATTATTCATATTTATTACTTAACTAATCTTTGGCCCTTAATAAGCTTGATTTTCTGATCTTGGGATAATAGTAAAAAAAATATATGCCAATCTAGGCTATAAGATATCTAGGTTACAAATTTAGGTAAATCGATATTACCGTGAAGAAGAAACTAACACAAACCTTTTTTTCGTACGAGTGTAATGTTACGTAATACTGCAACAGGCCGATTAGACACAAGATACGGTATTCTGACCAGTTTCTTTATATAATTTATAAAAGCTGTTATTTGCAGCTTGGTATTAGTAGTATTAGTATTGCTTATAATTTATATATATGTATACAACGTTGATAAAAGCGAGAGGCATTAAATGAAACCACATATTCTGTGTATCATTATCAGGCTACACAACAAAAATCAGATCAATGTAAGCCATAGTTTAGTCACAGGAATGTTTTTTAGTTTTTACTTAGCTTCATTTAAACACTCTGTATCTTCCCGATCACCTGATCGTAAGTTTGTACTATAGGCATACGTAGTTATCTAAACGACAAAATTCACGCGAGCGACGCGACGTTGCCAGTTCGCATCGTAAGTTTGCAGTACAAACAAGGAAGTACTTGTACTAAATCTTTCCTTAAAAGAAAGTACAGATCACGGTTATCTCACTCTAATGTAGTAAGCGTAACAGAAATAGAAATAGATCAGTATGTTGCTATGGCGCCGGCGGCGGCTCGGCTAATTAGGTCAAGAGCACAATTTTTACTTTGTTTAGTGCGAAGACGCGTTGCATCCGGGGTGCACGTTGCGCAACTCAGCACGGATTATTGTCGCTCACGCGTCCCATTTATTTATTTATTTATTTATTATAAAAAGTACAACCACATCACATATATCACATACATTCACGATAAAACTTCTTATACTAACGTAATGTTCTAATATACATGACAATTACGGCGTACATAACAATTATTAAAAAGTGGCTCTAAGTGTAATAACAATAGTTTTTTAACAAGGTTGTATTTAAACAATAAAAAAAAGAAAATTTCAATAACAGACTTTGCAAATTTCAAAAATTTTCAAAGACAAAGTTTTGTTTACAAAACGAAAGTAATTAATAATTCTAAGTTAAAATTTCTAAGTTTAGAGTGAGTTATTTTGAATTTTTATTCAAATCCTGTAATCTACGTTTGAATTACTAATGTTAAGTTTTTATTGTGATAGGACACGTAACTGAGTATTTTCGGTTTAGTTTTGTGAGTAGTTTTTAATTATTTTGTAAGTACGTAAGACATCCACAATGCCTCGTGCTACATACACGGCGTCAGAATACACTGACATGATTTTAATCTACGGGGAATCCCACGGAACCGCAGCTCTAGCTCTGCGAACTTACCGAGAAAGGTATGGAGACAGCCGCGCGTGCCCTAGGTACGCTCGCACCATAGTATTGGCACGGGAAAACAAACCATTAGCAGCGCATCAGGATGGAGTCCCACCGCAGCAGATACCTACTGCGCGCGAGCAACAAATTCTTGACTATTTTGACCGCAACCCCACATCGAGTCTGCCATAGAGCCAGAGCAGTTTAGAGTTTGCCATAGAACCGTGCATAACATTTTAAAAATGAATAAACGTACAAATTTAAAAAAGTTCAAGCCCTTTTAGAAGGGATTTGCCAGTCAGGCGTACTCACTGCCAGTGGATACTTGACAAAGTTACTGACGACCCGAATTCTTTATTAAATGTCATGTGGACCGACGATAGCACATTTACACGCAATGGCATATGGAACCAACAAAATCTCAGATACTGGAGTATTGAAAACCCACGCATGATTCGGGAGTCAGAGCATCAGTACTGCTTCTCTGTTAATGTATGGGCTGGTATACACAGGGACCAGATTATTGGCCCTGTTTTTATTGACGGCACCCTTAACACGGTAAAATTTTTGGAGATATTATCCGCTCCCGTTGCTAAATATACCGAAGAACTACCCTTAGCCAATTATCGGCATTTATGGTACCAGTTGGACGGAGCTCCTCCACATTCAGTGATGTCTTCCAGAGAGCTACTCACCGAAATGTTTGGACAGCATTGGATTGGTCGATTTGGACCAGTACGATGGCCACCACGGTCCCCGGATCTCACTCCAATGGATTTTTTTATCTGGGGGTTTGTGAAAAGTGAAGTGTACGCGACAGACGTGAATACCGTAGAGGAACTTAAAAACCGGATTATTTTAGCGTTTAATAAATTAAAAAGTTTAACAACAAACAGTGACCTTATTGCACAGTTAAATAACAATATTATACGTCGTTATAATTTGTGTACCATTGTAAACGGCGGACATTTCGAGCAATTGAAGATTTAATGTGTAAGTGATACAATTAATTATTTTTGTTTATTATTTTCATTGACCATACCTTCCAACGTTACCTACAACACATGTTTACATTATCATCCACATCAAACCCGGGCGCTCCGCTGTGTAGGTAGGTGTGCGAGCCGGCGAGCCCGCCGCCGCACGCGCTATGCTACTCAAATGCTACGTTGCCAATTTGTTACGCAGGTGGCGGCAGGCTACTCAACAAAGGATGTTTACATTTTAACTTAATTATTAAGCTATTTAAGATCTTTGAAAAACGTTTTTTCGTATACTTCTCGTAAAATTTTTTTTAATAGTTTCGGATTAACAGTAGGCACTGATAGTATATGTGGTTTCATTAAATGCCTCTCGTTATTATCAACGTTGTATATATTTTTATAACCATTATTCTGTATACAAATATTTAGAAAATAGTAAAATAAAAAACCCAGGTTTAGCGAATGCTCAAGCCTAGGAGCCTATGCCTCAATATTCCAAGCTGAGATTTATGCAATCTTGAGATGTGCGGAATTCAACATCAGCAAATCCTACAAAGGCCAAACAATTCATATATTCTCAGGCAGCAAAGCAGCACTAATGGCACTAAACTCATTCAGAGTTGACTCCAAATTAGTAATGCAATGCCAAGAGACTCTAAATAAACTTTGGGAACAAAACACAGTACACCTAAAATGGGTCCCAGGACACTCAAACATCGCAGGAAATGACAAGGCTGATGAACTGGCGAGAAAAGGCGCAATGCAGGAACAGATAGGTCCAGAACTTTTCTGCGGTATCCCAAGGAGCCTAACGCGAACAATACTAACAAGCCTGTGCCTAAAAGAAAGCAAACGCCTCTGGACCGAAGCACAAGGCTTGAAACACTCCAAGGCGCTAATAGAGGGATACTCAAAACCCTACACAAGGGAACTATTATCTCTCAATAAGACCCAACTTAGAACATTAGTGCGCGCACTGTCAGGTCACTACAAGCTAAATAAACACATGTACAATCTAGGCACAGCGGTCTCTACGTGCTGCAGATTCTGTAGCACGGAAGAAGAAACGCCCCTTCATTTATTGTGTCAGTGTGCCGCACTAGTACAGAAGCGATCACTACACTTGGACAAACATGAACTGGACACAAGTGAGATTGGATACATTGCCCTCAGGAAGGTGATTCGCTTCCTGGACTCGATTGGAGTAAGCGGCGAGCTTTAGAAAGGTGGACTCACACAATAGATCTGCTAGGTCGCAGTGTGACAGGGCTAAGTTCATGTGACCACATAGTCCCGTGAAACCAACAAATAATAATAAAATAAAAAAATAGACTTACTTCACCGTCGTAGTTCCATAATCCTCTTCAATGATAACATTGTGATGCGCAGGCGGCGACCTCGACATATGCACGTGTCCCATATTATTCCTATTGTAATGCCCATTGACATGGTTCTCTTGCGTCGCCATGTAATAGCTCTCATTCCTCAATCCCGTCAGTCTATCAATCACTGGGTTCCAGCCATCCAGACGACTCCACTCAAAACTATCTCTTTTATCATGTCCCATTTTACTATCATCTAAAACTCCTTTACTGTCATCGGACTGATTAGAAACCCAACTGGTATTGTTATTTATAGTTATAATAGAAGCATGTTTCTTAGTTCTTGAGTCATGGGTGTCGTATGTTTTTTGGTCATTTTCTTTGATTTCTTTGTCTGTGGAGGAATTGTAGATCACCGTGTTGAAGTTCTGCGAGTTGCTGTGCTCATTGGAGTGGTTGCTCGAGTCATTCCCGTTTGGTGGCGTGTCGTCTTTCCATCGTGCTAGACTGTCCATGCTCTCTGTAATTTTTTGACGAAATTAAGTCAGTAAATTAGAACAAAGTAGATTAAGTATAGTATTATATTTTTTCAATTCATTCTTTCCTTCCCATTCTTATTTATTTGTAAATAGTAAAAATTGCTTCATAAACCACGGATATACATTTTGTCCATAAAGATACAATTTCTATCACAGTATCTGTAAAGAATTAAATATCTATAAATAAAAAACTCTTGAATATCCTACTCACCACTTCTCCTCGCAATAGTAAGCGATATGCTGCCGTGTACATAGGGCCGAGAATGCAGCAGCGCTCGTCGTAACGTCTCCATCGCCTCGGCGTTCGACTGGCCCACGAGGGAGACCCCGTTCACACTCAGCAGCTGGTCGTTTGTGTGTAATCTGCGCACAATAGTATATGTTGTTTAGTTGTTCTATTAACCAAAAGTTCATAGAAGTAGATAACTGGCAAAAAATTTTAAGTAGAAAAACATAACGTAATAAATTAGTAGTATAAATTATACAAACTGTTTGATTATTTTCAGCATTGTTAATCTATCATAATTGTTTGTACACAATAAGTTATATAGACAATATGATAACTATTTTTACGATAAAGTTATATTTATGTAGCACATCAGTTCTCACCTGCCATCCCTAGAAGCAGCGCCTCCGTTCAGCACAGACTTGATGAAAATGCCCAAATCCTGAGGATCCGTACCGACTGTGACCTTTCCCTTCACACTTATACCTAGTCCAGCTTTTTCTGAATCATATACAGGAACGTCTAAACGAAGAACTAGTCGATTCTTTAGGCTTAGGATCTGTAATTAAATTGTAGAATATATAAACAATAAAAATAATTGAGTAGTTGAAAATAAATGCATGACATTTAATATATATCACTGGCCTAATAATAACACTAAGACAATTCTAATAAATAATTTCTGGAGACATATATCCATTAGTGTATGCCTAAAATATGTTTCATCAGTACTTACAGAATTATTAGAAGAATTTAACACATCTTGCACATCACCATCCCGGTTACAGATTTCATCCTTGGAAGAACTTTTCTGTTGTTTCATTGACCCTTGCATATTGCTATTTTTATTGAAAGTATTGACTATGTTAGACACTTTATTCTCTGGGATAGATTCAATTTGGTGTGCATGACCGTTGGGTGAAACTATGGCCTTCTCTGAGTACTTGGTCGGGCTCTGCTGGGGTTCTACCCTCTGTAAAAGGAACAAAAACATTTATTGGTAAGTTTTTTATGACCAAAACCTTTGGCTTTATAAGAATATAATATATATGAATGTTACTGATTATGGAGTTTAGTTAAATAAGTTATAGAACTATTGTTTCAGCAAAGAAAAAGATGCATATAATATAATAATAATAAATCCCCAGACAAACACACCTATATAAATAAATAAATAAATATTTCTAACAATCACACTACATTATCTGGCCCAAATTAAGTATCATTAAAGAACTTGTGTTATGGATACTAGATAATGGATAAATAAACTTAAGAAATATATAAACACACATAGATACTTTTTTTTCATATATAAATATTAGAAATAAAGTTAAATAAACATACATACACATCCATGACTAGAAAGCAAATATGATAAAGTATCTGCCCTACCAGGATTCAAACCCGGGACCTATGGCATGGAAGGCAAGGCTACTTACCTCCACACCAAACAGGCCATCAACCAACTATATGGCCCCAAAGTAGGCAGAGCTCGTTTTATGGATGACCATACAGCGAACTGGGGGGGAACCCAGAATAATCATACATATAAATACACACAACCATGACCCGAGAACAACCATTTGTGTTCATCACACAAATGAATGCCCCAGCCAGGACTCGAACCTGGGACCTTCGGTGTATGAGGCAAGGCCACTCACCACTACACCACTTGGTCGTCTTAAATATGCATAAATAAAATATAATACTAAACTTTACTTGATGTTCCCTATTACATAAAAATAATTTTAACTACTTTTTAGGACTTTGTTATCATTGATTTTTTATTTAAAATTAATTTCATAAAATCAGTTTAATTACTCACTTGAGTCCGGCTAACAGTTCTCTCAACCACAATATCCACAGTAGAATCCGTGGGAGTATTCCTTAACAACGCTACCACTTGTTGTTGAGTTAACCCAGCTACTGACACTTTGTTGACGGAAACTAAGCGATCCCCAGCTCGTAGTCTACCGTCTGTTACTGCAGCTCCCTGGGAAATTAGTTATCTAGGTGTTAGTATTGAAATGTAATGCCGATTCCGCTTTTGATTTAGATTTATTTGACTGTAATTTTAATAGATATAAAAGATCAATCTACAACATTTTAAAATGTGATTGAATCTTGCAACGATGTCCTCAGTAACATGGGTGCAAATACTTGTTACTACTACTATACTACATGTTTAAATCAATGTAATATAATCTTTGTATAATTTATTGTTATTTAGTATTATTTAGTGACCTATTGTAAACTAAGCTATATGTACCACTAATGCTACAACATATTTCTGTAACACATGTTTTGGCTTACAGTTAGGTTAAAAACTTAATGTAATATTATTTTTGTTAAGAAGACTGTAATCTGTTTTGTGTTCTAATAAATAAAAATAAAAATAAAATAAAATAAATGATAACAGTGTAATCAAAGTTTACTGCAAGGATCACAACTAAAGACTACTTTTCTAAAAAATTGCGTAAGCAATTGTGCCATAATGTTATTATATGCCATCTCAGTTCAACAATAAGGTCACAAAAAAATGACGATACATGGAGTAAAGTTATACTATATTTATTTGTAAGGCAGTTAAATAATACATGGATGAACTACAGACCCTACAAACTGTGGTTTATATACAGCTTGATAGGTTAGTTTTACAAGTTTGTTTAATTATTAATGAGTTTCTAAAAAGGAGTGATTCTTAATAATAGTTTACAGTAGTAAGAAGTAGTTAGATCTATTCTGTCAACAAAAGTTATTGCATGTCTCTACTCAGAATATTTTAATTTTTCTGAGAGAAAATCTATACATTTTACCAAATAAATAATATATATTTAGAACATATCTAGTCAAAAGAATTTATTCATGTTAGATCTATTCAAGATTACCAATCTGACTTCACATATGACATAGCTACTTCCATGACCCTGCATATAAAAAAAATGTTTCCTTAGATTATAGTAAATATTTAATAGGTACCTATTTAGAATTAAGGTACAGTATAGACATGAACTTACCTTAGGTAAAATATTCTTAATATAAATCGGGCAATGTCCACCCGTAGGGTTGTCTCTCGTAGTGATTGTGAATCCAAGGCCTTTTTCACCTTTAACCAAAGTCACTGAAACTTTTTGCGTCGCTCCCGTAGCTGTGTTAGTTTTAGTTGTTGGACTCACCGGTACTTCTAAACCAGTGATTGCGCGCTCACTGTCGCCCACTGAAAACATAAGATATCTTTTGAAAATGGTGAATATTTTGGGTAAGTATTATTAGTCAAGATTTTACAATATTTCATTTTTAATATGGAAACCTTTGTCAAATAGTCTCATTACAGCTTTTACACATTTTTACTCATTACCCTAAATTTGAATAAATGTTGATTTTTCACATATTTTGCCCCATTTTCACAGACTGTTTAGCAGAGCAATCAATGAAGACTGAAAATCAAACAACTATTGTCATTTCAGTCAATATTTCCTCTGCACATTTCATACATAATATTTGTTTAGAATGACTCATGTACAAACATTGAACTGTATGTAACTGAGTTGCTGTTTCTACTTGGATTTGGTAGCACACAACAAATATTTCGTCTTATATCATAATCATAGTGCCAATGACTTTCATCATTTTAACTAGGTAAGTAGTACATATATCTAAGATTTGGTTAGTTGTTTGATTGATTTCTACTCTGTAATACTTTTGCTAACATTTTGCATGACAATTTGAGCATACAGCTAGGTGCCTTATATACAGGGTATATAAATGAATACAGGTCAATTGTCTATAGCAATACAGAGTATGGCAGTTTCTTAGTTTCTCACTACAATTCTTTGTTAAGATCTCGCCTGGGGCGGTACTACAGTCCTCAAAATGGGAACGACTGTAGGGACCGCCATAATAATCACGTTTACGTGGTTGTCTTTAGGGTGAGGGGAGGTACAGCCAGTGCAATTACTGGAACAAAGGCAGCCTTTTAACTAAAGCCTGCGGTTGGCATCGCATCATTCGTAGATATAATAACCACAATTAAGTTCTTTAAAATAGCTAAAGCACATATGACTAACTATGTTCATGAATAAGGATAAAAAAAATAAAAAATTATATTTGCCAGAAACATCATTAACAAAAAATACTTAAATATCTAGTGGTTGCTTCACTTGGCCATAGCCTGTGTCGAAGCAACCATTTCCGGTATTTAACCTGCCTTTTTTTATAATAAAAGTCCACTACAGAAATGTATATGTATTTACAATTTCAATACTTAATCTATTTCATACTTTTATGATGATTATTATTATTTTACGATTTTGAAAAGGTTTTCCGTAACATCATAGGTTAGTGGATGCTGCTTGTAATCAGGTAGGTCAAGTGCTCGTTTGCCGGCTATGAATTAGTACAAAAAATCCTAAAGGCATGCGGTCCAGTTGAACATTAAATTGCAGTGGTAACTAGAGTAAAAAAATAATTCCGTTAAGAGTAAATATGAAGCATATAAGTGTAAATTACCTTCAGGTAAGAGATCAAGTGGTCGTTCATGAGCTGTGTGCACACCAGTTACATTGTTCACCCCGGAAACCCACCGAAGCATATCTTCTACCCTGAAATATCAAACAATATATTTCTAATGAATAATAAACATATTACAGAATGTCATGCATATACTAATTTTATGTTTATAAAAGGCACAGTTAAGTATTATGTGAATAATAATTTTGGTCAAATTAACACTCGAGTTATTTTGGCTTTTTTTTCTTTGGATTTTTTAAATTCTCAGAACCTATCTATCTATAGCACACACAATACAAAGCACACAACATAATAAACAAAAATTCCAAGCCAAAATCCAGAAATATTTGAATTAGAAAAATAATAATAATTTTTAAGCAAATAAAGGCCAATTTCAAAAATAAAATGTAATGTGAATACTTATTTCATAATACCTATGATTTGGTTGGTTCATTGAAGGAGTATCTTGTCCTAAGGGCTCCCTTCTAGCGTCCCTCGGAAGACTCTTACTGCCATAGGACTGAACTCTTTCTGCAGCATCTAGCCATACTCCACTTCTGAAATAGACAGGACTTTATTTTAGATAACTTATGTTGTAAAAGACATGAACTATCACATTTGTTTCTTTTAAAAGTATAATCTGTATTATGTCCTTATTATTTGGTTATGACTAGTTACAATTTCATGGAAATTATATAGAAAAAATTTAACTGGATGATTTTTAATTAAAAAGAAATTGATATATGAACGTTCATGAAAAATATAAATGTAGCATTATATCTAGTTCAGGTTTACATAGGATAGTACATAAAAACAATGGCCAACTGTTTAAATAAAATGATCTTGATAAAGCTCATTATAAACACAATAAAAAGGATGTAGTGTGTGTGCTTTTGTGACAATATTCTATCTATTACAGTACACACCAGGTTTTCCGTTAGTTTGCCTGAACTGTTGAGCGTTTTTTTGAGGTTTAAATCCAATAAATTACTGTTATCTGTTATCTACTTGTATTGCTTACCCTTAACAAGCACAACAATAATCTAATTTAAAAAAACTTTAATGTACATTGTGCTGTTTTGTTTTGTTATCATGTATCATTGAAGCAACCTGACTATTAGAATTTAAAGAAATTATAAAAAAACTTCTAGAATCCGTGCCATTAGTAGAATTTATTAATTTGTTATGCATTGAATTGATACAGTTTAATGCATAACTTATAATTCTTTTCTTTCTCCAAATGTCAAATACAAAAAATTACATTTTCATATTTAGGATGAAAATTTACAGTAACATCATTTACCAAATACAATACAATTTATAATTCGACAAGGAGACTGGTGCCTAGACTAGACCTAGGGTCGATATTTCAGGACCAGCTTATGACCCACCCCTATTACAATTTTATATAATGAGTGAGTGGTACTTACAAAAATCATGTAACCAAGTTACCAAGTCAATAAAAGACAGTAAAAATACAAATAATGAAGAGTAATAAACACTTTTCCGATCATAGGTGTACAGAATGATGAATGATAACTGTGCAAATATATAGATGAATTATTGTGGTTCTTAAATATGTCTAATGTTAGCTTATTGATTAGGTTTGTCAGAGGATAAAAATTATGTTAGAGTTTGGTAAGTTACTTAAATCAGTTTATCACTCTGAATTTTAATTCTATTCTATTCAAACAAGCATTCTTATACAGTAACACTACTGGCTAAACCTAATGTTTGTCTGGAACTTTAAATACAGAAATTGTGGTTGTCAAAGGATAAAAGCTTGATATTAAAAAGTATCATGAAAGTGACTATGTTTTGCCTACAAGTGGCATACTTCCAATAGTCCAGTCATTATAGACATTCGAAATCGAAAATTTGATAATAATTCCAAAAGTTTTCAAACTTCGGTCAAGTGAATGGTACATTGGGACGACAATAAATCTCATTTTGCAACCTTGTCCGCAGTCCGGAACATTGTTAAAATTGCAATTAAATTAATTTTTGCTGTATGGTCGTGAAAAAAATTCCAAAAGTTCTGCAAACTTGGGGAAGTTTTCGATATAATATTTCATATCACGTATAAAATTTGCAACCAACCTAAGTGTACGGAACATTTTTTGTTATTGAAAATTAATGTTTTTTTTTATTAAACTGAATGAAAACGTTCCAAAAGTTCTGCAAACTTGACACATATATCGGAAAAATATACCGAACGGTTGTATAAATTTGCAACCTTTTTCGTTGACCGGAACATGTTTATTTATAATTCTTTTTAATTCGTGGTCATTTTTTCGAGTAAGGTGGTCTCGGAATAATTACAAAAGTTTTGAAACTTGGTTGCAAACTTCGAAAACATCTATTCTGATGTATTTACAAATTTGCAACCTCATACGCGATCCGGAACTTTATGCAATTTGCAAAAATGTAATTTTTATATTTTTTCACCTTCAAGAAAATTTCAAAAGTTCTGCAAATCGAGGGGACTGTTTAATTTTGGGATTAATGTCAGTATTTGAATTTGCAACCTCTCACGCAATCCGGAATCTTGTGTGATGTCGGAAATTTAACTTTATGGCATTTTTCATTTTCGAAAAAATTGCAAAAGTTTTGCAAATCGAGCCAATGATTGTTTCTTTGAGGTGCATGTCAGTATTAAAATTTGCGGTTGACCTAAACGATCGCTCTGAGCGCACCATTGTTCCACTTTAGTTGGCTCTTCATCCTCGTCGTCGGATTGAGTGAGATCCACCTTCATCGCGTTTGCACACGATTGCCCATGGCAGAAATGGCAAGCCTCGGAGCAGTTCAACCCTGCTTTTTTGCAGCCGCATCTAGCCCCACATCCTTTTGCACATCTGCATTGAACAAATTCAAGCAACTCTTTCGGTGCTGGATCCTGGAGTGTAAGAATGGGCGTGAGGCCTCGGCTCCCGTGTTTCCATCCCCAAGATTCGGCTTGCAGGTCATCCAATGTTGGACCTGGTGAAATGTGCGGAGTGAATGTTGTCGGGCTGCAGCTTTCGTTGGTGGAAGTGAGGCGAGGTTAAATTTGCTTTTAGTAATAGATCGACTGAACCCATCGTACCGTAACTTGCTCAGAGAATCCTCGCTTTTACCTCCGTACAGAGCAACTAAAACCTTTTCTCCAGCGGCATCGATAGAATCGGGATCAGAGTTTCTGTTAACGAATGTGTCTATCACAATCTCCAAATTTTCGAATTTTTACGACAATGTGGTAACTTTCAATTTTCCCTGGTTGAAAATGGCTGAAGTTGTATCACATCCGGTGAATGCGTGATAGAAAAGAATGTGTCGCGCTAAAGTTGGATCTTTCAGGCTGTTTGCTGAATATACTAATGTCGGCGATTTTCCTTTTCCTGGCTTCATGAAGTAAACGTTTCTTTCCGTTTCCTTTGCGATTCCAGAAAATCCCAAAGAGAGCACAAGACGCTTTCCAACCGAAAAATCACAGCCTACTGACCGTTAGTACGTCCGCAGTGTGCCACGGTCACGTGGCCACGGTAGCCTTGTTACCATAGTAACGCGACCATTGGCCGCGTTACCATAGCAACGCAGGTATACGACGTCGCGGCGGCTTCGTATAGCACAAAGTTTAGGCCCTGAATATATAACAGCGATGGGTACGGAAATAATATTTTGCGTGAATGTGATTAAAAAATATTTCCGTATTCCGGATATGGTTGCAAATTCAAATACTGACATTAATCCCAAAAGTAAACAGTCCCCTCGATTTGCAGAACTTTTGAAATTTTCTTGAAGGTGAAAAAATAAAAAAATTACATTTTTGCAAATTGCATAAAGTTCCGGATCGCGTATGAGGTTGCAAATTTGTAAATACATCAGAATAGATGTTTTCGAAGTTTGCAACCAAGTTTCAAAACTTTTGTAATTATTCCGAGACCACCTTACTCGAAAAAATGACCACGAATTAAAAAGAATTATAAATAAACATGTTCCGGTCAACGAAAAAGGTTGCAAATTTATACAATCGTTCGGTATATTTTTCCGATATATCTGTCAAATTTGCAGAACTTTTGGAACGTTTTCCTTCAGTTTAATAAAGAAAAACATTAATTTTTAATAACAAAAAATGTTCCGTACACTTAAATTGGTTGCAAATTTGACACGTGATGTAAAATAATATATTTAACACCACTCCAACTTTGCAGAACTTTTGGAATTTTGGTCTCAAGAACTGAGCAAATTATCATTTATTGCATTTTTAACAATGTTCCGGACCGCAGAGCAGGTTGCAAAATTTTATAGTTTGTTTTAATACCACTCCCGACCTTACATCAAAATTTGAAAACTTTTGGAATTATAATGAATTAATTGTCTTGACTGACTGGACTACAAAAGGAAATGGAAGGTACAATCAGGTGGTTTCTTGAACATTTTGGATTAAATTATAAGGAAATTAAATTAAGTAAGACTTACCCTGGGCCAGAAAACTGCATACTCAGTCTATTAGATTGCCGTTGGAAATGCGGCGCGGGAGGATCCGGGGGTCGCGTTTCTAGCGACTGTATTTTGTGTAGAACTCGACTTGAGTCGTCCCGACACACCACCGCTGCGGACCAACGTTTAGTTTGCTCTGTGGCCTGTAAGTAAATTACATTAATTGTTTTTACTTCTCCACCCTTTTAACCTTTTTAGATAGAGGGGTCATAATATTGCCGTTTAAAATGTTATTGATAAATAGAAAGAGATAAATTAAGTACTTTTTTTTAAATATAATTAACCGAGGAGTTCATGCATACATGCATGAACTTCTAGTAAATGATTATTCGAGATTTACCTTTCCAGTTTACAGATTAACATATCTTAAATATGTTTTAAAAAATTTAATGGCAAAAATTTATTTGCGTGTCTTTTTTCCCAATACACCATCAAAGCTGCAAAAACGGCTTATTCTGACATGCAAGCCATCTGACACACATCAAAATGAACCCACTTTCTTACACTTCTCATTATATCACAAGCTGGATCAATAAATTAGCTTACATTGAAACTTGAATAGTTGTTCAATAACGAAATTTTCCCAGCCCTTACCGTACGCTGCAAAGTAGGTATGTCCTGGTGTAAGGTAGGTTCACTTCCCCGGCGGACCTGCAAGCCATTAGAGCCATCTTCTAAATCAGCGGCGCCTACTTCGACGCACGAGTCGGTGTTGGGCACGCGCATACTACCGCCCACTACTACACCGCCACCCTGGAATTTCAGAATAAATTTCGTTACTATTTTGCGTATTTGTAGAAATGTATGATATATTTGTAGAAATATTTGATATAGATAGGTACAGTTTTATTATCAGAGTTAACTTGACAATTCTTGTAAAATCAAAAGAACGAAAGTAAATAAATATTATAAAAAAACTGGCAAGTTTTCTATACCTAACAGCTGTAAGTATAGTACATCATTTTAAAGAAACGACCTAACTTTCCAATCTAAAAAATATAGCTCAACTAGATCAGTAGTTGCAACATAAGTTGTAAACCTGATCTTGCAAATAGTAGATTATTTTAGAATAGTTTTTACCCACCCAAGTACGGATAAATGAGAGTAAAACTGATTTCAACAATTTTATTGTTATAACTAGTAGCTAAATATCTAAACTATTTACTGTAAAAAAAGATCATTACATCAAAACTCGAATTACAGGCTTGACCTGTAGAACCATTTTGAAATATGGCTTTCACGATATTATCCTCAATGCAAAGTTGGAGATGGGTAATTTTACTTAAATAGTATCTACAGGTCATATGATGGTATTATTTAATTTTATTTATTTTAAGCTTCCGCTAAATTGTCTAACTTTATTCATTTAAATCGATTTCTGCAACAGATACGCGGAAACAGACGTTTATGACCAAATATGGAAAAGTTAATTATGGGAGCTGATCTATTCCCGGAATTATTAGTTAACATTCACTTTTACAGATAGCTATGTAACAGTAAGATTTTTTTTTTAATAACCAGGCTTGCTTTCGAAATCTAGTTAGACTTAGGTCACTAAAATGTAAAAGTCAAATAGCAACCCAAGTAACAAAAGTGAATTATCACCTTCAACACAAATGCAAGTAATGTTCACAGCAGTGCTATTTCAAACTATTATCAGTACGGCTATCATATTTCTTGTTTTCCGCAAACCAATAGCAGCTAAGTAATAAATATAAGTTGGTCTGCAATAGCTAGATTCGAAAAGCGGCGAATTACACGTCACCAGTATAACATGAATATATTAACTAACAGCTAAATGTGCAATATATTGACGTATGTCTTTGAAACATTTATAAACGCTCAAGAAATACAAACTCAGACTATCGTATTTGTCACCTTGTAGGCTGTGGGGAATCTACCTGATTCGTATGGGGCACGAAAATAAAAACTAATAACGTTTCTTAAAATCGAAGTGTAGTAAAGGCAGGTGTAGTGTATTCCCGCGTATAAGTGTATAACTAAGCAGCTAAACATAATAGGCTTATCGTAACGAACAGTTCGGTGCATGCTCCGTACTAATCCTGTTAGACTGCTTTCAGACTGCGGTCGACACGTGTCTAGCGGCATAAGTAGACTAAACTTGTGAAGTATTTGTACTAGTTTTCGGACATATTTATGCTTATAGAAAATTCTTAATATTACAGCTTTCATAGACGAATAAAACCCCTGCGCGGGAATCTTAGGATAAAATATATTTTGTTATTCCTAGATTGTTACACCATTCTATTTAAACTTATTTTAACAGCCTTACCATAGTTTCAAGTTTATTGGTTATTCACCTATAAATGTAGGTAAAGTGTTGACGTGTAATTTATTTTTTGTATTTATAAACTGTTCAGAGATCACGTTTTATACACATTGACGAGCTTAGAATTTCACTTCGTTAGTATCTAATCACCTGATTGTTTAACTAACTTACAAACAAGACGTGCAAGGACACCAAGTGACTCACAAACTTTTATCATATTTTTAAAAGATAGTCTATGCAAACACTGCGAACCTCTACGCTAATAAGTTAAATAACTTACCGAACGTTCACTTTTGTAACAATTCAGCGAAAAACACAAGCCCATATTTATATTATACGACGACTTGACCTGCAGTCCAAACCCAATAATGTAACTAAATGACATGTCACAAAATGTTCGTAATCCCGTAAAAGTACAGATTCACACTTCCCGAGACAAGTTTTGACAAGAAAAAGTGCTTTCCAGCTTCCCGCCACCCTGCTTAATCCTTATTTTTTTTATTTGATTGAGGGGCAGACCAAGGTCTCAGACCATTCTGCCAAAATTTTCCTTGGTTTTGTCGATATTAAACTGTGATGTTTACGCGATGTAAAAAGTGAAAGTTAAAATAATTTATAATTAATAATGGTTAGCAGCGTTATCTTTTAATTTAAAAAATGTAAAATTAAGATAATATCTGAAATCTCATTTTAATTAATTGGTTTATGTCAGTCGTTATAAACTTCACTTTCAGGTGCATTAACAAGAAGTTTATAAAGCGGACACAACATATATAATAATGCGACTCAGCTTTTACATTAAAAATCAATGCCTTGAAGGCCCTGAATCCTGCATGGTTCAAGTCCATTCGTCCTTCAACCAGCATGTCCAACTTACCCGGAACATATCCGGCGAGGCAGTCCCAGCGGACGAGCCACTGGCGCCGTCGGCGGGCGCGGCTCGCTGGCTCTGGCTTGCGCACTCCGCGGTCAGGGTCTCACGGTCGTCGGCCACATCGCGCACGCGGTCGTCGGGATCCAGGATGCCGCCTGAGCTGGCTCGCAGCGCGCGCACGCCGACCCATGTCTCGGGGCCCTAGAATGAGACGAAGTATTTATTTTAAAGTTTATTTACGGTAATAGGAGATGATGGAGTTAGTTGGTGTTGCTAGTACAAAGTATTTAGGTGAACGTTATGCATTTTGTACGATTTTACGGCTTGTTAAAAAGGTTAAATAGATCCTTGGATACGTTGGTAGGTATGTATATTTGAACTTAAATTGGTGGTTAGTACCATATTTCTTATAAAGATTATTTCTAAACTAATGTGGGAATTAAAAACACGATTTAAGCAGTTCAGTTATTAGTTCCAGTAGGTATTATACCGAAAAATTTAATACGTGACTGAACTCAGTAGATAATCAAGCTATAAAACAACACAATTACAAAGCTACATTCAGAATTCAGGAATTAAAATTTAAGATTCGCGTCGCGTTCCCACGCGAAATAGAACCCTATTCATCAAATAATGAATACGATATCATCCTTTACAATCATGCGCGCCCGGCTTTGTTCCAGTCTTTTGTCAAGCTGTCACCTGGCTCAAGTGCTGTGATAGCAGTTGAAAAGCCTCACGTGTGGGTATGTAAATGCCTTATTTATTATTCGTAGTATTTTCTTAATGATGTGTATGTGATTCCTTGTCGTTTAGTCTTAGGTGAAAAAAATTAAGGTGAATGTGAAATCTGAAGAATATGCCTTTAGATTCACGCAATAATATTACTAATAAAATAAAAGATATTTATGATCGTACAGGATTAGAATACAGAAAGGTCTGAAGACACTGCAATTTTTTATAATATTTGAAGTAAAGGTAATCATAATAAGTAGGTATTAATTTAATAAAACTAACGTGGACATTTTAATTAGATATTTAATAACGCGGCTGACTCGCGGTACGTGGCCGGATAGGTTCAACTAGTTTCGGGATATTTAATGACGCGGCTTACGCACGGTACGCTGTCGGATTGGTCCGACTAGTTTCGGGATATTTAATGACGCGGCTTACTCAGGGTACGCCGTCGGATTGGTCCGACTAGTTTCGGGATATTTAATGACGCGGCTTACTCACGGTACGCGGTCGGATTGGTCCGACTAGTTTCGGGATATTTAATGACGCGGCTTACGCACGGTACGCGGTCGGATTGGTCCGACTAGTTTCGGGATATTTAATGACGCGGCTTACGCACGGTACGCGGTCGGATTGGTCCGACTAGTTTCGGGATATTTAATGACGCGGCTTACGCACGGTACGCGGTCGGATTGGTCCGACTAGTTTCGGGATATTTAATGACGCGGCTTACTCACGGTACGCGGTCGGATTGGTCCGACTAGTTTCGGGATATTTAATGACGCGGCTTACGCACGGTACGCGGTGGGATTGGCCCGACTAGTTTCGGGATATTTAATGACGCGGCTTACTCACAGTACACGGTCAGATAGTGAGTAAGCCGCGTTATTAAATATCTAAATAAGTAGGTATTACCAATAAATAATATGAGTCAAATAACAATTAATAGTTTATTCATATTTCAAAAATATATCAAGCAATATTTCCAAGTTTTATGCTGGAAAAATAGAATTCTTTCGGCCGTACTCAGCGTAGTCAAACGGTTACTAAGGGCGCTATTAAGTAGACGAACATAGATGTTTAGGAAACTTTAGCTTTTTTACAGTTTTTTTAAGACATATTACAGATAGCTATAATAAAATACAATGCATGTTCATTATGTTTCTATTTTATTTACCCAGGAGACAGATCTACAAGCTTTTTGTTTGTCCACTGCTTTTCTCGCGAGCTTCTTATACCTCGGAGGAGGCACAGGTCTGTCCTCGTCTTCCTCCAGTAACACCTCCATCGTCTCCTATCCCACTTCATCCACACTTTTAAAAAAAGCTATTGCATGTCCTTTGTTTTCCATTTATGACCTAACCGTTACGTCGTCTACGTATTTAAATTAGGAACACAGTTTGTAGTTTCGTTAAGTAATTCACAACATCTCGGCGGAATCTTGCAGTAACACGTAACTGTCAAATTGTGCAACAGTTGCGAATTCAATTTCACAGACTTTGCTAGTCCAAAGTAGTGGTTGGCGGAGATTCGAACTGACAGAGTGAAAGCATAGAATTATTAAAGTGTATGACTGTTTTTACTGTAGTCGGAGCGGTGGGAAAATTTAGCTTAATACATTTGAATGAAAACCATTTTTAATATTAACTTCGCAAACTTAACCTGCATACGAGAGACATTGACATAAAAAAGTACCTAACCATAGAAGTATTGAAATAACAAACAACAGAATTTAGAACTAAAAGGAGAAAAAATGCAGTTCGCGCCGCCTCGAACTGCAAATAGAAATAATCAAAGCAGGCCTTGGCCTTCAAGCTTCATTGCCCAAACACAACGATGAGTAGTTACGTGTTCGTCTGAGTAGAGGTCTCCCATAATTGCTGCGATTCAACGGATAGCCTCCCCATAGGCCTGCTTCCACGCCAACACTAGACTTAGCCATAAATGGCTGACGCGAACTGCCCACATTTACTGATAGATTTTTATACCTATTGTTTTAATCTTTAAAGAGGTTGATTATTAATTTATGCGTTATATCTATCGAGCTTTATATAATGATTTTTGATTAATTATTGATTATGTTTTGTGATAATTTGTTAATAATTGATAATTGATATTTTGTTTTGGAGAATAATCCGTTGTTACATCATAAATCTTTCACTAGTAATACCATTTTAGGAAGATAATTTGGCTTTATCAGCGTCAGATTTTCTATTTGCTTTTATAGCCAATTCGAGTCGACCACTAGGAATAAAATCAAGTCTAGTTAATATCACCAGGAAATCAAAAATCATTCTATAAACAACGGGTTATTTTTATGCATGTTCAAAATAACATATTTATAACCGGCATAATTTCCATGTCACGTTCACAATAAGATGTTTCGACACAATCGCTATAACCGCATCTTGCGCCCGCGCACGCGACGCTACCGAGTGTTTCTTCCGAGAAAACCCGCTTCACGGAATACCAATAAAAAAAGATTTTCCGTCGTCTCGGCTACGCTTGCATAGCTTCACGCACTCGATTCTGATCGAAACAAATCGATAAACGCTCGATTCCTAATTCGATTATCGGCAGGCTGTCATTCCGTAAGGATTTGAGCGATTGTTTCTGAACAATAAGCAGGTTTATGATTATTCATAGCCCTTTTGTCAATGGGGTATAACTTGCAGATTGCCTATTTCAGAGCATCGGACGGATACGCTTACTTTTATGGACTGAATCGACGCATGCGCCGAATGCTAAATCATCCGTGATTCTTTACTTGCATGTTGCATAGTTGTTTAGTTAAATAAAATACGCTTTACTACGCAAATAATAAACTTCAGTCCGGCTTTTGCGCGTAACATTTTATCTATCGTCCGGGTGAAGTAACGCCTGTAAAATGTTGCAAAATGAAAAGTCCTATTTACTAGAAACAATTATTCTTACTTGTGACTTAAGAGTCTTTAGAGAAAATAAACAAAGATTGACCGATTGTTTTCCTAAAGGTAAATAAATAAAAATAAATGTTCCCGCAAAAAAAGATAACTACAGCTGAAATATTTAAGACCTACACAGCACAATCCGAGTGCAACGTTTCACTGATAAGAGCCATTAGTAAGGGCCATTTGTTCTAAATTCTTTTGTTCATGTTTCGCGCAGTAAACTATATAACAGATGCATTTGCATATTACATAAAAAGAATTTTATGTGGAAAATTAAAGCAGAAGTCATGGAAAAAATAGACATTTTGTTGAAAATTATTTCAGTCCATCTCATTCTATTTTAATGTCATGCCATACTTATTTTTTCTTTAAAAAAAGCTTTATTTGACTTATTAATTTACAACCGTTACAAAAGAATTTAAATGAACTTAATTGCGCAATCTAAACTGTTACAGTTAGATATTTCTAAAAGCAACAGTTTTTAATTAAAATTATCGCTTAAAATAAGAATGGTTGCATTTAAATTTTGACCATATGAAAGTATACTGTCATGATTATTTAACCCAAGTGCAAAAATAACCAGGGGAGATTATATTTTTTTTATACATGCGTCTTAGGTTTTATCACAACAAAACACAGTCATACACTTTTATTTTTTTAAACAACACTTTTCTGTTTGAAAAACGAATAAACAACACTTTTTTTATTTATCACTGCAATCCAACCTTCTGCACTTTGAAACTGGCTGTCTAAATTTATCGCATTTTTTTTATTACAAAAAAAATCTGAGCGCATAATGTCGCGGCCACATTCGTGCGCTGCCAGCTCGCGGTTCCGACTAAGTTAGCTGAAGCCCGATCATTCATTCAGAAACGCAGCCATCGTCGTTACAGCAAAAACTGATAGTAAAAAACTGTTATTTGCTATTGAGACAGCGCTAGAGTTCTGTTTGCTTTTAATTAAGAATTGTGAATGTATTCCAAGTGTATGAAAATCTATGTTTGGTCGAAAGAAAGTGAGGTGTGTCAGTAAATGCACTTCACTAAGGAAGGCGAACTCGAGAGTGTACGTTGTTCTCGCTAATAATCATTGAATAACTATTAAAATGTTGGTTTTCAGCCAGAAAACTACAACAGCTGTATCTAGGCATGAGTATAAAAATCTAGTTTACCTTATTATAGCGGCTATAACAATAAAACCCCAGATAAACACACCAACTCGTGGGCCCCAAAGTAAGCAGAGCTGGTGTTATGGATGACCATACAGCGAAGTAAGGGGGAACCCAGAATAGACATACGTATATAAATATAAACAACTATGATCCGAGAACAAACATCTGCGTTCATCACACAAATAACAACAACCATTATGGGCTCGGCTGAGATCTTTGAACAAACACACGGAAAAAAATACATTTTAAAAAAGATTTAAAAAATAATAATATGATTATTAATAACTATTATGTAGTACCAAAATTAATAATTTAAAAAAACAGTTTAAATAAGCTTTTAATTGATTTGTATAGCGACATCATCAATCGCACAGTCAAAAGTTTCTAAAGGTTAAGACAGATGGCGCTATGTAAATATCGTGATTTCAGAACTTTCAAAAATGTATTGATGTATTTTACAATATTTTGCTATTAAAATAATTAAAACGACAGTATGCATATGCTTATATAGGTTGAAAATCTACCTACTTTACGTCGAAGAACCTATCGTGGAATGTTTTAGTCTGGCAAAAATATAGTTTATGTCAATGTCAATGTTCTCAATCTGTCAATCTCATTCGCTCGCATTTCGCGTGTTGTGTACTTGTTGATGCTGGTGCGTTTACGTTTTGTCTTAGTGTTTTTTTAGTTTTTGGTTTTTATCGAACGACTTCTGCTATTGAAAATGGACTCCGATAGATCTCAACCCAACGACCACGGCATGCCCTCGGACTTAGATTCTTCTTCAAACAATGACTCTGGCATTTCTCGGCATAATGAATCTTCTTTACATGATGACCTGCGCATGAACATGGATTTACCGATTTCGCCTCAAGATTCAATGCATTGTGTTAATTGTGGTACTGCAATCGCGCATCGGAGAAGACATATATAAGACAAAAATGATTAATCAAAAATAATTTATATTGTTTTATTTAATTAACTTGGTACTAAAACACCTTTAGATATGTGATTTCGTTGTTATAAACATCTCAAAACAATAAATAGAACTAAAATACTTTGTTGTTCATGTCCAAGCCCAAGCACTATACAATGTGGTTAATGTCATTTCTGGTTATAATAGATGCCTAAGTAAGTTATACAAAGAAATGATTTTTTAAAGGACATTTAAATTATATTTTTTTACATAATATTGTACGGCCGCAAGAGATAAAGTTTAGCTTCATTGCTACAATTTGTTTATAAACGAATGATAATACGGTGTAAATGTACAGGTAAAATAAATAACGATAAAACAGGAAAAGTGATTTGTAGGTAGTTGGTCAATATTCACGGTGTCTTTCATTTGGGTATAATTTAAACGGTCACCAAAAATATTTTTAACACACTAAGCCTAAGTACCAAATAAAATAATATAAAAGTTTTTAAAAAAGGGTCCTAAAGTATATGATATAAAGGTCCAAAAGAAATAAACACACAATAGAATAATTGCACGTTTTGTACAAATATTCTTTTTACTACTCAAAATGGATAAATGCTCACCAAATGTTAGATTACACTCCGCTACTGAACTTTCAATTACAAAATCGCGATGTATGTAAGTTCAAAAGTATAGACATACGGTGTACATTAATTCGAAAGTTCACTGTAGCGACTTTCAATGGGTTAGGTTTGTATGTAGTTAATACACGCGAGAGCCAAGCGAGCGAAGCGAGCGTGGTGCGGGAGCACCCGGCGAAGCGCCAGGGCCAAATTAAGTACTTTTCCGGCTTTTCCAGAAAAGCGACTTTGGCTCAAAACAGAAAAAAGAACACGATCATCGGAATTCCATACTTCAATACAGTGAACTTTCGAACTAATGTACATCGTACTTCTATACTTTTGAACTTAAGTTCAGATAAGTTCAGTGATGGAGTCGTTAGAGGGTCAATCGACCGTTCGTTTTTATAGCGCAGGAAAAATTTAAGAAATTAAAGTGACAAAATATTGGTAACATCTATTTAGTGACAATGTTTAATATTTGGTCTGACATTAATTTTTAAAGGCATTCATATATTTTTATGAAATTTAATACAAAAAAGATTGGATATATTTTATAACATTTTAAGATTTGGCGGGTTCCGTTTTGATAAGCGTTTCGAATTTTATTGGTAGGTAATTAGGTACATTTTTGGTATTAGCTTAAACACAAGTTTGTAGACTCGAAGATACGCAAGCGATTACTTTTTGAAAAGTTTGTGTAATATTTTTTACTCCATAACCATGTAGATAATTGAATACACAGGCTATAAGGGAGCAACAGAAAGGGAGAAAACATGAAGTTCCCAGCCAAGCCTACAAATTGTTACGGCTCTAAAGGCAGCATATCCACTAAAGCTATGCCAGGAAGCTTTTGCCTGTTAGGAAAATAGCATCAGTATGTAACTTAATATTCCGAATATGCCGGAGGCCCCAGGTTCGAGTCCTGGCCGGGGCATCCATTTGTGTGATGAACACAGATGTTTGTTCTCGGGTCACGGTTGTTTATATTTATATATTTATGTTTATTTTGGGTTCCGCCTAGTTCGCTATATGGCTATAACAGTAGGCTATGGTAACTTTGGGCCTATATTGGTTTGTTTGTTCAGGGGATTTATTTTATTTATTTTATTATTATTACTCGTTTAATTTCCTAAACAAATTAGATGGTAATAGTTGCTAGATGTCGATCGGTAATTTTCGTAAAATGTCGAGTTAGAAATCACCCGAATATCTAATTTTAAATCTCGATCGAAATACTCTAGATTCGAGACTTTCCTCTAACTTTAACATTGTTTCGAAAAATGAGAATTGCTATACTGGTGATTCAGCGGGATATAATCAGAGCATTGTTTATAGCAACGTACGAAAAATCCTTATCTTAACTAATTCCCTATACGGTTGCTAGATGGCGCTTAGCATTACTATTCAGAAGGCTTGTAGCAAGTGGAGTAAGCTCCACTTGCTACAAGCCTAATTGTATCATTATTATATTTTTTACTATTTTAACTAAAGGAGACGTTTCATTTTCTGCTAGCGCGATGTACACCAGGTCGAAATGTTTGAAAAAATGTGGTAGACATCCCAAAAATATTTAAAAAATTTCCTGCCTTATGTTCTACCTTGAAACAAAAAACTAAACATCATATGGCCACACCGAGGAGACGTTTTATACTCCGCATTGTTGAACGAAAATATGAAACAGCATGCTTGTACCACTGAGTCTTTGATAACTTGTTGTCTTTCTGTCTCTGGTTTGTTCAGGTCCTTTTGACGAACTAGAGGCTTCAATAGTCGATATATACTGCGAGTTACGACTTACAAAAATATTTAAAACTAAAATATAAACTAATATTGAATGACTTTGGAGGTGTTTAATGTTCGATACAATAATCATAATCGTTGTGGCAACCTGAAATAAAAAAATATCCCTATACTCACTACCAATTACTCGATTATAAATCAAAGTATTTGCTGTTGTTATATCAATGGTAAATAATAATAACGGTTATAGTACAATAATTAAGTCAAACGAAAAACTCTACAGGAGCTCGTAAATTGGATGAGCGATCAATTGGAAAATAAACGTAACTACAGAATTAATATGACATCAACATGATATTTCATTATGTAGTGTAGCTGATTTACGGATTTGAATTTTTTTCCTAAGACAAAACTAAATGAAATTATGAAATGAACACCCGTATAAAAGCTAGCCAAGTACCCCTTAAATATTGAAATGTCTCCTTTGTCTTTGAAATACGTTAGGAATAAGAACGCATCAAAATTATAGCTCAACTTGAGGAACTGGCTGAAAAGTAAATACCTAGATGTACTCTTTGCAATTATTTTTATTATTGCTATGAAATCATAACTCGTTGACGTTTAAAATAAAATCTATGAAGGTTACAATTAACGACCAGCACGGCGACACTATATAACCTACTGAAGATACTGACGCTGACTGAGGTGGTGCCAATAGCTCTAAAATGAAGCCACATAGATAATTTGACAGCCAAAAGAAGATATCTTTCTACAATCACGTGTCACTGTAACCAAGCCAACTAGGCAACTGTCATACGTAACCTCATGTATTTCGGATATGGACAGCAGCACTATTGTTAGTTATTCGGTATTTTAATACTATGTTAATTTGCCTGAATTAATTACCACAGTAATGAGATTGTAAATTTTTCGCAGCGCTTGTTTTCTTTAGTGGTAAACATTGACGAAGAAACATATGGACGGTGGATCTAATACAAAGTTGACGTAAAAAGTGTCTCGAGTTAACCCACAAGTTCACAGAATTATTTATAAATTATATCACTTTTAATTTCAATCGTGTTTCGTTGCATTACAGCTGATTATTGCTTGCGACAATTTTTCACCTTATGCAGCTGCAACTAGAAAGTTGACAGTAAAATCACCTTATGCAGCTTCGACTACTTCGAGCGTTCAAATTTTGACAGTTTTCACCTTAAGTTTTCACCCAGCAATATGTCATTTTGAACGTGTTATCGGGCGGTCGATAATAATATCCACACCATTTTGGCATTTTCATTCCATTTTTGCCCGGATGCTTATGCAATACGGTCTGCAAGAAATAACTCGAAGTCCGAAGATAGAATTAAGAATTAAAAATAGAATGACCCGAAGTTCATTTGTTTGTAAGTTAATGATAGGAAACGATCGTAAAGAGCAGCCTCGTCTACTTCGCTTGGGTTAGTAGTACATCCCTTGAAGAAAAGAAATAGCGATGAATTCTCATACTGCACCCAAAAGAGGTCCAAACTTTAATCTGTTTTTGTATTACTATAACGAAATGTTTGCTAATCGTAATACTCTCATTACCTAATCGATTTATTTCCTTCGCAATCCTCTAAAATATTTCAGAAAGTTCCGTTTTTGAAGTTTAGAAATATTTTCAACCTCATAAATCCCCAGACAAACACACCAACTGTAAGGCCCCACAGTAAGCAGAGTTTGTGCTATGGACGACTATACGACGTTCAGGGGGACCCCAGAATAAACGTATATATATAAATATAAACAATCATGACCCGAGAACAAACATCTGTGTTCATCACGCAAATGTTTGCCCCGACCAGACTCAAACCTGGGACCTCCGACATATGAGGCAGAGTTACTACTCACTAAGCCATTCGGCCGTCAAACTACTATCAGATTATCTTGGTAAGAAACTGTAAAAGTGAATAATAGACCATATACATTTCCAGCTTTATACAAATTTTAACACCGATTATTATCTTGTAGCGGCATTACATCTTACACAAGTTGTACAATCTATTTCGGCCATTTCTAATTCTCAATTTGTGTGATGAACACGGGTCATGGTTGTTGATGTTTATATATGTATGTTTCTTCTGGGTTCCTCCCCAGTTTGCTGTAACTATGGTCATCCATAACACAAGCTATGCTTACTTTGGCGCCATACAGTTGGTGTGTTTGTCTGGAAATTTATTATTATATTATTATTTGATGTACAATACAGTTGCCATCGGCAAACTGTATCAGCGGACAGCAGACTTGGTATTCAGACTCCTTTGCACAAGCCTCACACGCTGCATAGTGAATATAAATACAAGAATATCTTTCATACCTTTCATACTTAATGTAATGCAGTGTTTATGAATCGAAATATCGCTTAGGAATGTAAGAGATTATTACATTATCTCGTTTTTAATGAATTTGCAGATTAGCTACATTCCCATATCGGTAGGTACGTGACGTATTCACGAAAATGTTGCTTTTGTTCACTATGAACCTGTATGGTTTAAAGAAATAATTCATATACATGATTTAATAATGAAATGAAATGAAATGAAATATTTATTTCTCAACATTGACAATTACTTGTTCTTATTGACGTCAAATAAAACATGATTCTACCACCAGTTCGAAAAAACGTTCGTGAAGAAGAACTGGCAAGAAACTTCACGGCTATATTTTTTTCAAAATAAATTTACAGAGTCTCTTTATGTCTATACAAAATTATTCTTTTCTGCATCTGTTAGCTCGGCAAGTCTCCCTCCCCCCAAGTATCCAAACGACGAACACCCTCAAACGGCACCCGTTCACGAGTTAACGCGGGATCCAGCCATCGCCCTCCTCAACCATATTAGAGGGAAGTGAGCGACCCGTCACCATAATAATAATATAATATAATAATAACGTCTTTCTTGGTCTGACACGGTTATACGTGCACAATTGAGGAACCAGATGGGTTTAAAGTCATTTCTAGAGCGAAAAGAACATTCTTTGCCGATGTAAAACATGAGTTTTGCGCTTAATAACTAATCAGTTAAATTGTCAAAATCTTTATTAGTTTACTACGATTGATATGATTTACAGGCACATTTTGACAACTAAGTCATATTGTTTGCTTAGTTTTCAAAAATAGAAAGTGTACTTAAAGTTGAGTTTTTTGAACCACAGTTGAGAATTGAAAAGTTAGTGATAGTTGATCACGTAATTTACCTAAATCTCTCATCCTAAATCAAGTCTTGATGACACAAAATACATAGGAAATTATTTTTCACTAATCTTTTAATAAAGTGGTTTGCTTTGTCAGACGTCAAACCGGATAAAGTTCTGTAAACACTTATCTAAGTTTCCGCTAATTATAAACAAGTTATGGTGGTAGAAAAAAAGTGAGGTTACATGTATGAGAACGATGCTGTTTTTGTTATTCTCCCGAAACAAATGAACATCTTTAAAAATAGTATAATTTACACAGTTTACGTTGACAGGTAGGTGGGGGGAGATATATCGTCTCCTAGATCACGGTGCTGAAACATCGATAACCCGAATCCCAAACAATAAATCGTAGTAGGAATGCCCTCAATTCCTTATAGTTTAAATAACCGCGACGGACGCTACACTATCAACTTTGATTGTAACTAAAATTCAACTTCCGAAGTCCTTTCTTTGAATTCCTGTTAGAACTACCTGAGGGCATACAAAACGCTTCCTTCTTTACATGTCCAACGTCAACTGCAGCAACACTCGGGAGCATTGACCCGCGATCGCGTGAACATATTCACATGCGCACACGACTGGTGGCCATCGCTAATTGCAGATCACCTGCCATTGGCTAATGAATGCTTTCTAACACTTGCAGCACAATGGTTTCGAGAAAGTCGAAGGCTATGGTGGTAGCTCTCCTGCAGTTTATGTTCGCTGGGTGCACACAGGTTACAGACTGAAGCCTTGGTGGTGTGGTGTTCAGGAGTTAAAACTACACAGTTATTTTAGAATTTATAGAGTAACAGTTAAAGTAGTAAGTTTTTACAAGAAACAATTTCGATAATGGTTTGCTAAATTATTGAACGCGCATGAAAACGTGACGTGTAAATATTTTTAAAGGTGTTTCTGTAATAACACCTATTGTTCAATATAATGAATGCTAAATAAATAAAATTTAAATATTAAAATTATTTGCCACAGTTTTCCCGTTAAACGAATATTTGAACTGACGTCTAGATAAACACTTGAAAATATGGTGGCAGAGAGAAACATAATGTGAGCGTAAATTTTGAAATTTCGATAAAATGAAATAAGAAGTGATCGCTAAAACTAAGCTTCTTCAATAAAAATCCCAATGCTTACCTTTTCTTTCCCTTTATTAACAATATTCTTCTGCAACTTTTGCACAGGATACGTTTGACGCCATCCAAAAAGTCTAACAATTTTCTCAGCCACATCCTCGCATCGCGGAGGATCTTTCATCTTAGCACTATTCACTACTCTATACTAATTCTAAAGTCAAAAGTCTATATAATCACGTAATTGAACTGTAAATTCAAATGAAATATTTGTCTATCTGCACGTAACGAATTGTCCACAAGGCTACACGGCTACACGGCGGCGCTCACGCGTACAGAACAGGTACCGCTGACACCCTGTCCGTACGGAGACTAACAAAAAACGTAGAAAACCAGCGACTCGGTAACACAAGCCTGCTAAGGCCTCGGGCACTATCGCACACTTGGTTATCGCACTATCACCCCCCTCTCGCCCACCTTTTCTACACAATACTGTGTACAGTCTCTCTGCCAGACTGCGTCGTACGTTGCACACCTTATCTTCCATCGTGTTACAAAACGCATGAGAATCTCGAAAGTTGAGATTGGATTTTTATCTCAAAACTCACGTCGGAAGGATAAAACCGGATTGTCAATATTTGGACTACGTTCAAAAATGGAATCGGTGAGCGAGACGTTATTTCACTTTCTATTGTTGTGTAGGTAAGTCATCACATTTAATGATCAGAACAAATCATTAAAAATGTTATGTTGATGTTATAAAAATACCTCTGTAAAAGAGCACGAGTTCAAATTTTAAAAGTACAACTAGCATTCACTTTGTGGTTGTATCTTTTTAACATAACTACTCTATTGACGCGACCAAAAATTGGACTAATATTCACTTTTAATTTCAAAATTTTTCATCTTCATTCAAAAATTTCAACTTCCTGTTTTGGTTTAAAGGCACAGATCAATATTCTAACGAGCACTAACATGGAAACCAAAGGGTTTAGAGACCATTCTTGTTTCTTATATTTGTAAGGTACATTTTATCTGCAACCTAGTCGATTACCGGCTAGCAAGCAATATTACTGATTACTACATAACTTCAAACAATGGTGCATTGCTTGCAACACGTTGACACTGAAAACTGTTGCACCAGTATTATACCTCATGGACCGCATATAAATGCTGTGTGCAACATACATTTCAATACAAGACTGCTATTTACAAGGAACTTTTAATAAAACCTATGATGAAGTCACGAATTGTTTGTTTGGTTGGCGCATACTTGGTAACAAATAAAGAACTTTCCGACACTTCATGAGTAATTTGCCATGAAAATCTTTATCCATCCTTGACGGATGTCTAAATAGAACAATGGGTAATTTAAAAATAAATGACTACCAACCGAGATAAGAAAGAGCAGTTCCTGTATTAGATTACTTTTTATAATAAGATTAGACATAGTTACCTATATACAAGTTATTAAACCAGTAGTTTGTTAAACACTTACTTTTACTTACGAAGATTAACCTAACTGTATGATAATGGCTACATAAGACAACTGCATAAATTAGACATTCCTGTTGATGAATCTCAATATTTCTTTAAAATACCGACGAGACATGACAGCAAACATTACATATCTCGAATCCATATACGGAATATCACTTTTATTTTTTATAAATCTTGTGATCAATGTACAACTTTGTGGAGGCTCAGAATCGCACCCAAATCCCCTGCAGTGTTGTCGCCCTTTAGTATGCGGAGCGCATACTAAAGACCGAACAACGCGCAAGCGGTTCTTGCCTTAGCTTGCGCCTCCGCCGAATTTCTTACTTTGTACAATTTTGCTACGGTACGAAAGATTTTCACTCCAGAACACAATAAACCCCTCCAATTTCTTTTGATAAAAATTTCTTATGAACGACTAATGAGTTTAAAAAGAGAAGAATAATGTAGTTTCCCATGATGTATCCAGTTAGAAAGGTCTGCAGAGATTTAGCTTTGTTTTCTCTATGCGATTGTTGTACTTGAGAAACTTCTCAGCGAGGCTTTCTACTCGATATCTGGGTATCGAGACCGACGGAAAGCTGTTATTATATTACTTCCATTTTCTTATAACAATCCTTATTGGTATCGGCGATTGTGGCGCTGGTTTATTTCTCGAGAATCGGTTAAGTGAGGCTTTTCGCTTTTTTTGCTGTAGCGTTTTCGATAAATGCCTGCAGTTGTATTTAATGGTAGTCTCCAAGCAATTCATAAGTTTTAATTTGAATTTTCAAGCATAATAAAAAGATAATACGCACGTTAGCTGTCTTCATATATTTGAGATACTATCTTATACATAAAGTATATTTTTATATGTACTTCTTCTACTCTGTTTTAGCTTTATCGAGTATTTTCTAAGTAATATTTTTATGTAATAAAGCATACATTATAATCATTAAACGTTACCTTAATCTAGATCGTATTGGATCGTAGATAAGCAAACTAATTACGCAATAAAAATGTACTAAATAACAAAACCTCCATCATTTCTAACTAAATAGGCTGCATAGCAAAGAACATAACTTATCAAATATCTGTCCTCGCAAGACGCAGGCCAACGTACCTAAACTTAACTTCAAGTTACGGCAGACGTAATTACTTCACTAATTAAGAGGTGCGTTAAGTATTTAGGTTAAACTTGTATCAGTGCGAGATTGTTCGTTGGTTATTGTCAAGTTGACAATGGGTTCGGTTACAAATGACATCGCCGTCATGCTTGGCTTCGTCCGAGGTAGAAACCTTTGTGGTATTCCATGGTGGATGGACGGATATCTCTGGTTACCACGGAAAAATACGTGTAGCTTTGTGGCAATGACAGAAATGCTGACTTTATAAATACATACGCATGTATTTAAAAAATTAGCTTATTTATCTAATATACTAGATCTAAAACTTGTAAAAAATTAATTGTACTATGTATTTACAGTTCAAAAATTCCTAGATAGCACTTCAGCAATCAGTCCAACAACGCAACGCAACGTAACGTGACACAATATTGCACTACGAAAAACGAACACTGCATTTTAATTAGCAACGACATAAGAATAACTTCATTTCACAGCAATGTAAACAAAAATGGAGGCTGCGCGGTAGGCGAGGCGACTGGCAGAGGCTGCGTGTGCGCAGGGGCATTCGCGCCGGGGGAAAGGGGCAAGGGGGAGGGCGCGGTACCCCCTCCCCGCAAGCCTCGACAGTTGGCGAGCAATGTAAACAATCGGTACCAAGTTGTCACTTGATCTAACTTACGTTGGAGTTTAAAGCCATGTTTATAAACATGACTATCTTTCTGGAATAGATCTATTGTTATGCCAGGTAGCTGTGATATGGGCCTTTTAAGAGAGTATTTTGATTTATGATAGGGATGAAAAGAAAGCTAATAGTTGTTTAACTGTAATTTTTGGATTTACCTGTCCTGGCAAATTAATGTACACATGAGTGTCACAATAAATTGAAATAAATGGTACTTAATAACTGATAGGGAGGTGCGTGATATGATACCAATACATAGATTAATATACGCCTATTCTTTTGAATAACGGAAATCTGATTTCAAAAATATCCCCATTAAATGGTATAAATACACATAAATTATTTCCTTTTCACAAAGGAAGTCTAAATCCCCCAAAGTAAATTGTAATAATTATCATACATGAACCTGTGACTATTTCCCGGGGGGTGCGCAGTGTCACAGGAAGACGGACAAGATACAAGGGGTCAGTGGTGCGATGCGTGCAGTAGAGCGAAGCGCCTGCGCACCGACCGTGTCGGTTCGACACCCGGGGTTCATGCCTCTGATGCCTGACTTTAAATTCAAGGTCGATTTTTTATTACAATCAAATTATAATATTTGAAAATTACTTAGTCTTAGGGTGTTACCACACCAATCGATCGTCCGTCGATCGACGCAGATAGCAGAATAGACCAGTCGACGTCGATCGACGATTTCTACCACACCGATCGATCGACGGACGATTGATTGGTGTGGTAACACCCTTACAGAGGTCAAGAAGAAAGAAAGAAGTGCTATAACTAATTTATTGCATTACATATCTATGAAGAAGTTAACAAAATTAAGGACATTAAACATAACGATTACAATAAAATACCTTTCGACACATCACAATTCAATATTTATTTATATACAACTACCGCCATCTATGATAAAACGAATGTAACTCCAAGCCTACACTACACCAAGACTACACAACAATTATTTAAAGAAGACCATTAGCGTTTTAGTTTTGGTGTTATTCACTAGATAACGCCACTTGTACTTGCGTATAAAGAAGTTGCGAATGCTTTACAAAAGGAGGAAAAAGTGTAAATACCTACTTACTCCACAATTTTAAAACTTCCTAGGTCCCATAATAAAGTCAATAAGCTTGTTTAAATATCAATGGTTTCTTTGACTTATCGGAATCCGTTGAAAACCTATTGTTAAGCTTCAGAAGCCTTAGGAATGCCTTCCTGAACTAGGCTGTACGAGGCATGTTAGTTACAAGCTGTTATTTTGAAACCTGTACACGCTATAAAGTACACTTTTATTTTATCCGCATTCCTGCGCTGATATAGCTGAGTACAACACTCTTTATTTATGTCTTTAATTGTGTTTTTTTTAATTTTATTGATAGTTTTTAAAATCAGAATTATATTAGGATCCTAATTCTAGAGAAGAATGATGATTTTAATTTTAAAAATTATATTAAATACGTGAAGTGCTTCGTCTTAGAAGTAGCATGAGTTATCAGGTTTAAAGGGGTTTCATTTATTTTTTTTGCCGTAAAACTTATGAACGATGCCGTAAAGCCCAACTAATAGTTTTTTCAATCAAACGTAAACATTTGATACAACAAGGATAACTGTTGTGATATTAATTCTTATTCATAATTTAAATGAATTTTTTATGATCCTCAACATTCCGAATTGTGATTCTCTTGGCATTGCAATCAGTAGTATACGATTTTTAGATTGCAAACTTAGTATTTTAAAGGATAATCCTCAACATTCCGAATTGTGATTCTCTTGGCATTGCAATCAGTAGTATACGATTTTTAGACTGCAAACTTAGTATTTTACAGGATAAGTATATTGTTAACAGATTTGAAAAAAAAAATGCATAACAAAATAACTGATAAGTTTCCATTTGACAACCTATTCAATTTGTAAAGAAAAAATCGTATAATATCAATAAAATGATAAAATGTTTCATTTAGCTTCTTCATACAATCCTAATTTCATTAAACATACATTTTGCCTAATGTATGCAGTAAAACAAAATAGTTTCAATAAGTACCTAGGTAATTCGATTACTTACAGTTACAAAATTGAAATAAACCAAATAAAATACAAAATTACTTTAGTCCATTCAAGTTTATTTGTTTAGACCACTCGTCGAACTTCAAGTCGCATTTGAAGATAAGGTTTTTGTTGAATAAGCGGAGGAAGGCTTTGTTATATCAATTTAGTTTCACGGAATCTGCACGTGTAAAATCGCGCTTCACCGCTAGTCTTTAACGATAGAATAACAAACAGCATAAGGTTGTGGCTTTCTTTTTTATATCGCAGCTCTATGAATCAAAGAAGACGAGTCAAAATCCATTGCTCGTATCGATCGGTGGAAACGATACTAGAAATCGTTTTTAGACGCGTCGCCTGCGCGCAACTCACGTATTGACTTAATAATAAGGAAAAATAATACAGTAGCGAGTATGTTCAATAAGCCACTAAGGAAGTTTTATGGTAATGTACGGCGTAAGACATAGATAACATATTTCTTTAGTGTAAACAAACGATGTTTGTGTTTAAACGGTTATTTTTATTTGTCTAATGGTAAGCTTTTACCTATATGTAGGTATATGTTTCTGTGATGTTGGTAACTGCTCAGTGTTGCTTTCATTGATATTTGCATACCTGGCTTATAAGTTATGAATTCAAATTCAAATATTTATTTCTCAACATTGACAATTGCTTGTTCTTAATGACGTCAAACAATCGTCATCAGTGACCAAATTAAACACCTACATTTGTATCTACCAGGATTCGAAACGAAGAACTGAAGTGTGAGGTACCGAGCTTTAACCTCTAACAAGACTTTAAAATTGATAAATACATACTATACGTTTATAACGTCTTCATTCAAATGTAATAATATCAATTCAAAAGTAACACAACCTAAAAATTCTTCAACGCTAAAATGCAAATCAGCATTCCTAATAAATCCATCTTTGATTATTTTCCGCATCATCCGCCTCGGAGTCCCAGGGCTGGGAAGTAAGACGAACGGACCAAATGACACGTACAGTTATAACTCCTCTCAATTGTTTGTTTGATACAGAAATAATTCACTTAATATCTCTTTACAGTTAGCTTCTGTTGTTGGGCGATAAAGGTGCTTTAAGGAATTGATTCGTTCTGATTTTTTTACTAATAGTTGTGAGAACCTGAACTTACGTCGCACGAGTCCATTGATCGCGATGCAGGTCTTGCTTGCGGCCCCAGACATAGCGAAGACATAGACAATGTGACAACCTAATGAAGACAACGTTCTACAGTAACGTGAACTAGACGTCTTTTAATTGTAACGCCATGTATTTCGGATATAGACATTATTACTCATTTCGGTATTTTATGCAGGTATTTATTTATCTAAGACACCGAAGTCTTGAGTATGTGGTTCTTTCGCAGCACCTGTTTAGTTTACTTGTAGTAAATAATTAAAAGAAGAAGCCGATTTTTAGACCTAATGGTAATGTAATTCGAAGTGTCTGTTGCGCAGTAATTTACGTACTGACTATTGAGTGTGATGTCCTGGAATCCATTCCTTAGTTTGCAAATTGTACAACGAGGTTTATACTATTCTTGAAAATTAAGACGCCTCGAGAAGTTCACAAAAACATCGTAAAGAGCATCTCATAAAGAGTTAGGCATTAAAGGTAGTTGAAGGTTCACCAACTCGCAGTTGGCTAGCGTGTTGGACTAGCAATTACCTAACCAAAACCACCCTTTTCTGGAAAATGGAATCGTTATATGCAGTGGCAATTTTGCCAGCCTCGGGACACTCAGCGCTGTGTAATACTATCCTGTGTGTAGTCTTCTGCTCACAATTATCCTTCATTGTTTCCCTATGTTGATATGCAAATATTTAAGTCATAGGTACGCTAGGGGAAGTCCCCTGGCTAAGGCGAGAATATTGTTTATAATTTTTTCGATATGGACTGTTTAAGGCTCTACTGGCCTTTTAAACTTCGCCGGTCTAGCCAGCGGACAGTGGCCTAGCGTTGAGGGCGCTAAGCCGGGATTTAAACTACTCCTACATATGAAATGCCTAAGGGCACCCGAGAGGGCACGGTCCTCGGCATAGGTAGTCTTATATAAAAAAACACTATCCTGGTTCGGAAGGGTCATCTACTGCCAAAGAACCAGCGAGAAACTCAGTAGGAACGCGTTCGACGCATTAGCCAGGCCCACCGGTGGGTTAGACGATTCGAATGTCGTGTTGCCCTATTTCTAACTGGAATGCCGACGTTTCTCGTTGTAATAGCATCGTAGGGATCTATTAAGACGTTACGCGGACGCCTGTAACGAACCACCGCGTCTGGGTAGGCTGCGTAGTCAGCTGACTTATTGACCAGTTGGGATGATGAGGTGCGTTATCGAAGTGGCGTCTAGACGGGCATCTCTTTCTTTGAGCTGCCCACCATTGCCGCAATTGAATAACCTGCAAGTGATTGAGGTTTGACTTGCTGGCGTGTTTAGTGACCTAGTTTTGGCATGAGGGGGATAATCAATTCATGGCAACTCAGTCAAAAAAAGCACAGAAAAATGTCAATCTAAAAAAATATTTTTAAGTCTCATCGTTATAAACTACGTGGGGGTTCAAAATATAGTTATGGTACTGCCCTGTCATCTGATATCGGCCTGTCGAGTTACCAGAAACATCTTGTAACCCAAAACAAATTCTATCGAAAGTATTTGGCATAAGGTCTTATATTAGAAGTGAGTAGGTAGGTACAATTGCATGACCCTGAATGAATTCATGTGCAACTCAACTGAGGTCATAAACACGGGGTCTTATTAAGTGGGGTCAAATTAGTTGGCATGAATATCATGATCCGCTTGGAATAGGAACTATACATTTACTTAAATTAATGCAGTGTCAATGGTTAAACTTGAAATTACAAAAATACGAAATATCTTTCTTACCAAGAGAGTAGACGAGGCATCTACTAAGCCTTAGGGATGACAAAGAAATAGAGTATTAAATCGTGTTCTGGAAGTAGTAGTAATTAGACAACATAAATCAAATACTAACAGCAAACATACCAAATGGGTACTTAATTTATGGAAGCACTTGCCAAAGAAAACACTCTTTGGTTGCCTCTCATAAAGGACCTAAAGGTGCAATTTCAACTATCAACTATAATACACCGTAATACTCTAGGTCCATACAATGAGGTATTACCACAGTACCAACGAGATAAACGTTTAATCACTCACTTGGCTGTGTTTACAGTGAGTGAATCAAGGGCATTCACTGGTTGACTCATGAGCACTGAGCTAATTGGTCCACTTCTTGGAGACAAGAAAATGTACTTGAAGTGCTATGTAGGTGGACGCCTCGTACTTATTTTATAGCATGATGTTGATTAAAGACCGCGATAGCGTTTGTTCTTGGGTGTGTCAAAGATTTTGTGGTATATTAAGTATGAAAAAAGCAACCAAACACACAAAAAAGCTATTGTGTCGAATTAGAATATTATACTGGCTTTGTTTTTGGCTCTACAAATAAAATATGTCTTTACATGTTCCGCTATTTTGTAGTAAGTATGCCATTGTGTTAAGTGTACTTTTTAAATCAAACCCTCAGTAGTCCAAAACTTTAACCCCATAAGTCACACCCAATTTTAGTCAAATCCAAAGTAGCGATTATGTTTCTTAATACAACTTTAAACTTTCAAATAACTTTTATCTATTGAGTGAGTTATATTTTTTCTGGTACATAACAGGACTTGTATAATGGAAATCCTAATATTTCTGATAGGCGCTACAAAAAAATATAATTATTGCGGTTGTTTATTTTAGAATTATTACAAATTCACTTAACCAAATATTATAGACATACCTGCAAACGAACGCAAAAAATTAATTTACCATGTAAATAAATAATCAAAAACTCAGAAAAAACTCGATACAAGCAAGACCACTTTCGTTCAGAACGGAAGCGAAACAGGCTGCGCCGGAAAGTGAGTAGGCACTAACGTTATTCCGTCGGTCCGCACGTTCAATTATTTATCATTTTTAAAGTCGCAGGGTGCGCAGCGAAGGGTGACCGCTTGAAACTCCTGCGCCGGTCGCACGACGCTCCGTGACGCAGAAAACGAGAGTGTTTTACTTAGTTTATAGATCGATGGAAATTGCTGTGGAAAAATGGATGAAGGTTTTTGAAATTAGTTCAATTTTTTAATTTTTTACCTACTATGCAACGTATACATGCAAAAAAATAGTTTGAGTTACTTTTGGTACCTTGAGTACTTTTCTGATGGAAAATTAATTATCAATCTATCGCCAGGCCTGTAACACTCGATGCACTTGTGTGCGCTAAAATACCGGCCGCTGGGTCTCCGGCCTTAGCAAAGTTGATTACCGTATCGCGTACGCATTTAAGTTCATTTTTGCATGCAGTCGTAAGCGCTTGTAGAAGGCAGGTTTAGTTAAAGTCAGGAACGCCATTTTTTGTACGAAGTAACTTCAGTAGTCTGTACTTTCGGTGTCAGTACTTCAGCAAACGAAACTTTCTTTTCTGTTACTAATAGTACTACACATGAAGACTGAGTGTTTTTCATTTGATTAGAAAAAGTATTCGGGACGTTAACGCGGTAACTAACAGTTTAGAGTGTGAGTTAATTTAGTTGTTTTTGGAAACCCTGAAAATGAGTCACAGGATTGACGTTAAAGTGGAGTCTGTCATAACATTTGTATTTATTTCTTTAGGTATTCGTAATAAGTATGTATGAATAATTTAAATAAGTGTTACACACACAAACGTCGCGGAAGCAGCAAAGTATTTCATAAAAATTGCAATGGATTTCCCCACAGTAACGGCAAATTCTATTTCAACTTACGAGAATTCAACCTTTCGGAGGATATTAGATAAATAGTGATCAATGAAGGTTGAGTGACGCATTTCCGCGACGAAAGGATTCTTGAAACTATTTTTGTGCTGAAGTAAGTTAAATTTATCCGTCATAACATAAAACTTTAAAAATAAATTATTACGAAGACATGCAAATGAGTTATCAAATATCTATTGATGGCGTGATCCGAATTTCTAGTTAAGCAATATAGTGAAGATAATGAGTTATTTTTAGCGTCACTTCGCAATATATGTTCAAAATTAAATAAGGCTGGTATCTTCTTATCGGACAAATAACTGGATCAATGGGGTATCATTTCAAGATATGCAATATTTACACTACACTTTATTTGAAAAAGAGCGATTGTAGGTAGAGATCGCATATGCTGACCCATATACTTGTTAGGAACAGTTAAATAAACTTGTCAGTCAAAAAGTTTGGGGAATATTTTATTTATTTATTATATGTATATTATTATATTTTTTTTTTCTGCAAACAGACCCCGTTAACAGAACAAAGACAGACCAAATCGTAGCACTTACCTATGCGTTATCTTTTCATAAAAATGTGCTTGAAATAAGTTAGACAACATGTATGTTTTTATGTACAATATGAATAACAAACATAAACCTTTAATTTGCATTCGTTGACTCACCGGACTGATTCAGCTGGTAGGTAACATGCAATACTAATCATATGTTACACAGGCTAAGTGTGTACAAGATTGGTCATTTTCATCAGTAAATACCTTTTTTTATTAATTCCTCTTGACCTATTAATGATAATAAATATTAATAATAATAAACAACAACAAACCGATGCTCACCTGTCTAGGCCTGTGACCATCGTTTACCGGTATTCGTGCCGAAGGTACAATAGTGACCAAATAATATTTATATACCTACCTATTTAGGGCAAGAGTTCAGATATTTCTCAATGGTATTTTGGAAAAACTTATCTAATCTAAAACTTATTAGGTCACTTATACATTTTAAAGGAAAAATTGTTATTTATTTATTTATTTGTTTTTCACAGATCCAACAGCGAGTTACAATAAAAGCAACAAAACAAGCACTCTGTGTTTTAAAAAGATTTTTTCTTTAAATTTTCTGGAAACAAAATACTTAATCCCTCCTAATCCCGCTGACCCAGTTATCGCCCAGCTGGTCGTGTTCAAACAATAGGTAGATAAGGTTTCATGTTCCGTTTAGAAGCTGCTAACAATGTGCGGGCGCATGTCGCGGTGCAGAACGTGCCCATAACTGTAGCCTGGGGTGTTTTAGTTCGTCATAACTTTCTGATTAATTAAAATTGCAATGTTTAGCTCAGTTTCTAGTGTGGTTTAGGAAGTGCGCGAACGAAGAATAAAGTCGTTTATTAAAAATGCGTAAATATGTGCCAGCTTTAAGTTAAGTACCTACAATTTTCAGTTATATTACACTGGTTGTACTATTCATTTAACTGGAACACAATTACGTAAACATAATTATTATGGCAGACAAATAGGACGGACTACCGTAGTACCGCCGCAGACGAGATCTTAATCTATAGTTGAAACAGTAATAGTACTACAGGACCATGCGAACCAGACAAACTGGCAGAATGCCAGTCCTTATCCTTTACACTACTACTAACAAACACAAGTTATTTGTAAACATAAGTAAAAAAAAAATCTCCAACTGAAGGGAACAACCAAGCATAACGTATAAACTGATTTTCTTCAAACAAGGTTAAGTTAAGCTAACTCTCGACTTAAAAAAACTTAAAAAAACGCGGCCAAGTGCGAGTCGGACCCATGAAGGGTTCCGTAGCAGCAAGTAAAATAACATAAAAGTTCTTATAGTTCGTTGTAAATGAGTTTAAAAGAATAATTTCGATGTAAGTAATTGAAGTTAATTTTATCCAACGAAAACAGTATCAAATCATAAACGTACAATATTTAGCATTCGCAAATGTATCGAAAATAATTAGCTTTGCGCGCACGAGTATCAAAAACGTCCTGAGCTCACGTGTATGTCCGTTCGGGTAAGCGCATTCGGGAGCCTAACCCCTGCGCGCTCCGCACCCGCTACCGATCAGCTGATCAGCCGATCAAGCCACGCCCCGCCTGAATTATATTATTATTTACTTAGGCACCTATTACAGATTTATTATTAGAAAATAATGGTTCAGGGTTTATGTATAAGGTTTATGTTTATGAAATTAAATGTTTTATTTTATTTATTATTTTTATATTTGAGTTGATTGTATGAAAGGTAAATTGCGGTTTACGATTTATGACGTATAAAAAAAACTACTTACTAGATCTCGTTTTAACCAATTTTCGGTGGAAGTTTACATGGTAATGTACATCATAGATTTTTTTTAGTTTTGTCATTCTCTTATTTTAGAAGTTACAGGGCACATCTTTTTCTATTTTTATGTAAAATCTTAATGCGGTTCACAGAATACATCTACTTACCAAATTTCAACAGTATAGTTCTTAAAATTTCGGAAAAATGTGGCTGTGACATACGGACGGACAGACAGACATGACGAATGTATAAGGGTTCCGTTTTTTGCCATTTGGCTACGGAACCCTAAAAACGCATCAATTCAGTCCATTCGTATGGAAGATACGATGACACGTCAGACACATTAAACTTATAACAGCGCTCTATTTGCGTCGGGGATAAACAAGCGCTGCAAAACAAGTGCCGTTTACTCAATACTTGGTAATTTAGTCAAGTAAATGAATAGTGGCGTGAAATATCGAATTAAATGACGTGACGTTGGACACTTGTCTAGTTTAGCTTGGTCCAGTAACAAGCTTATGTTTTGATTTTAAATTGCTACGGAATGAAGATAAATGTGTAAATCTAGAGTCACAATGATATTCATTAATTATTATCATAATATTTGTGACTTCTCATGAGAACGTCGACAATAATCTATAACAGAAAATAAATAGCATGTAAAATTTGTAAAACGCGTAGCTGTTTTTCCATTAACATTTTTACTTTCACAATTAAATGGGTTATGCTTAAAATGATGTCGTTAATAGGGAACTTTTATAATTTACTTTTTGTGTTTCAGTGGGAACAATCCTGCAAATGTTGTATGTTGTAAAAACACTTGCGAACTCATATATTGTTTAGGCAACAAGGCATTGAATTACTATATATACTTACTGATTTGAAAATTAAAATATTATTATCATATTTCTAAAACGTGTTTAGTATATATAAGTAAATATGTAAGTAGGTAGATCTATTGGAAATACCTCGATTGGCTGTTTGAAATGGATAACCTAGGCCAGCCTTGATCGACCCACTGCTTTGACAGCAATAATTCTAAACATGGTTAAATTTAATGCAATGTAAAGCTCAGTTCAATATTGAGGCACAATAGTAATCATTTTTTTAAATAGTTTCTTAGATTACTGTTTTGATGTTGTGCAACAAGGATCACCAATATACCTAGGTATATCAAAGGGAAAAAACGAACCACGCCTCCATCTAATGCTCTTCTGAATTTCATAACTCAAAATGTAAAGAAAAATAATCAGAATAATCACGGAAACCAGTGTAAAAATAACTTTTCAAAGATTATGCTATATACTATTAAAAATGTTTCGAAATTATAACCTTACTAAGAAGTTACATTACTTTAAATATAGAGGGCGGTAGGTATTGTCATAACCTTCAAAGGTTTGATATTGTCGACATACGTAGTAAACGCGAAAAGGTCATTGACTTCATATTGACCGTTTGTTAGATTAACCTCTTATGTCATAGGTCATCTACCGTATTAAGGCCACGTGGTTCAACGGCTTTGTAGCGAATCTGGGTCAACGAACCGCGACATTCCCTAACAATTAAATTTTCATTTGGAAAAAATCTGCTTTTTATTTTTTAACTTAAATATGCAATTTATGATAAAAGCAAATAAATAATTAAATATCTGAAGAACAGACAACACCCTGGCAGTGAGGCTGAATCATCCAAATGTTTCAAGGCATTACTACAATCAGCTGTCGATATTAGACATAAATTATTGCAAGCCAATTCTACGTTTCAGGAAGTCAATTTTTATAATTTTTAATAAATAGACATAAGATCAAACAGGGTTAGCCTTAAAATAAACCTCAATTGTGCTCACACATAGTATATCTACACTTATAGGATACAAGCCCGGGTCACCGATGTCCCTACGGCCTCCCTATTTAGTCTTTGTCTAAACAACTTAAAATTCTAGATTTGCTAAGCAAAATCTCTAATTAAGGATGCCTTAAGTAACCGTTACTGTCTCGGAAAGCAGCCGCTATTAGTATACCGATCAAAAATCAAGAACCCATCTGTATTACTTATAGTTAACTACGTGCCTTCAGATAGAGAGTACAGTTAAAAGATGAACGTATTGAAAAATAAACAGCTCGTAACAATTTTAATTACTGTCTTCTCAAATGTATTAAACAAAAACACTGAAGTGTCAATACGACCACCTAAGTAGTTTCTGAGAATTCACTACAGATTAGGATTACACGTGCGTAGGTTGCATTTAGTTCTGCTTTAGAATTTTTAGTTCAATATACAGGTTGTATAAGATCCAATTTCATTTAGCAATACTAAACTTGACCAGCGTGTAGTATAATAGTGTACAATGAAAACACCGTAATCTTGGTATATTGGTTAAATGAATGTCCTAAAATACTTTCACTGACTTGAGTTAAAAATTTAAGCTAACTGGGATTAAAATAATGCTCTATGTCTCTGTCAGTTCAATAGAAATAGACAGTGACGGAAGGACATTTTATCTGAACTGGCTAACTCCGAGTTAAACTGATAACTTAGGTCGGCGTAAGTCGGCTTACGTGTGTAATTTAAATAAGATTCTTGCTTTATTTAAACACTGAAATTGTTTCTTATTTTAAATTAATTCTTTCAATGATTAACCTGACATGGACGTGAATACATTAGTTCAATATTTTTATGTAAACTCGTAGGTTAACTTTTTCATTAAAGCATTATAAGATTAAAACTGGTTCAAGGTTAGAGTGGGTCAACGATGCTATAAAATAGCTTTAAGGTTCATTTATTTTGAGTACACAGCCGAGAACAATAACTTTCAAAAGAGTAAGGTTTTCGTTTGAAATATAAGAATTACAGCTTCAATAAAGCTTATCCTAACCAACGTAAAACAAACAAACAATTAAATACAACCTTCACTAATTGCACGTCGGCTTTCAAACTTAAATTCTCCATGTTCGACTGTAGGTAGCCGGAGCGAGGCTCGGCGACCGCTGGAATGTGGCTCGAGTTACTATGGCTGTGAGCAATTACGGCGTGGAGGAACTACGCAACGTCTTGCCTTACATACTGTCTTGTGAAGGACGACGTCAGGCAGATAGGCTCATACATTTTTGAAAATAAGTGATAATAAAGCAAAATTGGGGTAACTGGAAAAATATATAGTAATAATAGATAAAACCTTGCTTAAAAACGAAATCCACACAAAATGCTTATGTTTAATAGAATTCTTTTGTCGAATAAGTCGAAATACAGAATTTCGGTCGAGTGGCGCCTCCTACGCCGGAGGTTCAAGGCTCGAGTCCTTTCGAGTCAAGACATTAATTTGTGTGATGAACACAGATGTGAGTTCTCGGGTCTTGCTTGTTTATATTTATACATATATGTTTATTCTGGGATTCTCCCAGTTAGCTGTATGGTCCTCCATAATGCGCGGTTTACATGTATTAAGTAGTTAAGTTGGTAACTAAATTTTAACTAAATTTTAAGTTACTGCATGTCACTTGTGTGTCCAAACGGATTAAGTAGTTAAGTTCATAAGTTCAATGAAGATGAGCAGTGATGAATCTCGAGGAATTCGTCAATTCTGTACTTAGATATATGGTAAATGTGATTTTGGACAAATTCAGAGAAGAATTTTATTCGTAAATTAAAATCTTTACAAGAATATGTTTTTTTCAAAATTTTTATTCTACAAGCACATTTATTTTAAATATTCTTCAACAAATTTTAAAGTTGAAAATAAGCTCCTCTACGACATTTAAAAAGAAAGAGTAAATGCGAAATAAATACGAGCTCTTGCCGCCACCAGGTTTGTCAACTTATGCACTTAACTAAAAAATCACGTCCAAACGTGTTAAGTGAGAAGCCCCGCCCACCCACTTATACGAAAAATAGAACGAATCCTAATCTACTTAATCACTTGCGTACTAAATTTTAAGTTACCACTTGTCACTTAACTGACTGTTTACACGCAACTTTTAACTTAAAATTTAGTTAAAATTTAGTTACCAACTTAACCACTTAACGCGTGTAAACCGGCTATAAGGCAAGCTCTTCTTACTTTGAGGCCAAACAGTTGGTCTCTTTGTCTGAGTCATTGTTTTGATATAATTACGCACAATAATATGCTTTAAATAAAGTTGACCGTCCATCTCCCGTCTTTAAATCTAAAGCTATCTCAAAAGATTTCTTATAAATTAATTATTTAGCTAGCTTAAGAAAAACTTTGAAACCCTATAATTAAATAAACTACATCCTCCAGTGACAAGCAGCTCAAACCTCGCAGAAATCTGCGCAGTGCCATGCATAGCTGTCCGCCCACACGAGATCACAGACGCCATGACTGATTTCGCGCTCTTGGGATTATTGTTCCATTATCGCGCGACTAATGCGTTTATAGGAACACATTATTTTGCAATAACCGTAGATTCTTCGTGTAATCTACGGTTTTGTTGTGGTTTCTAGACCAAGGGGTATTAGGGACGCGTTGTTGGAGGTCTATTTTGGCAAGTAAAAACAATAAATGGTCATTTATACAAGTTGTTGGTGATTATACCTGGCCCAAGGTTAACCGAAGCCTATAGAGTTTCGTATCCCCGTTTTATAGGAATTAAGTTTTTTTGTCGAAATATATCTGTAAAGACATAGGGTTTGCGTCTTTATTGCTGTACAGTACTTATCTTAAACGAAATTCGAAATTCAAGTTATAAGTTCAATCAATCCCACGTGTATATTAGAAATCTCATTAATAAAACATCGAACATTTATTCAAATATTTACCAATAGTAGGCATATGTAAATGATATTGAAATCAGGTCAATAATCAAAAATAGAATCCAAACAAAAAATCTGAATCGAATAACCTTCAAATCGAATACATACCAACTAACTTGAATGGTATGAACTTCGTGTGAACTACTGTAAATAAATATTTAACTATTTCGTGATCAACTTTAAATACGCACGGCCTAAAGGAACTAACTTCACAGCGGTCAGAGTGATGGGTGCGAATCGTTCTCCTAAATGACTAATATTTACTTTACTAGGCATTCATTGCTTTGCAAATATCAAATAAAGAAGTATGATGTAAAAACTAAACACGTTTTCGAACGTGTAATCACATTTTTTTTTTCAATCTTAAACAATGTAGTCATAACCAGTTGAACTACTAGTCAAAGTTTATAAAAAAAGCAATCATCTTCAGTTTGGATTATGTCAAATCACAACCTCAGGTAGGCAACAACATTCCATTGGGATGGTGTTTTGTCTTTATCTAGGATAGGTTGTCCTTCTCTCTAATTGACCGACAAAAGTTACCTCGGGGTGAAAGACGGCTCTCAGGTCTACAGAGTTATGTCAATGGATAAAGTGTCAGTTTAAGAAGAAGAAAAATGTCAGTTTAGTTTAGTTTATTACTTTTAGCAAATTATAAAATATTTGTTTTTTGTGGTTAAAATAGTGGCAAATATTATACTATTTCAATTTCTTTATTTTCTCGATGACAGCTCCTGTGTAACCTTGTACGAGCGTTTTTTGACGTTATGACGTTTACACACGTACAAGGTTATATAATACCAGAGTCGGAGAAACTGATAGGGATGGAGCTAGAGAGCATTATATCAAATTAGAACTGTCATCGAGAAAATAAAGAAATGGAAATAGTATAGTAAGTAATGCCTATATTATATACCTGGCTAGGAGAACTTAGTATTGGTAATAAAAAAAAAATACTTTCATACTTGAACATTTTCCAATATATATTTTCCATAATTTTTTCTGTCATTATTATTCTACTACAAACGAAAAACATTGCACTACAATGTACTACTACCCTCCGCACACGCATTCCAGCCATTTCCAGCGTTTGTAGTAACCTGATTTTCTTTGAAATCGAATTAATGTGGTAAATTTAGTATTGGAAAAATTTCAAGTGAAAAGTTAATTTTTCTGTGCATATTATTTTACTACAAACGAAAAACATTGCAGTACAATCCAAAACTAACGTTTTCTCTCATGACACAAGAAATAAAAATGTTCTTTTTAGTTTTTAGAGCTGAATTTTTTGTGTTCTGTAAATTTTTTTTGGCTCTACTACAAACGAAAATAACTTCACTACTATCTACTACTAACCAATATCTTTCAAAAAAACCGTCAGGAGAGCCATTTAACAAAAGTCGGGTGCAGTCGGGTGTTCACATAGCCTAACCCACGAACTGTACCTATGTTCCCATAGTTAGTAGAACATAGAGAAAACTCTGTACTCATTATTTGCATATTATTATATATAAATAGTATAATTAATTTAGATAATAGAAATAATTTAAAAAGTTTTAATTAGTATCGATGAGCAATAAAATATAGATAGATACATATGAAATACTATAAGCTTACACTAAAAACCGTTAAAAATTTAAACAATTTATCAATACAAAAATCTCTCTTGACGCAACCAAAGCTCTCCACTAACAGTAAACCTTTAAACAAAAAGCGTAAAAAATCAACTTTCTCAGAAGATTTCATAGAAAAAGTGTGTGAAGTTAACTGATTACAAGGGCGTGTCGAGAGAGCTTTATTACTCCCTCCTTGGGAACAGCAGGCAGGTACATTATATTGTAATGGTGTTCCAGGTAGAGGTACCGGTGTGGAATCTATAATTGGCTGTCGACTTGTCTGTGAGTTACTATCTTTGAACAAACAAGGGATTCTTATTCTTTCGAGCTTTGAGCGGCTTATCTGTGATTCAGTTTATGAGTTGCATTGAATATTTTAAATGTTTATAAATATAAATACATAGTACGACTTATACGAATTCGTGTGACCTCTACATTGTGTTAGTTAAATACTCAGCATACACAAAATTTTCACACATGACACACCACTTTTCTCATTGCCTTCTTCAAATAGCACCTAACATAACATATTCACGAAAAACCCTTATATCACCTATGTATCTCGTCATGAACACAGTACAATTGTCAAGTAAACACTTCAACCTTGAGTTCTGCTGTGAAACTAAACACGAGCGGAACTCCGACCAAGTATTTTGTTCTATGACCCATTGTTGGTTCTTATCAATCACAATTTAGATTAGCGCGAGATTTTACCACGATACCTGTTTTTGAACTCGGATGTACCCGGCACATTTTTTTAATTGTACTCGTAGTTATTATTTAAAACACTAAACCATTTTTTAATTTTGTTACGGGCTGTTAACTTTGTAGTTAGTAGTTTAGCTATAGTTGTTCACTTTCTAATATGGTTCAAACGATGTTAAAACTCAGTTTAGTTAACTATATTTTGATAATAAACTTTCAGAACTAAAAAGAAGAAATACAACAAATCCAAGGATGGTTTTTTTTCAAAACATTCGGTGTATAATTAGGTAGATAGATTTCATGTACGCTAAACATGAAATCTACCTAATTATACAATCTTTTTGTTTAATTCTTGAGTAAAGAATTGCTGAACCATTTTCATGAAATATATCTCATTACTGGAACGTACAATAGGACAAAATGCATTACAAAATACCTAGTAAAATCACACAAACTAAACTCAAGTCAGCACACAACCAACAGCTTTGATTAAACTAAAATAGCAGTAGGTAACACAGCACCTGACACACGGAGCTCAAAAATCTTGTCTTTTTCGCCAGATCTAACTTAGTCGCAATCTGACTGTAACTACGCGAAAAGAACTGAGGTGATAAGAAATGACAACTGTATTGCTTAGGATGTTACCACACTAATCGATCGACCGTCGATCGATGGCAGAATAGAACAGGCGACGTCGATCCACGGTTACTACCACACCAATTGATCGACGTCGATCGATTGGTGTGGCAATACCCTTAGGCGTCACATCATTGCATAACAATTTTTTTTCTCATAATCATTCTTGACTAGTTTTCGAAAGCCAACTCAGATTATTTTGCGGTGTATATGAAATACTTACTATAGATTTTTTAATCACAAAGTTCACTGATTATGTTTTTACTTGCCTGTGACGTCATTTCAAACTTAGCCAATCAAAACCGTTTAGTGTCTAGATGTTCCAACACAAAATAGATAAAGTTTATATTGTTTTTTTTTTTGGAAAAAAACTAATTACAATTTATGTCTAGTCATGCAAATTGCTTTTAAAATACATTATCTATGCGGATGGCACGACATTTTTCATTATTTTGTATATTGTCATATAGCTATCGAGGTTTTGTTTCACGTAAGAACGTCAACTGTCTTCCGCTATTTTATTTACTTAAGGGCTGATTTTCAATCGTAAGGGTGTTACCACGTCAATCGATCGTCCGTCGATCGATTGATGTGGTAGAAACCGTCGAGCGACGTCGACTGTTCTATTCTACCATCGATCGACGTCGACGAGCACTGGAATTAGACTGGACTTAGATAACTAATTTCTGGAGAATAACTTTGACACTTGACAAGACTTTCCATAGAAATTATGTCAAATTCTCTAAATTATTCTACTGATAAGAGTTATCTAAGCATTGTAAAATCAGCTCGTAATCAAAGAGCTACCTAAGTACATAACATTTTAAAGAACAACGTGGAATAAAGGTAGCGGCAGCTGATACGTGTGTAGCCAAGTAGCTGGTTAGCAGGAGTACGAGTGTAAGGATAACTAGTATTACATTAATCACAAGATAACATTCTTGAAACACCAGTTGTCTTTCTATGATAAACGGCAATAATTTACATTGATAAGGAAATTGACAACCGAGTTTTTCACCATAATACCGTAACAATATTAAGCGCGCGAATTCGTTCGTGAAAATTACAGTTTATGCTAAGAATTTGAGGTCAAAAGCCGTTCTGTTTACACTCGTAGAAATATCTGCTAATAATTATAATACAGCGTATCTGTGTTTGAAGCTTAGCGGCAACCAGCCGTAATTAATCAAATTCATACGTTTTTTTACACTCTTCATAATCTTTGTATTTATTATAATATTTTTATTTAGAGCAACCTTTTATAGCTATTTTGTACAAAAACGTGGTTTCTGAAAAATGGAAAATCGCTTGCGCGTTGTTCGGTCTTCTGTAGGCACTCCGCATATTGAGGGGCGCAACACTGCAGGGGATTTGAATGCGAATCTGGGCCTGCACCAAGTTCGCCGACTGTAGCTACTACTGTACCACCTATTCGTCACAAAATACACCTAGAATAACTAGATACTGATTCTTACTCTTTCTCTTTGAAAACAAAGACCACACCAGCAAAATAAATATATACATATAGTGGTAGAGCTAGTGCCATCCACGAAGCGCTCTCCGCAAATTTTTGATGGAGGTCGCACACAACGATACCCTTGTACTGTAACTAAGTAGTAGTTGTAGTACTTAGAGTAGTAAGAAGAGTGGGGCGCGTCTTCGTGAATGGCACTAACCTTAAGCCGGTCGGCAGCACAACGGCCGAGTAGGGTTGCCTGGTAGCCCTGCCTCAAGCGCCGGAGTTCGCCCTAGGTTCGAACTGGGCGGGGCATTCATTTATGTAATTAACACAAATGTTTATTTTCGGGTCATGATTGTTTATACTTATACATGTATACTTTTTTCTGTTCCCTCGGTCCCCACCCCCCAATTCGCTGTATGGTTTTCCATAACACAAGCTTTACTTACTTTGGGCCACACAGTTGGTGTGTTTGTCTGGGGATTTCTTATTATAATAATTGTAACATGTAAAAGACTAGATACTCTGCGTCCACATTTGCATGAGTCATTGCACACGCACACACGCCTACAAGGTACACGCGTAATGGCATTGCCAATTATTTAGTCCGTTTGTGCACATCTTCCTAAGGCCTTTGTTTCAAGGTTACTGGCATGGCGGAGGCAGTAATTAGTTATAATTTGTGAATACATCGATTTTTTTTAGGAAATACATTGATGCGAAATGTTATCACATTTTTTTTATTTGCCGGCAAACGAACACGCACCCCAAATTAAGTGGCATCCATGCCCTGACTTCATTAATCGTAGATTTTATTAGTTTATCAATCAATGATGCAGTGCCGATAGAAGGCTTCAGTAAGAATTGTCTTTGTTCCAGTTACTGCACTAGTTGTTCCTTCCCTTTATCTGGAACACAACCAAGTGAACATATCATAACGGTTAGAACAGGAAAGACTAAAGACTGCCCCAGACGAGTTCTTCACATGAGAAACTCTGTTACCACTAAAAGCTTAACATTTCCTTAAGGGATTGGGACAGTTTTGATAGGGTCGATGAATCCACGTGATTATAAAATATTATAAATATTATAAAAAGACATTTCTTTGTTTGTTTGTTGATAGTCGATAAATTTTGAAACTATTACAATCGATTCTAACCACTCTTTTACCATAAGAATGTTTAAAAGTTATCAAAAAGGTTCAGGGGATTAGAAGATATGCCAGTGGGATCGCGAGCAATTGGTAGTGAAGAATTGGATTATTATTGACGCGACTTATTATCAGTATATTATAATTGATGTACAATAATGTAAGTACACGTAATCGTTGTTATAGAATTTATGTAAATATCCCAGTAACTAGGTACTTTATTCATTTTTATGCTTGCGGACAATAATGTTGAAATCTGGCTTACAAAATATTTATTATTTAAGTTTAATTGAAACTGTTTACTTACACCGGCTTTCATAAAAAGTACAATATAATAATAATAAGTTTCTGTTTTAAATATCTTTCTTGTCAATTTAGAAAATATTACATAATAACAACGGGCATTGGTTATTTAGGGAGGTCCTAAGAAGAGATTTTGTTCAGCGAACTTATACTTTATCTACACGCCGCGTAACTCCATATTTGCTAAGCAAAATCTAGAATAATTGGATGTGTGTGAGTGACCGTAAGAGCGTGAGTGAATGTTTTTGAGTCCCTATTTATTGAATTAGTAAACAATAAAAGTCAACGCAGTATCGGCGCGTTGGGAAAGTAAATAGTCACCGTTACAACTAGCTATTTAAACTAGCCAAAGATATAGTAATTGGCGTCCACGAAGGATCGCCCCACTACGTTTTCGGCCTAATCGTAGTAAGTTTTTGGTCTATGGTCGCACCATACAATGAGAGTAACCGAGCGTTTCTGGCATTCAGAGTAACATCGTAAATGAAGACATACTTAAAATTATTTTTAATTTTATTGACATAAAATAAGTCACAATTTTTTTTGTTACAAATGGAATTATAAAACATATTGATTTTAGCAAAGAACATGTTTTATGTCTTTAAAATCGTAGTCAGTTCTACACGGTGCTTTCCTTCACTCAAGAAAGAAGACACTTCCTATTTGACATAATAACTTCTAGGTACATAATGTAAGCGTGAGTCACTAAATTATCATAGAACTCAACTCTTAGAAGCTTAAAACGAAGCCAATAGTTCTTTACCAAGAAATGTCTAGTACCGCCGTAGAGTCTCATTGTACTGTATTGTAATGTAGACGACAAATGCACGTGCGCGTGAGTCAGGCGCGCTCTCGACATCGCGGTTGCGCCCACGCACCTACGTGACTGACTACCTTACTTCCCACCGAGAGGGCTTGCGGAAAAATATGGGTGATGGTAATAAACCCTTCTTGAGAAGTCATCGGGAATGTAGTGGGTTATAGAAGGATATGGTAATTTATTCATTAGGTACCTACAGACAAAGCAATCACATTTAATATACAGGGTGTCCCAGAACGTAACGATCAAACGAAAGGGGGTTGTAGACCATGGAATGACTGTACAAAAATAAATTAAGTCCTGTACTCAAGTTGCGTGGTTTAAAAGATAAAAGGGTGATTTATAAATTTTCCAAAAAATCACCCTTTGCGTCAATATTTTTTAATGTTGTTGCTCCAAATGTGGACCGATTTTATGTTTTTTCTGTTTTGTTTAGCCTAATTACATCTCCGATTAAATTTTTCAGTACCTATTAAGGTGTGGTAGAAATAAATGACATAAAATTTCGCAAAAGTGTAAAAATGTAACATTAAAATTTATCGAGCAAGTTGGACCCTTCACCCTGTAAAAAAATGTACCCACACGGACCTGGCAACTGTATTCAAAAGCTGGCGCAATTCATGTTGATTTCAAAATGGTATAATACTTAGTACTTTTATTTCAATTCTTTTGTGCAAATTATTCAATTGAGTTATTTTTTTTAAATGATTCGTCTTATTTAATAATTAGTTTTCACGCTGATTTAACCGATTTCAGAGCATATATCCATAGAAAAGTAAAAATTAGTTCATTTTTTATTCAATTTTGGTATGAAACAAAACACATTCGCGGAAAACTGTCAGCTCGACGCAGACGTGGACAAACATTTTGTGTTTTAAGTTGAAATCAAGCTATGATAGGTTAATGTTTATGTATTAATTATATTTGGAGTCAAAGTTCTCAATAAAAGGAAAATAATCCGAGGATAAGACGACCGAGTGGTGTAATGGTAAGTAGCCTTGCCTCATACGCCGAAGGTCCCAGTTTCGAGTCCTGGCCGGGGTATTCATTTGTGCGATGAACACAGATGGTTGTTCTCGGGTCATGGTTGTGTGTATTTATATATGTAGGTATGATTATTCTGGGTTACCCCCCAGTTCGCTGTATGGTCATCCATTTCACAAGCTCTGCTTACTTTGGGGCCATATAGTTGGTGTGTTTGTCTGGGGGTTTATTATTTATTATAAGTGCCACAGTTGAACTGTTCCAAAATAAAAGTAGGCTTTACGAATCGCAAGTGAAGTAAACTGCCAATGCCACAGTATGCCAGCACATATAAATAAAAAAAAGAACTTTGACTTGTAATTAAACCTGGGGCCTGCGGTGACAGTGCCAGGTTTTCTAACACCAAAACTACGCGGCCGGCTTACTTAAGTAAAAGTTGTTGTAATAGTTAATCTTTAGAAGTTTCAATTGGACACTGTAAAGTCATAAATAAATAAAAAAGGCCCTATAATGATAAAAATGTTGACTACCCGTATTTCGAAACGAGGTTAATCGAGCAGCTGTGTTAGACCGACGCGTGGTCATCTAAGAAGCATTCTATTAGTTTTATATCGAGCGATACACTGCTCGTAAACGAAGGCTGCATCCGTTCACTGCCCTTAAGTTAACCTCAATCTATAATCCGGTATAAACACTTCAATTAATATCGAACTTATCACCGTGTCTTTGGCATTTGTGAAAAATATCGTGTCCCGTTATGCCTCGGCGAACGCGCACGCGTAATGAAGGTATAATTATTACGTGGAGACTTTCATTATTTTGAACAATAGAGGCGCATACAAGTGCTGACTGACATTACCGCTGACGTTAACTGCTTTATAAGCGAACACCATCTGGAATTACTTGTTCGAAATTTGAAATCAAACATCTGCGGACCAGTAAGAAAAACTCTTTAAGACAAAGATTAATGTATCCACTTGTTCCGGAAAGAACATGTGGTGCCGAGAGCGAACTCTTAATTTTTTCCCATCCTAAACCTTTGGAGTCTTCGACGGCCATTGATTGCGGCAAATCGAAATCAATTCGGAGTAAAACCATCGAGGGTTTATGGCAAACTCGGCATGAAGGAATTAAAAGAACTGGTTTATATCTATACCGAGAAGGGAACAATGACCTTATTGTAATTTTAAACCGTAGGTTTAAACCGTAGGTTAAATGAGAAATTTCAGTAACTGATGCATCTCTCAGTTTTGACATGTCATTTAACGAGTATAAGGCGATTTTTTTTATTAGGTATACCAAAAACCAATTTGTTAGTATTTTAATAGTAGTGGAAGTTTTAAGTAGGTCGAGTTGTAAATGTTTTGACTGGTCAAGAAAGGTTTTGAGTTCAAACAGTTATTAACCAATTATTTGGTCCACAAAACGAAACCAGACGTGTCGAAACAAAAGAGAATTAACGTAGTATTTTCAAATTAGGAACACCACTGTGGGTATATGTTACAAATGAAAATTTTTCAGAACTTGTGCGTACTTATTTGGCATGAAGAATGTTTTAAAAGACTAAGTTGGTTTCAAACTGTACGCTATTTGTAACTATCAGTCTCAAATGTAATTTTCAATTATTATCAATTAAGTATTGTATTGTTCGTATCGTTCATATCATGGTAGTAACCTAAAAAAATAACACCAAGTCTAGTTTAGGCACTAGTCACTGAACTCAATATTGATTCTAAAAAACTGCCAGATGCGCCAGTTTATCAAAATACGTCCGAGTTTGAATTAATTATTCAAACTTATCGATTGCAAAAAAAAGGCATTTAAATTTGGAACTGTTTCCCCAATAGACCGGTAAAGAACATTAGTCGGTTTGTTAGCGCGACCTCTACGTTGTGCAACCGGCGACCGTTCAACCAGAAAACGTAAAGTGTAAAACCGACAAATCTTTCGCATTTGTGCAATAACAGCTCCGCACGAATACCTACCTTTGTGAAAAACGACGCAGTTTAGGCAAAATGTTGATACGCTGCTTTTATACTGAATAGATAAAAAAACTAATTACTCGAATAATTTATGAATGTATTCGTAGTATATATGGGTTAATGTAAGAGACAGCCGAAACGAATTGAGTAATTAGAATTATAATCGGGTTTGCTGTGTTCAACTTGCTAATATAGATGTGCCTACTAGTCTGTTTATTACTGTCAGTATGGATAATTATGATACGAGTTTTTAGCGGCGTAACTCATAAAACTGCCTTCAGCTAGAGTTATACTGAAAATACGTAAACTGATAAGCCAAGAACTTTTTAAATAGATGTAATTCAATACAAATACAGTTCAACTGAACTGAAAAATAAGTTTGAAATTATAGTGATAGTGTCGTAGACGTTGAGAGCGTAAAACAGAAGATTGTTTTTATGTTTTTAATTCAGTAAACGACAGGTAATAAAAAAGTATTTGTTAACCTGTAGTGTCTCTTTAGTCGAACAAATATATTACCTATTACTTAGCAAGATAATTTAGTTAGTGGGTCGTCGTGTGGAAAAAAAGGTCAATAGTACCGTTCCCGAAGCGACCTTTTCATGGGATTCGTAGGTACTTCAACCACAATTGACAATTTAGTCCTCTGTACTAGAGTAGTGACCCTAGTGGATAAATGAACATTGGACCGCATGGTTTGCTTTACCAAGAAATATAAAGCAACAAAAATATAGCGGTTAAAAAGCCCTGGACGGATTTTTGTGTGCTTATAACTTTTTGGCTCCGGAAATATGGGACGAATTTGAATTATTCTTTGTTTTGAATAAAAACTTAACTATCCAGTCAGTACACCGATCCAATAACACGAACTCTACGGTAAAGGCTTAGAAGTCGGCGACTCAAACTGTCATTAGGAAAGTCTGTGATTTTGTTTGTATCAACTTCTATAATTCTGATTCTAAATATTTGTTTTTATTATTTACTACACTCTTATACCAACTACACAGGTCAGCAACACGCGTCTACGTGCGCAGCAACTTCGAGCGCAGGTGGCGTCGCAGGTGAGTGTAGTATGATGGCTGCCGCCTCACTTGACCTTGCGCTGTTTTGCAACTTTATGCCTTACGTACGTTACATATTTAGTGTTTTAGGCGCGAATAGGTATAATGATTTATCTCAATGTTAGGGCAGTATTGATTCGGAGATTTGGCCTAAATTTATTCATATATTTAATGACTGAATATAAGACAGTACGGCATGAACAAAGCTGAGATGCTAACAATAATCTGTGACTGTATTTAGGCTATTAGTTTCTATGGCTTCGAAGTAACTGCTTTGTAGGTAGGTTCTTAGTTTAGTATTTTGCTACTGCGTTTATTGTATTGTTTTATTAAAATCGATCGTTTTAATTGCGTCACACTCATGCAACTAGGTGCCTACCAATCTTTAAGATCTTGTCAATCGCTACCATTTCTGATTAGTCTATAAATACAAATTATTTTTAAAAAGGGGTAGAAAAGAAAAGTAGATCCCAAAAGCGGGTTTAGGACTGTAGGTAGGTACTTTATTTACCAAATGAATGGATTGAGTCGGCAATGGGGAACGGATAACCTAATTCCAAAAGAGCCACAACAATACATTCCCTTTGAAATTCCTTACTTCCAAAAATTTATGACTGAACTGTAGCATGTGTATACCTAACTACACCATACCTTGATGTAAAATAAGGAAGTGAGCCATGTTGATATATTATTTGGGGTATTGGGAAACTAGCAGAACTAGGTACCTAGGTAGGTTACACACAATTTTTTGTTTGGTCAGCATATCTAATAGGTGGGTTGAAAACTTATCGTATATAAGTAGATGGGAACAGTAACATAATAACCAATGACTGGATCTAATAGTTTCATTTCGTAACAATATTTAAGGTTTACCAACCGGTTTTTAAATTTAGCTAGGATAAGTCCTGTAGCTACTAAGTTATGTAGGTAACATTGCACATATTTGCAGGTAGATAATAGATAGTAGATACTGGCAATGTAACGCTTTCTACTGTCTTAATTTAATTATATCACTTCTCACATATATGTGCAAACAGCTGGAAAGTACGTAAGTATATCAATTTAATAGCATAATAACGTTGCAGTGCAGTGTAATAACTGGAAATTTCGTAACGTAACATAACATTCACTTACGGCCAATGATGGGGCAGCAAAACCGCGCGTAAACAAATCGTTGGGGTGAGTGGGACTGACCTGGCCGGTGGCCTTCTTGTAGCGCAGCGTGGCTTCACGCACGAGGTCCCTGACCAGCAGGTCGCCGGCGCCGCACGGCACCAGCACCCGCACCTCGCCGAAACATACCGTCACTTTCATGGTACACACTGTGAATGACTGTTGCGCTCAACTACGCACCGCCATATCCACTAGCTGACAAATTAGTTTGTCCACAAACTAATAACAGCACTATCACTATCTGATGCACATGGCCAAGGTAACCCTGCATCGAAACCGCTCACGGGGCACCGCAGAAACAAAAAGAACCACAACACTGGACTTTCGGTATGCTATCATAGCGTTATGTTAGATCGCGTAGTTTTGTTCACCTCACTGCTTTCACAATTTAGCTTTACACTAAATGCCACATGAATTAATCGGTCTAGACATGGAGTAAGTTTCGATAAGATTACGCGAAATACGGGCGCAAGAGCGCATTAACAACGGCAGCAACGGTCGCGTCAAGTAACATGAATAAAATTCGTTTTGAAGTTGTTTGTAGCGAGCGCGCGGGGTTGCGGGAGGCGTGCGGGGGGCGACCGGTTCCCGCGCGGCCAATGGGCGGCGGCGTCGCACTGCCAGCTGCGCGTGGTGGTGGCGCGCACACACACACACCGCGTCATACCTGCCGATGTCGAGCGCGCCAGCTTGTATATCACTCTCGCATACCAACTATTTCACATTTTGAATGAAACTGCCCCTGATTACCAGTGGACTGAGTCATACAGTTGTGCGAAATCACTATATTGTAGGTATATGACCGGTTACTGTTAATATTCTAAGTATGTAGCTATTCATGAGCCTGATTTTGCGCATTCTTCTACGTAGTTTTTGTAGCTAAATTTCTATCATTATATTTCAATTTTATCAGTAACGCCCACGATAGCAGTAAAGATCATCATTTCAATCCAGTCCAGCCACTGCTAGCAATTGTTGAAACTATGATTGTCTGCAACCAGTTCAAGAAATTCAAGTTTTTGTGGTACGATGGTCAGGTTTTGTAACGGGTACATTTACCTTGTGAATTAGCTAATCAATACTGCCATGACAACCAGCGTAGTTTGTAAGTGTCCACGTAAGAGTAATTTCCTGGAGGACGAAAACATCTTTACGAAAAAGAGGGTTAATTGAGTTAATAGGTAGGCAGGTTCTCTTCCCAACACATACACAAACCTACACACCTCCACAGGCACAAACCTACGTGGTACCCACCGTAGAGAAAATACAACTGTTTGCTGCATGGGATACTTAGAGATGATGTGAAATCTATGTCTGTTCTCATAATATCCATCTGTCATCAGGTCTGTTTTTGTGACCAATTGCACTTTGAAGATTTTACTTATGAGGCTTTCTTTAGAAAATACCTAACATAGCTTAGTGGGGAATTTTGGTCCTGACATTGTACTCTGCGAAATTATACTAGGTCCTTTCGTCATGTTCATAAAAATAAACTTCTTGATTGCCTAAATAAAGTTATATTGACTTTAGTTCAACTACTGTGTATGGTTTATTTGGTCAATGAACCAGATTTAATAATTTTTCGGCAAATAAAATTCTTCAAATAAAACTTAAGTTACGTTGTGTGCCGAGGTTTTGTAAAAGATACTATGAAAAAGAATCGGAAATGATGCCAAAAACTGTAAATCCCTTTAAGCCATAAGTAGATTCCTGCGAAAATGCGAATGAAGTCGTGGGTTAAAGTTACTAAAAATAATTTAATATTTTTCGTTTACTTAAGCAGTTTAAGAACTTATCTAAGTATTCAAAAATGTACAACTACACGGCCAAAAAAATGCTTTCATACAATTTTTACTTTAGAACCAGAACTTTAGCAATGTTTTAATCAAAAATACGTAAGTATCAATCTTAGAACCTGTATATTATGATTCTAATAACAGGGGACCATAAGCTGATTTCATTAATTTAATATGACAGACTAATAACACAGAAATGCAATAAACAATTTGTTAAATTTTGATTGTAATCCTTAAAGCATTTTGGTGCGTGTACCTACTTTAAGAATTGTATAGATGACTAAAAAAATAATGTCATATTTGTACACAATATTATGAAAACGATTTAGCGTTGACCCTGAAGTCCTAGTATAAATATTTTTAAAATTTTGATATTAATTTAACTGTACTTCTGATATTTTAAATACTACTATTAGTACAAGTATTTATTTTTCATGCAATTTTATATGATAAGAAGGTGTCCTTTGACAATCAAATATAATGTCTTACTTATTCGTTTACTGTCATCTACCAATTTTCTCATTTATAAAATATGTAGGAAATACAATACATATTTGTAGAACAAACAAATCTTTATATTCCCAAAGCCTCGCGTACTTATTTAGCGTCACTTAAAATGCTTTCTGCGTCGAAAGCCAATAACGAAAACTTACATATTCCATACCTGACTTTACAATCTGTAAAATATCAAATTCTAACATCAAGCAGGTGGGCACAAGAAGCGTTCAAACTTATTTAACATGTTTTAATATTTTCGGTAGCGTTCAGCGTTACCATAGCGTGATGAGTGAAGTATGGGTTAGTTATATTGTAGTTTAAGTTGAGTTCAAGGTGAAGGGCATAGGCATTAGTATGCGGAAGACACCATGCTATCGTCGCCGCATTAGGTAACGTACCTGTGCATATGCCGTGCCAGGTACCTATTTGTTTTGTTGAAGGTTGTGTGGAAGAAATTCGTTATGTAGTGGAGTCTGTTGTAATTGTAGGATTAAGTACTATAATGTATGGGTTTTTGGATACCTCTAACGTGATATAAATTTTAGTTTTAAGTATTGTTTAGTTCTAGATAATATTATAAATTGTATTCTTTCAAGTTCACACTCCTAGACACTTAGGAAAGAGGATTTGGACCTTTATGAAATTAATTGGTAAATAAGCAAAGATATATTATTTTAGGTGCTTAGGTGGACAATCCAAATTCCAAACACTAACGCTTTTATTCCTAGTGAAGCAAATGTAATAAAAATTTGAGTAATGATAACGATTTAAGTTACATGTGGATGGACTTGATCTTTCAACTCATATGTATGCGCGGCACAGTGTGCGAGTGGTAGTAAATATGCGACTTAATTTTGTGTAGCAGTCGTCATCTTGTCAAACTGACTTCTCTCGGCTTTGGTGTGCGACGCACACGGTGCGTGTACAATCAGTAACACAGTAAGGTTGTTACCACACCAATCGATCGACCGTCGATCGATGGAAGCATGAAACAAGCAAAGTCGATCGACGGACGATCGATTGGTGTGGTAACACCCTAAGAGATGTCAAAATTTAGAATTCTCAGCTAAGAAATACTTGGCTACCGTTTTCTTAACTTAAGAGTTGACAAACGTCACTTTTTTGCATATAAGCACTTATGAAATAAATTTTTGTGATTTAAGAATTCTGAGCCCAAGTAATGACTTGTCCGAGCCGTGTTATAATGTGCTCATATAACTTGTCGCAGTAATTTCTTGTTTAGGCATACAAGTGCAATACCCGTAATCATAAACAAGTCTTTACTCAGGCAACTAATTACAAACTCAATTCGCAAATGAAAAAAAGTAACGTTGCTTAATTCTGTTCTTCCTTTCCTTACAGAATATTGTGGTGCCACATTGCGTTGAATCAGGTCCGATATCGATCACGTGTAAGCAACGGGGATAAGTAGAATTATGTTCTAGAGTTATTTAATAGAAAGCTAGGTTATCTAAGCATTTACATCCTACGGGAGTAAAAGGGATAAGCCCATAAATAAAACAAAAACTATGATTTGGTCAATTACCATTTAATTTGTAATTAGTATTGCTTAATTGAATGAAAATAAATAAAATGTACACAGTATTCTACTTATCAATATGGCGCAAGTTATAATACTAGAAAAATAATCGAGATACAATAGATACTGATTCTATGAATAATTAACATACACTTTACATAAACACGTAGTACAAAGCTTGATAAAATAAACTGAGAAAATCTATATCAACATCTGTATTGTCGTACTGCAAAACTTACTAAAGTTTAGCATTACAGCACCAAAATATAGTAAATTTTCGCTTAGACTTTATACATATTTTAAAATTAAATACACAAGTTTGAGGTTAATTATAATTAACGACTTTAAGCTCGAATAAACAACGACAATCACAACAATTTTAGTGCAATTAAATATCTAGAACAATTTCCAGGGTGAATCAATTATTTAAGAACCAAAAATATTCTTCATAAATTTAAAAATATACAATATAATACTTAATTATACAAATTTTTACCTTTATAAAGCCATTGAATGGAAAATATATATTTAATACAAAAACGATACGACTTTTTTACATTTTGTAGTTATTGTAAAAGTAGCTATGATGGCAATCCCTTTGTACTTTTTATAATGTATGTGAAAAAATAACGACCTGTACTATTTCCATTTCTTTATTTTCTCGATGACAGCTCCTGTGTTACCTTGTACGAGCGTTTTTTTCTCATTATGTATGCATTATTTTATAAAAATATGATGTTTACATACGTACAGAGTTATATAATACCAAAGTCGGAGAAACTGGTAGGGATGGAGCTATTGGATGAGCATTATATCAAATTAGAACTGTTATCGAGAAAATAAAGAAATGGAAATAGTATAAGGTATTGTTGAAAGTGAAGAAAATATATTTAATAATTGGTAGGATAAAATATATTTTGGGAGCTGACAGGTCATAAGTTACTAAAGATAAAATTTCTTTAAAACTAATATGTAAGTAGTTATTTTCTGTTACAGTTCTGATGAATTTTTGTTTTTATATGGTAACACGTAGAAATTGCTTATGAATTTCAGCCATGCCAGAAAAACAATTTTAGCAAAGTCACTAATTTCTTCAAATAAATATGAAAACTTTTGTTGCTATTGATACACATCAATATTGAATGATTTTTTTTTAAATTCTTTTCACGATAAACATTGAAAAAAGATTCCACTACTCGAAAATAATTTGCTTTAACACAAATTTGAAACTTTTTTTTATAAAGACTAGTAATCTATCTTGAATGTGATGGCCTGATTTTCATTATGTAGGATAAAGGACAAACTAGAAATGAAAAAAATTAGGAGTTAAGTTCGTCGTAAAACTTAGATGAATGAATGAAAATTAGTTAAAGGGCGCCTTTTATCAAAAATGAAATACACATATAATAATAAATTGATTTTAATGTCAAATTTTTGGGACAGGGAAATAAAGTTTTGTTCAACTATATTGCATTTCCTGATAAATGACTTAAATATATAAAAATATTTACTAAGCATACATAATACAAAACATTTTGGCACTATATTAATTAAGTAAACATCATCGAGAATCTTCAGTTTTTTTAAGTATATTAATTATGGAATAGCAAATGAACAGTATGATTTGATGATTTCTGAGGTTGTAATGAAATAGCACTTTTAGTAGATTAACAATATTTACAAAGACTAACAGTTACATTTTCATTGGTGCCATTATAAATTACCTAGGTACTAAATTAACTATAAAACTTTACAAAGGTTTGTCAACGCCTGTAAGAATTTATGTAACAAAATAAAAAGAAACAAACGACTCTCATACCAGCTACAAACAAAATCTATGAATAATTATTCATGAACAATGAGCTATTAAATAATATTCACATAATAAAAAAAATATAGTTTTTTTACTGCTTTGTGACACTAATACATTGATAGAGTAAAACGTGATAGGTACTATATTAAAATCAATCTTTTGTCAGTAGTTTTTTTTATCAGTAACATTTAATGCTAAATTGACATTTTTGAAAGTCTAAGTTGAATACAACAGTATGTATGTATGTTTAAATATGTCTAATACTTAGGAGGAATATTCTACAACAAATGTTCATATCCAATGTTGATTTGTTTGATTAAATGACGTAGCTAACACTAACAATCATATAAAAATATAGTAAGGACTTCTCAAAGATATTCGTTCAACTGTACTATGACCGTATTGATGATGAGGTTCCATGAAGTAAAACAGAGGAGAAATAATGACTAGAGCATGTTTGATAGTTGAAAGTCTTTCGATGGTTGATATTCGGACGGGAGTTATTGGTATGAAATCAAGAAATGAATAATAAAAAAGTCTACAGTGTGATATAAAACTAAATAATTGAAATGCATATCCTTACTCTTACACCTACAAAATACTGAGTTCCATTACGTTTAATAATAGAATGATTCGTAAAGTTGCTAGTTACATTTAAATATGGCGGGTCCAGCCCTTGGACTAACACTGACTTCAACAGAAATTGGTCGCGCTTTCAAATCCTTTACCCATATCACAAGACGAACCGTTATATAAATCTAGTCAGAGCACCTTATAATTGTAGAGATCATCGCGGCGATCCTAAACCATCTCATGGCCGATTATAATACATACATACATATTGATACAATTTACACAATAAACAGTGTGAAGTAACAGGCACATCAGCGTTTATTTAGCGATTATGAAAATATACAAGTGAACCGACAGTCATCGACCCGGTTGTTTTGAGTATTCGAATAGAATCGATGTAAAATAGAGAGCGAATTAAAGCGTCCTGTCATGTTCGGTGAGATTCCTGGATCAATGACTGATCAATCACTAGACGTCACTTTCTCCGTCGGTGACGTGCGCGGGCTGGCCGAAGTTCCTCGTGATTGATTCGCTGACGGTGCGAATGTTGGCAAGGTATCGATGCGCGGGTTCGTCGGAGTCGTAAATCGCGCTAAGCGACTCTAGAGAGACTAAAGCTTCGGAGTCCAATAGTCTGGAAGACGCTCGTGAAGACACGTCATCATCGCGGTCGAAGTAACATGAATTGACGTCGCTTAAAGCGGCCTCGGCATCGGTGAGTCCAGCTTCGTTCAACATAGAAACGTTTTCTAACGCGGGGTCGTCGGTGGTGTAGCCGGTGCTTTCGGGCTGGTTTCCGTCCCCATCACCTTCCCCTTCAGAACATGATGAACTCCATTCTGATTGACTTTCACCGTAGATACCCATTTCTCTGTGGTTCAAAATGGGTACCTGAAATTATAAAAAAAATTTATAAAAATACTTGTTGTTCTAACAGACTTCAATGCTCCTATAAAAACGCTTAATTTGTTTGTTATATTTTTATAACTACTCATACGTGGAATAATTACCCGGTTCTGAAGTCTGTCTTGTTGGAGTCTTTCTTGTATTTCCTTCTCTTGTTTCTCTTTTGCTACGAGGGCTTCTGTTTTTCTTTCAACAATTGGGCTGGAAACGTAGAAAAGTTATACATTTAATAAATAAGTCGATATTCAAAGCATTATCAGTACCAGGCCACTCAGAATGTGTTGCAAAAATGTTTTTATCTATGGAACGCTGGCGAGTTATAATATATTAAAAAAATTCGATTATATTAAGAGTGAAATTATATTAAATTTAAATTTCCCTCAAAATTTCACACAACAACCTTTGTGTAAGGAGGATTGTTTCGCGCTGATGAGACCACAATCTCATAGATGTTAAGAATCAAGCGCACGTGGAATGGTGCCATGATATGATTGGTAAATTCAAAGGTTCTTTCAGCCGTGTTTGCAATATTATAACAGGTGAGGAAGGTATTTATCAATATGATCCAGAAACAAAGCGCCAGTCAACAGTATAGCTTTTTCAAAACGAACTTTTTCAATGCCTACGAAAGTGAAACGTTCGAGAAGCGCTGGAAAAATTTTGATCACTTGTTTCTTATGCTTAACGGGTATTCAGTATCAATACCCTTAAGACACCAAAGTAGCTTCAATGCAGAGCACTACCAAAGTTTTTGCTGCTGGAGTAACAAGTGACCGAAAAAGGAACTCCCGGGAGGCGTTTTGCTCCACCACGATAACACGATCAATACGGGTTCCTAAACACCACACCGGTAAAACTTTATCTCACCGGTCATCCGCTTTATAGCCCTGATTTGACACCGTGTGGCTTCTTCTTGTTCCCTAAATTTAAAAACCACCTCAAGGACACATAGTTTTCATCGCCAGAAGATATGCTCACTGCATTCGAGAAGGCCGTTGCGGACTGGAAAATGAGCTTTGCAAATTGGTGCATGAAATTTTGCATAGACGCTGCTGCTCTTTGAACAGATGTAATAAAAAAAATATAACCTATAGAACATTTTATTCTTTTCTCAAAACTTTCTGAGTGACCCACGTATCTAAGTTCTATATTACCACAAAGTATTTTTTAATAAGGATTCGTCATTGTCATTGTGGTTATATTCTCTGCATTCTTTGATTTATGACTGGTATGTTAGGGCGTTACAGCTTATATTGGACATATTATTTCTACTATTGCGTATTACAATTTACAAACCTATTTCTCTGCTCCCGTGTAGGCGAAGGCAGTTCCACTACCACATCGGTAGGCAGAACTCCAGGAAAGTCATTAGGTGGCCTCAAAGGAGACGCTGCGCTTTGCGAAGCCCGCCCCGGGCTGAGAACGCTGGCCTCCTGCCTCGCAAGCTGAGTGATTGCTGCTAAACCAACAGCGTGCAGGGGACTGTTGTTGTTGCCGTTCATGAGAGCATCGATTGATGGGTTTTGTGTCCTGTGATTGATTGATTAATTGGGTCGGTAATTTTTTTGTTTTGCAAAACTTTGCCCAAGAGGGCTGTTTATATTTAATTCTTTATCTTTTATGATACGTTAATATTAAAAATACGTACGATGTAATATTAAAAATAAACCACTAATTATATCGTATAATTCAAAGAAACTAATTGATGCTTCTTAATTTACTAACATAGTTGACTTAGATAGTTTGCATATGAGGTTTTATTAAAATTCAACTGACCTTAGTTCAAGTTTCAATTCCTTCCTCTCCTTAGGTGAATTCTTAAAGTTCTTATCATCTAACAGCCTTTGTATCTCTCTCTCGAAGGGCGGAACACAAGCGACATCAGTCGGGCTTCTCTTGTTCAAGTCCCTTTGCTCATGGTTTAAATGTTTCAAGTTATTCGGTCGACTGCCCGAACTCGAAAATGAGTTAGTTCGGTTACTTCGACTTGATAGTTCTTTTTTGTCGGTTTGACAAGAACCATCGCGTTTTGTTTGTAATATGTTGATAATGTTCCGTTGGAGTTTGTCGTCTTGTTTTTGGAAGGTGAATTTGTCTTCGATCGGTTTTTTGTTGGATTTGTGTTTGGTGTAGATGTGGTTGGCAGGCTTTGTGCGGGGGTAGTCATAGGCGGGGCTGGGACGGGAGGGGAGGTAGCTATCTCTTTGTGGAGGTGAGGGAGAGGCGTCGGTGGTGCGGGAGTAACTTTCATCGGAGGAGCTGAGACTGGGGGAACGGTTGAGGGAACTGAGTTCGTCAGCAGAGGAGTGCACGCGGGGACTGCGAGCTAGAGGCAGACTTTCACTTGACCGTGGTCGGGGTAGTCTAGGGGGAGGTCGACGTTTGTGAGGCGCGGGTGGACGAGTCTCCTGAGGTCTCGGCCATGGAGGTACTAAGGCCCTCGGCGGCGGCCATCGAGGGTTCCCAGGAAACCCGTGGGGGGGCGGTGGAGGCGGCGTATCTTCCTCCACATTCCTCCTCGTTTTACTCTTGTGATTACTAGAATTTTGATGTCCATTCTGAGGTAACAACGGCTCGCTTTCAGCTGGTAGAGGCGTTTCTCTGACTGGAGGTAGCCTGCTGGCTGTTGAGGCGGTTCTTCGAGCTGAGTTTTGGAGCATCGCTAATGGTGTTGCTACTCCGCCGTAAGCCGAAGGCGGGTTTTGAGTTTGGCCTCCCGATTGACTTTGAATAGTGCCGTTCGTTGGCGCTCTATCCGTTAAGAAATATGTAGTCATTTCGCCTTTACCTTTAACCTTGACCTTTCCCCTGCACACGAACTGGTAGGGCATGTCTTTGAGGACGTGGTACACCTCCTCAGTGACTTGGGTGTGATTAGGTAGGCCAGTTGAGTCCATACGGGAAGCCACATTTACTGTATTGCCCCAGATATCGTACTGTGGTTTTCGAGCACCAATAACTCCAGCTACCACTGGTCCCACATTTATACCTATTGAAAAATAGTATTTGAGAAAAATATACGATACTAAAAGTTATTACCAAGCTTAAATTATGGTAGGACAAACGCTTAAACACTTGAATTATAATACTCACCAACTCTCAACATAAAGTTATTATACGAATTATCATTAATATCCTTCAATTTGTCTCTCATGGCAAACACGAACTCGACTAAAGTGGCCATATGTTTCTTGGTGCTGGGATCGTCTAACATTTTCTTGTCGGGAATCAACCCTACGGCCGCCATGTACGTAGATCCAACTGTTTTTATTTTATCGATCGCACTAAAACGATCTTCGCCGAGGAGCTGAAAAAGTACAGTTAAATGTCGTAAATATTGAAAGTAAAGGCCAGTACTTTTTTTTCAGGCTATAAACGATATCAGATATACATGGACATTGACAACCACTGGTTTAGCGATGTTTAACTCTTGACATTAAAAAAAAGGGACAGTAAATAACGGTCGGCATGTACATTTTAATTTTTATTGTATACCACGCGTGTGTTAATCTATTAGTTTTCATCTGAAGGCTAATACTACAGATGAACACCAAGACATATTTTTGTTGTAACTGTCCTTACAGGCGCATGCGAATGTAGACGTCATGCACGTGTGAGCGAGAGACAAATAGAAGAACGATCCCCCAACCCCTTTCTTTAAATGACTGAGTAATGGATGGATTTATCTATAGTTTATTACTAAGAATAGGAAAGATTTGCTTGTTTGTTTATACGTAGTCGATACACTATATATATATATATATATATATATATATATATATATAGTGTATCGATGTGATATAGTGTATATATATATATATATATATATATATATATATATATATATAGTTTCAAGTTCAAGTTTCAAGTTTATTTTATTCAAAAAACAATTTTCATTGTATGCGAATGTATAAAATAAGTTACAATACATATTTGATTTTATTATCTAAAATTACTATTTACAATAAATGAGATTACACTAAATATCATTTCTTAATCAATCATAATTATTTAAAATCATCTAAAGAATAACAACATTTTTCCAATAAGATGGCTCTAAGCTTATTTTTGAAAATTGGAAAACTATGCGTCGTCTTTAATTCCATCGGCAACTTGTTAAATAGTAGTACCGCCTGGTATACAGGACAATGCCTCACTATTGTCAGTTTGGGTTCGATCATAGCCTTAAAGTCTTTTCGCCTTGTTTTTATCGCGCCACTCTTTCCAGTTTGGTTTCATTTAAAATCACATTTCTCATAAAATCCGTCAAAAGTTTTAAAATATATAGGCTGGGCACTGTTAGTATGCCTAGTTTTTTAAAATATTCGCGGCAAGATTCCCATGGTGCTAGTCCAGTCATTGTACGCACTGCCCTTTTTTGAAGTCTGAAAGCTTTTTGACTATTATATTTATAGCTGTTACCCCAATATTTAATGCTATAACGCAACTTAGACTCGACTAATGCATAGTAGACCATTTTCAATTGCGAAGTTGTTAGTTTATCCCGTAAGCTACGCAACGCATAACATGATGAGCTAATGGCACTTTCTATTGCCTTAAGCTCCGCTTTCCAATTTAAATTTGAGTCTATATGTATACCGAGGAACTTCGTTTCAGTAACAGTTTCTAAATTTTTCGGACTTGAATATATTTCTAATTTGTCTTCATTTCTTGAGGTGGCATTAAATAGCATAATTTGTGTTTTAGCATGATTCAACTCAAGGTTGTTAACCGAAAACCACATTTTGAATTCCCTCAAAGCTAAATTGATTTCCTGATTTAGTTCGTTTAATCTTCTACTAGATGATATGGCATTTGTATCATCAGCAAAAATGACAAGGTTCATACTAGGGAATTTACTATTTATATAAGTTACGAGATCATTGATAAATATTATAAACAATACAGGACCAAGCACTGAACCTTGTGGCACCCCTCTTGCAGATTTCACAAGTTTAGATCTTTGTGTAGTTTGGATTTTTTTATTAGTCGTATCATTTACTTCTACAATATGTCTATGTCGGCGCTGAGGACGACATATTCTATCGCTTAGGACGACATATATATTATATATAATAATTTAAAATTGCAATAAAATAATCTAACATCCGTACCTCATCAAAATCCGCAATAATCTCATTGAGAAGCCTCAAGCACTCCATCCCCTGATTGTTGCCATCCAGCTCCATATAGAACTCGTGGTAATTAGTGATGGAAGCGAACACCACTCCCACGCGCTGGTACGACTGGTGGTACAGGTCCTGAATACGCCGCTGTTTCAGTTCAGTTGTTCAGGAGGTAAGCGTGAAAAGCCATGCAGATGAGGTGAGAACAGTGACAAGTAATGAAGATTAAAATGTTTATTTTTTTTACCAAAGCATCTATGACAACCTTGTATGGCCCTTTTAAGTATGCAAAACTAATAGGATCTGCCGGTATTCCATAAAAAAATTCATTATAACGAAGCTATTTGAATTAAATGATAAAAATATATGTTTTATATTTGGCTTCGAGTATTGGATGCAATTAATAAGTTATTGTATATTTTGTTATCAACAGAGTTGGTATTGAACGCGAATTGATACAGACATTTGAGAATAATACTTTTTTTAAATTTAATTGTCCAATTTTCTAACAATATTCTTCAACTCTTAACAATGTTATGATAACTTGTATTTGATGAATTTGATGAAGTAATAATGAATAAAGATTAGAAACATCTCAGAGGAAATATTTGTTTTTGGTTCGATAAACTAAAAATTTGTCTCGAGTATAAAATAATTATTGTATTATGTAATGATCTGTCACTGAACTCATAGTTGAAATGCAGTACACAAAGACATAAAGCTGTATGAATAAAAACATTGGATTAGTAAAATATAAATGAAAGTTAATTGGTGCTGTTTTCATGAACGATGATGATGATTGGTGCATTGTGTAACATTGATTGATTGGTAAAGATGAATTTGAAGTGCAGCGTAATTTGAAGATGACGAAAATGCTTAGGCTTTAACACAATTGTGCAACTAGAATTAAAATGACAACATGGCCCATGCTTGGAATTAGTCCAAAATCGTAAAACATTAAATGAGATGATTTAAACAGAAGCCATTTATTTTATTACAATAAAATTTAATAAGCGTTACGGATTTATAAATGTTGGCATAAAGCTAATAAATGTGTTTTATAAAGAAACTAATGAAAAATTTAATTTTGACAACCAATTTCACTTTCCATCAAGTGAGATCGTTTTATTTAAGTGAACGAAAACCGAAAATAATATGTATATTTTTTTTAATAGGTTCATATTGAAGTGCAATTTTATTTTTATTTCAAGCAACTATTATTTTTCTTGACAATTTCCAATGCGACCTTTTACATTTACGAGAGAATTATTTAAGGACAATAACTAACTGCAAAGCGGAAGCCATCCTGCGTATAGTTACCATGTTCGTTCGGAACTGATTATCCAAGAAGTGGGTAGCCACGTGGGAAGGTAGCAAATTGAACAGGATGCGACGATTTGAAGCCTGCAAATATTCAACGGGGTGAAATTATGTTATATTTTTTTATCGCGTCTTAATTAAATATACACCGCATTACTCTTTAGGACGCGACTTTTAAAATAATAAACATAAACTGGCATAAACAAAAAAGAGTTCGATTTTACCCCCGCCTAATACATTACATCCACATTTAAGTAGGTATAGATGGGTCAAGTCATTTGTGTGCGCGGTCTTATGTGTGCGTTTGCTTGTAAATACGCAACTTAATTTTCTGTGGCAGCCATCATCTTGCTTTGGTGTGCGTGTACAATCAGTACATTTTTGTGACGCACACAGTCACTAAATATATACAAACAAAACTTATACAAACTATAAGATGGGGCCTCGCACACTAGTGACTTGAACCATTTATAACAAACATTGGTTGGTTTGAAGAGTTCAGATATATATTTTGAAGACCGATGTTTATTTAAGAATCATTAATGTTCTTTATAAATCAATTCGCTTATTCTGGTTTCCCCATATATCTTTGATAACAGCTAAAATTATTTTGAAACCATATAATATTAACCATATATATTTTCTTTTATTTATTTTCTATAAAAATAATTTTTCTGATGACGGCTTTGTTGCCACAAGAAGTCGTATCTAGTAGTCGCGTATATTCCTAACACTATTTACAATGTCACTATTGATTTATAATTGACCTGCAGAGCGTCCAATCTCGTTTCTCATGTCTAGCCTGTAGTTGCCACAAGAAGTCGTATCTAGTTGTCGTTCAAGCTGCGTCGCGTGTACTCCTAACACTATTTACAATGTCACTATTGATTTATAATTTACCTGCAGATCGTCCATATCTCGTTTCTCATCTCTAGCCTGTAGTTGCCGCAAGAAGTCGTATCTAGTTGTCGTTCAAGCTGCGTCGCGTGTACTCCTAACACTATTTACAATGTCACTATTGATTTATAATTTACCTGCAGATCGTCCATATCTCGTTTCTCATCTCTAGCCTGTAGTTGCCGCAAGAAGTCGTATCTAGTTGTCGTTCAAGCTGCGTCGCGTGTACTCCTAACACTATTTACAATGTCACTATTGATTTATAATTTACCTGCAGAGCGGTCAATCTCGTTTCTCATCTCTAGCCTGTAGTTGCCACAAGAAGTCGTATCTAGTTGTCGTTCAAGCTGCGTCGCGTGTACTCCTAACACTATTTACAATGTCACTATTGATTTATAATTTACCTGCAGAGCGTCCAATCTCGTTTCTCATCTCTAGCCTGTAGTTGCCGCAAGAAGTCGTATCTAGTTGTCGTTCAAGCTGCGTCGCGTGTACTCCTAACACTATTTACAATGTCACTATTGATTTATAATTTACCTGCAGAGCGTCCAATCTCGTTTCTCATCTCTAGCCTGTAGTTGCCACAAGAAGTCGTATCTAGTTGTCGTTCAAGCTGCGTCGCGTGTACTCCTAACACTATTTACAATGTCACTATTGATTTATAATTTACCTGCAGAGCGTCCAATCTCGTTTCTCATCTCTAGCCTGTAGTTGCCGCAAGAAGTCGTATCTAGTTGTCGTTCAAGCTGCGTCGCGTGTACTCCTAACACTATTTACAATGTCACTATTGATTTATAATTTACCTGCAGAGCGTCCAATCTCGTTTCTCATCTCTAGCCTGTAGTTGCCACAAGAAGTCGTATCTAGTTGTCGTTCAAGCTGCGTCGCGTGTACTCCTAACACTATTTACAATGTCACTATTGATTTATAATTTACCTGCAGATCGTCCATATCTCGTTTCTCATCTCTAGCCTGTAGTTGCCGCAAGAAGTCGTATCTAGTTGTCGTTCAAGCTGCGTCGCGTGTACTCCTAACACTATTTACAATGTCACTATTGATTTATAATTTACCTGCAGAGCGTCCAATCTCGTTTCTCATCTCTAGCCTGTAGTTGCCGCAAGAAGTCGTATCTAGTTGTCGTTCAAGCTGCGTCGCGTGTACTCCTAACACTATTTACAATGTCACTATTGATTTATAATTTACCTGCAGATCGTCCATATCTCGTTTCTCATCTCTAGCCTGTAGTTGCCGCAAGAAGTCGTATCTAGTTGTCGTTCAAGCTGCGTCGCGTGTACTCCTAACACTATTTACAATGTCACTATTGATTTATAATTTACCTGCAGAGCGTCCAATCTCGTTTCTCATCTCTAGCCTGTAGTTGCCACAAGAAGTCGTATCTAGTTGTCGTTCAAGCTGCGTCGCGTGTACTCCTAACACTATTTACAATGTCACTATTGATTTATAATTTACCTGCAGAGCGTCCAATCTCGTTTCTCATCTCTAGCCTGTAGTTGCCGCAAGAAGTCGTATCTAGTTGTCGTTCAAGCTGCGTCGCGTGTACTCCTAACACTATTTACAATGTCACTATTGATTTATAATTTACCTGCAGAGCGTCCAATCTCGTTTCTCATCTCTAGCCTGTAGTTGCCACAAGAAGTCGTATCTAGTTGTCGTTCAAGCTGCGTCGCGTGTACTCCTAACACTATTTACAATGTCACTATTGATTTATAATTTACCTGCAGATCGTCCATATCTCGTTTCTCATCTCTAGCCTGTAGTTGCCGCAAGAAGTCGTATCTAGTTGTCGTTCAAGCTGCGTCGCGTGTACTCCTAACACTATTTACAATGTCACTATTGATTTATAATTTACCTGCAGAGCGTCCAATCTCGTTTCTCATCTCTAGCCTGTAGTTGCCGCAAGAAGTCGTATCTAGTTGTCGTTCAAGCTGCGTCGCGTGTACTCCTAACACTATTTACAATGTCACTATTGATTTATAATTTACCTGCAGATCGTCCATATCTCGTTTCTCATCTCTAGCCTGTAGTTGCCGCAAGAAGTCGTATCTAGTTGTCGTTCAAGCTGCGTCGCGTGTACTCCTAACACTATTTACAATGTCACTATTGATTTATAATTTACCTGCAGATCGTCCATATCTCGTTTCTCATCTCTAGCCTGTAGTTGCCACAAGAAGTCGTATCTAGTTGTCGTTCAAGCTGCGTCGCGTGTACTCCTAACACTATTTACAATGTCACTATTGATTTATAATTTACCTGCAGAGCGTCCAATCTCGTTTCTCATCTCTAGCCTGTAGTTGCCACAAGAAGTCGTATCTAGTTGTCGTTCAAGCTGCGTCGCGTGTACTCCTAACACTATTTACAATGTCACTATTGATTTATAATTTACCTGCAGAGCGTCCAATCTCGTTTCTCATCTCTAGCCTGTAGTTGCCGCAAGAAGTCGTATCTAGTTGTCGTTCAAGCTGCGTCGCGTGTACTCCTAACACTATTTACAATGTCACTATTGATTTATAATTTACCTGCAGAGCGTCCAATCTCGTTTCTCATCTCTAGCCTGTAGTTGCCACAAGAAGTCGTATCTAGTTGTCGTTCAAGCTGCGTCGCGTGTACTCCTAACACTATTTACAATGTCACTATTGATTTATAATTTACCTGCAGATCGTCCATATCTCGTTTCTCATCTCTAGCCTGTAGTTGCCGCAAGAAGTCGTATCTAGTTGTCGTTCAAGCTGCGTCGCGTGTACTCCTAACACTATTTACAATGTCACTATTGATTTATAATTTACCTGCAGAGCGTCCAATCTCGTTTCTCATCTCTAGCCTGTAGTTGCCGCAAGAAGTCGTATCTAGTTGTCGTTCAAGCTGCGTCGCGTGTACTCCTAACACTATTTACAATGTCACTATTGATTTATAATTTACCTGCAGATCGTCCATATCTCGTTTCTCATCTCTAGCCTGTAGTTGCCGCAAGAAGTCGTATCTAGTTGTCGTTCAAGCTGCGTCGCGTGTACTCCTAACACTATTTACAATGTCACTATTGATTTATAATTTACCTGCAGATCGTCCATATCTCGTTTCTCATCTCTAGCCTGTAGTTGCCACAAGAAGTCGTATCTAGTTGTCGTTCAAGCTGCGTCGCGTGTACTCCTAACACTATTTACAATGTCACTATTGATTTATAATTTACCTGCAAAGCGTCCATATCTCGTTTCTCATCTCTGGCCTGTAGTTGCCACAAGAAGTCTAGTCTAGCTGTCCATTCAGTTTGTCTCGCATGAAGTAATACTCCTAATGCTAAAGCAAGGGTCCATGCACACGAGACGTACGCTGAACCGATCAGTCCTGGCCTGAGAAAACATTTTAATTGTTAATAATACATTCTCAATCTGTGATACATTTATGCGTTTATTTTATCATTCGTTAAGTCAAACTCTACACAATCGTATATTTAAGAAAATCGGGCACCAAGAATAATCGCATACGAAAAATTTGCCATGCTAATGATAAGACTGAAAACGTGCCTCTTATTATCGTTATTGAATTTCAGGGATATGAATAATTTTAATACATATACCTATTCAATTTCAAAAGGAAATGCAAATAAATAATTGATGTAATTCTACATTTGTCAATGGCTGACACATTAACAGAACTGTAAGTACTTACTCAGTCATCAAATCGTAACAATCAAACAGGTCCCGATGGTACGCCATAATAACTGCCATATATCCCGCCGTCATAATCGCCAATAATATCCCTTTCACCAAAATTGGGAGTCTCAAAAACACGGCCACAGTTAACATAGAGAGACAACACCCTAAGGTAATGTATAAAGGCACAGGACAGGCCCTGTGATCTGAACTACTCCATAGGTTTGACGCGATATCGGCCGGAGCGGCCAATATTTGAGGCATCGTTGTTATGTTTTCGGTTAGATTCTTGCATACATCTACTTCTCGGCACGTCACCTGAAGTTGAGAGTATAGTTCGATGAATGATTACTTTACTTAGAAAAGTTTAAGTGAATGATAAGTATTTGCGTAAACATAAGGTAATTTTTAATATAGTAAAGTTATTTTAATTATATAAAACTATTACTTTTTGTGCTTAATCTTTCACTTTGTTTTACCTAGAACTTTGGCTTGCGAACTCTTTCGTTGGGTGTTTAGTTCCTCATGTTCAATCTGTACATTACTACTACTAAGGAGCGCTGCCCACATGTTTGGGCTGGCATTAATCGGTACTGCCGCTAGCCAAAATCGAGTATTGTGTACATTAATTTTCGGAAAAAACGCTCGGCTGTGCCGTTCGGATTTTGGCAGACAAGCCGAATGTGCCGACTACAATAACCGAAAGGAACAAGCGAGCATTTGCTTCAGGCTCGCATTGTCGTTCAACAAATACTGCCAAATCGAATGTGTCCATCCGATATGTGGGTATATTAGTTTGTAGTGCTAACTAGAAAAATAAATAACAAAAACCACAAAAACGCAACTCACCACATTAACCTGCCCAACAGCATACCCTAACACAATCGTAAACGTCGTAATCGCGTTCCTCAACGCAAAGGGCCTTGACACATCACAGGGTATGATCCTCAGTCTGGCTGCGAGGGTCAAGGCCAGGACGCCTCCGGACCAGAGGAAGGCGGTGACGAAGAGGATCAAGAGGATCGTGGTGCGAGGAAGGATGGAGGCTTGGAGGGAACCGGCTGCGGTTAGAGCGAAGATGGCGGCGCCGAGAGACCCCGCCCACCCACCGTCCGTTGATGCTCGGTACTGGAAAGGAAGGTATTATTTAGTTGATGAATATAAGTCGAAAGGCATGTATTCAATATGTATTGTCTCGCACAACCTCGTAAGTAATGCATTATGTAATAATAAGTACTCATACGAGGTTTAAGAGATGTTCTCTCATACTTAGAAGTACTTTGTTCATCTAAGTACTGATGCCCGAGTAAACCTATTGAATGCACTAACGATGTAGCTTGTATAACAAACTCTATAACACGTAATCTATCATTTAACTAGCTTTGCCTACATAAGTTGTGAGATTAAAAAGGCATAGTTTCAAACAGTTATTATTATTCCAATTAAAATTGATTTTCTCCCGATTCAAAATAATATTTACCTGAGCCTCCTTTGTAGAGTCTTTAAAGCACAGCGTCAAAAGATGGACATGCGTAGCTTTCTCCCGATGCACAGATCGAGCATCGATCGCTTGCGCCAAGTACTTATTGACGCGGTTGGTGGGCTGGTGGTACACAGACGAGTGACGCTTTTTCAGAGGCCTCTTAAACTTCTCCGTTACCTTATTCTGAAGAAACAACCCATAGTTAAAACGCTATTCCCAGTTTGATCACTAAACGGAGGATAACATTAAAGACAATACACGTAGGGATTAAGGGCGGGGTCGGGACCACCGCATGCTGTGACTCCATGCTCCATCTATTCATTTAACTGACCTTAGAATTGAATAGAATCCGATCTCCGAAGCAGCGTCATTAATAAATGGGTAAAAATTTTTATACAAGGCACAGTTGTAAGAGACTAAATGTATAATTATTGATAGATTATATGTTACTTTGAATTTCACGTAGATATTTACAAGTTTTTGATATAATACATTTTGCAATAGTTTTACTGTCAAGTTTTCTTTAATAATTGAATAAAGTTTTGAGTGCTTCTATTTGTAATTGTATTGGCGTTAACTGCACTAAATTAAAAAATTATAAGATACGAGTAATATAAATATAAAAAGTAAAATAGAAGCATTCACCATAACATCAACACAAATAAAACAGTATATAGTAAAAGAGATTACAAGTAAGTCCTTAAAATAAAAGGAATGTCAGTCAATCCATGCAAGTTAGTCCACTATCAGAGGGCCATGCCATGCTGTGCAAGGTAGCGGGTACCCAGTGAAACACGGTTGAGTGCAATAGCTTTATTCTTGAAAACTATTTAAAAACACTCTTCACAGGTCTAAAATACAACTGGAGACAAATCATGAATGGTGATAGTGAACATCGTGATTGCGATCGCATTTCTCTTCTTATCCACCTTTTGTTAAATAAAGAGTGCGATATCTCGCGAGGTGGCTGTGACACATCGACTTAGGTTTACGTATGACATCCTACATTGCCTGGGGACAACGTGACCCGGTGGAGAGTGGAAAACAATGATACACAACAACATTGCCTGCGCTTACTGTTTCAGCGGTATTTTGCTGTGGAAATAATGTCCAAGGGCGGAATATCTGAAAAACAACGAGCAGACGAGCCACGTTAGTTGCTGGTGCTGATACAGTCTCTCACACATTGTTACTTTTGAGATAAATCTTTATTTATTACCAGTACATTATTTTAGGTCTCAATAACATTAAAGGAAAACCTTTTACTTACAAATGTAAGTCCCAAACATTTTATTTAATAAGAATTTACAATTTCATCAGGAATCATCATTTATTATTTAATATAAAAATACAAACACATCAATATAATAAATCTTCGTGCTCAACAATGAGTGTAAACTTGATAAACCAGCAACTAAAACCAAAATTTTAAAAGTGATTTGATAACAGTATTATCCGGAAATAAATTCAGGATAGGTGCTTCATACATATCGACTTGAATCTTTTTGTTTTTAATGTAATTTATGAATTTATGCAGAGGTATGTTTTTGCTTTCAATGACTTCTGCGGGTAAAGCATGGATCTTGTGCGAAGCAAATCGAAAAACCTATATGTAATCTTCAAAAACATGACAGAATTATTTCATAAAAAGCTTAAGTGCTTACAAATTTAAGAAAAAGCGTCAAGATTTAGTTCAAAAACCACCACTCAGAATCTAACTACAAAGAAAACCATTAAAGCAAGGTTATAATAACACACAGAGTATGAGACGCATCGCTCCACCGCACGATGCGTTTCACGTACATCATTAAAAGCGTGAATTAACAAAATCGCAGAGAATTCTTTTCTATATTAGCACTAGATCTAGGAGTGGTCTAATCCCTAGAGTGCGGAACATACGAGCATCCCATGTCCTAAGGAGTTGCTGTGTGCGTTTGTGCTTGTATGTTCTTAGGTGTATTAAATTCAAAATTTATTCTAAAGAGGAGGCTTGCGTGGCTATTTGGGACATTTTCATTTTATTTTATTACTCTCAAAACTAATTCGGACTCGCGATCTCACTTAAAAATAGGCGAAGTGAATATATGTCACAATATTATTTTAAAAACAGTAGGTAATTCTATAACATTCTTATGTTTACATTATTAGGTGTAGATAACTAGTATAATGGTGTCCCAAACAGCGTTATGTAACATTATATAAATGTTATAATCTAAGTGAAATGCTCATCATTTCACTTGAATATTTTACTGATTGTTGCATGATATAAACGCTTCTACACTCGTATTCGTAAAACTCAAATCTTTTGTGTAACATGTCTACAATTTACAACTATTATGACACTTTGTTTAAATAATTAAAACAAAACAAATCTTTTGCAGCATTCTATTACGTGTTCTCTAGTAAAAATAATTTCGTATTAACTTCAGTATAGTAAAACAATAATGTATTTAGTTCAACATATTCTTTTGGGCCGTTGGAATTCAAATAGCGTACAGACAACTGCTGTTTTGGGGCACCATAATATAGCTAACATTTGATGATACTCGTAAATCCCGACTGTCACCTTTAAATTACACTGTCTCAATAATTCCAAATTTTAGTGACATATAGACACCTTCTCAAAGGTGGAAAGCCACGCAAGTCCAGTCAAAGGACAGGGTAAGTGCGACCGTGGGCTGCGTTCTGAGCGCGTGGTGCATGACGGCATCGAAGGTGTTGCGGGAAGGGAAGTCTGAGCTCACGTCCTCGCCGCGCAGACTCGCGAGGCGGAGGGCCTCCGCTGACCCTGGCTCGGCGTGGAGTGCCCGCCGCAGGTCCAGAACCTGGGGGGTTATGTTGTGTTTCAGGGAAGTTTTGATGGGTACTACTAAATGTTTGTGTGCTTTCGAATTGTAAGTATGGGATAGCTAAAGTTGATAGGTATATTGGGTTTAATTAAGTTATGAAACAACGTAAATTGTGTTTAATAGTTATTAAGATTGAGTTCTAAGTTTGGACTAGTTTTTTAAGCTATGTGATAAATTGTAAATTTTCTAAGGGAACTACTTTTTAAGAAAGTGGGTTTTTTATAGAAATTTTGAATTACTAATGAATATTAATCTGAAGATTTAAATTTAATTTGTAGGTGATAGATTTAATTACTTAACTACTTTTTAAGATGGTCATGTGTAACTGTGAATGAATGTTGAAGATACATTTTATGTTGTATGCTTGCTACAGTGCTATCGTAAAAACTTTGGAAAATGTAGTAATAGTAAACGAAGTGAAAAACCTTTGGTTCGTTATAAAAATACAAAAACTTTAAACATTCAATAACCGCAAACTAAAATACTTGATATCTGAGGTAAGTTGAAATTTAATAAAAGGAATTTACTCTTTTCTACAAGTGACGTAAACTCATCTCAAACAGAATTATAAATTTCAAATAATAAAACCTAACGCTTAAGCCATAAATGACTAGGTAAACTGTACCATAATAATTTATTTATAAATATAACTGTACTAAGATATAGAATTATACTCTTTGGCTAAGAGAGAAAATGAGTTTTGTTACGCGGTATATTGTATAAAATCTCCAATAATTAATACTTTTAGGTAAAAAAAACAAAGGGTAAAAGCGAACAAATTTTATTTATAATATTTTCTAAAAGCAATTTAGTTTTACAACGATCATTCTGTGCTTGAGCTAACCTAGAAGAAAGTATAGAAATTGAGGAATATACAAATAAAAAGATAAGACAAGACGAAACAAGAAAGTCAGACTTACCTTTTCTTGAAATCTTCTTTAGAAATATGAACACTAATAAGGTAAATTTTGAAGAAAAGCCGAGGACATCAGCTTGTTTTAAGAGCTGTTTCAAGTGCAAAGTTGAATTTATTTCGAATTAAAAATAGATTAACTTTGAAAGTGCGATATTTTGCATTTTTAGTACACAAAATAGAGCTTTATTTTTGAAAAAAACCTTTAATTTTAAAATAATATTTATAATTGTATTTTAAAGTCCGCTTACACACCTATAATTTAAATATATAATGATTATTTTTGAAAATCGTATAGTCTAAAAAAATATTTTGATATAGGTAACTGTTTTTAAATGTATAAACTTTCATTGTTCATAATTTTTTGTGTCAGCGAACTTTTTTGCAAATCATTTTTAAATGTACTTCGGAAAATGATAAGAAATCCGTTTTGTTAAGACGAACCGTTTAACGTCGGATTAATAAGTTAAACATCTACATCTACATCGACAATAAAAATAATATTTACATAAATCCCTAAACATACAACAAAAATATAATTTTTATTAAAAATTGACAGTCATCTTCCATGAAAATTCAACGAAAAAGTGGTTGTGTTTCAAATATGTTTAAATTTACCTTTCTAGCCGCGTTCGCCTTCAGCTCCTGAGGTGAGGCGGCCATATTGGAAAAGGGCACGTCCACGTTGAATTTGATGGAATGCAACAGTTGCACGACGACGTTGGAAACGTTCTTGAAAGATAACTTTCGCCGCGAAACTGATCCTGAACCCACACCCGTTGAGAGGCACATCTGGAAAATTTTAGTAGGTGGGTGTTAGGTTTGGAGGAGTGATTTATTTACTGTGATGCGAAATCTATTCTCATGCATTCCATACTGTGTGTGAGATTCCTTATAAAAGATTAAAAACTTAAAAAACAAAAACAGATAGATCACGTATAAAGGAACGGGATATTTCATGTCAATAATATATCTATGGACATTGAAGATGTTTTTTATTTGCTAGGGCATCGATCGAATCTTTTGTCGCAGATAAAATCATAATTTAACAAGACACTCAATAAAATGTTATCCCTGGACTAGTTCGGTTATCAATAGGAAATGCGACAAGTGAAGAGCAATTTACAGTTTCAGCTTAAAAAAATAAAACTTAACTACACGTAGGATACACGTGGAATACCAGGTATAAAGGTACTGTATCAAACGTTGTAAAAATTGCTTTAGCTACAATACAAATAGTCGTACATGAAAACTAATTAAAATGCGAAGGACAATTGAGCTTTTTCGATCGCATGCTCTTATTTATTTTACGTTTATGGGTTTCCCGCTTTTCAAACACGTGTCTAAATGAAGTTCAATTCTACTTCTTTTATTGGGCCTTAGATATGTTTAGAAATTACATGTCATATAAAAAATACACCTTTATAAAAGCTGTTTTAGTCTTCATAAAAAAAGATACGACAGATCTATCAAAAACCGTAAAACTAAAAATAGAACTTACCAAGTAAAATAAATTGGGTCAGACAAACATGTAGCGCAATCCTAGATAGTAAAGTGACCTTAGCGCTTAGCCTATCTCCAAAGGTACCATTTTGTGAAAGTCGTAAAAAGTTTGCCATTGACCGTTTTGTGGCCACTGAAGGTACGCTATAAACTTTGTTGCTGTGACGACGTCGAAGGTTCATTCATCCCGCCCACACTGGTTTATAACAATACAGCGTTTTATTATTTATTGTGTTGTTTGAAGTTTTACTTGCAAATGTCCTGTAAAGTTTATTTTGTTTTCATGCAAATGAATTATCGAAATAAATAAAATAGGGAAACTGAATCGAAAACTTTTAAACTTTGAAATGTAAATTTTTACGCCCACCATTTGAAATACGTTATTTAGCCTAGAGTGTCCAGTGATTTATTTATAGGTTTTAATAAAGCTAAAAATATTTTTTATTACGTCTATTCAAAAAGAGCTAGTTTATTCTTCGTAAACAGGGAGTAAAATTGTCTATAATCCCTAGGGACTAAAAGTGTTTTGAATTTGGAATGTGGATATTGTTAGCAAAAGTGCCAATCACAAAAAAGATTCGACCAAGTTCGAGGTTGTATGATAAAGTAAACGGCGCGCTAGCCAAATAAAAAAAAAGGTTGGTGATAATATTGTATAAAATATTATATAAATACGCGCAAAATACATTCCGCCTTCGTTCGTAACTGTTTACTCAAATTCGTACTTTATTTAGTTTTATAGGTGTGTTTTCCGCAAGTGGTTAAAATGAAAGTTTTACTTTAACTCCAGAGAACATTATCGGACGCATTTTTCTCCCTTATGATACAATCTACTACCTACATATTTTAATACTGTATTTAAAAAGACGAAAACTTTAAGTAACAATAATAATAAATCCCCAGACAATCACACCAACCGTCTGGCCCCACAGTAAGCAGAGCTCGTCTTATGGATGACCATACAGCGGACTGGGAACCCAGAATAAACGTACATATATAAATATCAACAACCGTGACCCGACAATAAACATTTATGACTCGAACCTGGGACCTCCGGCGTATGAGGTACTAACCACTAAGCTACTCGGTCGTAGTAGTACTAATATTTAAAGTATATTATACTATACTATTATTTAATATAAGTATACTTTAAATATAAGTCTAGGTTTTTAAGTATCGTATTTGGGACCAAACTTTTGGGCATCTGTCCAAACTCCAAATCTTTTCATAGATGACAACCATTCAGCAATACACACAAATTTTCCATTAATAGATATGAGGCTGGACATTGAAAATATTTCTATCTCATATACCTTCTTATAAATAAATAATTTATTTATTTGAACTGACCTTTCTTCTTCTAGGCGGTGGGATGATGAAGTAGGTCTGCACGGAGTGATCGCGAAGGTACGCGTTCCTGGTGGCGCCCTGGCCGGGTTCCACTTCGTACGCTCCTCCGAGGCATTCCAGGGTTGCTTGGGTGATGTGGACTCGACTGAAACGAAAAATTATTTTTATTTCTGTGGAATAAAAAGACAAACAAATTGTGATGATCATATCATATAATAAATGAATACATAATTAATATGTATGGATTTAATGTAAAAATAGACTCTTTGATCGCTCCGTAAAACTATGATTTATTACTGGTTAGTAAAAACTTGGTAAGTCGCATTTACTTGGTATCTTGGGTAGGTTTTAGTCATGGTCATTTTTCTACACTTGTTTATAGTGGTTTAGCTACCTGAGTAACAAAAAGAGCAAACTTCAGTGTAACAAAATAAGTGCATTTCATCACAAAGAGCCTTCTTACCCAGGTTCGCCACCCGCCTCCATATTGTTAGCCAGCGTGACGTCATTGGACCAGACGTCATACTGCCACTTCCTCAAGCCCAGGACTCCACAAAGAACTCGTCCCGTATGGATGCCCACGCGCATGTTTAGTTGCACGTCTGTCGCTTCTACCACGGAACTGAAAGTAGAAAAAATTTATTGATTAATTAACAAAAAATATTTTACGTTAAGAGAAAGCTTTGAGTGATATAAGAAGAAAGTTAAGGTTCCTTCTAATTAATACATTTCAATATAATTGTCGCTCTTCCGTTTAAGAGCTGAAACTTGGTCTGGTAGAAATATTCTACTATTAAATTAAAGTAATGGTGTGGATTAGTTTGCAGTACACAACAGATGAAGTACTTACCCTACTGCATTCTACGTGAGCATAGCTTACGGTGTTAACAAACCAATCGATCGTCCGTCCATCGACGTCGACCTGGTGTGGATTGGTGTGGTATTGCCCTTAATAATCACTGGAGGGATATCAGCCTCTCCCAACTCAAGGGTGGCGTCAGACCATTATAGGCCATCACGTCTACTGCGGGTTGGCAGAGTACAGATACATTCATATAAATGTATAGGTGCATGGGATTATTTTACTACTATTACCAACTCAGGGGTGGCGTCCGACAATTATAGGCCATCACGCTTACTGCGACGTCGACTGTTCTATTCTGCCATCGATCGACGATCGTGGTAACACCCTGAAGCTTATCGCTTCTTCGTATGTGTAGTATTTTTGACAAAAATATATAGAAAGATGACAAGTACACTATTGCTACATTTAAGAAAGATAAGATAGGTAACTAACAAAAATAGCATTAATATTTACTTAATTAAGAATAAGTTATTCTTGTTACTACTAAGTAATAGAGTTATCTGGTAATGTACATTTATTCCGAGCAACATTTATTGGAAGGCAAAATACTAAACCTAATTAGGTGCTAGTTAGCAACAAGCAGCTAAAGTAGCTTGTGTAATAAAAGTTGCCTAACTCTACTTCGCAAGTTATAAATTTTCTCTGAGTGAGCAAACTTTCTTACACTGCCTAATTAAGTTATATCTATTTTCGTCCCGAGTATTTTTGTATCTTTCAGATAACATATACAGTACCCTGACAGGAAGAAACATTTAGACATGTTTTTAATCCAACGTTTAAACACTGAAGTATTTATTTAGAAAATAAAAGCTTGAAAAGTTGCTTTACGAACGAGTGTATAAAGAAAACCTAATGGCCAGTGCCCGTGTGGGAGGAAAGCAAAATAAATCATGTGTACGAGTTATTCGTTCGGAAACACTCACTGACCCATTATTCATAAGACTTTAAAAATGTTTATTATTAGAGCAATTAAATTTAGAATGGCATTTAGGCTTTTGAACTTTATGACCCATTCCAAAATTTTTTTACATATTTTTTTGGCTGCCAAGCTAAGTGTTTAAATAAAATGTTTATTATTCTGTCATGGGTATTGTAATGGTATCACTAAGGTTTTTAAAATGAACCGATTTTACAATTTTGGTATTTCAGTACAATTGTTTGATACAAGGTTACTCGATCCAGTATAGAGGCGTGATGGATTAAGATTGGAATATTTATTTTAAGATGAACATAACCGACATGTTTATCAGTTCTTGCAGATATTTTTTTTTTGTAAATTACATTCTCGACTGCTTATTCAAATGGCTTATTTATGTCTTAGTAGTGTAGAAATACCTTATTTATTTTCCTCAAGTTTTCACGATTATTTATTAAATTTTATTAATTTAAAATAATTAAAACACTTAATAAAACACTTTTTAACCGGCTTTTATCGCGTTTAATTATATTTTTACATTACTCAACCAGTTCGTTTCGGGTATTCTCGCTGGAATAATCGGATTCGAGAACTTCTTGGTGCTGGCCAATAACTTCTCAAATTTTTTTTGATTTTGATTTTTTTTGATTACTTTGACTTTGGCGTTTAATTCGACTTGGTTTCAAGTTTGCTCATTCTGGGCATTGCCTTCAACATGATCAACTTAATATTGTTAGTGAAGAGAAATAGACAACAGAGGTAATTATTCCATATTCTATTAAGAGAAACTGTGTTTGGCGTCGTTGGCGCAGCGGTTAAGGCGATCTAGTGGTCCCGGGTTCAATCTTTCGGTGAAAGCTAAATGATGTATCTACTAATAAATTGAAGTGAAGGAAAACATCGTGAGGAAACTTAGATACTTAAAAATTAATTCGAAGTCGTCCTGGATTTCATTTAAGTGGATTATAAATTGCCTGACACCTGAGGCTGATATCCCTGCAGTGGAGTTACGAAATAATGTGACAAAACAAAAAGCACCGTACTTTCTCCAAATCATTCTGAAACACATTACAATCACGTTCAACAAGCTATTACATTCCTGTTGCCTTAATAACAACAACGGGTAACAGTATTGCGAAACAATAATTTTTCCCAGTACAGTCGGATGTATAAATAGGCACAGGACGCGGAGTTTCCTTTATTCTTAGTTATAACGGTCTCGTGCCATTTGTTTCCTTTCGCTAACTCCATTAATTCGAAAAAAGAAACAAAATTTGTTTTACTTTGTTTTATTTGTACAGAAATTGTTATTCTACTTTCCTGGAAGTAATACTTCAGAGCTGTGAAAGTACATTTTGCCTCGAGTTAATTAAAAGCAGCTGTAATAGAAAGATGGCCCCACAAAGAAAATCCTATCTGGTTTTAAATGAGAATAAAATGATTATCGTTTCTCAAGTTGGCTTGGTTCAAAGTTTCTTTGACAAAGGAACAAAATTAACATGTCACTCACTTTATAATTTGTTTCACAGTTTGCACAAAGTAGAATACAAATAGGCCACGTTAGAAACGTTATTGAGCATCTAGTATCGTCAGAGAGTCACTGTGTCAGCTTGTTACGACTTCAATTAATTATCACAGGACTCTGTGATGTAAAATTTAAGCAGATTTGGCTGCCGAGATCATATTGGTTATCTAAGCAAACGTTAACGCTTTTAGAAGTAAGTTATTTGGGGAGCGTTTAAAATTAATGAACTTGTCAGTTCCAGTATACCTACAAATCGTGCTTTATCCCGATTTTTCGGATCATGATTAAAACTTGGAATTAGTAAATTTATTATGGTAAGAAATTGATATTCTTTAGTAGCAACACGTATACAGTTTTATCTGTGAACTGGGTTTAACAATAACGTGACAGCGATCTAAACACATTGATTTTCTTCTTTTTTCGTTTCATTAAGCAACAATTTCTGACGAATCAAATTTGTATTAAAACCCCAAAAATTTGAGAAATTACCTATAAATAACGAACGTAACGCAAAATCCTTTAACATATTTATCTATCCAATCATGTGTGTAACGAGGACGGTTCGGTTTTCCGCCCAAATTAAATCAAATCATTAGTAATTATTCACCTGTAGGTTTCCACTTCCATCAGGCTACAACAGTTAATCCGGCTAGGAATTGTAATCAAAGGACATTTAGGTCGCAATTGCGTTGTATTTAGAAATAGGTCCACAACTCGACATTAGCAGAACAAACCCTGTCAATACCAGTAACGAGTTACGAGAAAGGGTATCTGTAAACATTTTATTTCAGTTCAGAGGTTTCCCTTCTTAAATTCATTTTGTAGCTCTTGTTTTGTTGGGTCTTTAGGAGTTTAGGAGAATTTGTCCGAACGATTGGATTGTTATGGACAAAGCGTTGTTAATTGTAAGTTTTTTTATAAAGGTTTTTTATAGATGTAATGGTCGTGTGAAGTGATTTCAATAGTTGTAGCAGTTGTCCACTGCTAACTAAATCTCAGTAAAAACACAATAAATCACAATTCAAATAAAAACCTATAACACCATAGACATCAGATATATTGTAGAGAGAAATGATATACCACATTATGTGTATATATGCACGAATATATGCTGTATTCGTGTTAACCATTTCAATAGCCATTGTCCTAGGTCAAAATGCATGACATAAGGCCATTGAAGGTTATCTACAGAAAGGGATTACGCGGGTCGCCGGTCGCCGCCCTCGGAAAGGCCGGTAATCCCCTCCCCTCAAATCCCCTTATGGCTTCCAATTACAAACTGACAAACTATTTCAGTCCATGTCCTTCGAGATACTACGATTGTAGGTAGACTTAAAGATATGTCAACACCAAATTTATTCTAAGTTGAGCGCTGCTAAGATGGACAACGCCAGCCAGACATGTTTTAACACATTTCGTAAGCTTTTGAAAACTCGTGTTACTAAAGTTGCTCAGTTCAAATTCATGAGTTCGCGTACTTTCAGTCATTTACTACACTTTAGTGAGCGCAGTTTGTAATGTACGAATACAGCGGTTTTATTACCCATCTTGCTTATTTATTCCGCGTTTACTTATTCTGAGTTTTATAGCTCCTCTGGTAAAAGACTTAAATTGAAATTAATCTTATTTAAACTGAGTTTAAATCGCTTATTAATAGTTTCTTCTATTTAACAAGGAAACGGTAATTTTTTATGGAACTACGCGCCATTCAATTTGCTACAGTTTAGCAACCGTTGAATAAGCAAATATGTAGCACACATACAAGTATACAGTATCTCGATCAAAATCTGATTTTAGACTGTATGTCTTAGCAATACGGATCACTATTAAAATTACAGATATGAAGTGGATATATGCGCGTTATTTCTACAGTTTGAAGCCTGCAGCTGCACCGATTTCATAAAACAGGGATAAAACCATGATTATATTTATTTTTCAATACAATATGTACAGGATAGGATACAAATATGTTAATTTTCTATTTTATCGTTTTACCTTGCTTCGATTTGGTTTAGGCAAGGGCATTAAAACCTTTAAACCTTAATTTTTTAAAATTTCTTTGATAAATTGATATTTTTGTAATGATTTGGAATTATTTTGATATCTCTGGATTCTTATAAATTACTTCCAACTTGTGACTCGTGGTATTGTTGCTTCTGCTGCGTATTTCGAATTTTGGTACGCAGAAACCAATAAATACGTTGTGCGTCATCCATGGTTTGCAGCTCTTGTCAAATATTAAGAGCAGAAGTTGAGGACTCCAACATAAGACAAACAAGGAATAAGTGAGTGTTTCAAACATTTGTGGGTAACAGCTGCGAACAATCAGAACTTATAGCAATATCGATCGAATTGTTTACTATTTGTGAGTAGTAGAAGTAAAAGTAGAAGTGGGTCAATATCAAGGCATATGAGGGGTTTGTTATTGTTACGGTCGGCTTCAAATCTTATTTTGATTTATTCCTACCGATCAATCACGGTAATGTTTCATTAACACATTCCAGCAATATGTTGCGTATAATCATAAATTAAGTTAGTCTAATGTTGATTCTTTTGACATTTTCAATGTTACAAGGGAAATACTAATTGAGACATAACCTAGGACTAGTTTTGTAAGTGGCAGCCGCACCCATGGACATCAGTTAGTCGTATGAGTTTTTATTATCAATATTGATTTTATTTTTAGCAAAACAATCATTGAAATTGATTTACAAACAAGAATATTTACAAATTAACAATAGGAAAAAAGGAAAAACAAGGAACGAAAAAGAATTACGGACAGAATACAAGGCTTTAATTACTTTGATAATAGGGCAAAGTGGGCAAAAGGCTGGCAGCATTGCCACGATGGCTCGTTAACGTTAAACGTTGTGCAAGGTATGTGCCAGCCTTAGGGGTTAGGAGTTTCACTCAATCAATCATAATACATTTGATTATCGAGCAATGACGCGTTGCCAACCGTAAGCTTCAGTTCGAATTGCCTTTGTTTCGTTCATTGCACAGGGTGTTCCTCTCCTTAAACCACACCCACGTAAACGTGATCTTATGGCGGTCTAACTAGAAAAGACTGTAGTGCCACCTCATATACTTAATTTGATAATAAAATATTCACAATTGCTCTCATTGTGAGAAAAATGGCAATTTTGGGATAACCTGACTTATATCTTGATAACGCACCGTTTGATGGTAAAACATTTTTAACAACCGACCCGACTGTGCAAATCTGCCTTTTTTCTTATAATATATGGTGCATATAATATATTGAAAAAGTAAAGGTACTCTAGTTGTGAGATGGTGAAATAATGCGTCTTTCGAGAATTCGTTTAAATAGAAAACACTCGATAAAATGAATATAATCTGCCAAATTACTTCATGCTAATAAATTAATACCACGGTCAATTGCACTAAAATAAAATACGAATAGTATTGGGTGAGTGTTTAAGGTAAAACGTTTCAAGGAAGAAAGGAAGTAAGCCAATTTAGTAAATAAATTAAAAATATAAATCTCACTTGAATGCCCAGAAATGTTTGTCACAAAAATAGATAGCAGTCCCAAATCCAAAAACCTGCGTGGACAAATCCAGACTTGCTTTGGTTTTTTGACATTGCCTTTTCGCCGTAACCCTGAGCATATTGGAGTATCAAAGGATGAATTATTATTTTATTTCCATTTAAAGGAAGTTGGCAAATAAAAGAAATTTAGTGCCCGTGTGATCTAAGGGAATTTTAATGCTGCAACGGTAAAGGAATATCTACCTATGGAAGGTCTGTTAACTTGCGATAAGCGAGTAATTGAAAACAACTAAGTATTATGTTAAATCACTCTACATCAAATCAATAACTATGCAGGTTCTTACCTAAGTTCCAGAAAAATGCTTAGACGAGACACCATTCCATTGATTAAAAAAAAACTACCTCATAATACCCAATACATGTACTAAACTTAAATCGCAGAAATGCATTTGCAGTGTACCGTAACCGAAGCGCTTGGTAGGTATAGATGCGATGCTGTTCCGTTCTTAGTTCCGCTTCGTGGTTTGTCTCAATTTACGGTTATACTAGATAATGACATGATAAATATCTTCTATATTTTAATCTAGTATTGAATTATTTAAAAACGTTGTATCAGTTTTGAGATATTTTTGTTTTTCACAATGTTTCATCGAGTCAATTGATTTCAATCGTCACCTCTACAGTCATACAATTAAACACAAAGGGTCTAATACTTTTATTATATTCTAATTAAATACACTTGAACGCTCCCTTGTTCGCTAATCCAATGATAAATAATACGCACCAACAATTATATAGGTATAACCTTTCACGTGCCAACATAGTGACACGGCAAGCTACAAAGAATTAATATAAAAGTGTAATAACGTATAAAAGTGACCTTTCCTTGGGTGGCAGCTCCCTGGATCGCACAGCCAGGGCTGTGATCATAAGGGATATATTTAGCCTTGCCCCTTTGATGAACAGATAAGCTTCGTTTGTACATTCAGGACCACTGACTAATGACTCCTTTTTATTACTAATAGAATAGCGGCTTTGTTCTTCGCCAAACCTCAGGGTGGTCTTAAAGAGTATGTTATTGTATTAGTACCTTTAAAGTTAAACAGTGATGAAATATAATGCAGCTATTTAGTACATTTCTTTGAATGTGTTAAGAACAAAGAACTTACATAAATATCAGCTTATTTTATCAAATCCTAAAACGCTAAGCATGTGAAATATATCCTTTTAAAAGCTTTAAAACCTTTCTTATTCTTACGTGTTGAAACTAGTAAAAGAAATGATCGTTTTTCTTAGCATTAAAAGTTTTTTGAACTTCGAATTTCGTATAGTTTTCAAGTGAGAAAAATATATGTAGGAAGGTTATTTGACATAAATATAATATTTGTTTTTCGCAATGTTTTCGTCGTCTAGTGTACTGGCATGGCGTAGCGCGTTATGCTCCAGTGAGAACGACCCACTTGCGGCTCACAGCTTACACGCGCTAACAAAAACTAATATTACAACAGAATATGATATCACTGGATGATAGGAAATGTTTGAAATGTTAAAAAGGATGAATTGTTTAATTCTATTGTCCTTTATAATACTCGTCGAAAGTTTACAGTTGATGTTATATATGAGGAAGCCTTGGTTTGATGGCGAGATGTTTAATAAGGTTTCTTATTTTCTGGGTTAGCTTTGAAGATGAATCTATTTATTATTTACTGATTTTGTTTATTTTTGGGACTTTCTATGATTAATTCACAGTATATATATTTCTTCTAAATACGGTGGTGTTTTCAGTCACTATCTTTATAAAATTATTCTCTTATTGTATTATTTATTGTGTTCTTGATTAGTATTACTCATAATTATTAACTAATAGGAAATAGTTAAAAAAATTTCGATAAAATTTAGAACTTATACAACCTGAAAAATACGCTGGCATCTTCTTTCTAAAATGTTAACTACCAATGACGCTAATAAAGTCGCGGGCCCAAGCTAGATAAAAACAAGTAAAATACAACTTAAATATAAAGTTTTAAACTATTGCTAAAAAGCCGTTTTGCATACCAAATATATCTGCGCTTGATATTTCTAAGGCACGCCATCTGGATCTTCTGATGTCTCAAAAGTGACGCGTTACTTCCGAGGCGGGAATCCGACAACCAAGGCAGTGGAATTTACTATGGAGCCGACTTGGAATTCCGAGGATTTACAGAAACTTTGCTATTGGCATGTACGAGTATTACTTTGATGTGTGGTGGGCTCTTTTAGGGCATCATAATATTATTCAAGGAGATTTAAAATGCGGTTCGAGTTATTTCATCACGTATTTCTATAATATCTTTTATTTATAGATAATAATATTATTAGTACAAAAAATCACTAAAGTGAAAGTGAGTTTATTTGTTTTTGTTTCACTTACCACAGTAATTTATTATGAAATATTGAATACACGCTGTCACGGGTGAAGAAAGTAAATAAATACGAAGCTTTTAAACAATCTTATTCAACTTATCGATTTTATAAAGACGGACAATATCGCCGGTGTATTGAAATTAATTTGCGCTTTAGGCATTTAAGCCTGTTGAAAACGATCAAAAACTGTTATAAACAGCAGCTCGTACCCTCACAAAGATTTCGTTACAATTTCCAGTGAATAGTTGAGTGGTGTAACAATATTTAATTGTTGGGCAATTTTCTTTGTGTTAACGTCTATTCATTCTGGCTTCCTATTTGTGGCCCATTGTTTTGTCACAGAAGAAAATTTAATTTTCTGGTTTTGAATTTGAATTATTAAGTTATAGAAATGTCCAGACTTTCAAAGTACATGTTTAGTATATATTCTATGTATTAGTATATATTTTAGTATATTCAGCTACAGCATAAACAAACAAAGCTAGAGCTAACATTGTTAGGTTTAAAATAAACTTCTAGAATTTTCGCGCGGCATCGCTTCTTTGCTACACGGTATACTGTAACCATTTCAGATACAAATGTTGCTATTGCATTCAGTTAATATAAAATACAATTTTTTTTATTACAGATCCTATAAGTAAACATAAGTTTTGTTCATTAGTTTACGCACTAATTAAAGATTTATAATCTAAAGGAATTAATTTCAAATACCTTAATATGCTAAGAAAATAAGTAAATGCGAATGACGTAGTTTATTGCGTTTTGTGGTTACAGTTTTAATCCAAGCTGTATTATACCTAAGTGAAAAGAGCACACAGATTGCCTTCTCCCAAAAATGAATAGAAATATAGCAATGAAAGATGTTAATGACAAAAATGAGAAATGTTGCAATTTGGTTTTCAAGACGCCGGCGCTACTTTGTCAAAGCGGCGATTCGCATTTCTCTAGAGCTAACAGCACCAGACGTTGTAGCATATTTATTTCTCTAACAAGGTAGACGAGGGATATTTTTAAATTTAATAATAACATTACTGCCTAGTAATTTGTACAAAACGTATTACTTTAAATATCTCCAAGCTTTAGAAAAAATATTTCATAATAATTATAATAATTAAAAATAAGTTAAGTTTAAAGATAAGCATTACGGTGGCTGTTTTATTTCTAATTCAATTAGCAATAAATACCTGAACATAATCTCGAATTCAATTAGGCCTCCACATTTTTGTTCCTACGTAAGGCTACACTACTTTACTTAATTATTTTATTAATTTGGCATTATAAGAGCTTATCAACAGCATCTTAAATAACGAATGTACTATAGTTGACTCCTTTATTATACCTAAAAAAATTTTGTAATGTAATGAACATATTTGACAAAAAAGCGCCAAGGTTATTTCCACCGGCTTTTTCTCCTCTCAGTCTACCTATAAGGCCGTGTACACAAAACCTGCGAACAGCGGGGTGGCGACAATTTTCTCGTTCAAGGAGCGTGAACTCCCTCTCCTGTACAAGAGCTAACAAAGACAATACTCGCTTGGTGGTCATCTACGAGTGAGTGGTGCGAATAATAACCCGCTGCACTCACACATTGGCTTTATAGCCCAGCGACAAAACTACCATAACGACACACAGGCTTCTCGCTGCTCGCAACTCGTTCCAGGTCTACTCGCTACTCGTCGACGGTGGACAACTGCCTCATAATTTTAAAAGCCGAAGTTAAAACAGTAACATCTTTAAGTGTTCTCAGTGTACCAATAATGATAATTTGGCATTTTGAATTTCCCTCAATTATGGTGTAAAAATGATTGCCAACTCACGCAATAGCGTCAATCATGTCGAGGCCCATCTCGACACAGCATCGGGCGTGGTCCGAGCGCGGATCGGGCAGCCCGGACACGCAGTAGTAACAGTCGCCCAGGATCTTGATGCGAAGGCAGTGGTTGTCCTGGGAAAAGTAGGGATAAGTTGAACTAAACTGAGGAGATCAAATTCCGAGCGGTGTATAGGTGTTATTAAGCCGTCTACAATACACTGATGACGAGATTACACGTAATTTTTAATATGTATGTATAAATTTATTGTAATTAACAGTGAAAACTTAATTGGCTAGTGAACCACCGACTTGTTATATTTTTCTATGTATTCATATGAAGCTGTATGTTTTCCTAAATGAATAAAATAAATAAATACCTAGTTTAAATAAAACACTTTTTACCGGATATTATCGCGTATATTTTAGTTAATTTTAAAATTATTTCGACGTTTCGGCATCTTTGCAGTTGCCGTGGTCACGATAGATAGATAGATAGTGATATAGATAGTGATATAGATCTATCGTGATATGCAAAGATGCCGAAACGTCGAAATAATTTTAAAATTAACTAAAATATACGCGATAATATCCGGTAAAAAGTGTTTTATTTAAAGTATGTATCGTGAAAACTTAAGAAAAGATTTAAATACCTAGTTATTATGACTGTTCATCTTCGAAGTCCCGCCCGAGTACTTTCTTGGCCTATGGTCGCAAACTATAATGGTTTTTTGGACACTCACAATGATTTTTTAGTTGTTTGCAAGCCTCAATGTACAATAAACAATAATCGACTTCAAAATTACGAAAATATATGAAATTCCGATCCTTTTTCAACCCCTGGGAGTAAAATTCTTTCATCAAAAAGTGTTTTTATCCTCAAGATTGACTCGAAATATACATACGAATGAAAAAAATCATTACAACCGCTTTTGATTTGATGGAGGAGTTAGAAAAAGACAATATTGAGCGTCGTATTTTTTTTATGTTGGTTAAAAAATAGACAAAGACAAGAGATCAGATAACGAGGATCGCTCGGCTGCGGCAGCGGTAATAATTAGTCTATTACCGTCACGTCGTCTTCGTAACATGGATTGCTTAAAGGATTTACATAATTGTATACTTATTTCTAGGTAAAGCACCTGGTGATGGGAACTATCGAATTGTTTGTAGAGTTATAATAGAGAATGTAGATAAATATAGTATGGATAAGGCAGAACCTTACATTTTAATGTATATCCCAAAAATATATACCGCACAAGTGTTACTGTGGCTTTAGTGAATGAAAGTTGTCATTCATGTGGCATTGGAATATTAGTTTGACTGTACAGTGCAGTCGGCACTGTACAGTCAAACAGTGTATTAGTTGAGTTAAAATTCGATACTCTTTACTGTTTTTTACTGAAAACCTTTCATTAAACATTTTGACTCTAAGACCTCATAGTTTTCCAAAATTGGTAAGTCAGCCAATTTCACCCAAGGTGGAAATAGGTCATTAAATATCAAAACTATATTTACGTTGTGACTGCTTATACTGTTCAGGCCCATAACCTATGTCATCAAATTCATTGATCCCATTGGTATCCCATTACTCCTGCCGTTACCAATCTTACGAGCTACGGGCTGTAACATAATTTTGGTACCCAATTGGGACCAGTAATGTATGGTGTAGATTAAGTGTCACATACTTTAGGTTAAATGTTGTTCTAATGATATGAGGACCGATGAGGGTTAACATTTTCTCTATTAGAGTTACCATAGTTTAGTTAATAGGTTAGAATGTGCGTTGGTTAAATTATATGTTCAGAAGTGACACAGAATATTATAATATTAATATATATCTATGCAATATATAAAATATATTTTTTCATTATCATAATTTAACTTTAAATTATAATCTTTATTCAAAACTAATAAAACAATACCAAATCAAAAACCACTCCAACAAATAATAAACCAAACTACAAACGTAACGGAACAGAGTACAAGTTAATATTTAATTTAGAGAACTAAAGATATGTTGGTCTTCCGAGGATCGTTTTTCAGGTAAGTCCATTAGTTAGGGCTTTAATATGTAAGTCTTAGGGGACTTATGAGACTTGTTGTCGCGGGTCTTCGTACGGCAAAGCTCTTTGTTGCTTGCATGCAAAGAATTTTCCTTTTATAAGGTAATGGTTTCGTTGAGAGGGATTTCGTTTTTTTTACTTTTAGAATGGTACACTAAAAAGTTTAGAATGTCTGTTAATTTTTCATGTTGACCTCTGAGGAGGTTTTATCTCGGTAACATTTTAAAGGCTCCTTTTTACTATTTTATTTTTAATCCGTTTAACGAGCACCAGATTAGGCAAAATCTTATTTTTGGGATAGCCCACACCTGTGGTATTGACTGTCATAGGATGTCGGTAGCCCTTAGGCAAAATTTTGAAGCATCATGACTTTTATTTGAACAGTACCTATGCTAAAATCAGTTATTATGCTCAACTAAGGTAACTAATACTTTGTTTGCAATAAAATACAATACATACGTTTGCCAGCTGATCAAATCTCCCGAAGAGTTCGTTGAGAAGCCGAACCAACTCCTGCGCACTGCACTGCGATGCGAGCACCGTGAAGCCCACTATGTCCGCGAATAATATGCTGAAACAATAATAAAAAAACATTGTAATCACATCAAAAAGAGCCAGTTTATCTTCGTAAATAGGAAATAAAAAAAGATCTTTAGTCATTAGTTTCCTAAGCCTCTAAGTTAGATCTATAAGCCTTCGTTCGTAATAGTTTACTCAAATTGGCATTTTATTTAGTTTTATAAAGATGAACGTGTCTTCCTAAAGTGGTCAGAATGAAAGTAATGTATTACCTCCAGAGAACATTGTATCGAACGCTCATAATTCAAAGTATTTTTATCTACAAAATACCGTGAACATTATTTGAAAGCATACGACAATTTCATCGTTTGGAAGAATACAACAATAGCTGAATCTTTTTTCCAGGGTTGTCCATATATGAACATTAGCCCCTTATTTTTTTTTTATGTCTTATTCACTGCGTTCATTTGACTTCATTACAAGTGACTCAAAATAATGCCTTGCCCTAAAAATATCATTTTGTGCTCTTTTCTCTACCCAATCTACTATTTCTACATTAATATTAATAAAGATTTTTTACGCTTTCATAACTTAATGGATAACAAAACTTTGAATGTTTTCAGATATAGAAAAGGGCATAACGACATCACCCTGAAAAAAATACTGTTTCCAAAGGATACGTTAGGGAAGACGCGAGTAAAGGTAAGTAATATTAAAAACAGGGAAAAAAATGTTTGTTCATTTATTTCTATTGGTTGAATTTTGGAACTAAAGCAGATTTTAATAATTTAGTGTATCTATCATATGATATCTAAATTATTCAGAAGTAACATAGGCTGTATTTTTATAAAAACGTTGCCACAAGATCAGGAACTGTGCCAGCGAACCCGCGCGCTACTGTATGTCTATTTTATTTATATTCAAGCTTTATATAGATTTGCTATTTTACTCGATACACGGTATCAAGTTTTGAGAAAACCATAATGGTCATCCAATTACGTGTAATGGTTTTCAAAAAAACTTCCTGGAATTCCCATGTCCCCTAAATGTGGGATGTGATTGGGTTGTCTGTATGATACAAGGCTTGTATAGTTTTACACAACTCCATAGCTCTCTCTAGAATCTTCCATAGCTTTATAATTAAGGAAAATAACATACCGACAAAGTGTAAGTGAAAAAACAAAGTAGCTTGTCATTTTCTGGAAGCCTTAGTGTTTCAATTTTTATATAAAATAATACAAATCTAAATATTAATATTGTTTGATTTATTTGAAATTTAACAACCTAAATATTATCATTTAATTTGGAAAATTCATGACTTTTTTAAAGTTACTCATTGCAAAAAAGCTTAAAGAAGACAGCACAAAACGTAAACTCCGATAGTTCAAAGCTTATTTAAACTTATGAATTTAACTTTTGAAAATTTAATTTGAGTCGGCGCTGTACGCTTTGAATTTTAAAGCGTCCCGGTTGAGCTTTAGCGGCAAAAGCAAACCGTGGAATAACTAACGTATAATTGGAAACCGTTTGGTTGTAAACATGTACATGTACTTATGCTAGGTTAACCAAACAACAAAAATATTTACAACTACGTTTGATAAAACTGGTTTAGAGTTTTTCTATCAACTACCATATTTTTATACATATTTTAATATGCATAAAAAATATTTTAGGTTATTGATAAAAGAGACGAACGGCAAAGTTTTGAAGTTTAAATGAATTTTTTTTTTTGTTCCCCTCCACGGGAAGGGCAGGAGGATATAAAATGCTCTGACGCATACATTGGCGCGCGCGATTCAGGTTATGTGGGGCTCGTTCCGACGCCTACCAGAACCACTACCCACTAAAAAACCCCCTGTCGGCTCGTGCAATTTTTTTTGCTACTCAGCCTTAATCTGAGCGACGGCCAATTGGAGAAAGAGGCCGCGCCAGCGGGGCCCAGAAGGGGTCACCCGCTGGGATTTACATAGCACTGAAGGTGCTCAAAGCACTGAAGCTGAATTCATAGCACTGAAGGTGCTCAATAATGAAAAATAAAATTTAAAGTTACATTAAAAATAATTTAAGAAGTTAAATTAATTCGAATTTACGTTAGAATTAGAAGTTGCGGCATGAAGGGCTAAGAGATCTAGCGTCAGCTGCGTCGCTACGTTCGTGTGCACGTTTCTCGGTCTAGCGACTTTGAATTTTGAATCTAAGACAGGAGCAGTATATGAGACTGAATCTCGAACTACAGGATTGAGATGGAATTCGGCGCGTGAAGAACGATTCTGAGAGTGTTTTGAGGTGCTGTTGCACTGTAGGCAGTTCAAGATCTCTGTGCAGGTCCGCGTTACGCACGTACCACGGTGCGTCTGTGGCCCTGCGGCAGAAGAGATTTTGAACTACCTGCAGTTTGTGCAGGGCGGAGGGTTTGGCGTGGGCAAAGACTGGCGAGGCATATGTCATGACGGGTCTAACGCAGACCTTATAAAGCGTGCGTTTTTTTCTGAACGACATTTTACTTTTTCTACCTAACATACTATATAAGCGGCCTAAGTAAAAACGGGCGAGTTTCGTTACTCTATCGACGTGTGGCTTGAAAGAAAGCGTCTGGTCTAAGGTGACGCCTAAGTATTTGGTAGTGCGCTTCCAGGGGATACGCCATTTTTGAAACCATGCACCGAGGGCGCCTACAGCCTTTTGGAATCTGGTGGTGAGACCCGGGACACTGACGCCTTTGGTGTAAAGGGCTGTGTCGTCGGCAAAGAGTTCGGCAGGAGTTCGACGTCTTTCGACGGAATGGGAATGTCGTTAGTGTACACGGTGTACAACAGAGGGGCGAGGACTGAGCCTTGAGGGACTCCAGCCTTTATGGGACGAGGCGCGGAAAGCGTGCCTTCATGTTTGAAACGGAACGTGCGGTATTTGAGAAACGATGCGTTTATCCTAACTAGGCGAGTCGGTAAGCCTATTTTGTAGAGTTTATAAACGAGACCGCTGTGCCAGACTTTGTCGAAAGCCTTGGCTACGTCAAAGAAAACTGCGATCGTTTTCTTTCGTTTCGGATAGAAACCGTCGAGTATGTACTCGACGATTCGATGGACTTGCTGAGGGCAGGAATGCTTAGCGCGGAAGCCGAACTGGTGGGAAATGATGAGGGGATCGCCATCCGTTGGAAACAAATGGTTCCGCATTCGGGAGAGTATGACTCTTTCGAGAAGTTTAGACATGGCCGTGAGGAGGCTGATGGGTCTGTGATTAGCCGGGATATTAAGAGGTTTACCCGGCTTGGGAACGCCTATGACTGTCGCTTCTTTCCAAGCTTTTGGAAAGTAGCTGTGCTCGAAGCAGGCATTGAAGATGATGGCTAACAAGTTAAGAACCTGTTGAAGCAGGTGTTTGAGTGCGTGGTTAGAAATACCATCCGCACCCGGAGCTTTTTTGGACTTTTGACTTCTAATGAGAAGCAAGATTTCATCATTAGAGACTGTGACGGGGTCGTCGGTGATGGGGAGAGGTTCTCTGCAGAAAATTTCGTCCTCCACCGCCTGGATGTGGGAGGGATCCGCGGGTTGCGTGCTGGGCGAACATTGTGCCGCTATGCTGTCGGCGAAGCATTCGGCTTTCTCTTCGGCTTCAAAGGCAATAGTGCCGTCGGGACGAGTGAGAAGAGGAACGTGAGAGGCGGCGTCTATGCGTAAGGCCCGGGCCAAACTATAGAACGCTTGGTGGGACGGGGAGATATTCTCCATGAGATCGTTAAACTGACAAAGACCTAACTTTACGTTGTAGTTTGTTCGCAGCTGATCTATAGATGGGCGTGGGATATTTCTTGGCTCTCCGGAAAGCCGTGTTCTTAGCTTTAATAAGATTGCTAACGGCTAAGGGTAGATTGGGTATACTTCGCTTAGCAACCTTTTCGTTAACACTGATGGCCGAGTTGATAGCATCAGTGAGGGAGTCGACTAATGAATCTATTTTGTCCGGGCTATCTAATTAGGGTTGCCGGGATAGTGAGTGGGAGTGACGGGAGAGATGACGTCTAAGTCGAGTTGCTGAGTGATTTTAAGGAGTTCTCTACCGCTTTGGTTGGTCGATAGGCACTTCCAGTCAGTATGTTTGGAGTTAAAATCTCCGAACATAATGACTGAATGGCCGAGGGTGAGAATGGCATCGAAGTCGCTAAGGATAGGTCTGGAATGATGGATGTCACTGGGTATGTAGACTGAAGCTATGATGACGGTCGGATGACCAGTCATAGCCAATCTACACACAGTGGCCTCCATGTTGAGAGGAGGGGTAGGGAGAGGAGTGCAGTGGAAACCTCTTTTGTGATAAATAACTGTGCCGCCGTAACCGTCGGGCCTATCGTTACGAATGAACACGTAATTGGGAACAGCGAATCCCCTGGTGCGGTTCGGAGTGAGCCACGTCTCTTGAAGAAGCAATAAGCCTGGCTCGTTGTTCTGAAGGAACAGTTTGAGCTCAGGAAGGTTAGTACTGAGACTACGAGCGTTAAAAGAAACTAGGGATAAGCCCTTGGGTTTGATACGACCGGACGCGGGATTTGCGGGTCTAGACATTATATACAAAAAATAAAATTTATAACGAACTTAGAAGCGAGTGATGCTCGGCTAACGCAAATAAACGCTCTTGAGGAGAGCGGGCGGCTCGCAGTTTGCGTGCGAGTACGGAAATTTCCTTAATGTCGACGTTTTGAATGACGTCGAACACGGTCTTCATGTCCTCAGCCAACGACGACTAAGGTGAAGACGACGGAGCGGGACGCGGGCCTACGGGAGCTACGGGAGCTGGGATAGAACGGGAAGGTGCAGGTGGAGCGGCCGGACGCTGCCTCCAGGACAGAGCCGGAGTAGGCGTCGGCTGCACGGGCTTTGCTTCCGGGGGACCCCGGTTGCGTAGCGGCGGGAAGTTGGCAGGAGTGACCGGCGGCGCCGGTTTAGGCGCGGTCCTGTCAGTGGAGGAGCGCGGAGCGCGCAGACAGCCCCTGTAGTTTGCTGTGTGGCCGGACTGGCCGCACAGCACACATGCAGGGGGGGAAGTGGATTCGGGAGTGCGAGTGCACTCCTTTGTTATATGTGGGTTAGGCACTTGATGCACCTGGGGGGAGCTGAGCAGTTAGCCGCTGCGTGGCCATAGAGCTGGCAGCGGTGGCACTGCCCAGGGTGACCGCGTGGATTGGGACGCTCGACGGAGATATTCGAAAGTCCGCAGATTGTGCAAGCCTCTCTGAAGATCTCCTTCGAATTGGGAGTATTAGATAAAATAACTAATGCTAACGGAAAACGCCTACCGCGGTTGGAGTGCATCTTGTGCACTGCTTTAGCCGGGAAACCCTGGGACTTAAGGTCCTCGAGGATTTTTTCATTCGCGAGCTCGAACGGGACGCCCCGTAATACTGCGCGGATCTTACGCTCCTCCGGGAGGGCGTAGGTGTGGTACGCGATCTGCCTAACTGAAAGCAGACTAGTGAACGCGCGGAAGTCGTCGATAGTCGCGACTTGGATTTTAATAGTATCGCCTGCGTTATTCGCCTTGAGATAATTGATTTTGTGCTCTTTGCACAAGTTAGAAACCGCGGTCCAGCGCCCTTTTTCGCGGAGGAAGACGGGCGGAGGAAGATGTGGCTTAACCGGGACGGGAGCGCATCGCGACGCTGGCTTCGACAGGACCGACAGAGACGCGGTCACTTCGAGTGACATAAGCGGCACGGGGGCGGGTGTTGAAGACACCTGGGTGGGCTCAGGTGTTAAAGACACCGAGGCTTTCTTTGAGCGCTTTTTAGAGCGTTTGGCAACTAATTGAAATTGTGGCTCAGGAGAGCCGGTTACGGTGGCGGCGTCCGATGACGCATTTGACGCGGGTTCCGAGTGGCTCCCGGGAGCGGTAGCTTACGGCGTGACGTTTGAGACGATGAGACCGACGCGCAGTCCATATCAGATGGAACGGGAGATGCGGGAGAGCTATAGACCTGAGGGGTCTGGACGATAGTGTCCTGAGGGGCCGGGGTTTGGGCCTGAGGGGGGACGCATTAATTGCTAATAAGGCCTGCGTGAAGGCCTCGTCTGGAATGGGGATGCCGGACGCAGCGAGCGCCTGCGCGAACGCTTTCGCGAAGTTAATAATGTTTTGCGAATGGGAATTTTATAGATATATTACATACATTTTTTTTACATTACATTACATAGATTATATACATTACAAAGAGTTCATCCATTTTATTTCAATAGCGAAAAATTTTTTTGTAAATAATATATTGTAAGAGATCACTTCAGTTTTGCGTAAAAAAGTGTTATGTCAAATTTAAATTTGGCTCTATTTTTTTTCCCACCAGTATTATGAAACTAATGGGTGTCATAGAAAAATGGATCTGCTTCGGAAACATTTTATTTTTATTTTATTTTATTTTATTTATTTACAAAAATCCACAGCACTCAATATAAATTTTAAAAAAAATTTATACGTTGGTATAATATTCATCTTATAAAAACTTAACTTATTGCCAATTACGGATTTTTCATTTTTTAAAATAAATTAATATATAAGGCACAGCTGTATTGTACAGATCAAAAATTCTTACACATTTCGATAAAAAAATAACAAAAAAACATATTTTAAAAAAAATTATAAAAAGAAGCCATAATATATGCGTGAAGTAGGGGGTGTGTGTGTGTATAGCAGTAGTTTAGTGAAAATGTTTCATAATTTGGTTTTTGAAACGTTGCTTGCTACTACTAAAAATATCAGCAGATGTAAAATGCTTATTATATTTATTCTGGATTCGGCATATGATAGAATTTATAGCGTAATTAGTGTGGACTGCTGGAATGTGAAAAAGTTTCGTGCAATGATTTTTTACCACTTCTATTCGAATGGATCATTTAATCGACTTGAGTTAGTTTTTATTCAGCACAATCTGTAGATTGGATGGGGAGCAGTGCTTACACCGTGCTTACGATATCATAACTTATGACAAATCTTGGATTTATCAATAACAAAGCTGTTTCAAAACGAACCAACGCCTACGAAAGTGAAATGATTGAGAAGCGCTGGAAAAAGTTTGGCCACCACTGTTTTCTCTTTAACGGGGTATTTAGTATCAATTATCTTAAGAAACCAAAGTAGCAGAGTGGTACCCTACCAAATGCTTGCCAGAAGTTTTTGCTGCTGCGAGCAACAAGTGACTGTACACGGGACTCCAAGGCCTTTTGCTCCACCACGACAACGACTACGCTATCAAGACGACGGACTTCTTATTCACCACACCGGTAAAACTTTTGGGTCATCTACCTTACAGCCCTGATTTGCCACTGCGTGATTTCTTCTTGTTCTCTAATATTAAAAATCAGCTCAAGGGGATACATTTTTCTTCGCCAGAAGATGCGCGCACTGTGTTCGAGAAGGCTGTTGAGGAAGTACCTGTTGCAGACTGGAAAATGTGCTTTGAAAATTGGTTCAACGCATGAAACTTTGTATAGAAGCTAGTAGAGAGTTCTTTGAAAAGAGGTAATAAAAAAAATTTTACCTATAACATATTTTTATTTTTTTGAAATTCGTTTATTTAATACTTATTAGACATACAAATCTTATTTCTAGCACACCTTAAACATATAAGGTTTAGTCGCATTGTATTACATCATATACATGTATCACATAGTTTTACATAATAAAGTTTGAACATGTGTATAGACACTTTATATTATTTTTTTATTAATTTTGCATGAAGTTCATGCGGGGTCGTATTTAATATAATGCGAAGCATGTATTTTCACGCCCGTTTACCATATTCGTTGTTATATTTAGATATAATATATTTTAGTGTATAATTTAGTTTACGTAGGTGGTTAGGTCTATATTTCTTGTTATGTCTATGAATATTGTTATACTCATCAAGTATTAAATTCATATTTATTTTATTAAAAACCGATATGGCTTTACAATACCTAAAAAAGCTATTTTCGTCTCCTTTAAACTTTTTCCTTACGTGTTTTGGTACAATAGTTTTAATAAGCTGATTTATTTATTATATGGCAGAATAGTTTTAATAGGCTTTCTAATTAGTTGTAGGTGCGTACATAACTAGAAAATCCGTAACTTATAATAGATTCAACCAATGACAGATACAAAATTTTGAGTATATTATTTTTTAGAATTGAAAATTTTGCGCGTAGCGTAGCGTAGAGAAATTACCAAATTTATAATCAATATGAGGTCTACAATTGTTGGCAATTGTAAGACGTAAGTAGGTGTGTTGGTCTACTACTTCCAGATGTTGACAGAGGCAGGAGTACATGCCGTGCATACCTTGGTGGTTAGTGTGTTGTTAGTATGTGCAAAGTTAGGTATGATCTACAAATTTCATTATACATTTAAAGAAAACTTTATTTTCAAAATAAACATCAAGAGAGATTTGTGGACAGGACCCGGGTAATATAATATAACTTTTAAACACAAAATACTCGAATGTAGGATTAACCAAATACATGCTAAATGTTTAATCCCTTACAGGGACCACTTTGTTGTAAATATATGAATACAGTTAAAATTGCGAAAGGGTTGGCAGACGTTTACAAAGGGTATCATTGCCTAAACCGAGAAGAGGGGCGTTAAAAAGTGGCTTTTAATACAAGGATTACTGGAAGGATTATAAATACCGAATCAATTAATGGGCGTATTTAGGATAAATTTGATTGATGCTGTTGATTAGGAAAAGTATATAATAAATTCAGTTTGATCAAGACTGAAATCCAGTTTTATGAAATCTAAAGACCTACAATATATTTTAACTCGAAAGAACGAAATACAATCACATAATTATAAGATATATTAAAGAGCCAAGTCTTTAAACGACCTCCTACGTTACGTTTATTTTACATTTAGTTTACTAAGTTTATACTTACTAATAATGTACTAAATTGTAGCCAAAATAATCTCAAACTTGTTAATCACTGAAAAGTAAAAAAGAAAAATTATAAACTAAAAAACCGTTACGTTGGAACTACCGGTTCACCGTCTTTACTGGGGCATCCTGCATAAGCAATGAAATAACTGAAAGTACAAGTAAGAAGTGAGTATATTCTAGTATTATAAATGCGAAACTAAAATGATTTGTTTGATGCACACCTTAACAAAACAACCAACTATTATGAATTCACACTGTTAGGGGAAACAAATTCATGCAGAAAAAAAGGGCTGTCCCCGAAGGATGCACGACTGACGCAGCGAGCAAAAGGTAGTTTACTATTATTTACCCCATCGAAATATTATTTTAGAAAAAAAATGTGATACCAACTGGCAGGGAAAATTGAACACTATAGATAATAACAATGTTTGTAAATAAAAATAACTTGGCAAACGGTCCATTAGAATTTTATTTTATTAACTAGTTTAATGAAAATAAATGGGCGAAAAAATTATCTGAACGAAAACAAATGGTTACAAAAAATAACGAGAAACCCGTATTGTTTACGGCAGAATAAAGTGAGTTCGTAAATCGTAAAAACACGCAGAGACAAATAAAGCAAGGTTGTTATTTAATAATGAAATAAGGTCCACTTAAGTAACCAAAAAGGGATTTTATTACTAACGGGCGCACTCAAAGAAATCAAATGATTAATTAAGGTTAACTTAAGTATAGATTTCTCTAAGCTAATCTATACTTTATTTTAACTACATCAAAGTCTAGATTTGGTTAGCAAAATCTATAATTCTGAGTGCCTTAATTAAAAAATTCGACGTCTCTGAGTGCAGACTAACGGCCTACAAAGTCTTCACAAGATTTTCTGTAGGTTGACTGAGAGCTGTGCTACAAAAATGATGTAATAACGACTAATAATAATGATTCTATTCTTAAAAATCTTGGCAGAGAAACAATAAAAAATTGCCTAAAACTGGCCGGTACATGATCGATTTGTAGAAGTCACTGAGATTGCCACGCCGGGTTATTCAGTTTTGTGATCAGATATTTAAAATAAGTATCTATCTTTTCGTAGAAAGTGATATGTCCTCTGAAATTCACTAAACTACATTTTATGACTTTATTATGTTCTGCTTTATGAGCAAGTCGAACCTATTTCCACAATTTAGTGCATGTCGAAATTGACAGGTAAACAGTTCTTATTGCTAGTTCATAGAACTGAAATATAATAATCGGGCTAGAAACTGTCAGAAACTATACATTTATAGCGATAATAAGAAACACATATATACCTTTGCCTACACTTTACTCGCAACTCAAGCAGTTTTTAGTGTAATTTTGTAAATTTCCCAACAACCGTGTGTTCACATATCTTTATTTTTATGAATAGGTACTCGCTTTTATTGTACAACACTATGTTTCTTTTTTGCTAGTAATCCGTGGTTGACTTTAATTGGCTATCTTTGGTATTATTTAAATAAGTGATTATTTGTATTACGCTGTTGTTAACCCAAATATAAATAAATAAATAAATTAATGTTTCAAACAGATGGACACTTTCTTTGCCTAGTTGAATTAGATCGTGACAAAAATACCTAGGAATAATAATAATATAATAATATCATTCAGTGATATTTTAAAGTGAATGTTACTGCAAATTATTGCATGTAGTTTTCAGCACCCGAAACTTGTAAGGTCATTAGATTGACTGAATTTAAAGGTTTGTTTGGAAAATAGTTATTTTACCACATACAAGAACTGTAATTTACTTAATTTTATAAATCAGAATCAGTGCAATTTAAGTGAAAACAGTCGTGAATATCGTATTACTCGACGGAAGCCTTGGTAATACGATTTAGCACAATCGATACGTCTGCTGCAAACGTCTGCCATATTGCTGAGCCATAATCCATCATGCTTCATCTACCATGAGATGACAACATGGAAATTGAAATATTCTAAGAGGAAATTGGAATTTATACTATTCTAGCATTTTAGTATTAAAAGCAACATGTTTTGAGTATATAATAAGTAATGATTACAATAATACAGCAGCAGGGTTAATAGAGCAGCATTTTACTATGTTAACCGTTTAGTTTAAAATTCTATTTGTTTGTCACTCCAGCTAACATTACGAATCACAAAACGAAACATTACCCCCCATTTTGGCAAAAGTACCCCCGTGATGTTTCTTGCCAGTTCTTCTTTACGAAGGTCTTTTTGCGAACTGGCGGTAAAGTTAATAAAGACAACAAGAACAAGTAATTGTCAAGTTGAGAAATAAATATTTGGATTTGAACCAAAATCTACGATTATCATTTGTAACTTAAAAAAAAAAGATATGGCACGATGGACTTAATCATCTTAAAATGTATCAAAATGAATGCTTAAGAGGTCTTTATAAAAACAATTTTAGGCTTAAACGTCTGGGAACTTCACGTAGTTGAGAACAATTTGGACTTACCGCACGTAATACCGCAGAGAATAATGAAGTTCATTTAACTTGTGTTAAAATTAAAGACATTTTAAGTATTCATATACCAACATTTGTGTTGTATGCGGTAGTCCTATATTCTAGAGTAAACGATTCGAATTATGGTATAAATGGCAAACATTTGTGCGAGATCCACTTAAGCTTTCATTTAATTAATGATTATTATTGTATGTATTAATGTATACGTGTCCGCCATTTAATGGCACTGGCTGCCGATTGTTCGTGAGATTTACTCAAAATTGTTGGCCGATAATGTGTGCTCAACTACATGTACATCGGTGAACTTTGTCGAAGTGTGAAGTTGAAAGCGGTCACTTACGATCTATTGTAAGAGAACGGGTAGCCGGATATGAATCACTGCACGCAGAAACGGGTACAGTCATTATCAAAATTAGTTTGAAAAGGTCGTTCATTTTGATAAACTTTACTTATTTACAAATATTGAAAAAAAATATGTAAAAAAGGAATCCCAATTTCTTAACCTTGACTTAGTTGTGACTAATTATGTTAATTAGCTATTATGTAAATTAAATCTCATAGCATCAGGTAAAGTTTGGATGATACCACGGTTTATTCATCATGCACATAAAATTCTATGAGCATTCTTCATATTGTTATTCAGTGAGGGAACTGTCATACTGCGGTATAGTTATCAAACAATTAGTCGAACAATTACTCGACAAATATAAATCAGTTTGGGGTACGAATATGCAAGGCGGATTGAGAACCTCAAAGGACACACTATATTTTCTCCCTAAATGAAAGTTTTATTTTATATAATAATTTCACGTATCAATTTAAGATCTAATCACCCTGAACGTAAAGTGAACGCACTCTAACATCACAGTTTTTATTACGCAAGCTAGAGCAATAATCGGAAATGATTTTATCGCTTTCAGTGTCTTGCTTGACATTGATATAGACAACACAACAGAAACAGAGTTTAAAGACAAAAAAATAAAAATAGCAAAAGTATTCGACAACATGAGCGACCTTATAACTAAACCACGATTTCTTCCAGGTAACCCAAATTCAAGCAAATAGAAAACAAAATTAAAATGAATATAATGAGCAATGCATTGTTTTTATATTATATATTTTTTAACATAACATAACATATTTTTTAACACCAAGGCACTAATGTATATACTTATAAATGTTTATGACACATACACTGTATATTATTCATAGATATAATCTTAGTGTTCAAGGACAAATACACTAGGAATAAGAAGACTGGCGTTGTGTGTGATTTTCCGATGAATCTCGTTTTGGAATTTGGCTGGAGACAAGACGCATTCGAGTTTGGAGAAACTGTGGACGTCATGAAAATTTAAGATTTTGGCAGGAATTTCATCCTTATGGTGGGGGAACAATAATGATATGGGCCGGTATTTGGATCGGTGGAAGAACCGATCTCATTTGGATTAGGGGCAACCTCAATGCTCAGATTTATATATATTAATCATCCCTATGCGAGGCCGGTTGGGTAATTCGGTTCAACTAAATCACGACTATGCACGTCCACACGCGGGTAGAGTCGTGCACTCTTGCCGAAGCTGGTATAAGCCTTCCGAGTATGGACGCCATACACACCTCCAACAACTTTTGACTTGTTAGAAAGCACGTAGGCGGCCATTTGTCAACGTGATTTTGATGAACTAATATTAATCATTCCAAATCGCTGCTATTGTGTTATTCCTGTTAACTGTGGAAACATAACATAGACTGTAAATTTTTTTTCTCAATACAATAAAAATGTATAAAATATTAATGTTTGTCCCTTATTTCGCTATTTGACTGACGCCGTTAATTTGAGTTAATTTCTCACAATTTGCAAAAACAGCCATTGTTCCTAATTTTTTTTCAAAATATAGAGGTACGTTTTAAATTTAAACAGAGGAATTAAAGTAAAAAGTTATAATGGTAGACTGGATTTGGTAAACATTGCTTGGATAATTTGTGTTCGTGAATAAGAGCACTCGGCGCTGTTTCAACTTCGGAACTCTTGACTGCTATTTTTTCTGTGTTTCTGGATATTGTACCTTTCCAAAGATACAATATTTTTACAATCTGTCCAGAAGTTTAGATTTTACGACCGAACTTGGATACCTAGTAGCGTAGTGGAAGTAGCCCTGCCTCATATGCCGGAAGTCCCAGGTTCGAGCCTGGCCGGGGCATTCATTTGTGTGATGAACACAAAGATTTGTTCTCGGGTGATGGTTGTTGATATTTATATATGTATGTTTAATTCTGGGTTCCCGCCCAGTTCACTGCATAGCCATCCATAACACGAGCACTGCTTACTTTGGGGCCATACAGTTTGTGTGATTGTCTGGGGATTTTTTTATTACAAATCTTTATTCTTAATAATAATGCAATAGTGTAGATTAGGAATTTTTTACACACTGAAAATCTAAATACTAGTATCCAAATACAGATCCATATTTTAAACATGATCTTATAGAAACCCGCAAGCAAAACCCAACCAAACAGAAAATATTTTCATTTCAAACCAGAAAATTTCTCATTTTGAGCGATTTAAATCTTTTATACGATTCTCAAATACGTAGAGATAAAATGCAAGGAGCTATTTCTAAGTTTAAGCCCTACTTTATTTATTTCAAAAATTTGATATGCACAAAATTAAATGGACTTTAGAAATCACAAGTCAAATCGTAGGATTCTAACAAAACATCGTTAATTCTATATGTATTACCATTCATTCCAAGTTGCACTTGGTTATAACATTTAGAACCTAATTTTATTGCTGGCAATTGCGATAATTACCTACCTCATCAATAAATACCATTAAGTAGTAAAGTACAAGTGACTTTTAATTGTATCAACTGTTATTTAATCTCATAAAATTATGAGATGGTGTTGTTTACAGATTTTACACATTGTATATAGAAGCCTAAAAGAATAACAACTTGCCACTGCTTCACAATACTAGTATAAAAATGAACAGTGGTTCGATGATGATGAAAAACATCGAACTTCTGTTCATTTTTATCCCATTTAGCCCAGTCAATGTAACATCACGTAACGGCTATACAAAAGAACAAACATTTACATTGAAAGCTACACGATTGTTTCTATAATTGACAGTTCTACCACATTGTATCATCGATATTCCATCGTAACGGAGGTGGGAAGCTCATAAAAAAATAATAACTGTCTCAAACTGCACGGCTAATAATTCCGTTGTTTTTACTGTTAGTGGCTAGTAAAAGGGACCTTTTTTTCTTCTGAGTTAGAGTCGCCATTTGTGACCTTCTCAGAGTTTCGGTATAAGCTTGTGAATAGATAATGTTCTGCCAAAGCTGTGGAATCGGTCGGAGGTGTCAATAATATAACGGTGGAGGGTCAAACAATTTGAGAAGTTTATGCTTCGGAAACATGATTAGGATTGGTGATGTTAAAATTATATCTGAATTGTAAATTTACAATTCTTTTACCAATTTAAAAAAAAAGTATTTAAAAAAATTAAGTGTAGTGTTTTTTACAACAATGAACTAGTCTTGAGAGGCAGTGGCAAATTTTTTAGTTAAAGAGTTGATCAAAGCGCCTCTGAAATCCCCACAGGCCTCTGGCGTGGCTTCACGGCTGATATCTTGCGACAACAACCGGGACCGACGACGCCTTAACGTGCTCTATGAAGCACGGAGACGCTCAAGTTTATAAGCCAATAGCGGTTACCCTTCCTGCGTCTGCCGCACCGAAAATTGCGAAACTTACATAATCGTCAAGTGGCAGCGAAAACTATTCGGCCATAAGCGCTTCAGGTGGTGATTATAAGCATGACTTAGCTTTTAATATTATTACGCTGATTTTAGCAGACATATTTTATCAATTAAAATATAATACAGTACTCGATTACTCTCTGTGAATTAGTAGCTAAATTGATTATTATTTTCAGTGGATTGATCAAAGGTATTTCTCGAATATTCCCGATCACAGAGATATTGGGCATTTGACGTCACTCAATGGGCTCCACAAAGGTTGTAATAGTTTGTTAGACACGTAGAACTGTTGCGTAAGCCTGCCATACAGGGTCTTGTGTGTCTGATGAACAGGATGTCAAATGTTATGTTCATCCGACAGGTTGGGTGTGGAATTGCCACTTGTTGGATGTTCACGGCTACTTATTTCATAAACATACCAGCGTATATTCGATTTAAACTTTAAACGATTACACAGAATCATATAAATATTGTCATGAAAAATATATAGAAAGGTATTATTAGGTACTACTTTTGCACTATTTATCAAATTTAAATTTATCCTGTATACTTAATTATACAATAAGCCGAGCAATATTTGTCAATGAATACATGAAGCATAATACATAAAATTCCACATTCCACAATACTACAGCAAACGTTATTGTAAGGATTAAGTTTATTCAGTTGTATCTCAGAAACAAACATACATTTTATGACCAAAGTAAATATAAGAGCTTGGGCCATGTCCAAATAAACACCGAGTGTGTCAAATTATAAGAATTCCATGTTATTACTACTAAAATAACTTGAACGATCGATCAATCATCCCATTACAGCAGAACAACACTGCGTAGTACGAAGTAAAATAGAGTTATTTTCTAACTCTTTTGATTGACACAATGATGTTTAGAAACCTGTGAATGTAGTTTTCGTAAATAATAATACTTTAAAATACCAACAACATTCGTGCGATAAAAAATAGATATATTACGCCGACTGAACCTTGGGGCAGAAGGGCCCGTGCGCTGCGCATGTCGTGGGCTTGGAGACGTTAACATGGAATTTGAATTACATTTTGATAACGTATCGTTATATCAAAAATTCAAAAAACAGTTTAAATTAATTAGTTTTAGTAATGTTGCAGTTATAGAGTAATTTATATAATTAAAGATATGAAAGACAGAGCAATTAACTATTGTTAAAAACTTGTTACTTGAAAATACTTGTTCTATGGTAATATGATATAACCGGATTAAGGAGATACTCTACACAACCTTTTATACTATGAACCACAGTCTATAAAAAATTCAATCAACATTCTGCGAATCACTACTTATTTGAAATAACTTTAACTGTATATAAGAGAGAAATTACAAAAACCAAGCAGAACCTACAAATTATTCTTATTTCAAATAGCAAAAAAAAATGACACCTATCAGCCATAGCCAATTACCAAAAAAACAAACTAAGCCAGCCTCCGCGTAACAGTAAATAAATTCGCATTGTCATGAGCTAAATGCGAATGGTGATTCACTGTCTACTTCCAGTCATTGAGATTGATGATGCACTTCACGAACAAGATTAAACTAATTTTCATGAGTACAGTCAGTAACTAATTAGGACTTTAGAAAACAGAAATGTAAATTAAGCAGTTGTACTCGTATAGGAGATGCATGAGTATTACCTGCGATGCTTTTCCCTGTGGGCTAAACTAAAACTGACGGATTGATATACACAAGCAAAAACTAAAGATAAAACGTATAAACCCAAATAAAAATATCAATCACTAGTAAAACTCACAATCTTTATAGTGCCAAAGTGAGTAAAATTGGAGAATAAACATAAGGTAAGAACCCAGAATAAACAGATACGAATGGAACTACGAGGGGCGGCTGATAAGTTCGCGGCCTAGGGAACTTAATGAAACAAAATCATAATTTTTTTATTTTTATGTTTCAATTAAATCCCCTTCAAGTGAAATACACTTTTCACGTCGTCAATACAAGGCCTTTAAACCACTTAAAAAATATTCTGAAGATTGCTCTTCAAAATGGCTCTCTACGGCGGACTTCATTTCATTATCATCCAAAAATCTTCGCCCCCGCAACTCCTTTTTCAGTTTTGAAAAAAGGAAATAGTCACTGAAAACTAGGTTGTCTTGCAGAAACAACACTCCGTGCGCCAAATTGCCTCATCTCTTCTGAACGACTGCTTCACGTGCTTGACCCAATAAGTTGACGTAGTATTGACCATTCATTGTAGTTTCCCTAGGCAAGTAATCAATAAATAAAATTCCTTCGCTATCCCAAAAAATGGTCTCCATAATCTTGGAGGCAGACTTTTAACTTTAAACTGCGTTGGTGGCCTTTCTCCCTTTTTAATCCACTGCATAGACTCATGTTTGGACTCTGGATCATACTAATGTATCCAAGTTTCGTCTACGGTTACAATGCGATTACAAATTTCATCAATATCGCTCGGACTGTTGTTTGTCGAGCGGCCTGAGCATTCGCGGTGTCCAAGGCGCAAAATTTTTTTCATGTGTAAATTTTGGTGCAAAATTTCTCCGATTTGCTCTTTACTAATTTGCAACTCTTCAGCTAATCTCTTAATTCTACGGGCGGTCAATACTAATTTTTCAATTTTTTGAACATTTTCATTTCATTGGCGACTCGGGCGGGGGTCGTCTTCACAGCTCTCTCTTTCTTGTTGAAAAAGCCGAGCCCATTTTTTACATTTTAGTATACGAAGGCCCAAAATCTCGAAGAACCGATGACATTGCTTAAAAAATGTCTTTCGGTAATTTTCCTTTTTTCACAAGGAATTTAATCACTGCGCAATGCTCAAAATAGCGAGAATTTTTAGTTTCGATCGACATGGTGTTGTTGCTTATTCCAGGGATGAAGTGTTAATGAACTGAATTAAATTTTTTTTTTTTTCGCCGAGGCACCCTCGCGGGAGCGAGGTGGAAGATGCGTCATGCATACCGCCCGCAGGTAAAGTCCTCTGCGGGGGGTTATGTGGGACTCACCAGAATGGCACCTACCCACTAAAAACCACCTGTTGGCTGTAGTAATTACCGTTAGCCTTCATTGGAAGCGACACCCGTCGGGAAGTTGGGCGCGCTGGCGGAGGCCCGCTAGCGGGCCTTCCGCCTGGAGTGAAAGTTGCACTGAAGGTGCTCAAAGGGACATGAGTTGGTGGCCGTTCTGGGCAGCCTCCGGTGAAGCCGGGGCTGCGCAGAGGTCGGCCGAAGCTTGACTTAGGGATCAATTCATTTGAATGAACCTATAATGAATGGAGAAGGGAACTATGCTCCGCCAGAGCGAGCAGTCGCTCTATCGGAGAACGTGAAGCCCTAAGTTTACGGGCTAAGACTGCGATTTCACTAACATCGATATTTTTCATAGCGTCGCAGACGATACGCATATCATCTGCTACGGAGGATTGAGGAGTGGATTTGTATGGGCGAGGAGACGGGATCTGCGATCGACGTGCGCTCGAGAACGCACGCAGACCGAAACTGTCGGAACTGAATTAAACAAAAGGGTGTTATTTATACTACCACTTAGTTGGGCAACTAGTGTTATCAGTGTTATCATTAATAAGCTGTTTATTGCATTAAAACCTTGTTCATTGCTAAAAATTTGTATATATTAGTGATTTGTATAATTCAGTTAGTGTTTAAAGTGTACAAACAGTGTTTTTAGTGTGCATTACAAAGTTACGAGAACCGTTATATTCAGTGTCATCGACTGTATTGACTGTAAGTGTTTTAAACTATTAGTTTAACCAAGAAAGTTTGGCTACCATAAGAGGTAACTTTTCAATTTCATCTTGTATTAGTAGTGATTTTGTTTACATTGTTATTGGACATAACCTTAATTCCAATCAGCTGTTCATTTTTGCTATATCAACATAAACTAATAACTTAAAAATGACGACTCGCCAAACAACGACTCGTCAACTAGAAGAGAAATTGAATCTTACTCTTCAAGAACTCCAGAAATTCAAAGCTTTAAGTGAGCAGTTGTTGGAAGAAAGGAATGATAGTAAAAAAAGAAATTACAATATTATGAAATAGAAATAAATCAATGAAACAGGAGTTACTGAACTTAACACAGCTTCTAGAAGTCTCAGAACAACGGGACCAACTTCAGGGGATAGTGAATGGGTTTGACAAAGATAGTAATGTCTTGCAACATACGCTTGATCATAATAATGACCTTAAAAAGCAACTATGCAATTCATATACTAAAATAGCATGTTTGGAGTCTAAAATAAATCAGGAGACAGTAATTCAGACCAAATCATTGTTCAATGAGCTTGTCTGCAGTGACCCCGACATGGTCACATCAGTTCCTTCAGATTCCTCTTCAATAATTGATTTAACTAGTCACATTTCAATGAGTGCAGACCCTGCATTAGAATCTTTGGGAACTGTACACAATAAAAACAATAAAATTACTAACATAAAATTGAGTAAAACTAAGAGTAAGAAAATTGTCAAACTCAATAAATCTATTCAGAGTAGCTCTAAATTTATCAAAAAGCAAAGCATTTTATGTAAAACTATTCCAAGTAAAAATCAATGTTTAAAACTAAAGAATGAACTGATATTATGTAAAAGTAACTTGGAGCAGAATAGGTTAACCTATGAAAGTGACATACGGAAATGAAATGTAGAAATACAGAGACTTCATGGAGAGCTAGTTATTCTAACCAATAAGTATAAAATTTCTCAAAAAGAAATTAAGGAACACACTCTAGCTATAGACAATTTGATGGAACTGTCTAAATATAATAATGACCGGTTTGAGTCCCTTGCCAATTATTATTATTAAAGTAATTCAAATAATACTACATCGGATTGCCCTCTGCCAATATCCAGTCAACCTGAGGAGCCATATGTCACTGAGCATGTAGTATCAAACTTAGGTAGTAGCTTAATTAATAAGTCAAATAAAAGTGAATTAAATATTATTATGTATAGATAGCGATGAACTTGGTAAGAACATGGGATTGCAACTTACTCGGTGTGTTGGGGGGCCAATAAAGAATTATTGTTACCCCAGTGCTTCATATTATGACATAGTTGATACAATTACATCCCGTACATTTGACCCTAATACAATATTGATTACATTAGTAGGCAGATGTAAGCAACTAAGTAGGAAAACCATGACAGCTTGTTTTGCTAGATTGAATTGCAAGCAGAATCTTAGTAAAATTATTTTGTTTGCATTTCCTTTACCCAGAACCCGTCAGAAAATAACAAGAAGCATCGACTAAATATAGATGTACAAAATATGACATGTCGTCATTGCGAAAAGTTTCAGTTTATTGATTCAAATAAATTTATTAATAAGCCTTATATGACCAATGATAGGTACAATTTGTACAATTATGACCTATATATACCTATATATGACCTATATACACGCTATCATATATTTCATACATAACAGTCAATTCGTTGACTACAACCGCTGCTTCTATTGAGCAGTCACTTTATACTTTTGACCCATTGTAATATTCCAAAACATAGTATGAGGAATAATTTAAACATAAGTTAGTGACAACAGATAATACATCTAGCACCAGTAGTAATTTAAGTAATAAAAATGTAACAGATAATTTTATGAACATATGCGGACATATCCATCAAAATATGCGGGGCATTGACGGTGAGGAATTACAGATTGAGCTTTTCATAAACTTTGAAAATATTCATGTACTATGTATCATAAAGCACTGGATCAGACAGTGTCAAAGTATGTCTTCATATAAGAATCATGTAATTGCTAGTTCATTCAGCAGAGAACAAACAACTTCCGGTGGCTCAATGATCATCACTCATAAGAGCCTTACATTTAAAGAACGCTCTGATATTGTAAGTCTGTCTGTTGAGCGATCAGTCGAAATAGCCTGTATTGAGATAGGGAATATTGTTATAATAACTGTATACAGACCCCCATCCTCACGGTTTGAAGTATTTGACAGCACTATGGATGAGGTATTACATAGAGTAAATAACAAAAACAAAGAAATACTTGTTTGTGGCGATTTTAATATTGATTTATTAGTAGAGACGTCACAAAGTAAACGATTCTTGAATCTTTTTAATTGTTACAACCTAAATAATCTCTTCTTAGAGCCTACGCGAATCACAGCGACCTCAGCCACATACATGTCTTGATAACATTTTTACAAATTTAATGCCATGTACAAAGTCAGTAATTAATAAACTACAATCAGATCATAGTGGGCAGTTGGCCACTTTTGATATTGGGCTAAAAAAGACTCTAAAAAGAGAAGTTACCTTTATACCCATGAATGAGAGACGGCTTGAAACATTTAGGAAAAATGTATTTGAAAAAACATTTAAATTAGATTACTGTGGAGATCCTATTACTCAATATAACTCTATTCATAATATAACGAAAAATTAATATAACTCTGTTTTAAAAAAAAAGAAAATATGTGTAAATAATAATTTATTTAGGTTTAGTGACTAGGCAACAGTGGGAATATGCAGAAGTATAAATAGATTTTATGAATCGTACAGTGAAAGAACTTATAATCATAATAAGACATTTTATGAATATGTTAAAAAGTATTCAAAATTATTTAAACGAGTATGCAGTGTAGCTAAATCTAATTACATTAATAATAAAATTAAATATAGTACTCACATTTCAAAAACTGCATGGAATATAATTAATCAGGAAACTGGGAAAGCAAACGAACCGCACACCAAATATAATTTTAAAATTAATGATTAAGTGTTGTCAACTGACAGAGAGGTTGCTGAAGCATTTGAATTTTTTTTACTGCCATCCCTGTGTCAACTACTTCGAGTATTAGTTCATGTTCTACTCTTGCACAGTCACTGCTAATGGAAAATGTAAATTCATGCGATATTGATTTCATCTTTAAACATGTTACTGTTTCACAAGTTTTAAATGCATTTAAAAGCATTAAAGTAAAAAATACTGCCGATTTAGATGGAATTTGTGTTAAATTATTCAATCTGTCATTGATGGTATAGCCCCGTACTTAGCCAGTATATTTAATGACTGTGTTGATAATGGCGTTTTTCCTGATTTAATGAAATTGAGTAAGGTCATTCCAATATTCAAAGCAGGTAGTATGTCTGTCCCCAATAATTTTAGACCTATATCTATACTACCAACGCTCAGTAATATTTTTGAAAAATTAATTTTAAATCGATTACTTTCTCATTTCTATGGTAATAGTTTAATGAATTTTAAGCAATTTGGTTTCACGCGGGGTCACTCAACAACCGATGCCGATGTTGAGCTCATAAAAACGTATTCAGCGCCTGGAAGGAGTCGTGTGATGCTATTGGTGTCTTTTGTGACTTGTCCAAGGCGTTCGACTGTGTGGATCATACTACTCTACTCATGAAACTGCACCATTACGGCATAAAAAACCGAGCGCTTGCCTTGATTAAATCATATATTTTTAATAGAAAACAGAAAGCTGCAATAAATGGAGAAAAATCATCAGGATCGGCAGTGACAATGGGTTTCCAGGGCTCAGTTCTTGGTCCTTTCCTATTTTTAGTATATATCAATGATCTGCCATCGGTCGTTAAGCATCAATGCGAGGTCATATTGTTTGCTGACGATACTTTCTTTTTTTTTTAAATCAAAAGACAAGAAACTGACTATCGAGCAGCAAAAAAAAAACTGAATGTGTTAAATTTACATTGCCAAATGTCAAACAGGTAAACACAAACATTGTAGTTAAGAGCCAGGAACTGACTCCTGTAAACTCAACTGTATTTCTGGGCACAACCTGAGACGCCAAACTCCAGTGGGGACCGCATGTTGATGGTTTAGCGAAAAGGCTTGGCTCAGTCGCATATGCTGTTAAAAAAATGAGACAAATTTCACATGAAACAACTGCTCGTTCTGTTTGGTAGTCTGTTTTGGTTACTTCCACAGCCTTATGACATATGGCATAGTGTTGTGGGGGAGTGCTGCCGACATCGATACTATATTTATTCTGCGAAAAGGGCTGTTCGCACAATCTATCAGGTCGGTCCCAGGGTGTCACTTAGAAGTAAATCTAAGGAAATAAATATTCTTACTTTCCATTCACAATATATTTTAGAAAATTTAATGTATGTAAAAAGGAACATAACCTTGTTCAAAAGAAAAAAGATCTGCACAATGTTAACACAAGAGGAAGAAATATGCTGGCAGCTCATAATAGTAGGCTCATAAAGTCACTAAATCATTCATGGGTCAATGTTTACGCTTTTATAATAAGGTTCCTGAGGTTGTATGCAAAAGCATATTATAAACTATCCGATTATTTGGATGATAAAAGCCCTTGGGTATTATCCCCTCATTAACAGGATTATACTAGTATTTGTAACAAAACATGTGTAATGTGTCTGTTTGCTCGTTGAGTTCTTCGTCCTGATGAATATCTAAAGCGTCGTTGTCACTAAAGTACGTCTTCTTATGGTAGCGTCGGGTGACGGGTCGCGCACTTCCCTCTAATATGGTTAAGGAGGGCGATGGCTGGATCCCGCGTTAACGCGTGAACGGGTGCCGTCTGAGGGTGTTCGACGTTTGGATAGTTGGGGGGAGGGAGACTTGCCCAGCTAACAGGTGCAGATAAGAATAATTCTGTATAGACATAGTGAGACTCTGTAAATTTATTTTGAAAAATATACCCGTGAAGATTTTTGCCAGTTCTTCTTAACGAAGGTTTTTTTCTAACTGGTGGTAGAGTCATGCTTTATTTGACGTCAATAAGAACAAGTAAATTTCAATGTTGAGAAATAAATATTTCATTTCATTTTAGTATCAAGATGATTAGTCATCGCTAAGTACCTCACGTCGCGAACTTATCAGCCGCCCTGGTATGAGTAGAACATATAAAATACTTTTAAACAAAATCACACTTAAGAACAGCCTTTAAAGACTCCGCTACCAAAATGTAAAATTGGCACTACAAATGAGATCGAGCCGGCTTTATAAGACTATGAGGCCATCAAACAGTTAGTTGACCATGAAAAAGACCCAAAACTGAAAAAGAGAGAAATTTTCCTCCAAAATAAAATAAATGCTGGCGTCAATTCTATATTTAAGCCGAACGCAAACCGACAATCAGTTGGCAGCACGTTTTCGGAAGACTTCTCAACATGCTGTCAAGCAGCACTACTCGAAACTTCGGCGGACGTTAGTTGTGTGGATGCCAAAAACTAGACTTTCATTTATTGCTGATAAAATACTAAATGAATTAATAAATGTAAGAGACTGAGGGAGTGGACACACCTTCTCGTGATCGCTGGTTAATTTTGAATCGTAACAGTCCTTCTTGTAACTCATTAATTTTTATCGAGCACATTCTTAGAAAAAAAGTGAGTCTAATAATATAACAGTCGGTTAAAGTTATTTTGAAAACATTCGCCCGCTTTTTCAAATATTCCTTTTACTTTTTGATCGCTAACTTCTTCGTTTTAATCTTCGCTGATGAGGGTCATGTCAGGCATGGTTGCTGAAATACTGAATAAATAAGTAAAGAAGTATGCGAAAAATGTATGGGCTGGTCAAATATCACGATTTTCCAAGAAACTCCTTTTATAGAAAAGTTGCATAACGTTGAAGTCGTAACTTAAAAGAACCTACCTAATTAAAAAATAAATCTTCAGTTAAACTTTACTCTAACTAAGCTAAGATTGTGTTGTGGGTTAAACCTTACAGAGAAAACATACATTTATACGAAAATAGCAAAATATGTCTATGCCTTCTGAAAAATCATTTGCCAAAAGCATCCGATTAGACGTTAGGGCTATTGGTCCGGACCCCTACCAACTAAGACCATCGAAGCTCTGGCATTATATATTTAACCAATAGATTTGATTAATAAATCGTATATTTACAGATGCCAATTCGTTACAGATAGGTAATTTAACAAAGTTATCAATCGCCGGCCGGATTCTGCGAACGCACGTTGATGGATTACACTGCAAAAGTACTGTTCATACACAAACCGATTAGCTTCGACTCTAATCGCTAGCGCATGTTTCGGCGAATCCTAGTTTATTACAAACTAGGTTTGCAAACGAATTATTCAATTTCATTTTGTATGAAATTCAGTAAATTGAATTATATTTATGTTTAAGTTTTCTTTTCAAGTAGTATGTTCTCACAGGACAACAGTGAAACTACATATCAAGTTAAGTTACATGTACCAATCGTATTTGTAGTTATCAAAACGTAATCAATTTTAGGCAAATTTTGCTTATAAATGTTGCAAATTTCCGTTAGGGCGCAAATCATTTGCGCCACTAGTAAGCGAAACATTTCAGTTAATTCCAAAGTTGAAATGAAATTCAAATGAATTATAACTGCCACGATTGGCGCCTCGAAATAAATTCCTATAACTAATTTCAAATATGGACGACCAACATCAATAATCTTTGAAACACACTTAAGATTAGACTCGAAACAAAAGTAAACTCCTTAGTGAAACTATCTGTCAAATTACTATCGTAAAGATAGATAGTAGTCGAGTCAAGTGCAGTGAACCGCGGTCGTAACAGCCAGAATGAAACGCCCTAAACAACACTCGACAACTAACGAGCTCTGCGTCCTGTTCACTTATTTATGAAGCACTTTTATAAACATTCTCTGTTGGGCCGCCTGATTTAGAGGTAATTTGGTGGGTAACGCCGGATTTCTTATTGTGGATGTTCTTTTACGGTGAAGAAACGATGCAAATAGTGTATTATTTTTTTAAATTAAACAATTTTGTGTGAGTTGGATGGGAGAAAATCCATTGATATTCGCAGTACTCGACAGGGGGCTATAATGAACTGTATAGTTCTTTGAGCCTTTTTATAACTCAGTGCCATTTGATTTATAAGACATAATAATTGGCTAATTCAGAATGTCATCAACATTAATTTCAGTTGAATATTTTGATTACTATACTGACTTTGTGTTACACTAATGAAACGGGTACACTACATAAATACGAAAAACTTAATTCCGATAGTCATAATCACGAATTTCACAATTCCGAATTATGTTTCAAAAATGGTTCAAAATTCCGATAATAAAAATTCCGCGTTTCATAATTCCTAGTTTTTCTTCAAAATTCCGAACGTTTATAGTTACGAAAATCAATATGCCGAATTTGAAAATAACGAACCATAAGAAATCCGAATTATTAATAATCCGCAATATCATAAATACGAATCCCGAATATCAAAATTCCGAATAACATTAGTTGCAATAACAAACGCCTTGTAATACTGCATGAGCACATCAATTTATACGTTCGAGCATTCAAGTAGTCAGCTGGAAATGACAAAGTTTATTTAGTTTTTTGTACCGAGTTATTTCTTGAGTATATAGGTTATGTACTGAAATGCAAATCCCTTTTTGGCGCTTCGCCGGCCGCTCCCTCGCTTCGCTCGTCGTCGCGCCTAGTTTGTATTATTTCAAAATGTGCCTTATTAATTTTAATTTGTCTCACAGGAGATTTAGATTATAATTTTTAATATATACCCGTTTTAGATACAAAATCTGAATGTCAGCATTGAATTTTCGGAAAATTTAAGTTCGGAATACCATATTTCGGACTAGTAACACAGCGGATTTTTAATTCTTCGTACTAATGAAAGTCGGAAAATTAAAATTTCGTATTTATATAATAAAATAAGAATCGTGTTTTTGATTTAGTCTCTCAGGGATTGTGAAATTCGGAATATTCAAATTCGGAATTACATAATTCGGAATTTTTGGGTGTTCCCTAATGCAACACAAATGCCGAGTTCTGTCATTAGAGCGATTGAATAAACTGATGATAAGAGTTTCCCTCGCCTAACCTGAACCGTACTAACTCAAATAAAATTAACTTTAATACCATTGAAGCTGGAACTTTATAATCGAGGGTTTGAAATCTTTAAGGTATGGCTTACTAAATTTTTTTTTAAATTATTGTCTAGGTAATTTAGTACTTGTTAATTATTGTTTTCTCCTCGAGTGTTTTTACTTATTAGGTATGCCCTTATTTCATGTTAGCGTATTGGTAATAAGTAATATAACTTTTCATTCTATCTCCAATGAGTCAAGGAATATTATTTGTAAACTGAAATGAAATGAAATAAAATGAAATGAAATATTAATTTTCTCAACGTTGACAATTACTTGTTCTTATTGACGTCAAATAAAACATGACTCTACCACCAGTTCGAAAAAACGTACGTAAACTGTACGTATAACATGTTATTTATGTACCTAACATAGGAAGGAACGTTTCAAATTTTTACAATAGATTATGCCCCTTAATTACTGTGCAAACAAGTATAACACATATTTATATCACAATAACATCAACGTAATAAAAACCTACATGATATTAACCCAATAAAACTAACTCATCACGAATAACTAATTAACGTAGCAATTACAAAATGATAACTGCAACTATTGCACGTCATTAATAAAACAGAGATTTATTAATGAATTGCCCTCAAGTCGCTCATTCTATTGCGTACGAGAACACTTAAAAAACCTAAGCATGATAGTGAGTGTCTTCTAGATAACTCATAAATTCACATTTTTATGGAGTAACAATGAATCGTTAAAGCAAACAATGAGCTAATTGAGGTCAGGCTCTATCAATATTTATGTTGTACGAGTAAATTAAACCTACTGAAGTATCTAACGTCGTAAAAGTGTATTCCTCGGAATCCGTATTTGCAAATTTTTATGCTGATTATTAATAACTGTCGATTTGTGATTTTTAAAAATCTCTATAATCTTACTAAAACCACATGAGAAATTCTGTGGTGAATTTTTAGTTCAATTAATTGACATATTCGAGGAACTAACAACTGCATTGAAAACTAAAATGTATCAAGGGGAATATGGGTGGCCAGTGAGATTGTTAAAATCAGTTGTCTACTTTGAACCTTAACCGATTCATTGCGGATGGCTCGTTTCAGTGCCATCACTTTCTTTTGTGTGTGGCGTTAGGCATGGATGTGTGTCATTTTAAAATCGATGGTAACTCCTTCAATTAAGTTTTAGGGAAGTTTTACCAAACTATCTTCATTTTTCACGTATATTAAGCTCGTAGCCATCGTTTCTGGATATTGTAAGATTTTTTTTTACTATCTAATCGTATGGCGGTGGGCACTGAACAGTGTCACGTTATTTTTGTTCGAGGCCACAGTTAGAAGTTAACGAAATAAGACATCGCAACGAATCGGTTAATACTGAAATATATAATATTCATTATAAATGCTTCTGAAAAACCATCAGCTATCCCAATCACTTACCTTTATCTGAAACTCATTTCAAGACTGTACGTAGATTAAAATCATATCAAGTATAATCAATATTATGTCATCAGTATCAGATTCTAGTTGCTACGTGCTTTTGTACCGGCTGTGTTAGAAGTTTTTTACAGAAACCGGGGTTCCTGGGAAACGAGTTTTTATATTTGTTCGGCGATTTCGTGGTAGGAATAGTGCTAGTTAGTCAGGACTAAGTCAGGTCACCATGAGGTTCTGGGTGTGAATAGGAAGAATTTATATGTTTACTCGATTTTCAGAAGGGGCTTTAAGTTTTTCGATTTTATGTATGTATGTAAATGTATTTAATGTGCACGCTCTTTAGCCTATACCGTTTGACAGATACAACATATGAGGTGTCATTAGATTGGTCTTAGTTATGTGAGTGACATAGGAAATATATTTTTCTGGAATTCCCATGGGAACAGGAGTTACACGGAAAAATTACTTTAGCAGCCTGGTTTTTTAATTTGTCAAATCCAGCAGCTTGATAACTAACGAATCATTTTAAATGTATTTTATGTATAGTGGGCAGTTGGCCACTTTTGATATTGGGCTAAAAAAGACTCTAAAAAGAGAAGTTACCTTTATACCCATGAATGAGAGACGGCTTGAAACATTTAGGAAAAATGTATTTGAAAAAACATTTAAATTAGATTACTGTGGAGATCCTATTACTCAATATAACTCTATTCATAATATAACGAAAAATTAATATAACTCTGTTTTAAAAAAAAAGAAAATATGTGTAAATAATAATTTATTTAGGTTTAGTGACTAGGCAACAGTGGGAATATGCAGAAGTATAAATAGATTTTATGAATCGTACAGTGAAAGAACTTATAATCATAATAAGACATTTTATGAATATGTTAAAAAGTATTCAAAATTATTTAAACGAGTATGCAGTGTAGCTAAATCTAATTACATTAATAATAAAATTAAATATAGTACTCACATTTCAAAAACTGCATGGAATATAATTAATCAGGAAACTGGGAAAGCAAACGAACCGCACACCAAATATAATTTTAAAATTAATGATTAAGTGTTGTCAACTGACAGAGAGGTTGCTGAAGCATTTGAATTTTTTTTACTGCCATCCCTGTGTCAACTACTTCGAGTATTAGTTCATGTTCTACTCTTGCACAGTCACTGCTAATGGAAAATGTAAATTCATGCGATATTGATTTCATCTTTAAACATGTTACTGTTTCACAAGTTTTAAATGCATTTAAAAGCATTAAAGTAAAAAATACTGCCGATTTAGATGGAATTTGTGTTAAATTATTCAATCTGTCATTGATGGTATAGCCCCGTACTTAGCCAGTATATTTAATGACTGTGTTGATAATGGCGTTTTTCCTGATTTAATGAAATTGAGTAAGGTCATTCCAATATTCAAAGCAGGTAGTATGTCTGTCCCCAATAATTTTAGACCTATATCTATACTACCAACGCTCAGTAATATTTTTGAAAAATTAATTTTAAATCGATTACTTTCTCATTTCTATGGTAATAGTTTAATGAATTTTAAGCAATTTGGTTTCACGCGGGGTCACTCAACAACCGATGCCGATGTTGAGCTCATAAAAACGTATTCAGCGCCTGGAAGGAGTCGTGTGATGCTATTGGTGTCTTTTGTGACTTGTCCAAGGCGTTCGACTGTGTGGATCATACTACTCTACTCATGAAACTGCACCATTACGGCATAAACAACCGAGCGCTTGCCTTGATTAAATCATATATTTTTAATAGAAAACAGAAAGCTGCAATAAATGGAGAAAAATCATCAGGATCGGCAGTGACAATGGGTTTCCAGGGCTCAGTTCTTGGTCCTTTCCTATTTTTAGTATATATCAATGATCTGCCATCGGTCGTTAAGCATCAATGCGAGGTCATATTGTTTGCTGACGATACTTTCTTTTTTTTTTAAATCAAAAGACAAGAAACTGACTATCGAGCAGCAAAAAAAAAACTGAATGTGTTAAATTTACATTGCCAAATGTCAAACAGGTAAACACAAACATTGTAGTTAAGAGCCAGGAACTGACTCCTGTAAACTCAACTGTATTTCTGGGCACAACCTGAGACGCCAAACTCCAGTGGGGACCGCATGTTGATGGTTTAGCGAAAAGGCTTGGCTCAGTCGCATATGCTGTTAAAAAAATGAGACAAATTTCACATGAAACAACTGCTCGTTCTGTTTGGTAGTCTGTTTTGGTTACTTCCACAGCCTTATGACATATGGCATAGTGTTGTGGGGGAGTGCTGCCGACATCGATACTATATTTATTCTGCGAAAAGGGCTGTTCGCACAATCTATCAGGTCGGTCCCAGGGTGTCACTTAGAAGTAAATCTAAGGAAATAAATATTCTTACTTTCCATTCACAATATATTTTAGAAAATTTAATGTATGTAAAAAGGAACATAACCTTGTTCAAAAGAAAAAAGATCTGCACAATGTTAACACAAGAGGAAGAAATATGCTGGCAGCTCATAATAGTAGGCTCATAAAGTCACTAAATCATTCATGGGTCAATGTTTACGCTTTTATAATAAGGTTCCTGAGGATATCCTCTTTATCGATTTAGATCTGAGTCTAAAAAATGCCTTTCTCGATATGTTAATTATGTCCAAGATAGTATTCAAAGTAATCCTAATTATTTCTGGCGGTATGTATCTAATTTACAAAGAAAGCCAAATATACCATCTGAAATGTATTTCGATAAGATCTCTTCTCATCAACCTCATGCCATCTGCAATTTATTTGCGGACTTTTTTAAATCTGTTTACGAGCCTCCTAGTGCTAGTGCTCAAACACCTTTTGGAGAATTCGAGTATAATGAGTCGTGTGAGGTAATAAGTCACATTGTTATTACCGCAAAGCAAGTAAAAAGCGAACTACAAAATTTAAATCCTAACAAAGGACCTGGTCCGGACGGTATACCACCTCAATTTCTCAAAAACATCGCGGATAATATATTCATGCCTCTACACATTATTTACAATAAATGTCTTAATGAAGGTCATTTCCCAGATGCTTGGAAAGAAGCTTTCATCATTCCTATTTTCAAAAGTGGTTCTCGCCAAGATATAAGAAATTACCGCCCAATTTCTAAATTATCTTCACTGTCGATGCTTTTTGAAAGACTTATACATAACATAATTTATCCCATTATTCATAACAGCATAATTGAAGAACAGCATGGTTTTGTCCGCCAACGCTCAACTTGTACTAACTTAATGATTTTTATGAACTATCTTTTTGAAAATATGGACCGACGAATCCAGGTAGACGCTGTATACACCGACTTTCAGAAAGCATTCGACAAGGTCGACCATCAACTTCTCCTTAACAAAATTGCTTTTAATGGCATTCGCGGTAACTTGTTTAGATGGTTCGCATCGTATATTTCTAATCGAACGCAAAAAGTCGTAGTCAATGGTTTCCATTCTGTAACAATTCCTGTCACATCCGGGGTCCCACAGGGCTCTATTTTAGGGCCGTTATTATTCCTAATTTTTATTAATGATATTAATACATGTTTCCAACACTCAAATTTTTTACTTTACGCCGACGATCTCAAAGTTTTTCGCTCTATTAACACAATTAATGACTGTTATTTATTACAACAAGACTTAGATCGACTTAATAACTACTGTATTCGTAATAAATTACATCTTAGTACATCAAAGTGTAATTACATCCAGTTTACTAAGAAAAAATGCATAATCAAATTTCTCTACAACCTTCATAACACGTCACTGTCTTGTGTCTCAGCCCTGCGGGATCTTGGAGTGGAGCTCGACTCGAAGCTTCATTTCGACAGGCATGTACAAACCATTGTAAACAAAGCATTTCGGATGTACGGTTTCATTATGAGAAATTCCAACAATTTTTATAAGCCAGCCGTTTATTTAACCCTCTATTACTCACTTTTAAGACCGCAAGTGGAGTACGCAACCCAAATTTGGAACCCGTACTATAAAAAATATAGTACTATGTTGGAAAGAGTGCAAGTAAAATTTTTCAGAACCATGAATTATCGATGTAACAGAACTAAACTCCCTTATTCTTTGTTGTTGTCTAAATATAATTCTCTTACATTGAAAAATAGACGAAAACTATTAGGAGCAATCATGTTGTATAATCTCTGTCGAGCTAAAATCAACTGTCGTGCATTAGTTAATAAGATTTGTTTTGTTGTACCTCGCACTAGTCATCGACGCAGGGCGCGCGCGTGGCGCTTCTTCGCGACGGCGCCGTGCCGAACCAATGCCGGCGCGCGCGCGCCGCTGCATCGCCTGCTTACTATGTATAATGAACACTTCGAAAATGTAGACATATTTCACTTATCGCCAATATATTTCAAAAAACAAATAATATCTTGCTTGTCCTAAATTGAAGATAATTATATTACAATGGTTTCTTTAACTTAATTTTATTATTGTTGACTAATATGTAAACTCTCTCCGTTGTCTTACATTTGTAATTATAGCTGAGTAACCTGTGGATGATGTTGTTGATCTGCACTAAGTGTCATTTTATTAATGTATGATTGTATTATATAAGTGTAAGATTGTTAGTTGTCCCAAATAAATAAATAAATAAATAAATATCCAAGGTCTTATTGACAAATGCAAAGAAACTATAATGCAGAAGTTGTATGCAAAAGCATATTATAAACTATCCGATTATTTGGATGATAAAAGCCCTTGGGTATTATCCCCTCATTAACAGGATTATACTAGTATTTGTAACAAAACATGTGTAATGTGTCTGTTTGCTCGTTGAGTTCTTCGTCCTGATGAATATCTAAAGCGTCGTTGTCACTAAAGTACGTCTTCTTATGGTAGCGTCGGGTGACGGGTCGCGCACTTCCCTCTAATATGGTTAAGGAGGGCGATGGCTGGATCCCGCGTTAACGCGTGAACGGGTGCCGTCTGAGGGTGTTCGACGTTTGGATAGTTGGGGGGAGGGAGACTTGCCCAGCTAACAGGTGCAGATAAGAATAATTCTGTATAGACATAGTGAGACTCTGTAAATTTATTTTGAAAAATATACCCGTGAAGATTTTTGCCAGTTCTTCTTAACGAAGGTTTTTTTCTAACTGGTGGTAGAGTCATGCTTTATTTGACGTCAATAAGAACAAGTAAATTTCAATGTTGAGAAATAAATATTTCATTTCATTTTAGTATCAAGATGATTAGTCATCGCTAAGTACCTCACGTCGCGAACTTATCAGCCGCCCTGGTATGAGTAGAACATATAAAATACTTTTAAACAAAATCACACTTAAGAACAGCCTTTAAAGACTCCGCTACCAAAATGTAAAATTGGCACTACAAATGAGATCGAGCCGGCTTTATAAGACTATGAGGCCATCAAACAGTTAGTTGACCATGAAAAAGACCCAAAACTGAAAAAGAGAGAAATTTTCCTCCAAAATAAAATAAATGCTGGCGTCAATTCTATATTTAAGCCGAACGCAAACCGACAATCAGTTGGCAGCACGTTTTCGGAAGACTTCTCAACATGCTGTCAAGCAGCACTACTCGAAACTTCGGCGGACGTTAGTTGTGTGGATGCCAAAAACTAGACTTTCATTTATTGCTGATAAAATACTAAATGAATTAATAAATGTAAGAGACTGAGGGAGTGGACACACCTTCTCGTGATCGCTGGTTAATTTTGAATCGTAACAGTCCTTCTTGTAACTCATTAATTTTTATCGAGCACATTCTTAGAAAAAAAGTGAGTCTAATAATATAACAGTCGGTTAAAGTTATTTTGAAAACATTCGCCCGCTTTTTCAAATATTCCTTTTACTTTTTGATCGCTAACTTCTTCGTTTTAATCTTCGCTGATGAGGGTCATGTCAGGCATGGTTGCTGAAATACTGAATAAATAAGTAAAGAAGTATGCGAAAAATGTATGGGCTGGTCAAATATCACGATTTTCCAAGAAACTCCTTTTATAGAAAAGTTGCATAACGTTGAAGTCGTAACTTAAAAGAACCTACCTAATTAAAAAATAAATCTTCAGTTAAACTTTACTCTAACTAAGCTAAGATTGTGTTGTGGGTTAAACCTTACAGAGAAAACATACATTTATACGAAAATAGCAAAATATGTCTATGCCTTCTGAAAAATCATTTGCCAAAAGCATCCGATTAGACGTTAGGGCTATTGGTCCGGACCCCTACCAACTAAGACCATCGAAGCTCTGGCATTATATATTTAACCAATAGATTTGATTAATAAATCGTATATTTACAGATGCCAATTCGTTACAGATAGGTAATTTAACAAAGTTATCAATCGCCGGCCGGATTCTGCGAACGCACGTTGATGGATTACACTGCAAAAGTACTGTTCATACACAAACCGATTAGCTTCGACTCTAATCGCTAGCGCATGTTTCGGCGAATCCTAGTTTATTACAAACTAGGTTTGCAAACGAATTATTCAATTTCATTTTGTATGAAATTCAGTAAATTGAATTATATTTATGTTTAAGTTTTCTTTTCAAGTAGTATGTTCTCACAGGACAACAGTGAAACTACATATCAAGTTAAGTTACATGTACCAATCGTATTTGTAGTTATCAAAACGTAATCAATTTTAGGCAAATTTTGCTTATAAATGTTGCAAATTTCCGTTAGGGCGCAAATCATTTGCGCCACTAGTAAGCGAAACATTTCAGTTAATTCCAAAGTTGAAATGAAATTCAAATGAATTATAACTGCCACGATTGGCGCCTCGAAATAAATTCCTATAACTAATTTCAAATATGGACGACCAACATCAATAATCTTTGAAACACACTTAAGATTAGACTCGAAACAAAAGTAAACTCCTTAGTGAAACTATCTGTCAAATTACTATCGTAAAGATAGATAGTAGTCGAGTCAAGTGCAGTGAACCGCGGTCGTAACAGCCAGAATGAAACGCCCTAAACAACACTCGACAACTAACGAGCTCTGCGTCCTGTTCACTTATTTATGAAGCACTTTTATAAACATTCTCTGTTGGGCCGCCTGATTTAGAGGTAATTTGGTGGGTAACGCCGGATTTCTTATTGTGGATGTTCTTTTACGGTGAAGAAACGATGCAAATAGTGTATTATTTTTTTAAATTAAACAATTTTGTGTGAGTTGGATGGGAGAAAATCCATTGATATTCGCAGTACTCGACAGGGGGCTATAATGAACTGTATAGTTCTTTGAGCCTTTTTATAACTCAGTGCCATTTGATTTATAAGACATAATAATTGGCTAATTCAGAATGTCATCAACATTAATTTCAGTTGAATATTTTGATTACTATACTGACTTTGTGTTACACTAATGAAACGGGTACACTACATAAATACGAAAAACTTAATTCCGATAGTCATAATCACGAATTTCACAATTCCGAATTATGTTTCAAAAATGGTTCAAAATTCCGATAATAAAAATTCCGCGTTTCATAATTCCTAGTTTTTCTTCAAAATTCCGAACGTTTATAGTTACGAAAATCAATATGCCGAATTTGAAAATAACGAACCATAAGAAATCCGAATTATTAATAATCCGCAATATCATAAATACGAATCCCGAATATCAAAATTCCGAATAACATTAGTTGCAATAACAAACGCCTTGTAATACTGCATGAGCACATCAATTTATACGTTCGAGCATTCAAGTAGTCAGCTGGAAATGACAAAGTTTATTTAGTTTTTTGTACCGAGTTATTTCTTGAGTATATAGGTTATGTACTGAAATGCAAATCCCTTTTTGGCGCTTCGCCGGCCGCTCCCTCGCTTCGCTCGTCGTCGCGCCTAGTTTGTATTATTTCAAAATGTGCCTTATTAATTTTAATTTGTCTCACAGGAGATTTAGATTATAATTTTTAATATATACCCGTTTTAGATACAAAATCTGAATGTCAGCATTGAATTTTCGGAAAATTTAAGTTCGGAATACCATATTTCGGACTAGTAACACAGCGGATTTTTAATTCTTCGTACTAATGAAAGTCGGAAAATTAAAATTTCGTATTTATATAATAAAATAAGAATCGTGTTTTTGATTTAGTCTCTCAGGGATTGTGAAATTCGGAATATTCAAATTCGGAATTACATAATTCGGAATTTTTGGGTGTTCCCTAATGCAACACAAATGCCGAGTTCTGTCATTAGAGCGATTGAATAAACTGATGATAAGAGTTTCCCTCGCCTAACCTGAACCGTACTAACTCAAATAAAATTAACTTTAATACCATTGAAGCTGGAACTTTATAATCGAGGGTTTGAAATCTTTAAGGTATGGCTTACTAAATTTTTTTTTAAATTATTGTCTAGGTAATTTAGTACTTGTTAATTATTGTTTTCTCCTCGAGTGTTTTTACTTATTAGGTATGCCCTTATTTCATGTTAGCGTATTGGTAATAAGTAATATAACTTTTCATTCTATCTCCAATGAGTCAAGGAATATTATTTGTAAACTGAAATGAAATGAAATAAAATGAAATGAAATATTAATTTTCTCAACGTTGACAATTACTTGTTCTTATTGACGTCAAATAAAACATGACTCTACCACCAGTTCGAAAAAACGTACGTAAACTGTACGTATAACATGTTATTTATGTACCTAACATAGGAAGGAACGTTTCAAATTTTTACAATAGATTATGCCCCTTAATTACTGTGCAAACAAGTATAACACATATTTATATCACAATAACATCAACGTAATAAAAACCTACATGATATTAACCCAATAAAACTAACTCATCACGAATAACTAATTAACGTAGCAATTACAAAATGATAACTGCAACTATTGCACGTCATTAATAAAACAGAGATTTATTAATGAATTGCCCTCAAGTCGCTCATTCTATTGCGTACGAGAACACTTAAAAAACCTAAGCATGATAGTGAGTGTCTTCTAGATAACTCATAAATTCACATTTTTATGGAGTAACAATGAATCGTTAAAGCAAACAATGAGCTAATTGAGGTCAGGCTCTATCAATATTTATGTTGTACGAGTAAATTAAACCTACTGAAGTATCTAACGTCGTAAAAGTGTATTCCTCGGAATCCGTATTTGCAAATTTTTATGCTGATTATTAATAACTGTCGATTTGTGATTTTTAAAAATCTCTATAATCTTACTAAAACCACATGAGAAATTCTGTGGTGAATTTTTAGTTCAATTAATTGACATATTCGAGGAACTAACAACTGCATTGAAAACTAAAATGTATCAAGGGGAATATGGGTGGCCAGTGAGATTGTTAAAATCAGTTGTCTACTTTGAACCTTAACCGATTCATTGCGGATGGCTCGTTTCAGTGCCATCACTTTCTTTTGTGTGTGGCGTTAGGCATGGATGTGTGTCATTTTAAAATCGATGGTAACTCCTTCAATTAAGTTTTAGGGAAGTTTTACCAAACTATCTTCATTTTTCACGTATATTAAGCTCGTAGCCATCGTTTCTGGATATTGTAAGATTTTTTTTTACTATCTAATCGTATGGCGGTGGGCACTGAACAGTGTCACGTTATTTTTGTTCGAGGCCACAGTTAGAAGTTAACGAAATAAGACATCGCAACGAATCGGTTAATACTGAAATATATAATATTCATTATAAATGCTTCTGAAAAACCATCAGCTATCCCAATCACTTACCTTTATCTGAAACTCATTTCAAGACTGTACGTAGATTAAAATCATATCAAGTATAATCAATATTATGTCATCAGTATCAGATTCTAGTTGCTACGTGCTTTTGTACCGGCTGTGTTAGAAGTTTTTTACAGAAACCGGGGTTCCTGGGAAACGAGTTTTTATATTTGTTCGGCGATTTCGTGGTAGGAATAGTGCTAGTTAGTCAGGACTAAGTCAGGTCACCATGAGGTTCTGGGTGTGAATAGGAAGAATTTATATGTTTACTCGATTTTCAGAAGGGGCTTTAAGTTTTTCGATTTTATGTATGTATGTAAATGTATTTAATGTGCACGCTCTTTAGCCTATACCGTTTGACAGATACAACATATGAGGTGTCATTAGATTGGTCTTAGTTATGTGAGTGACATAGGAAATATATTTTTCTGGAATTCCCATGGGAACAGGAGTTACACGGAAAAATTACTTTAGCAGCCTGGTTTTTTAATTTGTCAAATCCAGCAGCTTGATAACTAACGAATCATTTTAAATGTATTTTTATCCTCCCGGCATCGTCTTAATATCGTCACCTATAACTCAAGTTATGCTAAGTTCTTCCAAGGTGGGTATGTATAAGATTTTAAGATTAAATACAAAATCTAAACATTCGAAGAGTTCAAGATTTTCTCCAATTTTTGGTAATTTTATTTATAATCTACTAACACAATTTTGGTAATACATCTCTTTTTTCGACGGCGCATTTTTAATTGAAACATTAAAAACAGATAACCATAACTCCATCGGCATCTTACTTTGTAATTCGATTACACCAACCTTCGCCACAAAGTAAAGCTCTCGTTAATCACATTCCACAAGTAATTAGTGACAAACAAGTATCCGGGCTTATCTAAATTACGCCTAAATTATGGGCCAAGTGGTAATGCAGACCACAAGTGGTAGTTCTTGCTTGGGCTTTAACAGAATTAGGGCCAGCTCTCGGACGGTAAGTGGGATATATCGTGTGTTATTTGATCGAAACCTGCATAATTAATTTGTGTCGTTCTTAGTCGAATCACAAAGAAAGCTTTATTAAAGGAGTATGTTTATTTGAATGAATGAACGTACAAAAACTCTCCTAAGAACTGGCAATTCGCTGGCTTAAAAACTGGCCTAAACGGAATAATGTTTAGAAATAAATTTTTAAAATTAATTGAAAACAGAATCGCGACTGTCTTCTAGGTGAGGCTGTTCGCCAAAAATTGGGAGATCGATGTGATCCGGTAGCTAGTAATGGGTGTAACCGCGCGCAACGCTTCCTCAACCTGTTAAGAGGGAAAGAATTGTAACCGTATCAAAAGCTCCCAATTATTATTTTAATACCAAAACAACAGTATTTAGATCGGGATACTCACTAAGTGTGTTCAAGCGTTTCAAACAGTTTGCACACTATTATTTTCAGATAGTATATATAAGAGTAAATATTCACACACTACGAGTTCCACTGTTTACTTAGATGCTTTTATCTATGTATGTTTTAATAAATGAATAATAATTCCTATTCAACTTGTTTGTATCTTCTTAACTTCCTACTCCATAGGTATTTTTTTCTAATTAATAAATTCGATTGAATTAGCTAATGAAGTAACCAAGTAGCGAATCAACATTTGTCACTGCGGCTTTTTAAATGTGATCGCTCACTAAAGGGAGATAAGGGTATATATTTCCGATTGCTTATACTTCCCATGCAGCGACGCGAACAGATCCGCCTTAGATGCCAGTGACTTGGAGCTTCAAAAAGTAACGTTCAGTTTAAGCAAGGTTTAACCAACTGGAGTTTGGGACGACATATGAAACAGTAAAAGGAACAATCTTAAGCGATTTATTATTCATTTACTTTAATTAGTACTAATTTTGAAAAATTGTTTATCATAACTTTTGCTAGCGCGTATTTTTATTGTGTTATATTATCTGTTGTGTTTTCCAAATAAAAAAATATTAATATGTTTCTACAAGTGGAGGCCTTTAACCCGGCGGTAGGCGCTACCGGGTAAAAAGTACCACAGAGGTATAAAAACATGTCGTATTTTTTGTTTTTCTTACTTTTGAACGGCTCTCCTCTAAGTAGCTACTTGTATGACGTTAAGAAACGCGCTCCCCCCGCCCCGTTCTATTAACGGCTGTCGCTTGGACCCCATGGACGTACAAAGTGAGTATGGGCATTTTTTACCCGGTAGCGACTGTTTATAGAAATGTTTAGTATGTAACGTAAATTAAATGCCAATTTTATATTTTTTGTCATAATTTACAAGATTGTTTAATATTCCTATAATACTGATCTCAGGTTAACTTTTTTAAAGATTAAATCTTTAATTTCTGTAAGAAGTAGTATCATATATTTTTTTAAACGCGCATTTTTTTTCTGTATATATTACTAAGATAGTGTAAAATTTACATAAATAACAACATTATTCAAAGGTCATCAGAAATATCTGTGTTATTCTTACTTTTTCACTGTGGTATTTTTTACCCGGTAGCGATTGTTTATGATCTAAAAAGGGGTGCGCCTCCCGCCGGGTAAGACTCTTATAGTCATTCAGGCGATAGTCTTTCTTATAAAAGTACAATAAGTCAGTTAGAATAGGATCCAATACAAAATATTATCGCAATCCTTGAAACCATATCAAGGCAGACGAGTTCTAAAAACGACCTTCGGTGTTTTGTAAAGATGGCTGAATTCAATCTTGAATTGTTGATGTGTTGGTCCAAATAGGACGGGATGGGCTAATAAAAATGGAAAAAAAAATAGGACATAAAAAATAACGCAAGTTTACCCCAAAACTATTTCAGGTTCAGGCTTAATATCTTTTTTTTTATCTTTATTTAAAAAGCTTGATCCTATTTGAATCACGTCGCTCTATTAAGAATCATACAAATATATAACACAGAACTTAATAACTTACTTAATTAGTTTATGCTGAACATAAAAAGAAAAAAATTTAAATCACTCTTGCACAATCATTTTACTTAGGTCTATGTTTAATTGCTAGGTTAGCCAATTTGTACAGACACTTAGCTTCTTTAGGCTTCATATCTTAATACTCCGCAAAAAAAAAGTTCCTCCGACAAAATATGTATATAATCTGTAAAATATGACTAATGATAAAAAACAATTTTCTTAACATTAGAACTTCCCGATAACACTGGCGTTGTTACTGACAAAGTAATATAAATTGATGTCGCGAGTAACAAGGTACAAAGTAACGAATGTTTACATTAGCATATCCATTATTATCGTCATCGCCTGTATTTAGGATGTTGTCTTATCTTGTGCTCCAGAATCCTGCACAAGTACCTATCAATTTGGAGAGATCGGTTTTCAAAACAATTTGGAACGCTGCCCAAACTACATTAAAGATCATATATCTAAAACCTTACAGTAAATCGATTAAATGTTATAAGTATGTGAATATTAACAGAGCATTTTCAATCTAAAGGCAACCCAAGTAAAGGCAATAAATACTTAGTATTTATTAGTCATTACTGGCGTTTACTTTTTTAAAAATTGATTTTAATTGTTACTGGTTCCGAAAATTCTTTTACTGTGAAGAATCTGCAAAAAATCTTCTTGATTTGATAACTATTCTATATGTTTATCGTTGGAGCCAATTATATTTTTATTTGGTAAGGGCGTAGGGATGAACAATCGTCACTGAGGCATCTCAAACGCGTTACTGTGACAGGATTAGGTACGTAGAAACGCAAGTTAACGAACAGAAAATTTGTAAAGCGTGGGGGTGTTATCAAAATAGTGTCCAAACGCTAACTTTGTAAACTAGATAGCTTGAGAACTCAATGTTTAAATATGACAATTATAATCATTTTGTACGTGAAAGATATGATAACTACTTAGTATGTCAATAAAGCTTTGCAGTTTAACAGTTTTTTGTTAACCAGAGTTTCGAAATATGGAGACAAAAACGCCTGAGTACTCGTATGGTTCTTATGGGCACTCGGAAACGTCAAATACTTACTAAGTCGCTCATAAGTATCAATTTTGCTTAGCAAATACATTATCACATTATTTAATAATTTATTAATATATAAAAAAGTTTGATCACACAGAAAATCATAATGAAAAAATGACTCGATTGAATGAATGATTAGTTTATAACTAATAAAGTACAAAGGTACCGCTTATTTCTGATGAAAAATTTCTACTAGCAGACCTGTTTCTGGAGATAGTAATATAGAACAAATTTAGTTTTGCTAAACAAAACCTATAATTAAGAGCGCCTTCAGTGACCCTTTGCCGTCTATGAATACGGCTGTGGTATAAATGCATAAACGGTGATGTTAGTTTCGTCTTTTCAAATCCAAATGATAATTTATAAAATAATCCATGGGTATATTTATTATTTTATAATGTTTATGTATTAACATCACCTTAACATGTGAAATATAGTTATGTGATATTTAAAACAAAACATTATACCATATGGTGACATATGTCAGGGGCAGTTATAAACATCATTCAGAATTATAGCATGAATGTAAATTAGTTCATCCAACAAGTATTAAACTGTATTTAAGAGTGACATTATACGGCGACAATTGAAATAATATTTTCTTGTTTATTGAGCAAGACACTAGCAAAAATTAGACTGAATATTGTTATAGGTTTAAATTATGTGTAGCGAATTGTGCCTTAAACCATACCTTAGTGAATTAGGGCGTGGTTTATAATGACTAGATAAAATATATTTGATAAAATAAGGAACTACAAAAAAATAGTAAAAATGACTAATCATGGAATTCCAGGAATCATCAAGATAATTTCATACAAGTATTATTGATTGTGACCTTACCTATATTTCATGTTTTTTTTAAAGAGTTTTTTACTCTTCATACGTTTCTAAATTAATTCCTTTATAAGTAAATTTTAACTTAACTGTTTGAAGTCAAGTAAAAAATAGATTTAATCCTGTTGATGAGATTGTCATTTTAGAAATAAAACCAATAGAAACGTCTTTTTGGCTACTTCGGATGTAAGATCTGATAAAATTCTTTGGAGACCCTTAACAATGCTCTCCCATCTTTGTTTCTGACAATGAGCAAATACTGTACGTTTCAACTTTTTTACAGATTTAAATATTCTTTCATTTGACCCTTTTATCGTGAAGAATGCAAGCATTCCTGATGGATGGTAAGTATTTATTTAAAAAAATATATTTGTGTCGCCCTGTAGAATAAGTGTTATTATACAAGTGTAAAAGATAACTGCTTCGTTATAAATAACTAATTTATGCAAATGACTAAATTTCTATTGTTACAAAATTTACTTGTTTCTTCCGCGACACTTGACTGTGCAAGACATTATGACTGTACAAGATATGTTAAATATAGATAGGTAATATATTTAAATTATATTTATAGAATTTCCAATCCCCTAGTGTGTATTAAAAGATGTCTTACCTGACTTGCTCGTGCTTCTGAATGTAGATCTTGTGAAACTGGCCTTCGACCGGGGAGATGATGTCGTTTTTCATCTCCATGGCCACGTGTTGAGGTAGCACCGAGAGCAGCAAACGTTCCTGTGTAAAAAAGGGTACGTAAAGGGTAATGCGTTTTAGTTCCTAAATATTAGCATAGTTGAGTAAATGAATTGATACTTTATATATAAAATGATTACGTATATGATGTAATTATTATGTATGTCATTATATATCTAATATAAAATGCGCAAATGTTACTTTGATGGGCCTTTGTGGATCCATAGACTAGAGACTTGTAATCCATGTGGGTAGTTTGAGTATTAGTAAATAATAACGTAGTGCGCATCGTCACTGCTTCGTTGTTGAGCTATTGTTTTTATCAAACTACTAAACAGTTTAACCTCGGTAAAACATACGCAAACTGTATCACAGCCTTTATCCAGTAGGAACCCTCGGCGCAATTCTAAGAGCGAAAATCGCTTGCACGTCGTTTGGTACCTACGCATCACGTCTGTAACTTTAAATTTGAATTGCTAGCGATCTGTTCAACTAAAAACAAAGCTTGATATTAAAAATTTAGCTTACTAAATGCACGTGTTTTCAAATCTACGTCTCATATCTAATCTGTAAGTCCTATAGCATCCTATGAAAGCATTATCTGCCATTATGTCACGAACATTTTTTCAGGAACTGTTAACGCGAATACACCTTTTACTGACACGCGTGTGTATAATTTTTTTTATTGTTAATTATATTTGCGTTTGTTTAGTTTCACACAAGTGTAAGCAAAAAAAATTGTGTTGTAATAAAAAGGTCACGTTCTCAGATACCCTCCTTTTACGACACCTGACTTTAACGTTAGCAGTAATTGCTGAAAATATACTCAGTCTCTGCATGACATATAAGACGTCTTTTCGAAACTTTTTGAAAGAAATTCGTTTTCAAAAATTCTAGTGTTTCTGAAATTTTTTTATGATGTTTGCCAGTCTTTTGCTATTTTCCGACCAATATAGACCACTGCTCCATTACCAGCGTATTTTACTCACAAAATCTTCAATTGTTTGGGTTTAAAAACTACAGACAATAATTTAAAGTAATTTTAATAATTCTCAAAGAAAATGAATTGGTTTTCGTTTATTTCCACGACAATGCCACTGCAAACTGACAACAGTAAAACTATATGGAGGTGTGTTTCTACGAATACGTTTGAAGAGAAAATTTTACGCCGAAATTGTACAAAACCTCGACAAATTTTATAAGTTACTGTGTAGCTTTTTAATCAAAAACATTGTTTTGTCCTTGACAAAATCCTTTTAAGAAGCCGTCAATTACTAAATTATTTATTTACATATTTTATTTACATAAATATTGATTAAATTGAATATTACAAATTACGACGAAAGTTTCCTCGCTAAACGCTCTAATATCTTGTTTTAATGGAAAATACCACGTGTATTTATAATAATTAACTGGACAATTGATTTTCGGCTGGAGGCCTCCTCCAATTAAAAGCGCAACCAATTACCGAGCTAGGAAGTATATTATTTTGACACGCGTTGTAGTACGTTCACCTTTTGAAGTAGATTAAGTAACTAATACTATAAACGATGTTGTGAAGGTAATAGGTACGTTACCTGTTTGTTGTAGGTTTTCATTTTATGTTGTTGCCAGGCCAGATGTTGCTTTTGTATAGTTTGTAAAAGTGGAGTTACATGATGATTGGTTGATTAATAAAGTCCAAACGCAACAAATAAACAAATACGTCTTCGCTTTTATACTAGTAATAATTTTTTTTCTTTTATATTGGTTACTTATGTACATCACACGCCTTTCAGATATAAATTAAAAAATCATCATCGATCGTTCGTTACTCCTTTCCATTCATAAGAACGAGTACTCTTTTTGAAACTAAACATTTATGTAAATTTTTACACAGGCATTCCCAACAAAAACAGCCGCCCGCATTTTACTCACAATTCCAGACGCTCCTTGTCCCGCACCAAGTTGTAATTGTCGCAAATTGCTCCGAGGCAAGGGGTTCTACCCAGGACCAGACTACGATCAACAATATCGTACGAAGTTTCGGAAGTTTTATTTCGCTTCTCCAAAAAATTAAGCAGTGGGATCTGAACTTTCAGCCGTAAAATTTTTTGTCACTTTATGGTTTGTAATTCCGTTGGTCAATTAATTCCGTACGAATGAAGTAGCAAAAATTTTCGTGGATAAGTCAGTTTCTTGATTCGTTAGGTCTGAAATATGTTTGTACAGACCGAACTTTCATGTATCATGATTTTGAGTAGTCTCCAGAATTGTCAGCCGCAGGCAGTTCTTTTTTTTTTTGCCGCCGAAGCAACACCCTCACGGGAGGGAGGTGGAAGATGCGTCATGCATACCGCCGCAGGAAAATACCGACCTCTGCGGGGGTTATGTGGGACTCACCAGAATGGAACCTACCCACTAAAAACCACCTTGTTGGCTGTGGCAATATTTTACCGTTAGCCTTCATCGGAAGCGACACCCGTCCGCAGGCAGGCGCGTTGCGGCTAAATAGACCCGAAATTTTTACTTCCAGGAATTTACATTGCAGGTGGTATTCGTTAAGGTTAGAAAGTGTTAATTATTGTTGTTAAATTAAAATGAAAACTTTATTAGCTGTTGCTACTAGTGAATTCTCTATAATGCTAACCCTTCTATGATAGTTGGGAATTAACAATAGCGTATTAAATGCGAAATTCGTATCGCAGCAAATAAAAAGGAATATCTAAAATAAGAGGCACACACAGAGAATATTAAGCGTGCAATAAGCCCTGAAATTCAGGCAAACGGTTTCGTATACAGTTGTAAATGTCAAAAATTGCCGGCGGCGGCGGCGGCGGCGGCGGCTGCGGCTACACTAACCATCCCGAAATATCTACGACATCTGACGGGAATATTAGAATTGTCCGCTTTTTTAACTTGGGTGCTACTAATTTTTTAATTATAATAAAAAAAGAGGGTTCTGTAGTGAATATGTTACGTTACTCTTGATGGGGGCGATATTCAGCTGAATAAATTAATTGGCTATATCTACCATATCTGTGTTTTATACTTATAGATTACTAAGTAGTGAATGCCTACTAACATATCGTCAATTTGAAATAATTATTCATAAAACGGCTTTTAAAGATACGCAATCAAACAATTAATGACTTAAGCATAATAAATCAAAGACAGTGAATAAACACGTGTAAGTATTGAATTATAATCGGCCGGTGGATTACGCGTCTATGCTGGGAAATCGGAAAACTACATTACGTGTAGCTACATCATTTTATGTTATATAAAATAAGTCACTACAGCTTTACTATCTTTTAATTTTTTGTTGTTTTTGCACTTCCGCAAAATGTTTCTGTGATATGTCAAATTGCGACAAAACGAGGCATAATTATTTCAAATTTACTTTATTATTTAATTAATTTTAAAGAGGCTTAGTAGACTCTCCTAGGTCAAGATTTTGCAAAGCGAATTTATCTATACATGTTCTATGTCTATATTTGTTATAGGAAAATGTATTTGTTAAGAGAGGCTTATGTAACAATTTGACGTTTCGGAGTGCGGCCTTAAGTCTCTATTATAAGACATTGTATTTTGATATTTCATTGCATTTAATTCATGAAACAAACAACACTATCATATATTTTCAAACATAAATAGGTATTTTTAACGTTTAAGGGAAAATGACAAACCAGTGCTTATTAACGTTTGTCTTGAAATATCAATCATTCTAACACCTGCTGTTCTCAATGCGTTTTTCTCTACGGAGTTCATAATTTAATGACTTTATATGAAACCATTTTGATAAAAAAAACAAGTTAGCAACTAATTGCCACTTCCAGTAACGATTTAACGCAGCTTTAATATTTAAATTGCATCCAAATTGCCAATAAAACGACAAGTTGGCTAGCTACCAGTGAAGAAGGGCCATGTAGAGTGGCAAAATTACTCTTTACTTACCTACCTCATTACATTCAAAAATATATGATTTATGACAAGATTATACCTAATAATGAACCTAAAAATTTTAAAAATGACATCCCAAGTGGTCAATAGAGGATCTTGGGTCATACATCGCGAGTGGCTATTGAGAGTTATTCAGGTGGTTTATTTATAAAAATTAATTATAGCAATTATTTTAGCTAACTACGAAACTAGTCTACGTAACTAACGTCCACAACCTCACAGTTCTTAAAGTAACCTTCATATAAAGTACAGAAATTACTTGGATTTGCAATTTGCCCTGACATTTAAATTATCTTAGATTCGATCCAATTAGTTATGCATGTGAGATATATTTATTTAGAAAAATACTGACCGTAAACGATATTGGATTTGATAAACTTGTATACATTCTTGATTGTGGATCGATAAGCCTTAAAAGTAAGTAATAAAATGCTTCAAATTTGCGATGTAATGATCTCAAAAGCTTCATTTAGTGAAGTTCAGACTTTATATGAAACCTGATATGATGTCATTTTTCGTAAACTATTTTCGAGTGACCCAAATTTACACTAGAAAAATAAGCAGTTTAATTTGCAAATAGGCTGTAAAAATAAACTAGATTCTTTGCTGTAAAAACTTGTCTATTTACGATCATCTTAAATTAATTCATTACCTTACCAGCAGGCGGGCACGAACTTGTTATTTTTTCTAATTTAAATTAAAATATTACTAAGTCAGTCGTTACATTCGAGGGATTGCACAAATTTGTCGCATTTATAAAGCCATTGCGAATGTGTAAGGAATTGCCATTTACAATCTGGCCTACATCACACCTTATGCAGTTTAAAGAATTAACAAATTTAGCTTTACCGTATTATTTTATCTACATGTGGCAACGTGTGTGATGAAGATTTTAAATTTATAAATTCGTACATCATTCACTTATCAAGGCTTATTATTTTGGTTAATTTTTGTTGTACGCATCGATATCTGTGTAAGTAGTGAAAACACGGAAAAGACTTGTCTTTAAGTAAACAATTCATGTCAATATACTTTTAAGTAAACCTTTATTTATAAAATTATCGCTTAACACCCATCATCTTCTAGCAAAGCCATGACGATTTAAATTGAACTTCGGCATTTATGCATCATAATTTACAGTGGTAGATTAATCCTCAATAAAAAAGTTGAAGCATCTTTGCTCTCATATATACGACTTACAACTGAGTACGTACCTAGTAGTTCACTTGTGTACCTAATTAGACTTAAGGAAAAGCTGTAACCACTTATAAACATCTTAGGATCCAAAACTTCTATGAATTTAATATTCAGTTTAGATAAAAATAAAATTCACAAAACATTGAGTACAGCGTACATGAAATCAGTTTTTCCTCGCCGATACTAACAAAAATAAAGTACAACAAAATATATATTAACGTTTCATTTCACACATACCAGTTTTTCATTTTCGTCCTCCATATCCAATCTGGCCGCTATACAGTTCCTGGTGTCGAGAAAAGCCCGTCTTTGCGCATTTTCCATCAACGAATGCATCAACGCTCCCACAATGTTCACACACAAGAACACCACCACGTTGGCCGCCATCTGTTTGAAAATAGAACGTTGTTAAAGAAAATGACAGTACGAATTCTTTATTCAAATTTTAAAAAGAAATGTTATAAATACTTTATATTTTCTGGCCAGCCAGTATCTATTATGTTTTGCATACTGCCACATATATTTCATTATTAAAGGATTTAGTATTTTTAAAATAGAAATGAAAATTAAAATATACTAATATTTCTTTGTTTTAATTTATGCATAAAAACAAAGAAATATGAGTACTTTTTATTATTAATGCAACCCAATAAAAAATAAAACCTTTAATTCATGGCCTCCGAAATACCCGTTTTTGTGTTTGAACCGTGTGAAAATTGCCCTTAGAAGAAATGACGAATGTGCTCTATACTCACACTCCTTACGTTACTAAAACAATAAATCCATGTACAATATCTGTGTATAATAAATTAATGCCAAATTGTTATCGTCAGATCTTGAAACAACATACGTAATATTTCTTCGTCGACCTTTATCATTTCTCATTTTAATTAAGTATTAGAAATGGATAACATCGAATATGCAATCAATCAATGTCCTTTAACCTGTTGTTTTGTAAATTATATGTAGCATATTGTTTTGTACATAATCCGACCATTTGATATTGTTATTTGATATTTCTGTAATGGATTTTACTTAAGGTTGAGGTCGAGATGGAGGCGTGGATTTATATTGTTTAATTTTTTTATTCATTAAATATTATTCTAGATTATTCTTTGAAATTGTAACCCATTTCCATTTTGAAATGACAATACGGCTAATAATTTGATTAGTTTTTATTGAAAAAATAGAATTTTAAATATTTTTTTCAAGTCTTAATGTTTTTTTAATGCAAATTTAAGACACTTACAACAAAGTTACATGAAAATAGCTCGCACGACACCTCGAACAGAAATGTAATTAAAACACACTCGGTAATTTCTCAAGTACGCAGCTCTGATATAATCTACTTCACTCGCAACTACGTAGGTACATTCACAACCTAAAGTCGGTCTATACCTACATAAAATATAGATTATTAACTTTTTCGCCAAGAATTCCTTGACAATAGAAGATCAACTTGCTTTTTAACTTTAAATTTCATGGGTAACGAGAATTTGCATGAATACTTTTCGATAATTATAAAGAAACACACAAATACAACAGTTTTTAATACTACACAATGAAGCTAAAATTGGGGTTCGTTGTTTGAATTTTACTGGCTAACAAATATAAACAAACACCATTTTTCGTCCAAGAAAATAAAAAATTAATTATTGAATTTGATATTTTCTTACTGTTTACTGACAATGTGGTGTGCGTACAAAACCTAAAATCGTCTTGGTTATATATTAAAGGTTTATATTAGATTCAAATTTGTCGGCATAATTTTAGATTCGGTGGTAAGTCTTTAATTGTGAAACGATTTTTCCCTTTATGAAATAAAAGGTCGGGAAATCTTTTCATTAGAACGGAAATTAATCGAAAATCTTAAAATTAAATCACTTTGCTCCGTGGTTTTTTACACAAATTTTTTTATTGATGTACTTTTTGGGGCAGACTTTTCTAAACCTTAATTTATGAGCCTGGTCTTAAAAATAATACAATGAATAGTTTTGCTACTACAGTATCTAGAACGAATAAGAATGTGAACAATAGCAGAATTTGAACAATTAAAAACCCTACTGTTAATGTTATTTTTTTGTGTAATTCTTCTGTACGTGGGTATTCCAGAAAAAAATATGTCTCTGACACCTTTAAGTTGAAATCCATCAAACGGTTTACGGAAAAATTATTAACAACTATGATCTCACCACCAAAAAACTGCAAAGCCTCGACCATCGTCGGAAAGTTGCCAGTTTAGCAGTCTTCTACAGATTACATTTTGGAGAGTGCGCGAATGCTCTTTTTGATCAGGTTGAACCCACAATCTTCTTACATCGGACTACTAGACGCAGACAGGCCTTCCATGCCTTTATGGTGGATATCCCAAAAAGTCGAACCAAACGCTTCGATAGTTCCTTTTTGGTGCGGGTCGCCAAGGTGTGGAATGAACTGCCTGCGTCTGTTTTTCCAGAAAACTATAGTCCTAGTTCTTTCAAGCGTCGAGTGAATAGGTATCTCGTGGATAGACGTGTAACACCTTCGTCTTCATCGTCACTTTCCATCAGGTGAGATAGAAGACAAACGTCTAATCCTTTTTCAATAAAAAAAAACAATCTCATAATGTGAATAGACGATAAAATATCAACAGACAAATATTTGAAGATTGAAAACAATACTATGCAAAGTCTTAAGTCAATTTTATTGAAGTGGAATAAAACACTCGACGGAAAAAAGAAATGAGTGCCGAATATTTTACATAAATATCATTTATTGGGAACATTTCAAAGCTTTTTTTGTTTATGTACCATTTCGTAACTAAGGTGCGTTGGCTTAAGATAACATTTAAGTTCTTAAGTTTTTGTATCCATTTGTTTTATGTGCGGCGTAGGCATTTTATTTTCATGGACAGAGGCGAAAGACGAACGATCTTATTACATCACGATAAAATCAGTTAAAAATCATGTTATCAAAATTATATTCCTATTTGAAAAGTTGATTTTTAATTCGAATATAACGAATTTATCTAAAACTTATTTTACGAAATTCTTGGAGTTACATGCAAATACTTCAATTTGATTAATTCATCTTTTTACTGATAAAACAATTGTTGAAATCTGGCTAGGTTTAGTCGATTCCAAAATAAACAAATATATCTTTTATATTGAAATAAAAAATAACTTTGACCTTTATTTTATTTTTTTTTATTTTTTTTTATTTTTATTTATTAGAACACAAAACAGATTACAGTCTTCTTAACAAAAATAATATTACATTAAGTTTTTAACCTAACTGTAAGCCAAAACATGTGTTACAGAAATATATTGTAGCATTAGTGGTACGTATAGCTTAGTTTACAATAGGTCACTAAATAATACTAAATAACAATAAATTATACAAAGATTATATTGCATTGATTTAAACATGTATGTATTTGCACCCATGTTACTGAGGACATCGTTGCAAGATTCAATCACATTTTAAAATGTTGTAGATTGATCTTTTATATCTATTAAAATTACAGTCAAATAAATCTAAATCAAAAGCGGAATCGGCATTACAAACTTCGTTGTATTGTCTACACATACGAACTATGGGGTTATAATATGAAGTATTATTCCTGTAAACGTTTAAACTAAAAATTTTTGGCCTTCGAGACCTATAATTAATATTTATATCTATGAAGGACAACAATGACGAAGAATCTACCATGGAATGTACGATTTTGTACAGGAAAGTATAGTCACTGAGCCGGCGTCTAGTCTCCAATGAGAGCATATTAAAATAAGTTAATCTGTCTTGGTAAGACCTTAATTTTCGATGGAGATTGTATCTGAAACAAATAATTTTAAAACAGTTTTTTTGCAATCTCTCTATACAATTACAATGCACCTTGTAAAAGGGAGACCAAATAACCGCACAATACTCTGAAATAGAACGTACGAGCGTATTAAACAAATATATAAAACTCCGAGGATTTTTTAAAGGTTTTGTTATACGACTAATAAAACCAAGAGTTTTTGTACATCTATTAGTGACATAGCTGTAATGGTCATGAAAACTCAATTTATCATCAAATAATACGCCTAAATCTTTTGCAATTATTTTACGCTCTAAACATTGATCACCTAAATGATAATTAAATTGTACTTTGTTAATCTTTTTGGTAAACGAAATAACAAAACATTTTTGCACATTTAAAACCATACAGTTAGTAATACACCACTCCTGAATAGTATCCAGATCATGTTGTAATTCAATGGCTTCCTTGACGGAGGTTATCATATTAAAAACTTTCAAATCATCGGCATATAATAAACTTTGACATTTGAGGTGAATAACGAGGTCATTGATGAAAATTATGAAGAATAATGGTCCTAAATGAGACCCCTGAGGAACTCCAGAAGTATTGAAAACAGGAGACGACACTTCTCCTTTGAGGGTGACGAGTTGAGTTCGTCTATTCAAGTATGATTCTATCCATCTCAAAAGTGATCCATGAACCCCAAAAGAGTTAAGTTTCTGACACAGTATGTAATGGTTAACCCTGTCAAATGCTTTAGAGAAGTCGGTGTAAACCGAATCAACTTGCGCCCCTCTTGCAAAAGCAGAACATAAATAATTTTTGTATTCAAGAAGATTAGTTACGGTCGACCTTTTTGGAACGAATCCATGCTGTTTTGGAGACAGGAGCGGTTTAACATGGTATTGTAATACATCATATACTAGAGACTCCAGTACCTTAGCGAAGCAAGAAAGAATACTAACTGGTCTGTAATTTTCACAAGATGATTTATCACCATTTTTAAAAATTGGAACTATTTGAGCTATTTTCCAATACGTGGGGAAGATGCCAAGTTGAAATGACTGATTAAAAATTAGACATAGTGGTATAGCAAGTTCATCAGCACACATCTTAATGAAGTAAGGAGGTATACCATCGTGGCCTGCACCTTTAGATGGGTCGAGATTTTTTAATTTAGTCGCTACATCTTGTAAAGTGACATTAATGTTGTAAAGACAGTTTACATTATGGTAGCTCATATTTAGGTCAGGGTTACCATTGTTGATATTACTATTATCCGGGTAAACAGAACCAAAATGTTTTGAAAATAGCTCGCAGATACCCCTGTGATCCGATGAACTAAGAGTACCATAGTTCATGGTGGACGGTATTGAATCTCTTGAGCTCTTTTTATTATTCACAAAAGACCAAAATGACTTTATGTTTGAGGTCAGTGTTTGTTCTATGCTAGAAATATATTTATTATAGCACTGATCTATAAGAAGCTTACTTCGAGTACGCAACATAGCAAAAGTGTCGTAATCGCGAGGGTTTTTGTATTTTTTATATAGTTTGTGATATTTCAACTTTTCTGCTATGCAACGTTTCAAAGCCGGAGTGTACCAAACAGGAAAATGATCTCTGCCCTTAGTAGTTTTCACTGTGTTATCATCAATAAGTTTATTTAGAATATTATAAAATGAAGTTACATTTGTATCAACGTTAGGAGAAGATAACAAAGTAAGCCAATCTATGTCCTTTAGTCCAACCTTAATTTTATCATAGTGGCATTTATAAAAATTCAGACGAACTTGTTTTTTATGCGATAATACCCGACTTTCAGAAATAGAAGTAATTGTAACACTAAGAGCAGGGTGATGTTTGTCCAAACGACTGATAGGCGCAGCTTCATTAACTTCAATGCCTTTAAGAGAAGAAAACACTAAATCAAGACAACGATTGTTAATATTCGTTATAAAATTGAACTGAGAGAGATTACATAAGTGATAAAAGTCAAGAAGCAAGTTAGCTCTGACATCTGCCACTGAATTTTGCACTGGGCTCACATTCCTGTTCCATACAATATTAGGTACATTAAAGTCCCCTATACATACAAATTCATTAAAATCATTTGATTGCAAAATAATCTTCTGACAGTTGGTAAAGAATTCTATTAAGTTTCTAGTAGGCATATCGGGTGGTAAATAACAGACACAAAAATTTGTCATAATCTTATGCCCGGCACTTGGCAAAATACTTACCCAAATATCTTCAAAACTGCTCTCCCAAGAAAACTGCCGAATAACATTAAAACATTTTTTAATTGCAAAAATAACCCCGCCCCCCTCAGCTTTAGTCGCGTTTGTAGTATGTCGATCCCTTCTAAATAAATTGTATCTTGCATCGAATATTTCCTCACTAAAAATGCTATCATTTAAATTCGTTTCAGTTAAACAAATCACATCGTAATCACTGTTTAATATGTTCAAGTAAATTTCATGAGTTTTGGATCTAAGCCCATTAACATTTTGATAGTATACATTCATTATGCAACAAAGAAAACAAAAAAGAGAAAAGTCAATAACAAAGGGTTTTTTTTTATACAAGAATTTACGGCGATAGTTTTTTTAAAGAATCAAGGTTTTTTACATGAATAGCATTAGAGGACTCATCCTTACGTACATATACACGACCAAATCGAACCCAAACAAACTTATAATTACATAATTTAGCAGCTTTGCGAGCTTCAGCAAAAATTATTTTTGAATCAGGACACAAATGCTCATTTACATATATTCTCTTACACTCTCCTTCAATTCCCAAGTGACGAGAGCTTAGAGGATTACTTGAATGCTTCTTATTATAACGATGAACTGCAGAAATGAGCATATCCCGTTGACGCGGAGACGCTAAGGTCACTAATATGTTTCTGGGGTGAGTGGAAGATGGGTTCATCCTAGCAATGCGGCGGCAGGCTCGTAGAGAAGATTCGTCTATGTTCAACTCAACCAGATCAGCCAGTTTCTTAAATATTTCCAAAACGTTTTCATTCCGCGACTCGGGAACTGCCTGAATCTCAATGTTGTGACTTCGCGAAAGTCTGTCTAAAGCAGCATACTGGGCGTCCAATTTGCAAAGGCTCTCCCTTAATATTTGGTTTTCTTTTTCAAGACTAGCAATACTCGCATTTTGGTCAATTATTTTAATATTTAGAGCTTCCTGCTGGGTCCTGATCACTGTTTGCTGATCAGACAAAGCATTCGCGGTTTCCTTAAATTCGTGCTTAATTTGTTTAAAAGCCGAAGATATCTCATTGTTAACCATGGTCTTTAAATCATCCTTTAAACCATTACGTAGGCTAGACATAAAATAATTTAATGATTCTTTTAATTTTAAGTCTAGAATATGTTCAATTTTTTCCATGGTAACCGATTCGCCTGTTATTGTATTTTGTTGGGGAATATTCGGTACGTTATTAATAGTATTCTGTGTAAAATTGTCGAAAGACATGTCCATTGAATCATCAACAACGGGCAACAAGTGCCTACGGACTGGAGTATTTGTATTTGATTTATTACGCTTAGTTAATCCTGCACAAGCGGGGCATATCCAAGATGCTAAAAACTCATCACTGAATGCGGCAAACTGATCATTCTTTATGTTCAGACATTCATAATGGTATTCTTGTTTACACAATCTACAATGAAGAAAACCACTAGAAAGTAGCTGACTATTGCAAGCACCACAGTTCATCATTGCAAAGTTAATTATATTGATTGATAATTAACTGACTTCCAGCCCAGTACAGTACAAAGAAACGTAGCAGGTTGTTAAATAACTCAACGGAGCTGTAGTCCCACGATAAACAAGCACAAGTAAACCTCGCGAGAAAAAGGACTTAAGCGCCGCAGAATCAGCGTCGCTTACGCGTTTCGCCGAGACACTTCACACAGCACTGTCACAAACAATGTTTAATTAGTTTATAAATTTGATTTTGTTATATTGACCTTATATCTTCCTAAATATCACTGAATGTTATTGTAATAGATGCACATACTTTTAAATAGAATAATTATGATAGACTTTCAACTAAAATCTCACTTTGAACTATGTTTTTACAATTATTTATACGAGCGATATCTTACACCCACTTTGTTAACTGTTAAACTGGACCCTGTTAACCTTTATAAAGGAAAAGATAACGATGGACCTTGACGAGTGAGTTTTTACCGCCACATATGGGCTTTTGTTGTTTGTTGGGTTCACACCTCAATTCTGGGCAAATTTCTTAGACAGCATTTATCGAAAATGAAAAAAAAAAATACTTTTCATACAAATCCTAACAATTTTGTAAAAAGTATTTTTTAGCCCACGTGCCTATTTTCCGAACAAAAATGTTACCAGGTAGGTATATGTACGAACTCAAACATTTAAACTTGTAAAAATAAGCAAATATGTACAAAATAAACCTCAGATTGCAGAAACGGCGGGTAGCCTTCACCTGCTCGAGTATTATGCAAATAACACAGTAACTAAAATAATGGAAGATGCCTCCCACGGCGCCGCCGCCACATTCTGCTGCGAGAACAATTCGTTCTATACTCTCATTTACACTTTCATTACTATGTGAATCATTTTCTAAACGGTAATTATAAATTAAAACGAATAAAGCACAAATTGATACCGTACTGCAGTAGGAATAGAGTTTCTTTTTAGTGGTAGTAGTTTATTAGTTACGGCGCGACGCTATTACAGTCCTTCCTAATTTTAACCGCCTTAAAAGTCACATACTTGTGTTCCGGTTAAAGGGAAGGAAGAACATGTGCAATTCCTGGAACAAAGGCCATTTCAACAAGCCTACGGCTATGAAAGTAGTGAAAAAGAACTTTAATAAAAATATATATAATTTAATAAACTGGATTTACTGAACTTAATTTAAAAAATTCATCTTTAAAAATGTGATTTATCAAGAAGAACAGTGTATCCCGAAATACCCACGGGACCTGATCGCCTTAGAAGTGAAAATGCCCGAAATGTTCGGAAAAACAGTTCTTTTTTAACTTAGCCATTCATTGATTATCGAATAATGACGCGTTGCTAACCGTAGACTTAAGTCGGATTTGCCCTTGTTCCAGTAATTAAGGTGGCTGTTTCTTCGCTTTATTCGGAAAACAACTAAATACATATATACAGGGTGTAAAATAAAGTAAGCAAAATGCTCAAGGGAGAAATATAAAAAAAAAGAATTGGAGTTATAGGGCTGGTTAAGACTTCCATAATTTTTTATTTAAATTTTTTTACTCACTATCTTTGACAACCCTAAGTGGTTTTCATATCTACCTATGCATACAGCACGCGTAGTTTCAATGGCGGTTAAAATAGGAAGGACTGTAGTGCCGCCCCAGACTTGATCGGAACACACGAAGCTCTAGTACCTCTGACCCATGGGATCAGGAGTTGTGCGGGTAAAACCAGCGGATCCACTAGTTAATAAAATACAAATGAACTGTACGGCTCGAATGTAAATGGAAAGTACCCCTGACTCGAAAACACACTAATTTCATTTCAAATTGTTAGTATTGAATTGGGTTCCAGGACCTTATAGTGTAAAAACTACCACTATCTATCTCAAAAATAACTTTTCTATGAAATCCTAATGAATACTATAAATACGAAAGTGAGTTTGTTTGTTATGCTTTCTAATCAACGCATGGTAGGACCTAAAATTATAAGTTCTACATAAGGATGAAAATATTCGCGAACCTTAGCCTTAAATTATAACAACTGTCCATTTCATTATTGTAAATAGCCCCCGACGCAAAAAGGGAGGAGTTATAAAACCATGGTATATGTCTGTCTGTTGTGTACGAATAGACCGATATTGTTTTTTTTTAATAAAAAAAAATAAAAAATAAATCGATCGATGTCTCCGCCACGTTTGATGAAAATCGGCATAAACGTTTAAAGTACGTAATACTTGCTTAGTCCGTCAGCCGAAATTCAGAGGTGTTTTAATGCGCGTTTACAAATAACTTTGCTGTCAAAGGTGCAATCAGTTTTCGAATAACTGAGACCTAGTGTGATTGTTGTTGTCCAACTAAAAATGTATATAAAACAAAAACATTTTGTATGTTCTGCATTTTTTTATAACTCATAAAATACTTTCTCCTGTTAATAAAAACAAGGCTGTTCTTATGTAACTGAGATTTTTACAAAATAATAATTTTACTTGAAGATCAATATTTCACAAACAAACAAAACTTCCAACTAAAGATTGCATTTGGAACTTATAAACTTATTATCCCAGTCTAGACATATTTAATTCTAAGGTAAATTTCATTTACAATCTGCCATATTCAATTTTCAATGCGGTTCCGTTTAACATGGTAAGCCAAATTGCATTTCAATAGTGCAATACTTGCATGGCGGCAAATGCGTCGAGCATAATGTCGTAGTCATGAGCTATACCAACAGCGCAACGGAATAGCAAACCAGCAATAAATTGTATAACTTATGTGACTTGTACATTTACTGTCCAGAATAAGGATAATTTATTAGCTAATTGAGATCCATCGTTTGTATTAGACTGTTGTCGATCGTCTGTTTTCATCATACTTATATTCTAGAAGTTTGTAACGCCAAATGTAATGAACGGATCCAAATACTTTTTTTTGTCAAATAGGCAAATTGTTACGACAATCTTGTACTTTGCGGGCATCGCGGCCAGAAGCTAGTCCGTTTTATTAGCTAAAGCTAACTAAATCTTTCAAGGATGCCAATATAATATAAATACCAACTGGAAAAATCTTAAGTATTTTGTAATATCCCTGCCTAATGCTGTCCAAGCTTATAAATGAATCGGAGATAAAAAGATTAATGACGGTTTTGGAACGGCAAATTCTTCTTATAAAAGCCCGTTGCCGGCAAAAGAAAAAAGACGGTCAGTTTTAGTTGATTTAGAAGTAGGTACATACGTTAATATTATTATAAAAGTTAGTTTTTGGGTATTATTACCTTTAACTGAGTATTGTTTTGTTGTCTAGTATATGTCTGTTATTAGTTTGAAAAATCTGAACCTATACCTATTCTGTCCTAACAAAGTATTTCATATTAGGAAATAGTTGCCTGGAACACATTGCTTTTCAGCAATAAGGCCGCCTTAATACTTTATTAAGTTTTCACTATTTATTATATTAAATCAAACACTTTCACGCGATGAAATCTAGTTAAAAATGTATTTATTTTCTTATTTCATGGTTTATAATAAAGGAATGAATAAATAAAAAATTCTTCTGTGCCTTGTTTCGTACACGTATCACCCTACCGACCTCAGTACTTTAATAGATTTGTCTGGCGTTCACAAAAACTAATTAAGTTCCAACAATATAATCTATTGTCGGGTGACATCAGCAAGGCCTTTTATTTACAGCCCACCAGAGTGTAAACAACGAGAAAATATGAATAATTTAACGCACATTATATTATAACAAAGTTTATTATTATGTAAATATGCGGGAACTGAGTCGGGTGAAGGTTTCAAAATGGTTTAGCGTCCCTCGTTTTGAGGTAGGAAAGCTGCGCGCCCACAGTGGCGAGCGATTAACATTTAGATTATTTGGCGTTGCGATGTTTCTTAGATAATTGGCGTAGCCTTGGTGTATCCTATTGCCCGTGGGTCAGAACTAACTAGTTTAGCTGAGGGAGGGTTCAGCTCATTACCTTGTTACTGAAACGTATGTGGACGCTCTGTAGATCTTGCAGTTAAGCAGGGTAACTAGAATAAACTAAGTCATGAAAATAATTGCTTATAAATAAATTATTAATAACATCTATTAACAAACTAAAGAACTGTACACTTATAAATAAAGCCACCTTTACTAGGACCCCGACATCTTTAATCCCCTCCCACGCTTACAAACACAATGTTATTCTCTATGGTTACAGAGTGTGGTCAGCGGAGAGGAACAATCGGCACTGATTGCTGCAGCGCTTATCTTTCAGCAGAGTAATGAACGTGTGCCACTGACAGCCTTACAGCCAATAAATCACATGCAGCTAACCGAAGGCCGACGGTATCCGACTTACATAACGCAGTTTAAAATTGGAATATGGAAAATACGACAACGGTTTAAATACGAATGTGGTACGAATATTTACCCACCGGTTCACTAGCATCTGAAAATTTGCAAGTATTTTTGGGTACGTGGGTAAAATAATACTCTAACAAAATATAATTGCCATAAGCTTACTGGAAAGTTGTTGCCAAAAATGAAATGATAATTTTCTTACTTTTAATTTAGTAACTTTCTTACTTCAGAGGAGATAATAGAATAACTTATCGAGTACAATTATTTTCGTAATAGGCTATTTGAGGCAATTAACAAGAAACTTTAAAAGCAACTTTTCAAGATTGTTTTTTTATACCGTTGAATATCCTGGTTTTCTTTTCCGTTTATAAATATTTATTTAGCACACAAATGTTAGAACAAATCTAAGGGCGCTTCCAAGTTGGACGCTTCGAGTCGGACCACTGCCGCAGCAGGGCGGCTGCGGGACAACAGCAGTCCGACATAAACCGTCTAAATTGAAATCGTATCAGACTGTAGTTGTAACATAACTTATAACGCCTATAATAGTTTATGTTTACCGACCCATGCCTCATGAGCACGTGGCATTCGCGACGTTGCCGTCTGGTTGTCGTGCGTGCACGGCAACGGCGCGGCGCCGCGCAGCTGCCGCTCCGCGCGCTTCGAGTGAAGAAAAGCGATAAAACAAATGAACAAAAAGAAGACGAATCTTTTACTAAAAAAAACGTATTCTCGAAAAATATTGCAACTTTTGAGAGTATTGCAACTAAAGAAAATAACCAAATGGTTGTCATTTATAAAAAATCTAATTATAATACTAAAAGCTTTCTAATGTTTCAATTAAAACTCAAATACAAGACAAATCTTATAAAACAAGGCTAAAATATTGTTATCTTCGTTATATCTCAACCAGTTTTGACGAAGAATTGGAGGGCTTCAAAGAATTAAAATCCAAACTCCTTTCCCTTGTCTCATTATAGGGACGTTTGGCATAGTCTTATTGCTTCTGTCAAAAATGATTGATACAGTGATAGGACTTGGGTCTTAGGGTCTTATGTTAGGCAGGAAAGTCACGTCTTCGTAGAAGTCTCTTCATTTAGCTATAAAATTGACAATGTCTTCGCTAAGTCTAAGCTTTAAGTTGGGCCTACCTAGAATTAACGGCTTTGAGACATATATTAAAATATAAAACATCAAAGACACGTACACAAAAGTTAACTCTGCGCATCCATCAAAACTGCGAGGAACCTCGAGGCCGGTGTGCAGGGAAAATCGCATCAATCAAACTTATTATATGTTATCGAAAAACACAAAAATAAAATATGTATCTTATTGTTCGATTTTTCCTTAGTATACCGCCAAAGCTTCTATTAACAGCTTTCATTGATGCACAGCTTTCAGCGGGACTTTCACAATGGTCACGATCCCATCAGACACACCAAGACAATACCATAGAACCGAATTCGAAAATTAATATTAACGTCCATACGTCCAATGCTGAACCCCGATTCACCCGAGATCCGGTCGGGATATTTCGAATTCCGAGTAAATTAAGAATTGATTCCCACGTTGGCGCAACGTATACAGGGTGATTGGAAATTAGTGAACACCCTTGTAAGAGAGTATGATACAGGTCATTTGCAACAAATTTAGTTATGTATACGATTGTCCCAAATTGATGAGATATTTCAATTTTAATAATTAAAAAAAAATTACAATGACGTTTGTAATTTGACAATGGAGTCAGGTTAGTTATTTCTTTACCTGACTCCAAGCCAAACCAATATCTTTGGCTCTATGCTTGCTATGTCGGATTGTAATACCTCATTTTAAAGCTTATGAAATTTAGATGTTTTTAAAATAATATGCCAACTAAGTTACCCTGTTTTTTGGTGTTATAATTAAATGTTTATGAGCAAGACTTGAAAAATTTTGTGCTATTTTTATTTGTCTGAAGCACTGCATCTAAATAAGGCAAATAAATGTACCTTATTAAGTGTCGATTTAGTTACTGGATAGTAGTAAATAAAAATTCATTAAAAAACTTGGAAAAAAGCCGATAGTTTTATTTTTATTTAAGCCTAAAGAGGACTCATAATGATTTTCATAAATGTAAAAAAATTATTGAAATTGAAATATCTCATTCATGATTGACTTTGGCACAATTATATACATAACTATATCTGTTGCAAATGACCTGTACACCCTTACAAGGGTGTTTACTAATTTCCAGTCACCCTGTATATGTTTCTGCTTATGCTTGCGTCGTAGTATTTCGACCAGTGATTGGACTAGCCTAAAAGAACTTATATTTAGTTGGAACCGGCTATTTTTAACTAGCGCTGTTTACTAGTAAAGTTTTGAATGAAACGCTGTTAGTGTTTATGTGGATCTAAGTTTATTATAAAGGTGAGTAAGTGCATCTATTTCTTGAATAAATTGAACAATCTATAAAGTGCTCTTAGACTTACCACAGACTTAACTTAGCTTAATGCTCAAATAAAAAGTGACTTTGATGTATACCGAATAGTGATGAAAATCGCAATAAGACATATTTTTACAGTACGAAATCTTGCCGTCTACCGCCTTGTCAACTTATGCACTTAACTAAAATTCGTGTCCAAACGTGTTAAGTGAGAAACCCCGCCCACCTACTCACCAGAAAAATAGAACGAATCCTAATCTACTCAATCACTTGCGTACTAAATTTAAACTTACCACTTGTCACTTAACTGACTGTTCAGTGGTAATTTTTAACTTAGAATTTTGTTACCAACTTAACTATTTAACGCGTGTAAACCAACCATAAGTCTCATTTTAAGATCTCAGGTACTTTTTGTCAAAAACTAAGGCAATTTAGCTGAAAATATAAGTAAATTGTGTAAGGAGAAGCCATTTCTACCAAGGCCGATTTATATTAAAGCTGTCATACTCACACAATAGTAAACATTTATTTTCGTCCATATTGTCCCGAAGAATGATGTGATTTTAAGTCACATTGCCGTGCCAAATGCCGTTAAATTATAATTTACGACGTAAAAGCTCTATGATAAAATCCGTGAGTAAAACAGTGAATAAAATTCCATTATAAAGCGCTTCAGATAAATTACAGAAAAACTATATCAACAATGGACGTGAAAAGAAATCTTCATTAAGAACTTTTAAAAGTTAACAACGTAAAACATAGTAAACAAGTTTAAAAGTGCCGAGAAGATGAATGTTTTTTTTTGCAATTTCAATAAGCGCAAGTGGCCCCGGCAGCGATGCGCGAATTAATTTGTGATAACGCCGTCACACGCGTTGCACACCGGATAAAAAGATATTCTCATTTCATTAGCGTATTTTTATGGAAATTCTCACATTTAATTACGTAGCGAGCAATTAGGGAAAACGCTCGAGTAGCTGAAGGGACCAGCAAAATTAGATCGGGAAGTTATAAATAAAAATGCTTTTATGAGCAGAGGCATTTGTGAGATTGTATCGTAAGTAATTGAGGGTAGTTAGGGGCAAGGTCCCTGGTCGGGCGCCAACGACACAAGGGCACGGTCGCGAGGCCACGAGGTGACTGATGCCTCCGGCCCTGCACTTAACCCCAAGTACACGATTTATTTCACCCCATTACTGGTCTATGGCTGTGAAACCCAGACGTCTTGTGATGGATGACGTCATTTGTTAGATAAACAAGTTGGCTTCAACATGGGTTTTAATTAATCGACTTGACGTTTGGCTTCGAAAAAGACAAAAAGAGCAGACATAGCTATAATTATTTTATGTTATTTTGCCGATATTCATTGAAGTTGATATTCTAATATTTAGTACGACGACGTCGCATTCCGAGGATGGCCCTGGTGGAGGCGAAACACGTGTTGTGGGTAAGAGCACGGGTGAAGGTGCATATAAAATTAAAACAGCATGCATGGTACCTCCGTTCGCTATAGTTACTAAATGTATGATTGTCCTGCACGCGCAAATGCCACGAAAGTAGCAAAGTTATATAAATAGATCACGACGGCGAAAAAAGTAAAATGTCAACCAAAACTGCCCTTACCTATAATCAAATAAGTATATTTAGTATTGTATTTAGTTCCAAACTAACCTGCTGCCAAACGTGATAAGGAAACCGATGAGCAATCATAGCAGCCGCTATAGTGTGTATCGTAGGCATGGTGACGCCAAAGGCAGCAGCGACGGGGGCTCCGACGGGCAGGAGAGCGTAGGCGGCGAAGACTGCCCAGACCACGTGCTCGGCGCCGTCTGCGGCCGCGCCGGGCCCCCAGCAGGGTAGCGTCGCCGCCAGCGCAGCCCCGCCGCCAATCAGCGCGAGCCAGCAAGCCCGGGGCAGCCGGCGTTCAGGTGCTACGCCGGCACGTCCGCACCACCACGCGAGCCCGCCGCACAGCACGGCGTGTGTGCTTAGGATGCCCACCTTGTAAATATGATTTATTTAATTAATAGGTAAGTCAAAAGTGCAGCATAATAATGCATTATTTTCTACACAAATTTAAAAAGAAGGTACACAGAATTTTAAAGTATTCACAGATCAATTACATGTAATGAATTGACTATAACTATTTTCCCAATGACATTTAATTGTTATAGAGGCCAAATCTAGAATGCGTCCCAAGCGCGTTTTTAGATTCAGATATCGTTTTGCTGTAAATTGCACATAGAAATCTGTTTGAAAATATACGCTTGAGTGCATTAGTAGCAAAGTTACCATACATACTTTTATTCAATAGATACAAGTTTTTCGGAAAAGGTTTAAAAATAACCGTATTTGTAACGTAAGTAAAAAATAAAACCCAAGTAATTTTCAAAAATCATAAGAAAGTACTTCAGATCTAACACAAAAAACGTGATAAAAATTCAAATTGAATGAATGATCTGATTTGAATGTATGTTGAATCTTAAACTTATTATTTTGGGATAGATTCAAATATATCGCCTATTCAAAGTGAATAATGTATGAGGCTTACTCTAAGAAAGACATTTGAAATGTAAAAAACCAATATTTTTCAGCACACTTAAAAATATATTGGGCCTTTGGGTAAGATTCCCAATAGAAAGGTCACAAATATCCAGCGGGCGATACAGTCATAAATATACAAATCGCTCTTTTAGGATCACCTACGTCTACTCCACATTTTTTGAGCTTATAGCCAAGTTTCTCTTTACTGTTTGATCGTTGGAACCAAACTGAGCTGGACTGTGGGTATATAAAGATGCAAGGTAGGCAAATCCGAAAAACTGGAAAAACTTGTATTTAGAAATGAACATACTCTTTATTTTAAATAATGAATACTTAAAATAATAAAGAAACTCAAAAGATAGCTAATAGAATGAGGAAGTTTTTCGAGTAGTTTGTACGGTTAATGTACTGTTGATTTTTCAAAATAAATCCAGTTTTCTATTGACCAAATTAGTGAATCAAAACAAGATTTTATAAGAATTCACTTGCTATTTTAAAATGTTCAATATTTGTGCCAAAACCAAAAATATTGAATATCTTGATAACAAGCCTCCTTGGTATTAGGGACGTTATAGTTAATTTTGTTGGAAATTAGTTGTATTATCACATCCCAAGAGGAATACGTTGATTTACAAGTCACCCTGTATAGTAACATAGTAACAAATGTTCCATTACTGGAAAAAACGATTGAAGTTATTAGTTTAGTGAGTATTGTAGTGTAGTAGACTGTGGTTATATTATATCTATAAAATAATTATCACAACTATTTAAATGTAACCTAAATTATACATAGAAGAGAATAGAACATAGACTTTACTGACAAATCAGTTACAAAATACAAATACAGAAAAACTTTTAACTAAAAAAAGAGAATGACAATTTCGGAATTATTACCAAAAGAGTCATCTCTTCCAGACAAACCTGAAATTAATAAATTATAAATAGTCCATACAAGTATTTTGCATTTTAGAAAAAATATTAAAGTTATTTAATAGACAAATACACATATACAGACATACAATTTAGACTTTTGTTATATTTTTGGAGTATACCAATAAAAAATATAAAAACGAATTATATTTGTTTTCAATGCCTCAAGTGTTTCTACAGAATGTAAAGAGGCAAGGAGCGAGTTCCATAGGCTTCAATATTTATTGTTTAAACATAGTTGTATAATAATAACATTAACAGTTAACAATTTTGGGTAAACTTCGTAGCGGTGTTACGTAAACATGAAACTGTAAGCTACCTAACTCGAATTCAAAATGTACGTTTGCAGAATTGCTTCTGCAGCTAAGTTTAACTAAGTTGAACACGAATGATGCTTCAAGGTTAGCTTGCACGTGTAATCAGTTCTATAGTGCTTTGGGATTTTGAATTGTAGAGATCATTAAGAGCTATTTCAGTAAAATATACTAAATATTAAAATTTTGTTCGCTCGCTCTTCGTAAAGCCGGGGTTTTCGCGGGCTTTCGCAGATGTTCGCACCGCTAGTGCGGCTTAACAACGGCAGGTCTTTTGTTTTTTATTGGGTTAAATGCCTCGTGTGTCAGAGTTTCATGGTTGCATTGGCACTCGGTTACTGACCGTTTTAAACGTTAATGGTCTTATTGCATTCGCCCATGAAGTTGGTCTGGTATAATAGTTAGTCGTAAAGCTATAGATTGACGTGGCATAATTAGGACTTGTTAAGCCTAACACACATAACATACTATAGACTGATGGGTTGAGATTATTCGTTACTACAATACTACATTATATGCAATCAGAAACTTGCGTCCGGCAATGGATCGATAAAAAATAAATTCGATTAAAAAGAAATTTTATATGTTTTCTCAATACTACTTTACTCATAAAATTATCTATTTTTTTTTCATAGCCCGGAAACGAGCATTTGTTTCTTCCTGATATTCAGAGACATGGAGATCTGTTATCTTAGGTGTTTTATTTATTAATATTGCGTACGTAATGAAATTAGCATTCTGACGCTACTTTTAGGTTTGGGTGGTCAAGCTGTGTTCTGTGTCTGATTTTCCAGGAAAAAAAAACTCCGAAATATTTATAGTGAATAGGTGTCCTAATCGCGCTAAAGCTTACAGGTGTAGATTACAGCTACACGACAGAAGACGTAGGTACCTGCGGTGCGCGCTTCCAACCACGAGTAGCGTCAACCGCCGCCAGCGCCGCGGCAAGGGCTGCCCACAGCGCCAGCGCCCAGCCCACGGAGCCGCGTTGAAGCTTGCAGGCGTAGCGCGCGTACAGCTCCTCCAGCTCCGCGGACTCGAAGCGACGCCGCGCCAGCAGCCGCGCCAGGGGCCGCCGGGCCGACATCGCTTTCACGGCGTGATCCATTGCGCCTCACCGCCGCCAGTGCCGCCTCATCTGTGAAGGAAAGTAATGAGAGTTAATGAAGGATTAGAATAGATAGATACGCTAAAGAATCTAAGAAATTTAAGTAATATTGAAGGTATTTTTAAGGTACACAAATTACTATGGGTACACTGGGCGGAGACCAGACCAAGGGCGAGGATCGGTTGCGCGTTATTCGGTTGAGGTACTACGTAGGAAAACCGATTAGCGAAAAGCAAATATCGCGCGATCGTCGCTGAACGCTTAAAAAACTTCTACAAAGCAATTTGCTTCTTGGTACAAATTGCTTTCGCTGGTAAGTTACAGTTTTTTGACAATTAGCGATTGAGAGACATAAAGCAATTGGGCGATTTTTGTCATTGCGAGTTAAGTAATAAGTCTACCGTAATATTTGCTTTGATCTAGATAATAAGGTGTTTAGTGTGGCATTAAAGTCAGTATTACGGGTTAAATCTGTTATACAATAGCTAGTTACGATATTTATATGTAGGTATAATTCATGCAACGACGTTGGTGTGTAAACGTCAGGGCAGGGTTCAGGGGAGGGCAACCGGGGCTGCAGGCCCGGGGCCGCCACAAGAATGGAGCCCCAACAACAGAGACTTGGAAGAAAAAAAATAATTTCGATAGCCAACGTTTTCCGTTGTTATTTAAAAAAAATGCGTTTTTATACAAACTTACACAAATATATCCTTAAATTTTTATTTTTAAAAAACATTTTATCCACGTTTGTTCACCCAATCCGAAAAACTTCAATGAATGAAACAGCTTTGATACGCATTTGGAACGAAGGTCCTTCTGGCCCAATGAGGCATATTTGTCCGAGGCCTCGAAGGTTCAGTGTTCGATTCCACGTCACGATTCGCGATTTGCTTTTATAAATTGGTGAATATAAATTGATAATTATAAACAATTGCTCACGAACGCAAGAAATGAATGAGAACTTTATTTAATGGTTAGCAAATTATAATAAATTTTGTTAAAAAAATTCTAGATCAGAAAAGTCATATCGATTAATTCAGTATAGTTGTTCGATATATTGAAGGATCTAGTGGCAGATGTATAGCTATAGGCTAGAAAGCAGTAGTCATAACTTTTTACACACTGTCAAAATGTCAACCCACTTGCCAGTATCTAGATGGTTATTTTAATAATCCAAGAAAATGGTTGAAATTTTACAAGAAATATTTCGGTATTTTTGAGCTAAAAACTCGAAGTAAAATATACTTTTAATAAGATGGGGTCAATGTTCTCAAAATATGCTACGCACATAATAACCTGATGATTAGTGGCCTCTGTACCCATAGACATAACTAATCGTAGATGTTATTGATTAATTAAAATGTTATTTAATGATTATCGATTAATGACGCGTTGCCGACCGTAGGCTTAAGTTGGATTTGCCTTTGTTCCAGTAACTACACTGGCTGTTTTTCCCTTTACCCGGAACACAAACACGCCCACGCGATTATTAAGGCGGTTAAAATAGCAATATTTGATGATATTGAGATCATATAAGGATAACAAATCAATCAATTTTAGATTTGTTGCAAAATCGATTTGTTGTTTAAATTTTACAATGGATTTTTATTGGAGAATCTTGTAGCAATTGAAGGCTCTTTGTCCTTGAAATATTTCATCATGGTCTTTTACATGTTGTCACATAAAATATGGTTGCAGCCGTTAAAATGTGATTATGATTAATATTTAATAAAAAAAAAATATTTTATTATAAAAAATAAGGGACGAAAATTTCTTATCCAAAACAATTCACATTTTAATATTGCATCGTCTGTAACTGAAAATTTTTTTTGTAAATTATTACTTTTGTTCCCATTAATTCGCACAGTAATGAAATATACTTAATGAGGTTATAATAAAATAAAAGTACTAGTTAACGCAAACGAGTTATTGTCGCTGGTCTATTTGACTTGAAGCTACGAAAGATATTGTCGAGGCAAGTTCTGAAGTCGAAGAAGCTCAAACCAGCATATCTTCAGATAAGGAGTAATAAGATTTATAGGAACAGTTTATAGTCAAATTACAGAAATAATTTACTCTAGGTTTCGAACAACGATAGGACAAACGCGTCTATGGATACTATCCCTACCCAGTATTGAAAGTGAGCTACCCCTGAGCTACCTTTCAGCAAAATATTAATGATTGTTCGTCGAATAATGCTCGCAAGTTTCCGTTTACTACCGCTATAATTTTCTTTCTATGGCTCCTTATATCTATGTTAATTCTAAAATTTAATTTTTGAATTTTTTTGCCTTTCTTGATTTTTTTTTAAATTTTATTCAGAAATTAATACAGTACTTTCTTTTGTTCTTGCCTCAGGGCCTCACAGACCTCTAAATCCGGCCCTGGTAAATGTAATTTCAAATTTTTCTAGTTTTATTTATGCATAGTGATTGTGATTTTTATCTCGACTGATATAACGTAGCCTACAGTGGGCTTAAGACGATGTTGCGTTTGTTCCAGTAATTGCGCTGGTAACCCCCCCCCCCCCAGACGAGAACTTAACAGAGAAACTGTACTACCACTAAATTAGGTAGAATCATAAAATAATTATCAACAAAAATTTAATAGGCTAATTATCGTTTTTAAACAAAGTCTCGACTCTTAGATCAACTGGAAGTTTCTTGTGAAATAAGTAGTAGTGTGAAATCAATAAACAAATAAATAAAACTTCTTAAAACTTCGCACCACCATCGTAAATCATATTTCGAACTCAGACAATCCTCGAACTAATAAATAATAGAAATCTTCTAGTTTTACATAACAATTGAAAGGAAAACTATCTTGTGAAGATAAAACATTCACAAAGAAACTTCTATTGAAATATTCATTCGGTATCGAGTATAGGTAGATGCCGGTATTTTGTAACGAGTATTTGAAAAAGTACCGGATTTGTTAAGGCACGGCTCTGAGGCGGAACCGATCTCTGCCTGGAGGGGGTTCCACCTCTCACGACTGTAGTAGGAATACCACGATAATATTAACAACATATTATCAAGTGCTTGAAGTTTGCGAGTTAGAATTATTGTAAACTGATACCTTCTAAAGGTTAATAGGCCATGCCGAGACGTAATCTAACCTTTAAAAGGTGTTTGGATTCCAAAGTAACCTATAACTTAGTAACATCAAGACTAGTAAGTAAATATAAGTTAATGAGATTAGTAAAATATACATATTTTGGTAATCAAATAAAATATGTTTTGGCCTCGTTTGGAGCGGTACTAGAGGAACTCCTAGTTTGACCGGCGTGATAACCAGGTTTACGTGGCTGTGTTCCGGTTTATGTAAAGTTACAGCCAGTGCGCTTCCTGGAACAAAGGCAACTCCAACTAAAGCCCACGGTACGCAACGCATCATTCATAAAAAACTCTTCAATAAATAATATACATGTGTGTACTTACCATTAAAAAAAAACAAAAATCAAAATCATCTTAATTGCTGAAAATATGGTAGTCTGTGGTGGTTTTACATAATTTGTCGTTCTCATATTTAACTGTGTAACAGCATGCATGTCAAATATTGTTAATTTTTACAGTGATATTTAAATCATTGAATTTTTATTTAACTGAATACCTTCGCAAATTCATATCAAGTTTTTTCAAATTTAGATATTAATTTATAGAGTAAAAACGTTTTTCGATTAAACACCTTTTTTGAATCAACTTAAACCTATTGGGTGGTTGGCATTTTAGTTCAGATGGCAATTTATTATACAGTCTTATTGACAGACTTTCACTATTGCACTCTATTGCATATTTCTGATTTTATTGTCAGCAAAAATAGCTTATCCGGAAATCTTGTATTCAAATTACAGAAATCAGGAGCATCGCGTGCTCATATTTGCTAATTATGACAAAGTTAAGAAGATATATAAAACCAAGCCCACTAAGACCCAGAGTGAACACAGGTAAATAGTAACAATAGCCGTGACGCGCCGACCGTTTCATCTTTATATTAGATCACCAAGGAGGAACCTTGGTGGAGGAAGCTGAGATAACCAGCCAGAATACGCAAGCACTGTAAGTCCATTTTACTCTGCAGAACTATATACTTAATTCGATCGGTACATTTAAGAGAATAATAATTTTTATTTTATTTATTTAGGTAAACATACAGCATTATATAAATACATAGAAAATTATTACAAGTAGGTGGTTTACAAGCCAATTAAGTTTTCACTGTTAATTGTAATAAATATTGGGTAGATTAAACAGAAGTTTAGTTACAATTTGAAGTATTGTATTGGAAACGGAGGAATTCACGCGCACTCATTCGCGAGAAAATCTTATATTATGCTAAAAGAAAAAATCTATAACTAAGGTTACTACACAAATATATGTTATTACTAGGAATGGAAACCAGACCCGAAAATGTATAAAGGAGTGCGAAACCGCAGGCTGTCGTCGTTTTGATATGTAAGAAGAATTATTGTTTCTGCTATTGAAATAGTTCGATTTTAATTGGAAGACGCCCCGAAGACTCCCGAAAATATGCATTATAAATTGTATGCTAGTTGATATATAACAATAGTTATATCCGAAGGTTTCCATATCTTGATAACAGGAATGCACAGAAATGTTCAAATAGTACACCAGCCGCAATATACGCAGAAATACAAACATAATTAACACCTTTGTTCTAACAGTAACTAAATACATGCGCAGAAAAGAAAATTAACAAACACTGAATCGTATAAGAAACTGATCGGGTACAGGCAATTATATTGGCATTTCCTGAGGACGTCTTTCTCACGCTCAAGAGTATCGTAGCCACGTCGTTATCGATCATTAATAAATAGTATTCGTAACGTTATTTCTTTAGGCGATGATAATTACTTGAATTAAATTACTGCGATGAAATGAAGAGTTTAATTCTTACCTTATTACAAAGGCATTAATGAAGTATAAAGGCAAAAAAAGGAAGACCAGTCGCTATTTTAAAATATTTCATCGTTTTAAAAGACCTCTTCAAACTGATATCGGAGGCATTCTTTTATTTGTCGGGGTTTTTTTGTTTATCCGATCGCATAAAATACCACCATCATGAAATAATTGGATCCCTTAAATTATAAAAAATGTTTTTAATGATTTTCTTGATTAATGAAACAAACGAAAAGAATACGACAGTAGAACAAATTGTCCAAACCATGCTTTTCTTCGAAATCTCTCTTTTATGATTTTAGGCACAGACATGGACAGCTTTTGTTGCCGACACAACACACCATCACAGGAACCTCATACAATCGCCTGCACCTGACAAGGCTCGCAAATTAAATGTTGCTTGTGTCTTCAACTGTCAACTTCTATTTTCCAGTGACCTAGACCGAAAACTTTCACCAAACGGAAGCAACTGGACACAAATAGTGTCCCGGTCTGTGTAGGGATTGATAGATTTGATATTGATTATACGAAAATAAAATATTCTCTTGTGTGTTATGTCAGACACAAGACACAAAAGTGTCCAGGTTTGCATAACACCTAATTTAACAATGTCTTAGTAATCAAATGGCAACGGTCTCCAAATATATGCCCCTACGAGTCGATAACAAAAACTTCGTCACAATAAATGCGTACGTGACTTGAGTGGGATAGCTTCCAATATATTTGTATGTTTACGAACAAATCCCACCGATCTTCTCACAAATACAAGGGAAATGTTGGGCTGAGTTTGGTCAAACAAACACAATATTGGTATTAAGATAAAAACTGAGAAATTATTCAGTTTAGAGTTGTTTTCACACAGAGACATCCAGAAAGTGAGTACCAAACATGAAGGTATATTTTAGTTGCGAAAACAAACACCTGTACACTATGTACAGAGGTACATCAAAAAAGGTTTATTTGAATTCACGCAGTAAAAATGATTTTTAAACTTAAATTTAAATTTGGTAGCTTAATGTATGGTAACCTACTACCTAACCTATACCTACTAAGTTTATTTTGTTCCTACTCCTGAATAATAAACCTGTACGACCATTACCAACCCTTGTAAGCGAAAATTGATGAGTGACCCTAAGGTAACTTTGGTTTCAGTAGTTCTACTTAACTACCTACTTACCCGGAACTATCATTCGGTCGCATTCATTATGGAGGCTTGGCGGCTCGGGCGAGTATTCACTTTATACCTACCTTAATAATAAAGACAAAATTTTGTTTAAAAATATTATGATTCTACTTAGTTATTGTGTCTTAGTCACAATGTTACTTCTAAGTTCTTTTTTACCATTGTCATAGCCGGCAACTATCTAATAGAAAATTCTACCGGCAGAGCTGTGACTGCAGAGGTTGACTTCATCGAGATAACAAACGCCAGATGAACAATATACTACAAAACTATTGATAAACTTTTAATATACAACAAAATAATACAAGAATGGGGAAGAAATGTCAGGAAAAATGGTTCCACACAAAATCTTTATCCAAACAACCAACTTTGTTGTCAACTTTTTGTAATTGGGTTTTATTGGGGTTCTATTTGCTAATTGGGCAATCGATATAACTTCCGGTAAACATGGTTATAATATAGGATATTTTTACAAATATTTTAGATTTGATTAGTGGTCAGTTTCACCTGCATTAGATAGGAACTCTAGCTTGGTGCTTCCGGGGGAGTTTTCAATAAAATAAAGCCTATACTACTAAGCTCGTGAATAACTTATCTTTCTAACGGTGAAAAAATTATGATAATCTGTTCAGAAGTTTCACTGTTTATCAATTACTTATAATCAAACAAATCTTGAAGTGGGAAATCTTATAAATATGATATATTGGCCAAGCTAGTGTTGCAACATAGAACACGGAAAAATCTCAATGGCTCTTCTTAAACGTGTGAACACACTATGTACACAAATAACGAATATCAACGAACGGCTCTTGCGCCTTTTACAACCAGAAAACAAGTGAGTAAATATCTCACTGCTTCAGTAAGGAGCAATTTTAAAGTCCGACTATTACTTCAAAGTATGATTTTAATCACACTGTTAATATTTCAAATAGTGACCTTACCGTACCTTAAATATAGTATGATCAGGAATTAACTGATGTTAAAATAAAAGATTTCAACCACAACATTATATATAATCTATACTTAAGAAGCTGGAATATATAGTTTTTGTGCATCAAAAACTTGCGGTAAAAACAAATAAAATAGAAGAAACATTTTACGCAGCTAAATAATTAGTTTTATTTCAAAGTTCGGAAAGTTAAGCAACCAGCTGATATTGAATATAGCTGATAACAAAGATTACATGTAGTCACTTTAGTTCACGTAAATAACTCGTAACTTAAAAGAATTTGCTTATCCAAATTCGTAACGCCGTATTCTCAAGACACTGAATCCACATCAAGTATACAAATTATAAATAGTATATTCAGCAGGTTTCTAACTAAACATTATTTACTAATAACACACTTTGTATATCACAACAAACTTACAAACAACGTAAGAAGATCACAAGTCCAAAATATTCAACACCTATCAATCCTAATTTATAACCCTTTAAACAACGCTTCAATGCATTTTACAATAAAACGAATATGAAATTACTATATCCACGAACAGGCCGCCACACTCTCGGTCAAAAGGGCAGCGAGAATAACAAAAGAACAATAGTGGGGGTTACTTGGCAACCCGCCGAAGGTTGACACAGCCTATTTATACTAAGAAGTCTCCCCCCTTGCAGATATAACTTACCATTTCAACGATTTACGATGTAATTCCACATAATTACTTAAAGAGGATCTTGTTTTTTTGAGTAGGCAGACTTGATAATACGTTAAATCAAGAGTAATGTAAGAGTAAAGTAAGATTACTTTCATTTAAGAAGCATTTTATAATAAGACTTGGTATTACTTGAAAAATAATATTTGACTTCCATTAAAAATTACAAGCAATAAGGTAAAATCAAATCTTGGCTTCTTTTAAAACTTTGGGCTTAAGAATAAATTCAAAGTCATGTTTGCTCCAAACTTTGTGTAAAAGAAGAAAGTAACAAAGTTTGCTGAGAAAAAAAATCTAATATTTGTAATTAAAAGTTAGGTAATTCCAAGTGAAATAGAAATAGAAATTGTGGCTTTCGGCGGCTCCATTAACATACCGGCTGGCGAAAATTCGTCCTCGAGAAATTATGATAATCACCCCGTCTACACAAGACGGACTGCAAAATGAATGAATTAATGAGACAAGTGACGGTAAAGCTTATTTCGATGTTATGTAAATCATCCAGAGGAGGTAACTAAACCAAGCCACATAATTGCAAGCTTTTATAAACCAAAAACGGCATTTTCGTAAAAGTTTAGGTAAATGTGGTTCAGAAATACACAAATTACACGTGATATAACTTATATTATTTAAACAACAAGTAATATATATATATATATATATATATATATATATATATATATGAACTAGTAGACAGATGTAACAGATGTATTATCTCAATGCGATCTGACTCAAAAGTCAAAATATTTTATGTCATCATAAGTGAAATCTTTTACACAAAACGAATGTCATCGTTTACTTCATGGTCACCATCGAAGCGTAAATACCGATAGTTAGAGAACTTGAGTTTTTAGAAGGAAGACCAAGAGGAAACAGAACCGACGAGAAAATACCGGCACCACGTGTCTGCGATTTGTTTCCACTATATCTCTGTTCAAATATGTTATAAACCTAACGAGTTGGCTACTAGACCGTGCTGGGATATAAGAACTGGTCAGCACATTTTGAGATTACAACCGCGTTAAAAGCTAAAGGTTACAAAATATTAAAACACAACATTAATTGCTACTAAAATATCGATTAGCATAGTTCCATCGGTAAACAAAGAATTTCAAGTTTCATTTATAAATGGATAAGTAATTAAAAAGATATCAAGTTATACAGTTAAATATGTGTAGCCAACATTAGGAACATTCCATCGACATTCTAAAAATACCACAATCAGGCTATAAGTTCATGAAATTAAATGAGCCAAAGTATCATTAGGGTAATTTGTGATATCATTAATAACCTTTTTATGGCATTTTAAGGTTTCAAATTCTCCGAATTAGCAAGCTACCAAGTTACTACAACACAATTTATAGCCAGTGTATAAAAGAAAGTGAAGCTGGAGTGTTTTATAAAAAACTCTTTAAAATATTTTTCAGTAATTACGTAACATAACTACACACGTTTGTTTTTTACACTAAGGAAATAACTATAGGGACGGAGCCAACAAAAACGAATTTCTCTTTATGAACGGAGGAAAAAGCAAACTACGTAATCCTTTTAAAATAAAAAGGCGAAAGGGATTATTATGCAACAAAATATAAAGGCCGCAATAAAACGATTGTCGAATGAAGAACGAAAACGAAATTCATTTTGTACCTTGCAACCTTTTGTACGTTCTTCTAAATAAAAATATGAAGGAAATATGTTTTCGTTTTTTTAAAAAGAGTATTTTCTTTTGACAACGTGACACGGGTGAATTTGCGGGCACGGGATTGTATAGACTTGCGAACTAGTTAAGGACCTTACGGGTTGGCAAATTGGTGTTACAATGCCTACGTCATATGTGACATGTTATAAAAATATGAAAATGTATTATTTTCTTCGCCGTTCTTCAATAGCATTTGAAGATAAATGTAGCTTCAATACCGTTAATGTCAGAAGTATCGATTTACATTTTTCTAATAAATGGTTTTTAAACGCAGGTAACGCTTCCACGTGTTAATTTTGATATTTTTGGTTTAGTCTAAGTCTGTTCCTTTTATAATTGTGGATAACATTTAAAAGCCTAATTTAATGTACCTAGTGCGTTATTCTTATTAGAGATGAAGCAAAATCGTGACGTAGTAACTGTGACGTTTGCGAATAGCTTGTACTGTACACTTGTGTAGCGGTTCTCTTAATGGTACCCATCAGTTACCGAGTGCCTACGCTCACTAATAACCGTTTTATGGTTAGCTAATCTTAGTTAATAACGTAGCTATAACTTTTCAAGCTAACCAGTATTAAATAAGCCAGAAAATGATGTTAGTTTTTATAGGTAACGGGGAGATGTTTTGTAGCTTCTACTAAAATTGCAATAAAAGATTTATGACGTAAAAGCTTCTCGATCCTTGCGAGAAATCGAATTTCAACACCAAACATGTGAATTTAATAATACCTACTTATACCTTCCCATAAATACATTATGCATTAAGCAAATCGAAATGAAATGACATCTGCACAAAAGAAAATAATGATGTCTGCCTTGGTGAAGAAATATAAAATGACAGTCTACTGAATAATGGCTCCTTGAAGGGCCAAGGTTAAGTGAAGGATAATAACAGAAATGAATTAAATAATTAACTCTTCATTTACGGAAGCAGTTTAAAATGAAATTATCGGCTTACCTAAAATTGCCTCAGAAACATGAGGTATGGATTGGCGTTTAGAGACATAATGGCGGCGCTCGAGGCCCGGAACCGAGCACAAAGCGAGTCGAGGAGTCACAGATCTATCTGCAGGGGCGTCTGTCACAGCCGCGAGGGCAACGACCCGCGGTAATTCGACGCCACCTCGCGGTTAAATCACTTTTTCGCCAACAGCTCACGATTCCGATGCGTAACAGATAATCAATTTTGAATTACAACCAAACTTGGCAAACTTCATGGCCTGTCAATACCAAAAATGATACATGTATCTTATAAATTGTTTTCATATTTTACGAGAAAATTATGTAGCCATACTTCGATAATTATTTAGCAAATTATTGTAAAAAATAATTACTAGGTTATCATACATGGAAACAAGTTGGAGTATATTGCAAAACGCCTGGCGCGGTTATGTTTGGATAACATTCCGTCTGAAAGCGCCAGATTAAGCGCAGACAGACGCTCCAATATTGCGATTTCGAGTTCAAAAGCAAATGTCCGATATTACTGCTGGGATTTAGATTCCCATTGTGAGTTGCCGTGAGCCTGACGCAGACATTGCGCGTACTCACGCCGTACCAGCGAATTGCGTTTCAGGACTACTTATGACGTAAAAAAACGTCAATTCGAAATTTTCAGATACGATCTCTTTTATAACGATTCAATATTAAAAGTCGCTTCAAAGAGAAGTATCCATTAAGAGTGATGAGCGGGTGTCAGTTCCGTTCGTTCATTAATTCGCCGTCGCCGTTTAATTAAAAGATCCATTCATAATGCAAGTGAAGCCGAGACGGGGATCCGATGTCTAATGCAGTACTTATTCAGGAAATGTCCGAGTTTACGACTGCTCCTGATTTAAAGGCACTGCTGAAAATTTATGTATTAGATAAAATAAGTAGATAAGAAGGTCTTTTCGAAGGAACTCATTACTGACTAAGTTATTGCATCCCAATAATATTATATTCTGTTATTTAAATAAAAAGCTGTTATGACTGAATATACTAAGATGTAAGTTTACTTTCTTATAATAAAATAATAGTCCCAAATTAGCATTCACTTAAAAGGATACAATGAAAGAAAAATATGTAATTATCCATCCATCCAGACAAAAGTTCCCTTTCAGTCATGTATTATTCTACGTTATGGGGAGGTTTTAAAACCTCCCTATAACGTGGAACAGCGCGGTGCATTAAAACAAAAGGCTTTGTTGGCGGCGGCGGCACGGCGCAGGGCTGCACCCTTGGCCTCCGAACCTCAAAGAGAACGAAAGAGTCTTTCAAAAACCGTAACATGTGCCAAAAACGTAACATTTACATATTTAAGTAACATATTTGAGTACCACTTTGCAATTATATTTTGTGGTCAATGTCTGATGAAAGTTAGCGTAGGTTAGAGTTTTATTGGGGCGTACGTTTTGTAAATAAATGTTTGGTATCACACATTGGTAATCTTACTTGATTCTAGTTTCATAATAAAATTAATAATTCACGTACCCAAACTAGCTTACATAGGATACACTATAAGCTTTTCAACTAAAAACTATAGACAACTTTATCGAAAGCTCTTAACAACTTAATTGACCCAAATAATAATTTAAACTAAGTTATTTTCTAAGTGACCTTGTTGGCTCGAAAACTTAAGTCCGTTGGCAAATTTCGCTCTAACCAAACTGTATGAACGTACTGATCGCTTATTACACTTGGAATAGCTTTGCTGGAATAGCTTAGGTACAATATATGTCAAAGTAAAGTTAACGTATTTCAATTTACGCTTAAATAAAGCCATACGTCCGCTTAAAATCTGTAAAACTTGTTAATTTTACAACTCGGCCGATGTTATCAATCAAACAGAGAGCCGGCGCCTAGAGTTCCATTAACTTATGTTAGTTTTAGAATAGTAATCGATTCTATCTTGAATTGTATAACGTTGATCTGAATTTGAGATCTACCGTTTTTATCTGGCTGTATTTGACTGAAACGATCTCATACTCGAGCACGAATTGTAAACAGGAGACAAGGCTCAATCAAAAAAATAGTTCTTCAGTAATGAATTTACGTATTAGCATTAATTGTTAAACACACGGCTGCTGAACCTGCTCAAGCGCATGGTAAAAACTAAAATATGCTTGGGTTTTATTTATTTGTAGGTATGATATTGAATAATGCTTGAAAATTATTATTATTTGTAACAATGTTCAGAAATGACATTTTTGGATGAAAAATTACTGTGAAAAGAAGTAAGTATACCTTATACGTATAAATAAATATATCGCCAGAAAAATACACCAACTGTCTAACCTCAACCAAACTAAGAGGCTGAATTCAATTATAAGCAGACATGTTAACATAATAGATGGCTTGGCCCTACCGACACTTGGGCCTTCTTTTCTGAGACTAATACCATTGACACACTTGGTCGCCACAAATTGTATCACAAATGTGTCCATAGTAACGTTTTATATTATACTTCAAATATCGCTTTCTATCCTATATATAGACGGAAATTCCACAATGTTTTTCCCATATCAAACTACATAAACCATTATTGCGCCGGAGATAAATCGAAGGTGTCACAATAACAATACGCAATAAATGTGCTAGATTTGTGATCAATTGTTTTTTATATTACAAACCGTATAAACTTGTTATTAAATCAACAATTTTTTTTTTAATGTGATAATTTATTGGTTTATATTATAACTTACGTGAAACCATTTGCATACTTTGTAAGTATGAAGAATAGGACCTGTTTAAACGACTTCATCCCGAAATCATTACAGGAACTTATTTAAGAGGATCGACCGCGCTGTCGATTTTCTTAATTCTTGTTTAAAATTACTTGTGTCTTTACAGTGCACATACAACAGATGTTATATTTATCAATAATTAAAACAGACAATTAAAACACATTTAAAAGTGCATTTTTACTAAATAAAGCCCTGAAAATAACTTTGCCGCTAAACAATGGCATGTACAATTAGCGTATGCTTTAAAACCACAAATGTTAACATTTAACATGATTTAAACCATGATTAGGAGCAGTAATCCCTTTCATCAAACAACATAGCAGACTAATCACAGGGTCTTCGTGTTGTAATGGCTTAGGATACATCGTAATTGGAGTAGATCTGATAGACATCCATTTTGGGTTTAGGTGGTTCACTAGATATGTGAGAGCGAAGGAATTGCCTGTGACTGCTTTAAACAGGATGGTCTTGTCGTGTAAAATCAACCAAATTAAGTAATTTCTGTGTAAGTAAAAACTTACACAGTTAATAGACAATTATTCACAGAAAACATAGTTTTTGTGACAGTTTAAGCACCGATAGTTTCTGCTTAGTAGGTAAAATACAATCCTAATTACCACCATCAAATCAAAACTACAAAGATCTCTAATTAACTGTATAACGACAGCCTCATTAATCTTAAAAACATCTTAAGTGTATCAGGTTACAGAGGAAAATGTTATTGTGCTCGTTTTAAGCTTGTTTACATACGATTCAATTTGGTTTATAGTTTTGGTGGTTTATTATAAAATACTTTTGACTCTACACTAAAAACATGCAAGTAAAATAATTAAACAGTTCTTAATTATTATTTTATCAAATATGTATAACATTTTAAATAAATATATGTAGCTGCCCTGCGGAGTCTCATACTGACAGTTACCAGATAACTATGTTACGAGAACTTTCAAAGGCTCGGTTAATTAATTTGAGCAGATTTACGTTACCTGTAGAAATTCTTTTTATATATGATCAAGACACTTTGAAGGCATTTCTATGATGTTGAAAGTGGCTGCTAACAAATTCAGTAATTTTAGTATACCAATTCATTAATGCAAGTAAGTAAAATAGTACAAAAAAAGATATATTATTTTTCTACGGGAATCCCAGCGGTTTTCCATCCGCATAGTCAGTTCTGCTGTCAGATCCCATGGGATTCTCGGGACACAACACAGCTTATACGAGTATTAGCTCTTTGTAATAGATATTAAAAAAGGAAAAAAGAATAAGATACATATAAAAAACATTGGAGCAAGCAGTTCTAGAGTTTTTCGATTATAATAATAAAAATAATAAATCCCCAGACGAACACACCAAACTGTGTGCCCCAAAGAAAGCTTGTGTTATGGATGACCGTCTCATAGCAGGTAGTCTTCATACAAAAAAAAGTAGGTCTAAATGGGATGTGTGTCTATAGATTGATTATGACAGCTAATTGTCATAATCTTTCAATAATAATCTCTCAATTCCCAAATATATTCTGATATACGACACTCCAAATCTAATAGCATTTTAAAAACTAAACTGCACAATTACCTTTTGGAAAAATCGTAGTTTGCACGTGTTTATATATAATGTTATTATAATATATATGAGTGTTTATTTATTTATATACCTATGTGTTTTGGTATTTATGCATATTTTAAAATAAATTGTATACATTTTTCTTTTTTTTTTTCTTTCATATTGGCACACTACCCCCCCGTTTCTTCTTGATTTCCGTCAACACAAAGGTTGTCTGGAAGAGATCGCTGCTAGCGATAAGACCGCCTTTGCCCACCCTAGTTTTATGTTTATTTTTACAATTTTTACATTCGTGTGTGAGCAATAAAGTGTTTTTATTATTATTATTATTATATTGTTTAATTTGCGTTTATGGTGCTTCATAGTGTAAAACAAGTGCTGGTAGTGAATGAGAAAGTAGGCGAAAGGACGCCATTTTCCATCAGTTTCCAAGAACTGAGATAGGACCTTACATTGGTTACCGTGGCTTTGTGCTCATAGTAATAACTTACAAGGTTTAAGTGTGATAGATTAAAAGGTACTGCGGCCTTATTGTCTAACTTCAACACCTATCGCGATCCATTTCAAAGGGATAGTGGATGCGATAGTGATTAACAGAATTGTCTAATTTCTGCGATCGCATTCGGTTTGGGATTTATGCTGTATTGAATGATACGAGTGATATTGAATGCCATAGAGCATTATCTGCGTTTTGTTGCTTTGATTTTTTCTAAGTCATTGGTTTATTTTTAATAAATATAAACAATTATTTTATGACTAAAATTATGATATTTTTTATATAATTATTCATTCAAAAAGCGTCTCGATCGCTTTCGCCATCACGTGTGAAATATATGTAGCGTGAAGTGTAAGTTTATATGCTTCAACTGTCAAATTCAAAGGGATCCTGATAGGTGTTGAAGTGACACAATAAGGCCGCTGATGTCTCGCGTCTAAAAAATAAAAATTTGCCTCCCATGCAATACAAACAAAGCATATAAAAATATAAAACAAAGGGTTCCTAGTGTTGTAGTTAGGAAGACGTTCGTCTGATGCATAGCATCACTAATTAGTTTGTGATGACCATACAACGAACTGGGGGGAACCCAGAATAAACATACATATACAAATATGAACAACCATGACCCGAGAACAAACATCTGCGTTCATCTTATAAATGAATGCCCTGGCCAGGACTCGAAACCTGGGACCTCCAGCGTATGAGAAACAATCAAAGAAAAACCTCTTTAAAAAATAATACAGATTTATTAGGGCACCCTTACTACTACATCACATATTGTACTTTATTCGGCCGAACGAGCAGTCAGCATTGGGCTAAAGTTGATTGTAAAAACACCACTTGCATAAGCCAGGCGGATTTTTTTTCCAAACATTAATCTGAGTAGATTTGATTATGCCGCCTAGCCGACCCGAAAATATACGGAATAATTATAACTTTTTCTCACAGTCCCTATCATTCTTAAGTATACACATCAATACATTACAATAAAAGCAATGTCCCCTTATCTTAATGTAGCCTGTTATTATTGTAAGGCGATTACAAAAATTGTGTCAACGCGATAATGGCGGACCTCTTGACCCCCAACTATTAGAGTTACGAGCTTTTTATCAGCGTAGAGGGATCCCTTTAGTGGGTTAAAATTTAAAGTTCAGTGTGGGAATTAAAGAGTTGTTTTAAACTTTTGATATATGCGATGCTAGTGAAATATTTTATATACGTTAACATAATAATTGTAAGCAGATTCTTCGCTTTAGGTTCGAGTTAAAAGAGGTCCCTTTGGTTCATTAAAATAATATGAAATTTTATCGGAAAATATTTGCAAATAAATAAAAATACTAATTAAATATTTATAAAAACGTGATAACATCCATAAAAGTAAACTACTATTCGATATTTAAATTTTCCGGTTTTGAACAATGCGTCTATAATTATAGTCTCCATTTAAAAGTCGTATACATATAACGGTGTTGCAACAAGTTGACGAAAACAATCACACACACAAACAATCTTCTTTTCTATTCTTCGTGATCCAAATGATTTAGATGGCCGTGTATCTGCAACATCTACCTAAATGCAAACTTTTTCTTACAACTACACAGTAAATTGCAAAGTTAAATAAAACTTATGACAATGTAACAGTAAGCACTGAATGTAATTACGAAAGCTTTCTTTGATTAACAAACGAATCTTAATTATCAAGAATTTTAATCCAATTCACACACATAACATCGCCAACAATTTACCACAATAGCATCACTTCTGCAATAATAAAAAAAATAAAAACGTTTTTAGTTTACATCATGTTTTCTTATATTTCATGATGAGATCAATATCTATGCGAAAAAACCAATGAGTAAGGCTTCCGACCCATTACGTATAAAGTGTAGCACGCCATGCGAAGTGCATAGGGAGTGGGCAGGTGACATGTACTGCCGTTGGCAACATGCAGATCGTCACTTGTTCGACACAATTGTTGATGGTCATGACCATTTTGAAATCAAACCTTGAAGAACTGATCAAATTACAATGCTTTTTAATTTACATTATTTGAAAATAAAATTTTAATGCAGACAACGCTTTAAACGAAAATATTAAAAGTTTAAATAACAAATTTCTATTCATATTGTAATCCTGAGTTTGTAAGGGTGCATGACATAAATACCAAATTCGAATGGTTTAAAATAACTAATCATAGACTATGCGTATAATTATCTCATAATTCTTACAAAAAATCTACTCTGACCAATGAGTCAGAATTAATAAAACTAAATTAAAAACTTCACGCATGTTCTATGTCCCTTACATTAGTATGCATTAGCATCCGGCAACGGTATCAACTGTCAGTTTTCCCAGTCTTTTGACATTGACAGTGACACTAAGGATTCCCTCCCGCACGAAGTTCTCAGCGCCTCGAGAATAACTGGCCTTGGCCTCAAACTCTTATGTTTCCTTGTCAGTTATTTGAAGTTAGGCCAAATGATGCTTGCGATAACTGTTGCAGTAAACTGTAGCTACATACATAGAGTGCTGAACTATTTACCTTGTTTTGATATTCGATTATGTGTCGGTATTTAAAGCGCCATAACAACCCCGTTTCCGTGCTCGTGTTCCAGGTAGTGGGAAGGCAAAGCCAGTGCATTTCGGTCGGCAAGACATCATTAATCGGTAATCAATAAATAACAGCACAATGTAACCAATAACGTTTACGATGAATGATGTCTATGGGCACGGATGCCACTTACCCTTACAATTATTAGATCTATTTATTCTTACTCATTATTTAACGATATCGCACCGAAACACGTCGCATCGCACCGTGTAGCTGTCGCAAAGCAGGAAGAAACGGTTCGGTGAATGGTTAGTACATGCAATGCAATCTGTTAGATTTTCTTGCACTATGATTACGTCACCAAAAGCGATGTGCATAAAACCAACGAAATATTTCTAAAAAAAAAAAAAATACTTGGGTACTTTACACACAAGAACATACTTGTAGAAAACTATTACAACCCATTTATTAGCCCAGGTCACTTACATAAATGAAAACATTATTTGTTTTGTTTCAATGTGTTGACGCTTGTAAGTAATTTCTATCAGTCGACGTGTGTTTATTTACGTAAGGTTATTTTAATGCAAAATTGTTGACGCACGTGTTATCCTGCATATATCAATGAAATATACCTACTAGGTACCTACTTAGTAGTATGTACATTTAATTATGAAATAAACGATTCTCATACCGATCTGATTAATATTTTTTATTTGACGATTGCTTTTAGTACCTATATATTTTTTCATGAAAAATAGCTGTTTTTCTTGTTTTTATGAAATAAGATTAAGCTCAGTTACAAGATTATTGATAGGAACAATGAGGTCACACATTGGTCGTCTTGTTTGTCAAAGGTAAATTTCTATGGAATCTCCATGGTCAACCACAATCAATGTTGTTTTTAAAAGGATGACACATTCGAAATTCGATTTTGTTGCGGTAAACCTTTGATCGATACACAGAATTTTAATTCAAACAACATATTACTAATGTATTTTTTTATTTATAAAAGTTTCGATACATTTCAATTTCTGTGATTCCCTTAGTATATTCATATAGTATATTCAAGTATAACTATGATTGTTGTGTTTCGTTTAAAGTTATATATTACTACAACGCAAATTCGTTATCGCATTCGAATAAGACAGAAAATAAATTGAATAAAAACAAACATTTACTAACTTAACTTATATGGCTACTCAAATATGAGTTATAATTTTACCCATGTCGGTTCAATTACGCAGACTGGGTGCAATCACAACTTGGCTCGACGGCAATAAGCGGGACCAGAAGCTGTGAACGACAGAAATACACGGACGTATGGGAGTTACAAATTGAACGCCTACTTATTCATATTCGAGGTGACAGTGTATTTTCGTTGCACGAGGAATATGTTAGTTACTCTGGAAATACTCAAATAGTTCGTATATTTTTGTTTAAGTATTTTAATTGCGCATGCGGCATGCGCAGGAGGGATTTTAGTTTGGCGTGTGTAAGGTATTTTAATGGTATGTAAGTATTCTATTCTTTGAAGATTATTATGTTTCTGTGAACTAAGTCGGTCCTATTTTATAAACAATAGAACCAGCACATAATGGCTGGCGTAAAAAAGAAGGTTTGAAAATTTCTCATTACTAGATGTAATTTGGAATCGCTGAAGTAAGTCCTAAATATCTGTTTTCATTGCCAATAGAATAGTAAACAACGCAAAAAAATGTAGAGTATCACATTAAATTCCCTATGTTTTCCAACTTGCAATTGAACATTTTAGTCTACATTTAATTTAGGCCCAAATTTAGACCGCATAGAACACATATAGCGGAGTTATACGAACGTCAATATAATGGTCTAAACTGTTAGACGTATGTCATAAACACAATTACTGTTTACTTATACAAACTCGGCATCAAATAAGAGGAAATGTCAATTACAAAACGCAAAATGGTTTGATATACCTACTTTGTATAGTTGGGAATACCGTGAACGAAATAAATTGAATCATAATGAAGAATTATATTGTATATTAAATGTACATTTGATCTGTCTAAAAGAAAAAATATTTGAACGGCGTTTGTTATTATTTATTATCAAGTTAGCACTACGCTTTTAGGTTTTTTCAATGACAACAACAATTTTTTTATGGTTTGTTGGGCAATTTTCACATAGTCATTTCTAAAGTTGCTAATTTATTTCCATTTTAAGTAATACGTCTTATTTACCAGTTCACTATCAAAACCTTGTTTATATGAATATCAAAAATGAGCAAAACCTTTAAAATTATTCCTTGTCTAAATCAGGTGAAATCTTACTTCTCTACCAACATTACCTCACCAACAACTAAAAGACAATAACATTTACAAGACAATATTTCAGTACAAAAGTATCTAAATGTTTGTCTTAGCTTATCGTTCCTGGCTATTTTAGGGATCTGTAACTGCGGAGCCCTTTTGTTGCAAACTGAAAGCCGCAATGATTCCTGCGGTAATGCCAGCCCTGGGACATTACATCACATTGGATGGATAAGTTTTTATTTCAAGTTGGCTCTTGAAATTGACCTTTTTTGGAGCATTTCCCCGCTTTTTCCGTTGGTAAACTTTTCCAGAATGTGGCTTGTCTGAGTTTCTTATATAAGCTCTCCCACGCTAATGCCATTACTTCTTAGCCTATAATTTAAGATTCAACTCAATATAAACATCTGTTTTACTTCGCGTTCTTAGATCTCTTCAAAATAATTGAATAACAATGCTTACAGCACAAGCCGGTAGTGGAAGTATTGTAAGGTTTCTGGTCAAAGATCAACTAAAACACAAATACCAATTAACCTCTTCTATCAACACGGAAAACCGGTGGCATCCAAAATACTTAACCGAAACAGTAGTGGCGCACTTAGACGTTCCCTAAAAAAAATCCTGTAAAACAATATTAATATTTAATTGGATAGGATCTTTTAACAGTTGAATAAGTTTCGGCCCATCCTTATTTTGCTTAATAAATCTGGACTTAATTATAAATTCGTCTAACACTCTGTACTAAGGAGCGCTCGAAGTGACCATTTGACGCTTCTGAGTGGCGACTGTTGACAATTAGAAACATATTTTATCGTAAATTTTGCTAGGTGTTGAATTTTTCCTAAAGATAGAAATACTGAACCATGTGTTGAAAACAGAAAAGTTAAACCTTGACAATGAAAAAAATACTTATTTATTTAGTTAGATGAAGCCTGACTTTCAGATGTTTCATCGAACATTTTCAGCGCAATGTTTAAGGGTTAGCCTCACATCCGCACCCCACTCAGGCACTGTGAAGCATGATCTCGTTTCTATGGATTATTTTTTTTAAATAACAACCAGTTTTGACAGCCTTCTCTATCGACACACGGCGAGCGAGATAGAAACAATGTTACCGGTTCCACCGACACTTTTTTATTTCTTCTGACAAATGAAACAGGGTCATTATGTGTTCATATGAGATCACCATTAATTGTTATCGTAACTATTTATAGGCTTTAATTTTAACTATAAGAAAATAAGCTACATATTAGTAAAGTTTCTTGAATACAGATACGGGTTTGAAATTTACACACATTTAAAGTATTTTATTAATTTATGTATAGAAACTTCACAACTTCACTTCCGTATAAATCATATGTTTTAATTTTAGGATTTATAATGACTGTTTGTTTCCTGAATATAGTAACATATGTAAATAAAGAAATAAAATAATAAATAAGCGTACACTACGTTGCTTGTAGATAATGTAGATTCCAATCGAAAAATAAACATTACATTAAATAAAAATAAACAAATACTTTCTTTTCCTCATATTTCCTTATGCTAGAATAGATAAAGCCCATTTTCTAAGTAACGACAAACATAACGTAACGTAAAACATAAAAGGTACATAAAAACGCCATCACTGTTCCTCCCACGACACAGCTTACGTCCACTAGGCGACTGTACAGAGTTTCAATGTCATAAAAGTATTTTTTTGTAATGCTGACATCGCAGTAATCCAGACTGTCACACACTTCCCAGTATTTTCAGAGTTTTCCTGGCGCACTGGAGACGTCTTCAAAGATTCCATTCTTTCAGGCGAGTTTGATTTTGTGTAAAACGAAAATCACTGTATTTTTAAGAATTCAATTTTGAACTAAGTTTCACCTAACAAAATTTTATCCCGCAAATTACAAGTAAATGGATCCTAAGTAAAGACATCCATCGACGAGGTAATTAATTAATTAGAAAATCAAAGTGTTTTTGAACTTGACTTATAATAGGTATAAACATAGAAGGTTTGAGTGTGAGATAATTGCGGTACCAAAAATCTTGTGCAAATATTTCTTTGATAAGATTATCCGAAGAGTTCAAATAAAGATCAGAAAAGCAATAGCCGAGAACAATGGATTCGATGTATAAATAAAATATGACATATCACAAAACAAACTAAATTTCGAGTTCTAGGTAAAATTAAATATTGATCTCATTTCTGGCTAATATAAAAAGTATGAATATTCATCGACAAAGACTGCATAAATGTTGAATTTATAGTATAAAAATATTGTTCTTATTTATACTCTGATTATTTAATTCAACGATTTAACACAAGTTATTTTTCCGAGAGCACCACAAATCCTGAAAATATCGAAACTAAATTATCACCCTCTTCATCCCCACATTCCATCTGATGATAAAATAATAACACAAGCATATGATCAAAACAGAAAATAAAAATACCGGGAAATCCCGGTACCATCGTATGCCGTTACCGACCGATACACCTTAGTGCCATCATCATTAATAAAAGTTGGCATGATAATGATAATTTTAACAAGTCATTTGGCAAATCTTGAAATGCTAATACAATTTATGGTTTTATTATGCTAAGAAACACAAATAAGATATTTTACATTAAGTAGGCATGCAACAATAATTTTGAAATTATTTTTTTCTTTATAACCTACCCGGATGTTCGGACTGGCACATTCGAGTCTGCAGTATCTGTTGAACGACAAGGCTGTCCCAAAGCAATTATGTTTGTGCCGATCGAGATTTGTACCATTCTTCGGCCTTCTTCTAAAACCCGAACGGCTTTGGCCTTGCGAAATTTTTCCCGAACGTTCAACCATATTCATTAATAAAATAAAATAAACATACTTTTAATATAATTTAATATTTGAAACTCTTGACCCTAAGGCTGGCACCTACCTCGCACACCGAATTTCTGTTTCGTCCCAGCGTGGTAGGTACGGCCAGCCTTTTGGCTACGTTGCCTTTAATAGATTCAAGTTTAGATTAATTTTTTATTTGTAATTTTTATGTCATAATTATTAATTTAATGCACTTGTATATAAACTAATTTTAAAGTATGTTTTCATATATTTTTACAATTTATTAAATACAACATTTTTTCTATATTTGAAAACAAAAAAGTTACATTTTGATAACAACATTTTTCTAAAAACGCGAGATGATGTCAATTGAACAAACAACAAACTAAAGTTGTTTGAGATACTAGTGTGCAATTCTGAGGGTTTTTTCTAGTTTTTAAAACAAGTTTAGATTGTTGGTTTTATTATTTGACCAATGTTTGACAATGTATTATGTGTGTTCACAATATTTGAGGTAGACTAAACTTGTTCCCAGCCATTAAAGGTATTAAAGATAGAGCACGCAAAACATGAAATTTAATACGATTTTCATAATACTGTTAGAAAATTCAATGGCTGGCAATCGCTATTGTTGTGTCGTAAACCGTGCGTACGTATTAACGCGTTGGTTAACCGCAAGTGCCATGGCTTACTCACACAAAAGGAATTTTATCATATGTCTACTTTTAAACTTTGCATTTATTAAAAACCAGAAACAATTTAGATTTAGTAGCCTACAGGTTTCATTAGATTAGTCCATTTTCTTCATTCATAATCTACACCGACTTAACTATTTTAAAGTATAGTTACAATTGACTAACTAAAACGTGACATAGGTAACCTAATACGTCTCCCAGTATCTAATTTCCTTTTTTAACGCAGGCGCAGCCGCGTGTTAAATCAGTTCCCTATAGACAAAAACCTTTTGAAAAGGAAGTACTGGAAACCGTACGAATCCGAACGAGTCTCACCAATTGTTATTCACATGGGGTCTCAAGGCGAGCCACTGAGAGGTCGCTTCAACTTGTAAATACACCACTTATGAGGCTATTCTTTGCTAAGCTAATATTCCTCGCATGCATTGTTTTAATTTGATAAGCGAAACTCGTTACTGGCTGACTCATAATGTTATCTTAATCCGCCATGAACTATTATAAATAATTGTTTGATTTTGTATTAACTGGGCTGAAAGATTTAGATATAACTGGATACGAAGAGTCTTGGAGTTTTGTTTTGTGTGTGAAGACGTTTTGGAAGAAATAGATTATGATGGCGATAAGGCATAAAGTCAGCAACTCAAGAGGTGTGAGCACCTTTGCGAATATGCCGTTCATGGTTTCAGCAGTATACACCGGGAATCCTAAATTTACATCCGGCAAGGACAAACTTCTATAAAATTGGGATTTTAGTATGCAGGTAGATAACGACCTGGAGTAACATAAAGATTAACCCCAAATTTGCAAAATTTACTAAAAATAGAGGAAAAATAGCGCACAAAGTTGCGGGCAAAAGCTTGTGATTTCATAAGTCCGTTTTTTGGGTTCTTACTAGAAAGATTGTACCATAACACAAGCTTCGCTTACTTTTTGACTGTACCTGCCTACCGTTGGAGTGGATGCCTGATGTGTTTCGTTTGATTATCTTCCTTATTTAGACGTAATTGGATCTAAACCATTACGGAAAAAATTATTGATAGTTAAGTACCTATTGTCGTTGTCAGTTGCTCCATAAACTGTAATAGTAGATTGTACATAAGGCGCTCTTTTGAATCGCGAACGTGTTGTAGGATTTTAGGATAGATTAAATGTAGAATCTTGAACGCAGTGAGGGATTTAAAGTATTGCACCTGAGCCTTAAATAATGTTGGTACCGAACGATACACTCTACTTTTTATCATCCTCTATGAGAAAATAAGTACCTAAGTACAACTTATGAATAGGAATAGTATGCTTATTTATTTAACTTACAATTAGGAACAATAATAAGACATAACAAAGAAATAAAAAATTAGAGGCTTATGTTTATAGTTGAACAATTATGGAAAAAAGAATTCGTTCTTGTATTTTCCAAAGAATGACATTGTCATATATGCTTTCATATATTATTCACGGGCGAAAAACTATACGAAAGGCGGAATATATTTCTCACGTCTTGTATTTTAAAAAAGCTTTCGCGCAGTTGACTTTATGATATAGCCTGTAAGTTGTTCATACATTGTTCGTTATTGATCTCTTTGGTGATTGGAACTTTGGCTAACAATATCCATAGTTATTCCAAATTCAAATCACTTTTCGTTCCAAAGGATTAAAGAGTTATGTTTTATTTATTTTTTATTTATATTTTACTCCCTGTTTATGAAGAATAAACAAGCTCTTTTTGAATAGATGAGATAATGACTAGGTATATTTATCACAATAAAAATATACTTTTAGTAGGTGCAGTACCTTCCTCAACCAAAAACTTTAGTCATCAAGAATAGTAGAAATCACCGTAGAAAATATTACACGAAGAGTCTCGATTGCTGACTCCATCGATGGCTAGTTACAAACACCTCGCCAAGTCACGGACAAGTTCCGAGTACTGAACGACCAAGCCAACTAGACCACTGTCAGATGTTACAATATACATATTGGCGACGGATAGCGGATAGCGACGGCAGCACTATTATAATTTAGTGCGGTATTTTATGCCAGCATTTATTTGCCGGACTAAATTACTTAAGTACCTACTTAGCGGCACTTCCTTCCCACCGCTTGTTTTTTATTAGTAGTAAAAGATTGAAAGCTGAAGCGGCATTCTGTCCATTCGTCTAGTCCGCTTGGTCGTGTAGAATGTGTGCTTCGGCACATTAGCCGCTCGGGAATAGGACCTAACGTGAAACATTAACTAGGATATATACTGGAAAATGTACATTTCGAATCTGGATTCTTGCAACTAAGTCTGAAGTTCTAAAATTGCTTGTTGCTTTTAGTCTTGTTATTATATTTATTTAACCTCTAACATTGCAGGCTGATAGTTATCCTGGATAAGACAACAGGAAAACACTGTTATGGACATTATACGTTAACATAAGAATGACTGTGTTTGTAAAGCAAGCGTACTGTCCAGCTTTATTAATAAAAGAATATCCTGTTTTTCTAAAACTGTATCTCAGATTCAAGTAAGAAGAAATAAAAAATAATTAAACTGCCTGAAGATCGCAAAAAATAAGCGGGAAAATGTAGTCGCAAATACAGGTCGTATTAAAAGTAGGTCAAAATTTTGAGGCTTTACTAAGGGTGTTACCACACCAATCGATCGTCCGTCGATCGACGTCTACCCGTGGACGTCGGCCTATGGCAGAATAGATCAGTCGACGTCGATCGATGGTTTCTACGTCGACGTCGAGTCATTTAAGTTTAGAAAATATTAAGTAGTTTTTTTCATCCAAACTTTTTTATTTAAATAATTTTGAATTTAATATCGAAATTATACTAATAGATTAGAAAACTTAAAAAGAAGCAAACTAGTTATTATAAAATACGTGTGTTAAATTTTTTAATTTTATTAGCTTACTGAAATTTAGTATAACAAATTGTGAAATGCATCATCTACGTAGCTATTATACGTTTTATCCAAACGGCCATATAATTCTTAGCATAATTGACACATTGTGACGTCACAACTCGCTACCGTTTTGTATGGAGCGTTTTTGGCGACTCGCAGCAGCTCCTCAATCAAACACATCGCTGTATCTAGAAAACTATTAATTGTAAACATGCTGTTACTTCTTCAATATTTCTTTACTGTTCATAAACTATTTAAATATGTCATTAAAAAATGTAATACGCAATTCTTATTGTGTTAACAGTTTACACAAGTTTAACCTAAATTAAAATTAGTAACACAGCCGATTTCAAACATTATTTACTTACTAATAATTTTGCCAATCGAGTAAAAGACAGACTTGATGCTGTTAAGGAAAGGGTAATTTTACGAATACCAAGTACCTAATTAAGAGCTTTCATTTAGTAACAGTTTTATTTACCGCCACTTGGCTAACATTTTCGTGGAGTTACCGTGATTACTAAAAAGTGAACTCCGTTCAATCATTTCTGGCCAACATCTACCTCATAGTTTCTGCGAATATTTAGGGATATAGATGGTTATATTTTTTATTAATCTTCTGTATTACTAAAAAGGGACTGGGAGGAATAGTCTGAGACTGTTGAACGGTCGGCATGTAAACTCTATATTGCATATTTAATTTTAACCTTTAGAATTATTTGTAATACACACGCGTGATTTACGGAGTGAGATCTACAAATAACCAGTCAAGTCTAATCATTTTAGTACTTACGAAACTAACTATAAACAGCGAGAGAGAGAGAATAAGCGAGAGATAAATAGGGATACAATGTATATATACAATGGATACAATAAAGGAAATAGATAAGATACAATAATATATATAAAGGAAATAGGCCCTCCAATCCCTTTCTTTAAATGACAGAGTTATAACACTAAGTACCAAGTTAAAGTTAAAGTTGCTTCCTAATTAACCAGATTTACTTTTATCAATGATTTGAATATGCGTGAACAGACGGACATTTTCAGTTTTAATGCATAGAGAGTTATCATATTAAAATAATATTGAAAGCCGCGCCCGGATGCGGCGCGCTAATAAAATTGACCATATTTGTGATACAAGGTTTTGATTTTATAGTCTTATGGATAAAGATATAAAAAATAACGAGTGATTTGGCTGAATTTATTTGCTTTTAAGAGGTTATTTTGGTCAAATATTTATTCAATATCGCTCGAGCCACAGCTGCGGAATTGGGACGTCAGTGATTTTTGTTCAAGTTCTTATGAGAACAATAGTAAGAACTGCATCGTCATCTCCATAAGTATTTCAAAACTTAATCCTTGTTTCCAATAATAGGGAGTATAAAATAGTGTATTTTTGGTTAAAAAATTATGTTAAGAAATCGGTAGTTAGGTCACTTTACGGTGTAATGGAGCTACCGAATTAATAAGGATGTTGTCGTAGCGAAAGTGCCAGAAACAAAGGTGCAGGGTTCGTGTCCTGGTGGTATTAGATTTTAGTTTACGGGTCGCGGATAATTCTACCGTTATCACATACCGAGGTAGGTATATATTCTTGATCTTCTTTTAGTTTTCTTGTGTGATCATAGATAGGAATAACTTTGTTTTTAATCCTCGACGCAGAAAGCGGGGTGATTTAGGGTGTTACCACACCAATCGATCGACGTACAACGTATCGATGGTAGAATGGAACAGTGGACGTCGATCGACGGTTTCTACTACACGTCGACGTCGATCGATTGGTGTGGTGGAAACACCCTTAAACGTGTGTATCTATCTGTGACATCGTATCTCCTATTAGCATGGTATGGTCTCATGAATGTTCTTAGCCACATTTAAAGAAAATATGTTGTTATCATTAAGTTCACTAATAGGTAAGTATTCCAAAACAAGTAAATAAAAAAAATTTGCATAAAAAATATAATAATAGAATAAAATAGAAGAAGCCCTATAAATATTCGTCCACCACATAGAAATCCAGTGATTAAACCATTGGCTATTCCTTAAATATTGACATAACGAATCCCAACAGTTTGAATTTAGAACAATCTTGTATGTAAGCTGGAAGAACGACACATGGTATAAACGGCACAACTAACCAAGTAGAATAATTACTTAGGTAGGTAGAATCTAATTGGATTTTAATAACTATCTTATAAACAGGTTTAGCGATATGGAATCGGGTGGGATTAGGTCTCAGTACTAAATATCTATAGGTACTCGGTACATTAATATCGCCGTACAACATAAGTAAAATACGATATTTAAATAAATACTGACCTATTTTTAACACTATGATAAACGCAATGTTCAATACGAAATGTAGGGTAGGTATCGGTAGCGGTTCCTTAATAAATGTTCAAATCCGTTGTTAATAGATTTTGTTTATAAACATACGATATTAGCGCTGATAATATAAATAAATACCTACTCGTTTTGAGTATTTATTTAGTTATTAGAGTGCGAATGTGTTTGTAATTGGATTTAACCAAATACTGTCACACGCCTAGTGTGAACTCTTCTATCACGCCCCTTTCGTGTTCGGCAAGTCCAACAACTGGCTTCGTTAAGCTGACATCATGTTGGAACATTATAGTAAACCTACGCAATAACTAACAATAACATTAATAGGTTTGTTAATACTAAGCAAAAAAAAGCATTTTGACAACTAAGTAGGTAGGTACCTAGTTACTTTTTACCTTCACTACGAATTAAATATCAACTTCAATATTTACTCAATAATGCTAAACCTTTTTTTAATAATAAATAATAAATTCGTGACAAGGACAACAAAAACTGGATAACCATAACCGCAATTCGAAAAAATCATCCTTTCTTGTATTCTTGCTCATTCGGCCGTCTAGACAGCCGATGGCCATACACAATTTACAATTATCGTTATACTTGAAGTAATACGGAAAAAGTATGTATCGGTCGCGTCGGACGTACCTCTATTAGAAATCCTTGAGGGCGACGTCCCTCCAGCACGCCGGCTAAGCCGCCGCGCTCCGAACATAAACACTGCACCAAAAACGGTTAACTAAACCAGGATACCAAACATACATTGACAAAGAACACTGCACTAACACTACCCTCTGTCACTGAAATCCTTTTTTTTGAGTACTTTTTAAGTTACAGTTTATAAATACATGACCGCGGATATATTCAAGTGTCAAGTTTTCGTGGAACCCACGGCGAGTAACCTCCCGCGCGGCGGTCGCTCGATGACTGGTCGGTCTTTAGTTCGTTCGTCGGATCGGGTAGGTCGGTTGGTGGCGCGAGCGAGCGCGCGCCGGGCGGACGGCGGCGCGGCGCGGGGCGCGGGCTCGGGCTGGTGCCTTGCCTCAATGGAAGAGTAACATACCGGAACAGCAAAAATAAATTGAATGAATTAAGTGCATCAAAATCTCAGAGGTCTCACACGTTAGCAGCGAAACTAAACTACTCATTACAATATCTAAAGTCGGCGACGACGACCGGGAATGATAAATCGAATTGGGTAACTAGGTCAAACAATTGCACAGAGCTAGTCGCCATTATTAGGTCTGTGATACAATCCGACAGCACGATCAATTGAAACTAATCTAAATGTACAGTGAGACGCCTGATGCATGATCTGAATAATTAATGAACTCGTAATACTTCAAAAGGATGAAGAAGAAACTGTCTCGGAAAGTACAATACATTATACCTACTTATTACTACCTTTTTATATGTTTTATACCGTTTATTTTATATAGCTTATGGAATGTTTAATACATCAACCTTATCCTCGAGTTAAGTTGGTTCCTACTAAGATTATTTTAATTTTTCATGTCCTTACTTTCAGAGATGTACCGACATATCTGATGTTCAGACCCGCAAAATAAAACGCGAAACACTGCAGATATCTCTGACCTCAGAGTGCCCACGGGTAATACTAAGGATAATACAGGTTCAGTGTTTATAAATCAAATTCAAAGTTTTAAAGTATCTGATTTGAGCGTTTCAGGAAAGTATCGAAGTATCAAAGTTTCTGTAGGGTAGACCGGGTACAATAGTAGCACGGGTCAATAGTACCAACATCAATATTTTAACTACTGAGCTAAACTTTGCATGTATGAGTGTGCCAGGACACGCGCTATATGAGTCCCGATGTGCCCAAGAGTCGCCGGCGCGCGCGCTTTGAATCGGACGTGTCACCGAAGAATTTTTGATTTTCGGCAAGCCATGGTAAGTTTTTTCGTGATATTCTAATGGCTTTAATACATAATATAAAAGCCTTTTCTACCGGTGATTGTTATTGCCAGTTTAAATGGATATCGAACTTTAAATTTTCGATAACTATTAAAACTATTAGATAATAATGATATGACTTTTGTATGTTTTCTCTAAATTACCTACTTTGGATCAATAGTACCGACATCGCCGGGGACAATGGTACCGTTACAATAGACCCCGTTGTACAAATAACCCTGTAAAAAGTGGCCTCCCCGTAAACCTCTGGCCAGAAAACGAAAACAGCAACAAGATATAATTCTGAAAGCAGTGAAGAAGAAAAAGAAGAAGAGTGGTTTTGCGTTGTATGTATGGAACCATTTAGTTCCAGCCGCCCTAGGGAAATGTGGGTTTTGGGCTCATGAAGAATGTACGCTTCAGAAGTATTTATATTTGTCACATTTGCAAATCTGACTTATAAATTGTTTATAATTAATTTTCCGGAAGGGTCATTGGTACCAGGGATCAGTTGTACCTCCACACAAACATATGTATTTTGATTATTTCTATTTTGTGATTGTTGTGAAGCTAAAAAATATCAATTGTGGCAAGTTTAGCCAAAGTTGATTATATGTCAAAGAAAACTTATTTATTTTTGTTACAAGGCTAAAATATTTATGTTTTTATCATTCATTAACATTTCTGTTGATTTAAAAGACTGATCTCTCGATTTCCTTGTTGTTAGTTATTAAGGTTGATTGTAAGCTGATAAGACTTTGAATAAATGACTGAGAAAATGTGATTAAATAACATAATGTGACTTTTACTACCCTTTGTAGTTCTGGTACAATTAACCCCGTAAAAGGGGTTATTTGCACCACTAGCTTTTTTCTTTTGATTCAAATGCATTTCTTACCAAGTTTTGTAAAATATATAAGAAATTTAGCTGTACTACCCTTGGGCGGGTAGAGATAAAGGCTTTAAAATATCAAAAATATAAACCCAATTCGTCAGCGAAACTTTTGTAATCGCCGGTTGTTTTAAAACACGGACGTTTGTCATGGATTTTACAAAAGTTCCCTTTGTGTCTAAAAATAACAATTTAAACATTAGAAACAACAATTATTACCTGCAAAGGAGGTCCAAATGGTTAAACTAACTAGGTGCTTTATTTTCTATAAGATATACGTTTGGAACGAAATGCAAAAACACTAACCAAAACAACTGACAGAAAATCATAACCACACAATTTGTATTAATAAGTATATATAATATATGGGTAGTCAAATGTTTTCCCTTGCGTTCATTTGATATTAAGTAGTAGATTTCTTTAATAATATACAGAATTATTTTATTAACGGGCTTGCCACGTTATGAGGTTTTTTAACCTCGCAACCGTGCCGCACAGTGCTTCAGCGAAATACAGCTGTTTTTCTCTGGTGTGGAGCTCATATAAACCACTAAGTGTGTGAAATAAACAAATCATACTGTATAAAACGTCACGTGGCGGGAAAAGATGTTGTAGGCGTATATTATTAGAAATTAGAAGAATTAGTTCAGTAAGTCCTTGTTGTTGTGGAAGGAAAGCAATCATCTAGTACTCAAAGTAATTTACATATTCTTTAAAATATTCAAATCTGTTCTGCGCAGGGCACAATACCAGAAATACCAAATTCCTAGAGCGAAAAAACTAAAAGGCGTAATATACTAATAGAAGAGGAAAACAAAAGGACAAAGAATCGGAATTTGTAACCTGTGAGAGTACCTACTGGTACAACTCTGCGAAATTTAAAAAATGCTGTACCTACTAAAAAGGTACCAAAATATCCCATTTTCGATGCGCTACTAGACTCAAAGTAGCAAGAATTCGACTCCGTTTTCATATCAAACGTTTTTATCGATACCTTCCTTTTTGAGTATTGTCATCCGCAGCTTATATCGAAAAGTACATTCGCTAAAGTGCGGTATGAAGTCCTTTTTTTCTTATTTTTATTCGTACTAATATTATTTTATTCTTTAAGATTATAATTATATATATAGTATTGTAAATATATTGGCTTAAATACACACAAAAGCAAGGGCCGAAACACCTCAATCTGCACCTCAGGAACAATATAATACGAGGTTATCTTAGCATGCACATTTTGATAAGCAGCCAAAACTTAACGTCGCAGTAAGCGTGTTTACTTTATATATTTACTTACAAAATACACCTCCTTAACCAAGGTACCAAAGGTTTTACAGGTTAAGGTTCTCCAGATTAGCTCCTTGGGATGATGCCCTTAGTTCAATATGTAAGTAATATAAAAATACAAACAACACCACAGAAATATATATTAACACCACACAAATAAAATAACAAATCCGAAAACAAAACAAAAATATTTTGAACATAAAAGAGCATACAATATTTCAAAAGCTTATTACGAATGTTAAGATTCAGTTGCGAATTTGCTTTTGAAACAAACTTTTACAAGCACAAAAGAAAAAGCAAACCCAGCTCCTATAATAACAATGCATGATAAAATAGCTATCAAATTTATAGCTAGCTAAAAAAATATATATTACGGCTCTTTCTGCTCATTAGCCTGAAGATGGTATAGTAAGGTGAACCCACGTTACTGTGAGAACTCATTAATTAAGCTTCGTACAAAATGAGCGAGTTTTATTCATCATCACGTACCTACCAAGCGTTGCGCTAAACATCAAATAATATAGAATAGAGTTACTTGAAAGAGACGTTTGTGAATGCGAATGTGTAGTCCGATTATTTTTTGCTTATAAAGATTTGGTCAAATAAATGGTGAAGTAATAATTTACCGTCTCGGTAGGATTCTGTGGTTTTTTTCGTTTATTTTATTTTGTTTTCTTCTAAACAATTATGAAGTATCTTATATAAATGTGATATTGAATGTAAAAATAAATGTTTAATCACTACAACCGCGCCTGTCGTGACAGATAATGACCACCATGCTGGTGGCTTTATACGAATCTGCTATATAAGTAGCCTGAAGACGACTACGTGCGCTCGTGCAGTCGCCGGTCGCGAGCACAAAATGCCTTATGAAAATTTATCATAATATTTACCTACATATACCTGCATTCTACAGAAGCCGGAACCGCGGCGTGACGTGGCTAAGTCCACACTCTAAGGTCTAGGCCTTAAGCATAGCAAAGTAAAAAAAATATTACTTTATGCTAACAGTGTGCACATCCAGGCGGTAGAAGACGAAGTCCTACTTAAGGACTCCCGTCCAGTCACCGCCGACCCCATTATAGTGTCTAACGATGAGATTCTTTTCCTCATCAGAAGACAGAAATCCAAGAAGGCCCCGGGTGCGGATGGCATTTCCAACCATGCACTTAAGCAGCTGCCCTGGCCAGGTGCTTACCTTGCTTGCGATTATCTTCAATGCTTGCTTCGACCTGAGCTACTTTCCAAAAACTTGGAAAGAAGCAACAGTCATAGGCATTTCCAAGCCGGGTAAACCTTTGAATATCCTGGCTAATCACAGACCTATCAGCCTCCTCAAGGCATTGAGCAAACTTCTCGAGAGAGTCATACTCGCTCGAATGAAGGACCACCTGTTCCCAGCGGATGGTGACCCCCTTATCATCCCCTATTAGTTCGGCTTTCGCGCTAAGCATTCCTGCCCTAAGCAAGTCCAACGAATCGTCGAGTACATACTCGACGGCTTCTACCCGCGGCGTTATAAAACGTTCGCAGTTTTCTTTGACGTAGCCAAGGCTTTCGATAAAGTCTGGCACAGCGGTCTCGTCTATAAACTCTACAAAACAGGCTTACCGGCTCGCCTAGTTAGGATAATCGCGTCGTTTCTCAAAGACCGCACGTTTCGTTTCAAACATGAAGGCACGCTTTCCGAGCCTCGTCCCTTAAAGGGTGGATTCCCTAAAGGCTCAGTCCTCGCCCCTCTGTTGTACACCGTGTACACTAACGATATTCCCGTCCCACCGAAAGGCGTCGAACTCGCCCTCTTTGCCGACGACACCGCCCTTTATACCGAAGGCCTCAGTGTCCCGGGTCTCGTCACCAGACTCCAAAAGGTCTCAGGTATGCACCCTCGGTGCATGGTTTCAAAAATGGCGCATCGATGTGAACCCAGACAAGAGTTCTGCGGTTTACTTCGACTGCAAACACCGTGGTATCGCCGATTACAATCTCCACATCCGAATGTTAGGCATTTCCTTCCCCTGGAAGCGCAGTACCTAACCTCCTCGCAGTACGTCACCTTAGACCAGACGCTTTGTTTCAAACCATTTCGATAAAGTAACAAAACTCGCGCGTTTTTACTCAGGCCGCCTATATAGTATGTTAGGTAGAAAAAGTAAAATGTCTTTCAGAAATAAACGTACGTTTTATAAGACCTGCGTTAGACTCGTCATGACATATGCCTCGCCAATCTTTGTCCACGCCAAAACCTCCGTCCTGCACAAACTGCAGGTAGTTCAAAATCTCTTCTGCCGCAGGGCCACAAACGCACCTTGGTACGTGCGTAACGCGGACCTGCACAGAGATCTTGAACTACCTACAGTGCAACAGAACCTCAAAACACTCTCTGAAGCGTTCTTCAAACGCTCCGAAACCCACCCCGATTCTCTAGTTCGAGATTCAGTCTCATATACTACCCCTGTCATAGATTCGAAGTTCAAAGTCGCTAGACCGAGAAACGCACACACGAACGTAGCGACGCAGCTGACGCTAGATCTCGAAGCCCTTTTGGCCGCAAATTCTAATTCTAATGTAAATTCGAATTAATTCAACTTTTATTTTCATTTTGAGCACCTTCAGTGCTATGTATTCACCTTCAGTGCTTTGAGCACCTTCAGTGCTATGTAATCCCAGCGGGTGACCCCTTCTGGGCCCCGCTAGCGCGGCCTCTTTCTCCAATTGGTCGTCGCTCAGATGAAGGCTGTGTAGCAAAAAATTGCACGAGTCATTCAAGGGGTTTTTTAGTGGGTAGTGGCTCTGGTAGGCTCGGAGTGAGTCCCACATAACTCCGATAGCGCGCGCGGAGTACGCACAGAGCATTTTTTATCCTCCCGCCCTCTCCGTGGAGGGCTATAAAAAAAAATGCATAAATAAAATGCATATTCGGCACTGTTTATTATATGAGTACCAATCTGGGCATTCGGCTGCAGAAGCTGCACGTAATATATGCCAGAGGATAGCTGATGATGCAGTCTCCAAGGCTACAGCAAAGCGGTGGTTCCAAAAATTCCGCAAGGGTAACTATTCCTTGATCGATCAACCAAGGTTTGGGCCTCCGGTAGAAATAGATATAAATAAACTGAAGGCATTAATTGAAGAAGATCCTCGAAGTACTACGCGCAATTTGGCTCTTAAGCTCGGATGCTCTCATTGCACGGTGGAAAAGTATCTGCACGGTTTGGGGAAGACGTACAAATATGTTGTTTGGGTACCCCACCAGTTGAACAAAGATCAACTGACTTACCGTGCAGATATCTGTGCATACCTTTTATCGTTCCGTCACACATTTAGCTGGCTAGACCATCTCGTTACTGGAGACGAAAAGTGGGTTACCTATATCAACCACACACGCAAATGACAGTGGCTGGGCCGCAACGAACCAACCTACGCCAAAAAAAATATCCTCATACTCGGAAAGTGATGCTCTGGGTCTGGTGGGACATACATGAAGTAATATATTGGGAAATTCTTCCTACTAATACCACGATGACGGCAATAGTATACCGTAATCAAACTTGAAAATCTAAAGTTTGAACTCCGTCGTAAACGTCCACAACATGATAAAATATTTTTCCTTCACGACAATGCCCGGCCGCACATCGCTAAGAGTACCCGCCAAAAGACTCAACTGGGAAATAGTGCCACAACGACTTAGCCCCAACGGATTTCAGTTTTTTCCGGTCTCTCAGTAATCATTCACAAGGAAAAAGCTTCGATGATGAACATCAGGTGCAACAATACATAGATGAATTCTTCAGAGCAAAACCGGCGAAGTTTTACAGGGATGCCATCCACTCTTTGCAGAATCGTTGGCGGATCGTAGTAGATAACGAAGGTGATTATATTGTTAACGATTAATAGTAAATTATTAAATAAATAAATACAAACATAAAGTCATGTATGTCGCTCATTATTTATTAACCAACCCGATAGTTATGTATATGTTATCATAGAAGAGAACTTGGTTGTCTTCCTCTACTTATACAAAAAAGCTAATAAAAGAAAGAGATAGTACTATTTTGAATGTTGTCACTAAAATATATATCGTGTAGTGACGTCATAGCAGGTGGCTAGGGTGCCACAAATCGCCATTTATTGTTACTTTTCTGTCAAAAAAAGCTGTCAAAAGTAATGTTCCGGACATTTGATTATTTAACCAGATATCGATGATCATTATTAATATGTTTTTATTTTTAATACTTTCGATGCAAATGATAACAGGCGCTTCCGCAGTAAATCATAATATCGCAACGGTATTAGCCTTGCTTGCCGTTGTGCGCGTATTTTTGAACCAAAAAGGCGTGAAGAAAGAGGGAATTAAGTTTGCTTAGAATTTTTAATTATGTTATTGAATAGGCAGTTAGTCATTTTGTCTATTTTTGAATCGTAATCATTGAAGACAAGCCAGACTTTAATTGATTTAACCGAAAACTTTGATGCTTGACCTTATATAACTTTTTTGGCAAACATGGCAGTGTACTCCAGGTCTGTCTCAAAATTCAGCATGTTGCATTAATGCAAACTGACCACTATTTTTCTGGCTAATTTGACGGGACTATATCAGGACTTACGAAAATAAACTGTATAGTTCTTTATTTTTATATTAAAAAAATTATAATGAAAGTAAATACACCATAAACTATGATTATTCAATTTACGTCAATCTCTTACAAAAGATCATTAATATTTATATTCTAAAATAGCGATATTCGATAGTAGATTCGATACTCGTTGTGCAACCCTAAAAATGGACACCATTTTATGTTTTTTTTTTTTCAAGTTTAGTTATTCATTATTTTTCGTAGGGCTTGTCCATTGGTTGAGGTCAATGTTATGAACGCATTCAATCATCTCCATCCGATTCTCAGTCAGCGAGCGTAGCGTTCAGAATTAACACAGGAAGTGTTGACAGTGTCTGGAGCTTGAGATCTTGCAGTTTTTGGGTATTAGATTTTATGTTTTTTAGTATAGAAAAAGATTCCAACCATCTTCTCTATTGAAATTGGAGTGTTTCTTAATTTCAATGGCTTCTCTGATCATTCCAGGTATGATGTGTTTCCTTTGATAAGATTTTGTACAGAGTCAAACCTCACATAACGGTTTGGCTTGTCCATGTCAAACGGTTCACGGTCTGCAGACTTTGTTGCTCTCTGTTTTTAATATTAGCTATGTGATCTTTAATTGGCGAACGCTGGCAAACGCTTGCACCACCAACTTGGAAAAATTATATTTCTTGGACGAAATGACAGTGACTTAAAAGCTGTGTTTGAAAGTTGCCTTGATAAGATCAAAACTAAAAATATTTCGTTATTTCTTAAATTAAGTAATTATCCATAAAAAATATTTTATGGCTATTTCGTAACAGCAATCAATTCATTATTAAAGTTTATCTTTACGCTTTTTTTTATGTTCTTTGATACTGAATTTCGCGGTTTAAGGATAAGTAATTAAAGTGGCAGTATTTTGGTGAGGTTGTATGTTAAATAATGTTATCTAAAGGTCGAGTCGAGTCATACAACTTTCTTCACTACATTTCTTATCAACATACATTCCTGTTTAGCCTCAACTTTAGCAAGGCTTTTGTCCTGGATAATAGTGATCGAGGAAGAACCATCCATTTTTATCATTTAAATATCTATCCAAAAATGACTTTTGCACTCAGGTAGGACAGTTAATGTGCAGTGGTTCAAATTCTTGAAGTTCAGATTCTTGAGTTCAAATTCGTGTCCGTGCATCAGAGGGAACATTAAATCGTCGTCGGTCCCGGTTGTTATCGCAAGAGAACAGTCGTGAAGCCAGTTCAGGGCCTGTGGGGTTTCCAGGGCCGGTTCGTCAACTCTTACACTAGAGTTCGCCACCCCTTCACGGGATAAGAAGTAGTAGTAATACCAAAAACAAATAAAGGCAGATTCATCATTCAAATCAACTTAAATCACATCCGACACATTCCAGCAGCCTTTTATCAAATATATATCAAATATACGCGATAATATCCGGTAAAAAGTGTTTTATTTAAAGCCTTTTATCAGTCTACTCCAATAACCAACTGCATGTTCTCGTTGACTGCTCCGCTTATCAGAAATGGTTTAATTCGTTCTGGTTGGGCCGCTTCCACCGATTTCCAATTACTATTACTTGCACTCGGTTATGTAGCCAATCTATTTACTGATCACCTGAGAGTTGATTGTGATTTTATGACTGTTATAAGAAGTCGAGTTCATTTATTTATTTAATAATTAATGTACACACAGGTTTTAATTACAGTATAAAAAGAAGTTACCAAATGATGTACAAAGGTACTGCTTATTTCTAAAAGAAATCTCTTCAAACAGACCTGAGACTGGAGAGTGTGAATAATAGCAAATTTAGTGTGTACTAAATTATATATTGTTATACATAAGATAAATACTATAAACAAATGCTAATATACTTACATATTGTATTAAATATAAATATAAACTACTTATCTACTTATAAATAGAATATCCATGATATATAAATAAATGCAAACTAATATATACACAGTATAGTTCACCTTTACAAATGATTCAAAGAAATGAACAATAAGACAATAATAATACTACGGGGTTACAAAACTTTAACTTGGATCGGCAAAAATTAGTAATAACAAGGGTTTCAGGGAAACTCGTAATTCTAAGGCTGGAACGATTTTTGCCCAAAATTTATTGTAAGCGTTCCAACGTGGAAATTTTTGCCTCTTCGCCTTATGTACCAAGTAATTTAGGCGTTGTTGTATTCTGTCTTTAATTATTTTTAGTTCCTAATTTTTCTTTTTCCTAATATTAATTTGCAAATGTTCTTATCAAAGAATATTCGGTATCAATCATTTCTGTGTCAATCAATAGGTAATATTTGCTGCTGGATGAAAGCGTCTTAAAATACCCACATATCATCTTTTTAATAGCAACTCTCTCAGGATGGAAACCAACCGAACGCGAGTACCTACGTATCGAACGTAACATTGGCATATTCCTTTAATTTCTTTCACTCAAACTTCATTATACATAATCAAGACCTTAAGGCGATAGAGCTTCCAAAGATTAAATCGATGCTAATACAAATCTAATCAATGCAATCGAAACAAATTGGTTTAATTCGTAATCCTCGCGCAATTCACTTCACCTGAATCAACAAAGCTCTCAAAGATCTCGTTATACGCACTGCATCGTTTTATGCAAACCCACATTCCTTCTAAAATAAACTTTAACCCTGTGTGTTAAGATTAAGTTTCCTTTGGTTCTAGGAGTTCTTAACGTGCGAAGTCCTGTGGCAGCTCAACTTGACAAAGAACATTGGTACAATCACAAATAGCCGAATGACGTCACGGCGGCGGTCGATGGCCTCTTGTTTATAAATATTAAGCGCAAAATTGTTTTGCATTATTTCAAACCCTTGATTTTTTGATAAAGGAATCATCCGTTTCATTAATTTAATCCGAAACGGCCATTCCATAGGTATATAGTTGGATAAAAATTGTATTACATTGAATTACGGCGATAAAGCTTTTATTAAAGAGCTGTTAGTAGCAGGAAGCTTGAATTTATTTCATTTATTTATTTATTCAACAAACTTACATCTATCATTACAGGTAATGCCTAATGCGATTGTGTAGAACATATTTGAGAAAAGCAAACAGATAACACCTTACATCGGCTTAATTATTATAACATAGGTAAAAAAACCTTTGTTACATAAACAGCCCTCCCTCAGGATGCACGAAAACAGATCTATGTGTTTTGTTTTTTTAGCCACCTAAGCCGCACCCTCCACTCTGAACACGTAGGTTGCAAGTGCCATATCCTTTCGCACTCTAATTTGTAGTAGCCCACCATACTTAGCAAAAAATCAGTTGGATAAAGCAGTGGACAGCCTGGGTAAACACCGTACTGTTTTTTATATAAAAATTTTACTCTTACTTTACTCGTATTTTGTATGCGCTCAACCGTCAATTTGTATTTAGTCCCATAAGGAGACCAAATTGCAGCGTTACATTCCGAATGGCTCCTAACCAATGCGTCAAACAACGCTCTCAAAGCTCTAACAGTTTTAAAGATATACGCGAAACGTAACATAAAGCCTAGTTTACGGCAGGTATGCTTTTTTGCACACATTATTAATACGCTTCCTAAACCATACATCGGATGTAAAAGTTACACCAAAGTCAAAGTTCATGTTTGTTAATTAAAATCCAAGATCAACTTATGCAATTTGTGCACAGTTAATGTCATCTAATCAACTCCAAGTCCTCCATCACGTGCCAATTCATTAGTCTCGTGGAATACCTGTATTGGGGGTCCGGGATTAAAATCTAGATAAACTAGGTATCTATTTTCGGTTTTAGATGTTTTCTTTTTACGTATTTCCTATTTATTCTAGATTCTACTCACAGTTCACTTTAATGTCTGCTTACCTTACGGTAGGATTTTCACTGAACTGTTTGTATTCCATCATAAAACAAGACAGTTTTTAAAGGCATTGATAAAAATGTCACAGCCTGTTGTGTTGAACTGATAAGTAGAATCCGACATACCTATTCGATTACCGATTAACTACTCTTCCGCTGAGCTACCCAGAGGGGCCGGTTCAAGTCATGGCCAGCCATGGACCTTCCAATCCGAGAATACGCACATGGAGAAACTTACACAAGTATTTTTCTACTGAATGACTTCGACATAGGTGCCGAATATCACAACGTTCAGATCATGTAGAAACGGTGCTTTTATTTTTACCTGTTGCCAGTTTTTGCATATTCTTTGATAAAGCGGAATGTTGCACGCTCCAAATATCCTAAAAAAATATCCTACATTTTCAAATAAAATATCTATATTTATACGAGTAACACGTCGCGCTTCCATGTTTTTATTTTACGAGCGCGTGGTCTCCATCTTGACAAAATTTCAAATCTGGATAGATTCCAAGACGGGTTACCTTCAAATAAATACTTACGCTAATAGATCATTTCACTTCTTTCAAACACTAAATTATTTCATAGTGGAATCAAAGGAGATTTTGAACTTGTCTACATCAAATGCTTTCTTATTAATGAATATGTTTGCTAGAACTTCTTTTAATACAAGCAAATAGTTTTTATAAGCCATTGACACTTGGATTATTTTGTATTGTCTATATAGTGCTGTTTAGTTAGTGACACAACGCAAATATAAATATTTCATTTCACGAAGTCCAATCTGAAGTGGTTGTGAGCACATTCATATAGAATATTCCAAGTTGACAACTTGTATATGTCGTAGCTGGATGGTTAAATAAGCCTTTTAATCAAACGGCTAGCCGTTCTGCTAAACAGATTTATTTAACCAATCAGCTTGTTGTTTAGTTAAATAGTTAATTATTAAACATTACATAAATATTGACTACTTCTAATGTCATACTAGTATCTAACGTCATCGCTCGCATCTTACTTCAGAATAACCTTAATGAAAAGCAATACCTATAATTGTAATAGACCAAAGAATCTAGATTAATTCTAAAATACTACACCGTATATATTGACGAAAACATTTTCTTTTACACATTGAAACAGGATACAATAAAATGCTCGTAATTTTCATTCATGGGAACGAAAATTCTAGATTTTAAAAAACTGTAGATAGTATAATTATATTAATTTTACAGGTTAGCACACTGAGTACGCGCATGTCAGACATACCTACATTGCCTTTTTTGCACAGTTTGAGCATTCTAAAATCTTTATATATACCATTTTATTGAGAAGCTTTCAGTAAACTACCAACACATTGTTTGAGGTACTTTCCATTTTTGAAGCATTCCTATGCGGTACCCCGAAGGTAAGTGCGGACCTCAATATGGTAATTTGTTCAGTAAGATGCTAAAGCCTGGCATAAGGCCACTTAAAGATCAGTAAATATTATGTATTTACGAGCACACTGTGATGTGTCGCATGTTTGAACTTCACATTAACTATTGTACAAAAATATAAAATTATATACTCAACCGCTAAGTTCACAACAGTCATTAAAACTGCTTTTATTGATACAGTAAAGTTATTGTCTTTGTACTGAAAATTAAACGATAGGTATGCTGAGCCCTCGTAGAGACCTATACACGTATAGCTATAAGATGGTTGCCCCTATCTACACTATCCGATTCCTTTTAAAAACACAAAACCAGTAAATTGGACATCGATTCCCATTTGCATATTCCATTTCAACCGAAAAAAGGAGGGGACAGGAGGGAACAATAACATTACGCGGAATTGCCTCTCCGGACATCGCATTATTAGTTTATTTTTTTTTAAAGAAACAAACACAGGCAGTTCGTCTGTTTGGTAATGGTAGACAAATAGTAATATTAGAATACGCGTACCCGCTACGGAGCGGTAGTTGCAAACAAAATACGATCGCTTGAGTGCATGAAGAAAAAGAAATCACGGCTGCTGACATCGTTAAACTTTCTCAAAAGATGTCGGGATAACAACCTTCTCCCGGTATGTGTGAGAATATCTCCGAAGAAAGACATCCGGGGGAGTGCCGAAATTCTTCACCAAGCAAGCAAAAAACTACTGATCAAGTTAATACAACAACATCGGTATGACATATTTCGAACAGACGAAATTATTCAAAATTCAAAAAACGATCTTGCATTGACTCTGTCCCATTCAGATTTCGCGAAAGTTGAAGATTTTACGAATAAAAGGGCGTACTATGTCTACAACATCTATAAAAATAAACAAATTAGCAAATTTCAAAAACTCAATAACAAAAGGATGACTCATGAACCCTTTCAGCCTTCAATCAGCTCAACCACAGAGAATCAATCAACTTTTTCGCTTGAACGAACAGTTGTCAATGTGTCAAAACAAACATTGGAAACAAATGTTATAAAAGTTTTATCGAAGGGCTTAAATTTTGCACCAACTCCGTCTAGAATACCGGTAGAAGACATAATCTGTCGCGTAGAAGACTGTCTTTTCACAAACAAACTTTCAAAGGAAGATTCTGAAAGTATACGGCAAGATATCTCCGGCGTATTAAGACGCAATAGTCTACCGAAATCGAATCTTTCCAGAGAAGAACGCCTTGCATTGAAGACCTTACGCAATAATGACGAGTTAACAGTTCTCCGTGCAGATAAAGGAAATGCTACCGTAGTGATGGATACATCTGAATATAACGAAAAAATCTTGGAGTTGTTAGCGGATGAAAACACATACAAAATGGTGAATTACGACCCCACCAACAGGATTATGAAGAAAACATCCACTTTAATACAAAAACACAAAGATTTGTTACATTTAGATGTGAAAAAGTTAACACCAGCAAGTGCAAAACCACCAAAATTGTATGGGTTACCAAAAATACACAAAGCTAAAGTACCTTTGAGACCTATTGTGAGCCAGCTAGACACACCAACTTACAAGCTGGCCCAGCACTTAGCAATTGTGCTCTCACAACTGCGAGGAAAGACAAGTGCATATGTAAAGGATTCTTACCATTTTGTTAGTGACCTTAAAAATCTCAAGTTAACTAACAATGAAACTATGGTTAGCTTTGATGTGTCATCTCTATTCACCTCACTACCTGTTAGAGACTGCATTGATATAGTAAAAAGGAAGCTAAGTGAGTCAAACTTGCCCGAGGAATATGCAGAACTATTAGAGCTATGTTTAACATCTGGCTACTTCATGTGGAATAACAATTACTACATTCAAATTGATGGTGTTGCCATGGGGTCTCCGGTGTCACCTGTTGTAGCTGACATTTACATGGAGAACTTCGAGGAGCAAGCGCTCCGAATGGCACCTGTTGTGCCGAAGATATACAAGAGGTACGTTGACGACACCTACACTATATTACCTAAGCATGAAGTGACTGCATTCCTAAACCACCTCAATTCCCTTAATTCTAAAATTAAATTCACTATGGAATTGGAGCAGGAGAACAAATTAGCTTTCTTAGATGTCTTAATACAAAGAAATCCTGATGGTACACTTAGCCATACTGTTTATAGGAAACCCACCCACACTGACCGATATCTAAATGGGAAATCCCATCACCACCCGAGCCAATTATCTGCCGTAGGCAACTCTTTGTTTCAGAGAGCACATGGAATCTGCGATCCCCAACACATTAATGAGGAACTCAACCACCTAGTTAAAGTGCTGCGGGATAACGATTTAAAAACACCGCGTCGCCGTCGCAGAAACCGCGTAAAGCCACTCACAGTTGAACGAAGACCAGCATTCCTGCCTAATATAAAGGGTGTTACTGACAAGATAGGAGGCATTCTTCGGCGAGCTTCAATCAAAACTATCTACAAGCCGCACTCAAAGATAAGCCAGCATCTTCGTCCAATAAAATCAAGCATCCCTTTACAAGATCCAGGCGTTTATAAAATCGACTGTGACTGCGGGCTCTCTTATATCGGTCAAACCAAACGAAATGTGTCAACTCGCATTAAAGAACACATCTCTGATGTTAAAAATAAACGAACCTCAAAATCTGCAGTTTGTGAACATTCCATAGACAAGCCCAACCATTATTTAAGATTTGATACCGTGAAGATCCTAGCAAAAGAGAAACATTTTATACCTAGGATGGTCAGAGAAACTATTGAAATTAAAAAACATCCAAATTTCAATAGAGAAGATGGTTGGAAACTTTCATCAACATGGGATCCAATACTTAAAAACACCAAAATGAAAAACCAGCAAACTGTTAGACTGCAAACTCAGGACACAGTCAGTGCCTTTTGTGTCAATCCGGGACGTTATGCGAGAAGACTGAGAAACAGATGGCGTTAATATGTATTGACAATCATGTAGTTTTTATTACTGGCAATAGATGAACAACACCTTAGTCTATCGTGACCACGGCAACTGCAAAGATGCCGAAACGTCGAAATAATTTTAAAATTAACTAAAATATACGCGATAATATCCGGTAAAAAGTGTTTTATTTAAAGTATGAATCGTGAAAATTTAAGAAAATATATAATCAAATATTCACTTTACATACTGTACCTACTTCAAGATTTTTAATGTTATTTAATTTCAACGTCCTTTTCAGCAACATAGTCGTTACCAAACTCAACAAGTTAACTTAATAAATGTCACCTCCCCGCTCGCCACCAAATGGCTGCCATCAAGCGGTAATAGAATCTCATGAAAACCGATGACAAGGTTAATAGGTGACCTCACACAAAACACCACGAGGAAATGGCATTGGCTTCACACTTTTGATTCCCAGCCGGTACACAATGCATTCCGCATCACACGTCTTACGACATTGACGCCCCCGGAATACTAAATTTCAAATCAGATTTACCAAAAATGAAATTATTTTCCTTTTCTACTAGTCTTACAGACGGCATCAAATTATTCAAATAATCAAGGTGAGTGGATTCCAGGTAATTTTATCGCGCCTTAGATCACTCGAGAATTCAAATTGACCTTACAGCCACGCCGAATGCAATTTACACGATTTATTTAAGCCAGCCTCGTGTAAATCGTGTTATGAACGTACTTAATATTATACTAAGAATAAAAAAGGTTATGTATACAAATGATATTTGCGACATAAAGCGACTTCCTTTAACAAATCTGTTTTATTTATGTAAGGAGCTTAACTTGAGTTCGTAATGCAGTGAAATCAGCATAATCAGAAGTTGAATATATTGAACTAAACGAACTTAATTTTTTGCTAGCTAACAAACTCGGAATAAATATATATCGACTAATAATATTGTGGAAATTTAACTGGATTATTTTTTAAATGTATATGAGGATAAATTCTACGCCCGTAAGTGTTTTGTGTTTTAAATAGGTAGGCTTTCTCATAGTGAACATGCAAATGAGGATGTTACACACCTAATTCTGTCTAACCTTGGTATACTTGCAAATTCTGGGGCTGCTTTCATTGCGTCATTGCCGAAACACAAAAGAACCCAAAAAGTCAAAGCCTAAATCTACTTACAATTCCATTTTAAGTAGCAGACATAAACGATACAGCTCCCTAAAATCTCGCTCGGCTTTCCACATTGCGCAACCAAAACAATAGTCTTCAACTGAGTCGGAACTCGAACCTCGAATCCTGCGAAATAGGCCAACATGGCGGCCAAACCCCTCCCGTATCAAACATATCCCTAACTTTTCCTTCGTCCTGGTACTCCACGCTGCAGATTAAAGGCAGCTCTTTCGCCAAGAAACAAACCTTATTACCTGGGGTGTAAAGGTTGAAACTGTTCCTGTAAATTGGGTGGAATTCTGCAGGAAGACAGATATCGAAGTCGGAAACTCCTGCGCCTGTATGCATCCTGCACTGGCACATATTTAAAAGTTCTGGCATGTTCCATTTAAGGCGATGAACGCGCAAGGAACTTATTTCAAATTTTTTTAATAAATCCATAAAATCCGGAAATATTTGTTAGTTTATTTATATGTAATCGATAAACTCAGAAACATTTGAACCGATGTTAAAATATATTTACTACTTAAACTGTATTAAATACTTGCATTATCATGAAGTAACGTAAGTTATATCTTGACAAGGGTTTTAAAAAATAAGTATAGTATTTTACAACTTAAATAAAAATGATATACATGCATTTGTTACTTTTATACGCATTTCAAACAGCCAAGAACTAAATAGAGGCACGATGCACTGGAAACAGAATCAAAGAGGGAGGAGGTTCTCAATTCACCTTTTTTATGAAAGTATGTTCGGGCTCTTTAATTTCTCGACCAATTTTAATAACTTTTTACGTTAGGTTCTGTTCAAGTGAGTCCCATTTTAATTGCATGGAGGCTGGACCCTGGACCATGGTGGTAGGTATACCACGAAACTCCTTATGATGAAATATTCAATGGAACTCCCATACATTACAGTACTATAGAATGTATATATATATATATTCCTAATATACAGTATGGATACCACTTATGGGCAATAAATGAAACCTCATACTTGTTATCGCCTTTTCTAACAGTATACAAAAAATGAAAGAAATCGGTCCAGTAATTAGGTCAAAAACCAGAGTTTTAATTTTGAGCAAATTCGTAGAGACACACTCTGTAGATTTGCTACACTAGGTCAATGAGTCAATGAACTTGAATTAACATTATTTAGTACTTAGTTGGAGAAATGCGACGTTGCCACGTAGTGCGTTATTTGCCGAGCGCGGGAATTCCCGTGAGTGGGGCGCGTGCAGGGTGGACACACCAGCTGTTCTGCCGCCCTACCGTAAAAGGATGCTAAGTGCAAAATCATATTTTTGAGAAAAATGACAAAAACCCGCCAAACTTGTTTTCTAAAGTTGTATGTAAGATAGCATGTTATAATCAGTTAGTTACCACTGTTTTGTAAAGGGAATAATAATCGGTTAATAAATAAGTTGAAAGAGAAAATGATCCGAGATTATGTTTATAATGTTTTTGCTTTAATCACTTAGTACATAGTGTTTTAAAATTATCATAACGGTACTTAAAAGCGTTCTTATTAAAAATGATTAAGTGTAGTTAGAGATAAAATAAATAAAGAAGTAGACAGTGAAATCTTATGAATTGTTTTTACGTGTTACGCCTAGACGGGACGAGTCGAATCGCTCCTGTTAAAATTCATAAATTCAATCGTAAAAACAAAAAATAAACATTTATTATAATAGGTACATAGTCCATTCCTTGAAATAATTTGTTAATTGTTAATAACAATAATAATAAAAACTCTAATAATGCAAAAATACGCTTATTTTAGTGCATTGATGATTATCATAGTTCCTTTTCTTGTAAATAAGTATTCAATACCGACATTGCACCTTTTGCACTATTTATGACTTATGTTTTTTGCCAACTGGGAAGTTATGTTTCGTCACTCGTCAGTTCACCGCTAGACTCGCCGTAGTATATGTTCCTTGCCGCTAGACTTCCGGGCCGCTGCGCATGTGCCTACTGCAGAGATTTTTGATATTCGCGCTCGCGCATTGTGCAGTGATTATTGTAAACTGTGGTTAGGTTAGGTAGTTTAATTTATTCAGTATTTATTTGTTATGGTGACATTGACACTAGGTACTTGACTTTTGTGTGTGTGTGTTTTTTTTAACAAAATACCGCGACAACAACAGCATTTTTACAGTGCTGCAAAGTATACATACATAATGTATGTTGAATGTCGCCAGAATGCAGTGTTAACTTTACGTATGTATCGGGAGAGATTTGGCGCAACTCGCAGCTGTCCTACAATATAGGATAGTGCGCCATGATTGGGTTTATTTTCAGTTCAGTTAAATCGTGACGAAATAAAAAAGCACGGTTAAAACATGAAAGTAAGTGATTTTTTCTCATTACGTCGCAAACCGTATAACAACAATCGATGATGGCGGCGCCGTGCTGCCTATCGCGCCATGCGTGTGCATCGTTGCCACTCTTCTGCTGAGGCTAAGGTGCGTCGTCAAACAGAGTGTTATACTGATACTGCATTTATTTTGCTATTTATTTTGTTTGAAAATGAAAGTTGTTTAATTTGCGGTTTTTCGTGTAATATTCGATTGAGTTATACTTCTGTGGACTATTATTACTTGTGGTTTCATTTTTTGCCCATGAGTGGTATCCACACTGTATATAGGAATATATATATATATATATATATATATTCCTAACAATCACACCACATTATCTAGCCCAAATTAAGTATCATTAAGAACTTGTGCTATGGATACTAGATAACGGATAAATAAACTTAAGAAATATAGAAACACACATAGACATTTTTTTTTTCATATATAAATATTAGAAATAAACTTAAATAAACATAGATACACATCCATGACTAGAAAGCAAATATGATAAAATATCTGCCTCTACCAGGATTCGAACCCGGGACCTCTGGCATGAAAGGCAAGGGTACTTACCTCCACACCAAACAGGCCGTACAACCGTACAGAATGTACAACACTACATACAATTTTGAGGAGCTGTACTGTGGCCAAAGATATCCTGGACTGGACCTGGACGCACACAACAGTTTATTGTAAAATTATGCCTTAATTATCATAACGTCAATAGGTTAATCTATTATATAAATATTAAATAGAATAAAATATAGCTATAACAAAGTTATTATTTTTATTTTTGTCTCTTTTATACTTAGCGATAGGAAAAAAGCCGTCAAAAATCCTCGGCACTCTTTTTGTCAAAGATATACTATTCATGGATAGTAGGATTCAGTTTGACTAGAACGTGAAAGAAACAAACGAGACATCAAATTATGTTTGGTATTGTAATGAAATGAAATGAAATATTTATTTCTCAACATTGACAATTACTTGTTCTTATTGACGTCAAATAAAACATGACTCTACCACCAGTTCGAAAAAACCTTCGTGAAGAAGAACTGTCATGCAACATGTCACCAATATTTTATTTTTACCAATTAGAAAGAAAACCTCTTGGGAGACCTCAATGCTAAGCTCTTTTGACGTCCATCTTTAATGTTATAGAAAGCTCTTTGACATAATGTTACCCTGATGGTTTAAATTTACTGAACTGATTTCCGAATTATTACATAACAACGTTCTGATGAATTATTTGCTGTTAAATACAAATCTCTTTAAACTATTTTCTTGGAGATTATCTATTTCCAAGTTTATTTATTCGTTTTTCCTTAATTTAAAACTCTTATTATAATTCCAGGTAACTTTTGCTGGGGTTAATATAACTTTAGTTTCTTATCAATTCAGTGTAGTGTCAAAATTATATATATTTATTTTTGAATTGCAAATACAAATCATTTTCTTTATTTACGTCCAGTCTGGGCCTTAAATACAGGTGCACCTACATGATGTATGTATCATCTCATGTATAAACTCATCTTCAAGTGGGTTAAATATTCTGTTATGTTTGGATGAGCTATAGAAAAACTGTATTTAGTCAAATATTACCGCTACATGGATTCAAACATTAAATCGCTTCTTCGTTATTAAAATTTATTTGTTTATTTATTTAAACTTTGCAGATTAAGGTAGTAAATATCAATAAGCAATATGTAAAAGCCCATTAAATCATATATTTTATCAAGATACAAAAAAAATAACTAAAATATTAAAACTTAGGTATGGCCCACCGTATTGGATATAATTATCCAAATCCAATACAATCATCTGAACTCCTCAGGTTTTGCTTTTGCAAAAAAGCGATGTGTTGCTCCTTGTTGACACTCTTCCTATCATTCAAATAAATAAAGCCGAATGAAGTATATTTTTCTTAATTTACTACTTTTCAACGATAACTTTTGTATTAACATATGTAACAAAAATTTTAATTGCTTTTGTACTAACATAGATCTTTTAGATTGTATTCTAACAAGCGGGCGAAGTTGCTACAATAAGACATTTTTTATTATAGTATTATTATTATTATTCATAGAAACTTCAACTTAATTTTAAAATAAAATATTCTACAGTCTTATAGATTGGGTAGAAGTGCTACCTAAACTGGAAGTATCTACTGTATATAGTGGAAAAAGCAAGTTTTGTGCAAAGGAAACATTCCTTTTTTTAAATGGAAAATAATGGCGTTCAGAGATATTTGAAAATAAAATTGCCATGCCCGGGAATCGAATCGATTAAAATCCGAAAGTTACATCCTGTATTTTAATGGCATCACTAAACAGTTGTTTTTCTTTTTAAAAAAAATAAAAGAATGTTTCCTTTGATCAAAAATTGCTATCTCCAGTATTTAGAGTACTTTCCTCTTGGTAGAATTGCAAAATTCAAGCGGTACGTAGTTTACATAGTAACTTGTTCAGTTATCTGTGAAAATATGCACAGTGCCACCAATTGATCTGGAAAAAGTGCGAATTCGTGTGGCAATCATGTTTTACAAAGAAATGTTATCATAGAAGGTGCCACCATTGACTGTACACATTACTTGGACTATATTATGTTCGCATTTATAATTTTTTTTATTCATCTTTTTTTTCTCTCAGGGTAGAAAATGCAAAACCGGTCAAAATTAAAAACCCTTTTTTCGGTTTTCTTTAAACAGAAACCAGTTTTCTATGAAGCCGGTTTTTGTTGTGTTTGTTTATCCTCTGTTAAAATTATATTTTAAATAGATTGCAAAATGAAGGCATTCTTGCATCTAAGAGTATACATAAATCAAAAGGGATTATTATCTCATAAATATTCCTTAAATATCATCAATTTCAAGTTCAGATTTTGCTTTTATGTCCTATAACTGAGCTAACATCGCACTCCTACATTTTAAAATAACAATGCATAACTGTGGTTTCTTTTTCAAATTACGAGAAACGTACAATAACTTCGCTAATCCATTTAGAGAAATGATCATTGTTATAACTTTGATTGTATACGTTAAAAACTCGTAGTTAGTGTTTCCTTCCACCATAAACCCGAATCACACAATTGCATCAAGTGGGCATGCTTAACACGCGTTCATCAAAACGTGTGGGGTATGCACGCCGACGCCACCCTTACTCGGCAGAGCTCTCAGTGCGTGCTCAATACGATTTAAGCCTGGCTATTGAACAGATGATGAGTGAAAGGTCACCTTTAGCAGGTATACTTGTACGACTCCAGCAGTATGTAGATATGCGTTATCACACATGAATGATGACGACTGTGCATTGAGAACCCCACCGATCCAAATAATTATCATATAATTATCGTTCCATCACAATAAGGATCGTGGTAATGCTTCTTGTCTCTTGCCAAAACGATCGTAGAGTGCTACAGGCGGGAGTTTGATTATTTACTAATAGACCTGAAGAACTGCACAGCTTCGTAGCCAACATCACTGAATGTAACGGTCTTGCAAGCTACATCGTCCTCCCTGCCGGTCAGCCATGCTGACCGTGACGTGATAGCGTGTCCAGAGATGGCTTATTGTACTGTATCTGGAGCCAGCTTGTACATTCCAATGACTCTGATTTTCGGCTTAAGTGACGTCGCTGCTCTATGTTTACCTCACATTTTCCAGATTCAATGCAAAAATTGTAATCAGCTTGTCAAAATACCATAAATTAAAAATTTTATAAAACTTTTGCTTAACTTGTGAAATTCAATTACAGGAATACTCTTAAATGTCCTATACCTAAGACACTTTTAATGTGCGTATGTATTTAAATTGTCAATTAAACGTGGAATTTTGTAAGAGACAAAAGATTGACTTGCTTATATTTAAACTGAGTAGGTGCAATATTAAACATTATAATATTAAGTTTTACCTTTTAAAATGAAACATAACATAACTTAGCAACAAGTTTTTTAAATGAGACCATTTGTGTAGCTAATAACCATTTATAAGCAAATCAAATGCAATTCAAATTCTACTCAACGGAATCTTTACAATACATAAGACTGTTAACACAATTTCGTTCCGTAAATTATTTTGTAAAAAAATCAAGAAACCTAGTTTCTTACACGTTACATAAATATATTAAGTTAATAACCATAATGTCCCTATTTTCTGTAAATGGCTGTTTATTCTCAGAAACAAATAAATTATTTATTATTTATTTATTTATTTCATTATTACATAATCCATAGCCCTTGAATAAGAATAAATAAATATTTACTTTTATTCACAACTTACAGCCAATTATGAACTAACAGTTTCAAACGTTGAAATTGTTAGAAATTTTAATTGGCTGAATATTGAAACGTTTTACATATAATAGAACTATAAAATATATAATTGTTTTTACCAAAATTACTTAAATGCACGACACATTCAGTCAACAAAAACAAACGGTAATTAAATAATATGAAAAGAAAACCTAAACAGCGGATTTTTGGGGTTCGGTGAAACCGTTTTGCATATCCTAGCTCCAAACCCTCCACTGGAAGTGGTAGAAAAGCGAATAAAAAATAATAAACCAAATAGTAATAATTAAATTTTCAAAGGCTTCATATTTAAATTTCAAATACACTATTGGTCGATAAATCCGTTTGAAGTTATGAGAAATGTGTATGATTCATAAAGAAAATAATAATTACCAGTAATAATTAACATTAAGGTAAGGTATTTGAGATAAAGTTACCAGGCGTATAGAGGCGTTTTATGCACAGCCTACACTAGCACTGTAACGCTGTTAATAAATAATTTGAAATTGGTAACTCATTTCAAATTCAGGAACGCAACACACGTCTTATCATTGTGAACGCTTTTAGAATTATTGATGACATTTCGTACATAAATAAATGGAAGTTACATTTACTGAAGACATACTTATAGGTACTCTTTAGAATTATTTAAATAATAAAATGTTTTTATAAATAAATAAAAACCGACTTAAAAACGTAAGACGTAACGTAAAACGTAAACAGAGAAAAATTATATTTGCGCGTTAAAGAGTATCTACCTAAGTACGTACATATGCTTACTATTTATTTTTGAAAAAAGAAAACATGAAATAGAAAACAATCTAAAATATTAAAAATATATGTACATGGATACATTATTATATTTTTTATGTCATTGTGTTTATCTTGACCATGAAACTTCGCGGGCTTACACAGAAAAATGGAAGAGATGATAAAAACTAATTTTTTATTCATTTATACAGTAAATATAAACTAGACTATTTAAATAATAACAATGTTCTCGTTCTTTCGTGTTATAGGAGTTGGTCGGTACCAGCACTTTTATTCAACTCTATGTATTTATTGTCCACACATTATAATAACATAAATCTTTCTAGACAAATATATACTCTCGATGTGATGTATAATTTTTAAACATTAAATATGTATCTGACCTTTCGTTGCTCAACATTCATGAATCAATTTACAATGAATTTGAGATTCAATCAGAAGCCTGTTTACCTGAACGGCTCGGACCTATTTTACATCAAACTATGGCTGTATTATATCAACACTATCGGGTACGGGAAGACAAATAGGAACAGCGATTTGGCTCCCATTAAACATTTTATTTATTTTAAACATAAAATTACATCAATACAGGGCCTCGTCTCAAGGACGATCGCAATGTAGAAAAACCAACTTTTTAAATATAAATAATTCAAATGTAACAAATCGGTTTTACGTAAAAGAGGTTGGACGCTACATTTCACGGGTAATACTGTTTTAATATACAACAACATCGTTTACTTTACCTCCCTAGCATAGGATCCTAATACAAAGTCAGCTATAGACGACCGTCACTAACGGTTAGCTTCAGTGAGCATGCAACTAGGCACATATACTTATTAAATAAAATAATTATACTTATTTAAAAAAATCCACAAACCAAAACTTGCTGATATTTTCTGTTCATGAAAACCCGCCAAAAAATATATTAAAATAACTCCACTTACACTTAAAGGCTTTTGAAAAAGAAATCATACCTATCTCACTTTTAAGTAAACATTGAGGAAGAATGATATTGATACAATACAATACAAATTACTTTTTAACATTCAAGTTCATAATTAAGATTGTGAAATAACAAAGATATGAAAATTTTACTTTATAAACTTCACAAAACATTTTGTTTAACCGAAACGTCATCTTTCTTTTTCTGATATGTTAGGAAGTCAACGAATGGCACTTTCATTGAGGAAATAAGAAGTTTATAACTGCTTCAAAAATATTCTTAATATTAAAACAATTTTGGAAAATATCTATGTCCACCAAACTTTCGTTTATCCATAACTAAGAATAGCTTTAAAATCTTTCAGTCTATTGCACAATCGCAAACTCAGGAAGATGTGTGGACTTTAACCAAGTCTACGACAATTTATGGGTTTTTAGTGATTTCGAAAAGTTGGCCTCTCTTACAAACATTATCAAGAAAGGTGAAATTAAAACTGAACAATTATACGCAAAGTTGACATACGACAGATGCTGACACCAATCCGACTTCCTGACCTGACTTCAGGTATTTTGAAAGCATCTGCAATAAACTTCTATTAAAAAAACTCTACTAATCCCATAATTTGAAGAAGCATCGTGGCATTAAAACTGTGTCGAGTTACAAAATTGTTTTAATTAAAGGGGAACTAAAAAGAGAACATCGGTTGGAAAGTAACGTTTCTATTAGATAAACCATAGTTACAATATAGCTTTTGAATTAAAAAATCACTTACAGCTAGAGCTGACGCTTAAAGTAATGCTCTACATATTGCATATTTGGAAAAACAATCAGTAGCATCTATAATGAATCTGTTTCCAAACCTTTTCATTGGAACTAAAAATCGTTTTCTATACGCGTTAAACCACTGCGGGTTGTAATGTAAACAAGCAGTTATGTTCGATTTGTTCCTTTCCTGGTATTGTCTACAACTTTTAATATTATTAAATACATTTTACGACTCTTAAGCAGCCTCAATTATAAAATGACGAGAACTAAACTTATCTAACATCTTGTACCCCAGACTAATAGTTCTCATGTATTTCGTTTTTATCTGCTTCAAAACGATCCCCTGGTAAAACGAATAAATCTTTTTCATTTTTATATAATCTAACTTTCTTAAAAATCCAACTTTGTGATTTCGCAGAAAATATCCTATAACTAAAGATTGACCGCTAGAACTGAGTTAGTTCCGCCATTGTCTACAAAAATCATCGCGTTTGTGCGAAACGTGGACTGATTCTAATCTTTAAATCCCGTCTTCAGATTTGATGTCTATAGTAGGGTCCTAGGGTAGTAGATCCTACTTAAAGAATCTGCTATGATATTATCTTTACCATAATAAACTATTTCAAAATCGCGCTCTTGAATAGCTAATGCCCATCTAGCTAGATATATCTCTTTTATTTCTCAACCATACAAACGCTTTGTGGTCAGTTTTAATCGGAAATTTCACTCCCCATAAAAAATGTTTAAAAATAATTACATAAACCATACTAAACATAAACATTCCTTTTCGGTTATAGAATACCGGGTTTCTGCGTCACTTAACTTACGAGATGCGAAAGAGACAGGGAAAAGATTTTCTTTTCCTCACATAACACACCTGACTAAATCAAAATTACTTGCATTTACATGTAATCTAGTACAAACGTCCTCTCTACTTGAGAAGCGGCGTAATAAAGGTGGTTTTTGAGTTAAAGAAATAATTATATCAAAACAACTTTAATGCACAACTGTCCAAAAAAATTTCACGTTTCTACGTAAACGTTTTGTAAAAGACATTGTCAGATCTGCAACATTTTCGATGAGTTTCCAATAATAAGAAAATAAACCAAGAATTTGTTTTTAATTCTTTTTTATTGGTTGGGACTTTTATAGAACAAATTTTTTATCCTTACCTGGCAAAATACTATCGCTGGAAATAATATGGCCGAACACTTAAATTTTATTATATAGAAAACTAAATTTTTGTGGCTTTAAGGTCAATTTGGTATTTGCTAATTTAAGCATTACCTTCGATAAGTTCTTTATAGGTCCTACCGAATACGATCATATTGTCGATACTATTACGTTCTTATATTTCAAACCCGCAAGCATTTTATCCACGGTGCGCTGGAAAACTGCTCCGCCGGTCTTCAAACTAAACGGGAGAACATTACATTCATATAAACCTGAAATGCAGTTTTGTATTTATCAGATTCTCTAATTCTAAGTTGCCAATAACCAGAATTTAAATCTAACTAAACTACGGTACACTAAATCTTCTATAATGCGGATTGGATATCAGTCCATTATTACTTTCTTATTTACTAAATGTACATAAAATCGCCACCTGTTATCTGAATGTGTGTCTGTGTGTATACTGAATCAAACGGACTCCGTGATACCCTTAAAGTACCGTTCTCTAACATTTTCTATATTTTCTTACCTAATTATTTTGTGTTGCACATTAGAAACACGGTACGGAGGAGGTCTATGAATTGGCTTCTAATTTCTAAAGAACATGCGATTAATTATTTTTTTTATTTTTCTGATGATGGTTACCATCTATCCTATCATCTCGTTTCAGCTTAACGTTGAATTTTGGGACACCTTGCATATGACTTTCCGACAACGACTGTTGGGCCGTGAGTCACGGCCTGGTCACCACAATTACATCTGTGGGAACGTGTGGTTCAGTGCCCTAAATAGTGAAACCAATATGTCATCATCTAACTAATGTATGTCAGACGCTACAGTATCTAAAAAAAGTCAAACAAGTTATAAGTAATTGGGACTTATTAAAAAGAAGTACCTAAACTTTGGTGCTGTGGTGTGTGCTCTTCACGGTGTTCAACTTCACGAAACTTTCAAATACCGTTTAGGATTTTGAGTAACTGCTTAAGTATATTTGCAGAACTATTAATTATTAAGGCTTTGTAGGCAAATTCCGGAAACAGGTTTATAATTGTTACAAGACTTGAAACTAGTATTAATTTCTTCTATTCTACGCCAAAACTACGTTGGCATCAATAGATACCTACCAAAGGGGAAATTCAAAGAAGATATGTTCTAAGCAGTGTAGCAATCTTGCTTTAAGTCAGTACGTAGAAATGGAGTTAAGAATATACGAGTATTCTGACACGAGCGCAGAAGTTAACATAAAATGAATGAATGAGTTATAAAATGTGTACATAATTTAAAATTATTTTATGCATGTCGTTAAAAAAATTGCTGATCAACGTTACAATTCTTCTTTTTCGAAAACTCAACAATTTTTCACTATCAACCTGTCATTTACATTCATCCGCAGATAACAAAACCTTATTGTTAGTTCTTAAATGCGTAGTATAAGTAGCTATTTAATAACTTGATGTAACTCAATTTAAACGTTAAAAGGACTACAACCAAAGAAGACAACCTTTTCTAAAATGTACACGTTTCTGTAGAAGTCAATAAAGTCAGTAGATAAATCCAAGTACTTAAAACCATACATTTTACTAACTATAAAACTTCCGTGTGTTAAACTACTTAACGCTTCGAGTCTTTAGAGTATATTATGTGAATGCCATTCGCCGTCTAGCTTGTATTTTATTAAGTTATCATTGAGTGAGGCTTGAGTTAGCTTGCATCAGAGCAGAACAACACCGAGACTGAATGATGGATTTGATCTATGTAGAAATTGTTTACCAGGCCAAAACCTATGCGTGGCTGGCAGGCACCGTGGTGATCGTGGCGCATGAGTACGCCTCACATAACAGGTCACTGCGAATATCCTTTGAAGGAATACATTTTAAAAGAATAGCAAATTTCATAATATGTGATGAAACACAAAAAGTACTCATGTCATTCAAGATCCGGTCGCCTGTGAACGGCGATTCTACACCTACTCGCAATTCGATAATAAAAGTAATGATTTTAATTAATTATCTCCTCATTTAAAATAAGTGCATCAGCATCCACTTAGCTAAGCCATATCCGGGTACTGAGTCGTTCTGATTCGTATCTCTCCAACTAGCGAAATATGAAGTCGATCACACAACACAGAAGAATGGCTGTGGCCTGGCGGTATTTACGTTTTTAGATCTCACGCAAGAACCTAAATTTGCATAAGCCCTTACTGTAAAAATATCCCAACAAGATATATTTTAACTTAAAAAATTGTATATAATAAGTCAAACATTTTTTTACAAACAACAGAAACTAGCTACGCTACGCCAAAATTATTCAAACTAAAAGAAGTACGCATATTCAATATGTTCAAGGACAGAAGTGAAATTAATGCTTTGAATAGACGTGCAGCTTTCTAAAGCACCCGCTTGTTAATACAGACATATCACTTAGGCTGCAAAGCTCTTGAAGCTATTATGTAGCTTTCAAGTTCAGCATCATTAAGTAACCGAGCAATTACAGTCACTTATCTTTGATTAGACGCCATTTGCGAGCCTGTCAGCGGGTGGAAGCAGTAAACGTACCCACTGGAATAGCTGATAAATACTAACTATATACTTTAATGCTCTGAGAAGTACATTGGTAATAATATTACTAAGCACTGTGTCTATCAGTTTGTATATTGCTCAACAGTTTAGGCAAAGAATTCATAATGTCTACCAGATAACCATCAATGACAATTAACGATTAGTAAATAACTTCATTGAATACTTATGAGTTAGGGGTGCCACCCACAAGTTCAGGGCGGCACATTCGATTCGCCAGTATTTGTTACATACAAACTCACTTTCACTTTTATAATATTATTCAGAATTCATTTCACTTAAAAATTTACTTTTCGGAATAACTTAGTGATACGCAATACCAAAAGGCCGTTTATGTAAGTAATGTTCTGTAAAAAGCGTAACATAAGTAACGGATAAGGTTGCATCTAATGTATTTATTCATTTACTATGTTCTTATTGTAATCATTGTTTTCAGGCCTTTTCATTGTTATATATCCTAATTCTATAAATAAAAATAGAAGATTTACTACCGTTTGGATTTACCATTACAGTCCTTCCGAAACCATTCTGCTACGTTGTCATTTGACATACTTTTTATAAGGAATTACGGCGATGATCATCCCAGGGACCACTGAGGTGGACCCTTTGTCGCAAACCGAAAGAAAACAAGAATCTCATAGCCATCACGGTGCGTGTTTTGCGGGTTTTAATTAACTCCCAGGAGCCTCTATTTTGGCGATGTTTTATACCTCATTTTTATAGGGTAACGTAGTATTTTGAGATCTCAGCGTTCTTCTAACGGAGACCTCTGTGGTTAATCGTTCGCATATAATCGACTTCGAATCCTTGTCTATTATTAAATAATAACTTCTAAACATTGTTTAAAAAATGATACCATGAAAGATAAAAAATACCCTCTAACGGCCGTTCACACAGACTGCGAATCTACACTTTATCAATACTTAGTCAAGGTCCCGATTCACTAAAAAACTATAGTTTTTAACTAAATTAAAAAAGGGACAGTCACTGAGTACGACCGTAAGTCAATGAAAAGGCAAAATCAAAGTCATCCTGATTGAATAAATAAATTGTGTAAAAAAAATTACATTTATAAATGAACCAGCTTACATTTATTGGACCATACCCAGACACAATAAACAAAGTAACAAAATACTGGGGAGGTAAGGTCACCGGCTCAGAAACAATAGCGTTGCCGAAGTGCGCCGCTCAAGCCCCGAGCTCGGCAGTTGGAAGACAATGGCGAGGCGACACTATCATTGTTCACGCGTATTGTAATGTTGGCATACAAGCACTGAAATATCACTCGCTTGGTGCGAGGATAAATTAATAAGATGCACAAAATACACGCCAAATATTGTAATGAAGGATCTCTGAGAGCATTTACTAGATTATTTTTGATAAAGTTGAAATGTATAGTTTTGTAGAATTCAGTATTTGTAACAACTGTATTATTTAACAAACTCACAAACGGGTCAGAGATAATGTACTAGTAGTATTTAGTTTTTGTACGTTTCAAGCAAATTTATGCATAATCTAACATCATTTAAAATTATTACTACCTAAGTAAATAAATATTTGAAATTTTAGTTTGTTTTAAATCTTATCATCAATTGAACTTGTAAAAAAACTTTATGATACATATTAGTTATGAAATGTAATGCGTAATTGAATTTTAAGTTGAACCGCTCGAATACATAATATATTTTATTTTAACTGAGTCATAACTGTTTCGAAACGGCAACGTGTTATACCCTTCAGGAAACACGATGGAATCCTAGAAGTCTATGTTACGTATGTCGCCGTAAAATTGTCAAAACAGTAATTTTACAATCTAACTAGGTTAGGTTAGATTGTAATACCTATAACGAATGTTCGATAATAAGTTTTCGATAAAAATTCAAGTAATATTATAAAATTACGGGTATAACAATATTTACGGTGACATATTACATTATAAATGTACATTATTACATTTTGACGGACAACAAAAGGACACTTTGATGTTTTATTCAGTAGTATCCTTCAACGATAAACAGATCGACAGCGATATTCTAAACAGGAAGATTGCTCTTGACCTTTCATGCCGTTTTATTATAATTTCCACTTAAAAACAAGGGTCGATAGATAACTGAATAGTATTGGGAACTAGTCGTTTAAATGCTTGGAATAGAGATGAAATTCGTTTGTAAGTTTAGTGAGCCTTGGTTTTATTTAGTTGCAGGGTTTTACAGCCCTTGATAAGTCTAATGAAAGCAGCAAGGCTGGCGGCATCGTCGGTCGGGCCGCGGTCTGACAGAAGGCCTGGCGGGGCGGAGGGCCTTCGCTGCTGGCTTCGGGAACACGCAATCTGTTATTTTGGAGGTCAAATTTTATGACTGTTGTGTACTTAGAACTAGAATGATTGTTGATCAGTTTTATGATAAGAATGTGGGGTAAATATTAGGAGAAAAGGTTTTTTGGACAGTTATATATTAGTACCTATTAGAATAGTAGCATTGCCTATCTACATTATTTTGTATGCGTAAGTACGTACTTACGATGTTTTCATCTATTACAGATGATTCATAATGCAATAATTGCAGGATAGAGAAGCTTGCATACTTTGCTACCTGTATTTCTTATCCGTAGGTGCCTCAGCTTTTCGCCAATAGTTCATTATCACATTAAACTTCTAAAGCTAATTAATTAATTAAGTAAATAATAAAAATTAATTCCTCAAAATTAATTACTTAAACCGCCAAGTACATTTTCTCCTCGTATTTCTAAAAGCGTCATAATTGGAGGTTGCTTGAAGCAAGGCCGCTGCACATCAAAGCTGGTTCCGCTCCACCGAGCAGCCGCGTTATGTGGGCCACCTGCCTCTTGGAGACAAAGGGCAGGTTTATCGTCATGTTATATCTCGAGTTCCCATACCTAATTAGGCAGTTCAAGGTCAGATTGTAGTTAAGCCTTCGAAAATAATGGTGCTGAGCTTTGAGTTGTTTTTCCAACAGATTTACAAAACATGAAATGGGTAAAATTTTCTGAACATGTACGAAATAAAAATAAACTTCCTCTTGGTAGGGAGTTATAAAATATAGTTACATGGATGGAAGGAAAAATTGTGTATTTAATTTACCTATTTTAAATTAAATTACCTATTATTATTGACGGCCAAGTGGCGTAGAGGTTAGTAGCCCTGCCTCATACGCCGGAGGACCCAAGTTCGAGTCCTGTCCGGGGCATTCATTTTTGTGATTAACACAGATGTTTGTTCTCGGGTCATGGTTGCTTATACTTATAACTGGGGGAGTTCACTGTATCGTCATCCATAACACAAGCTCTATTTACTTTGGGGCTTTTGGTATGATTGTTTGGGGATTTATTATAATGTGCAATGAGCTTACCTAAGATATTAAACGTGTCTTCTTTCCACACTATACAAATTCGAGAGTTACTTTCGTCCTAGTTAATTATGTTCCTGAACTAAGCGTTCACCTACAAACAAAGTTACACTGAGTTAACCCCAGGTAAGTTTACACATACGACAAAGAACTCTCTGTTCATCCCGAACTTTGCTCACAAAGCTTGACTGTTACTTGATTATGACAGAACTTGGTAACAACCTCGCTCCCTCTATCCCCATACAGCTAACCGCGCCTTACTAAATTGATAACTTATCTTACATCTGAAAGTGTCAGTTTCTTATCATAGAATGTTGTTTGTGTTATAACAGTAAAGCTGAAATGATTACGTGAGGTCAACTTAAGGTAGGTTAAATTAAACCGCAGATAACACCGAATAACGCCGCTTTATGCATAGAAGGCAGCGTTGGTCAAGAAGTTAAAGAGCCTTTTTTTAGGACTTGTCACACTGACACTTGTCACACTGAATGCGTCCTGCGGTGCGGTCAAATCGATCTGACAGACAGGGCAAGCTGCGGCCTTTTTATGTGTGATTGGTGGAGAGTTTCTGTTGTATTAGTAGTTTATAGTGTGCGATACGTAAGTGGTAGTCCTTTATACCGTACTTTGAGGTTGATAAAGTACTTCCTAGTCGACTACACAAAACCCTTTACAACTTACTGACAAAATTAGCACCACAAAAAAGTGCCGCTTAGCCCTTTGATGTACTTACTAACAAAAGGATGATGGACAACTGGCAAAATGACAGCATGCATGGTGCAATTCCGTAATTTTTGATCTAATGTTTTCTTTTGGATTGTGTATAATTATATAAACTTTTATTATATTTGTAGAGCCGGTACGGTTAGGGAACGTTAGGAAAAGAAAATAAAAAGCCAATATAAGTGCATGAATTTTTTGCCTCAAATTTTTAACACAATTTGACGTATTGTCGACTTGACCAGACAGCAAGAATCTTTAATGCCTTTGTAAGGATGAAGTTTTATCTTCTTATACAGTATGTAAACTAACTTAAGGCAATCCGTTTAATTAGGCTATGTATGGGTTGGAAATAATATGATGATACAAGATTTTTTCAATTTTAATACGATGTTTTATATAAAAAAAAATGATTTGCGAAAATAAGTACTAAACATACTGTACTTTGCAATGTAAAACCAAATCACTTTAATTTAATTTCAAAAAAGGAGTTTTTTATTATTATTATTATTTTGTTTTATGGCAATCAGCTGTTGTTACGACACAATAACTATTTCTGCCAATTTCAAGAATTAGTATACACACGTACTACACGAGGTTAATAATTTTGTAGCGATCAGCTGAGTAGAACTTGCAGTATCTCGAGCATTGAGTTACCTTGAACAATACAAAAACAGGGGGATGAAATAAGTTTTTACAGATATTTTTAACATAGAAGAGTATAATTTATAAAGGCGTCTGGCCATTGTTAAGAAGAAGATTAGCAATAGGGGATAACTTTTTAGCAACGGAGGACGGTAGTGGGATGTCTTCAAATTTTGAAAGAATGTTCAAAACTAGGGAAATCAGGGGTTCTAAAAAATTGTCATTAGGGGAGCAGGAAGAAGTAGGGGGTAGGCATTATCAGATTTAGTAGATGGAGGGTTAGAAATAATAGCATTATGGGCAATTTTGTCATAGCCTGGAGATAAAGACGGACTGGGTTTTGATGGTTTGTATATTGTTTTTTTGTAAGAAAGATTCAGTGAAGGAGAACTTTTAGAAGCATCTGCGTACGATTTTTTAACTGAAGGGAAGAGGGATGATGCTTCCTTGAATGATATGTTCTTTTGGGACATGGTGATTTTAATATTCTTTTGCCGGGAATGTTCCGGGCAAGATTTGTCAGTTGCTAAATGAGGGCCTGAGCATTGCAGGCAGGAAACTTCAGAGGATGCAGGACAAGAGTCACCTGAGTGAGTTTGTGCACATCTGAAGCAACGAGCACTGGATCGGCATTGGGCTTTCACCTGGCCAAATCTACAACAGTTTAAGCATTATATGGAAGGGAAAATGTATGGATCAACGGTTAATGATGAGTTAAAAATAAACACTTTATCAGGTAAGCATTGTCCAGAGAAAGTGATCACTACAGAACCTGTGGGGGTCCAAGTGGAACCAGACTCCATGGACACTTTTCTGTTTAAGCGACGCGCCATCAAAATTGTTATATCACCTTGGCTTGTGGAGATTGTTGATACAACTTCCTCCATAGACCATGAAGTTGGGATCCCGCGGATCAGCCCCATTCTTGTTATATTATATGTAGGAATTAAAGCTATATAGTTATGAGATTTAAGACTCGGGTTTCTGAGAAACTCGTTTGCTGCACATGCAGATGAGAATTCCACAGAGACCCGATTTCTGCCAACACTCTTTATACCATCATTTTTAATATTTTTAATGTTTGATGTAAATAAAAATTTTCCAAAATTTAAATGATTAAATGTACTGCCTGACTTAGGGTGAGTTTCTGACCTGGACACATGAACAATGAAAGGACCTTTGTCAGAAGGATGGTAAGATTTTTCTTCTAAAAGACTTGGATAAGTGTAAATAAGGTTATTGGTTTGAGATGGAAGAGCATTCGAAACAGATTTTTTAGGAGTAGGGGACGAATCCCGATTTGTACTTGGACGTTTTCTTGTTTGCACATGTTGAGAGAAAGGGTCAGGGGAGTTGTTGACATCAGAAAACGGGATTGGGTCTGGGGGCTTAGGAGGGATTGGAACACAATCCATGCTCATTAAGAGCTAGATAATTCGTACAACCACTTACCAGGCGAGGAAGAGAAAAACAGAAACACTTAAAATAACTCAATGATGATAACAAAATCACCAAAATAACCGACAAATAACGAAAACCGTGTGTACACCGCAAACGAAAAATTTACAGTCCAAAAAGGAGTTTTAATCCTGTTGAATAACAAACTTGAATTAAAAAGTCAAAATAAACTGTCATAATGTCAAACATTCTCAATTGGAAGGTTGGGCACATACTTTAAATAAAATGGGCCTTAATTGGATTTGTCGTACGCCAATATGCAAGCATCTTGCAAATGACCAACGTGTTCGAGAAAGTTATCACTGGTTACTTTCTTGAACTACTACTGAACTACTTTCTTTTAATAAAAGAAAATGCTTCAATAATGCGTTATTTCATTTCTTCACGCATTTCTGATTCTCTGTTAAAAGTTGTTTTATCGAACCCCAAAAATTTTAAAGCGGAGTAAGACCAGGCGAGCACGCTGGCCAAATTGACTCCCGAACATCTCACTCAACTTTTCTCGAACTTCGGCCGACACGTGAGATGGTCCGTCTGTTGATACCATGTCTCCGTGAATTGTGAGAGAAGTAAATTGTCAAGACAGCGATTACAGGTCCATTTAAAATTTTAAGGTAACGCTGTCTGTTTAAGGTTTCATTTATAAAAACTGGTCCATGATTTTGTCGTCTTCTATACCAACCCACACATTCATTGACCACCTGGTCTTCACCAACTTTAATGTGACAATTCGTGGCTAACGTGAAGATCTCGGGAGCCTAATCATGCACAACTCGTCGATTTCACATGCTTTTACTTGTGAACAAATAATAATACTAATAAATAATAAATCCCTACACAAACTCACCAACTGTATGGCCCCGAAGTAAGCAGAGCTTGTGTTATGGAAGACCACACAGCGAACTGGGGGGAACCCAGAATAAACATACATATATAAATATCAAGAACCACGGCCCGAGTACAAATATTTGTATTCATCACACAAATGAATGCCCCGGCCAGGACTCGAACCTGGGACCTCCAGCGTATGAGACAAATTTTTTTACTTCAAAGTTAACATTACATCATCCCGTTAAGCCTGTAAGTTAGTTGCCCACTAACCACTACGCTACTAGGCCGTCTCATCAGTCCAATGAGATCTTCATAGAAAACTTAGAAATCTTTTTCACTTCAAGTTAACATTACATCAGCCTGTTAAGCCTGTAAGTTAGTTGCCCACTAACCACTACGCTACTAGGCCGTCTCATCAGTCCAATGAGATCTTCATAGAAAACTTAGAAATCTTTTTCACTTTAAGTTAACATTACATCAGCCTGTTAAGCCTGTAAGTTAGTTGCCCACTAACCACTACGCTACTAGGCCGTCTCATCAGTCCAATGAGATCTTCATAGAAAACTTAGAAATCTTTTTCACTTTAAGTTAACATTACATCAGCCTGTTAAGCCTGTAAGTTAGTTGCCCACTAACCACTACGCTACTAGGCCGTCTCATCAGTCCAATGAGATCTTCATAGAAAACTTAGAAATCTTTTTCACTTTAAGTTAACATTACATCAGCCTGTTAAGCCTGTAAGTTAGTTGCCCACTAACCACTACGCTACTAGGCCGTCTCATCAGTCCAATGAGATCTTCATAGAAAACTTAGAAATCTTTTTCACTTTAAGTTAACATTACATCAGCCTGTTAAGCCTGTAAGTTAGTTGCCCACTAACCACTACGCTACTAGGCCGTCTCATCAGTCCAATGAGATCTTCATAGAAAACTTAGAAATCTTTTTCACTTTAAGTTAACATTACATCAGCCTGTTAAGCCTGTAAGTTAGTTGCCCACTAACCACTACGCTACTAGGCCGTCTCATCAGTCCAATGAGATCTTCATAGAAAACTTAGAAATCTTTTTCACTTCAAGTTAACATTACATCAGCCTGTTAAGCCTGTAAGTTAGTTGCCCACTAACCACTACGCTACTAGGCCGTCTCATCAGTCCAATGAGATCTTCATAGAAAACTTAGAAATCTTTTTCACTTTAAGTTAACATTACATCAGCCTGTTAAGCCTGTAAGTTAGTTGCCCACTAACCACTACGCTACTAGGCCGTCTCATCAGTCCAATGAGATCTTCATAGAAAACTTAGAAATCTTTTTCACTTCAAGTTAACATTACATCAGCCTGTTAAGCCTGTAAGTTAGTTGCCCACTAACCACTACGCTACTAGGCCGTCTCATCAGTCCAATGAGATCTTCATAGAAAACTTAGAAATCTTTTTCACTTTAAGTTAACATTACATCAGCCTGTTAAGCCTGTAAGTTAGTTGCCCACTAACCACTACGCACTAGGCCGTCTCATCAGTCCAATGAGATCTTCATAGAAAACTTAGAAATCTTTTTCACTTTAAGTTAACATTACATCAGCCTGTTAAGCCTGTAAGTTAGTTGCCCACTAACCACTACGCTACTAGGCCGTCTCATCAGTCCAATGAGATCTTCATAGAAAACTTAGAAATCTTTTTCACTTTAAGTTAACATTACATCAGCCTGTTAAGCCTGTAAGTTAGTTGCCCACTAACCACTACGCACTAGGCCGTCTCATCAGTCCAATGAGATCTTCATAGAAAACTTAGAAATCTTTTTCACTTCAAGTTAACATTACATCAGCCTGTTAAGCCTGTAAGTTAGTTGCCCACTAACCACTACGCTACTAGGCCGTCTCATCAGTCCAATGAGATCTTCATAGAAAACTTAGAAATCTTTTTCACTTTAAGTTAACATTACATCAGCCTGTTAAGCCTGTAAGTTAGTTGCCCACTAACCACTACGCTACTAGGCCGTCTCATCAGTCCAATGAGATCTTCATAGAAAACTTAGAAATCTTTTTCACTTTAAGTTAACATTACATCAGCCTGTTAAGCCTGTAAGTTAGTTGCCCACTAACCACTACGCTACTAGGCCGTCTCATCAGTCCAATGAGATCTTCATAGAAAACTTAGAAATCTTTTTCACTTTAAGTTAACATTACATCAGCCTGTTAAGCCTGTAAGTTAGTTGCCCACTAACCACTACGCTACTAGGCCGTCTCATCATACCAATGAGATCTTCATAGAAAACTTAGAAATCTTTTTCACTTTAAGTTAACATTACATCAGCCTGTTAAGCCTGTAAGTTAGTTGCCCACTAACCACTACGCTACTAGGCCGTCTCATCAGTCCAATGAGATCTTCATAGAAAACTTAGAAATCTTTTTCACTTTAAGTTAACATTACATCAGCCTGTTAAGCCTGTAAGTTAGTTGCCCACTAACCACTACGCTACTAGGCCGTCTCATCAGTCCAATGAGATCTTCATAGAAAACTTAGAAATCTTTTTCACTTTAAGTTAACATTACATCAGCCTGTTAAGCCTGTAAGTTAGTTGCCCACTAACCACTACGCTACTAGGCCGTCTCATCAGTCCAATGAGATCTTCATAGAAAACTTAGAAATCTTTTTCACTTTAAGTTAACATTACATCAGCCTGTTAAGCCTGTAAGTTAGTTGCCCACTAACCACTACGCACTAGGCCGTCTCATCAGTCCAATGAGATCTTCATAGAAAACTTAGAAATCTTTTTCACTTTAAGTTAACATTACATCAGCCTGTTAAGCCTGTAAGTTAGTTGCCCACTAACCACTACGCTACTAGGCCGTCTCATCAGTCCAATGAGATCTTCATAGAAAACTTAGAAATCTTTTTCACTTTAAGTTAACATTACATCAGCCTGTTAAGCCTGTAAGTGAGTTGCCCACTAACCACTACGCTACTAGGCCGTCTCATCAGTCCAATGAGATCTTCATAGAAAACTTAGAAATCTTTTTCACTTTAAGTTAACATTACATCAGCCTGTTAAGCCTGTAAGTTAGTTGCCCACTAACCACTACGCTACTAGGCCGTCTCATCAGTCCAATGAGATCTTCATAGAAAACTTAGAAATCTTTTTCACTTCAAGTTAACATTACATCAGCCTGTTAAGCCTGTAAGTTAGTTGCCCACTAACCACTACGCTACTAGGCCGTCTCATCAGTCCAATGAGATCTTCATAGAAAACTTAGAAATCTTTTTCACTTTAAGTTAACATTACATCAGCCTGTTAAGCCTGTAAGTTAGTTGCCCACTAACCACTACGCTACTAGGCCGTCTCATCAGTCCAATGAGATCTTCATAGAAAACTTAGAAATCTTTTTCACTTTAAGTTAACATTACATCAGCCTGTTAAGCCTGTAAGTTAGTTGCCCACTAACCACTACGCACTAGGCCGTCTCATCAGTCCAATGAGATCTTCATAGAAAACTTAGAAATCTTTTTCACTTTAAGTTAACATTACATCATCCTGTTAAGCCTGTAAGTTAGTTGCCCACTAACCACTACGCTACTAGGCCGTCTCATCAGTCCAATGAGATCTTCATAGAAAACTTAGAAATCTTTTTCACTTTTAGTTAACATTACATCAGCCTGTTAAGCCTGTAAGTTAGTTGCCCACTAACCACTACGCACTAGGCCGTCTCATCAGTCCAATGAGATCTTCATAGAAAACTTAGAAATCTTTTTCACTTTAAGTTAACATTACATCAGCCTGTTAAGCCTGTAAGTTAGTTGCCCACTAACCACTACGCTACTAGGCCGTCTCATCAGTCCAATGAGATCTTCATAGAAAACTTAGAAATCTTTTTCACTTTAAGTTAACATTACATCAGCCTGTTAAGCCTGTAAGTTAGTTGCCCACTAACCACTACGCTACTAGGCCGTCTCATCAGTCCAATGAGATCTTCATAGAAAACTTAGAAATCTTTTTCACTTTAAGTTAACATTACATCAGCCTGTTAAGCCTGTAAGTTAGTTGCCCACTAACCACTACGCTACTAGGCCGTCTCATCAGTCCAATGAGATCTTCATAGAAAACTTAGAAATCTTTTTCACTTTAAGTTAACATTACATCAGCCTGTTAAGCCTGTAAGTTAGTTGCCCACTAACCACTACGCACTAGGCCGTCTCATCAGTCCAATGAGATCTTCATAGAAAACTTAGAAATCTTTTTCACTTTAAGTTAACATTACATCAGCCTGTTAAGCCTGTAAGTTAGTTGCCCACTAACCACTACGCTACTAGGCCGTCTCATCAGTCCAATGAGATCTTCATAGAAAACTTAGAAATCTTTTTCACTTTAAGTTAACATTACATCAGCCTGTTAAGCCTGTAAGTTAGTTGCCCACTAACCACTACGCTACTAGGCCGTCTCATCAGTCCAATGAGATCTTCATAGAAAACTTAGAAATCTTTTTCACTTTAAGTTAACATTACATCAGCCTGTTAAGCCTGTAAGTTAGTTGCCCACTAACCACTACGCTACTAGGCCGTCTCATCAGTCCAATGAGATCTTCATAGAAAACTTAGAAATCTTTTTCACTTTAAGTTAACATTACATCAGCCTGTTAAGCCTGTAAGTTAGTTGCCCACTAACCACTACGCTACTAGGCCGTCTCATCATACCAATGAGATCTTCATAGAAAACTTAGAAATCTTTTTCACTTTAAGTTAACATTACATCAGCCTGTTAAGCCTGTAAGTTAGTTGCCCACTAACCACTACGCTACTAGGCCGTCTCATCAGTCCAATGAGATCTTCATAGAAAACTTAGAAATCTTTTTCACTTTAAGTTAACATTACATCAGCCTGTTAAGCCTGTAAGTTAGTTGCCCACTAACCACTACGCTACTAGGCCGTCTCATCAGTCCAATGAGATCTTCATAGAAAACTTAGAAATCTTTTTAACTTTAAGTTAACATTACATCAGCCTGTTAAGCCTGTAAGTTAGTTGCCCACTAACCACTACGCTACTAGGCCGTCTCATCATACCAATGAGATCTTCATAGAAAACTTAGAAATCTTTTTAACTTTAAGTTAACATTACATCAGCCTGTTAAGCCTGTAAGTTAGTTGCCCACTAACCACTACGCTACTAGGCCGTCTCATCAGTCCAATGAGATCTTCATAGAAAACTTAGAAATCTTTTTAACTTTAAGTTAACATTACATCATCCTGTTAAGCCTGTAAGTTAGTTGCCCAGAAACCACTACGCTACTAGGCCGTCTCATCAGACCAATGAGATCTTCATAGAAAACTTAGAAATCTTTTTAACTTTAAGTTAACATTACATCAGCCTGTTAAGCCTGTAAGTTAGTTGCCCACTAACCACTACGCTACTAGGCCGTCTCATCAGTCCAATGAGATCTTCATAGAAAACTTAGAAATCTTTTTCACTTTAAGTTAACATTACATCAGCCTGTTAAGCCTGTAAGTTAGTTGCCCACTAACCACTACGCTACTAGGCCGTCTCATCAGTCCAATGAGATCTTCATAGAAAACTTAGAAATCTTTTTCACTTTAAGTTAACATTACATCAGCCTGTTAAGCCTGTAAGTTAGTTGCCCACTAACCACTACGCACTAGGCCGTCTCATCAGTCCAATGAGATCTTCATAGAAAACTTAGAAATCTTTTTCACTTTAAGTTAACATTACATCATCCTGTTAAGCCTGTAAGTTAGTTGCCCACTAACCACTACGCACTAGGCCGTCTCATCAGTCCAATGAGATCTTCATAGAAAACTTAGAAATCTTTTTAACTTTAAAACTTAGAAACAGGATGTGCAAAAAAAGGCGAAGAAAATGCATGCAAGAGCTTTCCGACTTAGACGAAGCTTAGATTAGTTTTAGTTAGGTACTTTACAAACTCTATTTAAATGTATAATATAATAATAATAAATCCCCAATTTTACATTCACGATATCCACGGATTTCACGAACATTTTAGATTATTCTGGTATTTTCCCTTTCCTAGAGTTTACCTAACCTGAGATCTGGAACCATTGGCTTTACCTAAACGATGTCAGTTTATCTTTTTTTTTTATAAGACGTTGTAGAAAACGCTTGTGTTTAATTTTAATAAGGATTACGTTATTGAATAGGTAACTGCATTTTTCTAAAACCTATTTTTATATTTATTTTATTTATTTCTTCATAGAGTACTTAGGTCTTATTTACAATTTTTTGCATTTAATTTCTTAAACAGACCGCCAATAACAATAAATAAAATAAAATATTTACTCGTTCTTGAAAGTAAAAAAAAATAAAATTTTCAAGTAAACTACAATTACTGGTTTCGAATTGTCAGGATCTTCCTAATAAACACAATGATTTTAGGCGCAAGAAATTTATTAGCTTTACCAGAAATTAAATATAATGATATAGACAGATAATAATGTATACATTTTTTATAAAACAAATTTATAAAAAAAAGTGCTATAAAATAGCGCTGATAGTGCTGTGAGCGGTAAACGGAACGCACCATATTTTGAACGCATTTACTATGAAGCTAACGGCTCCATATATCTTATTGGTGAGAACGGTAAAATTACTTGTTTTACAGGGTTACAGTGTTACCAATCGTTATGTTGAAATAACTACTATTACCTTTGGAAGCTACTGTTGACAAAACAAAAAGCAACATAATGCAGTAATTTTATTTTTAACTGTACTGGGAAAATTACCTAGAAACCAATAAAACTATGTAATTAAATTAAGAAAAACTTGGATCCTACCTACTTTTAATTTTCTTCCAAATAGAGACATGTTTTTATATAGGCATATTTTATTCTAGTTTTGTAATGTTGGCTTTTGGCAATTAGTTCTATAAAATATTTGGCAATGTTTCTGCTGTCTGGTTACTAATTATTCACCATGGAATTAATTCATACTACTGGACTGAAAACTAAGGCGGACTTCTCTTTCTAATGCTAGCTTTACATTCACGCTCAAACCTCGACAAGTCAAACATTTGAATGAACCGTATGCCAAGACGTAGCAAGCATGTAAAGTAAAACGAATGTGTAATATGAACGATAATAATGATAAAATAAAAATGTTTTATTGTTTAATAAAATTACAAATTAGTGCTCTTATATTTAATAAGTATATATAAGGTTTTACATTGCTTAGGTAGGTAATTAAACATTACATTTCCTTCATAAACAACAAATAATAAAGTGCGTTGGTGTCGCAGTGGTGAAGGAACTGGCTTCTCGACCTTAAGGTCCCGTGTCCGATCCTGGTGACTGCCAAATGTAACAAAAAGCTTTTATATCTAAAGTACATAAAGCCGACTGCTTAACATTTCAGACAACATCATGAGGAAACCCACAAACCTAAGAGATAACTTCGATAGTTTAGATTCGACAGATTGAATAGTCTGCCAGAAACGTCCTCAGATGGGTGAGGCTGATATCCCTATATATTCTAATTGTATGCTATTTTGATCTAAAAATTGTATTTATGAAAAGCGAGAAAAATAAAAAATATTATTCAACATAATCTTGTTAAATTGCAAGGGACCCCACGATTTTTAAATTTTTCCAATAAACATCAATTCCCAAGCATTAGTTTGATGCAAAAGCTCAAATTAACAGAGCAAATGGCATGAACATATTTTTTTAAATATTTTGGCATTGTAGCCTGCAATGTAGTAAATGAAATATAGCTTGCCTTCTGTTAAAAAAAAGAAGATTACTCCTCTTCTTTCTGCAGAACTTATTACTCCGTTCTGCAGAACTTATTATTGAAAAAAAACTATTGGGTATACATTGCTTTGAAACTGCATTACTGCATACATGTTATAGAAATTAACGCATATACATAGATAAAACTTTACTAATGTGTAGTATTCACTGGTGTTGCTTCGTTTACTTTACAATGAAGAAAAAGTTTACCTAATTTTGACCTAGTTTGCTGATTACATTATTTTGAGGACAACTTGAGACACTTCTTTTTGAAATATCTAATATTTACATTTGTTTGCAAATTTGTCATCGTTTACTTATCAATGCACGTGACTGTATCTACACGTATAATTCGATGACTATGGGAGCTGCGTGAAAGGATCACCTCGGAGGTTCTTCTCTGAACCGTTTTTTCTTTAGTTTTGAATTTAATAGAAAGTAGAATTTTTGCACTTATTACAGAGTTTAAATTTATTTTATTAAAACCTTTTATTCAAGTAAAGTTACCTGTAAAAGCCAACACTGTACCTGAAACAAACCGTTGTAATGGTTGGCTGGATCCCGCGTTAACACGTGAATGGGTGCCGTTTGAGGGTGTTCGACGTTTGTATACTCGGGGAGGGAGAATTGTAAGACAATGTTAATTTATTTTGACAAAAATATACCCGTGAAGTTTCTTGCCAGTTCTTCTTCACGAAGGTTTTTCGGAACTGGTGGTAGAGCCATGGTTTATTTGACATGAATAAGAACAAGTAATTGTCAATGTTGAGAAATAAATATTAGAATTTGAATGTTCATATTAGGTCCCAGAGTCCAAGATTCAAATCCTACCGCGGGCATATTTGTTGGTTTTTTTGTATTTCTGCATTGAAACTGAAATTTTCATATTTGAATAAATAAATATAAGTCTACTGATTTCAACTAAAAATAGTTTTATAAGCGATCCCAATATTCTTCTCTTCTCACTTCCGTACTGAAGTGAAATCGCAGCTTACTTGATACAAGGTACATGCCGTCTCTTTCCAAGTTATCTCACTTACATTTTCTTGTCAAATGTCCTAAACGAGTTTCCTAGTAAAATTTCTTATATAAAAACACCAAAACAACAAAGAATTTACTTTCGACATAAACAACTTTAGTTATATAATCTCTCAATGAGAGCAGGACCAAATTCTAACTCTATTTATTTTAGTTATCTACTCAGATGTGTTAACCAAGATGCGGATAATATTTTTCAAATATGTAGCTTTTGACCAAACTCTCCAGTCCCAGGTCTACTGGTAGAAATTTCTTATAAAATAAGTAGTACCTTTGTACAAGCATTTTATCCCATTTATGATAAGTTATATCGGGCTGATTTTCGAAGTTCGTAGGCCAATATAGAAAAAAAATTTTTTTTGATAAAATTTTATCTTATTATTCAGTATAGTTGCCTTCGAGGGCGATACAACGATTATAGCGGTAATACAATTTTTCGATACCGTTTTTATAGTACGATTTATCTTTAGCCTCAAAACAGGTCTCAGTTTCGGCGATTACATCTCTATCGGCGCTAAATTTCTTTCCAGCGAGCATTCTCTTGAGGTTTGAGAACAGCAAAAAGTCGTTAGGTGCCAGATCTGGAGAATATGGTGGATGTGGAAGCAATTCGAATCCCAATTCCTGCAATTTTGCCATCGTTTTCATTGATTTGTGGCACGGTTCATTGTCTTGGTGAAACAGCACCTTCTTTTTCTTCAAATGGGGCCGTTTTTCCGCGATTTCATGCTTCAAACGCTCCAATAACGCTATGTAGTAGTCATTATTGATGGTTTTTCCCTTTTCAAGTTAGTCGATGAATATAATACCATGCGCATCCTAAAATATTGATGCCATAACCTTGCCAGCCGACGGTTGCGTCTTTGCGGTGGAGTTGGTTCACCACATGCTGTCCACTCAGATGACGATCGTTTTGATTCTGGCGTGAAATGCACGGAGCCAGGTTTCATCCATTGTCACATATCGACGCATAAACTAGGGTTTTTTATGGAGGAACAGCTTTAAACACTGCTCCGAATCATAAATTCGTTGTTGTTTTTGGCCCAATGTGAGCTCGCGCGGCACCCACTTTGAACAGAGCTTTCGCATACCCAAATATTCATGCACGATATGTCCAACACGTTCCTTTGATATCTTTAGAGCCTCAGCTATCTCGAACAACTTCACTTTGCGGTCATCCAAAATTATTTTGTGGACTTTTTGAATTTTTCGTCGGTAACATCCTCTTTGGGGGCGTCCACTGCGTGCATCGTCCTCGGTGCTCACTTCGCCTCATTTAAACTTAGCAAACCACTTCTCGACGGTTGATTTTCCTGGTGCAAAGCCCGAATAATGTTTATCAAGCCAAATTTTGGCTTCAACAGTATTTTTCGCCAAAAGCAATGCTTCATTAACACACGAAATTCCTTTTTATCCATTTTCTTCAAACTAACAAAAGTTGCTTCACTCGAAATGCTCTATCCCACAAACTAAAAGATTGACAGCTGTCAAATTTCTTTACGTGTCTTTTGAAGGTTAGGGTTAACTAAAAAGCTTATGGGTTTTATACTAGTAGCGCGATTTGTGTGTTAGCCTACGAACTTTTCAGCCCAACTAATATTTTGTGTGTACATAAATTGTAAAATAAATAAATAAAAGAAGGCGCAATCTCTAAAATCTAGAAACCGAAATTTGTTACTCCGTATTTATGCTCGAGGTTTAACGCCGATCTCAAAATAGATCAAAGTATAGTTTAGAAAAGAGTAAAGAAGAGATGTCTACGCCCAAGTTTGTGACAGGCTCACGACCTATTCCATTACTTGGCAACATGGTTTTATTTTTAGAACATCAATAAGCAACGTCAAAGTTTAGCGTTTTCACTAACTTAAACATCGATTCCATACAATCTTTATAGATAGTGCGATCTGTTTCGATTGTATCGATCATATTATACTAGACACTAAGAATACTTTTTAATGCCTCTACTCTTACAAATCAAATATTAAATAATTGATCATAATGCCATCTTTACATGCTTGATTTGTCGAGGTTTGCTGAGCATGTAAAGCCAAAACTAGTGAGAGACGCAGCACCCTAAGGCGAAGTATGTGTTATTTCCATGCTATCCACTAACCTAAAAATTTGATACGTGTTTTTTAGATTAGCTTCTCATAAAGAAATGGCAATAACTGGACCATTCAACTTGGTCTATCGAAGATAAAAAGTAAGGTGAATGTGTAACTTTACTATCAACAAGAGGACTAAATAAGATGTTACACGTTTAATAATACTTAGTTTTAGATTTATAATTTTTATTCAGTATTATCTGACGGATCACCTTTTAGTTATAGCTTTGTTGTAATGTTTATATATTTTTTTAAACTATAGACTATTTATTTACTTGATATTAGTTTTCCTGCGGGTGTTCTTGCATAGGTATAGATACTGTCTGTACTGAAAGGTACTGTATGTGCTTTCCTGTTCCTGGTAACATGTGACGATCTGATAAATAGTTAGGGGTGAATTAAGTAACAAACAAACAACTAAACAAACTTACTTTCGCGGTTTAGTTTAATATTAGCCAAGTTCAAAGTTTAGGGTTAGTAATGATAATCACACATTTCACTGTGCAGTAAACATGTTTATTAAAAACAAATTAATCTGTCAAAATTATGTTTTTTTGAGCAGACCTTAATTGTAACAGGAATGAAGCTAATAGAACTAACTAATTTGATTGCCACACCAGGTATGAATAATACGTTTGTAAATGTGTCATCGGGTGTACCACAGGGATCGCATTTAGGGCCCCTACTTTTCCTCATCTTTATAAATGATCTGGCAACATCCCTCTCTTGCCCTTGTCTTTTGTATGCAGATGATTTGAAGATCTTCTCAATTGTAAAAAGTGCTGCAGACTGTCACTCTCTTCAACGTGATCTGGACTGCATAAATAATTGGTGCGCCGATAACGACATGAGCTTATCCATAAATAAATGTCAGGTTATATCTTTTACAAAAAATAAGCAAAAGATCACTTTTAAATATCAGCTACAAAATCAAGCCCCTCACTCGCGTAACTGTTATAAGAGATCTGGGTGTTTTGTTTGATGAGGGATTAACTTTCAAGGAACATTATAATAACATCGTATCTAAGGCTTTCCAAACCCTTGGTTTCATATCAAGAACAACAAAGCTTCCTGTACCTCTATTACACATTGGTGCGGAACGTCGTCGAATACGCGTCCGTCATCTGGTCCCCGTATTATGAAGCACATTCTTCTCATTTAGAACGTGTACAAAAAAAGTGCCTTAAGATACTTTGCTACAGGTGCGGTCTGGCCCGCAAGTTACCTTCTTATTGTGAAAGACTGCGACACTTTAAAGTCACATCCCTGTAAACTCGTCGCCAGCACCAGGATCTGTTGCATTTACACAAGCTGATTCACTCGAAGCTTTACTTACCTAAACTTCTTTCACGACTTAACTTCAGCACTAGATTATCTTTGCGTATCAGTAAACACAAAGTCTTCGCATTACTAACTTATAAAAATAACACTTCCTTTTTTAACCCAATAGTAAGACTGTGCAGGTTATACAACGACCTAGTGGTGACCGCGAGGGAGTTGGATGTTTTTTGTGGTCGCTACGCAACTTTCAGGAATCAAATTAAACGTATCCTCGATTGAGACTATTGCGTCTGTAGATAATTTTCAATTGTTTATAAAATCATGTATAGTTATAGTTATATTTTTTGTTGTTGTTAATGTTTAGAACATCAATTATGTACTTAATAATAGGTCTTTACCTATGAAACTGCCGTTTTGCCGTACTGGCCATTTCAAATGAAAATATATTTTTTTTACCGATAATTCTAATTTCAAATTAATTTTATTTGACAAACATGGAATTCTTTTTCTAAAATCGTCATTTGTTTAATAGTTAGTGTTTTGTTTTCAACGCATTCGAACATTTTTCGTCATCATGGATAAGTTAAAAATTCGAGTAATTATGGAGTATGAGTACCGTCGTGGCAGCAAAGCGGCACAAGCGGCACGCAACATCAACGACGTTTACAGAGCGAACACTACAAACGAACGCACCACCCGTTATTGGTTTACCCGCTTCCGTTCTGGAAATATTGACCTGAAAAATGAACCCCGTGGTCGTCCGAAAACTTTGGTCGACAATGACGAATTAAAGGCAATTGTGGAAGCTGATGAAACTCAATCCACGGCTGAATTAGCAGCAGCTTTCGACGTTAGCATCAAAACAATATTGGTCCATTGGCGACAAATTGGCAAGGTAAAAAAGCTTGACAAATGGGTACCCCACGAACTCAATGACCGCCAGCGCGAAGTACGCGTGGAGACGTGCCTTGCACTGCTCAGCAGGCATACAAATGAAGGAATTCTGAACCGCATTGTTACTTGTGACGAGAAATGGATCCTGTTTGACAATCGTAAGCGCTCAGAAAGTTGGTTGGACCCTGGTTCAGCACCCAAACAATGCCCTAAACGAAAACTTACCCCTAGAAAAGTGATGGTCACTGTTTGGTGGTCTAACGCGGGTGTAATTCATCACAGCTTCTTGCCAAACGGAACAAGCATTACTGCAGATGTGTACTGTGAAGAACTGAACACAATGATGGAGAAGCTCGCACGTCTCCAACCAGCTTTGGTCAATCGTTCGGCTCCACTGCTCCTGCACGACAACGCGCGACCTCATACTGCACAGCAGACGGTCTCCAAGCTACAAGAGTCGGGGTTGGAAGTTCTCCGTCATCCGCCGTACTCACCAGACCTTGCGCCTACAGGCTTCTACTTTTTCCAGAATTTGGATAACTTCTTGGCGGGAAAAAAATTCAATACCCGAGAGGCAGTACAAAATGCCTTTGAAGAATTTGTTGCCTCCCGTCCAGCTGATTTCTTCAAGAAAGGCATCAATAAGCTACCAATGCGTTGGCAAAGATGCATTGATTGCATGGGTGATTATTTTGATTAATAGAAATAAAAAATATATAAAAAAATTACGCTTCATTTATTTCGTGAAAAACGGCAATTTCATAGGTAAAGACCTAATAGTTTAAATTGATTTGGAATAATTTACTGTTTGGCAGCTGCTTATGTTTACTCACTTAATGTATGTAATGCTGTGTATACACGATTGCTGAGTACCAATCTGGCTGAAACCTATATTTTAATACTTATACATTTTTGTAGCTTTCATGATTGATACCTGTGTGTGTACCTTAATAATAAATAATAAAAATAATAATACGGAAATGGGTAGGTATATATATGGTTTTAATAATTTTAATATATATTAATGTATTATGTAATAGTAAAAATAGTGTCAAAATACCTAATGAAGAATAAAAAACATCATCCGTTTCTAGGAACTTTAAATAAAAGTTAAAAAAACGTTCCTACGTAGTAATAATTTACTCTTAAATTTACTTCAAAGAATATTGGCGAATCTTTATTTAAGTACACAGTGAGCGTTTAGAAAAGTAACTAGTACTTTTGTTTATCCTTTTTTTTATGTGAATTTCCATAACATTAGCTTCATGTATAGAAGTCTCCAAAAAAAATTGTTGATTTATAAAGCTTGATTTGACTTGATTGTGACCAAGCACAAGTATTTGATTTTGTAATATAGATTTTAAATATAGGAAATTATAGTCACTTCAGAATGTAAGGACTCATTTTTATGAAAGAATATTTTTTTAGTGAAAATGATTTATTACTCACTGGAGTCCTTATCCTTGGCTGTTTAGATAATAGTTTGAGTAGCCTTAGCCGGCGAGTTTGTGATAAAAAACATAACTTGAAAACGAAACAGTTTCGTTACTTTTGGACTTGTCACTTGTGTGTGTGTGAGTGCGTTGGTTTTGTTCTGACGATTTGCGATCCTTTTAGTCATTTTATATAACGTGTTTTTATAAGCCTTTGTGCCTAAGGATTCCGATAGATTGCGCTTACGACGACTTATTGCTGTGATTTTTGGACTAGTTGATTAAGTTAAAGATATTGATGAACATTTACGTATCATTATTATTATGGTTAGTTGGTGATAGTAGTAATTACCTATGTAAATGTAGCTAATTTGAAATCATAACCTCAAAATTAGAACTTAATGAAAACGCAATTATTGTTCCTAGACATACTCCATAATATATATTTTTTTAAAGTGGATCCGGGTTTTATTTCCTACTTCTAAACGCTCCACTTCAACTCCAACTAAAACCATGTATGGCGATCTACCAATGTCCTTTACTCAATATTTAACCTCAAACAAGATAAATTCCCAGTTGAAATGTAGATAAATAGAATGGGTAAGTAAGACCAGCCGGTAAATCGAAGTGCGGACCGTGGCTTCGAGAGGCTTCAAGTGCTTCAGAACTTGCACGAACTATAACTCTTGTACCTACCTACCTGCACTTCGCGAGGGATTCATTACTCTGGTATTAAGCATATTCATGTAGGTAATATTATTTGTAGGTTAATGTTGTGTGCATAGCTATGAAAATAAATAAATAGTTCCTTTTATAAGTAGGCAGATGAAGCATTATACTCGTATAAGTTCACTTCAATTTATGTGAACGCTCTGATTCCTGTCCTATTCTCGTTCGTTAAATTAATACCCAAAAGAATGTTTTTATCAAATGCCTATAAGGTTTCAAACATAACAAAGTATCACAGTCTGCGAAGAAAGAAAACACAGCGAAAATTGCCAATAAAGGAAAACCTCCGAAAACGGGAGGACGGGATTAGGAAATGATGAGCTCCACTGTGTCAACAGTAAATTCTTTAATTTCCTTCGACAACCTTATGCAATAAGGAAACCGATTTACTGCGGCTTTGTAGATAAATATTTGAACATTGGCAGATCCCCATACATGGTTTTATTTAGAGTTAAAGTGGAGCGTTTAGAAGTCAAAAATATCTAAAACTATAGGACATAACATCCGGATCCACTTTAAAAATATATATATTATGGAATATGTCTAGGAACAACAATAATTGCATTTTCAATAAGAACTAATTTTGAGGTTATGATTTCAAATTACCTACATTTACATAGGTAATTACTACTATCACCAACCAACCATGATAATAATGACAGTAAATGTTTATCAATATCTTTAACTCAATGCGTTCCTACAATTTATGCTTTGAATTCGTGTAATTCTGTCTGCCATAATAACGTTATCAAGACAAACCTATTCCAAACAACAAAGCTTCATAGTCCAAAAATCACAACAATAAGTCGCCGTAAGCGCAATCTATCGGAATCCTCAGGAACATAGGCTTATAAAGTAGCGTTATGAATTATCTGAGTCCAATAAACAGTCCAGGTCGAATAAAATAACTAAAAGAATCATAAAATAATCATAATCATAATCATATAATCATAAATCATCAGAACAAAACCAAGGTACTCACACACTCACACAAGTGAAAAGTCCAAAAGTAACGAAACTCGCCAGGACTCCAATGACTAATAAATAATTTTCAATATGAGGAACATAAAAAAATATCCTTACATAAAAATGAGTCCTTACATTCTGAAGTGATTATAATTTCCTATATTTGAAAATTATATTACAAAATACTTGCACTTAGTCACAATCAATCCTGTGTATCGTAATAAAAATGACAGGAGGTAAAACAAACTGATCAAGTCAAATCAAGCTTTATAAATCAACTATTTCGTGAAGACTTCTACACATGAAGCTAATATTATAGAAATTCACATAAAAAAAAGAATAAACTACAGAACTTACTAGTTACTTTTCTAAACGCTCACTGTTTACTTAAATAAGGATCCGCCAATATTCTTTGCTTTACTGTTTCGTTGATAAACGCTTCAGATGTTTGAGTTTTAATTTTAAAAAAATACTTTAGGTACAAGTAATACTTTCATGAACGCATCTATAATATTAACTTGTTTATTTAAATTACTCAATCTGAATTTTATGATATCTAGATAAATCGAATGAACATAAAGTGCCATAGTAATATTAAAAGTGTAAAATAGAAAAAAATCTAAATAATATTTTTTTTTAAATTACTTTCCGAAGTTGGAAGCGTAAATTAACTTAACTGTCAAGTCCGTCAATTAAACATTAACGAAGTTGGATCGAGGCTGCTTGACAAAATGTTAATTCGTACCAAAGGCATCTATTGTTTGTTATTTATTTTCAGATCTTACTGCATTAACCTACGGTACCTAATGTATTTGATAAGATACAAAAAGTATTATTTTTAAAACACAACCTGTAAATACATTTCCTGTATGTACGGCAAGTGGCCTTCTTTCTTTGTTCATTTGGTGTGGTTCGAATAACCGTACCTAAAGCACTAGTGTTCCCGGCATCGAATGTTGTGTGAAGACAGAAGAGGCATGGTAGTTTTATTATTTACATATATTTTAAACTTGTTCATTCTGAGTTTCCCTTTCGTAGGCTTTCGCCCGATTAGCCTATGTTTCTTTAATTGAACTTTTTTTCACTATAACCGGCTCACAACCACGTAAATATTGTTATTATGGTGATTAAACTTGGAATGACTGTACTATGCGTTTCAAATAACAATAGGACCGACTAAGCGCCATATTGTGACGTCATAGCTGTCAATTCGAACCAGTTAGGTAGCGTGAGCAAAAAAAGATTTTTTTTAAATATAATTTATTTAAACAAGCAATTGCTTCTAGCGTCAAACTTTCTATTTGGCTTTATAACTTTCGCCGTTTTTGTCATGCCATTGGATTTAAGTTAGAACCGTAAGGTGGCAACCTCAAAATTTCAACACCGTGAGAGTTGAAAATGTTATTTTTGACATAGTTTTTTGGTAATTTGTGCCTTTTTATTAACTCATAACAGTTCTTTTTTTAATACAGTTTTATTTTGAAAAATTTCTGTTCGATATAATACTTTAATAAATAAAGTAAAATAAATCATTATTTTTATGCAAAAAAATTTTCTTTGCAGACCATAATTTTCAAGCGAAATTTGACAAATAGAGCTCATTGACGTTCCTATTCTCATTTGAATCGCGTAGTACTCTACTTTACTAAGTTTTTAAGATAACAATTTCAGGGAAATTTTTAAAGTTCCAACTGTACTATAGAATCGATTTAGCATATTTTAACCAACAAGTAGTTCCAATTTAGTAGTAGTTTGTAGTTCCAATCAATGATGAAACATTTCAGTTCCCGCTAATTTCTCTTCATAGTAAAAAGGACGCTACATCGTCAATGAATCATGAACAGCTACAATTTGGCTGAAAGCCTAGACTCATTGTGTAACCACACGTGTAATGGATGCAAACGTAAGCCAATGTACGGAAGTAATATGAAAAGTGCAGTTACATTGATGAAGCCATTCTTAGTTTGATAAGTATGTTATGTTCACGAGTAGCTTCTAGCCTTACCTGTTGTTAGATGTTATTGCATGCTTTTTACGGGAAATTTTCAATAAGAAGGTGCTTATGTAATAACTTTAAACGAAATTCTCAAAAGGTTTGTTCTTATTACAAGGTACCATAAGAATTTGTTGAATAGAAGAGTTTATTATGTTAAGATCTTGTCTACAGTCCTCCCTATTTTGACCGGCATAATAATCATGTTTCCGTCGATATATTCAGTTTAAAGGGAAGGAACAGACAGTGCTATTGCCAGAACAAAGCTAGTTCGAACTGTGGCCTGCAGTCGGCAACGCATCAATTAACTAATGATGTTCATGGGTGGGGCGCGTGCTCGTGTGCCGGCTTTCAAAATAGTAAAAAAGTGTTCGTTTTTAGGTTGCTAGAAGGTTGCTCTTGCACCGAGTTAGCATTCTCGCTCCGAACGCCACGCGGTGCGGACGTGCAAGACCCAGTTCTCCGTTGATCGGTCCTTTCCCGCTATTCCGTGGCGCTCAGTCTACTGACGTCACAGTTTAGCGTGTTGGTTCCGTGCTACGGTTTTCAAGGTTCTTTCTACTCCCTCTGAGTGCTATCGAAGTGCGATTTTTCTTTGCGACTAAGCCCCTTAGTCTTCAAAGTGCTGTGCTAAGTTGTGTTGTGCTTGTGCTGAGTGCAGTGTTGTGCCCAGCGTAAGTAGTCTGGTTTCAGTGCAAAGGATACTTAACGGTGACAACGAATTTGTACTGAACCAGTCCTTTTTATTTTTATTTATTTCTCTTCTCTATTTTATTTATTTTTCTCCTATTTTCATATTTATTTTTATCATATTTGTGTGTTTTCGTGTGTATTTGTCCTTTCTGTCGGTAAAGGTTGACCCTAACGCGGTCAACTCTTTACCTGCGTACCCTTTTTTAGGTTTCTAGGTAGCGGCCTTCGGCGTACTACGGTTAGTTTTTAAGTTATTCTCCCCAGGCCCCCTACCGCTGGTAGGGAGGTTTGCCGCTAGGGTTGCTAGGTTTTTATTTAGGAACTCTAGGCATTTGTAATTTAATTAGTGCTAGGTTTGCTAGGGGACCTAGGCATACATTATATATTTATATATTACATATTCAAGCCCTCCAATGGACCTTGTAAGCGTTCTTAGGTCGTTCGCCCAGGCGCTAGCGGCGTCCGGTTGCCCCATCCCAGATGACGTACTAACGCAGGGCTTACAGGCTACTATCGCGTCCCCGGCCCCTCAGGCCTCAACCCCGGCCCCTCAGGCCTCAAACCCGGCCCCTCAGGCCTCCGAAGTCCAGACCCCTCAGGTCTTCAGCTCTCCCGCGTCTCCCGCCTCGTCTGAGATGGACTGCGAATCGGTCGCATCCTCTCACGCGTCGCGTCGTAAGCGTACCGCTCCCGGGAGCGACTCCGAACCCGCGTCTGATACGTCGTCAGATGCCGTCACCCTAACCGGCTCTCCTGAGCCCGCGTTTCAACTTGTTGCCAAGCGCTCCAAGAAGCGCTCTAAGAAAGTTTCGGTATCTTCAATACCCGAGCCCTCCCCGGTGTCTTCAACACCAGCCCCCGCGCCGTTAAAATCGCTCGTAGTAACCGCGTCTCCGTCGGTCACATCGAAGCCAGCGACGCGCTGCGCTCCCGTCCCCCCGAAGCCTCAGCTCCCTCCGCCCGTATTCCTGCGTGAAAAAGCGCGCTGGACCGCGGTTTCAAACTTGTGCAAAGAGCACAAAATTAATTACTTAAAAGCCGCCAACGCTGGCGATACAATCAAAATTCAAGTAGCGACCGTCGACGACTTCCGCGCGTTTACCAGGCTACTCTCGCTAAATCAAATCGCGTATCACACCTACGCCCTCCCGGAGGAGCGTAAGATCCGCGCAGTACTACGGGGCGTCCCGTTCGAACTCAGTAACGAAGACATTCTCGAGGACCTTAAGTCTCAGGGTTTCCCGGTCACAGCAGTGCACAAGATGCACTCCAACCGCGGTAGGCGTTTTCCCTTAGCGTTAGTAATCCTGTCAAATACTCCCAACTCGAAGGAGATTTTCAAAGAGGCTCGCACAATCTGCGGACTCTCGAACATCTCCGTCGAGCGTCCCAACCCCCGCGGTCACCCTGGGCAGTGCCACCGCTGCCAGCTATATGGCCACGCAGCGGCTAACTGTTCAGCTCCCCCCAGGTGCGTAAAGTGCCTGGATCCTCACTTCACTAAGGAGTGCACTCGCACTCCCGAATCCACTTCCCCCCCTGCCTGTGTGCTGTGCGGCCAGTCCGGCCATACAGCTAACTACAGGGGTTGCCCGCGCGCTCCGCGCTCCACCACCAAGAGGGTCGCGCCTAAACCGGCGCCACCGCTCACTCCTGCTAACTTCCCGCCGCTGCGCAACCGGGGTCCCCCGGAAGCAAAGCCCGTTCAGCCGACGCCTACTCCGGCTCTGTCTTGGAGGCAGCGTCCGGCCGTCACGCCTGCACCTTCCCGACCCATTCCAGCTCCCGTAGCTTCCGTAGGGCCGCGTCCCGCTCCGTCTTCTGCACCTCAGTCGTCGTTGGCTGAGGACATGAAGACCGTATTCGACGTTATCCAAAACGTAGACATTAATGAAATCTCCATACTCGCACGCAAACTGCGAGCCGCCCGCTCTCCTCAAGAGCGTTTATTCGCGTTAGCCGAGCATCACTCGCTCCTAAGTTCGTTGTAAATTCTTTATTTTTGTATAAATTCGTAAAAAAGTAAATTATAATGTCTAGACCCGCGAATCCCGCGTCCTGTCGTATCAAACCCAAGGGCTTATCCCTAATATCTTTTAACGTTCGTAGCCTAAGCACCAACCTTCCCGAGCTCAAACTGTTCCTTCAGAACAACGACCCAGATCTTTTACTTCTCCAGGAGACATGGCTCACTCCTAATCGCTCCAGGGGATTCGCTATTCCTAAATACGCGTTTACACGTAACGATAGGCCTAACTGCGACGGTTTCGGCGGCACTGCTATCTACTACAAAAGAGGATTCCATTGCTGTCCTCTCCCTACCCCTCCTCTCCTCAACATGGAAGCCACCGTATGTAGATTGGCTATGACTGGTCATCCGACCATCATCATAGCTTCAGTCTACATACCCTCTGGCACCAAACCTATCCGCAGCGACTTTGAGACCATTCTCGCCCTCGGCCGTTCAGTCATTATGTTCGGAGACTTTAACTCCAAACATACTGACTGGACGTGCCTATCAACCAACCAAAGCGGTATAGCTCTCCTCGACATCACCAACTTACTCGACTTAGACGTCGTCTCCCCTATCACTCCCACTCACTATCCCGACAACCCGAACCACTCTCCTGACATCCTCGACTTTGCAATCGTCAAGCATATCAACCTCGACCTCAGGTCTATCGAACCGCTCGATGACCTAGGTTCTGACCACCGCCCCGTCTCCCTCGTGCTAGGACCGCCTAACGTTAACGTCACTTCTCCTAAGACCTTTACCGACTGGAAAGGTTTTAAAAATACGATAGTTTCTGCCTTAGAGGCCCCAAACTCTCCACTCGCGATCTCGCCCGATCAATTAGATAGCCTGGATAAAATAGATTCGTTAGTAAATTCTCTCACTGATGCTATCAACTCAGCCATCAGTGTAAACGAAAAGGTTGCTAAGAAAGGCAAACCCACGCTTCCCTTAGCCATTAGCAATCTTATTAAAGCTAAGAACGCGGCTCTCCGGAGGGCCAAGAAATATCCCACGCCCGCCTATAGAACAGCTGCGAATCAGCTACAACGCAAAGTTAGATCTCGCCTCGCGGAACTCCGAGACGCCCAGACGAACGATCTCATGGCGAATATCTCCCCGTCCCACCAAGCGTATTATCGAATGGCCCGAGCCTTACGCGTAGACGCCGCCTCTCACGTCCCTCCTCTCACTCGTCCCGATGGCTCTATCGCCTTCGAAGACGAAGAGAAAGCCGAATGCTTCGCTGACAGCGTTGCGTCTCAATGCTCGCCCAGCACGCAACCCGCGAATCCCACTCACATCAAAGCGGTGGAGGACGAAGTTCTCCGTAGAAACTCTCTCCCCATCACCGCCGACCCCGTCACAGTCTCTAATGATGAAATCTCGCTTCTCATCAAAAGTCAAAAGTCCAGAAAGGCTCCGGGTGCGGATGGTATTTCCAACCACGCACTTAAGCACCTGCCTCAACAGGTGCTTACCTTGTTAGCTATCATTTTCAATGCCTGCTTCGACCTTAGCTACTTTCCAAAAGCTTGGAAAGAAGCGACAGTCATAGGCATACCCAAGCCGGGTAAACCTCTTAATATCCCGGCTAATCACAGACCCATCAGCCTCCTCAAGGCAATGTCTAAACTTCTCGAGAGAGTCATACTCTCTCGAATGCGGAACCATCTGTTTCCAACGGACGGCGATCCTCTCATAATTCCCCACCAGTTCGGCTTTCGCGCTAAGCACTCCTGCCCTCAGCAAGTCCATCGAATCGTCGAGTACATACTCGACGGCTTCTATCCGAAACGAAAGAAAACGATCGCAGTTTTCTTTGACGTAGCCAAGGCTTTCGACAAAGTCTGGCACAGCGGTCTCGTTTATAAACTCTATAAAATAGGCTTACCGGATCGCCTAGTTAGGATAATCGCGTCGTTTCTCAAAGAACGCACGTTTCGTTTCAAACATGAAGGCACGCTCTCCGCGCCTCGTCCCATAAAGGCTGGAGTCCCTCAAGGCTCAGTCCTCGCCCCTCTTTTGTATTCCGTATACACTAACGACATTCCCATTCCATCGAAAGTCGTCGAACTCGCTCTCTTTGCCGACGACACCGCCCTTTACACCAAAGGCCGCAGAGCCTCGGGTCTCGTCACCAGACTTCAAAAGGCTGTAAACACCCTCGGTGCTTGGTTCAAAAAATGGCGTATCGATGTGAACCCAGAGAAGAGCGCTGCGGTTTACTTCGACTACAGACGCAGTCGTATCCCCGACAATCTCCAATTGAGAATGCAAGGCACTCCCATCCCCTGGAAGCGCAGTACTAAATATTTAGGCGTCATCTTAGACCAGACGCTTTCTTTCAACCCTCACGTCGATAGAGTAACGAAACTTGCACGTTTTTACCTAGGCCGGCTTTACAGTATGTTAGGTAGAAAAAGTAAAATGTCCTTCAGAAATAAACGTACGCTTTACAAGGTCTGCGTTAGACCAGTCATGTCATATGCTTCGCCAGTCTTTGCCCACGCCAAACCCTCCGTCCTGCACAAGCTGCAGGTGGTTCAAAACCTCTTCTGTCGCAGGGCCACAAACGCACCTTGGTACGTGCGCAATGCGGACCTGCACAGAGATCTTGAACTACCTACAGTTCAACAGTACCTAAAAACACTCTCAGAATCGTTCTTCAAACGCGCCGAATCCCATCCCAATCCACTAGTTCGAAATTCAGTCTCTTATACTGCTCCTGTCTTAGATTCGGTATACAAAGTCGCTAGACCGAGAAACGCGCACACAAGCGAACGTACGCAATTAACTTTAGATCTCGAGGCCCTTCAGGCCGCAAATTCTAATTCTAATGTAAATTCTAATTCTAACGTAAATCTGAATTAATGCAAATTTAATTTTATTGTCAATTTTTAATGTTTATTATTTACTTTTCATTTGTTTTGAGCACCTTCAGTGCTATGTAAAACCCAGCGGGTGACCCCTTAAGGGCCCCGCTAGCGCGGCCTCTTTCTCCAATTGGCCGTCGCTCAGATGAAGGCTGAGTGGCAAAAATGCACGAGCCGACAGGGGGTTTTTAGTGGGTATGGTTCTGGTAGGCGTCGGGACGAGTCCCACATAACTTTGGAATCGCGCCAGAGTATGCGTCAGAGCATTTTTATCCTCCTGCCCTTCCCGCGGAGGGGAACAAAAAAAAAACCGAGTTAGCCTTCACCCTGGCTCTAAATGTCCCTCTATAATTCACAATTTAAATATATTGCAACTGAGAGGGATATTAAGCAACGTTTTAACTCGGGGCTCGCTAACTTCAGGTAGATGTGTATCTCAGATTTACGCATGTTAGCCTGAGTTACATCCCCTTAGTGTTGTTGACACAATAGACGACATAGATATTTATTTTCTAGGTATGGCTGTTTTCTCTACGTAAATAAACTTAAAATTTCAAGACGGTACGTTTAAATTTATTTTTAGTTTATGGTTCCAGCCCAATTCGTATAATGGTCAACCAAAACATAGCTAAGCTTACCTTAGAGCCGGTCAGCAGGCGATCCGGACCAGCATTCACGACTTTCGTTACTGTTACAATTTTACATACTGAAAGCATTTATTATTAAGCATATTTTCTGAATGAAAGATATCCTATGTCTTGTTCCTGTATCCCTGACGTGTTTATCGTGTACGGAACCATGTGATGTTAAAAGCCTCAGAATTAGAAAAATATAAAAATATATATGGTAGTAAATAAATATAAAATATATTTTTAAAATGGGAATATGTATTACCAGACATCTTAAACAAATCACCTAACTAAATTTTCAATAAGTAATTTCAGGAACTAAAAATGTAAAACTTATCTCAAATAATATTTTATAGAACTAGCTAGAGTGTATTAGTTTTAAGCTACTGCCATTTATAAAGTGGTAAGACGAAAACATATATATATTTTATTTTATTTTAAATTAAGTAATAAGAAAATATCAATAAATTTTAGGAAAACTTAAATGTTGCAAAAACATGTTTTCTTTTTATGTTTTATACTTTATTCATTTTATAAGGCGTGTAGTAAACCACCTGTAGTAACATAGTACACATAACGTGCACTTTTTGATCAATCCAGTTACATATTCTGCTATAGCCGACGAAATAGTCCGATGCCAGTGACTCCAAACATGTCATGAGACTACCGACTAATTACTAAGACTAGGACTAATTTTAATTTAGTTATAGATAGATTAGTATAGGCTTGTGGGTTAGATTAGGGTAAAATAACCAGAATATACGTACTAAATTTTGTCTATTATATGGTAATTGACACTTTTTCGAGTGCTAGTATGTATACCTAAATACAAACACTGTATTTTTTTTAGAGCCTGGTTTTTACTGAATAGATTACTTTAGCAGACGAGTTTTTCAATTTTTCAAATGCTGCAGTTCAACAACAAAACACCATACCACACTTCTGAGCTTTACATTGATACACTGTCACCTTGATTTAGGTTCTAATCCAGGTCATCGTCAAAGAAAGTAAGGTCACGAATAAGAAGTATCTGCGTCTGAAATATGATTACATCAAAATGAGTAATCTACTCCAGAAATAGTCGACTACAATACAACTTAGACAAAATTTTAAAGAAATAAATATGTTTTCATCATATAAAATTTAATAAATTAGGTCTTCTTCACGAACGTTTTTCCATGTCTACAAATGTGCCTTATAAAATTATTTCAGATTTACTACTCTCGTAATCAAGCGAAGCCAGAGACTTAACCTAGGCATCATCGACGCTTGTCCTAGGTTCACCTGCCTATGACCATTTCAAAACTCGAAACTTGTATAAATTGTGTGTAAGTGATTGATTAAAAAAAACATTTATAATATAAATAGTATCCAGGGCGTCCCACGGCTATGTCACTATGTCGAACTTTAAATATCGAAAATGGGACATTCCGCTGAAAAAAGACTTCATATAATTTATTTTTAATACGTAAAATTGCGTTCACAGGCTTTTTAAACCGATTTCCTTTACCGCGAATCAATCCCACCTGAAATGTAACAAAACCACATGTATTTAATGATTTTTTTCCTAAATAACGCGGCATCGTAAATAAAAAGAATACCATGAAATTCAACATTTATTTAAAACATAGCACACGAACACACACACAAATGACTAGAACCATCTGTACCGGGGGAGCCTTAGGGCCAAAATAACTTGTTTCACATGACGTAATACATGAACTTGTAAAAAAAGGGATCCCTTTGGTTTGTATTTCTTTTTTGATTCCTAATTTTTATTCGCATAATGATTTTGTCATAACTTGTAATGGCATAATAGTACTTTTTATAACAATACTTCGGCCTACTGTTTTGGTTGGTATAGCTTGCTTTTGGAATATTTTCAGTTGGAATAATAATAATAATAATAATAATAATAATAATTCTTTATTTGCAAGTATATGGTAACAATAAGTTCTTAAAAATAGGTACATATAAATGTTCATACATATACTGCTGATTTCTCAGCGTGCAAACTTGGGAAAAAAAAGATACTTATTTTTTGATTAACATAATAGAATAAAATGTCACACTAGTACTTAAACAATGTATTTTGTAGGTATATAGTATGTCCAAAGTAAGGTCTAAATTCTTTAATCTAAATTCATAAAAGTAATGAGGTCAACAAATTAACAATAAATTCAATAGAATGTCATAAAGCGTTATCATTAAAAAATATTTTAACATCATAATACATTTTTTCCAATAGTAACTTAAATAAAGACATTTTAAATTTGTTTTATTGGTAGCTCCCTTATTTTTTTCGGTAGTTTGTTATGTACCCTTACAGTGCACATTATTACTGTAGAGAGCAAGTTTCTGTTGCGGCACGTATAACTTGACTTATGTCTACCACGCCGTTCAATCATATCCTCATTTTTTTCAAACAAATGGTTATTTTGTTTCACAAAACAACAGATTTCAAAAATGTAAAGTGATGGAAGTGGCAAAATTTTTAGTTTTTGAAATAATGGCCTACAGCTATCCAAAAAATCAGCATTACATATTGCCCGTATACATTTTTTTTGGACGATAAAGACCTTATCAGCTTCGACCGAATTCCCCCATAGAATTAGGCCATACCGTATAACACAAGACACATAGCCGTGGTATGCCAGTAGAGCTGCCTGTACTGATACTACATGAACCAATCTTTTAAGGGCATAAATAAATCTGCCAAGTTTTAGGCAAACAAAATAGAGTTATATTCTATATCAAATTTGGGCATTTTTGAATTATATGTTTGAAATTGCATTATTTTAGTTTTATCAATATTTATTAAAAGTTCGTTCATGTCTAACCATTTCGTAATGTCAAGTAATGTATTTTTAATTTCTTTCTCAGCGTCAATATTTTTTTTATCACGTTCTATAGTTATTGTAGTGTCATCTGCAAATAGGATACAATGATGGTCAACATGATTTGGCAGTCATTTATAAAAATTAAAAATAGTAAGGGGCGTAATACGCTGCCTTGCGGTACACTGTGTTCTATCAAATAAATAGCTTCGCAACCTATCTAATGCTATTCCTCTAACGCCGAATAGTTGTATTTTTTTAAAAAGAATGTCATGTGAAACGCGGTCGAATGCCTTCAACATGTCTAGGAATAATGGAATAGGATATATTCCACGATTTAAAGCTTCAGAAACATGCTTGACGAACGTAAAACAAGCTAGTGTTGTCGAGCTGCTTTTTCGAAAGCCAAATTGTTGTGCGTTTAATATGTTTTTGCGTGTAAAAAAGCAATATATTTTGTCATATACAGCTCTCTCAAACGGTTTGGATAGGACTGGTATTAGTGTTACCGGCCGGAAGTTATTAACATTATCTGGTTCTCCCTTTTTGAACAATGGTTTGATAATCGATTTTTTTAATCTACTGGGGAAAACGCCCTGAGACAGTGATAGGTTGATTATATGCGTCAAAGGGCCGACAATAGACCTAGCGCTAGCCTTTAAAATTTGTGTAGAAATGAGATCATATCCTACAGAGCGAGTGTTCTTTAAACCCATAATTATTTTAAAAACCTCTATTTCAGTAACAGGAGTCATAAAAATCGAATTACTATTATTTTTTATATTGGGTACATAATTATCATATTTCTTGTTAGCGTCGTTTATTTTTGCAATGTCAATAAAATGTTGATTGAACTTTGCACATATGTCCTCAGGGTTTGAGTGAATTGTATCATTGAATTTTATTTTCTCTATTGATTTAAAATAGTTATTTTTATTTGTTGTATCTTTAATTAGTGACCAACAGGCTCTACACTTATTTTTAGAGTTGGCTAAATATTTAACATTTTCTCTTTTTTGAGCACTAGTTTTGCACAGTAGTTGTATATGACTATTTAATAATTTCACATTCAAAAACATATTACTTCTAACATTTAGCACAAATAGTTTACAACAGATTTTCAGTAAATAAAGAGCGTTGCACAGTTCTGAATATATAATATATGGGTTTTTATCATTTGAACCGATTGCTAATATTACTATGTCTTTTTGTGATACACTTTTTGAGACCTCTGTACAACTTGTTAGTATTCTATCACTCGAAGCATTTGGTTTTATTATAGCGGTAGTGTCATACTGTTTGTTCCACCTGTTATCTCTGTTCTTAATTAGTTTGTATGACAGTCCTCTACATTGCTGATCACCAATTATAATGATTTGAGGCTTATTTTGCTTCAACTTGTCATCATTATTATTTTGTTTCACTGTAACGACTGGTGCTGGTTTTACATATTATGTAGAAGATTGTGGTGGGTGCTGAATAACAGGCACTTTTTTTGTTGGAGTAGGTGTTTGTTAAAGTTTGGCTTCTAGTATAAGAGTTTAAATAGGCTGAGGGTGTTCTGGGGGTTTTAATATGACAATTTGTCAGTCGGCGTTTTATAGGAGTTAGTCCAAATTATTTACTGTCCTGCTGATATTTATTGTAATTAATTGGTTGATTAAGTTTTGTCAATAGTTGAATTTTTTTGTCTTGCTTTAAAATTGTTTTTTTTTTAAGTTTTCATTATTTACATTCAAGTTTTCTATTACTACATCTGCAATTTCAAGCCGTTTAGATAGCTCTTCTATTTTTTGCTTCATGCCAGCTACTAATGAGTCATTCAGGCTATTGGTGATAGGTAAACTATTGTTACTATTGTGAAAATAGGAGGAATTTTCATCCTCACTTAAACTCGTATCGTTTGATATACATTCAGAATCAGAATTTTCGTATTTATGTTTGGTTCTGTTACGTTTTCCATGTTGTAAAGCTGTAGCTCTAATACTCAAAATTAATAAACTTTATCATTTATTTTTATATATATTTTTTTTTATCCCCAGACAAACACATGGATGACCATACAGCGAACTGGGGGGAACACAGAATAAACATAAATATATAAATATCAACAACCATGACCCGAGAACAAACATCTGTGTTCATCACACAAATGAATGCCCCGGCCAGGACTCGAACCTGGGACCTCCGGCGTATGAGACAGGGCTACTGACCACTACGCTACTCGGCCGTCATATATATATATATATATCATATATCATTATTCAATATTATGAAAGGAAACGCCATCTATGTTCAATATTGAATCAGCTGATCAAGTTCTTTGTTATAATTGTAACGGTTATTTTGTTATTTAGTTTTTAGCGGACACTAAAAACTAAATAACAATGTGGGGTATCCCACATCCACGGACAACATAGGTTATTAATAGCGATAGTGATTGTAATATGTAGTAATGATGCGTTTACTTGGCATTGCCTTTGATCCAGTATACGCACTGTCTGGTCCTAGCCTGTGACCCGACCGTTGTCATGATTATTATGGCGGTCAAAATAGGAAGGACTGATGTACCGCCCCGGACGAAATCTTAACATAAGAAGCTAAAGCACTAGTTGGGCTAATAATTATTTGTTTTATTGATCCAAAGGATTAACATTAGGTAACTAACATACATTAGGCACATTTTTGTTTTTTTACCGTGCATTTTTACTTAAACTTAATATCTCTAAAAACCGTTGTTTTGATCCGAATCGGCCCACCTAACTTTGTCGTAGTCCAAAATGGTTCGACCCTAGGTTAAAATCTATAAAGTGCTTAAACTTGTCTCAAAAATACGACTTTGTTAATTACTGTATAGTGATGAAAATCGTACTGAGATAAACTTTGACAGGATCGGTGTTACATATTTACAGAATATGTATTCTATGAAGTATAAAACAAAGTCGACCTTTCTGTGTAACCATTGAGCTGAGATAAAGAGATTATATAAAGATTTCTGCCGAGTGCAATTCAAAGGGATGGAGCCAGAACCTCGCGCAGGAAGTCCGGAGAGGTACGAGCACGCGAGGCAGACGCGCAGCGAGGGTGGGGAAGTGTCGAGCGAAATAATAATAATCCCTTTTTTATTTCTTTGTCTTTTTGGGTCACGAGCAATCTGGCATCTGTCTGGCCGTCTGATCACACGGTCGTTATCCATAGTTCCTTTTTTACCCCGAACACAAACAGGGCTGGTATAAGCCTAGCGAGTGTATCTGTCTATTTGTGTGTCTCTGTGGCGACATACCTCGCAGACGAATTGACTGATTATGCCGGAGTTTGAAAACTGAACTGATCGAAAGTGTTTTTAGCTATGTTTGATAAAAATCTTGAGATAAACACTTTGAGAAAATAACAGCTGTCTACCGATTACCGACTGCGTAGTCGATGCGAATATAACAAACAACTTTCAAAATCTACTCGTAAAACAGCGCACGTAACAGCTTTCGATGAGAATATGTTGAAACTGTTGCGTTATTTCAGCACACATAACATCCCTTCGATAGCTCAGTTGGTAGAGCGGTGGACTGTAGTGGAACAATTCGGAGTCATCCATAGGTCGCTGGTTCAAATCCGGCTCGAAGGAACCTTTTTAGATTTAATTTTTTTGCAGTTTTGGATTGTAACCGTTTTATTTTTGGTCATGTTTACTACAAAGACAGTATTACTAAATCATTTTAGGTCTTCAATTTTAAACGAATTGTTAATAAATATTAAAAATGAAAATATTCACTGACTAGAATTTCCTTGTAAACAATTCTGTGGCAAAAAAATAAAGGCTCTTTGAGCGCGCACGCATTTGCTTTCCTCATAATATGTAAATTAAGCTATAGGTATTTGGGATACGATAGCAACTCGACGTCCCCTACGAAAGACCATACATCGCGCAAGCGATTCTCGGCCTTAGCTTGGACCACCTACCAGTGCGCCTTGTCTACCTACCTACCTGCCTGCCTACCAACCTACCTATCTACATAGTTATTGAAAATAAATAGAGACTCGACACTGTTTATCGAAACATAAAATGGTACCAAGAATTGACTTTATTTGTACCTCAGTAGTAGGAATTGGCGGATTCTGGCTCATTTATTAGGTATGCTTATCAAACGCGGATTAATTTGATAAGGCCGCGGGAGGGTTGAATCAAACCGCGATGCTCGCTAAGTTAGCGGACGTTTCTGTCTCTAATCAAACCAATGCGCAGTATTGAATCGCGTGATATGGTAATTACATGTTTAGGTATGGCTATCAAACGCGATTTAATTTGATAAGGTCGCGGGGGCCGAATCAAACCGCGATGCTTGCTAAGTTAGCGGACGTTTCTGTCTCTAATCAAAGCAATGCGCAGTAGTGAATCGCGTGATATGGTAATTACACCGAGTCTGAGTAATAAATGACAAATTCTCACTCAAATTCAGACAAATTCTCACTTAAATTCACCTCTTGTCCAATTAGATTTCCAACTGAATAAATTCTTATTTCTAACCAGACCCGCGGGGCTAGCGGAATCAATTTGATTAATCCGCGTATCAAAATAATTAGGTCACGGCCGCGACTAGTAGGCGAAGAAGTCCAAATTTCCTCAAAAATCCAAAATATCCTGTTTCTGGGTTCATACCTAATAAATGAGCCAGAATCCGCCAATACCTACTACTTACCTCTGATAAGTATTTTTGATAAGAATTTTACCTACTAGCAACATTAACATCGGATTTTAGGAATTTTTATGAAATAAGTGAGCCGAAAAAGATTTGACTATATTCACACTATGTATATATATACATGTCTTCGTACCAACCAACTTAACAACTATAGGGATTCCGGCTTGGCAAGACTGAGTAAGGACTACGAGTATAATAAATCTCAAACATCCGCACATCGTACAACGCCAATGATTTTTCCACCCAACACCTAATAGAAGAGTTTCTTTTTCATTTCTTTTTTAAAAAGAATTTCTCTAAGAGATCTGTGGATTTATCATAAACTCGTCTTCTCATGCATTCATTTGCTACCATCTCCAGTACGTAATAGCAACCATCGCTCACACTTCGCTATTGCAAAAATAGATAGGTACTATCGGAGAACTCGGGATCTAAGACTGCACACGAATCCCTTGCAGTGATGTCGCCCCTTGGTAAGCGGAGCGCCTACAAAAGGCCGTACGACGCGCAAGCAATTTTCGCCAGAAAAATAACCCTCCGATGAGTTCCCCGCTAGCACATCCATGCGCCACTCCCAGCAGAGCAGCCGGCAGTGGCATTGAGAATGTGGATTTGTGACAGGTTTAAAAATATTAAACATTAAAAAAAACTAAATGTAGGTAAGTTGTTGTGGAAGAAACGAAATATTGTAGGTTTCTACTTAACCCTTAGTTCGAGATTCAGTCTCGTATACTATCTCTGTCCTTGATTCGAAGTTCAAAGTCGCTAGGCCTAGGAATGCGCAAGCGTACGAAGCCACCCAGCTGTCAAACGATCTTGAAGCCCTTCTGGCCGCAAATTCTAACTCTAATTTTAATTCGAATTAATTTAATTTCTCTTTGCAATGTTGAGCACCTTCAGTGCTATGAATTCACCTTCAGTGCTTTAAGGACCTTCAGTGCTATGTAAATCCCAGCGGGTGACCCTTCGGGGCCCACTTGCGCGGCCTTTTCCTCCAATTGGCCTTCGCTTCAGATGAAGGCTGTGAGGCAAATAAATATTGCTAGAGTAATTTTTTAGAGCCACCTGCCCTCCCCTTGGAGGAGAACAAAAAAAAAGAAAAAAGTTTCTACTTGTCTTACTGAGTTACATACTTACGTGACTTATTGATTCCTAATAGTGCCTACTTCAGAGCAAGCGGTGGTGGAGAAAAAGTAGTTGGGTATTTTTGACCGGTGTTTACTGGAGAACGTACAGGGTAGCTCTGGAGCTTATCGCCACCATCATATGGTATTTACAGGTTAGGTACCTACCATAATTAAAGATGTAAAATAAACTACAGTAATTTCAATATAGGAAAAGTTACACAGAGCTCTCATTGGTTTATCACAGTTTTTTTTTGCATTATAATTTAACAAATTATCCGTTAAACGTAATGGCTGGAACCTTTACGGATGTAATATTTACATAGTTCATGAACATTAGTATAACAGGAAATTGCAATTACGAATAATGAGATGCCCGAGATGTGAACATGTGCCAATGCAAATACCGCACAGTCTACATTTACATTTTATACATGCAGCTACGTCTACGTATCTACAGTAGTGGTGCGTTCCGTTTGCCACTCACAGCGCTAAAAGTGCTCAAAACCGTTCCGATTCGTTTTAACGCGCTAAAAGTGATATTAGTGCTATTGCAATCGGAACGGCAATAACTATTTCTGCCAATTTCAAGTATTAGTATACACACGTACTACACGAGGTTAATAATAGGTCTTTACCTATGAAACTGCCGTTTTGCCGTACTGGCCATTTCAAATGAAAATATTTTTTTTTGACTGATAATTCTAATTTCAAATTAATTTTATTTGAAAAACATGGAATTCTTTTTCTAAAATCGTCATTTATTTAATAGTTAGTGTTTTGTTTTCAACGCATTCGAAAATTTTTCGTCATCATGGATAAGTTAAAAATTCGAGTAATTATGGAGTATGAGTACCGTCGTGGCAGCAAAGCGGCACAAGCGGCACGCAACATCAACGACGTTTACGGAGCGAACACTACAAACGAACGCACCACCCGTTATTGGTTTACCCGCTTCCGTTCTGGAAATTTTGACCTGAAAAATGAACCCCGTGGTCGTCCGAAAACTTTGGTCGACAATGACGAATTAAAGGCAATTGTGGAAGCTGATGAAACTCAATCCACGGCTGAATTAGCAGCAGCTTTCGACGTTAGCATCAAAACAATATTGGTCCATTTGGGTCAAATTGGCAAGGTAAAAAAGCTTGACAAATGGGTACCCCACGAACTCAATGACCGCCAGCGCAAAGTACTCGTGGAGACGTGCCTTGCACTGCTTAGCAGGCATACAAATGAAGGAATTCTGAACCGCATTGTTACTCGTGACGAGAAATGGATCCTGTTTGACAATCGTAAGCGCTCAGCAAGTTGGTTGGACCCTGGTTCAGCACCCAAACAATGCCCTAAACGAAAACTTACCCCTAGAAAAGTGATGGTCACTGTTTGGTGGTCTAACGCAGGTGTAATTCATCACAGCTTCTTGCCAAACGGGACAAGCATTACTGCAGATGTGTACTGTGAAGAACTGAACACAATGATGGAGAAGCTCGCACGTCTCCAACCAGCTTTGGTCAATCGTTCGGCTCCACTGCTCCTGCACGACAACGCGCGACCTCATACTGCACAGCAGACGGTCTCCAAGCTACAAGAGTTGGGGTTGGAAGTTCTCCGTCATCCGCCGTACTCACCAGACCTTGCGCCTACAGACTTCTACTTTTTCCAGAATTTGGATAACTTCTTGGCGGGAAACAAATTCAATACCCGAGAGGCAGTACAAAACGCCTTTGAAGAATTTGTTGCCTCCCGTCCAGCTGATTTCTTCAAGAAAGGCATCAATAAGCTACCAATGCGTTGGCAAAGATGCATTGATTGCATGGGTGATTATTTTTATCAATAGAAATAAAAAATATATAAAAAAATTACGCTTCATTTATTTCGTGAAAAACGGCAATTTCATAGGTAAAGACCTTATAATTTTGTAGCGATCAGTTGAGTAGAACTTGCAGTATCTCGAGCATTGAGTTACCTTGAACAATACAAAAACAGGGGGATGGAATAAGTTTTTACAGATATTTTTAACATAGAAGAGTATAATTTATAAAGGCGTCTGCCCATTGTTAAGAAGAAGATTAACAATAGGGGATAACTTTTTAGCAACGGAGGACGGTAGTGGGATGTCTTCAAATTTTGAAAGAATGTTCAAAACTAGGGAAATCAGGAGTTCTATAAAATTGTCATTAGGGGAGCAGGAAAAAGTAGGGGGGAAGGCATTATCAGATTTAGTAGATGGAGGGTTAGCAATAATAGCATTATGGGCAATTTTGTCATAGCCTGGAGATAAAGACGGACTGGGTTTTGATGGTTTGTATTTTATTTTTTTGTAAGAAAGATTCAGTGAAGGAGAACTTTTAGAAGCATCTGCGTACGATTTTTTAACTGAAGGGAAGAGGGATGATGCTTCCTTGAATGATATGTTCTTTTGGGACATGGTGATTTTAATATTCTTTTGCCGGGAATGTTCCGGGCAAGATTTGTCAGTTGCTAAATGAGGGCCTGAGCATTGCAGGCAGGAAACTTCAGAGGATGCAGGACAAGAGTCACCTGAGTGAGTTTGTGCACATCTGAAGCAACGAGCACTGGATCGGCATTGGGCTTTCACATGGCCAATGTATGGAAGGCAAAATGTATGGATCAACGGTTAATGATGAGTTAAAAATAAACACTTTATCAGGTAAGCATTGTCCAGAGAAAGTGATCACTACAGAACCTGTGGGGGTCCAAGTGGAACCAGATTCCATGGACACTTTTCTGTTTAAGCGACGCGCCTTCAAAATTGTTATATCACCTTGGCTTGTGGAGATTGTTGATACAACTTCCTCCATAGACCATGAAGTTGGGATCCCACGGATCAGCCCCATTCTTGTTATATTATATGTAGGAATTAAAGCTATATAGTTATGAGATTTAAGACTCGGGTTTCTGAGAAACTCGTTTGCTGCACATGCAGATGAGAATTCCACAGAGACCCGATTTCTGCCAACACTCTTTATACCATCATTTTTAATAATTTTAATGTTTGATGTAAATAAAAATTTTCCAAAATTTAAATGATTAAATGTACTGCCTGACTTAGGGTGAGTTTCTGACCCGGACACATGAAAAATGAAAGGACCTTTGTCAGAAGGATGGTAAGATTTTTCTTCTAAAAGACTTGGATGAGTGTAAATAAGGTTATTGGTTTGAGATGGAAGAGCATTCGAAACAGATTTTTTAGGAGTAGGGGACGAATCCTGATTTATACTTGGACGTTTTCTTGTTTGCACATGTTGAGAGAAAGGGTCAGGGGAGTTGTTGACATCAGAAAACGGGATTGGGTCTGGGGGCTTAGGAGGGATTGGAACACAATCCATGCTCATTAAGAGCTAGATAATTCGTACAACCACTTACCAGGCGAGGAAGAGAAAAACAGAAACACTTAAAATAACTCAATGATGATAACAAAATCACCAAAATAACCGACAAATAACGAAAACCGTGTGTACACCGCAAACGAAAAATTGACAGTCGCTCTTAAATCTATAATCGACTAATAAAAACATCAACAAAGTAACGTCATGTGTCAGTTTTGACAGGCCGCTCAGAGCGACCATGCTCCGTAGCTTTGGCACTGTGAGCTGGAAGATGGCGGGGTTTATGACGTTATTGATGACGTATCGATATCGCTGTGAGCGCGCTCACGGGCAATCGGAACGGGTATATGAGCGCTGTGAGCGCTATAATCGGCAAACGGAACGCAGCATAGGACTATTCAAGCAGCGACAAACAATTCTACCCTCACCCTTGGCGTGAAACTGCCAATCAGGTCTTCTGAATTAACGAGAATACTGCTGCGTTCCGTTTGCCGATTACAGCGCTCACAGCGCTAAAAGTGCTCAAAACCGTTCCGATTCGTTTGAGCGCGCTAAAAATGTTATTAGTGCTATTGCAATCGGAACGGTAAATATCGCGCTAACATTCTGATTGTTCGTCGCTTAAGTCTAAGGTTACAATATCATTAAGATCTTTGACCCTGAATGAAGCAGGAGCCATTTTTTTATATTATTACAAAAGAAAATTAATATGCAATTTTTTAAAATCTTTAATCGACTAATAAAAACATCAACAAAGTAACGTCATGTGTCAGTTTTGACAGGCCGTTCACAGTGACCATGCTCCGTAGCGTTGGCACTGTGAGCGGGAAGATGGCGGCGTTTATGACGTCATGGATGACGTATCGATATCGCTGTGAGCGCGCTCACAGGCAATCGGAACGGGTATATGAGCGCTGTGAGCGCTGTAAACGGCAAACGGAACGCAGCATACCTTAAATCGGCCTGGGTTGCCCGTAGAATGCAATTTTCTATTTTAAAAGAGATTTCTTTGACAATTTTTTTCTATGCTATGAAAGTTAAGAATCGTGTTTTTGAAACCGACAAAACGAAGTCAGTAAAGTGAAGCATTAGCTCATCAAATATCACTTTCATAAGTTTTGTAATTGCAGAGAATAATCGTGATCTCTGGCATACAAACTTAATAAACCGGGTCTTAATTAGTCACATTCTCACAAGTCCGTGCGCCCTTTTGAAAACACTCTAATCTACTAACGATAATAATTCTTGGGCCTGCTTACCTGTCCGGCCCAGTGCGGTGGTGGTTTAGGAAAATGCTCTATAAGTTTTTACCCACTTTTTTGGCTCCAGTTTATAACAATAAGGATAACAAAAAAAAATTTCCTCTGCATTTTCAGGAGAATTTCCTATCTATTTGTCAAGTGGTGTTAGGTTTTTCCTGAATTAACTGCGTCAAAGTGTGTGGGACGTTGCTTTTGGTGTTTTAGAACGGAACAAACTTTTAAATACGTTTTATTCTATAAAGCGCGCTCATCTTCTTATCGTAAGAATTTGGGAATCCAGGCTCTGTTTGCAGGCTCTAACAATTTGTAACGTTGCCATTGTGAGACTATGGAGTCCTTGACTCAGGATGCTCATGGACTTTTCCTATGAAACTCGTGACCATAAGGCTGGCACTTTTTTGCAAAACGTTTATAGATCCCAAGTAGCATGAGCAACAGCTCTAGTATTGAGATTTTGAATTTTACAAGAGCTACTCAATTGCTGTACAAGCGCTGCACAATGGTTTTGTTTTGTAGAATGGCTGGCTTATAGCTGCAGCTAATTCTTTTTTCAAAATTCACAAGGCTCTTGTAATAGCCCAAACACTCTACGGTTCGATGTTGTATGCTGCACTGCAGCCCTTGGATGTATTGCGTATACGAATTTATTTAATAAGTATTTATATTAAAGCTTATTCCACACGAATGGTGTAAATAGCAAAAGGCATTGACATTTCTTTTAAGGTTAAAGTACTTATAAAAATTGTAAAAAAATTATGATCTGTCTAGCTTCAGCCTACGAGGTTAAGCTTAATCAATACACCCGTAACTATGGTATACAGTATGTTCAAGCGTTTTAAGAAAATTCAACATTAGTTTACTTTTCAACAGATACCTAGCTTTTTAACCATTATTTCTGATATTCTAATTCATAAAAGTGCCAAAGTATTTTTTCCTCACATTGGAGTTTTACAGTAAAACTACCATAACTCTGTAACGACACATTCTAGCGGATCAAAGATGTCTTAAAAGCTTTAGGAAATCTTAACTAAATTATAAATAAAAAGTACTTGCATAAAAATAGTACTTTCCGAGATTTCATGCTATGCGAGATTCAGTTATGTCAATTTACTCAAGCGTCTGGATTCCAGTATTTTGGATACAAATTTTTTAATATATTCCCTATCATTCTCCCTTCGTTTCGTAAGAGTTAAAAAAAGAACACTCTGTGCAGATGCACGTCTAAAAATGATGATTTATTTTATACTCTAAACTAAGTGATTTGATCAGCGCGTGGAAGATTTGAAAATGACAATAAGAATTTATGGGTTTCTTAAACAACTCTAGTTAGTTCTTTTTTTTCTTTTCGAAATGGGACTGTTTATTTATGGCCCTATGGATCTTTTCAATTTCACCGGACTTTGTTGCTTAGCGCCCGAGAGGGCACGGACCTCGGGTTCGTATATTGAAACTACCACTGGTTTTTTTAATAATTTCTACCTCCGGCTTTAGTCACCGCAGTCTTTGTACATCTAGATCTTTAATACCAGTTTTTTTTATTGAACTTAGCTGAGAAAAGGGGAAAGTGTCTATTTTGGTGACACTTTCGGTTTTGTGTTTGCATGATTACATCATTTTTGTATTTTAGTATTTACTATTTTTGTATAAAGTTTTATTCACATTTACTTACATATTCAAGTCTTAACTACTTATTCTTTTATCTTCTTCATTTTTTGTTTACAATAGCCTTATTGGTCATATGTTGCATTAAAATACATTAATATTTCCCTAACCACTCTATACTCGTCTATTGCATCAGGGAAATGAATCATTGTTTTTATACCTCCGGTTCCATTCGCCAAGCGACTGCGTGCGAATGCATCGCTTGACGAATGAAATGGGGCATTTATCATATTGAGGCTTCCTTTTTGAATTTAACGCCGCTTCCTTGGCCAGTTCCTCCACCGGTTTATTCCCTGCAAGCCCTATGTGTGCTTTTATACAAAATAAAGCAACAGTTTTACTTTGTGTGGACAAAAGATTGAGGTTTAGTCTTGTTCTGTGTGCAAGGGGATGGGGGCAGTCCAAGAAAACATCAGATTGAAGTGCGGCCATAGACAGGCTGTATATAGCGAAAGAGCGTTGCTTCTGTTTGAGTATCTCCTCCGATGCTTTGTGCAAAGCCAAGAGTTCCGCCTGGTAAACGGTGCAGTACGATGGCAGTGTAAGCTTGATGGACTTGGTTTCGGTCTCGCTATTCCAAATTGATAGCGAGGCGCCGACCCTTCCGTCAATCTTACTGCCATCGGTGAAGATGAAGATGATTCGTTTACCAGACTGTGGAACTCACGGCCGGCGTGGTTTGCGGGATGTGGACTCTCAGTTGGCAATGTTCTTTGCTCTACCTCTCCGTCTCCAAGTGCCGGAAGGGGTACTCCCCGCTTGGCCTCGTAAAGAGTAGCAGCTTCGCGGACTCGGATATCGAGTGGGAGTATACAGCAATTAGAGTAGAATTAGAGTATCAGCAATACCGAGTTTAAAGAGGCAGTACGATACACGCGGATTTTGAATTTCAGCTTTCTTTTGATAACCATTGCGCTGGTTTTGTGTGGCGCAAATCTAAGCTTATTTTCGACACCCCACGCACGAACATATTCTAGAGCAGGATTGGCTCTTGATTCGATCTCTAGGGCTGTATCGCCCTCGTATACCAGGACCACATCGTCTGCAAAGGCCTGAACATAGTGCTGATGTGTCTGGAGCCCCTTTAATAGAGGGTCTTACAGAAGGTTCCATAGAATGGGACCTCCTATAGAGCCCTGTACGCAACCTTTTTCGGATTTTCTGCAGTACTCCTCTCCTGCATATTTTACTCTTACTCTTCGATTACTTAGGTAGCTGTCAATGATCCTTCTCAAGTTCCAAGGACACTTTTCCTCAGCCAGTCAGACTCTGATCTTTGGCCACCAAGCGCTATCGAATGCTCCCTCTATGTCTAATGATACCATCAGTATTATTTTCCTTTGGTTTAATTTGGTGCTTATGAATTGCATCAGATCATAGAGGGAGTCCTCGGTGCTCCTTTGTGGCATAAATCCATACTGGAAAGTACTTATCCTGGGAATTAGATGATATTTGAGTCGGTTCATTAACAGCTTATCCAAGATCTTACCAATCATTGGCAAATGGCCGATAGGTCTGTAAAGGGAGTACTGTAGTTATCCTTTCCGGGCTTCCTGAGTATTATCACAGTGGCCTCCTTCCATAGTTTAGGAAAGTGGTGGAGCTCCAGACACTTATTCATCATCTCAAGGAATAGTGGGTCCGCAAACCACATACTCAATAGCCTTTTTGCGTATATCGGCTGTAAGCCCATCCCATCCTGGAGCTTTCTTTGTGCTAAAAAGGAGCCAGTTGCCCATCACAGCTCGGTGAGCGTAAAAGGTGGGTCTGTGGCCTCGGAATCTTGAATAATTTTATTTATTGTATTTGCAAATTTTCTTGTACTTTCTTGTCTTCTGGATAGAATGTCTCAGCTAAAAGCTGAGCTGAGCCTTTAGCGTCCAAAGTTATTCCATTCCATTGGAGAGGCACACTTCTGTTCTCTGTTTTGTTCTTCCCTGTACACGATAGATGCCATCCCACTTACTTTCTTTCTCTTGTTTTTCACAAAAGTTTTTCCAACTTTGTATTTGGGCCCTCTTTGCTTCTAATTCATATTCATTTTTCTTTTTCAGGTAATGGCAGGGTGCTGCACGGCTGATTCTCCTCTTCCGGGTGACCATCTCCTTCTTCAGCAGATGAAGTTGCTCGGACCACCACGGCAAGGTAAGTGTCTCAATTCTTTTAATTTTGGGTATGGATTCTTCACATGCTGTTGTTATTAAGTTTGTATACTGAACTACGAGGTTTAATAATTGTCCGGTGTCTGTAACAGCTCTGACTGTCTCAGATGTCAGACCGACTTTAGCGTTTAATTGTTCAAGTTTCACATGAAACTTTTCCCAATTCCCTTTTTATGTATTGTAACTACCACATTTTTTTTATAGAGTTCTGTTTACCTCCGACATTTTGATCGAAGCTCTTGTTTATCGTTTTATTTATTTGTTTAGTTTTTAGTGTATTGTGTTTCATTGCCCTATTTTTTTATTATTATAATATTGGGCATTGGGGTTGACGGTTGTTATATAATATTTTTAGATATTTTAATCAAGTTAAAAAGGTTTGCAGTTAATTTAGCTGTTATTTCAGATTTACATTTTTATTATTTTGCGATTAGTCTTTTTGCTACTTATATTCTATTTATTACGTTTTATTACTCTTCTGGCTATTATTTTACAATATTCTTTGAATCTTTTAATGTTCTTTTGTTAGCGATCAGTCTGTGATAATTAATACTCTCTATTTTTATTTTCAGGTGGTTCTCGACGTTGAATCTTTCGACTGAGTGAATGGTGCACTCATCCAACAGGTGTGGGATGGTTTCCGGAGTTTCTGCGTCACAAGCACATGACGAGTTATCTTTGCACTTGAACCTACCTAAGTACTCAAGTACTGTAAACACCTGGGTAAGAATGCTGTCTACCTGATTTCTCTTGACATATTCGTAGGCCTGGAGGATCTCAGGAAAGAAAAGTTTTGCGATGGATGCTGTAGTTTGTGACTTGTACCTTTCGTTCCATTCCATTATGGTTCCTCGTCTATTGCTCAGCTTCAGGTGTGAGATCGGGCATTGGTCATAAGCTGCCTTTGTTTTCAGTGTTGAGGCGCTTTTAGCTAATTCATCTGCTCGCTCGTTTCCTGGTATACCCACGTGAGCTTTTACCCAGAGCAGATGACTAAGCCTCCCCTCGTTTGTCATTCCTATCAGATTCTGAGCAATAGCGAAAACGAATGGATGGTCCATTCTGCCACTGCAGATCACGTCCAGGGATGATCTTGAGTCCCTGAGAATAAGCACTTTTAATGCGTACAATTCGGCCTGAAAGACCGTGCAGAATGGCTCCAGCCTAAATATTCTGCACGATCTCTCAGTCCTCCCTTGCCAGACACTCAAAGTGGCACCCATCTTGCCATCAATTCTGCTTCCATCAGTATATATTCTCAGCAACCCCTCCTCGTGTTCCTGCTTCTGGTCTTCTGCAACCGATCCAACAACGCCATAGGTAAGATCCGGTACTTGAGCAGGGTGTGGCATTTTTGTAACAGCTACTTTTCTTTCAACAACTCTACCACCGAGCATCTTCTGGGGTTTGCCCCTCTGTGCTTCATACAATGTGGCCACTTCCTTGATTCTCATTTCAAGAGGCAATAGACCAGTCAGCGCAAGGGCAGCATTTAGCGATACGGTTCGGTACGCTCTGGCTAAAAATTTGTATACGTTCCAGGCCTTCTGGCATACGTATGTGACGTGTCTGGCAAAGGTAAGTTTTCTGTCTATTATGAGATCGAGTATCTTCATTTCGATTGTCGAATTTAAATTTTTTGTGATCAACATGGCGCTGGTCTTGTGCGGAGCAAACTTCAGTTTATTTTCGACTCCCCAATCATACACTAACTTAAGTATGTGGTCAGCCTGTCTCTCTATAGAGTTTGCATCGTCCCCATCGATCACGAGCACTATATTGTCGGTGAATGCTCCAGTTTGTCCAATAGAGAGTCCAACAGTATGTTCCAAAATGTTGGACCCCCTATCGATCCCTGGACACAGCCTTTGCTCGTGTCCTTGGATACCTCTGCACCTGCAAAACTCAAGCTCACTCTCCTATCCTTAAAGTAGCTCTCAACCATTTTTTGAAGGATCAACGGGCACCCCTTTCTGTTGAGAGAGAGAGTTTAATCCTGCATGTGACTGAGGTTTGACTTGCTGGCGTGAGTGAAAGCCACACTGGCCTATGTCATGATGGGGCAGATGCAACTTTTGTAAAAATTAGCTTATTTTTTAAGCAAAATATTACTCTACTTGCAGATTAGATGGTGCAGCCTACCCATGACGAAGGTGGCTCAGCCCCGGACGCCGTTAGTTCATTAATCAGTGACGTTAGTAGGTACAACAATTTCTTCGGACCTTCTTACCTGAAAAGTTTATTTGGTAAGATTTAAACTAAGAAAATTGTTGATCTTATAAAATAATAAACAAACCTCTATAAGTTTCATATGTATAAAAAAAATTACCATGCATTTATAGTCGCTGGTTTATTAGAAAAGACCATATGTTACTTCAAAGTCCCCATGATTAACTACTTACAAAACAGCGACACCCATTGGACGGTTCATAATCATTTACCGCATAAACAATATTTTCTTATTTAAAAAGTAGCAAATATTATTTATTTTTAAATTTAATTATTCCAATTATTTAAATTTGGCAAAGAATATTAGAAATGTGATAAATAATAGAAACGCGCCCTGTGTCAGCCAGTTGCATCACAAAGGCTTGACACAAGAAGTTCTTTTCGAACCACTAGATAGGGTTGCATTTATTTGTGAATCTGAGCAAAGCTTTTTGTCTAAAGCTTTTTTGACTATCGTTTGCGTTTGAGCAAGTTTTTACTCCTTTATAGTAATCGTTGGTATCTACTTTTTTCGTTATAAATAGATCATCCTATTGAGATTGATTGGCTAAGTAAATTAATACAATTGTAGTTAATTATTTTGGCGAGTCAATAACTATCATAGCTAGTTATACCTAATTGTGTATATCATAATCTGATCTCCATCGCGTCACTCTAATGATGATTAATCTAATTCTTTTTAATCTATTATTGATCAACATTAATTAGTCTATTAATGTAAATTTCCCGCCTTTTATTGCATATTTGTAACTGTCAACCCTGGTGTGACCGTAAACTTGCGGTAATTGTAAGTGAAAATTCTGAACGCGCTGCAGGCAGGTAGCGGCTATTATTTCACTGTAATTAAAAATCGCTCTCCTCTGCAGATGAACAGCGACTTCGTTCACAGGACTCTAGAAAAAGCTCACCGTTTTAATAACTGTGAACTACCTAGTACCTACCTACCTAAATATTTATTTCATTCGTTTGTAATTCTTATCAGAAAATAGGTAGTTTTAGATTAGCAACAATAGTAATGGCACTATAGGGAAAAACAGGAGTAGGTACCTTACTTATAATTAATTACTATTCTACATCGTTACGTAAAAGTAAATACGGCTAGTCGGTTAACTGAAGAAATCCATTTAACAACAGTGTTTGCATTGGTACTATGGAATACTGAGTTTTCTACAAATGTGGGCTTCATCGGGGCAATCACAGAAGTGAGAAAATTATGATTATTATATTATAAATTCTCTTAATGTTTTTAGCAAGACATCTCAGCATTTTTCTTAATTATAAATGTAATTTTGACACTAGAATTACCTGTTGAAATCAGCACTACAGCAATTAGACGAGGCACGACATTTGTCCCATTGATAAATAGCATAGCTTTGATTCAAATAGGCACCAGCCTGGCAGTTTTGTAGTTGGTCTATTCCTAATTTACTACAAAAAATTATTATAATAGAGGACCCTGTGCGGTTTCACCCGCGATACTCATTTGTTGGAAATTTCGAGGTAAAATGTAGGCAATGTAAATTCTGGATAATATTTCCATATACAAACGTAACGACTTTTCTTTTTAAAAGTCAGTTTAGTAATTAACAAATCCATCCTCTTTATACAGTTCAGATATATAAGTTTGTTAATAATTAAAAGGGCTGAAGGGATTTTGACGAAATTTGATGTGTAGATATAATGTAAAGACTAAGGATTATAATAATAAGTCAATAATTATTATTATTAAGTCACAACTTTGTGGAACAGCAATTTAAAGGCGGGCGAATCGGCAGGGACAAGCTCGCTCAATTTGGCTATTGAACTTGCGAGTAGAAACAAAAAAGTTTATTAACTTCAAGCATAAGAGCTTTCTTGGTATAGACGTCACAGGCGGATGGATAAATTAGGCATTCAATTAAAAAGCTAGCTTTTTGGTTGAATTAATCTGTGCTCAGATATTTGGCTAGCCGTAATGTTCAAAAGTTAATTATAAAGCAAAATAATTTTAATTTACTTACATTTATTTATTTAAAATTATAATTAAATAATTGATAGCACCTGGCAAAGACAATAAAAATAAAATCTTAAACCAAATGGCCGGCTGATTGGTTAAATGCCTGTATCAAACATCCACATGCGACGTAGATAGCTCAATCTTACTATCACCTAGACTTAAAGCTATTGTTTTATGCACACATATTTTTTTCTTTAAAATATATTCTAATTATTTTGTTAATACACCACAAAGTGGGAAAATTTCAAGTTTTGAGGCTGTAATGTTGCTTGTCTAACATTATATTTGTCAAGAAATATATACAGAAACCATCCTCAAATTAAATTGATTAAAAATACTTCAAAACACGTGTACTTCCTAAGTGTCAAACCATAGAAATACTAGTAGTTAAGTGTAAAGATTGATATACCACGTACTTCAATCACTAGAGAAAGTGTTTATGATTATGCAATGATATTGAAATCAGATTTAGAAAAATTATAGCTGCAATAGTGATATTTGTATGCATGGGTTAGATATTAAATGTGGAATACTTTGAAAACCATAAAATATTTAAACTATATCAAAATGGTAAAAATTCTCTAAAATAGGTGGTGTGAGGGATCAGGCTTTGATTTAATGTAAAATAGTGGAAGATAGTCAACAAACTCTTTCAAATTGAACCACAAAAAACTTGTTCTTGGTCACCTGATTATACCTGTCAAATGGTTTAGTCACTATGCAAACCATATCTGACAAAATATGAAATAACAGGAATACAAACTAAATTATACTGAATCAAATTTTTTCATAATTCCATCTCTTTTATGTTGGGGAGTAATATGGGTTAGATATTAAATGTGGAATACTTTGAAAACCATAAAATATTTAAACTATATCAAAACGGTAAAAATTCTCTAAAATAGGTGGTGTGAGGGATCAGGCTTTGATTTAATGTAAAATAGTGGAAGATAGTCAACAAACTCTTTCAAATTGAACCACAAAAAACTTGTTCTTGGTCACCTGATTATACCTGTCAAATGGTTTAGTCACTATGCAAACCATATCTGACAAAATATGAAATAACAGGAATACAAACTAAATTATACTGAATCAAATTTTTTCATAATTCCGTCTCTTTTATGTTGGGGAGTAATATTATTGAGTTTGTGCAAGTAAATATATTGTTAGTTCTACCAGAGACCTTTTTAACATACGATATGTATGAATATCACCTATCTTACGCTATTTTACTTTAAACAAAGGGATGAGGTGATAAATTAAAGTTAGTCACTAATTTTAACTTTTTAATGGGGATAACTTATATAATATGCAAGGGGTAGTCCCAAGGTTTCTGTAGTGATAAAAAAGATGACCATTCAATAATGGATAATCACATTTTATCACCTGCTCAATAAATACAGTCAACAGTAAGCATAATTCTTAAACAATTTATCTGTAAATGATATTTAGTCATTTTACAACTTTTTGATATTAACTGACAAAGTTTCAAAACTAAAAAGTACATCTATTAGCCAGGGGCATGCCAGGAACGGTGAAGGCAATGCTACCAGGGGAGATCTTGCTGCATTTCCATCAAATAATAAACTTTTCGTTTCACAGTAACAATGCAAGGTCACACTCCCATGTGAGCAGGGCCTTAAACAATTAGGAACATTCCCACACGCCCCCGCCCCTCTCTGGGGCTAGTTAAATATCTCATCGATAAACTCAACGTTCTAACACTAGTCACCAATATGTACACATGATACAATGCGTTTGTTCAGATAGTCTGCACTAAAAACAGGAACATCATTAGAGTCAGTCGATTTAAAACCGCACTTCAGGTGTTCACAGTTCACTGTTTGACAGGTCCACTATCTGTCCACGATTGATTCACGAAATAATAACAAGGTTCACCAGTTGACCCTCCGACCGGCTTTATTTACACAAGAATCACAATTTGAGAACACTGCGTGATCACTCAGGGGTTCAAAGGAAAACTTTGGGACATGAGGTGAACTGCTTCTGGGGGCAGTTCAGGTTTGGTCGGTGACAGGGGGAAAGGTCAGTGCTGGGGCGCCGCCGGCGGGCGACGGCGGCGACGGCGCGGCTAGGAGGAGCCGCCGGCGGCGTAGGCGGCGGGCGACAGCGCTGGTGGCGCGGCTGGCCCGGCCGAGGCACCACGAGGCCGCGGCGTGGGTGGTTGCAGGTACTCGTGCCGCGCCAGCCCGAATACGTCGATGCGCTCTTCCTTGCGGTAAGCGAGGCAGGCGCGAATAAAGCTCTGTAAGAGTACATGGCATATTCAAACATTTCTTAATAAAGTTAGTGGTACAAGTAACTAGCAAGCAAACTAGTGGATCCTATTATATTTATTAACACCAACACCACGAAAAGATTAATGTTCACGAGAACTAAGATAATTTTGAGCCACAATCCATTTTTTAAAGTCATACATAAATATGATATGTCGATATTTCAAAATAATGAAGATAAATGTTACAGTGAATCATCTTTCTGTCCAACATTACTGTCTTACCAACTGTCCAACCCCTAAAACAATTTTATTGAACACTTTTTTTCTTTTTTGACTATAAAATTGTTTAAAATTTGATTTGAATAAGACTGAGTTTTGGGTAAATAGTGAGTCTGTAATGAGTTTAAACTATAATATAATAAAACGTCGTCAAAACATATGATATTATGTTTAAAAAAAAATTTAAATGTAAAGTAAATGAGGCTAAAGTATATTTGTATTAAAAAAAATTTAAAACTATGCAAAATATGAATGAGATTATGTGGCACAATGTTACCCAAGTTGTCAATATAAATTTGGCCCACCATTTTTTATTTATTAATTTAACTTATTATGTGATCATTTAAGATAAAATGCCACCAAAATCTTGCGTAATATTACTACATCTAGTTAATAGTTCTCAACAAATATTTGCAAAATTGTCCAACAGCGGGCCAAAGTAACTCACAATGAATTTACTTTCACTGTTAAAAACAGTTTCTACATATTTGTTATAAAATCTTAGACACTATGTAATATAAAGTGTGGAATTTTGTAATGCCACTTGGAAGGAAACTCTTAATACTGGAGTTAGCAAGGTTTACTGAAAGTAAACATTCCTTTTTTTAAAGAGAAGCAGAACTACATTCATACATTTGGGAATCAAACCAGCTAAACTCATAAAAAATAACACTAAGTATGTTTATGCCAGCAATCAGTAGGGACAATCAATCGTGGACGAATTAATAAGGTTGATTATTGTATGTTATTATTATTTAAATTTAAGGAGTCTTCTCAATAAGATAATACTGTATTTAAAAAAACAAATGATTCTACAAAACTATAGAAGTATGTTCTTATCCATAGGACTGTACTAATTACATCAAAATTAGTTCTTTTTTTTACCAATTGAAAGTCAAAACAGCTTCCACAATTTTACATCTTATCATAAATATTAAAAAAAAATTTAAATTAAGCCTACCTTAGCCTCATTACTGACGGTGGGTTTATTAACAAACTGGACTTCTGTGGCCTTCAAGATGGTATTTTCTTCAAGAATGGTGGCTTGGCTCTGGTTGTGCCCGAATGGTTTCTTGCCATACAAGCACTGGTAGAAGATCACACCCACACTCCATACATCCACTTTGCTGCTGATCTTTGGAGGGGTCTTGCCAACTACAAAACATTCGGGAGGTAGGTACCTGAAAATTAGATTAAATTAAGTTATTTTACATGTAAAAAAATTAGATTTGTGATAAAACTTCATTTTTTCAAAAATTGTAATATTCAGATTCAGTTGTACAAAGATATTTGTTTATCTATAATTGAAATCTCTGTGTTGATACTGTGCTGTATCTTAAAATAAAAGTTTTATCTTTCAACTTACCAATAAGTTCCTGCTCCCTGACTTGTGAGATCCATGCCATGATCAGGATTGTAATTCTCTTCATCCATAACCTTAGAGAGGCCAAAGTCCGTGATCTTTATTTCACCACAGACATTGCCTTCGGTCAACAGAATATTGCCCGGCTTCAAGTCATAGTGGATCACAGGAGGTTTTATCTCATTCAAATATTTCAGAGCCGAGACCACTTGCATGACAATTGAGCGAGCTTCTCGCTCTGGTATCGTCTTGTGCTGAAAATGATAATATTACAACTATCAAAATATATGATTTAAAAAAAATTAACAAAAGTCAAAAAATTAGTAAAAGACTGCTATAATTCTCTCTGTACATCACAATACTTCAAGGGGTTAACAAAATGTTTAATATTGCAATAATAATACAATTTTCTTACCTGTTTTAAATAAAAATCGAGATCATGGCCATTACAATATTCAAGAACAGTACAAAATGAGTTTCCATCTATTTCAAAAACATCATACAACTTTACAATGCGTGGATGATCAAGAGCTTTGTGTATATTATACTCCCTCAAGGCATGCCTAAAAAAATTTAATATAATTATTTCAATTATTCTTTTTACATTTAACAAGCATAAAAAATGTTACAAAATCATTATTAAATAAAGTTCATCAGTTTTCTTCAAACAGTAAATATACTAGAAGAACTATTGATTTATTAAGATTAGATTTGTTGATACCCAGATTGCTTCAATGTTATTGTAAACCAGGCCACTCAGAAAGTTTTAGTATATATGGAATGCTGGCAAATTATAATTTTCCAAGAAAAATCGATTATTTAAAAGTAAAAATATATATGTTACACATTGAAATTTTTTCTCTAAATTTTTTTCCCATCACTATGAAACTATTGTGGATCATAGAAAAATGTATCTACATAGGGAACATTTTCGTGCAATGAATTTATGCGACTTCAAGACCAACTTGATCCCTGATGAATCGTTTAATTGACTTCAGTTAGCTTTTATGAACAAGGTGCTTTTTAAAGCAACTTCGTATCACTGGTATAACAAATTTAAAGGATGAAGAAAGAAGTGGTCGTCCTGTGACTGCTGATACGGAAGAAATTGTGCTACAAGTGAAAAATTTGATTCAACAAAACCGTCAAATCACATACGAGGTGATTCAGCACAGTCAGCAGACTGGAGCGGGAAGTGTTCAATCAATATGATCCAGAAACATAGCGCCAGTCAACAGTATGGCTGTTTCAAAACGATCGAGAAGCGCAGGAAAATTTTTGGTCGCCAGTTTTTTCTCCTTAACGGGTATTTAGTATCAATCCCCTAAAGAAAACAAAGTAGCATCAATGCAGAGTGGTACACTACCAAATGCTTGCTATAAGTTTTTGATGATGCAAGCAACAAGCGACCGAACACGGGACTCCGAGGTCTTTTGCTCCACCACGACAACGCGCCCCTCAAAAACCACCCCTCTAGGGGATACGGTTTTTATCGCCAGAAGATGCACTCACTGCGTTCGAGAAGGCAGTACCGGTTGCAGATTGGTAAATGTGATTTGCAAATTAGTTCAGACGCATGAAACTTCGTTTAGGTGCTGGTGGAGAGTTCTTTGAAAAGATGTATTTAAAAAAATAACCTACACAATATTTCAATTTTTTTTCTTCAAACTTTCTGAGTTTCACACAGAACGAAAACAAAAATAACTATAACAGTTGATATTTGCAATCATACACTGACTCACTTGATATAATTGGCCTTCTTGTCTTCCTTCCAATCTTTGTTCAGTTGATGCACTTTGCAAGCTGTGTAGCGCTGCTCTCGCAAGTCAAAAGCTTTGTGCACTTCGCTGAAACCACCCTTGCCAAGTAACATTAGAAGGAGATACCTGCAAAGTAATAGGATGAGATTTTTAAATAGAATTATTACTTGGAAAAAAGCTACAATAACAACACAAAAATCACTAAATTTGAATTTATCACCTACTAAACTGCATAGCTCCATTTCAACATATTTAAAAACAACTACAATATGGAAAATGTTGTAATAACTGGGACATTATTTTATTATTATTATTGGGAAGTTAAATTAATGACAAATTAATTCATTTAGTCTCATCACTTCTCTAAAAAAGCACTATTCTTGTGCATCAGGCATTCATACAAAATGGTACAACCTTGCCAGATTAAAGGGTTAATAGGATATTCGAACACTAACTTATGAACAAAATTGGCAATGAATGAATTATTTAAATAATTAGATAACATCTCACCTATCAGACAGTACTGGGTGCTGTGAGAAACGGCTCTGATCCTCGTTATGTATTCTCTTCAGTTCCCTGATGTGTAGGTTTCTTTCACGTTCTAGCTTTTCCATTTCCAACTGTAGATCAGCATCTTCTTTCTTTAGAGCGCTTTGCCGCAGCTGCATTTAAATATTTGATAAGTTTAATTTTTTCCCATAATTTAGAGAGTAACAAAAAGTTTATACTTCATAAAAATAAAAAAATGTTCCTTTATCTGCAATAAATTAATTTTCATGAACAACTGTCACATATTAAAATTTAGATAGATTTAGTCATCCTTTTTGTCTAACTTAGTGCGTAGTGTACACAAATACGCGGTCATAGCGTAGCGCCCGTATCACTCACCCCATTTAAAGACAGGCATTCATCAGGAAATTACGTCATCAGTCGCCAATTAAAAAACAATTTATTATGCACAGAGCATAATGTGTATTATTACTGTCGGGTATCAGCAAATATGAGTTTGTTTAGATAAAAACTGATAAGGCAGGTCCAATACCATTTTACTAGTCTTTAGGTGTTTAAAATACTTTGCTCGTCATAATTATTTTCATTAGACCAGCAAAATATTTTTAGGCTATATGTAATTATTAAAGGTGTAATTTAATTTAAATATGCGTCATTAGAATATACTTACATATGCATTAGACTATAATAGTAAACTTAACCTTGCTTTCATAATTTTTAACTCAAATAACAGAATGATCTTTGCAGGTATGACTCAGTGAAACAGATATAACTTATTTAACTGTTGAAAGTAGCAAAAGATTGAGCTGAATAAAGCTATAGATGTTAATTCAACTGACCTTGAGAATTTCATCAGCTTCATAATATTCCTGCCAAGTCATGCTTGGCAGTGGATCTGGCTTCAAGAAGGTTGGTGCATCCGTTCCATTATGTAATGGCTGTGGCTGCGGAGTCGAAGGAGCAGCATTTGATGTCCTTTTGCCTCTTCCGCCACCACCTTCTGAATTTGAAGGTCTCCTTTTGAAAAGTGATTTCTTTTGGCGATCTATCTCTTCCTTTTCAGCTGTGATTTCTTCTTGTCGCCTGTAGATAATAATAAGTTGGTATAAATATATGACTCAAACATACAAGGAATACATTTTCACTAGTATTAAAGCAAATCTGAAATTCACTTTTATTTGAAAATACAGATTTTAAAAACTCGTACAAAATTTCACATTATATAGATGAAGAAAATAGAAAATATAAATGAAGTACAAATATATACCTGTTAAGCTCTTGGAAAGCATATCCATCAGTCCAATTCTCTTGGAAAGTTGCTCCAACTCTCTGTGTAACAAATTGTCCGAGCCGCAGCCGATTCTGCATACATCTCTGCCTAGCCTCCTTTTTCTCAATTGTACTCTTCTCATTCAACAACTTCTTTACTACTTCAATACATTTATTGATGTGAGACTTATGTTGCTCTATAACCTGTAACATAGAGTTTTCGTGTTTTAAATAATGTTTGAAAATAAAATTAAATGTTATGTGTTTATTGTATTAACAAGAAAGAAAAACTAACAAATTAAGTTTGTAATTACATGTTTAAATTGATTGTCTTTGGATTATACTATGACATTATCTAAATAATTATTTGTACTTGAGGTAAATAATTAGTTGTACTTATATTCTATTCACAGAAAAAGAATCATAATAAAGGTAACAAACTCTAATAATAGAGATTTAATAAGTTGTTACTCATCTCTCCTTTAAACAAGTTTAATCACTAAGTGAGAACTAATTACCTTGCTCTGTGCCTGCACTTGATGTTTTAATTCCTCATTTGTCCTTGTTAATTCTTCTATTTTAGTATTTCTAAGTTCTAAATCAGATGTAGCTTGGTTTTCTAAATCTTGTATCCTTTGACAGGTAATTTCTGTTTGGATCTGAAATTTAAATTTTGCATGACTTACTTGGTAATTATTTAAGAAAGAATATAGTTTTTGAAGTCTAAAATATGAGTATTTTACCTGTTTGACCAATGTATGAGGTCTCTGTGCTGTAGATCTTAAAAAGTCAGCTCCAGAAGGTAGTAATGATGATGGTGATGGTGGGTACTGTAAATTTAAGTTTATTTATTACATACCACTTAAACTATTTTATATCATTATATGAACATATTTGCTATCAGTGAAATTCTTACAACACAATGACTAAATTAACATATAATATGAATATATGTATATCCATTCATGAAATTAATATAAATTCTAACCATTGGATAACTATTTGCTCCGGAAGGTGATGGTGACTTAGCACCTGTGTGCCTCACAGGACTGGAAGAAGGGTGCTTAGAGAAGAATTCCCTTATGTTCTTGTCAGAGTTGTGGCGCTGCTTTCCTCCGCCTCCTCCACCTCCACCAACTCCTTCATCTCCTACAGCAAACAAAAGTTTACATAATTATGTGATGATCAATTACAAATATATTGATTAATATGACTATTCTTCTGCCGCATAAAATTATCTTTAAACACATGAAATTTCAATGCAATGCAGATGTAACAAACATTTTTAATTAAGAACATAATAACAGGTATAATGCTGGAAGCCTAGAATGTGTGTATGCATAGAAAACATCAAAAAGTATGTCTCTTCACTAGTCACAAGTACTTTTTATATATTGCTAATAACATAGTTTGACTAATGTCAAACTATGTGTGTTTTTTTTAGAACATTGATATGCATATTAAACAACCACACAATCTTATCAGTAATGTATAGAGAATAAAAGTAGCAGTGATTACCTTTCCGTTTTCTCTTCCGTTCAGGCATTGCTATAGTAGGTGTGGCACCACTGGGAGGTACCAATATGGCACCAGCTCCAGCGGCAGAGCCTCTCATAGCCACTGACTTTTCTGGAGTTAAAGCATCCACTTCTTTATCACTATGTGATGACCCTGAAGTTGACAAAAATTAACTAGTCACAATACATCCATTTAATAATAATATATCAATACTACTTCTGTGTCTTGTTACACTAGTTATAAGTACTAATTAATAACTTAAGTTTATTTTAAAAATATATAATCAATATCATCATGTGGTTGCACTCATCAGTGGAGCACTGAACATTAAAAGGTTATTTTTAATTATTGAGCAAATAATTTACATATATCAATTAAGTTACTAACATTAAAAAAATTTGATGCTTTAAATTTCAAGCTAATTATTAGGTTAATGCAAAAAAGGCAAATTTTAAAAGAAATTTTTCTTTTAGAATCTCTGTTCTATTTTTAAAATGATATTAACATTGCGTCATAAATCCAGTTACGATGGAAAAAAGAAGAATAAAAATAAGCAAGTCTAAGTAAAAGTGGCAAAACGTTCTACGCAAAGTATGCAAAGCGACAGTTCACTAAGTAAATTGGATATACTTTTGAACTATTTGTCTGTATTATAATCTTCTATTATTCATAAAAACAGTTTTTATTACACGTATAACAAGATACGTAAACATTACTTTGTTTACAAAAGCGGTCTCACCTAACTTTTTAATGATACCGATTAAAAATATAAAATGTTCTTTCAGTCACATTATTTTTGATTTCATCAATCACGAAATTAAACACCTCTTATAACCCATTTGTACCTGTGCTCATATTGGAGTCTTGATTGAGTGGTGGTTGCCCTGTGTTGACAGTGGTTTGCGGTGCCATCTGAATTTGTGACCCAGCTGACATCTGTAAAGAAAGATGGCGTCCATATGATTTCACTTTATACACTCAAAAATTACTGTAAACACGAATTACAATTCTTTCGGTTTGTTTTCACTTACGATTCACATCCATATTTTACACTTTACGTAAATAATTATTCATACTCTTGTACTTATAACATAAAATAACCTAACAATTTGACAAGTTGTAAACGCAAACCGCGACAATCAGACGGATACACACATCGACGGGGAGGGGAGTCGGCAAGCGGCCGCGGCGAGGTGGGCGCGGGGTGCACTGTGACTGTGAGTGAAGATTGTGACGACTACGAAACGAAGTTTGCTCCGACCGAATGTAATAATAATATCGTCAGAAGTCGCGGGGCGAGGAGGCGCCATTTTACAAGGATCCAAGGCCGAAACCATTGTTGGAATACAGTAAAATTAAATTATTTTATTCTGTAAATTATAACGCAAGTAAGATTTGCGAAGTTTAAAGCACTTACACATTTCTTAAGAATTGCGAAGGCACTATTCGTTCTCACATTCACACAGCGGCGGCAGGTCAACAGCCGCGATTACGATCACTCTCTTAGCCAATTAGGTTCCGTAGGCACATATTTTTGCACAAAAGTTAGAAACGAGTTGAATAAAAAAAGTGCAAGCAATTGAGATTTTACTTTTTTAGAAAATGATTTGTCAAAGTTGGTGCACTAGCACGACCTGGGCAAGAAGCGTGAAATAAATTGAATTGGCCGATTGTTCTTAAATGAGGTGGCAACTGCGACGGTAGGAGTGCGGGCGGCGTGCAGCGGACCTGCGGCGGACGAGTAGACGTGATATCGGCGCTCGTGCCCCACAACAAACTGCTTACTGGACGTGTTACGTAGGCGTCTGTGCCGCGATCGCGGTGTGTACCAACATAAACACATGTACTAAATATTATGTGCTCGTTGAAGGTAGGCAGTCGGCTTCGCGCATACGTATGTAAGGTATCCGCTTAATTATGCATCCCATACCGGTCTGGACAATTTTGCTTGAAATTAAACAGAATAGGTACTGTGAGTATAGTCGTGGATAAATTGATTACTTTTATTACTATAGTTATCTATTTGTATAAGTTACAATTTTTATTCCTAATAGTATGGGTCCTAACATTCAAGGTGTACAAAAAAGCACTTTGGATGAACTTCAAATAATATTTCAATATTCTGTTGTTCTTATTTGCTAAAAAACATATGCTTGATAAAAATACGCATGATTAAGATAAAACGATAATAATTGTTATAAGTGCTTTAAACGAAATAGATTAATGTCATAATAATACTATCGGGTAAATTATGTTATGCAATCTTAAAAAAACTCATAGAGCAAAGTACAAAGCAACGCTAAAGACAACAGAAAGCTAGGGAGGTAGATATCTTTTGTAAAAAAGGTCAACCTGAGCGAAGATATCCCGTCGTAGTTAGGTACGGTACGTGGCATTGAATGTAGCTACAAGACAGAAAGAGACAAATCAAGTGGACATTTAGCTAGACAGCGTTATCGGCGTAAAGTTGCCGCTCTGAGCTCCCTCCGGTGCCTCTCGCCCCCTCCCGGCGACGCTCCGACCCACCTCATCACAGCTTTACTTACAATCTACGAAAATTATTTTGTGACTCATACCTCAGTAATGTATAGTTACATTTAAACCTACAACCGAGATCTATTCCTTACCAAAAACAACCATTGAACAAATTTCTTCCCAAAATTTACTTTTATCAGTACCTACTGATTCCGTGGCTAAAATTTAAGTCACAGTTAACATTATTTTAAAGATAACGAAACCAACAAAAGATGTCAATAAAATTACAATATTAGCGAGGCGTATAGCTTGCGCTGCGTTGATAGTTGTTACTATTTTTAGCACCTCAATAGAAACAGTGGAATGGAAAGTTAGCTCGCTAGCGGCCGAGTTGGCAATTTACACAAACTTATCAGAGGTACGACGAAAAGATAAAAAAAATACGATTCATATCATACGACATTAGAATTGAAAACGTTAACGCGTCAAAAAAAGTCATCAAGGGGCGTGTGCATCAAACTGCGTCACTCGAGGAGCAGGGATATAAAAGACAATCAATACTCAGTCACATCTCTGTCCCGCATTCATTGTAGAAGCGCAGTTTTGTGGACCCCAAAATCCCCTCTTCCGGTGCGGCTTCCGCGTGCTGTTTAACCCAATTTTCTAGTAGCAAGGGTGTGAAGGGGCAGGGACGGGCGCGGGCCCGGCGCAACTTCAGCCACAAGTGTGCAGCGCCAACTAAGCGCTACGAACGCTCAATCTGAGTGAGCCTGCAATATTGATTATTTTCTGAAAACGAAACGTTCCACCGTCTGTTTTGGGCGATGATTCAACTTGCACAGTAATCTAGATGCAAGATGAAACAAAGGTTCGATTGCAAAATGATTCTCAAACTAAATAGCAAAGGAAGTTTCTTTTTCTAATCGTTGTAATATTATTAGAATATTTAAGTGCACAAAAAGATGACTATTTAGGTTTTTTATTTGACCCTTTATTAAATGTAGGGGTCAAATGCGGTTTGCAGAAATTATCAAATTTCAGTCATTCATTTGGATTTAGAAAAATAGGAAATAATAAAGTTGCCAATAAGTAACAAGTGTTGTAAATTCAATATCTGTACAAATTTAATTAAGATTAGTAATTGGAAAAAATATTTCTTTGTCTTATCGATGTCAATTTATGAGTAGATAAGCCTGGCCAGTGTAGCTGTCACTGATTCTAATATTGGTATTTTATTTGAACAAGTATGTTATGTTTTTACAGATTATCAATTTTCATATATTGCACTGGCAAGGCAAGGTCATTTGTATGTGGCATCTTGTTGGAAACTTCTGACAAAGAAACGCAGCATAGAAAAAAACGGTAGAAACGACGAAGCCAGAAGGTCACATGCTTAGTTTGGTGTTACGTTGATTTATTTCTAATCCCTTTTAATTATACTTTATAATTAATTAATACTAAATAATACCCGATCTCGTAAACATGTTCGTCCATTTTCGCTTGTGTATGTGTACGTGTACCTTGTGATATGTCGTCGCATTAAAAATTTTGATAATAAAGCGGTTTCTGAACATTAATAAAATTGTCAAAACAGAGGCCATTTAATGAGAACTAAATATACCGAGACTATTGTAAAATGGATTGCAAAGAGTAAGCTACTAAGTCAGATAAGGCTATTTGAGATGTGTAACAGTTCCATGTATTTATCAATCAGTTTTATCACTGGGTTGCCCGGAAAAGATCACTCTTTTAGTGATAAGGCCGCCCAAGTTGTCATTCTATTTTTTTGTAGTTTTAATCTTAGTGTATTTTAATTTTGTAACTGGGATGGCAATAAAGTGTATTATTATTATTCTCCTCCCTCAAGATTACTTATTTGCGGTTTAGGAGTTAAAATAAAATATATGATATATGAAACTGTCCGCCCAAAAAATTTTTGTACAGTAAAGGTCTATCTACTTATTACTGAAGTCTCTCTTTCCGGTCAATTCAGTAAAGCATAAACTCTTTCGTAGAAAATCACTAAATTTTCAAGTATACGAAAAAGAGTTCGAGGAGGAAAAGAACATACTAATAGTATGAACAAATAATAGTTTTGTTTTTAAATAAAATACAATAATTTACGTAAAAACTTCCCAAATCACTTAGGTAAACAAGACGAGCAAACTTAGTTCATTCACAATATCACGTTTCGACTGTAAAGCGAGGGTAGATCAGTCTGTCTCGCTCTATCCACAGCGTTCTACTACATCGTATCTCCATCGAGCGTTTGTTTTTTTTATGATTTCCGTCGGTAAATAGAGTTAGTTAATATTGTTATTATTTTTATAAAAGAAGAGTTAATAGAAAGAAAGCGGCGTAGAAGCAGGCAGGGGGGCGGCGCAGTGGGTCAGGCGGCGAATGCGGCAGGCACCGGCGGACCTTGCAATGTCGCGGCGTGACGCTCAGCTGACGCGCCGCCCGCCGCCGCCAGCGTTCATTGCCTCCGCGGCACCCACAGTGAGCGCACGTCTATGCCCCAGCTACACCAGTATGTTTACGAACTCAAGAAAAATAAAATCTGTGCTTATTGTATTGAATACACGTACGGCCAATTAATTGATATCGTGAGTGCGGTGTGGATTAAATCAGTTATGGTAGAGTGCGGTGACGATCGGTGCAAAAGGTCGGGCAGTGTAAAAATAACTGCGGAACCGTGCGGCTAAGCAAAGGAATGAGGTTTGACGGCACAATGTAGCTGAGGCGGGGCGAGGTCGTGTGCGCCATGTTATAATTTCCCTTCGTGTCGAATGTGCAAATCGTCAGACTGAACGCTGCGCTGCGCCTATTTTTTTTTTCTCATCGGAAGCGGAATGAACGTCTCTTACGAAACGCAAAATATTGTGCTCAAAAATGTAGGTAGATGCTGTATAAATATAATTGACAAAACTAATTTTGTAGGTTAATCCGCGACTTATGGCATTCAATAAAGTAAGCTCTGCTTATATTGAAAATTTTGATTTCGGTGTGTTGAGATTTAACGAAAATAATTATAGTATGTAATGAAAATATAAAACGGATAAAATAAAACTAAATATTCTAATAATTGTATCCAAAAATGTTTCAGTTCAATTTGCAGAATCAAAACTCTACAAATCGCGACGCAATGAAACGAAATGTCTGATTTTCGGCGTTCTGCTTCAGATACGCATTACATCTTTAGCACGTCTTTATAAAAACCGGTTCCGATTATGCTCAATCAGGGTGACCAGAAACATCGGAGCTTTTAAGACGTACCTACCTATAAAATAAAAAAAGATGAGTGTTTCGGGTGCACTGTGTAGTGGTACGAGTGAGGAGTCGAATGTAGTCCGTTTCAAATATAGACGGTTTAATTTTAACTAGTGCGTGTCACATTTTCGTTCGGTTTGTGTTGGAGTGAGTCTGGGTTTGGAAGCCCGATTCTGTTCGCATCGGTGTCGGTGACCCCGTGCGCCCGCCTCTATTCTACCGATTGTCATCTTTCCGGATGACATTATTATTACATTTTTCGGTTATAACCATTAGAAATAAAAAATTACTCAATTGCTGTTTTGAAAAAAAAGGATTAGATTAATTGCGTATTGAAAGGCTATAAAATATGATAATATTTGATAATGAGCTATCATAAACAAAAAAGATTTTGAAACAAACTCATTATAATATAATTAACCTTTCGCCGAGAACCTACATAAAATGCATTAAAAACCTATATTTGAGAAGTAACATAACGCGATAAAACGTGATTTATATAATGCATCTGAGTACACGTCTACCTACGGAGCGATAACGAGCTATGTAGGCAGAGATAACCAATCAGCTCGGGCCGAGTGAGTACAATGGCTGACAAGCGTCACGTCGGGCCGGCGAGCGTGGACTTGCAAGGACCAATCTGGATCGACTAACTAAATAAAACATTCCCACTCGACTAGCAGAGCAGTTCATTAGTAAATCAATACTTTATACGTTTCGTTGGCGAAAGCCTAATCGATATCAAGGTGACTGGCGCTGTAAACGTGGCATGATACTTATTCACAATACAGTTTATAATTAGCGTATGCCATCGCGGTGCCTTGTGCTATGTATGAATATTAGACCGATGCGTAGTGACCCAGTCATTTGTTAGCTTAGAACTATTTCCACTGCAAGGTTAGGCAAGAAAGTGGCTGGTGTGGTAAAGACGGTAACTCACCAATTTTGGTTCAGGCGGCCGATGATCTTTTAGAATCCCCGCCGCGCTCACCTGTGAACAGGCCATCAATGCACTCAAATGCTACTCATTTGCTTACTTCAGTAAAAAATAAATTAAATTATAATTTTTCTGTCTAACACTTATCATTAAAAACCTAAAAAAATTGCGAAAGTAGTAGACTACTTAATTTAAGCAGCTATCATCAATGTATACTTTTAATACTACAGCTAGCTATAGTAAGCTATATAAAGTATTTATTGAAGATAGAAATAAGATATCCATATAATATTATCAAATATTTCATAGTCATTGAACTAAAAAGCGATGCTTATTCAGGGAACCAGCAATTTTTTAGAACGTGGGCGTCTCCGTAACGCTCTAATTACGTCCAAGCGGCAACTAGAGGAAGAACACTAATATGCTTTGTAGGTCGATAAGTCACAACAATACCGTACTTTCTGCCAGCTATTTATATTATATTCGACTGCCGCCATCTTGTCGCTTGGCGAAATCGTAATCTTACATACCAAACAATATTCAAGCGGACCCTACCTCGAACAACGAATGGCGGATGGCGTGATAATACCTAACGAGCGAATTCCTATGCTACCGCTTACAAAAAAATAATTTACAGTATAAAGCATAGAGCTGAAAATCACTTACGAAAGAATAATCTTGTGGGCAACATAGAGGACGTGATCGATAACGTGAATCATTTAAATAACAAATAAAACATGAACGTATAAAACCGATGCCCTGGCGCGGCTTAGTGACGCGTCAATAAGTGAGGCCAGGGGAAGGGATTGTAGCGCCGCGGGGGGAGGGACGGACGGAGACGAGACACATAATGGAATTACATATCTACCACACATCACTTGCTTGGTCAAGAGAGCGATAATGTACATACGGACACGCGAAATGTGCGAGCCACCTGCTTGCACTGGACGCTACTGAATTATCCTCCGCTCACGTGACCGGACGAATCACGGATCCTATTAACATCATATCCAAAATTACGTACGCCCACCGACAACAACGCCTCGAAAATATCTCTGCCGATCCATAAACGTTGACTTACATTTTAGAATTCTGTCAAATACAACAATGGTATTCAAACGGAGAACAAATTTTTTGAAAAGGTTAAAAGTAGCTAAATTATTTTAAATTTCGAGCAATTTAGATCTAAACTCTTATCTGCAAAGTCTAACATGCATAGAGAGACCTAAAAAATATTTCTATCAAGTTCGTAATAGCGTTGTTTTCATGAGTCGACGCGCGGCCATTTTCTTTTCACATTGTGTAGTGCAAAAAGCGATTCGAGTTCGCGGCCATGGCGCGGGCCAATGATACAAAGCAACGTTGCGTAGCTGCTCACTTTCCGATAAAATAATACCAACATATTGCCGAGCGAGCCTAACTGGGCGCAGGAAATGCGAGAACAAAAGAATCACAACGAAAACAACATACGCTTCGTTTCAACAAAGACACGATTATAATCACTTGCTTGTTACGAAAGCAACTTCCACATTTATATCCATTTGAGTTGATTACAGCATCATTTGAATTCCACGTTTAACATTTTATCATATCTTTGTGTAAACTATAAGAGAATTCATTAAAAAACAAAGAACCTTCATTAGGAGGAAAAGAAACAAGTAGGTAAAGCAAATGTTGCGACAAATCAGCTCGCTATCATCTTTACATTTTCTGTTACTCATACAAAAATAGGTTGAAGGCTAATACCGTACTAATCGATCGACCAATTGTATGATGATGACATAAGCCAAGCTGATCACTCATTGGCTGAAAGTTGTAAATAGCACTATTCCTACACATTCGCAAAAATGTTCGAATAAAGACAACATTTGGACTGTTATATTGGTATGCTGATAATATTGAGTTAGTATAATAACTTCTGATGATAAGGCGTATCTTTATAATCTTATCTGTGGTTAGATCGTATTACGAGAGTAGTAAGATTGAGTTTGGTACAGACCTTGGCACCAAGGAAGCGCGCTTCCAGCAACTCCTGCTTGCGAGGATCCAGTGCCGCCTGGAAGTGCTCCATCTTGACGGCAGCGCCTGCGGAGAACACCAGAAACTGGTCAATATCAAAACTTTCACTACCAAATATTTTCTTTCCACGAATATTACTACTAATACGATAACTTTTCCATACATAAAATAAGCAATTTCTGCGGTGGACACACCGTTGCAATTTACTTAACCTAATCCGTGAAATTGTTATATAATATTTTATCAAAATTTAATAATTACATATCAACATTTATTTGTTATGTTTATAAAACCTGTAGTTACTCGATTTTTTAAGACATTTCGGATGTGACCACATCACATAAAGCTTTTACACAATACTATCAGTCAGAGCAAATGTTCGTTCAGATTCTTTAAAACTATTTTTATTTTCTTTGTTTCCTTATCTGCCTTTTTACTAACCACAGACCGCAATCGACGTTTATGATATTCAGTCACATTAAATATTGATAACGGAAAACAGCTGCATAAACAGTTTTATATCGAATCTGAATTCTGTAAAAGCGTATTTACCGATATTTTTTCTGTGTCCTTGTTTTGAAAGCTGAATAATATTTGGATTTTTCTCTAGGAGCAAAAAAAATTAGCATGGGGGTGTGATAGGGAGGCGGGGGAACGGGGTTTTGGCGCAGTATCTGGAGCAGACAGTGAAGTCGGGAGAAGTTAGGTACAGTTATTTATATAGGTAGGTATGTACGTATGTTCAATGTACATATCGATCGTCTCTGCGGGCCACTCGCCATACTATGATCTCACCTCCATCCCTTCCCCCTCAGCCGCTCATTCCACCGCATCACCTCAGATACAACTGATTGCTGTAGCCAGCTTGACCGAGCGTATTGTTTCGTAAAACACGAATATTTAACAGGGTTTTTCTTGATGCAGAGAACTATGAGTATTTATGCGGCAACGTGATAAAACGTCTTGTTACTATTTACTTAGTTAAATACAAGCAAAGAATACGCTTTTACAAATATTGATGAAAATAAAAATCTGTACGTCTTATACCCATGCCCCAAACATGAAATCGAATACATTATAGACCTGTAAATTTTCTTTTTTTCGCCTTAAAGATTGTGTCGTCTCGCGTTTAACAAAAACATTCTCATCTGCCCTTGAAAACCGGTTTTGAGAGTACTGAAGAACCCTAACTGGCATTAATTCAGCGTATACTCACAGCTCCAACGGCAAAAGCTCGCAAAATTTCCACATTTTGTATTTACATCTGCTGCAGATATATTAAATACTTGATGATAAAGGTCAGATAACGTATGCTCATCTTATACTGATAAGTTGGATTTAATACAAGTATTTTAAGTAGCTTTGACCTCAATGAATAAGAGAACTTGTTGTCTTTCCTTAAATGAACTGCATTGAAGGACATCTTATTGTTTACACTTAAATTAAGAACTGTATTCACATTTAGTGTTTGGTTATCATACAATCTTCAAAATGTGTATCCATCCAAATTAAGCTGTGGATATTTTAAATATTCTACTTTAGTATTTCAGAACGTGTTTCTTATTCGCTAATCAGTGTCTTACTCATTATTTTATTTTGTTAAACAACTTATGTAGGTACTAAATTTTAATGCATTACGTGAGATAGAGTTTTCGTATATTTGTATACGGTTTCAGCCATGTATTATCTTATTCGTGTTTAAAATAACAATTAACACTGCACTGTAGTTGAACCATTAGATTCAGTTTATTTAAATAAGCTTGTTTTATATAGATACTACTGCTTTATTTAACTTACTTAGCAAGTAACAGTGCGTCAAGAGTTATAATAAATATTTAGGCTTCGGATTCCCTCATATAATACGCCTTAAAATTTTTCTTAGTTGCCAACTGAAGAACGAATATATTTCCAGAACCGTCATGCAGGTACTATTATGTCACGTTAGATTACATAACATTTCTTAAAAGGCGTCATGAGTCACAAAACTGACGAGGAAATTTTTATATACATAAATATTGATTCAATTTTATAAAGGCATCTATTTTGGATCTATTCTCTTTATATATTTACATTAGTGGCCTAGAAATTAGAAACTTTACTTCCTCAAACATATTGTAAAACCAGTAATTATTGGAACAGAAGATATTTTAACCTAAAAAAGTTGTATTTGTAATCTAATATTGAAATCTGTTCCATCCTACTTTTAAGTTTTCGGGGAAATCATCGATATATTAGTACTTCGAAAACTAGATCCATTCATATTTTCTGTTTCTATAAATGGATTGAAGTTCAAATATATATATTTAACTACCACAACATCTTAACATCTTTACAAGTATAAATATTAAACAAGAGGAATGTCAGATTAACGAGGTTATCATAGAAGTTAACCTCTTTCCTTGGCTGAGCAGCACTTAACACTTAGGTGTAAAGGTATTCTGCAATAAAAGCGATGCCTTCCGTGTATAAGGTTATTGTACTATAAAAAGTGATTTGTTATTTTTGAATCGTGTATTTGATAGGTTGAATGTCCTTTTAAAATAATCAGAGCATTGGTTTCGAAAATGCATGTATGTATATTACTCGCAAATAGAACAGGATATTCTGATAATCGGAACGTTTCGTTACCACCTAACTCGAGAACTGAAGTAATGTTAATTTTATTGAACTGGTTCATTCGAAATAATAATGCAAACATTATATTTGTAGTAAGACATTATATTTGTCCTAAGCACTTCGAGGAGAATATAAAATACCAAAATACCAATTGACGCGTAAAAAGAGATTCTGAACATTCTCAAATACGTTCGCTTTATGTTTTGATAATATGTGATTTGCTCTACAATGTTAAAATTTTGTAAATAAGAAAACGGATCTGAGGTCGAGGATATTTTCATGGAAAATTACTGTATTAGCTGGCGTTACTAATGAAGTCGGAGAGGCAGAAGATGGAAGGAACGGAGGTGTCAGGGTCGGACAGGCGCAGTGTGTTTGTTGTGGCGCGCCACGTGGAGGAATACCAACCCTTGCAGCGGGAGTTGCGGCGGCCGCGCTCGTTCGGTCGATCGCTCATCGCGAACGACTCCTTGAAATGCATTTTCCGCCTTCAGTCCGGGACCCATCCACAGGCAAGTGTCGCATGGGAGCAGGACACACACACACTGTCACTGCACGTCACCACCGGTCGCCGGTCGGCCGGCGCGATCGCCGGACGGCTGCGGGCATGTCGCGGCGCGGCGCGGCTCAGACCGCGGGCCGGGCTCGAGTGCCAACCGGACGACGTGGGAATCGGCTTCGGCGCAATACCCGTCACGAAAATAATAGGAACACCGAGTGCACCTCCTCGCGGCGGTGCGAGCGAGACGCGGATAAACACCAGACTGTTTACTTACGCGGCGGCGGCGGCGGGGGCGGGGGGTGCAGCGCTGCAATTACCCGCTCGCCTCCACCTAACTCTACATTATAATTCGTCCTCACCGGAATGAGATCACAAATACTTCGCTCTCTCTACACGTATTACGTCACGTTATTGTATTGAAAAATCGTCAATGTTTATAATTTTTGTCTCTTGAAGGTGTAACTCTTGAAAGTTATTTAGTCAAAACTATTAAAACACTTCTTGTAATTTCTAGATAAATCGTACATTGCAAAACAATATCACTTGCCAAACAAGTTTTCAAAATATCTAGTTTCATATAAAATATTTAAAATCTAACCAAAAACAAGTTATTTTAACCTATCAGAATTATAAACATACGTGACCTATTTTCACAACTTTGTAGAATTTTAAAATACCGAAAAAATTATAAATGCTAAATGTAGTTTCAACCTCTCTCAGTTTGCCTTGTATCGTTAATAAACTCAATGCATAAAAGATGGAAGATAGATATACATACAACAATGCGCAGCAAGTGAAGTATTGTGCGATCAATCGGCGAAGTGAGTGTGTGTGCTAAACATGGCTCGGCTGCATTCCGATTGCACCGCAAACCCTTCACGACGTTACTATTCACACAAACACACAATCCCTACACCGCTACCCTTCCAACACCGCGGTAAAAGATGAAAAATTCGGTAAAGTAAATAGTTTACGACCGAGTAAATAGATAATGCCCGACTTTACCTTGCCTAAGTCCCAACTAAAACGACTCATTAAATTATTATCCGGCCGCGACACAACTATACCAAACAGGTTTACAGTAACTTCTGAACGCAGTACTTGGTACATAGCCCAGTTGCTACATAGGCCCGGTACATAGGCGTTTCTAAACGTAACGCAGCGTACGACACACGAAGATTCTCATTGTGTGCGAGTTCGTTAGGTCGACGGACGACGAGCATTGAAAACACGACACGCCACATACACCTAATACCCAACTATCATTTATAAATAGTTACCTCATTAATTACAATCTAGAGAACGAAATACACATTACGAGACCTTTACAACCGCCGGCAAAGTTTGATAAAATATTCATCATCCTGACTAAACAAAAATAGCGTTTATTAACACTGAAAATAAGTCTTGTTTGTTTGACAAACATGAAATGAAACGAGAATATAATGGCACGCACCCAACGCGGCATACAAAAGCTTAGTGCAGAGTAATATGTGGCAGGCGGGCGTTTGCTCTACCTTGGTCCGTACAATACGACTGCAGCGAGAGTGACTAACCTTGCCGTAGATAAAAAGAAAGTGACGACAATAGATTAAAAAAAACTCGCTTACCTGCCAACATCTTCACGTAGGCTGATAAATGCAAAACCAGTACTTAATTCGACAACACTGATTTTATTACAGTTTAATGGGACTACTCATCTTGATGGGAAGTTTTACAGCGTCGTTTAACTCTCCGTTAACTGCGATGTGAGGACTTAGCAGATTCCTGGTGGAGATGCAAAAGGAACACAGCGAGAACGTAAACTCTCGACGCTAGAGGATCGCTCGCCTCGAGAGCTCTGTACGCCACCTGAAGCTTCTTTCGATCTGTCTGTATTAAGAACAAGCTATTTTTAAACTACGACTCAATAGCCAAACAACTTCATTTATGATCTACACCACAAAATGGTAGCTAGTGATTGATTGCAATTTACTCCTAAAATTATTAATTACATGTTACGTGTTCTTAATCTATTGTAAATCTGAGTAAAAATTATCCACCAAGTTGGCGCTAAAGAGACCTCAGAAAGGGGAACCGATTAACCTACTTAGGAAGGTAGCCCTATAAATCGGCAAACCACGCAGAGCTGCCGCATTTAAACAGCAAGAAAAAGACGACAGGATCAATACGGGCTGCAAAATGTACACGTGATCGCGTCACTATATAACCCCCACCAACGACCCTCCTCCCTTGCACCCTGCCCCTGCCTTGTCGACACTAAAGAATTTCTCTCTTTGCTAGTTTGTTTGAGGTCGAAAAGTCTGCGGAATGTATTAAGAGTTCGCTATCGATTCGTAAAACCGCGGCTCAAACCGAGGTAGCACGATTTTTGTAATGGTTTGTCTATTCGATATAACAGATTTCATTTCTCGAGTTTAAAAATCAGAAAAAACGACATAATGATATAACCGTGGTGGAGCGAGTCAAAGGAAAAGCTCGATTATAGGTAGGCGTTGACAACAGATACTGTAACGGAAACAGGTTCCCGCGGGCGCGACGCGGAGCGGCTTATTGGCACCAGCGCCTGTGGGACCCCGCGGCATTCGCACACTTCACAACTCGCTATCCCTTTAACTATGATATCTTTAAATTTCAAATAACTCAACCAACCCAATAATTCGACCCTGAGAGATTCACAATTCATTAATTAAAATTTTCTTAAAGTTGTTGTGACCTCTCAAATATCAATATCAAAAGTCCAATCGTAGGAAAGATTCTTACAGCATATTTTAGGCGTGGTCGTTCCTGCGAAATGTCTGGGGAGGGGACCGGGGAATATTAGCCATAGTGAGCACGATAAATAGAAGGGGTGGGCGATACTACAATTCACCAGAGCGCGGGGGTTAATTTTTATAATTACACCAAACGGATCGATTATTTCTTCGAAGCTACCTACTCTGACAAGTTGGGGTAAATTTAAGCTATTTGAAAATGTAATTTTATTCAACGTATTTAACAAATCCAACTTTTAACTGTATATGAGTAATACAATAGAACAAAAAGGAAAGAAACTTATTTACCGAGATGGATAAAAGCACACTCAACACACATCGACGTATCACATGACACCGGCATACTGCGCCAACTTTCTAATATTCAACTTAGCCTATTATTGCTAGCAGCGGCGTAGTTATGGTGCGTAGTCTACATTTCATGTGTCTGAATGAAAAATAGCATGTTAGTATGTAGATAGGCATTGTCGGTTGTAGGCAGCGCTGTAGCGCGCGGCGACCAACATTCGCAACTCGGCGGATGCAGCAAAACGAGCGGTTCAATGACCTCGGTGGACCTGGTTTCACTTGTACACTCGCAGAGCAGTTCACTGGCCCTATTACGACTTGCCATAGTAGATACACTGTTAGTAAATGACGGCGTTAAACCTATAAAACAATGCGCAACCACGACTTCGATCCGCTGGTAGGTTGGCGTTACGAGTTTCTGATTTGTGTGGTTCACGACACAGGTACCTATTTAGTTCTTGAAACACAAATAGCTTATCACAATTATAAACTTAACGCTATGAATACTCATTGTGTAGTCATGAATAATATACCGATATATATCATACGTAATTAAATTGGATTAATAAAGATTAACACTCTACGAACTTAACCGTCAATACGAAGAATTCCAATTATAGAAGTGTGATAGGCAAGAAATGAAAGCATACAAAATTATCGTTGAAGCTGCAACATTCCTAGGGCGTAGTGATCGTAACGCGCTGTCCAAAGTCCCGTTATGTTCGGGATAGAGCCCCTAGCCGAGAGCTCTCAGATGAGCATTCACTTGAATTTGTTACCAATGTTGTAAACCAACCACGTCTATGTAGCTAGGAATTTTGTGGAGAACAACCAAGCTTGTTAGAACAGGATTACCATTGATTTATGTCAGTATAAAATTAACTAATAACATTCGGAGTTTTTGGAAACTCTGTGTTGCTAAAATTAGCCATGAAATGTTGTAGGTATAAAGTATTCTCATAGTTACATCAACATTTTCGTTGAACATCTCAAAGCTTCGTTTTATCGGAAATCAGTTTAATAATCGATTTTTCGTAAGTAATAAAAATAAGCCGCTGCTAATTTCAAATATTTTAAAAATTCTATTTATAGACAAATATATGTCAGGTTCGATTCAATATTTTGTTCAGAAGTTTATAACTACTACGAATAAAAGATAGATGTTTTATTTCACATTTGTTGATGAAAATATTTGCATTCAATGAAACTTCAATAATTAAATCAATTATGATTTCAACTTGATTTCGTCATTCACTTTAAAAATAAATACGGTGTGCGTGGATCGAGGCGCGCAGCACGGGACTGTATGAATACCAATTAAAGGCAATGCGAGTAGCAGGCGCAAAACAAAATGTCCGACCGCCTCATGCATGTACCTACCTACTTGCTTCGATCACAGAGTTAAATAACGTTACACCAACTATTAATAGAACGACGGAAGAAATTCTACCAAACGCTTCTACATGTCGTGACCGCGCCGCGAAGCTTGGAATTCTCGAGCATAGGGATAGTTGTTTGTTACCATCCGAGATAGCGCTAAAGACGTTAAAACTAAAAATATCAGAAGTCGGTTTCAAAATTCCAAGGTCACTGAGTGTGCGCATGTGCATGGACAGAATAATAAAGATTTTTCGCGTGCAGTTCTATAAGCTAGAGGCATCTATTACAAACTAATTTAGTGCAAATAATTGGTTGACATAATAATATTTATCTGAATGATTTTTTGCTCTTGGGTGACCTACATACATACACATTGTGTTTACATCGAGAAACATTAAACATAATATGAAGCTATTACGCAGTTAATGTTAAGACTTAATTCGTAAAATAACAGACATCAACAACTCTACTGAAAAAAAACTGTTACTGTCATATTGTATGGATCGTCAATAATGTACCATCTCGTTACATGATATTGTTTAAAAATATAGGTCTATTATTGGCCGTAAGTAAAAATAACATAGATTCTACACAAATAGTTTTTTTAATAAAAAAATACATTAGACGAACTAAACTGACAACCTTTTACTTTTCATTCGACAGCTGTGCTAAAATGTGTATCTATACGACTATCTACCTACATGCAAATAATTTTTTTCCGCGTTGGCGTAGCCAACAAAAGGTAGGCAAGTTGGAAAAGGGCGGGCGCGAGTGTCGGTCCCAGCATCGATCCGCGTCTTATGTACAAACGTTTTACATACTTCCACGGCCCTCGGCTCTATGTGGAGATTCAACCGCGATGCGTCAACTGAGATGCACTTGCACTGCCCCGCGCGCTCCCCGCCTCTCGCCATATATGTATACATAGAGCTTCTGCCCACGGTGCTCGACGACACGTCAATCCAATCGCTTATACTCTCTAACCTTGGAGTCGTGACCTTTCAATAACAATACCTACCTATGAATTTCAATCTGAATTTGACCAAAGCCAATAAAACTACCAAAACAGCTTATTTACTTTAAAAGGAATATAATTTATCAAGTTTCTTGAAATCAATCGAGTTAAGATTTTCTAAAGTTAGGTGCTCTTTGTTGCCATTTATAGTTCTACTTTTGTTTTAGAAAAATTCTATTAGAGCGCTAATAAACGTTAATTTAATGTCTATTAAACTTATTATTGAACAAATATTTTCTGATAGAAGGATGTTATTACTTCTGTCAACGAGCAGATGTCGGATGTTGTCGGCGGGGCGGGTTAGTTCGGAGGGGGTGCGTCGACAATTTGTGGGGTAAGGATAGATAGGTCTGGAACGAACTCCGGCCTCGGCCGCGGGACTCGGGACCTTATCGATTTAGTTGACACCCGCAATGACGTTGCTTTCCACGCAATTACTAACTGTCTAGGTTTAACGTTAAAGTTACGTAACAACAGGACTTCAAGAAGTTGGTACGTTAAAAAAATCATTTAGACTACGTGTATAAAAAATCCATAGAAGGTTATATTTATTAAAATAGAGAAATAACATGTAAAAATTTACCTGGATGTAATATTTTCTCCGTCATTCCTACAAGTCAGCTGGGATTTCGCATGACATCCTGGAACAAACACAATTGATAATATAATAACGGGATACGTTCATCTTTTAAATTGAACACTTAATGCAAATATCTGTCGAGTGCCTACTTACACAGCACTTGGTCACACAAGATGTCACGTATATCGAACAGAAGTTTGAATAATGAAATAAAAAGCATATTTTGGGGAGTTTTACTACACCACCATCTATAAAAGTCGATACCTGAACTCCCTGGGTGTTCGTGAAAGTTCACGGGCAAAAGTTATTGTAAAACTCTTCTAAATTACTATTTCTCGAAAGTGGACTGATTATTTAAACAAATGACAGCAGTGGTTGTAACGCTAGGCAAAACACAAGAAATTCTGGGGGTCGCTTACAACATTTTGAAAGCCTAAATACATTCCAGCACAAGCTATATCTATTTGTGAGTTTGTTTATTTCTTATACTTACATGTATGTAACAACGGTCGATCATGTACTTAATGTATAAAAGGGGCGACTATAATGAAAGCAGGAAGTGGGGTCCAGATGAAATGTATGAAACGATAGAATTGTAAAGATGTTTAAAACGAGTGCTAAAAACTTATGAGAATCACAATCATTAATTTGTTAGTGTACTTTTAAATTTGGATAAACAAAAAGCAAATTATGAGAAAAACCCAAAACTAACTTTTATTTAGATTTTACATTTAGGTTTGAAGGCAAAAATTATCGTCATCCAGTTATAAATGCTATAAAGGGATGGTATCATATTTGGTAAATAATTGCGAATGACGGCCATCATTTACTAAGACGAGATATTATAGAGTCCACGAGGGTGGGACAAAGCTTTATTAACGAACAGCCAAGCAATAATGGAATATTCGGCTGAATATTTGGCTTCGTACCTACTTTAAAATGAGGATACGGCAGGTGTTTTCGGCAAATCGAAAACAAGACGAAGACAGACTAAAGAAACGATCCAAGTTTAAAGTCATAAAATATAACGGTGTACCTGTGAACGGCCATTTTTTCCAAGACCGCTGTCTAGTGTTGACACTCACTTTTTAAAAAGTTTGCTACTTTCGTCGCTATTTTTACATTCATTCGTTTAATTTGCATCGATAAACATTGAAATTGAACAGAATTTAATAATTTTGTACTGAAAAAAATCTTTACTGGAACACGAGTATACCTCCAAGGGTGAAAGCACACCTAACCGTTATTTTAAAATAATGAGAATAGTTCGTATAGAACCAATTTTTAACCCGATGATCGAGTACCCGATCAGGGCATGAACATCGTTAAATGAAGATAAAATAGCCTTTTGTATTTGTATTATTTCTTTTGATTGTTTTTGGTTCATTCCTACATTGTTCGCCTAACATGATTCCTTTAAGAAAATTACGATTGAAACAGGAGCAAGGAAACTAGTGGATCGACAATGAACAAATAGTTCAGCTTTATTTGTTTAAAAATTAAAGTATTCTAGTATATCTTAACCCTACAGTGCATAATTTTTTTATTTTGGTCTCGAAGTACATGAGCTTGCAAATGTAAAAAATAGGAACACACAGAAGAAAACATAAACTAACTTCTTGTGGAATTACACAAACAGTTGTTGTGCTTATTGATACAAAGAGCAACATGACTACATTGAATTTCTTGCAAAAAATAATAAAAAGTTATTTCACCTTACAAAAAAAAAAGGAAAGTTGTCAATTCCGTACACCTTAGGATGGTTCGTAAATTTTTTCTTCTTTCTTTTGCCAAGGATACCAGATAGGATTTTCTTCTATTTTTCCTTCTCATACATAGTCCCTACATACACGCCTTGGCCACTTTCAGCCAAAGTTGTTGGAACTTCATTATTTTTGTGTTTTCTCTTTGTGTCTCTTTTCTTTAATACAAAAGCCAGCTGTTTATCGGCACCACATTTAAAAAACTATAGAACAATCGCATTTACCGGTTTCTTGTATCTGTAACTTGGCTGCTACAGCAATAACATCATGCGATTCGCAAAAAAGTAAAAGTATTGTAAAGGTGTTTTAAAATCAGTGTATGGGGGTTTCAATCTTTTCAGGTTGTTGAAACTCCAACTTCCTAAATATCTCTTTTTTACGGTTTTAAAGTCTGTAGGGTAAGTGGAATTAAGTAGGGAATAGGTGTTATTTGATGCTACATAATCCGCCTATTGGCGTTCACTGATGGGCGTAAGCCTTTTCACGAGTACGATAATTATCCCTTTCCTAAGCTAATCGCATTCATTCAATCCCAGCCACCTTTTTCAAGTCGTCTGGCCATTACACCGGAGGTCATCCCACATTATGTATGCCTTGGCTTGGTCTCCACTCGAAAACCAGCTGACTCCAACGAATATCTCTTCTGCGATCTGCCTTTCGACACACATGTCCATCCCATTGCCATTTCAGCTTGCTAATCCTGCTAGCTATGTCATTGACTTAAGTTCTCTGACTGATAACATCTTTGCGGATTTTGTTCGTCAGAGAAACCCCTAACAGGTCCACTCCATAGTTTGCTGAGTGACTTTGAACTTATGGACTAGTCAGTTCGTCAGAGTCCTCCTCTCGGCACCGTTAGTAATTACGGGAAGGAAGCATATCTAAAAGGCCTTTGTTTTGAGGCTATGTATGACAGAATACTTGAAGATAGAACTTAATTTCCGCATTCTGCCTAGCCCAAACGAATTATTTGTTCATTTTACTGATTCGGCAAATGTAAGCGTAATTTTCTACAGCTTCGAGGGCAGCCCCTCAGAGGTCCTACGTACGTTGAAGTGTACACTTAGACTTGTTAGATAAACTAAAATCTTGTTTTTTTTGTGTTGTTTAGATGTTTTTCATATGAATTGAAATGAAATATCCAAACTATTTTTTTGCAATCTCTAGATGTTACCCTTCATAAAAATGGGTATCATCTCGTTTGAATGGTTCAGCATTTCGCCCGCAGCTTCTGTGGAGATTCCGCCATTATGAAAATGTCGTCTGTGAAAACGTAGGTGAGATACACTGGCTATTTATATTATTTCCCCATTATTTCCAGTTGAGTGTTTTGAAGACGACCTCTAGTGCGTTAGCAAACATTAAAATACCTCAAAAAGAACAATTGAGCGGCTGTTCCTGCTTAGGTAGACACCCCATTTGGCATAAAAAGTTATTATTTTTATCATGAAAAGTTATTATTTTTATCTTTTTAGTATACTTACGTTTTTACTTACTATTTCGTTATTTATAGTAGGAGTTACAACTAGTAAAATAAAATTACCTACGCATTAGAGATTTTCTTGTACTTGTCAAAATAAACAAACAAACTCTGACTCGTGGATTACAATGGTTTTTTACTGTCAATACCGGCAAATGAGCATGCGACTCACATGATGGTAAGTGGCATCCGCACCATCATTAGTCGTAAGTGTTTTATTTATTAATAGTGATTGTGATTATTAATCGACTTAAGATGCGTTGCCGACTGGAGGCGTCAGATGAAATTGCTTTTGTTCCAGTAATTGCACTACGTAACGTGATTATTATTGCAGTCAAAAATTATAAAGGACTGTGGTACCGCCCCATACGAGATCTTATCAAATAAACTCTACCACCACTCTTGAAGACCCACTTACGCCTCTTGGGGTCATCATCAGAAACTCGCCATACAATCCAATTCATTTGACTTGTTAAAACAAACCAAATAACGGCCACGATGGGGTTTATAGTTGCAGAACTTCCTTACCACCATCAGTGAAACTGTTAAAAGTGCGTGAGCAGAAATAGATCGAAATATCTTTCATACATGGGTAATTTTTTATGAATGTTCTGTTTGACATTGAGGATTTCGCGTTGGATCTGCGTCCAGGTCGAGTCTTACTCAAAATACTAGAAGTGACTACCATAGGTACGTTAGCGCAAATCGATCGCAACGATTCTTATGCACATGCTGTATGACGTTGAAGAGTTCCGTTGTATGCCTCTAGGTCTAGTCCAGGAAACTTTTGAACATGGATCACTTACTTAAAATACTAGATGTGACTTTCTTAAGCACGTTAACGAAAATCGATCGAAACGATTACTATGCACGTGCTTGTTTGATGTTGAGGAGTTCCGTTGTATGCGTCCGGTTCCAGTTCTGAATAACATTGGACCACGGATCACTTACTCAAAAATACTAGATGAGACCTCGTTTCGTTAGTTAAAGATCGAAACAATTGCATCCAGATCGAAACCACGATATCCTTGATCATAGTTTCTGATTTGGGATTGTCACAATCTTAAAATAACGTTAATTACTAAGAGTGCTCCGGTTGATTTTGAGGAATTCCATGGTATATCTCCGAGGTCTAGGGTCCCGCGTCCATGAAATTATAATGGGACCAATGTGACGTGAATAGAACCAAACACAAAATAAAAAATTTTAAAATCGATCCAAGACAAATAAGTTATGACCGGACATATAACATTATAGACTAATTTAGAACCTCCTTCTTTTTTGAAGTTGGTTAATAACGAATATAAAAATAGTTTTAATTTTAAACGCCACTCGTTACCCTTATTAAAAATACCGTCCGATTTAAGAAAAAATACAGGGCAGCCAAAATATTGACTTCCGCAAAAATTTATCCGAATTGACCCCATGTTCCTATGTTCCGGTTTTCTAAATTTTTGAGAATTTCGACCTGACCGACTAATACAAGTGCTATTTTAAAATTAGAAGATTTTTTCGAGATCTTTTTGCAAATGGTTTTTCTTGTTGTATTTTTATGCATAAAACAGTAAGCTTCGTAACCTTAATAAAAGTTTTGTCTAAATTGAAATATTTACTTTCGGTAAATTATGATTTAAGTTTACAACTTACTCTCAACTTTCATAATCATAAAAGAGTAGTAGCTAATGAACAAAAAACTTTTATGACTGATAAAGTAGCAACTAAATATCACCTTAGGTCAGCCTTTTCAATATTAGCTTTGTTCATTTGTTGATGAAACAAACTCTCTAGATTTTAGCATAAATTAGGTGCGAAAAAAATTATAAAAATGTAATCGGATTACTTCAATCATCGAAAATGAAAAAGTGATGTTTGTGTTGTTTTGTAAATAAACACATACAATTTCATCGCATACAATTAGTAATAGCTAATTTTTTCGTTTTTATAGTTAACTTGCCTCTGTAGTTAGTAAGATTTACGTCACAGTCAAGTATTATGTAGGTAATCGTACGGTCGATCATCGACCAGCGATGAAAAAATAATTAAATGAAGTTTCAAATCCTCTCGTTCATACACATAATTAAGTTTAGCCAAACTTTCTAAAAGCCTCAATTTCAGAGGCAAATGGCTACCCTTTGAAAAAGTTCAAAATTATTAATCATAATTTTAGATAGTGATAATAATGAAGGAATCAGGGAGTTAGGCCCTTCAGAAAGCGTTTTAAACATGGCATTAAGTAATAATGTAAAATGTAATGGTAGATTTAAGCAGTCATCCCTCAAACCAAAATCCTATATCTACAATTAAAAGTGAAAACATTTAATAAATATATTTTCTTCTTAACATTGCTGAAATAGGTCAAATTCAACGTGTGACTGCTCAGTAAGATTCATATGTAATTTTTTTGATTTTATCCAATCAATATTTACCAAATCTAGTCTACCAGAATGACTTTTTGCTTTAATTCCTATGTTTAAAACATACACCTAAATTTTGAACAAATTAAGAACATTTTTGCAATTAGTGGGAAATTAACTCAAATTAATCGCGTCAATCAAGTGCAGAAAAAGGACAAAAATTAAGATTTTATAAACTTTTATTGCATAGATAAAAAAATATATATTATATGTGTCCACCAGTAACACGAATAACACAATAGCAGCGATTTGGAATGCTTAAAATCAGTTAATCGAAATCACTTTGAGAAATGGCCGCCCACGTGCTTTCTAACAAGTCAAAAGTTATTGTGAGGTGTACACGGCATCCATACTCGGCAGGGCTCTTTGGAGCATACCTCACGCGTGGTCAATTTGGTTGAGGTCTGGCGATTGAGCAGGCCACGGCAGAACTTTAATACCAGCTTCGGCAAGAGTGCGTATTACGACTCTAGCCGCGTGTGGGTGTGCATTAGTCGAACCGAATTACCCAACCGACCTGGCAAAGGGATGATTACGTCCAAAACAATCCTCTCCACGTAAATCTAAGCATTGAGGTTGCCCCTGATCTAAATGAGATCGGTTCTTCCAACGATCCAAATACCAGTCAGTCCAGAAGTTGTCCAAACTTGAATGCGTCTTGTATCCAACCTCGTTCTGAAATATGATTCATCGAAAAACTTTTTCACACAGACAACGCCATTCTTCTTCCTCCCAGTCTCGGTGTGCACGGGCCCATTGTAAACTGGCTCTACGAATGCAGAGTGCTGTAGGGAGGACTCTCAGCGGCCTTCGGGAACGCAGACCCACTTCACGTAAACGATTTCGGATGGTTTTATCGCTTATTAACAAGCCTGAAGAGCTGTGGAGTTTTGTAACGAACATCATGGCGGCCATGGTACGCTTCCGTCGAGCAGCATTTTGGATATACAGGTCCTGTCTGCAAGTGGTAATGTGAGATCGTCCTCCATGTCACTCGACCGCGCTGCCCGTGATGCGATAGCGTATTCAAGAGGCGGCTTACAGCGCTCTGTCTAGTGCCAAGAACAATACCTACAGTACGTTGCCTGGAGCCAGTTTCCAACATACCGATACCTATCATCATCTCTTAAATGACGGCATGGCTAAACATTAGTGTAATTTTATACAGCTCTGATGCAGAAATTATAATAATTTTGTAAAAATGTCACAACAGTTTTATAGAAATGCTAAGTGACAGTTGATTTTGTCTTCATGATCGAAATTTAAAGAAAATTATTTAATTAAAGAGTAAAATTCACTAAATAGAATCCATAGCGATCCAAAAAGCCAGTATAATATAGCTTATTTGCTATATTATACTGGCTTTTTGGTTCTCCGATAATACTGCCAAATGTACTTGATCCCTACACTTTTGATTATACAAAGTGTCTATTATAAAGGTGTTTTAAAACAAAAGCAAATACTATTTTCGAAGATTTTATGGACTGACCATTTGAAAAAACCATAGTACTATAGTAGGTATTTTTGTGCTATAAGAATTTTATTCTTTCATAGAACACAAATCTTATTTTTATATTATAGATCATCAAACATCATGGACTTTTTTTATATCTTGGAATTTGAAAGTTATAATAATAGTTATTAAATGATTTTTACAATTTGGTATGTATATATTTTTGAAGTATATTTTATTTTTTCTGAAAGAATGAGGTATATTGGGAAAATAATTTGAAGAAATTTGACTTCTGTGCAGTTAAATTCAAAGAAATTCGTATTGTAATGTCACAAGTAGTTATCATTTAAAAATCGCATAGCTAAGTTTGTTATACTACCTGGAACGAATAACTACAATTTTTTGTAGATTCTTGATGACAGGCATGTTTTAAAAACATTGCTATGACAGTTTAACCTAAAAGAAGTAAGAAAATGATGATACTTTATGATGTCATATAGTTTGACTATAAGTCAAAGTATTTACACTTTTCCATTAAAATAAACTTAATTGCTTTTATCTGCGAGTTGTCACCAACAAAATGTACTATAAAAATTGATATCTTGAAATGGTTTTTGAATTTGCACTTTTTCCCAAATATACAGAATTGTTGGCTTTTAGCAAAGTAATGAAGATTTTCAAACAAAGTTTGAAACAGCAAACTAAGTTGCCAATTTATAAATTAATAAAATTTTTAAAACCCAAGCTAGCACTTACAAGTAAAAACATAAAATTTACAACACAATTACCTACCTACATACATGCCATTGAATATTGACATAATACATGACATCTACTAACTGTTGAAGCTAATTTAACACTCATATTTTCTATGTGTTACAATTCAGTATTACAAAGTAATTTTTGACAAATTCTTTACCAATAAAGTATTTAATTTAAAAACTTTGACAAAATCTGATTTCTGGGCAGCATTTAATCTTAAACCAATTTTTGTAAATAATTTGTATTTACAAAGTTATTAATATTGCTTGGAATAAACAACTCTACAATTGGTGTTTTCCTGGAGATAAATAAAAATTTCAATGGATTCATGATGACAGATATTTATATAAAACATTGACATGACAGTTTAACCAAAAAGAAGTTGGAAAATAATGCTAATTCATCATCATCTAGAGGTTGATGGTGGGTCAAATTATTTTACGAGCTATCATTATACAAGATACACACATAACTCAGTTTAGTATAGTTTCAAAATATCACCAAAATATAAATAACCTATACAGTCATGCAACCTGCAAAAAAAATCTTAAGATAGTGAAAACTAATAAGCCAAGGAAGTTACTAAGAAATAAACAACCCATACTGGCCAATTAAAAAGGCCAATTAAATATACCTTTTAAAACACATTTACTGTTTCATCCTAATGTAAGAAATATATTGTGCATACATGATAAAAATGAATGATGTTCTTGAAACAACTGACTTTATCTCACAGATGTTTATTTCTACCAAGACTCAGGATCCAGATCTCTATCAAATTGACGACGACACTACGCTGCCGCAACACAGTTTTTACTAGTGCGGGGGTAGTTGCCAATGTCAACTGTTGCCATCAATACTGTGCAACATTTTAGAACGTTAACTTTGAACAATAACGGATTACCCATACATGAGTAGGAAGGGTACATTTATGTTTAGGTTTCCCATTACTTTGTTTTACTGGTTTTTTTAAATATAATGTGCTTGGTTAATTTTGCTTAATTTTACGTATAAAGCCGTTGAATATGTATCGTTAGATATAAAGGTAGGAACTTATTGTAATCTATATACAAACTTAGTCAAAAATGTAATTGTGTGCAAATTTATTTTTATTTTTTTCATTTGGATTTGTTTTGGATCATTCATTCAATCATACTTACCTATGGGTTAAAATAGAATATAGAAAGTATTAGGGATTTATCAAGCATGAAGTAATGTTTGCTGTTTTTTGTTGGGTTGGGTTAGGTATTTGCACATTTATTTAAAATAGGTAATTCATTGACCTATGTTCGTTCACTATGTTATTGGGTAGAATGGTTTTGTAAAACTTTACTCACCTGGAGAAATAGATAATTAGAAGAATTGTGCCTTTTTAAATTATGTTAAGTAACAGTATGTTGTAATTAAGTTCTCTTTTGTTTGCATAGGAAAATAAATGTTTTTAATAATTTTTTTTTTTTAATTTTAAATTAAATCAAAATATTTTACTTCATTATAGGCCATCTTCATGTCTGTTGATTGAATCTTTATACTGTGCAAATACTAATAGTACAAATAATAATTCAGTATCCACCTACATCTGTATCTTTTGTTTAATTAATAATGTAATCATAAGTTATGTTTCTAATGTTGGCAAAGATTATGCAGCTATTCATACAGCTTTAGGGTGTTACCACACCAAACGATCGACATCATTCGATGGTAGCATGGAACAGGCAATGTCATGTGGTGTGGTAACACCCTAAGAGTCTAACATAGATAGTCTGTTGAAGTTTTAGATACATTCGTGAAGTTGAGGTGTACCCTGCATCTTCTTGCCATTTCCGCTACTTTAGTGTTAGGTTTTAGATTATTAGATTAACACTCAATCCATTTGAGTGTTAATATTGAAGGTACTTGCAAACAGATGACTATATAACTTGAATCTTTAATTTGTAATGTACAAAATATTTAAAAAAAAAAAAATTCGCATTTTTTGCATTCCTGCAATACAACAGTTGTAAAGTGGTTGTTCTTATACACTTTATGAAAGCCATGTCGTCAGGTTAAACATTGGACATATATCACATAAGATAGTTATGTTGGTACCTTAAACACACTAACATACTCATTACTTTTACTTTGATGACAAAGATTCACATTGGAAAGCAGTTGTGTCAATTGACATCTGTAGAAATGAAGGACATGTTTTGCCACAACAAAACACAATACAACAAAAGTTACAATTTTTAGTTGAAACAAGTACAAGTTTGTACTGTCAAAATATCTGAAAAGTATATAACTAAGCTATGAAAGTTGTTTAAACTTTGAAGACATGGTAGTGCTATTACAAAAGTCATTAACTAATAGATCTACATTATCTAGTTATTTATGCTGGAACAAGTGTTGTAAAAGGTTACATTAAAAGTAAGCTACCAAGTTGAATTTATAACTTAAAATACATTTGAGTATCAGCTATCCAGATATTTTAGTACGTAAGGGTAAATTGTTTCATGAGAAGCCCTTTAAGAACTTATAGAAGTTTATAGTATCAAAACAATCAAAATGTACCACTTCCAAATCAAAACGACAAGGTTAGCGGTTTTAAGAAAATAAACTATACACCGCTAACATTTTAAATAGGATTTAAAAACTAACCTCTGTGTTGATGTAATGAAGAAGTTTTAACATAATCTTCTGGAATACTTCTCTCACGTTATCCAAATTTCAGAGTCTTCAGATCTAAGACCGTAAATTTTGAATTAATTACGTGTCTCGTTCTGTCACATAAAACAGTCTCATTAACCAGGATGTAAGAAAAATACTTTGCCGTAAGTGCGAAAATGGCGACGTATTTTTACAGGAATTATTTGATCTAATTACATTTATCACACAAAATGTTTGAAGGTAACGATAACTACACCGGCACTGACTTAATGTTCGGCTAATATAATGCCATGAACCAGAAAACATAAAAAAGAACAAAAACGTGAAAATAGTAAACAACTTTTGGTAACGAACGAACTACGGAGATAATTGAATAGGTACCCCGACATATTATCATTCAACAACTTTGACTTGGGTCTTCTTGAATGAAATAAATTCACCATAGTTACCAACAGAATAAATCATACAAAGTGAAGTTAATTTCAATTCCGGTGATTGACTGAAGACGTTTACATGGCAAAGAATGTTTAGTGAAAATTGTTATTATTACTCTTGGTTATCAAGGCTAGAAAAGTCTTTTATTTGTTTTGTACTGTAAGAGTTCGTGCCATTGGAAAAATCTTATGGTAAATTTTTTTCAGTCACAATCAGGAAACTTGATGAAACCCCACAGACTTAAAAATGGAATCCATATAAAAACATGGTTCAAATCTCTTTTGCGTTTTATGGTAATCAGCTGTTGTTACTACACAATAACTATTTCTGCCAATTTCAAGTATTAGTATAATAAAAGTATTAATAAAATTATAACGTCGAAAGCTAACCTTCAGATAGCTTTTACCTGGAGAATCCTACAGGATAATTTAGGCTAGAAAACTGTAAAAACATGGTTGAAAGCTCATTTCTTTGACATTGCTCATTGACAGTGGCATTGACAGTTGAATACTGTATATTCACTCAAAACTTGACCTCTCTCTTACTCACTTAGAGGTGTTCATTGGATATTTCTGTTTTCAGTGCTTTTTATTTTGTAAACTGCCTGAAATGATACATATTTTACATGGTACAAAATTATTCAATAATGTCTTTCATAACTGAACCCGTACTTAATATAATTGTGGTGGGATTTCATCACAAAAAGGGCTGCCAGGTATGTATCTTTCATTATTTTGTAAATCAATAATGGTTGAATTCATTATTTCGATTTTCATTGACCCTATTAACAATTCTTATTTATTACCATTTTTGAAATCAAAGCTCGATAGATAATATTTGATTATTTCTAGGTCGAGCACTGCTACCCAGAGCTGGTTCCTGGCCATCCAACAGAACTGCCCCCAGAATGGAAACATTTACCTGCATTGGCTTTGCCAGACGGCTCTCATAATTATATGTCAGACACGATCTTTTTCACATTACCTGGACTAACTGAACCCTCCCACACTGTGTATGGAATATCATGCTTTAGGCAAATCCCTGTAGAGGTATTTTAAAATTCATAATATTGAGTTATACCATAAGATATTACTAAGCACAGTGTTAGAAATGTGTCAACTAAAATTTTAAAATTTTTGTACCTTTACAGCAAGTAATTCAAAAAACTGAGGACATGACCAGAAGTTCTGTTCAAAAGAGTGTTTGTGTTGTATGTAGAGCACCACTTTTTGGAAGGCTTGCTATAAAAATGGAGCTTGTAGTCAGAGCATGGTTCCTGCAAGGTGATTTTGCTCAGACCAAGCTCTTAGAAGATGCCTTTCACCATTTAAATAATTGCCCTGTCCAATTAGATCAAACTTTAGAAGGTGAGGTAAATTTTATTATGATGATGCATTTATTACATCAGAATATTTATGATTATTATATACCTATGTAATGAAAATAATGTTGCAGGTTTGTCAGTGCAAAAATTTGTAGAAAATTGGAGACACAAAGCTCTACTTTTATTTAAGCTTTTATTGTTACGAAGAAAAGTGTTGATATATGGAGCTCCTGCTGGTTCACTATCAGCTTCCTTATTGACTTTGGTGTCTCTGCTGCCGCAGGGCCTCGAGCATGGACTTCATCATGCTGCTAATGTGGTGTATGCATAAGTATTTTTACTATTAGTGTGATATGCTCCATAATTCTGTGCTTACTTTTTGTAAAATCAAAATGTACCTTATTTTTATTATATTAGTATTAACTTGAATTGGTTGATATGAAATGAAACCATTAAAGTATATTGATATTGAACAGGCATCAATATTTGTACATACACCAAAAATAAATAATGTTTACAATTGCAGTTTGTCCAGACCATTGTCTCCCATACATGCTCCTGAAGAAAAAAATATTGATGAAATAGATTCAGAGGTGGCAAAGGAAGCTATTGCTCATATCAATGGCTCTAACCAAAATGATGAAGAGCTGTCACCAAAAGAATCAGGGAATTTGATAGAAGAGAAAGATAGAATAAGCCATCAAAGTTTTGATGACAATCTTTTGGCTGATGTACCTGACAGGCAGGAGGCATCAGCAAATAGGGAGAAGTGTCACAGCATTAGTGAAAAATATAAGCAAAAACCTATAGTAGAAATTCAACAAAGTCCAACTATGGCTCGTGATATGAGTGTAGATGGTTTATACAATCTCATAGGACACATAGATCAAGCTGAGTGTGGATTCCCTATCCCATTGTTTGAAGATGGCTACATTTGTTTACCATATCTATCCTTGCAATATTTAGATTTACTAGCAGACCCGGCTGTGCATGGGTTTGTTGTTGGTGCTTCAAATGTCCTGTTCAAACAGAAAAGGCAGCTATTTGATGTTCTAGTTGAAATTAATGATATGAGGATAGAAAGTGCAGATCTGGCATTGAAGAGGCAGCTTACTTTGAGCACAGAGGATCTGAGATTTGCAGATCATGTGGTGAGGCATGGTGCCAGTCAGGGTGAATCATGGATTAGGGATCAGTTTTCTAGTTATTTGATATATTTACTAAGAACATCTGTATTACCAGGTAAATATTGTTTTTTTACTTAAGTGAGACTGTAAAAAAACATTTAATTTTTTTATAGATCAGGATTCAAGACACTATAAAAATATTATTGTATAACTTTATTTAATATTACAGAGGGGAGCAGAGAAATTGAGTCATATAATGCTCAATTTATGACAGCTTTCAAAGCAACACCTGCCTATCAAAAATGGTTGAAGAGTACCAATAATGGAGAAATTGAAGCTTTCACTAACCTTATGCCGATGCACCCATTTGCAGGACAGTTGTCAGTGGCTGACATGAAACTAAAGTTTGCACAGTAAGTATAGCACCAAAATATTTATGTAAAACATTGCATTAAATTTATCAAAACTTTTTTTTTTAACACAATATAACACTATAACAATATAACGTTTTGTAACACAGTATAAATAAATAAACATTGTAGTAAATTATGAGTTGTGATAACAAGATTCAAGGTTAATTTTAATTGGTATTGTTGTAAAATAACTGTTAAATCAAACAATACTGTATTTGCACCTTGTGAATCATATGATATTACACCTGTATATCATCATATATCGAATTTATAACAACTAGAGATGTGCAGTGGGTATGAACCCATTCCACCCATTTGGGTAATTACCGGGTTATATTGGTTATAACTGGGTTTTAACCCATATTTACCTTTTACCATGGGTCATAAAGAATTGTATGAAGAAATAGTATCTAACTGAATCAAATGATATATAATTAAATTATATCCTGCCATACACATCAAAGAAGAAAATCAAGTCAAGATATTAGCAATGACATATTACATATAGACAAGTCATACCCAAACAAACCGCACCAAAAAACGGCGTCAACGTAACTATAGATACCTACCCGATATATAGAGTAATCTAATTTGTGGGTGAAGGAAAGAGTAATACCGTTCACTTGTTGTAAGAAAGAGATACCTATGTACTTCGTGACGTTGCTTCGCACTAATTGGTCGCGGGCGTACGTGAAGTAGTACGTAAATTGTCGAAACTCTCTAGGGTTGTCTCTTTTACTCCCACATACAAAATCATATTACAGCTTGCTCTTCGAGTTTGTTGAAACCAATAGCCATGTCAGTTTTAAAACGTCATTTTTTTATTAATTTATTTAAATCAAAATCTGATGAATCGTCACTGTCACTCGATGAGCTCTCCCCAACATTTATTATAAGATCCTGTACTTGTATATTATCGAATGCCACATGAATTTCCCAATCCGACGCTATAATGTTTTGGGTTCTTCTCACAATTTTTTCCCAGTTTTCGGCAGTTCCGCACATGCATTTTTTAATAAATCTAACATCTTGTTTGCCGTAAAAGGGGGATGGGTATTATTTCGAGCGGCGTGTCCTTTGATTTGTGCCCATATTAGTTCTATAGCATTGTACTGGCAATGATACGGCGGAAGTCGAAGAACCAAATGACCACATTCGGCAGCTATTTCATCGATAACATATATTTTAGGGAGGCTTTTTTTGATTTTAAAATATTCACTAATTGTACTTTTAATAAAGTACTATCCACGTTTTCGCCATGACGTTGGAGCCAGTCAATTATCTCTTGTTTTTTATTGGCCTGCGTCGGCATTTTTTTTTAATTTGTCTGGAGTGATATGTAGCGTTGTCCATAATAATTATGGACGGTTCTTCCAGATATTGCACCATTTCTTTAAACCATCCTTCGTAAATCTCCGCGTTCATTTCGTCGTGGTAGACAACTGTTTTCTTGGATTTAAAGCCAGTAAAGCATCCGACACGAATCCCTTCGTAGACCCTGCATGGAGTATGATAAGGCGGTCACCTTTTCCCATTGGCACTGAACTAGTGGAAGCGGCGGTGTCGTCAGTCCAGTTCTTTGTATTTAACCAAGTCTCGTCAGTGAAAATAACATTTGACCAATCTGATATCTTTTTGGCTTCGCTCAATAATTCGCAGCGAGCCATAGCACCGTCGTGACGCTCCATCAATATTTTACGTTTGTCCGATATTTTATAAGAAAATCCAATTTCTTTCAAAACTAAGCTTAATTACGATTTTTGGCCACGGGACAAACCACATTCACGTAAAGAAACAACAAGTTTTTTAAGTGTTGGAATTTCTTTGTGCAAGTAATAGTCATATATATGACGGCGAATAGCATCAGCGTTGAAGTTGAATTTTTTCAACTCCGATGGTAATCTGTTGGAGCAAGGTCCGGGGAGTACGGTGGATGTCTTAGACATTCCAATAGAAGCTCCTCTAATTTGATAGCCGTCTGTTTTGCAATGTGTGGTCTAGCGCTGTCCTGAAGCAGCAGTGGCCTAGAGCGATTGACCTGAGTTGCTTAGCAGAGAGCCTGTGTTGTTTGGCAGCTAGCTTTTCCATCATGGTTTGCAGTTGCAGACAATAGAAATCTGCCGTAATTGTCTGGCCAGGTTTAAGAAAGCTGTAGTAAACGACACCGGCACTACTCCACCAAACGCTCAAAATGACTTTTTTTGAGTCAATTTTAGCTCTGGGCAGCATTTGGCTGGTTCTCCAGGGCTCAACCATTGCGATGAGCGTTTCCGATTGTCGTACAGGATCCACTTTTCAATACAGGTATTGATTCGATTTAAAATCCTTTCATTATTGTGCCGGTTGAGTATCATAACCCAGCAGTCGACGCGCGTTTGTCGGTTTGCTGCACTCAATTCATAAGGAACCTCTCAAGCTTTTTCACCTTCCCAATTTGCTTCGAGTGGATTAAAACTATTTTGTCACTAACACCGCAGCCTACAGCTAACTCCGACGTGGTTTGCGATGGATCCGCTTCCACAATAGCCTTCAATTCTTCATTATCAAATTTGGTCTCCGGCCGTCCACGGGGCTTATTCTGCAGGTCGATATTTCCAGAACAAAAACGTTTGAACCAAAAACACACTGTGTTTTCTTTTGCGACACCGCCGCCATACACAGCAATAATACTTCAAGCCGTTTCTGCAGCACTGGTGCAACAGTGGAACTCGTACTCGTAAATAACGCAATATTTAAAGTTTTCCATTTTGTTAACCAAAGAGGAGATAATACAGATCAAAGTGGCCAGTACGACAAAACGCCAATTTCATGTAAGGACCTAATACCTTCTTTACTCTAGATTGACGATTTCAATCGAAACAAAACATGTAGTATATGAAATCAAACATACTTTATATATATACATAATATTATATTTTATTTTAAAGATTAGAATAGGAATTTTACTTTATACAAAGCAGTCATTACTTAGGAACCAATACCCAAAAACCTGCTTTTTTAATTTTAATTTATCCCTCCTTTATTTGGTAAGCAAAACTTCTGACACATTATTATTATGAGAAAAAGATGAAAAAAATGTCTAATTGATTCATTTTTGATCATCATTATTGACTATAACATGCCTACTTTAAATTATTATTGTCTAGAGTATTTTGTATATTATGGAAAAATACAGCGGAAATTGAACAATATACTTTCTATTATTAGGTAAAGATTTATTTTAGTTAATTTATTACGATGATATCTATCTTATGCCTTTGGCTTAACCACATAAAATATGGGTTAGATTGAACGCAGCTAAATGATTTTTTTTGGTAGTTTTTTTGTAAACACACTCTGATGATATTGACTTATGATTTATGTATGAAGAGAAGTAAAATAAATTGTAATTAAAGAAAGTAATGGGTTTGCTATATTGTTAACTTCCAGTTATTTAATTATCAACGTTTAAAGTTAAGGAAGTCATGTCTGGATGCTTCCATGGCTTCCAGCCAAATCTTGTAATTGTTTTTAAGTAATTGTAATTATCAACGAAATAAATTCCTTCTTTACAAAATTTGAGATAGAGGGAAGAACTGAAGTAAAAGTTTTAAGTCTATCAGAATCAGCAATATATTCAAGAGTCCAATAATTAAACTACGTGGTGTTAGCTGCACTTCTTACTTTACATGAACGAAGCCTCGCCTAGGGCTTGTAGCTACGCTTATATGTTACGATAGACGCAGATCAACACGTGTTTTTACCATGGCATAATATATTTCTTCCATTCAAACCCTAAATAAAGCCCGACCAAGAGCACGGTCAGTCGTATTTATATAAGTGGTAAAAAATTTGTTAATATTGTGTGAATAATGTGAATTGCAAAGTATTTCAACGAGCTTTTTACAGTTTTATTACCACTTTAAATATTGATACATTATTGACCCATTTACGCCTTCTGTCCTCATGTATAGAAATACCCACATTTTCAGACATAATTATATTACTTGTTTAGACGTGAATTTGTAATGCCAAAGAGTGCATTTCATGATACATGTGTGGTTTTGTAATTTTATGGATCACTGTATTATTATACCGTTACAAAGATAAATCCAGGAACACCGTTGGTACACATGTAACGAGTGGGTGTTACTGTCTAACCGCGGACTGGCACAGTGAGAGCAGTGCTCACCAATACCAGACAAGAATATGAAAAAAAGAACAAGGCTTAATTCGACTACCAATTCAATACGGCCTATAATAATAAACATATTTAATTAAAAAAAGGACTTATTGTACCAAAAAACGACACATTCTAGTGGTATATTAATTCACGGAACTATAAGCAGAAACAATTATGCTCAAAACTCACCTAATAAATAAAAGAATCAGTAACAACCACAATATTGTTCCAACGGCAAAAAGTCTTTGAAAACTTTAATTTTACTACATTATACTGAAAATAAAGACACTAATTATTACATAAACATATTTATCTGAGCGATTTAGTCTTATCGGATATTGTGGTATCGATACATCAAAATGTCGATACGAATCGGGAATCGATTCCCCCATGTCATTAATTCATTTTCATTTTATGTCAATGGTTATCCCTAATGTTTTCATTCAATTTCATTTCATATTTCATTTCATTTCGTTTGTATAAAAAAAAAAAAAGAAATAACCTCAATTTTTTTATCTAATTGTATTTTTTTTAGTTTTGCAAGTTTTAGCTCCAAGTACTACTTAAAAGTTGTTTAATAAAAGGCCGGCAGTGTTTTCTGAGTTACTGGTGTGCAATTTTAGTGTCTTGAAAGTGAGATTCTTGATGAAATTGACGGATTTATATCCGGCAATAGTTTTTTTTTTATTTGGTATACTCTTTACTGAATTTGGTGAACATTTACTAAATTTGATCACCGGTTACATTTTAAAGTTCAAGCATTAATTTATATATTATACACATTACTTTATTTTCGAACCATATTTACTATTTTATACATTCGTTTTTTGGTACACCATATTTTTTTGGATTTCAAAATATCAAAGCTGATAGCCGAAAATCAAGAAATTTTTATAAAAAAACAATTAAATTCAAATATTTCGAAAACAGTTAGATTTAGGATAGGGTGTTTCATTGTCAAATCAGTCACAGACGATGTAAACTACACGCCCTTAACGAGAATAGGTCGACTTAACCTATAACCCTGTATATGTATGTTTATCTCGGGTCCCCCCCACAGTTCGCTGTACGGTCATCCATAACAAAAGCTCTGCTTACTTTGGGACCATACAGGTGGTGTGTTTCGCTGGGAATTTATTATTATTATATTGATTAATAAAGACACGCAGCGTGTATTTCAATATAGGTCTGTTGGATGTTCCATGGGTTCAAACTTACACTTTGTCCACCCCCTGGGTATAGTAAAAAACAAACGGAAGAAAGGTCATCAGGCACAGTGTACAGTCCAGCTAAAGGAATTAAAAATGATGGCGGGTTCCATTTATCTGTGTACATGTTCGTATTGCTGAAGATAAATTCAGCCCAAATTGTGCCAAAGCGTGGCTCGATGGCATTTGAAGAATGTAATTACTAAAAGTCTCGACGGATGGCGTCTTAGGCCTTCTTCTACGGCTGAGTGGCGTAGTGGGTAGTAGCCCTGCCTCATAAGCTAGAGGTCCCAGGTTCGAGTCACAGATGTTTGTTCTCGAGTCATGGTTGTTTATATTCATATATATTTGCTTATCCATAACATAAACTAGTTAGGTTCATAGGTAGTTAGGTAGAGAGTTTAAAAAAAGATTTGAATTTGACAAAGATCGATTTTAATTAAAATAACAGAATTACATTATAATATGACTAAGAGTAAGTTACAATTGCCCGATCTTAGGTACAAAAGTAATTTAATTAAAATAAAAGATTTTAAATATAATTATTAACAAAAATAACGTGACCATTGCCCGATGTTAGGAACAAGAGTGATTTCTTCATGTCTTCCAAATTTAACTAAACCTATCGTCTGCACCAGCACTTCCCGTTTGTTTCGATAAATTGATAAGTTTTTGAAACAAGTTGTTTTTTTTTTCCTGTTTGTTTTAGTGTTTATCTGTTTTTTTTCTTTTTGTATAGTTAGTAATTATGAATTTGTGTTTCTTTAATTATTTTTATTGTATAGTTCATTTTAGAATTCTTTCACTCACGTGGTGGGCGACATTGTGGTAACTACGTGTAGGTTGAGCTATTTGAACAATAACAAGTTTTATTATTAATTTACAATTTAAGTATATTATAATTATTTATTACATTTCTATAATATTTATTATAAACCTATTTATACATTCTATATGCGATTCTAGTAGTTCTGTCAATTTCTCCGATTTTGCTTCATGCTCGCCGTATGCAACGAACAGTATCGATAGCTATCACAGCTTGTCTCTTCCTTTGTCATCCAATCTCGATTCTCAATTCTCAGACTTTCTGAAAAATTTCAACTTCATTCACATAAACGCCCAGAGTATTCCGGTTCATTACCCAGATATGCTAGCATCATTTGATTGCAGGAATTTATCTGCAATATTGGTATCCGAAACGTGGATGAAACCTTGCCTTCCGTCTGCTTCCTACGCCTTGCATGGCTTTCAACTTCTACGCAATGATCGAACAGACCGCACTGGTGGCGGGGTTACTATCTACTTACGGTCTCACATACCTTGCAAAGTCGTTAACTTCTAAATATCTAGCAAACCCACAGGGCACGGAACACCTATTCGTAGAAATAATGCTTGGAAAAGCCAAGATTCTTCTTGGTGTGGTGTATAGTCCTTCTTCTACATCTAATTATTTCCCTGCCTTTGAAAACCTCCTGGAAGAGCTCGTACCACTTTATAGCCATACTATTTTAAAGGGGGATTTCAACACCTGCCTATTAAAAATGACACACGATCCAGTAAATTAATAATAATAATAATAATACTCTTTATTGCACACCATACAAATACAAAAAATTGGCAACAGCAGGAAATAAAAACAAAGAAGCTTATACAGAATGTACAAAAGGTGGCCTTATCACTACATAGTGATTTCTTCCAGACAACCTAAGGTATGACATAGGAAACCTTGTACTAGGGTGTAACTTAATATAAGTATAAATATGACGCTTATAATAGTATATAATAATATAAATATAATATAAATACAAATATTTAAATACATACACACATATACATACATAAGCATAATATATAACATTGATTAAGGTGATATTTGATGCTACAAGTCTTCTTTTATAGTCTACTAGAATTTCTATGCTTTAGAAAGATAATATTCTTTAACCATCTTTTTAAAAGAATATACAGTTTGAGCTGATTTAATCTTAAACGGGAGCTCGTTCCATAGGGATACTAGTGCACCGTGAATGATTTACTGAAGTATGATGTGGTATGTGGTGGCGTAGCTAACAGCAAATTATTAGACGAACGCAGTTGTCTTTCGTGGGTACTGTGTAGAAAATGGAATCTGGATTTCAAGTATTGTGGAGTATTTGGGTTGAACAGTATCCGATACAGCAGACAGAGGAAATGGGTATTCCGGCGAAGGCGAATAGGAAGCCACTTGAGCTTAGTGCGGTATTCTGAGACGTGGTCATATTTGCGTAAACCAAATATGAACCTTATACATAAGTTTTGAAGGCGCTCAAGCTTATTAAGTTGATCTTCAGTAAGGTCCAGATAGCAAGTGTCAGCGTAATCAACAGTAGGCAGGAAGAGGGAATGTGCGATAGAAATTTTAGTGGATACGGGCAAAAAATTGCGCAGACGTTTTAAAGTGTTTGTGGCTGCAAACATCTTCCTGCTCATAGCGTCAACTTGTGCTTTCCACGAAAAATTTGTATCGAATAGCACACCAAGGTTTTTCACAGTTTTGCTCAACTCTACTGTGATGCCGTTAAATACAATTTGCGGGTATGATTGTGTGTCGATTTGATTTAAGAGTTTTGGACTACCTATAAGTATGGCTTGAGTTTTTCTGGGATTTACAATTAAACCATGTTCGTTGCTCCAGGCACGTATTTTACCAAGGTCATCATTGATAATGTTGATGGCCTCATATAAGTCCCCTACTGTCGACTGCGTATAAATTTGGAGATCGTCTGCATACATGTGATAGGAAGAAGTTAAATTATTAGATATTGAATTGATAAATACTGAAAAGAGGAGTGGGGACAACACACCACCTTGCGGAACGCCAGCCTCGATGTTAGCCCACGTTGAAAAAGTTTCATCATATGCTATACGTTGTCGGCGTCCACACAAGTAAGTTTGAAACCAGTCAACCACTGATGGAGATACATTAAGAGAGCGCAGTTGCTGTAACAAGATGGTAAGGTCGACAGTGTTAAAGGCGTTGCTAAAATCGAGCAGAGTCAAGATAGTGAGTTTCTTAGATTCCATTCCTAAGCGAATATCATCTGCTAATTTTACCAACGCCGTGACAGTGCTGTGACCAGGTCTAAAGCCAGATTGGAGAGGGTTGAGTAAGCCATACGTCACAAGAAACCGATTCAGTTGGTCATGGACAAGGCGCTCTAAAAATTACTTTCAGTGATCAATGGATGTAATTTAAATATCTTGCCAACGTCTGCGACGCATATTTTTCCTAATTCTTCTCCTTCAAGATTAGATTTAATGGCAGTCTCATCTTTAGATCACGTTGTCCATCATGGGCAATTAAAGGCTGAACATTTTTCCTACCACAATTTAATATTCCTTTCTTATAAGATTAAGCCCCCAAAAGCTAAGCCTAAAATTCTTCTGCAAAGGAACTTTAGTGGAATTATATTAGATAACTTATTGCGTAATGGACAGGAACTCGACCGGTCTGAGGTCATAAATGCCAACTTCATTGATTCACAAATTGCTACATTCAACAATCTCCTCCTACAGCTTTATGATTGTCATGCCCCAGTTCCGCCGGTCAAAGTCAAACATCTCCCTGCTCCATGGCTTAATGAAGACAAGATCTATGATGGTTAAGAGTGATCGTGCCCGCAACAAGTTCAAGCATCATCCCACGGACGAAAACCATGAAAAATATCGCCTGCTTCTAAATCGCTGCTCTACCATGGGTAGAATGCACAACGATGCCATATCCACAACTCGGTTTCAAAGAGGACTTCAGCAAAGGTCTGGAATTTCCTCAAGTCCATAGGTGTCGGTAAAAACAAAACATCATCAATTCCTAACCACTTCGATGTTAACTCCCTTAACTCCAATTTTATTTCTTCTGGAGTAATGGATGCCAGTTATAAATTCAGAACTTTACAACACCTTTCTTCTTTACCAACACCTACCTACCAAGAATTGAGTGAAATTTACCAAAATTTTACTCAATTCTCTGAATGTGACGTCAAGAGAGCTATAATATAAACTCCATCGACTCAAACGCTGTAGGGTCTGACTATGTTAGCCGCAAAATGATTACTATCCTTCTTGATTTCCTTCTCCCCATCATAACATTTATCCTCAACAGCTCAATTTCCTTTAAACACCTACCATATGGAAAGATGCCCATGTAATCCCACTTCCCAAAAAGACTGTCCCCGAAACCCCCCAAGACTTCCGACCTATCTCCATTCTTCCACTCCTTTTAGTAAGTTTTAGAGCGCCTTGTCCATGATCAACTGAATCGGTTTCTTGTGACGAATGGCTTACTCAACCCTCTCCAGTCTGGCTTTAGACCCGGTCACAGCACTGTCACTGCATTGGTAAAGTTAGCAGATGATATTCGCTTAGGAATCGAATCTAAGAAACTCACTATCTTGACTCTGCTCGATTTAAGCAACGCCTTGAACACTGTCGACCATATCATCTTGTCACAGCAACTGCGATCTCTTTATGTATCTCCATCAATGGTTGATTGGTTTCAAACTTACTTGTGTGGACGCCGACAACGTATAGCTTATGATGAGACCGCAACCGCAAGGTGGTGTGTTGTCCCCGCTCCTCTTTTCAGTATTTATCAATTCAATATCTAATAATTTAAGTTCTTCATATCACATGTATGCAGACGATCTCCAAATGTTTACGCAGTCGACAGTAGGGGACTTACATGAGGCCATCAACATTGTCAATGATGACCTTGGTAAAATACTTACCTGGAACAATGAACATGGTTTGATTGTAAATCCCAAGAAAACTTCTTAATCAAATCGACACACAATCATACCCGCAAATTGTATTTAACGGCATCACAATAGAGTTGAGCAAAACTGTCAAAAAAATCTTGGTGTGCTATTCGATACACATTTTTCGTGGAAAGCTCAAGTTAACGCTATGAGCAGGAAGATATTCTTTCACACATTCCCTCTTCCTGCCTATTGTTGATTAGGATGATGCCTGCTATATGGACCTTAATGAAGATCAACTTAATAAGCTTGAGCGCCTTCAAAATTTATGTATAATGTTCATATTTGGTTTACGCAATTATATTTCGTCTAATAATTTGCTATTAGCTACGCCATTACATACCACATTACACTTCAGTAATTCATTCACGGCGCACGTAGTATCGCTATGGGACGAGCTCCTGTTTAAGATTAAATCAGCTCAAAATGTATATTCTTTTAAAAAGATGGTTAAAGAGTATTATTTTTCTAAAGCATAGAAATTCTAGTAGACTATAAAAGAAGACATGTAGCATCAAATATCAACTTAATCAATGTTATATATAGGGTGCATTGAAAAAACTACCCTCATATAAAACCTAGACTTTGTCAGTCTCTGTGCAATTTTTCTCTGAGATAAATTTATTTTATTTAACATTAAGTGAGAGTAAGTTTCATTAATTTTGAAAACGGATAGTTTAGAGCACCGTGCCGTGATCAAATAACTCCACAAGAAACACTTAACTCCAAAGCAGATTCATGAAGATATGGTGGCTACTTTAGGAACATCTGCTCCGTCGTATACAATGATGAAAAAGTGGACAGCTGAATTTAAACGTGCACGAGAGAGCATCAAAGATGACCCCCGCTCTGGACGGCCTTGTACGGATACGACTTCGGAAAATATCGAAAAAATATGTGATCTCATCATGGGAGACAAAATATTGAAAGTATCTGAGATAGCTGAAGCTCTAAGGATTTCAATATGAACGTACACAAAACATAATCGTTAACGAAATAGGGTTCCAAAAGGTGTCTGCAAGATGGGTTCCGCGTCGCCTTTCAGTTAAACAGAAACGAACTCGGCTCACGATTTCTAGAGACTGCTTAGAGCTTTTTCAAGCTGATCCAAACGAATTTTGGCAAGGTTTGTTACTATGGACGAAACATGGGTTCATCACTACGCTCCTGAATCCAAACAATGGAAGAGACCCGGATTTCCGAGCCCCAAGAAAGCCTAGGTATATTTTTCAGTAAACAAGGTAATGGCATCGGTTTTCTGGGATTCTAAGAGTTGACACCCTGGTTGATTACTTAGAAAGTAGTCAAACTATAAATTCTGCATACTACTGCACACTATTACAGCGTTTACGCGAAGAAATAAAGTCTAAAAGACCAGGATTGTTGACCAAGAAAGTTTTGTTTCATCAGGACAATGCTCGTGTTCACACATCTGCAGAATCGATGGCTCAAATAATGAATTGTGGTTTCGAATTGCTTTCTCATCTCCCTTATTCACCTGATTTGGCACCTTCTGACTTCCACCTATTTCCAAAACTAAAAAAACACTTAGGTGGAATGAGATTTTCTACCAATGAGGAGGTCAAAGTGGCCGTAGGTGCCTTTTTTGAAGACCTTGATGAGACTTTCTATTTTAATGGGATCAAGGCTTTGGAGGACCGCTGGACTAACTGCTGTGACCTAGGAGGAGAGTATGTAGAAAAATAAATATAAAAAATTGCATTATTCCTGTTTTTTTATTTAGGCCGCGAACTTTTCAATTCACCCCCGTATTATTGTGCATATGTATGTATTTGTATGTATTTAAATATTTGTATTTATATTCTATTGCATATTTATATTATTATATACTATTATAAGCGTCATATTTTTAATTGTATTCTGTTACACCCTAATACAAGGTTGCCTATGTCATACCTAAGTTTGTCTGCAAAAAATCGCCACCTTTTGTACTATAAATCTTCTTTGTTTATATTTCCTGCTTTTACTAATTTTTTTTTATTTGTATGGTGTTCAATAAAGAGTATTATTATTATCTTTTAAAATTAACCACACGTAAGCCCATTAGCCCCATTTAAGGAATGTGATTTTTTAACACGTCGATATGTATTACATAGATTAAGAGCTGATTCTTTTTCGACAAAAAAACTACACTTCGGATTGTTGACCACATATTGTAGCCCATATTTTTTTAGTTTTTTTAGTTTTTTAACTTAAATAAGACATTGCTTAAACGGCTACATGGCGTGAAAGAAATTGGACAACGCGGTAAACAGCGGTTTTACTTTGCAATGATATGGTTTATGATGATAATATGTTCAGCTGAAAGAATTTTTACTTATCTTAAAATTATCTTAAATCAGCTGAAAGACTTTTTACTTATCTTAAATAACATGGTAATACAAAATTTATCATATTCTGTTTCAGTACTATGTCAACAACTGAGGGAGGTAGAAAAATGACGGCAGCAGTAGCAAGCACGGGGCGCGCTGTAGCCACGACGTCAAGAGCCGTCGGTGGCGCCATCTCGCAGGCCAGGGGAGCTCTGTCGGGCTGGTGGTCAGCCCTGGTCACAACTGCACCTTCCAATGCCTCGGAGACCTCGTCCGTGGACGACAAACTCGACGATGTGGAAGAAGCCGCCGTCATCGACGACAATAGGAAACGAGACCCCGACCACGACCCTCCGGACAAGGCCATTGAGGAAAACACGGAATCCTTTGGAAAAATTACTGTTGTTTAAACTGTTACTCTAGTCTGCTGAGGAACTGTGAGGGTACAAGTGCGTTACCGTGTTTTGTTGAGCAACGAGCATGTTGATGCGGTAATTTTTAGAGGTTTATAAATCACAAATGTACAGTAGGAGATACTGTTAAAAATAAAACTGAAACAGGTCTAAAAATTTGCAATTCATAAATATTCGATATTTTGTTTTATATAATATATATTAAGTATGTATTGTATACTTACAATAGTTTCTTCCAACTACAATTTTTTTCATTCGGCATTGTTAAATTTTCTTGCTTTACAATATAATTCAAAGGAGTTACGTTTGAAATTCCAATGCACCATTTATTTGGGTTTGACACAAGTAAAAATATCAAAAGTTCTGACCCCAGGTAAATAACATCAAAACGGATCAAAATTTCTAAAACCTTTCTTTGTGCTTTGATCTTTATTTATTTTAATTTTTAACTTTCCTACACTGCTGAACATGCTCGTTGACTTCAAGTGATATTAGTTTTATTTAACTCAGCTAATTATGCATTATCTTCGCTAATCTCGTTTTAAATTTAGAAAAATCAATTCTATAATAATGACAATATACACAGATGGCTACGAATTTAGTCGTATATTTTTTTTATATTATGATAAATTTCATCGAGAACAGTAGATTTAGAAAGTGATATTATTATTTTATGTATAAATCAACATTGACGTGGCACTGTATATACACCAAAAAAACTCAGAAGTTAGAGAGTATAATTTATTAATTTTAATTAATTGCGTATTGTAAAGTCGTATTTGTGATTTTCGGATAAGTGTAAAACTATGCACAATTGTAGCAATTGTAGGATTGGTCCAGTTAGGAAAGCAGATAATTAAACTAATTTTTTTCTCAATGTGTCTTGGGCTTTGTCAAATTATTTGTATGTTGGCTTGTTCACATCAAAGCATTACTGTGAAGTAAAAAAAATCATATTGGATGTAAGTTCTGGCTGTTGTAACATTGAAGGTTTTCAGGTCTTAATTTAAAATAAAAAGGTTTTTAGGTCAGTTTTGTAAAGTTGCATTAGAGGAAACATTGCTAGCCTATCCTTACCTGTGTAATGTAGCTTTTCCTACATTATACCTTAGAGTTGTATATAGAACTGCATACGTTGTTAGTAGTGAGTGATATGCTGAACTAGAATTTCCATCTAATTATGAGGGGACTGAAAAAATGGGCCATGACACATTAAATAACTACCTGGCATTCAGTTATTTATGTTCATACTTGGAATATTCCATTGGTTACAAAAAAGACTTTGAAATGGATCTCAAATTAACCACAAATGAGATTTAAGGAGTTCACTATTGATATGGTAACTCTTCTTTTCTACATTGATTTTTTTGTCTTTTGTTTAGAAATGTAATTATTTTTTATAAAGCATAATATCTAAACACTGGTCACAAATCAAATCAAAACGTTCTACACTCAGTATTTTAAATATGATTTTGTTATGTAATGTTGTCTAATGCAGATAATCATAAAATGTTCATTAGGACATCGTTATTATAGCCAAGGAAATAATTATTTACTTGGCTAATTAAGGGACTTTTCCACGTGATATGTAAATTTGTGGATTCCATAGAATAGACGTTCGGATATACCTTAAAGGCAGATTTACAAAATAATTTTCAGAAACATTTTAATGAATTTAAGTTTCTTACAATTAAGTAGTAAGTACAGAAAACATTACAGAACTCAGTGACAAATCTCATAGTAGACCAAATATGCAGAGGAAATTAAATCCAGGTTATTTCGGAAGTGGTTTTATGCCTTAAGAAATATATCACAAAATTTACTATTTAGGTAAAACCTAGTAAACAATGTCATTTGACTTATTTTAATTACATTGAAGAAACTTAACGATTAAATGTAGCTTTACAGCAAAATGTTACAGTGTTCATTTTTATGATTAAAATAATGGTTAACAATGTATTAACAGTACTTAGGATATGTTCTTGCCTACATAAAATATGACTTGAAATACTTCAGCTTCACTTACTTCTTTAATTTTGTAAGAATAATAATGTTGTTTGTTATAGAAAATGTTATGAAATATATTTATGCTCATGTAAAATTTGGATGTTTACTTTCTTTTGTATTTTTTTTTAGGATTTATATTTTACCATATTCAGTTATATTATATTTTTCCAACCTCTTCATGTTGTTTATTTAATAAACAGTTTTTTAAGTTTAAATGTTCTTGTATTATTACAAAATGTTATGTATAAGGTACTGAAAAACCAGCAATCAAGCAATAGATTATGCTCTTAGTATCACCCAAATATAAGTCTGCATATCCAACAAACCAAACACAAAAATTTCACTTCATGGTCTTTTGAAGTGAGTTGTAAGCGCAAGCGCGTAAACCATCAGAATGGACTGACATTTTAATTTATTGTCTTATTTGCCTTGCATTTGCGTTGCCATTATTGAGGCGGCCAACTTGTCTGTATGTAATATGTCATTGATATTCCCCATATGAAAAGTGGGAAGGTCACAATGCAAAGTAAAAATGTTATTCTATACTTTTCATACATTAAGTACCTCGATATATAAGATAACCTCGAATTTAGCGGTAAAACGACTACGAGGGTAAAAGAAAAATTCTCAGCCTAACTATGAAAGACAGGGGTGCTAATTAAATAAACTTATTTTTAATAGCATTATTCGCCTCTAAAAACCTTCATTGCCTTCTAAATTACTAAGTCAGCCACAATTTGCGAGCGTCTGAACGATACTATCTTAGCCACAAAGAATATGTGGTTGCATGATGTTTTTGCTATAAAATTTTGAATTATCATCCAATTTCGATTATGGCGCGACGAATAACGATAATTACAGCCTAACATTAACCTAACCCAAATTTAACTACTACGCTTTCTATAGAAATAGAATATTTAGTAGGCGTTGCAAAAAAGACGAATTATTAGAGGCGAATTATTAGACGTTTATTAGAGGCTATCTCATTTTCCCGTGACTTAGTTATAAAATTAGAAGTTTGATTACATGGCTAATAAAAATCTGTGGCTTGATTTATAATTTCCCAAAGACAAGGAAAACATCTTACTCCTCTTATTAAAGAAGACCGCGCTCAACCATCTTTTACAATTGTCAATTGACCTAAATGACCTAAATGTTCAGCCACTTCGTGAATCATCAAACCCGATAAAGAAACTTTCACAAAGCCGATTACGAAAGTATTATTCGCTGTTTCAGCTCAAAGGACTGATGAAAGGACAAAATAATAATTAATATAATTATTTAATTTTTCTGAAATATCTTCATAACTCGCCGACTCTCTCACCGCTACGAGTTATCAAGGCAATAAGACGCAAGTCATTAGTTATGGCAAAATACCCTAAGTTCTTTAAGTGGTTAAACTCACGTCGAACCAAAGCGCCACAATTTCGTTTGTGGTGATCTGCTGATACATTTTTATGTGTTCTTACTCTTTGGCATACTCATATCTCAAAGCTGAAAAAAGAAAAAAACAACCAATAATACTTTCATGAATCATATCTCATAAGTCCAGACATTAGAAATTAGCCCAAGTATAAAGGCATTAACGCAGTAAATCAAGTTGCAGCTTTTCGCCTTGACACATAAGTAACTTTGGTCAAACAAATCTGCTAGAGACACTTACGGCCTTACCACAAAAAATTTTCAACACCTGTTAAGTAAAATTTAAACACCTCTGAAGTACATAATTTTTCTATATTAGATAATGATTTTGTATTTTCAAGAGGTGAATCTGCGTTAACTCATTCACATAAGTACTTATAAACTTTTACAAACTTCGTACGCCATCCCGCCACACATTTTACTCCTAAGATTTCGATCGAAAAAGTTCTAGATTCGCGACTTTTCTCTTTGTCTACATAAACAAGAATTGCCAGCCAGGCGCGCTTTAAAATCACCTTATGCAGCTTCGTTTTAATACCCTTTTGGTTCAGAAACTTATGAGCGCGGAGGCGAATTTCAGATTTTTATGTGTCAATGTAATAGATAAAGCTGAAAAGTGATTTTTTTTGTATTTTGTAATGGTTAAGTAAACACCATAATGTGTTTAGAACAATGCGCATAAATAACAGTTACCTAGAATATTGGTAACCATACTTCAGTCACAATCTAACTACACAAAGTCAGCAATCTAAGGCGTTTAGACAGAGTAATCGTGTGTACGGTGCGGGGTAAGACGCGGGAGGTTCGCTACCAAAAATAATACGACACATTTAAAAATGGTACAAACCTCTTGTGGAGTAAACAGTTGTTCATCCTCCTCCTTTAAAAATAAGGAGTTGAGGGAGAAAGTGGAGAACATCATCAAATAATATTTGTTTTAGAGAATTTTTAGGTTGCTTACTACGAATTTGATGTTATTTTTAAAATCCAAGATGGCGGCTGCGCAAAATGTGTATGTTTTTAATTTGGGTATCCATTTAGAATATTTAAAAACGTATATATTAAGTACGAATTTAATGTTATTTCTGAAATCAAAGATGGCGACTGTATCATATGTGTACATTTCTATTATAAGTGTAAGTTTAGAGTATTTCTGGGTTGCTCCGTCTGAATTTGATATTATTTTTGAAATCCAAGATGGCGGCTGTCAAAAATGTGCATATTCCTAATATGGGTGCCGTTTTGGAGAATGTTTGGTTTACTTAACCTAGATGGTGTGATTTTAGAGTATTTTAAGTTTTGTGTGAATTTGATGTTATTTTTAACTATATTTTTTAATTATTTAAATTTTACCTTACTTATGAGATATTCCATCAAATAAATTTCATAATGTATAAGAAATGTTCTTAAGTGATGTATGTACTAACTGTACTAACGCAGTTAATAAAAAATGACAAAAACTTCAATATTTCTATAGATAGAGGGACAAACCTAGCACTTTTATCCATCGTGACAGATGTGTAGACTATGTCGGCGTTTTCGCCAACATCAAAGGTCTGTCTGTGCTTCAGTGTTCGTATTGCCACGGCGACCACTTCACACGATTTGACATGAATTACCAATTTCTCGATAGCATGTCAAGTCACCGTAGAACAAAAGAAAATTATACGTACTCGTCTTGGATGCCACTGGATTACCTATTCTATCGCGAAGTATTTTGGTATAAGGTAAAAAAAATAAATTACTATAAATATTGTGTTAAAATATGAGAGATTAGGAAGTATCCGTGATAAAGAAATTACATGCTCGATGGATTCCATTAAAATTTGATACAGTATTATTATGGTGACGTAGTGTCTGACGACCAACATTTTCCTTCCAGTAGGTAGGTAGATAGGTGCTATAAAATAAAAATGCACAATCTCAGAACCATATATTTAACCATATATTCTAAGCTTAAGGATAACAGTATCACAATTCTTAGTGAAATATTACATTTAAATGCATTACACCTTGTGACAATTAAGTACTCAAACTACCTATCTAAATGAGCTTTTTTATTCATGGAATTATACGGTGTATTTCTACCGTGAGGTTATAACATAGCCATCGTTATACCACGTATCGTAAGTCGATGTTTAGTCAAACGGGGGAGTCGGGGTCGTTCCAAGGCGGGGGTGCTTCGATGGCGTCTTGTCGCCAGAGTCTGAGGGCGCTAGTTTCAGCGTTGCAACGTTTGTCGTCAGGGAGTAAGTCTAGTGTGGAGGCGGGGTCACGGGGAGACCCTGGGTCGTACCGCGGGTCGATCGCTCGAACCAACGGCAACGTTTCCTCGTCACTTGCAGCCGCGTCACCACCCGCACTGAAAGTAATTTGCCCTTCCGAGTCTGAATCTTCGTCCACGTGGAAAGTAACCGCCGGAACCTCACGTTTAACTCGGATACTATTCTTTCTTGGAACGACCGGCGACGCCGGCACGCTTCCGCACCACGACGCACCCGCGCGACGCAGCACCACGCAATTTTGTTCATCTGAAAAGCAAAAACCATTATTAAAAAACAATTTTTGTAGCACATAAAACTGCATAAGGAAGGGTTCGGACAAGGGACAAGGAAAGGAAATTCACCTGGAATGGCTGGCACGAGGAGCTTCACGGGCCCGCAGTTCCCGATACCTGCGAAGCATTCAAAATCCATTTCGGGTGGTACTGAAATCAAACTACTTACAAAAATTTCGTTGCGTTTATTTCAATATAAAACTGATATGTTTTGGAATGTTCTCAAGGAAAAAGTAACATTTTAACATTCTAAGTAACACGCCTAAAATAAAGGAACTTTATAATTTTAAGTTTCTTAAATAAATAATACACGAAAATTTTAAACTCAAAACGCAAGGACATTGCGAGCGTCAGTCTAAAATTACGGTAATTGATTTTTCTTGAATTTATTACACTACTTTTGATCTTATGGCACTAATATCACAATAGGTTTAGTGGAACGAGCGAAATAAAATTGTTGAATATTCTCTAAATAAACCGACGGCCTTATGTTGACATTCTGACAATTGAACACTATGTTTAATCTGTTCAAAACTAAAATACATCGTTGCAAAATGTGAACAACGTGGTATTTTTAATTTTATCAAATTGTAAAACCACGCAACTTTAAGCGCTCGGTTTCTAATGGCACAACCTTTAATACAGCATTCGATTAAAAATGATATGATAATGGAATTACGAATTTAGAATTATAAATAATGCAAACACTAATAATACGTTTTAAAGGTCACGTTTCCTTCAGCCAGTAAAAAAAGTCGATACCTATATATGAATAATGATCTAACTTGTAGGCTAGGTTTAACGAGGAATAAAATGAGTCGTTATGTAAAAGTCTTCATTAAATGGGTTCGTAAACGACATCCATATTTATAATTTGACTTAACTCTCCAGCTTTCATAAGTAAATAATGAATATTTTTCACTTTTGATACTGACTGAGATTCACATTATAACTTTCAATTCTTTGTATACACTACTTACAATACATGATGCAACCTACATCTTAAATTGACAACTGAGGAGTGACTTTACAAAAGGGGATATCTACATCTTATCATTGCAAAAGGGGATATTTAATTTTTTGTTTATTTTGTACCACTAAATTAGAAAGCCAAATATTTTTTTTATATGCCCTTCTATTAATCTTATTACGTAGTACCTACATAGCTAATCAGACTTTGTGTAGATCTGTGTGTTTTGTATTTGTCGGTTTTCTTAATTTTCTGAAAAAGATGATAAGATGTAGATATCCCCTTTTGCAAAGTCACTCCTCAACTGTTGTAGTCTCTAGTCCTACAAAAAAGTATTCAAATACATCAACGATAAATATATCTAATTTGGATTCACATACTGTCACACCTCTCAAGATAACTAACTGAATAATACTTAAAATACTACATGGGGAGCAACAGATCAACACGCAAACTGTGTTATTATCGCTTATATTATTTAACATTGTTTTACGTTTCATTGTCTAAATTATTTATAAGCTACACCAAAAGTTTACAAACTTTAATCTCATCTTCAAAACCAATTCAATTTCGGGATGTTTATCACAATAGGATCACTCCAAGCCAGTAAATTGTTCACGCAGATCAGTGCACTCTATGCACTAACGTTAAGAATAAATGCTGTCAAATCTGTTCTTCCCCATATTATACCATGAGACGAAGACATTTTACCTTCATTTTTTTTTACAGTTTTATGTCTGACGACACAACCAACATACATTTTTCTACTAACATATAATTAAGTAAATTGTGGAAAAATGCAACAACATGAGCTTATAATTCTACGTATTTATTATCTAAATACACAACAAATTGTAAGAGCGCTTCAGTTATGGATTGCAGTAGTTTTAGGAGGCATATAAAATTAGAGCAAGAATACAAGATGTGTCAAAAATATATAAAAAATTTAATTTAAGATTTTGTTGTGTTAAAAATCAAATGTGAAAAAATAGCAATCAAAAACTGATAGTTCACTGCATCAGTTAACAATGTTTCTGCAACGCTAATAATTTCCTGACATTTTAATCTTTAGTGTTTAAATAACACTAAATAAAGAATACACGACTTATTAATTTCTTACTAAGCACTCTCACTATAACAACAGTACATACGTAATCACGTGCAAAAAGTGCATACATTTCCAATTACAACATGAAACATATTTCACAAACAACATACTACTTGCAGGAACCTAGATTATCTGAACCCGGATTATGGTGGTATGTTCATTATGAGAAAGTAAGAAACCTTAGTATCGAAATTTATATTTAGTAATCACAGCTATCTCAAAACAATTATTTCAGTTTTATCAGCTTCAAAGTTCAATGGAACAAATTTAGGAATTTGATTTTGATAAATTCCGTATAAAGAACTTTCCAAACAGATTGAAAGTCTATATGAGTCTATTGAAAGCCTCTCAGGCACTCAAAACAAAACATCCACATTACACATGAGATTACATTTTAAAGGAAACACATCTCTAATACAGGCCTTAGTAATCTAGGTCAACGTGCTTTCTGCAAATTATTTAAATAAATACATCATCAGCGATCTCCACAATATGTTCTCTATCTTTATTCCGGGGTGGACAAGTGCCGGGGTTTTGGGACAGGGCAGAGGTAGGGGTCGGGGGTCGGGGATCCGTAGGGGTCTCAGAGTGGTCAGTCAGGGGTTCCTCACCTTGCGGGGGCGTGTCCGACTGCAGCACGTCTTCAAGAGCCTCCTCGTTTAGTGTCTGGAGAGCACCGCAGATCATTTGTTCTTCTAGAGTGACCTGTTGAAGATTCTAGCTTTAGTAATTTGGTAGAAGAGCTTTAACTCTTCATGCTTTTGATTTTAGAACGGTATGTGACATCATGCGTGAGTCCTTACGTGCTAGGTCTGCTGTTGAAAAAAAGTCTGCATCACCTTTTTGGCGAGTTGTATCAGTCACTTATTAGTGAAATGAAAGAACGTAGGTGAAGAAATGTAGAAAATTTGTTGGAAAAAGGAGTTAAGATATCAAACTTTTCTTTTGCGATAAAATTATTCAATGTGTCATATATTCGAAAAGTAATATTTTTTTAACTGCAGACCCTAAGACCAGCATTACTTTTATTCTATAACAATGGTAGATTTTTACATTTTCTTGGAATTTTCAAATTTTTTTACTACAAAGTGCTGTTAATATTGATGATTCATCTAAAACCAGACTTGTTCTTACTTCAATTCTGTAGAAGTTGGTTCCGCACATTTCGATATGTAAACACATCCACAATTATAATTGACTACATCTTGATGATAAAAATCAAACGGTATGTAACAAAATCAAAATAATAGGTCTTTACCTATGAAACTGCCGTTTTGCCGTACTGGCCATTTCAAATGAAAATATTTTTTTTTTTGACTGATAATTCTAATTTCAAATTAATTTTATTTGACAAACATGGAATTCTTTTTCTAAAATCGTCATTTGTTTAATAGTTAGTGTTTTGTTTTCAACGCATTCGAACATTTTTCGTCATCATGGATAAGTTAAAAATTCGAGTAATTATGGAGTATGAGTACCGTCGTGGCAGCAAAGCGGCACAAGCGGCACGCAACATCAACCACGTTAACGGAGCGAACACTACAAACGAACGCACCACCCGTTATTGGTTTACCCGCTTCCGTTCTGGAAATTTTGACCTGAAAAATGAACCCCGTGGTCGTCCGAAAACTTTGGTCGACAATGACGAATTAAAGGCAATTGTGGAAGCTGATGAAACTCAATCCACGGCTGAATTAGCAGCAGCTTTCGACGTTAGCATCAAAACAATATTGGTCCATTTGCGTCAAATTGGCAAGGTAAAAAAGCTTGACAAATGGGTACCCCACGAACTCAATGACCGCCAGCGCGAAGTACGCGTGGAGACGTGCCTTGCACTGCTCAGCAGGCATACAAATGAAGGAATTCTGAACCGCATTGTTACTTGTGACGAGAAATGGATCCTGTTTGACAATCGTAAGCGCTCAGCAAGTTGGTTGGACCCTGGTTCAGCACCCAAACAATGCCCTAAACGAAAACTTACCCCTAGAAAAGTGATGGTCACTGTTTGGTGGTCTAACGCGGGTGTAATTCATCACAGCTTCTTGCCAAACGGGACAAGCATTACTGCAGATGTGTACTGTGAAGAACTGAACACAATGATGGAGAAGCTCGCACGTCTCCAACCAGCTTTGGTCAATCGTTCGGCTCCACTGCTCCTGCACGACGACGCGCGACCTCATACTGCACAGCAGACGGTCTCCAAGCTACAAGAGTTGGGGTTGGAAGTTTTCCGTCATCCGCCGTACTCACCAGACCTGGCGCCTACAGACTTCTACTTTTTCCAGAATTTGGATAACTTCTTGGCGGGAAAAAAATTCAATACCCGAGAGGCAGTACAAAATGCCTTTGAACAATTTGTTGCCTCCCGTCCAGATGATTTCTTCAAGAAAGGCATCAATAAGCTACCAATGCGTTGGCAAAGATGCATTGATTGCATGGGTGATTATTTTGATTAATAGAAATAAAAAATATATAAAAAAATTACGCTTCATTTATTTCGTGAAAAACGGCAATTTCATAGGTAAAGACCTAATACTTGTTATTTACCAGTTCAGTCAATTCAATTATTACATTCAAGGCATACTTTTACTGTCGAGCATTTAAAAACAATTTACTTTGAATAAACAAAAAACTTATTCAATGGTTACAAAAGAATTGTCAGAATCGGTCGAGGATAAATCGTCATTTAAAAATGATTTGGCTCTAAAAAAACTGCGAATAATTTTGCCTTGATTAGTACAATTTTGTGCACTGAAACACATGCAGATCTAAGAATAATGCTATTTTCACCTGATATTCCGCGTAAGGCTGCAAAAATAAACGTCTTCATACAATATATTTTTATTTTAGAAAAAACATTTTGTACACTCATCAAAAAATGTTTGAGATCACTTTGAAAATACGAAATCTTTTTTGTTACAGTAGAATAAAACGTCTTTTCTTCCTCTTTTAAAATTCTTCATTTAAAAATCAAAACTTTTAATAACAAAAGATTTTAAAATATAAATTGTTTTTCTGTATAAAAAGAGATCAAACCCTCGTTTACGCTCATTCAGAAATCTGACCAACTTGATTCAAGCGATTTTTCTGCCTTTTCGAAGGAGTTCATTCAACAAGATACTGAGGGGATTATCAGAAGTTTTACGAGCAAGAATTGTTACTTTGGGGGAAGAAAGACATTCTACGAGAGAAATAGCACGCACAGTGGCTGTATCCCAATCCTGTGTCGTGAACACGTTACGGAGGTATCACGGCGTGGATAACTTTGCTGATCTACCTGGTAGTAGTCGGCCAACTGTTCTTACCGCTGCTCGGAAGCGTTACATCAGATTGCTGACTGACCGAGACCCAACAATCAATGCCACTAAAATAAAAGCTGAATTGCGGGCTGCTACTGCACTAGAAATCAGCACTCAGACCATCAGGAATTGCTTACACCAGGTTGGATTACGGGCGAGCACCCTTGAACTCACAGCAACGACAGCGAAGCAGATTCCAGTGGGCTAGACTACGCCAAAATGAAAAAGACGACGAGGAAAACATTTGGCGGAATCGTCTCTTCGTTGACGAGTCCAGAATCAGCACTCATCCGGACAACCAACGTCTCCGTGTCTGGAGAAGGCGTGGGAACGCTGACAGACAAAGAACTGCCCCCGGAACCGTTCAACAAGGCGGGAAATCGGTATCCTTTTGGGGCGGTATAATGATTGGTGTTAGAACGCTGTTGATCCCGTATCGTGGCTGAATGGCTGCAGCTTTGTACCAAACCATTGCTATTGATGGAATTGTCAGGTCATTTAGAATAATAAATGCTCTGTGTGAATACGACATTACCAGGTTAGACTGGCCTGCCGGCTCGCCTGCTGACAAGCGAGCTTTTTGGAACCGTCAGCCACCTCCCTAGAAAGTGCCAGAGATCAGGGAAGCCGTTCTTCAAGAATGGGACAGGTTACCGCAAGAAATGCTGGATAACTTAATTTTCAGCATGCCCAGAAGGATTGCCGCATGTGTTCGAGCCAGGGGAGGCGTTATCTTGTACTAAATAAAAACAAATTCATAATAAATGTTGATAATATTTAGTTAAATTCTCTTTTTCTTTCAATTATTTATTAGTCGAAATTGCATTGGGACCTTTATATTCAATTTTTGTTACTAAAAAATAATTTAATTTCAAATAGTGTATCTTTTTTATGAAAAGATGTTAGCAACATTCTTTTAAAAAGTAAAATTTAAAAAATAAATCCATCTTTAGCTAGTGAACTCAAACTTTTTTTGATGTGTGTATATGATGCCAACGCAGTTGTTAACCTCGGTCGACTACACTAGTGGACACCTTGTTCAATACAATAATAATGATAAAAACACATAATTCTACTGATTTTGTTATAATTTGTTAATTTAGGTCATATTCTCAAATAATACACTTTATAAATACAATATTTAGATAGCAATCAGGTAAAAATTACTAGTGTAATTGACCAAAGAAGTTTGTTAAGTGTAATGACAAACTTACTTCTAACTAGTCAGATGTATTAAAAAACCATGAATAAAAATTTATCACAAGTGGACGGGTTAGGAATTAATTTACTGTCTTTTTAAAATTCAGTTTTAGTCAAAGAGAGTTGACAGCATTTGAATAAAAAGAAATGCAATAAACTTCAACTAACCTGTTTTTCAACATTGGTGGGTCTGCTTCGTTCGATAACATTTCTTGGTTTCACACTGTCTGGCTCAGATTCAGATTTCTCAGGTACAACTGAAATATATATTTTTGTTAATCATTTGATTACTTGTAATGAGCACCGCTGACGCAGTGGTAAAGGTGCTGGTTGCTCGATCAAGTCCCGGGTTTATTCCCGATGATTGCTAACTGTACTAAACAGACATAATAACATCTTATCGACTGTTTTAACGACGAAGGAAAACATCGTGAGGAAACCCACATTCCTAAGACAATTATTACTCAGGTATATGTCACCAACACGCATTAGGCAAGCCGCAACTGTGAATAATAGATAATAAAAATATAAAATTCCCAGATAAACATACCAACCGTAGTCCCCAATGTGTTATGGATGACCAAACAGCGAACTGGGGGGTGGGGGAACAGAATAAACATACATAAATATAGGAATCAGTTCTCCTATGCATCTAGTTGGTTCCAGGAGTTCCAGCTACTGCATAGGAATTCGTTTAGAAGAAATCAATAATTTTGACATTGAGCAAATAGCCGAGAAGCAAGTTCCGAGTGCACGCCTCAAAACCATGATTGGCGCTTATTTAGTACTTCACTTTCTTAAGTACGTCTATTCACAGCCGGCAAACACATACGCGACCCAAGGTAATGGTAAGTGGCCTCCGCACCCATGGACATCATTGACCCATGATCATCAATCGTAGGTGTTTTGTTTATTAAAAGTGATTGCGATTATTATATCGACCAATGATGCATCCACCGAAGGCTTCAGTTGAAATTGCCCTTGTGTCAGAAATCGCTTTGGCTGTCCTTCCCTTTGACCGGAAAACAACCACGCAAATGTGATCTTAATAAACTAACCTTAAAAGACTAAATCAGTCTACTTTGATAAAGACTTAATGTTTATTGATTGAGATGTTTAAAGCTATATCACTTTAAACATCTTTTCTTTGTTATTTCTTGTGAATTTTTGACTTGATTCATTTATTATAGTTTTTTTTATTAGGTTAATGAATGAATCAGATTGGTGGATATTTCCAATTTCACTGCGATTTTTAAAGAATACTGCGGATATTGTTATTATTGCCGGTATATCCAGCAGAGACTAAAGTTGGAAACTAATTACAATGGCTATTTTATCCATCACGCAGTGGCATTTCGAGGCAGACAATAAGAAATCATTACAAGTAAAAAATATATTTCAACTATTATTATACTATACTATAGTTCAACTATTATGTTAATCTTTACCGTTTACAGCTGGTGGTATTAACGGCAAGTTAGATTCCAATTCTCTGAGATTTGTGACAAGCATGTTGAATAGTTCCCAGTCTCCAAACGGAAGATTCAAAATCTGTATATAAAAACAAATTATGTTAATAAAAAAATACATACAGTGAATACCGATTCAATTCTTAAAAAAAAATATCAAGAATAATTAACTTTAGACCCAAGGTTAGCAAATATTAAGACTGGATTAACTATATGTTTGTATCATTCAGTGAACTGATAGACACACATAAATAATAAATTTATATAGATTCACACTAAACCCATAATTATCACACAAATTTTTAATTTAAATAATGTGGTTTTGGCACGAAGTTCTCTAGTTTGGATGGTAGAAATAAATATTTGTGTGCACAAAGCTCCTAGCATTACAAAACAAAATACCATCAAAAATGAATTTATAAAAACAATATACAAAAATAGTCAATGTTACTTTTTTGTTCAAGCGCAAGGATTGCATTATTTTTGTTAATTACAAAAAATTTAATCTGTAAGAAAAGTATAACATATTCGTTAAACAAACAATTAAAATCCAGACAATTATCAAACGCAATCCACAATTTGTAAACTCACCGGTTTAAGCTCAGGCAGGGCACACACGCTAAGCACGAGGCCACAAACTTTGTTGTTGGCCAGGGCCTCCGCACACGCCTCGGCACCATTGCCTAAGGCCTTCTTGACGATACTACACACTTGCTCTACTGTTAGTTTTGATAGTCGGATTAAGGATACGTCACCCTGGGAGAAGATAGAAAATATTAGTAACAAATACATAAATATTGAGAAAATTGGGGAACGAGATAAAATCAACAAAATAGTTTGTCTTTGGCCATTTGCGTTATACAGGGTGTTTTTTTATTAGAGTTTATTTATAGAGAGATTTGCAACATTTTTTTGTATGGACACTAATATGCGAAAGTGAACAATTATTGAGACATTTTAAATTTAGTGTTTATTTGAAAAAATCGTAGGTGGTAACTTAAAATCTAAAGAAAAGAATAAAAATTCAAAACATATTTAATTAATATCTTAATTTTATTTATTTATGACGATCTAGTTAGCATCTACATCTACAGCATAAAATGTACAATAACAACAGTTTTTCAAACACAGTGCTCCCAAATTCAAGAACATAAGACATTTTTTTATTAGTATTTAACGCAAAGAATGATGGCAAATTCAATACATTTTCTGCCTTACATAAAAAAGCTTAAGAAACGGCATGCATTAATGAAGCGTGTGTCTTTTGATAGAGCGAATTAAATATATCAAATTATCTTTTGAATAATATCATGGAAAAACGGGGGAAAAAATATAATTTACTTAAAAAAAACTCATAATTTTAGGTTAGGTTTTTACGACTATTACTTATTCAACTGTGTGGCACTCATTTTATCACTACTCAAACAAATCACTTTTAGGATTATAATTATATACAATTACAAGTACCTATAACTTTTTATCAGCAAGCAGTACAAAGGTTATTCATCAATACTTTTTCATTGAGTTTATGAAACAACGTTCAAATTGCAGTAGTATTCGTTTTTGTTTTTTAAGGTCTATATCACTGTTTAATTGCCGCTTTATTTTCTTTTTCTGTCAATGCTTTAACTTAAGCCTGTACCCTAGGTATACACCGTTTTATTCATCATCCTTTTATAAAATTGTAACTGCAACTAAAATATGTTTTGTCTCTTTTTGACTTATATATATATGACAATGTAGTTGATAGAAAGAAATAAAATATATTGTAACTAAATCACTACTATAAAGGATTATGAATAAGGACAGTAAGATGATAATCAATGCATAATGATAGCTATGGACTCAGATGCCATTTACCAGTTGATCACATGGATATAACGATTAGTGGATAGTAGAAACCAGTTATTTAAAAAGGGTAGGTATAATAAAATAAAAAACCCTTAATAATTGTTTTTTTTAAATTATAAAATTGTCGAGAAATGCCGCTGGTGCTCCAAGGTATCCCAAATGTCTTGCATAACCCATATACCATAATATACTCATTACAAGGGAGCAACATCCCATAGTCCTATTTCCAGCGGCACAATTACAATAGCAACTTAGATTGCTCTGCGACTATTTTTTTATTCTTATTATTTAATTCTTTACCCTTAGGGGAAGGCAAGGGATCTAGCCCATGCAACCTGTTTTTTTTGATCCTTTAATTCTTTACACCTCATTCATATTCATTCCTTCTAGAAAGGCAAAGGACTTTACTTATACGGTTACGTCGCATGTTTGAAGTTTTTATTTTATTATTAAAAAGTAGCTTAATTTACCTTATTTTATTTTTACTTGGTCACTTGCAACGTTCTTATATTGATCAATTAATCACGTGTATTTTAAGTGAAAAGGAAAATGAAATCAAATAATGACATTTATGTATGACAAGGCTGTATGGCTTAGCTCCTTGCCTGCGCTTACGAGCAAATAGAACAAACAACAACCAAAAAGAAAATGTTACCGTAATCAACAATTTAAATCCGAAAATTGAAATTGATTACTTTTTATGCCGTTCTTTTAAAAATGCAATGAATTTTGAAAAAGTAGGGGATTTTGTTTTATTGAATTGTGTTATATTGTCGAATGTGAACGCTTTGTCGTTTTGTTTTTAACTATAAGGCGAATCTCGCCATCGTTCTTTGCCCCTTTAACATAAAAAGTCACAATAACATTTGTTGTGCATATTGTAAAAAAAACATCTACATTTTCTAAGCTTTCTAATGAGGTACTTATACAACTTTTACAAAAGTGTTAGAACACCAAAGCTATCACACAAACAATAGGGCAGGGAGCAGGTAGAAAAAATAAAAGAAATGACAATGGTGTGTCATTTCTTCAAAACAAAAGGGTCAACTAGTAAAATAGTTAAATTCTTGTAATTCGTTGCGTTCGGATGCTACTCGTGTGCTATCTGCAGTTTTGTTTTTCTTCTTACGACGATCCGGCTTGTGACTGTTCAGTGATTGATTGCCCTTCTGACGACTTGGCTATTGAACTGGTTACCGTGTGTGCTCATCCGAAGATTTGGCATGTATGAAGGACTATGGCTGGAAGAAAACGACGAGATTTCATCAATGAAGAATATGCTGATATTCTGTTTACGTATGGCGTAGCTAGAGGCAAAGTTTTAGCTGTCCAACGCGAATATCACAATACCCCAATCGTCGCTTACCCGATGTTGGCATCTTCTCTCCAGTTTAGAACAAGAGCACGTGAGACTGGAAATATAAACTACCGTACTGTTAAAATGCTGTTTATTAACAAAAAGTAATAAACCCAGTAAGACTTAATTAAACTCAAAGTTTATCCTAGAATTGATAGCTTAAGGAAAACAAAGCATTTAAAATTATGGTTAAAAATCTTGTGTAAATAAGAGATTACCTTTGAAAATTGTTTTTGTTTTGATAAAGTGCAGCTAGGAATATTCCTTATTTCAATAATAATACTTCTGCTCGGTGTTAAAGTATTTATTAAGATAAGATGTTTTATTTTTCATTAGATAACGTGGGCAGACCGCGTTTGTACCTTGCCGATGTCGAAGAAGAAATCCTCCTTTTTTTCCAACGAAATCCCACTACCTCTACAAAAATTGTTGCTTATTCCCTTGGCGCGTCCCACTTTAAAGTATGGCAGGTTTTGAATCTGGACGTCATCCCTACCACTACACTCCAGTCCAAGTACTCGAGGAAGGCGATCCTATGAGAAGAGTACAATTTTGCAGCATTCTTCTAAATTGTGACATTGAATTGAAAATATTTTATGGACGGACAAGTCTAAATTTGATCAAGATGGAACAACTTACTACCATAATGTTCACTATTGGGAAGAAAAAGTAGTCGAAAACCTAGAATTAAAGCGGCCGAAAGGATCTCAGAGAAGGATATCAGTAAATGTGTGGATGGGAATCATTAATAACAATTTGATTGGTCCTCATTTCCTGCCCCAGACTTTGAATGGGGAACATTATGAAGATTTTTTACGAAATACTTTATTTGATTTATTACAAGACATGCCATTGGCGACCTTGCGAGCAATGACATTCCAACACGATGGATGCCCAGCACATTACAAACACCAAATCAGAAATTGGTTAGATGAAAATTTCCCCAATAACTGGATCGGCCGAGGAGGACCAATACCATGGCCAGCAAGAAGCCCAGATTTGACCCCCATAGATTATTACGTATGGGGGCATATGAAATCTTTAGTTTACCAAAACAATCAGCCGTTTTTTAGATGTGGAAGTATTTAAATGAAAAATAATTACAGCAGGTGACCAAATTAAACTAAATTTAAGCTCACGAGTGGTAAAATCGGAATTAAGGAAAAGGATGCGAGTTTACTTTCATTTTCAACACGACTACGTTGGTTTTCATTCAGGTAAAAAGGGAACTTACATATCTTTTATTTTTTCTACCTGCTCCCTGCTCCATTGTTTGTGTGATATCTTTGGTGTTTGAATACTTGTGTCAAAGTTGTATACCTCATTAGAGAGCTTAAGAAATATAGATGTTTTTTTACAATATGCACAACAAATGTCATAGTGAATTTTTATGTTCAAGTGGCAAATTTGCGTTAAATAATAATAAAATTTTTCTTTTGTTCTTGAATTTGGGAGCACTGTGTTTAAAAAAACCGTTGTTATTATAGTTGTACATTTTATGGTCTAGGTATGTAACTAGATCGTCATAAATAAATAAAATTAAGATATTAATGAAATATCTTTTGAATTTTTATTCTTTTCTTTAGATTTTAAGTTACCACCTACGATTTTTTCAAATAAACACTAAAATTAAAATATTTCAATAATGGTTCACTTTCGCATATGAGTGTCCATACAAAAAAAATTTGCAAATGACCTGTACTATAACCCCTTAGAGGATTATGCTCTAATAAAAAATCACCCTGTATAAATATTGTTTAGGTTTTTTTATTTTTACTTTAAACATTAGTTGACTGTTCAGGTCTTATATCACTTATGGTATATACAACTAAAAGTAGCCTGGTAAATATATTTTTTTAAACTGTGTCATAGGCGCAAATCAGCGTGTGATTCACCTGATGGTGAGTGGCATCTGTGATAGACATAGACATCTTTACTCGTAGAAGTTATCGATTAATAATGCCTTGGTTTAAGTGGGATTGCCTTGGTTCCAGTAGCTACACTGGCTGTTCTTACCCTTTATCCATAGCACAACCACGTGAAGGTAAGGTGGTCATAATGCGGTCAAAATATGAAGGACTATATAACTGCCTCAAACGAGATCTTCACATAAGAAACTCTGCTACCACTATATTCTACTCATAAATATTGTGGACAGGTCGTCTTTGAACCTTAACAGCCTCGATTAACATACCACTATAGGTACAGTCGGGGAAGCCGGCGGAGAGTCAGGCTAAGGCGAGAATCGCTTGCGCGTTGTTCGGTCTTCTGTAGGCGCTCCGCATACTGAGGGGCGACAACACTGCAGGGGATTTGAATGCGAATTTGAACCTGCATTAAGTTCCCCGAGTGTACCAAAATCAGCCAACAGATAACTCTGGTTGGTTTGAGGCAATTTATAGTCACCGTGCTTGTCCGTTGCAGGTTGGTGTGCTTTACACAAGGAAATTACTTATTAGGTATGTTTCAGCTTCTTCAGGATAATTTCATCTGAAAAAGCAGCTACAAAAAACTCTACAACAACGCTCAAACTTACCAAATTCGGGAAAGCATTCCTCAAAGCCTGCTGCGGGTTATGTGTACTCCCAGACATTACATTCAGCATTTGTCCGGTCATCGGCCCCGGATGGCCGGTCATCGACCCCGCCATGTGTGTGAAGGGTTGAAGACCTTGGTTGGTGTTGCCCCACCCTACCCACATGGGGGGTGCTATTGGTCCAGGAGTGTTTTGATTCGATTGGGATACGCGCTGTAAGGTAATCAAATGTTTAAATATCTTAGGACTGGTCCAATTTTACTTAGGTCATAGATGGTGACACTAATCGATTGCTGTTACCGCATTCTATAACTGTTTTGAGGGAATACCTATAATCACCAGACCCTTGTATGTTTTTTTTATGCAGGCGCTAAAGAATTTGTCTTCCAAAAATACTAAATACTTTGTGTTTAAATATACATTGCCGTTAAGAACATATTCACACCTTAGAGTCCCTTACAGAACGCTTCTGTCCACTGAATAAAGTTCAATTTCAATGATCATATTATCTGATCAAAAATCTTTATTCAACAGACATAAGAAACGTTCTTTCGGCAACTACATATTATACAATTTTTTTTTATCTACACATCTTAGGGTGTTACCACACCAATCGATCGATGTAGATTGGTCTGGTAAAACTGTCGATCGACGTCGACTGTTTCATTTTACCATCGATCGATGGCGTCGGGCGGCCATTGGTGTGGCAACACTCTTAGTGTACGACTATAAAAATAGCAGTAGTGGGGCGCGTCTTCATGTATGATATTCACTATACAATCGGTGCACTCGGCGAAGGCCCAGTCTAAATGCGAGAATCGCTTCCTGGTTGTTCAGTCTTTTGGAGGCAACCCGCACACCATAGGACACCACAGGGGATTCCAAGCGAACCTGAGCCTGCGCCAACGCTCCCATGCGTACCCAATAAGTTATACTTACATGTTTTTTATGGAACAGTTTAGAATGCGGCCGAATGGTAGGAATACCCCACGCTGCGCCCGCACCTAGTTCTTCATCACCCGCTGCTTGCTGTTGTTCTTCTGCGGATACATTATAAAATAATAATTGTAAATCATTTATTCACACACTTAAATCTATCAACAGTACGATATTTTATACTTGAGAGTCTGTGTTTTTGAGCGTTTGTACTTCAATAGCACTAAAACAGATCTGGATAAAATTTGGTACATAATTGGCACATGACCAGAAAAGCACATTGAATAACTGTTATCCTGAAAACCTGTCATGGGGATTTGTGAAAAAGGTAAAAATTTTAGGTCTATAGGAACAAGTTTCATACTTAACCAGTCAATACTGGATAAGTCATTAAATTTATCTTTAAATTGTTTTTATTGAATAAACAGGTACACAAATAATGCTTTTTGTATGATTGAACATTTTTGACAAAAATCCAAAATGTTCAAAAGCTTTATGGCTCGCTATGTCTTTAAATTAAATCGGGTAAAATTATTAAATAAACAAGTTGTTAATCTGTCAATAGGTTTAGCAATAACAGTAACCAGGTTTCATTTTATTTCTTTCTATTATGTATATACTTCACTGTCAAAGATGTTAACCTCTTAAAACCAACATTCATTAACAGTGCAAGGCTTTTGGCTTCTTTTGTACGACTTTAAACACTTTATTAGTATAACTACCAATCATTACAGGTATTCAATAAAAACAAAACTTAATACTTCTAACTAAACAAACTTCGTTTACCTTTAATCAACTTCTTAATATAAGGGTCCAAGTTAATAGTGAAAGGTAGAAATATCTTCAGATCGGCTGCGGTCAGAGTGGACCGATGGAAACTTAGGAATACCTCCAGTTTCCTTTCGTCCCGGTCTAACTCCATTAGAGTGCTGGCTTCCCGTAGGTTACTCATGTGGGGTTTTACTCTGGAAATTTTAAAGGAAAAATGTTAAAAAGAAGATGAAAAGAGTTGAATAAAAAGTTTAATATATGTCTTAACACTAAATCCATAAAGAAAGACTTCACAATATATATACACAATATATTACAAAATTTAAATTCTGGTTGCGGCACACACTGAAGACCGGAGAGAGGATAAACACAAATATTTGATCAATAAACATAATTGAGTGTGAACAAAAGATGTCATCAGCAAATATATATTTTCACCACATCATTTGTACCTGGGACTATCTGTGAAAGAGGTAACCACCGATACAATGAACTTCAACGATAGTTTGATAGCAGACTTTGTTCCGGTAGACAACTTATTTCACGCATCTATGTTTAAAAATAACCTGTATTTATTCAGTTGTTATAATCAAACGAGTTTAGTGCCCCAAATACGCAGTTCTCTGAAGCTTATATTATTTGATCAATAAACTAACTTGTCATAAATATGCTTCAATGAGGTGGCGTCATCAATATGGTCCTCGTAGGTCTCGTGGTGGAAGATGATCCAAGAGGTCCTGAAAGGCCATTGTTCCGTCAGGTTCACCCACGACGCCAGCTGGTACCAGTTGAATTCTATTTGGAAAGCTTTTAGTAGACGGCCTGGAAATCGATACTTGAATTATAATAATTTAATAAAATCATTCATAAATAACGGAAGCTTTCTAATGGTGATAAAAAAATTATTGGTTCGATTGTTTTAGAGTTCATTGAATAAACGAACAAATTTTTCTTCTGTTAAATTATAAAATAGTATAAATCGTCTATGTAAATATGTACATATAAGGTTATATTTGAAATTCATAAATGCGATCACTTATCATAAATTTACATTTACAGAGAATATCAACTTAATAATGATATTTATACATTTATGTAATGAGCAATATTTTTATTTTCTCTTTTTAAATGTACTTTAATTCAACGTTTATTTTTAGTGCATTTACATATGTAACAAAACCTAATTTGAGGCCATCCAATTGGTTTTCTATTAACGTAAGTGATTTACTAAACATATTATTAAAAAACTACTCAACTGACCAGTAACATAAAGAACATTCATCAATCGCCTCATACTCCTCGGATTAACGTCGCTGAAGTAGTCATCGGTGAGCAACACCCGACCGAGATCCGCGGCGCCGGTCGCGCCCGTGACGCCAGCCCGGTGCAGGCCCGATGCCACGGAGGAGGCCACGCTCTCGGACGGGCGCAGCCGGCGGGCGCGGGCCGACAGCGCCGTCGGATCTTTCGTCGGTTGGTTCTTTATGCGCTCTTGGGAAGACATCAGCTCGGACGTCGAGGACAGGCGGCGGGCAGATACCTAGCATTGTAGAAGTTCATTATTAATAATATTTTGAGGAATTCAGTAGTCAACCATAAAATATTGAAATATTGAAGTCATTAAAATAAATGAATCTTACAGAAAATATTCATGTTCCTATTAAAAAAACCAATAAAATAATTATGCACAATACGTCGTCAGCATTTTATGACTATAATGGTTTACAATTAAAATTAAACATTAAAAACAAAACTCACAGATCTCTGCAAAGAAGTGGAGAAATCATCAGCCGTGATCAATTGCATCCTTTTCAAAGCAGTTTGTTGAGCAGTCTTTACTCTCCTTAACGCCGAGTTCTGTAGGTAGAACGGCAATTGTACCATGTTCCGCAAGTAGTCCCATCCTCCAATGTTGCTCTCCGAAAATGCACGTCGACTGTTCACTTCTACGGCCTGAGGATTTAGAAAGGTTTCGATTTTCTTGTATAAATGTGTATTTTATAGTTGTCGCCAAAATTTTTAGTTGATAATAATAATAATAAGCTTTATTATCATTAACAAGAAAATAAAACCAAAATACAATAAAAAAATATATTGTGAATGTGAAACTGCTAACCTAAATAAATCTTATTTAAATATAAAACTAATAACCATTCTAAACAAATACAACTCAAATTGGTGGACCATCTATTACAACTAATTTAAAAATTGTCGAGTAAGTTGTGACGTAATTATTAGAATAGCACATGTTATAGTAATTATACCGCATTAGTAGGAGCAGTGTAGAGGTGTTTCACGTGTAGGAACTAATTATTACAGTAAAAAATATTTGTATAGGACCATTACAAAACGAAAAACTTTATACAGTTTGTTTCCTAGGTATTTACGAAAGACCTCAAGCTATTTACATATGATACCAAGGTAGTAAAGTAGAACTACGCACATACGAAGTTCAATTATTTATTCGCAGTTTATATTATAAATTAAACTCGTTATTGGAACTGTATAACCTGTATAACTGTTACCTTACCTGTTAAAACAGAGTATAATATAATAAAATAAACACCATCATGCCACATCAATATACTCAGATATAAACTTATTGTCCTAAAAATAATTTGTTTTCATGCAAACAGCTGGATAAGAAATTTTAGGGGTTTACCACACAACATCAAATTTCAGAATGGACATAAAAAAACACAACACACCGGTAAATATAACTAACCTCGTTCCAAGCAACCTGCATTCATGTCAATACGTTAGTTGTAATATTAAATAATAAATTAAATTATACTTAGTCCAGAAGTGTTACGGATTAGAATTTTAAGCTTTTAATTAGGAAAACCCATATATATATTTTTTAAATTCGATATTAGTTTAAGTCAAAAAAAAACAAGAGGAGGTGAAATTTGATTATTTAAATAAATTAATGTTTTAAAATTATTCAACTAATTTGAAGAATAAAATATGAATGCAAAAATTAGAACAATAGAATTTAAAATTTTTAACTATAGTCTCCCAATTAATTGATTTAAACAAAACTTATACTGTAAGTTTCGTACGTTTTCACTCGCGTATCTCCTTATCTTATATAATAATAATAACTTTATTTTCATTAAAATCAAGTTTTACAGGGTTATCATCTGGGGCCCTCTGTTAAGCTCAGAATGACTGTGTTAAAGGGTCCCGCTCTTCCATACATTATTTTGAAATATAAAGTTATATCTATATCAACATGAATAAATAAATAATAATAATATATTTAATAATAATTTTTTTTATACTAACCTTGCTAATAATATGCGGATCGATAGCCAACAACAGGATGAAAGGGCTTTTGGGGTCCGCACACAACGCATGGACGGCATTCAACAACGCCAGCACTTTCTCTTGGTCACAGCTGTCTAATGCGTCTACGACGACTACTAATCGAGTTTGTTGCCCTGTGAATGCGTCTAGACAGGAAACCTGGGAAATATAATACTTTTTATCATAAAAGTAACTGTTGTAGAAAGATGAGTAGTCTTGAAAAGTTATGTTACACTAACGTTCGTCTATGAATAATATTTAATTAGAATTTAATTTACCAAGTTTCTTTACATTTATAAAGAATCAGAACTTTTATCAACTGTATTAAACTTTTCTTTTATCAAATGTCTTCTTAACTTCTATTCATTCTTACTATTATTTTAAAATTGAAAGTGCCTGTGCTTATCTCGCTTTCAGGCCTCTACTAACTAATCCACCGATCAAACCAAAACTTGAGATCAATACAAACAAGCGATGTAGAAAAGTTCAGAGAGCACACACATTGTTAGGGAGGAAACACGCGAGCGTAGCCTCAGGGAAACCCTAGGAAATAATTAACTGAATAAAACTAAATTACCATATGTGTCAACGCCTGCACTTCCGGCCTCAAAGCTAGCGTGGGCGCATCCCTACGCAATGCTCTCGACAATCGAGTCCTCGGCGACAGTACGAGCGCCGCCAACACCCGCGCCCAAGTGTACAGGTTGGCTAGGAAAACCACCCCGGCTAAAGCGCAGGCAGAGAACATCACTGCTTGCTGGATTTCGCGACCCCTGGTTGGAGAAGTTAATAATAAAAATTATACTTTATTCGTGATAAATACATAGAAGAAACCGCTGTACCAAGAATTCAAAAAAATTTAAATAATTTCTTTTTTGGTCTTAGGTAAAAAAGCTTTTCACTTTACACATTTCATATTTTACTTCATTTTCTTTAACTTCGGCTTTTAAAAGCTATTGTAGGCTGGAAGGAAAAAAGACCGGTGGAAAAAATACCTCTCGGCACTCTTTTGTCTTTGTTAAATACAATAAATAAAAGGTATAGAATTAAGACTACGACGTTGTTGTTATTATCAATATTTAAGCATGAATAAAAGCAAAAGGTCAGTTGCCAAGTACTTGATATAGATACAAAATCGATATTAACTGCATCAAAAATATAAGTAAGGTCACAGGACCGAAGTATTTTCAGATAAAATATACGAATCATAGCTGGTAAACGACCACGCAATCCAAGTGGGGTTGGTAAATGGCAATCTAGCAACTACTTTCTGGTATTATTAGAGTTGTGACAGGTTTATGTTGAGGTATATTAAAGAGTAAATGTATGAAATCAAGACTTTTTTGATAATTAAAGGAGTAATGAAACATTGCATAGGTTTAATGACCAATTATGGTCCGGTATCTGATGTTATAACTGTGAATTTTAATATACAGGGTGAATATCTAGAATGTGCACATATTAAAATGGGGAAAACTAGACCGAATTTTGTTGACAGAAAAGAATAAAAAAATAAAAATAATTTTTGTAGGAGTTATGATATTTTTAATTTTTCATTCGGGAAATTTGAAGCTATGTAAATAAATTGCTATAACTTTTGAACTAAATGGCTTATCGTGTTCGAATAAAAACTAAAATGACAGGAAACCAATGGCAATACTGAATTATAAACAAAAAGTACCCATACAATTTATCTTCACATGAAAAACAAACATTTTTTTGGAAAAAAATGATTTTTTTGGGTTAATTTTCAGGAAATTGACGATTTTCTCAAAAAGATCTCATATTTTTATTATTTTATTATTATTTTATCTACATCTACTAACTCTACATCGTATTAGCTTACGAATACTAAAAAAAATCATTCTTCTTGCTCAAACATAACATTTGCTGCAGGCCGTTAAGGTGGTTCGATTTCCATACAAAAAACAATCGGTATTCACTGATACAGGATATAGAATAAAGCTTTAATTACGAGTTCTACAAACTATTTTCTAGTTAAATTTGTCGCGAAATGAATAAAATACCATACTTTTCATTTAGAAATCAAAAATAAAAACTGAAAATTTTCATCTAATTTACGAATGTGTGTGTGACAATAACACGATATGCGACGTTGCCTCTTCGTGCGATCACCGAAAAAGACAAACGCTCGGGGGATGGTTGCTCGTGCGCTATGTTGCCGTTCTTACTGTCTGTCTGCTCACTACTTAGTTTACACTTTGTTTTGTTGGTTCTTTCTTTCTTACAAATAATATCAACAACGCGTCTTTAGATTCATAATTTGTTTTTGAATCCCTTATGCATTTACTGTGTCGTTTATACGCCAATCAGCCGTCGTGAAAATCAAATTAATCATGGAAGGAACTTCAAAGGCACTTTATAGAAAACACAAATATTTCGGCCCACCGAAATCTAAAAAAAGGGCTCGGGCTCAACTAAAACGCCATTACGGGGATGGTGTATCGTAAGTAATTATCTGTTTTACTTCTTGATTAGGTACCTACCTATATTTTCTGTCATTTGGCCTGCATTTGGGTAGCTAGGGTTGGAAAGGATGATATTAAAGTACTTTAGTTTCTTTCTCCTTTTACATAGTACCAGTCAACAAATATTCTAAATATTTTGTTCTTTCAGTCGTGTGGAGGTATGGCATACAAAAGAGAATATAGCTATAGTAGAAAGTGAGGAAGTTAAAAGTACAAGGTTAGTTTTAGTATCCTATACCTACAATACATGTTATGTGTACATGTCATAGCGAATACCATATTTTCTATGTTTATTATTTTCAGACCTGTTTTGAAAACATATACCTAGTAGGAAATTGTGGAGTCAATATTTCTAAAGAGTTTTGAATGATATGTTTTAAAACTGTATTTTATTTCAGGTGTAGTGCTAAATGAGGAGGCAATTATTGAAATACAATTTTTTTCTTCACTAGCAAGAAAATCAATAGACATCCTGACTGCACTGTGAGATATGAGAAAAATTTTCCCATTGTCGAAAAGAATGGAGTTTTATCATTGAAGGAAAATCACAATTACTACTACCAAGTAAAACATGATATTATCGCATCACACTTATTTTGTAAACTTTATTTTTATTTTAGTAAAGCCAGCAAACAAACATTGGAGCAATCTGATGGTAAAAAGCAATCCAGGCCAATATATCTCTATGTATGTATGCTAATCAAAGGTAAAATTATTGAAATGAAATGAAATTCTTAATAATGCATTAGTGACCAAGATTTAAATGTTCAAATTCAAGTGTGTACTTTCCCTGATTGGTCTTCCCTTTTATCTGAAAGGCAAATCCTTTACACATTTTTATTATGGTGGTTGAAATAGGGAACTGAAACTGGGCTTCATCTTCAAATTCAATTATATCATTTTACCTGTTTCATTCCACCCAGGGATGCATTGGCATGGCTATATTAATATAGTAAATCCGGGCTATGAACAACATGTGTGCTAAATTGTTATATATTGTTTGTATTCTACCAGGTACTAATAATGGTTTTCTTTTAGGTTCAGGGCAACTAAGGATTACAAGAATGAAAAAATGTTATATCATTGGTTTTGTAAATTCAACTACGCCAATAACTGTAATTGAAGTACAAAAAAACGAACCATTTATTAAGAAAATGATCCATAAAATGGTTTGCTTTTATAAAAACTCCATATTGCCAGAAATAATACAAAGGCGAATACAAAAGGCAGCTAAATGTATTGATCTAGAATAAGTGCATAAAATAAAAACCCATTCGACCTATTGTGTGTTTCTTGATTTTTATTATTGACAAGACCTATTATCCCAAATATTCTACTTCCTACATAAACAAATATACAAACATTTTCTGCTGCATATTTTTTCATACTTACACCTAATTTATTTATTACAATATAAATAAAGTCCCCGGACAATCACACTGCCATGCCTACTGGGCCCCAAGACTTGTGTTACCAAGTAGCGGACTAGGGGGGAGGGAACCTAGAATTTTAATAAATATAGGTATAACATCCAAGACCTAGCTTTTTTTTTGTTTTTTATTAATTCTTGTTCCGTGCGAGGATCGAAACCGCGACCTCACGATCTTACGGCTAGCCACTTTAGGCTAACATCTCAGTGCGATCCAATAAAAGAAAAATTATTTGGTACTTCTTCTGTCACAAAGATATTTCGTTGGATAGGGACCCATAACACCACAAACATCGGGTTTTCACGGCCTCCATAGTGCAGTGGCTAACTCACCAAGCTGTTGATCAAGAGGTCACACAGAACACAAAACATTTTCCGGTTCTAGGTATATATGTAAATAAGTACCTGCTAGTTGGCTATACATATGATAATCCATAACACAAACCTTGGTTTTCTTAGGCGCCATGGATTACTACTTTGGGGCTATTATAACAGTAACATACGCAAAAAGAATAAATTATAGAGAACACCAGAATTTCGCCTCCTTTTTATAATCTGGTCTAAATATAGCTATATTATAGTTAGGTACTTATATTTCTATCCGAACGAAAAAAAAAATACTTCGGGGTTCAAACTGACAACTTGCCGCTTAGAATCTAGGCGCACGCATAAAACGCCAGCATGCTATATTTGTGTCGTATTACTACGTAAACTAAATATCAAACACTCGCTACGAGGAGGCCATAATACATGTAAAAAGGACGCCGTCTGTTGCGCTCTCTATCGCACTTGTAGGAGTTTTGTTTGCTTGTGTGCGATATGCTTAAACTACGTAAAGGAATACATAATTAACTTATTTGGATAGTACAATACAACAACACGTGTAAAGTAATTTTTGGCAATTCTGTATTTATATAAAGATGTCGCGAAACAACTTTAAAGTCAAAAATTTTTAAAGCTGATTTCACAAATAAATAAAAACCAGAAATTTGTGGAACTAGCGGCATCTAGCGGGACTTTAGCTTTTTGTAGGCTCATCGAACCACCTTAAACAAAGACACTCATTACGGGTCTTTCGCGGCCGCATGAATCATAACTCAGGTAGAGACCATTTTTTATGTATTGTTCGACTGTGATTTAAAAAAAAAGGAGATTTTATGAATTCAATTTTGTATTCTTACCTCTCGTTAGTATCCTTGTCAGTAAGGTACGCGACAAGCACACAGAACCCGACGAGAAGACAGGTGAAACAAACTTCAAACGTCACTATGTGAGGAATGCAGCATACTTTGCGCCATCTGACACAAAGAACATTTAGATTAATTAATTTGTTGTAATTAAAAATCTTTGGTAGAAGTATTTTTTAAATTTAACATTTCTACATGAAAGAGAATTCAATTATGCCAATAATACCTAATCCACATAATATAGGCATTAGTAGTCAAGAGTTACGTACAGACGACGGAGAGCTTAAAAGCACGTTATAAAAACAGGTACCTAAAATCTGTTTTCATGTGAAAAGTAATCAAAGAGTTTTTACTAATTTTATTACCTAGCTTTTTATTAAAACGTCATTAACCCACAACAAAACATAGCTCTCATGGAAAGCCGACCTAAATTATGCAAGTAACTTTTTGAATCAAAACTACACACCATTCATCCTCTTCATAATATTTACAATCAAAGAATTAAGACACACAAAAAAGGCCATTAATAAAAGCTCTTTGACTTCCTCCCAGAAGAAAGCGATACGGGCACGGATCCGAAACCTCTCGCCATTCTCGTTCAGACAGGTCCTTTCATACTTTCTACTTTCGACTCGTTTGGAATTACTTAAGTAATTTAGCCACAAGAACCATGAATGAATTTTGTTTTTACAAAGAAGAAAAAACACAATAATGGCTACTAACTTCCAGCCAGAAGTAGACGAAACAGGCACGGGTCTGAAAGCCCTCGCCAACCTTGTACAGATCCTTCCGTACTGGCATTCCAAGGCTTCAGCCAGGCTCGCAATCATTTGAACCACCATCGCTTCTCCTTCCTGTCCTGTAGTGGACTTTACTCCCTCTGTGAAGTGGAATCTAAGGGGAGAAAAATAGGTTGTGAATATAAAAAATTATGGACATTGTAAATTTGTAGTGTTGTTACAGGATTTTAACAAATGAATAACTGGTAGAGCACTATTATCCATGATGTATATCAAACTTAGCATGTATCTTAATGATTTATCATTTTAATTACAGCGCTATTTCACTAGTTTTCGGAACCATCTTACATTATTTTGTGGAGTATAAGGCCCCTAGAAATAATATTGATTTTTGTTTATTTTAAGTATTTCATCTACAAAATATGTCGAATTAAATATGGCGTCAAGACTGGCCTGTGACGTCACGCGGTGGCATCAAAATACGGCATGCAACAACAGACGTCATTTAAAATGTAGCCAATCAAAGCCGTTTAATGTCTAGATGTTTTAACTCAAAATAGATAAATTCTTTGTGTTTTTTTTGACGAAATGTTAATTATCGCTTATGTCTAGTCGAATTGCTTTTAAAATACATTATCTATGCAGATGGCAAAAAATATTTTATTTTATTAAATATATTATATTGTATACGAAAGAAAATGAAACACTTTATGAACATTTACAGCTATTTGAAACTTTCAATTTATTTCCGTAATTTTTTGTCAAATCTGCCGCTACGATACTATTTATTTAGAAACATTTTATGTAACATTTTTACAAAGTTATTTCAATATATTCAAGCTATTTTTCAAACAAGATTTTTAAGTGACAATGTACTATATTTATTTCATTCTGATATTATAAATAATAATAAATACCTTATAGGCGTGGCAGGCAAAGCCCTCGGATCGTTCGGTCCGGGCGGGTGACAGAAAACCACTTGAAGCACTAACAGCAGTGAACTGAATTTACGACCTAACGCCGAAACTAGACCACCGGCCCACCACCATTCGTATCTGAAATGTTACGGGAAAATATTAATTAATAATAAACAAACGATCCAAACTTATATTTTAGTAAATTATTTTAGGGAGGCCATGCTGATTCCTTCAGTGTAGCGCTCGTGCTGCTTAAGACATCAAAGGGCGTATTAGACACGATAGTCTCGTGTGGCTCGGACCTAAAAACAATTTAATACGTGACCACACACACTGAAATGACGATGCCTATTTAGCAGTTGGTAAAATAAGCGACTGTAAACCATCCACACCCAACAAGCACATTAGTGATAATTGCAGCTAAGTTTACGACTCAATGTTCTATATCAGTGCTATTTGGGTAAAAAGCAGATAGTACAAAAGATGACCTACTAATAGTCAGTATATCAAATTAAAGGCTAATGAATATAGATTATCATACAATTATTAGTTTAAATATATAGACCTTCCTACCACTGTAAGATATTTTTTTGAAATATATCTTTTCCCCGATTTTTTAGGATTCACTCTAGTTAATTCATTCAAAAAAGAATTGACAGATTGTTGATTGACTGTCAAAACTAATCCGTCAATAACGTCCATTACTTGTGGGTTCATTCGTCATCGTTTGTTACTTTTTTTGACATTGACAAAAGAAAACAACATGGCTAACATGAAAACAACTTATGATTGATTTTTCGTAAATTATTTATTATTTTTTTACAAGATTTTTAGATTTAAAATTAGGGAAGTTTAAGGGGGAAAAGGTTACTCATGAGTTAATCTTTCATGCGTACTACTGACCATTAGCAGGTCAAAATCCCATATTGAGTTTGACCTTCAGCTTTCACTTTTTACTGTTTAGGAGTGATAAATATACATAAAGTCTATAAAATGAACTATGGGTTCAAAATTTTCAATTAATAACACCTACAGGGTTAAAGTTGGGCAACTTACCACTGTTGTACCACTCTAAGCTACAGTGTAAGGGTGAATTGCGACTTCTTTTACTTACTAACTTAAGTGGTAATTTATACCCGTAGTGCGTCTTATAACTATAAACGAGAAGCAATAATCACCATTACGCTCAATATTTCCAAAAGGAAGCAAAATCAACTCTTAAACCACTGGAATATCTAGAGGAATGATAAAATGAACCTCTATGGCATTATAGGTTATTATTATTTTCTTCTTAAGTTTTAGAGGAAGGTTCCGTAGAAAGTTCAATATTTGTTATTGTGGAATTTACCCAAGGTTTAACTTATGAAAGTTTACGACGTCTTAATTAGCTCCGTTTGTTATAAAAACAAATTTTAATACTACGGGGTGCATTAAATCAAATCACTAAAATAATTCTAAATAAATTTTCATCAGATTATCAACATTTAAAACACAATTTGCTTTTGCACAATTAGATTCATATAAATTGTGTTCTGATTACCGACAGAGGGAAATAAAATACATTTTAACAGCTATCTGACTTTTATTTAAAATTTAATAATGAGGTGATTACTGTTTCAAGGTAACAACTATATTTGTATAACTTTGATCTAAAACAATATTTCATATAAAATTCTTATAAGAAATGTGCTTCTATTGTTTTTTGTGCCTTTTGGATTTCAAAGAATTATTATACAAGGTGTTTTTCCCATAACTCTAGGGTATTAATGGGACCATGTAATAGAATCAAATAACATGTGAATAGTTTTTCAATTCAATTTTTTGTTTGTTTTTATTTTTCATACAAAATAATTCAATTAAGTCAAAACATCTTATGTAAAACACCTTTATGTGAAATGACAACGTCGCATTTTTTATCTGTCAGAAAGCATGAACGAAAATCATAAACAATATTTTATCAATCAAACTAAGATGTTGTACAGTTAACAAAAAAATCGGTTGATATTTAACATATTATTAAAATGAATATTAAACATTAGATTATTTAAGTAACTCCTTTTAAGGTCTCTAAATAACTAGATTTTAAAATCAACTAACACGATTTTACTGTTTCCGATAATTTTTTCTCATAATAATATTTTGGGAATAAATTTATGTGTTTTACTCATTAAATTCAGCAGCTGACATTTAAAATGATATTCTAGGCATACATTATATGACTAATTTAAATATTGTTATAATTCGTACGAAAGAAGTCAACTGTTATGCTTTTGTCAATAGTTTAAAGTTATTGTGTAATATTATCAAAAGTAAGAAAAACTCGCACTGCGCATGCGCATATTTTACAAGTTTTTCTTAATCTAATATACCGGCACATTTTAAGTTTTCACAATCATTGTGTCAAATTTTCGAAAAAGTTCTCAAAGAAAAACTCGCGCTAGACATGCTAAACAATTTGTTTTGTTTTCATAGTAATTTGTTCATAATTAAATATTAAACTTGCAATTTTTTAAACGATAGCTATTTATTGTAAGTTTATTATGTTGGTCTTCCAAGAAAATAAATAAATAAATACAAAAGAAAGCAAATATTGAATCTGCGGGTAAGTAACGTTGAGGTACACGTCGGCTTAGAGGTGCCCAGAGGTATTATTCAACCAATGTCTGAATAGTTTTTTTGTGCCATAGACAAAACCGAGTCAATCGTTTAGTAAAATTACATTCTTTTGTATACGTAATAACCTCAAAATATATTTCATAAAGATGCAACTTTATTAACTTTAAATGGGAGTTAGTTTGTAAACCTTTTTATAAGAAGAAGAAAGAAAATTATCGCTATTGTTTCAGTATTGTTTGATTTCAAAAAGAAAAAAAATGTCTTTTACCAAAAAAAAATAATTAGGACGCAAGTAACGGCTACTAAAGTATGCTAACTAAATAAAACAATTTGTTAATAAAAGTATTTTTAATTTAACTCGTTTTCAATAAATCCACTACCGAGCTCTATGCATAAATTTGTTCTATTACGTATTTGTCTATTTAAATCAACTGTTACTTGACGCATCTTATTTGCTGCTTCTTCAATCCTTTGGAGTAAATGGTCTCTGGACACAATTTTAACTGCATATACTTTACTCTTTAGTGTACCCCACACACAAAAATCTAGGGCTAGATCAGGTGAGCGCGCCGGCCACGCTAAAATCGGGTTTCCCCGACCGATCCACCAATTCGGGTATTCCTCATTGAGGTACTCACGTACCTGTACCCCATAATGGGCCGGTGCACCATCGTGTTGGATCCACATATTTTGAATAGTAAAAAGATCAATATCCTCAAAAAAGTCCATATTTAAAATATAAGGAATTCTAGATAATTATGAGAATTAAGGCGATGCGGGATTTGTATTGGCCCTACAAGTTTATTGTTTAAAATTCCCGCCCACATGTTGATTGAAAACTCATGTTGATAAGATGTTTCCCACACCGCCTTTGGATTTTCTGTCTTCCATTGATGTTGATTTTTTGAATTAAAAACTCCAGCTCGCGACAATTGTGCTTCATCCATCCATTATTTGATCATCCATTTATTGATAAATTGTGGGTCCCGTAAAAATTCGCTAAATCTTTGACAAAAGACTATTCTTGAAAAATGGTCTGCTTGTAACAAATCTTGCGTTTTCCTAAAATGGTAAGGGTGGAGCCCATATCTTTTCCATTGACTCCAAACCAATTTATGTGAGACTCCTACTATTCGCCCCACACGTCTTATTGATAATGTGGGGTCTTCTACTATTAAATTCATAATAGCTGTTCTAAAATAACGTAGATAAAGCAACGACTCTTTCATGTCTAGATGATCTTATTCCGTTTGCGCGAAGTCTTCTATGTATCTGTAATAAATAAAATAGTTTAACTGAGTATAAGTTTAAAAAAATCTACATACAAACATGACAATTAAATGAATGTGTTTTCTATACATTTATTTAATTGAATGGCTTCAAAATAATGAGCCTGATTATGATTAATTAAATTTTAGCAACAGGGTATTTCTTATGATTTAACTGCAGCTTTGTGTAAAATTCACTATAATTAATATTAATTGTAATAAAATTATTAAAATACTTAAACAGAAAGGGCACTTATTGAGTACTGATTATAAATTAGCTTTTTACTTAAACTAGTTTAAGTGAAGAGGTCCTTAATGATAGTGACTGTAAATAAAAAAATATGTTTTAAGACTCACGTTGATGAATGTTTGATTATCTTGAACAGTACGATTTGGAAATCGACGCCGATATTCTCTCACAGCTGCCATGGAATTTTCATTACAGTATTCATACACAAAATGAATATCCGCTAGATATTCAGGAGGATAGGTGTGCCGTGGCATGGTTACTTATGGTTTACACCGTAAAGTTTAAGAAAAAACAAATCAACAAAAAAATTAACAATACAAATTAACAATAACAACAATAAGGATCAACGAAATAGTAACAGCTCTAGCACAGCGCAGACACTTGTAAGCAGGACGATGGTCAAGAAACAAGTGATAAAGAAAAACCATGTCAGTCAGTGTAAACATGGTTCACTTATGGCTGGTTTACACGCGTTAAGTGGTTAAGTTGGTAACTAAATTTTAAGTTAAAAGTTGCGTGTAAACAGTCAGTTCAGTGACAAGTAGTAACTTAAAATTTAGTACGCAAGTGATTAAGTAGATTAGGATTCGTTCTATTTTTCGTATAAGTATAAGTCAGTGTGGACTTTTGTTTCAACTTAAAAATTTGTGGAAGAATATTTAAGGTTGTTAACATACCAATCGACCGACCGTCGATCAATGGCAGAACAGTCAACGTTGCAGTAGGCGTGATGGCCTATAATTGTCTGACACCATCCCTGAGTTGGTAAATACGCCAACCCGCAGTTGGCGTGATGGCCTAAAATTGTCTGTCACCACCCCTGAGTTGGTAAGTCTGACAACCCGCAGTTGGCGTGATGGCCTACTATTGCCACCACCACCCCTGAGTTGGCAAGTCTGCCAACCCGTAGTAAGCGTGATGGCCTACAATTGTCTGACGCCACCCCTGAGTTGGTAAATCTGCCAACCCGCAGTAGGCGTGATGGCCTACAATTGTCGGACGCCACCCCTGAGTTGGGAGAGGCTGATATCCCTCCAGTGATTATTAAGGGTACCTAACTAGTAAAGGTACCACACCAATCCATCGTCCGTCGATCGACGTCGGCCCGTCGACGTAAAAAATTTACAAAAATACATAATCTTGCAAAGGTTTTAATTTCCGAAACAAATTCTTCTCTGAATTTGTCCAAAATCACGTTTACCACATATCTAAGTACAGAATTGACAAATTGCTTGACATTCATCACTGCTCATCTCCATTGAACTTATGAACTTAACTACTTAGTCCGTTTGGACACACAAGTGACATGAAGTAACTTAAAATTTAGTTACCAACTTAACTACCTAATACATGTAAACCGCACATTAGTCTAAATAAAATTAAATCTTTTCAAAAAGTAATAAACTTTTATTACTGTCGCTATCTTCAAAGGACACCGAACAATTGCGAGGGGTTATTCATTATACTAGTGTGTGCGTACATACATTGTCTTCGGTTGCAACTTGCCGGTGCTACTCAAACCAGGGCTGTCAAAACTTTTAGTCAAAACAAATTATGAAGGCTTTTTGATTTAACAGTAATGATAAATAAAATAAGAGGGTAAATTTTTAAAGGACCATCAAAAAGTCATACAATTTTAAAATTTTATATTTTTTTTAAATGAACAGTTGAAGTTATGAGTACTCCTGACAGGTACTTAAATTACGTTATCTTTTTTATAAATCAGGATGGGAAAGATTCCAGTAGGTGATTAATGAAAGAAAAATAAGAAAAATACACATGAAAATTGAATGCAAATTTTGTGCTTATTGTGCACCTATAAGATTCAATAAAGATTTTCTATGTGATATCTAATAAAAACAAATAAATACCAAAGTTTTGGTAGGAAATATAAAGTTTAATTTTCACTAGGAAAATAAAATATCTATGACCAAAACTGACTTAGTAACAATTAAAAAACAATTCCTGTTAAGTTTTCCATTATTTCTTGAATAATGACAACTCTAATGTTAAAAGAAGCGACACAGAACTTCACGTGATTAGGCCGTGTTGTGACTTGTGTGTGTGTGCGCTATGCAACGTTCCTAAGCGTTTGAAATGTTTTTGTTGTTTATTGTATGGCTTCAGTGGCTCGCGTCTATTGAATGATACACATTTTTCAACGAATTCTATTCAATAGTATTTGTCCTACTCAGTTAGGGCATTTTTTCGATCGATAGTACTCATTTTGATTGTGGAAAAGAAAAACGTAAATCTGAAAGTTTGTTATGGAAAATATTTCAAAGGCAATAAAGCTTTTTTATAAGGATTGCGTGTGGTGCCGCACCAGAATAGCACCACCCCATCTCTTCCCGTGGGTGTCGTAAGAGGCGACTAAGGGACTCAAAAAACGGATAATGGGCAGCAGCATCCTCCTTAGGCCAGTATGACCACCTACTGCGATCGCCAACCCGCCTGCCAAGCGTGGCGATTACGGCAAAACCCCCACTTTAGGGGAGGCGTTTGTCCAGCAGTGGACGTTTTTCGGATGATCGAGATAACGACTTCAAAATAGAGTTATCGGTTCGATACGTATGTATGTAATTTTGTCAGAATTGCATGATATTCAAATATGTTGATGAACATAAGCTTCCTAGCCGGTATCCCAAATGTCATAAGTGTATGTATGTATGTTTGTATGTTATATCTACAAAAAAAGAGAGGTGTCAAGGGACTCCCTGATGGAACGAAGTTATGCAATGCCGCATTGCAGAGACTCACCGCCACCGCAGCCGCCACCACCACCGCCACCGCCGCCACAGCCGCCGCCACCGACGCTGCGCCGCCGCAGCCGCCGCTTAAAAATCTATAGTCTATTCGACGGATAATAATCACTGGAGGGATATCAGCCTCTTCCAACTCAGGGGTGGTGTCAGACAATTGTAGGCCATCACGCCTACTGTGGGTTGGCAGACTTACTAACTCAGGGGTGGCGTCACACAATTGTTGGCCATCACGCCAACTGTGGGTTGGCAGACTACATATCAGCCTCTCCCAGCTCAGGGGTGGCGTTCGACAATTGTTGGCCCTATTCTGTGTTTTTAATACCGTACAATGCCTTCTTGTGTGTTTAGACACAGAACTAATTACACTGTTAATGTTAAAGATAGAATAAACGTTTCTTTTCATGCGTAAGTACTATTTTTTTATAACTATCTTATTTATTATTTTATTTTGCTATTTAAAATGACGTTTTAAAATTGACATGGCTATTGGTTTCAACAAACTCGAAGAGCAAGATGTAATATGATTTTGTATGTGGGAATAAAAGAGACAAATCTATAGAGTTGCGACTATTTACGTACTACGTCACGTACGCTCGCGACCAACTAGTGCGAAGCAACGTCACGAAGTACATAGGTATCTCTTTCTTACAACAAGTGAACCGTATTATTCTTTCCTTCTCCCACAAACTATATTACTCTATCTATAGTTACGTTGACGCCGTGTTTTTGGGCGGTATTGTTTGGGTATGACTTGTCTAAATGTAATATGTCATTGCTTAGAACAGCAAAAATTAAAGTAAGCTGGTGAAAATTATTACCTTTAGTAACAAAACGATTCGCCATCTTTAATGGAATGTTTTTATGAAAACCTAACCTCTAATTTACATAATTTTTTTCTAAACATGTTTTTGTTATAACAAAAGAAGTTATTTTACAACTATACTACGTAAAGTCACTATAAATACTTGTTATACTAATTATATTCTTGGTCAGTTTTATTAAAAATACTATAACCATATTATATTTACACAGTTTTTTGTTGAAATTCACATGAAATCAATGTGGCATGTAAATTTACTTAATAAACACATACGCATTTTGCAGCAAAGTTAAGATCCCAGTTGATTTTTCAGTACAGATATATAGTTGAATAATACAGATAGTTTAATATTGTATTTTTTACTTACAATAATATTATATTTTGTAGTTGTCACTTAAAAACTTTCTCACGCCATTAATATTCTCAACAATGCTACTACAGAAACGAAACGTACGTATGAATAAACAAAATCTAATCGTTCACTCAACCGTTCAATCAACAGTTCAATCAAAGTGGCAAATCAGGGGCGCAAGCGCTGCAATTTGCGCCTTTAGGCAAAATATGATACGCTCTAGACCTGCTATGCGATGTGCCCACTAAGGGCCATATCGGTTGCATATGGGGTCTACAGCAGAATATAGACCTTATCGTTAGCACTTTAAGTTGCAATATGATACGCTCTAAAGGTTATACGCAACCATTTGTGCTAGTTGGGCACTCACTTGTTGCTGAAGTACTGCATCAGATACAGCGCTAAGTACAGCGCCGGAAACAAGGCGGCCACGACCGCGGCTGCGGCATGGGGCGGGGCGCCAGCGAGCGCGGCGAGTGTCCCTCCCAGCAGCGACACGTGCCACGCGCCCCACCACCCTGCCCAGGACCACACCCAGCCTACCTCGCACCATTGCCGGGCGAAGTTTTTCATTTCCTCTGGAACAGGGAGTTGGTTGGGTCAGTCATACTGTTTTTTTTTATTTCCTGGCTCGAATATAAACAAATAACTATTTATTACATGTAAAACCAAATATTTGCTATCCTTAATGTGAATTGACTTACTAAAAAAAGATCTCAGTAGTAAGGAAACAGCTCGCCTCAGCTAACCCTGTATTATAAAAATCTGCAAACAAACATATACGAACTCAATTATCCCTCTGCCGGGGCAACGGCCTCTGTTGACACTGTGACAATTACAGTTCAAACTTCCTTGTTGGCAGATTTTACACACCGGTCTTCAAAATACTCTTAGGTGTATAGGCTTCGTCATTATGTTTTTATTTACCGTAAGAGCCCTTGGCTAAATATACATAAGTTGTTAAAATTCGTACTCAACTTTATTTGTTAGTCACTGGAATAGATCCCTAACTACACCGCCAGCGACGCTCCAATTTCAATTCATGACTCATATTACTTAAATAACATTTAATATTACTGTCCCAACTGTAACAATCTCACATTATAAGGCTCCAACAAACTTAGTTCGAACAACTCTGTACTATACAGTCCATAACTGTGCTTCTTATGCCAAATTGACTCAGAATATGACATATACTTATATTTATAAATAGACTTTAGCTTTGTTCAACCAGAATAACTTCCCACAATTCCAACAATAATTTGCACGCTCGAGCTAGGTTCGGCTAACACTGCACTATACAATTCATCATATTAAACCATATTCACTGTCTTACCTTTCAATTTGTTCAACAAGAAGGACTTTCCACTTCCCCACCTCGCATACAATCCAACAGTGATTGGCACAGACAAGCTAGGTTCGGCCAACATATCGGCCAATGCAGCACTGTACAGCTCATAACCCAGCATATTTTCATTGTCTTCGTTCGTATTCAACTTGCGAGCGCCGAATATCTGTCCTAAAATGGTCTTGTTGTAACTCATGTCGATGTTGTAGGGAGTTTCGTTCAGTTTGTTCGGTTTGTATAGTAGTTGGCTGTGCTTCGGATTCCGGAGCAGGATTTCAACGATTTGCTGTGAATATAATTTGAATGATAAGAGCTCAGAATATATCTGTGTTGAATTATAGGTTTGTATAAAGTCGACAAACTCGGGACTAAGAGTTTATTTTTTTAGTTTAAATTGTTATTAGTTTATGTGTTTTTGAAATATTGCTTCATTTAAATAGATCTGTATTTCTTACATTTCTTACATTATTCCAAGCTTATTTTATCAGGATTACTTTATTTTATTTTATAGAGAAATACCTAAAAACATTAATATAATAAATCTGTGTGGTCAATAATGATTGTAAACTTATAAACCGGCAAACGTTTGAAAATGTGAATGGATTAGATTGGGGAAAAATTAAAATTAGTCAACTTTGATCATAGATATAAAATATACCTAATCTATAAACTTCTTAAGGTGACTGGTTTACAAGGTGAGTTCATGGTACTCATTTTAAAATATCAAAAAAATATAATTCAAGGTATAATAATATAAATATAATATACATAGATACACCATCAATTGTATAACCTTACAGAAAGTGTAGGTTAGAGATGACCCAATCGTTTTTACTATTATTTTAAAGAGCAACCATTTGTCTTTAATCGATTGGGTAAAGGCTCTACCATTGGACCACTTAACTTATAGGGAGCATAACTTAACCTAATGAAGCACTAAAATAGTAGTTATTGTTTAATTTAAAAGGGAATCAAGACTTTAACATGTTTTTGAAAAGACTTAACAAAATGAGTTGTATAAACAGAGATATTTGCAACAATAACAATAATATTTTCACCCTTTCATTGGTCCGACGGCTCCTTCTTTGGACCATAAGTACGCTATGATCGGACTTAGTTCCAATGAAGGAGAATTCATTAATTGGTCCAATGAAAGCACTCCACCTTACTATTCCTTTAGTGTAAAATAAATGAAACCAACACCAAAATCAAAAATAGTTTTTTATTTACATTCACACATTATTTACTTACTTATAACAAAATAAAATATTTCTTGCTCTAGTTACAACATAAAAACAAATTTAAATTATAAAAAAAAATACTTTCCATTTATAATGGAATTAAGAAATATTTGCACGTTTCTGGACGGACTAGAAAGCAGCATTAGAATCAATCAATCAAAACTTGTAGTATTCAACACAGCCATCAATTTATACTTAACAAAAAATGGTTCTTCTAATTAAAAGTAAAAGTAACAATGTAACAAAAAATAACATACATTAAATAACATAAAGTAACATGCACTGCTCCAGATCCAATAGGTGTTTCACAAGTTCTTTCTCTAGGTTAGTTGGTAAATCTGCAGAAGAACCTGGAATTTTCTTATCCTCCGTGGCATATTTATTGGTGCCATCAAAGCGACGCTTTAACGTTGGTTGGGATTCCAAAAATTCTAGCTGCGGCATTTAACCCCAACTCTTTGTTTCTTAGCGAAGCCAAAGCTAAACCCATGCTCTGCTCGTTCCATGTGTAATATTTCCCTCGCTTTCTGCCATCGCCTTCCGACATCCTGCAGCAAAAAAATACTTAAATGAAGTAAGAAGACAACTTTGTTTGAGTAACCTTCATTGGACCGGTACAATCATTGGATATAATATTGGTCCAAAGAAGGGCATTCTCCCATATCACAAAAAAACGTTAATAAAAAATAGACTTAATAATACTAAGCTTTGCAAATATTTCTTAATAAACTGAAATAGTTATACTTGCACAATATGATTTCAACGAGTTTTTAATGATAAAAATAAAAAACTTACGTTAAATCTTCTCAGAAGCTAGTTGTATAGTTTTCCCACCAAAATCACTCAAAGACATGTGCACTCGCTCCGCTCGCCGCTGCGACACTGGCTCGCGGTCAGTGGCGGTGAAATGAACAATAACAACGGATAAACACGTTTTTACATGTCCTAGCTCAACGGTTTTCTGGAAACTTCGGCGGTCCAATGATAGCACTGGTACAATGGTAGAGCCTTTACCCTAAGTGACAAGCTCCTTAGAAGAACCTAGGACCTAATAAACAATGACCCGTCGCCTGGTCTAATCTTGCAATCCGACCGACATCGTATTGACACTACATGAAAAGAACCAACACGAGTATTTACCAAATTAAATTAACAGTTTTATTTATACGTTTGCTCGCGCGCCATATCAGCGCGGCATTCTGTGTCTTTCTTAGTTTCATGAGTGTGCGTAAGCTTTCATAATTGCAATATAGTTAAGTTTGTGGGAGTACCAAATCCTGAAGTACAACGTAAATGATCATGTAAAACGTAAGATCTTTCACTTATTTATTAATTTAAAAACCCTGAAACATGGAACGCTACATTATCAAGAAATAATAGAAGCTATATTTTACCAACAATTTCCCACGGGGTCAGGAGCCTCGTAGTTGACATTACGCGATTGTGCTAGTACATGTACATGAAAATAAAACTCTGTGACTTTAAAAACGCGTATGCATTAATACCACGAAGCCATCCAACTCTAAACTTAAAAACACCACTACACTTTTTTAAGATAAATAAATCATGAATTCAATGAAAGCAATGACTGATATGACTGGCATTATTTACAACTTTCTAGGTCAAAAACCTTCCATTAATTTCGGACTTGACTCTGGTTGACCCATCGTGTATTGTACTTGACATTAAACTCGATTGACACACATTTTTATATCGAGGTCACGAAGAGGTGCAATCGAAAAGAAGTGAGAAGAATTTGATGCTTATATTTGGATTTTTCAATATTCCGTTTTTTATTTTAAATAAAATAGATGTGAAAAAGATATGTGCATTGTGATTTAATAATTATGTAAATTACCGCACCTCCTGCGATAACCGCGTAACCCCCGAAGGACAATATTTAGCCTAGGTAACTTCTGAAGAAAGTACATTTATGTAGCTGTCCTAGTCCAGTAGTTTCAGAGTTTACCTTACATACACGAGTAAACAAATAAAAAAATCTTTCCCTTTTTATAACAACATATAGAGTATACAAGTACTTGTATTGAAACTTCGAGTTCTTTACCTCCATTTTTTAACATACCCGCAAGTACAATACATTATCTTGATTACCTTAGACCTCGCCCTCATCGCAATATGCAGCGCGGTATCGCCTCGACTGTCCGCCACGTTTACACGGGCTTTCCTTTCCAATAGGAGTTGCACCATTTCCGCATTCCTTGATCTTACGGCGCGCATGAGAGGAGTGTCGCCACTCTTAAATGAAAAAAAAACAATATGTGATAAAGTTGTTTTCTCAAATGCTTTTTTTGTATTGAGTGTGATTTTAGCTGTGGACTTTTAGTAGATAAGAATTAGAAACGGCAAAAGTCGAAACTATAAGTAAAAACGAAGCGTTAAGTGTGTTTTAAAAAAATAGCAGATGTTTGCGAATCTATGGGAATCTCTTGTGTTGTGGGAATAGTGAATCCCATCCAAAGGCGTATAAAATGTATAGTTTGGCTTTTAAAAATTCACGACGACCTTAATAACCCCACTTCAAGTATATCAGCCTTAACCAACAAATTTTTAAATGTTGCTGATTGACTATTTCTATCTTTATAAAAATTATAACGTGGTGTTGTAATTAGGTACGACAATAACTGCCATGTTTACACATGATATAATTAACTTATCTAAATTTAGATATTTAAAAAATCATAAAACTTTTATACTACTACACCTATGTACGTTCTTTATGCTAAAAAGGTTATAATATTTTTATACACTTATAACATAACGTGGAATCACACTAATGTAAATGCTAGGTTTTAGGTTTTTAGTTAATATTATACCCGTTTAAACGGATGAAAAACTTCAGATGGAAACTAAAATAGCTTATAGCCCGAATACACACTACTTTCAATCTAGAAATGTTGACAGGAATGCACGCAAGTAAAATCAAAAGTTACAGCTCTGTACTTCTCATCCAACCTTCGCTAAGCTAACACATATCAGAAATCTACTCACAACAGTTGTATGCTCCAAATCCGGGTTGGACGATAGCAGTAACTTCAATATAGCTACATGTCCCTTTTCCACCGCAGTGTAGACGGGCGTTTTCTTCTCTTTGCCCGGCAAGTCTACGTCTACGTGCTTCTTAAGCAGGGCTTCCACGATGTTCTTGTGCCCGCCCTTTACGGCGTGGATAAGGGGCGTGTCTTTTGAGTGGTCCTGGAATTTGGAGTTTTATTATAAGGTTTTTTTATTAAGACAATTTTATGTTAAAGTTTGATATGTTGACTGATGATATATTACCTTCTTTAGTTTTTGAAGAATAGTCGTAAGTTTCCGGGTATGGTTCTTAAGCAATCGTAATGTACGTAAGCGAAATGTTTACTTAAAATTGACTCAAATGAAGAAGAGTCTATAACCGAAATAACATGTGGAAAGGCCTTGGTCTGGTTGGTTAATTGTATTTTACCAGTAGTTTAGTTATAAGTTTCACTAAATAATATGAACCGTTTATCATTATTTAGTAGAGTATTTCTCACCTGAACATTAATATAAGCACCAGAGTTGATCAACGCAAGCGCAATGTCGTAGAATCCTTCTTTGCACGCGATGGCGAGCGCCGTATATCCGTCTTTGTCTAATGCGTTTACGTTCGGCTTGTGTTCTAACAGCATTTGCACTATTTCGAAGTGGTTTCCTGAAAAAAAAGATGACAGTGTAATAGAATTAACTGTTTATTAATTTAAATTAAGGATTGAAATAAAAGCTAAATAAGTAATAAATTGATAAATCTAAAGTTTTTTTTTAACTGCTGTCATTCAAGTAATATTAGAGTAAAGTAATCATTGGAGTAAAAATTCGTGTACTTAACACTTACGAATTTTTACTCCAAAATAAATCTTAACAAAAGAAGACGTAGGGACCTTTTTTTTTCGCAGCGTTTTCTGTAAAGTAATAATTGCGTTCTTGCTGGAATTCAAATTATTATTTTTTCTTACTAGTACAAAATAATAAGTAGAAAAAACTAGTAATGACTTGTTTACAAAAAAAATAATTACAAAATTGTCAATTATAAACAAATTTACGAACAAACTTATTATAGCGAAATAAAGTTTTTTACACAAAAATAATATGTGAAGTTGTTCCATATAATTGACCTACTTCGTGACCTATATATATTTCTTGAACTTACGAGGAGCCTTTTTTTTAAAGATAAATTGGACCTGAGCCACACCTTTTTTGGCAAAGGTTAGGTCAGAATTTATGCAAGAAACTTATGGTATGCGAGAGTTTCTAGAGTAAAAAACTCAGTAAATGGTACGATATAAATTAATTGGGATGGCCTGCAAATTGAACGAAATTTCGGATAATAAGTTAGAACTTAGAATAAAATATTTACGTAACGTAAATTATTATCGCTATTGTTATTAATTGTTATTAGCAATAATTTGACTAAACCATACCTTTTAAACTATTAAAATAACATTTTTTTCTACAAAAACGTAAAGGCAAATGGGCATTACGCGTAGGTTTTATGTGAATGTTGAGCTGCACGCATTTCATCGACCCGCGTACTCTTTTCCAACTGCGTTGGTGTTTTATTCGAATTATTTATTTCACTTCCTAGTCAAATTGTAAACCTACTCATTAATGTCATGTACATTTTTGACAAAAGAGTACTGAGAGATTTTTTACCTGGCGGACCTTGCATAAACCTTTTAATAGCTTCTACAACAACGGTCGCTGTTACCAATAATGAGATAAAGTATTTTGGATTCAGGCTTACCATGCGTAGCCTGCAGCAACGGCGTCCAGCAATACATGCCCGCATTGTTCGGGTCAGCCCCGGCACGCAACAACGCAGCACACGAAACGACGTCACCCGCGCGTGCCGCCCACGTTAACGCGGACGTCGCGTACTTGTCACACGAGTTCGCACGCGCACCGGCTGATAAGAGCCGGGTTACCACGCCACTGTGCCGTCGGCCCGCAGCCCATACAAGGGAGCTGGTAGGAAATGTGTCGTTATTTGGAGAATTGCTTTATGCCTTTTTAAAGAGAGGAAAGATGTGCCGAGTTCATGTTCGAGTATTGAGTTTGTTTTCTACCTGTACCTGAATCTGATAGAGAAGTCCCTAAATATGTGTTCGCTTGAAGTTATGGCTAAAGCTGCTGCCTATATAAAAGGGATGTGTGAAGAAAGATGTGCTTAGGTGAACATTGACTTTGTTTTCATGCCCATTGTGCGGGTTTCCAAGCTGTACAATCGATTGTATGCAAATGTTTCCCTCAGATTTATTCGCAACACAATATTTTTAAGACAGGGGCAGGCCAAACACCTAGCCATAAATCTTATTTTTATTTAAGGTTTAGCTTTAAGAAGAAATATAAATTTGTATTTATATTCGGTTGTATTTTAATTCAAATATTTATTTCTCAACATGGACCATTACTTGTTCTTATTGAAGTAAAATAAAGCATGACTCTATCACCAGTTTAGATATACTTTCGTGAAGTAGAACTGGCAAGAAACCTTACAAGTATCATTTTTAACGCGGGATCCAGCCATCGCCCTCCTCAATTATATTATATGAAAGTGAACTCAACGAACACATAGACACATTACACATGTTTTATTACTAATTCTAGTAAAAGCCTGTAAATGAGGGGATTATATCCAAGGGCTTATAATAATTATAGTTTATAAATAAGCTTTAGCACACACTTTAATTTTTGCTAAATAGATTTTTTGAATTTGTCACTAGAAAGACCTTGGATCCTTATTATAAAAGCATATTATTATATACTGGCCCATGAATGAGTTAGTGACTTTATGAAGCCTACTATTATGAGCTGCCAGCTTATTTCTTTCTCTTGTGTTAACAATGTGCAGATATCTTTTTGTTTTGAAATTCAATTTTCTTATATATATATCATTAAATATATTTGGATCTAAATATCAATTCAGTGTATTAATAACAGATAGTATTCATGACTAGTTGTTATTATATATTTTGCGGTAAAGACTTTCCAGTTTCATATATTTCTATATATGTTCTATTAAATTAAAACCAATCTTTAGAGTGGACATTAAGATATAAAGCAATCAATGCATCAAATCTGAACAAGCACTACCAGTAATCAACACTTGAACAATGTGCATATTCATTCAAATAGCGATATTGTATCGATAGCCTAATTACCCGTTTTTGCAAGGTTATCTTGTTAAACTTGTTCAAGAATATTTAAACCTACTGTTTTGACATCAAAACCAAATTATAATAGATATTCTGACTAGACATAGTAGAATAGATATATTTATCAAACTTGTGTTTAAGATTGTTATGGCATTAGCCAGGAGGATAAACGTGTGGAATGCAAAACAGTACGAATGTTGGCATAAAGTCCGTACAAGAGTCATTTAGTCACAATTAAATCTGCAGTGCCTACTCGTAAGTAGACTCCTAGTATCCAACAAACATCCAATTTCTATATTTATTGCAAAAATAAATAAATTAATGACTACAACTCACTTGATATTATAATTGCCATGCGCATGCACATCAGCACCATGCTCTAATAACACCGCGACTATTTCTTCATGGCCCTTATACGACGCCCACATTAACGGTGTCCATCCTCCCTGGAAACATACACAATATACTTCACCATGAAGATAACACACATTACACAACTTGTTTGTGGTAGTGGATTTCTTGTTGGTTATGGTCTCGTCTGGGACGGTAATACATTCCTTATTATTTTAACCGCCATAATGCCCACGTTTCCGTGCGGTTGTGGCCCTATTAAAAGAAAGTAACCAGTGAAATTACAGGAACGACGGTAATTCCAAGTGAAGGCTACGGTCGGTAACACATCATTAATTTTGAAATATCGAGATATTTTAAAATCGATTATTTATATCGAGGTATAATATCGAGTATATTTCAAAATCGATTCAATGTAAATAATCGTCGGTTCCCATATCCTAATCATGATGGGACACAGATGCCACTTAGGTACTATCGGGTGACAGAATGCTCGTAACCAGCTTCGAAATATGAAAAGAAAACGAATACCTACATGATCCTAAACAAACGCTCTCGACTAAAATCGTACGAGCAATCATTAAATTAAACAGTGGCATGTAAGAAGTTATAGTCGTTAAGTTAAACTAAAAATACAAATACCTGTTCAGTTTGCACAAACGTTGCAAATATGTATATTGAAATCTGCATTTTCTTGTATTGAAGCTTACAAAGTGAAACTTTTTTAAAACATTAGTGGGTAATAAGAGGACTTCATTTCATAAATGAATACATGTTTTAGACAAGAGAGGACTTTTTGACCTTAAGGCAAGCAAAATGGGTCGTGGACCGTGGGTATTCCAAAACATACATTGATATCTAAATAAAAATCGCCAACGACTCGTACAACGACCCGTGATGAAGCAGGCCAAAACTAAGGACTACTTATAAACCAATCACAACTCTAGGACGAGGCCGTTAAAATAGGAGCTGCATTTATTGCAGTCTATTTATGGCGTCAAATTATTAACCGAAAACAAAATAGTACGGGATGCTTTTCGAGGGGTGAATATTTTAATTAGAACTAGACTAGTGTAGAACTGCGTTAAAAACGAATAATACTGAATAAAAATAAGATGCTATGCGGTTTAAAAGCAAACTATAAGAGTAAAATGTAGGTAATTATTGTATTCTAATTGACTAACTACAAGTATGCGAATCTAACGATAGTTTTATTAAGACAATAATTGGCCAAGTGACAAATTAAACTGAAAGAAAAAAGTAAGTGTAATTTCGATGTTAAGACAAACCATGAAAATTGCTGACAAAATGTGTTAAAAACGAAGAGAAATTACACTTGGTTTAGAGTTTGCTTTTTGTCGAGAATCAATTGCTCTTGAGTGAATTAAAGCTACCCAAATTTGCTTGTTTATTTTATACAATTTGCATTTCCTTAATTTTGGCAATGGAGAATATTTGTTTTGTACTTTATGCTTAATTGGTGCAATAAGTATCATAGACGTCTGTTTTATTAGCCGTAACTTTCATGTTTCTATAGATTTCACCTCAGCAATTTAAGTGAAATATTGATTATAATATAAATTATATCATCATTTGTATTACATCTCTTTTATCCCACATACTTTTTTGTTTATTTGCATTTCTTAACAACGCGAAAGTTAATAAAATTTGGTACTTATTGTATAATAAGTCTTAAATATTTATTTAACTACAATAAAACTATTTCCTTCCAAAACCCATCACTCCAATCCAAATTTTTAAACTAGGACTCAACACTAACATAATTTTTTTCTAAATAGCCATGTACCATGGAACGAACAAATACCTTTACCGTACGGAAAATTTTTCACAATAATTCATTTATGCATACTACGAGGAAACTCAAAAGGACATAAAACAATGACATTAATATTTATTAAAACAGAAAATAGAATATAACTTTGAAATGTCTCCGCGATCTAATTTTAAATTAGTGTAGCCAGCTAATAGCTAGTAGGTGCTTGGAGATTATCAAGTACCCTTGCTATTGAGGACAATTCGCAAATTTATCTGCATCATTATTTTAGAGAGAAAAGATTTGTTTGTTTCTGTGTAACAGATAAACTCCGCAACTACTTAACGATTTTTAAATTCTTTACCGATAGTAGTTACAGTTTCCCAAGAAAGCGATGTACCGCTTATGACAAAACTTTGAGGTTGAGTCTATGACTCTCAGAATATTATTCCAAGGAAAAATCAACCTGACGTGTCAGTGAATTTCAGCCGTAGGGTGCTAGACCACATTTTTGGCCGACTGTAGGTACATTGGTCCCTAAATTCCCACTGTGTCAAGTGTTACACGGCTGAAACGGCGCCGCGTGCGCTAGTAATTTATTTATGAAGTTTCTCGGGCATGGTCTTTATTAAAAGTGGATTTGAGGCAACTAAAAGTCGACTTGAAAGTAGCTTGATTGAAATTAGCACGTGCAAACGAGCACCATAATTATACCACGGATGAGTTTTTTTTTTGTTTGACGCATTGACTCTGGATCACTTGTTGGGTTTGAACATTTATTTTGAGACGCTACATTTAAGCTAGCGATTACTACAAGATGACGCGTTTTGCTTTTTCATTTGCTCTCTTAACATTTAAAAATAAACTGAATAATATACATAATAACTGAATAATATATAAATAAACGAATCTTTATTAATGTTTTCTTTATAAACAGCAATTCTCGTAACACTGAACGTAGCTATTATTAGAAGACAAAAATAAATGCATTATTTGTGGTACAGCTTTATGCCTATACTCCACGGTGCGTAGAGGATGTCACTGATATTTTGGCAACCTTCCACTCTAAGTATAAATATAAAGTGTGAGTAGGTACACAGGCCAGACCGTGGCTTGTTCATAGCTCTGTTAAACATTTGGGTCAAACAAAGTGCATTCTTATTTTGTCATTTATTGGTAGCGTCAATAAAAGATGATGAAAGATTATAAGTTACCAAGAGCTGAATTGCACTTTAGTTACGACCCATTAAACAAGCAATCCAGTCGCATAATTTATAATGTATCAAAGAAATTACCTCTGATCTGGAATATGGCCAACACTAAAGCTAAAGTTACCCAAATTAGTAATAAAATACTTTATAACAATAAAATACAGTAAGGGACGAGAACGTACAGAAAAAATATACTCGTATACTCATATTTTATTGAAAATATTTTGAATAAGGGGCCCATTTAGTATATTCATAAATTTCGGCACTATTTGTTGGACGACAAGATCCGAAGCAACTACTATACATATTGTATTTTACACGGATAGTGCCAATTGGGCTGTTATTATTCGAGTTATTAATTACCACCAAAATTCGGCTGGCATAATCGGAGCGGCGCTTTTTCCCAAACCCCCATCTACATATAACTATTCGATTTTGCCAACCAGAACAAGTGGGTAGCGCCACAAAATATACAGAGAAAAAGAACAGAATACGACTCAAGAAACTTTTCAAACAAGCAATACTGTATTTAAAAGAATATACATGGAATATTTGATGTTGTTTGGATTCCTCGCACTTTCTTTGGGTATCTTTGTATCCACATTTTTTTAAATAGGATTAGACGTTTGTCTTTTATCTCACCTGATGGAAAGTGACGATGAAGACGAAGGTGTTGCACGTCTATCCATGAGATACCTATTCACTAGACGCTTGAAAGAACTAGGACTATAGTTTTCTGGAAAAACAGACGTAGGTAGTTCATATTACACCTGGCGACCCGCACCAGAAAGGAACTATCAAAGCGTTTGGTTCGACTTCTTGGGATATCTATACAGGGATGGAAGGCCTGTCTGCATCTAGTAGTCCGATGTAAGAAGGGTGTGGGTTCAACCTGATCAAAAAGAGCATTCGCGCACTCTCCAAAATGTAATCTGTAGAAGACTGCTAAACTGGCAACTTAATTAACTTAACGTTAATTTGCGTTATTATTTTATTTAGAGCTGAGTGTTCAATGCTCAGCTAATTTTTAAAAAGTTATTTGATCATTGAACAATCAGCCCTTAGTGTCATTTAATCCTCCAAGAACGTCTTCTGTTGCTTTGTGTCATGATTAACGTCTTTCTTTTCAAATAGTTAACTAACAGCACTTCGTTTGCGTAAACTAAGAACGGGTATTTATAATATTAACGAGAGTAAGGTAGACTTATTTTTTAGACCATCCTTGTATATTTATGTACGGGTTGGTGGTCAATACGTGCGCCAGAAAATCAGATTGAAAACGCTTTTGTGTTCTGGCTTGGTTTACAAATACCGTTGTTTTGGGTTAAAATCATGCTAATTAAATAATAAATCGATAGTTTATGATGGTTATCTGGTATACAGTATGAAACAAAAATGTACTGATTAAACATACTAAAGCGACAATAATAATTAGTGTTGACAAGATGACGGCTGCCGCGTCACTGCCATACAAAATTAAGTTGTATATTTACAAAAACACGCACACATAGCACCGCCCGCAAAGGTGAGTTGAACCATCTATATGTCGCAGTAAGATAGATAAAGCGGTGATATAATTATATCCCTAGGGATATAGTTATGTGCCGGAATATAATTATAACACACCCCAGTTTAGTGATATGATTATAATACTAGATATAGTTTAGTGAAATAATTGTGGCGTCGAGTGGGCGGCGAGGTAGCTGGCTCGCTGTCTCAGTCTGTCAGTCGGGCATCAGTTGTAGTGAAAGCTGGAAATGGTACTTAATTTGGTCCTGGCGCTTCGCCGGGTGCTGCCGAACCACGCTCGCTTCGCTCTCTCGGCTTGCACGCGAATTAACTAAATACAAACCTTACCTAACCCAATTGAACGTCGCTACAGTGAACTTTATTACTGCTTACCAGATTAGTTCAGTTAGATAATCATATTATTAGATTGCGATAGTGAGATAGTTAATTTAAAACGTAAATTGGACCAATATAATAATACTACAACACAACGGAAATATGAAGGAGTAAACTAATTTGATCTTCATGTTGACGACTCAAGGTGAGGTAGTAGATTAGGTTTTGGCATACCATGCAATTAACAAAAAACATTACGCATAGCATTATTCGGATGACATCAGTCGTTTATATCTAATAATACATGACTATATCATAACTAATAATTGAGTTTATGTAGAAAAACCTTATCAGAAATATAAGCTTTTTCATATTATTTTCCATATTTAAGAGGTACATAAAAAGAAATAGCGTATCTAACTTTTTCACCCAATAAAGTAATGATTCCTAGAGACAGGCCAGCAAAACTAGTACCTACTAACTTATGTGCCCTACAAAAACAAGTTCTAATGTATGTGGACAATGTATAAAACGCTTTTTAATATTATTTTGTTTATTTCTAAATAAAAAGATACGAGTACTTCAACAAAATTAATGACTCAGCTTAGTAATAAATATTTATGATAAACATTTTACTAATAGAACAAAGTGAATAAATAGGTACTATCTTTATAGTATACATTAAATCATTGCAATTCGTGTACAAAAAGGTTGTTTCACTCTAATAAGTCGTTGGACATACGTGGGACAATCAGAAAATTTGAGAATAAAAATAAAAATTTACCACAGGTTATAATTTTTACTTATCTCTTTTCAAAGAACTGTCCACCAGCATCTATACAAAGTTTCATGCGTCTGAACCGACTTTCAAAGTACATTTTCCAGTTTGTAACAGGTACTTTCTTAACGGCCTTCTCGAAGGCAGTGAGCGCATCATCTGGCAATGAAAACTGTATCCCCTTGAACTGGTTTTCAATTTTAGGGAACAAGAAGAAGTCATTCGGTGCCAAACCAGGGCTGTAAAGAAGTTTTAAGAAGTCTTTCAAAGAACTGTCCACCAGCATCTATACAAAGTTTCATGCGTCTGAACCGACTTTCAAAGTACATTTTCCAGTTTGTAACAGGTACTTTCTTAACGGCCTTCTCGAAGGCAGTGAGCGCATCATCTGGCGATGAAAACTGTATCCCCTTGAACTGGTTTTCAATTTTAGGGAACAAGAAGAAGTCATTCGGTGCCAAACCAGGGCTGTAAAGAAGTTTTAAGAAGTCCCTCCTCTGGATCGCGAGTGGACTGGAGTGCGCGAGCGCGTTGTCGTGGTGGAGCAAAGGCACAGCAGCAGCAAAAACTGCTGGCAATAATTGGTAGTGTGCATTGATGCTACTTTGGTTTTTTAAGGGAATGGATACTAAATACCCAGTTAAGCAGAAAAAACTGGCAATAAAAATTTGTCCAGCGCCTCTCCATCGTGTCACCGTAGGCGTTGGTTCGTTTTGAAACAGCCATACTATTGACCTGCGCTTTCAAATCGCGTTAAATCCAAGATTCGTCACCTGGTGTGATATCGTATACACGGCGGGAAGAACCTGCTTTGAATTTATCAATCATATCATGGCACCATTCCACGCGCGCCTTCTTCGGAGCATTGGAGAGGTTGTACGGTACCCGGCGCGGTATAATCCTCCTTACGCAAAGGTTGTGTAGAATATCATGAACACTTCCAAATCCAATTTGGAGATTATGCTGAATTTCCGCAGAACTTTTTGAGTGGCCTGGTATGCCAAAACCACAAAACTAAACCGAAAATGAAAAATTTAATAAAATATTAAAGTATGTTGATTTGTATCAAATTTTTTTCTGAAATCCCTACATTAATAATACGCTTCAAACCCTCATTCATTGTATTACAATACTCAACACCATTTTTTTACTTCACGCGATTCTTACGATTTTCATTGTTTCCATTCTAAATCCCAATACACATTCAGTCTTTTGGATCATACCGCTTGCAAGTTGCAACAGTGTTAAAACATCAAAAACTTAAAAATAAAAGACGTGGCTCTTACGACCATTTCCCAAAAAAAAAAAGATAGTTTATACCACTGTCAAAAAAATTCATATTTACACAGTCTCTTGAATCTACTTTAGCGCCGGCGTCCAGGAGTTCCTTGACGACCGCCAGGTGGCCCCCCTTGGCAGCAAAGGCCAGAGGAGTCCAGCCATCCAGGTCTGCGAGCGTGGGATCTGAACCCGCGCCCAGGAGCAGCTGGACCGCCTCCGACTTGCCGTTCTCTGACGCGCACATGAGGGCCGTCGTTCCATTCTAAGGAAAATAAATTGAGAAATTAAAATCTAGTGGGTAACTTAAAAACTTGATAATTTTTTTTCGATTCATGGTTAAACATCGTCAAGTTAAAGGTCCCTTAAAACCAGAAAAAAGGACTAAATCAAAATCTGTTCGTTCCTGGCGTAGCGATGATGCCAGCCAGACAAAGATACACACTTTAAACTTAAAGCATTCCTCCTTACGCGTTGCAGGTAAAGTCCGCATAGACCAAAGCTGTGCGATTCTCGGCGATCGCTACGAATACTCCACTAATAGGATTATTTCATTTACATTCGTCTTCTTATACTAGTGGCGCTACCCATATATTCGGCCATAAATGAGCTTTTGGGAAAACGCCACCCAGCCAAAGCCGTTAGGATGTTGGCGGATGTGCCAATCTGTATAAGGCAAAAATGGACTACCCGATTGGCATAAGCCGAATATGGTGACTACTTCGGGCCAGCCTTGTCGTTTAGTATATACTGCCAACCGGAATTTGCCGGCCCGAACAAGTAGGTAGCGCCCCTTAGGATGTAGGTTATTACCTCGCAAACCGCCAAGCTTCATCATACAGCTTTGATGGAGACGCAACCTAAAAGATCATAAACCTGTCTGCCTTTTTTCAAACTTTTTGGTAGTTGCAATACAACTGTCCAAAACCCTTTTTTACTGAAGGTTTGAGCAAGTCAAATTTGACAACGAAGTCGTGAAGACATAAGTTACAATGGTCGTAGGGGAATCTTCTTGAACGTTTTTTATGCTTTTTACCTTTACGGATAACAAGTTTCAATATTTCTTCAAGAAGAGTAGCTTTTCAAAATATTACTAGACACGTTAAAATAAATTTGACCATTGTAAATATGTATAGAATATGCAAATAATTGCGATTGCTTATTATGCAAACAAAATATGGTAACTTTTATGAAATCAACTTACAAGTTTATAAAACTGCAACAAAATAAAATCCTAAGGCTTCCAAGAAAGTTTTTTTTCTACGGAGCGCTTAACAATAAATCTTAAAATTTATTTCTGGTTTCAATAAGAATAATAATAACCATACATTTAGAGATCTAACTGCTTAGAGACCTCAACGATCATATTTAACAAGTTTCTTAGAACATACTGCATGGCCAAGCTTAGCTGTTAAGAAATCAAAACTAACGGTAACCTCGTATACGTAGCTGTAACTATTCAAACATCTCGTTATTGCACACACGTTGGCCACTTGGAAAACTTATATTCAATTAACTTTTACTAGATGCATTGGTTTACCTTTTATATACGTAAAAACAAGGAGCTTTAGGATGAATTATTTGATACTATTATATAACACCTAATATTTCCGATATGCACTTATGTATTTAATCTCCATAAAATTTTGGTTATCTAATTAAACATCTAAAATTTTGTTTAATTACATCTTGATATACGTGACCTCAGTCTGACATGTAAGCGTATCCGCTTGTGGTGCATCTACACCATCGCACTTTTTATGAAGAACCATGATCAAAGGTCAACGAAAAGAAAATTATTTGACTAACTCTTAACGGTCAACAAACTATAACATCAGTACCTAGAAGGTAATGGAACTCAAACCGTGAGGCTAGTAGATATATTCTTCATAATGTTAAGGGCGATGTAAATACAAATAACATCAAATAACAAAAGAAAAAGTACTTGCGAAAATTTAAAAATGACACCTATGTTGTTCCGTTTTGCATAATTTTTTTAATGTTTTTTTTTAGATAGGCGAATTATTTTGTGGTATTTCACTAAAAAATGTAGTTACGATGTGGATACACCGTTAGAATTCGGTCAGCTCTAAAGAAGATTTCTGGTTTACATCTAAGTTTATAACTCCAACGAATAAAATACACGTCAAGTCTTACCTCATCCCGATCATCAACGTTAATGTTCTTGTTGTTAGCGAGGTACTGCTGCAGCTCCGCTGCGGCGCCATGCGAGAGCAACTGAGTCAGCGTCTTGAAGCATGCTAGCGAGACCATGGACTCACTCCGGTGGAGGCTCTAGAAACACACCAAGAGTTTTAAATAGGTTCCTATTGTCAGATGTAGTAACTTTAGAGAATGTTTCATGACTATAAGTTTGATGTTCCAAGTTAGAATAGAAATAAAATTAAAACTTCTGATAAACACCAAAGTTATCGGGTTATATCTCATGTTTAAAACGATTATTATTAATTAGTAAGAACGATAATGGTAGCAAAAATGAGAAAATTTTCTTGTGATTACGTCAATTTATCTGTACTTGGTTTATCGACAAGAAGAAAATCGGTACCTTTACTTGATCTATTGTAAGTCGTCTTGTAGAAAAGCTAGTAGACAACATAATTAAGTCTATTTTAAGATTCTTACGGATAACCTGGATAACGGAACAACTAGTTTTTATACGAAGCTCTAGTTCTAGACCTTACTTGCCATCCCAGAAATTTATCATTAATTTAAAAGTATAATAGAAGTAATTTAATGAATAAGCAAAAATATAACAAAATATGGATTTTAAATGCAATTTGAGGATAAAAGTAAAACCACTTTCACAAATCAACAGCAACTGGATTCGAAGAAGGGAAAATATTATGGTTTTTCCAAGCACAGGCATTAATAATACTTATTCGATGTAACACAATCGGCGATGCGGGCGTTTACTGGCATTTCAGATATGTTTACACTTAACTGATACGTGTTTTAAATTCAATGAAGATGAAGTTTCAAGTAACGGAAAAAAGTCTTTAAGGTTACATTAATAAATATTTATTTCTTATAAATGATATTTATTCAAACACATCAATACGAATCACCTTACCCCGCTAGCACCTAAACTAAAACGCAGCATCACAAAGTGGGCGAATGTTGAAATTACAAGCTATTTGGTTCTACCACCACCGTATATCACAATTTTATAAATAATACACAAAATGTTTCAACTTTTAAAACGCAACAGATACACCTGACTCATTAGCTACTGCTTGATCAACAGACTATGTGACGTTTATAAACGAGAATAAATGAATTGATACACTGATAACAGAAGATAATGAAAACGTAGTCTATGAATAATAACCAAAAGTAAACATCGCTCGATAGAGCACTAACATACAACCGACATTAATAAAAAAATCATTCACCACACAAATTGGAAAACTAACATGTTTTCAGAGTTTAGTTTATATATCAGTCACATCACACAGTTAAATGTTTACCTAAATCCAGTAACATGGGCCAAGGTATTTCACAGCAAGAATAACTGCCAGACATAATTTGACATTGTCATGCGGTAAAAAAATAGCTAGAAGAAAACTCACGGCATGCGATTAGTATGTACGAATTCCACACGTGTTATTATTACATGTCAACATCGGGAGCGCGAGAAGTAACGTTTAGCGGAACAACAGAGCAGGGCGGGCATTCAGTGTTCAGACCGTGTTGGAGTGGCGGCGCAGCGCGAACCCGTGGAAGCCGGCGAAGCCGTGGCTGAAGCGGCGCGCCTCTCGCGGCGGCGCCGTCACCGTGAAGCGCGGCACAGAGAAGTGCGCGCTAGCAGAGTGCGAGCGCACGTCCTCCAGTGGTGGGCCTAGCTGCAGGTGCAAGAATGAGCGGCGCCGCTTCCGCGCCGGTGGGGCCAGCATGGCGCCTGCGAAGCTGTTGCTTTTGGAGCGCGGCGCCGGCGCCAGTTCCTCCTCCGCCGCGGCGTCCGAGCGCTCCGACGCACTTCGACTGCGCTCCGACTCCGAGGACGAAGGCGACTCACGCACCATGGCCAGCGGCGGCGGTCCTTGCTCCACGGGTCCCGGTGGCCGCGACACGTTGCGCGGCCGGTGGATGTTCGCGACCAGGCAGCGGATATGCACATACTCTTCCGTGTCGTCAGCAGTCGGAAGTTTCGGATGGGACATGGTAGGTGTCCGGACAGCATAATAAGACGAGCTCGCGGCGCGGCGTCCTGTGACAGATAGTAATGTACGGCGGATGCGGGCGGGCGGGCGGCGCGCGTCATGAATGAACGTCGCGGCGTGGGGCGGGGCGGGGGCGGCGGATACGTACGAGGGAGTAAGTGCTGGCGGAGCGGAGAGAGATGCGCTTGATGAGCGCAGCGGCAGAGCGGGAGGCGGTGCGCTCGGCGGGCAGCATGGCGGGCAGCGGGCGGCGGACTGTGTGCTGCGACCGGCGCGAGCGCACCACTCCGCCGCCACCCTCCCCACCCCTATCACATCTCATCAATCGAAACCTCTTTCAACTTCAACTAAGATTTAAAAGAATAGCAATTAGTCGTTTGCACAAGATATCTAACTTATTATCGATAGTTGTCTCTAAGTAGGTACATTTGTTCTGAAATTAATCAGGACACTTACTTCTAGTCTCACTAAAATATACTCCTACTGATACGAAATGCAGTTTCAATCATAGTGTAACTAACTTATCAAACAGTAGCAATGTGATAAGATCTTAACAATCAAAGAAATACTTAAATAACTATAGTTCAATAACCCAATTGCAAAAGTTTACATACGAATAAATATAAGAGGTTAAAATCCGCAAAATAAATTGAGCAAAAAAATAACGGACCTACAGGATTCCGGGCACCCCGAAGCGCATTTGAACCAAACCATTAAATGAATGGAACGTAGGTGTATTACTATATGCACAACACATATCTAAATGTTGAGTACTGGAAAAATGAGCTAAAATGTACAAATTATTTATTTAATATATTTACCGGTTTTGATGCAAATCACAGAAATTATTTATTGCATACTGCTTACACGGTTTAACATTACAAATTAAAAATTATCTATAAAACACAATAGAGATAGCAGTCCCAATTCATTAAATGCCGTGTTAAGCCAAAAAATTGGTGACCCGTAAAAAAATAGTCGGCACAATTTATTACCTGCCCGTAAGTCCGTATAAACGATGCTGCCCGGAGCATATTCACACAAAACCATTAGAATCTTGAAAACATCTATTCGTTTATACAATTATATAGCAAGATTATAAGATAACACTATCAATAAGCACTTTTGTTCCCTATATGTTAAATAGGACTAACCGCATCCGTGTTGGTCAAGTGCTTTTATATGGTCATAATTATTGTTTTTACAGATTATCCTTCAGCCAGATAATATAACTATGCAAAGAACATAAGGTAAACTGAGGGATTTGCAGATAAAACAAAAATTATGGCGGCTACTTCGTAATTTACACAATTCTAGAAGCTTGTGTATATTATCACGTTTACCGTGAGCTAACATACTATCGGAGAAACTGATACTACAGTGGAAATGAAAAAATACGACGTTCTATGGAATATTTCAATCAATTCAACTAACAAATAAAGTATTTATAATATCTCATAAAATGTCAAACCTTAAAGAGTTTCTGACCTACTGGGAAATATCATATTTTATGTTTTAAAAAAATCGTGTGAGCTGAATTATCATAAGATATGCATAGGACTCCTTCAATATTAAGGAAAAGAGAAAAATTTTACCAAGCGTTACCGCAACTCTCTGATACTCTGATCTTTAAAATAATTAAAGAAAGTTTAGTAAAAAAACATTTTATGTTGAATTATTTTAAATCTTAAGAAAATGAAGTCCTTTTCTTTTCATCATTTTCTTAAGATTTCAGAAACGAAACATTTTTCTTATTATTTATGTTTGTGTCTTAACGGAAATAGATTGATTGATTTTATATAAATAAACGTTATTTTTAGAACAAACTATTCGTTGATGAATTCGTTAATTTCAATACTTTAATACCGCGTCGACAGCAAGCGGATAGATGGAAGACAGCCAAAAAATATATATGAATATGAAATAACAATACTGGATTTTACTGCTATTCAAATAGAAAGATTTCCTTTACTAACTTATGAGTAATTTTAACGAGAAAATTTTACAAAACATGTAGTACACATTATTTGATTTAAATCTGAAACTTTGGACAATGTAAACGAAGAGACAGCCACGTTGTTAGCAAACTTACAACGATGGAAACAGAAGGGAATCAAAAACATATTTAGGTAGGCATATCGTGGAAAAGAGCCAAGTGAGTCGTAGCAATGACTTCCAAAATTCCTCCCACTTGTATTGTCGACTACATAAACAAAACAAATTAATTATGAAAACGGTTCTACCGGATATTATGTAAATTGCATTCAAAGCCAATAAAACCGTACACCACTGAATATCTAGATTACTAAATACAGCGGCATTAATAACTTTCCAGTAAAAGCAAACAACGGCAAAACATTTCCTTTCCTGTAAACGGCAACCTCTACAAGGCCGTTACTTATACGGGTAATGTATAAAACATTGGCGTTTACTTCCTTCAGCTAGGTTCCAGAAAAGGGGCTAAAATTTTTGTTGGGAAATTGATAACGAACCTCAATTGGAGGTGCTTCATTGATGGCGTCCCTGACGAACTTGTAATTAGGAAAAATACTGCCATAGCTTCTTGGGATCCTGAGCGCCAGCACTAAGGGACGACTCTCGTGCGAACACGAAGGTCCGGCTCCATCAAACCACGACATATTTCCGATATTACCAACACTAACACTCTAGTCCGAAAACTATTACCAACAAACACCTGCATTGTTTGCCATTTCATTAGTACAACTTTAGGAAAAACAATCCTATTCATTTCACTTTAAGCACCAAAACGCGGTGAACTCGGCATATTTACTATCACTTGTTGAGGGTAGCAGCAATAATGAATATTCAATCGGGAAGGATAGCGCTCCTTTCGGTTATAAGTACGCTTCGGTATTGATAAGATTTGATGTGCTTTACTTATGTGGAAAGTAAATTATAAATCGACGTCTTATCATAGTTATCAATTTATTTACACAATGCTTCAGGTTTACAACTCATCCTTTAGTACGGTTTTAGTGGTGCAGTTGTAACATTCGTTAGACTGACACAGCCTAAAGAACAGATTGATTAACACTTTGACATTATATTTTTATTATTACGAATAATAGTAAAAAATATACCTACCAACACGTTTTCTTGGTAATTTGTTTCCAGCGCCATCTGTTCCCGAAGCTTTGAAGTAGATACCAGTGATTGTAGTTATATGAATCGAATAAGTTCGTTACAGAGAATATAGATGTCGCTACAGACACGTACCTAACTGTTCTAAATATCTGCAGGCAGACCAAAATGATTAAGCTTTTATAGGACCTCAATGAAAATGGAACATGACAACGAATAATATTTATTAAATAACTCTATTTACGAATTTCCAGGGAAAAAAATTTACGTTTTGTCCAAGGACATCTTTGGTCAAACAAGAGTGTCTAATACCGCATCTGCAAGCTATCCGACACTCACTCTTAGAATGTTTCAGATCGCCTGTCTTTAACTTATACTCAATCACTGATGAGACAAATCATGTTTAATTTTCAAGCTGCGTGTAAACTAAGTTAACGCCTTCTCTTTTTATCATATCACAAATTGCTACTAACATATTGCTTGGGAACTGCTAAAGTCGTAAATTAATTAAGTCTACATCAAATGGCCGTCGTCGATATAATTAAGATGCTAGTAGATTCGCAACGATGTTATTATTTATTTTGCCGTCGTACATCGCTTTTAAAGACGCGAACGCTAATTGACAACACAACGGCACCAGTTAATGTCCAAAGCCATGTTTCTTGTTTATAACACTGTTTTTAGTGGCAGTAGATCCTAAGAGACAGAACAGAAAGTAGACAATAAGTTAGATTTTACTATAAATTTATAACTTCTCGGTTTTAAATATGACGCTCCCAAATTTGTAATAGCTAAGAGCGCCCGCAAAATTTGTTCATTAATACAGGTAATCTTAAATTAGACTCAAGAACAATACATTCAAAATAATTGGACGCCACAATAACATTTAAAAGTGAATACACGTTGTACAGCACTTTAATAACTTTTGTGTCCACTAAAGTATTTAGCAAAATATATACATTTTTGAAAGTTAAATTATTCCAAATTATTTTATAAATCAAATGGGTAATGCGTTATTTTTGTATAATTATAGGTCGTTTTAATAAGGTATTGATGAGTAATACTCATCGCTTCCGCAGCAAGTTCCAATAGCTAAATCTAATCCAAATTTAACTCTTGTAAAACGCTATGCGTTTACTATTTAATAAGCAATTAATAGCTCCAAGGAAACCACGATAAAACTAGCCACTACAAGCTACTACTAACAGGTACTGTAAGGAACTATTATTACTCATAGCTTTTCATTAAAACGTATATTGATCCACAAATGTTTCATTTAAATATCTGGCAGCTAATTGTTCAGTTGAAGTTCCATGCAGACAAGATATGAAAATTTTTAATCCCCATAGCCATAAAAACGGCAATAATAATGCTTTTTGCTTTTCCTAATGTACCAAAATGAGCCCAATTTTTTTTATAATGAAATAACATAATATTCTTTTGTTATACGATCGGGTTCTATTCTTAAGTGGTGTACAAGTTTTATGTTTAGTTTTATTCTAAATCACTGAATGCAGGTTTCAACTCTAAAATCGACGATGTGTCCTTAAAACCCTGCTATTTATTTATTTGAGCAAACAAACTAACATGCTACCCAATTACTCGGTAGAGTCATGCTTTATTTGACGTCATTAAGAACGAGTAATTGTCAATGTTGGGAAATAAATATTTGAAATTGGATTTGAATTTTTTAATTTGGTCGTCCTTTGTGGCAGATTTTTTTCTCTATATACTTGTTTATTAATTTAAAAAAATAGATTCCTAAACAATATGGTAGTATGGTAAATCAGGGTAATGTACTCTATAAGTCTCTAGGTAATGGAGGCATAGCGTTTGTGGAGAGCTACTGTGGAGTGTGTGTAGAGCTCCTTAAAATATAGCTTAACCCAGAAAAGCCCCATTTCCTATAGACAGGGCGTCCTGAGAAAGAAAGTAAAACGGTCGTCCAGAGGTAGACGCCCCACCCGCATTTATTTTATCCGATTTCTTTTAGTTTTGAAGTTATGAAGGTTTTTCTAACTCTTCAGTGATTTTCGAATTTCGAGCTTATCTGGCAATAACTAAGTAAATAAGTAAGATAAATGCTTGTTTTTTTTATAAGTTAAGGTTGACGCCTTACCAACACTAACGTAATTAAATCCAGAAAATAATATCACACGTTTGGCCATAACAAAAATTTAAAAATTCAGTAATTCTTAAGACGTCTTAGAAAGAAACTTAGTAACAACATTATTTTTAAAACCTCCTTTTATCAGCTTTTTACTACAAAAATTGTATTGAGCTATTTTAATTGCATCATGTTTTCCAGATATAATCGTGTTTGTGTTGGTAAGATCTCAACTTTTAGGATTAAGCTTTTAGCAACTAGAGAAAAATAATTTTTATCTCACTTATTTACGAAGTCATTGCCAGATATTGCTGCATGGCTTACAATACTAAAAAAAAATTGTGAAACATAATATACGGGTTCTAGGCCTCTACCTCTTGACCGCCGTCTGACAGTCTTCCTGGGACTCTCTGCATAGTTCAGTATAAAATAAAAGGATGTATAAGTCTACCCCTCAAAATCACATAAATTATTTTCGGTCTTAAATGAGACGAACAGTTAATGACAAAATCTCATATGACCCTCGCTGGCCGGACCACCATTTCGTACTCAGACTCATTATAGCATAAAAGAAGCTACCAGCTAATTATCTATCTATTTTTGTACATCCATAGGTGTCGAATTATGTAAAAATTAAAGTGCTCCGACCAGTAAGCATTGCCCTCCTGCCTGTCGCGCCATCAGGAATTTCTAAAAGCATGATATGGTTTCAAAAGGTCTTTACTCCAAAGAATGGTACTTAATGAGTACTTGCTACACGCAAAGTTTAAAAATATGAAACTCAATAGGTAACGCGTAATTACAACAACAGTGTGGTTTGGCTGGAAAGAACAATCCACAGCAACAAGACCTTGTGACGTTACACATGTTAACTGGTCAGATCTATAGAATTTATGATCTTTATAAGTTATGGAAATTTTTTCTAGTTTCTGCCGATATAATTTTGTACTCTACTAAAGTTTTTGAGGTTTTTTGAAAAGCAAAAAGAAGTTGGCGCGGCCAGGGAGTATTACATTTTCGGTTAATGAAATAAATTATAGATTTACGTATCAATAGTTCTGCCATTCTAAATAGTACTTTTTAAAACACAAGCGACATTATCAGCGTTAAATTTGTTCTTATCGGGTTTCCTAAGAAACTTGTGAAAATATTGTAAAGACAACTAGACTCGTTAGTGTTTTCTTGAATGTCATATTTAATTAAATACCAAGAAATTATTGAAGTGTCAATAAATTATTTGAATTTGAATTTTGAATTCATATTTGGGTCAAATCCAAAATCGGCTGAGTAATTAGCTGTGAAACGCGTACACGCACAAAGGTTTCTATCCCAGTGAAGTCACTTCGAATTTTTGTAAATAGCATGTCGTACATTGAAACTTATAAAAAAAGAGTTTGAATTGTTTGGTATGGAGTGTCCCAGGCACTATCTGCCCTTTAGAAACTTTTTTCGGAATAGTGGCCACGCGCACAAAACTTTCATGAATCGATAATTCACATCAATACAACTTTGATATTATATTGGGTTTGGGTATTAACTGGTGGTCCCGCCATGGAGCGTAAACCACAATCTCGTTAAGCGTAACGTTTCTGAGTTATGAGCTGTTAAATATGTACCAGCGGAGTCCCAGATTTTTTTGGTATTTAATTTTTTTAAGTATATTTTAGATAATACTAATTTAATAAATTGCTGAATTTAATTTTCTTTTAGGATTAATACCATCTATTTTGTAGCTAACTAGTAATTTATCCAGGATTAATTTTTAAATTGTGTCAGAAAAATTGATCAAGGATTTTTTTTGGGATTCTTCCTTGATACTGAACCCGTCCCTAATAAGACGTGTAGTTCGATTAACACCCTGTATATTAGACATCCGTGTCCTTAAAAGTCTAACAAGATTTTCTTTACAATTTTTTACGTTTTCTCTACAACCTAAGCTAATATTGTTTAAAAAATGTTTGAAGTTCATCTGGGTTAACTTTCACATGATAATATGTCTTTCTAGTGGCGAAAGAGATGTTAAATCGGTTCAGTGGAAACTTGTATAACATAAATCTATGAAACGCTACCAATGTTCGACAGATTTAGAGTCTAGATAAATTAATCATACGAATACTGCAACAAGAACTAGACTATTCCTACCAGGCATGTAAACTGCTTGTTTTACAGAGAATTACAAAAACATCTTTTTGATAAACAAAGTTATTGCATTTGAAATCGTAACCTAATACTGAGTGGCTTCATGAGTAGAACGTATCAAAACAACTACTTCCGTATTTTTATGTTAAAATGGTTTCTATGGACTAACTTGAAAATTGGCACAAATGTTGCAATTGAATTCAAAATTGGATAAGAGTTTATTGAAAACCATAATTTTTGTGACATACCTACTTTTGTGATTATACACATAACATAAGATTTAGTTGTTGAAACGTAAGGGGTACAAGAAAGCAAGCTATTCGTAAATACACTATACACTAAACCTAACTGCTATTATAAATGCGAAAGTAATTTTGTTTGTTAGGCTTTCATTCCTTAACCACTATACTAATCGTCATGAGATTATGAATAAACCTTTTCAGGGGTTCAGAAAAGATCACGGACATCCAAAAAAAGGGTACTATTCTAGGGGGACACTTGAGCGAAACATGAGAAACGCAAGCAATGCAATACAGGATTGCCAAAAGCTCTTCTACGAATCTGTCAGATAACTATACTAATATTGCGGATTGTTGGTTATTATCAATAAACTCCGAAAAACAAAACTGATTTAAATAACCCGTAAACCATTAGGAACTTAACGGGTGTTATCAGAGAGTTACTTAAGGCAGTTCTAATGATAGATTTTGCTTAGAGCGCTTTAGTAAAGTATTTCGATTTAAGCAATCATTTGAGGCTCTGACTGCGGCCGCAAGTCTGTCAGACGTAGGGTATATTCTATACATCCTACGGGCAGGGGACAGGATCTACGCGGGTAAAACCGCGGCAGCGAGCAGGTATACCTACTATACCTAAATATCTCTACTATTAAAGGCGACTGTGCGTGAAGTATGTATTATTTGTTTATATTATTCTTTGATATCAAAATAGTGTATCGTATCGAAAACAAAACATGATACTATGATTAAATAGTTATCAGCAACGATAGTGTTTTAGATTTTGATTTTTTACCGTGAATTATTGCGCGAAGAACATTTGATAGCTTATCTACTCGTACAAAGTTAAGTTACGTAGCTGGAATAGCTATTTGAAATATTAATTTATCTCTGTTTGTACTATTAAGCCTAGCATTACGAAGTTTTATGCCAATACTGTTGTAGAATTGTTATTTTTCCGTCGCACACTACACCTCAGCACTGTCAGCTCAGAGGAAATTTTCTTCTTATTTTACATAAATATTGAAGACATTCTTTTTTCATAAGTACAACATAAATTTTTTCACATTTGGGGACTGGAACTGCTCGCGTCTGCAAGGTTTAGCCCTCGATGCCTTGTACGTGGTCCCTGGGTGGTGCTAAACGAGCAGTATCTTCTGGCGGTAGGCTTCGGCCGTGGCTTATCACCACCCGCTAAACAAAGCCATGCCGCCAAGTGACATGATCGCGTTCCGGCATGATGTTTAGTGTAGCCATCGAGAAGGGGAACGTCTGAGTAATCGTGCTGCATCAGAGAACTGTCTTCAGCTCGTAATTTATTGACTCGCCGGGTAACTAGTTTTGGAGGGTAGCGGGATCCGAAGAAACGGTGCACCGCTGGCCGACCGCAGGTAGTAGGGGGCCTAAAGTAGTGTGCTAGCCACATGCGAAAGGCTACCCCACCACCTCGCGAAATTTCCCAGGAGGCTTCATCGTGCCAGCTGGCGACTGGTTAGAGAGGACCCGATGACAATCCCCGGGGGGTTCGGGCGTCCTCGCAGTCTCCAAGCCAGTTCCCCATCGGTGCGTTGTTTATTGCGAGCTGCTTGGTTCTATTTGCAGCGCTTCACTCAACTTCTGTCCTCCTCCCTATTCACTCACACAACAAATATGAAAAGTCACAAGAACAGTAAGGTTCTACAGCAGTTGCACTTCCTCTCTCTTAAAGTGCACTTCTGCAACATCAGAGGAATGCACTCAAATATCAACGATGTCCACCACCATCTTGAGACAGGGAGGCTTCACCTACTCTTCTTAACAGAGACGCAGATCTGTAGTCCGTCAGACTCGGCATACCTTTGTTACCCAATTTCCGCCCGAACGCCGGGGTGTGCATGTATGCCAGTGACGAGATCTGTTGTCAGCGTCTCCGTTACTTGGAAGATTGATACCGGCCTTGACCAATTGGTCTACGCCAGTATATACCGGTCACATAGCGGAGATCGGAAGACAACGAGGCTCATGGAGTATCTCAGCGATGCAGCAGATAAGGTTCGGCAACGTTTTCCCTCAGCGCAGTTGGTTTTCCTAGGGGATTTTAACGCTCATCACGGGCAATGGCTATACACTGACCACGGACAGGACAGGACGATCAGGACACTGACCACGCTGGAAGAGAGGCTTTTAAGTTTTCCGTGACTCAAGGCCTTTCACAGCTTGTGCACGAGCCCACGCGCCCGAGCGCACGTTGCCGGCCACACTGCATATTGCTTACACCTTCTGCTGACAACTGATCCTGACAGGTGCTCGGTGTCCGTAACTGAACCTTTAGGGACATCCGACCACTGCGTGGTGAAATCTGTGTCGCAGTACTCGCCGCCTGACACCAGCCCAAAAGGCGCTAGGCGAGTATGGCGATACAAGTCAGCAGATTGGGATGAGACGCGGCACTTTTTCGCGTCTTATCCTTGGCGGCAAACTTGTTTTACATCAACCGATCCATCGTGCTGCGCTGATGCTGTATCAAGTGTGATAGGCCAAGCAATGGAGTATTTCATCCTTTACGCTGATGAACCCTAATGCTGCTTGCCTCACAGCTGAAAAGCTTAAGCAAGAAGCGTACAAAGCCTGGGCTGACGCTCACAGAAGCAAAGCCGTGGATTCGCATGAACTGTAGAAAAATACAATGCTGCCGCCAAGTCTTGCAAAAAGGTGATAAGAAAAGCTCGCTTTGACCACATTGGCCACATCGGAGACAAGATAGCGATTATCCTTCAGGAAGCAAAGCTTTCTGGTCTTTGGCCAAGTCGGTTGAGTCGAACTTCTGTCACCCATCGCTGCCACCTCTGAGGAAGCCTGACGGTTCACTGGCCCACACTGCAAAAGAGAAAGCAGACTTCTTTGCTAATCTTATTGCAGACTATTCACGTCTAAATAGTCAAGGTAAAGTCCCACCCCAGTTAACTCAGTTCGGACCCAAAATGGGTACCGTTCATATTCGCCAAAAGGAGGTTCTTAAATGCATGCAGAATTTAGACGTGAACAAGGCCAGCGTCCCCGATGGCATACCTGCAGTTGTGTTAAAACACTGCGCAGCCGAGTTGTCTCCCATACTAAGGCGCCTGTATCGACTCTCTTTGGAATCAGGAAAGGTCCCTAAATCCTGGAAGCTGGCTAACGTGCAACCAGTACCAAAGAAGGGAAGCCGTGCAGATCCCACCAACTATCGACCTATTGCAATCACCTCCATACTTTGCAAAGTTATGGCGTGTATTGAACAATCGTCTTCTGGCATACCTTGAGTCCAACGAGCTCCTTAGTGATAACCAATATGGTTTTCACAGTGGACGCTCGACTGGAGATCTTTTTGTGTATGCCACTCACTTATGGAGCGAAGCCTTGGAAGGTCACGGTGAAGCCATAGCTGTATCCTTAGACATTTCCAAGGCTTTTGGAAAACTATAATCCTAGTTCTTTCAAGCGTCGAGTGATAGGTATAGATATCTCGTGGATAGACGTGTAACGCCTTCGCCTTCATCGTCACTTTCCATCAGGTAAGATAGAAGACAAACGTCTAATTCTTTTTCAATAAAAAAAAATTGACGTTAAATTACTTTTTTAAGCACATGTTGGATCAATGGGGACTTTTAGTATTTTATTTGTAATAAAAAGTGTGTACCAAAAATTCAAGTCTATGCGTATTTATGCAAACTGATATGTCTATTTTGACTGAAATGTGTATTATCACATAACAATTTGTATAGAATCGAAATCAGCCAGAAACAAACAACACCTACAAACAAAGATAAATAATTAGGTAATATATTAGTATGTTACATACAAAATACGAAGAGTTTTTCCCTGACCTATTATACCGATCTAAAAGGCATTACAGCATACAGAAAATTAAAATCAAAATATTTACCTGTTTTGAATACATTTGCAATACAAAACAAACTGAATAATAAAGGCGCCAACTTTTGATGGCACTTGCCAAGGCACTCTAGTACATTTGGTTTTTAGGAGGCTCTGTCAAAGTTGAGGTATTTTTGAAAATATATCAGAGGTCGGCAAAAAGTAATATTTCTAAGAAAGTTTGGGGCAATTGTGTTATTATTTTTATTGTGATTAAAGATATGTTATTTAGGGTTATGATGACACGTTTTAAATGGACAAAAATAACCAACTTTACCCATAATAGCCAAAAAATGGTTAAAAAATAGAGAAATTCAGTCTTTTTTTGTTTAATGCCCAAAATTTCTAAATGACATGGGATGGATTTTTTTTCTGATTTTTCTGATGATGGTTACTATCTATCCTAACGTCCCGTTTCGTCTTGACTATGACTTTTGGGACACCCTGTATATTAAACAGAAGCCTCAATAAGTATTTGTAAAAATTACCACTTGGTAATAACTAATATTTAAAATATCATACCGCTACTAAACTAAGTTGAAGTCTTACAAATTATATTACTTTAACATGATAAATCATTAAATTATTTTGAATTCAGAATATGACATGACTGATAACAGTATGTTTAACATTTTATCTATATGCGGACTATCAGTGCATTTATACTTCGCAGGACGATAAACCATGCTTAAAATATTATTTGCTATCCATATATTATGCAAAATCAAATGATTAACTAAATGACAAAGGCTTGAGTCACAGTGTTTGAGCCATCGGCCGATGATGTTTCGGCATATAATACTGTCATGATTATTTTTAATAGATTGACTATATAGTCATGAACCATATTTAAAAGGTTATTGAACCAACTTTTTTGTTTTTGGGAGTTTAATTAAATAATGAAGTCAAAGGAAATCTTACGTAAAACACTAGAGTCACATGTCCAAAATCTTAACAAGAATATAGAAAGAAAACACATTTATACATTAGACTAACCTAAAGGCTTTTAAAAGAAGAGGTCTGTACCCGCGACAAGTCGAGGAGGTCTCAAAATGCAAGAAACTGACGCTACTGAGCCATATTATCTTTCGACCCGAAGCGAGTGTTTGTCGCGTTTAGACACCTTCTCGGCTAATTATGCTAGCTCCGTGCACCTTTAATAGATGCAAACATGTTTAGTGTATGATCAAGATATAGACTAAGATATTCTTGGTAATGTCGGCAACCTTCCGCGCTTATGAAGCTTGTTTTTAGCTTGAGTTCTTATTTTCTAACACAGGAGAGTTTTTTGGATAATTTAGTTTATTTTATGATAAATATGATATGATAAAATATGATAAAATACGAAAATCAAAAAGGAAGTAACATGGGAAAAAAAAGTCAAAAAAAAGGAAAACCGAAAGAGCACATCCACTTGTTGCAAAATATTAGGTCTTTGAAATGGCCTATGAAATTGCCGTTTTTCACGAAATAAATGAAGCGTAATTTTTTTATATATTTTTTATTTCTATTAATCAAAATAATCACCCATGCAATCAATGCATCTTTGCCAACGCATTGGTAGCTTATTGATGCCTTTCTTGAAGAAATCAGCTGGACGGGAGGCAACAAATTCTTCAAAGGCATTTTGTACTGCCTCTCGGGTATTGAATTTTTTTCCCGCCAAGAAGTTATCCAAATTCTGGAAAATGTAGAAGTCTGTAGGCGCAAGGTCTGGTGAGTACGGCGGATGACGGAGAACTTCCAACCCCAACTCTTGTAGCTTGGAGACCGTCTGCTGTGCAGTATGAGGTCGCGCGTTGTCGTGCAGGAGCAGTGGAGCCGAACGATTGACCAAAGCTGGTTGGAGACGTGCGAGCTTCTCCATCATTGTGTTCAGTTCTTCACAGTACACATCTGCAGTAATGCTTGTCTCGTTTGGCAAGAAGCTGTGATGAATTACACCCGCGTTAGACCACCAAACCGTGACCATCACTTTTCTAGGGGTAAGTTTTCGTTTAGGGCATTGTTTGGGTGCTGAACCAGGGTCCAACCAACTTGCTGAGCGCTTACGATTGTCAAACAGGATCCATTTCTCGTCACAAGTAACAATGCGGTTCAGAACTCCTTCATTTGTATGCCTGCTGAGCAGTGCAAGGCACGTCTCCACGCGTACTTCGCGCTGGCGGTCATTGAGTTCGTGGGGTACCCATTTGTCAAGTTTTTTACCTTGCCGATTTGACGCAAATGGACCAATATTGTTTTGATGCTAACGTCGAAAGCTGCTGCTAATTCAGCCGTGGATTGAGTTTCATCAGCTTCCACAATTGCCTTTAATTCGTCATTGTCGACCAAAGTTTTCGGACGACCACGGGGTTCATTTTTCAGGTCAAAATTTCCGGAAGCGGGTAAACCAATAACGGGTGGTGCGTTCGTTTGTAGTGTTCGCTCCGTAAACGTCGTTGATGTTGCGTGCCGCTTGTGCCACTTTGCTGCCACGACGGTACTCATACTCCATAATTACTCGAATTTTTAACTTATCCATGATGACGAAAAATGTTCGAATGTGTTGAAAACAAAACACTAACTATTAAACAAATGACGATTTTAGAAAAAGAATTCCATGTTTGTCAAATAAAATTAATTTGAAATTAGAATTATCAGTCAAAAAAAAAATATTTCATTTGAAATGGCCAGTACGGCAAAACGGCAGTTTCATAGGTAAAGACCTATTAACAGAGCGAATATTGGATTGACGTATTTGAATTTTGAAGTTTGGTGATAGGGAACCCGAACTAAAAGAAAAATAAAACTCACAAAAAGTTATAGTTGCAATCGAAAAATGCTTTGCAAGATTATACAATTGACATAACTAAGTTTGTAATATGTTTTTGATATTATTTATTTAGTTCTAAATGTATACTTTATATGTTTATTTTATATGTTTACTTTATATGTTTACTTTACTGTTTATGAAAAGGTTTGTGTTCTTTCTTCTTCTTCTTTAAAATAATCCACCAGCAAAACTTCTATTGCATTGAATCAGTAGCCCCAACGTTACGCAGCTATTGTATGGAGACGCCTCACGTTTAGTTACTTATTAATTGAGATAATTTTATTGGGAAATATTTTAGTTCTGATACTTTTTTAATAATCATTTACATAAACGATACGAATTATCGTGCATTCCATTCGTCCATTAAGTGCTGAAACAAAAAGCTTACTGACGGGCTAAAATGGACTTAACCCTTTAAAGTGCGGAGACTTTAGAATACATACACCCATTAACCATACGGTTATCACAAATCCTACTAGGAGTTTTAGGTGCGACTGCAAATTATTTATTTACTATCTGTAGTTACAATGTATAGAGAGGTGTGTCCATTGTACACTAAGTATTATTAATATTTATCTTCTACATTTACCAGTTATTTTAATAGCCATGTAAATAGAAATACTTGTACCCGCGACCATAAATTGACTGATGCTATCTCATGCAAAGGTCTCAGAGATTGCCCATTGCTACATTTCATCCCGAGCAGTCATCGTCACCTATATATACACACACCATAATATATACTACATTATGTGTAGGAAAGGCTAAGGGTCCATGTATTATACAAACTCAGACAGCTTTAAACCACCCGGTAACTGTATCGTAACGTAAATAAATATATTATTATGATTAACGGCGAGCCTATGTGCTTTACATATGGTATAAACAAGTTTTACGAGTATCGGTCAAATTAATAGTAAATATACTTCATGACAAAATTTTGGCGACAAATTTAGTTAATGTAATATTAAAGTGTTAATGTCGTTAATTTGTCTAGGATCAACGCTAATCGACTTGAGTGGACACGTAATATTTTTTTGTAGGTTTTTCGTTTTTGACCGACATTGCCTGGTTACGAGATAACTCCAGTTTAGGTAAGCATTATACGCTTTGTTTTTCGTCATTGAACCAAGATAGCTGTTACAAAGAAAAACGGCCTTTTTGTTTAACGACGTGCAAATGAACCCGTAAGCCGTACCCAAGACCTCATTTTTTGGCGAGACAGGTAAGATATGAAATAAACACGAGCGGCCTACCCAAATATTTTTAATAACAATTCCAAGTAAAATTATAGATTAACACTATTTAATTAATTGTCTGTTAGTAACATTTATTTAGTCTCACTTGTGAATAATATTTTGTGCTGTTTTTGGTAGGTAAGTATGTCAAAACGTTATTACGGTGCAAAAAATTTTTACTTTATACTATTTGTTTAACGATAAAATTGAGGTTTTAGACAATGATAAGATATAATAGTAATCCTTCAGTTATAAAGTTTAGTCTAGCAACACAATGCGTGAAAACTACCTTGAATGTTGTCATGATCCCGCATATTACACACTATTTAAAAAACATATACTATATAAACCAACACAACGGTAAATAATAGCGTTTACTCTATCGACACGAGCAACGCTGGGGGTTACAACCACTTCGCAACAAGCCTTTGCACAGTCGATAGATTGGACTGTTTGGAATTTCATAATAATTCGATATTTATTATTTACGAATTATTTATTTCTATTACATCGGTACGGAGATTAAAGCCCAGCTGAATTTTATTTGTGAAAAAACTCTTTTTATTTATAGAAGTTTGTTTTGTTGAAATCCCTTCCCCATCATCATTAGGTATATAATTTTTTCCATTATAGCAATTTTTCCTATAATGACCGTCATATAGCCTAGTTGGGTTAGGTTAGGTTAGACCCCTGAAAGAAATCCAGGCGAACGTTTTATTTCACCAGTTTTTAGACTTTTATTTCATGAGAGAGTGTACATTCAAAATCATGTCCAAAAGTTGAAAATAGCCGAGATATTGAGAAAAACAGTTCCTACCTTAAAACCTAGATGGCAGCTAATGCAGTAGTCGAATTACATACTAATAATATACACTCCCAGTGACCCCGCCTATAATGTTTTGGTTAGGCCCTTCTTTGCCACATTCCACCTGGGCTACTTACAATAACGTTTCAAGAGCAAGAACCGCCAGTGAAATTACAATAATTGCAACATTAATCGATTTTCCAATATACAATAATAACATAACATTCACAACCAACATTAATAAAAAACAAAATACCTAATACTAATATGCATGGGCGCCTGCCACTTGCACCAGGTGTACCGCGTACTCGTTTGTCGACTATAAAATTAGAAAATAATGTGACACATACGATAAACTAAATTATGAACGGAAAATAAAAATACTTTTATTTTCCTTACAAGAGTATAATAATTATAACTAACAGCAATTTAGTTATAGTAACCTATACATTGTTTATAGATTCTGTTACAATATGGTTCTAAACACAAAGCCAAGTAAATATGTTTTATTACTGCTATAATAATAACCACATTACCTACTTACTACAATTCATTTTTTCTTTTAAACCCCCTATTCTTCCAACCACCGCTAAAATTTTATCTTGTACGAGCCAAGCGAATGAAAACCAAACCAAAAGAATAAGATTTATTTGTAACTGAAACTTATTACTAACCACAGTTATTTCTTGTTTCATTTCTTCCCAAAAGTGTACTTACTCTAAGTACAATATTAGTATAGGAAAAAACATGAATTTTACCAAAAACATCCTACAGTATCGGGAGCTGCAAGTGTATGAACTTGCTAATATTTTGCTTGTGTTATGATTTTTTGTAATAATAGATTCGACCAAGCCGAGCCGACTATAATCATTCCCTCACTATTAAAAGCTGCATTTAAAAAAAATACAGGATCCAAGTATCCACCGCGACAAACTTCTAGAAATTTAATTTCGAAAAAAATAATATACTTTAAAAACTACTCTTCTTTATCTTTACAATATTTATTATCTCTTACTCGGAACAGATTAGATTCGAAGATAGCTCAATATATTATAGATTAAGAAACTTCGTTTACAATACAAATAGTAACATACGGACCAAAACGATATTGCGAAATTTTGGAATATCTAATGAAAACATAAATTGGCTGTTTTGTTACGAGTTTACTTTAATTACTTTTCTGTTAACATCTTTATTTACCAACCTTGAAGAACACTTGGATGAACACATAACTAAATGCTGGGGCTACATTATACCGCTCAGATTCGTGTTGCGTTGTCGCGATAAAACTTCGTGTTCGATGATTTTCGCAATAATAATTATTCGCGATATGACGAATTGCTTGGCCACAAATGCCACGACAATGCTAAACTCCGCGTTACCGCGATAAGTGAAGCTCCAACATAACAGTTGTACATCTTTCCTTAGTATATTTCTATACATAAGAAATATGAAATCAATTGTAGATTCCAAAACAAAATCATTTTACTTAACTTGTTTATAAGGTGTATGTATAGAAAAGTATGCTGTGATTAAGTAAATCGATGAATCTCGCCCTGGGACTTAGGAAAAAAAATCACAGTTATTCATATTTTATTTCGTGGTAAAAAGTGCAAATTAATTTAACACATGATGAATCATTAGTTCCACATCAGTTCGGAATGAACGGGAATAGAAATAGAGATCAAATGCTCTTATAATAACCACACCCATATCGAACCTGAGCAACAATCAAAAAACACGTTCAATCAAAATCTCATAGATATCTCTGAAAACTGGTTCGAGGTAGCAGGTTATGTTTTTAATGTTTTTTAAATATATCGATATCAATTCTAAATAACAGACAAGTATAAATTAAAATGTTTTAATACGCGATATATTATTTGTTTTTGCTGAAAATCTACTTCGGATTCAGATACATTAAGCACTTTGTTGACACATCTCTGGGATCCAGGGCACAGTTTGTATGAGTGCAGAACAATGTCCTTGATAAAAATGTTATGTTATGTCACTTCAGTTGAAGAATTTTTTTATTTATACAACTTGTTAATTTGACGACAGCTCGGAGTTCTTTAAATACAGGCATACTTAATCCATGACTGCAGGTAAAAACTAACGTATTTAATGTAAAAAAGCAAATAAATCATCGATATTATTTCACATTATTACGATACAACCAGAAAACAAGAGGAAGTACCAAATTCTAACATTTGTTTATAGAACTATTCGAACTAATGGCCGCAGTAGTGCAACGCATAGACCGAACGTGGAAACAAAACAGACGAAGTCTAATTTCCAAAACATGGCTAAAATTCTACTTCGCCGTGTGTCGGTGCTTACATAGTAGGTCTTTACCTATGAAACTGCCGTTTTGCCGTACTGGCCATTTCAAATGAAAATATTTTTTTTTTTGACTGATAATTCTAATTTCAAATTAATTTTATTTGACAAACATGGAATTCTTTTTCTAAAATCGTCATTTGTTTAATAGTTAGTGTTTTGTTTTCAACGCATTCGAACATTTTTCGTCATCATGGATAAGTTAAAAATTCGAGTAATTATAGAGTATGAGTACCGTCGTGGCAGCAAAGCGGCACAAGCGGCACGCAACATCAACGACGTTTACGGAGCGAACACTACAAACGAACGCACCACCCGTTATTGGTTTACCCGCTTCCGTTCTGGAAATTTTGACCTAAAAAATGAACCCCGTGGTCGTCCGAAAACTTTGGTCGACAAAGACGAATTAAAGGCAATTGTGGAAGCTGATGAAACTCAATCCACGGCTGAATTAGCAGCAGCTTTCGACGTTAGCATCAAAACAATATTGGTCCATTTGCGTCAAATTGGCAAGGTAAAAAAGCTTGACAAATGGGTACCCCACGAACTCAATGACCGCCAGCGCGAAGTACGCGTGGAGACGTGCCTTGCACTGCTCAGCAGGCATACAAATGAAGGAATTCTGAACCGCATTGTTACTTGTGACGAGAAATGGATCCTGTTTGACAATCGTAAGCGCTCAGCAAGTTGGTTGGACCCTGGTTCAGCACCCAAACAATGCCCTAAACGAAAACTTACCCCTAGAAAAGTGATGGTCACTGTTTGGTGGTCTAACGCGGGTGTAATTCATCACAGCTTCTTGCCAAACGGGACAAGCATTACTGCAGATGTGTACTGTGAAGAACTGAACACAATGATGGAGAAGCTCGCACGTCTCCAACCAGCTTTGGTCAATCGTTCGGCTCCACTGCTCCTGCACGACAACGCGCGACCTCATACTGCACAGCAGACGGTCTCCAAGCTACAAGAGTTGGGGTTGGAAGTTCTCCGTCATCCGCCGTACTCACCAGACCTTGCGCCTACAGACTTCTACTTTTTCCAGAATTTGGATAACTTCTTGGCGGGAAAAAAATTCAATACCCGAGAGGCAGTACAAAATGCCTTTGAAGAATTTGTTGCCTCCCGTACAGCTGATTTCTTCAAGAAAGGCATCAATAAGCTACCAATGCGTTGGCAAAGATGCATTGATTGCATGGGTGATTATTTTGATTAATAGAAATAAAAAATATATAAAAAAATTACGCTTCATTTATTTCGTGAAAAACGGCAATTTCATAGGTAAAGACCTAATATTTAGATAAGAGTTAATCAGATCATTATATAGTTAAGTAATTAGTTTTAAACACATTTGATTTCAATGCTGACTGGAAGACAAAAGTTATGTCTATTTACATTGTAATTTGATCTTTAATTTACGCAATTTATATCAAATGATGTCCTTATACCAAATTGAATTGTACTTTTAAGGGCTGATTGTTCAATGCTCAGATAACTTTCAACTTGTGAATAACTTTGACACTTGACAAGACTTTCACACAAATTATGTCAAATTCTCAAAATTATTCTACTGATAAAAGTTACGTGAGTATTGAACAATCAGCCATAAAAGATATATTTTTTTACTATGGTTTGGATTTCTGGAGGTCTTTTTCATCGTAGAGAGAGTAGAGAGAGAGTCCTTGCGAGATAAGGAATTTATTAATTTGATCTAGACTAAAAAATTGAGAATGACATAAATCATGTCCATTGTGTTCAAAAACTCCAAAAAAATAAAAAAATTCAATATCCAAGTTTTATTCTGGAAATGTCACTTATTAGCCCCAGTACCCGAATAAAGTTTCTTTTATACCTAACATCGTAGGTGACTTGATATCGGCATCTTTGACCATGAAAATAAAAGCTTTGGTAGATTAATCTTACTCAACTAGTTTGTTTTTCGGAAATTCTGTTACGTTATTACCTAAGAACCTAATAAAGCGGCTACGAGGCCAAGAGTATTAGTATATTTCATAGTTCAATACCTCAGTGCCCCAATAGAGTTCTCACGCATAATATAATGACAGAAAATAACTATTATAAACGCCCTTTTAGGTCATTCTGAAATTAGTTCAATTCTTTATTTTGATATCTTTTTGCAGATGTTTTGTTTTTTTTCTCTTTTGTGATCCTGATATCGTGTGAATTTTAAGACACATTTGGTTTGTAGTTCCAAATAGTTTATCCATTTCAGGTAAACAAATCTTCATGTAATATGAATAATATTGTCACGTGTTGACGGCAAAGATTCTATATATATAATAGACTTAGTACAAGTACAAGGTCGAAGAATAACTAGAAAGAGATTCGGACCTGGAATGCTGCAACAATTTTTTTATGCGAAGTCAATACAAGATAAATAATTCAAAAATAATCAGTATAAAGCAGTGAATATTAGTGAATTAATATATTCTTGGTAACAGACGGGAGTAAGGAGTAAAGCTTTTATTTTTTCATTGGGCTATACATTGTACGTACAGTTTGTAACTGTCTGTAGATCAGTCAATTTTAAGAAATTGAAGGTAAATATAACTTTCACATTTTTTATTTGACAATTAGATTATGTATTTTCTACGAGACCTATCTTGTTAAAGTCGAAATTACCTTAATAAGATTATTGCCTATATTCGCAATATAATAATTTTGCTTAGCTTAGCTAATTTGAAGTCAAATTAACTATGCTTAAGAAAGCTGTCAGACAGACTAAGGTTATGTTTCAACGAAGTTGTAATAACCTTAATGAGAAACAATAAGAAGGCTATTAATCATAGGTAATTATATCCATGTGCCAATGATTATTAAAAAAGCAGTTGGCAGTGATCCCTGCTGATTGTGCCATCCGTTGTGATATTTATCGATATTTCTTAACGGTAACAGATAATATTGCAAAATCAAATAGGTATTGCTGTTATTTGTAAGTAACTAACTTTACGTTAATAAGTAAACTTTATGTTAGTAAGTTATGACACGGCAGCTCGTAATTAATGTTCGAGGAACTAATAAAGTCGATTTTGCCTACATATTGATATATCTACAGATCTGTTTTTATTCACAATTTCAGAAACAATAAGTTTGAATGATTCGAGGTTTGATTAACTGTTAAATAAATGAACAACACAAAGGTAAACGAGCGTCAAGTTTACTCCGATGTGAAATAAGACGAACCAGATTATTTGAGCATAAAGAGCCGTGGACTGATATGCAAACTTACGTGACGATAATAAGACCTTCCCGTAGGTCAAGTTGGCAATCTTAAAGTGCGATAGACTGTAGGTATTTAAAACACATCAAAACAATGCTTGCAATTTATAATGCTTTGCAAATGTTGCAATTTGTTGATGTCTTGAAACTGACGAAATGTTAACCCGTTTATGGGCAAATGGTACATGTAAGCTTGCTAAAATAAAAATAAATGAACCTTGAGTTCACTACACGACGTATCTACGTTATAGTTAATTAAAGTTTCATACCAAGATACCAGTTTATAGGCGATAAATCAGGTTATGTGGTTTATTTAAAGTAAAGCTATCTAAATGCCTCATTCATTCTAGGCACTGGTGCGCTAAAAGGTTAAACATTTAGATTGGTATGAATTGGCTTGTTTGTCAACGATCATTTACTAAGACAATAATGTCTGCCTGTGCACCAATTTATACCCAAGTAGGTCTGCCACACAAGTGGTTCGTGAGGATCGTATGTAATATGCGTAACATGTTGTCGGTGTAGATTTATAAGTACACGCTATGCGCACATTGCTGTCAACTCTGACATTTAAGAGTTGTATAGTCTTAAAATTAGCAAGTTGTTTCTCATCGATCTCCGAAAATAAACACTATTGTACTATGTCTACTTCAATAACCTCACACAGACAGGTCAAGAATACAAAAACTATCGAAAAAAAGTGTATACTCAGTTAAAAGAGCTAGTCAAGGTTGAGGCGAGACAATACAATCAATTGATTTTAAATGATTTTACAAACACACAGCTTCACAAGAAGGAGGTAGGTCTGAGCTAGGACATTTTTGAACTTGAGTGTTAAAGACATATTACATTACATATTCAAGACCATCATACACTGAATGCAACAAACCAAACATAAAAAAGAGGAGTCCACATACATGAAAGATGTATTAAATATGATCAATATGATTTATACCTCTTGACCCTTGTGATGTGGATCACCGCTCCAGATCTCTTTCCAATGGATCAAATGGTGCAAATGGTTCATATAGTTGTGATGGACCCGTTTTTTCCGAGAATCAGTTGGAGAAGGAGGTGCTGTGAGTGATTCCCTTCTTCCCGTAATTGAGGATGAAGCGAGTGCTGGAGACAGACGCAAGTTAAGAAGTCTTTGGGTCTCCGGGCCTTCTTCGGACGAGATGCTGTCGGTCAACATACGGGCAGCTCGAGAGCGGCGGTTACCGCCCAAGCTACACGAGTCTTCCTTTTCCATTGTTGTGGACAACTTCAACGGAAGACTATTGTTAATAACAAACTCTTCATCGATATATTTCGCGAGTGTCGGACCGGCCTCGTAGCGCGCGCGTCGCGTCAGTGCCGCTGGCGTACTGCCACCCGGCGAGCCGCTGCTGAGCGCTTACACGTGGACTTCACGTCAAAACAAACGCGAGACAATTCGACGCGACGCCGCCGCCATCGTAACAGTACCTACCATACATTGCACCTAAACACAACAATCTTTTACTGACAGTGGCTTTTTAAGTATCTTCAAGAAAGTTGTCTATTTTGTATATAGGTAAATCAGTTAGTTTAAAGAGCATTTTTTATAACCTAAACCTGTTATATGCAAGGTATCATAGTATGTAAAATGTCTTTTTTGTATCTTACAAGATTTTATAGATATTATTTTTACAAGTAATTATGGAAAAAATATACCCAAATATAACTAAACCTGTATGAAAATTAAAAAATCCTATAGTCATTAACTTAGTCTTTACCAATAAAGATAAAGAAGATATTTATTGAGATAGAGCCACACAATATTCAGGAAAAACTTGCATTATAATGGTTAACTTATCAAACAAATTCAGTAATGCATTACTTCCATTATAAAAGTAATTATATTTACTTTATCTCCAGATCAGATGGCAATAATAACCTTGTAGCAATGTTGATATGTTACTGAGTAATGCGAGTATTTTACTATTCATTATTTAACTGGTTAATTTTTTTTTTTATTTATTTAAAATTTGCACACATTATATTGTACAGGGTGGCTACATGCCACAAGGCATTCTCTACCAGCCAACCTTTAGGTAGTAGAACCGGTGTAAACAAAGTTTCAAAGAAAGTAAGTCATTAAAAAGAACACCACAATAAAGTCAGAACGTAAAACTATTCAATAGTTCTCATAATTACTTTTCCACCAAATTAGTTAATCAAACTTGATCTTAGTTGATTAAATATCAATACCAAATCTATATATTTATACGGCTGAATAAAACCAAATTAAGTAAGCATCTAGATGAATGTTCATAATTATTAAAACCCAAAAAAGATAGGCATTCAAACTTAATATGCTGATTCATCTGTGGTTTTAATTCTGCTATAAACAAGAACTTTGCCTACAATTAAAGTACATGGAGTTATCCATACTTTGATATAGTTCTATCATAAAGGTATACGCATACCGTTTAACTTTTTTTAGTGTCCGTAAATTCATACTTCATTGGTCTAGCTAGTTATTCGCTTGTACGAAAGACATAAATATGACTTACCTTAAAAATAACTTATCAATTATACTCTGCTTCAAGAACACAAACAATTTTGAAACGGAGAGGCGAGAATGTTTTTTCGTTTCTTTGCCACAATTCACTTAAACTTTATTTATCTCAGTGAATTTTAATCACATTACACATTATTTACTTGATCTAAGTTAACTGAATGAAAAAATGCAAAATTTTATTGATAATTGCAAATGAAAACATTGTTTTCTTTCTCATAATATATTGACGTTCAATCAAAATAGATTGACAATGGCATCAACAGCCATGTTTCAAAATAAATTATGTTTATTTAATTACTAAAAAGTTGATTTTTGAAAACAAAAATTGAACATTAATAAAACAAGTTCATGAGATTATGTTTCTGACATTCTGTAATAAACATTAATAAAAAAACAGTTATAATTGTTCAGAACCTAAATAATTCGTTCTTAACATGTTTCATTTGACAAAACCAAGAAAATTATATACTTGTACAGGTAACTGGAATTTATACTAGATTTGAAACTAAAACAAAAAAAAGCAGATAACCCCTATCAAGTAGTGGTCGAATAGTTAAAAAACTCTTTTGCGGTTCAACATTCAGGTCAGACAGAACGTACGTAAATTTTTTTTTAAATAATGATGCAGTGCAGATTATCGTCCTTACATCATACCCATACAAAAAGCACAATCTTAATACACACAGTCCAGCGTTTGGAACCGTACGATAATTAGGTATCGTACATGTACGATAATTTCATAACTACGTACGATGTACGATGGTACACTACTATCGTACGCAGATTGTACGATAATTTCCATTCTGATGAAAAATTTAATGATTAAACAGATAGCCAATAGTCCAATAACAATTACAGTTGTTTTTAGTGTCAGCGCCATCTATTGGCTCATTTTTTTATTGGGAACATATTAGGAACACATGCTTCGGGCGCAATCCTTTCATTGGTTGCTACTGTCTTGAGTCTTCCAATCAGCGATCGATATCGATATCGTGGTTCGATCTGGTAGAGGAGTGTTGGCAGTTATTGTCCTTTCGAATTCGACCGTTAAAATATTTCGCGTAGTCCGTAAAATTCAAGATTGAAGAGAATTCATTCCAAGGGAGAAATATATCGGTGGTATATGAAATACAAGTATTGTTTTCACTCTGTGATTTCTATACAATCAAAAATGAAGTCTTCAAGCGAAGATGAAGATTCAAACGTGACACCCCCGAGAAAAATTGCGAAAGTTAGCAGCAAACACCGCCAACAGAAATTTCGAGACGCTTGGCTTACGAATGAGAAGTTCAAGCAATGGCTTGTAAAGGTTCCGAATGATCACTATAAAGCTAAGTGCCGTACGTGTAACGTGGTAATGAGTTCGGAGCTAACTGTTATCAAAAACCACATGGCATCGAAAACTCTTCTACGTAAGCCTCTAGTAGCTCAGCCAACGATTTCAACATTTATGGTGAAAAACGATGAAACTGTTGTAACAGCCAAAGCTACTCAAGCTCTCGAAATAAAGTTGTGTGGTTTTTTGGCTGAACACAATATATCCTTCACTACTTTGACTCATCTGACGACACTATTGAAAAGTGCAGTGCCTGACTCTGAAATCGTCAAAAATAAGCAATTAAAAGCAACGAAAGGAACTGCAATAATAAAAAATGTCATCGCTGCGGCCGAAAAAGAACATCTACAAAAAAAATTGCAGAACAGTTTGTTCAGCGTTTTAATAGACGAATCTACAGATATCGGGAGCATTCAAACGATGTGCGTCATTGTGAGGTGAATAATATTTATGATTTTCCATTTCTTTTTAATTACAACATCTATTTTGTCCAATATTCTCAGATTTCGTACATTGTGCATCTTGTAAATATTGTATCTTGTGTAAAACAGGTTTTTGGATGCTGAAGAGGGTCAAGTGGTCAGCAAGTTTTGGGATCTCTGCCAAGTTTTCGAGCCAAATTCAGATGTCGAGGGTGCTACGGCGAAACATTTGTTCGAACTACTGACGAAGTCTTTCGAAGAATTCGCTATTCCATTTGAGAACATCATCGGATTCGCGTCCGATGGGGCAAGTACAATGATGGGACTCAATAATTCCGTAGCTTCGAGATTTATTGAAAAGTGCCCTGGCATCTATATTTTCAAATGCTTATGCCACTCATTGCATCTCTGTGCCAGTAATGCTTGTAAGATATTGCCCAGGAGTTGCGAAGATCTCGCACGCAATGTGTATGGCGAATTTAAAAACGACAGCATTTGTTCCGGCAATTTCAAACATTTCTCGACATCGATGTCCACAAAATCCTCCGTCCAGCACAAACGCGTTGGTTATCGTTGAAAGCGGTCTTCTCAAGGATTATTGAACAGTGGTCTGCTCTAGAGTTATATTTTAGAGAGCAAATGCTGACGGTCCGGTTGAAAGCCGTTGAACAAATTGTCCAAGCTCTTAGCAATCCAATCATCAAACTTCTTTATCTCTTTCTAGACTTTGTTCTACCAAAATTCACGAAATTAAATGAATTGTTCCAGTCATCGTCTGTAGTCGTTACGAGCCTGCACGATAAAATGTCTCGAAACTATCAAGAGCTGTTAGAATTGTACATGTCGAAGGATTACATCTATCGAACCGATTTAACCGAAATAGATCCATCCAACGCGACGCATCTTTTACGTCCAGAAAATATGTACTTTGGCGATGGAACAATGAAAAGCTAAAATCAGATTTCCCCGCGGCTTGTACCGATTTTCGCATGGAAGGCTGTAAAGAAATCAAGATACGTTTCAATTTTTCGGATCCGGTTTTAAAACTTGTGACGAATCTGAATCCACCGAAAGCGATGTTAAGAAAGACGAGAGACGACAGTAAGCCAAGTTTGCTGCCATTAATGGAGGCTTTGCCTCGTATCGTTTCGAGCGATCAATATCAAATAATCGACGATGAGTGGCGTCAACTACCGTCTTTTGAGCTCCCAGCAGACATCGACGTAAAAAATTCAGTCGACATTTTTTGGGCGAAATTAATGGATTGTGAAGAAGGCGACCAGGGAATGACTTTCAAAAACGTGTCCAAATTTGTACTAAATGTCATTCCTCTTCCTCATTCGAATGCCGACAGCGAAAGCATATTCAGTCACATCAATTTAATCAAGACTAAAACGCGTAATAAAATGGTGATTCCCACTGTAAACGGTGTGCTCTTAGCTAAACAAAGAATTCAACATAAGCACGCTAATTGCACAACATACGAGCCGATACAAGGCGAATAAAGTCGAATGAACAAAGCGTTAATGTATAAACATAAAAACGCATCAGAATGCACTGCCAAAAAAATCCACGATTTGTATGGTGACGCAAATTCGGAGGACTTCGATAACATTCTAATGCCAAACGAATTTTAAGTGATAAAAATAATGTGCAATGTTTACAGACGATAGGTATATCACTTAAAGCGATCACCATATCGTTCAAAGAGAAAATATAGCGTATTTTTGTTCCTCTTTGACAGAAAAGATAAAAAATTATATATAAAATGTTAAGTTTCATTAATATTTGTGTATTCTGTTATCGCAAATATAGAATCTATTTAGTTAAACTTTTAAAAATATGCTTGTTTTCATGTGTCTCTATCCTTTAACATTATTTTCTTCTTTATAAATTCGAAATGTTGGCGCGTTCATCACACTCGAAGTGGACGAGGGCCCAGCTCAGTCTGTGCCATACGTTGAACATTTAATTTGAATTATTATTTTTTTTCCATTTAAACAACACAAGTTTACAAGATTTAAACTGTAAATCATTTGCAACGTATTATTGTCACATTTCATATGATTTTTTTAAGAATTTTAGCCATTTTCCTGATGACTGAATCAATCACTCATTCACTCAGTGTTGTCACATCTAATATTTCCCATGTCTGTAGTCTGGGTAGTGTTTATAAAACCTTTTACTTTATTTTGACTCAATTTTCAACGAAATAAAACATTTCGTAGTGTTTTATTACAAAAAAAGGATTTCCAAAATGTTACCACAAACGAAAAGCAAAGAATTCACAGTTAAAAATATTTTTTAGCTAAATATTTCGGGTAATCCGATAAAGTAGCAACATTCTGGTAAATTCATTCCCCTCCCCCGCTCTTCATACCACCAATGAGATCTAAAATATGACTACTGCGACGGTTCTTACGCTAACTTCACACCGGTCAAGTTATTTTGCGCGTATTGTGCGATAATTTTGATCCATGTACGATAATTTTACGGCCCTGGGTACGATAACTGCCTGGCTTCAGGTTGTGAACACTGACACAGTCACCAATCTAAGGCGTTTAGACACAGCAATCGTGCGGGGTAAGACGCAGGAGGTTCGCACCCAAACTGTTAAGATCCCTGTTTGGGTGCTGTTCGGCAGGGTTGACGCGAATAGAGGTATTTTTGAATTAATAAAAATAAGGAGTTGAGGTTTCACCTGTTTCCACCTGAGCAGTATAGGAGAGATTTTGCAATAATATTATGAGATGTTATTTCAATTTCTACTTACGTGACAAATAGCGAACGTCATTAGAAAATGTTTGTTTTAGAGAATTTTTAAGTTGCTTACTACGAATTTGGAGTTATTTTTTAAATCCAAGATGGCGCCTGCACCAAATGTATTTAATTTAATTTTTATGTTATTTTTTAATGTAATTTCTAATATGGATGTCGGTTCAGAATATTTTTAGAAAGGTAAGTATACTAATTAGTGTATATTAAGTACCGTTAAATCCTCCAATATTTCCCTTTCGTCATAACTTTGCCTAAAGTAAAATTTTAAATAAAATATTAAAAGAAATGTCCCAAAATGCAAGGAGTCTGGGCCAGGTCTTTGTACACTTTATCAAAAAATAGTTTAAGATGCTTAAAACACTTTTCGATTGTTAAATTGTTATTAAAACACTTTATTTATTGGTAGGAAATGAAATTGTGCGTTATTAGTTTGCAACACAAAGATAAAACATCATGGCGGGAAAAATGTCATTTTGACAGTTTATTTACATCTTTTTTTTTTGTGTTTCAGTAGAATCGACGGCTGGATGCCATTAAATCCACAGAATTGAATTGAATTGTTTTTTGTATTTTTAGCTTATTTAACAGTTGTAAAGTTAAAATGAAACCGAAAGAAAGGACTCAAGCACAACGAGCAATCAAACACACAGATAGACAACTACCAATGTGATGTGAGTGAAGTGTGCCGTGAGTGAGGTGGCTGTACCCTCTGCTCAGTGAACTAACTTCACTTGAAAACTACCGCCATAGAAAATACTCATTGTCAATGTTGCCTGCTAAAACGAACACAAATAATGTTGACTTTTTTATTTTCTTACTATCTAACTACTGATTAAATCAAATTATTTGTATTTTTCCTATAATTAACATTAATTTGTCTATTTTTTTAGATGCTGTACAAAGACCTAGCCCAGGTTGTGACATTTCTTTTCCTATACATACAGTATTCAGTCTAAAGAGATTTTAAATTTCCTACTATAAAAAAGTATATATTATTTATAGTTATATATTATTTATAATTATAGATTTTGTATTCATTTTATGGCAACGCTAAGCACGTGAGTTATTATAAGCTCAAACTGTTTCACAGAACATGTTTTTAAGTCGGACGTGTAAAAGTGGTGCCAATTATTATTGCAGTGAAAACTTTTTTGAAACTGGTTAGAAGCAGTCAAAGTACGTAAGTACTATTTGTTATATCTAAAAAAAAGCTTAAAATGAGGAATGTTTCTTTGATTTCACAAAGTAAAATATGTTAATTATGTGAGTTATGGTGCTGGGTAATGTTTGGAAGAACAACTCCATTTGAATCGGCGCAACATTGCCCTTTGGTATTAAAGCACTAGGGTTGTCACGTATCTATACTAATATAAAAAATTGGTTTTGTTCTATTTAAAGATATCTCATTCATTATAACGATTTTGATTCGTTTAATTAGACACATTAGAAATTTTTGGTTTAAAGACAAAACGAAAGTGACTAATATGTTACTTTTTAAAATATGTTCTGTTATATTCTATTTATTTTTCGATTCGGATGTAATTTTATAACAGTTAAGTAGACAGTTTTCTTCACCTGCTTATTTAAATCCTTTTATTTTAATGGTGAAATTATTTGTAAATCTCAAAAGTGGACATTTGTACACTCAATAAAATTCTTGAAAATGTAAGTAATATTTTTCTTATTTTAGATGATGACATCCCTAGCCACAAAACATTTTTGTATGAAAAATCCAGAAAAAGTTTACTTAACATTGCCCGCCTGATTTGACCGCAACCCAAGTTTACTTTAAAATACTTATTTTAACCTTTCTATAATATTCTAAAACGCCTTATTAATTCGAATATACGGCGCGTCTATCTTTCTTGTTTTTATTTTTTTTTATAATCAACAAAAATTAAAGCGGGCTATGTTGGAGGATTTGACTGTAAGAATTTATTGTTATCTTTGAAATCAAAGATGGCGGCTGTATCAAATATGTAATTGTAATATTTCTTCTGTATTTCTAATATGGGGTATGTGTATATGTATTTCTAGTATTTAGAGTACGTATTTTTAGGTTGCTTTGTTTGAATTTGATATTCTTTTTGAAATCCAAGATGGTGGCCAGGTTTGAAGCGGCACTCGCTCGTAGTGGTCGTGCGCATAAATATTCGTAAAATATTATTTACGTGTGCGAATTAGATAGAGATCGCAGTCGACGCAAAACGGTTTGACCGGTGACGCATAGCGCGTTCCGTGCGCGCATTCGTCGCAATGTTGAGTAATACAACGATGTCCGATAGCGAATTAGAGAGCGTATAGCGAATTAGCAATCAAATACGGTTGAAACTCCCGTGCAATGTGCGGATATATTAGACGCTGAAATTTTGGACCATGCGCCTGAAAACAAATCGAATAAAAGGGCTAGAGAAGAAGAAGAGTTGGATTGGAGATTTGTAGGTAGGAGGGAGAAGAAAATTAAAGAAATGAATAAAAATAAAATCTTTATATCCTATCAACCCCTTGCCTTAACAATTCGGTAAAAAATCTGTTAAATATCTGAACCCTTAAAGAATTAGAATTGAACTTAGTAACGAAGAAAGCGCCGAATATTTAATGAACTGTGAGCATTTATTAAAGTTAGGGTGGAGATTGGAAAAATCGATGGAAGTTAATTATACCTACGGGGTCATAAAAAACATTGAAAAATAAATAAGTGAGAAGACATTAAAAAAATCAATTGTGAGAAATCAGTTCAAATGATAACGGTTACAAAATTGAATAAAAGAAAAAGAGAAAAAGAGGGAGAGCGTTGGGTAGCGAGTGGATTTGTCCGTCTTTGTTTTAAGAGCTCCTTCCTCCCTAAGGCTATACAAATTGATGATCTACACACTCCAGTTTATAAATACGTCTTTCCAGTTTTATAATCTTCGAGATGCTTGAAGCTGGGCCACACCCGAAAGAAATGCACCTGTTCCAGAATAATTTGTCCAAAATGTGAAAACCATTAAAAATTGTAATCCATCCAACTTTAAGGATGTAAACTGTGGTGGTAAACATATGGCTTAAGCCAATCTTGCCCTGTGTATGTAAAGGAAAAAAGGATTCGCGAGATTATGGCAGACTTCAACTGTACCTACAGAAAAGCAGTCACAATTTACGTACCTTCAGATTTACCAAACTGTGCACCAACTTTACCTAATCTTTCCGCTTTTACTCGCATCGGCAGCACTGCGCATCGCCACCCAATACAAATGTCAACCCCACCCGCCGGACCTCGCTCATACACTTAAGTATTTACAGGTAAATCTTACGTTGCATCATGAAGACAGCTATTAAACTCAAAAGCCAACAGCTAAAAAAATTACCAAAAGGAAATCGCTAAGTAATCGTTCGAGATAACACGACATAGCTAACGAGTCCAATTCGAACTCGAAACAGGAAATCAGGCATCAAGGATTAGAGCTGAGATATGAAGTCACAATACAGTAATACCCCGGACTTACGCGACAGGTGGGACCAAGAGAGAGCCGCGTAAGTCGAATTCACGTTAGTCAGGGTTCAACTTTGCGTATAAATATATATAATCGTTTGTGTAATCGGGACCAAAGTCTAAAGAAAACAATAATTTAGAAGAAACATGTTTCATAAAATGTTAGATAATGAAAACAATTTCTATAACTATGAATAAAACAACGTAAACCAAAGTTATTTTGATGTCGAAGGCTTCATATATTCTAACAATGTCACCTGACGAGTAGGGTTTTTCTTCTTCTCACGTAAAATTTACTCGTAGCATGCCTGTAACTTTTTAATTTCCCGTTTCGTAGTAAACACGCGCTCTTCATTGGAATCCATTTTTTCTAAAATTTGTAACCCCTCGTCAATAGTACCTTAAATATTATTATTAATACCTTATTATTATTATTTAATACCTTCTATTAAATTACAAATCGTTATTCGATTTTCAGATTCAACTGGGTCTAACGAATCAGTGTGTTTAAAGTCTTGATCATGCTCACTAATTTCTCATTCGCGTCGGGTGACGGATCGCTCACTTCCCTCTAATATGGTTGAGGAGGGCGATGGCTGGATCCCGCGTTGACTCGTGAACGGGTGCCGTTTGAGGGTGTTCGTCGTTTGGATACTTGGGGGGAGGTAGACTTGCCGAGCTAACGGATGCAGATAATAATAACTTTGTATAGACCTAAAGAGACTCTGTACATTTATTTTGAAAAAGATATACCCGTGAAGTTTCTTGCCAGTTCTTCTTCACGAAGGTTTTTTCGAACTGGTGGTAGAGTCATGTTTTATTTGACATCAGTAAGAACAAGTAATTGTCTATGTTGAGAAATAAATATTTCATTTCATTTCTCATTTCTATAATCTCGTCAATTCTTAGCTCTGGATTCTGTGAATCCAGCAACGCGTGTAAAACCGCGTATCTCCGAATTCGCGTAAAACGGGGTAGTGGAAGTCGGGGTATACAAGACGGAAAGAAGGTAACATTCAGTGAACTTTTAGTAAAAGTGAAAGAAATAATTTTCTTGAGCAGTGATTCTATGCAGTTTAAAATAAAAAATGTTATTAAAACTAGTTATGTTATTAAAGTAGTCAAAATCTGTATTGGAGAAATAAGCCTAAACCTCTTTTGATAATGCTATTTGAGGAGTTAACTGACGTATCTATGCATGTTAGCAACGGACCAGAAATGTTCTCCATGCCAACTTGGGTTAGCAATATGGAATTTAGCAGTATTATATGTAGTACAGTTAATAATGTAGACAAACTAAAGAAACTCTATAATTCTCATAAAATTAAATTACTCTGTGATAACTATTTAAATCAAAAATATCTAAACTTCAATTTTATTTACACTTATGCTTCGAAAAGTGGGAAATATATTGGTATTGCCTTTTATGACCCGATGTTAAATTATCATATCAAATTGTGTATAAATTGTAATATTTCGATTATGCATGCCGAATTAATAGCGATTTTGGAATCTCTTTTGTATGTAGAGCCAATAAATAAATTAAATTTCGTAATAATCACAGACTTACGTAGTGCACTTTAATTGTTAGCTAAATGCACCTGGCCTGTGCGAGATGCTCCGATGCTTACTGGATTTTAGATACTATAAAAAAAAATTGAAAGTAGTCATAAGAATGTACGGTTTCAGTGGGTTCCTGCACATGTGGGCATTCATGTAAATGAAGTTGTAGATCGTCTAGCGAAGGAAGCGTCAGTGGATGGACTAAGATCTGAATGGTTGCATTATCATACTGAATTGCTACACATAAAAAAGCCGTTTTATATGTGGAAAGAACACTTAGATGAAAGAGCACTCTCAAAAGGGATCTGGTACAAAACTATACAACCGACTATACAGCGATCCCCTTGGATGAATGGTGCCGACATGAGCAGGAACGACATTGTTACAGCTTTCAGACTTCGTTCGGGACACATGCCATTAAATCAATTTGCCTTTTTAATGGTTTGGGGAACGTATCATCCCAAAACTGCAACTGAGCGTAACGTTGTTGAAGATGTATTTCGTATTATTATGGAATGTTTCCGGAACGAAGATGCAAGAGTAAGTTTTTCATATTGTGACCAATCACTTCACTTAAGTGGTCAGGTCAGTGTAATGTTATACTGGCTACCCCAACCCCGAATGCAGCCAGAGCTCTGTATAAATTTGTTGGAATAACTTTAAAGCGTACATAAATAAGTGTTATATGTATTGTTTAATTATTGTTCGTTTTGGTTGCTTTGAGGAGGGTGTCATAATCTCTGCGAGATTAAACCCTCAAAAAAAAGATGGTGGCAGTTTAAAATGTGCATATTCCTAATATATGGGTGTAAATTTTGGAGTATTTTTGGGTTGCTTTGTGTGAATTTGATGCTTTTTAACCGTATTTTTTAGCAGTTAGTAAAAAAATACTATAGATAGAGGGACAACTATCTATAGTATTTTTTTACTAACTGCTTTAGTACAAGTAAATACATGAATTACATTTCTTATACATTATGAAATTTCACTAATGAATATACATTACTTTAATGAGATTGTATGTTTATAGCATCGGAGATTAGATAGATTCAAACTAATTTTGGTAATTTTCATACTTTAAATCATAAAATATCGTTTCTGTTTCTTTCGTTTAAGTTACTTTTATACAAATAAAAGGACCCATGAAAGATACATGAAATTTTTATAGTCTTAAACAACAACTTCCAACTTATCTCTGAAACTCGTCAAATAACATCATTATACCAATATTTTACATTATCTAAATAAACATAGCGATAAAGCATCCCTACAGTAGCGCATCATACAAAAACAGGTTAAAAATGTTCTTTATATACAGGGTGACTTGTTATTAGTGGCGGATATTACAAGGGGGTATAGAAGAGGTAAATTACAGTCGAATTCACTATATAATGTATTATCCAAAAGTGAATCGTTTCCAAGATATTTCATACATTATAATAATTTTTTTTTAAATCATAAGGGTCATCTGAAAAAATTCATAAAATAAAATTAAATGTTATTGAAATTTTTTTTTATTAGTTTTGCAATAAAAACGTTCCCATAAATACATAATATCAATTAGGTCGACATAATTAACATGAACTTAGGCACTGTGTTCGAAAACATTTGAAAATTCACATTTTCTTCTGAGTAATTTACACAAAAGAATGATTTTAAAACAAAAACTCACATATAAAAGTTTTGTGCAGATCATTTTAAAACATCTGTGTTTTATTAGCTTTCGAAAGAGGTATTATAATCCCAAATCGGCAAAAGAACTACAAGGTTATGTGCCATTTAGCGCAGGTACAGGCTTGAACAAAGAGTACTGCTACTAGGCAAATAACTCGGAATTGTTTCTAACCCCGCGCCCATGTGTTTGTTTAGTCCGCTCTTGCGATTTATTGCGTTTGGATGTGTTCTCTTGCTCTTATTTCGGTGTTTTTGTCTTACGACTTGGCTTGTTTATGGACTTTGGTGTATGATTGCTCTTCTGACGAACCGACTTTAAAACTGTGTTCTATGTAGTGCTTCGCGTGTTATTACTAGTTATGCCTGAAAGACAGAGGAGACGTTCGTTAACAAACCATGAGTACTCTGATATTGTTTATTATTATGTGGCTGCCAGAAGAGTATGTGGAAAACTCGCCGAAATCCTGATGTCCTTCCAAAGGATCATTACTACACTCACAGCTGCTAGTACTCACATACATTTTATAAAATTGTTTTTTTTTTGTAATAGATGACCTACTTAAAATAGAAAGAATCCAAATCTACTTAATCACGCGTACTAAACTTAAAAAGAGGGCCGGTCAGATAAGACCTGTCAACTGATTGATAGCCAGAAGACGTGTCTTAGTTACCTAATATATCATAAAAAAAATAGATTTTTTACTGACTTTAAAGCAATTAAAACTTTGATCAGTCTAAGGAAAAAAAGAAAATCGTTTTTAAATATTTACGAGAAATATTATTTTTAAATGCAGCCAATCTATTGTTGTAAGTTTTACAGAAAGCAACCGAATGAAGGACCGAAACTAAAAATTACATTAGAGCAAAGCTCATATTAAAATAAAATACTATTATGCCAGTAATAATACTTATAATGATTATTATAAAATATTCAAGCTGAACGTAGCTATTAGATATGAGATGCGGGTTCTGTCATTCACACACATCAATCAGACCTCAACTTCGGATGTGATTGATTTTGATATGTATTCATTTTCTTCATTTCTTGCAGTCCATCTTGTGCTCTTGCGTCGTTGTGTACTGTGGCTGTTCGATTTCGTTTGTGTTTCCCTATCTGTGTGACCTTTTTATGTTTATAATGTAATTGAAAATAATGTAAACGGAAGAGAAGGAATAAAAGATTATTGTTGTTATTGCATTGTTAGCCGTCGCACAGTAGGATGTAGCTCATGTTATGACAATGGGGTGTTACCTTGGTTGGGCTAGATTTCAGGGTAAATGTACCAGCAGAATTTTTTAGACCTTGTTGTTGTTAGGGAGGATTATGAATAAACAAAACTAATATTAGAAATGTTGTTTAAATTAAACCCTTGACAAATGCAAAACAATATCTTAGGCTGATTTTAAATGATGTAGGTAAGTAATAATGTAAAATCAACCATTTGCTTGTTGTTAATATGTTGACACACTGTTAAGGAACCTGAACCGTCATCGAGGAAATAAATAGGTATTGTATATAATATGCGACCACATCTGTAAAGATCTCTAGTTCTGAACCAAGCAGGATCTCTAATATTTTATCTCATGATATTGACGGAGGTCTCAAAACTAGGCGGCGAAAACAATTACGTAAGTTATTCTCGTAACAAATTATGAAAAATAACTAATTTATTAGGATATCAATCGCCACAACATTTAATAAAGTAGTATCACTATGTGATATGTTATGTTATGTTAATACTTGTTACATTGCAGCAGGCCACTTATTTTACGCAAGGATTAAGCAATTTGTTCATTATTTTCTTAAACTTGTTTAAATCCTGATATATTTGCGACTATTCGGCTGCGACATCTATACAATTGTTATTTTTGTAAGTCATTGACGCCTGACATTGACCCTGCTTTGAGGTTATGTATTTATTTTATGAAATAATTTTATTTTTGCATCGAATTTTAAAATATTGATAATAGATTTGGATATTTAATACAATAAACAACTGTTAAAAGCACTAACGAATTTAAGACGGGATCAATGAAAGAATTTAAGTGACAGGTTTTTGAATGTATGGAGGGTGACCGGCCTTCTTTAGTTTCCGACCTAACTACTAATCGCCCGTAAACCAGCCAGAGCCGTAAATGATTCTTTGGGCTACTGTCAAACTGTCAATGCCAAAACCAAATTGTTGATAACCTAACCTTTATTTAAATTAAATGTTAATTTTAAATTAATTTGTGTAGGTGATCATTAACTTGTGAATAGAAGAATCTTTTTTAAGATGTCTTTACCTCAAAAAAAATATTACAGGCAGCGAGCTCATTCCAACCCTATCGCCGATCACTGTTTTGAATAGTATGTACCCAAAATGTATTCATGAATATTTTTTACAACCTATACACGAAAATAAACGGATTGTTTTTTTGGACACATGTCTTGAAAGCAGTGTTTTAATTTTATTAATACTTTTATTATTCTAATAAAACAACGCCGTAAAACACTAAATCATAATAATAATACAACTTATCTCGAGCGATTTTAATTGCTAAGTTCGTGATCCCATCGGAAATTCGCCATAAAATTATAAGATTCTGTTACCATAGGTTACCATAGTTCTTAATGGGCTTCCTGCTTGATAGTAAAATAATTAGACATTTAAATCGGATTTTTATGTTGGTTTATCTACAATAATTGTTACATTAATTATTAAAGAAAAATAGTGGAAGGAAGTAAACATGCTTCTCAGGCAAGGACCTCAAAAATAATTTTCCCGTTCGCCTGATTTTACTAGTTAAATGGTTTGGTCACTATGCAATGACATGAATACAAATGGATTAATTTGGACATGGAATATTTTGTCTTGCTTGCAAGCCCCTGTTTTGCATCATTCTATTTCTTTTTTGTCTTGAAGCAATATAATTGAGTTTGTGAGAGTATCTGTGGTAGTATCAGAGCCGTTTTTCAGGTATGTTATTTAAAAATGTCACTTATCTTCCATTATTTTACTTTGATCAAAGGTGAAATGTAACATATTTCTTTGCATAACAATCTTTTATTATCATTTATTATAATTTACAGCCCAGTACATCCAGATGAATATGACTGGTCTGTTCTTTATCCTGTTCTTCAAGATAAAGAGAAGACTAGTTTAAAACATGTTGAGTTTCTTGATGTCGGCTGTGGGTATGGTGGACTATTAGGTAATAATGGTTTGATATTTTTTGTAACTTTTCACATTGTTAATGAAGGAATTAATTTAATTTTGGTTTCATTGCAGTAACATTGTCACCAATGTTCCCTAGTAACCTAATTTTAGGTTTAGAAATACGTGTTAAAGTATCAGACTATGTCAATGATAGAATTCAAGCTTTGCGAATACAACATCCACAAGAGTACCAAAATATAGCTGTGCTGAGAACTAATGCAATGAAATATTTACCCAACTTCTTCAAAAAAGGCCAGGTATTTTATCTCAGGAACAGAAATGCAGTCTTTTGTGTTAAACTGTTTAAAATATAATTGAAATTGTTTGCAGCTCAAAAAAATGTTTTTTCTATATCCGGACCCTCATTTCAAAAAAGCAAAACATAAATGGAGGATAATAAATAAGTGGCTTTTATCTGAATATGCTTATGTTTTAGCTGAAGAGGTTAGTCTGTAAAAATAAATTGGATCTTAATAAAATAACAAATAAATTTCAAATACAAAATAATTATAATAGATTTATTTACCAAAATATTACAAAATATAATTTTCATTACATATATGAAATTAATTGATTATGAATTATTATATAACATTATGAAATAAACATCACTAACATCAAGTAAATGCACAGAACTTCTAATAGAGAGAAATAGAAACGATTTGTGAGCTGGTCCAAGCATAGCATCCTATAAACCTCATAATCAATTTACTGCCACAAATCATTGACAAGAGTACATTGTGATGCATGCATTAAATCGGCGTGAAGCAAGGTGCAATGTGGCATCAGTGGAACTGCAAGTATATTTAAAAAAAAGCATTTCTATTCCTCTTATTAAAAGTTCTCTGAGTAAATAATATCAATCTTTCTTTTTATGGACAAACTTGTAATTGTATATGCAATTAAAGAAATTTTAATTCAATATTATTTATTTTATTACAGGGCATAGTATATACAATTACAGATGTACAAGATTTACATGAATGGATGGTTACTCATTTAGAAGAACACCCCTTGTTCAAAAGAATACTTGAGAAAGATTTAGTTAGTATTGAACCATATTCTTAATTATAATACATAATATATAATTTATTATGCACATCATACATAGTTAGTGCAACAAAATATTTCATAATTGTAAGTGAAAAGTAATTCTATGCATTATCAAATTAAAATTTATATATATATTTCAAATTTAAATTTTGTTTTAAAATAAAACATTTTATTCTCACATATTTTTTACAGAAACAAGATCCAATAATAGCCAAGTTATATGAAAGTACAGAAGAAGGGCAGAAAGTCACAAGAAATAATGGTGATAAATATTTAGCAGTTTTTAGAAGAATATCAAATAATTCTGTGTAGTTTTACATAACGACGTTGAATAAACACTATTTGCGTGTATCATTTGTTCAGTTTCCTTTCCAATAAGCTAACCCACCTGCTAAGGGAGCGAGATATATTAAGATGACGCCGCATGTATCCTGCTCCGCTCAGAAGCCAATCTTTAATTTCTGTTGATTTCTCATTGGGTAGTATTGAAAACAGCAAAGCTGCCCAACTGTCAGCTTCATAAGGGTATAAGTGGTGACCTGTTTTTCCAAGTTGAATTGATTTTTCATAATGACCTGCAGTATACTCAGCAATGCTAGCAACTGCTAACATTTTAGCAGAATGCAACGAATTACCACTATTTGATAAAATCAATGCTCTTTGAGCACAACAACTAGCAACTGATGCTTTGTTGTCATCACCCAATAGGAAACATTGCGCCATATACAACCACAGGAGAGGATTACTAGGATGTTCATGAATAGAATCACTTAAAATCTTAACAGCTCCAGGAATATTACCATCATGAACACTTAGATATGATTTAAGAAATCCTATATCAAAACCATATTTTTCATCTAATTCAAATTTCTTCAGTTCAGACAAAGCTAATTTTGATAAATTCTGGTCTGAATGTATTAAACCTAAAGAGCAGATGGCAAACAAACTGTTAGCCGTTGGTTTCTTTTGTGATACTTGTATGCTATGGAAGAGTAAAGTCTTAGCGTCATCTGCACCTTTGAACATGTACATTATACCTGCCATTGCTACCAGCAGATCAGCTTTTTCGTTATCTTTGTTGCTAAGCCATTCCAATGCTGTATTATATGCAGAATACGATTCTTCATAATGGCCCTTCTTAAGTAGTGCTAATGCTAATCCACAAGTTGAATCGAAACTAGCTTCAGTTATATTTTTATATGCAGATATTGCTTCTTCATATTTCTGTAGCCTCACTAAAATACGGCCCATGTTTAAACGAGCTATGTTTTTCTTGCTTTCATCACCTTCATGGATTAAAGCCCTTTCAAAAGATACTGAGGCAGAACGAAGAAGACCACTTCGTTCTTGGAGAATTCCAAGAAGGGTAAGAACGTATGAATTATTTGGTTCAAAAGTAATTAGCCATTCCATTAGATCCAAAGAATATGGTATTGCGTGAAGACCTTCTATTTCATACTTGGACTGTAAATTATTTTTGTATGTGTTCTGTTTCAATGTTCGGCAGACCCAATCAGCATATCCTAAAGCACTTTCTGAATTATAGCCAAGTCTAGTTGCGTGCCTAAAAAGGTCCATTGCTTCTTCTTCTCTAATGATCTCAGCAAGCAAACCTTGGCCAATCCAACTATTAGGATACGAAGGCGAAGTAGACTGTCCACGCCAAAAGCAGTAATTTGCTAATTTGTATAACTTTAATTTCATGTACAGAAATCCCAAATTACACCATACTTCTGCCAACGCCCACTTTCTGGTGCTTAATAAGGCCTTGATAAAGCAGTGTTGAGCTATGTCATATTTTTTAATGTGAAGGCAGATTTTTCCTAGAAGGTTCCAATTACGCCAGTTAGATGGTTTATATTTTATGCAAGCTAGAGTCAAATTAAATGCAATGTTACAGTTTGACAAGTCTTGAGTATCAAGATAATATAAAAAGTATGCTAATGATAAATCGTAAGATGATGGAAGATGTTTCAGTTTAACAACATAAGAGTAGCATGAAATGGTATGTAAATATATGTCAGATCTTTCTTTTTTCACAACATCAGTTGCTGAGTTTAGAATTGATTTTCCAATAAAAACATGTACAAATTTGTTTGGCAATTTTGTGATGAAAATCAACACATCTCCTAACAATTTCCAGAGGCATATGTATTGTTTCTGTAATGAAACAGCTTTACACAGGAAATTAATTGCTTGTTGAGCACAATCTCTTGCACCACCATACAATTTTGAATTCATTTTCTTGTAAGCAATTTTGAACCATGTTTCACCCATACCTTTCAAAGCCAATATAGAATTTGGTTCAATAATTAACACCTTATTGAACGCAACTATAGCATCATCGTATTGTGTTAACACCAAATAAATTAAACCCATTCGACAAAGGCAATGAGAAGACTTTTTTGGATCTAAAGTAATAATTTTTTGATATGCTCTTAAAGATGAAGAGTATGAGCCTCTGCAATAATAAGCATCAGCTAAGCATTCAAATGCCACAGCATTGTCTTGATCACTTTTAATGACATTCCTAAAACTGGATATAGCATTTTCCCATTCTTTCCTTTTTAAATAGTAAAGACCTAATCTGAAGTAAATCCATGTATTAGTTGTATGCATGTTTTTTTCAGCTTCAACTAACAAGTTGAAATCTACTTTGTCAAGGTTTAATTTTACATATATTTCACTCAAGCTCTTTATTATTTCATCGCTTACATTAAGGCTGTAAGCTTTCTCATAACATTTTTTAGCTTTCTCTAAGTCTTTCTTATAAACACTGTAGAAATGACCAAGGTATAAAAATGTTTCTGCATGTTCTGAATCAACTTTAGCTGCTTTTAACAAAGTAACTAGGCACTTTTCATAAGATTTAAGTTCCCAGTAGGCTTTAGCTAAATAAAATAAAATTATGGAATTTGGTTCCACTTTTTCTAACATATCAATAACTGTGTTATACTTTTTTTGTTTTAATAGATGCAATGCTTTAACCTGTGGTTGATATTCACTACCTTCCAAACGTTTTTCTACATGGTCAATCGGTTTATTCAATTCTATATAACACTGAGCTAATAAAGCTAAATAAAAGTTGTCCAAATTCTCTATTGACACATCTTTTAAGGCTACAAGAGCTTGTTGCCATTTTTGTTGTTTAGCTAGACACAGGAATAAATATTTGTGTAATTCTTTTGAGAAATCAGAATCTTTAACTTTTGTCAAAAAGTTTGTAACTAGTTTTTGAACAACATTCCATTTTTTTAACATGATAGTACATTTGATTATTAAAGTAGCTTCCATAACATCAGCTTGTTGGTAGTTTACTAATGGAACACAATGTTTATAAGCATCTAAGTATAATTTTTTGTCATAACAAACTATGCTTTTTAATAAACCAGGATATTTAGAATTTTCTATGCCTTTGATAATTTCTTCCATATGATACTCAATATCAAAGTTATAAAATGAATTTTGCTCTATGTACTTTTCACATAAATATTTGCTAAACATTTCTCTCAATACAACATTTACCTTGAAAAATTTCAGTTTTAGCACATCTGAAACTGCAGAAACAAAATCCTTGTTCTGTAAGATAGTTTTACCAATTATTAATTCTATAGAATCACTTGGACTCTTTTCATAAATATCATTACAAATATTGATCACATAAGATACATCATGTTTATAACATGGGACTTCAGCCTTTATTAAAGCAAGCAATTGTTTTTGTGCTTCAGTATTCAAATCAAATTCTTTGTTATTGCTTAAAAACTCAATGAGTATACTTATAGCTTTACTATTTTTCAACATACAACCTAGCTGGCCAACCTTGGAGATTGTCTCAAGGGCTTTTTCTTTCTCAAGTTGTAGTTTTAACATTTCATCATATACAGTTAGTAGTTTATTTTTGCCTTCATTGTCTACCTTTCTCTCATAATAATTTGCTAAACCCTGCCAAGCCAGAGTGTGATCGGGTTTACATGCAATTGCTTTTTGAAATGCTAATGGTGCTTGATCGGTATCTTGAAATGATTTCCCCAACAAAACTAATGCTAAGTAATTTTGTTTGTCTTTAAATAGAATATTCTTGCAACATTCTTGTGCTTCTTTGAAGTTTTTCTCATCTATTAATTTTCTAGCTTCTTTTAATAGGGTTTTGACGTCCGTCATCTGAAATATTTGATAAATAAATTATATAAACAGCCTGTACAGCTATATTGGTGTAGCCTTTATAGGTTATATGTGGTTTGTATATTTGCCATGTTGTGTGAATATTGCACTTTATATCATACAAATAAGTAATAATTCACTTTTTAATCATAATAATGTTACAATCACTTATTATTTTAGTTAAAAGCATTTACAAATATTTAAGTTATTTATAAGCAGCTGGTATTTTAAAACCTTTTTTTTGGTAAGAAATTGGTATCTATTAATATTCGTAATATAGGAAAAATATTTAAAAATTCATTGTTATGAATTTAGTTAGTTAAAATCACCTTTCAAATTTAAATTGTTTTTAAATAACAATAACAAATTGTCGAAAACTCGACCGACGGTACAATGTTATTTGTTATGTGTTATATACGCCATACGGGTGTAATGTTATTTTTATTATGAGTGAAGTGATTGACAATTAACGCATTGCTTTCGTGTCAACCGGAGATGATCGTTTAGATCGTTGACACTTGTCTTGAAAGTAATGTTTTAATCAAAGATTTAAATCAATAGATGTGCCCCTTCGGTACAAAGAACGTACGAAATTAGGTTTCTACTCAAAGTTGTGCATGCACAAGTGTTGTCTCAGTATCCAACGAGCGCTTGTCGTGAGTGGTACAGTGCAACGACTTAATGTACACAATGTTTTTCCTTAAAATGTATAGTTTAAGATTGAATTATGCCGTCGTGTTCATTTCGGGGGTGTAAAAATACAAGCCGACACACAAACAAGGATAAAGGTGTTACTTTTCATGCATAAGTAACTAATTACAAATTATTTTATGATTTATTGGCGTTACTCGTCTGCGTCGCACGGCAGCATGGCCGCGAGACGCGGAGGGGGCGGAGAAGCGTCCGGCTGCCAAAGAATAAGTAATTAGATACAAATAGAAAGGCCAACTCATTAGGTACTTTTACCTATACCTATATAAGTAACAAAATAGAATGATTGTTGAACTGAAGATTTTTGTGAACCTTGGGCTTTTTAGTTGTTTTTGGCAAGGCAGTTTTGCCTGACTTTTAGTAAAAATACACTGATATATTATCTAAATCAATTGTTTAAAACTATCACGGTTGTTTCACAGTTTTAAAATTTATAAGATCCCACATAAAAGAAAAATCAACTCACTACTACAATAGCGAAAACGAACTAAGTACCATGAAATTACGTACATTAGAGTTTTTTTTGCACAGTGATATATTCCAAATATTAAATGAACTTTCTAAAAAACCGCCACCACTTTTAACCAGAGTTTTAATTATAAAGGTGATAATAGACAACTACATTAATGTAAGACTACACTACTTACTTAAAAAAACACTAATAACAAAACGCCAAAAATTTAATAAGTTGGTGCTTCTTGCAGGCAATTGAAGTTATAAAACTATTCTCTGTATGTTGAAATAAATGATTTTTAAACGTTTACTTGTATTTATTTCTGTGTGTATAAACCTTTAAAACTTTTTAGGTATATTTTCCAGCGTAAGATCTTTGTCACATCTGATCTATACTCTTTGACGATTGATGACGTGAACTTGCTGTGTTTGTGTAAATGAGCATGACAACTCCATGACACGTGCGGGCAAATCTATTGATTTAAATCTATGGTTTTAATTATAATTTTAGGACTGTAAATTTTTCGTTTGCGGTGTACACACGGTTTTCGTTATTTGTCAGTTTTTTTGGTGATTTTGTTATCAACATTGAGTTATTTTAAGTGTTTCTGCTTTTCTGTTCCTCGCCTGGTGGTTCAGTGGTTGTATGAATTATCTAGCTGTTAATGAGCATGGATTGTGTTCCAATTCCTCCTAAGCCCCCAGACCCAATCCCGTTTCCTGATGTCAACAACTCCCCTGACCCTTTCTCTCAACATGTGCAAACAAGAAAACGTCCGATTATAAATCGGGATTCGTCCCCTACTCCTAAAAAATCCATTTCGAATGCTCTTCCATCTCATCCCAATAACCTTATTCACTTACACTCACCCAAGTCTTTTAGAAGAAAAATCTTACCATCGTTCTGACAAAGGTCCTTTCATTGTTCATGTGTCCAGGTCAGAAAATCACCCTAAGTCAGACATTTAATCATCTAAATTTTGGAAAATTTTTATTTACATCAAACTTTAAAAATATTAAAAATGATGGTATAAAGAGTGTTGGTAGAAATCGGGTCTCTGTGGAATTCTCATCTGCATGTGCAGCAAACGAGTTTCTCAGAAACCCGAGTCTTAAATCTCATAATTATATAGCTCTAATTCCTATATATAATATAACAAGAATGGGGCTGATTCGCGGGATCCCAACTTCTTGGTCAATGGAGGAAGTTGTATCAGCAATCTCCACAAGCCAAGGTGATATAACAATTTTGAAGGCGCGTCGCTTAAACAGAAAAGTGTCCATGGAGTCTGGTTCCACTTGGACCCCCACGGGTTCTGTAGTGATCACTTTCTCTGGACAATGCTTACCTGATAAAGTGTTTATATTTAACTCATCAATAACCGTTGATCCATACATTTTGCCTTCCATACAATGCTTAAACTGTTGTAGATTTGGCCATGTGAAAGCCCAATGCCGATCCAGTGCTCGTTGCTTCAGATGTGCACAGTCTCACTCAGGTGACTCTTGCCCTGCATCCTCTGAAGTTTCCTGCCTGCAATGCTCAGGCCCTCATCTAGCAACTGACAAATCTTGCCAAAAATATTAAAATTACCATGTCCCAAAAGAACATATTATTGAAGGAAGCATCATCCCTCTTCCCTTCAGTTAAAAAATCGTATGCAGATGCTTCTAAAAGTTCTCCTTCACTAAATCTTTCTTACAAAAAAACAATATATAAACCATCAAAACCCAGTCCGTCTTTATCTCCAGGCTATGACAAAATTGCCCATAATGCTATTATTGCTAATCCTCCATCTTCTAAATCGGGTAACGCCTTCCTCCCTTTTTCTTCCTGCTCCCCTAATGACAATTTTTTAGAACTCCTGATTTCCCTAGTTTTGAACATTCTTTCAAAATTTGAAGACATCCCACTACCGTCCTCCGTAGCTAAAAAGTTATCCCCTATTGCTAATCTTCTCCTTAACAATGGCCAGACTCCTGCAATGGAATAGTAGAAGCATCCGCAATAAACAGCATGAAATTTCTCATTTGGCTCATCAGCATGACCCTTTGGCTATTGCTGTCTCTGAGACTTGGCTATCCCCAGGCAGTCGATTCAAATTGCCTGGGTTTGTCTGTCTTAGAGATGACAGAGCAGATGGTCATGGTGCAGCTCTCTTCGTGAAGGTTTCTCTTCCATACACAACTATCAAAATTCCCCCCCCCCCCCCCACTCATTTGAAATTAGTATACTTGCTGTCAAAATTCTTCAATTTGTTCTTGTTTCGGTCTATATATCCGACCCCACTATTTCACTTATAGATGAATTCCACTCACTCATTTCCCGTTTGCCCAGTAACCCTATTATTCTAGGTGACTTCAACTGTCACCATGTCCTATGGGGTAGCCAATGTTCACAGGCTTGTGACGGTCCTGGTCAGCGTTTGGCAGACATAATTGATGAGCAAAATTTATATGTCCTGAATGACACTCATCAGAACCCTAGTGCTGTGGACATTTCCATGTGCTCGGCTGCTGATGGTGCGTCGATTAGTTGGAGAAGGCTTAATTCCCTATATGGCAGTGACCACTACCCTATAATTATAACCATACCTTCTTCTTGTCATATTCTTCCTAAGTTACCACCCCTATTGCAGCATAAAATTGATAAGGCCGACTGGTACAACTACACTAAGGCTACTTATGACTTGTCCTCACACATTCTCTCCCCGTCCTTGTATAATATCTAAGAGTGCTATGAGAGCCTAATCTCTTGCATTCAATCCGCAGCAGACTTACATATTCCAAAGAAGAACCCAGATAAAAGACTTCGATCATCTCCCCCATGGTGGGACTCAAACTGCTCTGACATGATCAGAATGCGTAGGTCTGCTATCCGCAAGTATGCGGCCACTATGTCAATGTTTAATTACATTCAAGTTAAAAAAGTGTCAGCCCAGTAGAGATGGGTAGGTCCGGTTGGATGTAAATCCTCGGACACGCATCACACGCGTTAGAGATGGATGCGTGTCCAACGGCCAATTGGATCCGGTTCCTCGGAGTGGTGACACGGCGCATCGGATTGGCGGACTGGACTAGTCGGCGCGATCCGAATCCGATTGACGGGCGGCGTATTGGTTTTTGTAATTATTTTAAATCGTTCAAAGAAATTTTGTTTTTATAGTTTTGTTAATTTCATTTGATGAGACAGTGTTACTATTTTTTTTTTCTCTATTTGTACCAAAAGGGGTATTTTTTTATATAACTGACAGTTAAGATTTTATTTTATTTGTAATTGCTTATTTTAAACATGAGACTGATTGATTATAATTTTTTTTAGTACTTTGTATTTAAGTAAAAGTTGTATAATTATTCCATCCATACATTCAAGCAATCAAATCGCTCAAATCCTTTTTAAAAATTAACTACTCGCACACCTACGTCTGCGTCCAGTACACCTTCCTACTGAATCACGTTTTGTGCCTCTCCGTCCTACAACCCCAGTTACGGTGACCGCCACCCGGATTCATATGGGTCCGTCGGACACGGGATCTGGATCTTCCTACTGAATCATGTTCTGTGCCTTTTCGTCCTACAACCCGAATTACAGTGACCGCCAACCGGATCCATATGGGTCCGTCGGACACGGGATCTGGATGTACATCACCTGAGCTGGATGCACATCCGGATTCCACTCCCAATTTACGGCAGACCTACCCATCTCTTCCGCCCAGACCAGGAGACTATTTAAAAAAAAGAAGAAAGAGGCGTGGCGTAAGTGCTTCGAGAATTTGGCTCCTCGTTCCCCCTCTTCCCGTCTCTGGAGCGCTATTCGACGCATCCGCGGCTCCATGTCATACACTCCACCGGGGCTCTCTTACAACCCATCCCTTTGGCTTGATAAATTCCTAGATAAAATTGCTCCCCCTTATGTCCCGATTTCTGTTCTACAACCTTCCACTTATTCTACTCTCACCTCATCTAGTCCCCTCGATGCTCCCTTCACCATGGACGAATTAAATCTTGTCCTCAATAACCTTCATGACTCAACCCCGGGACATTATAGTATTCCTTATTCTTTCTTATCCAGGGCTGGTATCCTCCTTAAGGAATCCTTACTTAAAATTATCAACATCATTTTCATATCTGGTGAGATACCAGCTCCCTGGAAACTCTATTTAATAAGAGTAAAGCTCTTATCTTTACGAGGAAGAGACAATTTCCCCCAATAGCTATCTCTTTTCAAGGTGTTCCCATTCCAATGTGCAATGAGGTGAAATTTTTAGGTATTATACTAAATTCAAGTCTGTCTTTCTCATCTCAGATAAATTATATAGTTCAAAAGTGTGAAAAAAATATCAATTTGTTGCGCACACTCTCTGGGGTATGGTGGGGATCTCACCCTTACACTCAGAGACTATTATATAACGCATTAATCAGGAGCATTATGGATTATGGCTCTTTTTGCCTTATCCCATGTAACAAATCAGTGTTACATTTACTGGATAAGTTACAAAGTAAGGCCCTTCGGATCATCTTAGGTGCCATGAAATCCTCGCCCATTAATGCTTTGCAGGTGGAATGTGCAGAACCCCCTTTACATCTTCGAAGACAATTTCTGGCAGACAGATTCCTTGCCAACATCCAACAGGTCCATTCTCATCCTCTTCACACTAAACTTAACTATCTAAAATTTTTAACTTCTTCCTCTACATTCTGGTCAAATAAGAATATTCCTTGTTTGGTTAACAGTCTCTCTAACTTAGACTCTTCCCCTATTCCTACATTCAGGATGGATCGTCCAATTCTCTATACTATTCCTTATGAAGCCCTTGTATATTCCCCCAATGTTATACTGAGCCTAGGTTTAGCTAAAAACATGCCAAATGCTTATACTGAATTTCTAAGGATTTTCAATGAAAAATGGAGGGATTGGACCTTCATTCTTCGATTGAATCTTCACTGATGCCTCAAAAATTTCTCCCTCGGGGTGTGTCGTGGTGACAGTATGGATCCCTAAGTACTCCATCTTGCTATCCTACAAATGTCCACCGCAAACAACGGTATTTACTGGTGAAGCCATAGCCATCCTTGAGGCCATAAAATACGTTTATTTAAATTATGATGTTATAGGAACCTAGGTATAGGTATATTTTGAATTCTATTTTGATAACGTTGATTTATGGTTGAATTGATGATGTTTGTGTTTAATAAAGTTCTTAGAGATTTCATTGGTAGATAAACGTAATATGAGAAGCTTTATGTATGTCTTAGATAGAAATAAGACCTAGGTTATTTGTCAAATACTGATTTGTTTAGATTTGTCATAATTGTGGTAATTTTATGGTTATTTCGTATCAGATTAGGTACATAATGGTAGATATAACGTTATTGTATATAGGATCATATAATAAAGTACGCATTTGAAGTAATAAATGACGTAATATGGTTAGATATTTTCTCGTTGAATAACTACGTAATTATATGGTTTATTGTTATGGTTTATTGATAATAATGTGTAAATTGCTTTCTTTTATTGAAATGTAATAGTTATTTTCATGGTGTTTTACGTATTTGAAGGGAATAACGAGAAAACCTTTGTTGTTGTATATGTTCCTAATTGGTAGTTATATCTTGTTTGATTATGTTAAAATCTAATTGTAATTAGAATGTTTGCATATTTTAATAATGTAAAATGATAAAATTATGTTTGTAACCGTTTCGCCTTAGGTACAATGTTAGGCTAAGTAAATAGTCTGCCGGCGCAAACGGTATTTTGAGATGGTCTTTGTTCTAGAAAGTTTTTTGTATTTAATTTTATCAAATTGATATTTATGTAAACATATAGGAATCGTTTCGCTCTATTATTTAATATAATATTGTAATAGTTTTGATTAATAGTTTGAAAGATAATTCGATGTAAAGTTTAGAATCCAAGTAAAACTTAAGTGTAATTAGGTGCAAATTGCACAAACGCGCCAGCCAATCAGAGCGCTGGAATTATTTAGGGCAAAATTTGTATAAAAGGCGCACGCCGAGCTTTGGAAGTCAGTTCGGTGCCTGCAGCGAAGAAAACAACAACTAACAAGAAGAAAGAAAAAGTCTAATTAGAAGAAAGAAAAGGTCTAATAAGAAAAGTTCAGAAGCTTCCAGCTAGAAGAAAGAAAGTGCTGTTCGGTGAATCCGGAGGCCAGTGAAGACCCAAGAAGACGTAAGCGCTGTTCGGTGTATCCGGAGGCCAGTGAAGAGGTCTGAAGAAAGAAGCTGAACTACAGGAACAATTGCGGTTCATAGGCTTGTTTAAACTTAAGGTTTATTTGTATCCGCAATAAACGTTCATACTTTGAAGACGTGTTGTTTTCACTGCGCTCCAACCTGCACTCGATCAAGTCGGGTGTCACTCCGTGGTTCGTCAGGTCGTGGTGTCTTCGGGGCTTCGAAGGGTGCATACGGCGGCATCTTCTCCAGCCGGCGCAAAACCCTGCAACAATGTGAATGTGACATGCTTCTTGTACACTAAAATATTTTTACTCTATCCACATTTTCTTACACTTTGGCCAAATTCGTTGACCTTAAAAGAATATACCTATTTATGTTACACTTATGGTTTATAGATATCACAACAATTTTGATCAATAGAGCATTGACTAAAGACCTCGCACCTAAGAGTTCTAACTAGGTCACACTATATTACTTGCCAGACTACTTTGTTAAGCAGAGGTTTTAAGGTTTCCACTCCACTGAGGCAAATATGAGCAATGCAGATTTTTTCATTTGAATGTCATACTCTTAACCCAAATGGGTCAGTATAAATAGGTAATTTAAGTCATTTTTATCACAAGTTTGAATTCATGGAGATTGAAACTTTTTTCTTGCACATAGTCTAAATATCTATAAGTATAAACCTGGTAAATACAAACATGATAGGTCATCAAGGCCTAAAGTTTAGATGAAGAGCCTCATTCTGATATAGGTAACTTTTTGTGTACGTGTGGATTGAGTGAGCATACTCAAGAATTTTTTTTAAAAATGATGCTCATTTAGTAAAAGTTCTAAAACAATTGTAAAAGTAATCTCTGTATTTGTAAAAAGATAAAACAAGATTTACATTATTTAACATGTGCTCACTCGGTTCTCACAAACTACCAATGAAATCAGTGAAAGTATTCATTTAACATATAATATTTATATACTAGTATTTAGTAAAACCTATGCTAACTTACCTTTATAATTTGTAGATCACCTAGTAACGTATTTAAGGTTTTACAAATAATTTCGTATGCTCACTCAATCCGCACACTTTCGAAAACCCCATTTCTGATGAGGAAACTGAAAATTTAAACTGCTATATATGTGCATAGTTAAGTAAAATTAATATGGGACTTTGTAAAATACTAAACGAACCACTAACGTGGCAGTGAAAGACTCAGTGAAGGACTGATTTCATTGGTAGTTTGTGAGGACCGAGTGAGCACATGTTAAATAATGTAAATCTTGTTTTATCTTTTTACAAATACAGAGATTACTTTTACAATTGTTTTAGAACTTTTACTAAATGAACATCATTTTTTAATTTTTTTTCTGAAGCGTGCTTACTCAATCCACACGCACACAACTTTTTCAGCTCAGGGTCAGCTTTATTGCCTGATTGCAAACTACCTAGAAGGGCAAACTTTTAGAGCTATCGGGATAAGCTAATTATGCAGATGACTAAAGTCGATTGTAACTTAAAGGGACCTTTGTGCTATCAGAACAGGAAGTATTTTTTCCAGTAGATGCACAAATGATAGTGCTACAATCAAAAGGCTAGGGCCAAGGCAACAGCCAGCAAAGAGAGTTTACAATGATCACTGGCCTGAAGATATTCCGACTACAGAAAATTCAAAGAGGAACATTAAATACAAATTGCTTTCTGTGCAGCAAAAAAAAAGCGCAAGGAAACGAGGTTTAGGTATAAGATTAGCAAAAATCGCCTTAGCCCTCCTTGTTTTGAAGAATGTCATACTAAATATGTAGTAAATGTGACTGATTCTGAGTAATACAAACACTGATTAAAGAGTAACTCTTATATAATAATAATAAAAAACATAAATTGATTTTAGAAGAGCATTTAATTTGTTTTTTGTTTTGATTGTGTAATCTGGAAAGAAAACATTTTACTTTTGTTTAGTCTGATTCTACTATTTTAAAAATATAAAGTAGACTGATTGATAGTTTATTTTATTACATTAATAAGACGAAATTATATTTTTGATAAGAAAAAAAATTTCTTCATTTGTTGATGTTGATTATCGCTATGCCAAAGCGATTAGGTTTAATATTTCAATAAGCAGTATGGGTAACATCGCTAAATGACAAAGGGTGATTGACATTTCATTGTATACCAAGATTTTTTTTTAAATCTGGTATAGATAATAGTGATGCTAAGCATGAGATGAGGTACAGAATAAAGTCGGCACAGTTCATGAAACATTTTAAATTTTATTTTCTTAATTTCCTATCTATAAACGATTGTGTATATATCTACTATTTTCATACGAAAAAAACGATCCAATCACTAGTTAACATAGAACGTAACGGTATTTTATAACGGTATATAACGGTTAACAGTTTAGTATTTTGTAAAAACTGTTCGTGTAATGGTCTTATAATATCTTTTTTATTTTATAAATAAGCTTATTAAATAAGATTATGCAGTAAACATATTTTTATTGCTACGCATATTAAAGTTGTAATTTGTAATCTAAAACAGTTACGTTCTATGTGAGCTATCAAAAAGCAATTCATATAGGTAATGGACAGGGTTTAGTTTTGGATAAAAATTACATTAATTAAGCTATATGCATCGAGAGCTTGTTGGAAGTAAATCGGTAAAGCCGTTACCCTACAATGCATGATTTTTTATTTTGATTTGAAAAAAAATATATGTGGTTCTTTATGCCCTCCTGGAAAAATAATTTAAAAAATCAAATTCGAGTGGGTAAGTATATATAAATTTTTTTTTTATGTTCCATATGTGGTATAACAATCGACGAAATCAAATATTCAAGTTTTTAAATTGAAAATAGAAAGTAATACCGATATAAATCATTTTTTATTGGTAAAATTTATAAAAAGAATTATTATCGTTATTCTAGCATAACTCAACACAATACATTTCACAGGATATATAAGAGTTTCCTTTACATGAATTATCTGCAGCGTTGTATCTTCAAATTCCAAATAGGAGAGTGGTAAACTCCTTCTGAATCATATAATCTGTTGCAGAAGACGATCCTTCTTTTTTTATGTAGTAATATGCCATACACGTAGAAACTTTTCTTTTTCTTGGTCGTCTTCTTCCTTACTGAAGATCACGTCTCAGAAAGCTCCGAATCTCTTTAGCTGTAATGTCCTACCACTTATTTCAGTTCTCTGCTTCTCTTAGCCCGGTTGCTACTGTAAGCCCCGTGAGAGATCTCACTTGGTCACACCACCGGGTTGGATATTGGCCACGGGTCCTTCACCTTCGACCTTGCCAACCACCATCAATTTATCAAGGTTGTCAGGTTGTCAACGGACAATATGGTAGCATATCGTTGACAGTCTTGTTCTTATACGAAGTTGATGAAGGATAGATTTGTTCATTCTTATTGCTGTCCACTGTATGCGAAACATTCGGAATAGAGATAATAGCAACTTTTAAAATTCATATCTCTTATATTTATCGGTGTTGGTATATTCTTATGTGCTCTGACTCTTCTATGCTACAGCCAGCAACTTCTGAGGTAAACGACGAGGATGAGGTGAAATGAACGTATATGCTGATTTTTTGGCCCATGTTATAGACTAACTGTTCCCATATGCTGATTCTAGATTCATACTATTTCTAGACTTTTCTGTAAGACTAAGTACTTGGCTAAGGATTACTTGTTATACTTGCTTATGTAGTTTTTCGGCGAAGATGGTATCAATATTATTAGGGTAGAGGACAATGGTGAATACCTGTTTGGCGACACTTTCATCCACTAAAAACCTCATTCACTTGGTCCAAATTCTGTTTTCTTTGCGCAATGTTTCTCAACTTCTGTCGCTCCAAAAATCTTAACCACATTTGCTTTTAAAAGTTATATATTAAAAACTGCTGGATCGAGGTTTCAGACAACTTCATCTTCACCATAACCTAAAAGAAAACCCAAACTATTTGAATATGCAAATGTAAACTAATGCATGGTGTTCCATAACTGGAACATTTAAATAAATTGATATTTTAGTACATAAATATAAATATATTTCAAAACATAACTAACCTCTCTTTAATGTACAATTTTTCCAATGTAAATATATTTTTCTCCATTCCCAAATTATTAAAAATCATTATTTTAACGATTTTGATTTTTGTAGTGAACTTAGTTTGCACCATGGACCAAAATTTTGAACAAATTACTTTGTCAGCCGATAACTAACACTACCTAGGGATATTTTCTGGGACTTTATAGTTGCTAGGGTTGTAAAGATTCATCCGGAAGGCAACAGGTGTCACACATTTTTTCTCACCGATAACTGTGCGTAATTATATTGGTTGTGCCACATATGGCACTGCATGCATTGTAGGGTTAAGAATTATACGTGCTTTTTGGCGTCTGTCAGGAATTTATGCTGTATGTTTACAAATAGACTGTGATATCGGTGTGTAACAGGTTCCTGATACTACTGAGCCATTTTAGTATAAACTGTGTCACAAAATCATGAAATTGAACTAAATATGTAGGTAAACCCGTCAAACCAAATTCGTTCGTAAATCAATTTGCAAACCAAATATCGGTTTCGTTATTTCGTAGGTTCGTTGATACATACAACACTGACTCAGCATTGTAAACCCTTTAGAAGTTGGCGAATTACGGCATCCAAAATTGACGTCACGTCCGGATAAAGGTTTCTCAGTAATATCTTATGTGAACAGTATGAACAGTATGAATATGTAGTAACATAAGTTATGTAACTCAGTAGGAATGAACAAATGTAAGTTGTTGGTTAAAATGTTTTATGACACTTTCGACGAATTGCAGAGATACTGGAAATGAATAATATATTTAAAGTTCTTTTTTCCATCGTCTAGTAAGTTAAGGACCACGACATTAATACAAGCAGAAAAATATTTACTTACATCAATTTGAGTATTAATCCGTAATTTTCTTTTGTGCAAAAATGTTACCTTTTGTTCCTTATGGGGGTGGATTGAGGTTGGTTGACAGGTTCCCTATCCCCATAGTAAGGGATCATGGTAATCATGGACGTCCACTTATTTTTTTTTACAAATAATATATTTATATATAGTGAGAAAGGTGCATTGTGAGAATAGTACGTTTTGCGTAGGGGGTGCATTCTGCAAAAGGTACATTATGCGACTGACCAAACATGCCTCACATGCGATGCATGGACGTGTGAGTCTTTATTTAACTTACTACGTCCATGCATCACATGCAAGGTAAAGGAAAATAATCAAATTTTGCACGAACGTGGCGAAATTTTTTTTTAAATCACGTCTCGGGCATCACATGTTTGTGATGTATGGGACAGGGAACCTGTTTGTCTTATCCTTAACAATAAAAAATAACTGAAAATTGTAGCAAATCAAAGCTTTACTGTATTATTGCAATCTGGATTAAAATGAGGTTAAGGCTCAAACTAGCAATAATACATTTCTACTTTAGTGCGGTGATAATAAATTAGCCAATATTTAAGAGATTGAGAGATGTTATAGGTTGTGTTATGACCGGAATCGAATGATCATTTAAAAAAATGAGCCAGTCAGCCTGTGGTACGTTTGTTCCAGCTCAAAAAATATGAGTCACAAATTCACGAGATTATAAGGCACTCTAAAATGAAGAAATAAGTGCACAATTGAAATCATAGTTTCTCTTTATGGTAGGGCTAAGAACACTAGAAATCGATTAAACTTAAAACGGGATTATTCTAATAGAAGTAAAAATAAAAAAGGATCGTTTAAATTAAAATACGTTTAATTTATTGGAAGAAATGTTTCCGTTGACAATTATAGGTATTGAATAAGATGAACAATTAAGCAAATAAAAAAAATTCAAAACTTTTCAACTTCAAATAATTCGAGCAATACAGTTTTGAGTACCTAATTCCTAACCCAAAGTTTTGTTACATTTGCTATTGTTCATCTCATTTGTTCTCTCGTTATAGTGCAATGCAAATTAAATAAAGACTTAACTGTATTTTTTTAAAATAATTTTTCGATATTTGAATAGGTCTTTAGTTATTTATCACTTTTAACTAAAACCTAAAACACTTCATAATACCACAGTGGCTTGGTTTATAAAAATTATCACGAAGCCGTCATCAACTGAATAAATAATAAAATATCTGCAATCAAACATAATATGAATAGAAAAAATATCTAAGTACTGTATATTTTCTTAGAAGTTTATACAGGATTGCAATGGAAGTATCTTGTAATTAAGTATAATGCCTGTGACAGAACACAACTACATTTAGGTGTAACATGAACATTTGCCCCATCAGTTTGAAAAACAAACCCTTCATTTAGGCTAATCCTGCGTGCCCGAGGCTATGTAAATTTAGTGAGAGCCGCCCATGCAAGACACGCCTCACGACTTTATTTTCTATTCATCGTAGTGTACGGCCATATACCAAAAATGTAAACGGTGCAAAATAAAGGTGGCTTGAGATAATTTTTTTTTTGTGATTGATACAATTTAGATATAAAACACCTACCCTTAACTAGCCACAAGTTCGTTAACAAAGTTTTAAATAGGAATAGCAGCTGTATGCAGCAGTGGCAGCATGGGAAAATTTACAGTTTTTTTAACACATATCGCAAGCGGTCCAAGTATATGTGAGCGTGTTTCGGTTTGAAGATTAACGCGGGGCGCAACCGGATACTTTTCTTGCCACAAAAGCCGGAATAAACACCTGAAAATAATTATTCGAAATGTAAAACTTTTGTAATGGGTATTAGGTTCGGCAGTATTTGTCGAAAGACAAGGCCGATGTGGTAGTCCATTCGGGATGTATGCAGGTAGCAGTATGTCTGGTCGTCTTGACAAAACCCAAACGAGAACAGCCGGGCGGCTCTTTTCCCGAACATTCATCTGCATGTTTCCGATTTTGCCAAATAATGCCAAGTTGAAACCGTCAAACCCGTCTGTGCCAATTAATGCCAAGTTGAATATGTGGGTAGCCCCTTGTAATCAATGATAGGTACACATGGCAACAGAATCATGTTGACCATCTTCTAATGTCGCACGCACACGCGCGTTCATCGATACTCACACCACGAAATATCTAAACCACCTGAGCACTATGGCAATCTGCTTACGCACACAAGCACACAGTGTAAATCCCTCACTTATTATCGGTTAAACTGGTTCTAGCTACTCTCAACGACGACGTGCGCAATGTGCGCATTCAATATTGTATAGTCGTGTTGACGGATTGTTTGTTGTTTTGCATTTGTTCGTTACACTTATTATAGTCCTATCATATTTCTGTGCTCAAGTGAAGCCGAAAATGAATTATCATTAAACAACGCTGCAGAGAGCTGAAATCGTTGTCTTGTTTAATCAAAATGTTTCCATTAGGAAAATTGCACGTCGATTGATGATATCTGTAAGTAAATTTACGCTAAGTATTTTCCTGTGACTAACATTGAACGAAATTTTTATTTCTAAGTTGATAATTTTATTTACAGAGAAAGACTATGCGTTCGTCGTTATGAGGAATCTGGGGATATAGAACCTTGTAGGCCTGGACGGAATCCTATAACCTACTGACGCATCGGAGAGACATCGCGATATTGTGGCCAGAGAATTTAGAGGAATTTGTTTTTTCAACTTGGGAGATGATGAGAGGATCTGACTTGTGCAGGAATCTAGTTGACAGTATCAGATCTCGGTTGCAGCTGGTCGTAGATACCGAAGGCGCACAAATTAGTTTATAATAAAAAAAGTTTCGTAATAGTTGTGTTTTAAAAAGAAGGTAATCCATGAGTGAATGCTGTTATTGTCATTTAGCTTACAAACAAATAATATTTATAGTTTTTGGCTAATTACATGATGATTCATGTCTATAATGGATTAACTACTTCAATGATATAATAAGGTCATACGCCAAGTGAAAGATAAATCATAATGAAAACTGTCATTCAAATCTTTCAATTAACAACTAAATAAACTAAACTGTATTGTTTTTTAAATGTTCTCAGCGTCTAGTCGCCTAGTCCAAATAAGTAATGTTATATTTTTATCTGTTTTCTAGTCAGAAGCAACATGTTGTAATATGCACAAAATAAATAATTATCTGAAAAAGTTTGTGTTGTTTTTACTTATAGTTCTTAGCTACACCTTACTATATGATTTTATAATACTAAAATTAATGTATTGATTAATTGGAATATAAAAATGAAATCATAAAATATTTCTTTAATTTAATGAACATTATTAGGTTTATTAATTAATATATTTTTAATTAATTTTTTAAAGATAAAAATAAGATTATTAAAGTTATATATGTATAGTAATATTACTGCTTACAATTTTATAAAAAATAATAGGTCTTTACCTATGAAACTGCCGTTTTGCCGTACTGGCCATTTCAAATGAAAATATTTTTTTTTTTACTGATAATTCTAATTTCAAATTAATTTTATTTGACAAACATGGAATTCTTTTTCTAAAATCGTCATTTGTTTAATAGTTAGTGTTTTGTTTTCAACGCATTTGAACATTTTTCGTCATCATGGATAAGTTAAAAATTCGAGTAATTATGGAGTATGAGTACCGTCGTGGCAGCAAAGTGGCACAAGCGGCACGCAACATCAACGACGTTTACGGAGCGAACACTACAAACGAACGCACCACCCGTTATTGGTTTACCCGCTTCCGTTCTGGAAATTTAGACCTGAAAAATGAACCCCGTGGTCGTCCGAAAACTTTGGTCGACAATGACGAATTAAAGGCAATTGTAGAAGCTGATGAAACTCAATCCACGGCTGAATTAGCAGCAGCTTTCGACGTTAGCATCAAAACAATATTGGTCCATTTGCGTCAAATTGGCAAGGTAAAAAAGCTTGACAAATGGGTACCCCACGAACTCAATGACCGCCAGCGCGAACTACGCGTGGAGACGAGCCTTGCACTGCTCAGCAGGCATACAAATGAAGGAATTCTGAACCGCATTGTTACTTGTGACGAGAAATGGATCCTGTTTGACAACTTTTCCGACCTTGATCCGGTTGGACCCTGGTTCAGCACCCAAACAATGCCCTAAACGAAAACTTACCCCTAGAAAAGTGATGGTCACGGTTTGGTGGTCTAACGCGGGTGTAATTCATCACAGCTTCTTGCCAAACGGGACAAGCATTACTGCAGATGTGTACTGTGAAGAACTGAACACAATGATGGAGAAGCTCGCACGTCTCCAACCAGCTTTGGTCAATCGTTCGGCTCCACTGCTCCTGCACGACAACGCGCGACCTCATACTGCACAGCAGACGGTCTCCAAGCTACAAGAGTTGGGGTTGGAAGTTCTCCGTCATCCGCCGTACTCACCAGACCTTGCGCCTACAGACTTCTACTTTTTCCAGAATTTGGATAACTTCTTGGCGGGAAAAAAATTCAATACCCGAGATATAATTATTATAGAAATAGAAGATCAACTACCTGATTAATCTTTAAATTAATCTAATTTTCCCGTATTAAATTTATTAATTCTTTATTAATAAATATTCTTCGACTATCTATAAAAATAGAAAAAAATAAAAAACGGGCACAACTTCAGAGATTCGAACTCAAAAATAGAAAAAATAAAAAAAGGTCAAGCCTTCCAAGATTCGAACTCAGGCCGCCTGAAGCAAAGGTAGCGTGCAAGTGAATCTGCATCTATATTCCCGTATAGTAGCATTATTTTTTGTTCTGAACAGATTCGATCGCCGATAGTTAGAATTTATTTAGCAAACAACATAGTCGCTCTAAACCGGTTGTGTTAATTGTTCGAGTCTTTAGTAGTGTGAGTTCGGGTGAGCGCGCGGTGCGTGTGGGGGGTTTTCGGCCGACGACTGGGTGGTATAGACGTATCTGCCACCGACTGTACAATTTATTTTACCTTACTACCTAGCCTAGAATTAAAATAAACAATTTTGTTAGTTCGAGTTCATTTATGGCTTATTTATATATAGAAAATAATATGCTAGAGAATCAAATAATGCTTAAAGTACACTGAATGTCCTCGACAATAAAGGGGTTTCAGAACAAGACCAAATTGTACAAATACTGGAAACTTTAAGAAGTTTGTAAGATATTTTTTTTAAGTACGAGTACACCCAGTTTGTAAAACAACCTCCGTTTCAGTCTCGACTGATTTTCTCTTATAATTCTTCCTATATAAAATTATAATCTCGGACTGTAGGTTTGTCCATCATTAATATCAGCTCATAACTTACCGTGACATCTCAGCTGTTCCAAAACCTTGCCTTGAAGCTCGTGAGAGGCGCAGGTGAAAGCCAGGTACGTTCCTTTACCACGAACTTTCGAAATCAAGTGAGAGAACTCGTTCTCCAAGCAATGTAGACCGTCCTTCAACACTTTACCAGATTTTATGGCGAGATTCACCAATTTATCCTCCTTGATCACTTGGAGCGTTTTCTCCAGTAGGATCAGTTTGCCTGGGTCACCCATCCATGTGTTGAAAATTCGGTATGTAAGCTTCGGACTGAAATAAAATTTAAATATATAAGTACGGTATATATTACTGGGATCTAAAATCTAACATAAGAATCTAACAGAAATATTCTCAGAAAGAAAAAGTACAAAAAATTCATTACCGATGAGGCGCCGCGCGCCGCTCTTGCCCTATGTAGCCCGTTTTAGCAGCTATCAATCTGTTACTTAATAGACAATAAACAAATATTAGGTCTTTACCTATGAAATTGCCGTTTTTCACGAAATAAATGAAGCGTAATTTTTTTATATATTTTTTATTTCTATTAATCAAAATAATCACCCATGCAATCAATGCATCTTTGCCAACGCATTGGTAGCTTATTGATGCCTTTCTTGAAGAAATCAGCTGGACGGGAGGCAACAAATTCTTCAAAGGCATTTTGTACTGCCTCTCGGGTATTGAATTTTTTTCCCGCCAAGAAGTTATCCAGATTCTGGAAAAAGTAGAAGTCTGTAGGCGCAAGGTCTGGTGAGTACGGCGGATGACGGAGAACTTCCAACCCCAACTCTTGTAGCTTGGAGACCGTCTGCTGTGCAGTATGAGGTCGCGCGTTGTCGTGCAGGAGCAGTGGAGCCGAACGATTGACCAAAGCTGGTTGGAGACGTGCGAGCTTCTCCATCATTGTGTTCAGTTCTTCACAGTACACATCTGCAGTAATGCTTGTCCCGTTTGGCAAGAAGCTGTGATGAATTACACCCACGTTAGACCACCAAACAGTGACCATCACTTTTCTAGGGGTAAGTTTTCGTTTAGGGCATTGTTTGGGTGCTGAACCAGGGTCCAACCGGATCAAGGTCGGAAAAGTTGTCAAACAGGATCCATTTCTCGTCACAAGTAACAATGCGGTTCAGAATTCCTTCATTTGTATGCCTGCTGAGCAGTGCAAGGCACGTCTCCACGCGTACTTCGCGCTGGCGGTCATTGAGTTCGTGGGGTACCCATTTGTCAAGCTTTTTTACCTTGCCAATTTGACGCAAATGGACCAATATTGTTTTGATGCTAACGTCGAAAGCTGCTGCTAATTCAGCCGTGGATTGAGTTTCATCAGCTTCCACAATTGCCTTTAATTCGTCATTGTCGACCAAAGTTTTCGGACGACCACGGGGTTCATTTTTCAGGTCAAAATTTCCAGAACGGAAGCGGGTAAACCAATAACGGGTGGTGCGTTCGTTTGTAGTGTTCGCTCCGTAAACGTCGTTGATGTTGCGTGCCGCTTGTGCCGCTTTGCTGCCACGACGGTACTCATACTCCATAATTACTCGAATTTTTAACTTATCCATGATGACGAAAAATTTTCGAATGCGTTGAAAACAAAACACTAACTCGGCTATTCTCCGATTAGCCAGCTTTGCCGTGTCCGGGCTTGTATATCGGTAAGTATTGTCTAATTCAATAAGTGCAATTTTTTAAAAGTTAGTAAGCATTCTTATCTAGCTATAAACATAAACTTAGGCCTCAGTTAAATCAAAATATTTGGTTAAATTAAATTTTGAACCCCTGTTCTCTAATTGCCGTGACCTGTCCGCACGCTAACCTAATGTTAAAACTTGCCTGTAGTTTTTACAAGGTTCGGATTTAATTTGTTTAATTTAAAGTTTTAAATAGTATTGCGTAGTGTGTATCTTATAACAAAATATCCACTTAATAGAACCAGTATGTAAACAATTATCATTAAGTACCCGCATGTCCGGTCTAAAGTTATAATTACCGTAGCGCTTTTTGTTCAGGCGTGCTCATCCCAAAATAACAGTATTTAGAACATCACTACTAGACGCATCGCGAGCCCTTAGTTTGGGCTACTACTCGCAAGCAGGTGGATGTTTCTTGTGTGTCGGTGTCTCGCCACAAAACAGGTAGGAGTCTAATTACCGTACCCTTGGTTTGAAAAAATTCTAATTACCGTGCACATATTTATATACTAGATTGATAAGATTAGACCCGCGTTGCTTATTTACATAAAGACAGTACTTTGGCCTCCGTGTGTTGCAGTAGGCCAGTAATTTAAAACCGTATAAGTTTTCGGAATTTCTAAGAAAACCTTCCATTTTCTAATTACAGTATACTAATTACAGTGTATTTTCTAATTACCGTTGTATGAAAATATTAAGTAGTAGGTAAAGACTATTCGGTCATTGTCACTAAAAACGTCTTCTTATGGTAGCGTCGGCTAAAGGGTCGCTCATTTCCCTTTAATATGGTTGAGGAGGACAATGGCTGGATCCCGCGTTAACTCGTCAACGGGTGCCGTGAGGAGGAGAGTCGTGCGGGAGAGCCGAGTTAAAAGATGCAGATACGAATAATTTTGTTTGGACATAAAGAGACACAAAAAATTTATTTTGAAAAAAATATACCTGTGAAGTTTCTTGCCAGTTCTTCTTCACGAAGGTTTTTCCAAACTGGTGGTAGAGTCATGTTTTATTTGACGTCAATAAGAACAAGTAATGGTCAATGTTGAGAAATAGATATTTAAATTTCAATATGATTCAAAATAGTTAAATTCAACATTTAAAAGAAAATGTACCTGAGAATGACTGTTCACGTTGCTTTTAGCGAGAACTATAACACAAAATACATTGATGAAATCTAGTCATTCCACTTTCGTGGCAGCCGAAAGCAACTGCATACATCTGTCATTCCTTACAAGAACAATGGAAAATTTCTGACTCAGTCATTTTGCACCTTGATTTTGCACTTAGTCATGGGGCAATTGCAGTTTTGTGTCATCTCATGCTTATCCAATTAATTGCCATTAATTTTATATCAGATCCTCCGACTGGACAATACCTTCACAAAAAATGTTTTATGTCATCTCAAAACTTCATTGGCAATTTCCGAAATTTAAAGTGGTCGGCTGGAATTAAACAGAGAGCAGCTATGGCAAAAGTTCATCAGATGGCGTAGGAGCAACGGTAAAGAGGACTGCAGATAGAATCGTGGCTCAGGGCTTTGATATTGTCGATATTGAAACTCTTTGTGAGAAATGTAGAGCCAATATTAGAGGAGCCATTACGGAAATAGTTAATAAAGCAGATATCCTCCAAAAAGATCTGCTTATCGATAAGGAGTTACAGGAGTTCACATTCAACTGTACCACCTCGTAAATATTATCTTCTTACCAATAAAATTACCCATTTTCAAAACTCTTGTTGTTCCCCTCAACTTCCATTGTGTAGAACAACAAGGACTATCCCAAGGTGATTGCTTATGGAATGATCAATACCTAAAGTTTATTCTGTCTAAGCGACTTACTTGAATTCAGCTCTGTAGTAATATCCGCCAGTCAGCATTTTTTTAGAGAAAGTGACAATGTCGGGAGGCGAGGGTAGGTCGAAGTGCTCATGGCACCACATCTTGCCAGTCGGCCCGCAGCCTGTCTGCACCTCATCAAAAATCAGAGCGATACCTCTCTGTAAATTACGAAATGAATACATGACCTGAAAAAGCTCATAGAACTTAAGGGTGTAAGGAATTTAATAGAAAACGATTCTCACGAATGTCAACCATTACTTTGTTTTGCTTTAGAAAAACAAACTTCTCAACCACTAGATGAATACATGAGTTTAAAAATACATCACCACAGTTTTATGCTTTTTGTTTTTTCAAAATACTGGTCGCTAGTTGTACAAACTGATAATGAGACTGATAATGAGGCTTTATACTATCTAGGGAAGTGTGTATTTATGTTTAGGATACCTTTCTATAAGAAGTAAAGAAATATGTAAACGAAGAACTAGAAGTTGTTTTGACTGTATTTTATAATTTTGTATTGTTTGTATATTTTAGTTAAATAAAATATGAATATAGTATTTTAATTTAATTGCAGAACTTAATTCATATAGGTTCGGGAAGTATCAAGAAAAATCTTAATTAGATTTTGATTGTTTTGTCAAGTTGTTTCAAATAACTTGACAAAACAATCATGTCGTCAATAAAACAGTCACAAAACAGTCAATCGTCTCGAATCATAAAAATAAACAGACCCTACAATATGTGTAGTTTCTATAAAACTTTTAGAACACAGTAATTCAAATGACCATTTTAATATAAGACTACATACATCTTTACAGATCTTCTGCAGTTTCTGGAAAAACTGCGGCGAAGCCTCAATGTCCCCTCCCTCAGATTGCACGGGCTCAACGAATACGGCCGCGACCGGCGACTTGTTCTTGTACTCTTCGATCAATTCTTCCACTCTAGCTAGGCAGCTGAAAGGCATTATAAATGGTTTAATCGTGTTCTGAATGTATACCATCTTAAAACAAACGTGGTATCCATGAGGTCACGGTTGGCATTTATTTCCAAGACGTATTAGTATTAATGTATTTTTTAGATTTAGTGAAAATATTTAAAAAGTTTTTTTCTTAAAACTTTCTAAATTAGCCTCAAAGCCTCGAAGCAGTTCAAATCCGTATTCTTGAATGGCAGCTAATGCAGGTTGTCTTGGTGAATCAGCACTCCAGCTCGCAGTTTGCCACGTCTTTTTTCCTTAATGTCCTTCAGTTATCTTCTTATTTAGTCTGCGTAGTAAGAGCCTGAAATAGTGGCCTTCTTTTTCACATACCATATTAATTGCTTCAGCGTCTGAAAACACAGACGCCATAACCTTGCCCGCCGTGAAATACATATACTTCAAAATATATATAGTCCGTACGTAAAGGTGTATGTTACAATCTATATAAAAGAAACTTCTTATATTTAATTAAGTCTTTTGACATGTTTTGTTAGATACTTACTTCTCATCCATTTGTTTATTTTCGCAATCATTTTGCTTTAAGGGATATTTATATTCAGGAAAAGGCGCTGCTGGCCATTGGAAGGCTGGCATGTCTATCTTGTGAATCGCTTTGGATCTTGTCGCTGATAAAGATCCAAAAGTACGCCCGTGGAAGCACTTCTGCAATCATAAAAACAAGAAATTAACCACTCTTTGTTACTTATAGATTAAACTCATTTTTATTTGAAAACTCGTTGTTGTAAAATAAAAATAAAACTACCATGAATGACAAAATAGACAAATTTGCAGATCCTGGTGACATGTTGCACATGCAGCTGCTAAGTTCTTCTGGAGTGAAATCAGCACCGCATCTATGCTTTTCTTGGTACCAAATAAAGGCAGCTTTCATGGCGTTCTCGTTAGAACAAGATCCACACATCATGGTCTGAATGTGTGTCATGCCTTTTGGAGCAACTGACATCAGAACGTCTTCTAACATTGAAGGCCATTCTTTACCTGGTAATACTCCTAAAGCAGGTCGATTTACCAGGGCTTTCTGAAAAAAATACACTGATTATAGATTTTAACAAGTTTGCCTAGAAAATTACTTTAGTTTTGTCTAAATAAAAATTGTATTTCACATTCAAATTCAAATATTGATTTTTCAAATTTAACAATTGCTTGTTCTTAATCACGTTACAACCATGGCCACCCGTTCTAAAATACCTTCAAAATAGGCAAGTACATGTATACAAACGACGAACATCGGCGTAACCGTTTCCAAATCCGTGCCTTCTTATTACTAAACTTAGTCATTTCATTCCAGCCATTATTCTTCTTGCACTTTCATGTTACAGACTGATTCTTTCTTTTATCAATTTCTGCAATGTTCTCATTTTGTAAAATGGGTTTCCGTCACTTCAGCTGAAATAAAGGCGATCAGCCGTCACGCCTAACAAAGTATAAGTCCACTTAATCCTAAACCATTTTGAAAGATGGATGAGACGTATATCTATGATATGTTACGTAAATCTAATGATTACGAATAACTATAACTTATTCCCATGGAGCCCAACGAAGCGTAATTCAATATGCGATTTGTTTGTTTGTTTAAGAATTTATAAACAGTTAAACTATTGAACAAATTAAAAAAAAATATTTTCCCATTAGAAAGCTATATTATTTGGAAGAAACAGAGGCAATAACGTTTTATCCCGAAACACCTTCAGGACCAGATGTTACGCGGGTAAAACCGCGTAGAAACCTCCGGCATACATTAATAAGTGATTTAAAATAAGTAAAAAACTATTAACTCACAAGTTTGTCCGGGCACTCAAAGGCAGCCAACAGCGCTGGGTGGTTATAGCCGATGGCCAAAGTGGAGATTTGAGAATACACATCTAGGAACGTGTTTCCATCAGCATCAACTAAATAATTTCCAATGCTTTTTTCATAGTCACCAAACAGGATAACTGCTTCTGCTTGCTGGTAAAATAAAAAGTTTGTGAAGAAAGAAGCCTCTTAGCAAAGATTTTTAGCGAGAACTCTGGAGTACCTTTACGATTTCATCCATTGAATCAAGAAAAGGTGTTCTTGATTCAATTGATGAAATAAAACGATTCTTAGTGACCAAAGCGCAAATTGCTAGGTGTACCCATATTTGTGTCGAAGGATATAATAGGGGGTGTATTATTTAAGTCAAAATAGTCTTTTCTTGAGTCTCTTTTGTTTTGATATTTAAATAGAGATCCCAATCTGAGTTAAATGATTTGCATATTCTTCTTCGAGGAGTCGTTTTTATACAAAATGAAAGACAAATGAAATTATAAACTACTTCAGTCAGTCGCAAGACCTCACTACGCTCGCACATCCCGTCCACCCTCGGTCTGATTAACCAGTGATTCTCAACCCTTGAATTTTGTTTTACATAATTTTCACCGTGATGAAAACATGCTCTCGTTGTAATACTGAAGTCAGTGATGGAATTACTTGCAGCACCTTTAAGTTTTTCCACGGCTTCCCGTGTGTCGGCATTACGAAGACTGATTTCCATAAATTAGGGGACAAGAAGGCAACTAATAAAACTCCGAGCCCTGCCTGCAGCCCGAACTCCATAAACCTGGACAGCATCATGGTGGAAATAAAATGGCTATCTCTGCGAACAGCTATGTTACCAGCCTTGATAACATGAAGAGCATAAATTGAGAGTTGATTGAAAGTAAAACATCGATCGAGTACTCATATGCCTCAATACAAGCTTCGAATAATAGAATCGGCATCAAACCAAAATAAAGCGTTTTGAAGATACTAAGATTGAGGTTCAGAGGCTTGAAGAAAAGATAAATAAATTAGGGCCATAAAGGGCCCACTCAACGAGAATGAACAGAGAACAAGACTTAATATCACACAATGGAAACCCTATTTACTATTGCTGCAGACCGTAAAATCATCAAAACAAATAAGTTATATTACTAGAGTATCAATTCGAAACGACAAAAATGCTAGATATGATCGTCTGCTTCAATAACAGGTACATAAAAGAAGATTTCGTAGCGGCCGCTAGCTTAAGGAAGAATTTATTTATATATTGTACTTATACGAGAATCCAGGATATTGGGTATATCCCCTATAAATGTAATTTAACAGTAACATGTACACCTAGATATGTAACATATACAGGAAGACCTGGAGGCCTGAGACATAGGGTCACTAAAGTTCATGCTCCAGTCTAACTTCTTGTTATGTAGCGATTCATTAACTTGTTATAGGTGGAGGATATGTAACTTATACCAGTACAAACCAGATTCACCGCAGATTTTTTCAGATTTATCTTTTGTGTTACAGTTTCTAGTATAATTGTAAAGAAATAATTGGCTCAAAACAACCTTACCCTAAAAAAATTAATACACACGTATGAAATCATGGATAGAAAAGAGTTTGAATAAATAAATAAGAAATCTACAAGATGGTTGTTACATCAGTTTGCCCAATGCTCAACTAGTAAAACACAAATAGAGTGGATCACACTTATATGAATGTACAAAATACTTATCTCTTGTACTATGACTAAAGCAAACCACAAAGGTACACGAAACAACAAATGTTGCCGGGATACAATCACAAATGTCATTTTCCAGTAAATATACGTTATTCCCGAATTCCCACTTGTGCGCGCGTACCGAGCGTGAGGGACTTAATTTTCAGGTACAAACACGTAGTCCGGACACGCCACTAGTAGGTTGCTGCAGAGGAGACAAATAGAATCAAATTGGTCATGTCAACAATCATCTTTTGAATTCTATTGCCTCATAAACAATATTTACGAAGACTTGTCGAGTGTGGTCAGGTAATTTGTAAAAATAATTTATTTATTTATTTTACAATAAATGAAAAACTTACAGCTAGGAGATAGAATAACATAGATGTTTAGAGGAAGAAGGCCAAATAAAGTTTTTACATACAGTTCAAAGAGTAAATACATACATAAACAGTCACAAAACATTAAGAAATAAATATGAAAACGAAATGGAGGTGTAGATTAAACTATAAATAGGTACAAAAATGTCCCAACATTTACAAACACAACAAAAATAAATTCACATATAAACTAGAGACATCGATAGGAATAAATTATTTTTGTAATTTACAAGTGGGCAAAAAAATTGTTTTGTTAGAGCCACTGAAAACTTGAGACACCCTCAAACGGGTGTTCGTCGTACATTATTATATTAGGAGGGACTTTACAAAAGGGGATATCTACATCTTATCATCTTTTTCGCATTTTGGACCAAGTATTCTCAAACGACGTCTCAATTACTGATTTACTGGTGCCCTTGTTCAACTTCACCCCCATCACAAAGCGCTTGTTGTGGATTGTGAACGCCTCCTTCATGACGCTTCCTGTAGTTCCCCCAAAACCCCCGTACCATCTATTTGTATAATCAGGCTGACTTTCATTGTATAATAAATAAAATAAACGAAATTAACTAGATTAAACTTTTAACTCGCTGACCCTTGAAGAATCGATACCGTTTTTTTATGAATGTTTACATAATGCCATGGACTGCCCCAAGGATCTCGCTATCTCTCTCCTATTCACTATTTTTATTAATGACATTCACAACTGCTTCACACATTCCGAAATACTACTTTATGCAGACGACATGAAAAGTCTAAAAACTATTGACAGCTCTATTGACTATTTAAATCTGCAACACGACCTTGACAACTTTTATAAATACTGCCTACTTAACAAGCTGCGATTGAATATCACAAAATGTTATGTCTGCCTTTATACAAGAAAAAGGACATTTACAACATATGACTATACACTTAACAACACGATTGTATTAAGAGTCAACTCAATAACTGACCTGGGTGTCACCTTTGACTCCAAATATTGTCAAATTTTTTTTTATTTCTAATGAGGCTGTCGACGGAGTTTAGCAATATTAAGACCTTTAAAATACTCTACTGCAATTTGGTTCGAAGTCACCTCGAATACGCATCATCGGTGTGGAACCCCGGCTATAATATATAATATGTTAATCGCATTGAAATAATTTAGCGTAAATTTCTCAAGTTTATCCAATACAAATGCAACAAATATGATGATAACTACTACTCTCGCTGCAGGCGACACCATATTTTGCCACTTACAGTGCGCAGAGAAATAGCAGATGTATTGATGTATAGCAATATGCACCAGTAAAATTTATATTCCTGAGCTTTTGTCTGTAGTTGGTATTTGCACGCACACTAAACTATATAGAAATCCATCACTATTACATGTAGCTGCCGCAAATACAGACAGAACTCATTCATAAATCGGGCTTGCAGGCATGTGAACGAAGTAAACCGCGCACTAAACAACTTCGGTTTATTCCGTAGAACTGTCGCGAGCGTTAAGGCGGCTATGTCGAAAGATTTCTTCCATAAATTAATCTTGTTTTAAAAAAATATGTACATATTTATTCATCCCAATTGTGTAACGTGTGTATTATGTGTAATTATTGTGTCTTCGTTTTCTTTATATATAATTGTTATAATTAAAAGCGAAAACTTGTAGCGCTCATTTACCAAAGAAAAATTTATTGTAAAATTAGCTGTAAGTTTTCCAAAAAGTTGTAAATAAAATATAATTAAATAAAAATAACCTTAGAGACACCTGTGTACCTAGTAAGACAATATCTTTCAATAGGAAATGTCCACCGCATAAAAGTCCACTAATAAAAATAATAAAAGAAAAAGTAAATTTCATAAAAAATATAATACATAAAAAAGTTCGTCAAGTACAAGAATTTCCCTGACTTTTACAGATTTATTATTCTACATAAGCGGGCTAAATTTGTGAAAAACTAAATGTATAACCGTAAAAAAAAATGATTCAACATAACATTACTCGTAACTAGGGCTTGCAACCCGATTAACCCCGAAAAAAACCCGAATAACCGACAGAATTAACCCCTTTTTTTTTAAACAAAAAACCGGGTATTTCGGGTTTTTCGGGTTTTTGTATCATGCATCAAATCAAATCATTTGTTTGTTTGTACGAATATAGGGAAATACATAGGATGATTTATAATGTTAACATAAATTGAGCTCGTGCCATATTCTACCACAGTCACACAGTAATTTTTAGTATGTCTAGAAGCATGTCATTTTACACAGATTCATTTTAATTTATTTATTTACACAGAGTTAGTTTTACACACAGTGATTTAACAATTTAGTTATTGGTCGAAATATGATAGTCATAATTTAATTGAATTTGTTTTTACTCACATTCTCTGTCATTGATATAATCGAGTACAGTTTTTATCTAGTAAAAACCATTTCTTAGTTCTTTCTTCTTCTGTTCTTAGTTATTATGATTATTAATTTCTTTAATGGATTTTGATAATTTATTGTATATATTTGGGGCCATCCCGAAGAAAATTTCAGCAAACAATGCGGTACTCCGAGGTGGAGCACAAATAGTATCCTTGTCTTCTACTGACAACTTAAGTAGTACGTATGAAATTTATTTATTCTGCTGCACGCACTCTCTATATGCTCTTTCCATTTCAGATTAGAGTCAATATTAATCCTAAAAATTTTGTACATTTAATTTCTTTTATTTCTTGTTCGCAAAAGTCAATATTAAATGATGTTGAGTTATTATGTCTATTTGTGAAATTCGTTATATGGTTTTTATTCAAATTATATATTAGATTATGTGTCATTAGCCAGTTCATTACTGAAGTCAATGTATTTTGGATGTCATTTTTGAGTATATTTATGACCTCATTGTAGAAAATTAATCTACTGTCATCTCCATATAATACCATAGAATATGGAGTTATACTGGGGAAGTCATTTGTATAAATAAGAAATAATAACGGCCCAAAATAATAAAATACTACCTCGAGGAACGCCGTGCTTGACTTCTCTGTATTTGGAGAAAAAGGTCAGTTTCTGTAAGGGAATATGGGCACATTCTGGTTATTTGGGTAGCTTGCATTCTATTATGTATTTCACTTACACAAAAAAAAACATTATGGAACATTAAAACAATAAAATAGATTAACAAACAGAAATATGAGTCGTGTAACACAAATGCTCTAATCATTTTATGATTCTCAAAAGTAAATTTTTATTAATATTTTTTCTTAAATTTTTTTAAAACGAATATTTTTACATGTTAATCTCAATGATTATGATTGTTGTTAATGTAAATATGTTTAAGTTTATGTAAAGAACGTCAAATTTAGTTCGTTAAATAAATAATTAATAATTTTTTGGTTGATCTCATTTTGAAGACTTAATATAATTATTTTTCATTTAAAGTTTTTTTAGAAAATTGTTGCTAAAGTGTGTTACTTTATTTTTACATTTATTAAAACGTTATTATGAGCATAAGCATTTTTAAAAATACTAAAAAAAAATATTATCAATGTTTTTCGCTTTTTTTATATTAACCTTAAAATCCGAAATACCGAAAAATCTGAATTCCCCGGTTTTTTCAGTAAAAAACCGAGTAATTCGGTTTTCTGAAAAAGTCGGGTTTTTGCAAGCCGTACTCTTAACCCACTGGAGTTTTAGATTATGGCAACTTTAACTCATTCCCGTCAGTAATGAATTACGTCGATAAGACTGCTAACTCTGGTAACGAAGTCTGTAATGTGTTTAGTGATTTATTTTACTGTACATTCCAACGCCTAACTACTAACACCTGCTGACTTCCAGACTTATATATACAATATATACTTATACTCTACAATATTTGCGACATAGAAATTACACCTGCAAAACTACTCTTGATAACATTCCGATGGATCTGACCACATACCGCCCATTTTCATAATAAAATGTCCTAAAAGCCTTTCTCTAATATTGTATCTTCTGTATAGACTCTCCCTTAACAACGGTCAAGTACCAACTTTACGGAACACAGCGTTTATTACACCGATACATAAAGAAATGACATAGTTGATAATAGATGTCATCCTTTTACGGAAACTCCAGCTTGGTGTGAGAGGAAACTTTCACCGTTGATTTGTCTTATATACGGAGAACCACAATTGTAGCGCTAAATGGTTACACATCACAAACAAAACTGATTCCTTCTGGGATACCACAGGGATCCTTGCTAGGGCCGTTTTTGTTTTCAATTTTTATTTATTATAGGATAAAATCTTTGTCCATTCAAAATTTAATTATATACAGATGAAACGAAAATTTTACGTACCTTAATAGCTTAAATGCCTCAATAAATCTTCAATATGGTCTAAATAACTTTTATGACTACTGCGTTCAAAATAAATTAGATTTCAATATAAATAAATATTATTTGTGTTATTTTTCCAGAAAGAACAATATTATTACATAAAACTACAATAACAACAATATTTCATTAAGTAGAGTTGACTCAATATAGGATTTGGGTGTCACATTTGATTCAAAACTTATATTTTACAGACAAATTGACAACGTCGATAAGGAAGCTTTTAAAGCTTTAGGTTTTGTCCTAAGATTCTATAATCTGACTTCGTACCAGGTGACTTCGGACAAAAGCACAGTACAATTGTAATGTAATATATTTCTGCAATCCGTTTTTACTTTCTTTATTAATTATTTTGTTCCTTTATTTATGTTGTTAACTTTATTGACAAATCTTGTCAACTCAATTTTTTAATGACAGCGATGGAGGCTGCCAAACAAACTATGCCTGTTACACACGAATTCTTACAAAAACATTGTATGAAAATATATTTGATTCCTGAATTTAAAAATTTCAAATTGCGGTTCCAATGGAATGCGAGCCCGACCATATAAGCCGATTGCCGGCCTTAAAACTGCAGTCTATTACAAGCCATCCTACCGATAACATCTTGAGTCTACTACAAGCCAGCGTACTAATAACATCTGAGTCTTTAACATGTCAGTCTAGTACGAACTGATGCTGAAGCCGCAGCTATCTGACTCTGAAGCTTCTCCATGCTGAAGCTATGACTCTGAAGCTGCCTCATGCTGAAGCTACCTGACTGTGAAGCTGCCTCATGCTGAAACCCCTGATACTGATGCTGCTACCGCCGCTGCTTACTGCTTATTGCCTACTCCTGATCCTGCTTGCTGATCCAACCTGCTCCTCCTGTTCCTGCTCTCGCTGATCCTGCACGCGACTGAGCGCTTTCATCGTCGAAGCCTTCGCGGCGACCCCTCCGACTAATTCATGTCCATGACAGTTTTTTAGAATAAAACCTTTTATTACGTGACAGTATCTTAATGGTCTTATAAAACTACAATAATAACAATATTTCATTAAGTATAGTTGACTCAATAAAGGATTGGGTGTCACATTTGATTCAAAACTTAGATTTTACAAACAAATGGACAACGTCGTTAAGAAAGCTTATAAAGAATCTTTTCTTAAGTTTTCACGATACATACTTTAAATAAAACACTTTTTACCGGATATTATCGCGTATATTTTAGTTAATTTTAAAATTATTTCGACGTTTCGGCATCTTTGCAGTTGCCGTGGTCACGATAGAGTCTATCGTTTTAAATTTATTTTATACTTATCATTTTAAAATTAACTAAAATATACGCGATAATATCCGGTAAAAAGTGTTTTATTTAAAGCTTATAAAGCTTTAGGTTAGAAAGCTTATTAAGCATTAAGATACTGTACTGTGCTTTTGTTCGAAGTTATCTGGAATACGCATCTCCTGTATGGAACCCTTCATATGATCTATACGTAGAAAAAATTAAAATGATCCAAAGGAAGTTTTTAAAATATCTAAAATATTAGGTCATTACATATGAAATTGGCGTTTCAAAAAAATATCTGTTGGAGCAAGGTCCGGGGAGTACGGTGGATGTCTTAGACATTCCAATTGAAGTTCCTCTGATTTGGTAGCCATCTGTTGTGCAGTGTGTGGTCTAGCGTTGTCCTGAAGCAGCAATGGCCTAGAGCGATTGACCACCCTTGGTTGTTTAGCAACTAGCTTTTCCATCATCTCGGCATACCTTTGCTACCCAGGGTACATACTGGAGTCCAATTTCCGCCCGAACGCCATAGTGTGCATTTATGCCAGTGACGAGATCTGTTGACAGCGTCTCCGTTACTTGGAAGATCTGGAATTTTCCGTCATGTGGGTTCACATTGATACTTTATTTATTTATGCAACACTTACATTTTGTTCACACAACATTTAAAAGGTATTGCATGTTAATATAGCAATTCTTTGCAAACAAAACAATTACAAGTATTGACAACATTTACAATTATATATATATATATATATATATATATATATATATATATATATATATATATATGTATTACATACTAAGTTGAAAGTTAAGTTAGTGTTAGTGATTTCGTTTCATTATGTTATCATTATACATTATTAATTATTACATTATATTATAAATTTATAAACGTTTATTTTTACTATTTTCGTGGTTTCAGCACTTTGGTTTTAAATGCCGCGGTGTTGTCAAAGATATCCAAATCAGGCCGCTTTATATGCAACTCGTATGCACTACACATCCTAACAAGAGGAGCCTGTATACCGATATTAGTTCTACAAAATGGGATATTAAATAACTTTTAACTATTTTTCGCGGGTAATTGTAGGGAAATTGCTGTACAATCCAATCGTACTCTATTTTTCCATTTATCACTCCGTACAAGAATATTAAATCATTTTTCAATCTACGCTGCTTTAATGATTGTAGCTCGAAGAAACTCAGTCGGTGCTCATATGGGCTCCTGTGAGATACGCCCGTGTATGAGTAAGCTAGGTGTTTAGTGAAAGCCCGTTGAATGCTTTCGACGTGTTGAGAGGAAACAGCGTATAGCGGATTCCACACGCAGCTTGAAAATTCTAGGTTGCTACGTATAAGGGAGTTAAACATAATAATTTTCGTCTTTCTCTTTGGTATTTCTCTTTAAAAATCCTAGTAGCTGGGCCGATTTCTTAACAGTTTTTTTTAATATGTGGCTTGAATGTTATTTTCTATCTATGGTCACCCCGAGGTCAGAAATGTCGGTTACAGTTTTTAGTGGAACATTATCAATAGAGTATACGTACGATATTGGAGTTTTCTTTCTCGTCAAGTTCATATCAAAACATTTTTTAACGTTAAGAGTCATATCGTTATGTGTGCACCAAGCCCATATTCTGCTCGAATCTTCCTGGACAAGATCACAGTCTACCATCGAATGAGTGGAACGATAAATCTCTAAGTCATCAGCAAATAACAATAGCTTTGAGTTTTTGCTGGATTCTGCTATATCATTGATGAATATTTTAAAGAGAATAAGACCTAACACGGAGCCCTGCGGAACACCTGATGTAGCACTATACACATTTGAGACAAACCCATTCATGACAATAAACTGTGACCTTCGTTCAAGATACATTTTGAACCAGCTCAGAAGCGTGCCGTGTATACTATATGATTGAAGTTTTGATAATAGTATCGAATGGTTCACCTTATCAAACGCAGATTTAAAGTCCGTATAGTCCACATGAGTCTCTTTGCCACGGTCTATTACCCTAGACACCTGTGAAATAAATGTTACCGAGCGCCCCTTCTGAAAACCATGCTGACTATGATGAACAATATTTTGTATGTGCCATGTTACCTCTGGGGATATCAAGGATTCAAAAATCTTCGAAAACATGATAAAATGGATATCGGACGGTAATTTTGTACGTCGATGATATCTCTTTTTTTATACATAGGTTAGGGCTTTTTCCATTCATCCGGGAAAACTCCCGTTTTAAGTGATTTATTAAAGATAATAGACAGTGGCAAAGCTAAATTTGAACTACATCGTTTGATAAAAAATGGGTGAATGTTATCTGGACCACAACTTTTGTAGATATTAATTTTGTTTATAACTCGTTTGATAAAAAATGGGTGAATGTTATCTGGACCACAACTTTTGTAGATATTAATTTTGTTTATAACTCGTTTGATAAAAAATGGGTGAATGTTATCTGGACCACAACTTTTGTAGATATTAATTTTGTTTATAACATTTCTAACATTTCTTTCAGTAATAAAATTACTATTTAAAGAGTTACCACTGTCCCTTTAATCCGAAAAGTGACATAAGACAGAAGAGAAATAAGATGCGAAAAGATTAGCAATTTCACTCCTGTGCTGACCTCAATATCATTCAAATACATAGTCGCGGGAATATTTGATTTATTTCTTCTTTTACTTTTTTAAGCATCTCCAAAAACTTCAGGTTGAGTTTGAATATTAAATTCCATGTTCTTTTTACATTTTTTCAAGCACTTATCATACAAGACATGACATCATTGACGGATAATGTCGTATTCAAATTTATCTCCGGGATTACTGTACTTGCGATACCTTATACGCAACTTATGGTTTATGGTTTTCGCTTAATAGTTTATAGTAAGTAATAGGGCGGATATTTCGATTTTTTTTGTACGTTTTGGCACGTGTTTTTCTATCACATTTCGTAGTAAGCTATAAAATTCTTTAACCATGCAATTTACATCGTCAACTTTTCCCAAAATTTCACGCCAATTTATGCTCTTTAGATACGAATTTATTTTTTCAAAATTTGCTTTAAAGTAATTAAAATAATTTCTAGCTACTGTTGACAAATATTTGAGATTATTACCTAGTTTTATTGTAATCAGAATGTTTGGATGAAGTGGATCTAGTCTAGATAACAATCCAACTGGTTCTGAGACTTTGAGATCCAGAATATTAGTAAAAACCAAATCCAACAATTTACCAGAAATCTTTTGTATGTTATTGATTTGCCGAAGAATATTGCACGATGCAAAGTCTATCAGAGTATATCCTAGGGGTTTGTAATAATTAGATGGTGTTAAATACGAGTTTTCATGTAAAGTCCATGTTATATAACTTTGGTTGAAGTCTCCAATCATAATCACATTATCAAAATGAATTATATTCTCACTAGCTTTTCAGTGAATTCCTGTAGGGATTCCAAGTTGGCTTCGTTAGTCTTTGTACGCATGCCTTTTATATTTTGATAGTATAAACTGATAGAATCGAATTTTATAATTGAGTTACAGGATACGTTATCTGAGCATTAAAGTAATAAATAAAATTACGTAACTATTAAACAATATGACTTAAGCTATCGACGTTAGATATTAGTTTTGCTTGAGTGAATTCGTCTTTTCTTACATATATTCTGCCATTGCGAATCCAAACAAACTTGTAAGATGCTTCTTTCACTTTTTGGCGTGTAGTAGCATGTAGATGTTTGTTTGGTGGCGTTAGATGTTCGTTTACAAAAATTGGAGAAGCAGTACCGCCCATGCCCAACAGATGGGAGTGCAATTTCTCTTGACGGCTTTTGTTTTTGTTGAATGTGTGCACTGCAGCTAAAAGGGAATCACGTTATCGCACATTTTTCAGTTTTACAATTACCGCTCGAGGTCTGTTGGTATCTTTATTCAATTTGGCTATCCGAGTTAAATTTTTTGTATCTTCTTCCACAATGGCAGAGTCCACTGCTTTCGCCAATTGTAATACAGTATTCACTAAGTTCTCAGATTTAAATTCGGGAACTCCATTTATCTCAATATTGCTTTCACGCATTTGCTGTTCAGTCTGATCAAGCCTATTACTTAAACTCTTCACCTGGCCTTTTAATAGTTCATTTTTTGATTCTAAAGTCTCAATAACTTCACTTTTACCATCGATAAATACTTTAATGTCTTCGTACTGGTTACTGAGAAACTTAATGGACTTCTCAAAGTTGGCAATGAACTCGGTAGTTGTTTTGAGCCTTTCTGATATGATCTCTCCGGACCTCAGAGCTTTGGTGACTTCCTCTTGAATGATTGCTCGGAGATTTTCAGTAGTAAGTTCATTGGTTTTTGATGGATTGTCTTGAGTTAATAGGTTTGAGGATTTAGAAGTGTGGCTTGGTTTAGATCTTCAGGTAACATTGTCATTTTGGAGAGGTTCATTATTGTCCAAGTTAGTTGCTTCATTTTTATTTGAAGTGATAATACAAACTGGTGTGTTCGAATTATCCGTTCTCCGAGTTTTGTTCTGACACTCGGGGCATTTCCAAGTTCGTTTACGTTCCTGATCCTGTGCATAGAAACTTTGAATTTTTTTAAGACGTTACGCGGACGCCTGTAACGGACCGGCGCGTCTGAGTTGGCTGTGTAGTCAACTGTCTTATTGACTAGTGGGTTGGGATGGTGGGGAGCGTTGTCGAAGTAGCAACAGCACCAAGTATGGACGTGTTGACGTCAGCAATAACAAAATTCCATCTATATTGGCGACTTAGTCCTATATTAAGGTTTTCGGTATTTCGCCGTATGTTCTAATGAGGCTACCGTTCGCGGCGTGTACTCTATGACTTGTAACATGCTTGTGCTTGATTGAGTTTCTTCTCAACACTCATATATTTGCCCCGGTATCGACAAAAAACCTCTTGCCACTTTGTCGGTCGGCTAAGATAAGGCAGTCATAGGGGTGAATAGCACAAAGTTCCGCCCTGGTTCGCGCTAATTGTAGTTTCCCTGATACTTTCGTTTGCTTGATCTGGTTTTTCCAGGCACATGGTGGTTGTCATTTATATGCCTTTTCTTTGAATCGCCTATGATATTGACACGGACCTTGATTACGATATCTTGATGCACTTCTTGACCTTGATACGGAACTTACTGCGTCGATACTTTTCTATACTCATTAATCCAATTACTTGCAAAATTCGTCTTTGAGTGGTTCTCTTCTGGAGATTTAACGATGATGTCACTGACTTCACGTATTTCATGATAAATTTGTGATTACCAGATTTGTAGTCATCTCCTTGTTTCTGAGCGGCGACTATAACTTCATACTGGGTAAACCATCATTTTGGTTGGTCTTGCCAGAAGCGTGCGAGCGTACACGTTGCGATATGCTTATGGCGGCAACTTCAGGTTCCGATTTGACTTTGACTGGAGCACGCAGAGCCATTTTCCTGTATTTCGGTCGGGTCCTCAAAACTTCATGCTTCCGATGCCTGACTAGCGTCGGGTCACCAGTTATTACGACCAGGAAAAGGCTTGTTAATTAAGACACCATTATATGTTGAATGACAACTTATTTGTTAAAATAATGAGCTTATATACTAGATATATACCTACGTGTGAAATATAGTAATATATAATCATCTCATGATCTTACTTTTATCACGCTTGTTTACTTGGAAAGATAAACTGATTCTTTGTAAGTCACGTCTCGGGACGCCACACTTTTCAAAAATGATATTTAGGTTTCTAATATAATTTTTTTCTAAACTGAATAGTTTGCGCGAGAGACACTTCCAAAGTGGTAAAATGTGTCCCCCCCTGTAATTTCCAAAATAAGGGAATGATAAAACTAAAAAAATATATGAAAAAATAAACTTCCACCGAAAATTGTTTGAACGAGATCTAGTCAGTAGTTTTTTTTAAGTCATAAATCGTAAACCGCAATTTACCTTTCATACAATTGATTAAGAACTTTTATGTTATGTTACTTGCTGCTTCGGAACCGACTCGCACTTGGCCGCGTTTTTTTTATCATTGTATACGACGGAGCAGATGTTCCTAAAGTAGCCACCATATCTTCATGAATCCGCTTTGGAGTTAAGTGTTTCTTGTGGAGGTATTTAATCACAGCACGGTGCTCTAAACTATCCATTTTCAAAATTAATGAAACTTACTCTCACTTAATGTTCAAAAAAATAAATAATTACGCATATATCTCAAAGAAAAATTGCACAGAGACTGACAAAGACTCTAGGTTTCATATGAGGGTAGTTTTATAATAATATGACAACGCGAACTTTGCGATCCACCCTCGTATACAGGGTGTATCAAGACCACTTCCACTAGCTTTGGGGTATGATTATACTGCATATTCCCATTACGAAAAAGTACTTTTTATTTTCTTTTGACACCAAAAATTTGGACATTTTCAAAAAAAATAAACTTATTTTTTTAGGTTTACATATATAAGAATAAACGGATTATCAGCAAATTTTAATTAAATACACGGGTTTTTTTACAAAAAAAAAACCCGCAATGTGTTGCTAAACGTATTTACATCATTGCGCAGCGGGGCTGGGGCCGCGCGGCGTTCGTTGCTAGGCGACACGAGCCCGACCTCGCTTGTTACTACTTCCACTCAGCTGACTCGATCTTCCCTTCCCTATCTCCCACTGTCAAAACCTTAGTAGGTAGGTAAGTACCCACCTAGAAATCTTTGTAAAAGCATTTATTCACCCTACCTAATACGTACATACAACTTTATTATTTAAAAACAACAACAACCGGACGACTTTTGCTTTTTTTGCGAATTTTGTCTTTTGCTGTAGATTTGATTTAGCAGTTTAATGACAATACATTTACCTACTACTCACTTAATTATTACTCATTGATAACGGCAGCTGACTGAAATAAATAACGGCGAAAATAATTCCTGCAAATCATCTTTGACGGCCTGTTTGGTATGGAGGTAAGTAGCCTTGCCTTCCATGCCAGAGGTCCCGGGTTCGAATCCTGGTAGGGGCAGATATTTTATCATATTTGCTTTCTAGTCATGGATGTGTATATATGTTTATTTAAGTTTATTTCTAATATTTATATATAAAAAAATATCTAAGTGTGTTTATATATTTCTTAAGTTTATTTATCCGTTATCTAGTATCCATAACACAAGTTCTTTAATGATACTTAATTTGGGCTAGATAATGTAGTGTGATTGTTAGAAATATTTATTTATTTATTTATTTTTCTTTACGTGGGTATTACATTTTACGTACCTACTAGCTTTCCGAATGACTGTCTAACAGAGTTGGATTCGAAGATTGACTTCTTTCTTTAGAAAAATAATTGTGATAATACGTGTAAAACATTAACCCCATTACGAAATGCCGCAGTCGGATAAATTTTATAGTCTACAAGTCTCTCCGTTAAGAAGATTCAAATTACACCTCGTTTGTCACAATCAATCGAACTATTTGAAGAAATACTATTATATTCTAACAAGAACAATAAATACGGAACAAAAGGTCCGACTGCCTTGACACTCGTAAAACATTATCCACATTCCGCAATTGGGCAAATTTTATAGCCTATGTCACTCCTCGTCAAGACTCAAGATAATTCAAATGACACCTTGTTTTTCAATACCCATAGCCCATGAAATAGATTATTCTTTTCTGCATAAATACGAAAAAAAAACAAGTACAAAATATAAATACAAAAAAAGTGCCAGAAGGGGGCTTGCATACAGAAGCTCATTGAGTTACAATAAAATAACCAGAACAGACCCAATTAGACTACCAAAATGTAGACATTCTGTATGCATAAAGAACATGAGAGGAAGCAAAATTAAGGCGGCGCGTGATCTTTTTGGTATAAAATTTTTCCATAATGAAACGTCGCAATGAAAAGAATTAGAGATTTTTTTTGGCAAAAAAGGTCATGCGCCATCATAACAATACTAGTTATGGTGCTGAGAACTCATGACGAAGTCATAAAAAAAAATCAGCCTCAAAATCGCTGGTGGCGCGGTACGGAATATTTACCGAAATTGTATCAAAATACAATAAAATGACATACCTATTATAACAGTTAATGCCTATTTAAAAAAATAAGCTCAAGCCGTTTAAAAATTATTCCACTCCATCGCAAAATACACTCACTAACCTGACTTAATTGTTCTCATCCTATGAGGTGTGGTTTGAACTGCGCTCCTTCCAGTTCGATGCAGAGTTCGACTCGTCTTTTCGTCTCCTGGTGAAATCGATGCAGAAGGGTAGGATCTTCTCAACTGTTTGCGCGTAACTTATTAAAAACATCGTTTAGTTTTATTATCATTTCTGCAGCACTATGACACTGTCGTTCGAACACCCTTTCTTTTACGTAACCTCACAGAAAAAAGTAATATCCTTTGCACAGTTGAATGTAAAGCAACTGGCCTACCGTGCAGACGTCTAAGCTGCTGGGCAACACTGCGCGTTCTAAACTAGGGTTTTGGCGCACAACGTCTAAAATGCGCTCTTCTGTGTTGACATCCAGCTGATGCCCACCTCCAGAAGCTACAGGAGCTATCGGCCTATTTTCCAAAACTCGCTGATATGCATTGGTTATGACCCGTGAGTCAGAAAATCCTTAAAGGGCATGGTGTTTGAATATTCGCCTTTTTTACTACTCGAATAAAACTTTTTTTCATAATGTAAACATTTCCGTACCTTCAACCTTTTCCGTATCTTTAACCCTTTCCGGAACATAACTACGCTTAGACGTGGATGTTATGGCGGTTAAAACAGGTAATAAGCATTTTTAATAAGAATACCAATAAATACTTTTAATACTTACCAATAATCCTAGGAAGACATCTTTTAAGTAAGTAATCTAATCTTGGATTAATGTTTACAATAATACAATACATTAAATCAAAGCAACCACAGCGCTCATCTCAACAAAGACCAAAACTAAACAATAACATTAATCGATAATGATAATAAGTAATTTCATGTCACAACACTATTTGTACGCGGTCGTTGCGCGCGCAAAGAAAAAGAATGTGTGTATTCCTGCGACGGCGAATCGGGAGCCCCTTGAGCTCAGGGCGGAAATCAGAGTTATGGTTGTATTTTCGCAATGAAACTATAAACCGTAGACAAATATTTTGAAGACGCTCTATATCAAGTTGCTCCTCGGTCAGATCTAGATAGCCTATATCTACGTAATCCAACATAGGGAAAAATTACTGTCCGAGCGTTTATTTTTGTCGGTAAAGGAAGGAAGTTCCGAAGTCACCTCAAAGATTCCAACGCAGCAAATAACTTCTTAGTATCAACGTCAAATTGGTGTTGGTCTTGGTGGTGGTGCCACGATAATGTAAACACGAAGGTTTTTGACGGCTGAGCTAAAAAGCATTCGCTCACCTTCAAACATAATAGGGGCGCAATGAATTTTTAGGGGGTATAATAAGGCACAACATATTTGAACTACCAATGACTATTAGCTGAGTTCCCACACACATACACATGCCCACGCATACTATTCACTAACACACACAAACTCATACATAATATTTACTTTATTTATACCATATACTTTATTATAATATAAGTACAATTACATATCACACTTCTTACCATATTATCCACCCCGTCCAGAGTTGGAGAGGCTGATAATGTGTCATACAGGTCTCACACCAGTTCAGACACCAGTGTCTCACATTTATACACGTATTTTTGCAACATACTTTCTACATTTTGAAACATAAATTGTACTTTATTCTGTGTGATAGAAGAAACAATAAAAAATTTGTCATTTATGCGCTCAGAATATCTATTCAGTTCATTAAAATCACTATCCTTTCTAAACTATAGGTAAGGTTAATTTTGATTCCGAAACTTATTAGTAAAGAAGAATATATTCTTTTCATTTATATTTGTACATTATTTAAATTTATTATTTTATGTTTTGTACATAAAAATAATTTGTATGTCGCAGGCGGATAGTTGAATCAGGCATTCAACTAAACAGCTAGCCGTCTGGTTGAACGTGTTATATGCTCTCTTTATAGTAATCAATTTTCATAATGGCACTTCGCCGGCTGTTACCGACCGCTAAGCTGAGATGTAGTGGGTCCTCGGGAATCGATTCACCATCCCTACAACACAAATCATCGCCCCGATATTCTCGATATAGCAATCCTACAAAGTGTTAACTTAACAGTACCCTCAGTAGAAGTCATCCACCAACTTACTTCGGACCACCGACCGGTAGTCATGCAGCTAGGTATCCCAAGTAACCCCGTTACTCAAACGAGGGTACACATTGATTGGGCCAAACTAACGAAAGCCCTTAAGGCAACCGACAGCCCCGACCTGAACATCATTCCCGGTTCATTGTCATCCATCGAGGAGACCAATGCAGCGATCTGTTAGACGGGGTTTGGTAAAACACTTTTTAAAAAAAGATTATTTTTATTAACTGAAAGGAACTAGGTACACTTTCACAATATAGAATTAGAAATAAAATAAAATAAAATAATGAATTAAAACGATGTTACATGAATGGAATCCCGAGCTGAACTAACTTTTGTTATTTTAAAATACATTAGGTTGAGGAGGATGTTTAGACTAACCTAAGTCAGCAGAATGCTGACTTTACATTTCATCAGCTTTTCTAAGAACATTGTATGTATATAACAGCCCCCCGTTTGAAAGGAAACTTACCCTTTAAAGGTAAGTTTTGTAATTACAAGATACAATTTAATTTGTTCTTATTTTAGGTTGATTGTCCGATAGCTCAGTTTGTTCTAAATCATTACCAGATTTTACATTTTTATTTAGTTTACAATATTTAAAATATATCAATACAATTGTCAGGCTTATAATAGAAATTAAAGAAATTAAAGAAATAATGGGGAAGCTAGGATGATACAAATATGTTTGTGGATCTATTAAATTTACATTATTCAAAATGTCATCTGTCTTAGCTTTAAAATATTTAAGTTGATTTAAGTTTACATTGTTAATCTTCAAGTTAGGAACTTTATATTGAAGTTTATTAAAATTATTTAAATTACAGCAGCTATCATTGACAATGTTAAAATCGGACATTAAAATTGGAACATTTAATTTGGGATTCGTTTTTGAAATAAATTTAAAATTTTTAAAATATGCTATACAATTATCAGGGACACTTAATACACCTGTACCGGATATAATGGTTTCGGATACAATACTATTATTACATTCAATTGAGAGTTTAGATTGATGCGACTGAACAAATATGTGTTTATTATTGTTTAATTTATGCCATACATTTATCTCTCCATATATAAATTTATGCTTACATGTGGTTGGTATATCTGTAAGGGCTTTGGTAATTATATCTATTTCACAAGCCGGGTTACTGGGAATATTATACATATCAGTAATTTCGCAAAGGTAAATATTCGATAAAATGGTTTTACAGTAACTTAAATCTTTTAGATAACTATAGGATGTCTTGTCTCTATTAAGAAGTAGGTATTGTTCAAAAGGTTCAATCATTACATATGAATTTGGATCATTAGATTTATGAGGAGTAGGTAAAGGTACAGTGTTATATAAGTCATAGCTCTGGGCATCCACAAGGGGTATTTTAACAACAAATATTAACTTATTATCTAAATAATAACATACTAGATTAGACATATTCATTAAAATATGTATGTTACTTAATTCTAAATTAATAGGAAAGTCCCTAAATTTTGGGATCGACTTAAAATTATTAACAATATCATAATACAGTTGTTTAGGGGATAAAATTGAAGGGTGTAAAATATTGGTTTTTGCAAAAAGTATTGAATTTAGAATATCTTCTGTTTTGAAAGAAAGAGTCAGAAGATGTGACTGCAATACATTTATGACGTAGTTAAGCTTGATTCTGAAACTGTCGGTTTCAATAATTTTTGTCATGTTTCTCAGGTTACCGGATATTTCATCTATTACATTATTAAGTTTTGCTTGGTTTAAGTTAATTTCAAATAATGAGTCGTTCAAATTATAAATTGCAGTTTGGGAAATAATAATATTCTTTTTAATTGATTCGGCTAGGGTTTTGTCATTGTTATATAAAACCTGAATTGCGTTACTATAATTTAGTGCATCATCTTCATCCAATGTACCAAATATATGTTTGAATATAGTACCGATACCAGAAAACCATGCGGACCTCTTGTTGGGACTATCGGAAATGATGTGAGAAATCGACTTATAATCATGGGAGATATCGTTATATAATGATTCTAAGGGTTGCAACATATTTTGACAAAGGGTGTAGTCTATATCTTCACTATCTCGACATTGCATTCTTATTGAGTTAAAAATGTTTTGGATATCATCGACATGGTGTTTAAAAGGAGTTATATCTAAAGGAATAACTACATGAAATATATCATTGACTACTTTGACCGTGCCGACAGGATCAAAAAGCATGCCAGGGCTTCTGGTGATGTAACTGATGTATTGGGTGTCATAAGCAGTAGCTAGGACGCTATACGCCACGATCATTCTGCAATAACGATTTAAAATAACTATATGGTTTTTAAATGTGTAAAAGGAAAAAAAAAATAATATCAAAGCAAAAAGGTAAATAAAAGTAAAAGAATAAAATCTTAAAATTATATAAGTGCAGATAATTCATTCATTGACGTCATATGCCGGTTTTATTTGATCATAATGATGTTTAACATGACGGCGGTTAATTAAAAGAGACAACGTATTGTTGCCGTGGATTTTCACAATTTTGTAAGGACCCTTCCAGATTGGAGAAAGAGCTTTACGAAGTCTCAGATGATTTTTTAAATAAACGTATTCGCCTACTTTATATTTAACTACACGGGAATGTCTATCATAATACGTTTTTGATTTTTCTTTTGAAATATTTATATTTTCTAATGCCTTTTGTTGAGATAATTTCAGACGATGTTGCAGCATTTTTATATAATCTGGATAGGTGATATCGGATCGTAAATCGAAGATTGAATCAGGAAGATACGGTTTATGGCCGAATATGAGTTCATATGGCGTAAATTTTGTTGTAGTATGTATAGAAGAGTTATAGGTAAGCATAGCGGTATAAACAAATTTATGCCAGTTTGTTTGGTTCTCATTTACGTAAGACTTTAAATATTCCTTGAGAGTGGAATGACTTCTCTCTAAGGCTCCTTGAGTTTGGGGGTGATAAGGTGAGGACCATATTTGTTTTATTTTCAGAAATTGGCAAGTCATTTTGAATAATTCGGCAGTGAAATTGGTTCCTTGGTCTGTAAGTATAGACTTTGGAATTCCAAATAGAGAAATGAAGTGAACTAAACACTCACAAGACTCTTCAGCAGTAGCATTCGAAATGGGATACGCAATTGAAAATTTAGTTAGATCGTCTTGAAGGGTGAGTATGAATTTTAATTTCTGAAGTCCTGCTTCAGGTAAAGGACCAACTATGTCTAAACTGATTCTCTCAAAAGGGCGACTGGAAGTAGTAGTGATTTGCATTGGAGATTTATTGGACATTCTTAAAGCTTTATTTGTTTGGCACAATTTACAATTTTTTATATAGTCATCTATGTCTGAGCGCATATTTTTCCAGTAATACCTTTCTTTAATTCTGTTAGTCATTCTATTAGAGCCTAAATGACCAGCAATTGGTATATCATGATTTTCTTTAAGTATTTTGGCTATTTCGGTAGGAACGGGATAAATTATACTATTGTGATAAATGTTAACGACAATATTTGAGTTATCAAAAAGGTACATTAGCATGCCATATATTTTAGTAAAAGAATGTTGTTCAAATTGGTTTTTAAAATCTGAGATACTGATTTCATTTATGTTACCGTTGAGGAAAATGTCATCTCGAGCAGATTTTATGGTTTTGAATAAATCTGGATAAGTACAGTTATCAAAATAATAGACTTTAGTAAAAAGGATATAGTAAGTTTTATCTTTGATAATGATTTTCTTAAAGTGGTGAAGGATACGTTCACCGTCAATTATGCTGTTTCTATCTTCTGAAGTGGCTAGTATATCTTCAATATAAGGATTAGAGTCGTCGAAGTCAATGGATACAGGGATAAGAATGGTTTTAGATGGGCTCTTAAGTAATGTCTCGTTATGTTCTATAATTTGTGTAGTAAAAGTTTTGTTTTTGTCGTTGAAAGATTTTAAAAAGTTTGAATAGTCGACATTTCGGTTGGTTATATTTGTATTGCTAGAGTCAGAGGGATTAGGAGAGATCTCATCAGTTATTGGATTAATTGTTTGTTGAAAAGGTTCTGGTTCAGGTGGAGAACCTAAGGGATAGAAGTCAACATTTTGTTGAGGGCTTAAATCTAGAGCGCCAAGTTCGGTAAGATCTTCAAAGAGATCTAAAGGGATTTCGGATTCTTTTCCTAAGTTTGGATTGTGAGTGGAAGTTGAAGGTTGAGGATCTGGGTTATTCTCTATAATTGGATTAACAGGATATCGGGATAAGGAATCGGCGTTACTGTTAACCTTGCCTTTTTTATATTCAACTTCATAGTCAAACTCTTCTAATTTTAGTCTCCATCTGACAAGTTTGGAGCCGGGCTCTTTACAATTGAATAGCCACTTTAAAGGTCTGTGGTCTGTTATGATTTTGAAGCGGCGACCATAGAGGTAAGGTCTGAATACTTTAGTTCCAAAGATAATAGCGAGGCATTCTTTTTCAGTTACACTGTAGTTGGATTCTGCCTTATTTAATGTACGCGATGCATATGCGATTGGACGATCATTATTAATAGGGCCTTGGGAAAGAATGGCAGAAATTGCAAAATTGGATGCATCACAGGTAAGGAGAAAAGGTTTGGAAAAGTCTGGATAGGCTAATACAGGAGCAGTGGTAAGAGAATTTTTTAGGTTTTCGAAAGCAAGCTGTTGCTGGTGTTGCCAGACAAAAGGAATATCTTTTTTAAGAAGGTTAGTAAGTGGTTTCGAAGTCTTTGAAAAGTCAGGGATGAATCTTCGGTAATAGGACACTAAGCCAAGGAAGGATTTAATATCTTTTGGATTTTTAGGAATAGGAAATTGTTGAACGGCTTTAATCTTGTCAGGATTTGGTTTGACACCTTGATCTGTAATAATATGACCAAGATATGAGACTTCCTTACGGAGGAACTCACACTTGTCAGGTTGAAGTTTCAAGTTAAAAGTTCGAAGTCTGTCAAAGACATTGGATAGGTTTTTAATGTGTTTTTCGAGGTCAAAAGAATAAATAACGATGTCATCAAGATAGACAAAGCACTGGACGCCTTGGAGGCCAGTAAGAGCAGAATTCATAACTCTTTGGAAAGTAGCAGGAGCGTTTTTGAGTCCGAAGGGCATGCGAGTAAATTCAAAGTGTCCTTGCGGTACTGAAAATGCGGTTTTTGGTGCATCCTGCGGCGACATTTTAATCTGATGAAAGCCAGACGCCAAGTCTAGTGTTGTAAAATATTTACTCTTTCCAAGTTGATCTAGTATCTCTGTAATATTTGGAATTGGGTAAGAGTCTCCTATGGTTATATCATTGAGCTTTCGGTAGTCGATTACTACTCGCCATTTGCGCTGACCGGAAGAATCAAGTTTCTTTGGTACAACCCATATTGGGGATGACCAAGGAGATATAGAAGGTTTTATGATACCTTCATCAAGCATTTTATTTATTTGGGTTTGTACTTCTGATTTATGCACGTCAGGAAATCTATAAGACTTAGTAGTTATAGGAATAGAAGAAGTTGCAGTAATTTCATGTTGAAGTATGTCAGTAAAACTTAATTTGTCAGTTGGCAAATGAAAAATATCGGAATAAGTAGCACAGAGTTCAGATAAAGCATTTGTTTCTTCATTATTTAGATGTGAGACTCTTAAAAGTTTAAGGACTTCTTCAGTCCTGTTTATAGCATTTAATTCAGTATTATTTAATGATGTAGTATACAATATAGTATGTTCATGATTTTTTTCTAAAGGTAAAATATTAAGTTTTAAATTTGAGTTTACACATAATTGGGATTCGGAAATGTTTACGACAGAAATATTTATTCTAGAATTAGATTTTACTTTTACAACACAGTTTGCTATTAAAAGTGAATCGATAGGATTCTGGTCAAGGATAAGTCCTTCTTGGACTTCTGGATTAGAAACAGAACATTCGATGATGGTTTCTGTACGAGGAGGAATTGTGTAAACTGGATCATTGAATTTTAAATTAAGTTTAAGATTGTTTATAATGAGGAAATTTTTGTGGTAATCAATTTTACAATTAAAATTCGAAAGGAAATCGTTGCCTAAAATACCATCATAAGGAAAGTCTAAATCAGGAACTACATGGAATTTATGTTTTAAAGAATTAAATTCAACAGTAATACAACCTAATGAATGCATAGGGTGATTTGAATTGCCTAAACCACTGAAAGAGACTATCTCTTTTGAAATATTGGATAAATTCATTAAGGATTTTTCTTTTATTAAACTAATTGATGCTCCACTATCAACAAGGAGACTAATTGCTTTGGAAGACAACGAGGTATGTACTTCAATAAAAGGTAAGAAGTTTTTTGATGGATTAGTCGTTATATTATAGGTTTTTTGTATTTCATCTTTGGAATTAGAATTATTAGAAATAGGATTCAATCTTTCGTTTTGGGGCTGGTTACCCTGCTGCATAGATTGATCGGATTTCAAGATATGCAATCCTTCATTTTGGGGCTGGTTACCCTGTCGCATGGATTGACTGGATTTAAATTTATTCAACCTTTCATTTTGGGGCTGGTTACCCTGACGCATAGGTTTACTGGATTTAGAATTAATATGCAATCTTTCATTTTGGGGCTGGTTACCCTGTCGCATAGATTGACTGGATTTAGAAATATGCAACCTTTCATTTTGGGGCTGGTTACCCTGTCGCATAGGTTGACTGGATTTGGAATTAATATGCAATCTTTCATTTTGGGGCTGGTTACCCTGTCGCGTAGATTGACTGGATTTAGAAATATGCAACCTTTCATTTTGGGGCTGGTTACCCTGTCGCATAGGTTGACTGGATTTAGAAGTATAACTTATGTTAGAAATAGGATTAGAATTTGATTTGATAACGCTAGGATTTGAATTAGAACTAGGAAAATGGACTTTGGTTGTACCGACTTTACCGATTATGTTTCCCGCACGGCACTGGACGGGTCGGCTTGTTCGTTTAAATATTCAGATTCGGATTCATTAGGAATATCGGATTCTAAGAAATTAACTGCATTAATAGGCTTATTTGGCCATTGGCGATTATTAGGATTATTAGAAGGTTGGCGTTGTTGAAATTGTGGTACGCCATACCGTTTGTTATTAAATTCTCTTTTTGAGCAGTTATTAATAGTATGACCTGGACTCTTGCAATACCTACAGAACAAAGGGAAATTAGAAGAAGAATGAGGTACTGCCTGGTTTTGAGGTCTATTAAAATTAGAACTTTGTTGCTGGAAACTTTTATGGAATTGGAATTGACGCGGAGGTGCACGCTGATGTATGGAATTCGTATTGGTACTATTAAATGAAGACGGTGTACGCCTAAGAGTAGCTTGTAAAATTTTTTCTTCTGATACCGCGAAATTAATTGCATCATTAAGGGTTTCTGGATCACGACACCGGACAACAGTCGAGAGTTTTGGATTTAAACCTATCACGAAAGTATGTAAGGCTAGGTCCTGCATAGCAGCGACTCGACCTGCTAATTCGGCCTTTTTCTTAGTCGGAATAGATATATTAATTTCGGTTAGCAATTTGGATAAACATGACTCTATACGTAAGGAAAATTGGTTTACCGTTTCACTGTTTGATTGTCTACAGTCTTGAAGATCGGATAATAATGCGGCGTAATGTTTCTTATCTCCAAACTGTGCTTTTAAGAATTCTTCTAATTGGAACCACGTTTCAAACTCTTTTATGGAACATGCACTTTCGGCACGACCTTCGAGTTGACTAATTATGTACTTTAAAAGGATGTCTTGTTGTTGAATACTAGCAAGATTAATGGCATTACGGCAATTATTTATGTATGCATTTAATTTTTCTCTGTTGCCGTCGAATTTGTTAATGAATTTTATTAAAATGTTTAAATCTATTTCTTTTGCTTCTTTAGTCGACATTGTGGATATGATTATTTAAAACGATTAGAATTAATAAGATTTGAAGTTAGGTTTGTATGTAAATATAATTGTAAGGATTAGTTTTTGTATAAGCGCAACAAAAGAATTAAAAAGTCAATATATCAAATAAATCTGGATAAAATAATGTTAAGAAATAAAATCTGTAAAGGAACACAACACAACAATATACAATGTAAAAAATAAAAATGTAAAACAAAAGTCACGACGCAAACTTATAGCTAGGAATTATTTCGATTCTACGAAATTAGTGATTAGCTTCCGGCGTTGAACAATAGCCGTTGTTGATTGTAGCTTATCGAAATAAAGGAACACTTTGTAACTTCACTGATGGATTCTATTTATAGATTTGAACCTTAGAACGGTTCCACTAAATGTTAGACGATAGAAAAATAGTTTCTTGAATAAATTGTAGAAATAGTCTTTCGAATAGAATAATAGGATAAATCTTGACTTACAGGATAACAGGATACATTTGAACAGTAGAATTAGATGTAGGATATATGCCTTCAATTGATCGGTACTGGATAGCCAGGATTCCCGTGGGACACGCAGAAAGCGCTGTTGCCTGGTACCGCTTATGGTACAGTGGACCAATGGGCTGGATGCTGGAGCGAGTCTGCACAGACAGCGCAAACTCACTACCTGGATTACGGTTGGGTGATTGATGCTTACAACCGGAGTATCAACTGGGATTCTTGGATAATTATACACAATTTATAACACTTTCGACACATTCACTTGCACTGATTTCAGGATAGGTACCCGAGATCTTAACTGATCCCCTTTACGCTGCCACCAAATGTTAGACGGGGTTTGGTAAAACACTTTTTAAAAAAAGATTATTTTTATTAACTGAAAGGAACTAGGTACACTTTCACAATATAGAATTAGAAATAAAATAAAATAAAATAATGAATTAAAACGATGTTACATGAATGGAATCCCGAGCTGAACTAACTTTTGTTATTTTAAAATACATTAGGTTGAGGAGGATGTTTAGACTAACCTAAGTCAGCAGAATGCTGACTTTACATTTCATCAGCTTTTCTAAGAACATTGTATGTATATAACAGATCGGTGCTTTTACCAACCACCTTCGAACTGCTATCAGTGCATCTTCCAGGCGGGTTCCGGTGGCGAATGATCGCCGCTGGATCCTGCCTGAGGATGTGAGGGAGTTGTTGAGAGCAAAGAACGCAGCTATCCGGGCGTACGATTACGCTCCGACCGAGGCAAACCGCATCCGTATGAGGACCCCACAGCGAGATGTTAAATCTCGCATACGCGAACTGCGGTATAACAACTGCAACGCGCTTCTTGAAGAGATTTCGCCTTCGCATCTGGCTTACTGGAGCTTGGCGAAGTCTCTTAAGATGGACTCTACCACGACATCGATGCCTCCGCTTCTTAGGCCTCCGCCTATGACTCCCGCCTTCGATGACTCCGAAAAAGTTGAAACCCTAGCCGATAGCTTAGCCCAACATTGTACACCGAGTACACAAAGCACCAACGCCCTCCACATAGAAACCGTGAATAGCACATTCGAATCTAAATGCGGCAACCCACCGACAGACACCCTGCAACCGGTAACGGTGGAAGACAATAATTAAAAACTTTAAACCGCGTTAAGCTCCAGGTTCAGACGAAATACCAAACAGGGTTCTGAAAGCTCTCCCACTCGCACTCATACAACTGTTAGTAGTTATTTTCAATAACTTACTAACAAACTGCTCCTTTCCGCAAACGTGGAAGGAAGCGATTGTCATAGGTATTAGGAAACCCGGAAAACCGGCTAATCATTTTGTACAGGATCCGAGAGGTCATCCATTCGAAGCACCTGTTACCGGATGAACAGGTTATTCTTCGTCACTCCTGCGTCCAACAGGTGCAACGCATCACGGAGCAGATCTTGGAGCAAAGGAACGTAGGTCGAAAACCGATAGGCACGGGTGCGCTTTTCTTTGACGTGACTAAAGCCTTCGACAAGGTCTGGCACAACGGCTTATTATATAAGCTCTTGAACTAGGCGTGCCAGATAGCCTCGTGCACATCATACGAGACTTTCCCCACTGTCGAACCTTTCGCTAAAGATTAGAAGGTGCACTCTCCAATCCCCGTCCTGTATTAGCCGGTGTCCCTCAAGGCTCGGTGCTTTCTCCGACTTTGTTTTCACTATACACTAGTGACATACCAAGTACGGAGAAAGTAGACCTAGCGTTCTTTGCAGACCACACTGCATTATACACATCTGAGAGGAATCTAGGTAGGTTAACTAGAATACTTCAATCCGCAGCCAACGCATTAGGCGCTTGGTTTAGGAAATGGAGAATAGAAGTCAACGCAGAAAAAAGTTCAGCAGTGTACTTCTCTCTCTCAACCTGCTCTAGGACAACCTCTAGGAAACCTTCCAAAAGATTAGGTCAGATCACCCTGTTTAGTACTCCGATCCCATGGACTAAAAAGTCAAATATTTAGGAGTCACTTTAGATAGTGGACTAATATTCGCGGATCACATAAAACGCGTCCGGGACCGAGCCGCCTTCGTCATGGGTAGGCTGCACCCTCTAATTTGCAAGAAGTAAAATGTCGCTTAGAAATAAGCTTACACTTTACAAAACTTGCATCCACCCATCATGACTTATGCCAGTGTGGCTTTCGCTCACGCCAGCAAGTCGAACCTCAATCATTTGCAGGTTATTCAAAATTAGGTTCTTTCGAATTTGCAAGGCCCCGCCCTATGTCCGCAACGTAGATCTGCACAAGGATCTCGAGCTGCCCACCATTGCCACATTCATGAAGTTGGCGTCTAGACGCTACTTTGAGAATGCTGCCCACCATCCCAACCAAGAAAAAAAAAGAAAAGAAAAAAAAGTGTTACCGACCACGCTCACTTCGTTCGCCCGGCTTGCGAAAATCAACAAGTTTGTAAATTACTTACTTACTTTGTTTAATAATTAACTATTCAACATGACAGCTAGCCGGTTATCTAAACAAACGCATTCAATCAAACGGCGAGCTATTTAGTTGAATATCTAATGCAACAAGAAAAGAGGCAGTTCGTAGAGAAGAAAGAACGTTTTTGACCTGTCAAATATTTTGACAACTATTAAATTGAATAGTACTTGAGATATACTGAAAAAATTATTATTTGTAGTTAGTTCAAACGTACTTATATATATAAAAAACAGATTTTTTTTTGTTTAAACACAGCTACGGACAGAATGCAGCCATTGAAGATACTTGTTCTATAGGCGAATCGCTCGAGCCGTATCTGACTTGTGGGACACGAAGATTAATAATTATAAGTTTACTTATTTTATTCAAGTGCCTGAAACAAAACTTTCATGGATCTTGCTTTAAAGCAAAAGAAATCTTATGACTATTTTCAGTTTAATCTCTTAAAAGGTGGAATTTCTAAAATCTCTGAAATATTTATTATTTATTTATAATATTAGTATGGGTTTTTGCGTAACCACCTTCTTCCCATATTTTCGTCTTGGAAAATAAAATGGCGGATTTTGATGTAAATTTTCTATTATTTATTGTAGAGTTAATCACCAAAAACTGTTTTGTTATGCGATTGCAATTTGTTAAATCGAAGCTATATATTTTAATGCTTTTAAAAAATCTAAATGTATGAAAATTAAGTTCAAATCGGGCCTGATGTCATTGCAACCCAACATACCTGTATCTCATTAAGTTGATCGTACAGCTCTCGTGTCTTAGGACCTGGCAATTCTGTCACTATTGAGGGACCCGAAGGTTCTTTAATTTTATATCTCGAAGTATCTTAAATAAAGAATAAATCAGCATCAACAGCAAGTATCACATTTTAAAAATAAGTTTGAGTAATTATATTAGAGTATTTGGTTCGGACTTACATCTATAAAATACCAGCTTTGATTGTTTCAGTAGTGAAACATTTAATAAGGTCTTTAACATTTTGAAGTAAGACAACTGCTAATTATTATTGTGGTTGGAAAATAAATATCATATAAAAATTATCAATTAAAAAATTATCAACTGCCACTAAAGCACTGATTTTATTTATACTTGAGCAGACTGGCTTTGTCATATAAATGACAGCATTTTATGTATTAGAACTTGAAGCGCTATCTGGCCAATATTCTCAAGAATATGTTCAGTCCGGAGATGATAAATAAAACAGGTTTTCGTTACGCGTTGCTTTGCTAGATTAAGAAATTATTTGTCGGACCAAAGTGATTTAAATCCTAATCCTAATAAAAATATATTTTATTTTCAAATAGTTAATATTATGGACTCAATTTGGTTTGTAAAGAAAAAACGCCGATTCTAATTCGAACTCTTATATAATAGATTTTGTCAGTAACAACTCGCAGAATAATGTGTTTCAGCTTATTTTAAGTAAAAATCTTGTTTATAATAATGCATGCCGTATCTTGACGCCACCGTGCGACGTTCCAAGCCAGTATCGACGCCATATTGCTGGAGAAAGCGTTAAATTATTACGAAGTACACAGCTTAAATAACCAGTGTACTTCGGAATAAGTTATTTTTTATGAAATACCTACTTAAAATAATGAAAATTCATATTATTTATAGGGTTCATATAGGTACACCACAAAATAATGTGAGATGGTTCTCGAATGTTAAGAGAATAATTCGATTTTGGTATACCATAGTTATCGCCATAGATGATGTAAAAAATAAAAATTGCGTATTAACTTGAAATACGTTACTGCAAATTAGTGTTACACGCCCGAGAAGAAAACGCAATCGGAAAGTAAAATGCTAAATATCCACTAATATACCATGTTTTCACAATAGAAAGAAAGTTAAATGCAATAAGTAATACACAATTAATATAAAGTTATATATTGGAGTATTTTATATACGTATATTTGTTGTAGGTATATTTGTTCGTTTGTTACGTACGTTTGTTATATATTTGTTCTATATAACAAAACGTATATATAACAGAACCAGATTTCAGAGGTTATACTCGGATAAAAGCGTTTTGAGCTTCAGGGGTCACAGTCTTCTTTTTTATCAGACGACAAGAGTAATAACCGGTACAACATTTTAGATTACAATGACAAAAATATGTTAGAAAAATTATTACGCCATGTTTGTGTTTTCGCCTTGTAACAGATCCACAACACACTAGATCCATAAACAAGATTTAACTTGGTTAATTGACAGAGGAGAACTGAAACACGTGTCAGATTTGTATTTGAAGTAATTTGTTTTACTTAAAATATTCACAACGATATTCTCATAATCAATTATTAAAACCACATAAAATTAAACATCAACTCTCGTTGTTTAACGTTTTCACAACAAGTTACTATCATTTGACCCTTTTCATCCAACCATTGTAACTGTTTGTAAGGATAGGGACGGTGTTACGCTTGTAAAATGTTCATTAAATATATATTTGTCTATCAGAAAGACGACCTAGGGAAAATGGAAGTTATGGGGTTATCTTGCAAAGTTGTACCCAAAATTCCACAACATTACGTAAAGAACTCACAATCATATTTTTATTATATCACTTTTCATAAATACTGTTATTAGATCAAATAATAATTAAATTTTTGCCTTGATAATCTTACGGCGCGGCACCTCACTTGTCTGCTCCGGTTTGGCAGACTTTGCACGTACCATCGACTAAATTTCTTAGGTATGTGGGTTTGCTCACTATGTTTTCGTGCACTGTAAGAGCAGTTAGTTTTTCAGTGATGCATTTGGCAGTCTGTCACCGGGGTTGATCCCGGATATTTAAGATCGATAAGCGAATAACTTAATCAATGTGAAACTGACGCTCTTTATTATTTGTTTTTTATTAAATAAATATAAATTTGAATTACCCAACTAATTTATTTATATGCTTGCTACGTCTTGGTATAAGACTTATTCACTTGTTCGACTTATTGAGGGTTGCCGAGGATGTAAAGCTAGCATTAGTGAGAGGCTTTGGTCTTAGTTTTCAGTCTACAATAATATGTATGAATTCCAATGGTCATCATTGTCATTAATAATACTATCTTCATCATCAAAATATAATCAGAAAAATAGCCCAGGCTCTATGGAGTAGTACCTGCCTTTCTTATAAGGTAAAAGTTAACAAAAAAAAAAGTCTGTGGCATTAAGTAGGCAGGACTTTTTGGCGGCAATTTGACGGAGTAAGTCATGCTCTTCTTTTATTAATTTTTTTGAATAAGTAAGTTAGTGTTTAGAATATAATGGTGATAGTGTATTGTGCAGTGAAGACTCATAAACATGTGCATTAATAGAAAACCCAATGAAGAATGTAGACTGTTTTTCGTTTTGCTCCAAGAAGTCCGATTGTTGATAGTTAAGTCACGCTACCACTTTGCTATTGACTTTCACTTTCATGAACTTCATTAACACACAGAATAACATCATAATAAAAAAATATTTTTTTTTAACGAAAGACCAGGCGGAACGTCTTTGTTCCTTGCCTTTCTTATAACATAAACGTTAACCACAAACTAATTAGGAATGTTACGCATCAGACGAACGTCTTCCTAGAGTCCTTTTCATGAAAGAAGTCCCACGGTGATTTTTGGAACTAAATTTGACAGGTCGGCCATGTTGTCGTTCGTCGATGTTATAAAGTTCGTTTGTTGTGGTAGATTTTTGTGAGTTTTTAACTAGCTTAGTAGTGCATTTTAAAGATTGTTTACAATGCCAAAAGTTGTAAAAAGTTCGGCTCGAGAAATGATATTGAAGGTGAAAGAGTTCTGTGAAGCGGAACAAAAGAATCAAGGTGTTTTAATACCACTAAACAATGTTCGGAAGAGAGTTACCGCCATAACAGGTACTTTTTAGAGTTGCCATAAAATAATTTTTTGGTGTATTGATGGGACTTTTATGATATAAATTCATTTTTGCGACAAAATTGAATAAATACATAACGTGATGAAACTAGGTAACTGAAATTAAAACATATATTACATAGTACATAAGCATTATAAACTTAAAGTTACTATTATTTTTAATTGTTCATTATTTAATTGCAGGTGTGTCAGAGAAAACTGTAAAAAGAATTACAAAAGAAGGTATAACAGCGACGAGTACTTCGACAAAAATTGTCACCCCGGGGAAGAGTCGCCCGCATCCGAAAAAGTTTGACTAAGACGGGTTCGATTTGTGCGCTATGCGGCAAAAAATTCATAGTTTTTACGTTGTACACAAAGAATTACCAAAATTGCTAAACTACGGGCAGCTCTGAGAGAAGACATCAATTTTCAGGGAAACATCACAACATTGCACATGATATTAAATAGGATTGGTTTCAAGTACAAGCGATGTCAATCCAGACGCAAACTACTTATGAAACGTCATGATATTACCGCATGGCGTGCAAGATATTTGGATAAAATACGAATAAATCACCCTGTGGAAAACGACCCGTTGTATACTTAGATGAGACCTACATACACAATAAATAATAATAATAAGACGGACTCATAAATGGTGCATTTATGATTACCACGATTGACACGCCACGATGACATGAACTCTGCAAATTTCTTAAAATTGGTGACGGAAAAACTAAGACCTAATCTACCTGAAAGGTCGCTTGTGGTAATGAACAACGCTCCTTACCATTGCACTCAATTAAACAAAGCCCCTTCAATGTCAAATATAAAAAGTAGTATGCAGGAATGGCTTCGGCAAAAGGGTATGCCGAATGGAAAGGTAATGCCTATGTTGATAGTATTATTTGATAAATTACATATGCTTAATGTAAAAAAGGTAAATTTTTTACTCATAAATGGCAACATTATATCACGCGAGTACAGCGCTGCGTCTGGGGGACTTCTTTCATGAAAAGGACTTTAACTACAAATTGTCCTTGGTTTCTTAATTTTAAAATGACGGCATTGGATTTTGGCGTAATGCCATTGTGGCAGCGCGAAAGCCCCTCTCATATTCTACAAGATATTTGAACAATCTTAAAGATAAAGCAGGTAAAATAAATAAAAGACTTGTATGTTTATGAATCTTTTTTTATTTCTACACTTGTTTTTATATTTTTATATGCTTTGTTTGTATTGCACGGGGGTCAAATTTTTATTTTCTAGACGCGAGACATCAGTACCATTTAATATTCTGTTGATTATGTTACACCAATTAAACACCGTTATTCTTATTGAATAACCCAAGAAACATTTCTTCTCAAAATGTTTGTGGCTTTCAAACAGTTTACGAAGTTCTACCACACTTAACTTGCCTTGTAAGTTAACATTATTAGCACAAAGACACGGTAACCAATGTAAAGTCAAAATATTTGGGGATTGAGAGGTTAAATGTTACGAAAATTGATCAATGCAAACTCTCACTCGTCAAACATTGAAACCGTAATGGCAGATCGAGCTGATTGATTGAAAATTAAATTCGATTTTGCGTTTTATGGCAATCAGCTGTAGTTACTGCACTGTATTTCTGCCAATTTCAAGTATTAATATAATAAAAGTAGTTTTAACATAATTAAAACATTGAAACATAATCTAAAACCGTACATCATTTGCTGCGTTCCGTTTGCCGATTATAGCGCTCACAGCACTCATATACCTGTTCCGAACAGCGAGGTGATAAATACAAGGAGTAGTAGTAAATATATGAATAAGTAGTTATGTATATCGAATCACAGAAAAGGAAGAACTTGGTTGTCTCCCTCTATTTATACAAAAATGCTAATAAAAGAAAGAAATAGTACTATTTTTGAATGTTGTCACTAAAATATCAATCGTGTAGTGACGTCATAGCAGGTGGCTAGGGTGCCACGAATTGCCATTTATTGTTACTTTTCTGTCAAAAAAAGCTGTCCAAAGTGATGTTCCGGAGCTTTGATTATTTAACCAGATATCGATGATCATTATTAATATGTTTTTATTTTTCATACTTTCGATGCAAATGATAACAAGGCGCTTGCGCAGTAAATCATATCGAAACGGTATTAGCTTTGCTTGCCGTTGTGCGTGTATTTTAGAAACAAAAAGGCGTGAAGAAAGAGGAAATTACGTTTGCTTAGAATTGTTAATTTTGTTATTGAATAGGCAGATAGTTGTTTTGTCTTTTTATGAATCGTAATCATTGAAGACAAGCCAGACTTTAATTGATTGAACCAAAAACTTTGATGCTTGAACTTGAATAACTTTTTAAGCAAACATAGGATCTTTCGGTGTTTTATTTATAATAGTGTACCCCAGGTCTGTACCAAAATTCAGCATGTTGGGAATTAATGCAAACTGACCACTATTTTTCTGGCTAATTTGACGGGACTATATCAGGAATAAGAAAATAAACTGTATAGTTCTTTATTTTTTATATTAAAAGGATTATAATGAAAGTAAATAAACCATAAACTATGATTATTTCATTTACGTCAATCTCTTACAAAAGTTCATTAAATTTCAATATAATATTTCAAGTTCAATATTTAGTTCTAAAATATCGATAGTAGATTCGATACTCGTTGTGCAACCCTAAAAATGGACGCCATTTTATGTTATTTTTCAAGTTTAGGTATGCACGTTTTTTTCGTACTAAGGGCTTGTCCATTGGTTGAGGTCAATGGTTCCGAATGCCTGTGAGCGTACTCACAGCGATATCGATACGTCATCAATGACGTCATAAACGCCGCCATCTTCCCGCTCACAGTGCCCAAGCTATGGAGCATGGTCGCTGTGAGCGGCCTGTCAAAACTGACACATGACGTTACTTTGTTGATGTTTTTATTAGTTGATTAAAGATTTTAAACGCTTACTTATTAATTTTCTTTTGTAATAACGTTAAAAAATGACTCCTGCTTCATTCAGGGTCAAAGATCCTAATGAAATTGTAACCCTAGACTTAAGCAACGAACAATCAGAATGTTAGCGCGATACCGTTCTGATTGCAATAGCACTAATAACACTTTTAGGCTGCTCAAACGAAACGATGGTCTCGGCGACATACCCCTGGACTAATTTGATTTCTCCCCTAGAAATCCCCTAGAATACCTTCACCAAGTGGATGGTGGCATGCAGCGATTTTTTAAAGAGGCATACACATGATACATGCTCATATGTGGTTCATATATTATTAAAAACTTTATTATTGCCGCATTTTTCTACTTATAGCTAAATTTATTCGTTATCTTCAACACCTCGAATCTCGACCTAGACTAGTTGTGGCGCTCAGGTAATTTAAAGATGGTAAAAAAACATTAATAACTAAACGTCAGGAACGTGATATTTGGTACAAAAACTGTATTTGATGTTTATTGAAACACTAAAAAAACACGGAACGCACTAACATAGTGTTATCATTCATCATTCGCATTGAAGTGACATAATATGACAATTGTTCGCTCGAAAAGTAGCAACGGAGCTGTCATAATCAAAAAGTCCCAACCATATGTCATTGTTATTTTTTTTTTGTACGAGTTCTACCTGCTATGACGTTAACTAACATAAAAAAAAGTTTAGATTTCCTTTGTTTGTGTGCATTAAGCTGTATTTGCAAAACTAATAATAAATAAACAGGCTGCATGGGCTAGATCCCCTTGCCTTCCCCTAAGGGTAAAGAATAAAAAAATAAAAAAAAATAATAATAATATCTATATTGTAGTAAATAGGTAACAGTCAACAGTTAATCTGTATTATGTCTAATACTGTGCGTGAATTTTAGCTTTAACACTAGTTATAGTACTTATCAAGATTTTGAATTTCAAATCCACGAACATGCTAAAAAAAGTTTTACTTTCTACGGACGTAGCATTGGTTTGTACTCAACATGCCTTGTCGACAGAGAAAGAAGAAATCATGGGTTTACTTATAGGGGAGGTGAGATATGGCTAATAAACCATAACACCGATTACCTTTCCTACTTTATTGCCAAAAAGTATTCTCATATACATTATGTATTTTCTAGGTTCATGACAATGGTACTTTGGTAAGTATTGTATCGTCTGTTATCCTAAGACGCTTAGACAAAAAACCTGACAGAGTTGAGATATCAGAGGAACAATTAGTTCAAGCTACTATGAGAGCTGAAGAATTAGCGTCTGAACTAGGACGCCCATTGAGAGTAGTCGGATGGTACCATTCACATCCTCACATTACAGTATGGCCATCACATGTTGGTAAGTCAACCGAAACTAGTCTTAAAAAACATGTTTTTAGGTAAAACATCCCCTGCTAAACACTAATGATTTACTATATAAATGTCTGAATTTTAGTGAAAAATAACTCGAGCTTTAGCAATAGCACTGGCCTGCCTCCCACAGACATTCCATGCAGTATTAGTTGTACCGCTGGCATATGTTTGCCCCAGCTAGGGCCATCATCAGAGCACAATGACCTATTCTTAATCTTCCAGATAGTTCCTGATTCTGGGTGAATATAGAAGTTTCTGAATAAATTCAGTGTTATGTCATTTTAGGATCTGGCCTGATTACCAGACCTTACAAGTGTTATAGAAAGATCATATTTTATTTTTTGTTTCAGACCTTGCGACACAAAGCATGTATCAACAAATGGATTCTAGTTTTGTTGGCATTATATTTGCTGTTTACCTTGTTGATCAAGCTACTAAGGCACCATCAGTAAGTTAAATTATTTAGTTTATTAAAATAAAATTATATATTATTCTACTTTGTTATTCATTTAAGCTGTTATTGTTTCCTTAAAGAAGCTGAGGATTTGCGCATTGATGTCATCATTTATTCATTATAGTTTTATGTTTATTCTTCCTATCTAGATACAAATTACCTGTTTCCAATCATTCAATGAAGGAACAAGTCAAAGCAGGAGAGAAATAGAGATGGAAATTGTTAACAACAATGATTCATTACTGAAAAACAACTTTGAGGTAACCCCTTGAATATTGTTATACCACTAATTTTTCAGATGGTTCCCAGTAGTCCCCTCTAGTACCGTCCCCTGGGGTGACAAGTGAGAATTTTCTTCCCATTTGTCCCCTAGGTGACAAATTATCCCAACAGTTCCCTTCCAATTCGTGCCAGAGGGGCCAACTGGTACTTATATCTCAACTGTCGCCTGTAAATCGAGTTGTTCGATTCGATTCGTTATATTAAAACAAAAATATAATTACCATAGATTTCAACTTTAATTAAATATTGAAAATTTGTTACAACATGCAGGTATCTAAGTACTCATCAAGATGTCAGATTATAATAGAAATAAAGGACTCAAAAGTAAATAAATTAATAAATAGACTTATAAAGACTACTTATAGAAATGTAAATTTTCTAATAGTATGTAGTAGTTTCTAGTAGTAAATAAAGATTGTTAGAAATATTTTAGCTACCAGGTGCTAGAGGGGACTACTGGGAATCATCGAATTTTTCACTGTCATTATCACTCAAGTATGTCTTCTTACGGTAGCATCAGGTGATAGGTCACTCTTTTACATGGTTGGAGAGGGTGATGGCAGGCTAAAGCATTAAACCCATGAATGGGTACCAGTCACTATATTCATGTTTTGGATAGTTTGTGGTGAGGCAGACTTGCTAAGCTAATAGTATAGTATAAGTACAGTTAATAGATGCAGATAAGTATAATTTATATTACATATGCAATATAGTATATAGACTAGATAGATTGTAAATTTATTTTATAAAATGAAACCTATGAGTTTCTTGCCAGTTCTTTTTCACAGAAGTCTTTCTGAAATGGTGGTAGAGCCACACTTTATACAGTATTATGTTAATAAGAATATGCAGTTGTCAATCTCGAAATATAAATATTTGTATTTGTAATAATTATTTAATCAACAGATCTTGACTCAACTACCAGCAATTTTAAAAGATGAAGAAGATGAAGCTTTCACAAATGAAGCTGGTCACATAAAGACTGATGATATTATAAACAAACAACATAATGCAGCTGTGAGGACCATCGCTATAGGCCATATTGTAGAAAAGGTTTGTACATGATAATACAAGTTCTTACAGTAAGGCTGTTTGGAAAACTTATGTTAAGAAAAACAAGTAATGCAATATATAGTGGGCAAAAACATATTGATATTGTTAGAAGGATAAAAATTATATGGAATAACATTACAATTTTAATAGAACAGTTTTATTTGGCATAATTATAAATATATATCTACGATAGCTTACAAATAAATCACAGGGTAAAGATAAATTACAAAACGAAATCAATTAACACATTATTTTTGCAGATGTCACGACCAATGTTAGAAGCTCTTGTTTCTAGAAATTTGCTGAATGATCTTAGGTTAAAAGCATTGAAAAAACAACACCAAGAATTAATGTCAAGGCTTGAAAATATGTCATGTAACATTTAGTATCTATATATGTACATAAAGATGTGGCCAAAAAGAAGAAGATACAACTTAATTACAAAATAATTAGCCTAGACTTAAGCTACCACAAATGAAATAAACAGGAGTTCACCCATGAATACCTATGATTTTTATTCCAAATAACACATAGAACCTTGTTTTGAACAAATCCGATCACTTTAGCTTATTTCAAATGATAGTCCATAGTACACAGATAGACATATACTCGCGTTTGTTTTATGTTAAAACAAGGTTGATTTACATGATTTATCTATAGGAGCTCACGTCACCCTAAGTGAAAGTTAAAATTCGCACTCGGCTAACTGAAGACAGTTTAGACAACTATGGCGTGTTAAGCTAACATAGAGCTGGTTTGAGTTACAGTGATTATTAATTAAAAAAAAGCAGTTTAATAATTTTTATTTAGGATTATGAAAATGTCTCGAATCCACCAATTTCGGGTACAAACTTAATGTGCTTTGGATAACAAAATGACGTATGCTTTGGATAACAAAATGACGTATGATGAACAGGAACTCATCCGGAAGATCATGTCATCACGCTCTGCATTTGTTGTCGCACCACGCTCACTTCGTTTTCTCGGCTCGCGCAAATAGCAATTCTATGATTTGGGCACGATATGTATTTTGAGAATCCAATTTTTATATTTCTAGTTTCTGTGCTGTGTTTAATTTTAAATACATTTTCAAAGAATATGTTATGCTGACGTCCGAGAGACGTTATCTTTGTAAAATCTCATTACAAACTTTATTATTATACCTGGAATGCTGAACTCTACAACCGACATTTTAAAAAAACATTTTATTTGAGGTCCGAAGAGATCTTACAAACATGTGAAATATACGTCTTCATATTTGATTTTGATTTTAAAGTACAAAATACTTTAGCCGGAAGTGACGAAACAACGGGGCTCACTAAATAGACATCCATTTTTTAATAAATAGAAACACACATAAAAAAACTTTTACTTTATAGGATATTTTTATATCGTAAATTTATATAGTATACGTATATTTTTCCCATGATTACTTCATGTATATTATTTTATTTAAGTTTTTTAATTATGATGATAATAATTTATCAAAAAAAAAAATTTTTTTTTTTTTTGTAAATAATTCATAATAACTTTTGGTTCACCTTAAGTTTTTCGGTAATTATTCGTAAGTGGGGCTCCTGCTAAAATCGGGGTAAAAAAATTATTTCCACATTTTTTATGCATAAAGAACATGAGAGGAAGCAAAATTAAGGTGGCGCGTAGTTATGTTGAGTCTTGAAAGCAACAAATAATATTAGGTGCGACGACGAGCGTAGCGAGGAGGAGCAGGTTAGTAGTGTGTAGGTCACGCCAGAAGGGGGCTTGCATACAGAAGCTCATTGAGTTGCAATAAAATAACCAGAACAGACCCAATTAGACTACAAAAATGTAGAATTTCTACATTTTTTATGCATAAAGAACATGAGAGGAAGCAAAATCACATGGCGGGATATATTGCCGATTTTCTTTTTCGTCGAACCTATCCTTCGCATAGCGATCGCACACATGCACTTTTCGAAGCAATAAAAATTTTTCATAATGAAACGTCGCAATGAAATTGCGTTACAGTTAAAATAATATGTGAAACAATAATTATGTTAAACAAATTTTGTCAAATTTTGTAATTTTTTTGGCAGATAAAATTTTTTTTGCTCATGCGCCACATAATACTATGAATTACAATGTTTTTTTCCTACAGGAATGCATAAAAATTTTTGTATTTTTTAATTTCAATTATTTTCAATTTCGATTATTATTTTTAAATTTGTATATTGTAGTTAGGGACGATAGTCCAGTCAGTCAAGACAATTAATTCATTATAATTCCAAAAGTTTTCAAATTTTGATGTAAGGTCGGGAGTGGTATTAAAACAAACTATAAAATTTTGCAACCTGCTCTGCGGTCCGGAACATTGTTAAAAATGCAATAAATGATAATTTGCTCAGTTCTTGAGACCAAAATTCCAAAAGTTCTGCAAAGTTGGAGTGGTGTTAAATATATTATTTTACATCACGTGTCAAATTTGCAACCAATTTAAGTGTACGGAACATTTTTTGTTATTAAAAATTAATGTTTTTCTTTATTAAACTGAAGGAAAACGTTCCAAAAGTTCTGCAAATTTGACAGATATATCGGAAAAATATACCTTTTACGTTGACCGGAACATGTTTATTTATAATTCTTTTTAATTTGTGGTCATTTTTTATACAACCGTTCGGTATATTTTTCCGATATATGTGTCAAGTTTGCAGAACTTTTGGAACGTTTTCATTCAGTTTAATAAAAAAAAACATTGATTTTCAATAACAAAAAATGTTCCGTACACTTAGGTTGGTTGCAAATTTTATACGTGATATGAAATATTATATCGAAAACTTCCCCAAGTTTGCAGAACTTTTGGAATTTTTTTCACGACCATACAGCAAAAATTAATTTAATTGCAATTTTAACAATGTTCCGGACTGCGGACAAGGTTGCAAAATGAGATTTATTGTCGTCCCAATGTACCATTCACTTGACCGAAGTTTGAAAACTTTTGGAATTATTATCAAATTTTCGATTTCGAATGTCTATAATGACTGGACTACGAAGCGTATTTACGCGACCAGGTTTTAAAACCAGGTTTCTGTTTCCAAGTACGTAAATCAGGTTTCCAGCCTGTGCAGCCAGGTGTCAGCCCCGTGCGGATACTTCCTTTCTAACAAGTATCTAGTACTTTGAGCCCTTTAAACATGAAGTAGGAATTTAAAATTTACTGCTGAAAGAATAAGGAACATAATCGCATGAGCGTAGTTAAAAACTTGCAAACTATCAAAGTATTTTTACCATTGTCGAAACTATTATAATCCTTATGTATATATTGGCAATAAAATACTTTGAAGGTTTTTAATAGGTCGGCTGGCCCGTTTCGCGTCTTCGGACTCGAGAGAGACAGACTAGAGACTTCTCGCCCTAAATCGTTTTATACGAATTCAGACTTTAAAGTTTGTGCTATAATGAACCAAACATTATGCGCTTATGACCTTTGAACTCGGTTTGAAACGTTTGCGCGCCAAGTGTATTTAAAACAATATTTTGTTTGCGTTATTAACGTAACTGAAGGCCTACCATCAACTTTTAGTTTGCCATTCAATTCCGATGCAATCCAGTTTAGGTACCTAAACTGAATCGCATGGATTAATACCATGAAGTGCCTTTAGCTAACTGGCGTTTGAATCGCTCACGGATGAATGAAAGATCGAAATTTGTCTGTGGTCCGCGTGTGAGAAAGAGATGACGCTGTACACTCGTTGCATAAGTCTGTCTCTTTTACTCGAACCATATGCGTTGCGTTTCGAAATCTAGTTGATATGATTTTAGCGGTGTTTTTTGTGTAAAAATAACAACAAATATATTTAAAAATTGCGCTTTTATTGTCAAATTATAAACCATAAGCCCGTTTTAGTACTCATTAAATAATAGAAATTTATGTAATTCTTTACATTACAAATAATTAAAGGTTTCCTTAGTGTTGTCGTAAAAATAAATTGATTATGACGAGTTTAGAACGCACCCAATGTGACTTCGACCTTTGTCTCTACTGATAAATCAGTTGATTTTGTTGGATTTTTCAACAATGGGCTCAGCTCATCACACTTTTCTAATACCAATCGTTTAGACAACCGATATCCTTTTTGTATATTCTTCATCTTCCAAATAAAAGGGGCCCGATTGTTTCCGTGTTGTGTTTATTTCATTATCATTTTCCAAAAAAATAAAAAAGACTAATTCGTCAGACATCTACAATATAAAATAGCTCTAGAAATCACTTTTTCACATTAGCACATAAGAAACATTAAATATCCAACTGAAATACCTTAAATTACCTATATTTTCAACCATTTTTTAAAGATAAACCGAAACGATTCACTTCACGCCAAGAAAGTAGCAACGTTTTTTGAATCGCTTACTTTGACATTTAAGTCATCCAATATAGGTTGAAATATCACCTCATGGTACGAAAAATGAACGAACTAAAACAGTTTGCGATCCAATTGCCGACTTGATTTGGCGTCAACCTAAACTGGATCGCTTTAGTGACGTCGTGGTATGAAATAGCAAAGCAGTTTATTTTAGGTCGTCAATTGAACCGCAATAATAGTTCATAGTAGGCCTTCTGAACTGTTTTATTACTAGGTAAATAAAGTTCATAATGCGTTTGCAAGTTTCATATGACATTAAAATAGTGTAATGTTAATATTTTCGTTTGATGATGAGGCACGCGCGAGAAAGTTTTCATGAAGTTTTTGTTTTGGTTGTGTTACTTTGATTGTTTAGCTGTGAACTTATTACATTCACATAATACAAAAAAATACAAAAAATATAACGTCCAGTGTATATGTATACAAAAATGAAAAAAAAATGTAAATACAATGAATTGAACCTTTTAACTACGCCAGCTGGTTTAACAAAAATAAAAATTACTTTCGAATTTTATTTAATTATTATTTTACTAGATGACAGTGCTAAGCCTGTTTTAAAGTAAGAAGAAAGGGCTTCATTTTATTTGAGAATATGATATATAATAAATAATTATAAACTACTAACTACAAACTAATTAATAAATTGCTCTAACACATTTCGTTATGTTACGATAAACGATTATATTCCTTATAGTAACAGCTTAAGGTCTATTTTCCAACTCCCTTAGAAAATACTTGCAAGTATTTAGAAACCTGGTTTTTGGCCCCGGTTTTCGTTGCCTTATATACCAGGTAGCCCTGGTACTGGATTTTGCAAGTACGACCCATGCCTAATTGTAGTAATCCATGAAAAATACTTTTCGTGCAACTAATTTCACAAAGTGAAATAAACATGACATTTTTTTTTTCATTGAAGACAAGAAGCAAAGGCAAAGAAACTATAGAAGCCAGGGTGTGACGTCATTGGCATATTTTTGGATTTTTATTATTTTCTACCAAAGTCAGCGACAGAAAAATCCCGAAATATTTTTTTCTAAAAATCTCGAAATCGTTTTCGAATTTCAACTGCATAAAATTTCACTGTCAATTATCTATGGATTGACATAGGAGATTGACTTTGACATGAAAGTTTAACCAAAAAGTGATAAGAAGTTGATGCTACTCGATGACGTCATTCAGAGATTGAATGAGAGTCAATAAAATTTTCACATTATTGAAGTTCAATTCCATTATTCTGCAATCTGTTACAGACAAAATATATTTTAGAAAGGTGAAATGTTTTATTTAATAATAATAATAATAATGTATGGCCCCAAAGTAAGCAGAGCTTGTGTTATGGACCCAGAATAAACATGCATATATAAATATCAACAACCATGACCCGAGAACAAACATTTATATTCATCACAGAAATGAATGCCCCGGCCAGACGCGAACCTGGGTCCTCCGGCGTGTGAGGCAGCGCTACTAACCACTACGCTACTCGGTCGTCGAAATTATTTGCTATTACATAATATATCCAATAACTGTTTTAAATTGGACGTTTGGCATTAAGAGAAAGGTTTTAAAGGTACCTAGCAGTTTTTTTTATAGGTTTCATATTAAGTGCGTATTTTTACTCAGTATAATAAAGTTGGTTATTCACAAGAAACCATTAGAAAGAGTATTATTAGCGACGCAACATGAAACGGATTCGGCATAATAGGGACATAGTCATATAAGTAGTTTTGTAAATAACGATAGTCCACGCCCTCACTACTTGCGCCCACACTCGAACACCGGGTCGTTCAAATTGTTAGTAAGTCATATGATTAAATGGTAATATTTGCTTGCAGCGCTATCGCTACTTGCGCCCGTCCTCGGATGGGTGGTTATTTTCGAGTGTGACGTAAGCAAGGTCTAATAAGATTCTTATAGGAAATTAGGATGTTATAGGAACCTAGGTATAGGTATATTTTGAATGCTATTTTGATAACATTGATTTATGGTTGAACTGATGATATTTGTGTTTAATAAAGTTCTTCTTAGAGATTTCATTGGTAGATAAGCGTAATATGAGAAGCTTTATGTATGTTTTAGATAGAGATTAGACCTAGGTTATTTGTCAAATACTGATTTGTTTAGATTTGTCATAATTGTGGTAATTTTATGGTTATTACGTACCAGATTACAGATTAGGGAGATAATGGTAGATATAACGTTATTGTATATAGGTTCATATAATAAAGTACTTATTTGACGTAATAAATGACGTAATATGGTTAGAGATTTTCTCGTTGAATAGCTACGTAATTATAGGGTTTATTGTTATGGTTTTTTGATAATAATGTGTAAATTGCTTTCTTTTATTGAAATAAAATCGTTATTTTTATGGTGTTTTACGTATTTGAAGAGAATAACGAGAAAACCTTTGTTGTTGTATATGTTCCTAATTGGTAGTTATATGAGTGAATATCAAAAAAAATGTACGTCACACAAAAGAAACACAATTGAATATTAGAATATCTGTAACACAAAAGAATATGTGTCACACAAAAGAATATAAAGGTGCATTTATACAAAACACCTGAGACGCATAACTATATATTTTAATTCAATGGACATGTAGAATACTTAGTGTAGGTAAGTATTAAAGAAAATAGAAAAAAAATCATAAAACGTCTTTATTTGTTATCACATACACAAAGGATTGTCGACAGCCAAATTCGAGAATTTTTGTTGAAACAGAGATTTCCAGTTGTCTTTTTTTAATTGTACTTAACTTCCAAAAATTTATATTCTATTATTCCAAAAAAGGTTTAATGAATTATACAGAAAATGTACCTATAAGTATTATTTTTGGGTGTAATATTACTTTGTTCATATTGAAATCAATATGACCTAGCATCTTTATCACAAAAATACTGTGTTTTCAAACATAACATTACAAAACTATTACGTACCTACATTTTAAAATAAAAAAATAGCCAATGAGCAAACGCCCTATTTTTTTGTGTGACGTCACCCAATGTCACACAATGGAAGCAAAATATAACGTAGCCTAACTAGAAACCACGTGCAACTTTTTAATTAGGTTGCTAATGTCCAAGGGAAGCTTGGGCTTGCCATGCTTAGCAACCTTTAGATTCTCACTGATGGCCGAGTTGATGGCGGTAGTGAGAGAATCGACTATCGAGTCGATTTTATCCGTGCTATCGAGATAGTCGGATGAAATCGCGAGTGGGCAGTCTGGGGCTTCCAAGGCCGAAGACAGGGTGTTTTTGAAACCTTCCCAATTGGTATAGGTTTTCGGAGGAGGAGGGTCGTTCTGGGGTCCTAATATTAGAGACACCGGACGGTGGTCTGAGCCTAAGTCGTCTAGAGGCTGTATGGTCTTAAGGTCGAGACTGATACCCTTGACGATGGCAAAGTCAAGGATATCAGGGGAATGAAGCGGGTTATCCGGATAGTGAGTTGGTGTGACCGGAGAAATGACGTCCAGATCGAGTGACTTCGTGATGTCTAGTAATTTAACACCAGTGGGTGTGGTCGACAAGCATGTCCAGTCAGTATGTTTGCAATTAAAATCGCCGAACATAATGACGGATTGCCCCAGTTCTAGTAAGGCCTCGAAGTCACAACGAAGGGGCGCTGTACCACTAGGTATGTAGACCGAGGCCAAGACTATGGTCCTGTGACCCGTCATAGCCAGTCTACATACTGTGGCCTCCATGTTGGTGAGTGGAGGCGTGGGAATTGGAGAACAGTGGATACTTCTCGAATTTCGGAGACATCACTTAGACTAATACTTTTTCATTTATTACAACGTCTCTAAAGACATAGAAAGGTTTCTAATACACAGTGATTGTTTTCCAAGTTAACTGTATTATACAAATCTGTGTTAGTTCCATAAATAAAAAGAATTAAATTTTTCTTTTCAAATTGCCATGTGGAGACAACTCTTTTTTGTATGACAAAAAAAAACTCCACATCATTAAATTCGATTTTTATTTTACTTCCTTAGTCTAATTCAGTTGATCTGGTACTTATATACAAAAGCATGACTGTATAGCCCACAATACAAAAATACGACTTATTTTTGTCACTACAGGATTTTTTAAGCTCAAGTTAGTAACGACGACACCGAGCTTTTTTCTTATGTACATTTTTTTTGATATTCACTCATATCTTGTCTGATTATGTTAAAAACTAATTGTTATTAGAATGTTTGCATATTTTAATAATGTAAAATGATAAAATTATGTTTGTAACCGTTTTGCCTTAGGTACAGTGTTAGGCTAAGTAAATAGTCTGCCGGCGCAAACGGTGTTTTGAGATAGTCTTTGTTCTAGAAAGTTTTTTGTATTTAATTTTATAAATTCATATTTATGTAAACATATAGGAATCGTTTCGCTCTATCATTTGAATATAATATTGTAATAGTTTTGATTAATAGTTTGAACGATAATTCGATGTAAAGTTAGAATACAAGTAAAACTTAAGTGTAATTAGGTGCAAATTGCACAAACGCGCCAGCCAATCAGAGCGCTGGAATTATTTAGGGCGAAATTTGTATAAAAGGCGCACGCCGAGCTACGGAAGTCGATTCTCGCTCCGATCGCCACGCGGTTCGGACGTGCAAGACCCAGCTCTCCGTTGATCGGTCCCTTCCCGCCATTCCGCGGCGCTCAGTTTACTGACGTCACAGTCTAGCGTGTTGGCTCCGTGCTACGGTTTCCTAAGTCTTTCTACTCCGTCTGAGTGCTTTCGAAGTCCGATTTTTCTTTGCGACTAAGCCTCTTAGTCTTCAAAGTGCTGTGCTAAGTTGTGTTGTGCTTGTGCTGAGTGCAGTGTTGTGCCCGGCGTAAGTAGTCTGGTTTCAGTGCAAAGGATACTTAACGGTGACAACGAATTTGTACTGAACCAGTCCTTTTTATTTTTATTTATTTCTCTTCTCTAATTTATATATTTTTCTCCTATTTTCATATTTATTTTTATCATATTTGTGTGTTTTCGTGTGTATTTGTCCTTTCTGTCGGTAAAGGTTGACCCTAACGCGGTCAACTCTTTACCTGCGCACCCTTTTTTAGGTTTCTAGGTAGCGGCCTTCGGCGTACTATTGTTAGTTTTAATTTATTCTCCCCAGCCCCCCTACCGCTGGTAGGGAGGTTTGCCGCTAGGGTTCGCTAGATTTTTATTTAGGAATTCTAGGCATTTGTTATATAAATAGGCGCTAGGTTTGCTAGGGAACCTAGGCATACATTATATATTTATATATTTCATATTATCCCAAGCCCTCCAATGGACATTGCAAACATTCTTAGGTCGTTCGCCCAGGCGCTCGTTGCGTCCGGCGCCAGCATATCGGATGACTTAATAACGCAGGCCTTACAGGCAACTATCGCGTCCCCGGCCCCTCAGGCCTCAACCCCGGCCCCTCAGGCCTCCGATGTCCAGACCCCTCAGGTCTTCAGCTCTCCCGCGTCTCCCGCCTCGTCCGAGATGGACTGCGAATCGGTCGCATCCTCTCACGCGTCGCGTCGTAAGCGTACCGCTCCCGGGAGCGACTCCGAACCCGCGTCTGACACGTCGTCAGATGCCGTCACATTAACCGGCTCTCCTGAGCCCGCGTTCCAACTCGTCGCCAAGCGCTCCAAGAAGCGCTCTAAGAAAGCTTCGGTATCTTCAATACCCGAGCCCTCCCCGGTGTCTTCAACACCAGCCCCCGCGCCGTTAAAATCGCTCGTAGTAACCGCGTCTCCGTCGGTCACATCGAAGCCAGCGACGCGCTGCGCTCCCGTCCCGCCGAAGCCTCAGCTCCCTCCGCCCGTATTCCTGCGTGAAAAAGCGCGCTGGACCGCGGTCTCCAACTTGTGCAAAGTGCACAAAATCAATTACTTAAAAGCCGCCAACGCTGGCGATACAATCAAAATACAATTAGCGACCGTCGTCGACTTCCGCGAGTTTACCAGGTTACTCGGATTAAACCAAATCGCATATCACACCTACGCCCTCCCGGAGGAGCGTAAGATCCGCGCAGTATTACGGGGCGTCCCGTTCGAACTCAGCAACGAAGACATTCTTGATGACCTTAAGTCTCAGGGTTTCCCGGTCACAGCAGTGCACAAGATGCACTCCAACCGCGGTAGGCGTTTTCCGTTAGCGCTAGTAATCCTGTCCAATACCCCCGACTCGAGGGAGATTTTCAAAGAGGCTCGCACAATCTGCGGACTCTCGAACATCTCCGTCGAGCGTCCCAACCCCCGTGGTCACCCTGGGCAGTGCCACCGCTGCCAGCTATATGGCCACGCAGCGGCTAACTGTTCAGCTCCCCCCAGGTGCGTAAAGTGCCTGAATCCTCACTTCACCAAGGAGTGCACTCGCACTCCCGAATCCACTTCCCCCCCTGCCTGTGTGCTGTGCGGCCAGTCCGGCCACACAGCTAACTACAGGGGCTGCCCGCGCGCTCCGCGCTCCACCACCAAGAGGGTCGCGCCTAAACCGGCGCCGCCACTCACTCCTGCCAACTTCCCGCCGCTGCGCAACCGGGGTCCCCCGGAAGCAAAGCCCGTTCAGCCGACGCCTACTCCGGCTCTGTCTTGGAGGCAGCGTCCGGCCGTCCCGCCTGCACCTTCCCGACCCATCCCAGCTCCCGTAGCTCCAGTAGGGCCGCGTCCCGCGTTGTCATCTTCCCCTCAGTCGTCGTTGGCTGAGGACATGAAGACCGTGTTCGACGTCATCCAAAACGTCGACATTAACGAAATTTCCGTACTCGCACGTAAACTGCGAGCCGCCCGCTCTCCTCAAGAGCGATTATTCGCGTTAGCCGAGCATCACTCGCTCCTAAGTTCGTTGTAAATTCTTTTATTTTTGTAAATTTTAAATAAATAAATTTTAATGTCTAGACCCGCGAATCCCGCGTCCAGTCGTATTAAACCCAAGGGCTTATCCCTAGTATCTTTTAACGCTCGTAGCCTTAATACCAACCTTCCCGAGATTAAACTGTTCCTTCAGAACAAAGAACCTGATTTATTCCTTCTCCAGGAGACATGGCTTACTCCAAACCGCTCCAGGGGATTCGCTATACCTAAGTACGCGTTTATTCGTAACGATAGGCCCAACTCTGACGGTTTCGGCGGCACCGCTATATATTACAAAAGAGGCTTCCACTGCTGTCCTCTCCCTACCCCTCCTCTCCTCAACATGGAAGCCACTGTGTGTAGATTGGCTATGACTGGTCATCCGACCATCATCATAGCTTCAATCTACATACCTAGTGGTACCAGACCAATCCGCAGCGACTTTGAGGCCATTCTCGCCCTCGGCCATTCAGTCATTATGTTCGGAGACTTTAACTCCAAACATACTGACTGGACGTGCCTATCGACTAACACCAGCGGTATCGCTCTCCTCGACATCACTAACTCCCTTGACCTAGATGTCATATCCCCCGTCACTCCCACTCACTATCCCAACAACCCGTCCTACTCTCCTGACATCCTCGACTTTGCAATTATCAAGCGAATCAATCTTGATCTAAGGTCTATCGAACCGCTCGATGACCTAGGCTCCGACCATCGCCCCGTTTCCCTCGTGCTAGGACCGCCGAACGATAACGCCTCATCTCCTAAGACCTTTACCAACTGGAAAGGTTTTAAAAATACGTTAGTTTCAGCCTTAGAGGCTCCGAACTCTCCACTCGCGATCTCTCCCGAACAATTAGATAGCCCGGATAAAATCGATTCATTAGTAAATTCTCTCACTGATGCTATCAACTCAGCCATCAGTGACAACGAAAAGGTTGCTAAGCAAGGCAAACCCACGCTTCCCTTAGCCGTTAGCAATCTTATTAAAGCTAAAAACGCGGCTCTCCGGAGAGCCAAGAAGTATCCCACGCCCGCCTATAGAACAGCTGCGAATCAGCTTCAACGTAAAGTTAGGTCTTGCCTCGCGGAACTCCGAGACGCTCAGATGAACGATCTCATGGCGAATATCTCTCCGTCCCACCAAGCGTACTATAGCATGGCCCGAGCCTTACGCGTAGACACCGTTTCTCACGTTCCTCCTCTCACTCGTCCCGACGGCACTACTGCCTTCGAAGTCGAAGAGAAAGCCGAATGCTTCGCCGACAGCATTGCCGCACAATGCTCGCCCAGCACGCAACCTGCTGATCCCTCACACATCCAGGCGGTGGAGGACGAAGTCCTTCGCAGAGACTCTCTTCCCATCACCGCCGATCCTGTCACAGTCTCTAATGATGAAATCTTGCTTCTCATTAGAAATCAAAAGTCCAAAAAGGCTCCGGGTGCGGATGGAATTTCCAACCACGCACTTAAGCACCTACCTCAACAGATGCTTACCTTATTAGCTATCATTTTCAATGCCTGCTTCGACCATAGCTACTTTCCAAAAGCTTGGAAAGAAGCGACAGTCATAGGCATTCCCAAGCCGGGCAAACCTCTGAACGTCCCGGCTAATCACAGACCCATCAGCCTCCTCAAGGCAATGTCTAAACTTCTCGAGAGAGTCATACTCTCTCGAATGCGGAACCATCTGTTTCCAACGGATGGCGATCCTCTCATTATTCCCCATCAGTTCGGCTTTCGCGCTAAACACTCCTGCCCTCAACAAGTCCACCGAATCGTCGAGTATATACTTGACGGTTTCTATCCGCGTCGTTATAAATCAGTCGCGGTTTTCTTTGACGTAGCCAAGGCTTTCGATAAAGTCTGGCACAGCGGTCTCGTTTATAAACTCTACAAGATAGGCTTACCGGATCGCCTAGTCAGGATAATAGCGTCGTTTCTCAAAGACCGTACGTTTCGATTTAAACACGAAGGCACGCTTTCTGCACCTCGTCTCATAAAGGCTGGCGTCCCTCAAGGCTCAGTCCTCGCCCCTCTGCTGTACACCGTGTACACCAACGACATTCCCATCCCGCCGAAAGGCGTCGAACTCGCCCTCTTCGCTGACGACACCGCACTCTATACCAAAGGCCACGGTGTTCGGCGCCTTGTAACCAGACTCCAAAAGGCCGTAAACGCCCTTGGTGCATGGTTTCAAGAATGGCGCATCGATGTGAACCCTGAAAAGAGTTCTGCGATGCGCTTCGACCACAAACGCCGTCGTCCCGATGGCGATCCCCACGTTCGAATGTTAGGCATTCCCATCCCCTGGAAGCGCAGTACTAAATACTTAGGCGTCACATTAGATCCGACGCTTTCTTTCAAGCCACACGTTGAAAGAGTTTCGAAATTCGCTCGTCACTATTTAGTCCGCCTAAATGGCATGTTAGGTAGAAAAAGTAAAATGTCCTTCAGAAACAAACGTACACTTTACAAGGTCTGCGTTAGACCCGTCATGACGTATGCCTCGCCAATCTTTGCCCACGCCAAACCCTCCCTCCTGTACAAACTGCAGGTAGTTCAAAACCTCTTTTGCCGCCGGGCCACAGGCGCACCGTGGTACGTGCGTAACGCGGACTTGCATAGAGATCTTGAACTGCCTACAGTACAACAATATCTCAAAACACTCTCTGAAGCGTTCTTCAAACGCTCCGAAACCCATCCCAATCCTCTAGTTCGTGATTCTGTCTCATATGCTGCTCCTGTGTTAGACTCGAAGTTCAAAGTCGCTAGGCCTAGAAATGCGCAAACGTACTCATCCACCAGACTGTCACGCGATCTCGAGGCCCTTCTGGCCGCAAATTCTAATTCTAACGTAAATTCTAATTCTAACGTAAATCCGAATTAATGCATATTTAATTTTTCAATTTTTAATGTTTTCATTATTTACTTTTCATTTTTAATGTTTTTATTTTACTTTTAATTTTTGAGCACCTTCAGTGCTATGTAATCCCAGCGGGTGACCCCTTCTGGGCCCCGCTAGCGCGGCCTCTTTCTCCAATTGGCCGTCGCTCCGATGAAGGCTGAGTGGCAAAAATGCACGAGCCGACAGGGGGTTTTTAGTGGGTATGGTCCTGGTAGGCGTCGGGACGAGTCCCACATAACTTTGGAATCGCGCCAGAGTATGCGTCAGGGCATTTTTATCCTCCTGCCCTTCCCGCGGAGGGGAACAAAAAAAAAAAAAAAAATACGGAAGTCAGTTTGGTGCCCACAAGCAAGTGAAGAACAACTAATAAGAAGAAAGAAAACGTCTAATAAGAAGAAAAGTTCAGAAAATTCCAGTTAGAAGAAAGAAAGTGCTGTTCGGTGAATTCGGAGGCCAGGGAAGACCCAAGAAGACGTAAGCGCTGTTCGGTGTATCTGGAGGCCAGTGAAGAGGTCTGAAGAAAGAAGCTGAACTCTAGGAACAATTACGGTTCACAGGGTTATTTATACTTAAGGTTTATTTATAACCGCAATGAACGTTCATACTTTGAAGACGTGTTGTTTTCACTGCGCTGTAACCTGCACTCGACCAAGTCGGGTGTCACTCCGTGGTTCGTCAGGTCGTGGTGTCTTCGGGGCTTCGAAGGGTACATACGGCATCTTCCCAGCCGGCGCAAAACCCGCAACAAGTATAGACTAGTAAAGTTTAAAAAAGAACGGAAGACCATAATTGATTTTAGTATTTTCTTATTGCACTCAAGGGAAGATTTTAAAAAAAATTCTTTAAATAACATTAGGAGCCAATAAAGAAATCTTGGTGTTCTATAAAAGTAATGTTGATTTTAAAAGAACTGTACAACGTTAAATATAAAAATAGAAGTAAGAAGCTATATAATAACAATTACTCTCTTTAAAAATTCATGTTGGCTTTTGGAAACTTTGAAATTATAAACACTCCTAGCAAAAGACTCCTTCCTTGCGCCATTTAAGTTGACAAACGATGCACTAAACATCCTACATGTCTATTTTTATATTGCAATTTTACTCACCTAAGCTTATTTACTTGTAGATCGGTATTTCAGTCAGAAAACAGCTAAAACAAGATCCCTGGATGAAGGATGTGAAGGTATGCGATTCTTACCAGGTTAAGATGGTTACCCTTGTTTACAGAAGGAATTGAAATATTTTCCTGAGTATTAAATAGGTATATAAATTAAGACTGAGGCTAGTAGTAAACTTGCACGAATTTTGTAATATGGTACAAATTCTATGCGTGAATGACTTTGATAAAAATGCCATACAAAAAGTTTAGTTTATATTTTTTCCGCCGGAACAGGTAACCGACACAATGCGGCTGTAGTTTTTTCAACTTAAGCGCCTAGCGGCGAAGAAATGTTTCGTGGCTCCTTTGAGGCGCCAAGGGCCAGGGACTTACATGGCTCCTCTCGTGCGCCACCCGTCATGTAGTGTAACTTATCGCTTTTTCGTCGATTTCCGCTCGTTTTTATTATAGTCGCAACCCAACAGCGTATGTTAGCGGTTCTAAATATTCATAAAAATCATTTCAAGTGTTTATAAATGACTATCTAAGTGTTTATACCGAAATGGAAGGTAAGTGACTTATTTTTATCAGGAGTTGTAAACCTTTTTTATGTTTTGCTATATGTTTGGTTCGATTGGTTGATCAATTCGTTTTCTTTTTATGGTAGATCGGAAAATCACCTTGCTATTTGTGTATAAATAGTATTTCATCAACAAATAAACATCGTACCTATTTATTAAACTTTTGAATAAAATATTTGTTTCGAACAAATCAAATCAATCAAAAAATAAACTATTAAGTAGAAATACCTATCACTCAATAGATTGTACGCTATAATATATCCTGTGTAGTTGGACTCTGTAGCTAAATCAATCGGGATACATTATAGAGTAACTATAGATTGATTGTTGATTTATTCTCTCATGATTTATTCAAGGATTTTCTAGAAAAGGAAAATACAGTACACATACAGACTCGGGTAGTCTGAAATTGAAAAGCAAAGCGATGACGAGTTTGTTGAACAGATCTATTCCCAACAGAATTGCCAAACTTATGATGTCTGGGAACCAAATCAAGATATACCTGAGTCTGAAATTGAAACGCAATGTGACGAGTTTGTCGAACAGACTTGTTCTATTCTATTAAAAAAGGTTTGCAACTCCTGAAGTGTAAGTTTTCATGCAATATCCCGAAGCTAACACAGGAACCGTAATCTGCGTGACAAATTAAGACACTTTTATTTAAATATGTCATTTTATCCGAGTTTTACAGGCAAACATTTTGGCACTTCTTGGGCGCCATGCGCCATACACAAAAAATACTCATGGAGCCTCTACGGCGCCATCCGCACGGAATCGGCTGTTGCTGTTGGCACTGTACTTGCAAATTGGTCGTCGGGTTGAGCTTGCTGATGAGCATACTCACTGTACCTACATACTACATCCCGAAAATGTTATTTCTTAGATGTTATTATCGACGTCGATCGATGGTAGAATGGAACAGGCAACGTCGATCTATTGGTGTGATAACACCATTAGAACATAAGTAAGGTCTGGCGGCCCTGGGATCTTGTTCTAAGAAATTCTCAATGTCAAACGGTACCATATCATATCAAACTTTATTTTAAACATGAAAGCCATAAGTACCTACAGAATTGCTCCTTTACCAGCGTATTTTACGAATTCAATCTTGTCAATCTTTAATATATACTTAATTTATTTCACTTATTATTTCGATCGATTTGAGCACACTTATTTTGACGAGTCCAACACATTATATGATAATGAAGCAAGGAGGTGTATAGTGAATGTCAAATATTGGTCTATACATCGTACGGATTGCGACTAAAGAATAAAAATGTAGTGGATATAATATGGAATGGCTTTTAGTGAAACCGTGTTTGGGCTCATTTGATTTATCTTAACGTGTCCATCATACTGCACTTAATACAAGCTTCTGATGATGAATTCAAGAAGTTAATGTGGACACTTCAAGAGCTAGTAGTCATATTTCGAGTTCGAATTTGTTTATTTTGACAAATACAACCATAAGCTTACTTTAAAAAAGTAATATCTTTTCATACGATTTTTTTCTATTTTTCATTTTATTTACTTGATTTCTGCTTTTTGGTAACTGAACAATTCGCAATATTAGATGTATTTTAATTTCAATAAAGATTTTATTCTCCAAGGCTTCCCAGCTATGAGCATCTAGGCTTAAGTGACACCTCAGGCTAAATCATGTACGTTAGATATAATTAATTAATTCTGTTCTCGTTCCGAGTGGATGAAATAAATTTATAAACCAGAATAAAAATGTCGAAAGTTTAATTGCGTTTCAGAAATCTTGCAGTGAATAATTTTAATGTTGTGTCCATGTGTGCTATCTAGTGAGTATGTATGTAACTAACTCCGTTTTATGGTCTTATTTTTTAACGTTGTATCTTCATATTTTTAGTTCCATTTAAGTATACGCTCTAGATTACATTTATTTAGAAAAAGTTTAAATACTAAGTAGATTGATTTTATTTTCTGAAATACTTAAGTTAATTCATTTTTATCGATAATTTCGAACCCATCTGAGGAGTCGCCACTAACAACTCGCTTTCTCTTATCTTCTGGCTGTGACTGGATTAGGTTGGTAACTGCTCCAGTCAAGTTCCAGAAGGTATTGTAAGCTGCACCACTCCATGTACTTGTTGGTTGAATCTCTACAGTTGACTTGAACAGTTCTTTCGGCTCATCTACAAAAAAGAATATTTTGTAAGGATTTTATAAATTTATAATAATTTTACAGAGATAAACTTATTATTAGTCGACTCAGGTACGGAGGTCAGTAAGCAAACGTGGTAGAGTCATGTTTTTATTCGATCAATAAGAACAAGTCATTGTTAATGTTGAGAAATAAATATCTGAATTTGAAATCAGTCCTATTCATGGTGTAAAAAATATGAATATGTGGCCATAAATTCCTTTTCCTATAGATCCTTTTTCTATTTCTTCCCTTTTTTTATTACTTTCATAATAATAGAAATCAATCGTATTGTTATTTAATTCAAGACATTAAACATACAATTAACTTGCATCCAAAAGAACCAGTTTTCTTTCTAAGGCGTACTATTTTAAATTACTTAGGAATGTGATTTATTACAATATTTCTACAATTCTATCCTGTGAAAAAGTTGGCCTCTCTTTTTCTTATTAAAAAACCCGTGAAGACACTGAAAGTCTTATTAACATATAGGCTTAAAAAAATCAAATTTTTATATTTTTTATGAGAAAAAAGTTTGAATGTGATTATTCTTCAATCGATTAAATCTAAAATCGACGCCATGGTACCCAAGAACAGATTACGCTATCTCTCATAGTTTCTGACTTCTCCATACTGACCCATTTGGATTGTACACCTGGTATAGTGTAAAAAGAAAAAATCTTTGCACTTTTTAATGCACACGTGTTGTTTCTGTTATTTATACTAAACTTTTGAAAGGTTATATTTAGGGTTACTTAGGTGAGTTATTTAGGGTTTACTTTGCCAATTTTGATCCTACAATATATTTTCCGTTACGTAAGTAAGACTCATCGGCAATCATAATGAGAAATAGTATGGTACCAATTTGAATCAGTTTCATAAATAAGAAGGTCAACAAATTTATAAAATTAATTCAGCTGAAACGATTAGTTTTCACAAAATCTGTAATTAATATTGAAATATTCAACGACTCGTTATTCGTGGAGGCGTCAAGTTATAACGGCACAAGGTATAACTTTTTTTAGTACACAATTACTCAGGCTACCACTATATGAATCCCAAACCCGCGCCAAAGGGCGCCGCTTTGAGAAAAAAAATATTTTGTCCCAAACAAAAACTTTTATTCACTTTTTTTCTTGAAAACTATCCACGTAGAGATTTTCCGTATATCACAAAAAAGATGATGAGTCTGTAAAAGAAGCCTGCGGGAAAGTCACAAAAGGTGACTTATAAAAAGGTAAAAATCTTTTTTTTACCAGAAATATGAGTAAACCAAAAACCATGATCTGAATCCACCATATTATATTCAGATATTTTAAATTAAAATCGAAAACAGATCACAAAGTTGTTTTCAAAAGGAATATGACGATAAAAGATATGACTATAACAATTTAGTTCTAAAGCAGGAAATTGTGGAAATTCTTGACCAACCCCTTACAGTCCTGCCCTAAAAATTTCTTTACATATCCTAAAATTAAGAAACATCTTCGCCTCGTAGAAAATCCAACTTTGGATAGGAATAAATGTGTTCATAAATGGTTCAAACGAATGGAAAAGTGTATAAAACTAAAAGGTGAATTTGTTTAAATACAATAAAAAGCAGGTAACGTATGCCTCATATCTACAACATGTGACACTTTAGACTTTAGAGCAGTGTCCAACATTTTTGTGTCCCTTCAAGTGTTCCCAATCACAATGTATACCAGCGGAAAATTGTGCGCCGATATTTTGAAAAATAAAAATAGATTACTGAAGTTGAGGCCAAAATGTTCAAGTCCTTTACCAGAGAAGGTATTTTTTAATAATTTTGAAATTTATGATATCTAATTGCAGTTCTTATATATATGTATCATAATATAGATAAGAACCTTCATACCTTATACTATATAATATATTATATAGTAAAAGGGTATCATAATTATTCATATTATAATGGTTATCATTAACAGCACACTTCATTGAAAAATATTATCAACCTAACAAAAAACACATGACACAATTTCAATGTTAGAATAATATGTACAGATAAGAGCTCAATGTCGCGATAACATATAAAATAAAAGTTTAAGGATTTTCACGATGTGGATGGACCTGAGTGCCCTCTTTTCACCATTCCATTAGAATAAATGCAAAACAAATGCACAGCCAATAATTAAAATAACAGAGAGTTATAGTAGAGAAAAGAATTGCAAGCTCATGATTATATGATCTTGACATATTGTAATTGTATAATAATTTTTTTTTATTAATAATTAGCAGGCGTTTGTCTTCCATCTCACCTGATGGAAAGTGACGATGAAGACGAGGATCCTACACGCCTGTCCAAGAGGTACCTATTCACTCTACACTTGAAAGCTCCAGGGTTATGTTTGTCTGGAAGAACAGACGCAGGCAAATCGTTCCACTCTTTGGCAACACGAACCAAAAATGAGCTATCGAACCGTTTAGTTCGGCTCTTCGGCACGCTAACCACAAACGGGTGAAACTTCTGTCTGCGTCTGGTTGACCGGTGGAGAAAGAGGGAATGTTCGATCAGCTGAAAAAGAGCATTCGCACACTCTCCAAAGTGCAATCTGTAAAAAACCGATAGACTAGCAACTTTTCGACGATGTTCGAGACTTTGCGAAGTAAGTTTCTTATAAACTTGTAAACTTCAAGATGGTACTTAGCGGAATCATGCCAAAGATGGCTGCAGTACTCCATACAGGATCAAACCTGGGCTGTGTACAGGTTGAGCAACTGTTCGCAGTTGAAGTACCGCCGGACCACCTTGGAAAGCGGGCGTCAAGTTGAATGTGCTCTTTTTACCGGAGAAGAGACACGCTTGGGTTTTGGAAGGGTTGAACTTGACAAGGTTGGCTTCACCCCAATCGGAAACCCTACATAGTGTCAAATCAACCAGTTCGATCATCCACTCTCTCTGAAATTGGATCTGGTTTGGACTCGCTCGCGCATTGGACACATATCTATCTACAACAGTGCTGTCATCGGCGTAACCAATAACGCCTTCCGGTAAAAGAAGGTCATTAATGTGCAGCAGGAATAATGTTGCAGAGAGAACTGATCCCTGAGGTACGCCGGCGTTGATCGCCATTAGGTCCGATGAGAAGCCATCGACGACAACTCGAATTGACCGTTCCCTCAGGAAGTCAGAAATCCAGTCGCAGTGTCCAGATGGTATGCCATACGCAGGAAGCTTGCTCAACAGGGCTTCGTGCCATACCCGGTCAAAGGCCTTGGAGATATCTAAGGATACGGCTATTGCCTCTCCGTGCCCTTCCAAGGCCATGCTCCATAGATGCGTGACGTACACTAAAAGGCCTCCTGTTGAGCGTCCTCCACGGAAACCATATTGGTTGTCAGGAGACGATGGTACAAAACACGTTCCATAATTTTGCAAATTATGGAAAAAATATTTGCAAAGATTGCAATAGGTCTATAGTGGACTGGGTCGGCTCGACTGCACTTTTTTGGTACGGGCTGTACGTTTGCAAACTTCCATGATTTTGGAACTTTTCCAGTTCTTAGAGAGAGTCGATATAGTCGTGTCAAAACAGGAGACAACTCGGCTGCACAGTGCTTTAAAACCACTGCGGGAATGCCATCCGGACCACTGGCTTTATTCACGTCTAGATTTAGTAAGCATTTGAGTACCTCTTTCTGGTGAATTTGGACGGCCTCCATCTTGGGGCCGAATGGGGGTAACGTGGGTGGGCTTTTACCTGTCAAGTCAAGTCTGCCTTCTCTTTTGCGCTGTGGGCCAAAGACCCGTCAGGCCATTGCAGTGGTGGCAGTGATGGGCGACAGAAGTTCATCTCAACAGACTTGGCAAGGGACCAGAAAACTTTACTCCCCGTGGGATAGGATGCTAACTTGTCCCCGATACGGCCAACGTGGTCGAAATGAGCGCTTCTGATCACCTTTTTGCAGGACTTGGCAGCAGCATTGTACGCCTGCTTCTTAGCTGGGAGATCCATAGCTTTGCTTCTGCGAGCGCTAGCCCAGGCTTGGTATGCTACATGCTTTCGCTTTTCAGCTAGGAGGCAATCAGCATTAAATCCCTGGGCGGGCTTTGGACTCCAGGGATACATCAGAGAACGGTATAAACTACTCCATACCTTGGCATATCACACTGGAGACAGCATCAGCACAGCATGATGGTTCATCAGAAGTAAACCAAGCTTGCCGCCAAGGATAACAAGCGAAAAAGTGACGCATCTCATGCCAATCTGCTGACTTAAACCGCCATACTCGCCTATTGCCTTTTGGGCTGGTATCGGTTGGCGAGTATTGCGACACAGATTTCACCAGACAGTGGTCGTATGTCCCTCATGGCGGAGATACGGACACTAAGTATCTGTCTGGAGCAGTTGTCAGCAGAAGGTCCAAGCAATACGCAGTAAGGTCAACAACGTCAGGAATGCGCGTAGGTTCGCGAGCTGGGAGAGACCATGAGTTACTGCGAACCGATAGGTTTCTCTGCCAGCGTGGTCGGTGTCCTTGAACGGGTACAGCCACTCTCCATGGTGGGCATTAACGTCCCCAAGGAACACCAACTGCGCAGAGGGATAGCGTCGTTGGACCTTATCTGCAGTATCACTAAGATATTCAATAAGTCCAATTGTCTCCTGAGCTCCCGTGTGTGATCGGTAAATACTGGCGTATACAATTCACTCCAGGCCAGTATCTACATAGACCCATAAAACAGAAAAATCCGGAACTTCCAAGTATCGGAGACGCCGACAACAGATCTCGTCTCTGACATACACGCACACGCCCGCATTGGGGTGAAATTTGGTCTCCGGGATTTAGCTGGGGTAATGCAGGTATGCCAGATCCGAACGATCACAGATCTGCGTCTCTGTCAGAAAGAATAAGTGCGGCCTCTCTGTCTCAAGGTGGTAGTGGACATCGTGGAGATTTGAGTGCACTCCTCAGATTTTAGAGAAGTGTACTTTTAGGGAGAGGTAGTGCATCCGCTGTCAGCACTTATTTTTCTTTTTTGACTTTTCCATTACATTGTTGGTAGGGTGAATAGGGGAGAGGAATAGAAGTTGAGTGAAGCGCAACGTTTGGAACCAAGCAAATCGAGTGGTCAGACCCACTGGTGGGGGACTCACATGAAGACCGCGGGGACGCCCAAAACCCCCCGGGGATCGCCATCGGGCCCTCTCCATTCGGTCGCCAACCGGCACGATGGAGCAATCCCGGGATTTTACACTGGCGGTGGAGCAGCCTTTCACGAATGGCTAGAGCGCTAGTTGGGCCCCCTACAACCTGCGGTCGGCCAGCGGTGCACTGTTTCTTTGGATCCCGCTGCCCGCCAGAATGAGCCACCCGGTGCATCATAACCGTTCGAGTTCAAACGGCTCTCATACGTTGCGCAATTACTCGGACCTATTCTCCTCCAATGGCTACTCAAGACATCATGCCGGAACGTCACTAGGTCACTTGGCGGCATGGCTTTGTCTAGAGGGTAGTTGCAAGCCGCGGTCGAAACCTACCACCTGGTTATCCCGCCATTCATCGGTCGCCAGAGCCTCGTCCGCTGTCCGCTCTCCAAATGAGTCTTGATGGTAGGCAACTCCCCCTTACACCCCAAAATTTAATCACTGTCCAGCTATACAAATAATAATATGTATCTTACAATACAAGATGCAGATTTGAATGTTGAAATTTGTTTTCGTTTTTGTGACCTTACCATGTGGGATGTATTCATCTTCACTCGAGTCTGAAGTCTCCACATCTTTTTCAAGGGTATGCATGGACAAGTTTGTGACTATGGAACCACTCTCAGAACTATCACTGCCATCTTCAAGAGGTATGTCATCTGGCTTCCAGTAGTCTGAAAAATTATAGAAAGTAAGTGCTGACATATATAAAAATATATATAGTTTATAATATTAACAATAAATATAAAAATTATTTGGAAACTCACCAAGATTCTGTTTTTCATCATGTGTCTGGGGATTTTCAGATTCCAGTGCCAGTAATTTAATATTTACATCAGATTCCTCAGGTATGAGTTCTTCCAGTCCTACCTCAGATTCTGAAAATATAAGACTGTCTCCTAAAAATTGCATATTGGGTGAAGTTTTGAAAATACCAAACATTTTTTTACACTTTTTGTTTTTTTAAATTTACTATGAAAGAAAAATATTTTCATTTTGTATGTAAAATATGAAGAAACATTTACCCTGACCCTCATAGTAAATTTGATTTGGTTTGTGAAGACAGCAGTTAAAGATTGTTAGTGTATGTAATAAAATAAATTACAATAACCATCATATCAGTGTTTTAGCTTCCAGAGCCCAGTCCCTTAAAATAGAACCTCTTACAGGTTATGGGCAGCACAATTTTTAAAAGATAAAATTTGGCTTGAAGATGAACAGAAAATTATAAGAGCAAGAGTTGTAAGAATTGATGAAAGGGAGAACACCATAAGAAGTAACACAAATGAATATAAGAAATCGTGAAGATGAAGTCAGAGAAGTTCGAGAAGGTGATATTGGAAGAAATAATAGAAATGGAGTTAATGGAGTTCGAGAAGGTGATATAGGAAGAAATAATAGAAATGGGAGTTAATGAAGTTCGAGAAGATGTTGTTATAAGGCAAAATAATAGAGGAAGAAATGAAAATCGAGAAGAAAGAGGAAGAATTATAAGTATTGAAGAAAGAGACATATTTAGTGAAATAAATGAAGATGAAACAATTCAAGGTGAAACAAATGACAGCGGAACAATTGAAAGGGAAACGGAAACAAATGACAGCGGAACAAATGCCAATATTAACAAATGAAAATGACTATAAGAAGTAATGAATGGATAAAAGAGAAGAATTTATTGACAGTGAAAATACTGAATTTTAGAAAATACAAGAACTGGAAGACTGCAGCGGAACAAAGATAGGAGTGTGGTAATTATCAAATGTGAAATTATGGTGTTTCAGGGGAAATGGTTGTTTTCTTTATTGTGTTTATAAGTTTTATAGGGGAATTTCAATGTAGTATACAACAATAGATATAACTGAAAAGAGACAAGTATAATTCAACAATTAAGGGGGTGTTTTTCAATAAACAATTAAGGGGGTGATCATAAAAATATAATTATTTATCATAAAAATATAATTGTTTATTTATTAAAATAAAAGCCGTGTAAGAAGTGAAGAACTCATTTATTTAGATACAAAAATATTTACAGTTCGTTTTTTAAAATCCTTTTATGTCTCTTTTATAGTTTTGTTATATTGTTGTTTTGTTTTAATAGTTATTTGGTTTTTTGATTTTATAATAAAATAATTGAATGGTTAATATGTGGAAAAAGAGAGAAAATTTAAGAAATGAAAGAAAATGTATGGTTGTATGTGTTTTTTTTTAATTCAAGTTTTGAGTCTAAACTTATGTGAAGTTGTTGTGTTTGTATTATGTTATGGTTTATGAGTTGAGTGTGACTGATTTGAGTAGAAATGGCAATACTCAATTAGGGTATTGGTTCCCTATGTTTTATGTATGAAGTAGATATGATTAAAGTACTTTATTTAAGTAGTCGAGAAGGAGTTTAGAGGTTTTAAATAAACTTAGAGTAGTTTATGTAGTGAGTAGTCGAGAAGGAGTTTAAAGTTCTTAATAAACTTAGAGTAGTTTATGTAGTGAGTAGTCGAGAAGGAGTTTAAAGTTTTAAATAAACTTAGAGTAGTTTATGTAGTGAGTAGTCGAGAAGGAGTTTAAAGTTTTAAATAAACTTAGAGTATTTTATGTAGTGCGTAGTCGAGAAGGAGTTTGAAGTTTGAAATAAACTTAGAGTAGTTTATGTAGTGAGTAGTCGAGAAGGAGTTTAAAGTTTTAAATAAACTTAGAGTATTTTATGTAGTGAGTAGTCAAGCAGGAGTTTAAGGTTTTTAAATAAACTTAAAGAGGTAGCAACTTGTTGGTATTAAGTTTGAAAGATTGAATTAATAGTTGTTGGTTAATTTAAGAGGGAATATTTCTTTATTAAATAGATGGAATTAAGTGGAAGTTTTGAATGTAAGTGGTTGTGAGATTTTAATGTATAATTAGGTATGTATGGAAGGTAATGTTTAATTTATGTAGGTGAGTTATTTGTTTGTTGGTATGTTGTATTAAATTATATACAGGGGGTTAAATGATTAAATTATATACAGGGAGTTGAATGTGTGCAAGTGTTGAGGGGGTGTGTTGGAGGTTGTATATCTGAATATTGGCAGGCAACACTTGTCACGTATGAAGTGACAGTTTTCTAATATTAAACTGTTCATTTAAATGTCATAACAGATGATTGTTTTCTGTTATGAATTACTTCTCATCTAGACACGAACGATGTAACATCTGATAGTTATTAAAATACAAAATACCTAGTGATGAAATAGTGTTAGTGTATGTAATAAAATAAATTACAATAACCATCATATCAGTGTTTTAGCTTCCAGAGCCCAGTCCCTTAAAATAGAACCTCTTACAAAGATAAACCTTCAAATCTTATTTTATTTATCAGGTACAAATAGTACTTACCTGCATTCTGTTGAATCTTTTTTATGATTTTTAATACTGGTGGAACAGCCTTCTTGCAAAAACAGATAAACATAAAAAGTATATACGATAACATGTAGCCATTAACATAGTTTCCAATCAAAGCTATTTTACTAAAGAGTATATTGACTAAAAGAAATGCCTGAAACAAAAATTAAAAGCGGATTATTATTAATATTTTTCTACTGTACCTAAATTTTAAAAATTAATCATGAGTTTATGAATTGATTACCTATATTTTACAAGTGTTAAATCAGTTCTGGGTTGGGAAGTTTTACTGTCCATTGTGCATACATTTAGTGAGCTGACTATCCATAATAGTCTTTACTAAATTTAAAAACTTGCAGTTGATGTGTTATTTAATGTAAAACTATAAATACATCTTTAAAAAGTTTGGTAACAATAAACCTACAATTTAATTTCTACATACCTTTGTTGGATTTGTATCATGTAAGAAAACATACTGAGAGAATTTTGCTTGTATCCAATTTGTTAAAATTTTGATCTTAGCATTGAGCCTTACATGATCACAATGTGCCAATCTTTTTAAGAATCCGTTTCTATGTTTAAATTTGAGCCAGGCTTCAAATGCATCCATAATAGTAAGGGTAGCAGCCAAAGAAAACATAAACCCAAGCAAAGTGATTTCATAATATGCACAAACACTGAAAACGAAACACAATCAGATAATCAATTAATCCAGATACCACCAAAGTATAGTGGCCCCCAAAAATAAAAGTAAGTGAATATGAGTTCAAAGTCGTTTTTTCAGAACTTACACGAAAACAATATTCACAAGAACAATAAAAGTGCTGGATAGCCAAAACAAATCCCAAAATAATATGTCTTCTAAAACGCTTAGAAATCCTGATAATAATAAAGACGGGCTTATGAAATTATTGGAAATGCTTTTGTTAGACCCCCTTTTAAAAATATTTTTGAAATTAGTAAACATGGCTATTTTTATTTTTAAAACAAACAAAATTCTGCTTATTTGTTATGACATAATAATAACCGCCTGACAGCCATGACAGGTAAGATTGACAATGTTTTAGATTGGCTGTCAAGAAACACAGATTATTTTTCTTTATACTATTTACGAAATGAATACAAGTCCGTGTAGTTTTAAAAAGTCAATTGCAGGTTAATTGTTTTTAGACAGGCTATTTACAAACGATTTCAGTGCCTATGCCTGCTTGACATTATACAGTGCTAGTTGTGGGATAATTAGGTTTATCTAGCCTAATTATTCAATGAAACTAATTCTTAATTTCTGAAGCGTCTTTAATCCAGGGAGCACAAACAAAACTATAGAGAGCGAGTCATACACAGACAATATAACCGTTACATATTGAAGTGTCTACCATAGATAATATATAGTTTATTGATATAAGTTTCTCAAATATCCAACACCCCCTCTCAATTTCAAGTCCCTAATTAACTACATTTTACACAAATGACATAATTTGAAATTGAAACCTTTTGAAAATTACCGTGCTGACAACTCTAAACAAATGGCAAATATATATATATATGTTGTTTTTTACACTTAAAAAAAACTAACTCAAACACTTGACAAGGCTGTATAGCTTAGTACCTTTGCCTGCTCATAATGAGCTAAGAATAAAAAAAAATAACCTTACAAAACATTAAAACTTATAAAATTCAATACAACAAACACAACTTGTTTCTTAAGTTTTTAAATTTTTCAGCAGACAAAGCCTTTGTCAAAACATCCGCTATGTTTTGTTCACTGTTTACATAGTTCACACACAACAATTTCTTAGAAACAATGTCCTTAATATAATGCACTTTTATATCAATGTGTTTTGATCTCTTAGTGTTCTCATAATTTGAAATCATTTTCAAAGCACTATGATTATCTATTAACATCACTGCACTACACTGTCCAAATTCACTGGCGAGGCCCTTGATGTACATCAACTCAGCTGCACTCATGGAAGCTGCAACATACTCTGACTCAGCGGTGGAAAGAGCCACTGATGTTTGCTTCCTTGAAAACCAGGCTATTAGGTTTCTGCCATGGAAAACCACACAGCCACTGGTGCTTTTACGGTCAAACTTATCACCAGCCCAGTCAGCATCTGAAAAGGCTAAAATATTATTATCTCTGTTCTTCTTATAGGTCAGTTTCAGTGCTTTTGTTCCTTTCAGGTATTTCAATATTCTCTTTGCTGCCCTCCATATTTCTTCATTATATTTATCCAGGTATCTGCTCAGGAAACTGGTTGCAAAGGTAATATCTGGTCTTGTCATCATAGCCAAGTAGTTTAAACATCCAATAAGTTCTCTAAATGGTAATTTTCTTTTTTCAGGTCTCTCTTCAGGTTGAAAACATGTCACCATCGGAGTCTCAACAGGATTACACTCATCCATACAATATTGCTCTAATATTTTATCAATAAATCTTTCTTGTGACAAAGTCAATGTTTCCTTTTTATTTATGTTTATATCTATGGCTAGAAAATTCTTAACACTTCCCATGTCTTTGGCTTTGAATTCAATCTTTAGTTTCTGTACTATCTCTTCTATATTTTCTAACTTTCCAATTAACAAGATATCGTCCACAAATAGGACTAACCATATATTTTCTCCAGTATATAGACAAACATCATATTTAGATCTTGTCATTTCATTATTTTCACAAAATTTGTTTATAGTTTCATTCCAGCAACGGGGTGATTCTTTTAGTCCATACAATGCTTTGTTTAGTTTTAGTACCTTCTGGTTGCTTGATAATTTTACTCCACTAGGAACTTTTATATAAACTTCTGAATCAAGTTGGCCATTTAAAAAGGCTGAAGGAATATCAAGTTGTCTAGTTTCCCACTCGTTTGATACAGCTTGAGACAACATCATTCTAATGGTTGACATCTTGGCCACTGGAGAGTAAAGTTCCTGACTGCATGTTTCTTGCTGAAATCCTCTGGCTACGAGGCGTGCTTTTTTAGTTCCATCCTGTTTAGTGCGGAACACCCATTTTGTGTCAATCATTTGTTTTCCTTTAGGTAGGTCACATTCTGTCCATACATTTAGGTCATTTAGCGATTTTATTTCTTTTGTTATGGCTTCTTTCCAATTTGCTTGTTCAACTGCTTCTTCGTATGTCACTGGATCTCCTTCTGTCATTAAAGCATATGCCATGTATAGCTCATAGTCATTTAGCTTGTCTGGTATTTTGGTATTTCTTTTAGATCTTTTATTTTCTTCTATTTCTTTTTGCATGTCACTCTCTTTCTCTATATTTTCATTTCTACTTGTATCTTCTTCGTTATCCTGGGTTTCATCATCTTGAATAACTATGTTTTTTGATTTATCTATCATTCTTTCTGTTATTGACTGGTATATGTAGTCTGATTCATCAAATGTCACATCTCTTGATATGATTATTTCTTTAGTCTCTGGATTCCACAATCTATAGCCACTATATCCATAGCCAACCATTCTTACTTCTGTACATCTTGGTTCTAATTTTCCTTTTTTAGGCAAATTTACTACCCATGCTTTACTACCAAACACCCTTAACTTTTCCAAGTCTGTTTTTCCTAAATAAATACTTGCAGGGGTTTCTCCTTTCAATACTCTTGTTGGGCTTCTATTTAGAGCATATACTGCACATTTTAGTGCTTCACCCCAAAGATATTTCGGTAATTGACTTTCCAGTAAAAGTGCTCGAACTCGATCCATAAGTGTCCGATTCATTCGCTCTGCTACTCCGTTTTGTTGAGGTGTGTATGGGCATGTGAACTCTTGTTTGATACCTTCATCTTGACAAAATTTACTAAACTGTCCTGTAAATTCTCCTCCGTTGTCTGTTCTTATTTTCTGTATGTTTTTGTTACTGTTTTTCATTCTCTTTCTATAATTTATTATATAGTCCTTAGCTTCACTTTTGTTTTTTAATAAATAGACTTCAGTAAAATGTGAGTAGTCATCTATGATGGTAAGGAAATATTTTTCTCCATTTATGCTTTCTTGTGATAGTGGACCGCCAATGTCACAGTGTATCAGCTCACCAATACTGCGAGATCTCGGTTGTTTAGCTGGATAAAAGGGTTTTCTAGATCCTTTTGCAGAAACACAAATGCTACACTTATTTTGAGATACTGGTAATCCTAATATCCTCAATCCACCATGATTTAGATGAGCTAATCGTCTATGCCATAAATCTTTGTCTTTTTCTGTACTTATACATGCTTGTTCTTCTTTTATTGTGAACTTTATAATAAATAAACTGCCATTGCATTTTGCTTCTAATCTATAGTGTTTTTCTAATTTTATAATTGCTATATTTTTTTTAAAAATTACTTCATAACCTTTTTCGCTTAATCTTTTTACAGATAACAGATTGACGGACAAATCTTTTACTATCAATACTTCCATCCTCAAATTATTTCCTTCCTTTGACTTTAGTTTCAGAACTCCTTTTTTATTTATTTTTATTATTTCTCCATTAGCAACTCTTATGTTTATTGTTGGGATTTCCTGTATTTCTTGTACATACTTAATATATTTTTCATTTATCATGTTGTGGGTTGCTCCTGAATCTATGGCAAATACTATTTTTTCAGATGTTTCTGCCTGTGCAGAAAATGCCAATAATGAGAAGTCATTTTCTTCTGTTACGTTTGCTGAATGCTCGGAATAAAATTTGCCTCTATTTCCTCTATGTCCTCTGTAATTTGTCATTCTTCTTGACGGACGTCTGCCTCGAAAATTGCCTCTGGTTTTTGGACAATTCCTAGCGAAATGGTTTGGACCATTGCAGTTGTAACATTTTATATTTTCTGTTGTAAAAGCATTTTCCTTCCCTATTGTACTTGTACTTGTAGATGTTAACTCTAATTCAGCATCCAGTAGTTTTCCTTTAACATAATCCATTGTGAGCTCCACATTAGTTGCTTCTAAGGCAGTCACTACGTTTTTATACTTGTCGTCCATACTTAGTAGGAGATAGCAGACCTTTTCACTTTCATCCATTTTCTTGTCATTTCCTTCTAACTGTCTTATTAGTTTTTCGATCTCCATGAAATGCTCTTCCAGCTTTTGACCATCTTTTAATTTATTACTGATTAATTTTTTTCTTATATACAGGTTTGATAGTACACTCTTTCGTTCTAGGTTTCTTTGTAACTTTTCTATCATTTCTGCTGCACATGTGGCATCTCTTACGTATTCTATATGTGAATCGGATAGGCCTTGAACAATTATATTTTTTGCTTTCGCATCAGCTTTGATAAATTCTTCTTCCTTTACCTTTAACTTCATTAGCGCCGTTTCTGTCGACACTTCAATGGCCTTTTTACAATTTTTCTCCTCCATGTACACCCCTACACGGAACAGCCAATTTGCAAAATTATCTTTTTCTAAAAGATGAATTGTGTTCACGGCAGCAGTGAATGACGCCATTTTCTTTGCGTTCAAATTGAGCTCGTGGTTTGCAACTTACACGTGGTTCTACTCCTATGCTCGTTTTCTTTGTCATCTGACTTAATTTTACATTTATTTATTCCCTGGCTCCCTGGGCCCATAACCTGTGGGATAATTAGGTTTATCTAGCCTAATTATTCAATGAAACTAATTCTTAATTTCTGAAGCGTCTTTAATCCAGGGAGCACAAACAAAACTATAGAGAGCGAGTCATACACAGACAATATAACCGTTACATATTGAAGTGTCTACCATAGATAATATATAGTTTATTGATATAAGTTTCTCAAATATCCAACACTAGTTGCAGGATGCACGGTACCATAAAATTAAAAGCCAAAAAAAAAACAAATTATTTCTTCATACAACTTTGGGTCTTGCATTATAGAGCTAAGCTATAGGGGTTCTAAAAAGTCATGACATTAAATGAGGCGTCCTTAGTAGTGCAGCCAGCGAGGTGATAAATACATGGAGTAGTCGTATTGTCCCATGTAAATAAGTAGTTATGTTTATCGAATCATAGAAGAGGAAGAACTTGGTTGTCTACTTATACAAAAATGCTAATAAAGAGATAGTACAATTTTTGAATGTTGTCACTGAAATATCAATCGTGTAGTGACGTCATAGCAGGTGGCTAGGGTGCCACAAATTGCCATTTATTGTTACTTTTCTGTCAAAAAAAGCTGTCAAAAGTGATGTTCCAGAGCTTTGATTATTTAACCAGATATCGATGATCATTATTAATATGTTATTATTTTTCATACTTTCGATGCAAATGATAACAGGCGCTTACGCAGTAAATTTTATCGAAATGGTATTTGCTTTGCTTGTTTTTGTGCGTGTATTTTTGAAACAAAAAGGGCGTGAAGAAAGAGGGAGTTAAGTGTGCTTAGAATTGTTTATTTTATAATTGAATAGGCAAGTAGTTATTTTGTCTATTTTTGAATCGTAATCATTGAAGACAAGCTAGACTTTAATTGATGGAACCGAAAACTTTGATGCTTGACGTTGAATAACATTTTGAGCAAACATGAGATCTTTCGGTGTTTTATTTATAGAAGGTCTGTACCAAAATTCAGCATGTTGGGAATTAATGCAAACTGACCACTATTTTTCGGTTTAATTTGACGGCACTATATCAAGATTTACGAAAATAAACTGTATATTTCTTTATTTTTTATATTAAAAGAATAATAATGAAAGTAAATAAACCATAAACTATGATTATTTCATTTACGTCAATCTCTTACAAAAGTTCATTAAATTTCAATATTATATTTCAAGTTCAATATTTAGCTCTAAAATATCGATAGTAGATGCGATACTCGTTGTGCAACCCTAAAAATAGACGCCATTTTATGTTTTTTTCCAAGCTTGTCCATTGGTTGAGGTCAATGAGTACAGCACTGAAGAAACTTTAAAAAATGATTCAATAGCTTATCAAGATATAATAGTACTGTAGAGATACATTATTTTAAAGTTATTTGATATATAATATTTAAAAAATGTTTTTCCTTGACGTCGTTGATCCGAGGGAAGCCGAGCGAGTGGGGGTCCGACTGTCTGCGCTAGTGATAGCAATTATTGCTATTTCGAAATAATAATAATAATCCCCAGACAAGGACACCAACTGTAAGGCCCCAAAGTAAGCAAAGCTTGTGTTATGGATTACCATACAGCGAACTGGGGTGGAACCCAGAATAAACAAATAATGTAACGAGCATGTGATATAAATGTTGAATTCTATAGCTATTTACTACTGCTATGGTTATTTTCATGGGGCCTACTACAAAGAAGGGATGTATTGAAGCAATCTACTTTGTACAATGATGAATTTATTTACGTATAGACACGCTAAATCAAAACACATTCACACACAAATCACACGGATGTATAGGATGTACAAAGAAAATTTCATATTTTTGATTTTGTTATTATTACTTTGCTTTGTATTATTAAAAAATTAACAGAAGTAAATTTAAATTGCGTAGGTTTTATGATTGTAGGCAAAGGAAAAGCCGTGCATCCATATAAGCTTAAAAGGACGCACCAGCAACTATACTGTAATCCTTTGTTATGTAATAATGAACTTTATTAACATTATTATTGTAACCTCAAGTCTCTTCACGCTCGGGCGCCACGCATTTGCGTTTAAATCCAAATTATTCTGGAAACAGTATTTCTGAAATATTGTTAAATCTTCTTGAAGGCGCTCGATCAGGTCCACTGATCTTATTTTTCTATAAATTTTCATGTCATCATCATATAGAACACATTTTTACGGAAACAAGAAATGACATCATTAATGAAGATATTAAATAATAACGGGCCGAGTAATGATCCCTGTAGGGCTCCAGAGGGGATCGAGCGCCACGAAGATTTGTGAAAGATCAATCATAAGTTACCATGTTGTTTTCTATTGAATGTATCAATGTCAATGTCAAAAAAATAACAAAACGATGTCGAATGAACCATTGACCTCAAGCAATGGACAAGCCCTAAATACGAAAAAAACGTGCATACCTAAACTTGAAATGTAACATAAAATGGCGTCCATTTTTAGTGTTGCACAGAGAGTATCGAATCTACTATCGATATTTTAGAACTAAATATTACATAATGAACTTTTGTAAGAGTTGACGAAGACGAAATAATCACAGTAATTATTTAGCTACTTTTATTATAATTCTTTGAATATAAAAAATAAATAACTACGCAGTTTATTTTAGTAAGCCCTATTCTATTCTTGTCATATATGGCAATCAGCCGTCGTTACGACTCGACAGACTATTACTGCCAGTGTCAGGTATTGGAAGAGCCACGGTTATTGAATGACGATGGGTTCCTCAGAGCAGGACACACCAGACTCACTAAAACAACCAAAAGCTCAAGTGCCTCAAGTACTATAAAAAAATACAAAATGCTGGCACCCGTGGCAGCTTTCTGAATCAATATTATTGGCGCTATAAGCGCTGAACGTTCGTGAGAAGTTTGTCACTACCTCTTGATATAAATTATAGTCTGGCTTGTCTTCAATGATTTAGAATCAAAAATAAACAAAACAACTACCTGCCTATTCAATAACAAAATGAACAATTCTAAGCAAACTTAATTCGCTCTTTCTTCACGTCTTTTTGTTTCAAAATTACACGCACAACGGCAGGCAAAGCAAATACCGTTTCGATGTGATTTACTGCGTAAGCGCCTGTTATCATTTGCATCGAAAGTATGAAAAATAAAAACATATTAATAATGATTATCGATATCTGGTTAAATAATCAAAGCTCCGGAACATCACTTTTGACAGCTTTTTTTGACAGAAATGTAACAATAAATGGCGATTTGTGGCACGCTAGCCACCTGCTATGACGTCACTACACGATTGATATTTTAGTGACAACATTCAAAAATAGCACTATCTCTTTCTTTTATTAGCATTTTTGTATGAGTAGAGGGAGACAACCAAGTTCTTCCTCTTCTATGATTATACTACTATAATACTACTATAATAATATAACTATAATACATAACTACTTATTTATATAGGACATTACGGCTACTCCATGTATTTATTACCTCGCTGGAATGAACCCACAAGTAATGGACGTTATTGGCGGATTAGTTTTGACAGACAATCAACAATTTGTCAGTTCTTTTTTTAATGAATTAACTAGAGTGAATCCTAAAATATCGGGGAAAATATATATTTTAGAAAAATATCTTACAATGGTAGGAAGGTCTATATATTTAAACTAATGATTGTATGATAATCTATATTTATTGGCCTTTAATTTGATATACCGACTATTAGTAGGTCATTTTTTGTACTATCTGCTTTGATATGAAACACCGTCAGTTTTGAAATTTAATCGATAAAAAATGGTATTTAGCTATTTGGTTAGAAATTAGTGACGGGTTTCTGAGTCCGTCAGTTTTGGAGCTAAATCGATCAAATATGGTAGGTACTTAACTATTTGAAACCGACTAACACGTAGACGAAGTTGCGGGAAACAGCTAGTCATTTTATAATGCCATGGTGGTAACGTTATTGAATGTTGTTCCACGATTATTCATTATTCGAAAACATTTACTTAAACTACGTTTATTTGTAGAGCGCTATTTGTTTTGTAAAATAGATTAGAACTCAGAATCATTAATCGATAAATTGATAAACAATAATAATTGGTACAACACTAGTCCGCCATTTTAGTTCCGCGTAGGTATACACGTCTTTTTCCTTGATATGGCATTTCCATATGTTTCCTTGTTCTGAGTTGTTTACACCACAAATGCCAAGCTGAACATCCATGTACATCCTATCTTGTTTAGTACAAGTATCTAGAAAGAAGGTACATAAGTAGGAAGGCCCGTGGTCGGACTGTACATGACACTTTACTACTTTGACAACGCACTTTTCAATCATCAGGTTGACAGTGTTGAGGAATGCAATATAATTGATTGATCATTTTTGATTAGAATACTTAATACTATTATTTAGACATCGTCAACTTTTATTTCAGTTTATCTTTCTCATTGTTTCTGCCTTATGTATATTTCCATTCGGGTTACCGCTCAGTAAATATGCTCAAATTTTAGTGTACAGATTTGTGCAGAAATATGTCCGTTAAAAATTATGATAAATGTAATGGTAAAGAAGGTGCACGCCCATACAGATGCCTAGAATATGCTACAAAGATTTCATTAAATCTTCATCATTTCAAAAAAGATGAAAGGTTCTGTGATATTGATCTTATATCTGGAAAATGCACAGTAAAGGTAAATACGACCACGATCATATTTTGTGCTGTATACCGTAATCAAAATATTCACTTCTGTACTAATTATATTTTAATTATTTCACAGGCTCATCGCGTAGTATTAGCTGCCAGCTGTGCCTATTTTGATGCTATGTTTAGTGTTGGCTTAGAGGAAAGTCAAAAAACCCATGTATCATTACCAAGTGTTCCACCTGATATACTGCCTATGATCATTGATTTCATTTATACAGGTAAATAATCGGAATATAGAGACTATAAAATACACGATCAAGAAGAAGCAGATAAGAATTTTAGCTGTCATATTATTTACTTATTTAGAATCAAAGTATTTGAGTCAGTGTAATTTTACAAATTTTTTCTTATTTATAACATATATGTAAGTTGTGAAGCTATCATTCTTTAATCATATGATTATCATGTTTGTAGTTGTTGGTATGCATTGTCTTACAAATACTAATATTAACTTTCATCTTTCAGGAGAAATTGTTATTGACAAATCTACAGTGCAACATTTGCTTGTAGCTGCAGATATGTTACAACTACGAGAACTTGTCACAGGTTGTGGTGAATTTTTAAGAAGAGAATTACACCCTTCTAATGTACTTGGCATTTTCAGGTAACTTTACTTTGATATAAAAAATAAAATTAACACTATTGTAGAGGTTACAAAATATTGAAATATAAACATTGTCAACTTGGTTCAATAGGTAATGAATGAATTATAATATGAAAAAAAAATGGCTTTTATTAAACAATATTTGATCAGATTTGCAGAGGCACATAACTGTGTAGAACTAGCAATAGAGGCATTAGAACATGCACAAGCCAATTGGAAAATTGTAGCAAATGGTGAAGAACTTTTGGATCTACCACTCCCTCAACTTATCACTCTATTATCTTCAGAGCAGTTAAAAGTTGACAGTGAAGCTCAAGTAAGGACTTTTAAAATAGTTTTGTGTTCTTTATGTGTTTCCTTTTGTTTTTATTTTAAAATTTAGTAATTATCCATACAATTAAAGAGAACAGAACTACAAGAACATAGGGCTGATGGGTGACAGGCATTGTGTCAAGTTTATTTGGCTAGAATTCCACCTAATATGTAAACAGGAAATAATAAGATGAGAATGTTAACTAAAATAGCTGCTTTAAAAAGTATTGGTCAGGATTTATTTAAAATGCAGCAGGACTAATATTATTCAGCAGTTTGTTACTCAATTGAAACTGAACAAAGAGTTGAATTCTGTATTAATTCATTTTTGAACTAGATCCTGTTAGAAAACACTTAGTAAAAGTTTTTACTTCTTTTTATTACATTGCATATTGTTTTATATTAATTTTGTAATTATCAGGTTTTATATCCTGCATTGAGATGGTTAGAGCATGACCCTGCTAACAGAAGAAGGCATTGTTTTGAAGTCCTAAGTCATATAAGATTGCCATTAATATCTCCACAAGTTTTGGATAGTGTCATAAAAAGTGTACAAGATCCCTCCATTGCTGTTGCCTTGAAGACAATAAGGATTGATATGGTTAGTAAATTAATAACTTTTATTTATTTTATTCAAATTTCTTTATCAGTCATCTGTTTGACAAGGTAGTTTACAGTAATATAAGTAGTTTCCTAATGATTTATTTTTAATATAATCATCATGTATGTAAAGAAATTCAAGATATTAGGTCTTTACCTATGAAATTGCCGTTTTTCACGAAATAAATGAAGCATAATTTTTTTTATATATTTTTTATTTCTATTAATCAAAATAATCACCCATGCAATCAAAGCATCTTTGCCAACGCATTGGTAGCTTATTGATGCCTTTCTTGAAGAAATCAGCTCGACGGGAGGCAACAAATTCTTCAAAGGCATTTTGTACTGCCTCTCGGGTATTGAATTTTTTTCCCGCCAAGAAGTTATCCAAATTCTGGAAAAAGTAGAAGTCTGTAGACGCAAGGTCTGGTGAGTACGGCGGATGACGGAGAACTTCCAACCCCAACTCTTGTAGCTTGGAGACCGTCTGCTGTGCAGTATGAGGTCGCGCGTTGTCGTGCAGGAGCAGCGGAGCCGAACGATTGACCAAAGCTGGTTGGAGACGTGCGAGCTTCTCCATCATTGTGTTCAGTTCTTCACAGTACACATCTGCAGTAATGCTTGTCCCGTTTGGCAAGAAGCTGTGATGAATTATACCCGCGTTAGACCACCAAACAGTGACCATCACTTTTCTAGGGGTAAGTTTTCGTTGAAAGCATTGTTTGGGTGCTGAACCAGGGTCCAACCGGATCAAGGTCGGAAAAGTTGTCAAACAGGATCCATTTCTCGTCACAAGTAACAATGCGGTTCAGAATTCCTTCATTTGTATGCCTGCTGAGCAGTGCAAGGCACGTCTCCACGCGTACTTCGCGCTGGCGGTCATTGAGTTCGTGGGGTACCCATTTGTCAAGCTTTTTTACCTTGCCAATTTGACGCAAATGGACCAATGTTGTTTTGATGCTAACGTCGAAAGCTGCTGCTAATTAAGCCGTGGATTGAGTTTCATCAGCTTCCACAATTGCCTTTAATTCGTCATTGTCGACCAAAGTTTTCGGACGACCACAGGGTTCATTTTTCAGGTCAAAATTTCCAGAACGGAAGCGGGTAAACCAATAACGGGTAGTGCGTTCGTTTGTAGTGTTCGCTCCTTAAGTGTAGTGTTCGCCACGACGGTACTCATACTCCATAATTACCCGATTTTTTAACTTATCCATGATGACGAAAAATGTTCGAATGCGTTGAAAACAAAACACTAACTATTAAACAAATGACGATTTTAGAAAAAGAATTCCATGTTTGTCAAATAAAATTAATTTGAAATTAGAATTATCAGTAAAAAAAAAATATTTTCATTTGAAATGGCCAGTACGGCAAAACGGCAGTTTCATAGGTAAAGACCTATTATTAGAAACTTTTGTCACAGATTCCGTCGACTGTATTTTTTTTTTAAATGGCTGCTGCACTTAATTATTCATACAAGTCAGTTATATTACAGAAATCTGGCAGAGGCGCACTAGTGTCACTGGGAGTAGAACCTAGGAAGAGGGCACGACGAATGCTTGTTCTAGTGGGAGGGTCTTGTCATGACAACAACAAGCAACCACAACTTAGTTCTGACAACATCCTTGCAAGTGCATTGAAGTTTGATCTTCAAAACCGGTATGTTAATTTTCTATTTCAATAATATGTGTATGCAACTTATCCTTTGACCAAGTAGAAACTTTTTGAGTTTGACCATAATAATTACTTATCAGGTTATGTGTTATAAAAACTGTTTTTATTTATTAAACTGGAATTTTTTATGTGGTTGCCTGAAGTTTAGTGTTAAATGAAATTTCTCAGAAAATATTAGAGTATTGTTAAAAATATAAATTAATTATACTGGCACATAATGTAACCTACTCATAATATCCAACAAAAAATATAGAGCTGACTTAGGGAGGCCCTATATGTTTAACAATACTATTGTATTGTTAAAAAATGTTTACTGTAAAGGAAGTGTATATGGAAATTAAATTTAGTAGGTATTAGACATACAAGGGTATTTCTCAGCTGTATTAAAAAAAGTGACTTTTTACCCACAGTCTGAGTTTTTAAGTTCAAAAAGTATTTTCATATTAAAAATCCGAAATAAATAAACTTCTTAGGTTGGAAAAAAGTTCATAAATCATATTAATGTAATGTTTGTTTACTAGATGTAAAGATTCCAGGATGTTACTTGTTTGTTAGTAAAAAGATAACAATTTTATTTACAAATACATCTGAGTAATGAATTTTTGTCATTGCTGTTACTCTGTTACTTTCGTGTTACAGCGAATGGGGAGAACTAGCTTCAATGAATATACCTCGGATTCAGCCTGGAGTGGCAACTTTGGGCGGCCGAGTTTACGCCGTTGGTGGAGAACAGGGTAGTCAAATATTAGCTAACGGAGAAGTTTACGATCCACAGGTGAATATAAAAATAATTGTCAGTTGGCCATTTCAACTTAGCAAATTTTATACCATTAATAGTCCATTCACATTGAGAAGATAGTGACAAATGGACCCAACCTTTTTATATACATGGCTGTTGGCACATTAGGCGTGCCATCAACTTCTATGGCGCTTGACACGCCAGTCGTGTCATAGAAAGTTTGTTCATAGCCACGGCAAAAAGTTTTCGAATATGGGCGCCGCAATGAATCGGTTAAAGTACTCCTACATACGATACGCCTAAGGGCACCCGAGAGGGCACGTACCTCGGCTTAGGACGTCGTAGATTGAAGATTCTAAAGCATCTGTGTACCGTTGGTATAACGACTCTAAGTGCGGTTTGCCTTTAACTGCTGACGGGAAAAAAGGGCTACAAGTGAAAAATTTTATTCAACAAAACCGGCGTATCACATACGAGGATCCAGCACAATTAGCAGATTGGATCGGGAAGTGTTCATGATATTCTACACATTGACATTTGCGCAAGGAGAATTGTTTCGGGCTGGGTACCCCACAACCTCGCCGATGGTGCCATGATATGATTGATAAATTCAAAGCAGGTTCTTCCCGCCGTGTTTACGATATCATAACAAGTGACGAACCTTGGATTTATCAATATGATTCAGAAACAAAGCGCCAGTCAACAGTATGGCTGTTTCAAAACGAACCAACGCCTAAGAAAATGAAACGATCGAGAAGCGTTGAAAAAATGTTGATCACCAGTTTTTTCTCTGAATGGGGTGTTTAGTACCAATGCCTAAAAATCCCAAGTAGCATCAATGCAGAGTGTTACACTGCTATATTCTTGCCTGAAGTTTATGCTGCTGTGAGCAACAAGCGACCGAATACTGGACTCCGAGGCCTTTTGCTCCACTACGACAACACGCCCGCGCACTCCGCTATCGAGACGAGGGACTTCCTAAACACCACACCTTAAAAAAAACTTTAAAACGGTAAAACTTTTGGGTCATCCGCCTTAAAGCCCTTATTTTGCAACGTGTGACTACAGTTATCATCGCCAGGAGATGGGCACACTGCCGTTGAGGGAGTGCCTGTTGCAGACTGGAAAATGTGCTTTGAAAATTGGTTCAGACGCAAGAAGTTTTGTATACATGCTGGTGGAGAGTTCTTTGAAAAAACTTTCTTAGTGTCCCACATATAAAGTTCTTTTTATTCTGGAGAATATTTTGTTTTATAATTTCGATGTATAAGATACTATAATGTTACAATATTATGCACGATTACAACTCTTTTATCTTGTAAATTCTTATGTACTAATTGAAATGGGATGTTAATTTAAATTAATCTTAATTTCAAATATAAACACCTTTTGTTTCTTAGGTCTCAGTTACACACATTCAATATCCATACAATACATTTCCAGAGCGACAAATGGTCAAGCATATCACCCATGAAAGAAGCTCGTTGTGAGTTCGGCCTGACGGGTTGGAACGGGAACCTCTACGCGTTCGGTGGGTGGGTGGGTTCCGACATGGGCGCTTCCGTGGAAGTGTACGACCCAGTTACGGACGAGTGGGTACTGGTCGGCCGCATGCCCGAACCCAGGTTCGGAATGGGCGTTGTTCATTTTGATGGTGAGATGTGCTTTTTTTTATTAGTAGGTTGGTTTTCTACAGTGGTGTTTGAGTGGATTAAATGTAATAAAAAATTAAATGGAAGTGTTTATTTTATATAGTTTAACAGTTAAGGCAATATATTTTTTTTTATATACAACGTTGATAAAAGCGAGGGCATTAAATGGAACCAAATATTCTTTGTATCATTATCAGGCTACACAACAAAAATCAGATCAATGTAAGCCATAGTTTAGTCATAGGAATGTTTTTTAGTTTTCATTCATTTAAACACTCTGTATCTTCCCGATCACAGAATACACTGACATGATTTTAATCTACGGGGAATCCCACGGAACCGCAGCTCTATCTCTGCGAACTTACCGGGAAAGGTATGGAGACAGCCGCGCATGTCAATGGACTTTTTTATCTGGGGGTTACAGACGTGAATACCGTAGAGGAACTTAAAAACCGGACTATTTTAGCGTTTAATAAATTAAAAAGTTTAACAACAAACAGTGACCTTATTGCACGATTAAATAACAATATTATACGTCGTTATAATTTGTGTACGATTGCGAATGGCGGACATTTCGAACAATTGAAGATTTAATGTGTACCTAAGTGTTACAATTAATTATTTTTGTTTATTATTTTCATTGATCATACCTTCCAACGTTACCTACAACACATGTTTACATTATCATCCACATCAAACCCGGGCGCTCCGCTGTGTAGGTAGGTGTGCGAGCCGGTGAGCCCGCCGCCGCACGCGCTATGCTATTCAAATGCTACGTTGCCAATTTGTTACGCAGGTGGCGGCAGGCTACTCAACAAAGGATGTTTACATTTTAACTTAATTATTAAGCTATTTAAGTTCTTTGAAAAACGTTTTTTCGTATACTTCTCGTAAACTTTTTTTGAATAGTTTCGGATTAACAGTAGGCACTTAAAGTATATGTGGTTTCATTAAATGCCTCTCGCTTTTATCAACGTTGTATATACTTACCTACTTATTTTATTTGGGTGCAATGCTAAATTTTTTTTTTATCTAATGTATCTGGCAAATTTACAAAACATTGAAGCCAAATGGAATGGTTTGGAAAAAAGTATAGCTAAAGATCTTATATTATCATAAAAACAATGAAGCAGTTTTCTTGTTGTATTTGTAAAATGAATTCAATTTATATCTATATCACTCAAATAATTACAAAATTTACACGATATTTTCATAGAAATAGACATATACATTTTACAAGAACCGAATAGTCACCAAAATTGCATGAATAAAAATAGTATCTATTAGTTTTTTTAAATCTATACAGGTTTAATCTACGTAGTAGGTGGTTGCACACATAGCTGGCGACACACTCGCGACTTGCTCTGTTACCATCCAGCGTCCAGAAAATGGCGGACGCTGACGCCCATGCACCACGCGCGAAGTCAGGCAGCGGCCGTCGTGTTGGACAACCATTTGTATGTGATAGGTGGAAATGCGCCTAGATCAGTGCTGTCTTCCGTTGAACGATATAGTTTTGATGATGTAAGTTTGGGTTATAGTAACTTTGATAACTCATGATATTGGATGATGTTTTGTGTAATCAAAAATATTATCACTTGTATACACATATGCAATAAAAAAAATTAATGAAATGGTTTATATAGTAAACTACTGATGCTAAACATCAATTATGATAACTTGTTTTTTTTTTAATTTTTCTCTCACATAGTGAAGAGTGATTGAGTGATGGGTGGTTTTAGTTTTATGAATAGTTTTGGTTTTTATTTATTTGAAACTTCTTGGGCAAGCAATTTCATTTCATTCCTTGCTTCACTTGACTAGGAGTTTGTTTGTTTATTTAATTGTAAAGGACTGCTGAATCGAATTGAATTATTAGTTAAAAATTAAAAAGCTATGATTACCGGTAGCTTTTTTGTGTCGAAGCATTTTAATCGAAATATTCCCATGGCTCCCGCACAAAACTGCCACAATTTTATTCGTCATACCAATTATTATTTTTCCCTTTATTACAACTTTAATTAATGTAATATGTAATAAAATGTATTAAAAAACATTTGTACTTTATTTCCTAATCTAACTGACTCTTTAATTCCAGGACACATGGGAAGAAGTATCAAGCCTACTAGAAGCCCGGGCCGGTTGCGCAGCCGGAGCCGGTGAAGGGATACTAGTCGTCGCAGGCGGGGACAGCGAGAGCGGCGACCGCACCTTCTATCGCGCTCGAACTACACTCAGTTCAGTTGAGGTGTATGATCCAAGGGAAGATATATGGAGGAATGCGCCACCCCTACCGCAGACGCGTGCAGAGGCCGGTGCGGCCCTTCTGTGACAAACGACGGTCTGTGCCGGTGATGGGAAATCTGTATTTTGTTTGATATGATATGAAAAATAAGTGTTTTCGTAAAAGAACATTGTGAACAAAAACAAAGTCTGTGCCAGGATCTATCATGACGGAAAGTTGACTAGCCACGACTGAAAGGCTTTGTGTTATGGTTCTGAGAATAAGGACAAAAGACAGTCTGCATTAAACATTGAATAATTTGATATTCTTTGTCATCACAGACCTTCTTTGTGGAAGAAATAAGGGGACAATTATCAGAAAACAAATAATTTCAACCAGATGATGCTTAAAAAATGTAGAGTAGATAAAACATATTATAAATTAGGTGAAACAAATGATTTTAACAAGATTTAGTCATGTGATCAGACAAAGGAATGCAAAAAGATTTTAATGTGATTCCAGCAAGAAAGTACTCTTGTTAAATAACTTTTAAACATGTATTTATCATAGTTTGTGTGTTTTTTAGACTTAACGATACTCTATGACTTAAGATTACTGTTTAAGCTACACTTCGTAAGTAGTGGAAGAACTGCAGAACTGACATCAAGTGCAACTAGCACTAGTGATGTTTATATAACAGCAATGAGTTATTTTTCAGTGTGTATGCACTTATTATTTGGTTTAAACTTTTTTTTTGCAAGAAAATTATTCAAACTTTATAAATATCATTTTTAATGAAATACAACATATTTTTATTGTGTTAAATTGATAGGCAGCTACTTTTAAAAGGTACATACACTTTGTTTAAAAGTCTTGAATAGGTGTACACAAACAAAGGGTATATTTTGGCGTAAATGCTTAATTAGCTGGTTCTGGTGCTGTATTCTAAATATCTCATAGGTTTTATTTTAATGGGCCAACGATAAAGAATGTCACACCCTTCCTCTACCTAATGTGCGACTAAGTTTATACATAGAGCCTTACAACCCATATTGGGTTTAAGTAATTAACCAAAAACTGAGCCAAAATATTTATAAAATATGCATAGGCCATACATTACGACATATATTTTCACACTGGTAACACAAAGATTTACCAACTAATAGTTACTATTTTTACAAACTGTACTTACTTATATAGTTGAAATACATTGGTGTAGAAGGAAATGGACTTTGGAAGTGTCTCTGAACCATTATGGTATTAATGTAAAACTGCATAGGGTTACTTTTATAATGTGCCTTCCATTTAAAGATACATAAGTTGTTTTTAGCAACAATCAGCACAATAAGATTAAAATGTTTTAGTTTAAAATATTTCGTAATTTATTTTACTAAAACAATTATTCAACCTACCGTCCATTTGTTTCTATACCATGTTGATTTTCTATAATACCTTATTCCATAATACTAAGCTTTGTGGCTCATACTGCCACTCTGTCTAGAATAGATAAGCTGTATAAAGAAGCAATAAAACATCAACTCTGAGGGTTCTTCTTCATCTTCCTTTGTAATGTGAATTCATCTTAATCATCTTAAATGTCTGTTTTTGGGAGTTTTAATATTGGTCCATTATTACATCAATTACTGTAATACATCTGGGCAGCTATGTTGCTTTATAACAAGTTATTTTGTTTTGTACAAACTAGTGGTTGGTAAAATATACCAATGCCATTTGCATGTTGGTACTAATTAGATAAACATTGGACCAGACTTGCAAACTGTTAGTATCAATATTAATGTGATATGTTTTTCAAACCATGTACAAAATTTGGCTAAGCAGCGATGTCAGTAAATTTTTTAGGTCAAAATATTTGTGCATTGCTTTGATTGAACTATAAATGAATATAAAAACTTGCCCCTTTTTGTACAATGTGACGAAAAAAGTTGTCGTCAGTATTATTGTATTATAAATTAGCTTTTGTAGTTCTTGACATAGCACATCATGCATAGAAAGAATTGTTAAATGAAATAGAACAATATAGAAGATGTCTATACTATAAAACAGGTTAAACTGTGCTTGCTTACATTGTTTCTATTGATTATTATTAAAGTTTAATTAATGATCTATTTTTAAGTGGAAACCTTATTACTCATTTTGTAAAATCTGTATAAAAATAGTTTGCTCTGAGGCACTGGTTTTTCAAGTTATCAAATCAAAACAGCAGTAAGATGATGCATCAGTTACTGACTCATGCACTCATTAATTTTTTAGTTTATAAGCTATCTATTAGTTATTAACATACATGTTAATTTGGTGATATTAAAAATAATTATACTAAGTGAAAGATAATAAATATTTTTACAGTTTTTCTATTGTTATTATTGAATACATATATCTTGTTAGAAACAAAATTTAGTTACAAAACCTCTCTAATAATCTAAACTTGTACTTTTTTCTTTTAATTTAAATGTTAAAGACCAGTTCTAATTCAGATGTAAGGTATTCAAAAAGGTTCTAAAGACATTCCAGGAAACTTGGCGTCATCTATGTGCAATATGTCGTGTGCGAACTGCACACGTCCAACAAGGCCCTCAAATAAAGAGGCAGGTCTATCGGGAATGACTTGCTCTGTGCCAGGTTGTTCAGATATAACCCAATCCATGAAACAAGCGGCCCGATACAGATGCACTGGTTCCTTTAAGAAAAGATAACCAATTATAGGTACTTATTACAAATTACAAATCTTTCAGTAAATTTATGATAATTGTCTGCCAGTTACCATAATTGTTAGCTAGGTTACAAACATGTTACATGTATATTGTCCTAATATATTCCTGCTGACAAGTTAGAGTGCAAATGAAGGTGTGTTGTCACAGTGATTGTTTTTATTTAATTTTACAAATATAAATATGTATATAATATATTTTTATAAAGTATAAGTATACTTTATAAGTATATACTGTATATATGTATAAAGTAACTTAAGAAAATATTTGATGTAGTTTTGATAAATAACACAAAAGAATAAAATTTGCCGGTTTGTTAACTTCAAGTAAAATTTTGGCAATTTTTGTAGCAAAAAAGTAAGCTTTCACTTGTTTGTCGTATTACGAGCCCCAGTGAAAAAGAGTTCGTCTAGTGCCAAATATTACAAGTTGCTAATATTCAAAGTAAAATTTAGATAAATAAAAGCTTTATTTCACTTTCCATACATTGTCTGGCTTAAGAGTGCCAGACATCTTTCACATAAATTCTATATTGTCTAGGTAAAACAAGGTACTGGAATTATGATATTAAGAATTATTTAGTGGAATAACCAAAGTTTGATTTAGTAAGCTCAAAATACGTTTGGAATTAAAAAATATTAAAAAGTTAAAAAATAAATAAAATAAATTTTTAATGTATTTATTCCGATTAACCAAACAGTTTCTGGCGTAGTGCAGACTTGAATTTAGTCATGTTATTTGTAAATATACACATGTCGCTTTGATTACTAAGCTCGTTATATGATCTTCAAACTATATGAAAACCAAGCATAACAGATTTAACAAAACTTTTGTGACGTCAAAAATTTTACAAGAGAAATAATATATAACGTCTTTTTTGATATGACTGTTATGTCAATTCTAAGATCCATTTGCATGTTTTTGAATCTATAATAAGAATAATATATATCTATAATTGTGGTACGTTTTTGAACGTATTTATCGCTTAAACGCCGTCTTGTATTGCATACTTACCCTACTAGCTTGATATAGTTGTATGAAAGCATATGCATTCCCACTGACCCCGTGACATATACTGTATCCTTTGGGAGAAAGTCCACGCTCCCAAACCACTTCCCCACATTCCTGGGCAACTTCCATGTACTTACTGCTTTTATAGATCTGAAAAATAGTAGGTACTTTATATCCTTATTCTCTACTTCCTATATAGTTTTAAATCCTTATTTTGTAAACGTTATCTTGAAATCGTATAAAATATCTTATGTAAGTACAAATATTTGGAACAATTTTCTTTGTAGTTAGTTTTAAAGTTATGTAAAGATCGACAACTCAACTGTTTACGCGCGGTGCTAAGCTGCGTGTGTTCGTAAATGTGCAATTTCACTTGGTATGGCAGTGCGGTAATCTTGTATATTAAAGTGTCAACATAAGTTCTCGTCGGTTTGTTGCTCATGTAAAATTAGTACATTTTGTCACGCACACACTGTCACTGTATACATATATAGAAGTTGAACGCACAAACAGGACCAAACGATCTACACCTTGAGAGCAAGGTGTAGATCGTTCAACTCATCTTTATATGCGGTCCTGTTTGTGCGTTCAATTTGTATATATGTATACAGTGACAGTGTGTGCGACTTGTGCAGACTTGTTTAGGTTCTTATGTCTAGTCGAATGAAACTAAGTCGGTACCTTGGTATAGATAAATAATTTTACAACACTCACCCGTGAAGCAAGAATAAACAACGGCACAAAGCCTACAGCACCGTGGCACCATTGCGTAAGTCTATCTTTAGCGCTGCCCATAGACGAAGGGAAATTCTTGGTTTTATAACGTTGTGTTATCAACCAATCCAGCGTTTGTCTAATTGCTGTATTCAAGTCTTCGTGGGCGATATATTTTCTGGCCTATATAAAACGATACAAAAAGTTACAATGTTTGTCTACTTTAAAGACAAATTATACTATTTCCATTTCTTTATTTTCTCGATGACAGCATTAAATTACATGGCATTAAATTTGTAAAAATGTTATCAAGACATGTGGCTGAGGTCGCTGTAAAGAAGAGATTTTTTAGTTTGTAACAATTAAAAATATTCAAGAATCGTTTACTTTGTGACGTCTCTACTAATAAATCAATATTGAAATCGCCACAAATAACTATTTCTTTGTTTTTGTTATTTACTCTATGTAATACCTCATCCATAGTGCTCTCGAATACTTCAAACGGTGAGGATAAATTGACGCACATACATAAATAAAACTTTACGAATGTGTAGTATTCACTGATGTGGCTTCGTTTACTTTACAATGAAGAAAAAGTATACCTAATTTTGACCTAGTTTGCTGATTACATTATTTTGAGCGTAACATGACACACTTCTTTTTGAAATATCTAATATTTACATTTGTTTGGAAATTTGTCAACGTTTACTTATCAATGCACTTGACTATACATGGAATAAAATTAGCTACCTTACATATAAATTGGGGTAATTAAAACAACATCAAAACCCTAGGAAGTTTTTATCCTTTGTTTTTGGTGGTAGGTGTACTCCCAACAAAATTTTTCGTAGAAGTTGCAAAATATTTCGCAACGAATATCTTGACCTATTAATACCAATAATCTTATGTACAACTGTTTTTATATAACAAAGCCAGGGACACCATCTACACGAAACTGCAGTTAAAATCATGATAAGATTAACTTTTCCTCGAAGAAAAATTATCTGAACTCTTTTTACATTCGTTTATCATTTTTATTTTGACCATGATGCATAGATTATAATAAAAATGTAACTGCTAAATTAGGTATGTTTTACTTAAATCGTGCAGTGTAGTTATTTAAATTCAATTTGTAATTTTACATGTAATAATTTTACCAATCAAAAAAAAGTCGATTTCATTAAGAAATGTCTAGAAACTGTGATGAGCACAGTTGAAACTAAATGCGCAACCCACCGACACTCTCCACCTGGTAACGGTGAAAGAGGCACAGATAATAGTTGTAAACCTAAAAGCCCGGAAACCCGCAGGTCCAGACGAAATACCAAACAGGGATCTGAAAACTCTCCCACTCACGCACACACAACTGTTAGTAGTTATATTCAATAGCTTATTAACTAACCGCTTCTTTCCGCAAACGTGGAAAGATTGTCATAGGTATTAGGAAATCCGAAAAACCTACAGGCTGCCGTCCTATTGGCCTTCTAAGCACGATAGTCAAATTATACGAAAGGAATCATTTTGCACAGGCTCCGAGAGGTCATCCATTCGGAGCACCTGTTACCGGGCGAACAGTTCGGCTTTAGGTCCCACATCTCCTGCGTCCAACATAATGGAGCAAAGTAACATAGGTAGAATGAAATCTAATAGGCACGGATGCGCTTTTCTTTGACGTGGAGAAAGCCCTCGACAAAGTCTGACACAACGGCTTGTTATTCAAGCTCTTCGAACTAGGCGTGCCAGACAGCCTCGTGCACATCGTACGACACTTTCTATACTGTCGAACCTTTCGTTACAGATTGGTAGGCGTATTTTCCAATCTCCGTCCTGTATTAGCCGGTGTCCCTCAAGGCTCGGTACTTTCCCCGAATTTGTTTTCACAAAACACTAGTGACATGCCAAAGATAACTAGGTAGGATAACTAGAATGCTTCAATTCGGCGCCATTGCGTTTGGCGATGAGTTTAGGAAATGGGCAATAGAAGTTAAGCAGTACAATTTCTTCTCTCAACCCGTTCAAGGATACCCTCTAGTAAACCCTCCAAAAGATTAGGTCGGGATCGCTCTGTTTGTTATTCCAACCCCCGGCCTAAAAAACGTCAAATATGTAGGAGTCACTTTAGATAGTGGACTAACAAATCGCGGCTCACATAAAACACGTACGGGAGTTGCTCCTGCCCACTCGTGTTATGACAAACTGACTTTTCTGGCAAATTGGGCAGACACTTCTCATCCACCCACCTCATCTCCATTTGTTGATGCTGCTTTGTAGACTAAAGAAGCATATTTAATAAAACCACTACTGTTACCGGCATGTACTACAACAAATCGGCTGCCCGTACTCAACTTCTTGAATACGTGGTATCAATTTTTTCAGACACAAGGCGTACGTAGGCGTACTTGAAAAGTAAGCGTCATACGTCTCATCAGTATACCGGGTGTACAATCCAAATGGGTCAGTATGGAGAAGTCAGAAACTATGAGAGATAGCGAAATCTGTTCTTAGGAACCATGGCGTCGATTTGAGATTTAATAATAATCACATTCAAACTTTTTTCTTAACTCTCATACATAACCGGGAATCGAACCTCGTCAATACTCTTGTAATCGCATCAAGTATTGGTCCGTAAGTATAAGGACCAAATTTGGCTACGAAATCTTGTATGAACAAGACTGACAGTAAATTAGACTGAAATGGTCACAATTTAATTTATTTGCATAATGTCGTGAATAATATGAATCAATCATCAATTATCTGAAGAGACCATTTTATGCATATATTATCTGTATCGATATTATGCATTACAAATAGCATTTATTTAAAATTAGAACGCACTTGTTCAGAGGGCGTGCCGAAGCATTTAAAATTTGAAAATGGAATACTTATTTTGGAATGAATGTCATATTTTAAATAAAACGAGCCTTTTCATAACCTCTTCGTTTTTATTTTAGACAGACTATTATTGTGTTATGTGTTGTATACTGTTTGTATAATGCGTTTAACGAATGAAGAACAGTTAGATCTATTGGAAGCCTATTTTAAAAGTAATAAAAATTGCACACGAGCTTACCTTACCGAAATAGGCATCATATGTTCAAATAATAAGTTAGTTGATATTGGTATTTGCTTTATGTGAAAATTTTGAATTGTAATTATATTGTTTTGAATTGTAGTTCGAATAACCCTCTTGTCATATTGTATAACATGAATTTACTGCCTCTTCTTTTGCGTTTGTTCATGGGTGAAGTTGATGGCAACTCCTTTTCTTCGTTCAAGACTCTAGCTACAGTGCGTTCAGAAACGCCTGTGGCTTCTGGGGCACTTTTTAGTACATTAGCCAATAGTCTCAAGTCACAATCATCAATATTAAATAAATATTACTCGACGGCCGAGTAGCGTGGTCAGTAGCCCTGTCTCATACGCCGGAGGTCCCAGGTTCAAGTCCTGGCCGGGTCATTCATTTGTGTGATGAACACAGATGTTTGTTCACGAGTCATGGTTGTTGATATTTATATACGTATGTTTATTCTGGGCTCCCCCCCAGTTCGCTGTATGGTCATCCATAACACAAGCTCTGCTTACTTTGGGGCCACACAGGTGGTGTGTTTATCACACAAAATATTACTCCCACTCGCAACTTTTCGCTCGACTTTCGCTCGCATTAGCACACTACCGCAATGTGCATATATATTATATAAGTACAACCACGAGTAAGGCTCACTCACCGTCGTGAAATGCAAAAACTGTATTATTTTTTATGTTTCACAATATAAAACATGGTTTTTCAACAATTACAAAAAACAGTGCTTACCTGCAGTAGAATGTACAGAATTCCTGCCACTCCGTGCGCAGATCCCAAATATATTTTATCATGCCATTCCCACAACAGAGGGCACGGAGCATGTGTTTTGATAGAATATGTTTTCCCGTCCTTCAATATTTCGTTTACCACCTAAGAAAATAATGCTCATGAAATACAAAAGTTCTCTCTTTACTTCAATTTGACAAATTTAAAATAATGTATTACTTTTTCAATGTGACTAGCAGGAATAACTGGTTCTCCCACGTGGTAGTTTACAAACAATAAGGCAAATAAATATCCTGCTCTTCCATACATAGGTTCATTTGATTTTACTTCACATTTATTTAGATCCAAAAGCCTAAAAATAATAAGATATTATTTAATGAGATATATTAAAATGTCTTCTATCATTAAAATAATGCAAGATCTTTATCATCTTTCTCAGTCTTTATCATCTTAACCCATTTGTTGTTTAATCGCCTTCACAAATCAGAATAGACTACTAGTCTGGTCGACTCCGCATTGTGTTAATTGTTTCTGATAACACTTTTTTTATTAAAGAAGCGGTAGATAGGTAACAAGTTCCTGATGCACAGTCGACGTCGATCGACGGTTTCGACCACACCGTCGATCGACGTCGACAATCGATGGACGATTGATTGGTGTGGTAACACCCTTAGAAAGTATTTTTAATAATTAGTAGTATTTTTAATAACTGGATCATTTAAGTTATTTTTTAATGGGGTGTTCCAAATAAAATTTGCAAGTATTACGAAACTAATGCAAAATCTTGTTACTTTCTCAGTTTCATAAATGTACTCTGGAGCGGACTACAGGCCGATTAGACCAATGCCGGAAATTTTAAGGACACTTTTTTTAATTATGTAACCAAATATTAACCAATGGAAGAAGAAAGTTGTGGGCTTGGCGGTTAACAAAACGAAAAAAATGCTAAAAATGCATAAAATTATACTGTATTTGCATAAAAAAACGTTACAAAAAAATTAGATCTGCGAAACAAAATAAATTGAAATGAATTTACGTTTTCACATTTTTATGATTGTTTTGGAAATATCAAGAATTCATTTAAAAAAAATATGCTTAACTTTCTTTTGATTATTTCACAGGAATATTGAAACATTTTTACACATTTTATAACGTTTTCAATAAAAAAGCATTACAAAAATATGTTGGATTTTTCATTTTTATTTTGGCATCACAGCAGTATGTCATGTAGCATATTAATACGTCAAATCTGCGTGTACCAAGCTTAAATTTTTTCGAGAATTATTTATTTTCCTTATTTAAACTGACAAATATATGTTAATGAACTGTGCGTATTAGTTATAATTCTAAAAAAACATGCAACCTTAGTACAACCTCTACTGTTAATTTTTCTTACCATATTTCAAGTATTTATAACTCTGTTTTCAGATTGCAAAATGTTCTGAAACTTTATTCATTATGTTGTTGATATTACATCTATCTGTAGCTTTAAATTTCATAATGTTAACTCAACAAAAGCCCGGGGCCCAGGCATGTATGGGAAGGTGGGTTTCTCCTTTATAATATTTGGTTCGAAGGAACGGATAAAAGATGCTGAATGTTGGGATCCAGTTATTAAAATTGGTCAGGAAAAAGTAGACAGTTCTATGGGCGCGAAACCTGGGGGTGCTTATGGATGCACAACTTCGTTCGAGGACCATGTTGCAGAGTTGGCTAGAGATGGTTTGTTTAAGCCAAAGACACTATACAAAAATTAAGGACTATCTATGTGAGCCACTCTGGATCAGACTCTGTGAATCTCTCGTTCTGTCTCCAAAACATAGGTAAATTATCGCTGGGTAAAAATCAGATATCCAGTCCAATCTCAAAAACAATTTCATTCGTAAGGAACAAGGAACAAATACTTTTCTACCCCATATTGAAACAAGGGAGCAAGCCTTAGCAGGTATGAGTACATTCACAGTAGGTAGTCGGGGAAGTTGCGCGGAGGTTCATGCTAAGGCGAGAATCGCTTGTGCGTTGTTGGGTCTTCTGTAGGCAATCCGCTTACTAAAGGGCGACAACACTGCAGGGGAATCGAATGCAAATCTGAGTCTGCACCAAGTTCCCTGACTGTACATTGCACCAAGTTCCCTGACTGTACATATTAACACTATTAAGAAATTTATAAATGTATTATGTATTAATAAATGGGGGCCTTAAAATATTTCCCTGTCTGTAACACACCTACTGTTCTTATATTTTATTTACTGTAGAAAAACAGATACCTTTGAACAAACATTATATAATTTGGCAAATTTTCTGGTGCTTTTGCACCAAGTTTATGCGTTATAACTGCGCCTAAAGCAAGTGGACCTGCATCTCCGCATAGGAAGGTAATTTTCTTCCCTTTCAACTTTTTATCCTGTATGTATTGTAGTGCACACTGTAAATTATTATAAAAGCATTTAACATAATAAATTAAATTATTAAGTAATATTCTACCAAACCATAACAATATCACTTATGATGAACAACGAACAAAGTGAACGAAGTCTATCCGAAAGTAAGCTTAGTTTCATTCTAAAGGCAAACCGTTGCCGCGACAAACTATTATTCTCCCTGGCATCTATGAACCTGGAGCCCTTTTGCACAGCTTTTTTCATATTTCGTAAGAGACTGAATGGAAAAGGTGAATGTTCCAGTGAGTACCTAATTCGGTATGTAAAGTTATTTTGAGGTAGGTATATATATTTTTATTTTCTGATAGAATGAGGTGTTTTGGGAAAACCTGTGCATTGCCTGCGAGCTGTTACTAACAAAATATATCATTAAAAAGTGAAAACTCAAAATGGCTTTTGAATTAGCATCAGACTTTTACATATTTCTCACACTCCTGTCCAAAACTTGAGCCCTCTGAAGCTAAGAATATAAAGTACCGTTAAATCCTCCAACATTGCCCTTTCGTCATAGCTTTGTCCTAAGACAAATTATTAATAAAAAATGAAATCTCCAAAAAAGTATTTAGTTTAAAGAGATTTTAAATTTCCTACTAGATTTTGTACCTATTCATTTTATGGCAACGCTAAGCACGTGGGTTAACCATAAACTCAAACTGTTTCTCACAACGTGTTTTATAAGTCGGACGTGTAAAATTGGTGCCAATTATTGCTGCAAAACCTTTTTTAAACTGGTTAGAAGGAGTCAAAATACGTAAGTACTATTTGATATATCTAAAATTAAACTTAAAATGAGGAGTGTTTCTTTGATTTCACAGGGTAAAATATGTTTATTTTGTGAGTTATGGTGCTGGGCAAGGGAGTACTCAGGATTTCAGCTAGGAGGGGCAGCTCATACCTGTTTCGAGAAGATGGTCGGTCGGGTATATTGAAACAAAAAATCATGAAAATTGACTTTTATTAATTAGTTTGATTATGACACAAAATAAAATATTATATTAATTTAACAATAATTTTTTCGGATTTGCCGAAAATTTGTCTATAACAGTCTTTTCAATAAACTCACTGTTTTCTTTAAATAATTGCGATGTACGCTCATCAGACATAAACCTGTAAGCCTTTCTTCACCCATAGTGCTTCTAAGCCACGTTTTAACTCTTCGCAGCGTACTGAAGGACCGTTCTACGGTCGCCGTGGTGCATGGGATAGTGCTTAAAATAATCAATGCCTTTCTGACAGCAGGGTAAAAAATGTTGGCTTCGTTGAACAGATCAACTACTTCTATGTCCCTTAATTGATCATCTGATAAAGCTTTCTTCACCCATAAATTATGCCAAAGGTTCAGTTCTCCGGTGATATCCGGGTTATAAAATTCTTGGAATGATTCTGCGTTCTTGTGTAAGTCTGTAATGCTGGTTTTGGTCATATACAAGGGATGTAGCTTAATTAAAGCAAACGCCGGAGTATTTTCTTGGGAGAATCGAATATTCAACGATGAAATGAGTATATCAATGTATGGTATTATCAGGGAACGCCGCCAATATTCGTTATCATTGTCTGATGGCGGATTACTTCTATGTGTCTGCTTGTGAGCAAGACGTGGAACCGAAATTTCTATATTCAAATCCATTGCAACAACTCGCGCTTTTTGAAGCACTTTATTACTTATTCTATCAGGAAACTCGCGGTCATTTCTGAGAATGTCCTTGATATTTTTGATGTGTTCCCCCACCGAGATCATGTCGATCGATTAAGCTTACATTGCCCTTTGGCATAAAAGTAATAGGGTTGTCACGTATCTATAATTAACCCTCCGATATGTATAAACTACAGGTAGTTCAGAATCTCTTCTGCCGCCGGGCCACGGATGCTCCGTGGTACGTGCGTAACGCAGACCTGCACAGAGATCTCGAACTGCCTACTATACAACAACACCTTAGGACGCTCTCCACCGCTTATTTTAAGCGATCCGAAAAGCATCCTAACCCCCTTATACGCGAGTCAGTAGCTTATACTGCTCCATCCATGCCGTCGAGGTCCAAAGTCCGTAGACCGAGAAATGCACTCTCGGATCCCCCCGATCAACTTTCGGCTAATCTGGACCAGCTTAAGGCTGCCCAGGCCGTATAATCACCAATATATAAATGTCATTTGCACCTTAAGTGATTAAGTATTCTCAGCGGGTGACCCGCTAGCGGGTCCCTGCTTGCGCGCCCACCTCCCTACCCGGGTGTCGCTCCGATGAAGGCTGACAGCATTCCCATGCTACAGCCAATTAGGTGGTTTTTAGTGGGTAGGTGCCACTTTGGTGAGTCCCACATCACCCCGCAGACGGTTGCGGTGGTATTCATGACGAATCTTCCACCTCCCTCCCGAGAGAGGGTGCTTCGGCAGCAAAAAAAAAACACGTATCTATATGCTAATATAAAAAATATTGTTTTTGTGCTATTTAAAGATCTCTTTTTCTTTATTAACTATTTTAATCTGTTTAATTAGACACCTGAGTATTTTTGTTTTAAGACAAAACCAAAGTGAGTAAAATTTGTTACTTTGTAGAATATATCCTTGTTTTGTTATATGTATACATACATTTTAGAAAAATATATAGTTAATAATTTTTATTTTATGTGGTTTTATTGATCATTTAATTTTGTAACAGTTAAGTATGTAGACAGTTATTTTCACCTGCTATCTAAATCCTTTTGTTTTAATGGTGAGTTTCTTTATAAACCTCAAAAAACAAAATTTTTACACTCAATAAAAATTCTTAATAAAATAATTATTCTACTTTGCCCACCTCATTAATTGGGATTTTTAGAATAACTACTCACAAATACTTAATTTGTGTTCTGTAACATCTTATTGACCCGAATATATGTTGTGTGTATCTTACTTATTAATATATTTTTTTATTATCAAACAAAAATGCTAAAAAAGTGGGCAATATTGGTGGATTGGACTGTAAGTTAATCCTTTTTTATTAAACTGTTTTTGCTTACAGGCCAGTTTCCTTATTACTGTAAAATATGGCCAGCCTAATAGTTAATACAAGCTAAATTTCAAGTAGTATCAAAGCTGTTCAAATAAACCCATGTTTCTGTACAGAAAGTTTACTGTGTATTCAATAAAAATATACAAATATTAAAACTTACAGTCAGCAAGTGTGTATCCACAGTTTTGTTTTTAAGAGCACATGTAAAATAATAATATGCAAATCCTGCACATCCAACATATATTGTGCTATCATAAAATATATCCTCTTTAAGAGTAGTAGTAACAATTTTCAATTTTTCTGCTTGATATCTTCTTATCCTTTTCTTAAACTTTTCACCAATCTGAAATAAAAAAATATATTTTTGCATGTAGAGCAAAATTTTAATTATGTTCTCAGAGATAAAAACTATAACAGTAGTATTATCTTTCATTTTAGAGTTTTCAGACAATTCACTAAAACTGGAGCAGGTAAAGAAAAACAGGAGGAGGAAAAACTCTGTTCGCCAATCCATAATCTTGGGTAGGTATGAATTTACCATGAAATTTATTTATAAATATTGCATTTAGTGTGGATTATCAGACCCATAGCGACCACGGAGATGTCATTCCATGTTACTTTTCATCCTGGAACCAGGAGAGACGACCCAGGTCGTCATTAGAGAAGCCTGTATATAAAAACCGACAGTGGAGTTCAGCAATGGGGTATCCTTGTAGAATGCATAGAAAACTATGACTCTAGACCACAAATTCGTACAACAAAAAATAGAAATGACCTTCAAATTATAAATGGGATTCAACAAACAAATCACATTTAAATATTTTTTGAGATGGGTGGTGAAGGTGATAAATATTTATTGGTAGTAATTTTTTTGTTAAGATCTTGTCTGGGGCAGTGCTACACTCCATCCTATTTTGACCCCCAAATAATACCATTACATGATTATGTTCTGGTGAAAGGGAAGAAACAGCCAATTACTGGAACAAAGACAATTCCAACTGAAGCCTACAATCGGCAACGCATCATTAGTTGATATACTAATCACAATAACTGTCAAAAAATAAAAAAACACATATGATTAATAATGTCCATGGGTGCAGATGCCACTTACCATCAGATGGGTCATATGGTCTTGTTTGCCAGCTAACTCTGGGCTGTGCTCCAGTCTATCTAGCTGTACATACATCCTAAAATCAAAACACTGGAAGGCAACTAAAACAGATGGACTAATGATCTTATTCAGTCGCTGGAAGGCAATGACAAAGTGGCATGGAGAATTTTGCTTTAGTAAATGTCTTTTAGCTGTAAGGATGCCTCTCGAGTCAGGAATCAAATAATGTCCTTTTTTGAGGCCATCAATGAAAATAATAATCCCATGTTTTATACCAAAGATGAGCTTTTGCTGTTTTCACTCGGCAGTTACTTAATAAATCTGAAATTACTGAATGACAGATCAACTTTATTTTAGATTGCATAACTATAATATTTAAAATTTTTATTTCATATAATTTTTATTGAGTATTTGCATATGACTCATGAGGTCACAACAAACTATGTTATGCTAACTAGAAGACGTATGCACCTGTGTAACTCCAAATTTAGAAAATTGCATTGGATTGAACATACATACAAGTAGATAAATACTTAACATTTTACTGCTGAAAAAAGTTTTGGTTTTACCGGTGTGCTATTTATTTATTTTTACATTTAAACCTAAGTCACATACCTACTATGCATTTCAAATAACAATAGGACCGACTTAGCGCCATATTGTGACATTATAGCTTTCAATTCGAACCGGTTAGGTAGTGTGAGCAAAAAAATAATTTTTTTAAATAGAATTTATTCAAACAAGCAATTGCTTCTAGCATCAAACTCTCATTTTGACTTTCTAACTTTTGATCTTTTTTTCATGCCATTGGATTTAAATTAGAGTTGTAAGGCGAAAGATACACAAGATACAGTTTGTTTTTTACGCAATGTTGAATCTTTCAAGTAAATTACATGTAACTTTGGAAAATACTGTTTTTGGACTATGTATTTTTCATAAATTACAATGAATGAAAAAAAAAACAAACGAAATAACACTGTTTTTTATAATTATTTATGTTATTATTATATTAAGGGATATATGTTTACAATTATGAAAAAAAAAAGTTTCAAAAATTAAATAGGAATCACTATTGAAGACATTGTCAACATGAACTTATCTGTTTCAACAAATTTATCATTGTTAGTATGTCGTAATATATATTGTAAGATATGTCGTAAGAACTCAATGAAAGTTTCTGTATTTTATTGAAAAATACAATGCTCAATTGAAAATTTCAACCTTAACACAAAACCTACGTACTAAAACATTAGAATTTTATCGTAACGTAATAAAATCTAATTATGAAATAATTATAATTACTGAAACATGGCTACACGGCGGTATTTTGGATTCAGAGTTATGTGATAATAGTTTTCTCATCTTTAGAAGTGATAGACCCACTAACACGACAGGTGGTGGAGTAATGATATGCATAAAAAAAAAGTTCAACGCCTCTCACCGCTCCACCTGGTCTACCGGCTCCACAGAGCTCTTGTGGATCACGATACCCCGCTTAAGTGCAACAAACCATAATGTCCATATCTGTGTTACTTATATTCCAGGCGGTAGGTCTGACCAGCATAAAAACATTACTAACCTTATCAACTCCGTTAGTAAAGTAATGAATGAAAATCCAGATGATTTGGTCATAGTGATAGGGGACTTTAATTTGCCTTGTATAGACTGGACAGGTATATACCCCCCGTCCGTGAAACACGAAGGATATACACGCACTCAAGACGTATCCCGACATATGATAGATGAATTTAACGTATTAGGCCTACAACAATACAATACTTAGACTAACATCTTAGATCTTGTTAATTCCAATTTTCATGTGCATATTAAGACATCTTGCGATCCGCTCGTTAAAGAGGACACATTTCATCCAGCCTTAGAATTAGAAACGCGAGATATTCTAAGCCCACCTTTGATTTCCCACAGCTCTTCTAAATATAATTTTTACAAAGGAAATTATATAGCTATTAATAAAGCAATTTCAGAGGTTGATTGGCCCCAACAGCTTAGTAAAGGTAGTGTAGATAGTGCCACTGAGTGCTTTTATAGTAATATATATAACATAATTATTAAATTTGTTCCTCTTATTAAAAACTGTAAAGCAACATCGGCCTATCCGGTATGGTACACACCAGCTTTAATAAAAACCATTAAACCTTTAATAAAAAGTCAAAGGCACACTTTAAATGGAAGCGATTTGAGAATCCTAGAGATTATGATGTCTTTTCACTCTTAAGATCTAGAACAAAAGCTTTAGAAGCACAATGTTATAATGAATATCTAAAGTCAACACAGGACACTATCACGAGGGATCCAAAAACGCTATGGAATTTCGTAAGAACCTTGCGTGGTACACGTGGTAATACTGGGTACCCTAGCACTATGACCAATGAAACTGAGTCTTTTACCAGTGGTGCAGGTGAAGGCTTTAATCGTTTTTTTAGTGATATGTTTCAGCCTGCAAATGTTACTTACACCCAATTCACTCACGATCCCCCGCGTACTGGAGTTAACGGGTATGTGCATACAGTTGTGCTCAGTGAGGAATGTGTAGAGTCGTATATTAAAAAATTAAACATCAATAAGGGGACAGGAAGTGATAATTTACCTACCATCTTCCTTACTAAATGCGTTAATACAATTTCTTTACCAATATCCATCCTATTCCAAAGATCTCTAAAAGAAGGAACTTTTCCAAATATTTGGAAAGAAGCCCACATAGTTCCAATCCACAAAAAAGGCTAAAAAACAATTATCTCTAATTATAGGCCAATATCAAAACTTAATATAATTTCCAAATTATTTGAAAAACTTGTTTACGATGCAATATATATAACGATTTCAAACAATATCTCTAACAACCAGCATGGCTTCTTAAAAAAACGATCGGTAAATACGAACTTAGTCGAGTTTTTGAACTATAATTTGCGTCATATGGATCAGCGCTCTCAGGTTGACGTGATCTACACAGATTTCGAAAAGGCCTTCGATCGTGTAGATCATGTCATCCTGTTAAGTAAGTTGCACACGCTGGGTATACGTGGAGATTTGTTCAGATGGATAAGTTCCTATGTCACTAACAGGCGGCAAGCTGTAACCATTGGAGGTCACAGATCTAGTTATATCCAAATTCCCTCAGGTGCTCCTCAGGGATCACATCTTGGACCGTTACTTTATAATGCCTTTCTTTATGACGTTAGTGCTTGCTTTAAGAACTCAAAATACCTCCTGTATGCTGATGACAAAAAATTTTCTTAAACATCAACTCATTGGAAGACTGCAAAAATTTACAAGCAGATTTAAATAACCTAACCAAATATTATGATAAAAATAGAATTACCGTTAATACGAAAAAATGTGTCCAAATAACATTTACTAGGAAATCTAAACCAATAATTTCAAAATATAGCATTAATGGACAGATTATTCAGCGCGTCCAAGAAGTCCGCGATTTGGGTGTTACGTTAGACAACAAACTATCATTTGCTGCGCACATTAATGCTGCCGTTGATAAAGCTTATAAGAATCTTGGATTCTTAATGCTGGTGTGCAAGCCTTTTCAGGATATTAAGTGCCTCAGAATGGTGTTTTACCCCTACGTAAGAAGCAACTTAGAATTTGCGAGCGTTATTTGGAATCCACAATACCAAAAATATATTGATAGCATCAAAAGTATTCAGAAACTTTTTATAAACATTTAAATTATAAATTTAAAAAGCAGACCAAACATTACAATGAGTCATGCAAAGATTACAGTCTCGTTAAACTGGAAGATAGAAGAAATTTATTAGACGTGCTGTTCCTACACGATATAGTTCATTCAAGATTAGACTGTCCCAATTTGATTCCTTTGTTTAATATATATGTACCCCGACATCCCCGTCCATCAAAAAATAAACTATTTTATATTCCATCAAGTAAAACTAACTACGGTCGAAATGAAATGAATTTCTCTAGAGCCCAAAACAATTACAATACTTTATTTAAAAATATAGACATATTATCCCTAACTAAAAATAAATTTAAACAAAATATTATACAGAAGATTATTAACACATAGACAAGATACAATATTTATATAATTATATAATAAACAGATAAAATTTGTAAACTAAGTAATCCATTATTTATTATTCAACTCTATTATCACACTACTAAAATTATACGAAGATGTCATAATCTTCGTATAATTCCTTTCAATTGTATGTATCCGACTATACACCTCATGCAGCAACTGGCATTAACACTGACCACTTCACGATTTTGTTTGTTATAAATTCTACCATGATGTGATATCCTGTCATTAGCTTATATAGATTATTCATGTTTGTTAGCTTAATTATTTTAATTGTTTTGCTGTTGGATATCCAAATAAATAAATAAAACCTTAGTGGCAACCTCAAAATTTCAAAACTTGAGAGTTCAAAATGTTATTTTTGACATAGTTTTTTGGTGCTTTGTGCCTTTTTATTAACTCATAACAGTTCAACATTTTTAATAGTTTAATTTTGAAAAATTTCTTTTTCATAAAATACTTTAATAAATAAAGAAAAAATATTTTCTTTGTAGACCATAATTTTCAAGTGAAATTTGACAGTCATTGACATTCCTATTCTCATTTGAATTAGAGATGGGTAGGTCCGGATGGATGTAAATCCTCGGACACGCATCACACGCGTTAGAGATGGATGCGTGTCCAATGGCCAATTGGATACGGTTCCTCGGAGTGGTGATACGGCGCTTTGGATTGGCGGACTGGACTGGTCGGCGCGATCCGAATCCGATTGACGGGCGGCGTATTGGTTTTGTAATTATTTCAAATCGTTCAAAGAAATGTTGTTTTTATAGTTTTGTTAATTTCATTTGATGAGACAGTGTTACTATTTTTTTTTCTCTATTTATACCAAAAGGGGTATTTTTGTTTATAATTGACAGTTAAGATTTTATTATATTTGTAGTTGTTGTTTAAAACATGACTGATTGATTATAATTTTTTTTATTACATTGCATTTAAGTAAAAGTTGTATAATTTTTCCATCCATACCTTCAAGCAATCAAATCGCTCAAATCCTTTTTAAAAATTAACTGCTCGCACACCTACGTCTGCGTCCAGTACACCTTCCTACTGAATCATGTTTTGTGCCTATCCGTCCTACAACCCGAGTTACGGTGACCGCCAACCGGATACATATGGGTCCGTCGGACACGGGATCTGGATCTTCCTACTGAATTATGTTCTGTGCCTTTCCGTCCTACAACCCGAATTACAGTGACCGCCAACCGGATCCATATGGGTCCGTCGGACACGGGATCTGGATGTACATCACCTGAGCTGGATGCACATCCGGATTCCACTCCCAATTTACGGCGGACCTACCCATCTCTAATTTGAATCGCATAGAACCTCTCAGTATTATTTATTTTTGATGCCGATTCCTAAGACAAGTTAATCCGTGACTCAGTTTGGTACAGGAAATATCTTACTTTCTGACGAAATAAGTGGAACTGTGGGGCACAATAATAAATATACTCACGAATTCACGGGTAGAATTTAAAAAATTTTCAGACGTTTCCAGATCATAATCGGGATATTCATTTTGAAAACAACACTGATTTCCTGACATAATACTTGAGTTGCAAAGGTTTTATTGAAAAACTTAATTATATTTATTTAAAATGTTAGTAAATTACGTTATTAAGTATAATCAAATACAAATCAAGAAGGTTAATTACGAAATTTTAAATTTGTAAAATTTCACACCGTCTGTATACAGTGAAACAAGTGACTGAATATTTGATTGAATAACAGATTAGAATAGATCAATCGTCGACAGGAAAATTTCAGTCATCGACAAACAAACAAGACCTGAGGAATTATGTCTATGGTTAAAACTTTTTGATTATGACAGCTCCGTTTCTACTTTTCGGGCGTACAATTTGTCGTATGCGCACAAACCAACTAGTGATGCTACGCACCAGACGAACGACTTCCTAACTACAACACTAGGAACCCACTTTTTTTAATTTGACAATATTTTTTTATTAGATTGTGCTTCGTTTCTTAAATTTAAAATGACTACATTGGATTATGGCGTAGTGCCATTTTGGCAGCCCGAAAGCCCCTCTTCTAGTCTACAAGTTTAGTTTATGTCTCAACTTTGCTTTATATTTTTATTTTCTTATTTTCTTTAAATATTCTGTTACATATCCGTAACAATATTAAAAGGTACTGAATCTCGCGTATAAAAAATAAAATGTTGCCTCCCATGCTATACAAAGAATATAAAACAAAGTTAAGAAACAGAAAAAAAATTATAAATATACTAGTCTTTTATTTATTTTACCTTCTTTATCTTTTAGATCGTTGAAAATATCTTGTAGAATTGAAGAGGGGCTTTCGCACTGCCACAATGGCATAACGCCAAAAATTCAAAGCCGTCATTTTAGAATTAAGAAAAGAAGGACAATAAATAAAATAAAAATAAAGTTGTCAAATTGAAAGGAGGGTTCCTAGTTTTTTAGTTGAGAAGTTGTTCGTCTGATGCGTAGCATCACTAATTAGTTTGTGGTTCATTGAGGAATTTTTCTCAATGAAATTAAGAAAAAGATATACCTCAGAAAAGCTGGTCCTGTTTAATTATTTATTTTGAAGCAACTTTGACATGACATTGTATTTTAATTTGAGTTACAGATTAGAAAACAAAATGTAAAAACTAAATGAAAGGAGTAAGTATTACAACACCTCCACTTAATCTACATATAATCTCAAATAACATTAGCAATTTAATCACATAACAGCATACAAATATAAGTAATACAACAGACTAAAGAACACAAAAGACTTAGGTATAAGTACCTATCTAAATTACATTATATATTTATTCAGTCCAAACTGCTTAACACATTTGTCATGATTTATACGACCTAATGGTTTAGTTATAACATCGGCTGACCTTTCAGTACTTGGAAGATATTCCAACATTACTAAGTTTCTGTTCACAACGTCCGTAATAAAATGAAACTTAGTGTCTATGTGCTTGGTTCTGTTGTGATGGATAGGATTTTTAGCTAATTTTTGTGCTCCTTGACTATCATTATAAATTACTACAGAGTCCGAGACACCTCTTTCCTCGTGTAGCAGTCTGGGCAGGAATACTGCTTCTTTTGCCGCAAAACATAAAGACATATATTCAGCTTCTGTGGAATAAAGTGCAGGAGGCGGCTGCTTCTTGCATTCCCATGAATCCGGACCTCCAGCGAGTTTCATTCAATATCCCGTGTAAAAATGTCTATCTATAGGGCAATTGACCCAGTCTGCATCTGCCTAGGCAGATATGTATTTACGATATTTATTTAAGACTTCCTCTTCAAGCTCGCCATATAGGAAGGCTGTATCAACATCTATATGTTTGACTTGGTAGCCATTCTCTTCAGCAATTGCTAGTAAGGTCCGCAGTGAACTATTTCGCACAACAGGCGAAAAGGTCTCGGAGTAATCGACTCCTTCTATTTGAGTGTAACCTTTCGTTACTAGTCTGGCCTTGTATTTCACAATGGTTCCAGATGCATCTCTTTTATGCTTGTACACCGATTTTCATTCTATAACCCTCTTGTCTTGTTTGTCTACTAAAACCCAGGTTTGGTTAGTCATAAGAGAATTATACTCTGCCGCCATTGCAGTAACCCATTTGTCTTTGTCATCTTCTATCATGGCTTGATGATAGGTATGGGGTGTAATGCTGATTTTTTGGATAGCTGTAGGCCATTATTTACAAACCTAAGAATTTTGCCACTTCCGTCACATTACATTTTTGAGATCTGTTGCTTTGTGAAACAAAATAACCATTTGTTTGGAAAAAATGACGATATGATTGGACGGCGTGGTAGACATAAGGACAAGTTATACGTGCCGCAACAGAAACTTGCTCTCTACAATAATAATGTGCACTGTATGGCTGTAACAAATTACAGAATAAAATAAGGGAGCTACCAGTAAACAAATTTAAAATGTCTTTATTTAAGTTACTATTGGAAATAAATGTATTATCATGTTAAAATATTTTTGAATGATAACGCTTTATGATATCCTATGGAATTTATTGTTAATTTGTTGACCTCAGTATTTTTATAAATTTAGATAAAAGAATTTAGACCTTACTTTGGACATACTATATACCTACAAAATACATTGTTTAATTACGAGTCTGACATTTTTTTGTATTGTGTTAATCAACAAATAAATATCTTGTTTTTTCAAAGTTTGCACGCTGAGAAATCAGCAGTATATGTATGAACATTTATATGTACCTATTTTTAAGAACTTATTTGTAGGCGACGCACGGGTACGTGGGGTAGCGGAGAGCGCGGGGGTGTGCTCACGCGCCGTTACTGTTAGGGGTTCGCAAGCGTGGCAGTTGCTTCTCGACTATCACGGATGAAAGCCACGCCGCGCGCTCTCTGCTTTTCCACGTTGTTCTTTAATTTCCTATGTTTTCCAAGTTGTATTGTGCTAATTAAGTACGTGTTCGTATAATAAATACCCAAAGGTCCAAAACCGTGTTTAATTACTCTCGCGAGTGCATCCCGACGCTGTCAAAGTGTACATTATTGTTACCATATACTTGCAAATAAAGAATTATTCTTATTATTCTCCACCTTCGACCTCACTTTTAGCAGGTTTGATAGAGAATGTAGTCATTAAAGACTTTAGGTTTTCAATCTCTTAGTGGATATCGACGTTGGTCCGTACTTGTGTCCACATGAACTTCAACTCCATTACCTAGTTCATAACAATACGGATCTAAAGTCCTGCTTATTTCCTCTTTAGTATTGGAACTATACATCGCTTCGACTGCATGGGATGGTTACTTACTTCTATTAGGTAACAGTTCTTCGGCCACCGTACGCCGTTCGCCGTCAACCGTACTCATATTACTAAGTAAAATAGGTACAGTAAGATAACTGTCATTCTGAAAACATTTTTCATTCTCGTTTAGATCATAAAAAGAGTTTTTAAAGAAAGTGACGTCTCTACCCTTTATGCGTCGACGAGGTTATTTAGCATTTCTAAAAAAGTAGCTATTGGGGTCATTAGTATAACCCACTAAAACGTGTTCAGTTGATTTCACATCTAACTTCTTTCTCTGACAATGAGGTATCTGAACCATACCCCTACAACCAAACACCTTAATATGAGAGAGGTTTGACCATACCATGTCTCAAAAGGGGTTTTTTTTTCTAGAGCACGATGGGGAGATCTATTCTTTAAATAAGCTGTTGTTTCAACTGGGTCTTCCTAATAGGCCTTCGCAAGAGAGCTTTTGGCAAGCATACATCGTGCCTTCTCTATTATAGCTAGTTCTCTAGTTCAGCTACTCCTGATTGGCGACTGTATGGTACCGTCGTTTGATGTCTGATACCTTTAGAGCGCAGTTTATAAATAAGCACGAACCTAAGTGCTTATTTATAAACTCGATTCTATTGTCAGACCTTAGAGCTTTAATTTTAGCGCCCTACTGTCTTTTTAATGCCATCTGGAAGTCACAAAATATCCTACATACTTGATCTTTAGAAGAGATAAAAAATGGAAAAATTGCTTTAGAAAAATCGTCAATAAGTGTAAAACGTATATATTTCCTTGAAACGATGTTTGTGACATTGGGCCACAAATGCGAACGTGAAGGAACTCGAGTAATGTAGTTGCTTTATTGTACTTTGTTTTCTAAAAGGGTTTTCTTGTTTGTTTCCCTTCAAGACAGGACACACACGGTTCTAGATCCACTGAGTCATAATCTACAATCTGCCTCACCTTTTCGGAGTCTATCCATAGCTATGCGGCAGAGGAGTCCAAGGCGTCTGTGCCAAAGCTTAAAATTAGTCACATCAAGTTGAGATGGAGCGGCTAACTGCTTAGGTAAAACAATATCTAAAGTGTACAAACCATTATTAGCAGAATCATGTCACACCTTTTCACCTTAACAAGAAAAGTTGTTGTAATAAGTGCAACCATATTTATCAAAAACTACATTAATACACTTGTCACAAATCTTTTTAACAGATAACAAATTAAAATGCAGGTCAGGTACAACAATAATATCAGAAATTGTTCCTGAACTATCGTTAGATTTAAAAGAGATATCTGCTAAGCCTGTTCAATTTTTGTAACAGAATTTTTATATCCATTCATGTAATTTAAAGTCTGTATATTTTGCAATTGATCAATATTGCAACTCATGTGGTTTGTAGCTCTAGAATCTATAAACCATTTCGCCGAATTTGTTTCAAATGCAGCAAAAGCGCTTATTAGACTTACAGTATTAGCCTTCTCTTTTTTCTTTTTCGGGCAATCTGGTCTCATATGACTATATTTTCCACATTCGTAACACACGATTTGCCCTTTTTGTGACATCTTATTGAAATTTCTCTGAGGTTCTCTACTTTTGTAAGTTGACTTCAGAACTGACATTGTGAGCTCTTCGTCCCATCTCAATTTGCTTAACAGCTTTCCTTTTACTAGCTCGCTGGTGATCTCGACTTTCGAGGTTTCCAACGCCTTTACTAGGGGGTCGAATCTAGGACTTCGACCATCAAGCATTATAGCAGCTATACTGGTATCTTCAATAACTTTTCCTATGTCTGCCAGGTCTTGCGCAGTGCACATGATATTATTTATGTATTTTTTAATATCATTTTCAAATTCTTGTAGCGTGTATCGATACAATCTCTATTCTACAGATAATCGTCGTCCCATACCTTTGTCTTCAAGAACGGCGGCGAGCGCATCTCACGCTTGTTTTGCAGTTTCTGCACGTCTCAGATCTTGGATAACGACTTTGTATCGAAAATAGCTTTGACTGCAGCGCTTGTGTCGCCTTGGAGCGAGTACCTACCCAATGTTCGCCTGCCATAGGTCTTCATGTAACAAGTACATACGCATTTTATATTTCCATATTCTGTAGCCATCTCTATTTCGTAGAGGCGTTATAGAATTAAAAACCAATGAAGAATTTGCGCTATAGTTTCGTGATGTCCTGATAAACCCTTCGGGTGGGGTGTCCTGCATTCGGTTGATATTATACAAAATAAATATATATAATAGGTAGGTAAAAGAAAGAGTACAGTTCAGCAAATTCAGGAGTTTTCGTGCTGATAACGAATGTAGTGAAAAATATACGACTTCACAGTTTAATTATTTATTTTAAGTAACTTTGACATGACATTATATTTTAATTTGAGATACAGATTTAAAATCAGAATATAAAAACTAAATGAAACGGGTAAGTATTACAACAGGTCCGAATACGTACTATAAGTTAGGCAGGTTGAAAGACGACAAAGTATAAATGTAAAAATAATAATTAACAAACAGTTACAACCATCCTGCATAGCATCACTAATTTGTTTGTGGTTACAACAAACCAGGCTGTATGGCGTAGTTCTTAGCCTTTCTCATACGATAAGCGTCAACAATATAATAAATTGAACCATCTTTTACTAGCACTATCCGTCGTTTAATTTATTTACTATTTTTGCAAGCTCTCAGAATATTCCTCATTGCAAAAACTTTTTCGTTTTTTTTCTCGCTATGGCAACCGCCTTTACAGCATGTGCCAATGACAACCTTAACGAAAATTTATTATGGAATGGAACGAATAACATTTTGGAGACGAAATGAGAAAAAGTAACCTTATACTAAAATAAAGTGTGAATTCAATAGTACTTATTTACATCTTATACTAGAAAGTTCCACAAAACACTTTTACACAATTATCAAAATAAAATGTCAAATAAAAAGCGACTTTATTTCATTCTGCGTAATGATGAAAATGTCACTAAATTTTTTCGACAAGATAGGTGTGACTTGTTATTAGAATGGTATATAACGATGGGTGCCTGGAACAAGACCGCAATAGCCATAGTAGTAGTTTTCGAATTAAGCCATTTTCGTAATCTACGGACCCGATTACACCAAGTCAATTTTTTTCACTAATTTAAATTGAAAACTGCCTGATTTAGCAAAAGCAGTATGGTTATTACCTCGTTATTCTACGTTAATCATTCGAATTTTGTATACCGGTAGAATCGTACTATGTGCAATGATAAAAAAAAATTTCAACCTTCTACAAGTAACGGCCATTGTGGCTTTGTTTCCCGAAATAAACTTTATATGCCGATGCACAATATACATTGCTGCACAAATATTTTGAACTTTTACCAGTAACAATAGTTATAATTTTCTTCCAGGAAATAAAATTTGTCGATTGATTTTCAATATACATTGCTGTAATCTACCCACCAACTATTTTTTACACAATGTGAAGGTAGAAGTTTTTCAGAATTGTCGTAAACCTTATTAATAATAAATAAATAATTAAATACTTTAAAATTAATATTTTAAGTGTTTTACCACAAACAAATTTCTTATTTATTTTTACTTATTACAGTTGTAAATATATCAGAAAAGTTACACTAAAATGGTTTGAAATGAAATTCAAAGGTATTCAAAGGTCAAATTCAATATAAGTGAACTACAAATTAGCACAATAAGCGATTTACATGATATTGAAACTCATGTTATACCAGTCACCGATGCTACTGATGATTCAGTGCCACTTGTTTCTGAAAGTAGCATGCCTTCTGCCGATCCCAGCACTGTTGTTGCAGCTGTAGATGGCCAACCTTTAGATAACAAATCGGTTCCTACTCGTATGTCGTCTTCATGTGTTGAACCGGACATAATTCTTCTCATATTGCTTCTCACAATTTTATGCCTATACTTGAACCTGAAAATAACTTACTTGAGCAGCTTTCTCACCCCGCTGAACCTATGAATGATGTAGCTGTAAACTATAGCAGTTTAGATTTTGAGAAGGTTCTTTACTTTCAAATTTAAATTTGGGAATTTTCTATTGTAAACAGAAATATCCCATTTATAATTTTACTGTTTTCGATGCAGGCCGTAAGCTGGGATATTGTTTTATGTGGCATTTGAAAATAGCCAAGTGAGGGGCTATTGAAGTTAAAAGTTGTTAATTCAAGTTTTTCTTAATGAATATACTTATGCGATTGGTTTCTTAAATTTCATTGTATTCGGACGGATGTCCTGGACCGAATAAAAATCGATTTACAGTAGCTCTGCATTTTTATGCGGCCTCAAAGTTTGAGTTGATGATCAAGCATCGATTTTTTGAAACCGGACACGGACAAAATGAGGGTGACTTAATGCATGCTTGCATCGTGCGTGAGCGCTAAAGAAAAATAATTATCTTTAACGATAAAACAAAATGCATTTGCAATGAATACCAAAGCTAGTGGCGAGAAATATAATGTCATAGAGTTAGATCAATCCAACTTTGTCGATGTAAAAATGTTTATTGAAAGCCGAAATTGGATGCATGTCTCAGAGGTAAATAAAATATTTTGGTCCAATAATATGGAAGTGATCGCGTGTCAATCCTGAAGTTAAAATATAGTTTAGAAGATGATTATGTGGAGTAACACATAATCGACCAACCGGATTTCAGTCTCGAGGCGCCTGGTGCGAGGTGGACGCACACCAAGGGGACATACACGAGGTGCACTAACATTCCGTGCTCCTGCTACTGAAATTTCAATCGTTACCGAGCTGCAGAGAACTTACTGTCAACCACTCCCTGTGCCTTAAACCTTGCATTCAGACTTGTTAAGTATTTTCAAAAATCATGACATTCCACGCCACAACCATGATATTTATTACGCTTCGGTATGTGAAAAAAATATGTGATGTAGTAGCAGGACATCGTTTCCAAAAAGAGACACCATTTCCTTGTGTATGTATAATGTTGTTATTTCTTTTTGATACCTACAAAGATTGTAATATTATTTCTGTTTTTATTTACTTGAGACATTGATTATGAAAAAGGTTTACCATTGTACAAATTTAATACATGTTAGATCGTAGAAACGTTCTCAATAATTATGCTATTGTTATATTGTGTTGATTTTCTTATAACTTAACTGTGGAAAGTGTCCAAAATATGCAGTAAAAATATCATTATGTGTGTAATAAGCACTGTGGGGGTTTCGTTACGAAACTAATTTAACTTGTTGAGTGCAGTAATTTTGATTCTTTTTACATATCCTTAGATAAGTATACCTAAAAACGTGTATATATTATAATAATATTATGATTATTTACAAATAAATACCCTACATTATTTACAGATATTTACGTAATACTCTATATATTAAATAAAAAGGTGCTCATTCCAATACTAAAATATTGTACAATGTACACAGCATTCACGAGTACGTTTTCCAAGTGGATCATTAAATTCATGTAGTATCACTGCAAAATTATATTATTGTATTCGCCATAAATACTTCAGAACAGCGCACAACGTTGCAACACTATAGCTGTTTGATTGATTTCGCACTTTTTACCGGAATAAAACCATAATGGACGCTTACGGAGACGACATTCAATGTATGGAGCGGCAATTCCGTTTTTTAAGTTTTTTTAGGTATTTCCTAAGCACTATAACCTAGCGAACGTTATATGTTATTCCAAAAAAAAATAAAATGCATCGCTTGTACGCCTCGTAGTTTAGTAATCATCCAAGATTTTCACTAAATCTTTTTTCCTGTAAAATTGTGTTTTGTCGATTGCGGCTTTGTTCCAATAACCCATCGATAAATGAACTTTATTTGAAACGTTGAGATAAGTCAGAGGTGCGCGATTTACACGTATTTAGTTGGTAACTAAATTAAAAGGTACTACTTTTTTTTCGAAATGGACTGTTTATTTATGGCCCTATGGGCGTTTTAAATTTCACCGGTTTTTGTAGCTTAGCGCTGACGGCGCTTAGCTAGATCTTAAACTACTCCTACATATTATACGCCTAACAGCACCCGAGAGAGCACGGACCTCGGCTTAGGACGTCGTATATTGAAACTACCACTGGTTCGGAAGGGTCATCTACTTCCAAAGAACCAGCAAAAAACTCAAACCGGTGGGTTAGGAAATTCGAATGCCGTGTGGCCCTATTTCTAACTGGAACGCAAGCGTTCCTTGTTGTGATAGCGTCGTCGGGATGTGTTAAGACGTTACGCAGACGCCTATAACGAACCGCCGCGTCTGGGTTGGCTGTATAGTCAGATGACTTATTAACCAGCGGGTTGGGATGGTGGGGAGCATTGTCGAAGTGGCGTCTAGACGCCAACTTTATGAATGCGGCAATGGTGGGTAGCTGGAGATCCTTGCGTAGATCTAGGTTGCGGACATAGGGCGAAGCTCCGAAGCATTTGCGTAAGAACCTATTTTGAGTTACCTGCAAGTGATTCAGGTTCGATTTGCTGGCGTGAACGAAAGCCACACTAGCATATGTCAAGATGGGCCAGATGCAAGTTTTGTAAAGTGTAAGCTTATTTCAAAGCGACATTTTACTTTTCTTGCAGATTAGAGGGTCCTACCCATGACGAAGGCGGCTCGGTCTCGGGCGCGTTTTATGTAATCCGGGAAGTCCACTATCTTAAGTGACTCCTAAATATTTGACTTTTTTAGCCCATGGGATCGGGGTACCAAACAGAGTGATCTGACCTAATCTTTTGGAGGGTTTCTTATAGGTTGTCCTAGTGCAGGTTGAGAGAGAAAAGTATACCGCTGCACTTTTTTCACTTCTAATCTCCATTTCCTAAACCAAGGGCCTAATGCGTTGGCTGCGGATTGGAGTATTCTAGTTAACCTACGTAGATTTCTATCAGATGTGTAGCGCATGTCCTACTTTCTCCGTCCTTGTCATGACACTAGTGTATAGTGAAAACAAAGTCGGAAAAGCACCGAGCCTTGAGGGACACCGGCTAATATAGGACGGGAATTGGAAAGTGCAACTTCCAATCTGTAGCGAAAGGTTCGACAATGTAGAAAGTCTCGTATGATGTGCACGAGACTGTCTGGCACGCCTAGTTCGTAAGAGCTGGAATAACAATCCGTTGTGCCAGACCTTGTCGAAGGCTTTAGTCACGTAAAAGAAAAGTGCACCCGTGCCTATCGGTTTTCGACCTACGTTCCTTTGCTCCAAGATGTGCTCAGTGATGCGGTGCACCTGTTGGACGCAGGAGTGACGGGACCTAAAGCCGAACTGTTCATCCGGTAACAGGTGCTTCGAATGGATGACCTCTTGGAGCCTGATCAAAATGATCCTTTCGTATAATTAACCTATCGCGCTAAGCAAGCTAATAGGACGGTAGCTTGAACGTAGATTGGCCGGTTTCCGGGTTTCCTAATACCTATGACAATCGCTTCCTTCCACGTTTGCGGAAAGGAGCAGTTTGTAAGTAAGTTATTGAAAATAACTACTAACAGTTGTATGAGTGAGAGTAGGACAGCTTTCAGAACTTTGTTTGGTGTTTCGTCTGGACCTGGGGCTTTCCGCGGTTTTAGGATTTTAATTATTTTCTGTACCTCTTCCACCGTTACCGGTTGGAGGGTGTCAGTCGGTGGGTTACCGCATTTAGTTTCGACTGTGCTATTGACAGTTTCTATGTGGAGGGCGTTAATGCTTTCAGTACTGGGTGTACATTGTTAGGCTAGGGTTTCTACTCTTTCGGAGTCATCGAAGGCCCGCCTGGATAGCTGCGTTCTTTGCTCTCAACAACTCCCTCACATCCTCAGGCAGGACTCAGCGGCGATCGTTCGCCGCCGGAACCTGCCTGGAGGCTGCACTGATAGCAGTTCGTAGGTGGTTGGTATAAGCACCGATCGCTGCATTGGTTTCCTCTATAGAGGACAACGAACTGGGGATGGTGTTTAGGTCGGGGCTGTCGGTTGCCTTACGGGCTTCCGTTAGTTTGACCCAATCGATGTGTGACCTAGTTTGAGGAACGGGGTCACTTGGGATACCTAGCTGCATGACTACCGGTCGGTTATCTGAAGTAAGCTGGTGGATGACTTCTACTCAGTGTACCATTAAGTTAACACTTTGTAGGATTGCTATATCGATAATATCGGGGCGATGATTTGTGTTATATGGGTAGTGTGTCGGTTCCCGAAGACCCACTACATCAGCCTCAGGGCTCAGTTCTTGGTCCTTTCCTATTTTTAGTATATATCAATGATCTGCCATCGGTTGTTAAGAATCAATGCAAGGTCATATTATTTGCTGACGATACTTCCTTCTTATTTAAAATCAAAAGACGAGAAACTGACTATCGAGCAGTAAACAAATGCATCTCCAACACAGAGAAGTGGTTCTCAGCTAATAATTTGCTCCTCAATGAAAAAAAATGAAATGAGCAAAGTTTACATTGCCAAATGTCAAACAGGTAAACACAAACATTGTAGTTAAGAGCCAGGAACTGACTCCTGTAATCTCAACTGTATTTCTGGGCATAACCTTAGACGCCAAACTCCAGTGGGGACCGCACGTTGATGGTTTAGCGAAAAGGCATGGCTCTGCCGCATATGCTGTTAAAAAAATGAGACAAATTTCAAATGAAACAACTGCTCGATTAGTCTATTTTGGTTACTTCCACAGCCTCATGACATATGGTATTCTGTTGTGGGGGGATGCTGTTGACATCGAGACTATATTTATTCTGCAGAAAGGGGCTGTTCGCGCAATCTGTCAGCTCGGTCCAAGGGTGTCACTTAGAAGTAAATTTAAGGAAATAGATATTCTTACTTTCCATTCACAATATATTTTAGAAATTTAATGTATGTAAAAAAGAACATAACCTTGTTCAAAAGAAAAAAAGATCTGCACAATGTTAACACAAGAGGAACAAATATGCTGGCAGCTCATAATAGTAGGCTTCATGAAGTCGCTAACTCATTCATGGGTCAATGTATACGCTTTTATAATAAGGTTCCTGAGGATATCCAAGGTCTTCCTATTGACAAATTCAAAGAAACTATAAAGCAGAAGTTGTGTGCTAAAGTATATTATAAACGATCCGATTATTAGGATGATAAAAGGCCTTGGGTATAATCCCCTCATTAACAGGAGTGTACTAGTATTTGTAACAAAACATGTGTAATGTGTCTGTTTGTTCGTTGAGTTCTTCGTCCCGATGAATATCTAAAGCGTCATTGTCACTAAAGTACGTCTTCTTATGGTAGCGTCGGGTGACGGGTCACTCACTTCCCTCTAATATGGTTGAGGAGGGCGATGGCTGGATCTCGCGTTAACTCGTGCACGGGTGCCGTTTGAGGGTGTTCGTCGTTTGGATACTTGGTGTGAGTCAATTGTGTGAGAAAAATGTGGATGAAAATGACCGAGAAACCCTGACCTTTAAAGTTCTGGAGAAGGAGCTCTGACTCGATTTCTTTCGGTAATTTCTTAGAGGCGCTAAGGACGACGCGTAAACCGCGCTCCTCCTCGAGCGCGTTGGTATGGTACTCGATGGATTTCTCCATCAAGTACCTTGTGAGGGCGTGGTGGTCGGCGCGCGGGACGGTCACCACGCGGATACCGATCGCGGTATTTCTCGCGTGAGTATATGCGATTTTTTAATTTGTCATATGTGTGGACACAGATGTCCACGCCACTTTATCGCGGATGAAAATAGGAGGCGGCTTGGCCCTTTTTTGTCGTTTTTGACGACGGTGAATCCCTCGTTGGATTCGATGGCTTGGGCGGGAGCGCAATCCATCGACGATACCGAAGATGAACTACGAGTGGACGAAGTCACGGACAAGCATGAGGGGTTAGTGGACGCGGGTTGACGAGCCCGCCTCACCTTTTTTGTCGGAGTTTTGGTTGTAGGTTTGAACCCACTTTCAAATATTTGTCCAAATGTCTGGACACTGTGAGCGTACGAAGGCCATGAAGGCCTTCAATACATCTGCCTGAAAATAACTTAAAATCTAACCGTAGTTCGCCGAAGTCACTACCTGGAATCGTAAAAAGAGTACGCAGACTTGTACGAGCTTAACTAAAAAAATCACGTCTAAACGTGCCTCGCCCACCTACTTATGCGAAAAATAGTCTACTAATCTACTTAATCACTTGCTTACTACATTTTAACTTACCTTTTGTCACTTAACTGGCTAGTTACACATAATTTTTAAGCCATAAGTACGCTTTTGTCACGATTTGTTTGATTGTATTTATATTACAAAAGTGCATACCGATTAAGTAAGTGCGTAGAGGTTGTCTCGACTGGAAAAGCGGGGAGGATCTTCAGCGGTGCGGTATGCAGGAAGTGCGCAAGGGTAAGGGCTTCAAGTTCTGAGGGATCGGAACTGAGGACAGTAAGTGGACGAGAATTTAGCAGAGATTCTACTTGCACGAGTACTGTCGAAAGCTCTTCGAAAGTGAGAATTTGTGCGCCCACAACTTTGTGCAAATGAGTCTTTACGCACTTGATTATGCTCTCCCAGCTGCCACCGAAATGCGGTGCATGGGGTGAAATGAATTTCCAATCGATGCGGTGGGATGACAGCTAAGTTTGCCAAACCTGCTTGCCTTCTTTCGAAAAATATAGGTAAAGTTCGCGCAAATAGGATCTCATCCCAACAAAATTAGTCCCGTGGTCCGAGTACATGCATTGTACTTGGCTGCGCCGCGAAAGAAAAGGTTTCAGTGCTGCGAGCAAACAAGGCGCGCTCAACTCACTCACAAGTTCGATGTGAACTGCCCTAGTGGTGAGGCAAGTAAACAGACAGATGTAAGCCTTGTGCGATTAAGTGCCCCTACCCCGATAAGGAGTTACGAAAAATGGTCCTGCAAAGTCACAACCAGTGTGAAAAAGGCTTTGCTAACTTCATTCACTCTGGTCGGTGGTAAGTCAGACATCAAAGGCAAATTAGATCGCGGTCTGTAACAAAAGCATGTATTGCATTTCAAGACAGAAGACGAACTCTAGCCTTAAGTATCCAGAATATGGTGCATAAAAGCGATAAAAGATGACCGGTTGCGTTCATGATAATGATTAATAATAAGCGTGACTACATGATCATTCTTTGGAAGCAGAAGAGGATGCATGTAATCGTTAGACTCCGAAGAGTACGAAAGTCTACCACCCACTTGTAGCAGACCGTTACTATCCAGGAAGGGATATAACTTAAGAAGTGAGGTTGAGCACCGTTTGAGCATGCGTAAATTTCTAATATCTGATGCAAAATGAACAGACTGAACACAGCGGATAATTTCTATTTCAGCGTTGTCAACATCAAGATGGGTTAAAAGGCCTTTTTTATTCTTGATGAACTTCAAAACATAGGCTAACACACGAAGAAACTTACCCCAAGACGAGTAGTCGAGCGATAACCGGTAAGGTACAGGTGCGTCGGGAACTGCGAAAATATAAAATCCCGTCTTGACCTTCAGTTTTGGCATGTCATCGGTAACACACCGAGAGCTGAATGATTCAACTGGCCAATCTGATTCATCCAACATAGCCCAGGATGGACCGTTGAACCTGAGTGGATGGTTCAGCAACTGTGCAGCAGTTAAACCCCGGGAAAGGCAATCACAAGGATTATCGGTTCCTCTCACATGAAAGAAGCTACTGGGTGGTATGTTTGCGTGAATTTTCGCAACTCGGTTTGCGACGAAAGTGTGCCACCTGTGCGGAGAAGAGCGTTTCCAGTGTATTAGCGTTACGGTAGAGTCCGAAAATGCGAATATCGAATCAATTTTATAGCGAGCGGAATATGTGTTAAGAACCCTTTTGACGAATTTGGATAGGAGAAACGCTGCGTGTAGCTCCAGTCGTGCGAGCGAAATAACCTTAATAGGCGCGTCTTTAGATTTAGCGGTCACTAATATGACCCTGCGCGAACTTGGAGTGGAGACACTACTGCACCATATGCCTTTTCACTGGCATCTGCAAATCCAAGTATGACTGCCGAGCATTGGTCAACGACACTAATGTGGCGTGAAAATCTCAAACGAGATAATGATGTTAATTCGATGACATATTTATTCCATAATTTAGTAATGTGCGGTGGAGGAACAGAATCCCAATAAATTTTTTAAATTAATAAGTCTTTGATTAAAAGTTTAGCGAATAAAAAAACAGGAGCTACAAGTCCCAACACATCACACAAACGAGCGACAGAAGATAACATGTTCCTTTTAGTACAAGGGCGGTTGTCAGTATTGACAAAAAAAGCGAAAGCGTCTTCAGAAGGAAGCCAGCAAAGTCTTAAAATTGTTACAGTGTCACATTTGTCCAAATCAACACTCTTTGCGAAGCGGAGAGCCTCAGGAATATGCTCCAGAATTCCGACGAATTGCTGGATCACTTGCCAAGATCAAAGCCCCCGGCCTCGAACAGATCAGTCAATTGACGGGAGGCCTCAACAGCACGATCTACACTCTCGAAAGAGCTGGCCACGTCATCCATATTTAACGACCTCTTTAGCTATAGGAAACTGCGAACCTTCATCATTAGCTAATTGGGCGACCGTGCGTAGTGCAAGAAACGGTTAAGATTTTGAACCAAAAGTAACGCGATTAAACTGAAATGTTTGTATTGGGTCGTTGCTGTCAAATCTATATAAAATGCGCTGTAAAGGACGATCCCGTTCGCGGCTTTCAATTTGCAGATACATTTGTTGAATATCTCCACAAATAGCGATTTTAAAAGCGTAAATTCAATAAAATGTCGAAAATGTCCTTCTGCAGATTAGGGCCACAATCTAAAATGTCATTTAGTGAAGTTCCGTTGTCGGACTTAGCACTAGCGTCAAACACAGGTCAAACATTCTTAGTTACCTTGTCCTCTCGTAAAACAGGATGTTGCGGTATGTAATAAGCGAAATTATGGGAATCATTTATCACAAGCATTAAATATGATTCGTCAAGGTAATCTATTATGACATCATCATATAGCGTTTTAAGAAGGGCAGTGTTGCAAAACGACGTTCTAGGTACAGGTGCGATATCAAATGTATCCCTGAGACAGCTCGGATCACGTTGAAAAGGAAGTGCGACTACTAACTTGTGAACTAAAAATTCCACCTCACAAGTAGCGATGGAACAGAACGAAAGTGACGCATGCGGCGGTGAAATAGAAGTAGGTGCGTCACCTAGGACGATATAACCTAAGATGGTTTCTAAAGCGGTTGGATATCCAGGATTGTTTACGAGTTTGCCAGGTAGAAGAAGTTGCGCAAACAAATTGACGCCTAGCAGAATTCCACATACCCACATGCCGGGCGTATTCCACAGATCGTCGGCAAGAGGAAGATGGCCAAAGGCTGCCAGAGAAGATCGATCGACTGGACACACGGGCGGTTGTCCGGTAATTTAATTGAGCACCAAAGCGTTAATAGTGAATGAAGCAAGAAAGTTGAACTTTGACCTGAGGCACAACTAGACTGAACCTCGAAGTACTTGTGTGATACCTCTTATACCTTGTACAGTGATAGAAGTTGCATTGCGATTAGGACGTAAGCCTAATTTTCTACAGCATTTCACAGTAACATAATGTTTTTGAGAATCTGGATCTAATAAAAAGCGAATTATATGTTCTCGACCATCATGAGCAGCGGCGTAAACTTGAACAGTGGCTAAGACCTCAGTCTTAGCGAGCGAAAGATGAGAAGACGTTGACGACAATATGCACAAAGCGACTTTGTCCGATTGCGGTTGATGTTGTGAGGATTGCGGTTTATCCGCGGGAGGATTTGAGCGAACGCGGTTATAAGCGGTATGGTCCTGAGAAGAAACCGAATGGTGCGGTTGCATATTTAACGCAGACGAAGTACTATCTCCAAAGTGCAGCAAGGTATGGTGTCTAGCATTACACTTGCGGCAAGAAGAAGCACATTTACAAGTACCAACTGAATGATGCGGACTCAAACAATTGTTACACAAGTTGTTGAGTTTTGCGAATTTATATCGATCGCGGTGCGAGTTGACTAAATTGCTGACAACTATAAATGCGATGCCATTTCATAATATAGTTCTATTCATATCGTCATTGTAGTCCCCTGATTTGCTCTGAGATTTAAAGATCAATTGAGCTTTAGAAATAAACCCCATTTCTCCACCTGCATTAACAATAATCTATCACGTCCCAGGAGAATCGCTTGTTAGTACTCCGTCCTCTTCATTTTTTTGCTAACATTTTTTCAGGGCGTATGATGCGTGTATATGTTTCATCTAAGAAAACTATTGGCCACCCTTCTTCACGATTTTGCCTCATAGTCCAGATATACTTGCGTCTCCATGCCACTATATCGTATCTTTCCATTAAAATTTTCCGCTTTAAACCACACTATTTGTACTGAAATCCAATACGTTTTAAAATTTTCCACAAAGTCGTTCGACCTCCACCAAAGTTCATGTCATTCTTCAATTCCACAAGTAATTTATTTAAGGTAGGAAAAGCTTTTCTGACAGTATACATCTCATGGATTTTATTTCTTAATGCGCATAAATCGAAATCATTAAGATCCACCGTTTTACGTTTTTGACGATGTTTTCCAGGAGATTTGAGTTTTTGCGATGTAGAGGCAGCAACTTCACCTACTTTTGATATTCTACTCACGGTTTTTTCAGACAAGCCTGAAATAGAGATAAAAATTTGTTTCTTTAAAAAATTATATTTACTTAAACATAAACATAAATAATATCATAACGAATTAAATTAATTCACTGAGATATGCACTTTTTATTTTAATTCTTCATGTCCGAAAATTTATATTACCCATACTAAAGGCGTTTTGTCTGAAATTGGTATCCCTATTTTACTAACCTGTCGACAAATTAACTAGTGATGCTACGAATCAGACGAACGTCTTCCTTACTACAACACTAGGAATTAGGAACTTGAGGAACTTTTCAATTTGACAACTATTTTTTTTTTAATTAGATTGTCCTTCGTTTCTAAATTTTAAAATGACGGCATTGGATTTTGGCGTAATGCCATTGTGGCAGCGCAAAAGCCCCTCTCCTTTTCAAGATATTTTAACAATCTAAAAGATAAAGAAGGTAAAATAAAGACTTGTATATTTACGATTTTTTTTAAATTTCTAAATTTTGTTTTATATTTTTATATGATTTGTTTGTATTGCACAGGAGGCAAATTTTTATTTTCTAGAAGCGAGACATCAGTAACTTTTATTCATATTGTGTTAATTATGTTACACCGATTAAACACCGTTATTAATATTGAGTAACCCAGAAAACATTTCTTGTGTGGCTCACAAACAATATACAAAGGTTTACCATACTTAAACCTTGTAAGCACAAAGACACGGTAACCATTGTTAAGTCCTATTGCAGTTCTTGGAAAGTGATGGATAATAACGTCCTTTCGGCTACTTTCTCATTCACTACACAGCACTTGTTGTACATTGTGAAGCACCGAATAAACGCATATTAATTACTATATTTGGTAAATGAGACGTTTTGTTTCGGAAATTGATCAATGCAAAGTCTTCACTCGTCAAACGTTGAAACCGTACTATTTAACTATTGACCGTAACTATTTCTGCCAATTTCAAGTATTAATATAATAAAAGTAGTTTTAACATAATTAAAACATTGAAACATAACCTTAAACCGTACATCATTGATTGAACATAGTGTTATCATTCCTCATTCACATTGAAGTGACGTATGACAATTGTTCGCTCGAAAAGTAGCAAGAGATGTCAGCATCAAAAAGTTGACATAATTCCTAGTCTTTTTTGTATGAAGCCTACCGGCTATGAACCTGTCATAGCGGCAACGCGAGCTCGTACTTGATTTAGTGGAATTAAAGGGGCTTGGTTTGCCTTTTCTCGCTCACAAAAGGCCATCTCTCTTGCACTGCTTTTAAATGACTTTGGCATAATTAACTCAGAAATATTCAATAATAACACAAAAACGAGTTATTATATATACACTTGACACTATGACAACCAGACAACAGTTTGACAAGCAATAGTGCCAACATAACGGCAGGGGACATCTTACGATGAACGGACTGTGTGATTCTGTAAAATTTTTCAAAAATGTTGCAATATATAAAAAATAAAAGTCGACGATATAATAATCATTATTAAAAGAAAAAATCTTTTTATATACCTCTTTGTATGAGTATTTCAAATTTGTTTTTTTCGAACTTCTCCTGATAGTCTAAAGACTGTACCTACTACCTCTAATAAGACGTAGGCAAAAATTTATTCGTGTGAGATAATGCGTCGGACTCGCAAAATTAATATTATGTATAATTCTTTTAAATCATTGGTTTAATTTTTCAAATATTCAAAAATAGGTTTACTTTCTTTTAAACTAGGGCTAAATAAAGTTTATTTTCTATAATCCATGGAAGCCGAATGAAACCAAATGTACCCAGTCATATAAAAAGGCAAAAAAAAAGTTATGAACCTACCTTACCAACTACCAACCAATGCTAAAGAAAGAAGTGAACGCATGCGTAGCAACAAATTTCGGCCATATTGTTATGACGCATCCGAGATCATAGGTCTCCGCCAGTGACGAGTCTTCTCGCAGTTGACGTGGCTACTACGTACCATCCCGTTCGCCCACTCCGGACGCAGCAAGACTGTGACGAGGAATACGTAACTGGTAAGTGCTCATTGAACAGAAGACCAAACTTGCGATCTGTCACGGCATCCAACAGATTCCGACCTAAGAATGGATGAGTGTCATATTATGCGAATGATATCAGGAGGGTTCTCACCCAGAAATATTAGTAAAAGATATTGCGTACATAGATGCAGTAGGAAAAATTCTAGTTATGAAATTCTATTCTCAACTCTTATCTTCTTGATGTTTCATAGATCGTAGAAAATCAAAATGGATAAGTGTACAGTGAAGGAATATTGCGCACATTGTTGACCTTGAACGTTTTAGTAGGTAACGTTTGTGGGTATGGAGGGCATGGTGGAGGAGAATGGCACGACTTCGAGTGGCGGAGTGGAGGCGAGCTCGACGGGCGCTTCGCACGTCCCCACCAGCATCGTTCAGCTGACTCTGCCAGCTCAATCGCCATCCGCACAGGTTGTTTACAAACTAATTTTTCTTATCAACAACCAACTTTACACTAACTTCTTTATCATACATTTCTTTAACATTTGTTTTTCAGGTGCAATCAGTAATACAACCAAATCAACAGTCAGTTATTCAAACTGCATCAAATTTACAATCAGTGCAAATAGCAAAGGGAAATGTTATACTTGTGAGCAAACCAAATTCAGTGATACATACAACACAAGGAACACTGCAGACTCTACAGGTAAGGAACATTTTCATATAAGTAATTTATTTATCACTCTGTCACTGCTTATTTTGCAATTATTTGTGTGTTGTTGTTGTACCATAATAACAAAATGCACACCTGTATCCATTGATTATTAAATTAACAACAATTTCACACAGGATAGATAGACTAATTAGGCAGATATTAAAAAAGCATGAAATGATCATTTTTAAATATTTTATAATTAGTTTTAAAAAACAAATATAGTTTTAACTTTTATTAAAATTGATAATGTTGTTTGTGTTATAAAAATTATTGTTAATAGAGGTTTGGAAGAGTAATCTTTAATTCATTCTCATGAATGGTTTTAGATCAAACCTGAGCCTACAATTGTGAGCACACAAGGCCAATCCTGTAGTGATGACAGCAACTGTAGTGATGATGACAGTCCAAAGACAAAATATAGAGAGATGCTTACCCGGCGCCCTTCTTATAGAAAAATCTTGAATGATCTTGGTGGAGCAGAAATCGCTGGTAAGCATATTTAATGTATAATATATAATCATAGTAAATATAAAGATTGTGCTTTAATTTTGTATAAATTATTTAGAATAGTATATAAAGCTATACATAAGTAAAAAGGAGTTTGGGTAGTTAAACAATAGAGATGTACAGTACAGCATGATAATATTCCAGAAAATCGAATGGGAACTAAACCAGGGTGCGAGAATGAAGTGTCGCTGACTTCTCCCTTAACATTTGCACCAGGTTAGTTTAATGTGATGCAACTGATAACTGTTTCTGTGTGCATAATGTGTAACTAACCTGCCTACAAATTTTCTGTGATTTACATGGTCATTTCCTTAGCTTATGGGGTGTGTTATATCGTGTTATAATGCAACATTACATCATTACTAATTAATAATCTAGATTTCCTCATCTAATTTTTTATTTAAACTAGGAAATTTTTTAGTGAGTCAATCAATTAAAATTTAGTTATTAATTAGACTTGATCTAATTATAATGCTAAAATTTAATGGGTTCAAAATGTTTTATGTTTTATGCAATAAAGTACATACCATAGTTAAAAATATAATATGAATTTTATCTTGTATTGAAATGAGGCGATGTCGTCATCGGGCACGCTGTTTTCATCGATGACGTAATGCGGGCAGCGCTTACCCGCCGATGACGTCATCGCGCGTGAATGTCAACCGGTTTTTGTAAGCTATTTCAACAAATGCCACTTGTTTGTTTAGAAAAATGAGTGACTGAGCTGATCATTTTTATTTATAATATCAATAAATCTGTTTATACTATTGAAGCTGACTAGTTTTTAGCCTTAATTTTTTGACTTAGTGGTTTATTTCACTACTTTATTTATTGAAATTTAGGGACTGGAGCTATTTGAGCTTGAATAGAACTTGTCTAGTGAAAAAATGCTATTCTAAAATTATTATTTTTCATCAAATTTGCAAGAAAAACAAATAATTGGAAGGAAAAAAAGACTCCAATAGTTTAAAAACTTGGAATATCTGAACATTTTAGAAATTAAAATCTTAGCTACATATTTTTTTCTTTCAAAAGTATTTTTTTCATTCAACTTTTAACAAGTCTATAAATTCTCTTCTAACATAATAACCAATCTATTCAATTCAATAATTATTCATATACAATTGGCTACTGACTAGACTATAAAAACAACAGTCACGATTATTGAGCACAATCTTTATATTGCCTGCAAATCTTTTCCTTGTTTGTAAAATTGTGGTGTGTTGTCTTACAGTAGACAATTTCATATACTGCATGAATACTGTATAATACACTTTTATGAATAGTTTCTTTTATTTCTAGATATACTTATAGAACTTTCCAATAATTTCACCTGTACAATAAATATATATGTATATATATATATACAAACTGTTTTTAAAAAAAATTTCACTATACAAATAAATATCCTATGTATGCTGAGGGTTAGATAGGCTTTTATTCAAGTCAAAATAACTTTGATATCATTCAAACTTTTCATCAGATAATTTCAGACTTAAAATGATGACCATACTCCCTTTTATTTAACAAATAACAAAGTTTATATATCAGTTATCAATTTACATGATGGCACCATATGTTAGAAAAAACAATAAAACATTTCCATTATTAATGTGTACAATGTAAAGTACTTATACTATATTAAAGTTATGTTGTTTCAAATTAAGATATTAGGTCTTTACCTATGAAATTGCCGTTTTTCACGAAATAAATGAAGCGTAATTTTTTTATATATTTTTTATTTCTATTAATCAAAATAATCACCCATGCAATCAATACATCTTTGCCAACGCATTGGTAGCTTATTGATGCCTTTCTTGAAGAAATCAGCTGGACGGGAGGCAACAAATTCTTCAAAGGCATTTTGTACTGCCTCTCGGGTATTGAATTTTTTTCCCGCCAAGAAGTTATCCAAATTCTGGAAAAAGTAGAAGTCTGTAGGCGCAAGGTCTGGTGAGTACGGCGGATGACGGAGAACTTCCAATCCCAACTCTTGTAGCTTGGAGACCGTCTGCTGTGCAGTATAAGGTCGCACGTTGTCGTGCAGGAGCAGTGGAGCCGAACGATTGACCAAAGCTGGTCGGAGACGTGCGAGCTTCTCCATCATTGTGTTCAGTTCTTCACAGTACACATCTGCAGTAATGCTTGTCCCGTTTGGCAAGAAGCTGTGATGAATTACACCCGCGTTAGACCACCAAACAGTGACCATCACTTTTCTAGGGGTAAGTTTTCGTTTAGGGCATTGTTTGGGTGCTGAACCAGGGTCCAACCAACTTGCTGAGCGCTTACGATTGTCAAACAGGATCCATTTCTCGTCACAAGTAACAATGCGGTTCAGAATTCCTTCATTTGTATGCCTGCTGAGCAGTGCAAGGCACGTCTCCACGCGTACTTCGCGCTGGCAGTCATTGAGTTCGTGGGGTATCCATTTGTCAAGCTTTTTTACCTTGCCAATTTGACGCAAATGGACCAATATTGTTTTGATGCTAACGTCAAAAGCTGCTGCTAAATCAGCCGTGGATTGAGTTTCATCAGCTTCCACAATTGCCTTTAATTCGTCATTGTCGACCAAAGTTTTCGGACGACCACGGGGTTCATTTTTCAGGTCAAAATTTCCAGAACGGAAGCGGGTAAACCAATATCGGGTGGTGCGTTCGTTTGTAGTGTTCGCTCCGTAAACGTCGTTGATGTTGCGTGCCGTTTGTGCCGCTTTGCTGCCACGACGGTACTCATACTCCATAATTACTCGAATTTTTAACTTATCCATGATGATGAAAAATGTTCGAATGCGTTGAAAACAAAACACTAACTATTAAACAAATGACGATTTTAGAAAAAGAATTCCATGTTTGTCAAATAAAATTAATTTGAAATTAGAATTATCAGTCAAAAAAAAATACTTTCATTTGAAATGGCCAGTACGGCAAAACGGCAGTTTCATAGGTAAAGACTTATTATTAACCTTATTTCATGGGCACTTACAGCAAGTGCCTTAATTAACCATTTGACAGATCTCTGAGTGCAACCCAATTTCACCAAACTTTTTCAGGCATTCCCTGATGCCTTGTTAAAAATTAAATTGACATTAAAATGTTGTCTACAGAAAATAATTCTTCACTGTATCTGATAGCTCAGGGAGTAGCCTCATAAACTATCTAAACAGAGAACCTTCTCAGGTAGCACTCGTTAACGGCGACAACGCAGGATTCAGCCATCGGCCTCCTCGATATTGGGAAGTGAGTTTAATATTGTATGTTCCACAGAGGAATGGTAACCGATAAAAAATATATATAAAATTCTATGTGGATTAGTTTAGTAGATATAAGATGATTTCTAAAACAAGTGAAAAATCACTCCTTATACCAGTAATTTGTATGCTGAATCTGTAAATGTTGACAGATTTTGATTTTTTTCCCGGTTATTAAGTGGTTACTAAATGTTCTTATGTAAAATAAACCTTTGATACAAGCAAATCTGTTATGGTACGATAGAAAAAAAGCAATAAAGGAAAAACAAATTTGTCGCAATCTTTTATATCTAATTTTGTCTGCTCCACCGTGTAAAAAACATGTACGGAATGAAGCTGGCATTTACTCTCAAAAGATTACATTGATTTTTACTTTGATTCTAACTTTACATCGAATTATCTTTTAAACTATTCATCAAAACTATTACAATATTATATTCAAATAATAGAGCGAAACGATTCCGATATGTTTACATAAATATCAATTTGATAAAATTAAATACAAAAACTTTCTGGAACAAAGACTATTTCAAAATACAGTTTGCGTCGTCAGACTATTTACTTAGCCTAACATTGTATAGGTACAACGAAATGGTTACAAACATAATTTTATCATTTTACATTATTAAAATATAATTAGAGTGTTAATTACAATTAGTTTTTAATATAATTAAACACGATATAACTACAAATTAGAAACATATACAACAACAAAGGGCTACTCTTTATTTTCCTCAAATACGTAAAACACCATGAAAATAACTATTACATTTCAATAAAAGAAAGCAATTTACACATTATAATCAAAACCCCATAACAATAAATCTTATAATTACGTAGTTATACACCGAGAAAATATCTTACCATATTACGTCATTTATTACTTTAACCAAGTACTTTATTATATGAACCTATATACAATAACGTTATATCTACCATTATCTACCTATTCTGATATTAAATAACCATAAAATTACTACAATTATGACAAATCTAAACAAATCAGTATTTGATAAATAACCTAGTCTAATTTCTATCTAAGACATACATATAGCTTCTCATATTACGCTTGTCTATCAACGAAATCTCTTAGAACTTTATTAAACATAAATATCATCAATTCAACCATAAATCAATTTTATCAAAATAGCATTCAAAATATACCTTTACCTAGTTTCCTATAACATCCTAATTTCCTATAAGAATCTTATTAGATCTTGCTTACGAGAATGACCACCCATCCGAGGACGGGCACAAGTAGCGATAGCGCTGACAAGCAAATATTACCATTGAATCATATAACATACGAACAGTTTGAACGACCCGGTGCTCGAGTGTGGGCGCAAGTAGTGAGGGCGTGGACTAGCATTATTTATAAAATTACTTACATGACTATGTCCCTATTATGCCGAATCCGTTTCATGTTGCGTCGCTAACACTGCTAATGCTGCAGAACAAAGTGCTCTCGGTACCCTAGAACCTTCAATCAAGATACAATTTTTAATTTTGTGTTCAAAATTAGACATTATTCCAAATTAAAAAGCCTAGACTGGCAAAAAAATCAGGCGTAATTTTTGAATGGCTAAACCCATTTTTTTCATCTATTAAACAAAAAAAAAACCTTGTCAAAACTGACATAATATTACACATGTAAAACATTTGGGGAGCCTCTTTTTGCTTTGGGGTTTAACTTGCTGGACTTTATTTTCCATAGAATATCCTTTTTTATAATGTTGTACAAAACAGAAAGTCACACTTGAATGCTACCAGCAATAATTACAGGACCTTACTGAATTAAAGCTGGTTATAAGTTTATAAAAATATGAAATTATGATTTGCAGTGATCCCGGCGGGGGCGCTGCAAGCGGACGGCGGGCTGCACACGCTGGCGGTTTCAAGTGGCGCGGGAGGCGGTGCGGCCATCGTACAGTACGCCACCAACCAGGACGGCGGCTTCTATGTCCCCGGTGAGCATCCCTCCTTCCTCCTCCCCTGTCTCCTCCGAAACATCGCATACACACTTTTCCACTTGCAAAAACAAGAACAAATCGTACTATCTTTATAGGTCCCATCCTAGAAGACCAAACGCGGAAGCGGGAACTCCGGCTCCTCAAGAACCGCGAAGCCGCTCGGGAATGCCGCCGGAAAAAGAAGGAATACATCAAGTGTCTTGAAAACCGGGTTGCTGTGCTTGAGAATCAGAATAAGGCGCTGATCGAAGAACTCAAGTCGCTGAAGGAGCTATATTGCCAACAGAAGACGGAATGAGGTCCAGCCGGCTAGTCGCGTGAATCGGTACCGCGCGTCCCGCGCCCCAGCGGCCTGGCGGGCACGCCGCCAGCCGCCGCCGCCGCCTGTCCATTACATGACTTGAATATAATCCATGTAACAGCAACTTCAATATTTTATCCTATAATGTCAATTGGGTTAACTGTGGTAGTGTTGGATTTGGTATATTATTGTTATCTTATATATTTTTTCATTGTTATTTTTCTTCCAGTTCTTTTCTTTTGTTAGTACCTTATAAAGTGGTTCATTATAAATTATGTTCTTAGTTGAAAAATGTATTCAATCAGGTCTGAAGTAATGTTTAAGGATTGTATGTATTTTAAATAATTCAACAGATATTTGAACTTCTCTTGAAACATATTGTGTTGTCTTTTATAAGGTTTATTGAGATAAGTGGTGTTAATTTCTAAATATGACTTATAATCAGTTGTTTTCAAATAAGAGTAAAATGTTTTAACTTTTTTTAAATGTTTTTTTAACGACATAGATATTCTGTTATAATTGTTAGGAATATTGGTGAAATTTAGTTAGGTTTAGGTTTATTTAACTTTTATATAACAAAGGATTTTTCTTGATCATAGCAGTAATAATAATCTTGCATAAATATGACAAATAATTGGGGCTTGTTATCAAATACTCTATGAAGTGTGCCATGGTTTAAATGCCACTTCAGTGCCATTCGATTCTGAATTCAAACCTATTGATTTAAAAATAATAATTGAAATGTGAAGTTACTCTTACTAGAGGTAATAATATTATATCAAATCTTATTTATTATGAAACTCTGCTTTGAAGTAAGAGGTCCTGTGATGAATGAAACTGAAGTTAACCTACACATTATGTAACATTTTCGTTTATCACTATAAAAGTGGTTTAGTAATAGGTAAGCCAAAGCTAATATTTTAGTTGTTTTGTGCAATAGCCATATTGCAATGTACAGAATTATATTTTTTATGACTTAAAAATATATGAAAACAAGTTGTACATTGTGTAAAGATAAATAGTTGTTAAAAATATGAATTTGTATAGTTATTATTATTTTGTATATAAACATTTAATTTGAATTTCGCATATCACCAGAAGATCTATTTTCGTTTTAGTAAACGTCTTGAAGTAATAAAATATGGTGTGAAATGTAAATTTTAAAATAATAAATAAAATTCAAAACTATATTTGTTTTTGAGTATCCTTGATTGTGGTACTTACTGTATGTGTTACGGTATGTGTATAAGTTTTCTTGTTGGTAACAGACTTACTGACTATTTTGTTCATATTTAAAAATGAAAATTTTACAACGATTTCGGATTTTGAGACAGTTCACTCTAGTTTATGTTTTAAGTTTCTAAGTTGACTATTGTACCCAATAAAGTAAGATAAAATGATTGTTTTCCATGATTGATTTAGTTCAGATTTTGCAAAAATAAGAGACCTATATATTTATCATTTAATATCATTATTTATAACTAAAATCAATTATGGAGAACATTACACACAGTAGTGTGAAAAGTGCCTTCAAATTTTAGAATGGGTAAAGTTTATACCAACATAGCTTTTTATGTTAACTTAATGCTATTTATAAATAAATATTAACTGTTTGATGTATTAGTACTGCTTTTTATTTATCTTCCTACCTATTTGACTTAGTGGTATATATATATTTGAGATAAGAAAAATTAATCTAAGAACTACGAACTAAATGGAGAAACATTTTTGATGTCTCTAAGACTATCTACCTATTGCATTAAAATTTCAGTTCAGATAACTAGATTTATTTAAAAAAATATTGTGTAAAATAAAAAACAAAGGTGACTACGAAACCTGAATGAAAATGGCTAAAATTTAAAAATAGTAAGTATTTTCATATTTTGTGGTAGTAGTGTCTTACTACGTCCGTGGAACAAATACAGAGAGGGAATGAGGTAAAGCGGACGCGCGGCTAGCATGTGGTGCTTCGCGATGCCAGCACTACCCTGCAGTGGCCTAAAATAGAAACTTGAATTATCGAAAACTAGAGATAATTTACTAGACTTCCTAACTTTACTAGAATTCCTAAATGGTACAATACTTGGTATTAAAAAAATATGGCCAAAAAATACATAACTTGAAGTAATCCGAGTTTATGCAAATCCAGTTTACTTAGCTAAAATGTTTTTGATTCGCAGAAACTCTGGTGGTCCTTAATTATACGGCAGTATGATGATGAGAGAGATGGATTGTAGAGTTTGGCAAGAGTGAGCTAGACAAATAGTGACGCTCCTCTTATCAAAGCCAACAAAAGTAAGTAAAATTGATAAAATAACAAAAAATAATGACCTAGTAGCTTAGTGACTAATTTTCGTTTAGGTTTATTAAAATTAAAATCTGTTAGGAAATTCAAAATTTTTATTATAACGAATGTTAGAAATGTTTCCATCAACCTCAATACACGCCCTACGCCTTCTTAAATAAGATCTGGCGATTTGACGAGCATTTTCTGATGGGTTACTATCTATCCTATCTATCAAGTTTCTGCTTGTAGTTAAATTTTGGGTCACCCTGTATATTCTGGAACCATCCTTAACACCGACTGCCTTACTAAACGATCCAACAAACGTGTAAACAACGGGTTCGCTGACACTACATATGTAACGAACTAGTTATACAAGAACTTTCCTGTTCTCATAGACAAGTGGCATTCGACAATGCATTAGAAAAGTGATAAAAATGGGAATGTAAGTAAACGCCAGAGGGGCTGATGTACGCAATTAAACACCTATGACTAATGATGTCGAAAAGTATCAACTATCGAAACATGACCAAGTACTTGGAAGAAAAATATCGCTAAGAAAAAAAGGTAAGCTTGATCATTTTCCAGGGCCGGAGTTAGATTCACTGCCGTTTGAGGCAGGGCTGTAGCTAGAGTCGAATTTGAGGTAGGGCAGCATTCATTACAGGTAGGGCGGAAATAAAAAATAATCAATTGATCTGACATCGAAGCACGGGCTCCTACTAAATCCATCACCATGTATGTATAGTTGTATACGAATAATCAACAGCTTTTTGTAGACAAATAATTTCTGTGAGAGAGCATGAGCATGGATCTAATAACTATTAAATTCTGAATGATGAAGAACAAGCGAAAAAGAACGGTTGAACTTCCAGATTTGACGCCTATTGATTGCAGTTAAAGTTGTAAACGTAGATTCGCACGCTGCAGTGCTACATCCTATAGTCGCCACAGATGCAAAAAATTCATATGTATCTTTGAACGCCTACAAACTGTTATCTTCATATCTATCCATGTTATCTTCGTTACGACTCAAGTAAGCTTTAACCACACTAGTCTCTTCTCTTGATGGAATTTTCAGACCTGAAAAATTAAATTGTAAATTGAACATGACAAATATTTTAATTATAATTTTTTTCAAACTTACCTAAATTTTTCAGTGGAACCATTTTATCTACATCCAACTCATCGTGACTCGCAATCGAATTGATTAGATCATCGTTGTCCGAAAACCTTCTTTGTAATTCAGCAATTAGTATGTCAACGTTTCGAAATACTCAGACTTAAATGGCTCGTCGTTCTCTTCTATATTTTGTCTGGCGGAGGAACAGGAGGGGCCATACGTCAAATAGTCATCCATTCGATTTGGTTTTTTTACTTGCCTCTTCGAGGTCTGTGTCCTATCTTCATATTCGCCGCAGCCGTTGCTTGTTAAAGACTTGCAGACTAAAGGCTTGCAGAAGTTGACAATACATTTGATTTGATCTTAATTTAATAATTTCATCTTCGACACACTTTACGATTGTTATGGCGTCTATCAATCCTGCGCTTCGGGCTTGCAAAGCTGCGTCTGCAGGTTGTAGCGTGGATAAGATTTTTTGGCCACAACCATGGCCATTCGGAATTCCAGATCAAGCATGACTTTTTTAATACCGATACTCTTGGCGACGTCATCACCGTTGAATCTGCCATTTTTAATTTCATTCAAAGTCTGCAAAATTGTTAAATAATTATCATATACAACTTTTGTAACTGCCAAATGTCCAGACCAGCGTTGTTCGAGGAGTCGGCCAATCCTTTTTCCACCATATAAGGCAGCCATGATGAAAGAATTCATGTAACATGATGCATTGGTCAAAAAATAAACGAATGAAAGTCATTTCCGAGATAGTCCTGATGATTATTAAGTGCAAGCGATGGTTATAGCAATGGACGTAAGGAATTTTTCGGCCCAATTTATTTTCTATTCTAGTCGCAACTCCTGAAACTTTTCCACTCATTACACTTGCGCCATCATAGCATTGGCTAAGCATACAAGAGGGGTCAGTATTATTTTCCGTAAGGATATTTAACGTTAATTCCGTGAAAGAGGCTGCATCAAGGTTTTCACTAGTCTTAACCATCATCAATGACTCATTGACGACACCATCCTTGACGTAACGTATTGCTAATGCAATATTTTCGCGGTTATTTTTATCTCTTGTCCCATCTTCCATTAGAGTAAACCATTTCACGTCAGATTCATTAATATCTTTGACAATGAAACTTCGTACTGCTTGAACCATTGCTTGAATTATTTGATTTTGAATTTCAGGTGAACGATATGTTGCGTTTTGTGGTATATGAGTGAGAACCTCGTTCAAATTTGGATCTTTCAAACATGTGTATTCAAATAAATTATGAAATAATCCTTGTTCTTTTTCTTCTTCCAAAATATAATTTCCACGCAAAGCTAATTCGTTGTAAATTAGAAATTGTATTACTTCAATGGATAGACTTCACGTAATACATATATTTTTCTAATACTTTTTGATTAATTAACGTTTGAACACTGCTAGATGTAGATATTCTTAGTAATTTCTCCTGCCACATTGACATAGCTTGAATATGAGAAATTGTTTTTTCATGTTTTAGAATCAGTGGCATTTTTCCAGTTTCTAAATCCTGTAGAAGTGTACGAAGCCTGTTTGCTTCCATGAAGTAAGTATTGCTGGCAAGGATAGCAAAAAGCAGCAACTCTCGACAGAATACTGCAACCATTTATAACGCTTAAGCCAATCGGAAACAAAGGCCCTGTTATGTTGTTTTGGATATGTGCCTAAAACAACTTGTTTTGTTGGTTCTCCAATTTGTGCAATATCAGAAGGAATACCATAGCTAACATTACCAACATGTGTTGACCAACCTGTTGCCATGGAACTAGGAGTAGTGAGGTTCTTCGTGGTCAATTTGCTGTTCAATTCTTCGTTTTTTTCCAAAGAAAGCCCGTATATCCATCGCGTAATCAATTAATCTTCAATTTACAGCAATAAAAATAACAATTTTATCGATTTTTGACTAAAACACTCTTTACCGTCCACTTCACTAAACCAAACTACGAAGAATAATAATCAATCTGTCATGAAGGGGGATTCCCCGTACACTCCCATATTGCAATCTATGGTACGGGGAATCCCCTCTGCACCACAGATATTATAATCACAAACCAACTAGTGATGCTACGCATCAGACGAACGTCTAACTAACTACAACTACAACTTTTTTTTAAATTAGATTGTCCTTCGTTTCTTAATTTTAAAATGGCTGCATTGGATTTTGGCGTAATGCCATTGTGGCAGCGCAAAAGACCTTCTTCTATTCTACAACATATTTAAAAATCTAAAAGATAAAGAAGGTAAAATAAATAAAAGACTTGTATATTTATGAATTTTTTTATTTCTAAACTTTGTTTTATATTTTTATAGGTATTCTTTATTTGCATTGCATGGGAGGTAAATTTTTATTTTCTAGACGCGAGACATGAGAACCTTTAAACACCTTTATTCTTATTGAGTAACCCAGAAAACATTTCTTTTCAAAATGTTTGTGGCTTACAAACAATTTACGAAGTTCTACCAGTTTACCAGTTCTTGTAAGTTAACACTATTAGCACAAAGACACGGTAACCAATGTTAAGGCCGATCTCAGTTCTTGGATAATTACGTTCTTTCGCCTACTTTCTATTCACCATAAACGCAAATTAATTACTATATTTAGGAATTGAGAGGTTATGTTACGGAAATTTATCAACGCAAACTCTTCACTCGTCAAGTACTGAAACCGTAATGGCAGATCGAGCTAACTGATTGAAAATTAAATTAAATTTTGCGTTTTATGGCAATCAGCTGTAGTTACTACACAATAACTATTTCTGCCAATTTCAAGTATTAATAAAATAAAAGTAGTTTATACATAATTAAAACATTGAAAGATAACCTAAAACCGTACATCATAGATTGAACATAGTGTTATCATTCATCATTCACATTGAAGTGACATATGACAATTGTGCGCTCGAAAAGTAGCAACGGAGCTGTCAGCATCAAAAAGTTCTAACCGTAGATATAATTCCTAGTTTTTTTTTTGTATTAAGACTAACTGCTATGATTATAATGAAATAGACTCAAACTATGAACAAACAATTTAATTATAATAATTTATGTTAGTTTTTGGCATTTTTAAGGGGCATTGCCCCACAATACGATAATAGAATTTCTGTTTAAAAGTAAATGTTGCGGTAGTTTTAAAATTTGATCTGTTTTTTATACAAAAGAAATAAACTGAGCTAAGGAGTTTATAATAGTATTTTCATGTATAATTTTATACATATATTATTATCGCTCCGGTTATAATACAAAAACATAAATTTTTCTACCTATGTAAGTTTTTTGGTTATTTAAGTAACCTTTTAAGTTTATTTCAAATTATTTAGTATGTATTTTTATTTCGGGTACGAGGCAAAAACGTTGCCAAGAGTTCCGCAGTACGCATAGCTCTAAAGCATTTTATTCCCTATTGAAAACTGCTGTAGACGGCGCATTAATCCTGAGTTATAACTGCCAAAAAATATGGCCTTCCAAAACTGCCCGACCAGTCTTGCTATTACAGTAGACAGGTTTATCTCATCGCTTTACGATCATTGAGGGGATATCAAAATCACAGTTGACAAAAACAATTTCTCCGCTAATGTATGGACTGAAGAAAGTTTTGCAAAAGACTCAAACACAGTAAGTAGCTACTGCTATTAGACTTATATCGGACGGTTGCGGTAGCCAAAATAAAAATAAGACCATGGTGTTTATCTGCTCTAAGTGGCCTTTAGAACACCCGACCGTCAAAAACTGTGGAACTCGTTTTTTCAGTCTACTTGCCAGCGGACCGCGTATTTGGAAACACGAAAAAGAGTTTCTGAAAGATGGACACAATTATCTCGCCTACTCAATATACTGAAATTATTGCAGAAAGAGCAACAGTAGTGAAAGTTGGTGATGATTTTCCAGTGTATGATTTTAGATCAGCTGCGGAAACAATTATAAAAGCGCTTGGACAATGGAAAGCAAATTTTTGTAAATGCTAGAGATTTTGTATAAAACGTTTCAAGCGTTTAAAAAGTATATCCATTAGTATATCCATAAGTATATCCATGTTAGTATTAGACAATTATATCGTTCAGAAAGGTGTCGCATGACAAATCTTAAGTAATGAGAGTCGATTCTCTGTTGAAGACTCATTGTGGCATTAATTGGAGAAACCAAGAAGGTATCGGCTTAACATTTTATTGTAAAATTTTGTGTAACCAATCAGACACCATACAAAGGAACGAGCCTGAAGAGGAAATGTGCAAATCACTGCACTGTCACCATTTTTAATTGTTTAAAGTAATATTTTACTTATAATTCATTTTTAATAAAAGTACAAGTTATAGCTATTTTCTACCAACTGACTTTCATTACCCTCACCCTCCAGTTAATGACCCGTGTGAACTAATGCTCTTATATTTTTAATAGCAAACACCCTGTCCAGAGAGTTGACAACTTTATGAAAGTCCTAAACGTTTACGTCTCAGCTAAAAATTACGTCTAATTTAAGCATACGTCTAAGCTGTGTAATAAAATAAATTCGTTCGCTTACGTTTTATGAAAGCTGAGTAAAACTGCTAGTAAAGAAACTGCACTACAAGCCTATCATGGAAATACAGGGTGTTTGGTAACAAGATGCAAAGCTGAAAGGAAGTGATAGTCTAGACCAGGGTTTCTCAAACTCTTGGCTCCACGAACCCCTTTTAAAGTTTCCAGATGGCAGCGAACCCCATAACTTACTAATTAAATCCCCCCCCCTCCCCTAAAATATAATAAAATGACTATTGAAGCAAATAAGATTTTTATTTCAATAGAATATTGGTATCTATATTAGAGAGTAGAATATAGATGGGTAGGTTTGTTTCCTGTCGCAAATTGAGTCTGTTTTAGGAGTAATTTTGGACAATTTTAACCTGAATTCTGACACGGGATCAAGTCGATTTCTATATTTCGTTTTTATCATGGCCAGGTGTGATAACCCACTCTCACATAAGTATGTTGTAGCAAAGGGTAAAAAGAAATTCACCGCTTTGCGTGAACGTTCTGGATACTCATCAAGCCGCCATTACGTAAATCTTGTCGCGAACCCCCTACCTTGAGCCATACATGTCATAGCCGAAGTGTGATTGTTTTTTTAAATTAAAGATTTAAGGTTTTTCTAAGTAATTTAAAACATCTGCGAGTCAAGAAAAAAAAAATGGAGGGATTTGAAAAAAAAAATAAAAGAAAATATATTTAAGTATTTGTTTTAGGATGGATTAAAAAAAACTTAAATATTCTTGGTTGTTCAAATCACTTTAAAAACATGCTTGGCTATTGCCCTTAATTTAAGCTATCATTTACGACAGTAGCTATCGTACCTTTGAAAATAAGCTACCTAAAGCCACTAGAGAGCTGAAATTTTTAATTTCACTTATAACTGGAATAATGGAACTTATAATTTTGTTTAAAGACGAAGACTGAATGAAGTGGGAATTGCTCGTCAATGTGGAAGGAATCCAGGACGTAATCGACCTGATGTGGAGGATGACACTCTACGGGCATTTGCTGAGGATCTGACTACGAGCATCAGAGTGGTAGCTCGTGATCTGAACCTGTCTATATGGAAAATGTGGAGAACCGTTCATCGGGAAGGAAAATATCCCTTCCACGGCACTGGAGTTCAAGGTCTTAAAGAAGGAGACTCTGCACAAAGAGTGCAGTTCTGCCGATTTTTATTAAATTCAGATATTGAAGACGGGCGGTTTTTTGCGAAGCATGACCGATGAGTCCAAATTTTCGAGAGAAGGTATTACAAATTTCTATAATCTCCACCAATGGGCTGACAAGGATAACAATCCACATTGGAAAAAGCAGAAGTCTTTCCAAAGTAGATTTTCCCTAAATGTGTGGGCAGGAATAATAGGAAGAACCCTATTTGGATCTCATTTTTTGCCAGCAATTTGAAATGGAAGTAACTACTTTCTGCAAATCGATTTGCCCGAGCTTATTGACGAGGATCAGCTGCCAGCAGTAGTAACGTTCCAGCACGATGGTTGCCCCGCCCATTACACCTTGGCACACTCTTAGATAACTGTTTAGCTGGATGGTTGGATCGGCCTAGGCGGATCGATCCCTTGGCCTGCTCGGTCGCCCGATCGAACACCCCTTGATTTTTACGTTTGGGGACGGGCTAAGGAGCTGGTTTTCACAAAAGAAATCAATATTGTAGAAGAGATGAGACAGAAAATTCAAATAGCTTTGGAAACCATGAAAGAAGAAATGATTTCGGGAACTACTACTACGGAAGTAAGAAGACGAGCTCGTGCTTCTATTATAAAATTGTGGGTCCCATTTTGAACACGAGTGACGTATGTTTTCTTTGTAATATAAGCATAAAAATAAATAGTTAACCTGATTTTAGTTTTTTAATTTTGTCATAAGCACAAGGAAAAAATTCCCTTTGATTAGTATAGCTAGCTTATTTTCAAAGATACGATAGCTACTGCGGTAAGTGATAGCTTAAATGAAAGGGCAACAGCCAAGCATGTTTTTAAAGTGATTTGAACAACCAAGAATATTTTAGTTTTTTAATCCATCCTAAAAGAAACACTTAAATTTTTTTATTTTCTAATCCCACCAGTTTTTTTTCTTTACTCGCAGATGTTTCAAATTACTTTGATTGTATACAATAGACATTAGACAATCCAAATTAGAAAATAGAAAAATCTACCTACAATAACAGAAGTACTGTTAGAGGTTTATTGTCAAATTTTGGAGTTTTCTTAGAAAAACCTTGAATCTGCAATTAAAAAAAACAATCACACTTCGGCTAAGCCATGTATGGCTCAAAATGTGTCGTTTAATGGCAATACGAATTTTTAACAAACTTCCTTTTGATGTGAAAACCCTTCCATTGTAAACCGTGTACACAAAAGCTTGGTTGGTACAATTGAGCAATTAATTAAAGACATTTTCATTTCATATTTTTGATATTATTAATAATTGTACTTGACATTTTAAAATTTATTTTGATATTCTAATTGTGTTGTGATTGTAACATACTATACTTATTAAAAATATATAAACTATAAATTTTTAATTTAAATGAAAAAAATGTAAATGAAATACTGTTAAGGTACGCGGCGCTCGCTCGCAGAGTTAGACGTGTTTTAGTATCGTTCTCATATTTATTTTTGTCACGAGTGCAATAAGCTCATTGTTTGCAACAAAATTTACATTCATTTATTCCTTGTAATCTGCCCTTTAAAACAATATATAGTACTTGGTGTTAGGTGAAGTGTACAGTTACTTATTACAACAAAACATCAGAATTTAAAGCGTTAAAAACAAATACGCTACTGCAAAGTGAGTGAACCGTTACGTGCCAACGAACTAGCGCTCGGTCACTCTCGGTTAATTTCGCGCGTCGTAGTATTGCTCTGGTGGTGTATGCGCTATCGCGTTAAGAAGGCGACATTGACTTAAGTTGTGAGTTCAATCCTCTTGAGTGATATAAACTAACTTTTTTATTTTTATGTCGTAGAGGGAGTATTAAATAGAGAAGACATAAAAATGACAGCTTGAGCGAAAAAGAGACGCGTTTATATCAAAGAAAACAAGAGTGAGCGAGAAGATGATTCTATCTTTTGTCCTTATTTGCGTATACGTTTTTTTTGTTTGCCAATCGTGCACGATTGGCAAACAAAGCTCAAGCTGTCTTGTGCGCTCCGGTAAATTTTGAATTTTTGTGTAAATAGTGAACTGTGCGAATTAAAACATTTGTTAGTAGTGTGGTGGATACTTCACAGAATTAGCCAAAATGGTGAGCTGCTGTGTTTTGGGGTGTAAAAATAGAAGCGAGCACAAAAATGAAAACATAACTTTTCACAGGTAAGTGGTCTAATTATCACTGAATCGTTCACGTTTTTGTTTTCCTATGAATAGAGAAAGTAGTTTTAGCATGATTTTAACGTAAACTATCAATAAATTCATTGAATGCATTGTATTTCTTCGAAAATATTAATCGGCTTTTTTGCTTCCAAAATAATATAATGCGTCAAAATAGTAAACATTTTCAAACGTCAAGTGAGTGAGATGTGTGTATACAAGTCGCGTGTGAGAGAAAGAGATATCGAATAAACGATGCGCTTCTGCATTTAGTAGGTTAACTTACTAGTTAGGGTTGCTAGATTATTAAAAAAAAAATCCCCGATATTAAATAAAAAATGTTGAATGAATACCTACATAATTTTAATTAGTTAGTCGTTATGGAGTTTGTGAACGTGATTAGACTATTACACTAATAAAATAAAGGCTAAAGTTTGTATGTATGTTCGTTATTCTTTCACGTTAAAGCGGTTGAACTGATTTTGATAAAAGTTGCCATGAACATAATTTACACACTAGATAACCATGCGCTACTTTTTGTACTGGGAATGTAGGAATGTATATATAGCTTAAGTTAAAAATCTTTTAAATTATCGAGTAACACTGTGGGGCACTGCTAGTATAAAATTAAAGCTAACTTGTTTCACATTTCTGGTTTAAGCTTCCCTAAAGATCCTATTATGAGAAGTATATGGATTAATGTTACTGGTCGTCAAAATTGGACCGCTACGAAGTACACTAAGATGTGCTGTATACATTTCGATGCTAATTGTTTCCGAAGAACTGGAAAATTTAAAATTATTCAACCTGGTTCAACTCCAAAATATTTTGTTCATGTGAGTGTTTCGATATTTTATACCTACTCAGTGTAATTTCGAAAAGTGTAACAACCAATGCCTTTTTTAAATTACCCACATGTAAAATGAAAGTTATAATATTAAGTAGCATTTCAGTAAACAGGAACTTATTATATTATTGCAGGAACCATCGATTGACTTGGGAAGAACTAGCAATATTGGCACATCTAATAACATTTCCCGACGAGAAGACATTTTAATGGTAAAAATCATTTTAATTATAATTTTAATTATTGTGTTAAAATATTATTTAAGTAAAAAGTATTTTAAATGTTTTATTGTTACAGGAATCCATAAATAATAATAGAGAAACTAATATACCATGTAACATTTCCCAAGCGGAAGTAAATACTATTAAGGTAAAATTCTGATCATTCTTTATTTTGATTCTAGGGTTTTAACTATAAGTGCAAACTTGAATGGTTATTATAATTTCAGGAGACATTAAATGACATGGAGGAAGCAAGCACCTCAAGTAGAATCCTAAAATCGCAAGTTGTTTTTGAGGTAAATGCTTGTTATTTCTAATATTTAGGTATAATCACATGAAAAGGGGTTTTTAAAAAAATAACTACAAGTTGTTAATAGAGCTAAATGGCTCTTAAGAGTTCATATTGTGATTTAGACAGCATTTTTTTAAAGTTTTTACATCTTGGTTATATTCTTATTTTTAGATTATCAAATCATTTACGCGTGAGTATACATATGTATATCTGAATATATCGGTTTTCTTTGCAGTCTCCCAGAAAAAGGAAGCTCGCATTACAACTGCGTCAAAAATCCACACTTGCCGAAAAAAGAAAAAAGCAGATCGCTACGCTTAGATCGAGGAATTGGCGGCTTGCTAAGAAAAATGTTGAACTTTCACACGTTTTAGAAGTACTTAAGTCCAAATCTCTTATAAATCAAGAAAATGCAGATGCTTTGACGTCAATAGATCCTATGAAAAAAGATTTATTCAAACGTATAGTTGGAGCTTCTTCGGAAAAAAAATATTCACCAGAATTGCGTAAATTTGCACTGACGTTACATTTTATTAGTCCTCGTGCTTATAATTTTGTACGTAAAAGTTTTGATACCTGTTTACCTCACCCAAGCAGTTTAACTCGCTGGTACCAAAGTGTTAATGGTGAGCCAGGTTTTACTAAGGAATCACTTGAAGCCATTAAAATGCTTTCGAAAAATTCTGAAAAACCACTTATAGGTGCATTATGTTTTGACGAAATGGCTATTCGGAAATGCGTTGAATTTGATAGGAGTAATTATGTGGGATTTGTTAATTGCGGCAATGACCTTGATAACGCCGAACAAGCAATAGCAAAGGAGGCGTTAGTGTTTATGCTCACTTGCGTAAACGGATCATGGAAAATTCCAATAGGCTATTTCTTAATTGATGGGATCACGGCTGATCAAAAAGCCACATTAGTAAAGCAGGCCCTAGAATTAATTGAGACCTCTGGTGTGAGAGTTATCTCATTGACATTTGATGGATGTCCTGCAAATTTCTCCATGTGTAAGCTGTTAGGGTGTTCATTCGAAATAGAGCATTTTAAAACTACATTTATATACAATAATCATCAAATAGCTGTTTTCCCTGATCCATCACATATGCTCAAATTAATTAGAAACACATAAGGTGAAAAACTAAACCTAAGAGACCACGATAACAATATTATATCTTGGACTTTCATACAAAAATTAATAGAGCTGCAGGAGTTGGAAGGGTTTCATTTAGGTAATCGTGCAAGAAAAGCTCATTTATATTTTAAAAAACAAATAATGAAGGTGAAACTTGCAGCACAAACATTCAGCACATCGGTAGCAGATGCAATCGAACACTGCAATCAGAATCTTGATTTACAAGATTTTAAACAATCTGAAGCTACGGTAAAATTCATTCGCCTAATTAATGATTTATTTGATATTATGAACTCCAAAAACTTGAATTCATACGGTTATAAACAGCCTCTTTCAAAAAATAATTTTGAGAATCATCAAATATTTCTAGAAGGTATTTTCAAATATATAAAATCTTTAAAAATTGAAAATATTCCTATCATAAATTCCAATAAGAAGACAGGATTTTTAGGTTTCATGATATGCATCAAAAGTTTAATACATTTGTACAATGAAAATATTAAAAATAATGAACATATGAACTTCTTATGTTCATACAAATTGAGCCAAGACCACATCGAATACTTTTTTAGCTCGATAAGGGCTAAAGGTGGATTTAATAATAATCCTTCAGCGAGACAGTTTAAATCCGCTTATAAAAGATTGATTGTTCATGGTGAACTTAAACACCTTACCTCAGGGAACACAGTTCCACTCACAGATATTAATATACTTACATACACAAAGCCAGAAATATCTATAAACAATTCGTTAGATCGAAATAGGTTGATCAACAATAAAGAACCTGTTGAACATAGATCCGTGGTCATCGACAATGACCACGATTATTTATCCGACCCCTGTAGACTCACCGAGTTTAGTAAAAGTGTGATAACATATATAGCTGGTTTCGTGTGCAGAGGGGTGAAAAATGAAATCATATGCCCACATTGTGTATCTGTCTTGTGTCGTGATCGTTTTGAAAGTCTACAGTTAAAGAAAGATAGAGGCGGTCTATTATATCCATCAGCAGACATAATTAAACTTTGTGAACTTGCTGAAAAAGTTTTTAGAAGAAATAAAATTTTCAATGAAAAATATCCACTGCATCGCCTTTTAGACCAATGTCTGAAGGAATGCATAAATATAAAATTATTTTCTCAAATATCAGCTCATTTTTATGAACAAGGTTTTATAGACAATCATTATAGTTTGCTCATAAAATCTGTTTGTAATAAATATCTCAAAACCAGAATTCATTATACGACCAAAAATATGATTGATCAAAAAGAAAAGGTTCGAAATATGTACACTAAATTGATACTTTTTAAAGGACAATAAATATTGATTAACCCAGTAATTTGGTTTGGAATATTTCTATTCTAATGAATCTCGACCTCCGCTGAGTCGCGTTGGAATAGATCTATTCAAGGTAGTAACCGACTCAAAAATATGGTTACAACTGTTTTGTGTCTCTATGAATGAATTCGTTGTATAAATTGTCTGTATGTTGGTACCATTCAATCAAAGTTTCACTTGCGTAGTTTGTAAGTTCGCGCACGTGACGTCATAATAGTTGTATTTTTTTGGATTTTAGGCATAAATAAGGCCCGTTTTCTACGATGTTTCTTTCAAATCTATTTCTATTTATTATCCATCTGTTTTTACTGATAATAATAACATTTTTAGGTATTTTTTTACGTGTTTCATTTACTTTGTACGTGGCGGACATGTTATAACTGATATAAATCTTGGTCTCATGAAATTTGAACAATTTTGTTATTTTCGCATATTTTATGTCATAAAACAATGTAAAACAATGTTACAATAAATATTTACAACCATTTTCTATGTTTTTAATTTAAAATAAACTAATAGAAGCCAAAAATATGGTTACAAAATTCAGACTTGGAAAACTCTGAAAAACTTGGAAAGTCCGTCCAGTTTATTTCGTGATTACTTGGAAACTGTATGGGCTGTAAAAAATAAAACAAATGAATTATAAAAACCATTAATAGAGACATATTTTTACTTATGTTTGTAGAAATAAGTCAACTTTTCATAATTTATATACATTTTAATAAAAACCAGAGAGTTTTTTGCGTGCTGTGATTTTAAGTGAGTTTTTTTTGTAATAAATGTATAAGGCAAACAACTACAAATAATAATAATAGATACCTAATATATTCAATAACATCCTCACAAAATTTCATCAAATTTCACAAAGGTTTACAAAAAAAGTAATGCGAAAGTATTTTACAAAATTGCAAATTTTCGCGAATTTTCCGCCAAGTTAAAGGTAGGTTAGAAGTTACGTCAGCGCTGGACCCAGAAGGAGGACTATCTATGTTCTTTCATTTAATAAAATTAAGTATAGGTATGTAAAATAAAAATCATCTCATCATCGTAGGTCTGTAAAAGGAAGCCAAAAAAGTACCAAAATTTGGGAAATTATGCACAAGATGGTAACCCTGGAATTTTACGTACTTTATATCTGTCTCCTTTTAGTATACGGGAACAGGTTGTCTATTCTATTCTCTGTCTACGTTTTATGTATATTTTTTCCTTTGTTTTAAATAAGTGCTCGAGAATTATATATTCAATTCTTTAAAAAAATATAGCGTAAGTCATGAGTTCTATCAATTGCTCCGGTTGTTTTATTTTTTATTTCTATTTTTTTTTAAGTTTTACCAACAGAAGTACACCATAAAACAGTTTAAATCTTAAATCTAATTTAAAAGTATAGTGCAATTCCAATAACAGGTAAACACAACTTATGTCTAAAATTGTTGTAAAATTGACACTTAAAAATAACACAATTTTATTTAAACATACACAAAAATTATATTTGATTAATATTGGTAACATAATCATTCAGAGCTCTCTTACTAGTATAATGTAAATCAATTTTGGTATCTTTATATATTTTGTTATGTTCGCGGCACAGTCTAGACACGGTGCTGTGACAGCCAATGTTAGTTAGGCACCGAAAAGTTTATTTGCGATAAGAATTGCGGGCAATCAATATGATTGTGTAAGATCTTGAAGAAAACAATTTGGTCCATGATCCAGCGCCTCTCAGATAGTTCAATGTATTTAAAGTAAGTTAGTCTTGATTTGTAGGAGTTTAATAATCTAAGTTTTTTTTTGATGAACGGATATGAAAAACATAAAACGTTTTTGAATGTTATCTAATCTATACACGTCGCATTTGTAGTGAGGATTCCAGATGCTTGAACAGTAATCAAGGTTGCTACGTACTAAACACGCATACAGCATACGTAGAGCTTGAATATTCTTGAACTGTTTACAATTCCTCCAAATAAAACCAAGCATCTGGTATGATTTTTTTATTATATGCTCAAGATGAGGTTTGAAGGTAAGACGGCTATCTAGAATAACCCCTAGATCACTGACTTTGGAGACTTCCCCAAGGTCCACGCCCTCTATATTGTATTTGGTAGTGAATGGAACACGTTTTCTTGTAAACTTGATATGTTTGCATTTATTTATATATAAAGTGAGTTTATTCGTTTTAGACCAATAAGAAATACGCGTTAAGTCTTCCTGAAGCAGTTTGGAATCATTTTAGTTTCTAATCATTTTAGAAATTTTTAGATCATCTGCGAAAAAATTGAATTTAGAATTTTGTATTTCTTCTGCCAAATCGTTAATGAATACAAGGAATAGAACAACTCCTATTAAGGACGAACTTTGTTTAAACTGTAAAATGTGTAAAAGCAATTACGACTTGGTGTGCGCCAATGTTCCTGAAAAACGGTTCTTCAATACAATGACTAAATTACATAAAGACAACTGGAAATGTATTCAGTGTATCAGTAAGCAACCAAAAACGGACAATAGTAACAAGCCCGTGCGCGCCGCAGCAGCTGACAGTGTATCCCGTAAGCGGGGGGCCGCAGTGGACAGTCCCCCAGAAACACATGTGTTAGGCACGGATGCAACCTGCATGCTTTCTGACGGTGGCGGTGCTGGGCCAGTTGCTGGCGCTGAACATTTTCAAACGTTAATATTTGAGATGCGCCAATTCTCCGACGAAATGAGAGCAACCCGTCTTGAAATTAAGGAGCTCATTGATACCCTTGCGAAACTAACATCGAGAATTGATGTCTGCGAATCTCGCGTAGACGGCTTAGAGGAGCGTTTGACTCGCTTGGAATCTCAGACGTTAGATAAGTCTGAAATAATGCGAGAGAATGGTTTGCTTTCCTCCATAGCTGAGCTGAAATCGCAACTCAATGAACGCGATCAGGAGTCATTGTTGAATGATATTGAGATATAATGTATCCCCGAACAACATGGTGAAGGTCTGCCGCACATCGTCATGACGTTGGCCACCAAGCTGGGCGTCTCCGTGACTGAGCACGACATTGTCAGATGCGCGCGCGGGGCGCGGGTAACGCGGACGGCACTGGAGGCGCGGGCAGCGGGCCACGGCCGCGTGCCATCGTGGTGCGGCTGGCGCGCCGCACTGTGCGTGACGACCTGCGTGTGCCGCGGAGCCACCACCAAGGGCACCGGCTTGCCGCAGCCCCCGCGGAGGTTCTACGTTAACGAACGGTTAACGCGAACCAACCGAATACTGTTCCGGCAGGCGCGTGAAGTCGCGGGACGTCTCAACTGGCGGTTTGTCTGGACCCGAGGAGATAACGTTTCCGTCCGCCGTCATCACGGCCTGGAGGCTCCGCGTCACTGTCTGCGATCGGAATCCGACTTACATCGGCTTTCTCGGCCTGTGAGGTGGGTTGTAGTTGCTAGGTAGGCTTGCTTGCTTGCAAATGCGATCTAATCGCACTAGGGGGCAACTCTCATGCAACCGAGCGGGTAGGCAGGTTGTGGATAGCCCACCCCCCCGGATGCATGCGAGCGCTTTTGAGCTTTGCTTGGGCGCCTGCACACAGTCGGAGGGGAAAGCTGCCTTTGCGCAGTCCCGAACAGGAGAGCTGTCTCTACTGAAGTCAAACAATAGAGATATATCCCAAACCCAAATTCCGGTGTTCCTGGTCCCATCATATATATAACATAAGCAATATCTATTATAACTCTTCCCTCCTTATCCTTAAACTCCCTATCGGTCCTGAGTTAATATTATTTGACCCCAAAAAAAAAAAAAATATGTATTTGTTCATGACTATGGATTATATATATTATAATGGAACTATGTATAGTATTTATATTAGTATGTCTACACAATATAACGTATATATATATTGAAGATATTTATATATATCCGAACCTACGGCGTCATGCGTACCGTGCCTATGGGTTGCGAGGCCAACGGGGTAAAAGGTTGGTCGCAAACGGTGCCTGCAAGAAAACGGGCGAAATCTTGCCAGTAATTAGCCTTACCCCTGCAAGCGGGGCACTGCAGGGGTGGACTTATTATTTCCCTAGCTACTCGTGGGAACAGTTATGGAGGAATCAAATTCAAAGAAAATGGAAAAAAGAACACTAGACGAAGAGATGGAGGAGCTGGAGCGGTTTTCCGCTCTGGACCTGACAGCGGAGGAAGAGGCGGTCCTTCTTAGGACAGAGGTGGATTCGTCCATAAACGTACAAACGCCTGAGCCTCAAGACAAGGATCCTTTACTGGTGTCGGACCCTTGCCAGAAAGTGGCCCCCAAAGGCCACCAGAAGGTAAGGGTTCGCAAAACCAAGCGGCTCTCCGGAGCTGGCAGGATAAGACAACGAATTTTGGAGGCAAGAGGGATTCCTAGAAAGGAGTCCTTTGAGCTGGCCAAAAAGCCGATGCGGGACTTGCCTAATGACATGCGGCTGGGCGGTGCAAAACGCCAGCGCATTGAAGACGAGTCTCCGCATCTACACCGAAAAAAGGCGGCCAGAGTGTCTGAAACGCCTAAATCGGCCAATGTGACACACCAGTCACAACGGGGGCAAAGCTCTGAGAACGCCGTACCGACGGAGGAGGATGCGGTGCGGCTGACTTACAGCGAAGCAACCAGCTACTGCAAAATAGGTATACCCAACAGTGTGCCTATGACGTAGGAGCAGATGTCACTGGTGTGACACACTTTGCAGGTGGAGATACCAAAGGCACCGCCAGTTAGCGGCGAACACCTTCAGCACGGAGGTGTCTACACCAAAGCAGTTGGCTGTTGGTGTTATGTAAGAACGATAGGAGCAGGAACTGGATGAAGGTGTGTAGCGTAGTTTCAATAAAACACAAAATTCTCTCCTGTGTTTATTTTTTCGGTAAAATTTAAAATATACAAAGATGCCAACAATTTTGGCTACGCACACTCGTGAACGTAAAAATAAACTTTGATTTTAGATAATAAAATATCTTAACTATATAATTTTGAATGATAAACTCGGAAAAAATAATAAATAAATAGATTCAAGTTGCTTTGATGAATAATTTTTCGTGACTGACTTGTCAAATCAAAACATTGCCGTTCTCCGACACTACGTAATTCCTAGTTTAAAATTACGTCGGAAACGACAAAAAAATAAAATTTACTGACAAAAAGAGGTCGAAATAGACAACCGTCACAATACCCCGGGGGCCGGGAAAAAAAAAATCTGAAAGATTTTTTTTAGTAAAATTTCAAATTCAAACCAAATCAAAATAAACTGCATATACATATCGAATTTTAATATTTAATCTGCTAAATGAAAGAACAATCAAAAACAACAAAAAAAAAATAATAATTAAAAGCAAAATGAAAATTAATATTAACATCCTATAGAAGAATTTTTTTGAAAAAACATCCTGTATATATAAAAAAATAATATTGATATATTGCATATCAACAAATTATTTAATAGAAAAAGAAAACAAAACAGACGAGAGAGAGAAAAAAAAAATCCTAAATAATTATCTTAAATTACATGGTTCATGAATGATAAAATTTTAAACATGTTCCTGGAATATACAATGTTAATATACATCGTTCAACTCCATCAACGTACATTATAATTACAACATACATTCTCATTCATACTAGTCTTATTCCAACTACTGGAAATAAAACATCATGCAGTTAGAGTTGCTTATGAGGAATCGTATCCTACATAAGTCAACTCAATAGAGTTGAACGCAACGGCAAAAGGCTTTAATAGTTGCCATCCGCTGAAAATATTAATAGCTTATGGCTTCTTTAACGTGTCGCTAACTCCCGCACGGTGATTACTATAAACAAGTTTCAGTTAAAAACCGAAATAAATATGCCGGAAAGAAAAGAAAATCATAGCCAGTCGTGAAACATTGACTTTTAAATAAAATCCAAGGGTCTTTTGTGAAGTAATTAAAATATATATGTAATAAACATATGAAAATAATTCTCACAGGAAAGTGATTCAAGTGTATAAATAATACACATAGGTATGGTTTAGTTTAACGAGTTACCTTAATAAACGCTCGTGCAGAAGGCTTAATTTTACAAGTTGCAAACCGCTTGAAAAAAAATTGAGAAAAAAAAATTGATAACATTTAACAAATTATACTATAAAGTATAATACAGATATTGAAAATAAGAGTTTACACTCCTAGAATTGCGAATATTAAATAAATTGTACAATAAGTTAACCTAATACTACGATGATGATAATTAATTATAAGTTTTGACTAACGTCAATGTTAATGGTATAGCCAAACGATAATGAAGTGCATAGAGAAAAAAAATAATACAAAAAGAATCGGCTTATGCTCGCCGTGAGATAATTAGCAATAATTCTGTTTTGTCTTCTTTTAATAATAATGATCGTAGTTCGTCTACAGATTGCGTCGAAGAAAAATTTATATTTCTGATTTTTAATTCATAAATTATTTCAGGTTTATTTAATTGTGAAAAATTCATTGCAAAATCAAAAAAAAAATGATAAAGTGAAACAAATTTGTTAATAGTCGTTATGCAGAATAGAGCCTTAAAAATATACGTATTTTCAAGTGATGAAAATGAATAGAAAATGTTATTTAAATAGTGAAATTACTGGGTTATAGAATGTTGCGTCTTTAGAAAATTTCTTCAAGGATATTATAACGAAAGAAACTAAAGAAACTTAAATGTCTGAATAATTTAGCAGTATTTTGATATATTATAGTAGATATATTATAGTAGATACATATATAAATATATTATAGTGAATGTTAATGATTGAAAATGGTAACAAATAAAGTTTTATGCCTGACCTCAATAATAATTATAAAAAAATTATTTTTAATGTTGCAATTCTTCTGTTCCTTTTGTTCCTTCTGTTCCTTCTGTTGCAATTTCTCCTCTCATCTCAATAAGCTACGTTTGAAAATTCGGGCGCCAGTATGTAGCGTAGTTTCAATAAAACACAAAATTCTCTCCTGTGTTTATTTTTTCGGTAAAATTTAAAATATACAAAGATGCCAACAATTTTGGCTACGCACACTCGTGAACGTAAAAATTAACTTTGATTTTAGATAATAAAATATCTTAACTATATAATTTTGAATGATAAACTCGGAAAAAATAATAAATAAATAGATTCAAGTTGCTTTGATGAATAATTTTTCGTGACTGACTTGTCAAATCAAAACATTGCCGTTCTCCGACACTACGTAATTCCTAGTTTAAAATTACGTCGGAAACGACAAAAAAATAAAATTTACTGACAAAAAGAGGTCGAAATAGACAACCGTCACAGGTGGAGATTGGTAAGTTCAAGCCTTGGAGGGAAGCTAATCTCACCGTCGTTGACGAGGCTGACCTTCCAAAGCCCATTATAGTCTCCGCCTTCATCCCCAAACAGATGTACATATCTGTGGAGAACACCGTTCTCCTACTAAAGAGCCAGAATGAGGGTCTGAAGGCGGACGTCTGGAAGGTTCTGGGCTCCAAGCCGGTCGAGCGGGATCAACTATTGACCTTCGCTGTCGACGAGGAAGCCGTGGAGGCCTTGCGGGCGTGCAATTTCAACCCGTTCATGGCTCTTTCCAGGGTGAAGGTTTGGCTCCAGTCGAAACCCAAACAAAAGGGGAACAAGGCCGTGGGAACGGAACTGGCAAGGTCCTCAAAGCAGTCCGAACCTGCTCCAGCCCAAACGCCTGAAGAGCAACCTGCTCCAAAGGCGACCAGGCAGGAACAACCCAGGACTGTGGAGAGGAGACCTCCACCAACCCCAGAACCAAGACCTGGCCCCTCAGGCGTCGGCACTGGACTGATCCCCAAGCCCATACAGGCCACGGAGTTCAGTTACGACCCTGAATTGGCCGTGGCGAACTCCGACAGGAATATCGACACAGGGTCGACTTCCTGTGTTGACCTCACCGGGCCGGACAGTAAAAGCCACCTAAATGAGCCCACCGAAAAGAGCGAGCGGAGGGAGAGCCCTCAACCTCCCTTGAACTGCCCGGCAGCCACTAAATCACTCAAGCCGGCTCCGATCGGATCGGGGCTACTTGCGGTGTCCGTCAGACATTAGCACCTAAAGGCCGAGGAGCAGGCAAAGGTTCGGCGCCGCACAGCGCAAGGGGAAGGACATTCAAACCGGCTCCACGTAGGCCTGCAACTGGACCCCAGCCGAGAAGACCCCGAGGTCGACCTGGCAGGGGGAAGGATCGCGGGCCCCCAAGGGCCGGATATATGTAACCGGCAAATGGCGCTGTCACGGTGCCAAGTGAAGGTCGTGCAGGCCAACCTCCAACACGCCACTGCTGCTACGGCAGTGATGGAGCAGATTTTTAAATCCGATGGCCTCGACCTTGCACTCATCCAAGAGCCGTGGATAAACAGCTGAACAATCCTGGGCCTGGATACATCACGTAATATCTCATATAACATCAATGGACTATTTCCATTGCTCCAATGAAAAGCTGAATAACCTAAGGAAAATGGCACGGAAGCTATTCAACAACGCCAAAAACGCAAAAACAGAACATACATGGAACAAATACAGAAGCGCCCTCACAGAATATAATAAGGAAATAAGAAAGGCCAAATGCAACTCGTGGCGTAAATTCTGTGACGAATTGGATTCGACACCCCAAGTTGCCAGGGTCCAAAAGCTCCTAGCAAAAACCCCAACCAAAAACCTAGGCCTACTTAAAGATTAAGAGGGTAACTTCACCACAAATGAAGAAGAAACCCTAGAACTCCTAGCACGCACACACTTCCCAGGCTCAGTGCTTGTACCAGAGAACGCCGCATCTGACCCGATAGGTATACGGACAAACATGGCGACCACACAGTGAAGACTGGCGACAGGCCGCCAATGTTTTCAGGCCGGGGAAGGTTGAATGGGCTATAAGGAGTTTCTCACGATACAAAAGTGGAGGGGAGGATGGTATCTGCCCTGCTCTGCTACAAGAAGGTCTCCAGATTCTCCTTACACATCTTATAAAAATATATAGAGCAAGTTATGCCTTAGGCAGCATACCGGACTCATGGAAAAAAGTAAAGGTTATCTTCATCCCCAAGGCGGGAAAAAAGGATCCTTCATTATCAAAATCATTTAGACCCATCAGTATCATCTTTCCTCCTAAAAGCGATGGAAAAAGTAGTTGACCTTTGGATCAGGAATGAAATCCTGATACAAAAACCGCTACAACCGTCGCCACACGCCTACCGAAAGGGCAGATCCACAGAAACGGCTCTACTAGACCTGACCGACAAAGTGGAAAAGGCGTTGGAGGAAAAACAGATTGCTTTAGGCATTTGATAACACTCCCACGGAATCCATCTTACGTGGACTGGAACACAAGTCTGTAGACCTCACCACGAAAAGATGGATCGAATCAATGCTCAGATCGCGAACAGCAAAAGTAGAACTTAATGGGACATTCCGCACAGTTCTTACCACACGAGGGTGTCCACAAGGAGTAGTACTCTCCCCCCTACTGTGGACACTGACGGTGGAATCACTCCTGGAGAAACTAAGCCTTAAAGGCTATGACGTGATTTGATACGCGGACGACATCTCTATAATCGTTAGAGGATCATGTCAGGAGGTCCTATCATACCTCTATAGTGTACTTACTTTGGTCGTGTAGGTACGGAAATAAATAAATAATTCCAGTATGGGGAAACACAATTATAGTTTATTTCACTAAACACAGGTACAGTTACGACACGAACAAGATACACTATACAATTAGAAGGAGCAAGAGTAGACACACAGACGTAAAAGCTAGTAGGTATTTGCGTCAGCGGGCGACACGAGCTTCGCGTGCAAATACTCGGGACTGACTGCTCTTGCCTGTTGGCCGGTCGGACCGGTTCGATAGGTAGCGGCGTCGCGCGCGCAGCAGGCCTGCGCGGGCACAGTACCATACGTTTTATTACGTAACTTGCTGGAAAGGAATGTTTCTTGTATGTGCGTTTCCATAGCACAAAATGATAAAGTATACTAGATATTAGATATTAAATGTACGTATAATATTTTAGTTTACTTGTGAATTGTTCAGTGTGTTTATTAAGTGATTTCTTTAGTAAGTATAAATTAAATAGGTAAATATATAATGTATTGTGTATACATGGAAATAGATAATAAATAATAATATTAAGTTATACATTTTAGTAAATACTTAGATGTCTGGACCTATATAGTAAATTATAAATATAAACTTCAATATATTATATAAATGGGGAATAGGCTACATCAGAGGCCGTCACTACGGACGATAATAATCCGGGAATCTTACTCTCCGGCCTGCACGCGTTCTCCTTCATTATCCTGGGCTGGGACTTTTTGCCCCCTGGGAGCAGGAAGAGGCAGAGGACTTGGGTAGGGAGAGGAACTGGGAGTGGACGTAGGTGTGGATATGGGATTTGGGTCGGACAGTATGTAGGCTGGTTTGAGACGGTCTATCGATACTGTAACGGTTTTCCCTTTTACGCTTAATTTAAAAGTCTTGTTTCCGCGTTCTATGACTTTGTATGGTCCGGTATAAGGTGGTTGAAGTGAACCACGAGAGGAATCGTCTTTCAGTAGGACATGGCTCGATAAAGCGAGTTCTTTATATATAAAGCTTTTGTCCTTATTATGCCGGGCAGCAGGCGCAGGTTGTAATTTAGTAATGAACTGATGTAGGCGAGTTGTAAAATCGGAGATATCCGTAGATAGCGGATCAGAAGTTTGAAAGAATTCACCTGGTAGGCGAAGTGGCTCGCCATACACCAGCTCTGCAGAAGAGGATTGAAGATCTTCCTTAAATGCGCTTCGTATGTCTAATAGGACTAAGGGCAATGTGTTCACCCAATTGGAGTCCGCGTGGCACATTATAGCCGCTTTTAGTTGGCGGTGGAAACGTTCTACTAAACCGTTACAGGCTGGATGATACGCGGTCGTGCGACGATGTCTGAATCCTATCACTTTTCCAAGGTATTGGAAAAGTGCCGATTCAAACTGTCGACCGCGATCGGTGACAATATCAGTTGGACATCCATATCTGGATATCCAGGATATCAATGCCTTACCAACTGTTTTTGCAGTTATGTCCACCATGGGTGTAACTTCCGGCCAACGAGTAAAACGATCCACCACCGTAAAACAATAGCGAAAGCCTTGCGAAATGGGCAAGGGGCCTACAATGTCCACGTGTATGAACATAAAGACACATGGCGGTTAACCTTGGCGCGTTGGCATGCGAGGCAGTGGCGGGTCCATTCCCGACAGTTTCTGCGCATTCCAGGCCAGACAAAACGTTCAGCAACTAGCTTGGCTGTAGCGTTAGCGCCTGGGTGGCTGAGGCTATGCAGACTGTCAAATATTTGTCTACGCATGGGCTTAGGGACAAAGGGCCTAGGTGTAGGGGTGCTGGTATCACAATATAATTGTGTAAGGGAGTCGTGGATGCTCATTTTTTTAAGGCGGAGTGAGGTTTCATCCGCCAAAAATGAAGTCAGCTCCGGATCAGCTGCTTGTGATGCAGCAAGCGTTGTTAAGTCGACCGGCATCTGCAGCTCATCGACACGTGACAGGGGGTCAGCGACCACGTTGTCTTTCCCTGATATATGTCTAATGTCGGTCGTGAACTGCGAGATGTAGTCGAGGTGTCGGAACTGTCGTGGTGAACAGTTGGCTTTCTTTTCACTGAAAGCAAAACTTAGTGGCTTGTGATCCGTAAATACGATGAAATGTCTGGCCTCAAGCAGGTGACGGAAATATTTGATACTCTCATAGATGGCTAAAAGTTCGCGATCGTACGGAGAGTACTTTTGTTCGGAGGGGCTCAGCTTTCGCGAAAAGAAAGCCAAAGGTTCCCAATCATTGTTAGTAAGCTGCTGCAATACTGCACCCACTGCCAGGTCGGACGCATCTGTTAACAGAGCAAGTTCAGCCTGGCAATCTGGGTGTGCGAGTAGTGCAGCGTTAGCGAGGCTTTCCTTACACTCGTTGAAGGCTGTAAGGGCGTTTCCAGAAATGTCAACTGGATGAGATGCCTTCACGCTACCAGTAAGAAAAGCATTTAGAGGTGCTTGTATGGTAGCTGAACGAGGAAGGAACCTACGGTAAAAGTTGATCATTCCCAAGAATCGTCTGAGTTGCCGGACTGTCTTAGGCACAGGGAACTCTTGAATGGCCTGTACCTTTGATTCTAAAGGTTTGGTGCCAGAAGCGGAGATTTTATAGCCCAGAAACGTAACTTCCGATGCTCCAAAGACGCAATTAGAGGTGTTGAGGAGGACGCCATAGTCTTGCATGCGCTGGAAGAGCTGCTTGAGATGTACCTCATGTTCAGCTTCATCTTTTGAGAATACCAAATAGTCATCTAAAAAACAGTAAGTAAAATCAAGACCTCTCGTCATCTCATCAACAAATCTTTGGAATGTTTGACCGGCGTTCCTTAAGCCAAACGTCATGAACGGGAATTCATACAGACCAAAGGGAGTCGTAATGGCTGTCTTTGGAATATCTTCCTCGAAAACTGGGACCTGGTTGTACGCTTTCATAAGATCGATCGTAGAGAAGACTGTACATCCTGAAATAGAATGGGCAAAATCGTGGATGTGCCTAATAGGATAACGATCTGGGATAGTCCGCGAATTAAGCATCCGGTAGTCACCACAAGGCCTCCAGCCGTTATTCTTCTTAGGTGCAAGGTGTAGCGGAGAAGCCCACGGACTGTCAGACGGACGCGCTGTGCCGTTGCTAAGCATAAGCTGAAATTCCTGCTTAGCGATTTTAAGCTTGTCAGGTGCCAACCTGCGGGGAGTACATGAAACTGTAGGTCCAGGTGTGGTTCTGATGTAATGTACTGTGTTGTGCTTTGGAAACACCGGTGTGCCTGAAGGGCGCGTGAGCTCAGAAAACGTCGAGAATACGATGGTAGCGCGTGTCACCTGTTGAAACCTTAACAGAAGAAACATTTGAATTAGCAATACAAGCGTCAGTAGCTAAAGTAGTTGTATTGTCTATAAGGCGTTGATTGCGGCAATCTACAATAAGGTTAAAGTGACTAAGAAAATCAACGCCTATTATAGGCTTTGTGACGTTAGCAACAATGAAGCGCCAAGGGAAGTTTCTGCGTAAGCCTAAAAAATTTAAGTGCACAAAACCAAATGTCTATATTGTCGTTCCATTTGCTGCTGTTAGATCGAAATTTGTCTTCTCTCGACGTTCCTGAAGCGCAGCATGAGGGTAGACGCAAAGGTCACTGCCAGTATCCACTAGAAACTGGCACTTCAAGTTGCGGTCGGTAACGAAGAGGCGACTGCGGCATGCGGGCAGTTGTTTGTCGCCATTACAGACTGCCGGCGGCATTTTCCGGCTGCTTGAAGTCGCAGGGCTTCAGACACCTGCGAGCTCTTACCCCATACTTATAGTGGTAAAAGCATATTGGGTGCCTCCGATAGCTGGAATTAGAACGGCTCCTCTGTCGCGATGTTGAACTTCGACGTTGATGTGGCCTGGAACGCTCAGTAGAGTAGCAGGCGCCACGGGTGTGCTCCTCCAGCTTAATGGTCAGATGCTGCACAATCCTCTTCAGCTCCGCGATTCCATCAGACTGCTGCATCGTATGTCCCCTGGTAGATGATGCCGCTGCCACGTTGTACGGCGCCGACGTCAGCTCCTGGATGCGATCAGCCAGGTCAGCCAGCTGCTCCAGAGAGTGTGTGGGTTGGGATGCCAGCACAGTCTGTATATTATGTGGAAGTCGGTTGATCCAAATTGTACGCAGGAAATCGTCTGGTACCGAAGTTCCAGCGAGATCTTGGAGATGCCGTAAAAATTGAGATGGGTTCCGGTCGCCGAGTTCTTCGTGGGTCAATAACTGTTTGACCTTCTTTTCATGAGAAGCTGACAGTCGCTTTATTAATTCCGTCTTAATTATTTCGAAGCGGTTGTTAGCTGGCGGATTAATTATAACGTCTTTAACGGCTTTTGCGTACTGCATGTCGAGGATGATTAAATCTAATCCCGTCGTCGGTAATGTTATTGGCGCTGAACTGACCTTCTAACATGGCAAACCACAGCTCTGGGTCTTCCGGCGAGAATGGAGGAATTTTTATATTCAATTTCCGTCCATCGCTGTATTCGCGGTCAGTGGAAATGCGCACTCGACGCGCTTGCCTTACGGTGACGTTCGTTTCATTCCGTGATCTTTCTGTATTTGCTGATTCACTGCTATCACTCATTTTGTGTTCTTATGGGTCACCACTATACTGTACTTACTTTGGTCGTGTAGGTACGGAAGTAAATAAATAATTCCAGTATGGGGAAACACAATTATAGTTTATTTCACTAAACACAGGTACAGTTACGACACGAACAAGATACACTATACAATTAGAAGGAGCAAGAGTAGACACACAGACGTAAAAGCTAATAGGTATTTGCGTCAGCGGGCGACACGAGCTTCCCGTGCAAATACTCGGGACTGACTGCTCTTGCCTGTTGGCCGGTCGGACCGGTTCGATAGGTAGCGGCGTCGCGCGCGCAGCAGGCCTGCGCGGGCACAGTACCATACGTTTTATTACGTAACTTGCTGGAAAGGAATGTTTCTTGTATGTGCGTTTCCATAGCACAAAATGATAAAGTATGCTAGATATTAGATATTAAATGTACGTATAATATTTTAGTTTACTTGTGAATTGTTCAGTGTGTTTATTAAGTGATTTCTTTAGTAAGTATAAATTAAATAGGTAAATATATAATGTATTGTGTATACATGGAAATAGATAATAAATAATAATATTAAATTATACATTTTAGTAAATACTTAGATGTCTGGACCTATATAGTAAATTATAAATATAAACTTCAATATATTATATAAATGGAGAATAGGCTACACCTCATTCAAGGAGCGCTGAATATTACAACAAAATGGTGCAAAGATAACGAATTGACTATCAACGCGACCAAAACTGTTATAGTGCCATTCACCAAAAAAAGGAAACTTGACAAGCTCAAACCTCCTAAGATTGATGGAACCACTATAGCATTCTCTAAAGAGGTAAAATATCTAGGCATCACCCTAGACGATAAACTTACCTACAAAAAACACGTAGAAAACGCTACACAGAAAGCAAAAATCTCCCTCTATCTGTGTAGCAGAATGGTTGGTTCAAGATGGAGACTAAAGCCCAAAATGGTCATGTGGATTCTTGACGCCCTCGTCAGACCGATCGTGACATACGGCTGTGTAGTATGGCACAAGAAGCTCACGCAAGCAACTACCATTACTGAACTAGGGAAGATACAAAGAACAGCATGCATTCTGGCCACTGGCGCCATGACAACTATGCCAAACCTGGCATTAAATGCACTCTTAGGGCTCCCACCCCTGCATCTCACAGCCTTAAAAGAGGCTGGAGGGAGCATGATTAGAGCCAAAGCCAAAAAGAGGAAATGCATGGCTTTCAAAAAATACGGGCTACCTCAATTCAAAAAACTTTACCAGATAGAATTTCCAAACAGAGAAGAATGGACTAAGGGCAACATTCACTGGGAAGGACATAGCCTTATCTGGTTCACTGACGGCTCTAAAATGGACAATAAGGTAGGATATGGGGTACACGGCGTAAAACCTAGGTTTAGCGAATGCTCAAGCCTAGGAGCCTATGCCTCAATATTCCAAGCTGAAATTTATGCAATCCTGAGATGTGCGGAAATAACATCAGCAAATCCTACAAAGGCCAGACTATTCACATATTCTCAGACAGCAAAGCAGCACTAATGGCACTAAACTCATCCAGAGTTGACTCCAAATTAGTAATGCATTGCCAAAAGACTCTAAATAAACTTGGGGAACAAAACACAGTACACCTAAAATGGGTCCCAGGACACTAAAACATCGAAGGAAATGACAAGGCTGATGAACTGGCGAGAAAAGGCGCAAAGCAGGAACTGATTGGTCCAGAACCCTTCTGCGGTATCCCAAGGAGCCTAACACGACAAATACTAACAAGCCTGTGCCTAAAAGAAAGCAAACGCCTTTGGACCGAAGCAGAAGGCATGAAACACTCCAAGGCGCTAATAGAGGGATACTCAAAACCCTACACAAGGGAACTATTATCTCTCAATAGGACCCAACTTAGAACAGTAGTGCGCGCACTGACAGGTCACTGCAAGCTGAATAAGCACATGTACAATCTTGGCGCAGCGGTCTCTACGTGCTGCAGATTCTGTAGCACGGAAGAAGAAACGCCCCTTCATTTACTGTGTCAGTGTGCCACACTAGTACAGAAGCGATCATTACACTTGGACAAACATGAACTGGACACAAGGGAGATTGGATACATTGCCGTCAGGAAGGTGATTCGCTTCCTGGACTCGATTGGAGTAAGCGGCGAGCTCTAGAAAGGTGGACTCACACAATAGATCTGCTAGGTCGCAGTGTGACAGGGCGCAGTTCATGTGACCACATAGTCCCGTGAAACCAATAAATAATAAATACATCGGCTTTTTGGGGAGGCCGCGGTTAGCGCTTTGGAACACAGCATTCAACCAGCGACACACTAACATGTTTTGTATATATTATTGTCTTCATATTTTTATGTACAGCTTAACTTTATTTTTACCACTATTGTTTGCATTTTTTGCCCGTCGTCGGCTTCTAATATTCTTACGATTAACAAAAATAGTTGTTTTAAATCGTATAAATAGTTTTTTGTTACGGTGCTACTGTAGAGTTTACAAATATTTTTTTTTGTGTATATGCAATATTGTAATTATAAGGTTAGTGGCTCATTGGTTTAGCTATGCTTCTTTTTACGCCTTGAAATTAATTCATAACGGGCTTATTCTTCTATTCGATAAATATATCTTATCTAAAATTATTGTATTAATGTGTTACTACAACGTAGATTTTATTCAAGTACTTGAATTTATTTATTTTTATAATGCTAGACTGCCCTTGTACATATTTGGTTTATATTATGCAATTTATATTATTATGTATTTAATTTGTTATTATTTTTTGCTTTGTTTTTATGACTTATCGATGTTGCTCTACTATTTAAGCTGGCTTGCCTTCATATTATGTTTGATTGCCTGCATTAATGGCTTCTAAAACAAAATTTCTTAAGTTAGGGCTTTACAATGCAGGGTCGCTGAACACCGGTCACGACGACTTTCTGATAGCCATGAACCAACTGAATCCGGATATAATTGCCATCAACGAGACATGGATACCGGCGGGCCAGGAGGCGAGAGCTCCCGCAGTCCCCGGTTACCGGCTGCGCAACACCTCGCCCGGAGAGCGTGCACCACGGTCGCGGCGGCGGCGTCGCCTTCTATGTGAAGCGCGATGTTCGTGTAAGGTATGAGAAATATCTGGATTCTAATATGGAACAAATGTGGTTGTCGATGAAAACAAACGGACATTGTATTGCAATTGGCACGGCTTATGAACGCGGAATCGTTTATTGATGAATTACCGAAATGTGTCGCACATTTTTCAAAATTTGATTATATAGTCGTTTTGGGTGATTTCAATATTAACATGTTAAACAGTTTTAATCGAGGCATAGTTATATTTAATAATTTTCTTCAATGCATGGAATTGCGCCAAGGTGTTATGGAACCTACACACTTTACATCAGATTCGGAAAGTCTGATAGACCTTGTGTGTACCAACTGTACAGTGCGGGAGGTGTCTGTTAACAATATCACAGGACAAACAGGGCACAGATTGGTTATAACTACTCTCTCTTTAAAGAAAAAACCTAAAGTTATTCATTTTCGTTCTATCAAGAATATAAATATGGAAATTTTAATCATGAACTTGAATTAACAGACTCGGTGTCGATTTCTGAGGAACATGATCTTAATCTTATGGTGGAAAAATTTAACAGAATGATATTGTCGCTTTATGACAAGCATGCCCCTGTCAAAACGGTGACCATAAAAGCAAATTATTCTCTCCCTTGGATTACTGGTACCATTAAGCACATGATCAATTTGCGTAATCAGGCCTACGAGACCTTTCGTAAAAGTAAATCTGAGTCGCATAAAAAGTATTACAAAGATCTCAAGCAATTGGTGAAACGTAGTATTTATTATGAAAAGAAGGCATACTTTGATCAGCATCTTAACAAGAAAAACCAAACCAGCAAAGAGTTTTAGAAAAATCTTAAAGAAAAAGTTCTGGTAGATCCGGGAAAAAATGAATACCTTCCAGATTATTTTAATGACCCCAATGATATTAACAGACATTTCCTTAATGTACCTGGATCCAGCACAGTACCTACCTCAGAGCTCACTAATTTTGAACTGAACAGATTTTGCTCCGCTGAGTTTAAGCTTCGCCCTGTATCCGAAATTGAAGTTTTTAAGTTTGTAATTTCAATTGAATCTAATGCTGCCGGCAGTGACGGGATTAGTAAAGAGATGATATTACTGACTACCTCGTACTCTAAAGATTATCACGGATATTATAAACAGATCGATCATGACTAGTACTGTACCTAAGCAGTGGAAAGTAGCCTTAACTCCGTTCCCCAACTCCATTGCCAAAAGTTGAAAATCCCAGTGAGTTAAAAGATGTAAGGCCAATTAGTATACTGCCCTTCAACTCTAAACTGCTCGAAAAAGCAATCTATGGTCAACTTATTAGGTATATAGAAGAAAACAATATATTACCGAAACATCATGTCAGGTTTTCGTACTGAACGTGGTACTGTAACCACACTCTTAGATGTCACCGACAACATTTTAACCGAACAAGATGTTGGAAAGGGGACCATATTGACTACTGGACTACACACGAGCCTTTGACTGTCTCAATATTCCACTTTTGCTATCCAAGCTTAAATATTATGGAGTGAATAGCGAATGTGCGGAGTGGTTTCAGAGTTACTTGACTGGAAGGTTTCAAGCTGTTAAGCTGTCACGGAGTGATGGCTCGCATTTAATCTCAGAACTGAAACCAACTGAACGTGGCGTACCTCAGATGGTCCGCTTATTTGTATTACTTATAGTGCAGACCTTGTGAAAGAAATTAAGTACTGTAAATATCACTGTTATGCGGATGACGTTCAACTTTACATTTCAGAAACCCCTGATAAAGTTGCGATCGCCACGGCAAGGATGAACGAAGATATAAAAAGAATAGCTGATTGGTCTTCGAGAAATGCTTTAGTCATCAACCCAGCCAAATCTAAATTCATGGTCTTCGGATCAAAATCGCATATCAACAAAATTATGGAAAATAAACCAGATGTGCGTATATCGGGCAATAGCATTGAACATGTAAGGGAAGCGAGAAATTTAGGCATTATAATGGACGATCAGTTGCGATTTCATTCGCATATAATTAGCAACGTTAGAAACTGTTTTTATAGATAAAAAATCCTATATAAGATACGCAGTTTTCTAAGTGAACAAACACGCATAACGCTCTGCGAGTTTTTAGTGCTTTCTAGGTTGAACTATGGGGACCTTATCTACGGAGGCCGTCTCCTATCTATTCAGCAGCGCATGGTGCAACGCGTGCAAAATGCCTGCTGTATATTTAGCTTTGCAATACCTCCTCGTAGCCATATCACACCGTTCCTAAATAAGGCGTCAATATTGAATATGAAATCTCGTAGGCAGTTGCACCTAGCATGTTTATTGTTCGACATTGTACATTTCAAAAAGCCCGAGTTGTTGCACGAGAAACAGATTTTGTTAGTCTCGTGGCATGCATGGCAGTAGGACTGCACGTATGCCGCTAGAGAGCCAAAAGCACAGAACAGTGGCGTTTGAAGGCAGTTTCCGCCACCAAGCAACAAGATGTTGGAACGATATTCCCCCTCCACTGAGGCAGCTCCCATCTAAATTGACATTTAAAAAACTTATGAAACTTAATATAATTAACCAGCAGAAACTTTTATCGCAAAAAAAATATTTACGTAACTTCTGAGTGTCAAGATTTTCAATTTCATTATTTATTTATTTAATTATTATTTATCTGCTAATGTTGCCTTCTGTTGTTTTTGGCTCTCAAGTGCTATTTATTGTTTATTATGTAGGTATATTTATAGTACTACTTATGTGTAATGTTGAATATTATTATTATTTTATTACATTTTATTCAAACTTACTGTAATTTAAAATCAATTTAATTTAATTCTCTCGGCCACTTCATTTTTGTTATTTTCTTCATAACTATTTTTTCCTCAGATTATATCTTAGATAACACCTAAAGCTATGTTGCACTCGTCGCGTAGCCTTAAGGTAATAGCTGAAAATCAGTGATTTGCAGAGCGAATATAACCACTGAGCTATGGCCTTTTTGCAATATTGCACACACTTACAACTTAACATTACGCACATACTTGTTTATTCTGTGATTACATAACAAAAATGTCTACCCTTTTAATTTTCTCTTTTAATTTTACTTAATATTCTTGTTTTTTCTTTTATCTCTGTGTCATATTATATAATAATTTGTTGTGTGTCTCATTGCTAATAAACCGATATTCTATTCTATATTAAATAATGATTATTAATTTTTATTATAAAATATATTTGCACGCTCAGACTGAGTGAATGTGTTTTCATACTTTACAATAATACTGTATATTAAGACCCTGTTATATCACATTCTGGCAAATAAATACATTCTCATTCTTATTTAGTTACAAAAGAAATGTCACAACCTGGGCTAGGTGTTTGTACACCATCTAAAAAAATAGACAAATTAATGGTAATTTTAGGAAAAATACAAATAATTTGATTTAATCAGTAGTTAGATGGTAAGAAAATAAAAAAGTCAACATTATTTGTGTTCGTTTTAGCGGGCAACATTGACAATGAGCCTTTTCTATGGCGGAAGTTATCAAGTGAAGTTAGTTCGCTAAGCAGAGGGTACAACCACCTCACTCACGGCACACTTCATTCACATCGTATTGATTATTGTCTGTCTGTGTGTTTGATTGTTCGTTGCGCTAGAGTTCTTTCTTTCGGTTTCTTTTAAACTTTACAACTGTTAAATAAGCTTAAAATACACAAAACAATTCAGTTCAATTCTGTGGACGTAATGGCAACCAGCCATCGATACTACTCGAAACACAAAAAAAGATGTAAGTAAACCTTAACTGTCAAAATGACATTTTTTCCGCCATGATGTTTTTTGTTTGTGTTGCACACTCATAATGCACAATTTCATTTCCTACCAATAAATTAAGTGTTTTAATAACAATTTAACAATCGAAAAGTGTTTTAAGCATCTTAAACTATTTTTTGATAAAGTGTACAAAGACCTGGCCCAGACTCCTTGCATTTTGGGACATTTCTTTTAGTCAAGTCCAATTATTGATTACAAAACTAGGAAAGTCCATCATGAATATAAAGTTTAACTCAAAAATGTAGGTTTGAGCATTGTAAACGGTTTAAATTTTCATTGTTAATTATATTCTACGTGTACAAAAATAAGCTTGACAATCAAATAGTTGCTTGGAATTGAAAAGAATTAAATGTGGACGTTTTCATCTTTAATCCTATACACCTGATATGTAAGACATTGATATTTTATTTTGATAATACACAATTTAATATATATTTAATATAAATGCTTGAAAAATAAAATAGTTGTGATGATATCAAAAGATAGATAAAATAGAAATACAGCAATAACCTAATTTAAATTTTGTAAAGCACATTGACACTACACACAGAATGTACAGGGTAAACACTTCTCAGTTTTTTATTATAGGTATTGTGCATATTCCCATACATTCAAAGTATGTGCTATGCAGAACCAGTTTCTATGGAGGATTTTCAGGACCTTTGCAAATGCTTCCCCTACGTATAAATGTCCTGTAAACTATTGTTCATTGGGAAAGTATTATGCATTATTATAATACTAAACAAATATGGAATAAAAAAAGAAATATATTGATTTCATTATGTTCAACCCCAGATTTTTAAATGAATGGGGCCATTTCACTTTTTTAGTTTCAATTTAAACATAATAAACTTTGATTTTGTATCAACCCCTCCCCACTGTGTGTTATAATTTATGGAGGGTTATGTAAAGTTGAAAATTTAAGTTAATCTAGACACTTGAAATAAGTGTACAAATCACAAAATGTACAAATCATAAAATTAATCCATTGAAAAGTATAAATAAAAGGAAACACTTTAAAAACAAAATTTATTTTTGTAGAAAGTTGAAGAAAACTATGCATATTCAAACAATATGAAATTAGAATATTCAATGATGAAAGGCAATATATATTTATATTATATTCAAATCATAAAAAATATAATAATAGGCTGAATGAACTAAGTGTTACATACTGTTTACTCTCTTCATTGCCTTAACCTTTAACTGTAAACAAACAATTATTACACAGAAATTAATCATCAAAGTTTTGGGACAGTAAAAAGTTTGCAGCTAAATTTTCATTCTTTTCACAAGCAAAATAAGCTTGAATTACCATGTGTTCTGGAAATCCCAAGGCTTTTAATCTTTCAATAGCTTCTTTATCTTGGGGAGAAACCTGTATGACATTCTGTGGAGTCTGGGTGGGGGGACTATCCGCTGCTCTTTCAACAGCAGGTGTAGCAGCAGCTGCTGCTCCAGTGGCAGGTGTGACTGGTTCATTTAGCATTCTAACAAAAGCTTGTTGATGTTGACTTATAGCTTGTAGCAATGCAGGGTTGGTTTGACCTATTTGTTGTAAAACAGCATTAAGTAGATTAGGATTTTGTTGGATAACAGCGCGCATTTGGTGGAATTGGGGTTGATCACGCAGAAATGCTAGTGGATCATCATCATTTCCTTCTTCCTCTTGCTCTTGTAAAAGTTCCTCAGGAATACCAGTAATTAAATATTCAACAGCTCTTTCGCGATTGTTAAATGAAGCTCTTAGTGCTCTTTCTACTTGTTGTCTATTGTAACCCATATCCATAATGCTTTGCACTGTGGCTTCAAACTCAGGATCAGTTGTAGCAGCTGGAGCTTCAACAGCACGCTCGGGTTCGGATGTTGGAGGCGGTTTTGAAGTTTCCTCACTCGGTGGTTTATTCTTAGCGTCACCGCTTTCCGTAGAACTTTCCCCAGCCTCAGGAACCGCAGTTGTCGTCGGTTGGATTTCTGATGCTTTAGGCTTTGTCACCATGATAACAATGAATTTTTTTTCATCTATATTATAAGAACTTATCTTGTTATCATCGAGTAATATTTTCCCCGCGTAAATAAGCCTTTGCTGATCGGCTGAATAATCTTTCCCTTTCTCAACTTCTATTTTGAGTTTTAAAGCCTTTACAGTTTCTTCCGGATCGACGTCTACTTGAAATGTTTGTTGTTGAAGAGTTTTCAAAGTTACCAACATTTCGGAAATGTATACTATACTTATTTTCAATTGAAACGATAATGTAAAATTTATGGAGAACGCCTGACTCGACAAAATTATGCAGTAAACATAACCTCTAATATAAATACGTCAATGTCACTTTTATACAGTCAGATCAATGGTGCGTTCCGTTTGCAGCGGACAGCGCCAAAAGTGCTCAAAACCGTTCCGATTCGTTTGAGCGCGCTAAAAGTGATATTAGTGCTATTGCAATCGGAACGGTAAATAGCGCGCTAACATTCTGATTGTTCGTCGATTAAGTCAAAAGTTATAATTTCATTAAGATCTTTGACCTTGAATGAAGCAGGAGCAATTTTTTAACATAATTACAAAAGAAAATTAATAAGCAAACTCTTAAAATCTTTAATCGACTAATTAAAACATGAAATAAGTAACGTCATGTGTCAGTTTTGACAGGCCGCTCAGAGCGACCATGCTCCGTAGCTTGGGCACTGTGAGCGGGAAGATGGTGGTATTTATGACGTCATTGATGACGTATCGATATCGCTGTGAGCGCGCTCACGGGCAAGCGGAACGGGTATACGAGCGCTGTAATCGGCAATCGGAACGCAGCACTACTCAGATACTTATGCTGCGTTCCGTTTGCCGATTACAGCGCTAAAAGTTCTCAAAACCGTTCCGATTCATTTGAGCGCGCTAAAAGTGTTATTAGTGCTATTGCAATCGGAACGGTAAATATCGCGCTAACATTCTGATTGTTTGTCGCTTAAGCTACGATTTAATTAAGATCTTTGACCCTGAATGAAGCAGGAGCCATTTTTTAACATAGAAAATCATTAAGCAAGCACTTAAAATCCATAATCGACCAATAAAAACATCAACAAAGTAACGTCATGTCTCAGTTTTGACAGGCCGCTCACAGCGACCATGCTCCGTAGCTTGGGCAATGTGAGCGGGAAGATGGCGACGTTTATGACGTCATAAACGCCGCCATCTTCCCGCTAACAGTGCTCACAGAACGCACTAATACATAGAGGACATGTCTTGAAAGCAATTTTTTAATTTTATTAATACTTTTATTATACTAATACTTGAAATTGGCAGAAGTAGTTATTGTGTAGTAACAACAGCTGATTGCCATAAAACATAAAATAATAATAATAACATACATAGAGGGTGATTTACAAAAAGAGTTCCTCGGCCGGAATCAAATGAAACTAATGGGTACAATATAAATGGTCACGGGTCAACGGGTTAAAATATTTTTAAGACACTAAGCCTAAGTACCAAATAAAATAAATTACTCCAAAAAAATAAAAGATTTCTATAAAAAGGGTCCTAAAGTATATGATACAATGGTCCAAAAGAAATAAACACACAATAGAATAATTACACGTTTTGGACAAATATTCTTTTTGCTACTCAAAATAGATAAATGCTCACCAAACGTTAACTTTCAATTATGAAATCGCGATGTATGTAAGTTTAAAGTATAGTGATACGATGTACATTAATTCGAAATTTCACTGTAGCGACTTTATTTCGTTATTTTATTTCGTCGACTAGGTTCGTATGTAGTTAATACACGCGCGAGCCGAGCGAGCGAAGCGAGCGTGGTGCTGGAGCCAGGACCAAATTAAGTACTATTTCCAGCTTTTCAAGAAAAGCGACTTTGGTTCAAAACAAAAAGAAAGACACGATCATCGGAATTCCATACTTCGCTACAGTGTACTTTTGAACAATGTACACCGTACTTCTAAAGGTCCTTTTGAACTTAAGTTCAGTAAAGTAGAGCCGTTAGAGGGTCGTTTGAGGGGAGTTTTTTAGCACAAGAACAATTTAAGAAATTAAAGCTAGTGACATAAAATATTGGTAACATCTATTTAGTGACCATGAATTCCGAAAAATCAATTCCGATAATTGCAAACTCAAAGTGTTTTGTCCAGGTATAACATGGTTCATTAAACGAAGGAATCATAAATGGTGGCTTGTACTTGCATTGACAGGTTAACATAAATATTTTCAAAAGATTTTTTCAATTCAAAAATAATAAAAAAAGATCGGGTTTTCAAACTTGCTTCTGACAGCGGCTTCGTCGGCGTGAAAGTTTGAAAGACACGTGGCGCCGCAAACTAACTAGTGATGCTACGCATCGTGGCGCCATCCGTTATCATTAGAAATTTTTTGTTGTTTTCATCGGAAACAGTGCTTTTTTTCGGGATGAAAGGACCTTATGTCCATTTTGTGCACCTGACAAAGTAAATAACAAAATTTCAGAAGAACCTTATTTAGATGTTGGTTAAAATAAAACACGAATATTATTTTAATCAAGACTAATATTTTTTTACTTACCGTACACGCGAGAGTGAGTATAGACGGGAACATGATAAGCACCGCCATTTTCCATTCCTTTCTTTAATGAACCATGTTATAAATTAAATTCAAATTCAAACATTTATTTGACAAAACAACTACAACACATAAACATAAGCATAAAATGAAATAAAATGTACAATTTACAAAAACAAGAAACAATAACAATAAGAAGGGGAAAAATAGATGATAATAATAGTTTAAATTAATTAGGTTAAACAGGTTTTTGCGCTGTAGTGCATTTGTCAAATAGGACACATCTCAGCTTAAACTGTTGCCACAGGCAACAGCGCTGGTTTTCAGATGTGCCCTAGGTGACACGAGTACCGTAGCGAAGAAGGTATATAATAGATCCTAAGATATTAAATTAACTATAACAATAAATAAATCCAAAAGTTAAAGAAAATTTAAAAAAAAATAAAAAAAAAAAATATATATATATATATATTGTAATAATGATACTTCATAAATATTTGTTATAACACATAAATAGCATAGATAGATAAACATTGTATTGTGTATATAATAATTGTAGTAAAGTGAGTCTTGTGAAATTGGCTGGTTTCGGCTTCTACAGGTATGTTGGAACAACTCGGACCCCACTCGGTATCGTTTTTTGATAGGAAAAAAGATATTTTTTCAACGATGTTATTTTTTCAAAAGTTTGTAACGAACCAAGTTTTCGAAGTGGAGGCGGTATGTTGTTCCAACACTTCGATGCCGAATACCGAAAACTACCACGGAAAGCAGTACTGTGGTACAACGGCATACTTAAAGGCCTGCTAAGAGAACGGCATTCTCTGGACTTAGAACGCCATTCAAATTTTTTAAGTAAGTATTTCGGTCTACGAGTATTGATAACACCGAATAGAAGGGATGCAAGGTGAAGTTCCCTTCGACGTGTCATCTTTAACAGCCCAGCATTATTAAGAAAGGTAGTGGTATGCATGCGGTAGGGAACCTTGAAACAGAAACACAGGCGTTCTGCACTCTCTGAATGACACGGTCCGTGCGAGCGAGTAGGCGCGGCCCATATACCAAACTGCCGTACGTCAACTTGGATAAAACAACGACTCGCACAGCTTTATTCGCAGATCTACGTTTTACGTAAATTCACGGATACGGTATAAAATTTGAAGCCGGTAAAAACAGTTTCTAGCAGTCTCTAGCACGTGACCCTCAAACCGCAACTGTTCGTCCATCAACATTTCCAAGTTGCGTGCCTCTGGCACACGTTCCACCTGTTTACCCATTATGGTCACGATAGGGTTTTGCGCGGATATAGTAAGGATCTGGTAGGGAGATCCAAACATTATAAGCTTCGTTTTTTTAGGATTAAGTACTAGTGTGTTGGACTCCGACCACGCTGCGATTCTAGCTAAATCTTCATTTAAGTTCTTCACCGCAGTATTTGTGTCTTTAGGATCGAATGAGAGGTATAATTGTGTGTCATCGGCATACATGTGGTACTGGGAGTGACGTATCACTGAGCAAATGTCCGCAGTATATAGGGTGAATAGCAGGGGCCCCAATATGGAGCCTTGTGGGACGCCTCTCGTAATATGAGCGGGTGTAGATAGCAAAAACCTCCGTCACTGCTGGCCAACCTTACCATTTGACACCGATTGCTGAGATAACTCGAAAACCATTTGACTGTGGTGTGACTAAAACCATAGTACGTTTTGGATAGCAAAAGTGGAATATCAATTGCGTCAAATGCCCTCGAGTAATCCAGCAAAACCATCAAAGTTCCCAGTCCCCTATCTTGTGCCGACAAAACATTGTCTGTTATATCTAGCAGAGCCGTGACAGTGCTATGCGATTTTCTAAATCCCGATTGCAGGACCGGTAGTACGGAGTTATTTTCCATGTAAGCGCTTAACTGGATATGTACTGCCCTTTCTAGAACTTTCGATAAGCGCGGCAGTATACTTATCGGGCGTATATCTGCAAAGTCCGCAACATTTGCCTTCTTGGATAATGGCGTCACCAACGCCATCTTCCACGCCTCAGGGAAGATACCTGTTGTCAGTGAATTATTTATCATAGCAGTGATGGTGGTGAGGGATTCAGGAATCGTGAGTAACAGCATATCCAGTGAAACACCGTTGGCGCCCACAGCATGCGACTTCAACGAATTAATTATCCTCAACACGTTAATAGGTTTTAACACGAATTCAGAGAAGCCATGTCGGTGGAACTCAAAATACGTCATAAGCGATATAGAGGCATCAGGTACACCAGGAACTGTAAGGAAGTAAGAATTAATTTTATCAGGATCTCGCATATGGCAGTTCTCTATCGCGCCGTTTACCTGTTACATTTATTGTGCGTTTTAGATTACTCCAAAGAGCTCGCGGAACGTGAACGTTGTTATTAATGTACTGGGTAAAGTAAGCTCTTTTTTCAGCGTATAAAGCCACGCTGACACATCTCTTAAGCTCCTTGTAGTAATCCTTGTGTTGGGCTAAGCAAGACACTCGAGCCACACTGTAGGCATCGTCACGTAACCTCATCATTTCTCGTATTGTAGGTGTTAACCAGGGATAAAAGTTATCCTTAACCGTCACTCGCCTAGCAGGAGCATGATGATCAAATATTGGAAGTATTAATGAATTAAAAGTGTTTACTATGTCGTTAACGTTTTGCAAACCCGCCAAGTAGTCCCAGTTGAGTAGAGTAATATCATTTTGGAAGGTCACGGAATCGATATTTTTTAGTGCCCGTATTGTCATGCGACGGCTTGGTATCTTTTGTTTTTTTACTTTCAATTCACCGATGACCATTGCATGGTGACTCAACGTAGGTATGTAGTCAACGACAGTACTTACAATCGGTGCATTACTACAAAAAAGGTCGATTAAAGTGGAACTGTGACTAGTAAAATGAGTAGGCGTATTTACACATTGGGTCAAGTTCATCGAGGTTAAAAAGTTTGTCAACTTAACGGTGTCGGTATTCGACGACAGTATATCAATATTAAAATCACCACAAAGTATTACGTATTGCGCTCGTGGTGATAATGAGCATATGGACTCGGTTAGTGCATCGAAAAACATGTCGGTATCTATCCAAGCTGGGCGATAAGCTGTACCTATAATGAACCTTATTCCCGCGCAAGAAAGACTAATCCACATAATGCACACTAGCGCGTTAAGTCCGTGGCGTACGTAAAACCCCACCCCGCCGCCGCGAGAGCGGCCCGAAGCGCGCCGTGCGCGAGGCAGGTGTCGCAGTCGGTAGCCAGGCAGCGCGGGAGCACGTCCGTCCTCGTTCGAGCGCAGCCATGTTTCATTAATGCACAATATGTCAATGTCGTGTTTCTCTATCGCCGAGATAAACTCATCATGTTTGTTACCTAGGGACCCGGGATTGAGGAGGCAAATTTTAATGTGTTTTTTTCTAGTTGTCATAGAAAAGTTTTAATAACATAAAAAGATTAAACAAAAAATATGAAAGCGTACAGGGCTTACGTAAGTGTGTTAGCAAAGAGAGCAATGTGCTGTTTATGTGAATTAGTTTATTTAGTGAGTAAAACAGTAAAATGGATACAGCGGCGTTAAGCAGCAATGTGTACCTAATATGTAACGAAGTAAGATTTATAGATATATAATATATTATAAATAGAATAAAGCGGTATTTTTTATAAAGTTTAGAGATAGTTAAAGACGAGTAGGCTAAGCAGTTTAATTCAGGGAAATACAAATACGATCCACTACAGCGCGAGACAAACACAAAAATTAGAACTATGTGTCTATTATAAATGAAAACAAGACTTAAAATTATGAAAGTACGTTTTTGTTTGTATGATACAGATTTAGGCAAACTTAGTTGGTACCAAAAACCTTAGAGATATCTGTTTCCGTGCGTATGCAGTGAGCTTCGGTATCTTGTTGCCGTCGAGCGTAGATGCGCCCCCCTCGAGTCCAGACGAACTTCCAACTTTGTTCTTTACCCACCTGGCGGGCCTTGCCAAATAGCCGACGGTTAGTATGGGTCAGCCTTTCGTTGACATAGAACCGCCTCGGTGCTCCTTGCAGGTCGAAGCCCTCGGTGTCGAGTGAGCGGCGCACGCGCGCCTCCCGCAGCAGGCTGTCACGCAGGTTCCGGAGCGTCAGCCGCACAGCCAGGGCGCGCGGCCCCGTCCTGCCTCCGCCCTCGACGGGCGCTCGCGTCGCGCCCACTCGCTCCGCAGAAACCACATCGCGGGCCTCCAGCTGTACCGCCAACTTACTCGCAACTAGCTGAACCAAGTGCAGCGGGTTCTCTCCACTAGTCTCCGTAAGTCCAGTTATCTCTACCTCTGTTAACAGCATCTCTTGATCACGATCATTCAATTCCAATTTCAACTGCTCAATGGTCCTGGTTAATTCATTGAAATCGCCTGTTGCCGATGTTCCGTCACGATTTTCGTTGAGCCGCAAGCTGACGCCATCCTCCATCGCTGACACGCGGCCTTCGACCATGGTGAGCCGCTCGTTGACGCCGCTAAGCAGATTCAACAAGGAGTCCACTTTATTTGTAAAGTGTGACATCTCCTGGCGCATTGCACCCATCTCTTGACGAATCAGCGACATCTCGTAAGCCAATCCAGCTTCACTTTTGGTCTGGTCTTCCGGTGATAACGTGGCCGGGATTCCCTTGACAGGTGTCTCTGAGTTGTCTTTTCGCGGCTGCTTCGATGCGCAACCTGGACAGGTCCAGTTTGATGGGACCTTCGTTGTCCTAGTCAACTGAACACAGGCTTTTTCGAAAAGACAGTTGCACTTAACGCACTTTACGCTTTCGTTTGCGGAAACGAATTTGCCACAAGCCGCGCACTTAGACATTCTGCCTTAACACTTTGCCACTAGGTTTAATATCCAATACAACGAATCTCTCCGAATAACGGCCGCTGAGAGGTCATTGACAGCGAGCGTAGAACTCCACAAAGAATCTAACGGAAAACGATTTTAAACGACTTTAACTTTGTATTTGCACAAAAACTTATGATTTTTAGTTATTTAAAATTATTGATTTGTACAGATTATACGATTTTGCTTATTTTGGTATACGTTTCAATCCGAAGTATGCACTATAATAAGAGATATTTGCGTTTCATGAAAAAAAGATCAGTTTATGTTTAAAGAAGGGTAAAAATTTTTAACGCATGAAATTGAAAGAACATGTTGCGGCGACCTGTTAAATGGATGTCTTCCAATATTTGGTATAAATTATTTTGTAAGAATCTCACATGTCTGTGCGTAGAATATTGCGAGCAGAAGGCATGCATCCCTACCACGCAAAACTAGTTCAAGATTTGGCACAGCAGACTATCCACGACGAAGTCTAGCTTTCTGTCAAGAAATAATCAACCGATGTGAAATGGACGAGGACTTTTTTGATAGTATAATGGTGACAGATGAATCAACTTTTAGCCGGAGTGGAATTTTCAATATTCATAACTACCACTCTTGGAGTTTCGAAAATCCCATGCGATCCGCTGCCATAGATTTCAGCATCAGTTTAGAGATAATTTGTGAACTGGTGTATTTAACAAACAACTGGTTGGACCTATTGAGTTGCCAGCGAGATTAAATGAAGAAACATATGTTTCTTCTGCTCGCAATATTCTATGCACAGACATGTGAGACAGGCCTGTGCGATAGCCAATTTCTCTCGTACTTGTTGAAGGATCTCTTTGCACTTTTTCTAAAACTTGTTCTGCTCGATCTGGATCGATCCTTGGCACACTTTCTGAGTGGGACCGGTTTTTTTTATAGACTTTTGTAGAATTTTGTATAGACATAAAGAGACTCTGTAAATTATGTATTTATCTTTCTTATTGAAGATTAGAGTATTCATAGTTTGGTTTGTATTATTTCATTTGATGTGCACTCAGTGAAGTTTCAACCCAGACTGACTCTTTCTGCCAACAAAACTAGTTACGAAAAGTGTATCATGGACAATATGACGTCAGTCTAATTTGCAACTACTTTGTGCCTTTTAATAATCCAATAACTGTTAACAATAATTTATAACACCTGTTCAAACACTTGCTGCTATATAAAAACAATTCAATATATCTAATTTACCTTAAACAATTAGGATAACAATCAATCACTCATTTAACGAGTCCTTTTACTACCTATTAAACTATAACACTCTCTTTTACCTAAGAAGTAATACAAAGAACCGAATCAACCTTAAACAATTAAAACACCGAACAATCATTAATTTGATTATGCCTTAAGTTACCTACAGTACATCGTTGATCTAACAATGCGCTATCATATACCCGTGAAGTTTCTTGCCAGTTCTTCTCCACGAAGGTTTTTCCGAAATGGTAGTAGAGTCAAGTTTTATTTGACGTCAATAAGAACAAGTAATTGTCAATGTTGAGGAAAAATACATATTTCATTTCATTTCATTAGTAATAAAAAATGGCTACTTTTAGACTCAAGAATGATTTTGTACATGTTGCCATGTTGCTAGTCAAACGAAATTTTTTGATATTATTCTACATCAACACTAGTAGTTTTTAAGATAGGTTTTGGAAAAAATGGTATTTGATTTTTTTTCTAAGAACCCTGAAAGTTGACGTCACATTTCAAAAAAAAACTTAATGGTTTTAGTTGTATTTCCATTTATAAAAAGTAATGATTATCGGCGGTTATATGATACAAAAGGCCTACTATTTAGCTATGTTAAGACACAAAATTCACAAATTTCAGGTTTTCTCCGAGAATCTGATTGTTTCGAAAAAATTTCAATGTCCCCAAATACCACAAGAACCACTAAATATTGCTGAACATACATGAGGGTTAAATTAGTATGTATTGAGGTGCTCCACTCCACCCCAGAGTCCGTTGATCCACCCCGCCAGTTACACCGTGTATAAGCTACTGAAGTAGTACAGAAAATAGGCCATTTATTTGAAAAAATACAGTTGTTTTTTTGTATGGATCGAGCATAACATAAAAGTTATGTTACTTTATTACGCATATGGGCTGTCAGCTGTCACTCTAATTTACGTAAAACGTTTACGTAAGTTTTGTTATTGGGTAACAAAGGTATACATGGAATAAAATAATCTACTTTAAAAATATAATGGGACGATTAAAACAACATCAACATTCTAGGAAGTCAATATACCTACTTCGACTTTGGGGGTATGCCACTCAAAGACTCCAACAAAGTTGCAGACTATTTCGTAAAATATTTTTTTAAATCTTATTTTACCAAATATTTTTTAGTAGAATTGTTACAATTAAAACTTACAGACAGAAGCTTTAAAAATGGCTTAATCAGCAGGTAGGTCACTTACTATCAACTGAACCATTCAGTTCATTACTTGAAGTAGGTATCTAGTTTTGAAATGACTAATTATCCGCCGAGCGTTCATATCGTCAAAAATAATTATAGAGTATACCATATACAAAAAAAAAAGTTTGTAAACAAACCATTGCCGGACATAAATTCGTCAATTTCATAAAGAATCCCACTTTCAAGAAACTAAAATTGCACACCAGTAACTCAGAAAACACTGCCGCCCTTTTATTTAACAACTTTTAAGTAGTACTTGGAGCTAAAACCTGCAAAACTAAAAAAATTCAATTTGATAACAAAAATTGAGGTTATTTCTTTTTTTTTAATTCTTTACCCTTAGGGGTAGGCAAGGGATCTAGCCCATGCAGCCTGTTCTTATGTTGTCTTTAATACATTTTCTTGTAGTATAACGAAGGCAAAGAGCCTAGTCTTATGTTTGTAAATACTCTTCTAGATTCCTTTTTTTTTTAAAGGCAAAATGCCAAGTCTTCATATTTTCCTGTCAATCCAGTAGGTATATCATAATCCCGTAATATTTATAAATTCTCAGTTTCTTGAACAAATGTATTAATTCAATATGTCTTAATCCGTGTATTTTAAAAAATCCAGTATAATTGTAAAGTCCTTTTTATCTTTTTTTTTCCAATCCAGAAAATTTTTATTTTCTTAACGGTGACTTGAATGAAGTTGTATATGGGTATATATGTTTGAGAATCTCCCATGAGTTGCTGAACTGAGTGCGGTATTTGATCAGCAACCCTATATATTCGTAAAAGGTCATCCATAAGCACAAGGCGGTGTATGCCAAAGGATGGGCATTCAAACATTAGGTCTTTACCTATGAAATTGCCGTTTTTCACGAAATAAATGAAGCGTAATTTTTTTATATATTTTTTATTTCTATTAATCAAAATAATCACCCATGCAATCAATGCATCTTTGCCAACGCATTGGTAGCTTATTGATGCCTTTCTTGAAGAAATCAGCTGGACGGGAGGCAACAAATTCTTCAAAGGCATTTTGTACTGCCTCTCGGGTATTGAATTTTTTTCCCGCCAAGAAGTTATCCAAATTCTGGAAAAAGTAGAAGTCTGTAGGCGCAAGGTCTGGTGAGTACGGCGGATGACGGAGAACTTCCAACCCCAACTCTTGTAGCTTGGAGACCGTCTGCTGTGCAGTATGAGGTCGCGCGTTGTCGTGCAGGAGCAGTGGAGCCGAACGATTGACCAAAGCTGGTTGGAGACGTGCGAGCTTCTCCATCATTGTGTTCAGTTCTTCACAGTACACATCTGCAGTAATGCTTGTCCCGTTTGGCAAGAAGCTGTGATGAATTACACCCGCGTTAGACCACCAAACAGTGACCATCACTTTTATAGGGGTAAGTTTTCGTTTAGGGCATTGTTTGGGTGCTGAACCAGGGTCCAACCAACTTGCTGAGCGCTTACGATTGTCAAACAGGATCCATTTCTCGTCACAAGTAACAATGCGGTTCAGAATTCCTTCATTTGTATGCCTGCTGAGCAGTGCAAGGCACGTCTCCACGCGTACTTCGCGCTGGCGGTTATTGAGTTCGTGGGGTACCCACTTGTCAAGCTTTTTTACCTTGCCAATTTGACGCAAATGGACCAATATTGTTTTGATGCTAACGTCGAAAGCTGCTGCTAATTCAGCCGTGGATTGAGTTTCATCAGCTTCCACAATTGCCTTTAATTCGTTATTGTCGACCAAAGTTTTTGGACGACCACGGGGTTCATTTTTCAGGTCAAAATTTCCAGAACGGAAGCGGGTAAACCAATAACGGGTGGTGCGTTCGTTTGTAGTGTTCGCTCCGTGAACGTCGTTGATGTTGCGTGCCGCTTGTGCCGCTTTGCTGCCACGACGGTACTCATACTCCATAATTACTCGAATTTTTAACTTATCCATGATGACGAAAAATTTTCGAATGCGTAAAGAACAAAACACTAACTATTAAACAAATGACGATTTTAGAAAAAGAATTCCATGTTTGTCAAATAAAATTAATTTGAAATTAGAATTATCAGTTAAAAAAAAAAAATATTTTCATTTGAAATGGCCAGTACGGCAAAACGGCAGTTTCATAGGTAAAGACCTATTATGATGTGATATAGCGTTTGTTCTCCTCTCTGACAATAATTACATTCAGGTGTATCACTTATCTTTATCCGATATAAATGTGAGTTTACTCCGCTGTGACCCAGTCGTAAGCGGTTTATCGTTGTGTAAAATCTTCTGTTTATGAATTTAGTCAACTTCAAAAACATGGTTCTCAAACCATGGTTTCTTGTTTACTGCTGGACCGTCTATACCTGCATACCAAAGACCTTTCTGTTGTACAGTAGTTATATGATCTCAATTTTGTTTCAGATCTTCATTATTTTTGTTTTTCAGCTCTGTGAACGGTAGGGCAACATTAGTGACAGTGACAAAAGCTGTATTATGCTGCGTTCCGTTTGCCGATTACAGCGCTCACAGCACTAAAAGTGCTCAAAACCGTTCCGATTCGTTTGAGCGCGCTAAAAGTGTTATTAGTGCTATTGCAATCAGAACGGTAAATATCGCGCTAACATTCTGATTGTTCGTCGCTTAAGTCTAAAGTTACAATTTCATTAAGATCTTTGACCCTGAATGCAGCAGGAGCCATTTTTTTATATTATTACAAAAGAAAATTAATAAGCAAGCTTTTAAAATCTTTAATCGACTAATAAAAACATCAACAAAGTAACATCATGTGTCAGTTTTGACAGGCCGCTCACAGCGACCATGCTCCGTAGCTTTGGCACTGTGAGCGGTAAGATGGCGGCGTTTATGACGTCATTGGTGACGTATCAATATCGCTGTGAGCACGCTCACGGGCAATCGGAACGGGTATATGAGCGCTGTGAGCGCTATAATCGGCAAACGGAACGCAGCATTAGCAATAGAAGTTATTGATCTTGCCAAGAAATCTGCATTTTCATTTCCTTGTACACCTTTATGACTCGGGATCCAAATGAAAGAGACTACGACGTCAGAATCTTGAAGCAGTTTACATGCTCCTTTTATTCTATAAATCAAGTAGTTGGTATTTGTATCAAGGCGATGATTTTCAAGCGCAGAAAGTACACTTAAAATAGGATATTTTTTTCTCTCGAATAGGACTTATTGTACCAAAAAGCGACACATTCTAGTGGTACATTAATTCACGGAACTATAAGCAGCAAGGGCGTACCCAGGATTTCAGCTAGGGGGGGGGGCAGCTCATACCTGTTTCGAGATGTACGCTCATCAGACATAAACCTGTAAGCCTTTCTTCACCCGTGGTGCTTCTAAGCCACGTTTTAACTCTTCGCAGCGTACTGAAGGGCCGTTCTACGGTCGCCGTGGTGCATGGGATAGTGCTTAAAATAATCAATGCCTTTCTGACAGCAGGGTAAAAAATGTTGGCTTCGTAGAACAGATCAACTACTTCTATGTCCCTTAATTGATCATCTGATAAAGTCTTCTTCACCCATAAATTATGCCAAAGGTTCACTTCTCCGGTGATATCCAGGTTATATAATTCTTGGAATGATTCTGCGTTCTTGTGTAAGTCTGTAATGCTGGTTTTGGTCATATACAAGAGATGTAGCTTACTTAAAGCAAATGCCGGAGTATTTTCTTGGGAGAATCGAATATTTAACGATAAAATGAGTGAATCAATGTATGGTATTATCAGGGAACGCCGCCAATATTCGTTATCATTGTCTGATGGCGGATTACTTCTATGTGTTTGCTTGTGAGCAAGACGTGGAACCGAAATTTCTATGTTCATATCCATTGCAACAGCTCGCGCTTTTTGAAGCATTTCATTACTTATTCTATCAGGAAACTCGCGGTCATTTCTGAGAATGTCCTTGATATTTTTTATGTGCTCCCCCACCGAGATCATGTCGATCGATTTAGCTTGCAGTGCGTTAACTACTGGTTCTAAAACTTTTGTTTTAGTTTGTAGAGCAACAATAAACACTGGTTTTGTAACGGCTGAATGCAACTGATATGCAGATTTTCTGGTGGCATAATATCCCTCTACGGATAACGTTTCTAGAGATTTCACAAGCTCTGGGAAATGTTGAGAAAACTTTCTGATTGATTTAAATTTTTCGGACCACCTCGTCTCACACAATCGTGACAGGTTTGGAGCGTAGTTTCGACGTGTAGTCGATTCTCTGAAAAACGTTATAACATCCTTTACAGTGGCGACAGTATTTCTAATTTCTGGCACTGCGTTCGCATCATTCACAACAAGGTTGAGTTTGTGACTTGAGCAATGAAAATATAAAGCACGAGGATATTTTTTTCTCAAAATGGCTTGTACGCCACTCTCTTTGCCTGCCATTGTAGAACAGCCATCGAATCCAAACCCTACGCAATCTTCGGTTGGGAGGTTAGAACTAATCAAGAAATTGTCAATTGCTTCGGCAATTGCTGAATCATTTTGTGCTTTTAGTTCCAACGAACCCTACAAATTCTTCTCTGATTTTCCTTTTGCTTTCGTCGTAGAACCACACGCCTATTGACAGCTGTTCTTTCCCAGCTACGTCTGCTGTTTCATCAGCTAAGACTGCGTAAGCCATGGTCTTCTGGAACCTCACTTATTATATTCACCTTAATAACTTCGCCACATAAATTTATCAATTCAATTTGTATTTTTGGCGATGTGTAAACTGCATTGCGACGGCACTTTTCCAGGTGACTCTTTAATTTGTTGTCCCCTGAATTGATTGTCAACTTCAATAAATCTAATAAAACACCCTCATCTGCTTGTTTTCCCCTAAGAGGCATATCATGTGTACCACAAAATACTATACAATAAAAAATTGATGACAATATTTGTCTGTTTTCATCGATTGCTTTTTGGTGTCCATTTTGCAGTTGGATGTCTACAGGAACATTTTCAAGAAATTTTTTGCATCATTGGCCGCTGTTAGGTGAAGGTTGGTCGTTGCATGCTTTCGGCAGTCTTCATGCATATTTTTGAACTTTATATATGGCCTGACCATAAATGATCCCAAAATTCGTCTCACAGTGCTGATGGGCGGAGGGAACAAAACACAATGCTTACAAAGAGCGCCTTTTAGTCGCTTGGAATATACTAGCCATGGTGCATATTGATCCAACCAAGCATGATTAATTTTATTTTCAAATGGCTTGCATCACTTTCAAAATCGTAATTTCTGGGCGGGATCCAAGGATTTTGTAACAACTCCCTCTTCTTTTCCGTCGATAGCTGGGTAGCTAACCCAACATAACGACCCAGATCATTTTCATGATAGCCATCGTCCACTATAATTCCAGGATCGACGTTGACGTCCTAAGTTTGTTGGGATGTCGATGGAGAAGAATAGTCGGCAACAGATATATTTACAGGTTCTGCTGGAGAATGTGACGCTTGTCCAATATTAGCATGCAATGATCTTGGCATTACATGAGTAGTTTTATCATGTTTGTCATTTTCATCGCTTCCACTGCTACTTTCCCGACCTTTTTTTCATTTTTTGCGTGTTGTCCCTAAAAAATGGATATGCAAAATTACTCTTACGGTGTTTAAGCATAGGACGAAAATAAAGATCAAGATACCTATAAAAACATCACATTCAAATATCATTTACTTCCTATCAGTAAAAGTAAAATTGCGATATTGAAAATTCGTTAAGCTTTGTGGTTTGAACACCAAATAATCAAAACTAGGTAATTTGAAATAATACATTTGTTGTGACGTTTCTAGAGAAAAGGGACTTTGTTGTCGGTATGGAGTTATTAATAAATCCAAAATATACATAAAAACACATATAGTACTAATATCATATCTGAGGGTGAAATAGATATTTTTTTTAATGTTGCTTCTTGGACAATAAAATGCGATTGCGAGAAAACTGTGTTTAAAGTTTAAAATTTGAAAAGCTAAGTTTTCTTTAGAAGTTATTTAAAGAGGTGATTCGATTAAAAACACTTTTAGATGTTTGCTGGTTACTACAAAGTAATAAACAAAAAATTGTATTTTTATTATTATTTCATAAGACTGTCTGTGAACATCTCGGAAACTAAAACCGACCATAAGGTCCCTTTTCCCAAATAACGTCACATTTTGTAGAATAACATGTAAGTTTCTTTTCTACTAATATTAGGTCTTTACCTATGAAATTGCCGTTTTTCACGAAATAAATGAAGCGTATTTTTTTTATATATTTTTTATTTCTATTAATCAAAATAATCACCCATGCAATCAATGCATCTTTGCCAACGCATTGGTAGCTTATTGATGCCTTTCTTGAAGAAATCAGCTGGACGGGAGGCAACAAATTCTTCAAAGGCATTTTGTACTGCCTCTCGGGTATTGAATTTTTTTCCCGCCAAGAAGTTATCCAAATTCTGGAAAAAGTAGAAGTCTGTAGGCGCAAGGTCTGGTGAGTACGGCGGATGACGGAGAACTTCCAACCCCAACTCTTGTAGCTTGGAGACCGTCTGCTGTGCAGTATGAGGTCGCGCGTTGTCGTGCAGGAGCAGTGGAGCCGAACGATTGACCAAAGCTGGTTGGAGACGTGCGAGCTTCTCCATCATTGTGTTCAGTTCTTCACAGTACACATCTGCAGTAATGCTTGTCCCGTTTGGCAAGAAGCTGTGATGAATTACACCCGCGTTAGACCACCAAACAGTGACCATCACTTTTATAGGGGTAAGTTTTCGTTTAGGGCATTGTTTGGGTGCTGAACCAGGGTCCAACCAACTTGCTGAGCGCTTACGATTGTCAAACAGCATCCATTTCTCGTCACAAGTAACAATGCGGTTCAGAATTCCTTCATTTGTATGCCTGCTGAGCAGTGCAAGGCACGTCTCCACGCGTACTTCGCGCTGGCGGTCATTGAGTTCGTGGGGTACCCATTTGTCAAGCTTTTTTACCTTGCCAATTTGACGCAAATGGACCAATATTGTTTTGATGCTAACGTCGAAAGCTGCTGCTAATTCAGCCGTGGATTGAGTTTCATCAGCTTCCACAATTGCCTTTAATTCGTTATTGTCGACCAAAGTTTTTGGACGACCACGGGGTTCATTTTTCAGGTCAAAATTTCCAGAACGGAAGCGGGTAAACCAATAACGGGTGGTGCGTTCGTTTGTAGTGTTCGCTCCGTAAACGTCGTTGATGTTGCGTGCCGCTTGTGCCGCTTTGCTGCCACGACGGTACTCATACTCCATAATTACTCGAATTTTTAACTTATCCATGATGACGAAAAATTTTCGAATGCGTTGAAAACAAAACACTAACTATTAAACAAATGACGATTTTAGAAAAAGAATTCCATGTTTGTCAAATAAAATTAATTTGAAATTAGAATTATCAGTCAAAAAAAAAATATTTTCATTTGAAATGGCCAGTACGGCAAAACGGCAGTTTCATAGGTAAAGACCTATTAGTATAAAAGAGACGGTATGAAATCTTCCTAAGAACCAGCTGACTTAGTGAGAGTTGTAATCGATAAAGCTCATAAAACACAATCATTTCATATGTCAATATGAGTTCTACAGATAGCCAATTTTTTTGTTTTTTATTTTTTTTCTGATTGAAAGTGCCTCAAATCAAAATAATACATTAAATCTATACCTGAAAGAAACGGTATTATTGGATAAATAAAAACTGAAGCCATACTCATTTGGTTTGGTTTAATGAAAAGGAAAATAATTACATCATAAGTACCAAGTATCCTAATCATAAAGGAATAATATGGATACCATTACTTTAATATTGGTGCCGGGAAACGGTGATATATTCCCGGTGATATATGTAGTTTTAAGGACTGCATTCCTTCTATTATTTATGAGAGCTGTACACTGGAGTTTTTTGATTGGTAAAGAAAAAAAGGCAGCATTGTAGTTAGCCAAACTTCTATGTGTTGGTAAACATAATTTACCTTCAATTTACCTAGAATATAACTTTTATTTTTAGTTTGTCTGCTAGTGGTACATACACTCTTAACAGCTAAGCAAAATATACAAAATATAACACATAAACATCATCTATGACCCTGAGATGTGCAGAGCAAGTGTCAGGTCTTTGGATTGTTTTTTTGCCGTCATTTAGAATTATATTTTTACAAATTGTTTTTTGTACATTTGACCTGTAATAGATTTGTAACTAGAAATAAAACAATGAACTATTTTGCATATACATATATTTATTATCCTCCATGTGTTTCATCTTCTCTCACTAAAACATCATCATATAAAGATGCAGCTGGGACAGTGTGCTGGTACCGTGCCCATCCTAGGCACCATATAATAGTCATTACATGAGCACATGTTCCCATAGCCGTTTTGCCCACAACGCAACTACAATAATATTGCCTAATCGCACTTTTCCAATTCCCGCCAGATGAGTTTAAAAGTATATATGTAAAATATATTTTTAGGGAACTTAACCACGCGTTCCCACCGATAGAAAAGAGTGAGCAGGCCGCAGCCCACGGCCCGACAATCGTTGTCGGAAAGTCGTATATATTATTATAGATTAACAATGCCTCATGTTATGCTATTTCTGGCACATTTGCTTGTTCTACTTCACTATTAACCTCAATTGCAAATGTCCCATTATCTCTTATATGTCCCCCGTAATATGACCTGGCTTGTTTTATTTGATATGTCCCAAGACTAAACATTACTAAATCAGACATATCCATTACGGGGAATACATCCAATGCTGGTACCTGTCCATCTATTCTTACAAAGTTGGTGCGGTGCCTGTTTAATTGATGCTCATTCTCACACATAGTCTGCTAGGTAATTTGGTTCATGGTTCAAATCTTAATAATGCTCTTGACAGAAGAGAATGAGCATCATTTCGGTCGGTTATAACAGGATGAAAATGATTTATAATTGCTCCTGCTTTCTCAAAACCATCCATAGCATATTTTGTTAACCAGTTAAAGTACTCACTTCTAAATATTTTATAATTCTGTTTAAACAGACCATTAACAATTTCAACAACCCACTTGCAGTTTGTCACCATTCTGGATTTATTTGCTTTAATAGTAGGTTGTGTTTCACCAACATCAACACTTTCTGGTTTAAGAACATTAAAACCTAAGGATAAAAACAATGGTATGGCATCCCTAAACCCCCTATCTAAGATGAACACATCATTGGGCTCAAAGAAAGCCCTTAAGGGGGAATTTTCATTGTGTAATAAATGTTTGATTATATCAGCATCGGAAGTTGTTGCAGAATAAGGTCCAAAAATATCAATGTCCGAAGGGTTTTATTTTGAAATAAATAGTTTGAAGATTTTTGTAAAAAAACAAATGTACCATCACAAATAATAATGGGGTTGTTTGAAGGGGTGCCAAATAGTCCTTGAGGAATCAACATATTTCTAACTGACAAGTTTTCTCGAGTTACATGGTTATTACAACCCAGATAAAGTGGTGTATCAGAATACTACATACCCTCCTTATATATTTAATCACAGAAGCTTTTGACAATAAAAACAAACTCACAATTCTTGTAAGGGAGTCTGCAGTTCTTATTTTTATTAAATACATTGCTAATGCAGTTTTTGGTTTTTTGCACAATTCTCTTAGAGGTATTTGAATTTTATATTCAAAATTGCCATAAAATTAAGGATTATTAATCCGGTCCAATACTGGCACACCTTTTTGTCCAAGTTTTCAATATTTTCAAAATCAAGTATTGATCCTGAGCCCTCATTCATAAGATTGAGCATCTCTTCTATGTAAGAGGATTCAAATTAATGCATAAACTCATAGTTGTTTATGATATCCCAATCATACATAACAATGTGTTCCTCACATACTGCAGCTCTTGGAGTAATATACAATTTATATTGAGATAGAAGTCTTTTTTTTTTAATATGTGGTACCTGATGTAATTGTGTATTAATGCAATCTGGCAAATAACAAAAAACAGTGGAGGTGTTTGGGGTCCTCGAGTAGGTTCGAAGATGTTTTGACTCCATATCATGTTCTTGCTCTGATTCATATGGTTCAGGCTGAACATTAATGACTTTAGCATTTTTTAAATCATGCCTTAGAGCATTATTTGCTCTTTGCCAGCATGCATTGCACACTTTTTACACTTAGTACCACTCTCCCCGCGCGGAGATGCATGGTTCCTGAGATATTTATGATTAAAGCTTTGAGGTTAGGTTGTATTTTCAAGAGGGTTTTGAGGTGGATTTGGCTTAAATAGGAGTAGAAAATGGTAAAGTAGGTTGCGGCCTAACCCCGCCGTACCCCTCATCAACTCCGGATACAGATTGGTGTAAGATGGTTAGTTCATGAGAAACCTAACCTCGAAATTTATTTTGTGTCTAATTGGATCTTTTCTGGTTATTGAACTTAGTAATTGATCGGTTAACAACTATTATCTACTCTCCATAAAAGCTATTTCATTTTAACTCAATGAGCATGTGTGTGCAAGTCGGTTTTTGGCGCGGCATGACCTACATACTGACTAACCCGCTCCTCCTCGCTGCGCTCGTCGTCATCTATCTAATATTATTTATTGTTACTTTCTAGACTCAACATAAAGTGGGTACATACGATCTGATTAGTGGTAGTAAGTAACAACAAAATGGCGGTCGCGTTCCGTTTGACGTAAAAATAATTTTGTCAAAATTTATATGTTTAATTATAATGTTACAAATACGTATTGAAAGACATATTATAAGAACGTAACAACATTTTTTAATAAATATATTTTCACTATATCAATTTAAAACGAATAAAAATGTAAAAAACAATGTCGCATGCGTTCTATTTCACGGATATAAAAAAAAATAATTAAAAAAATACCATGCGTGTCCGCGCCGGGGGAATGGTACCAAGGGGTTCGTGGGACCAGCCCCTAACCCCCGCGACCCCCCTTACCCCCAAGATCCTGCGGCTCTATTCTATAGCCCACCCTCATAATCTTTTAAACACTTATTATCACAGCACAATAATTTATAAGTGAATCATTGGACTTAGGCATATGAAGTTTGGACGAGGAACTCGGGGCCTGGTTGGTCACGACATGAGAGTGTTGGTTGCAGTTAAATTAAACGGGAGTTCACATTAATAAATATACTTCAATCACTTAGCTGGACAGTACAAAATACATTATCCTCGTCACAAATTATTAACCTGTCTTATGTATGAATCTAATTGTATCATTCTAATGATTGATAGTTTGACAGTCATAAGGCTACGTTCGTAACTATTTATAATGTAATGCGTGTATACGCCACAGAAGTTATGATATTTACCTCTCGTGCTATCCATTCTTCAATTATATCTACCATATCAGCATTCAGATCCGTGATAATGTAATGTTGAAATTGAACATGAAGCACAATGTTGCAATCTGCAACAAGAGAAAAATTTAACAATCATGACCAAATGCTATGTCATTTTTAGGTTTAAAACAGAAACAATACAACTAATTGAAAATTAATTAAAGTAATAAAATACATAATAATAAACATATTGTGTGTACTACTTACATTCAAATACTTTAAAATATATCCAACAAAACAAGCTATAATCTTCGTGAATAAGGCTACCTGAAACAAAATATAAGTAGTAAGACTTACACAAATCTTTATTTTAAAATGCCTTAAATTGTAAAACTACTTACAGCCACCTATTTCAAAAACAGAAGAACTTTCTCCAGTTTCCAAATATCACCTCGCTGGGACGACGCCATCGGAGATCTTTACTATCAACGTGACGTTGATAGGTGCGTTCTAGAGTTCCGTCAAAATGAAAAGCTCCGAGAATGCTTAAACACTGCAATATGAATCGTGTCTACGTGTTATGTGTGCGTGACTCAGTAGTTCTGAAGTTAACATCAAAACGATAAGATTAACTTCAGTTATTCTCTTCTTAGAAACATCATCAATTGTGTAAAACGAATGAGTAATAAGACCCAAACAAAATAAAGGAACGTACTCGTATAAAAAAAGAAAATGTTAGTGTTGCTATAAATATGATTTAGAGACATAAACAGCCGAAAAAAAGCCAATTTTTAAAAATTTATTATAAATAATTGGCTATCTCTAGAATTTTTTTTTCATTTCATATAACTTTTGCTTTGTATATTCTTTCGATTTTCATTCACTCTTCAGCGGCTGGATTTTAGTGAAGACGTATGAAAAAGTATACCTGCTCTTTTGAAAGTTTTGTTTGTGTGTTTGGACGTTTACTTCTCTATCACGCTGTATCGGCTGGACGCGATTTGATTAAATTTGGAATCTGGATAAATAATACCCTATAACGTAGGATAATTTTTATTCCTGTTATATTATTATACAGGTTGCTACCCTGCCCCGAACATGACCAAACAAAACTACTTTTAAATGTTTTCCTTCCAGCAAAAAATATACCTACCTACAATAATTGAAATGATACATCTACTTTCTATGTTCTATGCTCTTTCATGTTTGATAAATGAAAGAGCATAGAACATAGATACAATTATAACAAAACCACGTCTGAACCACGTGAATTTAAATATTGTAAGTAATATGCTAAAGATATACACTTAATACAAGAGCCTTTAACCTTAAACCAATCAAATAATCATATTAGGTATATAATGTGTTTTGTTTTGACTCACCTCTTTCAAAGAATTTCCTGACATCCATTTGTAATATTTCCAGTTGTTGCGCAGTAAACGTAAATCTCGTGTCGCCGCAACTAAACTATAAGACACTTTGGCGCATGTAATATTCGCTCGTATTAAACTCCGAACTGAACTGAATTGTATTCGAACTAAATTGCCTTGCTCTGCCTCACGATCCCACTTATACAACGTTGATAAAAGCGAGAGGCATTAAATTAAACCACATGTTCTGTGTATCATTGTCAGGCTACACAACAAAAATCAGATCAATGTAAGCCATAGTTTAGTCACAGGAATGTTTTTTAGTTTTTACTTAGTTTCATTTAAACACCCCGTATCTTCCCGATCACCTGATCGTAAGTTTGTACTATAGGCATACGTAGTTATCTAAACGACAAAATTCACGCGAGCGATGCGACGTTGCCAATTTGCATCGTAAGTTTGCAGTACAAACAAGGAAGTACTTGTACTAAATCTTTCCTTAAAAGAAAGTACAGATCACGGTTATCTCACTCTAATGTAATAAGCGTAACAGAAATAGAAATAGATCAGTATGTTGCTATGGCGCCGGCGGCGGCTTGGCTAATTAGGTCAAGGGCACAATTTTTACTTTGTTTAGTGCGAGGACGCGTTGCATCCGGGGTGCACGTTACGCAATTCAGCACAGATTATTGTCGCTCACGCGTCCCACTTATTAATGTTGTTGTTTTTATTGTGATAGGACACCAAACTTCTTATTAGTGATAGTGCATTTTTATGCTGTGACAGGACACGGAATTTATTTGGTTGGTTTTCTTTTGTGACATGACATGTAACTAAGTGTTTTAGCTTTAGTTTTGTAAGTAATTTTTAATTATTTTGTAAGTACGTAATACATCCACAATGCCTCGTGCTACATACACGGCGTCAGAATACATTGACATGATTTTCTTTCTGGGGGTTTGCGAAAGGTGAAGTGTACGCGACAGACGTGAATACCGTAGACGTAGAGGAACTTAAGAACCGGATTATTTTAGCGTTTAAAAATTAAAAAGTTTAACAACAAACAGTGACCTTATTGCACGATTAAATAACAATATTATACGTCGTTATAAATTGTGTACCATTGCAAACGGCGGACATTTCGAACAATTGAAGATTTAATGTGTAAGTGTTACAATTAATTATTTTTGTTTATTATTTGCATTGATCATACCTTCCAACGTTACCTACAACACATGTTTACATTATCATCCACATCAAACCCGGGCGCTCCGCTGTGTAGGTAGGTGTGCGAGCCGGTGAGGCCGCCGCTGCACTCGCTATGCTATTCAAATGCGACGTTGCCAATTTGTTACGCAGGTGGCGGCATGCTACTCAACAAAAGGATGTTTACATTTTAACTTAACTATTAAGCTATTTAAGTTCTTTGAAAACGTTTTTTCGTATACTTCTCGTGAATTTTTTTTTAATAGTTTCAGATTAACAGTAGGCATGTATAGTATATGTGGTTTCATTAAATGCCTCTCGCTTTTATCAACGTTGTATATTCAAATATTAGAAGAGCTCCCGAAATAAGTAGAAAATACTCGACTCTATTTCCATCCTTGTCTCATACTTGCTATCACTGTCTCTCCTTTCCAGAATAGTCCATGCTAGACCGTTCTTCGTGGTATTGCTATTCAATACAAGATGTCGCTATTGACCGTATAAATCAGCGAGGTGATAAATACATGGAGTAGCCGTAATGTCCTATATAAATAAGTAGTTATGTATATCGACGAGGAAGAAGAGGAAGAACTTGGTTGTCTCCCTTTACTTATACAAAAATGCTAATAAAAGAAAGAGATAGTACTATTTTTGAATGTTGTCACTAAAATATCAATCATGTAGTGACGTCATAGCAGGTGGCTAGCGTGCCACAAATCGCCATTTATTGTTACATTACTGTCAAAAAAAGCTGTCAAAAGTGATGTTCCGGAGCTTTGATTATTTAACCAGATATCGATGATCATTATTAATATGCTTTTATTTTTCATACTTTCGATGTAAATGATAACAGGCGCTTACGCAGTAAATCATATCGAAACGGTATTTGCTTTGCTTGCCGTTGTGCGAGTATTTTTTAAATCAAAAAAGCGTGAAGAAAGAGAGAATTAAGCTTGCTTAGAATTGTTAATTTTGTTATTGAATATTAGTATATTATTGGTAGTTGTTATGTCTGTTTATGAATCGTAATTATTGAAGACAAGCCAGACTTTAATTGATTGAACCGAAAACTTTGATGCTTGACCTTGAATAACTTTTTAAGCAAACATGGGATCTTTCGGTGTTTTATTTATAATAGTGTACCCCAGGTCTGTACCAAAATTCAGCATGTTGGGAATTAATGCAAACTGACCGCTATTTTTCTGGCTAATTTGACGGGACTATATCAGGAATAAGAAAATAAACTGTATAGTTCTTTACTTTTTATATTAAAAGAATTATAATGAAAGTAAATAAACCATAAACTATGATTAAGTATTTTATTTACGTCAATCTCTCGCAAAAGTTCATTAAATTACAATATTATATTGCAAGTTCTATATTTGGTTTTAAAATATCGATAGTAGATTCGATACTCTCTGTGCAACACTAAAAATGGACGCCATTTTATGTTACATTTCAAGTTTAGGTATGCACGTTTTTTTCGTACTTAGGGCCTGTCCATTAGTTAGAGGTCAATGGTATAAATTGATACTAATTTAAACTTTACTGAAAAAAGTACTGTCGTCCGTAACTAGATAGCGCTAGATGTTGTTTTCTCCAAATTATATTCGGCTTTAATCCTAGATGGCTCTGACTGTCTCGTCGGGAGCGAAAACTACGAGATGCGACGGTTTCGCGGCAGATTTAAATTATATTACGTCGCTAACAGTATACTATATCGATTGTTGTAGAATATTTAATAATAGATAAAAAATATTTAATCAAAAAATCTGACTGAAAGATATTTTGTTTCCAACACTTCATTTTGCGCAAAGTAGGTTAATTAATTTTAATTCCCACTTGCCAGGAAAATTGATGTTTATTTTATCTTCTAGGGGAGGGCAGCTGCCCCCCCTGCCCCTAACTGGGTACGCCCTTGATAAGCAGAACGAATTATGCTCAAAACTCACCTAATAAAAGAATCAGTAACAACCACAATATTGTTCCAACGGGAAAAAAGTCTTTGTAAACTATAATTTTTACTAAATTACACTGAAAGTAAAAACATTCATTATTACATAAACATATTTATCTGAGCGATTTAGTCTTATCGGATCTTGTTGTATCGATACATCAAAATGTCGATACGAATCGGGAATCGATACCTGTCATTCATTCATTTTCATTTTATGTCGATGGTTATCCCTAATGTTTGTATTAAAAAAAAAAGAAATAACCTCAATTTTTTTATCTAATTGTAGTTTTTTTTAGTTTTGCAAGTTTTAGCTCCAAGTACTACTTAAAAGCTGTTTAATAAAAGGGCGGCAGTGTTTTCTGAGTTACTAGTGTGCAATTTTAGTGTCTTGGAAGTGGGATTCTTGATGAAATTGACGAATTTATATCCGGCAATGGTTTGTTAACAAACTTTTTTTTTGAATATGGTAGGTATACTCTATACCCACCCACATTGGCGACACTTGTAAGTGAATTCACTTCAAGTTTCAACTTGGGAGAAATCAGCACTTTGGCTCGTAAACTACGAGCACAAAGAGTGCCTGTAATCCGTCGCGATCGAGCACCAGGCGCTTATCACCAACGTTCAAAAATCCAATAAATTTCACTTTTAAATGGCGTCTTCTAGATTTAAACCGCGGTCCCTCACTATCGGCTACTTCAACGCCGATAGTCTTAAACATCAGCGTAATTGAAGTCACGAATTTGTTCGAGAATTTCAAATCGACATCTTACTTGTGCAGGAAACCTTTTTAAAACTTAGTCACAAGGACCCCAAAATAGCGAACTACAACATCGTTCGTAATGATAGGCTAACGCCGATAAACGCGGTACCCTCATCTATTACGAAAGGTCTCTACATTGTATATCTTTCCTGTTTCCTGTTGTCGAATAGCGATGAGCGGCCATCAGCCAATCACGCTGGCATCCATCTACCAACCACCAGATAAAGTTATACTTCAAAGCGACCTTCAGTCGCTACTCGATATGAGTTCCTCCGTAATACTAAACTCGAAACATTCAAGTTGGTATTCCGTAGTTACCAACCCAAACGGTCGTCGGCTTCATCCATGTTAGAAGCGCTAAACTGTGATGCAGTAGGCCCTCGGGAACCGACACACTATCCTTATAATACAAATCATCGCCCTGATATTCTCGATATAGCAGTCCTACAAAGTGTTAACGGTACACTCAGTAGAAGTCATCCACCAACTTACTTCGGATCACCGACCGGTATTCATGCAGCTAGGTATCCCAAGTGACCCCGTTCCTCACGAGGTCACAAATCGATTGGGTCAAATTAACGAAAGCCCTTAAGGCTACCTAAGCACGATCCCCAATCCGTTGTCATCCATCGACGAGACCTATGCTGCGATCGGTGCTTTCACCAACCACCTTCGAACTGCTATCAGTACTTACATCCTCCAGGCAGGTTCCGGAGGTGAATGATCGCGGTTGGGTCCTGCCCGAGGATGTGAGGGAGTTGTTGAGAGTGTGGGCTTCTCCCACTTATTTCACTTAATATAAGTATTTATTCATAATCATAAACTTTATATATTACACATACAATATATATTTAATTATCATTTATTTAATTTATGAATACATATTATTTTTCCTTACATCATATATAAACATACATACAAAAACAATGCACATAAATTAACACTTAACAAATTCACCCCATCATTCATAGCACACATCTTCTCATATAACCAGGTACCAACTGGTAACGCACCGAACTTTAAACTCAGTCGTACACGCACCTAGCGCGTGATCGGTCGGCCGCGCTCGGCTAAGTTCGGGCGACTGCCATTCGGAATTCCATCTCGACGCGTGCGCACGTATTTATTTATTTATTTATTTATTTATTTATTTAACAATATTGGGGAAATTTACAGCTACTATTTTTTTTTTTTTTTTTACAGAAAGATAGATACAGAAGGCCAATTACAAATTTCCACAGACAAGTAAATAGTAAAAATCAAAACAAAGGTGATCACATTACCTATTGCATACAAAATGTAGAAGATTAGCCAATATCATGTACATTAAAACAAATACAAATAGACAAAAAAAAAATAACACTACCACATACATATTATTTTTTCATAAAGTTTTTACATAAAGAAGCGATTAGTAAATAACCGCTTAAGCTGCCCAACAGAAGTATTATAAAGATCTATATCATGACTTCTGCACAGTTTATTGAAACACCTGCTTGCTCTTAATAAGTAAGAATTTTGCCTGTAATTTGTCGAAGCAAAAGGTACGTGGAGGATGTTTGGATTTCTCAGAGATTTGCCAGGAACATATAAATATACACGTTCTAATAACTCAGGGCAATCAACCGAGCCGTTAGCTATTTTAAGCAAAAAGGCAAGGTCTGCTATACGCCTTCTCTCCTGTAAAGGTAGTATGTGAAACTTTTGGCAACGCCTATTATAGTTAGGTACATAAGATTTAACTCTAAATTGGAGATACCTTAAAAACCGTTTTTGAATTTGTTCGATCCGCTTAATATAAACATTATACAACGGGTTCCATATTTGTGAAGCGTACTCCAAGTGACAGCGCACAAACGCGCAATATAATATCTTTACCGTTTTAATTGAGTTGAAGTTATTAGACAAACGCAAAATGAAACCTAGCGCTTTAGAAGCTTTGTTTATTATATTGTTAACATGATCATCAAAAAGTAATTTGCTATCAAAAGTTACTCGTAAATCTCGTATAGTGGTAACTCTGGTAATAATTTGATTTTTGAGCGTGTATGTGTATTGTAAAGGATCATTTTTACGAGTGTATGAACAAATGAAGCATTTGGATACATTCAGATCCAATTTATTAGTATTACAGTAACTCTCAAATCTACATAAATCATCTTGGAGACGATTTGCGTCAGTGACAGATTTAACTGGACATAAAATTTTCATATCATCTGCATATAAAAATATTTTAGAAAAATGAAAGCATGATGATATGTCATTTACAAATATGTTAAATAGAAGAGGCCCTAACAAAGACCCTTGTGGGACACAAGATGGAATTAACAATGCTGCAGAAGAATAGCCGTAAAGTGCAACAATTTGCGTTCTATTTTGAACGTATGATGTAAACCATCTGTATAGATTGCCTTTAATACCAACCGATCGAATTTTACGGAGGAGTAGTAAGTGATCTATTTTGTCAAAGCATTTTGTGTAGTCAGTGTAAATAGTATCGACCTGTGCGGATTTTGACATGTGCTCTGACAAATAGTCACTACATAAGATAAGGTTAGATATTGTGGACCTTCCCTTAAGAAAACCGTGTTGCTGTTCGTTAAATGTTTGTTTTAGTGACGAGTGAAGTTGTTTATATACTATTCTTTCCAAGACTTTACCAAACAAACACAATTTTGAGATAGCTCTATAATTCTCAACTCTATCTTTTGGTCCACTCTTGTGGATTGGAGTGATGAATGCTGTTTTCCATACAGTAGGAACAACACCTTCAGATAACGATCGTTTAAATAAAATTGTTATTGGGACCATTACACTACTAGCACATCTAACGATAAAAAGAGCTGGAATGTTATCGGGCCCAGCTGACGTATTCCTTTGTCTTCCGCTTGCTATTGTTTACGATAACTTATTTCTAACGGACTTTGTGCTATTCTTTACGGACCCGCTTGCTTATATCAAACTTGTTTGTGTATGTGTTTGTGCAAAGTAAAATATCTACTGTCATTGCCTTTTGTGTTAAGATCATTGTGGAAGTTACATATATATGTGACTATTCTATTTACCTACGTAATTAAAGTGTTTACTTCTAAACCCCCTTACTTCCAAATTGGTGACCCCGCATCATCCATGCCTCCGCTCTTTAGGCCTCCGCCCATGACTCCCGTTTTCGATGACTCCGTAAAAGTTGAAACCCTAGCCGGTAGCTTAGCCCAACAATGTACACCGAGTAAAGATAGCACTAACGCCCTCCTCATAGAAACTGTGAAGAGCTCAGTAATAACTAAATGCGTCAACCCACCGACTAACACCCTCCAACCGGTAACGGTGGAAGAAGTACTGATAATAATTAAAAACCTAAAACCGCGGAAAGCCCCAGGTCTAGATGCAATACCAAAGAGAGTTCTGAAAGCTCTCCCACTCGCACTCATACAACTGTTAGTAGTTATTGTCAATAACTTACTAACAAACTGCTCCTTTCCGCAAACGTGGAAGGAAGCGATTGTCATAGGTATTATGGTGTAACCACACCAATCGATCGACCGTCGATCGATGTTGTCTGTTTCGATCTACAATCGATCGACGTGGACCGATCGTCGATCGACGCCCTCGATTGGTGTGGTAACACCCTTAGGAAACCCGCAAAACCGGCAAATGTACGTACAAGCTACCGTCCTATTAGCTTGCTTAGGGCGATAGGCAAATTTTATTTTGTTTATTTTATTAGGGACAGCAAACAACTGTACAAGATAAGCTTAGCAACTAACTTACAATCAAAATAAATACAGGTACAGTCCACACCACTATCCACAAATAAGTTACTAAGTACTACACAGTAAATTAAATATTATACAAAACGCAATAATGGATATAATTCGAACTTTAGGCAGTAACAGAATTTAAGATAATTATTTTAAAATTTCTTTAGCTAGAATTTTTAACCTACGGTGAGATAGTGCAAATATATCTATTTTAAAGAAAGTAAAATTATAAGTACAAACAAGACGTCTAAGCGGGGACCTCAACCCAGCATTAGTTTTATAAAACTTTGTGAAGAATAATTTATGAGGATTACGTTGATTTTTACTTACATTAACAATAGTGGAAGAATCAAATCCGTTATTACAAATGTTATGAAGTGTCAAAAGGTCAATAAGTGTTCTTCTATCGTTTAATGTTAGTAGATGGTACTTATCAAGTAAGTTTTTATATGATATTTTTTTACGAAAACATCAGTACTGCGTTGAACGAAGGTATTTTCTTTGGACAAGTTCTATTTGATCAGAATATTTAATATAAAAAGGGTTCCATATTAGAGCAGCATACTCAAGATGGGGACGTATAAAGCTATTTGAAGTCACGACAAGTTCTCATAACAAAGCCAAACATTCGATATGCATGATTGATAATTGAGTTAATATAACCATCTAAATGCAGCTGTTCATCTAGAATTACACCAAGATCCCTTATCACATTGACTGTAGTTAAAGTAGTACCACATATTTCATAGGAAAACATCATTTTATTAGTTTTTTTGGTAAAAGTTATTTGGTTACATTTTTTCAAATTTAGAAATAGTCTGTGCTTGGTACAATAAGAGGATAACCTGTTGAGATCCTGTTGTAACTTATGACAATCTGATAATGAAAATATGAGTAAATGCACTTTAAGATCATCAGCATAAAGCAAAAATTTGCTATGAACAAAACACACATTAATGTTATTAATAAAAAGGACAAATAGTAAAGGTCCGAGAATCGAGCCTTGTGGCACACTCGAAATGGCAATAAAGCTGTTGGAAATAAAACCATTTATAGCAACTATCTGAGTTCTTGCCGTGATGTACGATGAGAACCAGCGCAGAAGGTTACCTTTGATTCCATTATATGCAATTTTATTCATAATAAGTTAATAATCCACTTTATCGAAGGCCTTTTTGAAATCTGTGTATACAGAGTCCACTTGGATACGGTTGTCCATATTTTCAAATAGCACAGTTGCATAGAGTAATAGGTTTGTGGTTGTAGATCTGCAATTAACAAACCCATGTTGTTCAGGTATAATGAGTTTATGGAGAAGGGGATAAACTACTTTGTGTACTAACTTTTCAAAGGTCTTCGATAAAGTGGACAATATAGAAATGGGCCTAAAGTTTTCAACTTTAGACTTATCGCCGCTTTTGTATACATGAGCTATATTTGCCAATTTCCAAACATTAGGGAAAACACCTTCCTGAATACACTTATTATAAATAATGTGTAAAGGTTCAGATATTGTTTTGGCCGTCTTTTTTTAAATAACGGAGGGATCTCGTCAGGACCTGGGCCTTTAGTACAGTCAAGTGAATTGAGTTCTTTAACTATCATTTCAGTTGTGATATAAATATTAGTTAAATGTATATCGTGTCTGTCGGTATCAGCTGGTGGTACCCAAGTATCTACGTGGAAAGTTGATTTTTCGTAAATAGAACTAAAATAATTCGAAAACATATTACATATTTCAATAGGTTCCTGAGATGATATGTCATTATAATGCATCGTAGACGGAACAACATTTTTAACCTTACGATTGGAAACATAACTCCAGAATAATTTGCTGTTATATTGAATATTGTCCTCGATTGAATTTATACATCTGCTCAAGCATGCGTGACATTCTCTTTTAAATCTTTCTCTAAAGATGGAATAAGTCTCATAATCACTGATATTACAATAAGTTTTCCATTTTAACCAGTATCTTTTCTTAGAGTTGAAATGCGTATTAACGAAGGTGTGGGCCATATAGGATATTGATTACTATTTTTAATTGTTTTAGTAGGTACATGTTGTTTAATAATTGAAAAAATATATTCATAAAAAGTGCCTACCGCCGCCTCAGCAGTTAAAGGAGTAAGTATGTTGTTCCAATTAATATTTAAAATGTCATTATTTATTTTATCATAACAAGCTTTGTCGAAGCAGTACCTAATTCTGTTACAACGAGGCATTTGGTCAGCGGTTAGGTTGTGTTAGACCAGGATGTTCAATGGTGGGTGATGTCTATCGGGAGGCAGTAAATTATCTAGGGACTGGGTACAAATACAAGTCATATTAGTAAAAATCAAGTCCAAGATTCGCTCATTAATATTAAAGTTAAAGTTTACTTGTTATACCTGCTGTCAATGTACTCATTATTTCCAATGTTAGGATTATTATGTCGTAATTATTAGAAGAACGTATTTAGTTTTGTCCGCAGCCCACTACAGTTTTGGTAATAGATAGACAATTGATGCGATTTATCACCCATGATTCTTGTAAAGTACACAATCTTCAGTTCAGAGTTTAAAATAAACCAAGCTAAGTTTATCATCAATCATAAGTGACCAAAATACAATAACAATGTGCGACGGGTAGGTAAGTATGGTATTAGTTAAAAACTCGCCCAGCAGAACCAATATTTTGCTATAACGCCTAATACCTTTAACAACAGTATGCAATAATTTAAATTTATTTATATTTAAATAATAAAGTATAGCCATTAATAAGCTAACTAAAGAAAAAGTTATCACTAAATAATGTATAATAATTGACTTAGCCGCCACTGCACAATAACCAAAGTATATTATATAGTTAATTATATAATAGTTATTGAACTCCTTATCATTCAATAACACTAAGTAACAACAAATTGACCTTTTTTGACACATTAAATAACCATCCTTCCGAGAATTCTTCAAACCAGAAATACGTAAACAAGTTAAGAATCGAGTCACAGTATAGAGTAGGGGAAGCCCGGGCAAAGCGAATAACTCAGGTAAAGCAGATAAGCGATGTTTCTAGAAAACATTAAGAGATTGCGTTACAAATTGCGGGTGCGTAGGCGAGTGCGCCCTCTGACTACGCCTTGACAGTTGATTTAGAGTAACAGACACCGTTCTTTTTTTTTGTGACAAAAAAATTGTTTTGAGTCTTTTTCTTACGATTTTTGACCAGGTTTGTTCTCATTTCATTTGTTTTTACTGTTAGCTAACCCAGGAACGATTTAGTTTTGCAGATTAACAATGTTGTCTAGTGTTATTTGTGATATTAATATTACATTGAGCCGGTGTTGAAATGTTAAGAAAAGTAGGTATGTTTAGAAATACATATTTTGGGCAAAGTGAATAGGGTAAATAGTGCTTCTGTGCAAAATGCAATTCAAGGCTTCCGGAAACCCGGAATTTGGCCGCTCAGATTTAGATGCCAAGAAAAAGGGAAAAGGAAAGGGAAAAATGACAGAGAGAGGAAAAACAGGACAAGCCAAGGCTAAGAAAAAAATACCCAATATCACCAAAAAAGTAAAAGGAAAGTATGCATGCCTGCTCTGCACCGAAGAGTATGTGGATCCACCTATAGAAGACTGGATCCAATGCTCAGAGTGCCACCGTTGGGCACATGAAATATGTACGTCGTATAGTGGATTTAGCAGCTATTTCTGCGATGACTGTCAGGAGTAACCACCTAATCCGCTTTACCCCACGTAGCTTATCCACTTTACCCGACATGGTTGGGTAAAGCGAATAATGGAAGAGGTTTAAAAAAATATTTTTTTCAATATGAAGATATTATATTTTGTTAATTTTGATGTTACATTTGCAAAGGTGATTATATATGCCATAAATGAAAAATAAACGATGTCCCTAAGTTGATTAATCCTGCGTTATTTTTTTGCTTTTCCTTAACTTATCCGCGCTGCCCGGGCTTCCCACAGTATATCAAAATAATAATAGTTTTAACAAATAATTGTTCTAGTGTAATTATAATGACAAAATTGAAAAACCCTTGAGTAATATAAACATAATGCGATGTTGTGTTATATATAGACATAAACACTTCATGTAGGTTTCTGACGAAATTGACTGAGGTCACTTATAGAACATATAGCTAACACTTTGGAATTCTCGTTTTCTCTGGCTAAGATGGTACCGTGCTTAATCCAAACATATGAATAGTTAAACTTTTTAGCTAAATCACGTGCCTCTCGGAATATCTTCTTCTTATTGAGTGTCAAATGCTGGTTGACATATACCTTTCTGGATTCACCTGAAACCTGTAGTTGGTCCGTCGTCACACCTTTTGCTAGGCAAAAGGCAGAGAGGACATTGTCTCTTATGATCAGGGTATGAAATTTTACTACAATGTTTTTCGGATGTGTGCTTGAGGCAATCGCGTGTGGAACGCGATGAACAGCAACGATGTCATTTTTCAAAATTTGATGCTTTATGACGACTCCAAGTTTTTCTACCAGAGAAAAACTTGAAAAAACGCCTGTCAGGAATGTTGCTAATTTCCAGATTGCAATGTCGTGACAGAGTTTTTGAGCTCTTCAAAGTCTTCAGAGATTTTAGTAAATTTTTGATCTTGCTTACTGCACCATGAATCCAGTAAACTGAGCATGTTACTCTGGAACTCGGCAAAGTCACTTTTTTGGGTGTTGACACCAGGATTTTTCGAGTTTTGAATTTGTTTTTTGGTAGTTCTCCGTTGAGAATTAACAAATCAGGCGAAGACAATTCTTTACCACTCTCAATAGTTTCAGACATTTTTATTATATTATATTAAATTTACAGTTCTACTGATATATGTTATACTGTGTACTGCGCTGCGGCAGGTACTTTCGAGCCTCACCGCCGCTGCGAGACGGAATTATACGAGAAGTCATCCATTCGAAGCACCTGTTATTGGATGAACAGTTCGGCTTTAGGTCCCGTCAATCCTGCGTCCAACAGGTGCACCGCATCACGGAGCACATCTTGGAGCAAAGGAACGTAGCCGAAAACCGACAGGCACGGGTGCGTTTTTATTTGACGTGGCTAAAGCCTACCGACAAGGTCTGGCACAACGGCTTGTTATTCAACCTCTTCGAACTAGGCGTGCCAGACAGCCTCGTGCACATCATACGAGATTTTCTACATTGTCAAATTTTTCGCTACATATTGGAAGGTGCACTTTTAATGCCCCGACCTATATTAGCCGGTGTCCCTCAAGGCTCAGTGCTATCTCCGACTTTGTTTTCACTATACACTAGTGACATGCCATGGACGGAGAAACTAAACTCGCGCTCTTCGCAGCCGAAGAAAATAGACAGCGCTATACACAACTGACAGAAATCTACGTAGGTTAACTATAATACTCCAATCCGCAGCCAACGCAATAGGCGCTTCGTTTACGAAATGGAGAATAGAAGTCAACCCAGAAAAAAGTGCAGCGGTGTACTTTTCTCTCTCAACCTGCACTAGGACAACTTATAAGAAATCCTCCAAAAGATTACGTCAGATCCCTCTGTTTAGTAGGTACTCCAATCCCATGGGCTAAAATTGTCAAATATTTAGGAGTCACTTTAGATAGTGGACTCACATTCCCGTATCACATAAAACGTGTCCGGGACCGAGCCGCCTTCGTCATGGGTAGGACCCTCTAATCTGCAAGAAAAGTAAAATGTCGTTCAGAAATAAGCTTACGCTTTACCAAACTTGCATCCGGCCCATCTTGTCATATGCCAGTGTGGCTTTCGCTCACGACAGCAAATCGAACCTGAATCGTTATTCAAAATAGGTTCTTACGCAAATGCGTCGGGGCTCCGCCCTATGTCCGCAACCTAGATCTACACAAGGATCTCCAGCTGCCCACCATTGCCACATTCATTAAGTTGGCTTCTAGACGCCACTTCGACAATGCTCCCCACCATCCCAACCCGCTGGTCAATAAGCCAGCTGACTACACAGCCAACCCAGACGCGGCGGTTGTAGGTCTTAACAGATACCGACGACGCTATTACAAAAAAAATTAAATCAAAACAAGAAACCCAAACAAAAACGATTTCTTAATTTCTTTCTTTTTTTAAAAAGAGCCTTCAAAACTTTAACCCACTCAAAATTACAAAATAATTTTTATAAATCCCACCCCTTTCCTCATCCAGTGCTTATCCCGTCTTTCTCTATTCCTACCTACCTACCCCGTAAAACAAATTTTTGACTAAAAGTAATTAATGCCTAAAAATATATAAAAGTCAGTAATTATCTGGGTATTTACTTAGTTTTTGAAGTCGGTGCCAAACTAAAATTTTAGGGCAATAAAGAACGCTGCGCTTATTTGTACAAAAAAGACATTGTTCTTGCACTATCCCGATTCTAGATGGGGGGAGTCACATGTGCTAGTTCTGCCGGCTGTAGCCGGGGTACTTGGGGTTTGACTCATCATTACAAAATTGGTTCAGCCTTATTAATCGCGAATTATCATGCATACGTATATATCTACTTACGCTGTCAGCGGAAACTTTTAAATTGCCTTCTGTACTTACACTATTATTTTTTACTGTAACTAGCTGTAAGTTTTCCTAATATGTTATAACAATATAAAATAAAAAATACATACAAAACACGGGTCAAACTGAGATTTTTATTTAAATTAGAGACCTATTTAAAAAACAACATTGTAAACTGAGCTGTCGTCTAATACGTCATGCAGTATCTAGATATCGCTTTGTGTATATTAAATCGCGCATGTACTTTTGTCAATATTTTTTGTAAGTAGCTCCTAAGTTTATCAATGTATTATTATTAAATTCGTAAGCCTCATTGTAGTTATTATCAGCGCTTTGAACTTATGTTCTCTTCTATTGTTAGTTTGGCACCGACTTCAAAAACTAAGTAAATAAATACCCAGATAATTACTGACTTTTATATATTTTTAGGCATTAATTACTTTTAGTCAAAAATTTGTTTTACGGGGTAGGTAGGTAGGAATAGAGAGAGACGGGATAAGTACTGGATGAGGAAAAAGGGTTGGGATTTATAAAAATTATTTTGTAATTTTGAGTGGGTTAAAGTTTTGAAGGCGGTTCTCTTTTTAAAAAAAAGAAAGAAATTAAGAAATCGTTTTTGTTTGGGTTTCTTGTTTTGATTTATTTTTTTTATTTAATACTTTTTAGTGATAGGTTTTAATATATTTTAGATATTGGGTTAATTACTTTAACCACCATGTTTATTTGTATTTTTAGAAATAGTCACTTCTAATTTGTTTACAGTAAGGTTTGGTTTTGGGTTAAGTAAATTACGTTTATTATTTTTTATATAGTAAGTTTTTTTAGGTATAGGTACTCAACTTATTTTAGTTTGTGGCCTAATTACTATATAGTTTATTTATAGCAAGGTTAAGTTAGGTTAGTTTTTGGGTCAATTATTTTTATTATTTTTTTAATTCGTAAGTTTTCTTTAGTTATTGGTACCTAATGCATTTTTTTAAGGTTTAGGTTCAAAGTTAGGTCATATTAGGTTAGGTTTTGGGTTAATTACTTCTAATATTATTTTATTTCGTAAGTACATTTTAGTGTTAGGTAAGTTCTTATTTTTTTCAAAGTTTTGGCCTAATAACTTTTCTATTCATAGTTCTTTTAGGATATCCATTTATTTTAGTGGTAGGTTTTTAGAAATTAATAAGTTTTGGGCTCGTATCAATCTGTTATGATGACTTTAACATATCTCTTATTATTCGGTGTACTCTAGGGGTACGGGACCCTAGATGGACTTAATCTAACCTAGGGAGGTCTTCCTAATCAACAAAGGAAAAACATTTATAACTTGAAATTACTTTTATTTATGATGAATCTATTTTATAATAAAATACAAGGATAATTATTAGACTATTTTGGGGACGAAGCCCGCAATAGAATTCCGTAAAGGAATCCCGTCAAGGAATGCCATGGAACAATCATCCATATTCAATATATTTTACATTTTAATAAAATCAAATAATGACAGACTTATAAGTTGCCAGTCATAAATGTCGGCAAGTTTGTTTGTGCAATAACCTCTTTTATTAAATACGGCACAAGCAAACGTTGCAATCGCCCCTCTTGTTTAATTTATTTAATCAGTGAAGCTGATTAAATAAATTCCTATATACATTTCATTCTTAAATAACGACCTTACTTAAATCAGGACCATATACATTAATCGGGATTACTCTCAGATGAGCCCCCTACCGATAGGAATATATATACTTGATCATGTTTAAATTACAACATCTTATTACACCAAAAATGATCTTATAGTATTTATTCTCCATCAATAGAGCCTTAGCCACAAAACCTGATGAAAATCTGCCAAGATCCCGGCTGGTTAATTTATATCTAAATAAAACAGTGTAAGTTATTATAATTTCTCATACAATTCATGAATAATTAACAACCCCATATTAATCATTTACGTTACAAAATCATACGCAAATTCAAATAACCAATATTTATTATTAAATTAATCAACAATTGTTAAAATAACCCATTGATTGAATACAATTAAATTATAATTATAATTAATTGATAAGTAATAAATACATTAATATCCCAATAAAAGTAAATTTAATTAATCCTATTTTTATTAAAATTAATACTTAATTAATCGTTATATTATCATACATTATCATTCAGTTGGCAAAACAATCACGTTTGACATGAACTGTCATATTAACTTTAATCTTTCCGAATGATTAAAAGTTTATTTGAAAGTTTGTAACTTTCGAAAGTTTGAACATTACCTACCTTAATTTTAAGATTTTACCTGTCTAACTATTACCGGACAAACCTTCCTATGAATAGATCATAAAATTGGATCCAAAGTATACACTACTTAACCCAGAATGATACCTATAATTTAACGAATTTATATTTCACAACGCAATGCAGAGAACTTTTTCAAAATGCACCGAAATACACGTGACAAAATTCTATACCAATAACGTTTAAAAACCATTACCTATTCCATCACAACCCTTTTATTATTTAACCCCACTGAGGATCCTATTCTACATCCGCGTGTTGACCCACAGACAGCAATATCACAATATTATATATACCTACTCGTAAACTTTGGCCGCATAGCTAAATCGGCTATCACCTTCTATCTTATGGAGATTATTAGGCGTGACTCAAATTGAACGTGCACATTATCAATAGTGTTATTTTAGTCTTTGAAAATTGACCTTTAGAGCATTGGCACCACACGTATATCTATGATTCGTAAATAAAATGTAACGCGATAAATACGTGCCACGTGTACCTGCCGCTCCTTAGAGGTTTCTCTCCGGGTATCTAAAATTAATTTATTAAATCGTTAAATAAAATATATATATATGTATATAAAGAGACCCTCTTATCTCAATATTTAAAAACCTTTTCCTTATTCATTTTCTTTTATCTGCATCGTCCATCCATTGCATCTCCTTTTTGGTGATGCTGTTTGGATCGGATTTGCAGGATATATCATCTCGGAACATTGCGTTGTGAAGTGTACATAGAATTTGAGAAAAAAAATATTAGTTTCTTATATTATTCTAAAACCCCAACGAAATTCTAACCGTTGCATATCTACAAATGAACGATATACATATTTGTACACCTAAATGTGTACTTTTACTCTATTAATTCTAAGAATAAAGAAATTATAATATTATTATAATATTTCAAGAAATAAATGTATATACAAAAACTTTGTTTTATATATATATAAATATAGACATAGTTTTATCATTAGTTTTACTTTATCGAATATTATATGGTTTCAATCTATTCACATGTACAATTAGTTCTTGGTTATTTTGTATTTTTTTTACAAGATAATTGTCACATCCTATATATCGTAATACTCGAAATAAACCTTTATATGGTCGACTAAGTTTTCGACTTTTACCTGATATTCTTTTTAGACAATGTAACAAAACTAATTGTCCTACACGAAGTTTAATATTAGAAGCTTTTTTATCATACGATCTTTTTTGTACTAAACGAGCTTTCCTTAAATTTTCTCTGGCTTGATTCACTGCACTTATATAAGTATCTTTTTTTTGTTGAACTGTCATATTACAGTTAGGATTCAACCTTTCATGAAACGGAACTTCAGGTTCTCTACCAAACATTAAATAATAAGGAGAAAATTTAGTTGAAGCTTGTTTTGAACAGTTATAAGCATATATTATAAAAGGTAAAATTTGACACCAATCCCTTGGACTTTGGTTTACATATTTAGCTAATGAATATGAAATGGTTTGATTCAATTTTTCTACTAAACCTAATGTTTGATGGTGCATAGTGGTAGCTAAGGAATGTTTTATATTATATTGTCTTAATAAAGACTTTATTAACCTTGACGTAAACATGGAACCTTTATCTGACAATACTTCACATACCGTCCCGAACTTTGTTAAAATTTCATTAATAAAGAAATTATATACTATTTGAGCTGTCACTCGTGGGACTGCTTTGCAAATAGCATATTTTGAAAAACAATCTATACACGTTATTATATATTTATTACCATCTACTGAACGATTAAAAGGACCTAGTACATCGATCTCTATCTTTTGAAATAAACGATCCGTTACTATAGGGCGTAATGGCACTATCTTATTATATATTTTCTTTTCTTGACAAGGTATACAACTCTTAATATATTTCTCGATTTCATTAGATGTGTTCGGCATAAAATATTTTGCCCTGAGCTTTGCTAAAGTTTTCATCATCCCGAAATGGCCTCCCGTACGTGCGTCATCATGTAATTGTCTCATGACTTCACTAAATAACGACTTAGGTAAAACAATTAAATTTTTTATTATATTTCCACTTCTAATACATTTATAGAACACATTATTTGATATCATAAAACCTTTATATACACTTCGTCGACTGATCGATACATTTTCGCGCCACCTTCGGCAAAAACTATCTTCCTCTTGATGTCGTGATAAATTCTCCACCTCAATCGAGAACACTTGTAGACCATCCTCTATTTCTTTTCCTGTACTAGTTTCATCTTCTATTAGAGGGTTTCGACTTAAGAAATCCGCTACAACGTTCTGTTTTCCGGAACAATGTACAATCTCAAAGTCGTGTGCTTCCATCTGGCTAGTCTTCCAAACATGTCTCGTCTTGTCCTTAACCAACATAATGCCTAAAGGTCCGTTACTAACTGGAATTGTAATCCCCATAAATAATGTTTAAAATAGTTTAATGCCCACACTAAACTTAAACACTCCTTTTCAGTTATTGAATATTTTTTTTCTGCTTCTGTTAATTTTCGTGATGCGAAGCATATCGGTAACAATCTTTCTTGTTGACATTGCATCAAACATGCTCTCAGAGCTAAATCACTCGCATCTACATACAATCTTGTACATATTTTTTCGTCATTAACAAAATGACGTAATAATGGTGGTTCAACCATTAACGATATCATTTTATCGAATACCTTTTGTTGTACTTGTGACCAAATGAATTTCGTATTCTTCTTTAATAGATCTGTTAATATAGCTTATCCACTTTACCCGACATGGTTGGGTAAAGCGAATAATGGAAGAGGTTTAAAAAAATATTTTTTTCAATATGAAGATATTATATTTTGTTAATTTTGATGTTACATTTGCAAAGGTGATTATATATGCCATAAATGAAAAATAAACGATGTCCCTAAGTTGATTAATCCTGCGTTATTTTTTTGCTTTTCCTTAACTTATCCGCGCTGCCCGGGCTTCCCACAGTATATCAAAATAATAATAGTTTTAACAAATAATTGTTCTAGTGTAATTATAATGACAAAATTGAAAAACCCTTGAGTAATATAAACATAATGCGATGTTGTGTTATATATAGACATAAACACTTCATGTAGGTTTCTGACGAAATTGACTGAGGTCACTTATAGAACATATAGCTAACACTTTGGAATTCTCGTTTTCTCTGGCTAAGATGGTACCGTGCTTAATCCAAACATATGAATAGTTAAACTTTTTAGCTAAATCACGTGCCTCTCGGAATATCTTCTTCTTATTGAGTGTCAAATGCTGGTTGACATATACCTTTCTGGATTCACCTGAAACCTGTAGTTGGTCCGTCGTCACACCTTTTGCTAGGCGAAAGGCAGAGAGGACATTGTCTCTTATGATCAGGGTATGAAATTTTACTACAATGTTTTTCGGATGTGTGCTTGAGGCAATCGCGTGTGGAACGCGATGAACAGCAACGATGTCATTTTTCAAAATTTGATGCTTTATGACGACTCCAAGTTTTTCTACCAGAGAAAAACTTGAAAAAACGCCTGTCAGGAATGTTGCTAATTTCCAGATTGCAATGTCGTGCCTTTTGCTCCAGTTGTTCGACCATTGCTTCCAGGATTTTAGACTCTTGCAATTGGTTTTCTAATAAGGCTACTTTTGCTTCGAGTATGGCAACCAATTAGCAGGTCTAATTAGTTTTTTTTTAAATTTCGTCATACTTGTCACTAACAAATTTCACAGAGTTTTTGAGCTCTTCAAAGTCTTCAGAGATTTTAGTAAATTTTTGATCTTGCTTACTGCACCATGAATCCAGTAAACTGAGCATGTTACTCTGGAACTCGGCAAAGTCACTTTTTTGGGTGTTGACACCAGGATTTTTCGAGTTTTGAATTTGTTTTTTGGTAGTTCTCCGTTGAGAATTAACAAATCAGGCGAAGACAATTCTTTACCACTCTCAATAGTTTCAGACATTTTTATTATATTATATTAAATTTACAGTTCTACTGATATATGTTATACTGTGTACTGCGCTGCGGCAGGTACTTTCGAGCCTCACCGCCGCTGCGAGACGGAATTATACGAGAAGTCATCCATTCGAAGCACCTGTTATTGGATGAACAGTTCGGCTTTAGGTCCCGTCAATCCTGCGTCCAACAGGTGCACCGCATCACGGAGCACATCTTGGAGCAAAGGAACGTAGCCGAAAACCGACAGGCACGGGTGCGTTTTTATTTGACGTGGCTAAAGCCTACCGACAAGGTCTGGCACAACGGCTTGTTATTCAACCTCTTCGAACTAGGCGTGCCAGACAGCCTCGTGCACATCATACGAGATTTTCTACATTGTCAAATTTTTCGCTACATATTGGAAGGTGCACTTTTAATGCCCCGACCTATATTAGCCGGTGTCCCTCAAGGCTCAGTGCTATCTCCGACTTTGTTTTCACTATACACTAGTGACATGCCATGGACGGAGAAACTAAACTCGCGCTCTTCGCAGCCGAAGAAAATAGACAGCGCTATACACAACTGACAGAAATCTACGTAGGTTAACTATAATACTCCAATCCGCAGCCAACGCAATAGGCGCTTCGTTTACGAAATGGAGAATAGAAGTCAACCCAGAAAAAAGTGCAGCGGTGTACTTTTCTCTCTCAACCTGCACTAGGACAACTTATAAGAAATCCTCCAAAAGATTACGTCAGATCCCTCTGTTTAGTAGGTACTCCAATCCCATGGGCTAAAATTGTCAAATATTTAGGAGTCACTTTAGATAGTGGACTCACATTCCCGTATCACATAAAACGTGTCCGGGACCGAGCCGCCTTCGTCATGGGTAGGACCCTCTAATCTGCAAGAAAAGTAAAATGTCGTTCAGAAATAAGCTTACGCTTTACCAAACTTGCATCCGGCCTATCTTGTCATATGCCAGTGTGGCTTTCGCTCACGACAGCAAATCGAACCTGAATCGTTATTCAAAATAGGTTCTTACGCAAATGCGTCGGGGCTCCGCCCTATGTCCGCAACCTAGATCTACACAAGGATCTCCAGCTGACCACCATTGCCACATTCATTAAGTTGGCTTCTAGACGCCACTTCGACAATGCTCCCCACCATCCCAACCCGCTGGTCAATAAGCCAGCTGACTACACAGCCAACCCAGACGCGGCGGTTGTAGGTCTTAACAGATACCGACGACGCTATTACAAAAAAAATTAAATCAAAACAAGAAACCCAAACAAAAACGATTTCTTAATTTCTTTCTTTTTTTAAAAAGAGCCTTCAAAACTTTAACCCACTCAAAATTACAAAATAATTTTTATAAATCCCACCCCTTTCCTCATCCAGTGCTTATCCCGTCTTTCTCTATTCCTACCTACCTACCCCGTAAAACAAATTTTTGACTAAAAGTAATTAATGCCTAAAAATATATAAAAGTCAGTAATTATCTGGGTATTTACTTAGTTTTTGAAGTCGGTGCCAAACTAAAATTTTAGGGCAATAAAGAACGCTGCGCTTATTTGTACAAAAAAGACATTGTTCTTGCACTATCCCGATTCTAGATGGGGGGAGTCACATGTGCTAGTTCTGCCGGCTGTAGCCGGGGTACTTGGGGTTTGACTCATCATTACAAAATTGGTTCAGCCTTATTAATCGCGAATTATCATGCATACGTATATATCTACTTACGCTGTCAGCGGAAACTTTTAAATTGCCTTCTGTACTTACACTATTATTTTTTACTGTAACTAGCTGTAAGTTTTCCTAATATGTTATAACAATATAAAATAAAAAATACATACAAAACACGGGTCAAACTGAGATTTTTATTTAAATTAGAGACCTATTTAAAAAACAACATTGTAAACTGAGCTGTCGTCTAATACGTCATGCAGTATCTAGATATCGCTTTGTGTATATTAAATCGCGCATGTACTTTTGTCAATATTTTTTGTAAGTAGCTCCTAAGTTTATCAATGTATTATTATTAAATTCGTAAGCCTCATTGTAGTTATTATCAGCGCTTTGAACTTATGTTCTCTTCTATTGTTAGTTTGGCACCGACTTCAAAAACTAAGTAAATAAATACCCAGATAATTACTGACTTTTATATATTTTTAGGCATTAATTACTTTTAGTCAAAAATTTGTTTTACGGGGTAGGTAGGTAGGAATAGAGAGAGACGGGATAAGTACTGGATGAGGAAAAAGGGTTGGGATTTATAAAAATTATTTTGTAATTTTGAGTGGGTTAAAGTTTTGAAGGCGGTTCTCTTTTTAAAAAAAAGAAAGAAATTAAGAAATCGTTTTTGTTTGGGTTTCTTGTTTTGATTTATTTTTTTTATTTAATACTTTTTAGTGATAGGTTTTAATATATTTTAGATATTGGGTTAATTACTTTAACCACCATGTTTATTTGTATTTTTAGAAATAGTCACTTCTAATTTGTTTACAGTAAGGTTTGGTTTTGGGTTAAGTAAATTACGTTTATTATTTTTTATATAGTAAGTTTTTTTAGGTATAGGTACTCAACTTATTTTAGTTTGTGGCCTAATTACTATATAGTTTATTTATAGCAAGGTTAAGTTAGGTTAGTTTTTGGGTCAATTATTTTTATTATTTTTTTAATTCGTAAGTTTTCTTTAGTTATTGGTACCTAATGCATTTTTTTAAGGTTTAGGTTCAAAGTTAGGTCATATTAGGTTAGGTTTTGGGTTAATTACTTCTAATATTATTTTATTTCGTAAGTACATTTTAGTGTTAGGTAAGTTCTTATTTTTTTCAAAGTTTTGGCCTAATAACTTTTCTATTCATAGTTCTTTTAGGATATCCATTTATTTTAGTGGTAGGTTTTTAGAAATTAATAAGTTTTGGGCTCGTATCAATCTGTTATGATGACTTTAACATATCTCTTATTATTCGGTGTACTCTAGGGGTACGGGACCCTAGATGGACTTAATCTAACCTAGGGAGGTCTTCCTAATCAACAAAGGAAAAACATTTATAACTTGAAATTACTTTTATTTATGATGAATCTATTTTATAATAAAATACAAGGATAATTATTAGACTATTTTGGGGACGAAGCCCGCAATAGAATTCCGTAAAGGAATCCCGTCAAGGAATGCCATGGAACAATCATCCATATTTAATATATTTTACATTTTAATAAAATCAAATAATGACAGACTTATAAGTTGCCAGTCATAAATGTCGGCAAGTTTGTTTGTGCAATAACCTCTTTTATTAAATACGGCACAAGCAAACGTTGCAATCGCCCCTCTTGTTTAATTTATTTAATCAGTGAAGCTGATTAAATAAATTCCTATATACATTTCATTCTTAAATAACGACCTTACTTAAATCAGGACCATATACATTAATCGGGATTACTCTCAGATGAGCCCCCTACCGATAGGAATATATATACTTGATCATGTTTAAATTACAACATCTTATTACACCAAAAATGATCTTATAGTATGTATTCTCCATCAATAGAGCCTTAGCCACAAAACCTGATGAAAATCTGCCAAGATCCCGGCTGGTTAATTTATATCAAAATAAAACAGTGTAAGTTATTATAATTTCTCATACAATTCATGAAGAATTAACGACCCCATATTAATCATTTACGTTACAAAATCATACGCAAATTCAAATAACCAATATTTATTATTAAATTAATCAACAATTGTTAAAATAACCCATTGATTGAATACAATTAAATTATAATTATAATTAATTGATAAGTAATAAATACATTAATATCCCAATAAAAGTAAATTTAATTAATCCTATTTTTATTAAAATTAATACTTAATTAATCGTTATATTATTATACATTATCATTCAGTTGGCAAAACAATCACGTTTGACATGAACTGTCATATTAACTTTAATCTTTCCGAATGATTAAAAGTTTATTTGAAAGTTTGTAACTTTCGAAAGTTTGAACATTACCTACCTTAATTTTAAGATTTTACCTGTCTAACTATTACCGGACAAACCTTCCTATGAATAGATCATAAAATTGGATCCAAAGTATACACTACTTAACCCAGAATGATACCTATAATTTAACGAATTTATATTTCACAACGCAATGCAGAGAACTTTTTCAAAATGCACCGAAATACACGTGACAAAATTCTATACCAATAACGTTTAAAAACCATTACCTATTCCATCACAACCCTTTTATTATTTAACCCCACTGAGGATCCTATTCTACATCCGCGTGTTGACCCACAGACAGCAATATCACAATATTATATATACCTACTCGTAAACTTTGGCCGCATAGCTAAATCGGCTATCACCTTCTATCTTATGGAGATTATTAGGCGTGACTCAAATTGAACGTGCACATTATCAATAGTGTTATTTTAGTCTTTGAAAATTGACCTTTAGAGCATTGGCACCACACGTATATCTATGATTCGTAAATAAAATGTAACGCGATAAATACGTGCCACGTGTACCTGCCGCTCCTTAGAGGTTTCTCTCCGGGTATCTAAAATTAATTTATTAAATCGTTAAATAAAATATATATATATGTATATAAAGAGACCCTCTTATCTCAATATTTAAAAACCTTTTCCTTATTCATTTTCTTTTATCTGCATCGTCCATCCATTGCATCTCCTTTTTGGTGATGCTGTTTGGATCGGATTTGCAGGATATATCATCTCGGAACATTGCGTTGTGAAGTGTACATAGAATTTGAGAAAAAAAATATTAGTTTCTTATATTATTCTAAAACCCCAACGAAATTCTAACCGTTGCATATCTACAAATGAACGATATACATATTTGTACACCTAAATGTGTACTTTTACTCTATTAATTCTAAGAATAAAGAAATTATAATATTATTATAATATTTCAAGAAATAAATGTATATACAAAAACTTTGTTTTATATATATATAAATATAGACATAGTTTTATCATTAGTTTTACTTTATCGAATATTATATGGTTTCAATCTATTCACATGTACAATTAGTTCTTGGTTATTTTGTATTTTTTTTACAAGATAATTGTCACATCCTATATATCGTAATACTCGAAATAAACCTTTATATGGTCGACTAAGTTTTCGACTTTTACCTGATATTCTTTTTAGACAATGTAACAAAACTAATTGTGCTACACGAAGTTTAATATTAGAAGCTTTTTTATCATACGATCTTTTTTGTACTAAACGAGCTTTCCTTAAATTTTCTCTGGCTTGATTCACTGCACTTATATAAGTATCTTTTTTTTGTTGAACTGTCATATTACAGTTAGGATTCAACCTTTCATGAAACGGAACTTCAGGTTCTCTACCAAACATTAAATAATAAGGAGAAAATTTAGTTGAAGCTTGTTTTGAACAGTTATAAGCATATATTATAAAAGGTAAAATTTGACACCAATCCCTTGGACTTTGGTTTACATATTTAGCTAATGAATATGAAATGGTTTGATTCAATTTTTCTACTAAACCTAATGTTTGATGGTGCATAGTGGTAGCTAAGGAATGTTTTATATTATATTGTCTTAATAAAGACTTTATTAACCTTGACGTAAACATGGAACCTTTATCTGACAATACTTCACATACCGTCCCGAACTTTGTTAAAATTTCATTAATAAAGAAATTATATACTATTTGAGCTGTCACTCGTGGGACTGCTTTGCAAATAGCATATTTTGAAAAACAATCTATACACGTTATTATATATTTATTACCATCTACTGAACGATTAAAAGGACCTAGTACATCGATCTCTATCTTTTGAAATAAACGATCCGTTACTATAGGGCGTAATGGCACTATCTTATTATATATTTTCTTTTCTTGACAAGGTATACAACTCTTAATATATTTCTCGATTTCATTAGATGTGTTCGGCATAAAATATTTTGCCCTGAGCTTTGCTAAAGTTTTCATCATCCCGAAATGGCCTCCCGTACGTGCGTCATCATGTAATTGTCTCATGACTTCACTAAATAACGACTTAGGTAAAACAATTAAATTTTTTATTATATTTCCACTTCTAATACATTTATAGAACACATTATTTGATATCATAAAACCTTTATATACACTTCGTCGACTGATCGATACATTTTCGCACCACCTTCGGCAAAAACTATCTTCCTCTTGATGTCGTGATAAATTCTCCACCTCAATCGAGAACACTTGTAGACCATCCTCTATTTCTTTTCCTGTACTAGTTTCATCTTCTATTAGAGGGTTTCGACTTAAGAAATCCGCTACAACGTTCTGTTTTCCGGAACAATGTACAATCTCAAAGTCGTGTGCTTCCATCTGGCTAGTCTTCCAAACATGTCTCGTCTTGTCCTTAACCAACATAATGCCTAAAGGTCCGTTACTAACTGGAATTGTAATCCCCATAAATAATGTTTAAAATAGTTTAATGCCCACACTAAACTTAAACACTCCTTTTCAGTTATTGAATATTTTTTTTCTGCTTCTGTTAATTTTCGTGATGCGAAGCATATCGGTAACAATCTTTCTTGTTGACATTGCATCAAACATGCTCCCAGAGCTAAATCACTCGCATCTACATACAATCTTGTACATATTTTTTCGTCATTAACAAAATGACGTAATAATGGTGGTTCAACCATTAACGATATCATTTTATCGAATACCTTTTGTTGTACTTGTGACCAAATGAATTTCGTATTCTTCTTTAATAGATCTGTTAAAGGTAGAGTTAATGAAGAGAAATTCTTTATAAATTTTCTATAATATGAAAATAAACCCAATACCGATTTCAATTCTTTAATATTTCTTGGTATTTTTACTTTTTTTATTTTCTCAATATTTTTTGGGTCTGGTAAAATACCTTCTCCAGAAATAGTGTGTCCTAACACAGTTATGTCTTTAAATCCAAAATTACACTTTGACGGTTTGAGTGTCAAGTTTGCCGCACTCAACCGTTGAAACACTTCTTCTAAAGCACTTATAAATTCATTAAACGAATCACCATACACGATCACATTGTCAATAAAAACTATCACATTTTTATACTTAAGACCTGCTAACACTTCATCCATTGTCCTTTGGAAAAAAGCTCCACTAGTTTTTAATCCAAATGGTAATACGTTAAACTCGTATAATCCAGACGGTGTGATGAATGCTGTTTTGTGTTTATCTTTCTCCGCTATCGATAATTGCCAATAGGCAGAGTTTAAATCTAAATCAGCATAGAATTTCGCCCCATTCAGCTGTGTTATCATATCTTCGATGATAGGCAAAGGATACGAATCTGTAATTACCTTCTTATTCAGCTTTCTATAATCCACACAAAATCTCCATGTATTGTCCGGTTTTTTAACTAGTACTACCGGTGATGCATACGCACTTCTAGATTTTCTAATCACATTATTTTCAAGCATATCATCAACTTGCTCACGTATAATTTTATGTTGTTCATTAGATATTCTATAAGGTGCTCTATGTACTGGAGTTTCATCTATTGTATCGATTGTGACTTCGACGATATTACACTTTCCTAACTCTTTTTTCTCGAACGCGAACGTCGACCGATATTTTGTAAATATTTTTAATAATTCAATTCGTTCTTTTACCGACAAATTCGAAGATAAATTAAATTCTATTTCATTTGGTTTAGCTACCACTACTTCCCACAATCTACAATCATTTTTATCTATTAAATCAGAAAAATAAATATATTCATCCTTACTCAATTCACGTGAAACCTGTATTACCTGAAGGGTATTTTGGTTCACATCTTTAACATTAAAATCATTAATTTCATTATTTCTAATAAATTTACAAATTGAACATGAACTTTTTTAAAATCTAATATTGCACCAGACTTCTGAAGAAAGTCTTGCCCGAGAATTAAATTTCTTTCAATTTTGTCAACTACATAACAATTCTGTATATACACAACATGTTCAATCTCCAAACATAGTTGTATTTTACCAATTATATTCATTCGATTACCATTAACAGCTCGGATTTTTATATTTTCAACCTTATGTATTGTAATATTTAATTGATTACATAATAGTTGAGATATTACAGACACTGAAGCGCCTGTATCAAGTAAAGCTGAGATAAATCTTTCTCTAATTTTAACTTTAATATTGGGACTACACTTACATATAATATTGTCTTGATTAATCGGCATCAATAATGTCCCAAGCTGTCTTACTGACGCCGGTTGAATTTTGGGAAATTCCTTTCTCGCCCGTTGGATGAATCACCTCGATCCTGTGTTCTTCTTAAATTATATGGAGATCGATTGTTATTATTTGAGAATTTTCCTCTCGCGTTCCCGTAGTCCATGTTAGTTAACCTTTGAGAATCTTCCTTCTCACTCCTCGGTGACGTTGTAGAATTTACTGGTATTTCTTGTGACATCTGTACGTTGTTTTGAAGATATAAATTTTCTTTTTGCTTTCCAGTGAAAATTTCGTGCATCTGCATATTGTTTCCTTTAACATTTTTTTATTTGGATAGATTTGAGACGCTAGTCGGCATTTATACGTGTATTTGCAATTTTGCAGAAAATGTTTTATAAAGATAGTGTCTGTTATTACTGCGCCAGCTTTATTTGCACACATGTCCAATGCATAATAATAACATATAAGCTGTTCATTGGCTTGTTGCTTCCGTGAATAAAAATTAGCCACATGATCTATTTCTCTACCAAATTTGTGTATAAATCTGTTTCTAATTTCATCGAATGTTTCACACGTATCAATTATGGTTTTGTAAAAATACAACGCAGGTCCTTCTAAATATGTCTGTATAATTAGCCTCTTGCTTTCCTCGTTGTATTTATGTACTGCAGCAATTATTTCGAACTGGGCTAAAAATTCGCTCACCAAAACTGTCGAACTGCCAGAGTACTTATTTAAATTCATGGCCATTTTTATAATTTTGTTATACAGTGTGGATACCACTCATGGGCAAAAAATGAAACCACAAGTAACAATAGTCCACAGAAGTATAACTCAATCGAATATTACACGAAAAACCGCAAATTAAACAACTTTCATTTTCAAACAAAATAAATAGCAAAATAAATGCAGTATCAGTATAACACTCTGTTTGACAACGTACCTTAGCCTCAGCAGAAGAGTGGCAACGATGCACACGCATGGCGCGATTTGCAGCACGGCGTCGCCATCTTCGATTGTTTTTTACGGTTTGCGACGTAATGAGAAAAAATCAGTTACTTTCATTTTTTAACCGTGCTTTTTTATTTCGTCACGATTTAACTGAACTGAAAATAAACCCAATCATGGCGCACTATCCTATATTGTAGGACAGGTGCGAGTTGCGCCAAATCTCTCCCGATACATACGTAAAGTTAACACTGCATTCTGGCGACATTCACCATACATTAAAATCATGTATGTATACTCTGCAGCACTGTAAAAATGCTGTTGTTGTCGCGGCATTTTGTTAAAAAAAACACACACACACAAAAGTCAAGTACCTAGTGTCAATGTCACCATAACAAATAAATACTGAATAAATTAAACTACCTAACCTAACCACAGTTTACAATAATCACTGCACAATGCGCGAGCGCGAGTATCAAAAATCTCTGCAGTAGGCACATGCGCAGCGGCCCGGAAGTCTAGCGGTGAACTGACGAGTGACGAAACATAACTTCCCAGTTGGCAAAAAACATAAGTCATAAATAGTGCAAAAGGTGCAATGTCGGTATTGAATACTTATTTACAAGAAAAGGAACTATGATAATCATCAATGCACTAAAATAAGCGTATTTTTGCATTATTAGAGTTTTTATTATTATTGTTATTAACAATTAACAAATTATTTCAAGGAATGGACTATGTACCTATTATAATAAATGTTTATTTTTTGTTTTTACGATTGAATTTATGAATTTTAACAGGAGCGATTCGACTTGTCCAGTCTAGGCGTAACACGTAAAAACAATTCATAAGATTTCACTGTCTACTTCTTTATTTATTTTATCTCTAACTACACTTAATAATTTTTAATAAGAACGCTTTTAAGTACCGTTATGATAATTTTAAAAACACTATGTACTAAGTGATTAAAGCAAAAACATTATAAACATAATCTCGGATCATTTTCTCTTTCAACTTATTTATTAACCGATTATTATTCCCTTTACAAAACAGTGGTAACTAACTGATTATTACATGCTATCTTACATACAACTTTAGAAAACAAGTTTGGCGGGTTTTTGTCATTTTTCTCAAAAATATGATTTTGCACTTATCATCCTTTTACGGTAGGGCGGCAGAACAGGTGTGTCCGTCCACCCTGCACGCGCCCCGCTCACGGGAATTCCCGCGCTCGGCAAATAACGCACTACGTGGCAACGTCGCATTTCTCCAACTAAGTACCTAAATAATGTTAATTCAAGTTCATTGACACATTGACCTAGTGTAGCAAATCTACAGAGTGTGTCTCTACGAATTTGCTCAAAATTAAAACTCTGGTTTTTGACCTAATTACTGGACCGATTTCTTTCATTTTTTGTATACTGTTAGAAAAGGCGATAACAAGTATGAGGTTTCATTTATTGCCCATAAGTGGTATCCATACTGTATATTAGGTCTTTACCTATGAAATTGCCGTTTTTCACGAAATAAATGAAGCGTATTTTTTTATATATTTTTTATTTCTATTAATTAAAATAATCACCCATGCAATCAATGCATCTTTGCCAACGCATTGGTAGCTTATTGATGCCTTTCTTGAAGAAATCAGCTGGACGGGAGGCAACAAATTCTTCAAAGGCATTTTGTACTGCCTCTCGGGTATTGAATTTTTTTCCCGCCAAGAAGTTATCCAAATTCTGGAAAAAGTAGAAGTCTGTAGGCGCAAGGTCTGGTGAGTACGGCGGATGACGGAGAACTTCCAACCCCAACTCTTGTAGCTTGGAGACCGTCTGCTGTGCAGTCTGAGGTCGTGCGTTGTCGTGCAGGAGCAGTGGAGCCGAACGATTGACCAAAGCTGGTTGGAGACGTGCGAGCTTCTCCATCATTGTGTTCAGTTCTTCACAGTACACATCTGCAGTAATGCTTGTCCCGTTTGCCAAGAAGCTGTGATGAATTACACCCGCGTTAGACCACCAAACAGTGACCATCACTTTTCTAGGGGTAAGTTTTCGTTTAGGGCATTGTTTGGGTGCTGAACCAGGGTCCAACCAACTTGCTGAGCGCTTACGATTGTCAAACAGCATCCATTTCTCGTCACAAGTAACAATGCGGTTCAGAATTCCTTCATTTGTATGCCTGCTGAGCAGTGCAAGGCACGTCTCCACGCGTACTTCGCGCTGGCGGTCATTGAGTTCGTGGGGTACCCATTTGTCAACCTTTTTTACCTTGCCAATTTGACGCAAATGGACCAATATTGTTTTGATGCTAACGTCGAAAGCTGCTGCTAATTCAGCCGTGGGTTGAGTTTCATCAGCTTCCACAATTGCCTTTAATTCGTCATTGTCGACCAAAGTTTTCGGACGACCACGGGGTTCATTTTTCAGGTCAACATTTCCAGAACGGAAGTGGGTAAACCAATAACGGGTGGTGCGTTCGTTTGTAGCGTTCGCTCCGTAAACGTCGTTGATGTTGCGTGCCGCTTGTGCCGCTTTGCTGCCACGACGGTACTCATACTCCATAATTACTCGAATTTTTAACTTATCCATGATGACGAAAAATGTTCGAATGCGTTGAAAACAAAACACTAACTATTAAACAAATGACGATTTTAGGAAAAGAATTCCATGTTTGTCAAATAAAATTAATTTGAAATTAGAATTATCAGTCAAAAAAAAAATTGTCATTTGAAATGGCCAGTACGGCAAAACGGCAGTTTCATAGGTAAAGACCTATTATATAACTATCTTTAATTCTTTTATTTGCCGTAAAATGTTGTCACTTTTTAGAGTCTTTCCTTTACTCTTGGTATTCAGATGGCTCTTGCCTTCTAAAATTTATAGCTGCGTATATAGCTGAAATTATCTGAAAAAAAGCAAACCACTACAACAGTACAACAGTACGCGGCGCCTCCACCATCTGGGGGTACGGGACCCTAGATGGACCTAATCTAACCTAGGGAGGTCTTCCTAATCAACAAAGGAAAAACACTTATAACTTGAAATTACTTTTATTTATGATGAATCTATTTTATAATAAAATACAAGGATAATTATCAGACTATTTTGGGGACGAAGCCCGCAATAGAATTCCGTAAAGGAATCCCGTCAAGGAATGCCATGGAACAATCATCCATATTCAATATATTTTACATTTTAATAAAATCAAATAATGACAGACTTATAAGTTGCCAGTCATAAATGTCGGCAAGTTTGTTTGTGCAATAACCTCTTTTATTAAATACGGCACAAGCAAACGTTGCAGTACCTATTTTTATTATATTTTATATTATATAAGGCCTCGGTAGAAAAACAAAGAATGCTTTAAGGACGTGTCGTGCTAGGGAAAATGAAAGTCCCGATGTAAAAAGACGACGACTTGATGATGCAAGAAATCGTCAGCAGGCTTCTAGAGCTGCGAAAACGGATGAGCAAAGAGAGGTTCGCTTATCAAAGCTTCGTGTAAACACTAACTCTATTAGAGCTTTCGAATCCAAAGAGCAGATTAGTCAGCGCTTGTTAACCATTCGGGAATATACCCGTCAAGCTAGGGCATACGAAACTGAGGAGCAGACTAGTCAGCGCTTGTTATCCATGCGAGAACGCGCTAGTCAAGCTAGAGCAAACGAGACTGAGCAACAAACCAGTCAGCGATTGTTGTCCATTCGGGTACATAGGCAACAAGCTAGGGCCAACGAAACTGAGGAGCAGACCAGTCAGCGCTTGTTATCCATGCGGCAACGTACTCGTCAGACGAGAGCTAATGAAACAGAAGAACAGCGGGAACATAGACTAGCTCAGATGCGACATGCGGTAGCAAATAAACGGAAATGCGATGCCGAACTTTTTAAAGCAGTGATAAATCAGTTTGCTGATGTACCATGTACGCTTTGCCATAAAATGTTGTATCCACAACAGCGTATTAATTTAAAGCTCAAAGATCGGATAAAGAGTTTGTTACCGTCTGAATTACAACACATGCCCAAAGTGATATGTTGCTCCAGATGCTCTTCGAATTTCGGTAAAGGTAAAGTTAGTCCTCCACAAGTTTATTGGAACTGTTTGGTTGTACCGAAAATCCCACCTATTATTGAAAGTCTCTCTGGTTTCGAGAAGAAATTGCTCTCACGTATTGTGCCTTTTATGAAAATTGTTAGACTCACAGATAAATTTAGACAACAATGGTGCAAAGGTCAGGCTATTTTATTCACTCAAGACGTGGAAGAGCTAGCGGAGCAACTTCCTTTACCGTTTAATAGGGCAGGACTAGTTATTGTCGCTGAATCTCTTGAACATGTTCGAGCACGAAAAGAGTTTTCAGTAAATATTGAACATCTGAACCTTGCCTTGTCCTGGCTCTTAGAAAATAATCCATTATATAGGAACGTTCGGGCAACTTTCTCTAATGTAGGCATGGACTTAGCTGATATTGTTCAAACCTCAAATGCAGAAACTGGCCAAAATTGTACTGAACTTCTGCAGCCGGTTCCATGCCAAAACGTAGACAAAAGACAATTTTCTGTTATTTCTGAGCACAGTTCAATCTTACGAGGCTCATTCCATCAAGCAGACGCTATGAAATTCCCTGAACAAACTCGAGGGCGACACTGCACTGCTATGGCAACCGTCGCAAATGTTGCTGCAACCGTTACAAACGTGAAACATTGGAGAAGCAGTGATATAGACTTGATTCTCTTGGCTGGAGATCGCTATTACAGAGAGTGCATTACTGCTAGGATCGAGCCCTCGCAACAAGAGGCAAATATTGATTTCTTGGCTATTAGAGAACTTTTACCGACTGTGACATATGGTGGAGTAGCAGTTAATATTCTCGCTCGAGAAGAAGATTCATTCAATGGCCACTTGGAAAAAGATAACTCTGTTGATGGTTTTTCCTAACCTTCACAGTGCACTGTCAAATTTTTTTGAAACCATGACCCATGGAATCCTAACTGCAAATTCTGTAAGTGTAGGCATATGGAAACAGGACAATAATTACTACTTATTTGATTCGCATGCACGGGGGCCTAAAGGTTTTCAAGCTCTTTTAAGAGGCACGGCTTGATGAAATTTTCAAATGTGGATGGGCTCAAACGTGTATTTCTAAGAAATATAAAAATTAAAAAGGCTGTTTCCTTACAGGACAACCAATACACATTGACACCTATCATAATTGTATGTTATCAACAAAGTCCAAACAATATAATTGAAAAAACGCAAGAAAATCTAAGCAATGAACCAAATAACCAACAAAGTCTGAGAAATCTAATTGAAAACAACTGCAAAAATGTGAATACCCATCTATCTTCAGCCAACGTGAGTAAACCTAACAATTTGACTCAGCCACCAGAGATCGATATTTTAGCTGTTGCGTCCACGAGTCTGCTAATGTCTATAAAGGAAACTTTTCCGGAAGTTGAGACTGTATTGCAATTTAAAAATGAAAGTCGCTCTCAGTTGAATAATGTGCCAATTTTTGATATTCGCAGAAAGACTGCTCCACCACTAAACGTCGAAAAAGAAAGAAGAACCGAAGAATTGGCATGGTGGATTTTATATCCTCATGGCGTCAATGGTTTCGGAGAAAGTAGACCGATACCTATAACACCTCTGGATTATTTCCAAGCCAGAGTGATGGGATGTGATAGGCGCTTTCACAATAATGATTACATATTCTTCGCCTTATCGGTCGTTGAATACTACAGAGCCAAATCAAGTGTAAGCGTTGCATGCCGTCTGCGCCAAGGAGAGCACACACCACAAAATTTAGTAGACAACATTCATATTGCAATGACAAATATAAGAGGGTCAACGGCATATTGGCGTAGAGCTTGCTCAGAGCTCATCGCTATGGTACGTAGTATCGGACCACCGACTTGGTTCTTAACTTTGTCGTGCAACGACATTAACTGGAATGATATGCAAAGGGCATTGTTGATTGCTGATAATCGTGAGTCCGTAAATCCTGCTGAATTATCATTTGAGGAGAGAGTACATCTTGTAGAGAAATATCCCATTACGGTTGCTCGCCAATTTATGTTGAAAGTCAACGCTGTAATTAAATACATCAAAAGTGATAGTGAGCTGCTAGGTGGAAAAACAGTTGATTGGTGGTACAGAATAGAATATCAAAATCGCGGCAGTCCCCACCTCCATATGTTGTTGTGGTGTCAATCAATGCCTGATTTTTTACTAAAGCTGGAAAAAAATGCATTGAACAAGTAATATCTTGCTCAATCAGTAATGAAAATCAAGAATTAAATGAAATTGTTCTAAAAGTTCAACAACATAATCATAGTAACACTTGCTATAAGAACCGGGAAATACCTATTTGCCGATTTGGGTTTCCGCGACCTTAAAGGACAGAAACTGAATTATAAGGCCCGGATGAAACTTTGAGAAACAAAGGACGCTTTTGTAATCTTAAAAGGACAGAGAGCGAATGCATGGTGAATAATTATAATCCATGTCTACTCCAACTTTAGCAGGGTAATATGGACTTGCAGCCTTGTAGAAGTGTGACAGCTGTAGCTTATTATGTCGCCAAGTACGTAAGCAACTGTGAACCAACGGATGCTGGAGATGTTATTCGTGAGGCTGTTAATAAAGCAAAACGTCAAGGAGGTGAAATATGGAAACAGTTGTTTTCGATTTCAATGACAATTTTATCCCAAAGACTGGTGAGTGCACCAGAATGTGCATATAGGTTATGTCACTTGCCTCTAAAAGTGTGTTCAAGAAAATCTGTTTTTATTAATAGCTGTAGACCCAACCAAAGATATCGTTTGCTACGCTTAGAAGGTGATGAAAATTCAATATATAACAACATATTTGACAAATATCAACAAAGACCAGAAAATCTAGAAGAGATTTCTCTGGCTGAATTTGCAGTTACGTATGAATCAATAGGTGGAGACCAGTGGACTGAAGAAGATGGAGACTACGAACTACGCCATGAAGAAACTACTAACCCGAGATACATTAAACTCATAAATGGCACGAGGATGAAAGTCCGGAACCAACTGGCGATTCTCAGGACGAGATACTATACTATCAATTCTGATAGAGAAGGATTTTTCTACAGTCTTCTTGTATGCCATGTGCCATTCAGGGACGAACGAGACTTGTTAATGGAAGGAGAAACTACAGAAAATGGTTTTCTCAGGCACCAAAATGACCTACGACCTCTCATGCCAAATGTGTCAGCAGAACAATTTATGCACGCAGAACAGGTTATTCAACAGGCATTGGCCCAAACTGCAGCTCTACAACTGGCTCGAAACACCGATAATCCTGCCCAGGACTTAGTTGAACGTCTGCATGCAGACGATGTGATTTTGGGCGAAATAGACTGTGAAAACAGAACTGATGTACAAACCACATTGATGCCAGATGAATTATTTCAACAAAATATTAACAGTTTAAACGTAGATCAACGGGATCTATTTAAAACCGTCGGTGAATCTATTGAGAAAGAATTGCACAATGAAAACAACACTGACCGACTTTTACTGTTTATAACAGGAGGAGCCGGATCAGGTAAGTCCTTTTTATTAAAATTGATAGTAGAATTAATTATCAGATGCTACTCACCTACGGTTGATACTTTGCTAAAACCCATGTTCGTGGAAGTCACATCTTTAACAGGTGTTGCCGCTCGGCTTGTATGTGGGAAAACTTTGCATTCGGTATTTTCACTACCTATAGAAAAAGGTAGGTCCTCTTCTTACAAAGCTGTTACAGGTCATAGGCTCGAGCAAGAGCGACGAAAGTGGCGCACATTTCGGTGGCTCATAATTGACGAGATAAGCATGGTGTCATATGAAAACTTGCGTCAAATACGCCTGCGACTCCAAGAATTCAAAAATAATAGGCAGTTGTTTGGTGGCATCAATGTGTTGGTATTTGGGGACCTTATGCAACTTCCACCTGTAAACGGTCACTGGTGCTTCGAACGACCAGCATGGTGTGAGGCTGAAGTACATCTGTGGCACCAATTCCGGCTATGTGAACTGACCGTCAACATGCGGCAACGGGATGATAGCGAATTTATTGACATCCTCAATAATTTGCGAGTTGGTCAGCTTACAACGAACCAGTTAGAGTTGCTAATTGAACGCAAACAAGTACCCAAAACGGGTCAATTCGCAGACGGTGTCGCTGTTAGGATTTTTCCTACGATAAAACAAGTTGACACTTATAACAGGCTGATGACTGAAAGTATAGCTATTCGCAGTCACTTGTACAAAATTAGCGCAGTAGATGAGTCCAGGGAATTGGCCACATACGGTAGGACACCCCCCGCGAGTGCTGTTCCAGCTGACGCAAACAAATGCGGCGGACTGGTACAGACTATTGAACTGGCTGTGGGCTCTCGTGTTATGCTTCGGAGAAACATGTCAATAACGGACGGCTTAGTTAACGGGGCAATAGGTGTTCTTAAAGGCTTCAAATGGCCGGCACTAAGAAGAGACCAACTCGAGCCAAGTGAACTGCCTGATGCCATTTTAATTTTATTTGACGATCCATCAACAAGAGTGCGTCTTAAAGATGAGAATGGATACATTTCCATAGCTCCAGTAACGGCGTCCTATCAAGGCAATCATGGTTACGGTGACATCGAGAGGCGGATGTTGCCTGTCATACTGAGTTGGGCTGTGACGGTCCACAAGTTGCAAGGGTGTACACTCAGTTTTGCGGTAATCGACCTAGGGCCTAAAATCTTTGCGAAAGGTCCATGTTACGTTGCTTTGAGTCGAGTAAAATCGCTACAAGGTATGGCTTTATGTGATATTGACTCACATAAGCTACTTAACCATCCTCACGATAACAGAGCCTTATCCGAAATGGCCAGGATGAGAACTGCGCTTTCGTATTAGATAACTTTGATAATATTGTTAATAGCTTTAAAATTATCAGAACACTGTCCAGAGACTTTAAACTTTCAGACAAACAATGCACAAATGTACATACAAACATGTGGGTCAAGCTGAGCACCTCCTTTTTTGAAGTCGGTTAAAAATACATTAATGCCTCACTAGCAATAATCCAAACATGCTCTAGTTTAAATTTTAATCTCTCATTCCTAACCTACGGCTAAATAGATAAGAAATACTCAATAATAATAATAGATAAGATAAATAATCACTCAGTTTTTTCAGGATTCTGAAAAAACTACTTAACTTATTTTTGACAATTTTATACTAAAACCTTCTCTAGATTGTAACAAATACTTAACTGGAAACCGCATCAAAATCAGTTTAGCCAAACGCGAGGTAATCGTGCACAAACATAAAAACATACAAACATACATACAGGTCAAAATGAGAATCTCCTTTTTTTTTTGAATTCGGTTAAAAAGAAACGCCGCCCATTCGAATCGCCTAACCCACCGGTGGGCCTGGCTAACACGTCGTACGCATTCCTACTGAGTTTCTTGCTGGTTCTTTGGCAGTAGATGACCCTTCCGAACCAGTGGTAGTTTCAATATACGACGTCCTAAGCCTAGGGCCGTGCCCTTAGGCGTATCGTATGTAGAAGTAGTGTAAGATCCAGCTAAGCGCCGTCAGCGCTAAGTTACAAAGTCCGGTGAAATGGAAAAGGCTCATGGGGCCATAAATAAGCAGTCCATTTCGAAAAAAAAAAATGAAACTTCCCAGTCCTTGGGATCCTGTATGAAATGGGGTTGATTAGCATAAAAAATGGTTTTGGTATTTAAGAGGTTTTTTCACTGACTAATTATTTATTCAAAATCTGTAAATGCAGTTAAGATACCTCAAAAAGTTATGGATGTTCGGCTAGGAACGTTTTCCTGTAACTGTAACAGGTAAAGTACCTGCCCTTACTGTACTGTTACAATAATCTACACTGTATATTCAATAATTAATGCAATATTATATTTGTTATTAGAAATTTATTACTTACTTACAATATTTTTTACCTTAATCTAAATACTAAAATTACTAAAGCTAATCTGTAACCATCTAACATAACATCTCATGTATGTGTTTACATTGTGGTTATATTTCTGTCAAGGCTTATAAAATGTAGTGTCATCATGGACATCAAATTAAAAAGTATATAATAAATACAATAAATACTTATTTAGGACAACAAAGTGATTAACTCAACAGAAGATTTTAGTACATATTTTATTACCTACACTTACACTCTTTGTCATTCATCACATTTTTACAATTTACATTTGATACACATCATAAGTTTTGCACTAGTTTAGGTTATTCAGCTGTATCAAATTTTCATGCAGGCATATATACACTCACATCACACTCACTAATTATTATTGAGTTGTTTCAAATAACTTTTCTCTGAAACTTTTAATTTTTTGTGCAAAGAATGCTTCCAAACTGTCTGCACAACGATAAAACTCAGAGTCCTTTGGATTAAAGTACCGACAATTGTCAAATATTTTAGTCATATCACCAATAAACTCACTTAAAGTACTGTATGTTTGATCAGTCACTTTACGTTCTACAGTTTGCAGATCTGAAATAAAAAAAACTAAATTAATGTGATTTGAACACAGTCTCAAAATAAAAATTTTGTATTAGTATTTAGATTTTGACCATTTTGACAGTTTAAAGTATTTATATTAAGTGCTTACCCATGGGTTCCTTGATAACTTTATAATATGTGGGTGCTTCTCTAGGGTCCACTGGCTCCATGAAAGGCCACGCATTTTTATGTAAATGAATTTGTTTAACTAGCCTCTTTAAATTTTCAAAATCCTTTGCTGTGAGTTCTTTCATATTGGCATAATTGACAGAATTATTTTTCTGGCAATTGGGACAAATATACTCATCAATGTTATCTGCTTCTGATTGAAGTATACCAACGCATCTTCCATGAAACCAATCTTGACATCGATCACAACAAATATAAAATCTGTAATGGAAAAACAAATTATTGTAATAAAATATGTCCTATGTAGTGTGTTTGCTAATTTATTACATGATAATTTAGCAAAGGCAGTATATTCTTGTTTGTGTTAGAATGAGGTACTGTAATTAATTGTTCATCATTACGAGCTAAGTTTTCTTTCATCATCATCATCATCATCAGCCCATATTCGTCCACTGCTGGACATAGGCCTCCCCAATTGCACGCCATCGAGGTCTATCCTCGGCTACTCGCATCCAGCTCCTGCCAGCCATCCTGCGCAAATCATCACTCCACCGTGTCTGAGGACGTCCTACACTACGTTTGCCGAGACGCGGTCTCCACTCAAGAACTCGTTTACCCCAACGGTTATCGGTTCTGCGGCTAATATGGCCAGCCCACTGCCACTTCAGTTTGCTAATCCGGTGCGCTATGTCGATGACCCTGGTTCTCTGCCGGATCACTTCATTTCTGATGTTGTCCCGCAGAGAAACACCGAGCATAGCTCTTTCCAAGTTTTCTTTGGGGAATGCACAATGACGTAAGCCACTTGAAACTACTTATAATATAGTTCACAATTACAATGTACCATTGTAGAGGTAGCAGAGTGCATTTGAAAGTGAATGATAGTGTTACTTATTTAGTTTAAGAAATACTTACTGTGAGTTGTCATAAGGCTGTCGACAAAGACAGTACAGCTCTTGTGTTTCTTCTGCTCGACGACAATCCGGACAGACATACTCTTCCATTGTTTTACTCATCTCTTCTGTCACACCAACACAAACTCCATGGAACCAGTTACTGCAGTGCTCACAGCCAACATAGAATCTGTCAAAAAATAATATTACATTAAAATCAACTAGCGCGTCGTTGGCCTTCGGTAATGTTTTTACCTTTTACTGTGCGTTATGTTTTATTTATTAGTTTAGTGTGTTTTAAAGTGACTATCAAAGTGTTTTATAAGGAAATGGATGGTAAATTACAGATTTCCACCAGGAGTTGTAAACCTTTTATACTTTTTTGTTGAATTTATTGTTCATAATAGATATAGATATTACCGTTTAGAAATCATATTGCATCAATCTGGATTAATTAATTAAGTATATATATTTTATAATTTTGTTCCAGAATTGATTAGAAAACGCAGAATATATTCCCGAATTGGAAATAGAAACACAGTGAGACGATGACCTATCAGATTATTCCTATTATAGACCTATTCAAGCAGAACTATCAGTCCTTGGAACCTGGTAGTGGAACATATTATGTAGAGGAAGGATGGTCCAACATGCACGCCGAAAACAACGAAGGATAGTGCAACTTGCACTGAGAATAAGCAGACGGAAGATGTACATTCTTTGACAGTCGTGGATATACACAGCTGCAAATATTTAGGGCAAATTGTGTCCAGTGAATTACTTCGACATTATAACATTACTTAAAGATATGCTATCGTGCAAAATATTATAGAAATACTTGAAAAATAATTCAATTTATACATAATGGTTTTATACATATACGTATATATGTAAGAAAAGGTAGAATGATCCCAGATAAGTTTGAAAGTAAATAATCAAGTTGTTCTAAGATTTATTATTAAAACATTAATCACAACGTTGATCCCATTCTCTTGTTGATTTTTGTTTTTAATAGCTAAAATTATTCCATGCAGTACATATTTTAGTTAATAGGTTACTTTAAGTTTTCTATCAATACGAATCTTCATTCTGAGGCATTTTATAGAAATAATATGATGTTCTTATTATTATCACGAATTCCTTATGCATTTTGAACCAAAATAAATATGTACCATAAAAGAGTGGGTAGATGGCACTTTTATTAGACATTTTAATATATTTTAGTGTATGAATTATGGATTAATGTACAATTGAGTATTGCATGTGGTTGACCACCTCTGACAATTCAATTTTTCAATAAAATATAGTGGCCGCAGATATTAGTGTCTCTAATGTGTTAATTTTAATATAAAATAAAAGGATTTTTTGTTTGAATTGAATAAAAATTTGAATTACAACAATTTCCTAATGACGCGCCTGAAGTTTTCGTCATGACGCGCTAGGTGCGTCATGGGCCAGGAATCGGTTAAGTTTTGTTGATAAAAAGCAACTTGTGTCGTATTTTACACGGCAAATTCCGCCACCGAGAAGCAATGTGGAATATCATTTTTTTGTTTTTCCAAAAGGTATATTTTGAAATGTTTATTAAATGTCAATTTGGATGTCAATTTTTGTATAGGCGGTTATTCCAACATTTACTTGCTAGGTAACGGAAACTACCTGTAAAAGCCAAAGTTTTATGCGGATGACACTCCACGGGACGGCGAGTCACTCTAACGCTGTATTTTTCATTGAAATCAGAGCTTTTTAATTTTTCATGTAAGTACTGCGGTTTCTTGTACTTCACAACATCAAATAACAAGGAAGCAAGATGTAAGTGCCTACGAGAAGTCACGTTCAGCGTTGACGCTTCGTTAAGGTACGGAGTTATATGTTGACGAGGGGAATAGTGTAGCAGAAACGACAACAGGCATTTTGAACTCGCTGCACTAAACGACGGGTCTTGGATTATAGAACAATTGCTCATTTCATGAAACGCTCCAGTATATCGTGAAATTTTTCTTACAACCTAGTTGATATCCAGCCATTTGCGCGAGCCGAGGGAATCATGTGAGCGTCGTGCGGTAGCACCCTACGACGCGCCATAATAAAAATTTAATTAATAAAGAAGAACAAACGAGGAACATCAGCGAATGGCACCTGTTCACGGATTTAACGTGGGAACAAGCCTCAACCGTATTACAGTTTAGTGAGCGACCCGCTACCCAACGGTTCCTGCAGAACAGCTCACTCATAAGTATGACAAGGCCAGCGACATCAACGGCAGCCTTAATAACCCAACAGCAGGGATAGCACCAACACGAAACTTGTGATACACAACAAAATTTATACAATTATACAGGGTGACTGGTTATTAGTGGCGGATATTTCAAGGGGGTATAGAAGAGGTCAATTACAGTCGATTTCACAATATAATGTATCATCCAAAAGTGAATCGTTTCCAAGATATTTCAAATCTTATGTTTTTTTTAAATCAGTAAGGTCATCTTAAAAAGTTTATAAGAAAAAATTAAATCTATTTGGAATTTTTTTTATAAACTTTTTAAGATGACCCTGCTGATTAAAAAAAATATAGACCCTGTATATAACATAAAAGTAACACTAAGAGAAAACAGTTAACCAAGGTAAATGGTTACCAACGTAGTAAGTCAAATGAACGCTAGCAATGGCGGGTTAAACCCTAGGCAAGGACAACAGCCTCATCCAACTTAGGGAATGCGATTTCAGGAGTCATGCTTGCCGGGGGCTATAAATCTCCTGAATTGATAATCAAAACAGGCAAAAAAAATGTTTCAAAACGACTTATGGTTGGATAAATCAACTTATTAAATAATCCATGTCAAGTGGACCACGTGCGACATGACACATAAACAAAGCGTATCCAGCGCCTCCAGCGGTAGTTAAAGAACCATTTTACGATGGTTGAGGAGGGCGATGGCTGGATCCCACGTTAACTCGTGAACGGGTGCCGTTTGGGGATGTTCATCTTTTAGATACTTGGGGGAGGGAGACTTGCCGAGCTAACAGATGCATGCATAAAGAGACACTAATTGATTTTGAAAAAAATATACCCGTGAAGTTTCTTGCTAGTTCTTCTTCACGAACGTCTTTCCAAACTAGTGGTAGTCATGTTTTATTTGACGTCAATAAGAATAAGTAATTGTCAATGTTGAGAAAAAAAAGATATGGTAAACTTGGCCATTTCATGGAGTAGCCACGCGTTAGTTGGCCATATCGACAAACGATTTCTTATATTGACTTGGCCAAACCACACCATGATGTGGCCAAACGACTACTAATCATTTCATGATGTGGGCAATTCTACGATATTGCAATGACACATAAATTATATTTTTATTACAGTGATGCTATTCATGTTGCATAATAACAATAATCTGCAACAATGTAAACCTCTAATGTTACTCTCATTGTTTATCATGGAAAACCTATTATTGGCATTGAATTATGTTAATACCACTTATATGATTATGAACTGTTTATGCTGTTGGTTTTCAAGAACAAATAAATAAATTTCCATTGTTCCAATAATAACACTGGTTGTAACATTTTAATAACAGATAAATATGTAGTGAGCAGTTTAGAAAGTATTGTCAATAAATAAGGTACATCACAGTAAGATACATAAACCAGTCTACTCACTTAGTATTATCATAGGGTGTTCTGCATATGCAGAGTAGTTTTTCTTTCTTGGCCGGTTTCTTGTGCCTAGGGGTGGAGTCGCGCGGGGCGGCGGGCGTTGCGCGGCGCTTACCTGCCCCTGCACCCGCCGCGCCACTGCCACTTCGCTCCTCCGCTCCACGCCTCTCCTGCCGCGCGCGGTTCGCTAGCTCTATTGATAGCTCTTTCTGTAAGGTTCGAAATTGTTAGGAATTTTGAATTAAAATTGAAGCTTGAATATAAATGGAAACAGAGAATTAATTGACTTTAGACTACATATATGCTACTTATTAATAAATTCATATTTAAGCACTAAGGCTAGAACAGAACAAAAGCCGAACCTGTATTTCAGCACCAAGTTCCTTCTCCAACAATCCTCGTTTTTTGATGATATCCTTTTTGAGGAGTTCCTTATGTTTAAAGAGCAACACTTGAAGGCGGGAGTGTGTGGAAGCGGCGCGGCGGCGTTCCTCAGCTGCGGAAAGCGGCGCAGGCGGCGGTGGCGTTGGTGCGGGCGGCGGGGCACGAGGTGGGGCGGCTCGCGGTGTCGGTGGCGTGGGCGGGCGCGCACCCCGTGGTCTCTTGCGCGGGCTGCTGTCCACCCACTCGTCGTCGTCGTCAAAGCGCGGCGGCGGGCGGCGGCGCGGAGGCGGCGGCGGCGACGGTGTGGGCGAACGCTCACGCTCACGCTCCCGCTCGCGCGGAGCAGCTACCACGCGCAACTCGCGCTCCACCACCGGCAAGGGTGTTACCCCAACACCCTCGGGCTTCATATGCTTCTCCTGGTACCGCTGCAGCTGCAGCAGCTTCTCTTCGATCTCCGGATTGAGATTCTCTTGCTTGAGAGCGCTCTTTATTGCTGAAAATTAACGTAGTTTAGAAACTAGAACCATTTTAAAGAACTCGACTAGTGATTTCTTTTAGGAACTTACTCTGTTGAATGTAATCTGGAGTAAGCACAAATTTATTGTTTGGAATACCATCTCTCTGGGAGTTAATAATGTCTGTTTTTGTAATGTTTTCGTTTATATCTTCAGGCTTAGAAGGTGTCGCCTCTTTGAAGCTCGCAGCAACAGCGACATTTTCTTCTCCATTCACTAGCGTTTTAGCCTTTGTTTGGCCTCCATTATTATCCTAAAATAAATGAAAGTGTTAAAATAAACTCAGTAATACATAACTAAAATATTACATCAAATTTCCCACCTTCGCATTTCCAATCTTGGCAATCTGGACAACTTTACATTATAAAAAAAAGGAAACAAAAATAATAGTTGCCATCGATTTGTGGGAATATATAACGAGATAGACTTCGAACTAATAACAATGTGATTTCAAAAAGTTTAACTTAACTAAATACTGACGATTGCCCATACACCCCCACAAAACGTGTGCATTAACAAACAAAATACGTAAATAATAATTGAAATGAAACTCTCCAATTTAGTTATAAGAATTTATTTGAATATAAATGATATTACGTACTTTGACTATTTAGTAAAGGTATGGCATATTAGAGTATACATACGTATTGCAAGTGGTGTATGAGCAATTTTTTTTGTCTTGTCTATAATATTTATTACAATAGGAAATAATTGATACAGACTTATTGTGCTTAAAGGAAGGCTCCAGCCCCTAATCGATGTAAACAAAAATTTTTAAAAATAAATAAACTGTTATTAATTATAGACTTAACTAAAAACAACACTTCTTTTAAAACTTATAAAAGACAAAATTATTTACAAATAAGACAAGCTTATTACACTAGCTATGGAATATTAAATAGAGATTATTTATTTGTGAACTCAACTGGAGCAAAATCTGTAGATTTTCAGATTGTTCATGAATATTGCAAACAACTTTTTCTAAAGTATTAAAATGTAATACATCAATAGAACAAATTGACTAACCTATGTCAATTCTAGAAGTTGACAGTCAGCTCCAGAGCGGCCGAATATGAAATAAATAATTTGTTTTTATCAAATTTAAATAGTGAAAATATTTTTTTATCATTTTTGTTTACTTAAAAATTTTAAACCAATACCAATAGAAAAAATATGATATAATGTTAAAAGAATTCTTGTTGAGAGTGCTTGGAGCTGACATTTCATTCTTATAATTAAAATAATTTACCGCAACATATTTGTTTTTTGGGCAACAAATTAAACAATATTTTGGTAACATTTTAAACTTAAAACATAACATCACTTTTTCAATGTTCACACCAGTCTTATAGTTTTATTTTCATAACAGCAAACATTCCAATACTGTTCCTATTAAGAGTATTTTTATATAATAGAACATATACATATAATTATTATTAAACATCACTTAACATTACATCTTTGGTAAAAAAAAACTGAAATAAAATTATTTTCATGTTAACTTAAATTGCACTCATTATTTTAACAAATTCTTACTTCCTCACTATGAGATAGTCTCTAAAAACCATTAAGTTTAAAATGTTTCAATAAATATATGGTGTATACGGTAGTTCTATCGAACTAATTAACCATTCCTAAATGTTGTTTGTCGTGCATCATATGAGTACATTCTAAATATCAAATAGTAAATACAGAAAAATCAGTTGAAACAGTTAAACAAATACAACATAACCATTGAAGGAATGGATAATGTAGGATGTTAAATTCTTGACCTCATACCCCCCCAATCTATTTAAATAAGTATATTATTAATGTATAATATAATATAATAATAATTTAATCTGTTTAAATAAGTTTTCCATGAAGTGATTCTAAGATTCATATTCATATAGAGTGACAAATAAACGGTCTCAGAATTTGACTATTGAGGAGAATTAAAAAAGATCTACTTGGCTTGATACAAATGAACATATTTTTATAAAAACCCTAAAAGTTATGTCCATTGGAACAGTCTGATTGGAATTTTCTTTTTCGAGAAGTTTCAACAATTTTGCAGTATTTTGTATATCACTAAGTACAGATTCGACTATTTTGACTACCTCATTAAATATTCTAGATAAACAAGAACTTAGTTATCAGTCATATTCTTAATTAGTATTTCAAATAATAATAATAATAATAAAATAAAAACATGGGACCAATTTTAGCCAAAACTTAATTATGAACTAAAACATGTTTACGTTCAGGTTAAATACTGACCAATCCAAAATGACAGCCTGGTATTTTTAGGCTTCAAATATTTAAGTTTCTTTGATAAGATTGTTGTGGTCTTGAATTGTTAACTATTGGTATATTTTATCATATTAAACAACAATGTCTTTTTCTACAGTTTTCTTCATCTATTGATAAACAATGTTCTCTTAATTTTTTACTTGAATAGTACTAGTCACATTTTACTACTTGATATTAGCTTCTGTCACATTACAATTTATTCATAAAAAAAAACTGCTTTCCTACTTTTTTTACATGTTTAAAATTATATAATAAATCATGCAATTTTCAAGCAGTTACTGAGACTGTACCAACTACCATTTTACATAATATGAACCCAAACAATTATCAATAAACCCGAGGATCTATTAAAATAGTTATTTTTATTTGTTTTTAAACAAATAAATGCAAGTAAGAAAATGCCTTGAATTGGTCCATGTCAGAAAAAGCTGGTAGAATGAAGCCAGCGCACATATCTTCAATAATAATAAATTACCTGGGGCATGACTGGAAGAGTCTGCACGGCTTGAAGTGTTGGCTGTTGTGGAACCGCAATCTGAGGAGCTGTTGAATTTGGTTGTACTGCCAAGTACATTTTTCTTGGACCCAACATTCCTTGTTTACCAGTAGATTCTTGAGCTGTAGTCAAGAAATTTTGTATGAGCAAATGAGATCAATTAATATTATAAATCGTGACCGGTTTTTGATAACCAAAACTTATAAGTGCTGTACTATCCAGAACATTCTTTTGTATCTAGTTCGTCTGCGTTATTTGTACCTGCATAGTGTGATTTAACATTTTTCCCTTAACTTTGTAGGCCTTGGACTACCAGTGGATCAACATTACTTTAGAAGAATGAACTTTAACCAGAAGCGAAGTTAACTTGTAATGGGTCAAGTGTGTACAAACATGGTATAAGAATAGAACAAAGTACTCATACATTGTAAACTAGAGCTCCCGAGGGATAAACGTAATATGATTATTTTTGGATAATATACACATGATTCCGAAATAATCGAAAAATATTACAGTTTTATTGTGTGCATAAAAATCTTTGAAAACTTATGTACTTATGTATTTTAATCTGATTTCTTCTCATGAAAAAATTGTAACAGGTAATTTAAATAATAACACCTCGACACTTACTTTATACTAAGTATTTAGGTGTGTGTTTATAGTATTTTGATATACAAAAGTATGCTTGATAAGAAGTTCAAATAAAACCTAAATTATAACTGTCAATTTATAATTATAATAGTCCCATTTTTATAATCGAAAATGTAACATTAGTTATAATCTTCTGGGTATTGCTTTATTTTTAGATGGTTTTTGTTTATTTCGAGGTAATTTATTACTTAAAAATGTAATTGGAAATGATAATAAAAAGATATTAACTTTGATGTGGATGTTGGGATTTGTTTTATGAAGAAAACAACAGATTTTGTAATTCATTTGAACAAAAATACTGCTGAAATATTTTTACTCAACCTTACTGTTTTTTGTTTATACAGGATCTTCCGGCTGGGAAGTTTTGTCATAAGGTCTGAACCATTTTCTTAGGTGACTGTATGCCAAAATATAAGACTTTCTGTAAATCTATATTATTAACTGTATCTCATAAATAATATAAGGGCAACTATAGATTAAGTCACTATTTTACAATAAGATATGATGCAGAACTATATTAAACTATATTATAATCAGTCACAGACGTATTCTACATCAGGCACAAAGGTAGACAATTCTACTGAAAAATAAAATGGAACTTAAAAATGAACTTTAATAGCTCGAAATTAATAATGAAACAGTAAATTATAGCTTCCACTCTGAGAATGTTTTGTGGTTAACATTTTTTTATGATTACTATTTACAAAACACCTAAAAAGTAGAAAAAAATCTCACTAAAAATATACAAATCATACATTTTTCGTACCCTGGTTTAAATTACCTACAGTAGCAGTTTGAGAACAATTACACAACCTTAGAAAACATTAAGTTATTAAAACATACCTCGTAACAGTTCTTGCTTTACTTGATGCTGAATAAGTGCCAGTTGTTGAGGAGTGAGGTTAGAGCCGTGGAGACCTTGTAAGACGATACTAGGACCGCTACTCGTTTGCATAACCTGCAATATTACACAAAACAGAACCATATAAATAAAATGTAATAAAAATACTGTATACTTCTTAAAAACACAATAACATCCAAAGATTATCAGGGATTTGATGAAGTAACGGAAAAACCAAATATTTCAGTGCAATTTCTAGTGAGCATTTATTAAGGTGTTGGAGTAAACTAAAAAATAACAAACCTGTGCAGTGACAGTTTTTATGACAGTGCCAGGCGGTTGCCCGGCGAGGAGGCGCTTCTCATTGATCTGGTCCTCTGTGAGGGCCTGCGGCTGCGGTTGCGGCGGCGGCGGTGGTGGAGGCGCGGGTTGCAGCGGAAGCGCGGCGGGCTGAGGCTGGGCCACGCGCGGCGCCGGGCTCTGTCCCAGGTGCGCCACGATCTGCGCCTGGTTGTTGCCGGTGGGGCGGATCAGCACCTGCTGGCCGTTGACGGTGGCGAGCTGGATGCGACCGGCCGCAATCTGCTGCACGAGTGCTGGGTTACTGACAACAATCTGTTGCGCAGCGGGCGCAGGAGTAGGCGGCGGGCGCGGCACAGGACGAACGGCACGCGGCACCAGCTGGCCCTGCACCAGCACGGTGTGAAGGCGCGCGGGAGGAGGACGAACCCCAGCCTGCACTAACACGGGCGGGGCGGCAGGAGGTGGGCCGCGCAACACGCGCGCCGCCGGTCGCACCTCCGACTCCTCCTTCGGTGCGGGAGACACGCTGGCTACGAGCTGGCCGCCCACACCACCCTGCCCGGCCATCATCACGTGCAACTTGCCGTCCGGCATCTGGATCAGTTGCTGGCCCGCCAGCAGGCCTTTTACCGACATCTTGCCGTCCGGCGCGCGGATTATCTGCACACGCTGAGGACCTTCTTTGGGCGGGGTCGCTTTCGTGGTTTCGGCGGGCGCAATCTTAGTGATTGGTTGACTAATGACGCGAGTCATACCATCGGCTCCCTTGGTCATTATAATTCTGCGGGTGCCAATGACCGTCTTGGTTCCGGTGGGGGTCGCAGCGCTTGTGGTGAGCAACGAGGATAGGGTGCTTTTGTTGGCGCTTTGATTGGGAGTGGCCTTGGATTTGTCAGGCTGCTGCGTGCGTGAGGGCAGGGCGACGGCGGGGCGTGGCGGCTCGGCACGCGATGGCAGCTTGCCGCTGGCGGCGCGCGTCATGGGCGTGGCGCGCTCAGACCGCTCACCGTACAGACGCACTTCCCATAACTCCAACTTCTCTTCGTCCACCCATTCCTCCGAAACCTACATGACAATCCATATTTTAGACTAATTACAAGCTTTCCAAGTTAGTTAATTAGTTAGTCTGTTAGTCCTAAACCAAAAAAAACAAATTAAAACTTAAATTTAAAGCTGGCTCACATATGAATGTTAAATTATGAATATCCTTTTTGTTGTTAACAAAAACACATTAAAATGATACAGTACAAATGCAGAAGCATTTCATAGTTATGTGTGTTGAATAGTAATACTAATCCTTTCTTATAAAAATCCAGCCAATTTTGGTTGGATTTAGGTTACGCAAATGTATGAAAAGATACTAATTACTATAATGATATAACAGAATAAGAAAAAAAAATTATATGAGATTTAAATTTAATAAGTTGTAATCTTCATTGCGTAAAATTATTCATTTCGCAATGTTCACTCACCTGGGGCTCAGTATTTTGTGGAGATTCGGCGCGTTTCCTTTTCCGCAAACCACTTCGTATGGATGTTACTTCACGAATAGTTTTCGGCAGCTCCAACGGAATAACGACCCTACGTCTAAGATATTGAGTGCGTTCTAAAAACTGACCCAAGTGTCGATGTTTTAGAAGTTCCAGTGACACTATTTCAGTATCTGTGGTCAGTTGATGCTTGCCATCTGGAGTTGGAGGCTTGGCCGCCATATCGTCCCAGCGCAAACACGCCCACATTACTCGCAGCTGTATTGCAGCACTTGACAACCACTGTAAATTCACAGTTCTATACAACCAACAAGTTTTAAACAGAGGCCTTGCGCAAGGATATGGCCAAACAAGCTGATTGGGCTTTGCACTGTGACTAAACCCAACAACAGTAGTGAGGCCTGCCTGCCTGCATACTTTTTTCAGTTCATGATTGGCTAAAACCATTATGGTTTTTGCTTTACTTTTTGTGTGGAAAGTTGAGGATAAGGGATACTTCACAGGTGTCCTTTTCTTTTTCTTTTCAGTTGCAGCAGTTTGCACTTTTTTAAGATATACTTTCCCACAAGGAGATTCTGTTGAGTATACCCTAACAATTCCATTTTCAGTCTTCTCTTCTTTAATTTGCTTATCTTCTCTTTTAACTCTAGGTATTTTGAACCTTCTATTCACAGTGGCACGATACTTAGGTTTCTCATCAACAGGTTCTGTTACAGAGCATTTATAAGAATTATTCTTTGCATTGTTGCTGACTACTGTACTAGGTGTTAGTTTTGCAGACTTTCCTCTGGTTATTTTTAATTTAGGAATAGGTGGACGCAACAGTCCATCTACCATTTCTTCATCCAGCTGATCATTATCAGTCAATTCTTTCAGAGGCCCAATTTCAACTTCATTTTCTTCATTACTATTAGACATTATATCAATGTCCATCTCATTTCCTACAGCAGGAACTGCAGATTCTTCCAATGCACTATCTACATCAATTTTTTCTGACTTAATCTCACCTTCATGACTTAACTTTCTCTTCACAAAAGTGTCATTATTTTTACTGTCACTTTCTTGTTGTGCACATGCTACTGCAGATAGCAAATCTGTCAATATAGTTTCATTGGAACTGGTGTCATTTGCAGAATTGTTACCAAGCAAATACTGTTCTAATATTGATATTTTATTGCTGTCTTTGCTACTTTGTATTGTGCTTGAACTTGACTTATGTTTTTTGAGAAACACTAAAAGTTGATTAATTATTTTTCCTTTCTGAAGGCATAAGGGGGAAAAGCAGTTGACTACAGCTTCAGTGCCTTGTAACAAACTAGAGGCATCTTTTAAATTACAGCCACTAAAGTAGCATTTGGAATGTTTAGTCAGTTGAATAATGGTTTGAAACTCTTCCTGAAGCTTGGAAATATTTTTAGGCACACTATCTTCCACTTTGGGTTTGACATTACTATTTATTTCTGTTATTGAAGACACATCAGGTTCTGGATCATCATTTTCGATATCTATTTGTTTTTCATCTTCACTTTTGACATCTCCTTCCTCTTTTTTCACATTAGCCAATAAATTTGCCAATTTTTTTTCTTCCATGAACTTAAGATATGTTCTTCGTGCCAGAAAATCATCAAGCTTAGATTTTCGTGCAATTTTTGGGTAATATCTCCTTGTAGATGAGCTTAATGCTTTTTCAACATTAATTTCTTCAAAATCCTCATCATCTTTCTCAACTACTATGTTACGCATTGATGGAGGTACTGTAATTCAAACATAGAAATTAAGTTAGTAAAATATATATGAAAATAAAATACATTTTAGTTATAAATATGAACTTTTCACACAACACTTACATTTTTCATATACTTCTTTGTCATTTGTCATACATTTATTGGACATTAAATATTCATAAGTTTTTGGTTCAACAGCCAACACTTTTATTATTGAACCTTCTTTCACTCTTACAGCAATTTTTGCTGGACCCTTTTGTAGTGGTGATTTAGATGTTGCATTTAATTTTTTCATTTTTCTTGTAGCAGAATTCCACAACCAACCCCATTGTCCATGTATTCTGTATTCTTCACCTTTTTGTTTCCAAACCTAAGCAGACAAAAATAATTGGACTGAATCTATTCAATGTATTTTTGATGTAAATATTAAAATAACTAAGAATAGGCACATATTAGTTACCTGATGGTGTAAACCAAGGGAATATTTAACAAAATTATAAGCAGTTCGATATCTCTCTTCTTCCTCATCTCTTTCCTTTTTTTCTCTTTTATCTAGTTTTTTGCGTTCTTCGCGTTCTGCTGCTGTTGTTCTTTGAAACTTTACATGACCCAGCTGTTCATGCCAAGCAGGTACCCAAACTGCACTTTTGATACATGACTAAAAAAAGAAATTTTGTATGATGTTTAAATAAGTTGTGGGCATGTTTTGTGAAGTGAAAAAGTTTCCACATTACACATTCATATTTAGGTTATTTAGTATTTAGACTAGATATATTGTTTACCTGTAAAACACCAAGAGCTCTAGAAAAGTCTCTAGGGGCTTGACACATCTGCACTGCATGAACCCAAGGTTTCCGAAGTAAGGACCAATTAGGATGCATAAACTGAATCACAATATTAGATTCTAATTGTAATAACGTTTGTCGTAATGTGTTGACAAACGCTGGCTTTGTAGCTGGAAGCAAAAACATTGTCTTTGTAGTATTTTTCATCAAATAATTTATAGATATTACTAGGCACCAGTTGTCAATACATACCATTCAATAAACCAACCCACTTAAAATCTTGGCAGGATGACAATGAAAACTTATGAGACATATAGCGTTTTTTGTCTCGCTCTTCATTTCTCTGAGGTTTATTTAAAGCCAAGGAGTTAGAGGTGTACTGATTAATATATGTTTTGTAAGCATTTTCATTACCAAGTTTGAATAAGTATGTACCATTAGTAATTTGGTTAGATTTCAATCGAGTTAGTCTTTCTGTACCTGAAATAAAAAAGTATAACATGAGTAAATATTGAGGGTGAAATTAAGGTAACTTATTATATTGTTTATACACCTACTTTCATCCATCTTTTTTTGAGTAATCTTGACTTTTGCTAAATTATTTTTCTTCTTATCATCATCTGAGAGTATATCATCATTTTCCATCTGTGTCTCTTCACTGGTTACGGTAACTTCATTAACTACATCACCATCTGGTAACAATGATGTGTTAGTGTCAGGTTTGTCTTCTTCAATTAATTGGTCACCACATTGATTTTGTCTCTCTTCTTCCTTTGCTTTTCTTTGCTTCAAAATGTTGCTGTTCTCAACTTCAAGATAAGATTTACGGTTGCCTTTCGCCTGATTAGTTAGCTTTTCTGTAATTTCCATTTGTCTTAGAATTTCAGGTTTTAATTCAAGAAGTTCTCTTACTAAAGGCGCTTCCATATCACTTGCATCTAGAACATTCAATAGTTCTTCGAATTGTTGACTTGTGGTGTAATACCAGACATCACCATTTTCCGCTTCACTGCAAAATTAAAAATAATTATATCAACACTAATCAAAGTAAGATCAAGCTTTATTTATCAGGATCTCAAAGGTAATTCAGAAACCACAATAATATTACATCACAAGTACTAAAAACTATATTCTGTGTATTAAGTGTCAATTGTTACATATCTTACATTAAATTCTGTATTATGACATTTATGTGTGAAAAATCCACACATATAGAACTTCTATTTTTCACACATAAATAACATAATACAGAACAATATAAAATAAGTATTTTACCAAGGAATAGACAAATTGCACAGAGAAAAAAACACTGACATAAATAATCGCCTGGCAATAAACCAATATTTTCTGCCATGTCTATCGAAACCCAAGTGTTCATGGCGGCATAGCAATCCTTGTTTTTCTGCATCTGGTGTACAGTCTGTGACTCCCACAGTTTTATGTTGTTTACACAATGCACATTGCCAATCTTCTGTAGGCACGTCAACTAGGGGAGGATCAACACACTCCAAATGGAATACAGCAGGGCAAGTTTCACAACAAAGAAGATCACCAAGTCGGTGACAAACTCTGCAGTGGTCATCATATTGTATAGGAACTGTAAAGGCAAATATTTCAATAGATCAATAAAGGAATTTTTTCAAAATCAATAAATGAACATCATAACACTAAAATCAGGAAATTGGTAACATGTCTCTTATAGTCTCAAGGAAAAGACTTGTCATCAGCAATATATTATTTTGCAAAAATAATGCTTTGAAGAGTTTAATGCCACTGTAAAATGTGAAATATGTGTCTAAGTTATTTACAATTCTTGGAACTCATAAATATGTATATTTGTAAGTGCACAAATTTGAAACTGATGAAACAATAAAAACTTTTTTTTAGTACTAAACCTATTTAATACCTACTTATCTGAAAATCTAAAATAACATAATAAATAGATTTCTTATTAACATTTGTATTTTTATGTTCAAAATTAGTTGGCAAATTATGAGACTTAATTTTACCATAGCAGTAAAAAATTAAGAGACAATTACGGGTATTTAAATTAAATTTTATCATTCTTCTGAAGGCAGTTCAGATAGCAGGTCCTCACCTTCGCTGAGAAGATCATCCCGAACTGGATTTGTAATTAAGAATTGATTACACAAAAACTGAAGAACTGCTAAGCGATCCTCAACATTGGTAAAGGGATATTCACAAGAGTTTAGAATTTTTACAACATTCTTATCAAAACTTTTATCACTCTCAACATATGATCTCAGTACTTCTGGCCAAGTCATTACATCAAGTAGAAATAATGTTATATTCACACTATCTTTATGATCTAAAGGTCCGAAATGAGTTTGTTGGGCATCTTCTTCTCTCAACAAAGCTTTAAGTAGCATTATATGTACTTCAATAAGTAAATTACTTTGTTCTTCGCAGCTCAAAGCTGCACATAAATCTTCTAGCCGAAATGGAGACAATCTAACCAAGTGTCTAAAATGTCGAAGCACTTCATATACACCTACAATTTGCAGCACTAAATTCTGAGATATAATCAAGTCTTCTGAAGTTGAAGGAAGTTTAAGTTCCGGTATAGATCTTTCCTGTAACCACAATGGATCAGGACTTGGGGGTCGAACAACAGCACCAGGGCCTTTTCTTGGTGTCCCACTTGTAGTGCTGAAACTACTAACAGAAAAATCACTATCACTTGCAACACCTTCACTTCCATCTGAAGACTCACTAACACGTTCTTCTTCAGGTTCAGATCTGTCACTAAATTCGTCTCCAAAATCAGAGCCATAATGATACTCTGATTCATGAAAATCAGCAGCTTGAGGATTATAGCCTCTCCGCGAATATGAACTCGACAATCCACCTCTTTTCGATTTTCGTGTCTTTCCTCCTCTTGGCTTACGCGCACTTCTTCTACTTATGTCACTACCTTGAGGAGACGAAGCTCTAGAAGCAGATGGAGTACTGACTACTGACGCATTTTGAGCTTGTAAATATTTAGGTTTTTTTAACAGATGATATTGGAACTTTTTATTCTTTTCAAAACTCCCAGACTTTGGAGGCCTCCCACGTTTCTTCGCCCCCCTGCCCGACATAGTTTTAGTCAACTGTCAATTATGCACTGGTTCGCACGTGTATCGCAAAAACATAGTCTTGTTTACAAAAACAAAATGATGGATGAAATCGCATTGCATTTCCCTATAATTCGTTTTATCCCAAGTCCAACGCTGTCATCATGCTCGCGCTGACTGTATTGTTAATAATGAGTGGAACACTTTTTTACCTCTGGCGATTTTACGACAATTGCCCTGATCGATCGAAATTACCAATGTTAATTTTCTCATCAAAGATTTTAAGAAAAACGCAATGACGCGAAATGTGAGAGTAGCAATTCAGAAACGCTTGGATGCTGGCTTCTCATTGGTCGATTACAAGTCCGCCATGTCGTTTTTGTAAAACAAATTAAAAATTTCATAACACACTAGTTTCAATATTTGTATAGTTGTTAAATTTATGAGCGGTACTATTAAAATTATGTTCTATTAAACATACATTTTAAAGGCCACTTGTTTTTATCACAAATAATACTTTTTACTCGCGCGTCCGATCACTAACGGTAGCCATTTTATTTTCTGCAAAAGTCAACTCACTTACTTTATAATTAAAACAAAAAAATAACTAAAACGAAATATTCGTTTCACTCTCGGGACGCATATAAGATGAAAATATTGTTTTTAAAAACAATTATTAATTTATTGTAAACATTTAATCGTAAGTTTTCAATTAATAAGATACTCAATTTAAGTCCTTTCTTAAAAACTGGAAATCTTATTGTGTTGCCAGTAAAAAATCTGCCTTTTCATTTTGGCTCTAATAAATTGGTTGGATTGCAGTTTTGAATTGATAATTTTGTATCAAAAAGAGGAAACGAATATATTAGTCCGGGAGGTAGCATTGCAAATACAAAAGTCATAGTAAGCCGGCTAATATTAACAGCGATAGTGGATCTTATATGACTGACTAAAAAGTGAACCGACCGTCAGCTGCTCAAGTCGCGGTGAGTGCAAGTGTGGGAGGCTGCAAAAGAGGTAAAAAAAAAAACAAAAATAGTACGCCGGATGAAACTTTTTCCATAAATAGTTGTTTGTTATCATACTGAGCTGAAAAAAATCGTCAGCTGCATCGTGGACGGGGGATTATGCGTCAGCTGCTCGCATGAATTTGTAAAAAAAATTTTGTAAAATAAAGTTATATAACGCCGAATGAAACTCTTTTCTATTCTTGATTCTTCAAATAACGAAGAGTACGAAAACAACAATCAGCTGCGTGTATAGCGGTGGAAAGGCCGTCAGTTGACGCAGTAAAGATGCAGATTATTCGAGCAATGCATATAATCTTGCTCATTATATTTTTGTCTTCCTTTATTTGGAAAGAAATCATAATATGAAATGATTTCGGCCGGCATAATATCAGTTAAATTTTTTTACCACATCCGCAACTTCACATATTCAACACCCACCGCGGGTGCGCCAGCTGACACTTGGTTCAGTTGTAAGTCATTCCGCATTCGAGATCTATTGAAAAAGATGGCAAGCTATCGGCGTAAAATCACTGCCCAAAATTCAACGCTACCTCCCGGACTATATGTATTATACACCGGACAGTTGTTATGAAATATCTTAATATATGTAATTCTTCTGTACGTGTGTATGCCACCTAACTCCTAAACGGCTGGACCCATTTGAATGATGTTGTGTGTGATTATTTCAATGGTGTCCTGGAAGGTGTGAAATCACAATTTTGGTAGACTCGGTAGGTGGCGCAGCTGTCCATATCTCACCTTTGATTTGCTGTACAAGACAAGAGAATGTTACATAATTTTGAAAGGTACTTTTTATTGCCTAGCTGGAAAAAATAGATAATTATAAGATACCCGTTTTTGTTTAATTTAAATTGTTGGTTAAATAAAACATTAGAGGTAACACGTTCTTTTAGACAGGGTGTATCAAAAACACTTCCACTAACTTTGGGGTATAATTATACTGCTTATTCTCATTATGAAAAAGTACCTTTTATTTTTTTAACGCAAAAAATTTGGACATTTTCAAAAAAACCTATTTTTTAGGTTTACATATGTAAGAACGAATGGATTTTCAGCAAATTTTAATTAAACACACAGTTTTACAAAAAATACCCCGCAATATATTGCTAAACGTATTTATAATCATCGCGCAGTGGGGCTGGCCGCGCGGCCGGTTGGTTGCTAAGCGACGCGAGCTCGCGCGAGTGCAGTGGACCTCGCTTGTTGCAACTTGTGATTAGCTGACTCGCTCACCTTCTTCCCTTCCCTATCTCCCATTGTCAAAATCTTAGTAGGTAGGTTATTACCCACCTAGAAATCTTTGTAAAAGCACTTGTTCACCCTACCAAATACGTACATACAATTTTATTCGTTTATAAGAACACCTACAACAGGATGATTTTTGTTACCTAGCACTTTAATGACAATACATTCACCTACTACCCATTCAATTATTACTCATTGATAACAGCAGCTGATTAAAATAAATAATGGCGAAAATAATTCCTGCAAATCATCTTTACGTGGGTTTTACATTTTACGTACCTACCTAATAACTAGCTTTCCGAAATACTGTCTAACAGAGTTGGATTCGGAGATTGACTTCTTTCTTTAGAAAAATAATTGTAATAATACGTGTAAAATATTAACCTCACTACGCCGCGTTAAAATGCCGCAGTTGGATAAATTACGAGTCACTCCGTTAAGAAGAATTCAAATTACACCTCGTTTGTCACAATCATTCGAACTGTTTGGTATAACAAGAACAATAAATACAGAACAAAAGGTCCGACTGCCTTGACACTCGTAAAACATTAACCTCATTCATTCAGGGTAAATTTTATAGCTTATGTCACTCCTCGTCAAGACTCAAGATGATTCAAATGACACCTTGTTTTTCAATACCCATAGCCCATGAAATAGATTATTCTGTTCTGCATAAATACGGGAAAAAACCCTCCTCCCTTTTAGGCACAAAAAATATCATAAAAATATAATTTTAAATCTTCACATTTAGTTGGGTTTTAAATTAACTTATAAGCAAAACATGTAAGCTGAAATTGTGTCAAAATACAGTAAAATGACATACCTATTATAACAGTTAATGCCTATTAAAAAAATAAGCTCAAGCCGTTTAGTAATTATTCCGCTCCCTCGCAAAATAGGTACACTCACTAACCTGACTAAATACTTCTCATCCATATAAGGTGTGGTTCGAAGTGCGCACCTTCCAGTTCGATGCAGAGTTCGGCTCGTATTTTCGTCTCCTGGTGAAGTTGAGGCAAAAGGGTAGGATCTTCTCAACTGTTTGCGCGTAACTTATTAAAAACATCGTTTAGTCTTATGATCATTTCTGCAGCACTATCGCACTGTCGATCGAACACCCTTTCTTTTGAGTAACCCCACAGAAAAAAGTCTAGTGGGGTCAAATCAGGCGACTGAGGTGGCCAAACGTGGGGTCCCAGTCTTCCAATCCATTTGCTTTCAAACATTTCTTATAAATATTGTGGAGGTGCGCCGTCATGTAAAAATCATGTCAATCAAAATGCACAGTAAATTCGTCCAAATATCCACTCAGTTGCCTGTTAATAAAATCTAAGTATGACGCACCATCTACACGCCGTGGCAAAAAGACTGGTCCCAGGATTACATTTTTAGAAATACCCGCGTAGAAATACGTTGACGGGCCATCGCGTCTGGTGTCCTGTTTCCTGTGAAGCGTGAGGGTTTCCCTCTGACCACAAGTGAGCGTTTCGCCTATTCCACACTCCGTTCCGAGTGAAAGTGGATTCATCCGTCCAAATTACGTGCTCGATGAATTCAGCTGAACTTTGCTGCTGATCTAACAGCCACTGGCAGAATTCAGTACGATGGACTCGATCAACTGGTAGCAAAGCTTGTACACGATAAATTGCGTAAGGCCGCATTCTGTTGCGTCGTAATATCCTTGGCACAGTTGAATGTGAAGCAACTGGCCTACCGTGCAGACGTCTAAGCTGCTGGGCAGCACTGCGCGTTCCAAGACGAGGGCGCACACCGTCTAAAATGCACTCTTCTGTATTGAAATCCAGCTGATGTCCACCTCCAGGAGCTACAGGAGCTATCGGGCTATTTTTCAAAACTCGCAGGTACGCATTAGTTATACTCCGGTAAATCCTTAAAGCTTCAGCAGCATTCCCTGATTCTGCTTCTCCTAAGCACATTAGCATCATACCATATTATCGAGAGCTGTATACATATAGAACAGGCATTTTTGATCACAAAAATAAGCACAACAAAACTTAGCATTAAATAAAACGATCACAATTTGTAAACACGACAACACACACGAAAACAGAGATGCAAAAGTGTCATTTGCAAGCGCGGCCATAGATAGACTATCGATAGACTATCGATAGTCGGGCAAAAGGAATAGTATCGATAGCCCTATCGATAGTGTCGATACTATCGGTAGTATCGATATCGTATCGATAGCCCCGTGAGTGGCAATACAATCGACACACAGTAATACTATCGATAGTTTCGATACTATTGCTTCTGAGCATTGCAATAACAATCGATACTATCGATGGTATCTATACTTTCGATAGTTTTATCCCATCGATAGTGACCTTTTCCTCAAAAGCATTGCTTATACAATAATTTTCTAGTGGATGACAGAAAACTAGATATTTTTACTCACCACTGTTGCTGCTTTTGCGTTGAAGCTTTGTAAAACCCTTTTTATTTTCTAGTTCGTAATCCAATAAGCATACACAATACTATTGAATCACAGTCTACTATCATAGTAGTATATATATAGTAAAGATAGTATCAATTATTATTATAATAATCATGGTCAATACTATCTTTAGCATGGATTGTATCGACATTAATTTCGATATTGAGCTTCAATACCATCGATATGCAGTATAGTTACTAATACTATTTTACCAAACTGAGCTATCGATAAAATCGATAGTATCTATAGGCCTATCGATATCATAAATGATATCCGAGATCAACTATCGATAGTCAAACTATCGATAGTTTAGCAACACTACCGTGTAACGGCTTTTTTCGTCGGCACGTGCCACGCAATTGTCCTAAAAATAGTGTAGGAAGTAAAGTTATCGAAACTTTTTGATATTGATAAGTCATGCTTATGCTTTTAAGTTTGTTTTGTGATATGAAATTCGGCTGAACCCTATAATCTTACTGCCCGATCCAATTTGTACTTTTGTTAGCGGCTTCCGACAAACGATTAAACTACGACCTTTCGGAAGTGCTTTTCTAGGAAATAATAGTATTTGTGTACCTACTGCAATCTACACCTTTTTTAGTTTAATTTCAGTTCACCGCTGATTTTAAGATGTGCGGGCGTGCGGGCAGAGTGCGAGAGTATGTAAATAAGTAACTATTTTAGGTGCTTTTGTGCGCAGTGTTATGTACGTGCTCAGTTTACCTATGTTTTAGTTGTGTGAACTTGTGTGAGTGCGTGCATATTTTGTTATGAACGAACTTCTAAAGGGATGTAAGACGTACTTACTTAGTAGAGAAGTAAGTTTTATTTTAAGGATCCAAATACGATAATTAGGTTCTTCTAATACCTTCATGTGAAACTTTGTAGTACTTTGAAGCTAGTACAATGCTTGTGTTATTTAATATTACTGAGTTACTATGTACTACGTACTAGAGAAGCTATTCAAAACAAGTTTTGTGTCGCATTCCATTTTTTCAAATTCAAATTCAAACATTTATTTGACAAAACAACTACAACACATTAACATAAGCATAAAATGAAATAAAATGTACAATTTACAAAAACAAGAAACAATAACAATAAGAAGGGGAAAAATAGATGATATTAATAGTTTAAATTAATTAGGTTAAACAGGTTTTTGCGCTGTAGTGCGTTTGTCAAATAGGACACATCTCAGCATAAGCTATTGCCACAGGCAACAGCGCTGGTTTTCAGATGTGAAGAAGGTATATACTAGATACTTAGATATTAAATTAACTATAACAACAAATAAATCCAAAAGTTAAAGAAAATCTAAAATAAAACACACACACACATATATATATATATATATATATATATATATATGTATATATATATATATATATATATATATATATATATATATATATATATATTGTAATAATGATACTTCATAAATATTTGTTATAACACATAAATAGCATAGGTACATAAACATTGTATTGTATATATAATAATTGTAGTAAAGTGAGTCTTGTGGAATTGGCTGGTTTCGGCTTCTACAGGTATGTTGGAACAACTCGGACCCCACTCGGTATCGTTTTTTGATAGGACAAAAGATATTTTTTCAACGATGTTTTAAAAGTTTGTAACGAACCAAGTTTTCGAAGTGGAGGCGGTATGTTGTTCCAACACTTCGATGCCGAATACCGAAAACTACCACGGAAAGCAGTACTGTGGTACAACGGCATACTTAAAGGCCTGCTAAGAGAACGGCATTCTCTGGACTTAGAACGCCATTCGAATTTTTGGATACTCTACACACTAGTTTCGTTTATAGGTTTTAACACGAATTCAGAGTAGCCATGTCGGTGGAACTCAAAGTCTTTTTACCTATTCAATGATTTATTATTAGATGCAGGACTACAAAAACTTTAAGTTGTCTAGTCAAACGATTTAAAAATGGAGCGCTTGGATCTGAAACTGCAAACGAAGTTACCAGACGTCTACTTATGGAAAAAAATTAGACATCACCTAGGTATCTTTGTTTGTATTTGTTGACAGTGCGTGAAAGGCACAATATTTACTTAAATAGGTAAATGAAAGAGAATTACCCTTTGCTAAGGTTCACCTGCTGTCTTTTAAACAAAACTGTTTACTGATAGTAGAGTTTGGGACGGTAGAACTGTGAAAAAGACAATATCAACGCATCATTAATCGATAATCTATAAATAATGATATAATTAATCAAAAACGTCTACGATTAAATGTGCCTATGGGCACGGATACTATCTTAGCCTTACCATCTAAGGGCTGGATCGGGTGTTCGTATGCCGTTGATCTGAGGTCGCCTCAGTTGGGTTGGCAAAAATTTAGCTTGCGGTGCTAGTTGAATCAACTGTAAGTTACTAGGTATTAAGTTATTAAGTAGATAATCTTCGTAAATGACCGCGAGTTTTTGTCATTAAAACTGGTGGGTTGATCCAACTTGTTATTGCAGTAATTCGGAAAGGTAGGTAGGTTGGTACGTAAATTGGTACGTTTTTGTATCGTTATTTATTTCGATTAGCTGCTGTTTATTTATTTAGTTCAGTAATAATTAAATGAGTTGGCACGAAGTAGGTAAATGATTTTTATCAAACTATTAAGTAACAAATACCTACCTATCGTCAGGTTGCTCGTTTTCTTAGAAGCGAATAAAGTTGTTTTAGGTAGGACAAATAAGTGCTTTCACAGATTTCTAGGTACTCCTACTTGGGTGGGAATATAGGTACCAAATCAACCTAAAATAATTATTTCGAAACATAGGTACCTACGTAGGTAGGTAACTTAGGACGCTGACATGTTTCGTTATTTATTGGTTAATGCAGTGCAGTAGGTACGCAGGTTCATCATGAAGTGAGTATAACTATACTAGTCGCAAAGACTCGTGGCAGAAGAGGCCATAAATCACTGTTGTTATAGGGATGCGCACGCGCAGACTTACAAAACTGTCGATAAAAAAAACGAGTGAGTCATCGCTACACAAACAAATCACCAAATTTTATAATCACTTACTGTAGTCAGGCTTTTTTTTATGGGTTAAATTTGACAATTGATCAAAATTCAATAACGTAACCTTGTAACGGTGGCGGGCATAAAATAATATATTTTTTTGTTTTGTTAGAACCGCACAATTGCTTAACTTTTTACAATTACGATTACATATTTATGGTAATAATGACCGATACGAGTAATTTTACTATTTGCTTTCACTAATAAACCATTCTTAACATAATAAACAATTTCTGATCTAAAGAACTGAACGTCGTTACAATGTTGCGTCAGTTAACCCTTTTTCTTTTCAAACACTCTTTTCAAACGTTACTCTAAAAATCGAAAGCTGATAAGTTGAATCGAATGCAATGATTACTTGTGAAAAAATATCTCCATAAATTAATAACCACGTTGTGATTATAATAAAACATAATTATATTCATTATTCTTTAAACTAACTTTATAAATACATAAAATAACTAAATAGAAAAATCATTGATGTTAGGTATAATTTAGGTGGGATGTTGCTGGCAACACCAGTGCCTGTCAATGACGCCATGTCATGTCGCCATTACATGACGCAGTTTTTTGTCGTTGTGCGAAGTGACTGTGCGTTTTTGGTGTGCTCTAGGCTGTTTTCTTCTGACCCGGCTTTTTTTTTGGACTGATATTACTGACTACTTTTACCTGGCTATATATTGGACTCCGATTGCTTAACGATTAGTAAACAAGAATAACATTACAGTCTTACCATGTCGGAACGGGGGAAAACGCTAAATAGTCAATCTCACGAACTAGTGGTGAAATTGTACAATTATTTTGAACGTGAATCAGTTTACGATGGGCCTCTTTTACCATTGACACAACCGAGAGAACGCGTTGCCAAAGCATTGGGAACAGGGAAGAGGACAGTAACTCAAACTCTGAAAGAAAAATACGGACTATCAGGCTCAGAAGACAATACTTTACGTACACCGAAAAAAAGAAAGAGGGTCGAGAAAATTGTTGGCGTTGATAATTTAGATATTGCTGCAATTCGCAACCACATTTATGGATATCACTCCAGAAAAGAATACCCTACATGGGAAAAGGTAATGAGTTCGTTCAAAGAGGCAGGCTTAGTTTTTGGCGGTAGATCGTCTCTATCAAAGATTTTGAAATCGATTGACTTTAGATTTAAAAAATCTGACAAGCGGAAAGTCCTGCTAGAACGCTACGATATTATTTTGAAGAGAGTAACATTTTTACGTCAAGTAAAGAAAATTACAGATTGGGTTTATTGACGAAACATGGTTGAATGCGAACCATACGGTTTCGCGGACATGGACCGATGATTCAGCGGCCTCCACCTCAAAAGTTCCATCGGGAAAACGACTCGCGGGATCAGCTTCTCAAAGTGTTTTTCCAGACTGCCTCCTCGCATTCGCCTCTTAAACTACAACGCATTCGCCTCTTAAACTACAAGTGATTACCATGAGGAAATGAACTTTGAGGTTTTTAAAGAGTGGTTTGAGAAGCTGCTAGTCAGCTTAGAAAACTCATCGAAAATTATAATGGACAATGCACCGTATCATTCTGTACAAGTTGATAAACCACCAACTCAAGCAAATAAAAAACAAGAAATTGCCTCGTGGCTGGTAAGACATGGTTATATGCAAGAGTTGTTAAATCTGGTAAAAGCAACTAAGCCGTCCAAGCTCCGCTATGTAATCTATGAACTAGCCCTAGTGCATGGACACGAAGTTATTGATTGCCTCCCTACCATTGCCAGTCTATTTGGGCACAAATAAAGGGTCATGCAACGCGGAACAATACTGAACCACCCTTCAGTACAGCTAAAATCATGACTCTGCTACAAACTGCGTGTGCAGAGTCACTACAGAAGACTGGAGAAAAGTCGTAGAGAAAACAAAGAAAATAATTTTATAACATTTTGAACGAGATGTGAGAATAGACAATATTATTGAAAATAAATTAATAATATCTCTGAGTGCTGACAGCAGTGATGAAGATAACAATAGTAATTATAGTTCTGATAGTTCAACTGAATAAATGCAATTTTTTTGTTATATTATCTACTTGTCTTATTTTGCTCCTTAAATTTACAAAAGAAAAAGTAATAATGGGGCAGGGTTTCACCTGATGATTTTAAAAATTCACATATGTTTCAAGTCCGTATCGATTCATTCACTTTAATCGATGTTTTTAAGCAGGTTACCTCACTATGATGATAAAACTGACAGACGTCAAATGTTACCTATTGAAATGGCCTGACTATAATGACTATAAGTAATAATTGTTAAACTGTTAAATATTATATTTTGAAGGCAATTAGCAATAAAGTCGTAATTATATTAAAGGAAGGTAGTTACCGATAATTTTGTAATTATATTAAAGGTAGTTAGCAATAGCTTACTCACGTCAAATACAGTTTTTTTTTTGTCATATATCACATTTCTAATTCCTGACGTTTTATAATAAATGCTTTTTTATCATCTTTAAATTTTAAGCGCCACAACTAGTCGTCGAGGTTCGAGATGTTGAAGATAACGAATAAATTTAGCCAAAGTAATAAAAAGCAGCAATAATAAAGTTTAATCATGTATTTTTGTTGAATATTACAAGAAAAATTAATCTCAGCGCCCTAAACAGTAAAACTTAACAGTTATATCAAACCCCTCCAACGAGCGTGTACCATTTTCCACGTAGGAGAGTGAGCCTGAGCAAAAAGCGAATTAAACTTACACCTGTCAATCAATTTTCTATTATAAATACTTTTTGTAATATGCGTAGCATTTCTCAACATGACGGCGTCAGGGAGAAACCGAACCGCCAAGACTATCTGGTAGCACTGAGTCCAACCAATGCAGTGTTGCCAGATCAGGGAATTTTCCCCTAGATTTTGTGGTTTTTCGACTGAGTTAGGGGCAAAATAGAGGGAAAAATATTTAGGGGATTTTTTATTGGAAATTTAAAAACACGTCAAATACAGTTTTTTTGCCATATATCACGTTCCTGACGTTTTGATATTATGTGATGTTAAATAAAATATGTCGAAACTAATTTATAACTAAAGTCGTCTGTAACCAAAAAGCGAATTAAACTTACACCTGTCAATCAATTTTCTATTATAAATAATTTTTTTTAATATGCTTATCATTTCTAAACATGACTACCTCTTTAAAAAATCGCGGTGTGCCACCATCCATCCACTTGCTGAGGGTATTCTAGGGAGAAATCAAATTAGTCTAGGTGTACGTCGTCGGCGAGACTATCTGGCAACACAGTGCAATTTGTAATGCAGTGAAGTGAATAGTGGAAAAAAAGCGCGGGAATGTGAAAACTGTCGGTCGTGTTTTTTCTTGTAAAAATTTTAAATTTTTAAAAATAAGGATTAGATTGGGTTTTTTAGTGTAAATATTGTACAATTTATTTCTTATCATATTTAAATAAGTAGTGTATATATTCTCTTCGTGTAGGGTAAGTTTTTTTAATACTTTTATATGGACCCCCCGGATGACCCCGGGGGCACGGTCCCCACGGTGGGTCAAAATATAATTATTGCTTCTGGAATGGACACAGATTGTTCTGTGGCCTCATCGTCACACCGCAAGAGGATAAAGGCTCCTTAGCGCATTTGCAGGCATTGTAATAAAAAAAGGCGTTCCGCTCAAGCATAAACTGCTGATGATTGTAACTGCACTCACAAGAATGAAGATGTACAAATCTCTAAGCAGCCTTATAGTAATAATGTTAACAATATTACATCAAATAGTGATACAACTACTAAAACTTTTACTAAAGTTGCTAGAGATTTGTACACCAAAGATGATCTTGCTCCCTACATTGTTCATGTTCAAAAAAAACAAGAAAGCGAACACGACTCTTTTGTATTACATCCAATTTCTTTTGGACGCTTCCTCAAGCGTCATTCTTTTTCTAATATTGTTGAGGGCAGCCTCAAACGTATAGGTCGTAACCAAATAACATTATCATTTAACAACTTCATTGATGCCAACACATTTATCCAGAATAAAACAATTGAAAACAATGGGTACAAGGTATTTATACCTACTTTTAGTGTTACACGCATGGGTTTAGTTAGGGGGATACCCACAGATTTATCAATTGATGATATAATACACAGTATTTCAGTTCCGTTTGGTTGTGGAAAAATATTAAAAGCAAGACGTATGACTAGAAGAACTACAGAAAATGACAATACAGTATGGAAGCCAACCCAAACAGTAATTTTTACATTTGATGGTCAGGTTTTACCAAAAAAAAGTATATTTGTGCTACAATTCTTTGCCGGTAGATTTATACATCTACCCAACTATACAATGTTTTAATTGCTGTAGATATGGGCACACCAGGTCACAATGCAGATCAAAACCTAGGTGCTACAAATGTGGAAATGACCATAATGGGGACCAATGTCAACCTGATGAGGACTCCATTATGTGCATTTCATGTAAGGGAAGCCACTTCGCCACTAATAAAATATGTCCAGAACATATTAGGCAAACTAAAATAAAACTAGTAATGGCCCAAAGTTGCATCTCATATCAAGAAGCAATAAAACAGCACCCTCCCGTTTCCCGTCCATATGCAGAGACTATTTCATTCCCAGTTACTCAAGAAATTCCAATCAATAAACCAAGCAGTCTACAAACATCACATAAAAAAACAATTTTTGTGAAACCTCGCAGCCCTAAAAAATCTGCTATTCATATGTATGATGTCAATGCTCACAGTGAGTTAATTTAAGATCTTAATATGCCATCACATAGTGGGAATGGTGTAACAAACTGTAAAAACATTAACAAAGAACCATCAACTACTGAACTAATTATTAATCTTATTAAAACATTATTATCAATCAAAGATAATAAACTTTCCCACGCAGACAATTACGTTAGCGACAACCGGAGGATCGAAAAAAAACCGAAACTTGATTAAATTACTTTAATTTTTAAAAGATAAAAGAATTACATCAAAACTTAATATAAATTACAATGAATGATCCTAATCGAAGTTTGATTATAGAATGCGAAATTACATTAATAACTTGTTTGCTAAAACTTCTAATTGACGTCACGCTGTGTCTGCATTTCCTGTTTACGCCAAATGCATCGGGAGTTCATAATTGCGTATCGGCAATCCTCGTACTGTAGGTATATGTAATTCCTCCATCCCCAGAATGGCGACTATTTTAGCACGTTTAGTGAAAATGTGGCCGGAACGTTTCCAGCATCCTGGTCCTGGAGGGTGATGGTGTGTGGCTGCTTCTTTTCTTCTTTAATTGAGTTTCGTTTCAGCAGTTGTCGTCGAATCAACATGATGATAACAAGTACGCCTGCACTTGATAGGATAGTGTAGAACGGTACTGTGGTATGATATAGGGATTCATCATTTTTCATCTCAAAGGGCGTCTGTTTCATGATCTTGTCTTGGATGCTGTGTAGACTTTGGAGATCAGGCGAGTTTAGGTGAAGGTGAGTGGCTGGCACGAGTTTGTTGAATTTCTCAGCGTCATATGGTATTTTTATAAGTTTGAGAGGTTGACCTTTGATTTCATCATTATCGTTGACGATTGTGAGTTCTTCGGATTTGAAGCGGCAACCAAGGGGTATTGTTGCAATGTAGCTGCCGTGGAGTGAATTGTAGTCCTTACGATCGCAGATGAGTTGTACTTTTGTATCTTCAGGGAAGGAGAGTATGTAGTGCTGGTCATCAAGTTTCTCCATAGCTTCTCTCGCCAGGGTGATTTTTGTGAATTGGCAGGATTCCTGCAGGGCTTGATTGGTGATTAGCTCCTGAATGCAATCTGCTTTAGTGTGAATTTGATGAGTTATTCCTTTCTCACAAAGGTACTGGCTATTATGTCTCGGGCATTCTGTCTCTATGTACACGAATGACTTCTCGTTAGTTGCTAGGAAGGGAAGGGGTGGAACTAGAGCCTGTGCATGCTTATTTGGTACAACTGAAAGTTTATATAAATCGTAACTATCCTTAGAAACTATTGGAAACTGGAAAACGAAAACTATTTGATTTTTAGTATAATAATATCCTGGTTTAATTACGTCATAATATTTTCTTAACTCTAGATTTAAAATGTGTTCGCTACCATAAATAATTTTAATCTTATTAATCATTAATTCTAAAATACTAACAGCTATCATAGAATGATGCGCTGTGGTTGCATGGATAAAAGCTAAACTATTTTCTATTTGAAGTTATTCTAACATTAAATCATCTACATTTTCACTAATGACTTCTAAGAGTTGAGCAAATTTGGCATATTTAATAGGACTATTTTCTCGGTAAGCATCGCTGTTTAAAATAAGTTCTATGGTGGAGTTAATTTTACTCTGATTTTCTAAAATTTGGCTTAAAACGTCGCTATGTTTGGACATCCAAGCTTTATTCATAGTTATGTGATCATTGAATTCAGAAACTAGTTTGCCTTGGTTATTTTCTAAGTTTTGAATAGCTTCATTATATTTTACAGCATCAGCGTGGTCTAGGTTTCCACTTATACTTTTTACTATAGAACCTAGTCCGTCAATGAGACCTCTTTTAACGCGGTCAGGCGCCAAGGATTTTAACTGACTTAAGACTTTGTTAATTTTTTTGAGTCAAGTAATTAATTTGTACTTCGTACAGTAAGTAAGTGTCGTTAGTCAAACGGTTTTCATAGCTAAGTAATTCGCTTCGTAGCAGTTGTACATTGTCCTCAATGTCGTCAAGTTTTACATACTGTAGGAAGGTATGGTGGTGAGTAATTAGTCTCATGATCCCAAGTTTGTATGGTAGAAGTCCTGGTCCGTCATCTAGGTTGTCAAGTTTTATCTCCTGGGATCGTGCCATTTGGAGAGTTACTACAAGCGGGATTCTGTAACAAATTTACAGCTTTAGGTACGCGTTTTAACCTGGATTTTGCTACTGGGCCACGTTTCTTTGAAGTATAAATATGGATCGGAAGGTGGGCTAAAACAGTATCCTGTGTGTAACGAGGTGCTGTCTTTTGACGGCTCGCCAAGGGGTTTTTTATAAAGACTTGCTGTTGGAGTGCATACTCTATTTCCGGTTCGCGAGTTTTATTTCGATTTTCAATTAAGGCAGCACGGTTAGTAAGAGAGGTATCGTTAATTATCTCATAAACTTTTTTCATTTGTTCCCTATGGTTTTGTACGTATTGCTGTAGTAGTTGTTGAGTTATGTCAATGTCAAGGATGTCTCGGGGGTCAAAATGTCCTGTCAGTATGTCAAATGGTCTGCATTTCGTGAAACTATGAATCGTACTATTGTAAGCAATGATGGCATAAGGCATGAGGTTAACAATAGGTTCATCTTTGTGCTGAAGTTTTAGAATTCTGAGGTGCTCGAGTAGTGTCGAATGAAACCTTTCGATATTTCCATTGTCATTAGGTGCATGGGCTAAAATTCTATGGTGATTTACTTTGTGAAGACGAGTGAATTCCATGAACAGCTGGTTTGAGAATTCCGTACCATTATCAGTGATTATAGTGGTTGGAACTCCATGATGGGTACAGTATTGCAATAGAGCTTGCAAGATACTAATAGCTGTTCCGTCGCGGAGGTGGTAAGCTTGACCGTATTTAGTGAAAACGTCGATGAAAGTTACATATTTCTCACTCTGTACAGTAAATAAATCCATATGTACTATTTCCCGCTTTAGATTTAGATTTAGATGTTCCCGCTGGAATTATGTCTTCGTAAAGGTTTACGTTACGAGAGTTGTACATTAGGATCGGGTTCGTAGCAAAACGGGTTATTAATTTACTTTCTCTTAAATCGATACGCGCTTCCCATTTTCTCAACAAATCTAACCCTATCAATCCGTCAAAATAGTCATGAAAACGGTATACAAATAATTTCATGCAATCATTATCTTTAAATTCTGAAAAAGATGGTAAAGTGATAGAATAATCATTTCTACTGGTCGCATGTATATTAGTAACTTCAAACGGATCAAAATTTAAAGGAAAATGATTAAAATAATCTTCTATGGCTTCAGGACTAATGAAAGATTGATTAGCTCCGGTATCTATTAATAATTTCAAGGGTGGATCCGCGATCTTAATATATGGCAGTTGTCGTTGTGTTTGGAGATTCAGTTCTATTTTGGTTTTTGTAACTTCATAGATTTCTGAAAATCCTGCTGTGAACAGCTCGGCTCTGCTAGTGGCTCGGTTTCATCCGGCAATTCGGAAGGCGGGTTATTGTAATTTATGTCATAGTTGGTGTCATAGTCGCAAGTATAGTCAGAGTAGTCGGTATAGTCATAGTGTTCAGGTTCCGGATAATAGTTATAATATGAGTCATCGTAAGTCATACAATTATTAAAATTCATTTCACGGCTTTTAAAATAATTACTAGGCGGCGGGTTACCGGATTTATTCCAGTCATGCCCGGTTAAAATTTTTGAGTGAGGTAACACTCTTGGAGTGAATCGCTGCACACCACTCATAGGTTGCGGGGGTTGATTATGTTGGAAAGAACTATTACGGGGTGGTAATCGAAAAACGTTACTACGGGGGTTATAATTCGGCGGCGGCGCGGCAAACATACGCTATGTGTTAGTCGGCATTCGTTGACCGGGTTCAGCAAACTTAAAAGGTAGCGGTGGCGGCCTCATCGGGCGCTGTCCTACGGGAACGGGCCAATTAGGTACCGGTGGCTGAGGTACGTGGAAACGCGGGCTGGGCACTGGCATTAAGTAGGGCATTGGCGATGAGTACGGTATCTTAGGGGTTTGTTGTATTTTAGGGGGCTCATTACGATGCTGCATATACCTAATATCCAATTCTTCCTGTACGTATTCTAAAGCTTTCTCAATACTCTCAGGACGCATGCAACGTATGCGGGACCCTAGGGGTTCATTTAACCCACGGACGTACGCTTGCATCGTCACCGTTCTATATAAGTTTCGCTTGGCTTCCACGGTTGTAGGTATAGTTTCATGTAAGGTCACATATGTCATAATAGTGCTAAATAAACTTTGGCAAAAGTCATAAAATTCCTGGGGCGTTTTTTGACCTTGAGTCGCTATAGATAAGTCATTGTATAAAGCGGTTTCGTCACGCTGATCCGAAAAATTATTAATTAAGGCAGTTCGAATGCCTAACCAACTTTCAGGTATTCCATTAGAATTTATAGTACAAGCGGCGCTTCCAGTAATTTTATTAAGTATGCCATTTAAAAGAAATAAGTTAGATAATTCGTTCCCAGGTACAGAACTTAAATATTGAGCTGCAAGTTGATCACAAATTCTTATAAAACGAGTTAAAATATTAGGGTTCCCGTCAAAGTCGGGCACAAGGCGGAGGGCCTTCAAGATCGTATCTGGATCGTGCGACATTTCTAAATTAAACGATTGATCTAAATTAAAATTAAAATCTAAACTTAAGTCTCTATTACTATCTAATGATTGCTGGCGGGCCTGTCGTAATTCAGACGGCCTTAACCTAGAGGCTCTAGGGTGATAAATTTTGAAATAATAAAAAGGAATTACTTAGGATAAAAGGAAGCAACACGAGAAAAACTCAAGTGCACTTACATAAACTGCATAGCCGGTTAATCTTCGTGAATCGATTGTCACGTTCTCCTCCTGGATTGTTGCAGGTCCGTAGAGTTCGGATATTCAGCAGCGGGGCTTGATAACCTCCCGGGTTCCTCGCGGTCTGGATCTCGAAGTTAGATTCTCCAAATTTGCGAAAAAATCCCGTGAATATCCTACCGACTGCGCCAATTACGTTAGCGACAACCGGAGGATCGAAAAAAAACCGAAACTTGATTAAATTACTTTAATTTTTAAAAGATAAAAGAATTACATCAAAACTTAATATAAATTACAATGAATGATCCTAATCGAAGTTTGATTATAGAATGCGAAATTACATTAATAACTTGTTTGCTAAAACTTCTAATTGACGTCACGCTGTGTCTGCATTTCCTGTTTACGCCAAATGCATCGGGAGTTCATAATTGCGTATCGGCAATCCTCGTACTGTAGGTATATGTAATTAGACCTTACAAATATTTTAATTAATTCTATAAATAATGGATCAGCCTCAAATTCTGCAGTGGAATGCACACAGCCTTAATAATAAAAAAAGTGATCTATTTTACTTATTAAATAAATATAAACCTTTTCTATTTGCTCTCTCTGAGACATGGTTCAGACCTGGATCTCACTTTAAGGTCCAGGGCTATAAGTGTATTAGAGAAGACCGCACAGATCAGCAAGGTGGAGGGGTTGCATTGTTGATCAAAAGTAATATGTATTATAAACCATATTTATTTCATAATCAAAATAAATATATGCCTATGATAGGTATTATTGTAAATAAAGTATTATATGTATCTATATATTTATCAAAAAAATCAATGCAAATTTTACAAGATTTTAAAAATATTCTCACCTCACTTCCAAAACCATTTGTTTTATTAGGAGATCTTAACTGTCACAATCAGGCGTGGGGATGTGGTAGAAATGATTGTTATGGGGAAGAATTGTTGGAAATTTTTGATTCACTAAATTTATGCGTAATTAACTATGGAAGTCCTACTCGTAGGACTAAACCTGCAGAATATAAGAGTGCAGTTGACCTCACCATATGCAGCCCTGACATTGCTTCCACAATATCATGGGGCACACTGAACCTAACTTATGGCAGTGACCATTTTCCCATTATACTAAGAATGCAAACAACAAAAAAACATTCCTCACAATATTCATCACAAACTAAATTTAAAATACAAAAGGACTGCTGGCCTCAATTTAGAGAGGAAGTTACAAAAGAATATTGCAAATTACCAAACATGTCCTCTGATGTTAATGTATGCAGTGAAGCTCTGGTAGCATCACTGACTAGGGACGCAGATAGAGTTTTTACTAGACAATGTCAAAATAGGCAAAACATTCCTTCACCACCATGGTGGGATAAATAATGTACCATAGCAATTAAACAAAGAAAAGATTTAGAGCACATTTATTCACTTTTCTCCACTACAGAAAATTTTGATAAATTAGAGGAATGTATTAGATACACCAAAAAGTTATTTAAGCTAAAAAAAAGAGAAAGCTGGCGCGCATTTTGTGCTAGCATTTCACCACATGTTAAACCTTCGCTAGTATGGACCAATATTCGTCGCTTTAGGTCGGCTTTTGTTGATTCCAGTGGACCAAATATCCCTGACCCCTTAATCGATTCTTTTATGGATGGATTAGCTCCTCCTTCGGTTCCAGAACAGTTTAATATTTGCAATAGCTTTGCCCCAAGTCCCTTCCCAGTTTGTCAAGATAAACTCAACGACCCTTTTTCCATATTTGAACTACAGGGTGTATTGTCTTATTTGAAAGATAGTGCTCCTGGTGATGATTTAATTCCATATTCCTTTATTGTTAATGCAGGAGAAGATTATCATAAATATTTACTATCCTAAACACCGTGATGATGACAGGAAACATCCCGAAGAAGTGGAGATATCAATTCAAGGAACATATACTACGGCGAATCAATTAGTGTTGCCATTTTTGAAACCCAACAAACAACCATTTGATGCAACTGCATTTCGACTAGACATGGAATTTTCGTATTCTCATCCGTCGATTGGACCGATTCTAAAGTCGTTCTGAAGTCGCTCTATCGGAATGTCGCTGAACCGTATTCACATCCTGAATCGACTTTCAATCGTTTCAAAACGATATCACAATGGTATTCTACTCCTACAAATGACATTTAGTTCGATCGGATGCCCTGTAGCCCGATTCTCGTAAAAACAGACAATTGACATATCGCTGTAGTGCAGAAGTCGTTCGATCGAAGTTCTATCCAAAATCGGTATTCACGTATTGCTCAGACGCGCTTCGATAGGACTTCAACTCAATAGGATCGAAACTGAACGACTTTTGAATCGAGCGACACAAGATGTTGCCAATTCAAGTTATCACTGAACTACCAAGAAATTAAAACATATTTTAAATTCTGAATACGGTGTTTAACATGCAATTAATTAAATAAATTTAAAGAATAACTACTCCAACTAACTTCAACTAGCCAAAGAGAAATAAATGCTGAAAAAAGCGATTTTTCACTTCAATTGATCGAATAATTCGCATCTTGATAAACGTCATTGTCTTCGATTCAGCCATCAAATTGTTTGTCAAAGTTTATTGTTGTCAAATTGGCGATAAGTTTATTATTTGTTTTTATTCAAAAGCAAGAAACTTGTGTAGAAATTTCTTGTTCAAAGACTTATTTATTTAAATATCAAACGCGAGTTTCTATACGACATTTCGAACTGTTTGTTGATTCCATAAATCTTAGCCCTAGGTCGCCCGGTCGTGTCCGATCTATGGAGGGACGAGACTTGAGCTCAAAATTGTCAAGAGTAACCATCGACGGACACGGTACAGCGAAATAATAGAACAATGTGTAGGTTGCAGCTCTACAACGATTTAAAATGTCGGCTCTCAAATACGGTCCGAAGAATTCACGAAGCTTGTAGATTCGTGGTTGCCCCAAAGATGTTCCGATACTTAGCCCCTGAGAAGAACGCCTTTGTGAAATTATAGGGCTTGACAAGTTTAAGGGTTTTCACTAAGCTGTCAGTTGCTTTAACAAGCTATTGTGTAGTGAATGTAATTTTTAGTTGGTTTGTTGATATTATAATATTTCAATGATAACAATTTGAAGAAGCACCTGTAGTTGCAGTTTAGACCAATGTTTATGGTTCGGGTTATTGTTTTGTCACTGTAGTAATTATAAATTTTTAAGAGCTAAATAAAACCAAATAGTATATTTTACGATTGTGTTTAACTTTTTTGTTACACTTACACTTATTACACTTTGCTCTCAGGCTCCACACACATGGTAATTATTTCTTTAAATATTAACCTACCATAACTAAGTAGTTTACATAATAATAACTAAATAATCACAACATAACACCAATTATACAGTAATTTGACATGAAAACCTCAAACCATATAATGTTGACTATTATGTAAGATAAAAAATTTGTTAAAGTTTAATAAATAATAATAATCATATTGGACACATCTTAGGTATAAACACTTTCATAAGAGATAAGCACAACATGATACCATCCTTAAGATCTTTATTCAACACATAATTATTCAAATTAGATTTGATATAACACAATTATTTTTTGTTTCTGTCTATTTAAAGATTGAACTTATTATGACTATTCACCCCCATTTATAACTGCTTGTAGGGCCATCCTGCCTTGTTCTAGATCTACATTAACTCTATGCAGTCCTTGAAAAGTCACCATATTAGCTGCTTCATTTGTGAAGCTCTCCTTTGCCACAATATATTGAGATTGATTTTTCATCTCACGAAGTACTGGAACCGCAATCGAGGCTCTGTGCAACTTTAGCAAAAACTGTTCAAGCATTAAAACTTCTTTTCTGGCCAGAAACTTCTGGGTTGCAGTGTAGCTTACAGGCAACCAGTAAAAATCTGAAAGTAATATAAGACCATCAGTGTATGTTTAACATTATTGCAATAAAAATTAAGATGTCTAATGCAAGGTTATTTTTATTTGAGTAGGTAACCTAAATTAAAACAGTTTGTAAAGAAAGGTTTAAAAAGTGTTTTATTCAATTAGTTATACCTACCTAAGGTTACAATATTATTATCTAATATGTAAGCCTTAGTTTATATCATCATAAACTAATATATTTACAAATAACGTGGGCTAGCAGAATAGAAAACTACTAACCTTATCTTTTACTGACAAAGAATCCCGTTTTCCTTCTTTTCATCAATGAGATTCTGCACCAACACTTTTGTGAGACGAAATGTTTTGATGAAGTCATTCTCCGGCATTGTGAATGCGTCCCATCTTGTGAACCTCAATACACTTTTTTTTCGCTTTATGCAATTCTGGCATATTTAGCAACAAATACGCTAACTTTAGCCTCATTTTTAGCATCTTCAAAACACAAAATTAGCGGTTCTCTGTTTGTAAACGTCCCGCAGAATGAACTTTTGTTCATCGACTTTTGGATCGCTTATTTTGATGTTAAGTCGTTGACATCCGATCGAACTAACTGTCATTTGTAGGAGTAGAATACCAATGTGATATCGTTTTGAAACGATTGAAAGTCGATTCAGGATGTGAATACGGTTCAGCGACATTCCGATAGAGCGAGTTCAGAACAACTTTAGAATCGGTCCAATCGACGGATGAGAATACGAAAGTGACTTCTACGGTCGAGTCGCTACGACATCGCCGCGGTTTTTATTACGAGAATTGGCCTACACGACTTAACGTCAAAATAAGCGATCCAAAAGTCGTTGAACAAAAGTTCATTCTGCGGGACGTTTACAAAGAGAGAACCGCTGATTTTGTGTTTTGAAGAGGTTAAAATGAGCTTAAAGTTAGCGTATTTGTTGCTAGATATGCCAGAATTGCAAAGAGCGAAAAAGAAGAAGTGTATTGAGGTTCACAAGATGGAACGCATTCACAATGCCGGAGAAAGACTTCATCAAAACATTTCGTCTCACGACAGTGTTGGTGCAGAATCTCATTGATGAAAAGAAGGAAAACGGGATTCTTTGTCAGTAAAAAATAAGGTTAGTAGGTTTCTATCCTGCTACCCCACATTATTTGTATACCAAATTAAAACGTAAATATATTAGTTTATGATAATATATACTAAGGTTTACATGTTAGATAATAATATTGTAACCTTAGGTAGGTATAACTAATTGAATAAAACACTTTTTAAACCTTTCTTTACAAACTGTTTTAATTTAGGTTACCTACTCAAATAAAAATAACCTTGCATTAGACATCTTCATTTTTATTGCAATAATGTTAAACATACACTGATGGTCTTATATTACTTTCAGATTACTGGTTGCCTGCAAGCTACACTGCAGCCCAGAAGTTTCTGGCCAAGTGGTCAATGCTTGAACAGTTTTTGCTAAAGTTGCAAACAGAGCCTCGATTGCGGTTCCAGTACTTCATGAGATGAAAAATCAATTTAAATATATTGTGGCAAAGGAGAGCTTCACAAATGAAGCAGCTAACATGGAGACTTTTCAAGGACTGCATAGAGTTAATGTAGATCTAGAACAAGGCTGGATGGCCCAACAAGCAGTTATATAGACTATAAATGGGGGTGAATAGTCATAATAAGTTTATCTTTAAATAGACAGAAACAAAAAATAATTGTGTTAAATCAAATCTAATTTGAATAATTATGTGTTGAATAAATATCTCAAGGATGACTGGATGATATCATGTTGTGCTTATCTCTTATGAAAGTGCTAATACCTAAGATGTGTCCAATAGTCAACATTATATACTTTGAAGAGTGTGCGAATGCCCTTTTTCAGTTGATCGAACCTTCCCCCTTTCTCCACCGGTCAACCAGACGCAGACAGAAGTTTCACCCGTTTGTGGTTAGCGTGCCGATGAGCCGAACTAAACGGTTCGATAGCTCATTTTTGGTTCGTGTTGCCAAAGAGTGGAACGATTTGCCTGCGTCTGTTTTTCCAGACAAATATAACCCTGGAGCTTTCAAGTGTAGAGTGAATAGGTACCTCTTAGACAGGCGTGTACGATCCTCGTCTTCATCGTCACTTTCCATCAGGTGAGATGGAAGACAAACGCCTGCTAATTACTAATAAAAAAAAATAAAAAAAAATAAAATAAAAATAAAAGTTTGAGGTTTTCATGTCAAATTACTGCATAATTATAAGGAGTTATGTTGTGATTATTTGGTTATTATATGTAAACTACTTAGTTATGGTAGGTTAATATTTAAAGAAATGATTACCATGTGTGTGGAGCCTGAGAGCTAAGTGTATTAAGTGTAAGTGTAATAAAAAATTAAAACATAATTGTAAAATATACTATTTGGTTTTATTTAGTTCTTAAAAACTCATAATTACTACAGTAACAAAACAATAACCCGAACCATAAACATTGGTCTAAACTGCAACTACAGGAGCTTCTTCAAATTGTTACCACTGAAATATTATAATATTAACAAACCAATAAAAAATTACATTCAGTACACAATAGCTTGTTAAAGCAACTGACAGCTTAGTGAAAACCCTTAAACTTGTCAAGCCCTATAATTTCACAAAGGCGTTCTTCTAAGAGACTTAGTATCGGAACATCTTTGGGGCCACCACGAATCTACAAGCTTCGTGAATTCTTCGGACCGTATTTGAGACCCGACATTTTAAATCGTTGTAAAGCTGCAACCTACACTTTGTTCTATTATTTCGCTGTACCGTGTCCGTCGATGGTTACTCCTGACAATTTTGAGAAGTCTCGTCCCTCCTTAGATCGGACACGACCTAGGGCTAAGTTCTAATGCTTATTATTGATTTATGGAATTAACAAACAGTTCGAACTGTCGTATAGAAACTCGCGTTTAATATTGAAATAAATAAGTCTTTGAACAAGAAATTTCCACACAAGTTTCTTGCTTTTGAATAAAAACAAATAATAAACTTATCGCCAATTTGACAACAATAAACTTTGACAAACAATTTGATGGCTGAATCGAAGACAATGACTTTTATGAAGATGCGAATTATTCGATCAATTGAAGGGAAAAATCGCTTTTTTCAGCATTTATTTCTCTCTGGCTAGTTGAAGTTAGTTGGAGTAGTTATTCTTTAAATTTATTTAATTAATTACATGTTAAACACCGTATTCAGAATTTAAAATATGTTATAATTTCTTGGTAGTTCAGTGATAACTTGAATTGGCAACATCTTGTGTCGCTCGATTCAAAAGTCGTTCAGTTTCGATCCTATTGAGTTGAAGTCCTATCGAAGCGCGACTGAGCAATACGTGAATACCGATGTTGGATAGAACTTCGATCGAACGACTTCTGCACTACAGCGATATGTCAATTGTCTGTTTTTACGAGAATTGGGCTGCAAATCATTAGTAACAGTGAAAATCATATGATTTTTTTTTTCATATATCATATCTGCTATCCAGCTTTAGAATCACAGTGATAATGATTTCTGTTGGTGGTGTGATTTTGGTGTGAGAATTAGCACGGCGATAATGCGAGCGGCAGGATCGAGGGAGACGCACTTACTTACAGCGCTATGAGTGCGAGTAGCGCATTCGATCGCACTATGGCTCGCCGTTTCAGTCAATGTTTACATTCTAAATTAAACTTTAAGACCATAAGAAAAAGGCTTACTCTAAAGATCTGCTATGGTGCTAAAGATGCATTAGTTTCACTAGAAAGTTTTTGTAAAGTAAACTAGATGGCGATTTATTACCTAATTAGCGAGCGAGTTGATATCAATTACTGCAAATTATTTTACTTTTCATTATTTAATAAAAATAAATAATACAGATCTCAGATTTTTTTATCAAAAAACAAGCTTTAAAAATTTAGTTTCATTCAAGATTACACCCGAACAAAGTGAACTATGTAGCTAAATACATACATTGCAAGTTAAATAAAAGCACGTAAAAGCAACAATAATTGCTATAAAAATCATTCAAATTAATTACGGTGAGAAATCACGGCTAATGAAAAATCACTCCCACATGATATGTCATGATAAATCATACCCAATTAAAAATAGCAGGAGTGAAAAATAGCAGGTGTGAAAAGTAGCAGGTGATTTCACTGTGACAAAAAAAATCATTTTATCATATGATTGTTATTTGTATCAATAGCAATCATTTCCATGCCTAAATTTTCGACCGATAATTCTTTTATCGATATTTTTAAAAATTGCTGAACATTTAGTAAAAAACCGACTGGAATGGTATTTAGAAAGCAACAACCTTTTATCCAAGAGCCAATTCGGCTTCCGAAAGGGAAAGAGTTGTATGGACTGTATTGGTCTATTGATAACCGATATACGTATAGCTTTTTCAGAAAACAATTCTATAGTAGCAAGTTTCCTAGATGTCACAGCTGCCTATGTTAACGTAAATATATCCATTTTAAAATTGAAGTTGGACAAACTCAGGGTCCCGGAAATGCTAACACATTTTGTTTTGAATATGTTAAGGGAGCGTGTAATAAGTCTAAGATCCGACTGTGCAGAGTACTCACGAACTTCATGGAGAGGCTTGCCTCAGGGATCTGTACTTAGTCCCTTGCTTTTTAATATTTACACAGCTGATTTACAAGATAGTTTAGATACTCAAAAATCTACAGTTATACAATACGCCGATGACTTATTAATATATTCAACTCATGAGTCAATAGAAATAGCAAGCTGTTATTTAAATTCCACATTAAATATATTAGAAAAATGGTTAGAAGACAATGGACTGACACTTTCTTCTTCAAAAAGTATAATAGTACCTTTTACTAGAAAAAGAAAAATTCCACCAGTGCAAATAATCTGCAAAGGTGATATTATTCCAGTCCGTGATAGTGTAAAATTTTTAGGTTTAATATTAGACTCCAAATTATCTGGCGTACCACATTGCGATTATATTGTAGGTGAATGTGAAAGGAATATAAATATATTGAGATGTCTTACAGGTGTATGGTGGGGAGCTCATCCATATTCCTTGAAGCTTATGTACAATGCAACCATCCGCAGCATTTTAGATTATGGTTTATTTTGGCTAGAACCAATGAATATTTCAGCAAGAGAAAAAATTGATAAAGTACAGTCTAAAGCACTCCGTGCAGTCTGTGGTGCCATGAAATCATCGCCCATAAACGCTCTTCAAGTTGAAACCGGAGATCCACCCTTAAAACTTAGAAGACAATATCTATCCGATAAATTTGTGTTTAAGGCCTATCAAGTTAAAAATAACCCTGTTATAAAACAACTCCAAATTCTTTTAAATCGAATCCGCTCTAGTTCTTACTGGACAAACAAATCACTACCTCCATCAATTATTAGTTTAATGAAATATGAATCTCTACAGAATCCAGTACACTCTTCTTACAATCTTCCAACTTTTTCAAGCAGTTTCCATAGTTTAATAATGACACCAAACATCATTTTAGATTTAGGAATATCAAAAGGAGACATCAAGCCCAATAGTACATTTAATAGCATCATGGAGGAGGAATTTGACCACTGGCGTCAGATCTACTCCGATGCATCTAAGCATTCCGATAATAGTTGCGTAGGAGTGGGGGTTTTTGACCGACAGTATAAAATAGCTCAAGAAATAAAGATGCCCCCGGAGTCGTCAGTTTTCACTGGGGAATGCGTTGGCATTCTTAAAGCCATCGAATTATCAATATTATTAAAATATAAGAACACCCTGATTTTGACAGACTCCTTGAGTGCTTTACAAGCAATTAAAAAGTTCCCTTTTAAGTGCAGTATAGTTTATCCCATTATTATTGAAATAAGATCTGCCCTTCTCAATTGTTCCAATAATAACAAACAAGTAGTACTGGCCTGGATACCGGGCCACAGCAACATTAAAGGGAATGTGAAAGCAGACGCCATCGCAAACGATGCAGTTCTCTGGGGGGATCGCGTGCCTTTTGTTAACTACAACCATGATATTGTGACTAAAATACCTAGGGAAAACCTTATTAATTCTTGGAACGATATGTGGGCTTCTAGCGCACGGTCCAAGGGTAAACACCTTTACAATATAGAACCGTTGGTGTCATTGAAACCTTGGTACTTCCAGAAAAAGTTAAAATTTTGTAAGAGGGTGGTATCCATTCTTTCACGTTTGAGGCTTGGCCACTCTTGTATTCCAACTCACCTCGCCAGACTCAAGATCATTGACAGTGATCGCTGCGAATGTGGAGATGATGTGGGTAGCATAGATCACATATTCTTCTCATGCGCACGGTATGATCATACGGCATTCTTTGATAATTTAGTATCATCCCAAAATTCTTTGCCCTTGTAGCGGCTATACATTGTTAGCAAAGTCAGCAAAACCCCAGACTGGACTGCCGCGTGTTCTAGGCAGGAGTCGTCTGCGCAACACCGCCTCGCTAGGTCAACTTGTATTACATAAGATAAGGACTTATTATACTGACTTATGTAACTACGTTTAAGTGTTTGAAAATAATAGATTGAGTGAATTTAAAAGGTTTTTGGTTTTATTGCGTCACCACCTCCAAATTGGTGACCCCGACGTGATCAAGAAGACGACTCACGGTGACGCGCGAACCTAGCGAGAGTGAATATTGTTTATTAAGAAATATAAAGTGAATATTAAAATGTTATCGACGCCAGGTGTTAGTGGGGCTAAAAACCCGGTGCCCAAGGCCGAACCGACGGCGGCGGAAAATAATGGAGACGTTTCAATGGTCACGGTTCAAATGCGAACCCCGGAATTTTGGCCAGATATGCCCAGGATGTGGTTTTGCCGGTTCGAATCCATAATGGCACCACAAAAACAAGGCGACAGCGTCAAATTTGACCTAGTTTTGTCAAAGTTAAGTAAAGAAGCGTTGCGGCAAGTTAGCGACATAGTGCAATCTCCGCCGGCAACCGAGAAATACGAGACAATTTGAAAGTGAATTATTTAATAAACTTATGAAAGTATTAGGCATTAATAAATTCCGAACCACAGCGTACCATCCCCAAAGTAACGGCAAAGTAGAAAGATTACATCGTTCTCTGAAGGTCGCTTTGAAAGCACGTTTATTACAGAATAAAAATGGGTCATGGGTTGATGAACTGCCAACGGTCATGCTGGGGCTACGTGCAGCATGTCGTAGCGACAGCGGCGTCAGCGCAGCTGAAATGGTATTAGGGCACACGTTACGCTTGCCTGGCGATTTTTATGTCGATTGCGCGAACGCAGAAACGTCGCAAGAAAAATACGTAGGTAAATTACGCAATATTATACAAAGTCTCCGGCCCCAGACACGAGAAAATAGCGATTCTGGTACAATTTTCGTTCATAAAGATTTAAAATCATGTAGTCATGTTTTCGTACGAAATGATTTAGTGCAAAGGCCATTGATGCCTAGTTATAGTGGACCGTATCTTGTGATAAATAGATCACCAAAGAGTATGACCATTGAAATAGGGGGCCGTCGAACAACCGTTTCCATAGATAGAGTGAAACCCGCTTACTGCTTATATGAAGCAGATCCCAATGATGGAAATAGAAATTCTATGTTCTCAAATAGTAAAAAATTTTTTAATGATGTTCCACAGGTGCAAAAATCGCTACCGCCTAAACCTTTAACCACGCGCAGTGGCCGCGCAGTTAAGCAGCCGGTGCGATTTGCTGATGTTGGATGAAATAAAATAGATGAGTTCACATAGTTATTAATCATACATTATTCTAATTGCAAAAGAATTTAACGTAGTAACTCGTATATAACATTTTGTTCAATCCAAAAATGGGTAAATCGTATAGTAAAGAACAAGAAATAATCATAGCACAAAATGGTGCAAATAACGCCAGTACTAATGAAATAATAACGCACGTTAAGCTTTTCGGAGCAATTGTATTTGCAGTATTCATAATGATGGTATTAATTTTCGTGTACTATTGCATTCAAAAATGTCGTAAAAACACTCGAAGCTGGATGGATAACAGAGTAAGAGCCATGTGGAAAGCAGCTAGTGACGCAAGCGGCACGGTATAAGCCGATACAGGTCGGCCGATGAGGGAGTTTTTTTGGCTATTGTCGCGAGAGGAGGCAAGGTGAGTCCTAAGGGACGTTTTTTTTTATATTGCAGACCGGCCTCTCGGGCAATATACCCTTAATATTTTAATGATTATTATTAGGTCATCTACCTACATCAAGTCGGCCCTTGAAAAATAGGTATCCGCAAAATGTTTTTTTTTGTTGTATAAGTGATATTTTTTAAATTACGTGTAATTAATTTTGTACCCATTTCAAACAACTTATAAATAATTATTGTTGCTAATTTCTTATTTCAAATTTTTGTAAAATAATTCAATTACAGGTACATTGTGTATGAAACATCGCCTTAACATATTTTGTTACGAAGCATCGCCTTAACATATTTGTTCTATAAATAGATTGTAAGAAACAAAGAGCATTGAGCTTTGGAATGCGATATCAGACCTAGTAACCCGTAATGTAAACACAGATTCAGCAATTATGTCGAATCAACGTCATCTGGTACACTTCTGTAATAAGTTTAGTGTAAGGTAATATTATGGAATCATATTTTTTTTTAAAACTGGTAAAAATTTTTGTTTGTTTTTGTTCTCTCCAAGGTATAATTAAAATGCAATAGCACTTACGAGATACAGGATGTTTGTTGTTGAATTGTATAAATTTTTTTTGGTAAAGATAGTTTATAAAAATTTTTTTTTAAAAAAGAAGGGGTGTGATGTAGCGGCTATACATTGTTAGCAAAGTCAGCAAAACCCCAGACTGGACTGCCGCGTGTTCTAGGCAGGAGTCGTCTGCGCAACACCGCCTCGCTAGGTCAACTTGTATTACATAAGATAAGGACTTATTATACTGACTTATGTAACTACGTTTAAGTGTTTGAAAATAATAGATTGAGTGAATTTAAAAGGTTTTTGGTTTTATTGCGTCACCACCTCCAAACCCTCTTGCGTTTCAACGTTACTAATGAATAAGGCAAACTATGCTATGATGGCATCATTTATTATTTGCAATAATATAAATATTTAATTACAAATATTGTTATATGTATATATACTTACTTGTAATAATCTCAACATTATTTATTTATCCCGATAACCCCATTTGTAAATATGTAAATAAATAAGCCTCTATATTTTGACTTGTACATTTTATATATTTTTCAAGTTAGTTTAATACCTTACCTAATCCTTTCCTATAATTCCAAATTCCGTCATTTTCCTCTTTATATTCATTCCCTACCTTTCTATAATTGTACCAAAAATGAGAAAACTTGACACTGGCAAATACTTATGAAAGAGTGGTGCCAAACATGAAGAAAAAAAAAAAAAGTGAATAGTGAATGGAAAAGGATGGGTAAATAGAGAAACGTTGAATTTCTAACCAAATTCGATTTTTGTGAGTAGTTTCCAAAAGAAATATTCTTGTTTACCAAAAGAAAGGTACTATTCTACTCAACAATTTCATTTTATATTTGTGTGGTATCTGTGTGCGTTTGGAGCATATGAAACAACGGACCCATCGCATTATTGGTTACTTTTTTTACAGACTCAATAACCTATCATGATGTATCACATGAAGAATATTATTAATCATGACGACGAAGATATTACATTACCAAAATGCATGTATCGAGTAAAAAACCTTAACAAAGATTTTGCAGTTGATGATAGTGATATAAATATTAATAACCAGGTTATCAAGTTTAATAAGGTTTATTTTACATCATATTTTTATAATTTACTTGTCTACATTTATATAAGCGAACGTAACTGTTTAGTAATGTAATGATATTTTGGAAACACATGTTATTTATCTACCTTTACATTGTACTTTTCAGAACAGAATACTTGAAAATTATATTTCAGGTACCATCTACGAAAATGGCTGAATTAGAACAAAGACAAAATGATTTGCTGAAGAAATTAGACATGTTATATGACAAAATTAAAAGTATAAGTGATCAGTGTAGTCATAAAAATATTGATATGAAGCCTGCAAAAAGTCACAGTAACATAAAGGTATTCTAAAATATTTTTATTAATTTAAATTGTTTGATATATTGGTTATCATCACAGATTAATTCAGATTTAAAACTTCTGACCAAAACTCAGAAGATTAGTATCTTTATGGAACACCAAAAACCTCTATTTACTTATAGTTTCTTTAATATAGATATTGTTGAATTTTTATGTAGTGAAGTATTAAAAACCAGAACTTAAATTTTGTCTGTATTTTTAAAATCTAATGGTTTTGCTGAGATCAGTTGCTTATTTACTATTTACAGCTAAATGATTCTGAAGAAGCAGTTATGGTTTTTGGGCCAGATAATCTGCCATGGTTCTTAAACATTTTAAAGAATGTTATACCAGCAGTGTTTACCTGGCATATTCATTCTTCAGTGTCAAATGAGAAAGTTGCAAGAATCAGGGCCTTTACAAAAACTTTTGAAATAAATGGACACAATTCAAAGATTAATTTGAGACTGATATTCAAAAATGGTGAGTAAGTTTTAAAATAAAATTTCATAGTTTAGTTCAGGATGGACACAGTTTTAACTAACTGTAGTTTTTACATTAAAAATTTGCATCTAGCCGTGAATGTTGCCAAATGTTTCAATATCTTTTTACCATTTTAATTTTATGCCAAAAAACATCTAAGAGTACACTCAACGCATATGGTGTGTTGATGGCACAATGAAGTGAACCTGGTCCAATGCAAATGGTGCATTGGTGGCAATGAATGGGTTAAGAATTGTTTGTGCACCTTTTTTACTATGCTTAATATTTTACTGGTGAATCTTAAATTAGGTGTACATCTTATTCAATACTATTAATTTTTATTTGTGTAAATTGAATATAATATAAGTATATACTTATTATACAGTTTCAGCTGAATCTGAACTAAAATTATCATCTTTGGATGTTCCACTTGTTGGTACCGTAAATATTTTAAGGTACTTGTCATTTTTATATCCCAACATTATTCCATATGACCCTGAAGATTACCATATGGATGGACTTTTGGACCTTTGTCATATCTTAGAAAGATCGCCAGAGAAAAGCAAAGATGCTATTCTAAAAAAAATTTTTGCAAATTACAAAGAATGGATTTATCAAAATGATTTCTCTGTAGTGGATTTAGCTACTTACAATGTTGTAAAACAATGGCAAAATCCTGTTAAATATGTCCCTAAAGTATGGATTGACAAAGTTGAAAGTTTAATTCATCAATGAGGGACTTTGCAATTTATATGACATATTTATTCAATAAAAACAATGATATACAGTGTTTACTTTTATTTTACACCATTTTGGATAAAAAGATACAATAATCCCTTTTAAATAGACAAATACCTCAGATTGTGCAGCATACAAGACACTGAATGGAAGTATGAAATTAACATATGCCTTTGACTGAACTATTTGTATGTTTTTTCTATTTCATACATTTAGCAATCTATTTATTTTTCTATTCCATCATTGAATGCCACTTGTCAAGGTTTGCTGAAGGATCATCGTTTTGACCTTTATTTGGATGTGACTTGCACTATAAATTTTGAGTACAGTTGCATTCATATTTAAGACATTTTTTAAGTTGCAAGTTGTCCACACGCATTTGTACATTGTACATGCGTAGGTATTACAAAAATAAATGATTTACTTGAAAGGCCCAAACTATTATCGAATTTAGTCAAGGGATAAAGTCTAGTATATGGCTTCCCCCCTAAATTCGACGGTCCATATAGTGTAGTTTTACCTAGTCAAGCTTGCTTCTTGGAATAGGCAGTTCAAATAATACGCTTGTTAATCAGTCTCTGATCAATTTACGTTAAATTCGTAAAAGTAAATTACATAGATAAACATATAATTTTAGTTCAACATCAACCTTATTTTCACTTTAAAATTGTCATAATTGGGTAGATAACTAAAGATAATAGGTTACATATACGGGAAGGATTTGTAAATGGCCGGAAAACGTTTCATAGAAATTGCTACCGAGTTGATGGATGAATGGCTTCACATCCATAAAAAAAGTCTTCATCGGAAGAGGAAGACGCAGTATTTATGATAAACCTTTCCTCCTACATCTCAATTAATCGATTTTGTTCTATGAACTGATTTTCAATTTTTATTACATGTTCACAAGATTTTCGCCATTCTTCGATCCCTATTTGAAAGAAAGCTTCTTCAGTTGAAGATTTTATATCACTTGCAGGTCTATTGACGTTTTTACCCGCTACTTTTTGTTTCATTATTCCCCAGATTAATTCTATGGGGTTTAACATACAATGACATGGTGGGAGCCTCAAGACTTCGTGGCTGTGTGATTTTAAAATCTCATCTATCTGATATTTAGGTTCAGACTTATGATTTTTCACTGCTTTTAGTACACCAATTATAGTCGTGAGGGATATTGTTTGATTGAAGCCATTCTTTTATAACAGCAATACGGTCGGCTTGTGTAGGCGGTTTGTTTAATTGTACGTAATGGTACAATTTCGTTGTCCATGACAATTAGAGTAGGTTTTGTAAGGTTTGGAATCAACTTCTCCGTAACCCATTTTGTAAAGTTATCTTTATTCATATCATGGTGGTAGTCAGCAGATGTACTCTTCGACCAATACACAAAACAACACAAAACGATTTTCTCCACCAGCATGTACAATGATCCATCTAGGCCCTGCCGAATTACTTTTAGATGGGCCTGCAATATCTTTATTTTGCCAGCATTTGTTCACTGAACATAAACCGTGTATGTAAGTTTCATCTAAATAAACCACATCTAGCTTATCATCGGCTTCTCGATTCTTTTGCATACGCTCCAAATACTTGAATCTGTGTATCTTTATGTCATGTCGCTCCATTCAAATAGTCCTTTTTGATCGGCACTTTACGAATTCGAATCCGATGTCTTTCAAAATAAGTCTGAAGACAAAATATGATTGTTATTTTTAGGATACTAGGGTGGGCTATAGAATAGAGCCGCAGGATTTTGGGGGTAAGGGGGGTCGAGGGGTTAGGGGCTGGTCCCACGAACCCCTTGGTACCATTCCCCCGGCGCGGAGACGCATGGTTTTTTTTAAATAATTTTTTTTATATCCGTGAAATGGAACGCATGCGACATTGTTTTTTACATTTTTATTCGTTTTAAATTGATATTGAAATTGAATAGTGATAAGATATTTATTAAAAAATGTTGTTACGTTCTTATAATATGTCTTTCAATACGTATTTGTAACATTATAATTATACATATAAATTTTGACAAAATTATTTTTACGTCAAACGGAATGCGACCGCCATTTTGTTGTTACTTACTACCACTAATCAGATCGTTTGTACCCACTTTATGTTGAGTCTAGAAAGTAACAAAAAATAATATTAGGTGCGACGACGTGCGCAGCGAGGAGGAGCGGGATAGTCAGTATGTAGGTCATGCCGCGCGAGCCGAGCGAGCGTGCCGCGGAAGCGGTCAGCGAGCGCCAAAAAGCGACTTGCACACACATGCTCATTGAGTTAAAATGAAATAGCTTTTATGGAGAGTAGATAATAGTTGTTAACGGATCAATTACTAAGTTTAATAACCAGAAAAGATCCAATTAGACACAAAATGAATTTCGAGGTTAGGTTTCTCATGAACTAACCATCTTACACCAATCTTGTATCCGGAGTTGATGAGGGGTACGGCGGGGTTAGGCCGCAACCTACTTTACCATTTTCTACTCCTATTTAAGCCAAATCCACCTCAAAACCCTCTTGAAAATACAACCTAACCTCAAAGCTTTAATCATAAATATCTCAGGAACCATGCATCTCCGCGCGGGGAGAGTGGTACCAAGGGGTTCGTGAGACCACCCCCTAACCCCCCCGACCCCCCTTACCCCCAAAATCCTGCGGCTCTATTCTATAGTAAACCCGAATACTATGTTTTTAGATTATATTCAAACTGACAGAAAATGAAATTCATTTTTGTTACCCTAATCAGAGACTAGTAAATAACTATAGACTGACCATCTCCATACAAAAATTCGTGACTCGGAAAAGGCTCAAAATCCAAGCTATTACTAGATGTCACTCTCAAATAGCTTGGACCAACCTTTGCTGCGTTCCGTTTGCCGTTTAAAACTGCTAGATGGCGTTTTCAAATAACCTGAAACCTTAGCAAGTAGGATTTGTTCCTTTCCTGAAATTGGAAAATGTCATCATTTTATATCATTGATTTTGATAATTTCACTCAATAAGATATAGTAATTTATTCTTACTTTATAGATGATAAAATAACAACTACAAAAGACCATAAACATACTGGTATAAGTTTATTTTGTTCAGAGACGCCTGGGCACTACCATCCTCCTTATTTTAATTGCCATAACAACCTATCTTCAAAGCTTTTAAGCACAGTTGTGATAAACGCACATGTTATACGATATATGTAGCAGCCAAAACGTAAGCTTAATCAAGGTCCATAAAATTTGCAAGAGTCACAGTAGGCGAGCAGAAATATTGTGAATTCAAAGAAATGCAGAGAAAAGTTCCAAAACAAACACACACCCATAGCAACAACAATAAACGACAAAGAATTCAAATTGTCAAACAAATAAAATGTTGTCATAAAAAGAACAAAAAAAGTTGATGGATAAAGAACATCTTTTTTAATAATAATCCAGCAAGAAAATATTATTTTAACTACTGCAAAATAGTTATGAGTTATATGCATTATAAATAAAAACTATGCACTTATTAAGACATAATTTTTATCAATATCCAGAAATAAAGTAAAATTTTATATACCTATTAATTAAATGCACTGAAATTCGTTTTATTATGTTAAGGCAGATAAGAACAAACTGTGTAGATGAATGCTATATTTTTGTGGGAAAAATTATATACTGGCAATACAGTAACCCAGTAACACTACAAATAATATCCGGGGTGGTGTAAAATTTTGTTACTGTGTTATAAGAGCGGCAACATAGCATCAATCAAATAATATAATGCACTAGCTGGCAACGTCTGTCGTCGCCTGGTACCTACTGATAGTACTTGCAATGAAATATCAAATGATTTTGTAAACAGCGCCATCTTAAGTTTTTTTACGTATTATTTTGACTAAATTTAAATAAATTGTAAATATAATACAACTAACGCCATCTCTCTATCTTAAAAACAACTATTTTTCAAATCACAAAATTTTGTTAGACATGATTAGTCTATAGTTATTTACTAGTCTCTGCCCTAATGATTCTCTTCCTCCATTGAAATTGATTTCCTCCCGAAGAATATGTAGCAATTTCATGATGGTGGGTATTTCTTTTCGTACAGTGTAAATTTCATTTATCTTGTTTCTGATCAATTCTAAATCAAAACTATCCAAGTTTTTTTTTTTTTGCAACCATTCTTCTTTTTACCGAGCGTACTAAATACGCCTCTGTTAGATCTGCCTTCAGCAACAATTCTTCTTATGGTACAAAATATGGTACTAATACTTCTTTAAAAGGGACCCTAGGGAAAATAAAAAGTTTTTATTTTCAAATTACTTAAACATGTTAGCCATGCACGGGCTGCAGCCCGGTCATGTTCTACCTACTAGAGGCTTAAGTTGTCTTGATCACTTTATTTTAAAAATGGACTCATTAGACAGGGACGCAACCATTGCTGTACTCGAGACCACTATTACCGATCACGCTATGATTTTCCTAAAAATGTCTAACTATAACAACACCACAAACAGCCAAAAAACAAAAACTACAATTGATTATGAAGGTGTTGTAAAACACTTAAAATCAACTAATCTGGCGGAGCTTCTTTCATACACTAATCCTAATGACATTGCTGAACTTTTAATCTTGAAACTGCAGCAAAGTCTTGCCGCACACACTAAAACCATTGTGATACCTGCAAAAACCAGAACTTTAAAACCCTGGATTACGCCAGGAGTACTGCGGTGCATCAGGAATAGAAATTGTATGCAAAAGAAATTAACCTGAAAACGAAATACTTATAATTACTTACAAACGATACCGTAACTATTGTAATTGCATTATAAAAAACCATAAAAGACTTTATGATAAGAATCAACTATTGAAAGCCCATACCAATCAAAAGAAAGTTTGGCAAGTGAAAAGCAGTATAACGCAACGAAAATCAAATAAATCTCCTAATTCAGAACTTCTCAATGCAACTCCATCCCCTCAAGAGCCTGTGAATGCAACAAACTCTTACTTCAGTAACGTAGGGAAACTTTTGGCTGAAAAAATATTTACTAAGCCCTCGCCACCAAATATCAACTACACTATCACTAAATATCAACAAGCCCTAAATCACATTCTTTTGCTCTATTTCCTACTGATCCCGACGAAATTCGCTCTGTACTCCTGTCTCTGAAATCAGATAGTGCACCTGGATGGGACAAAATCCCAACCAAGTTTCTAAAACTTGCCCATATAGACATAGTGCCCATAATTTCACATCTCGTTAACATGTGCTTTCATCATAGGATTTTTTGCCTTGAAAAAGGCCATTATTACTCCAATATATAAGGAGGGTGATAAGTCAGATCCTTGCAACTACAGACCGATCTCTGTACTATGTGCTTTATCGAAAATACTAGAAAAGGTTATTAACTCACGTTTGACAAAATACCTAACCAAATACCTAACACAATTATAGCTACAAATCAGTTTGGCTTTCGACAGGGCATGTCTACCGAGGATGCAGTGCAGGCTCTTGTTTCTATGGTGGTGGATAAACAGACTCGGGTAAAAAGTACCTGACAGTGTTTTTAGACTTTAAAAAGGCATTCGATACCGTGTCTGTCCCTATACTGGTTGAGAGGCTAAGGGAGATAGGAGTCAGTGGTGAAGCCTTGGGCCTACTGCAAGACTATCTCTCTGACCGGAAACAGATGGTTAAGGTAGGGGAATATATCAGCCAAGAGTCGTCCGTCACTTATGGAGTTCCACAGGGCAGCGTACTGGGACCTACGCTGTTCCTGATCTACATAAATAATCTCTGCAACATGAAAATTGAAGGGTGAATCATATCCTATGCCGACGATACTGCGATCACTTTTTCAGCTAAGACTTGGGATGAGGTCAGGGTATTGGCTGAAAAGAGTCTCACGGAAGTGGCTGCATGGCTAAACACTAATCTTCTTACCCTTAATGCTATTAAAACCAATTACATCTGCTTTACAAAATACAATACAACTCAGCCGCCCTCTCATTATGATATAAAATTACACACCTGCGACACTTACCTCTATACCTGCTCATGTCCTATATTGACAAAAGTAAGCGAAATTAAGTATCTCGGTATCATGATTGATCAAAGACTGTCATGGTATCAGCATATTGAATTAACATCTAAAAGAATCCGTAAAGTTAATTTGGGTATTTAAAACTTTGCGACTACTTTTTGGAACCTAAACCAAGTCGATAGACCTGACCGTTTGATTGCACGAGAGATGAGGATTACAGCTTGACGTTCAAGCCATAATCCTCACCAACCTACATAATTATAGCTAGAACGCCGAAACTATAATATGACTATTTTTTTCCATGTATGACTATTTATCATTATTTCATGACTATTTTTTAGCTTTGTCTAAATTCATTTTCATTGAGATTTTAATTGTGAGGATTACGTACTAATTAATTAGTTAAGTTAGTAAACGTAAGTTTAATTTTCCATAAATAATATTTGGCAAAGTTTATATGATTTGGATAATACCTATAATTCGACATCCTAGAATTTCCAAAGCACGTCTTTTCTAGTTTGAAGAATATGATAGTGAATATTTTCAGTTTTACTTGTAGCGTAAGCGCCGAAGGAAGTAGAGTGCAAAATTTCATGTTCGCATCTATTTTCATTTTATTATTTTATTTTACATATAGCAAAATGTAACGAACAAATTATTATGGCAAAAAAAATTACGCAATAAGATCCATTACCAAGCCTCCACTGTTAAAAGCAATATAAATATACATCTAATGCCTAAACAGGATTCAGTTATATAACAGTTTGCAACAGTTCTACACAAAGATGTTATTTTCTCTTTTTGTAACCAATAATTAAAGTTTGTTGTTTATTGATGACGATGAATAAATATTTACGTAGTTTTTTATGTTTTAAGTTTTTAAACTTGTATTGAAACGGTCTAATTCTAATGTTTCGGACTTTAAAATATTGTTGAACATTCTAAACACTCGAATAAAATAAGAAATTTGATAGTAAACTGTACCCGCAAAAGAGACATGCGGAATCCTTTTGGTCTTATAATATTTATATGGGACACTTAGAATATCCGAGAGTTTAGATTATATTGGAGAATCTTAAATAGGTACTGGAAAACTGACAGGTTTCTACGAATTGCTAGAGGTGAAAGATGGAAATGAGCGCAACGCTTCATGTTTGATGTTTTGGGCTTTTTGAATTTAAAGCCTAAAATCTGGTAAATTTCATTTGTATGAGTTCTAGTCGATGGGAGTATAAGGCATAGTTTGGGCTCCGAATTTACGTTGATTACCAAGGTGACTACAGACGTAGGCTCAGTACAATATCGTCAAAGTTTCCATTTTAATAAAGGAACTGGCAGTACGAAGTATGAAACCAAGCGCCTTAAAAGCTCTTTTGGCAATATTTTCGATATGGTATTTTTTCATAAGTAGGCTTATTGTCAATAAAAACACCTAGGTATTTGGCTGTAAATTGTGTAGTTGTAGTAGAAGGGTTTTTTTTTCGGTTGAAGGTGACTTCAATGTGACCAAGCATTTGTTCGTATTGAGATCTAACTTGTTCAATTTACAATAATTAGACACCCTAAATAAGTCATCCTGTAGTTTCATAGCATCAGATGTGCCACCGACTACTCTACAAATGTTTATATCATCTACAAAAAGACGAGTAATGTTAAAAAGTACAGGTGCCAATGTCATTTATAAATAGGACAAAGAGTAACGGTCCGAGCAACGATCCTTGCGGACCCTTGATGGTAGGTACTGGTATCAACGAAGACAAGCAACCGTTAAGAACCGCAGCTTGAGTTCTGTTCTTAATATAAGGTGAGAACCATCTTAACAGATCCCCCTAATGCCAAGCCACCATAGCTTATTCAATAGAATACTATGGTCGATTGATCAAAAGATTGTTCAAACACCTAGGCAAGTAAACAAGTTTAGAGGACCTATAATTCTCCACGTTTCCTTTCGGCCCTTTCCTGTGAATCACAGAGATATATGCTGAATTAAATTTACTAGGCGCAGTGCCTCCGCTTATCTAGAAAATGTTATTGAAATATGGCTTTTTCATTCCTCTGCACAATTGTCTGGCTGGGAGTGGCCATCCGGGCGAGCTGACTTATTTAGGTCCAAGGAAAGTATACGTTTTTTGACTGACCCCTGTTTAATTACAACCTTAACAATTCACACTATCGGGTAACGAATTATGTAGAAAAGAAGTACAATCAAGAAAAGTAGATTGAAAATAGCTCGAAAACATTTCACTAGTTTCATGGCAACCAATAGTAATAACGGTATCCAATCATTTGACAAAAAACAAATACCTAACAAAAAATTTCATTTCAAAAACAAAATTACAATGCATGAATTTGACGCTGGCTCCGCTTGCTTTCTGCTGGTCGCAATAGTTTCGTCGATCGACGGTCTCGATTGATCGATCGTCCATTCTACCATCCATCGACCTGCTACCGATCCATGCTACCCATGCTACCATCGATCGACGTCGATCGTTTGGTGTGGTAACACCCTTAGGTTTGTATGTACAAACAGCAATACAGCACCAAATTAAGTACCATTTCCAGCTTTTCACCAAAAGCGACTTTGGTTCAATTTGGTTCAAACAAACATCACGACACGGGGTGTTTTATAATTCATATTTTAACAATTGAAATAAATATAAAATAAGTAAAACATTTGCGAAACCTGTATTATGTCAAATGATTATTTTTAAAGTAATGTGTTTGCGAAATGAAAGTTTGTCAAATGATTAGTTTTTTAAAAGTAGTTTGTTAAACAATACTAAACCAAAAATAACATTATTATAACACATATTGTTTGGGACGCTGCTATTTGTTTGTTTACTTTTATTGTAAGACCAAAAATATTTAGGATTACTATTTAAAGATTTTTCAATACTAGAAAAATAAATGCGATATCAGGCCTATTCCACTTTTTGGGCTCTTTCGCGCAAAATATGGAAGGATAAAAGGTCAGCAGTATTGCTTTTCTCTTGTAATTTTTTTAAAGTGCTGCTTTATACCACTTAGGGCATTGTGATTGTTTTTTATGGCGTTAAGGAATGTTCTTAATAAGTTTGCATATCTAATGAAAAAAGTTTATTCTCCAAACTACTCGGAATGTGATTCTATAGAAGATGTTTACCACATAATTGTAGGTTGTGTCCAGAATGAAGCACTAAGAGTTGACTTAAAATTTAAAGGAATCAATGTAAGGGAGCTTAATCTTGGCTTCTCCACTGTCTAAAGAAGCTAAGTGTCTGTACAAATTGGTTAACCGAGCAATTAAACATAGCCCTAGGTAAAATTATTGTGCAAGGTTTTAATTTTTTTTAAAGTTAGGTATAAACGAATTAAGAAAGTAATTAAGTTGTGTAAATGAAGTACCTAAGTAATGTAATGTGTTATATATTTGTATAATTCTTAATAGAGCGACGTGATCCAAATAGGATCAAGCTCTTTAAATAAAGATAAAAGAAACTATTATTAAGTTCTTTAATGATTGAGTAAAATTTCATCGCTGCACAAACAAATCACCAAATTTTATAATCACTATCTAATGACCATAACTAATAATTTGTATACTGTTAAATATTGTATTGTGAAGGTTTAGAAGTTAGTAAGTAGGTAGCAATAAATTCGTAATTATATTGAAAGTTGGTAGCTAGCGATAATTTTGTAATTATATAAAAGGCAGGCATAATTATATAAAAAGTTAGCAATAGCTTAGTCTAACTAATAGGTTACCCTTTAATGTAGCGTAACTTTTTTCGTATATAACATCAAGTTGCTGATACTTACAATTATTCCTACTGATAATTTCTTTCGAGATGGAGACGTTTGTTATAAATAACATAATTTTTTGTTTAATTAAGGTAAGTGACCCAAATAAGGCCTATCTTATTTTTATTTTCACGTAATTAGTAGGTTTTTAAGAAAAATGCACTCGTCTTTCGTAATAATCATCTTTGTTTATTAAACTTTGAAAGAAATGTAGATAAAACAATAAAAAAACAAAAAACGCACTTCGGTGACTTAAAATATAGAAAAAGTCCTTGAGGCCTTTTTGGGAAACCCATGCCGCAATAAGGCCTTACGTACTAACACAAAGAAAAAAGCAATAATTAAATATCTGTAATACAAATCAACTTAATATAATTTAAATTTAGTAAGATCCTTTATCCGATATATAATCAGCTCAATATATATATTATTAGTCTTCTTAATCCTTCCTTTTTATCATTGTCTTCAAGCAATCTCCTGAACAGTAATAATCTTTATCAGTAGGGGTTAGCCAACACGCAGCTCATGGTACCAGATATTACAAATAAGGCATTGCCGCATGTCATGTTCATTGCACGCTAGACAGTACCATGATGGTTTTATGTCACATAACCTTGTTTTAAGTTTCAATGATGACTTAAGACTCGGCTTTCTTCCTACAGCTTTAGTTCCTGAAGTTTTGAATTGCTTCGAAGATGTTGCGACTGCCTCATATACAGTTTCTGAAGCTCCCGGTGATTTTAAGCTTGTTTTGGCATTCCAACTTCAGCCAAACGTATAAATCCTTTTGATTAAACCTTCTTTTTATTCAGCAGTAAAAATTTACTAACGCCCTAGCTTACGTGCCGTTAAACCGCTCTGCAAATGGTTTCACAAGGTTCTCTTAGGGTTTGGACTAGGGATGTTACGGAGGTCTGATTCCGGTTTCGAAAGGTCGGAACCTCCGATTAGTTTACAATTCCGATTCTGGTTCCAAAAATTTTGAACTGGAGGTATATCGGAGGTCGATATGCAGAGACGGAGGCAGCGCGCGGCCGCAGTCAACAGAGAAAAACGTATTCATGTGAGAGATGATCCCTTATTATGGTGGAAATTAAATACTAAATTCAACCCTCTGGATTCGATTGCCCGCCATTATTTGTCGTGTCCACCAAGCTCAACAGCGAGCGAACAACTTTTAGTAGTGCCGGCCTAATCTATGGTGCGTTAAGGAATAGACTGGTAAGAGATAAAGCTGCGAATATTTATTCGTTAAATATAATTTGATTCTTTTGGAGTCGCTGATTTCATTTAATTTACTGATTTGATTTGATTTTTAACTAATACCTACTGTTTAATATTTTAGATTTTTTTTCACACCTAGATAAGTGTAACGAACTATATTGTTTTTTTTTATCTGATATTAATTGATTAAATATTGTTGTAATATTTTACTAAACTTAGGGTCCCACAATGCATGAAATAAAATATATTTTTTTAGTCCTTTTAGAAGTCTTTTTAGGTTTTTTATCGCCTCCGGTTCCGGTTTCAGTTCCGATAATACAAATTTGAAAATTCCGATTCCGGTTCCGGTTCCAATATCATCACTTTCTTTACATCCCTAGTTTGGACCCCACATGTCATGTGTTTTTTTGTCGATAAAAACTAGTGTTACTACTAGTATCTGTTACTAGTAACCGCTAAATTCGCCCAAACACACTGTATATGTAAATGGTTAATTTCATATTTATACATTTGTATGCTGTCATCTACAAATACCCAACTTTTTATATTCTCTGTCTACACAGAGGTTTTCTAAAAAAGTTAAAATCGTAACAATAAATAAAATTTCATTGCAAAAATTATCCCTTTTGTAGATAAAAATACTTATTTATTTCCAACTGTTTTGTAAATAATCATCTTAATTATCATCCGTAATTATTAGTATTGTGGGAACATCAAATGAGTTGTAGGATTTCAGAATAAAACAAATTTTTTTTTTAAATCATAGTGTATTGGTCTAACATAAAATATCAACTAGAGCACTGATTAATACCTTACAATGACTTGTTTAAAACAAAATTAAGTTTGTTATAATGTGACCATCATTTTTGTTCAAGTTACATATTTGTAACTTAATTTCCTTTAAATAAGGTTTATAATATCATCTAATCTAGATGTCACGAGTTAAATGGCACCTACGATTGCATGTCAACAAATTGTGTATGTCTAGTTCAGTATTATGTCTGTTACAAAAAACAACTGACAACTCATTAGCATAAGAAATTCATACAAAACAAACATTCTAACTCCATTCAACATACTAAGAGATCGTTAAACATTACATTCTTTGCAACATGAACTATGATTGTATAACCTAATTTATCTTGAACATTATTTTAATATACATAATAGATCACAGATTATTTTAGAAAAATTGTGCAATAGGTATAGTTTAAGGAAAATACGTGCTTTTCTACTACTTTGATCTAAAGCTTAACCTAATTATTTATTTACATAAAATTATAAATAAGAAGTCACTTTTAACCTATCAGTCAATTGAAGTTTTGTTTAAAAAACGAATTTTCAAAAAGTTCTGTAAACTTATATTACTAAGCTATGTAATAATGCAAAACTAGATAAGTATAAAATTAAAGCTGTTTAACTGTTATATATGAATACGAGCTGCCATACGAGATATAAAATATAAAACTTAATTAACAATTCTATAGAAGTTTTTAATTGTACATGTGTTATGGCGTAATACCTTTAATGTTAAAAAAGTACGTACAAATAAAACTGTAGCTGCACATTAATGGTAATTGAACACAAATAGATATCCTAGTAAATTTCAGGAAAAGGTCTCACGTAATTAAGAACAACAAAATTACACGCTATAAAAAAATTTTGAGTAAGATTCCTGTGTCAAGAAAATGTTTCAACAATGATTTATTTTATGACAAATAGCATAACCTATGACAGTCTGCAATTCAGCGTAACACATTTGATGTAACACAAAAGTATATTAAAGCGTATCTTAAGCATTCACAAAAAGTGTATGGAATGTACAGGTTAATTTACAATTGAAGTACATTTATGTAATTAGGTTTCTTTCGCTACATGATTATAATCATAAAGGTCTTTTTGTTATGAACTTATAGGTACAAGTAATCTGTGTGTACACTATTTATTTATTTATTGGTGGTGAGACTGATTAAGTCATCAAAAGTTAAAATATGATCTTAAAAGCGATATAGAAAACTAAATGATATGTACAGTACTTAGATATTATAAAAAGGTTTGGGTAATGATTGTATTGAAAAGGATACACAAACTAATATCCTTTCTATAAAATAGGTAAAAAAATTTTATATGAATAAACGGCCTATTTTATCATATTTTATAATAAGTACAAATAGCAAAGTATCTACCAGTGGTCGAAATATTAAAATCAACAAAGCTACTTAAATGGTGTTAAACACATATTGTCCTAGTATAAAACTATTTTATTTTTCTAAGGCAATCTCGTTTAATTCGAGAGGAACACATTTAACAGTCAACCAATCATTCTTAAATGATCGTTGAGAGTATTTACATATGCACGGCTCTAGAGGGAACCGCGTCGATTGGTTCCTGTCATACGAAGGATGAAAACCCTGGTAAAGGAGCTCGGGACCTTGCCATATTGTTCATGACGATTTGACCGCCGTTTAAACTGACGACAGCACTGCCCTCTGGCTCTGAATCCGTGTAACTTGAGTAGTTTCTGACAGGCCGCTGTCGCTTCCATGATTGTCGGAGTGTATCGTTCACATTCGCGTAGTGATTCACGAACGAATGAGGCTCTGAACGAACGCTTTCGTTTTCACTCTCCGAATTCTGTGTGAGAAATAATAAAACACACATTACATTTTATTTAAGTGACCTGAAGGTATATGCAGAACAAAAAGTTAGGAAAATATAACACATTATACATTAAACAAAAAAAAAAGGTTGATGTACAATAAAAATAAAAAGTCATGCTGAAAACTATTTACTAATGAAATGTATTCTCATAATAATTATCACAATTATGCTGTTGTGATTGCAATGTCTTTAATTATTTACAACGGTCAATCATGAAGTTATAGATTATAAAACTTATTTATAAATTTTTGATTTTTACCTTTTCTAAAACGCCAAGCGTGCAAATGTATTTTATGGTCAAATTTTAGTAAATTTTAAAAACAACCTATTATCTATTTTTTTTAATGAAATGTAAAAATTCATAAATTACCTATAAGTGCCAATTTATACATAAGCGTGTGATATTTCAGCCGAAACAATGTGTTAATATTTACCATTAAACATCCGAGTTCAGATTGTTGGACAAAAAAATGTATAATACGTTACAACGCACATTTTATTTGCCAAATATAACGAAAAACTTATGAACTTTAGAACTTACATCCTAACATTATTATTTTCTAATCTTAGCATAGGTATATAAATTCTCATAATATAATTTGCAAGGAAGACATTTTGAAGCTACATTTTTGAGGTGTAAGTTTCATAGTAAAGTGCTTAATAAACTTACTAAACTTAAATAATGTGTTTAAACGACGCTGATTTTGATGGTAATTACCTGTGAGTCAGAAGAACTTATTTCTGATGGTTTCTCGGTTAATGAGGAGTCATCTGGATTTTCATCGTAGGCTCTGAGACTTTCTTCGTCACTGTGGTAGGCCACATTGGCCGGGGAAGGCCTAGGAGGACACTTGGAAAGAACTGGACCAGTTTTTCCTCTGCGTAGAGTTCCACCACCACCGACGCTGGCGACAGAGTTCTGACGTGATCGGTAAACGTCCAAAGCCAATGAACCACGTTCGTCGGTTTCACCGGCCAAAGATTCTTCTAAAGTTTTTTGTGCTTCTTCTGTAAAATAGAAGTAGATGTTTATTGTATCATGCCTAATAATGCGGCTTAACGGATTTAGCTCTAACAAGCCAAACAGTATGGCAATCAAAATCAAAATATTTTTTAGCCTGATTTTTGTCTTCCTCCTGCAATCTATGCAAAAGTCTTAAGCCGAAAGTTTTTTGGAACCGCATGTTTTGTTTACACCTTACTAAAGAACAAATCAGATAATATAATAATAATAAAAAGACGGACAAAGAAATACATTTGTGTGATGAACACAGATGTTTGTTCTCGGGTCATGTTTGTATGTATTTATATATGTATGTTTATTCTGGGTTCCCCCCCAGTTCGCTGTATGGTCATCCATAACACAAGCTCTGCTTACTTTGGGGCCAAACAGATGGTGTTTGTCTGGGGATTAAAAAAAAAAGAGAAATTTACTCACTCTTATACTTGTAGCTTTTGCTCTTAACACACAATATAGCTATCACCATAATAATGATGATAATTGAAGCAGCTGCCAAAGCAACCATAAACCAAGTTCGTCTATAAAACGGTCGATATTGCAAATATCCATACTCAAGGTACAATTTCGAAGGAGTTACGATCACTTTGTCACTTGTAACTGGATTGCTAATCCCATAGGAATTGTAGGCAATAACTCGGAAATTGTATGCAGTTGACGGAAGAAGACTCTGATAAGAAATAGTGAACTCTTCGAGGACCCCATTGCTTGTTCGAGTTATTGTTTCCCATCTCGTGTCATCTGTAAATTTAATTTGTAGTTTTAAAAGATATGTATTCTACGTAAATACTATTAGTGTCATTAATATAAAAAATTTAACTAAATTTATATACATAGTAAAAAGGAAAGTCTAGGTATTGTAAAGGTAGAGTAAAGAGTATACCTAATCGAAAAAGATTGTGCTTATAGTGAAAAAAGGTGAAGGTCGGTTATAGTGAAAATACAATATAGCAGAAAAACTTCGTGCAAACTTCTTCTAATTTTGTAATAGTAGACTTACAAGCCTGCCACGTTTCCTTAGCTGCATTGGAAATTAAAATGTTACATATCCTTAATATAAAAATAATACAATACGAATGTCTTAGTGCTTCTTTGTGAACCAAGTGTAACTTTCACCATAAATATAATGCATAATGTTTTTAAGTTAAGTGGTAAAGTAGTTGAAGTTTTCCGGTTTTATTACGTAGTTTGTACATATAATGTTTTTCTTACATTATCCAACAAACTATTTACAAATAATACGTGACTCCTGAACTAGAGGTCCAGAGTTCGATCCATTCTATTATTTGCTAAATATTTGCTAGCGAATCATGCATATTTTTCTACTACAGATATTCTATTTCACAAAGCCTTCCTAATGTTAGCTGTTGGTGACATATCTAAACAGTATAAACAGTATACTTATGTTTGTTCATTTTGAGTTCCCTTCAGGTCTCCCATATTCAAGTTGTTTTATAATTGGGTATTTGGCAAAAAAAAAATTATTACACATTTAAATAGTTTATCAACGATAAAGAAATATTGGAGAAGTAATAGTATGTTTACAATCAATAGTTTTGTAGATAGATGCGATATGTATGAGGAGCTGCTGTGAGTCGCCGAAAATTGCTGTTTACAAAACGGTACCGTGTTGTGACGTCACAACGTGTAAAATCATACTAAAAATTGTATGGGCGTTTGAATAAAATATATAATAGCTAAGTTGATAATGCATTCACATGTATATTAACACAATAAACATTGTTATATTTAATGTCAGTGAGCAAATACTATAAAAATATATTATTTTATTTATTAAAAATATCCATAAAAGCTTACATGAACAGTTAAATCTACAGTGTAAAATAAACCATAACAAAAAATAGGTTTTTCCTTACACTGCCATTCGCTTCGCTCGCATACGTCTAACTACAATTAGCATCTAACAAAAATCTAAAATTAATATATGCATACACACTTAGAACTAATGGGATGCTACAAAAATAATCAAGTTTTAACACAAAGTATAGTATATCAGACAGTGTCGTCTTCGTGCGCTCGCGTGCACCCGTCCTTCCGGTTGTTTGAAAACATACGGGAGCATTTTGCAACTATCATTTTAATTTATTCTTAATAACTTTGTGTAAAACGATAAAAAATATGTTTTTATGATTGATTTAATATTAGTTTTATTTATTTTGTTTATAATGTGATTGGGAAGGCTGTTTACTATGTGCGGTATCTGATATTTGAGCATTTGTTTTCCGTATAAGTTATGGTACATGGGTTCCGAGTATTTAATGACTGAAGCACTCGCGTGTATTTTTTGGTAAGTTCTATGGGGTTAAGGAGCGTTTGATCAAAAAGTTTTCAACTAATAAAGTATATCGCGTTTGATCGTGAATTGGGATGATTTTACAATGGCTCAAAAGTTGTTGCGTGTCTTCTTTATATTTATCTTTATTTTTGGGAGGAACTATTATTGATTTTAATATTCGTAGCTGTAGACAATAGATTTGGTCTAAATGGGTTTTGAAAGTGCTGTCATATCTACTTAGGCCGTAATTTACAATAGATTCCCCTAGGGCTTTGTATAGCTGTAATAATATCTCATAGGGGATATTTCGTTTAATTATTCTAAATTTTGCTAATATTGCTCGCAGTTTATCAGATACGTAATTAATATGATCTAAGTCTTTGTGTTAAACCATTTAAGCCGATCATCTATTATTAATCCTAGATATTTTTGCTTATTTACTACTTCCAGTGGTTTACAGCTACAGTTCCTATGGTTACAATTGTGCATACATTTATGGTCGTATGCTATGACTCTGATTCGTTTATTGCTGCGGTTTTGGCTGGAGCTTACGTACATCAGTTTCGTTTTATCAGCATTTAACACGAGACCAGCATCATGTGACCACTTTGAGAGTGTCGTTAAGTCGCTTTGTATATTAAGCAGGGCTGTCTTTATAATATCATGGGTAGAAACCAAGCAGGTATCATCTGCAAATTGGTATATTTCACATTTAGTCACGACGTTGACGGCTTCATTAACGTAGGTTATGTAGTGGAGAGGGCCTAACACGGAACCTTGGGCTGTGCCGTTTTGAACCATTACTTTGTCACTAATATCGTCGCCAATTCTAACTACATATGCTCTGTCATTTAGGTAATCTTAACACCACTGACTAACGGAACCTCTTATGCCACAATTGTTCAACTTTTCCAATAGCGTTTCGTGCCTTAAAGTGTCGAAAGCTTTGCTGTAATCGATAAATGCTATTAAGATGTGTTTTTTATTATTTAGGTGTTCATAAATATAATCAGTAAATTTAGACAGTAACTCTGTAGTGCTCTTTCCAGCCTGAAAACCATACTGCCTGCCATTAATTATATTATTTTTTCTATAGAATAGTCTTATTTATTTAGATATAACTTTTTCTGTAATTTTTATCAATAGCGGGAAGTACTGTAATCGGGCGGTAATTACTGTAGCTGCCTTTCTTATGTATAGGTCTAACTATACATTTAGTTTTTAACCCCTGCGGATATATGCCTTTCTCTACAGATTGATTAATAAAATGTGCTATAGCACCTGCAATATTAACCGAAATAGCTTTTAGTTCCTTAGCTCTAATACCATCTATCCCAGGTCCTTTTAGGTAACTGAAGGAATTTATTTCCTTAAGGAAATGCTTTAGCAGTAGTAGGCTGATATTTCATCGTCACGTTTGCTGAATTGCTGTATATTTGTCTATCTAGTAGTTTAATATTACATTATGGAACAGTATTTCTGACGCCGTTTTAAAATTTTTTGCAAATCTATTTGTTATAGTTTTAGTTGTGGTATATTGATCATGAAATGCGTTAAGAATAACTTCGTCGAAAATTAGTTTTGTTCTTCCAGTTATTTGGTTAAGAATTAGCCAGAGAGCTCTAGGGTTATTTTTTTGGTTATAGATTTGTTCTTTTATGCTTTTGTTTTTGTAGTAATTTATAAGTTTGTTTGCGTTGTTTCTAGCTAAATTATACTGTTGTTTTACTAACATATAAGATTGATCTGATATCCATTTTATGAATAATTTATCCCTATATCTGCATACTTTCAGAATTTTACTATTTATCCATTTATTATTGCTTTTATTTTGATTTTTAGAGATTTTAACTTTTATTCTAGACTCATCGTAACATTTTTTGTATATTATTTACTATAATTTCATATATTTTATTTGGATCAAAAACATTTTGTAACCTTGCCAGTTTATAGAATGTAGTTTCTTTAATAATAATTTACTATCGTAAAGCGTGGTAAACGTGATATGCCCGTGTATTTTCATCTGCCGAGGAGTATGTTATTGCAAGAGCAATCTCATGATGGTCAGCCAGTGATGTTCCCAACGCCGCAGTGTACAGGTCTAGTGAGCGGGATCGTGCATAAATGTGATCAATACATGTTTTACTTAGCTTTCCGTCAGATATTTCTATACGCGTATATTCTGTGATCCCACACGCTAAACCATATTTGTACATTGCGGTGTTATACATGTTTTTTATAGGTGTTCTGGTGCACAAATCAATGTTAATATCACCTAGCAGAAGCAGATCATTTTGTGAACCCAGTCTACTCAAAACAGTGTTAATTTCTGTATTTACCTGCGTATTTGTAAATAGGAAATAACTTAATCCTAGTTTTTAAGTTGTGTTGATTTGATCTTTTTGATATCTTCTAGGGAACGAATTATAAAGACTTTGTTATTTTCTCCTTCTTTTCTCACACGTAGCACACCCTTTTTAATCCATATATACTTGAAATAGGGTTGAAGTTCTTGTTTTGCTTGAAAAAGAAGTTGATTTTTGTATGATGTTAGAGCTTCACACAAGAATATGGTATTATTTGGCGTTTTAGATCCGGTAATGATGTCACTAACATTAATTTTACCGGATTTCGATGCGTCAATCCATGAAGTGGGAGATTGTTCTGATTTGAATTTTATTTCAATCGCTCCTGTCCTACCCTTTTTTTCAGGAAGGCTTAAGTGACTTTATGCCAGTGGGATTTTGGTTCAGCTTTTTAGCTAACTTGGTAGCAACATCAAGGAGATTTTCGTCATCGGTGGCCGGAATGTGATGGACCTCGATACACTTACGCAGATCTTGTTGCTCCACTTCTTGCATCCGTTTCTCTAGCGCTCCTACCCTCACTTCTAAAGTTATTTCTATTAGTAAGCTCATTATTTTTCTTCTGCAGATTGTTTATATTAGCTTTCATGTTATCAATAGTGTTTAATTAGCTCATTCATTTTATCTGAATTGCGTGTGAAATTTCTCTTTCTTTAAAGCTTTTTCTATTTCCTTTGGTACTTAGTTTTTTAAATCAATCGACATCCTAGATTGGTCCGTACAGTCGTCTTCATCTTCGTCATCATCATTAGGAATGATGATGGATCGCCGTTTCGGGGAGCTGTCCTGGCAATCGGGACAGGTCCACTCCAAATTATCAGTCGCTCGGAGTGCAGTGAGCTGTTTGTTCGTCAGCCCGCTACATTGGTTAGTAAGATGCACAGTTTTTTCACATCTGTTACACTTAACACTAGGTTTTATTTTTGTTAGGTTTTTACCACAGTTATCACATTTATTTGTCATTTTTTTTCCGAGCGTTGATTACACACGTTATTCACAATAAAGCGCGCGAATACGAATACGCTAACATATTTTATAATAAGTTTTTTGCTTCATTTCTAAGTTTTCTAAATCTATATATTTTCGCCATTAAAGTCAAAACTTTATTTTTTTTAATGTTTGGGTTCAAATAATTGATATTTTCTAAATAAGTGAATGATAAAAACTACAATTTTCAAGTTGTGTTAAATACCAAATTACAACCATGTTTACCTTTTTTCCTGACTTCAATATAATAGCCTAACAGTGGCCCTCGACCAGAAGGCGAATTAACCCATCGCAAGTGTAATGCTGCTGGATCAGGAGTAAGTTCCAGATTTTTTGGTGTGGAGGGCGATCCTGAAATTTAATTTGTTAATGTCAATTTAATTGAGGTACTATAAAAAAATTTGTAGGATACATAATATGCAAATACAATTTAACCAACAAAAATTAAGACACAGAATGATCATATTCAAAATGTTTTTATGGAAATTTTTTTGTTTTGAAAACCTACAAGTACACCGATTTCTATTGTAAAACTTCGTAAAAATTATGAATAACGCATACAGGAAATGTACGCTAAATACCTATTGTTTTGTTGGTAAATGGTAAATATTTTTTTGGTGATAGCTCTCTTAAATCTATTTACTAAAGTTATTAAAATAATCACCTGACTGAGGTCCAGTTTTAACCCTTGCTTCGGCAGTACCTCCCGGTGAAATAGTAACAGCTCGTACTGTGAACCGATATTCCACCTCTTCTTCTAACCCTCCTACTGCCAAACGACGTTCAGTCACCTTTTGTTTTACTTGCTTGCTGAATTCTAAAAAAAAGGGATTTAGGTTAAATTGGTTAAAAGTTAAGGAAATAAATTATTCATAAAATTAGATAAGTGTTAAAATAAGAGCATTACGGCAGTCCAAGTCAAGCGCTTTATTTGTTGCTTAATTTTGCATTTTCTTTAAAATTTCAAAATAACAAGAATGTAAGTAATGTGATTGCAATTTTTTTCCAGCCTTATTATTGTTAACCATTTATTGGCCTCGCAGAATACAAAAGAAAAATAAAACTAAAAGCACATTATACATTATTAAACAGATATAAAATAAAATGAATGTATGATTATGTACTACGGCGATGCAAACGGGAAAAGCTTAACGGTAACTTAACGAATTGCTCAGAAAGCAATTCGCTGGTTTTCACCTTCTACCTTGAGAGTTCTCGATAAAAACAATAAATACTAAAAGAAAAAATCCCAGTATTATAGAAAAAAGCATATTAAAAAAAGAATCAAACATCACTCCCTTTCAAATATAAAGTTTAAGCAAAAAAATAGCTTCAGTATCACTGTCCATTCATAGGGTTAAAAAAACATATTACGAATATGTACGGAACTGACTGGTTTATTAATAATATATAAAAATTATAATTTATTATAAGTAATGAAGTGAACTTCATATATATCAATTATTTACACTATATTAAGCGAGCAGCCACCGCTGCCTACATATTTCGCGTTAGAGGTGGAGTATTATTCCAGCACTTAATCGCCTGGTAGCGGAATCCACAAATTAAAGAATGTTTTTCAAAGCGCAATTTATCATCAATAAGTATTTCTAGGTTTCTGGCTCCCCATATTCAATTCTGGAACCTAAAATTTGCACACTAGAATTGGAAGTGATAATTTTACCAATCTGTTTTTCAGCTTGTTTGCCTATAAATTTTGTTTTGACGGGATTTAAAACTGAGTAATTTTTAGCCGGCCACATTGTCACTGTAGCAAGACCTTCGTTCATTTTACGCTTATTTAATAACGATTGACGTAACATTCAAGAAGCAACGGCAATAGCGATTTCAAATTCGATTCTTACTGAATGTTTTTTGTCTATAGTTGTCTTATTGTTTATTAATACAAATAATAAAAAATTCAACACTTACTTTCATCCTGCTCAATAGTTTCATACGTAACTAAATAAGCTTGAATTAACCCGTTTCTCCTGTGAGGGGGTTCCCAAGATACCACCAAACTGTTCATGGTGATATCTGTAAAGGTTATATTTCTTGGGGCTGTGGGTAACCCTTGATGTGTTCGGACTAGCACTGCAGTCGATCGAGGCCCGTCGCCTGCGGGGTTAAAGGCTAGTACCTGGTTGGAAGAAAGTGTTTATATTTATTTATTGTTTTGGATCATATTTTGATTATAGTTGACGCTCAACATCTTCAAAAATTTATAGTTTTTTTTAATTGAACTCTTTTCATATCGAAGTTAATCTGTATTTTTGGTTTGTCATTGTAATTGTAAATTCTGAAAAACAGCATAATATATATGCATATTCATTTTTATTTGCTTTTGTCTAGTCGTGTTTTCCAACGAGGCCACTCTTACGCCCTTATTGTTTTTTTCTTAGAAGAGCTTCAAGAATTTGCATCTTATTTGGTATTGACGGATATTTGTGTAATAAAAACAGTTTTCTGTTTCCTATATTAACTTAAAAAAGAAAAATATAACAGAAAAATAGAACTCAAAATGAAAAATACCTGTATCTTATACTGAGTAAACTTGTCTAAAAACACGAGTGAATGTGAAGTGGCAGTCGCGGGTACTACTTCTATTTCTTCTTCCTGTTTCCGGCCCGGTTCCGGCTCTTCCGGCGATTCTGTCATCAGGTAGAAAATCTGCAATGAAAGTTAATTCAATGGTTAGTTGCGAAACCTTAGTCAGACTTTTCAAGTTTTCAATATAGTTAAAAGTTTACAATCGAAGAGAAAATCATTAGAGGTATTATTTAGGATGCCCGATTGTGTTTAGACGAGGCTATTTACAAAATATTTTGATTACGTTTGCGTTACTGCCGAGATAATATATTGGGAATATAAATAAGTAGCTGTACATTATCTGTAGTTGATTTTTGATTTATGAGAAATATTGAAACATTTTAATGTTAGGAACTTAATGTAATAATATTCTATTGGTGTCCGTTGATTTGAAAATGATATACTACGCAAGTTGTTAAAGCCAACATCTTGCCAGCATAAATCAGTACAAGCAGGATGCGGTGTTGATCTGTATTTGTTTTTAGGCCTTTTGCGAAGTCTGACAGAACCAAGTAACGTGTACAAATGAGTTGAATGTTGAGTTACCTTGTATCCCAGAAGGTCTCCATTCTGATGATGCGGCAGCGGCGGTCGCCAGCGGAGCGACACCTCCGTCGGGGAGGCTGCGTCGGCAGCTAAGTCTCGTGGAGGTGCAGTAGGCACCGCCTCGCCCACCCACACCACGCCCGGAGTTCCCGAGGGACCGGCACCTTCGGAGTTCACCGCTGACACGCTGATCTCGTAGTTGCGGTCGATTGTTAGGTCGGTTAGAACTACTTCTTCGCTCTACCGGGGTGGTAAATGTTAGAATCAGTTTGTAGGTTTTGATAAGTTTAAGCTACTGATTACAACGGTACTAAAATTGTCCTGGTATATTTTGTTACATATTTCAGATATTATTTGAGGAGGATCTCGATGCCTAGTATTACAAAAACTAGGGGAAAAATATTAAAGCTTGTATCGGAGTCATGAAAAAAATAATCTAAAGCTAAAATAATCTAAGTCTCTAGTTTTAAGATTTCTAAACCAAAAATGTAATTTTTTTGGGCCTCGGACTTTTCAGACTAAGCCATATGGATCGAATAAGTTCTTTATCCAGCTTAAAAGAAATGTCACAACCTGGGCTAGGTCTTTGTACACCATCTAAAAAAATTGACAAATAAATAGTAACTATAGGAAAAATACAAAAAAATTGATTTAATTAGTAGTAAGATGGTAAGAAAATAAAAATGTCAACATTATTTGTGGTCATTTAGCGGGCAACATTGACAATGTGTCTTTTCTATGGCGGAAGTTGTCAAGTGAAGTTAGTTCACTAAGCAGAGAGGACAGCCTCCTCACTCGCAGCACATTTCGATCACATCACAGTTGTCTGTCTGTATGTTTGATTGTTCGTTGCGCTTGAGTTCTTTCTTTCAGTTTCTTTTTAACTTTACAACTGTTAAATGAGCTAAAAATACACAAAATTCTTTGGTGTGGAGGTAAGTACCCTTGCCTTCCATGCCAGAGGTCCCGGGTTCGAATCCTGGTAGAGGCAGATATTTTATTATATTTGCTTTCTAGTCATGGATGTGTATGTATGTTTATTTAAGTTTATTTTTAATATTTATACATAAAAAAAAATCCATGTGTGCTTATATATTTCTTAAGTTTATTTGTCCGTTATCTAGTATCCATAACACAAGTTCTTAATGATACTTAATTTGGGCTAGATAATGTGGTGTGATTGTTATAAATATTATTTATTTATTTATATTTATATTTACTCGATACACAAAACAAAAAGATGTAAGTAAACCTTAGCTGTCAAAATGACATTTTTTTCCGCCATGTCGTTTTTTGTTTGTGTTCATTTCCTACCAATAAACAAAGTGTTTTAATAACAATTCAACCATCAAAAAGTGTTCTTAGCATCTTAAACTATTTTTTGATGAAGAGTACAGAGACCTGGCCCAGACTCCTTGCATTTTGGGACATTTCTTTTGCTTGTTTGATACGTATTTTTTTGTATCTTGACGGTGGGTCAGGTTAAGGCGGGAATCGATTTTTCGAAAGTTTTTATTCTCTCTGTTTATCTATAATATATGACTATCACAATATTTTGATCCTGGCTATATCAAAATGTTCTAATAAATAACTGAACATGGATAATACAAGAATGGAATGTTAAAACTTGTCATTTATTTTATCATATTTGGTGGTACGAAATTTGAATTTTATAAGCTATTTAACTTTAATTTTATAAGTGTTTATTGGCAGAAAAACCGGCAAATTTCCGAACTAGACATAGTCTCTTTCTCAGAAGTCAGTGTCCACTCGCATCACAATTACTGTACAAAAATAAGCTGAATTACATTTTATTATTTTAGGTAAAATACAAAGATATAAGTTATTTTCATAGTCTAAAAAGACTCAAACTACCTTAATCCCCGGCACATGTTGCTTCATAGTATGCTGTAAAGCAGTCGGGAAGTCAGTCAATGGTTGGTAAAAGACTCTGTATCCACCAGTGGCGGTATCTCCACTCCAGTATTGTTCGGTTAAAGGCGTCCACTGAACTCGAACGCTCGTTGGCGTTATTGGGACTATGCGGAGATTTTCTACTGCATTGCTTGGCGCTGTAGAGAAGGTTAATATTTAAGGTTTTTCTTGTGGACCTTTTGTTTATGTACATGACGCAGGCGGGTTGTTGAATTCGACTTTTAACTAGACAGCTAGCCGTTTCGTTAAATGGATTTATTCAGCTAACTGGCTAGCCATAATGTGGAATAGTTATTTTTAAAGCGATTTGCTATATAACTTGATATCTTGCGATTTCCGTGAGCCCAGGAACGAGGTAAGCATTGTGCAGCAGCACCCGGCGAAGCTTCATTATGAGAATTGAAGACTATAATTAAAGTATAAAACGCTCAACCAAACGTCTAGCTGGTTGAACGTTTAGCCTGCGACATACGTATTTGGATTTAGAAACGTTTAGTTGTGAGGTCGATTAATGAAAGTTTAGCCATTGTTCTTGTGAAAACTTTAGGCTATGTAAAGTCCATTGTGTCTGTCGCAGTTGGACGATTCATGGTGTCTATATAATAGTAGCAGCATACAAATTTTCGCAAACAGTAGTTAAAACTAGTTAGTTGTCATTTAACTTTGTTTTGACTACAAACAATCTTTTTAAATAACTCTTTTAAACTATCGCGGTTATTTTCACTATAATTTAATGAATTTACGGGATTATTACCAAGATTTTCGATTTTCAGTCCGCGATCATGGTGCTTGCAACAGAATCGAAATATCGGAATCGCGAAATAAATATCGAAAGTCGTGGTAAGAATCCAGTAAATTCATTAAATTATAATCTTATTAAAAAGTGATAACATTGTTCTCTTATTACATTTTGTTAAAAGTTAATAAAATTTAATGTATTCAATATATTGAATACTTAATAATCTGTCATAAATATTTTACTTTCAATTCATAATAATAAATATTTACAAATAAGTACCCATACCTGCAGGCAAAGTTTGTACGGTTTCCGTGGCATTGCTATATTTACTAGGACCGATATCGTTAGTAGCCCTTATTCTGAACTGGTAGGGAGTAAAGGGCTTAAGTCCTTCTACGGTATAGGAAGTGGCAAAAGGATCTACCCTTTCGGGAATAGTTTGCCAGGTGCCGCCATCTTCTTTTTGTTGGACTGTGTAATATCTGTGGAGATTTAAGTATATATTTATTATAAACGTTAAATTTTTCATACTGACATGAAATAACAATGAAAGGAACGGGAATTTACGTGATCGAGGTTCTTTGGAAATTCTGGTTAAAAAAAATATATTCGTGGCGTTTTTAAAAAAGTTTCCACATTTGTGGAATTTTGGAAGTTTTACTAGACTAGGGGAAAAAAATTCAGTGGTAAATTTTTTTTACAAATTTTTAACGAGACTGTTAAATCTGTATGTTAATTTAATGTTCGATCTTTGTTAAAAGTGGTCGTATCGTAGTCATAAAAAAGTAATGTAAAACTGGAAGTCTCGTTTTTTAAGATTCTAGACAAAAATAATTCTAGCACTAGGTAAGACTCGCGCAATTCAATTTAATGCCGTGAAAAAAGAAGTTTCGATTTAGCAATCTCGTATTCGAGCAGTAGCGCCCCCGCCGAGCTGAGTGTAAGCTGCCGAGAACTGTAGCACCTTTCCGAGGGTATGACAATGTAATAATAGATAAATTTACCTCAAAGGCGCATATCCATCGTCACCCGGCGTCCAAGAGAAAGTAATATGATGTGGTTGCAACAAGGAGCGGGCTATGTTGGGGACGGAGGGCGCGGCCGGCGCAGCACGGTTCACTGTAGTAAACACTAACGCTCGCGCAGTAGCGCCCCAGCCGAGCCGCGTTTGAGCTGTTACCGAGAACAAGTAATAGCGCTCTGAGGCGAGTTCGGTGGCTCTGTGGACAAGGATATTTGGTTTAATTTTTGGTAGGGTTTATTTTGATTTACGTTTAATATAATTTAGTATAATCTCAGCAATAATTTGCTGTTTGTTAGTTCAAAATATGAATCTATTAAAAGAGTTTACAATAAACTTCATTTAAAGTTTCCTAATTATGTAGAGTACTCGTAAATCAGAACTAAACATTTTTTTAAAGTAATTATATAGGTGGTTATAAATTAATTGCTGATTTTTAAAACATGTACATAAATTAATAAGGTGATAGTAACTGCGAAAAAATAGCTAAAAATGTATATACACAAAAGCGTATGGTAATAAATAAGCAATGCGTTTTTGTCTTAAGTTAGGAATTTCGCATAAATAATCAATATACCCAATTATTTACATAAGTACCTGAAAGTCCTATCCGAAGGTAAAAACTCTCTAGAAAATATATGTTGCGTGGAGCTATTCAGGTGATAAGTAACTTTATAAGCAAGTATTTCTCCATTGGGATCTTCTGGTACGTCCCAAATTATTCTCGCAGTTGTGAAGGTTACATCCGGGAATGATACGTTTGATGGGGGTCCGGGAGCTAGAAAAAAAATTCTTAATGTTGATATAAAATAAAATAAGTACTTACGAAAGAGATCTTATAAAAAAACAAGCTTTAAATTTTATTTTATTCTCTCAGGAAAACTTACAGCTAAAAAAAATATACTGACAGAGAAGAATAATAGCTTAGTAAGGTATTTTACAAGTTTTCGCTTATAAGTAAATGATAAAAAGTAATAAATAACAATATATAGGCTCTCTCTACAAAAACTAAAATTAAAATAAAAAAAAAATTTAAATTACGCGACAGTTTAAGTAGATATAGTTAAATGTATAATTATATAAGTTATTGTGATCCACAATCAAAGAATGATTTATATTTATATGATAACATGTCATTATTGGTTTTAAAAACAAATATATCACTAGTAGTCCGGCGCGGTTACATGTGTGTATCTCCTGATTGTGTGAGATTTCAGGATATAATATAGCCTTTATTACTATAGACTAAGATACATTTCACTATATAAAAACAAATTTTAAAAATAAGGTATAAAGGTACAGATTTATTATTCTTTTTCACACCTAAATTATTCGTCGCAAGATAATACTTACTATCCTCGAAAGTCCTTACAGCCACCGGAGGATCACTTAACACCCCATCTCCTAACCTCGTATACCCCAACACTTGTATCTGATAGACCACATATTTCTTTAACTCAGTCAAGGTTATCGTATGCGTAATGTTGTTATTTATGGATTGGCATTCGATCTTCTGGTTATCAGTTCTTGGGGGAGGGACTGCGGCGGCGTAGCAGACTTTATAGCCTTCGATCAGACCGTTCTGGTCTTCAGGGGGGATTTCCCCCCAAACTACTACGACCGTAGTCGAGGAGGTGGCATTGGCTGATACTTCAATTGGTCCACGTGATGGTACTGAAAGGAAAATAGCTCCATAATAATCTTAGGTTCATGTATGAGTTTTGTTTTTATACATGTTTAATAATTCTTGCAAAAAGGTTGTCAACGAATGTACCGAAATCTCATACCTATTTTATTCTTCCTATCGGTTCTAACACCAATAATATAAACTATTACTACAATAAATATGAACTAAAAGTTTAAAAGTATTCAAATGCGGCTTCATAATATCTATTAACGGTTAAAAATCTACATTTTAATTCTTTTACAATTATTAAGTAGAAAATTACTTGTGAGTTTTAGCGTCAGTATGTGGCTAAAGGTCCTGATTATACTTAAAACTCGTAACTTTGTCCTAGGATACAACTTTTATTAAAATAAATGTGTCAAATACCTGCTTCCCTAGTCCTTTCCATAGCTACCGGACTATCAACAGAAGTCCCGACTTCATTAATAGCCGTCATTTGAATCTCATACAACGACCATTCCTCCAAATTGTTCAACACATGGGAATTGGCCGTATGGTCCTCTATGATACTGTATAGACTTTCATTAGCGCCACTGCGTTTGTAAGTTATTCTATAACCCTTGGGATTGCCATACCATTCGCTTTGTTGGAGAGGCTGAAATACGAACGAGCAAATATGAAGTTAATTAAATATTTTATCGAGAAATTTCCAAAATTCCATAATGAAAGTGATAATAGTGAAACTTCGCACTTAGTGAGTGGTAATATAAATTAAATCAAAGCTACAAATCAAAAGTAAATGCATTTTATATCAAAATACATTTTATATTTATTTTTGAAACACTGTTTGAACTCAGAACTCACTTTAAAAAGGAAGATTAAAAAATACAACATACACTACTGTACTAAATATGTACAGACAGTAAACCAGAAAGAATATTTTTTTAAGGTTGTTATCGATATAGGCGTTACACTGTCTAATTAAATTGTGTGCAAAATTTCTTATCTCAATAATAATATTATGAGGGTCAAACTGAAGGACGGCCTTCTACGGCGAGGACTGAAGATAACGTCTGTGTTGTGCGGCGTATGAAAGAGACTGACAAAAGAGTGACCTATCAGCAGATTCTGACAAGCTTAGGCATCGGTATGAGTCAAGTGCACAAAATCCTCCATAAACATTTAGCGGTCAAGAAGCTTTGTGCCCGGTGGATACCTCTTAATTTGACCGAGAGCCAAAAGCTCCGTCGTGTTGATTGGTACCGTGAAATGGTTGAAAGATTGCTGCTCTCGAATCAAATGCTGTGTTCGACATACTTACGGGTGACGAAAGCTGGATTTACTGTTATGATCCCGAAACCAAAAGACAGTCTGCTCAGTGGGTGTTTGCTTCCGAGGAGTTGCCAACTAAGATGAAGAGGTCGAAGCGTAGGAAAAAAGTTGGTGGCCTCTCGCACCATCCACCACATGGATGGATTTCGCAACAATTGTTTTGGAGGATCTGAAAAGCAGTTTCTGCGGAGTGGTACACTAACAATTTTTTGTCACTTGTCTTGGAAAAAGTTCGGGAGAAACGACCTCGCAGTAGGATTCTCCTTCACTACGACAACGCCGCGTCGCACACCGCCAGGCGAACGATCGACTTTTTGGTGACTTCAAACGTGGAATTACTAGGTCATCCGCCGTATAGCCCCAACCTCGCACCTTGCAATTTTTATTAATTCGCGTAAATAAAAGAAAAACTTCAAGGAAAACCTTTTATGGACGCCGCGGAAGCTGTGGCTGCATTTCAAAAGGTCGTCGAACAGACTCCGAGTGGGGAAAGTGCTTTTCTCAATGGTTCCATCGGATGTGGCGATGTATTGACGTGAATGGACACTATTTTGAAAAGATATACTAAATAAAACTAATAACCAGCTAGTTAAATCAGTTTTTGATTTTCTAAGAATTTTCAGTTTGATCCTTATACGTATAGCGATTTCATTTGATGATTACACATCTCTGTCTTCAAACCCATGAGAAAATGTTCAGACTATAGGTATAAATTTACTCTCTAATAAAGAATCCATACTCACTATCCATCGAACCCTCAAATTATTGGCACTAACAGCTCTAACAGTGACATTTCTAGGCGGATGCCTCGGAGGCGCTTGTATCGTCTGGAACTCCTTACACGGCACTGAAGGTTCTGAACTTCCCACAACATTGGTGGCTATAAGTCGGAGACGGTAAGTCGTGAACGGGACCAGACCAGTCACGTGGATTGATTGAGCGTCTGGCGCTGACACTTCGTACACTGTGAACCATGATGTGTTTCGGGAGGTTTGAGCCTGTAGGGGATAAAAATAATGTATTATATTAATTATAATATAATGTATTATTAAATAGATATATTATGTTCGATTTGTAAAACAAATTATGTTCGATAGCAGTGTATACAGATATGGTTTTACAGCTGTCATCTTTTATATTTATGAATAAGAGTCGGGGCACTCTATCGATAATCGAAAGAAATTTGTCTAAAAATCTCCTTAAGTAGTGAGTTGCCTGATAGTAAGGCAATTAATCAGACTTTGAACATTTTCAAAATAAAGTTAGTCAAGAGAGCTTTTATTCTTATGAATTATGTTTTATATGTAGACCCTCAAAATCATAAGTTTAAAAAAATTATGGGACGTGTAAAATGAAGCCACGTTAACCAGTTCTAAGATTATTTTATTTTTAAATCACACGTTTACATTACGCAGTTTCCCTTTATTGAAAATGTGGCGAAATCAGGGTACACCAAAGATTTCACATATTGCTGACTAGAATATTCTATTTTTATTTATTTCTCAACATTCACAATAGGAAAATTAATTAAACTAGAGTTAAGGTTAATCACAAATGTTCCTATGTGTGAGATTCTGGTGCCTATGATAGGTTTATAAAACCTGTCCCCCTCCACCCCCTCCTCCAGGTCACCAGTACCAATAGACAAAAAACAGGAAAAAATATAATAAATTTAACTATGACATAAAATTGTTGACAGATGGTGACTGTTTTATTGTGTGTGCTTACGCGTATGTATCAGTATGTGTGTGAACGTGTGTGTGTGTGTGTGCATTTGTGTGTGAACGTGTGTGTGTGTGTGTGCATTTGTGTGTGAATATGTGTGTGTGTGAATGTTGTGTTTGTGAGATGATAGTTAATAAGTATACCGAATTCGCTCTGATGGGTAGTAAGCTGAGCATTTATAAATTTCTATTATTTCATTAATTTTTATTGGATAGTATGCAAATTATAATTATTATATGCCTGTATATTTATTTTAGTTCTGTACAATTAGAAGATTTTCAGTACAGTGGTAGTCCAGTCCCTTAAGATACCCAGTGACAACAGTTTTGCATCTAGATCTGGGAAGTGGATACATATTAAGGAAACGATTTAGCTTATTGTACAGATAGCCACCCATAAAACAAAAAAAGTTGTGCGAAGTAGCTGTTTTTAGGGGTAACAAAGGAAAAACTGACCCCTTTCTACGTTTCCCCTTAAGTAGCTCCGGGTCGTAAGGTTGCGAGTGCATAGTTAAAATGGTTTTAAGAATATAGCACTGTCTAACTGTAAGTACATTCCATTCATTATACAATTTAACCGTAGGGTAACGAAACGGGAGACAAGCAGCAACCTTGAGTATTGCACGTTGAGCTCGCTCCACTTCTAGAAGGGTAGTCTTGGCAATACCACCCCACGCTGAAATACAATATTCCAAGAGAGGCTGACACAGGGCATAGTAGACCATTCTGATAGTTTGGCGGTTAGCTACATGCTTGAGAGCCTAAAAGATATAAATAAGCTTCCGCAACCCGGGCACAAGAGAGTCAACATGTGGTTTAAAAGAGAGAGTTTGGTTTATAATCACACCCAAATATTTTATGCTACTAGTCTTTTCGAGAGTAGGGCAGGAGCAAGTCGAGATATCATAGGAGCATTTATGTGCTGTTAAATTGAGTGTATCTGGGGGGAGTTGAGAGTTTTTGCAACATTAAGTGTCAACATATTGCGGAATAACCAATCAACAACCCTATCCAAACCCAATTGAGCATTATGAAAAGCTTCATTCCACGTGTCTCCAGTAAAAAAGAGTGCGGTATCATCGGCAAAACAATAGACTTTACCCCCTCGCAGCTGAAAGTGACAGAGGTCATTTATATAGGCAAGGAATAGCGTAGGGCCGACAATACTGCCTTGGGGCACCCCGATCGAGACTGTGACTTCGTCACTTATCCAATCTCCTATTTTAACCTTCTGGGTTCTATTAGTGAGGTAATCATGGTATAGTTTCAAGGGAAGGCCTCTTACTCTAAAACAACACTGTCGCAGCATTGTCATATATAGAACACGCTCAATTTATGAGAACGGTCCCTTAATCTCAATAAACTTAGTTTACAATTTATATTATGTAAATTGTGATTCTAGCTGACAAAACAATAGTAACAGATTGTAGTTCAATATCTATTGTAGCATCAATTTATCTTATTACTCAAATGATTTAGACATTTATGAGGGACTTCCTCCGGCGAATGAAGATTATAAACAATTGGTATTACGTTACAAAATAATAGCATGAATCAGTCAATGATACGAACTATTCACTTATTACATATTTTGGTATGTTTAAAGAAGGTTGAAGGAAGCATTCATATTTTCTATACATACACTCAATCGAAACTGCACACAATTACGTTTTACGATTGGAAGAGAGGATTATTATGAGTCACAATAGCATGTTATGCCTGACTTTTTAAAAATTAAGATTTGGAAGTCAAATCAGGTGACATTCAATATATATGTATTTAAAAGGTGGCGAGACTTGGAAGACTATTAATATATTGCGATCAATGGAGACAGTAGTCGTTTTAAGACAAAAGTAATTGTTTGTATATTAAAAAGGGAAACCAAAAAACACCTAAACAAACTGTGATGAGGTATTATCAAACATAAAAAGGATTAGTAAACGAGGAGTGATAACTCGAAGGGCTTTAATTGCTGTATAAAATTGTTATCATAGGTAAAGTCTGTAAGAACTCTTCGGTAACATTGGAAATGTGTCGCATTGTATAAAATCGTTTCATTTCATTTTTATGCCATTTTGTAATACTATCTGAAATAAAATTATACTTTTCAACAAATTACCTAATTACATTTATTGGTAATTTTCGACAATATCATTGCTGGTACACACACTGTACGTACACGGACAGGTACACTGTTGAAAATTCACCAAGTAATAAACAAATTAAAGGGAAGGCAGTGAAATATCTGAGTAAATACTGTAATAATAAATTTAGAATAAGTTGTTAACCCCTCATTGATCATCTTTAATGAAAAAAACATGATAACTCATTATAACTTTGATTAGTAATGTCCCTGGGACCGGACGTTATTTACCATTTTGTTTTTATCGGTCTAGTTGTTCTTACTTTCACTCGCATTAAATAAACAATAGATAGGAATGTTTTTTAGCCAGTATGGATTCAAATAAAGTTTAGACAACCCGATGAATGGTATAAGAACACAAAAGTCATACAAATATTAAATAACAGTCCACTTACCAATAATCGAAATCGATACTGCAGTAAACCAATCATTCACTCTCACTTATTCACTCACACACAAAACACAACACACACACACACACACACACACACACACTATCCAGATAAGGCAATGCCAAAATAACTGTTACTTATGTTTGGTTATTCGCTTTGTATTTCTGAGCATACCTTGAATTTATATAAATAAAACGGAAGGCTATAACTTCCTATAACAGGTATTTCTATACTTAAAAGGAATGTTATCAATACATGTTATAAACCTGGTTTGGTAAAGAAATAAAGAATTTTGTATTACCTGAACAGTCCAAAGCGATATAGACGAATTTCCATCAAAACCCGGCGTAAACTGGAGTACAACAGAAAACGCTTCAATGTTTGAGAGCGCTAAGTTGCTCGGCGCGTGCGGTAACACAGGTTCGACTCCGGACTGTATCGTCGCGGACTTCGGAGGCCCTTCGCCGACGGCTGTTAATGCACTTAGCCAGAATTTGTAGTGTGTTGTTGCCTGTTAAGAGAGCGTGGATTTTAGTTAGAATACTCGTGAATGCAAGCTTTCTTTTATACGGAGAGTTAGTTGAAAGACGAAAAAAGCGAGGTTTGATCGTTGTGTTACATATTACATTCGACAAATAATAATACCTATGCACTAATTCCATGTGATAGAAAAACCTATATAAAAGGAAGCAGCCATATTAGCTATTATTGAGGCACCGTTGTTTAGATATGTAACTGAATAAATTAAATGAATTTTTATATGCGACTAGTAAAATATTTATTATTAGGACGAAAGTGGAATGTTTTATTCATATTATGTAAATTTTCATTAAAAAAATCTAGAAACTTCATAATCCTTTGTTGGTTTAGCATAATACAAAACGAGTAATAGATTACATACATTATGCTTTGTACACATACAATTATATTTTATATTCTATTAATTAGATTTATGGTCGAGGTCGCACACTACGATGTATAGTCTAAAAAAGTAGTGGGGCGCGTCTTTGTGGATGATACTATAGCCTAGAGTTTAAATAAAAGAGCACAGTTCTTGTGTTCCTAGTTTGTAGCTTTTCTGATACGACATTGAATATGTCGATGTAATTAATGAGTTTAGCAAAAACTAGTCTAACAGTTTTTGTCCCTGTATTGTTTGAATAGCTACGTAGCTATTGTAAACAACAATCATCAGTGAATGTAATATCGATATTCGAGCGTTGTCTGAGAAATTAAATAGAAAGTGACATGTAAGTAATATCAAATTGCTAGTTCTTGCGATCAAAGAAAAATGTCAGTTCTAAAGCAGACCTTGTTTATTTAAGGCGGTAGATTACAGAGACATGTAATTTTAGACAAACAGTTCAAATAAACAAGTGTATACATAGTGGAAACAGGAATTGGGCCCTTGTTGGAGACATAGACACCTACTGGATTTCAAGGTATTGAGTGTTGTGAAGACTAATTTACATCGGATAACATATGGCAAGTTTAGAACAAAACATGAGATGTAATTTGGTTTTACCGTAGAACAAAGTTTACCATTATGTTACGTATATTTCAGCGATGTAAAACGGTACTTAGTTCCTTTCACTTGTTTACGTAGCACAAATAAAACTCTAGAGGGTACCATGACAGATAGAAGCAAATCGGAATGTTTGTATTAAAAAGGTTTTTTAATCTTTTTAAGAGCAATAAAGTGCAACAATTTGAAAGGCTGGAAAAGAACATGCCAACTCAATGAATGTGAAATAAACTTGACATTCTGACCTGCTTCGTTGTCGGGACTACATTACGTATTCCATTTGAAAAAATATTAAAATTAAATATAATAAAATCAGTAACCGATTTTTGTCAATTTGTCTCCGCCTGGTTATAGATCGCAACGATACTTAGTTCATGTGTGATGTGTATGACATTTCGCACTAGGCACATAAGCTAAGCGAAAAAAACTCAGCTCTCTGTATTGCTATGCTACCAGCGTATACACAGATTCACAACACTTTATAGATATACCATAAAGATCGCCAGGCGCACAAAGGACTATATAGATAGGCATTGCTAACTAATCGACCCTTTCATTTCTAATTCACGGCCAAGTTAGTTATGGTTTTCTCTTATTGAATTATTATTAATCAGACTTTAATAAAATAGCATAAATCAAATAACAGAAATAGTTAACAAGTATAATATTGTTGATTAATTGTTATTAAACTTTTACTGAATTTTTCTGATTGACGCATACAGTTTTCAACTTATTAGTTTACCTTGGATTTTAGTGATTACATTATATTAATTCAGATATGACCTATTACAAAATCAAATGGAAAATAAAAGGAAAATAATTTTTCTAATAAAATTACTGAAAACTTACATGCAATTGCTCTACCATAATACTAGTAACATTCGGCGGGAGTACTTGTTCTTTCAAAGACGCAGCATCTTCTATAACTTGGTAAGACAGTTTGTACCCAATAAGTACGCCATTGGATTTCTTGGGAGGGGCCCAAGAGACTCTTACTGCGCGGTCCGAAATGTCGTCAAATTGCAGGTTGGTCACTTCGTCGGGCACTGAAATAAATTGTCTTGTAGTAAAGGATATTCACGATTTGGGATACAATAGGAATAATTTTTAAGATGCTTATTAGAGGTCCTTAATCTTTTTGAACTAAATTATAATGTTGTGCGTTAACCGATTCTTACCGGATTGTGACATTTACATTACGTACGTTGTATTTTTTTGGTTTTCGTTTGAGAGTTATATGATAAGCACCTGTTCTTTTTAGTTACTTTCCATCAGGGGAAATGGAAGACTTAATATACCGAGCCAATATAAAATTTTAAAAAAATCAACTTTAATATACACTCGCTAGTAGGTATATTACTCGAGTTGTTAGTAAAGATATTTTTCAGATAAAAAAATAAAGTTGATTCTAAAGATGTTTTTGAGCCCGCTTTTCTAATAAAGATGGCTAATCAAATAAAACGTATTGACACGTTGCAATTTTTGCTGACACAAATCTCAGTCTTCGTAGATTATCAATTCATGCAAACTAACTTCTGAACGCATTACATCAAAGGTTAAAACATCGCCAATTTGAATTTATCATGAGACCAAGACATCTTCCTGTAAGAAGCCTATATTAATTGCTACTGAAATTAATTTGTATCAAAACCGACATAAAGAGGGTTATACGAGGCGGCAATGTAAAGGGTTTATGTCTATTTGCAGTTCTGTTAAACTTATTCCTATATCACGTCACGAATTATTATTACAATGATAGAATGGATAAAGGAAATTATTTTTGTAGTTTTAATGTGTATCTTTGTGTATGCTAATTATCTTTGCGTATGCTGTAATCGGAGTATGTGATTTAAAAATGTAAACGTTCGTTTACGATACAATATTCCATCAATAAAAGCGGACATTATGGATACAGTACGGCACGAAGGTTTATTCCGCGTAGATATCATTAAACATTCATTTTATAAAGAACTAAAGATAGATGCAATTGTAAAAATAACACAATAGCACAAAGTAGAGCTTTTGTTATGTGTTACCCATGCAGTAAAAGGTAACCCAGAATTAATACAATAATTATGCATATATATATATATATATATATATATATATATATATATATATATATATATATATAGGATATAACTGAAATTCCTGTAAATAATGGAGATTGTACGTTTTAACTCTAAGGAAACATTCCTTTATTTTTGAAAACTTTTATTTTTTACACCTACTTAAAATAATATAAAATCTTGTAATTTATTTTAATACAAAATCTTGACTTGGATTTTACATAAGCGGTCAGCGTCGCGACGACGACGACGACTCGACGACGCGGTCTTATGCCTTCGATCGCTTGTTGCTCTTCAATAATAAATCCGAATACGATTTATTTATTTAGCCGACAGACTAAAAGACAGCTCTATGACAGAAGAAAATTCCAGTCGTTTCATACATTTACATATATAATGTTTCGAAGAAGTCGTCTAGAATTTATGGCTCAAAGGAAGAATTAATATTTAAGTTGTAATATGACACAAAGCGCTTTACTCAGTATTTTCTACGAAGTAAAAATAACTTGTGAATCTCATTATAAATATTGTCCTATTTATGAGTATATTTGATTTGAATAAATTTTGTAGTCTGCCTTAATGATATCGACAGTACTAAGTGAAGGCTTTATCAGACCGGAAAGGCAAATTAATACAAATACGTATGTATAGAAAAAAATATTTATTGTCCGCGGTTGCCTGAAAAAGCGCTATATTAAAGTGAAATATATCACTTTACTGAAAGTGTACGAGGGCTTAATACAAGCGTGCTCGTTGTCGGTTTTCTAAGTGGTTTAAAGTTGGTCCTAAACACTTTTATGGTTTCATTTTCAAATACAATCAATTCATTGATATAAGAATTTAAAAACCTTACGTGAAAAATTTAGTTACATACTTACATAACCTATTTTAATTTTTATGTAGATCATTTGGGATTAAAATTTACCACGCACTACCTGTTTTGACATAGGTATCCGTGAGAATACCCAAAGGAACTCTATCTACATTTTGCAAAAGCACAAAACAGATGAAACTACGAAAAGCTCATTTGAACATAAATATAAACAACAATGCCATCTTCACATTCACATTGATTTTTAAACAGGCTATAAATATTTAAACTTTGCAATTTATTGCACGTTCGTCAGTGTCCCAGTAGTTAAGTTGGCGCAACACCTATGTCGGAGAGATGTGATAAAATATTAATGTTTAATTACTTACCGTCTTCCTTAGTCCTTATGACAACATAGTCGCTTTTCGGTCCGTCGCCGGGTTCAGTGAAACAGAGGACGGAAACGTTGTATTCGGTGAACTTTTCCAAGTCGTCGATGTTTGCGGAGAGCTCCGCGAGCGGGTCTAGTAGGTTCGGCGGGACGCTGATGAGTTTCTGTTCGATGTTTGCGCCTTCGTTCGCGTCCCAAAGCCAGGCTTGGATCTTGTAACCCTGTGTTTTGGTTTGGGTGGAGTTTTAAAGATGTGATGTTTGAATTTCGTGGAAATATCTAGCACTTGTTTTTAAACATTTTATGTATGGGGACTAAAAGGACATGCTTTTTCAATAAAAAAAAAATGCTTTACCTTTACATAACATTGAGCTTACTACGAAAATAATAAGGTAAAGGAGTCCATTGTGACCAACAATCTTAAAATGCAATATTTTTACTAAAACCTTTGTCACAACACAATATATCTAAAGATAAAACACATATTACGTTTGTTTAACAAGCGGTGTACATCGCCGGAAATTTAACAGAATTCTAATAAAAAAGCATGGTACGCCGAATATATTGAAATTCAAATATTGCAGAACAGATCGAATAAATATTTTATCTAAAAATACGAGCTTTCCAAAACTGTCTAACAATTCTTGCAAATTGTAGTTCGGGTACTTGACAAGGGATCCGCTAACGTGTCTTTTGTTGCTTTATCCAACATCGATAGTGAGTAAAATAAATAAGTTAATGTGTCTATTGGGGATAGTTTAAGTAAGCGTTACGCACCTGGTTAATGCCATTAATCTTCTGAGGACTAGGGGGAGTCCACCATACAGTAATGCTTGTAGAATTGTACGCTTCACAACGTACATTGTCCGGCGCTGCCTCGGGTGTACCTTCCTTTGTTTTAATAAAATAACTGCTCGAAAAAACACCCATTCCTTTATCATTATAAGCTGCAATCTGCACGTTATAATCTTTCCAAGTGATCAGATCTTGTATCAGATAATTCCTCTGAGCTTCATTCGTAATATTCTGATACGTCCAAGGACTGTTATCGTAACCTTTCAATCTGTATCGAATGACGTAACCTATAATGTGACCATTCCTATGCTCTTCCAATGGTGGTTGCCATTGCGTTATAATTTCCGAAGATGAACGGGCCGATCCCATAAATCCCACAGGAGGGCCTGATGGCGCTGTAATTCAAGTATTTTATTACGAACAGTCTAAATGTCAAGGAACTGTTTATTAAACGTGCAAGAGTTATAAGTTGCAATGTAAAATAGGCAGAATTATTGAAAACAAAGGACGTCACATTTTGTTGTTCCATGCAAGGACGGGCTGTATAACATGATTGCAGTCAACTAAATAGTAAAAATAAACAATAACAAGGCTACATAAAACGCGCCGAACGTGGCAGGACATTTGCATATGAATATAGGGTTACCATTTATATCGAATCTGCATACCTTGGCAGCATATTAAGTCGCTGGCTGCTTGACCACAAACAAATAATTTTATTGTAATAATTATGTTTATACTTAAATACCAATAAAGTAAGGTAATATATTAATGTTAATATAGAAATATAATGTCCGTAATGTACTGAATATGGAAAGTGCAGTAAGTACATAAAGTTGATGGTTGAAAGTAATTATATATTTGATGGATTACTTGTTACGTAAATTTATTATATTACAAAAATGTTTTACATCTATTAAATATGAACTAAAAGTACCTTCTTGTGGTAGAGTGAGTACATCAGTAGGGTCGGAAGGGGGCCCTTCTCCGACGGTATTGACAGCCGATACTCGGAACTGGTACGCGGTCGCGGCTTTCAGGCTGGTTAGCAGAACCCATCGCTGGGTTGCGGAAACGTTCATCGGCTCTGTTACCCAGTTCATAAGTGGATCTGGCGTTGGACCTGTATTGTTGAATGAATATTGTTGATGTTTATTGCTTTTGAAATACAGCGAAATGATCGTTTTTTTTTTGTTTGACCGTGATAGCCTCTGAAATTGTTAGTCGGATTTTAGAAATTTTCTTTGTATTTACAGTTTGATTCTTGACTAAAATAAAAGGTAAGAATCGAATTAATTAAGGAAAAATATATAAAATATTTATTTAAAACAATGAGATCAGCACAATTTAGACATTTTCCACGAATACTAAAAAGTTTATATTTTTACAAATCTAAAACTTAAATTTCTACCGACTTTTGTACTTTCAGGTATAAGTAATCTAGAATAACACAATCAACGCTTACTCTAGGAAAATACCTATCTTTATCCCACTAGTAATGCTACGAAGCTGCACGAAAACAATTTATGCAATATTAAAATACAATAATATAAGTAATACAAACCAAATTCAGGCACCACACGTCTCTGAACAATGTACTTCTGTATAGGAGAGTTCCCATCGAAGCCGGGCGTCCAGGACACGTTGATAGCTCGTTGCGGGGTCGCATCTAAGCGTACTGCTCGCACATTAGTGGGCGCGAAAGGCAGTTCTATGACGGACAAAGTCGCGTGACGCGTGTGGTTGCCGCCGGGTGACGTCACGATACAAGTGTACTCCCCGGCGTCACTCGCGCGCACCGCCTGCACTTGCAACGCTCCATCTGGCGTGATCCACACCCGAGATCCCACAGTCATCGGCCTGGAACGAAACTACATTCAAATACTATTCTCGCAACATAATAATTACTACAGGACCAAGCCAAATAGACGACTGTCAAACGTGAGAGCTATTATTATTTATTTCGGTATTTTATGCCAGCATTTATTTACATGGCTAAATTACCAAAGTATTTAGCGGCAACACTCTATCGCAGCGCTTCTTATGTATTTTATAAAGGGAAAACCGCATTCCACCCGTTCGCCTAGTTCGCTTGGTCGAATATATGTTGGAATGGTGCTTCGACTTACTGTTTGTTGTGAAACCAATCGATGTTAAATTTCACGTTTGGGTCATTTGACACTTTACATTGTAAGGTTGCTGTATGACCCAGCAGTACTCTCGTATCAACTGGCGGCGCGATTATTTGCGTTCGTACTGTAAAAAGGAACATAATACGTACGTCATACAAGCCATGCATATGAAAAGGGTATCTAGGAATGCAATCGGGTCACATTAACGCTGCTTTGGAGTGTTATTAGATTAAACGACTTACCGAGTACAGTGAGGTAGGCCTCGCCCGACACGTTTCCCGCGTCATTTGCTCGAATGCAAGTATATTTCCCCGTATCTGCGGTCGTAGTGCCAGTTAAAAGCAAATCTCCCTCGTCGAGAGCTTGCAATCTTCCTGACAGATTTATTATCAGCGAATCTGTTAAAGATAAAGATAAATGATCCGCTTAATTTTCATCAGGACGAGCACATTAATTAGTAAAATTGTCTGTCGTGATCGAGGTGACGTAATTAGATTTTATAAGAGCACATTCTGTTCAGCTGGCTGATGACGCAATGGTCTCGTCTCCAATTACTGGTTTTAATTATATTTCAGGCATGTGCATTCGATGGAATTTCATTTCCTGCCAGTTCGGGGATTAATTCTGGCGTTTGACAGGCAAGTTCAATAAATTGGACGCTTATTAATTGGTCGCATCCTCCTATGCTATGTAGTTTGAAATTGATTGAGTCATATAGTCATATCATCTTGAAAATCGCAAGAAACAATTGGAAGAGAACAGTAAGATGTTACAGTTAAAAAAAACAACCATAGCCTGTTACATTAACCTCTACTCACAACGGCGTCCGTAATATAAAGGGGTAACAAACTTACCGTTGAAGTACCACGTGACATTCGGCGTGGGAGCCCCAATGGCACGGCAAGAGATGGTCGCGTCCTTCCCATCAAGGACTGTGAGGTTCGCCGGCGCGCTCTGCATTACTGGCGGGGAAGCTACAAGCCACACTCGAGTTAGACTAGCGCTACTGCTTAAACCGACGTCAATGTTTAATTTAAGCACCCGCTTTCTATGAACCAAAGAATATGGTTCAAGAAGTTTATATATAAATAAAAAAGCTATCCCAAAATAATTAACTTAAAGCTTTTGTCGCAACAGACAAGAGTGTAACTAATCCACAAACTAGCCAACTAGAAAAGATACAACAAAAAGCCACGTCAGGCTAATGTACCGCCGCAGCCGGTTGACGAGAGACATAAATAATGAACGTCTTCCTTATCTACGGGTTCCATTACTAAAGTTCAATGAAAACGGGCGCTATGAACAAACTTCACATATCGGTCCATTTTGAAAATATAGACGTGTCTTATCTAGCTTTAATTACTTGAAAGTTACAACTACTTCAAAGTTTTAATATACCTACCTACACTTAGTTTAACAGCACACGTTGAAAGAATAGATTCTACTCAAGTTCATCGAACAGGGAATTATTACATAAAATCATAGCATGTAGAGCGACTACGGTGATAAAATGTAAAATATGTGTTGTAATCCCTGTTCGTTATCTAAACTACTAATAAGTTAGAGTCACGCAAAAACTATTAGAAAATGTTAGTGAAGGCAAAAAGGGTAAAAAATTCATGCAAAAAAATGTGCACGTTTCGGGCTAACACATTTCCTTTAGTATTGAGCTCAAAACACCACATAGCGAGGGGCCGCAGTAAACTACTCGGTAAAAAAAATATCTACGAATATTCAAACGCACTATTCATCTACGAATTAAGAAATTATAAAACCGCAGATGAAAAGTTAAAGTGGCGAAAAAAAATAAGCGAGCATTTAAAAGTTAAGGATTTTTATGTTGAGTTAAGGCGCTTCCTATAATTAACTTGGGCAATTAAGTAACTCGGTTCTGTAGTAACTCGGTTCGTGTACTCAGGTGTCCCCCGTATTTTGGTCGCGGCTAAAAGCAGTGTAACATGTACAAGTACTAATAGGTAAAAGTTTTTAGGGTATTTAGCACATTAGCACATTGTTGTGGCGCAATGCTTTCTCAGATGTTCGGTATGAAGTCTTGTACCTACCCGAGTGTACATGAAATAGCAGCACATCGTTTCACACTTTTGAAAAATGGAGCAAATACAAAAGTATGATGGATTTTTAAATAATTAAAAAAAATATTATCTCTTTAATATAGAGCAAACGTTAAAATTTATTTATTTACGCAGTAAACTATTGACAGGAATATTCATGATATAAAAGTGTTCCGAAAAGCAATAAAATAATCTGAAAATTGCAAGTAAACAATATGAAAGTGAGCACCTCAACCGAGGAAAATAATGATAAGCAAACGTTTGCAATCAATCTGTGCTGAAAATCAAAACTGCTCAATAAATCAGTTGTGCAAAATTACAACATCGTTAATTCCTTACTGCCGGTATCGAATCTGAAAGTTTTTGCTTTTTTATCGGAAGTCCTCATTCTTATCAACTTCATGTGACTGCGTGGGAATCTCCTATTCTCCTTAGCTGTATAATAGTTCAAGCGTTAATAATTAGACACATAATATATTGAACCCGAGAAATCGTGTAACTAATTGTTTATCTAAACAATCGACTTACTTTTTATTCTGAGCCAAGTGAAGATGGAAGATTCTCCGGCTTCGTTACTAGCGACGCACTGGTAGATGCCCATGTCCTCCATGCGCAGGCTGGAGATAATAAGCGAGCGATCGATCTCCACGCGGTACCTGCCATCTCCGTCGTCCACATCAGCATCATCTACTATCGCGGCTTCAGCACCGATTGTACCAATTTTTTTGGCGTCTTTATACCAAGTAATCCCCGGCAATGGAATTCCCTGCACGTTACATTCCAAGATCACCGTGCCACCAAATTCACCTAAAGTCTCCGGCTTCAAAGTACTTGAAAATATAGGCTTTTCGTATACAGTGACTACGGCCGAGGCCGTCACGGTTGCGAAACCGCCGGTCCTCAGCCGAGCCTGACATGAGTACTCTCCCGTGTGGGTCAAGTTGGCAGATATAAGACTTAATGTTCTGTTCCACTGATCGTTTAAATCATAAGTAATTCCGGCTAAATCGATCAAAACGCCATCTTTGAACCATAATGTTTCTAGTGCATGTAGCGGTCGTGCATTAGCGATACAATAGAGATTAGTGTATTCTTGGCCTTTTATTATCTTCGTGTCTTGCGGTTTAATAATGATTTCCGGTGGGATTTCTTTTTCGTCGTCGCCGTATACTTCAAGACGAATATAAGGGCTATTCTCGACTTTTCCCATCTGCGTGTTTATAGCTCGAGCGCTAAAAATAAGGGACCATTAATATGAAATTATGGTAACGGTACAAATGACAATAGTGGAATAGTTCATACCTGTAAGCAGATTGATCTTCTTTTGATGCGCTTAAAATAACCAGTTGATGTTTATCGGTCATGGCATACTTTTGGTCGTACTTTAGTTGCCCATTCAAGCCATCTTCTAGCCGCCAAATTACTGAGGGCGGCGGTTCAGAATCTATATGTGGAAAATCTAGTATGGCCGCTTTACCGGATTCCACCGTAATAAGTTTTTCTGGCGCATTTTCAAACACATCCATATCTGGAAATATTGTAGGCTTGAGTATGTTGTTAAGTAAATGGCCAGTAAAATTATAAAGCTAGGATATAATTGGACGCTATTCTTAGAAGCATAACTTTGAAAGTTATTGCTGTGTAAAGGTTGCAATAAAGTGAGGGAGTAAAAGCGTTGAACGGTGCACTTACATGCGACGACAATGTTGTTCTTTTCGCTGAAAATAGCGCCGACATCATTTTTCGCAATGCACTGGTACGCGCCGGCATCTTGACGTTGTGTGTTGTGTATCTTATAAAACAACTCTGAGGAATATTCTCCAAGAGGGACTCCGTTTTTGAGCCATCGATACATTGGTTGAGGTATACCTAGAGTGGAAGCAAGGAATATATAACATGACTCTTTTCTAATGTGTTGGAGTAGCTATATGTTCTTTTTCTTTCTTTTTGAAAACTTACCTATAGCAGAACATTGCAAAATCTTGGTGGTACCTTCTCGAACGATACTGTTTGATGAAGAAGGTTGCATGTTGAATTTAGGAGGTTGCATTTGAACTGAAACAAAAACACAAGATTTTTAATCTATGCTACCTGACTTCAATACGTAAATATATAATCCTAATCTGTTTATTTTTTATGTAAATCACCATTGAAATACAAAAATACTAAGGTAAGTTTTTTAGGCTTTTGCGAATGAGACCATAGGGTCCTGGGTTCAGAGTGCTCATTGACTCTTCAGTGAAATTTCTAAACGATTGGTGGGTGACCTTGAGGTTGGAACTTATTTTGCACAATGTTCATTGACAGCGATCCAACGCTGCAATTCTGTCAGGCTTTCGGCCATTTTGCCTTATAAACCGATTAATTTAGGAGTTGCCCTTTATTCTATCTGTAATTATTTTTCTTGCATGTTTTTCTTTTTGCTTTTGTTAATTTGTAAATATTCTCGTTTACAAATAAAAACGTAATACTTCGAAAATGGGTAACTTTCAAGAAAGTAATTAAGCGCAGTATGTGTATTTAAATTATTTCAAATTTATTTCAAATGCGCAGAAAAGGAAAACTGATTGAATTTATTCATAAGAATGGAATGCAGAGGTGAGGTTTTATCATCATACGGAGAATAAAGTTATCGAGTTTGCGGAGACTGAATGCACGAATATGGAATAAATTAACATATTTTTTTGTAAATAGAATGAATTAATAGGTGAATTATGTTTTTTGTTTATGAATTTTTTTCATTAGGTTTACGTATAAACCTTTTTAGTTTTGGTACACTAGAACAAATATTGTAAATGTATTATGTATGTTTAACATACAAATAAACGATTAAACTAAACGTTTATTTGTGAAATTATAACTGTTTGAAAATATACTTAACAAAAGAACGTTTAATATCTTAGGTAAACAGAACCACGGTTATAACACCTCAAATATAAAAATATTAAAACGCCACCAATAAGTATTTTGTTTATTTGTTTCCTATAAGTTTTTGTTATCTATTCAAATAATGTTACGTTTCAAGGTATTTTTTAAATTGAAATCACTATGTTTGTTAGAGAGATTTGATCCTCATTGACTCTATTGATGGATGCCATAATAATACAGGCTATTTCTCTTTCGGAGTTCAGCTGGTTCGATTCCTGGTCGAGGCAAGCTCATTATTGATTCAGTTTTTCTTCTTTTTTAAAATAAAGGAATGTTTTCCATAAATAAAACTTGCTATCTTCAGTAAAGACTACTTTCCCTCCAGATGGCATTGAAAAATTCCACCCTCTGTATGTTTCGCGCAATTTTAGTCTATGATAATTTTAGATGGGTGATTTATAATGAGGAGCGGAATATTGAAAATATAGTAGATTCAGAGTATATCTATTATACAAACCAATTTTCCTGACTTATTATATTAATGTACATTTAAAAAAAAAACTACAAAAAACACATTTTATTTTGTCATACAAGGTATAGTCATTCAGCTTTAATACAATTAAATGTTTAACGTCCGAAATCCGCATGAATCATGTGGACTGTTAAAATGAAAAGGCACAATTAGGATGCTGTTGTGCAATTTTGCTCCGACGACCGGCGGCCGCCGGTCGGACAACTAAACGATATTACCGGTTGACCGAATTTGTCCGACTCGAAATGACGAATACAACTTCATAAGCACGGAACGTCAAATATGGATTCGATTTGAATAAAGAAGAAGATATACGTTATCTAATGTAATAAAATTGGTCATAACTGCGGTTTATTTAACATTATTCTATAATAACTCAAATAAGTACCTACACTTGTGATAGGCCTAAGTAATACACAACAACACAATATTTAGTATTGTTTTGTTTCACGATATCAAGAAACAATTGCGTTTTTTTATTCAGTTTTTATACAAACTCTAATATCAGATGAAAAGTACCAAGCGTGAATGTGCTTCAAATGCCGCAGTTTTGAAAGAGTAACATAAAGATAAATAGGGCTTCATGACTTTCAAAGTTTTATCAATGGCCCAGCCCTTTTCTGCACGCAGAGCGACACTTGAAAAAGCCATATAATCCGCAAACGAACGCGAACTCAGTTCTAAATAATTGAAAGTTATTGATATGGCTCCACAATCTTAAACCACAGTTCCGCAAAATTATACCCGCGGGACTTGGCTTCGATCAGTCTATAAATTCAATACCTAAACCCTTTGTTACAAAACGATTTAGTACAAACCAAAGAAACTCAAACGCTTAGTTCAGAATTGCTTGTGGCGTGCCATGTTATTTCCAATTTAATATTTCTTATTAAGCGAACCGAGCTTTATAGAAAAGATTTTTCACGCCAAATGAAGAAAATACTTAAGTTAATTAGAGACTAAGTTGCCAGACGAACTTTATTAAATAAGAATCAAGATGGATTTTATGTAAAACGCTTTGCTCATTCTCTATTAAAGTTCACCATTAAGATCTTTTTTTCGTTGGCTTCTCAAACACCTAACCCAGGTGTTTGTTGTTTCTGAAAGGAATCTAGCAAATATTTTTAATTAGAATAATGAATGTGTACTAGATTAACACAATCTAGTTGTCAGATTTACTCTGTGTGATTAACAAAGTATAAGTTGTATAATAATACGCGGTGATATCGCGTTTTTTTGTAACGGTTAATAATGACACATCCAAACATTGTCACCTTGCGCGGTTATAATATTAGTAGGCTGAACAAAAACTTATTTTTCTTCCTGTTATATTTCACTGCACATGTTGTCATGACAGTTACGAGTCTAAGATGATACGTGATGAACTGTATATTTGTGATTCACAAAGACTATCGTAAGTGATATAGAAACAGCAAATAATATAATAAAACAGAAAAATATTGCCACAACGATAACTTTAAATATTTTGTTCTACAACAGAAATTAAATCATATAAAATGTACAAGCAGTTATGAATCGATATACATTTTAGCTATAAATTTAAAAGGCTATTTCACATTCATAGTTCAACTACGAATTTTGAAAGGGTGACATATTGCATTGCATGTTTAGTCAATCAATAAACAAGCTGGCAATTCATAAAGATTACAAAAAAGGCGGTGTGTGTTCGAAAAGTACCCTTTTCCGAGATATTTTGAGAGTTCCGCGTTTAAAAAAAAGAATAAGCGCGGGAGGAAGTCGCAATATCCAGGAAAGCGTGTTAACTAATTTGTTTATTTTTCACGTGGTATTGATTGACTGCAGCAAAGCTGGCCCAGTTACTAAACACGTGGTGAGTTCTAACAGAATAAACGTTTACAAAAGAGTTGGTCCAAATTTCACCATTGTTCCACGATTGTGGTAATCATGTGATGTTGCGTGTCTTTATTTAGGCGTTGCGATTTTCCTGCTTCGTTATTATTTAAAAAAAAACAAAGAGTGTTATCAATTTTGAAGTTATGAAGCGTAGTGATTTCGCCACTCTTTTGGCAATTTCGCACTTTGTAAAGATAACAAATTAGGCGCAGCGTAGTTTCTGATTCTGTATCAACTACTAGTTGATATAAAAAAATGAACAATAATGAAATACTGCTGTTATTTAATTATTGTGGATTTTTTTAATAATGAAAGAGTTTATATATAAAACATATAAAGAAGTTTTCAGAAAGAGAAATATTGAAAGTCGTGTATTCAGGGTAGGCGGAATCATTTTGCTTATTCGCAATGATTCTAAGAAACTACTTACAGCCTTGGTCAAGAGTTTCTCTGACCTATTTTTACTTAATTTCTAATTTATAGTTAATCAAGCATAACTAAAGTAAACAAAAACTACAACTAATAGAATCAACAAATTGTACCTACGTTACACGAGAATTAATATTCCTAGCTTTATTCGTGCGGTGTAGTAAACTTAACAACCTGTGTTTAAGCTCAATCAATATTAAGCTACAGCTCAACCGCGTTAGTTGTGCTGGAAAGTCAAAGCCTTTGTAAATGAGCACGTTACAGGCTCAGTTTTTATTGATCCCTTCTGATTACTGAGTAACTAGTTCAAGGATGTGGCTTAAAATAGTTCTTATATAATTAAATGGAGTCATGAGTGATGATACCAAGAGCGCTCGTTGATAACATGTTTGATAAGATAATGGCTACATCAAACATCGTTATCATCTAAACGGGAGTGTTGACATTAAGTGTAGTATAAAATAGTATCGTACAGTCAACATAATAAATAACAGAGGACGATGATTAAAATGAGTTCTTGATAGATGAACTGGTTATTAGTAAAATGCCGTAATATATTTGTTTTATTTTTAACTTAAACGTGTCAAATAAAGTAGGCATATTTTTTAAGTAAACCGGGTGCCTTTTTGGCGGCTGTTCATATGAAATTACCTGCTGACCCTTATGCAGAGTATGAAGAATCGATTTGTTTTTCCATTTTAGCTTTATGGTTTCATTGAGAAAGTTGCTCCGAGTTGTGAACTGAGCCCATGTGCCCATTTTCCGAAAGGAAAAGAAGTCACTCGGTATATTGTTTATTTTATTTTCTGAAGTTTGTTTATTTCTAATTATTAAAATACTTTTTATCTGATTTTAAAAATTATTTCACAATAAACAGAATATTTTTATATATTTTACTTAGAAAAATCTACGGGGTTTAGGTAATAGGTAAATCAATTAATCGAAATGCATTAATTTTTAATCTAGACGAAATTAAATAAAAATATGTCGTCATACCTAATATAGAACACGGTTCCGTAAGTTTCGATGTCGTCTGTGCCTTAATTAGGCTACAAAACAACTCTTTTGGAACAAAGACCGTTGTGGGCCGTCAACAAGAGCTAACTTCGAGTTCAAGTTACACCACTTAGTTTAATGTACTGTACAACGAAAGTGTACAAATTGAAATTTTCGTAGCAATATGAAAGTATAGCAGAAATTGTAAAATGTATATTCCCATTGGCACTAAAATGGATTGTACGGCCTCTCTTTGTTCTATTTTCAAGTAATGTAATGAAATAATGAAAATGGATGGCTGTCATCGGATCGTAAAAAGGCTGTATTTTTATTTAAAAATACGTTTAATACAAGATTTTGATTTATATAACACAAAATTTTGACTATGGCTTCTTTCAACTTTTCATGTTCGTTTTCCTGTAGGAACTTGCCTATGCCACTATCTGGCCTCTTAATGAACTGAACTGAAATGAACTTGTGCAAAAATCACGTTAATATGGCCAGCTTCTTTATCATATAAAAGGTGGACCAACAAGCATACTTTTATAATATTAGTTTGTATTCATTAGTTTTCTTTTGTTTTAAATATTATCTCATAGAAAATATGGCGAACAAACAACTGTATAGCCCTAAAGTAGACTGACCCTTCCGAACCAGTGATAGTTTCAATATACGACGTCCTAAGCCTAGATCCGTGCCCCCTCTCTGGTACCCATAGGTTTATCGGATGTAGGAGTAGTTTAAGTTACGGCTAAGCGCCCTCAGCGCTAGGCCACTAAGTCCGGTAAAATTTAAAAGGCCAATAGGGACATAAATAAGCTGTTCATTTCGAAAAAAAACCTAAAGTATGCAAAGTCTGCCTTAGGTTGCGTAAAAGTGCGTGGCGGCGGTGCGGCGTGCTAAAAAAAACTACCACTTTATTTAAATAGCCGCGCTCGCTCCTCTCTGATGGAAAAGGGCTTAGCGGGGCGAGATTTTTGTACATACAAAATGATGTCAGTGCGTGCGAAGTATGCGTGCGAGTAAAGCGTGTGTAGGATGTGGGCGAGCCCACACTTAGAACTCTCAGGCACACAAGTCAAAAGCTCAGCTTCTAAGCTCATATTGGGTAGATAAGCAGCCCTACAGATATAACAAAGCAAACTCTAAATATAAATCAGCTTTTTAATTTTCTTTGACTCGTAAAAAAATTTAAATGTTTGTCATTGTCATTTGTTAAAGGAACATTGCCGTTTTTATAAAGTAGGTAATCTGCAAATTCATCGCGTTAACATTTTCTTTGCGGGACTTGAAATGGAGGTTTTTACAGCAGTGCGTTTCAGGATAAAAAGACCCCTTCCTAATTTGCCGGTAGTTTGCGGAGCGGGGTTCATTAACACTACACTACTATACTTATTTAAACCCCAATTCTAGGCTGAAAACAAATCAAAAATATATAAAATTTAAATTGAAAGATAGCCAAAGAATCAATATATTATAAACCTGGCTTCGCCTGGGGTTGGCATTCATAATAATGGAAAAAATAACGAAAAACATTACGTAAAAATAAACATTACATAAAAAATAGGCATTTAAATCGACTAAATGCACATCACTGGCTGCTCCGGCGCCTGCAACACGCAAGTGAGGGGTGCCAGGCTTGGAGATCTTCAACCACTCGCCGCACTGGATCAAAAGAACGATGGCGAGATTCGCCTTATAGTTAAAAACAAAACGACAAAGCGTTGACACTCGACAATATAACACAATTCAATAAAAAAAATCCCCTACTTTTTTAAAATTCATTACATTTTTAAACGAACGGCATAAACAGTAATCAATTTAATTTTTCGGATTTAAATTGTTGATTACGTAAACGTTTTATTTTTGTTGTTGTTTGTTCTATTTGCTCGTAAGAGCAGGCAAGGAGCTAAGCCATACAGCCTTGTCATAAATAAATATGTCATTATTTGATTTCGTTTTCTTTTTGACTTAAAATACACGTAATTAATTGATCAATACAAGAATGTTGCAAACGAACAATTAAAAATAAAATAAGCTAAATTAAGCTACTTTTTAATAATAAAATAAAAACTTCAAACATACGACGTAACCGTATAAGTAGTCCTTTGCCTTTCTAGACGGAATAAATATGAATGAGGTAAACAATTAAAGAGTCAAAAAAAAAATAGTCGCAGAACAATCTTAAGTTATTATTGTAATTGTGCCGCTGGAAATAGGACTGTGGGATGTAGCAGTGATTTGGTTACAATATATTTTATTTCTTTCTATCAACTACATTGTCATATATATGTATAAGTCAAAAAGAGACAACACATATTTTAGTTGCAGTTACAGTTTTATAAAAGGATTATGAATAAAACGGTGTATACCTAGGGTACAGGCTTAAGTTAAAATATTGAAAGAAAGAAACAATAAAGCGGCAATTAAACAGTGATATAGACCTAAAAAAACAAAAAGGAATACTACTGCAACATGAATGTTGGTTCATAAACTCAATGAAAAAGTATTGATGAATAACAGTTGTTATTTCATTTGTACTGCTTGCTGATTAAAAGTTATGGGTACTTTTAATCGTAAATAATTATAATCCTAATAGTGATTTGTTTGAGTAGTGATAAAATAAATTAAAACCCTATAATTATGAGTTTTTAAAAGTAAATTATCTTTTTTCTCCCATATTTCAATAATATTAATCAAAAGATAACTTGATATATTTAATTCGCTCTATCAAAAGACACACGTTTCATTAATGCATGCCGTTTCTTAAGCTTTTTTTTATGTAAGGCAGAATATGTATTGAATTTGCCATCATTCTTTTGACTGTTCTGTATGATGAGGGGCACTTGTGCCCTGTTCTAAAATACGTACACCTCAAAATAAAGTTTTTAAAGCTGAACCCAAAAATGTAGATATCTCTTTCTAGCTTCAAAAAAATGATATTCACAGATATGGCCTTCGCAAATTAGGAAATCTCGCTCTTTTGGCTCCGGCACAGACGGCAAGTACGATACGGGGTATATTTTCCCCATCCCGCAGAGAACGTGTTAAACGTAAATATGTCAAGTTATAATAATCCACACTAAATCATTAAAAAAGCAACCTTAAAAACACCTAATATTATGTAACAACCTTTTCACATACTCCATAAAGGGCATTTCAGCCTAATGACTACTATTACGACAAGCGTAAGAGCTAAAAAGTTGAAGAACCACGTACAGAACACCATCCACTTACATAATAAAAAAATTAAAAGAAAACAGATAAGAAACGAAATAAATAGGTTGAGTAAAATAAAAACAATGAACTTTTGTTTAAGTGAATTGTACAAGCAGAACGGTCTCTTTGTGAAGTTTAATACTGGTACCCAGATGGGCACTGATAAACGGTTTAATTCTATGGGTTTTATTTTAATAAAACTCTCTCTGTGTTTTATATTTATAATACAGCTTGTTTTTGCGAATTGATGTAAAAGTCTCTTGAAGCATTTAAATAATAGAAAATATACTTTGTATAAGCGCAGCGACAAAGACGGAATAAATAAATATTATTACAATTTATATTTTGACGAAAGTGTGCTTATAATATAGGGGGGTTTAGTGGCAAAAACCGAGTATTTATACCCAGCCCCAAGTTTCTATTTTATATTATTATGAAAAGGAAATACTTGCCCGTTTCTTTTTATATGCACTAGATATTTTGAAATTATTTAAGCAATTGTAAAAACTCTTTTGCCATTTTATAGGTACTTTATCCAAAAATGGTCCAAACAGTTTGAGCGTTTTATATAGCGTTAGCGATCATAGATTGCAATTTGGATAGAAACCTAGATCGAGCATCACGTGATATATCACCAGTCACGTGTTATGTTCCATACAGTTTAAGCGTTTTATATAGCGTTAGCGATCAAAGGTTGCAACTGGGCTAGACCCCCAGGACCTCTTATTCTGGTAGTGACAACCATTCGTATTATATTCGCGAGGGGCCAATATCGTCAGGTTTATTTTTATAAGGTAGAACAAATGGAAAATAATCCATTCATATTACTTACTGATAAAAATAAATCAGTACTTTTTTCAGAATATAGGTTTGATGATAATGGAGTTCCTTTTGTTAAGATCTCGTCTGGGGCGGTAGTACATTCTTTCCTACTTTGACCGCTATAAAAATAGTTAAAATTTCTTCTGTCCTACTCCAGTGTTTCACCCGAGCACATACACCACCTTATACATCACTTGGCATTTCGGCTCCCTGTATAGGAACGAGTATTCCCATGAAACACGCCTATAAGCACTGACATCAATATTGAAAGGTAAGCATCGTTTCCGTTACGTGACTCACTCAGTTGGCACGTCCAGCGAGTCGATGTTACCGACCACTAACATACTAATACCGACGCAGAAGGCTTTTTTATTTTTCCACGAAACCTCAAAGTAACGAGTTTGAATGCTGATGAGGTTGGATAGAATTCCTGATTTGATTTATTTACATGATGTAAAAAGATATGGTGATGGTTGGTAGTTCTTCCTTCTATATGCGACTAAACGAGTGAGAAGTGTTCCAGTTTAAAATGCATAACACGGCATAGGTGGTATAAGCCCTGATTCTTAGACACGAACTTTGAACCTTAATGGCCATATTGGTGTGGTATATTTGTGAATCTACCTAATTATACAAGTATGTTTATTCAAAATAATCCCCCAGATTTTTACGAATTTAGTCCCGTTTCCCTTTTTGCTTTGACTCCCATTCATATTATGGAATTTGCCTTCTATAGTTACTGTGGTAGTCTGGATCAGAAAAAAACCTGTGAGATTTATTATCCATCATAGGTATTGAATCGTGCCAGCAGTTAAACTCGCGTTTGATGTACTATTTGTGGCGTTATTCGCTTTTAACTTACTTCCGCTGGTAGTAAAAGCGGCTAAATCGTCGTCGTTCGGATTCGGTTCACCAGGCTGGTAACCTGAGCCCCTCTAACGCAAGCTGTCTGTCTGGACGCCCAGTTCAAGCAACCAAGGTGAAACCTTTGGACTTTCTTACTTTATTTTTAAGGAAACCTTACAAGTTTTGCTCCCTACTGACGTATTGTAAGAAATGCAAAAGTAATAAAATAACTATATGCTTTTTTACGAATAATAATAGTAATAATGAACTAATGGGCACACGAAAATAAAACCATAAAGCAATGTATATAAACCTTAACCTTTTTAATTGCGCCATTACCCACAAACGAAAATTTAAATTGTGCTATCACAAAATTAAAATTAATTTTGTCCACCAACATCTGTTTACGGGTAGCCCTGATTAATATTTAATAAGGATTATTACGATTTAGGTTAACTCGGGATATTTAATTACGAGATTAATTTTACACCACTTTATGATAATGAGGGTACGAGATCGCAGTTTTCAGTTAAAAATAAAATAGTTTTGTTAATTCCAACGAATATTTTATTCATCAAAAAGAATGGAAATAGAGAAATAATTAAAAATGTTAAGTGCTTCGACCTATTTTGTTCAAATCTGATGAATGCCACGTCAATTTCATGTGTCACTGAATACTTTTACCAGTTTTCATTTAATCGATCTGAAAATAAAGCGAGGAATTTCTTTCATTTTTATATTACAGAAAAAAAAAGGTAATTAATAAATAGTTTGTGTTGAAACAAGAGTGACCAGTACTAGAGTGGCGAGAGAACGGTATAATGTAAGACCGCAGCCCGCAACCGGTTGCATAAAGCAGGCCCCGAGTAAAGTGATTCATCTCCGAACAAGGGCTCGTTTAACATGTTAGCTTGTATCTATCGCAATACAGAGTTTGATTTGACGTTAAGCATGAAATCACTGGCTTTACATTTGAAAATTCGTTCTAACTCTTGGGGCTTTTAACCTAGAAGCCCAATAATTGTATCCGGTTTCGTAAAAAAAAGTTTTAAGGCAATAAATGTAAGCTCAGTGTACACTTAATGGACTGGTTTAGTTAGAGCGTAGGAACAAAAACATTGGACACGTTAAGACTATGTTGAGACGACTTTCAGGACACATGCAGACAGGAGTTTGTTTGGTTTTAGTTTGTGTGTGCAACTTTTAGGAGAAGGCCTAGAATGTTTTTTAGGTGAGTAATGAAGTGTTTATCCCAGGTATTTTTATCGTATATTAAAGCTCTTTATAGATATAGGTATATTTATAAGATACAACGCAACTGTTATGATGGACCTTTTTACTAAATACTAGAACATCGGTCACATATTCCAAGCTTGCTCGGAAAGGATGCTCTACCGACCTAAGACTTTAAGTTGGATTGAAATATCTATGTGTCTTTAATAATATATATATATATATATATATTTTTTTTTTCCCAATGATTCTTCTCTGACAACAGAAGTACGTAAGCAGTTATTATATAAGATGTAATTTAATAGTTTCGAAATCACCAAATGTAATAATTAAATGTATTTGATTCGTAATATTATAATTATTAATAATTATTAAGCCACCAAATGTAAATTCTAGGCAAGAATATTCTAAAGCAATTTATTACGAATAAACAAGTTCTGTTAAAAAAGCAAAATCACAAAGTAAAACTTCAAAGGGCCCATTTCGGACAATAGAACGGGTGAACAAGCTAAAACATGGAAACACTCTCATGTTAGGTGCATGAAGTGTCCTCGCATATCTGACATTTTACTATGTATAAATTGACCGCTGGGCTGCCAGCGACACGATTAAAAATAGATTCGATCGGTGTCGTTTTTTGTCCCGCCCGCTCCAACTTCAGGACCCTAACCGAGAATTTTAAATATCAAACGTACAACTCGCCAAATAATTGTAATCTTTTTATAGTCGCACTCCCACTTTATAAATCATGATACTTTTATAGCCCATTTATACTAAGTACGAATATTATAATTGAGTAACTTCAAAAACACAATAACTTTTCAAGTTTTAATTAATGTCAGTTGTTTTATTCACAAGACTTTGTAATTATAATTTAGCGACGAACGAGTGTGAAAAGCAGAATTACTGTATTTGAATCGGGTTTCAAAGTATTTTATGAAATAATTAGCAAGATGGAAAATAAGAAAGTGCGTATTCATGGCTTTAGCGTAACAAAGGTCGTAAATCGTACCGAGTAAGTTGCCGTGGCGCGGTGTGACGGTGAATATTTCAAAATGGAGCGCTGTATTAAAGGGGGAAAGCTTTCAAAGTTAATATTTGGTTTCATTTCATGCCGTACATTCACAACAAAACATTAATTTATTTGCTTCTCTATTATTCCGCGAGCATTGAACGTCAATAGATTGATTTATTTGTATACCTTCAGTAGCGACCACAATCAGGATTTGTTACGGTCATATGAATAACGAATAAGGGTCGCAAGGGTTAGTGTCACCTTCCGGTTTTTGACGCTAGGGAAATGGAGTCCCGGCGGACCTGCGGGCACATGCGTTAAATAATAAACCGAGCTAAATATAGAACAACTCCGGTGAAGGTACAAAAACATCAACTATGAAGTATAATGGCGAGTGCAATTGCGAATGACAAGGTCATGCGCAGAGAAATCGGACCCTGTTGATTCGATTTGAAAAGCATTGACACGGTTAGATAGTATTGTAAGTAAATTCAATTACAACCATTATGGAATTCAGAACGCATTACGTTGAAAGAAATAGTACAGACATTTGTGTAAAGGATTTCAGTATTATATAAATTGGTTCCGACCACGTAAAACTGAGAAAGAATCGCTCAAGTGGAAACGAAATTACACAGGGGAACAAATTAACGATGCAATGTAATTGCATTGTTTGGTGTCTTCGTAAAGTCATCCAACTTCTTTTTGTTACTGACCCAGTAAAAACTATTTTTAAATTAATTATTGATCTCTACTAATCAACAGTTATCAACATCTATTACACAATACAAGGAAACACATTCGGGGAATTCGACTTGCAATGTTTTATTTGCCTTATCGTTTTCTTTCACAGTGCGTGTATAGAGTTCATTTTGCTATGGCTTTCGTCGGGGGCAAAAGGCATTGAACCTCGTGGAACGGCGTACAGCGCTCCTTCATTGGACGTATTTACTCGACTTAAATATTAATAACTCCTTACAAGAAGACTCCTGTGGCAGTTCTTCTTTTATGGCGAATATTTACCCTCTTCGCAGGTTGTCGCCTTGAAAGAGACCTGGTCTCGTGGGTTAATTCTCGTAATAAATGCACCTGTAATATGCGGCGCTCGTGAAATGCTTTGTGACCGTAGGAGCCTGTATATTGGGACCGTTGCCAGCATAAGGCAGAATATAATTTTGTCCGAAAAAGGAATTTTGGACGTGTATGATGTAGACCTAATTACATTTCTAAACTTCTATATTATTTTTGTTTTGATTAAGTCTCCGTTCACACGGCATTTTATAGGTATTAAGAAGCATGTGATAAAACGAGCGGTGGAGTTCTAACATGTAATTTCTTTCATTATGGAGGTGGGACATATAACTGTGCTTTGTTAATAGATACTTACGAAGCATAGAGTAATAAAAAATACTAGCAAAGTGATAAGATGTCACATATCTGTTGAATCATCATAAAATGTAGTTTTTTGCACATTATAAAAGGCATATATCAAGCCTTTATTGTCACCGAAGGTGGAAATCTTATCAGAAGCCGATACAATGACCTTTTCGCGTTATTAAATGTACATAGCATAACAGAAGTACCTGTAGTGCGTGCTCATGAATGCATTACTGTCAAAATCGCTCGAGTGTGCCGCAGTCCTCGAACCTTTTCAAGAGTTACTCAGACCAGACCCGCCGAGCTCGTAAAGTAACCACACAGCGGTACGGTATATCGTGTAGTTACAGTACACTTTAAACTAATGTCAAAAAGGAATAGATAATATGCTCTTAGTATTGATTTTATGACAAATGTTTGAATTTTAGTTGGGATGCTCTCAAATGCAATCTGATTTAAACGGTTTACTATTGTTTGACAAAAAACGTTTGACAAAAGATCATTTTGCAAACAACGTTTGAAAAACGAATCATTGACAAACTTTCATTTCGCAAATATATGATAAAGAATCATTTGACAAAATACAAGTTTCGCAAATGTTTCACTTAGGAAACATTTCAATTGTTAAAATTTTAATTATAAAACACGTCGTGTCGTGAAGTTTGTTTGAATCAAATTCGCTTTTCGTGAAAAGCTGGAAATAGTACTTAATTTGGCCCTGGCGCTTCACCGGGTGCTGCCGCACCACGCTCGCTTCGCTCGCTCAGCTCGCGCATGTTTTACCTATATACAAACCCAACCTAACCCAATTGAACCTGTATTGTGAGCAAGCAGAAAGCAAGCGGAGCGAGCGTCAAATGCATGCATGTAGTTTAAAAAAATAATCAATTTGTGAAATGATGTTTTGGCATAATGAAATTTATTCTATAAATATATTGTCTAATGAGTAGTTTATTAAACAATAATTTGTAAAATGATAAATTTATCAAGTATAATTTTTCAAACGTTGTTTTTAAATGAAAATTTGCTATTTGTTTTTTGGTCAAATGATTGGATAGCGATTTAAACACGTGTAAAATAATTCTTCCAAATATTAAAAACCGTACCTAATCTTTTATGTGAGATATAGAATTAGCTTAACAAAGTAAAGAGAAAAGGCTTTGATTCTTATGTTTCGCCTGTTCCTTGTTGGTTGCCATAGTTTTTATCAAATGTTCTATTTCGCAGACAAAGCATTAAAGTTATGCTTTTCGTACGACTTTTTACAAGCGTGAAAGTGGTAAAGTTTGTTACAACTATTAAACTACTACTTATTGATAGCCTTTTTCAAAACACCAAATAGATATGTTGCCTATTTTTCGATCATTGTAGACAAGAACCAAGACTAAATTCTAAGACTAAATTTCTAAATTACCTTTACCGACTTCCTTTAATAAATGGATGTTTATAACCTCACTGATTAAAATTACTGATTTAAAAAACCCAAACTAAAAGCTTTATATCTAGTCAATAATCCAACAATAGTGCAGAAAATATTAACCATCTTTGCATTCACAATATGAATTCGCCATAATTCATAACAGCTTTATCCAAGATCCGAGCACCTTAACGTAGGCAAATTACGAGGTTGACGGTAATTCACTATTGAATATTTTAGAGCCACTCTAAGTTCGCTGAGTTCGTTAAAGTCCTTGATTGAGTTGCTCATGCACACTGCGTCGCTCTGGTCCAATCGGAAATTCCTTGAGGCGAATTCTAAAATGCAGAAACATTAACAAGGACATAAAAAAGAAAAGGTATGAAAAGTAAAATGTACTTAAAAACTTATTTAAGTATTATTTTTTTAAAGTAGGTAATTAAATTCATTTTATCACGTTTTCAGGTTTATTAGAGTAATGATCTTGTTACGATATACATAAAAAAATAAAAGTTTTACTTTCGGACAAGTACAAAATTAGTTAAAGAAATTGAGAATGTGGGTGAGATACAGTCGTTTTCAATTTCAAATTCATCAATCAAAAGACATTCTCAATTTCTTTAACTAATTTTGTATTTGCTTTTTTGTTAATTTCGATAAAAATTTTATTATTGTCCCGCGGTTTCACCCACGTAGCTCCTGGTGCCGCAGGATCCTCACGAATATTTGAATGTGAAGTTGAATTCGTTTCCTAATTTGTTGATACGCTTTGAAGCTGTATTTATAATAAAATAAAGTCGCTAGATAACCTTGTTCTGTAATTGTTGGAACTACCGAACAAAGGCCTTATCAAATCGGACTAGTAGTTCCCTGATCTGAGAACCACTTGCGCAGCTTTGAGTTAGCTAGCACTTGGCTAAATTTTGCTTTATGTCTCTATCAGTTCAATAGAAAGTGAAGGAGGGACATTTTAAATAACTAAAAGGTTAAATCAGATCTGCGCAAGTGTATCTTACAATACAAAACCTAGGTGTTCAGAAAAATATATGAATTTAGTTACAACTTTATAAAGTAATTTAATTTTGATGGATACTATGAATATCTAGACAAATTGTGAGGCATAAATGTACTTGCCTAACCAATAACTTTAAATAATGTTTTTTTAAAACATGGGCGTGCCATATCCCCACTTATGGCCATTATTAATATCATATATATACACACACAATATACAATGGACATCATGACGTAATTATTTATTTTTCAGATTAACGGTGCATTGACAAGTAGAGGCCCAAATCGTCCTTCTGTTCTTTTAAGCTCACGCTCATCAATGCCGTATTATCGATGGCGAATTATCAATATGAAGCCCACGTCACATACTCATGATTACTACAATGTAAATAACTTAAAATGAACATGCCTTTGCTTGGACTTAAGAGTTATTAAAAAAAAAACAAAAATCAGAATAATTTATTTCATATTGTTTTACAAACTGTATCAATTCTGCTTTAAAAAGTTATTATAGTTAGATCGAGGAGAGAAGCCAGCGGAATTAAACTTTTCGGCAGAAATATACACACCGCTAAGTATATCGTGTTTGCCAATGTCATATCGCAGCCAAGATGTTTGCACAGTATTATAATTTTATTTTCTGAAAAATGAACAGGTACAGCCTTTTGTCATCTATATAATCTTTGATTTTATAGTTAAATTACACTATTCATGTGATTGTTTTTTAAAACTTTATCATGGCCACTGAACGATCATATGGTAAATGGCAGCCGCGTCCATGAACATCATTAATCATAGATGAAATTTTTTTTGAAAGATATTGGTTAGTAGTAGATAGTAGTGAAGTTATTTTCGTTTATAGTAAAGCAAAAACATTTTACAGAACAAAAAAAGATCAGCTCTCGGAAACTAAAAATAAAAATTTTTTTGTTCTGTCATGCTAGAAAAGGGTAGTTTTGGATTGTACTGTAATATTTTTCGTTTGTAGTAAAATAATATTCACAGAAAAATTAACTTTTCACTTGAAAATTTTCCAATACTAAATTTACTACGAGTAAATTTTTTGTAATAAAATTGTAATAAAAAATTTACTACAATACTAAGAGTGCTAAGTTCACATAGCCGCTGTTCCTTCCATGTATCCGAAAAAAAAGGGCCAAACTGCAGTACCATCCCAGACAAGTTCATAAGAAAAGAAACTCTACTTCCACTAAACAATTATGACATAGAGCAAGTTGTGGCAAAATAATTCAGATATAAACAATTATGTCTTATTCTGTATCTGATATGAATTGAACTTATTTGAGGACCTGTACCGGTCAGTATTGTACATGGATTTATGTTTTATACATTCGATTTTAAAATAATTCTTATTTACACATTTTTCTCAAAATATGGATGCATCAGCCATGGCTAAAAAACACTAAGGTACTTAAATGTAAGATATTTTTTATAATCACTTGGGAGGTGTTTGCCGAAATTGTATTACACTGGCTAGTGCTGATATTAAAAATACAGGGTCCAGAAAGTGAAGGATAATCCTTCACCTGCGGATAAATTTATTCATTTCCTACCTCAAAAACAAAAAAAACTTTTAGTAAAAGTCACATAATTTTTGAGTTATCGGTATTTCTAGAATTTTTTTGAAAAAAATTTTTTTTCTGTTAAATACATGCCATTATGGCAAATGACGTTTTTAGGTCTCTTTTTTTTTTTAAAGTAATCGTGGTTACTGAAGTCATTAAACACAATGCCAAATTATTTATTAAAATGTTGAAAAAACCCATAAAAAACAAGTTTTCCAAAAAAAAATTCTTACTTTTTCTAACGGCTAGATTTGATAGCCTGTGGTATATTAAACAAATGTACTAAGCTGATCGTGCCAAGAACCTCAAAAATTTGCTTGGTTATTGAGTATTTCAAAATGGTATAATTATTTAAAATTACATTTCAAACAATTTTTTTTTATGATTTTACTATTGTGGGCAGGTCGATTTTCGGAAAATGGAAAAAGACTTTCACAGTTACTTTATGTCAATTGTATTTTTGTACTGTAAATTCCAAAAATCGATCTGCAAAAAAATCTAGTTATACCTATAACTCAAAAATTATGACACTTTTTTTTTAGTAGGAAATTAAATAGACCTATCCGCAGGTGAAGGATTATTCTTTACTTTCTGGACACCCTGTATATAAAAATTTATTTATATGGATGGACAGGTTAATAGTAGGGTCTAATGCCAAAACAGTGATTATATTATTTAACAATAGATGTGGCATGACCTAATATTACATATTATTTAATACATTTTCTGAGACAAACATATTCACATAAATTGTCTTCTCTATTGTCAAACTACCTTGTCTGTAAAAGTTGTCAATACTATATACTGTAGGTACTCATTATCTCAAACATACTTAATGCTAATTGTAATAATTCATTCATAATGATAGAACTGAGTTATATTAAAGTAATATTAATAATACAAGTTCAAAATAATAATAAAAGTTACTAACCTGTTGAGTCTGCAGCCAGATTGTGAATTAAGCAAATAACACACAAAATAATGTTGCCCCACATCTTGCCGATTCTTTCCAATTCTTCCATGACAAGGTACAGCTTAACGTAGTATTTATCCTTTCACACACATAGTTCACAAAAAAAAATTAAGTTCTTTCACTATTCGTAAATCAAAATTAAATTTTGTTTTATTATGAATGTATTTCCGACATTTTACTTATAAACTGCATATTCGTTTCAAATAACATTTTAAGTGGTTGCTAGGATTTTGAGCTGCACAACAATCACAACGCAACCATTACACCTGTGGGAATTTCACGCGAGGTTCTATGGGGGCTTGTAAGATACGTAAGCTAAGTTATTGTTCAGCTTATAACTTCACTAAAACCGAATTCATCGTTGCAGAATTAAGTTATATAAGTTATTATTAAAAGGAAACACAATATAATTCACTATTACAAAACTAAGTAACTTTTTCATAAGTTTAAAACTTCTGAAAACTTTGTTTCACAACGTTGCAGAGTTGAAGGACGCGACGAACGATGCGCTACAAGCCAGCCAACTGACTTTTTGACACATATTTGTATTTTTTTTTAATTATTTTTCCTCAAGTTGAGGTAGGCAAAGGCAATGCCATGCAGCCAAGTCTTTCGTTGATTTGTGACACATATTTGACGTGTACGATTGCTTTTCTTTTCAAGGGAGGACAGGTAGGAGTGAAACTATTCAGACAAATTATATTGCCATACTAAAAAAAATAAGTTACAAAACGGATTGAACATTGAACATGATAATTAAAGTAAACTTTCAAGGGCATGTTAAAAGCTTTATTTATCTAACAAAACTGATAAGGAATTTAATTAAAAATTTGTGCTAGGCGTGCTTCCATAATCCTTTATTTATTTATGATTTAATTTTATTAAGCACCATGAACAACTTTAATGAATAGACACTTGTTTAGCATTGAAAAATATTTATTTATAAGATTTATTATTTTATTTATTATTGATCTCATTTGTTACATAGATACGAACTTAAATCCCCGCAAAACTCAAACTGAAGAAACCAATATATTTAAAAATATTTATTTAAAAAATATTTAAAATAATTACAGTCAATTTGGGTAAGTAATATTTGGGTCGTTGTTACGTTTATTCGGTATACCGTATCGTTATAATTATTATCGTTTTACCCACATTATATAAGTTATCTCGATCAACATGAATGAAAAAAGCAAAGGTGAAAATTACGAATGTAAATTGGATTTAAGTGACAAAAGTGACTCAGAGGTTGTGAATGAGTGTGAACGAGAACTTAGTAATATGCTCGAATGGGACAACATGGGTACGGAAGTTAGTATGGGGGAAGAAACCAGTAAAGAAAAAAGAGAGAAAAGAACAAGAGAAAGCAGCGAAGGAAGTAGCGAAGATGGGTTTATGACAGTGTCACGAAGAAAACCAAAAAGGTTATTGCGAAGTGAATCTATAGCCGAAAACAATTAATTGGAAGGAGTTGAAGAAAAATTTGAAGTGTGCATGACATCTACTACGCCTTTACCCAAGCAAATGGCCTTAGCCAAACTACTGCGCTCCCAAAACATAACAAATATTCTCAGAATAAAGTTCAAAAGCCCTTACAAAGTATTAATACAATTAAATACTAGACAAGAGACAGAAAAAATTATAAACTGCCAAAAATTATCGGAATTAGGCTACAAGTGTAATAATACAATGCATTCTGAAATAGTGTATGGAATCATCAGAGGTATAGACTTAGATTTAGAGGAACAAGACCTACGTGAGGTCTTAGAATCCCCAACACAAATAACGGATATAAAAAGATTAAAGAGAATCGACCGAGATGGCAACTGGATACCTAGTGAAACCGTACGACTTTGTTTTAAAAGTCATGCTTTGCCAACTTACGTTTACGGTTATGGATGTAGACTTAAAGTCGAGACATATGTTTTTCCCGTTACTCAATGTTCGGGCTGTTGGAAATAAGGACACATAAAAACATTTTGTCCAACAAACAAGATATTGTGCCCTAAGTGTGGTGGAAACCACGAGAACTGTCCTATCACAGAATATAGTTGTCCAAATTGCAAGTCTTCCCATATTTCAATGGACAAAACATGTGCAGTCTTCCTAAAGGAAAAAGAAATAGGAAATATAACGAGCATACAAAACGCAACGTATAAAAAGGCGCTTCAGTTCTTTCTAGATGAACATAAAAATAAATCGAACGATACTGTGACAAATATAAACAGAACCTACAGCGAGGTGGTAAAGACAAAGACGAGTGCACAACATTATGAAGATCCAGACAAAAATTCAAGCTCAGATAATGATTTAGAGAATAAAAAGGACACGCTTATGCAAGAAAAAACTAAATTACTTGACAAAGCAAAAAAACACAAAAAGAAGAAGACGCCATCAGATCCTATGTGCAATGCTTTAGCAGAAGAACGAGCAACGGACCTGGATACTACAAACAATAGAGAATTGCTTCAACCATCTACTAGCACAGATAGGACTATATTACAGGATAAATTAAATGTTAGTCTTATATATAAAAAAATCAAAGAAATATTTATGAATAATAGTAAATTTGAAGATAAAATAAGCGATATGATAAAGATATTTATAGAGGAATTAAAACGCATGATTGTAAGTTGTGTGAAAGATAATGACTTACTAAGTAACATAATTAAAATCTTTTTAAATGGATAGTACACATAATATAAATTCTATTTTAAATATAGTTCAATGGAACTCACAAAGTATACGTCCTAAACAAAATTTATTTGAAGCTATTTTATATCAAGAAAAAGTACATATTGCATTGATAAGTGAGTCATGGTTGGAACCAGAGTCGCATTTTCAAATAAGTGGTTACAACATTTATAGAAAAGATAGAATGGATGGCTATGGAGGAGTCGCTATACTTTGTCATAAATCACTTAAAAGTCAGGTAATTCCAATTTCTTTAAATAACGTAGGTATTGAAGTTGTTTGTGTTAGAATACATAACTGCAAATCAATAGAAAACATTTTGAGTGTGTATTGCCCATCTACAATTCATACGTGTAATGATGACTGGGATAATTTATTTGCATTATTTTCTACAAAAACTATTATAGCTGGGGATTACAATGGACATCACACCGGTTGGTCTAATAAAGTAGATTCTAGGGGCAAACAACTAGTTAACTCATATTTAGATAATGGATATATGTGTCTTAATGATGGATCATACACGAGAATTAAACTAGTTAATGGAAGTCTACAGAAGTCTGCCCCAGATATAACATTCGTTTCCACTGATGTCGCGATTCATTTTCAATGGTCAGTTAAAAATGAAAATTTAGGTAGCGACCATTTAATTGTTAAAATCACTGTAAATTATGTTAAGACGTTCAAGCCTATTCAAAAACGAAACTATAAAAACGCTGATTGGATCGGCTATCGTAATGAATTAAAAAATATTTTCCAAAAAATCCCACAAGCCTTCAATAGCATCCAATATATGTACGATTATTTTGAAAATAGCCTTAATCAAGCCGCAAATAAAAATATTCCTAATATTAAAATAGACATTAATCCAACAAGTAAATTTAAAACAAAAGAGTACTGGACTCCAGAGCTATCACAGTTAGTTGCTCAGCGAAGATTAGCTTTAAAATTTAGGCGCAATCCCACTCCACAAAATTTACAAATTTTAGAAAATAAAACCTTAGAGACTAAAAATAAAATAAATGAATGCAAATCTCAGAGTTGGCAAAAGTTTTGTAACAGTATAAACGAAGTGACTTCGTCTTCAGAAATGTGGAGAAAAATGAGATGGTGTACGGAATGAGTATACGGAAAAACAGATACATTTGTCTCGTTAAAAAGTAAAATAGCGTTATTGTGCTCTCTTGCTCCTGACTACACGGTCCCTGCCGACCCAACTTTTTTTTCCAGTAACGAGAGCTTAGAAACGGAATTTACATTACAAGGATTAGAAAATTGTTTGAAAAGAAAAGATACAGCCCCAGGGACTGATTTGATTACTTACTCTATGATATTTCATTTACCTCGTAATGGAAAAATATTTCTGATCAATTTGTATAACAAAATATTTTTAGATGCCCACGTTCCGCATCAGTTGCGAGATATACATATAGTTCCCGTGCCAAAAGCTAATCAAAACACAAACCACCATCTAAATAAAATTCGGCCAATTTCTATGATATCTTGTGCGTGCAAAATATACCACATAATGCTAGGTAGACGTATTGAATGGTTCTTGGAAAGAAATAAAATATTATCAAATCAAACTTCAGGGTTCAGGAGGGGTCAGTCATGTGTTGACTGCTTGACCCGTCTGGTTTCATATATGCAAATTGGATTCTCAAAAAATGCCCCAACCTTAGGTTGCTTCTTAGATATTGAGACCGCATACAATAACGTTTCAGTAGATCAGCTAGTAAAAATAATGGACGAATTGAAAATTGGCAATAAAGTATGTAAATATTTGTGGTCATTTCTTAAGGAAAGACATTTAAAAATTAAAAATGATGATGAAACATGATCTGCCAATATGCTGATGATTTCGTCTTATTTTACAGTAATATTAACGTGGTGAATTGTGTAAATAAGTTGCAAAAGGCATTAAACAAAGTAACAAGTATACTTGAACAAATAGGATTGCAATGCTCATCTACTAAATCAAATGTTTGTTTATTCTCGAGAGGTTTTCGTAAAAATCAGGTCGTCTTAAAAATTAACGATATAAATCTTCAAATGGTGGACTGCGTCAAATATTTGGGGATGTGGTTAGACAGATCACTTAGATGGACGAAACACGTCAATGAAATTAGCGAGAAAACAGTTAAATTATTAAATCTTTTAAAAGTGCTTGCAGGTTCAGGTTGGGGAATGCACCCTATACATTTACGTCTTTACATTTCCACTGTCCGCAGTAGACTTGACTTTTCCTCATTTCTTTACGATAATTGTGCAACGAGTAATATCGCGAAATTAGATATAATTCAAAATAAAGCGCTTAGAATTATTGGTGGGTTTATTAAAAGCACACCACTACACGTTATGGAGAACGAAATTTGTATACCTACATTAGAGAATAGAAGGAAGTACCTGGCTTTAAAGTATTGCCTGAAAGCTAAGTCCTGGAAAAATAATCCGACGCTGACTCTAATCCTCGAGCTGCACTCTTTCCAGAGTTCCAGGTATTGGCGAAATAAAAAAAAGCCTTTGCTTACCGTAGTGTAAACCGACCAAATTAAGAACCATGTTATATCTGCGTCTGATATTTCAGAAATGTTTCATTTGAATGTATGGGTGTCTTACATAAATGTACACGATATAATTTTGTATGAATTAGAAAATATTAAGAGACCTAAGCATACGTATGTAGATGAAGTGATGAAACAAAATACTTTACAAGAATTAAATACTAAGTATAATCATTGGTATCCATTGTATACAGACGGGTCGAAGTCTGATAACGGTTTGGGAGCAGCATATTTTGATCATAATCTTAAAATAGGCCGTGGTTTCAAAATTCGTAATGAGGTTAGTGTTATGACGTCTGAATTAGTTGCGTTGTATGAAGCGTTAATGTACGCAGTATCAATTAGATCGGACAAAATTGTTATTTTCACCGATAGCAAAAGTGCTCTTCAACACGTGGCTCACTGCGCCTCTGGAATAAGAGGTGTAATGATAGCCTATAAGATTTTAGGCCTCATTCACTGTATCGGTGAAAGTGGCAAAACCGTCAAGATACAATGGGTACCGTCACATATCGGGCTAAGAGGAAATGAGGAGGCAGACAGACTAGCAAAACTTGCCGTTACTGAAGGTACTCCATATTGGATACTACCAAGTTTTACAGAACTGCTGCACAATTGTCGCAACATTTGTTATATGGACTGGAAAAAATATTTTGACAGTAGGTCGCGGACTAAAGGAATTTGGTATAGAACCATAGTCTGTCAGCCTCCTCGAGTACCCTGGTTTTCAAATTTTGACCTAAAGAGACAATATGTAATCCTGATGCACAGACTGCGTTCCGGCCACGTTCCATTAAACAAGTTTGTCTACCAGATGAAAAAAAAAGATTCACCCAATTGTGACCTATGTCTACATAAGATAGAGGATGTGCATCACTTGCTAATGGAATGTGTCCGAAATGAGTCTGAAAGGAACCATTTGTTCCACAGCCTTAAAATAAGCAAAAGTAATGTAGGTGCATTACAATGTATTTTGTCACAGCCTTTATCGCAGGAAGCTAAGATGATTATAGCTCTATGTTTTAAATATTAATTAATTTAAGTACTTATAATATAACCGAGTGTAATAGATTTAGTTTTGTCTCATGGGGCTGGCATGTTTAACAAAAGACCCTAAACAAATGTTGAATAAAAAAAAAAAGTATTTGAGATATTACAACTGATTTATATTTATAACTTCTTTATTTTAATGAATGAACACTGTCCTTTTGAATTGGTTTATTTGTATAACATGATGAATTTACAGAAAAAACAAAAGACAATTTTCCCCAAAAGTCAAATTCAAAGTTACGCTGAGTTTTGGGTATCTTTGAATAAATTTTTTATAAGGTGTAAAAGCCTTTAATATTGGAATATTGTAAGGTTTGGGTATAGTTAAATGATGTCTTTTTATGAAGGATAACCTAATCTATGAAAATTACATCTACACTGATGTATAAATGTGATAGATCGCCTTGTATTCCCATATAAATCAAAGCAGACCAATTAAGTGGAAAAAATATCGTTATGAGAACGGAGCAACATAGTATTTTTAGGATACAGGTAACTTTGAACCTTTCAATATTATCCAAATAACTTCGATTTTGAACGTACTCAAAACTTTATCAGTTTCACACAATATTTAACATCAAAAAACGGATAACGATTTCACAATGATAATATATAAACTACATTTTACAGAAAAACACAAAAACATACCTGTTTACAGTAAGTTTTGTATTTTTAATCACGATTTCAAGCACTAAACACCTCCAACAACTTCACTACGGAAAAGTAAGTATTTTACAAAATTATGACATTGAGAGTTTATATTTTTACTTCGCATTTGCTACAAAACATTTTGGACATTCGATTTACGCAGTCCCGATATAAAAACATCAAAACGTTTCCATGTAAAAAAATTATAAATCATTTTCACAATTTTCTTCAAAGTTAGACCTCAATTCAAAGTTACTCAACATATACGTAACGCAAGTAACATTTACAATCTGAGAATATATTATTTTGTCTTTATTATCATACTGTTATTACTATTATAGATTTGCTTTCTTTTTTTCGTCGTATGTCGTTAAATCGAATTAGTTAATTTTGTAATTTATCAATGTTTATTAAGCGTGCATTTTTAGTCAACTTAAAATGAAATTAACGTGTTTTAATTGTGTTTAAATAATGAAATGTTTCAATCTCTTATGCGTTATTTCAGTTAATTAATGTAACAGTAATCCCTGTATATTTTTTGGCAGAATTATTAATTTACTGTTTTTTTTTCATATAATTTGGCAACACTATTTATAATTCTTTTTGATTCAGGCTGTCTTTCTGACATAGGGCCGGGTTTAATTTATCCTAGGTAATCGTCAATTTTCGCAAGTTTTTCGCCATAAATGTAGTTGATTCACGTTCCCCATTAACTAGAGCGTTACGCGAAACCTGTATTTAAGTGTTTGGTCTTAGATTCTTACATTAAATTAGGTTGTTTTCAGTGTTTTGACATTTGTCCGTGTGAGTGTGAAGTGTTCTTGGACTCACTAACTTATTGTACAATTTTGATGTTACAGCCATGGTGCGTATGAACGTATTGAGTGACGCTTTAAAGTCCATCCACAATGCTGAAAAACGTGGAAAAAGACAAGTGCTTATTCGGCCTTGTTCCAAAGTTATCGTCAAATTCTTGACTGTGATGATGAAGCACGGCTACATCGGAGAATTTGAAATTGTTGACGATCACAGAGCTGGAAAAATTGTAGTAAATCTAACAGGGAGGCTTAATAAGTGTGGAGTAATTTCCCCGCGTTTTGATGTGCCCATTAACGATATCGAAAGGTGGACTAACCTCTTACCTTCCAGACAGTTTGGGTAAGTTTAGTTTGTACTTTACATAATTATAGTCTCTAATAGTATAGTATTATATAGTCTATTGTTATTCTAGAAGTAACTATACAGGGTGTTTGGTGGTCGGGTGCACAAATTTGAAGGGGTGATACACTAGACCATTTAGAACATATTCATCCAAAAAGAAAAATTTTCTAGCGCGATTTCGATTTTTAAGGGGACTTTTACGATTTTAGCACGAAAAACCCAAAATTGGTCAATTACATGCTAATAACTTCTAACCTAAACAGAAATGTCCGTTGTTTTTATTATTCTAGTAGTCCAATGTGTCCCTGATCGTACCAAAGTAGTTTTAAGCACCATTGTGTCCAAAAAAGTTATGTACAAAGCATTTAAACTTACAAAAAAAGAAGGACCAACCTGACGCCCTTGGATATTTTTGTTTGGGGTCGGGCAAAAGAGTTGGTTTATCCTAGTGAAATCACATCCAGAGAAGAATTACATCAAAGAATCATAGCAGCATTCGAAATAATTAAACAAGAAATGCAGATGAAAATTACAACGACGGAAGTAAGAAAACGTTGCAGAAAGTGTATTCGCAATGGTGGACATCATTTTGAACACGAATAATAATAAAAAATCAGAACAAAACAGTTTTTTTTTTTAATTCCGAAAAAAATCATATCATGGCCCTTAATTGGTTCAGGCACCCTAATTAGAAAAGTTTAAGACTCAGCTACGTAAATAATACCTCAAATTAAAGAGCAATAACTAAGCATGTTTTCAAAGTTGTTTGAACACCTGTAGGTATTTTATTAATTTTTTTAAATGACATCAAAATTTTTTTATTTTCACACACATTTTTTATTTTCCTTCTTTTTTTGTAAGTTTAAATGCTTTGTACATAACTTTTTTGGACACAATGGAGCTTAAAACTACTTTGGTACGATCAGGGACACATTGGACTACTAGAATAATAAAAAAAACGGACATTTCTGTTTAGGTTAGAAGTTATTAGCATGTAATTGACCAATTTTGGGTTTTTCGTGCTAAAATCGTAAAAGTCCCCTTTAAAATCGAAATTGCGCTAGAAAATTTTTCTTTTTGGATGAATATGTTCTAAATGGTCTAGTGTATCACCCCTTCAAATTTGTGCACCCGACCACCAAACACCCTGTATAATAATTTTGACTACTGTCTCTTTGAATATCAAACGGTTTTTTTATTATATCCTTTCACAGGTGGCTTTGTTTTGACAATAACACACTTAATATAAAAAAAAAATTTAAGTGTAAATTTCTAAATTACCGTTCTTTGATTTTTTGTTCTTAGAAATGTACTAGCTTGGTAACAGAATTTATTTAACTCTAAACAATAGTGCACAGCTACCGCGGATCACCAACTTATTGATGTTGTTTGTCATTTGATATGTTGTGCTATATTAAATTTGAAAGGGTATTAATGGATGTCACACTGTTGTGAACATTGTTCATGCTGTTTCTTACAAATGTTATGAAATAATCTTTAATTGAAAAATAAATTAAGTTTTGTAATATTCCAATTGACAATTGCAATTTCATATTGTTTCAGATACCTTGTTTTAACCACAAGTGGTGGTATCATGGATCATGAAGAAGCTAGAAGGAAACATCTTGGAGGGAAAATCCTAGGCTTCTTTTTCTAATTTTAAGAAATATAAATGAAAAAGTACTTTAATCTTTTATTTATCTAATTATTTTAAGGTACATCTAAATTATGTGCCCATTTTACTGTAGTAAGGCAAATATGGCTGTGATTGAAGTATCAAAATACAGTATTTTATATATAAACCAGGTGATAAGAAATGTTTAAATAGATGCAGCTCATATTTTCAGTTGAATATTGTTGATGTTTGTTATTACTATACTGTTCACTTGGTTGTTAAAATTTAAGAAATGGTTTCATTACCATCTGGAGTTTAACAAATGTACTATGACTATATTTTGAATGTATGTGTTATGGCAATATCTTCCAAGGCTGCATTTAAAAAGTTCCTAAATGTGTTTGCATGAAAATCGAAGACACCAGTGTTCTGCATGAACTTAATGATATAAGTAGCTCATATAATTAGTGCTATGCTATAGTTTCGTTAATATTTTTAAATATTGATATTTATTTTGCTCACTTATTGGCTTTGATACAAATGGATGTTATAAGATTTCTAGGATTTTAACTCTGGGTTGCCAGAAGAAAGAAACATTTATTTGTATAAAGTATTTATCAGCCCAATAGCCTTGTGGCTATGTACTCGGGATGTCCTATGTTTTAGTCCTGGTCAGGGTATCTATTTGTGTGATGAACACGGATGTTTGTTTTTAAGACATGGTTGTTTATATTTATTTATATATGTAAGTTTATTCTTGGTTCCCTCCAGTTTGCTGTATGGTCATCCATAGCACAAGCTCTGCTTACTTTGGTGCCATACAGTTGGTGTGTTTGCCTGGGGATTTATTATTATTACTAGGTTGTCTCTGAACAAATTCCAAGCATCTGTAAAAAACTAAGAGCAATCTATCCGGACAAAAACTTGTGTTGACACAAAATGTGGGAATAAAAAAAAATACAAAATTACTTTTAGTTTCAAGTTAGTTATTGTTGTACTGTTACACTAGGAATTTTAAGCAATTTGAATTTTAACATGTGTCAGTCATTACTGCTGGTTCTTGCTAAACATAATTTTCACCTCATGCAGCTTGGACTAACCATTGCATAATAAAATGGGTCACTTTATAATACATTTTCTTTTTTGAGTGCTGGCATGAGTTCCTATTCAGTTGACATCAGAACCTAGGGCCTCATTTGTAACTGACTTCAAAGATACCTCATCTTTTAGTACTTCAAATGTGACGCTCATTGCGGCCTTGAAATTTGTGACGCTTTGGTTTCGGAGATATTAGTGGTTGAATGGAACTGATTATGAACCTAGGGCTTACCAGTTTTCATCAAATTACTTGTAAATTATTGCATTTCGGTTTGATGCAAGTCGTCACGATAGCGTCACATTTGCGTCACTAATTAATGATGCAGGTGTGAATTTCGTAACACGAGCCATCGTCGAGATACAGAGAAGCCCTAGGTTCATAATTATAGACCTAGGGCTTCTCTGCATCTTGGCACCGGATGGTCCTAGGAACTAAGAACTTGAAGAAATCTGATGTCAACCCTATTCATTATATGATACGTCTCTGTGGTGTGCTGTGGTTTAATATTTAGTCAAGCGCTGCAACCGCACGGAGATGCGGCGTTAGTGTGCTATACCCTGCGTTTTTGTTTACAAATAAAGATTCTGCAATTATAGTTTAACCGCTGTCCGGTTCAGTGTGATACAGTCTTATCTACGTAAATCTCGCGAGACTTGTATATGTGGCCGGCGGATGGTTGAATTAAGACACTCAACTAAACATCTATCCGTTTGGTTGAATGGATTTTGTTCAGCTAACCAGCTAGCTGCCATGCTAACTCAATAGCACATCGCGCAAAGCTTGATAATGCAATAAAGTCTTGTAAATGAAATTAGTATGGCTCTAAATCAGCCAGAATTTCAGTTCTTCGAGCACATCCAATGATCTGTTGGGAAGGACCAATTTTATAAAAAGTTACTGGGTACCTACCGCAAAATGGGGTGAATGGTAACGTTATTGCACATCCAAGTTGGGTTTTCATGTTAAAATTGGCTTGTAATTCAAAATATAATAAATAAAGTACGATTTAAGGTGAGTTTTTCCAATTTAAGCTATTGTTACAGTAGTGGAATTAAATGACTCGCAGCTGTAGTTTTATCCTTTATTTCAATCAGTTTGGTATCGAAATACGCAGTACTCACAAATTGGAACAGAATAAGAAGGGAGAAATCAGTGAGGTGAGGAATTTATGCAGTTTCAAAAGGAAGTCAAAGTACTATTATTATACAATTACTAATTCTACAAAGACTGTACCAATGACTAACATTATCTATGTTCATTCAGCTGTATAGCTAGGTCGTGCCTGCCTTTACGGGCGAATAGAAGCAACAACAACAATTATGTTCACTCTATCTGGTCTATGGTTTACTAATGACATATATAAATCAATTAAATAGCAAATAAATCGAATAGTAAGGAATCAGATATTATATAAGAACTATTGACAAGTCCAACACTGATTAGTGCGTAGGTGTATTGGTGTTCCCAATCACGGTCGGTAATACTCGGCCATCCTGCGCATGCCGTGTCCCACGGCGTTCCGGCTCATAGTTAGGTACTATAAAAGTTTTGATGTGTTACAAAATAAGTAGAAGACATCAATTGCAGCAGTAACGGAAAATTTCTAAGTGTATTTGTAGAGTTGGCATATTATTATTTTTTCTAAATTATGTCATGGATAGCTATTACGACGCATTAAATATGGGCATACAACATTGCTATGTTATAGGAACGCTCAGTACCATAGATAAAAATGGTTGAATTTAGGTAACTGTTTTATGTCACACAGACTGATGAAAATCTATTCAAGTTAAATGCCGTTTAACATCACACAATTATTTTAAATGTTTATATCTCTTTCAACCAGATATAACTTTGTCACACAGACTGGTCACACAGGCTATGGTCACACAGACTATTGTCACACAGACTATGGTCACACAGACAATGGTCACACAGCAATGGTTACACCGGATTAGTAGTTACACAGCTATTGCCACACAGACTATAATGATTGATTGAATAAAGTTGACAAATTCTTAACTTCAGCAACATTTTGTAATACCATAGGCCAAGTTAATACTCTGTATGCCTTTATACTCTGTGTTTTTTTTAAATTGTTCAAGTTTCAATTTTGTTACATGATGAATAAAATATTGCTGTAATTCACTATTCAATGGAAGTTTTCCAGCTACAGCATTTGAAGAATACGTAATACGTTTGCCCAATTAAATACTTATGTAATAAATTGCCGAAAGGTAAAAGTCACCGTTATACGGCAAACAACACTATATTGTAAACCGAGACATATTTATAAACACAAACTCACACAGATTCTTAGTACGATTTCATTATTGTAATTAAACTTGATTTGTAGTTTATTTTAGTACCACGTAATTAAAAACGAGACCTTCTAAAATGAACAAATTTTTTGTTTGAAAGTGAAAAGCTTTATTCTACAGTCATCATATTTTAGTTTTATTCAGTGTACACAATGTAGTATTCGAAATTAACTTTACAAGTTTTGGTTATTTTAGTTCTAACACAAACAGTTGGGTAAAAATAAGCGATGGAGTAGTACAACAAGTAGTAATTAAATGGATGGGTAAATATACAAATTGGTAGGCACCTATTTTAACTTTCGAATAAATCGATAAGGTCATCCCGATTTACTTCCTCGTCACTGGAGGAGCTGTCTGTGTTTGGGATAACTGGGTTATACGGTCTTAAAACCTCACCGCGAACAACAAACGAAAATTTTTTGTAACCTTTCATACCCTTGACTGTGCATATGGTGTATCTATCTAAATCGGTTTCTGCCTTGCAAACTTTATACGGACTTGTGTAAGGGCTTTTCAATTTTTGTACGACTTTAGCATTTGCGTCTTTTGTATAACCACCTTTCCATAGAACGAGATCTTCAACAGAATACTTTATACATTTTTTATGCGTGCGATCGAACCGTTCTTTCATTACAGTCATATTTTTATCTATATGCAATTTCGCTATATTACGTCTATCATTTAATGCATTTATTTGTGAAGAATGGTCTCCCGTTTCATAATTACAGATAAATTCGGAAATTTGGTGTTATCATGACTAAACATTAGTTTAAAGAGGGGGAAGGAAGTAGTAGAATTAGGTGTATTATTTATTCCCCACACCACGTCAGCAAGTTTTTCATCCCATACGTTTTCATTTTCTACCGAAGTGTTAAGCCCGTCTATAATAGTTCGATTCAAGCGTTCAACTTGACCATTTGATCTAGGGCTGGCTATCGCATTTAAGATGTGCTTAAACTGACACTCTTCCGCGAACTGCTTAAAATATCGACTTAAAATATTGCCTCTATCTGTTATTACCCGAGTTGGATTGCCAAATTGAAGTATTATTTCTTTTATATGCCGAATAGTTTCTATGGAACTACAGTTTTTGACAGCTTTAGCAAAAACAAATTTTGTAAACGAATCAATAACCACAAGAATATAAGTATTTCCTTTACGCGTTTTAACAAAAGGGCCTAAATGGTCGGCATGAATGGTATGCATGGGTACGGGATTTTTTTCAATAGGGTGTAATTCACCCTGTGTTTTGCCATAGTTTCTTTTGCCGTATGAACACGATATACATGAATTTATATATTTTCTAATAAAACTAGTAATTTTAGGAAACCAAAATTGCGCCTTTATGACAGCTTCACATCTTTCAATACCCGGATGTCCTATCTGGTCATGGTACTTTTGCATTAAGCCATATTTTGCTAATTTTGGTATGACAAAACGTTCACCATGTATTGTTTTCCTAAACAAAATATTATCCTTTGTTAAAGTATAATTATTTACAATATCGCGATTGTTTTGCCCTTGTAATTGATTTATAATATTTTGTATGTTATCGTCCTGTAATTGAAGAGTAACTAACCAATCGGATTCTCCTATCATTAAAATCGGTATTTCAACAGGGTTTCTGCTAAGAGCGTCTACATGCTTCATCCTTTCCCTAGGGCGATATTCTATCTCTAAATCAAAATCTTGTATAGTAAGCCACCAGCGAGCTATTCGGGGAATAAGATCCTTTTTACTTAGGGTCGTACGTAGTGCTGCGCAATCGGTAATTATTTTGACAGGAATTCCTATTAAGTCAACGCGAAACCGCTTTAAGGATTCTACTACAGGCAAAGTTTCTAGTTCATAACTGTGATAAAACTTTTCTTCTTTGGAAGTTAATCTACTAAAATACGCTATTGGTTTTAAAAAACTATCGGACTGTTTTTGCATTAGAATTCCACCTAATCCTAATTTAGTTGCGTCGGTATGTAATTCTGTGGGAGCATTACTATCATATATTCCTAGAACGGGTCTATCTGTTAATTTATTTTTTAAAAGTTGGTACGCGTTTTCTTGTTCATTTCCCTACTCCCAAACAACGTCCTTTTTTGTTAATTTTGTCAATGGTAAAGCTAATTCCGTGAAACCACGAATGAATTTTCTAAAATAAGATGCGAGTCCGATAAATTGACGAATTTCGTGAATATTCCGCGGGCGCTGATATTGGGTAACGCAATTTATTTTTTCTAATCCGGGTCGTATAGTTCCTGCAGTAATTTCGTAACCTAAATAATTTACACTTGTCTTTAAAAAAGCACATTTTTTTAAATTTAATTTTAAATTCGCTTTTTGCAAAAGTATCAAGACTTTTTCTAATAGTTGCAACCCTGCTTCTACCGAAACAGTTGGCAACATTACGTCGTCAAGATACGAAGCTATATCGTTGCTAACATCGTTCAATGCTACACGTATTAATCTAGAGAATACAGCGGGTGCATTCGCCAACCCAAATAGCATCTTTAAAAATTCGAACTGACCTGACGGAGTGACAAAAGCTGTCTTAGAAATTGAATCTACCCCCATTTTTACTTGATAATACCCTTGCGCGAGATCGAGGGTAGTATAAAAGATTTTTCCGGACAACTTTGACACTTGATCGTCTATGTGAGGCAAGGGATAGCGATCCTTTATAGTCTGTGAATTCAAAGCTCTATAGTCTATGCACAATCTGTTATCTCCACTTTTTTTTTATTAATATGACAGGACTAGCATACTCTGACGTAGACTCACGTTTAATACCGGATTGTAGAAGATCCTGAACCTTTTCATTAACAATTTCATTTTCTTTATAAGCGGGTCTGTAAGGTTTGAAATGGACCGGTTTATCAGTGTTAGTCTTAATAAGCATTTCAATCAAATCTGTACAACCTAAATCTTTTGTATCCTTTGCGAAAAGATGGCTAAATCTATTTAAGAGGGATAAAAGTTTGTTTGTGTCATTGTTGTTTAGTTCACCAATATCTAACGAGCCCAACTTATTCAACTCGCAATTTGTTATGAAATTTTCATGGACAGAATTTACTATTAAAGCATCGGTGTGAAAGGTTTTATTTGATACAATATCTACGAGTTCCGCTCTAGCAAGTAATTTATGTGCTGGCCAACATAATTCTTGATCGCTCATGTTTATAACCTTTAAACGATCGTCAACACTGACAACGCCCCCAGGAATCGCGTAACATATAATCCCTACCTGTACATAAACCGATTTTGTCAGAAATACCAAACCATTACCATTATTATCTATATCTATATAAATGTTAACATAGCAAGTACTTTGCTTAGGGATAATGGTTTCACATTTTAAATAAAGGTTATATTTATTCTGAATACTAAAATCATTAATTTGACTAATATCGGAAGTAAATAAATCATCTGTTTTTACAAATTTAGCCGAATTTGAGGTAGTAATTAGGGTTATACCTTGTTGGTTTATCATAGTTTGTCCGATAATTAAATCTATTCCATCACTAATACACTCCACGATTTCAACATATTCGCTCAGACATAAATTATCAATTTGCACATTGAGGAAAACTTTACCAAGTGACATCGTTAGAGCACCGCCAAACCCTTTCATTATTGTGGAGGAAGAAACTATTTTTGCGTTGAGAGGTCTTACATTTAATAAAGTAATCATGTTAATTTTACTTCCCGTGTCAATATATGCAATCAATTTAATATTGTTAATGTAAACCGGTCGTTTGTAGATGCTCGAACTTTCACTTAGTGTATAAAAAATATTTCTTACTTGTGGTTTGTATAGCTGCTGACGTGAAGAGCTCGGAGATCCTGCATACCAACAGGATGCTGTAGTATGACCCTTGCGTTGACAGGTCTCGCATCGCCGTAGCATCGTGCAGTTTCGTGCTTCATGTCCCGGTTTTCGGCAGGAAAAGCAGTATCTGACTCCAGATGACTCCATTCCTGCTGCCGTTGAATTTCCAATACTTGTGCCCCTTCTCCAAGTGTGTCTTCTTATCATTGTGGTAGCTTCAACTTTTTTGAAATTCTCCAACGAAGACAAATAACCATGATAAAGGTCTTCAGGCTCTTCACAGCGGTAGGCCTTTGCCTTGGCCTGTAATTCTATAGGCAAGCCACGGATGATGCAAGATATCGCGTCTTGCCCCTGAATGCGACATTTTTTCAGAAGTGACAACTTATCGTGGAAATACTTTGTCATAGTTTCAGGATCCTTTTTGGTTCTGAGAAGCATTTTTTTTTCAAGGCGATCAACGAAGTCTGTTGATCGCGGAAAAGCGGCCTTCAAAGCTTTTTTCCATTCTTCCCAAGATAAGTCATAGTTTTCTAGGTCATCATACCAACGCCTTGCAGAGCCTCGTAGACGGAGCTGCATCACAAATTGTTTTGCGTATTGTCCCAGCCGTAAGCGTCACCCAGTTGGTCAATCTTGTGCAACCACGCGGCAACATTATTTTCGTTATCTTCCGGTCGAAACTTTGGAATTACTTCAGCTTCGAAATGTGTGATTCTACGCAGTTTTCTAGGTGGTCCTTCGCATGAGGTTGAAGAAAAAAAATCATCATTTTCGCTTCCACTTGAGGCCGGCGAAGAAGCATTTTTTCGGCCTTTTATTCGGTATCCGGCAGCGTAGGGTCCCGACATTTTTTGTATCCCACTTCTGAATTGTTACAGTAGTGGAATTAAATGACTCGCAGCTGTAGTTTTATCCTTTATTTCAATCAGTTTGGTATCGAAATACGCAGTACTCACAAATTGGAACAGAATAAGAAGGGAGAAATCAGTGAGGTTGAGGTTTTTATGCAGTTTCAAAAGGAAGTCAATTAAAGTACTATTATTATACAATTACTAATTCTACAAAGACTGTACCAATGACAAACATTATCTATGTTCATTCAGCTGTATGGCCTAGGTAGTTGCCTGCCTTTACGGGCGAATAGAAGCAACAACAACAATTATGTTCACTCTATCTGGTCTATGGTTTACTAATGACATAAATAAATCAGGATATAAATCAATTAAATAGCAAATAAATCGAATAGTAAGGAATCAGATATTATATAAGAACTATTGACAAGTCCAACACTGATTAGTGCGTAGGTGTATTGGTGTTCCCAATCACGGTCGGTAACACTATATTAACTGGTTTTAGTCTTAACACCACCAAGTTAGATTTTATAAGTTAGTGCTCTTCATCCTGGTGAATGGGAACGACGTGTGGGATGAATCATAAAAATGCCATAACTACCATTTATGTAATGGTTTTCCTAGCCATCATAATGAGGGCTTTCTTTTCGTTTCCTTTTTTTCAAAGATATTTCATTTGAAACTATGGAGTTGAAAAAAACTCAAGAGTCAATGTCAATCTCTTTGTTGACTGATCTTATGTTTATATTATATATATTTATATCAGTTACATAACATATTTATCATATATTTATTTGCAGTCACACACACACATCGTATAAAAGAATAATATACACTTTTGAGGTAAATTAGGTTATTTTATTTTATTCGTTTTTTTTTCTTTACGTAAAGTTTACTGAAATTGATATCTATGGCTCCTTCACCTTGCATTGTGCACCTGTGTAAAAATATCAGTACACATCGTTTGCCCATATTCATATTCAAAAGCACTTTCGGGTGCATATTTTTTTTGTCTATCACTCACTCAGTCATTGCACTCGAAATTTTTAAATATCCGTGAGCGATATTAGGTCTTTACCTATGAAATTGCCGTTTTACACGAAATAATTGAAGCGTAATTTTTAGGGCATTGTTTGGGCGCTGAACCAGGGTCCAACCAACTTGCTGAGCGCTTACTATTGTCAAACAAGATCCATTTCTCGTCACAAGTAACAATGCGGTTCAGAATTCCTTCATTTGTATGCCTGCTGAGCAGTGCAAGGCACGTCTCCACGCGTACTTCGCGCTGGCGGTCATTGAGTTCGTGGGGTACCCATTTGTCAAGCTTTTTTACCTTGCCAATTTGACGCAAATGGACCAATATTGTTTTGATGCTAACGTCGAAAGCTGCTGCTAATTCAGCCGTGGATTGAGTTTCATCAGCTTCTACAATTGCCTTTAATTCGTCATTGTCGACCAAAGTTTTCGGACGACCACGGGGTTCATTTTTCAGGTCAAAATTTCCAGAACGGAAGCGGGTAAACAAATAACGGTTGGTGCGTTCGTTTGTAGTGTTCGCTCCGTAAACGTCGTAGATGTTGCGTGCCGCTTGTGCCGCTTTGCTGCCACGACGGTACTCATACTCCATAATTACTCGAATTTTTAACTTATCCATGATGACGAAAAATGTTCGAATGCGTTGAAAACAAAACACTAACTATTAAACAAATGACGATTTTAGAAAAAGAATTCCATGTTTGTCAAATAAAATTAATTTGAAATTAGAATTATCAGTCAAAAAAAAAATATATTTTCATTTGAAAAAGCCAGTACGGCAAAACGGCAGTTTCATAGGTAAAGACCTATTATTTTGTATTTTTTTTTGATTGAAAAAAGGTTAGACGTTTGTCTTCTATCTCACCTGATGGAAAGTACAAATTAAGTAGCTGTTCAGGGTTGAAGTACCGTCGGACCTTCGAGATGATTCTTAACTTCTTTGAAGCAGTTTGAGCCATGGACACAATTTGTTGCCCGAAGTTTAGTTGGGACGATATAGTTACGCCCAGAAACCCTAGGTGGTCGGTTAAGGGTACAGAAACATTTTGGAAAGTGGGGGTTGGGTCGAAACTGGTCTTTTTCGCAGAGAAGAAACATGCCTGTGTTTTTGACGGGTTAAATTTGACCAAGTTGGACTCGCCCCAATCGGACACTTTCTTTAAGGCCAAACCCACCCGCTCAATCATGGACTCTCTCAAAGCCCGGATTTCTTGAGGACTCGCTCGCGCATCGGACATGTATCTCTCTACAACGGTGCTGTCATCAGCGTAACCAATAATGCCTGGGGTTAGCAGGTCATTAATGTGCAGCAAGAATAACGTTGCAGAGAGAACAGATCCCTGAGGTACCCCGGCATTAATTGCCATTAGGTCAGAAGAGCAGCCGTTTAAGACTACTCGAATTGACCGTTCCCTCAAAAAATCAGATATCCAGTCGCAGAGCCCTTTAGGTATTTCGTATGCTGGAAGCTTACTCAAGAGACCATCAAGCCAGACCCTATCAAAAGCTTTGAAAATGTCTCAGGATACAGCTATAGCTTCACCGTGACCTTCCAAGGCTTCGCTCCATAAGTGAGTGGCATACACAAGAAGATCTCCAGTCGAGCGTCCACTGTGAAAACCATATTGGTTATCACTAAGGAGCTCTTTGGACTCAAGGTATGCTAGAAGACGATTGTTCAATACACGCTCCATAACTTTGCAAAATATGGAAGTGATTGCAATAGATTGGTTGTTGTTAGGATCTGCACGGCTTCCCTTTTTTGATACTAATTGCACGTTAGCCAGCTTCCAGGATTTAGGGACCTTTTCAGATTCCAAAGATTAAGATGAAAGATACAGGCGCGTTAGAATGGGAGACTGCGCAGTGTTTTAACACAACTGCAGGTATGCCATCGGGGCCGCTGGCCTTATTCACGTCTAAATTCTACAAGCATTTAAGAACCTCCTTTTGGTGAATACGAACGGTACCCATTTTGGGTCTGAACTGAGGTAACTGGGGTGGGACTTTACCTTGACTATTTAGACGTGAAAAGTCTGCAAAAAAATTAACAAAAAGGTCTGCTTTCTCTTTTGCGGTGTAGGCCAGTGAACCGTCAAGCAGGTGAGAGCTTTGGACGACAGAAGTTCGACTCAACCGACTTGGCCAGAGACCAGAAAGCTTTGCTTCCTGAAGGATATGACGCTATCTTTTCTCCGATGTGGCCAATGTGGTCAAAGCGAGCTTTTCTGATCACCTTTTTGCAAGACTTGGCGGCAGCATTGTATCTTTTCTTCAGTTCATGCGAATCCACGGCTTCTGCGAGCGTCAGCCCAGGCTATGTACGCTTCTTGCTTAAGCTTTTCAGCTGTGAGGCAAACAGCATTAAACCATAGGTGACCTTTGGTTTCAAGGGATAGGTCAGCGTAAGGGATGAAATACTCCATTGCTTGGCCTATCACACTTGCTACAGCAACAGCGCAGCACGATGGATCTGTCGATGTAAAACAAGTCTGCCGCCAAGGATGACTCGAAAAAATGCCGCAACTCATCCCAATCTGCTCACTTGTATCGCCAACTAATAACAACTAACCAACCAACTAATATCAATCGGTCCAATTTTATTGGACCAGTTGATATTACTTGATAATAAAAGTGTTTAATGGAGATTTTTTTAGTGCCAAGTCTACCAGACAGGTCTTCCAGCCTTGATATACGCATGCTGCCATCTATTTTTCGCAAGTGCATAATATTAAGGCGTATTTTTTTTATCTTTGTGACAAAATGCCGAACTAGGTGGCACTTTTTTAAGTTCACTAAAAATCAAAAAAAGTACAGTCAGACTATGCTATAAATAAAATAGGTAATACCTACCTATTATTTATTCATTTTAAAGAGCGAAGGGTTCAATTGCATTACGACGCATTACGACAATTGCTTGACGACCGAGTGGTGTAGTGGTAAATGGCCTTGCCTCATACGCCGAAGGTCCTAGGTTCGAGTCCTGGCCGGGGCATTCATTTGTGTGATGAACACACAGATGTTTGTTCTCGGGTCATGGTTTTTTGTATTTATATATGTATGTTTATTCTGGGTTCCCCCCCAGTTCATTGTATGGTCATCCATAATACAAGCTCTGCTTACTTTGGAGCCATACAGTTGGTGTGTTTGTCTGGGGATTTATTTATTTATTTTTTATTCAAACGTGTTAAAACTTAAATGTAAATTGAAAAGTCTATACTTGTAAATTTTTTGTACTTACCTATTTTACCTATTTAAATCCAGTACCCACGGATGAATCCGTCATCGAAGTCGCGAATATTATTTTACTACAAATGCTAATGTAGAAATAAACCTACGAAATAATACTTACTCGTAAATAAATGATCTAAAATTGACTTTAATATTAGAAAGCTGTATTATCTTTATGTTTTTATATTGATGTTCATTTTTATTTCTGTAGTTTTAACTGTAGGTACGTCTTTTTCAGAATTTGCGTATTTCAGAGGATCATTACTTTTTTTTTCTAGACGAACGAACAAATTAAAAAAAAATCTTTATTTCTCTGCCTCTGACAACGTTAATGCAAAAATTTCTTTAAAGTTCTGGCCGTAAAAAGAACGCGATCTAACTGATGGTTAGTGGCTTCCGTACTCCGTACTCATGCTTAGTGGTAGTAGAGTTTCTTTGTTCAGATCTCGTCTAGGGGGCTACTACCTACTACTACTACAGTAGGGGGCTCCTTCCTGTTTTGACCGCGGACATACCTAATCACTTTTACGTGGTTGTGTTCCGAAAAAACAAAGGAAAAGCCACTGCATTGGAACATAGGCAATTTCAATTGAAGCGTACAGTCGGCGACGCATTATTGGTCTATATAATAATCACAACACCTAGTAATACAATACTTGCCATCGGGTGAGTCGCGTGGTGGTTTGCCGGCTATGAATATATTAAAAATATATACCTATTGTGCGTGTTAGTCGAGTTTTTGAATAGACAAATATTATTACGAGTAGTCTGGAATGCTGATTTATGACACGTTTCAGGCCGTATGCATATGCTAAAATATCTTTGTTGCTGTTATTTCACTTCCTTTAACTGGAACACAACTACATTTAGGTACCTAGTTGCTGAAATAAGAATGACTGTAAGTATTAGCCCCCCAAACGAGGTCTTAACAAAATATCTACCGACGCGAAGTTTAGATTAGACTTAAAAGCGTAACAAACGAACAAAAGGTTACTTCTAATAATGTTTACGTTTACAAAATGTTTTGCGTGTCGGTTCGCACAACATAGTAGCAACACGATAAATCAGTATTACAAAAAATATAAACTTTCGATAAACTTCTTTTGTGATATCTATATTTTAAATTTTTTTTAAAATGATATAATATTATGCAGTTTGGCTTTGGTATGTATCGCCTATTTTTCACGCCATAGAAGCTTTGTACGTTGATAATTAGGATGTTTTAATTAAAACAATTTGATTCGCTTATTTTTGTAATAAAACTATTTCTGCTACGGCTTGAATAAGGAAGCGATTTTTTTAAATCTCCTTATAGGAATAACAATATCTACTCGCCGGTTAAGCTACTACTAATAGTATTGTACGGAAACTAAACAAATAAATGAGGTATGCTTTATCGTAAATAAAATTTTATCGATACTATCTAATTCATGTAAGAAGTTAAATATCAACTACCATATGCACAACCCGCGCTCGCGCCTCTAAACTTATAATATTCTAACGTTCATTATACATCATACAGCCAGCTTTTTATTGAATTATTTTATTTCCATCGTTTTATTGAAGGCCCATACATAGGCTCATGACAATTTATATTAGTTAATTCTACGAAAACCAGTAATGGCTGTGTAAATCTGTTATTCTCGGTATCATCCGATTATTTTAATAGCGAGAAGACTTGGGGACCCACCATCCTTTCCGGCCACCTGAACCCACTGCAATTGACGCAATTAAAAGCAGAAAAGAACATTTGTTTGTTAGTGGGCTGGTCTTGAACCTCTTCTCTTTCACTCGGTGGAAAGTATTGCGCAAATGTGGTACCTACATTGTAACGCATTTGTGCAATACTTTCCATAGGTACGTAATAAAAATAGACTCAAATAGGTATACAATTATACCTTGGTGACGTGTAATAAGAAAAGGTTAATTTCGGCCTCTTTGTTGTCCAACTTCAAAATTACAAAGGTAAAACATCTACTAAAGAAACTCTAGTTATTTATGGTAGAAAGAAGTTAAATTTCTTTGTAATGTACCTACTCTTTCTACTTAGCGACAGAGGAATTTTTGAAAATTCGTCCTCTGAAACGATGAAATCGGAGAGGGGGACGGGGACAGAGAAGCTTGTAACGGAAATAACGAAAGTTTCTGCCGTCATCTGCCTGAAGGAGACTTGTATCAAGAATAGCATTGCAGAATGGCCCGACAATAAATGGTAATGGCAGAAAGAGCTGCGATTTAAGGATTTAAAAATTCAACACCATAATCCAATTACTAACTCATCTGGTTTTTCAGAAGGCAGTCGCTAAGAACCCATCCCAAGAAGCGTAATATCGGATCAATGAAATAGTAATTGCAATAGTTATAGAAATTGCAAATAGTGTTTTAACTCTTTGTATTTATTGATCAGCATTGGTAAACGCTCGACTTATTGAATTTAAGTAACAGCAGCAACATGTAGATACTCAGAAGTCCGATGAATCTCAAACGTTTAAATAACGAATGACTCACATCGCGAAAGCCTGATAAATGCGATAAGCGTATGACTGATAAGAGTACCTATGTGGAATCAGAATAGTAAATGTTCTAAAAATCATTTGGCGGAGTTCATAACACGAGTGCTTAGGAATGGTTACATAAACATATGTTTAAGCGCAATAATATAGGTACAGGATCTTCAGTTTTTTTTTTTTGTTCCCCTCCGCGGGAAGGGCAGGAGGATAAAAATGCTCTGACGCATACTCTGGCGCGATTCCAAAGTTATGTGGGACTCGTCCCGACGCCTACCAGAACCATACCCACTAAAAACCCCCTGTCGGCTCGTGCATTTTTGCCACTCAGCCTTCATCTGAGCGACGGCCAATTGGAGAAAGAGGCCGCGCTAGCGGGGCCCTTAAGGGGTCACCCGCTGGGTTTTACATAGCACTGAAGGTGCTCAAAAATTAAAAGTAAAGTAAAAACATTAAAAATTAAAAGTAAATAATGAAAACATTAAAAATTGAAAAATTAAATTTGCATTAATTCGGATTTACGTTAGAATTAGAATTTACGTTAGAATTAGAATTTGCGGCCTGAAGGGCCTCGAGATCTACGGTTATCTTCGAACGTTCGCTTGTGTGCGCGTTTCTCGGTCTAGCGATTTTGTATGCCGAATCTAGGACAGGAGCAGTATATGAGACTGATTTTCGAACAAGAGGATTGGGATGGGATTCGGCACGTTTGAAGAACGATTCTGAGAGTGTTTTTAGATACTGTTGTACTGTAGGCAGTTCAAGATCTCTGTGCAGGTCCGCGTTGCGCACGTACCAAGGTGCGTTTGTGGCCCTGCGGCAGAAGAGGTTTTGAACTACCTGCAGTTTGTGCAGGACGGAGGGTTTGGCGTGAGCAAAGACTGGCGAAGCATATGACATGACTGGTCTTACGCAGACCTTATAAAGCGTACGTTTGTTTCTGAAGGACATTTTACTTTTTCTACCTAACATACTGTAAAGCCGGCCTAGGTAAAAACGTGCGAGTTTCGTTACTCTATCAACGTGAGGATTGAATGAAAGCGTCTGGTCTAAAATGACGCCTAAATATTTAGTACTGCGCTTCCAGGGGATGGGAGTGCCTTGCATTCTCAATTGGAGATTGTCGGGGATACGACTGCGTCTGTAGTCGAAGTAAACCGCAGAGCTCTTCTCTGGGTTCACATCGATACGCCATTTTTTAAACCAAGCACCGAGGGTGTTAATAGCCTTTTGAAGTCTGGTAACGAGACCCGAGGCTCTGCGGCCTTTGGTGTAAAGGGCAGTGTCGTCGGCAAAGAGAGCGAGTTCGACGACTTTAGCTGGGATGGGAATGTCGTTAGTGTATACGGTATACAAAAGAGGGGCGAGGACTGAGCCTTGAGGGACTCCAGCCTTTATGGGACGAGGCGCGGAGAGCGTGCCTTCATGTTTGAAACGAAACGTGCGGTCTGAGAAACGACGCGATTATCCTGACTAGGCGAGCCGGTAAGCCTATTTTATAGAGTTTATAAACGAGACCGCTGTGCCAGACTTTGTCGAAAGCCTTGGCTACGTCAAAGAAAACTGCGATCGTTTTCTTTCGTTTCGGATAGAAACCGTCGAGTATGTACTCGACGATTCGATGGACTTGCTGAGGGCAGGAGTGCTTAGCGCGAAAGCCGAACTGGTGGGGAATTATGAGAGGATCGCCGTCCGTTGGAAACAGATGGTTCCGCATTCGAGAGAGTATGACTCTCTCGAGAAGTTTAGACATTGCCTTGAGGAGGCTGATGGGTCTGTGATTAGCCGGGACATTAAGAGGTTTACCCGGCTTGGGTATGCCTATGACTGTCGCTTCTTTCCAAGCTTTTGGAAAGTAGCTAAGGTCGAAGCAGGCATTGAAAATGATAGCTAACAAGGTAAGCACCTGTTGAGGCAGGTGCTTAAGTGCGTGGTTGGAAATACCATCCGCACCCGGAGCCTTTCTGGACTTTTGACTTTTGATGTGAAGCGAGATTTCGTCATTAGAGACTGTGACGGGGTCGGCGGTGATGGGGAGAGAGTTTTTACGGAGGACTTCGGCCTCCACCGCTTTGATGTGATTGGGATTCGCGGGTTGCGTGCTGGGCGAGCATTGAGACGCAACGCTGTCAGCGAAGCATTCGGCTTTCTCTTCGTCTTCGAAGGCGATAGAGCCATCGGGACGAGTGAGAGGAGGGACGTGAGAGGCGGCGTCTACGCGTAAGGCTCGGGCCATTCGATAATACGCTTGGTGGGACGGGGAGATATTCGCCATGAGATCGTTCATCTGGGCGTCTCGGAGTTCCGCGAGGCGAGATCTAACTTTGCGTTGTAGCTGATTCGCAGCTGTTCTATAGGCGGGCGTGGGATATTTCTTGGCTCTCCGGAGAGCCGCGTTCTTAGCTTTAATAAGATTGCTAATGGCTAAGGGAAGCGTGGGTTTGCCTTTCTTAGCAACCTTTTCGTTTACACTGATGGCTGAGTTGATAGCATCAGTGAGAGAATTTACTAACGAGTCTATTTTATCCGGGCTATCTAATTGATCGAGCGAGATCGCGAGCGGAGAGTTTGGGGCCTCTAAGGCAGAAACTATCGTATTTTTAAACCCTTTCCAGTCGGTAAAGGTCTTAGGAGAAGTGACGTTAACGTTAGGCGGTCCTAGCACGAGGAAGACGGGGCGGTGGTCAGAACCTAGGTCATCGAGCGGTTCGATAGACCTGAGGTCGAGGTTGATATGCTTGACGATTGCAAAGTCGAGGATGTCAGGAGAGTGGTTCGGGTTGTCGGAATAGTGAGTGGGAGTGATAGGGGAGACGACGTCTAAGTCGAGTAAGTTGGTGATGTCGAGGAGAGCTATACCGCTTTGGTTGGTTGATAGGCACGTCCAGTCAGTATGTTTGGAGTTAAAGTCTCCGAACATAATGACTGAACGGCCGAGGGCAAGAATGGTCTCAAAGTCGCTGCGGATAGGTTTGGTGCCACAAGGTATGTAGACTGAGGCTATGATGATGGTCAGATGACCAGTCATAGCCAATCTACACACGGTGGCTTCCATGTTAAGGAGAGGAGGGGTAGAGAGAGGACAGCAATGGAATCCTCTTTTGTAGTAGATAGCAGTGCCGCCGAAACCGTCGCAGTTAGGCCTATCGTTACGTGTAAACGCGTACTTGGGAATCGCGAATCCCCTGGAGCGATTAGGAGTGAGCCATGTCTCCTGGAGAAGAAAAAGATCTGGGTCGTTGTTCTGAAGGAACAGTTTAATCTCGGGAAGGTTAGAGCTAAGGCTGCGAGCGTTAAAAGATACTAGGGATAAGCCCTTAGGTTTAATACGACTGGACGCGAGATTCGCGGGTCTAGACATTAAAATTTATTTATTTAAAATTTACAAAAATAAAAGAATTTACAACGAACTTAGGAGCGAGTGATGCTCGGCTAACGCGAATAAACGCTCTTGAGGAGAGCGGGTGGCTCGCAGTTTGCGTGCGAGTACGGAAATTTCGTTAATGTCGACGTTTTGGATGACGTCGAACACGGTCTTCATGTCCTCAGCCAACGACGACTGAGGGGAAGATGACAACGCGGGACGCGGCCCTACGGGAGCTACGGGAGCTGGGATGGGTCGGGAAGGTGCAGGCGGGACGGCCGGACGCTGCCTCCAAGACAGAGCCGGAGTAGGCGTCGGCTGAACGGGCTTTGCTTCCGGGGGACCCCGGTTGCGCAGCGGCGGGAAGTTAGCAGGAGTGAGTGGCGGCGCTGGTTTAGGCGCGACCCTCTTGGTGGTGGAGCGCGGAGCGCGCGGGCAACCCCTGTAGTTTGCTGTGTGGCCGGACTGGCCGCACAGCACACAGGCAGGGGGGGAAGTGGATTCGGGATTGCGAGTGCACTCCTTAGTGAAGTGAGGATCCAGGCATTTTACGCACCTGGGGGGAGCTGAACAGTTAGCCGCTGCGTGGCCATATAGCTGGCAGCGGTGGCACTGCCCAGGGTGACCACGGGGGTTGGGACGCTCGACGGAGATGTTCGAGAGTCCGCAGATTGTGCGAGCCTCTTTGAAAATCTCCTTCGAGTTGGGAGTATTGGACAGGATTACTAGCGCTAACGGAAAACGCCTGCCGCGGTTGGAGTGCATCTTGTGCACTGCTGTGACCGGGAAACCCTGAGACTTAAGGTCCTCGAGAATGTCTTCGTTGCTGAGTTCGAACGGGACGCCCCGTAGTACTGCGCGGATCTTACGCTCCTCCGGGAGGGCGTAGGTGTGAAACGCGATTTGATTTAGCGAGAGTAGCCTAGTGAAAGACCGGAAGTCGTCGACGGTCGCTAATTGGATTTTGATTGTATCGCCAGCGTTGGCGGCTTTTAAGTAATTGATTTTGTGCACTTTGCACAAGTTGGAAACCGCGGTCCAGCGCGCTTTTTCACGCAGGAAGACGGGCGGAGGGAGCTGAGGCTTCGGCGGGACGGGAGCGCAGCGCGTCGCTGGCTTCGATGTGACCGACGGTGACGCGGTTACTACGAGCGATTTTAACGGCGCGGGGGCTGGTGTTGAAGACACCGGGGAGGGCTCGGGTATTGAAGATACCGAAGCTTTCTTAGAGCGCTTCTTGGAGCGCTTGGCGACAAGTTGGAACGCGGGCTCAGGAGAGCCGGTTAAGGTGACGGCATCTGACGACGTATCAGACGCGGGTTCGGAGTCGCTCCCGGGAGCGGTACGCTTACGACGCGACGCGTGAGAGGATGCGACCGATTCGCAGTCCATCTCGGACGAGGCGGGAGACGCGGGAGAGCTTAAGACCTGAGGGGTCTCGACGTTGGAGGCCTGAGGGGCCGGGGTTGAGGCCTGAGGGGCGGGGGGTTGAGGCCTGAGGGGCCGGGGACGCGATAGATGCCTGTAAGGCCTGCGTTAGTATGTCATCGGGTATGCTGTAGCCAGACGCGGCGAGTACCTGGGCGAACGACCTAAGTACGTTGACAAGGTCCATTGGAGGGCTTGGTCCTACGATATATAATATATAAATATATAAAAATGCCTAGGATCCCTAGCAACCCTAGCGGCAAACCTCCCTACCATCGGTAGGGGGGCTGGGGAGAATAACTTAAAACTAACCGTAGTATGCGGAAGGCCACTACCTAGAAACCTAAAAAGGGTGCGCAGGTAAAGAGTTGACCGCGTTAGGGTCAACCTTTACCGACAGAAAGGACAAATACACACACAAAAAACACACAGATATGATAAAAATAAATATGAAAATAGGAGAAAAATAAATAAAATAGAGAAGAGAAATAAAAATAAAAATAAAAAGGACTGGTTCAGTACAAATTCGTTGTCACCGTTAAGTATCCTTTGCACTGAAACCAGACTACTTACGCTGGGCACAACACTGCACTCAGCACAAGCACAACACAACTTAGCACAGCACTTTGAAGACTAAGGGGCTTAGTCGCAAAGAAAAATACGCACTTCGATAGCACTCAGAGGGAGTAGAAAGAACCTTGAAAACCGTAGCACGGAACCAACACGCTAAACCGTGACGTCAGTAGACTGAGCGCCACGGAGTATCGGGAAGGGACCAAACAACGGAGAACGGGGTCTTGCACGTCCGCACTGGGCGGCGATCGGAGCGAGCTCAGGATCTTCAGTTTTTTTTTTTTTTTTTTTTTGGTTCCCCTCCACGGGAAGGGCAGGAGGACATAAAAAATGCTCTGACGCATACTCCGCGCGCGCGATCGGAGTTATGTGGGACTCGTCCCGACGCCTACCAGAACCATACCCACTAAAAAACCCCCTGTCAGCTCGTGCATTTTTGCCACTCAGCCTTCATCTGAGCGACGGCCAATCGGAGAAAGAGGCCGCGCTAGCGGGGCCCTTAAGGGGTCACCCGCTGGGATTTACATAGCACTGAAGGTGCTCAAAAAAGAAAAGTAATAAATTTAAAATTTAAAATTGACAAATAAAATTGCATTAATTCGGATTTACGTTAGAATTAGAATTTACGTTAGAATTAGAATTTGCGGCCTGAAGGGCCTCTAGATCTAAAGTTAATTGCGTGCGTTCGCTCGTGTGCGCGTTTCTCGGTCTAGCGATTTTGTATATCGAATCTAACACAGGAGTAGTATATGAGACTGAATCTCGAACAAGATGATTGGGATGGGATTCGGCGCGTTTGAAGAACGATTCTGAGAGTGTTTTGAGGTGCTGTTGCACTGTAGGTGGTTCAAGATCTCTGTGCAGGTCCGCGTTACGCACGTACCAAGGTGCGTTTGTGGCCCTGCGGCAGAAGAGATTTTGAACTACCTGCAGCTTATACAGGACGGAGGGTTTGGCGTGGGCAAAGACTGGCGAAGCATATGACATGACGGGTCTAACGCAGACCTTATAAAGCGTACGTTTATTTCTAAAAGACATTTTACTTTTTCTTCCTATCATACTATGTAGACGGCTTAAGTAAAAACGCGCGAGTTTCGTTACTCTATCGACGTGTGGCTTGAAAGAAAGCGTCTGATCTAAGGTGACGCCTAAGTATTTGACAGTGCGCTTCCAGGGGATGGGAATACCTAACATACGAATGTGCGGATCGTTGTGGCGATTACGACGTTTGTGGTCGAATTGAATAGCAGAACTCTTTTCTGGGTTGACATCGATACGCCATTTTTGAAACCAAACACCGAGGGCGTTTACGGCCTTTTGGAGTCTGGTGATGTTATACGGGATCGCTTGACTTTTAGTGTAAAGGGCGGTATCGTCTGCAAAGAGGGCGAGTTCGACGCCTTTCGGCGGGATGGAGATGTCGTTAGTGTACACGGTGTACAGCAGAGGGGCGAGGACTGAGCCTTGCGGGACTCCAGCCTTTATGGGACGAGGCGCGGAGAGTGTGCCTTCATGTTTGAATCGAAAAGTACGGTCTTTGAGAAACGACGCTATTAATCTGACTAGGCGAGCCGGTAAGCCTATTTTATAGAGTTTAAAAACGAGACCGCTGTGCCAGACTTTGTCGAAAGCCTTGGCTACGTCAAAGAGAACCGCGATTGTTTTTTTACGACGCTGAGAGAATCCTTCGAGAATGTACTCGACGATTCGATGGACTTGCTGAGGGCAGGAGTGCTTAGCGCGAAAGCCGAACTGGTGGGGAATAATGAGAGGGTCGCCATCCGTTGGAAACAGATGGTTCCGCATTCGAGAGAGTATGACTCTTTCGAGAAGTTTAGACATTGCCTTGAGGAGGCTGATGGGTCTGTGATTAGCCGGGACATTCAGAGGTTTACCCGGCTTGGGAATGCCTATGACTGTCGCTTCTTTCCAGGCTTTTGGAAAGTAGCTATGGTCGAAGCAGGCATTGAAGATGATAGCTAACAAGGTAAGCACCTGCTCAGGCAGGTGCTTAAGTGCGTGGTTGGAAATTCCATCCGCACCCGGAGCCTTTTTGGATTTTTGCTTTCTAATGAGAAGCAAGATTTCATCATTAGAGACTGTGACGGGGTCGTCGGTGATAGGGAGAGATTCTCTGCGGAGAACTTCGTCCTCCACCGCCTGGATGTGGGAGGGATCCGCGGGTTGCGTGCTGGGCGAGCATTGTGCCGCTATGCTGTCGGCGAAGCATTCGGCTTTCTCTTCGACTTCGAAAGCAATGGTGCCGTCGGGACGAGTGAGAGGAGGAACGTGAGAGGTGGTGTCTACGCGTAAGGCTCGGGCCATTCGATAATACGCTTGGTGGGACGGGGAGATATTCTCCATGAGATCGTTAAACTGAGTGTCACGGAGTTCCGCGAGGCGAGACCTAACTTTACGTTGAAGCTGATTCGCAGCTGTTCTGTATGCTGGCGTGGGATATTTCTTTGCTCTCCGGAGAGCCGCGTTCTTGGCTTTAATGAGATTGCTAACGGCTAGTGGAAGCGCGGGTTTGCTTTGCTTAGCAACCTTTTCGTTGTCGTTGATGGCTGTGTTAATAGCATCAGTTAGAGTATTGACTAATGAATCTATTTTATCCGGGCTATCTAATTGGTCGGGCGAAATCGCGAGCGGAGAGTTAGGGGCCTCTAAGGCTGAAACTAACGTATTTTTAAAGCCTTTCCAATTGGTAAAGGTCTTAGAAGGTGTGACGTTAACGTTAGGCGTACCTAGCACGAGGGAGACGGGGCGATGGTCGGAGCCTAGGTCATCGAGCGGTTCGATAGACCTTAGGTCAAGATTGATTCGCTTGATAATTGCAAAGTCGAGGATGTCAGGAGAGTAGGTCGGATTGTTGGGATAGTGAGTGGGAGTGATGGGGGATATGACGTCTAAGTCAAGGGAGTTAGTGATGTCGAGGAGAGCGATACCGCTGGTGTTGGTTGATAGGCACGTCCAGTCAGTATGTTTGGAGTTAAAGTCTCCGAACATAATGACTGAATGGCCGAGGGCGAGAATGGCCTCAAAGTCGCTGCGGATTGGATTGGAGCCACACGGTATGTAGACTGAAGCTATGATGATGGTCGGATGACCAGTCATAGCCAATCTACACACCGTGGCCTCCATGTTGAGGAGAGGAGGGGTAGGGAGAGGACAGCAATGGAAGCCTCTTTTGTAATATATGGCGGTGCCGCCGTAACCGTCGGAGTTGGGCCTATCGTTGCGAGTAAACGCGTACTTAGGAATAGCATATCCCCTGGAGCGTTTTGGAGTAAGCCATGTCTCCTGGAGAAGGAATAGGTCAGGTTCTTTGTTCTGAAGGAACAGTTTAATCTCGGGAAGGTTAGTGCTAAGACTACGAGCGTTAAAAGATACTAGGGATAAGCCCTTGGGTTTAATACGACTGGACGCGGGATTCGCGGGTCTAGACATTATAATTTACTTATTTACGAATTTATGCAAAAAATAAAAAAAAATTTATAATGAACTTAAGAGCGAGTGATGCTCGGCTAACGCAAATAAACGCTCTTGAGGAGAGCGGGCGGCTCGCAGTTTGCGTGCGAGTACGGAAATTTCGTTAATGTCGACGTTTTGGATGACGTCGAACACGGTCTTCATGTCCTCAGCCAACGACGACTGAGGGGAAGATGACAACGCGGGACGCGGCCCTACGGGAGCTACGGGAGCTGGGATGGGTCGGGAAGGTGCAGGCGGGACGGCCGGACGCTGCCTCCAAGACAGAGCCGGAGTAGGCGTCGGCTGAACGGGCTTTGCTTCCGGGGGACCCCGGTTGCGCAGCGGCGGGAAGTTAGCAGGGGTGAGTGGCGGCGCCGGTTTAGGCGCGACCCTCTTGGTGGTGGAGCGCGGAGCGCGCGGGCAACCCCTGTAGTTTGCTGTGTGGCCGGACTGGCCGCACAGCACACAGGCAGGGGGGGAAGTGGATTCGGGAGTGCGAGTGCACTCCTTAGTGAAGTGAGGATCCAGGCACTTTACGCACCTGGGGGGAGCTGAACAGTTAGCCGCTGCGTGGCCATATAGCTGGCAGCGGTGGCACTGCCCAGGGTGACCACGGGGGTTGGGACGCTCGACGGAGATGTTCGAGAGTCCGCAGATTGTGCGAGCCTCTTTGAAAATCTCCTTCGAGTCGGGAGTATTGGACAGGATTACTAGCGCTAACGGAAAACGCCTACCGCGGTTGGAGTGCATCTTGTGCACTGCTGTGACCGGGAAACCCTGAGACTTAAGGTCATCGAGAATGTCTTCGTTGCTGAGTTCGAACGGGACGCCCCGTAGTACTGCGCGGATCTTACGCTCCTCCGGGAGGGCGTAGGTGTGATACGCGATTTGGTTTAATCCGAGTAACCTGGTAAACGCGCGGAAGTTGTCGACGGTCGCTAATTGGATTTTGATTGTATCGCCAGCGTTGGCGGCTTTTAAGTAATTGATTTTGTGCACTTTGCATAAGTTGGAAACCGCGGTCCAGCGCGCTTTTTCACGCAGGAAGACGGGCGGAGGGAGCTGAGGCTTCGGCGGGACGGGAGCGCAGCGCGTCGCTGGCTTCGATGTGACCGACGGAGACGCGGTTACTACGAGCGATTTTAACGGCGCGGGGGCTGGTGTTGAATACACCGGGGAGGGCTCGGGTATTGAAGATACCGAAGCTTTCTTAGAGCGCTTCTTGGAGCGCTTGGCGACGAGTTGAAACGCGGGCTCAGGAGAGCCGGTTAAAGTGACGGCATCTGACGACGTATCAGACGCGGGTTCGGAGTCGCTCCCGGGAGCGGTACGCTTACGACGCGACGCGTGAGAGGATGCGACCGATTCGCAGTCCATCTCGGACGAGGCGGGAGACGCGGGAGAGCTTAAGACCTGAGGGGTCTCGACGTTGGAGGCCTGAGGGGCCGGGGTTGAGGCCTGAGGGGCCGGGGACGCGATAGTTGCCTGTAAGGCCTGCGTTAGTACGTCATTCGATATGCTGGCGCCGGACGCAACGAGCGCCTGGGCGAACGACCTAGCAAAGTTTACCAAGCTTTGCTGGTCCATTGGGAGGGCTTGGTCCTACGATATATAAAATATATAAATATATAAGAATGCCTAGGTTCCCTAGCAAACCTAGCACCTAAACCTCCCTACCCGCGGTAGGGGGGCTGGGGACGACGCGAAGTGGTGCCCCTAGCTCGGACAGCACTGTACCGTCACCCTGGGAAAGGCCCAAGTGCAATGGGATCGGGTCTGCCGGTTTCTCCTTGGCCTGAAGGGCCTTGGAAGCGCACCGGGGCAACGCTATCAGGCTTAGTTGTCACCGTTAAGTATCCACCTGATCAAACGCGAGTCTACTACGGAGTGTGTCGTCAATAAATTGACAACAAAAACCGGCCGTAGACCTGACGGAGTTGGGTTGCACTAAAAGTGCGGGATTGACTACGTTACGACCGGCCGGAGCCGACCGCAGAGCGAGTCTCTGACTACGTACAGGCGCCAAGCGTCGAGTACGCAGCCAGAAAGACAGCCCGAGTCTTGCAAACCACTATCGAATTTAATCGACCGCGGTAAGCTCAACCCTGTTGTTGCTGCACTCACCGAAGTGAGGTTTTTACTTCGAGGGTGCACAGAGTGCGGGATTGACTTCGTTACGACCGGCCAGGGGCCGGCCGCAGAGCGAGTCTCTGACTACGTAGCAAGCGCCAAGCGTCAGGTACGCAGCCAGAAAAACAGCCCGAGCTTCGCGAACCACTATCGAATTTAATCGACCGCGGTAAGCTCAGCTCTGTTGTTGCTGTGCAAGAGACCGACTTACTTGCAGCCGATCGAAACCGACCGCAAAGTAAGCCCTAAAGAGGCTAACAGCGTATGAGTGTTGCTACGAGTTGACGTCGTGAGACGACAATCGTGACTCAACTGCTGGAGCGACCGCGAACACGTCCGAGCGGGGCCGGACGCAGAACGGATCTGGATCTTCAGTATAAAACATTCCTTATATACAGATATGCAGCCGTGGATGTCCGCGGAGGCGCAGGCTAAGGCGAGAATCGCTTGCGCGTGGTTCGGTCTTTAGTAAGCGCACGGCGTACTAACGGGCGACAACACTGCAGGGGATTCGAATCTAAACCTACACGAAGTTCTCCGACTGTTCCTTATAGGCCGAATCTAAACGAATCGGGGATTGTTGTGGGGAATATACTTAAGTGTTAAATATCTCTAAACAATAAACAAACAATAAATGAAGTTGTGTATTAATAAAATGTATTAGTTTAAGAAATTTCATGGGGTTGACATATGTCAATGACCGGATGGATAAAAATCCCTTAATAAATAAAGATTTAAAAAAATCCCTAAGCGACACGTATCCGAACGCATTTTTTAATGTACGGTATATGTCATTGTTTTTTCTATGGACACTATTGTATTGACTTTGGAACGAATAATTATATCTAGGTAGGTACTTCTATTTTTTAATATTATATACTACTTATAGTGAAGTTTAGGAAATCGAAAGCAAATAGTATATCATCAACTGATCTTTGCGAATTCTGTAGGTTTTTTGTTTTCAAGACATTTTTAATATGAATCTGTTATGTATTTGTATCCACCTGGTTTCTACACACAAACATATAAAAATAAACATTACCAAAAGCAGGTAAAGCTTATTCGTAAAAACTTAAAGTAATATTAAATTTATATTTAATAGTTATTTCTAGTTTAAACTAAGTAGGTACATCTATGAAGCATCATAACATGTTTATAGTAATTTGAATGAACCTATGGTATTTTATGTGTCGGTCGCGGCCGGCAGCGCGCGGGAACGGTACCTCCTGCCTCGGCCGCGGCGCGCACTCCGCCGCCGACGCTCGACCCGCGCTCACGACGCTACGCACGCAATACGAAGATGTCCTACGCGCCAACACTGTGAAGTTTATAGTGAAGTGACTCGTGACTTTCAACAACTTTGTTTTACTTACTTTTCGAAACTTTTAATATAACTACCATGATGGCCCCCGAGACAGTGGTAACCGTGGAGCACAACAAACCTTCCCCGCAGCAGGCGCCGCCGCCGCAACAGGCCGGGTCCCTCGACTGGCTCAAAATCAACGTGGACTACTTCAAAACGCCACCTGGCATCTTGAAAATTGTCGCCCTGGTAAGTAATTTATTCCACTTTAACACGTAGTAAACCCGTAGGTACGTGTTACTTAATTAGAGGTAACGTAATTAACTCATTATACATCAAGAAAGTTCTGTTTAATAATGCATGTAATTTTTTTTGAAAAATTTCTTTTAGTTTATCTGGTTTAAGATTAATTCTTAATGGTTGTAAAGTTGTTACGAAGTAATAGCAGGTGTGTGCATAATGGTTTGCAAGTAACGTAGGTTGTACTAATGCGTGACAGACATGCTACGGACCGAGTAGGTAGATGGAAGCGTTAAGTAATCGAGGTCAGAAGCGGCATTGTCGCGGGAATGCTGAGATTGCTGTTCGCCAGTTGGAGGCCACTAGCCACCAACGAAACGCAACCCACAGCCAAGAGTAGGCAGATGAAACTAATAACTTCACGCGTAAATTTTAGAGAAAGTCGACAATCGTTAAGCAAGTTTATGTAATCTTGCTGCTTGTTAAGAAATGATCAACTTAGTGTAGGATCTTTACTTGCAAATTTCGTATTTACATTATTAATATTCGATTCTACAAAGTTACGCTCGACGGAGACCTTTGTAATCGTAATATCTATTTACGTATCAACTTTATGAGTTTTCGTTGATTTTATCGCATCCCCAGCGCAGGCGCAGCTAAATTGGTCACTATAAAAAGTGAAAGGAAGGGTGCTGACATCTAGTCACACGCATTATGTGGCTCTCTACCTGATGCGTAAAGCTGACTGCACCACGACCTCGTAGGGCTTCTATCACAAGCCTCACGCAAATAAAACACACCCTGATTGAAACCAATTCATTGGAAAATATACCTTATGCTCATGTTGTATTGTCAATACGTGATAAGGCCGCAAATAAGGGTAATCTACCTATTGTTCTGTTGTGTCTATTGTTGTTTATTATAAAGCTAAGTACGTATATAATGTAATAGTCTCCATCACTGCATACTATTTAAATGACCCGTGTAATTTAACTTTTAATACTTGGCATTAAATATTGAGTTTTTCTTAGGAATGTTTTGATCTATTTTATTTTAAACAATAACAAGATAATTATAATAAACTTGAGTTTAATTCTCACGTTGGCCGGCAGCTATGTATATGTTGTTTACGTACCACTAAACAATTCGAAGTATTATGTCACGAAATGAATCACCGCCCTTATCGGTGTATATTACGCCTTGCAGAGTCACCTCCCACGTATAGTTATAATGTAGGCTTTTATGGCTAAAGGGGTTACAATTTTGATTACTTTTAGGACCAAAAGTTTCAATTCGCTTCGTCACAAGACCTGCCACTAGGATATTTCCGCGGTCATCTCCTACGCTCAGTGACGTCACATTTCGTTTTAAGGCGTTAAGTAAATGAATAAATGAAGGTTTACGTCATATTTTAGTACCGAGACGTTGATAGTCGTCATGCATTTTATTTTATTTAGCATAAAATATGCTCGGAGGACGTTAAAATACCGTGAAATGGCGTCTTGAAGTTCTATTCCTTTAGCTCGTAATAAAAAAAAAATATAGTTAGATTTATGAGCTTAAGTATGCAGGTGTTTATGCATACTAGTGTATGTAATATCGATATAATTAGAATATTTTTTTGATCAGAATACTAAAAACGTATTTCATAGTTCGGTTCTAGAAAGTAAAGTGTTTCAGCGACTTCAACAAATTGAAGAGTGCAAAACTGTGGAGTTTATGTTCGCCTATGTTATCAAGTGTATTGCACTTTTAGAAATTTTCTTTATTTACAAAATGCCTCAGCAACATGGAAAAACAAACTTGTATTCACATCAAGGCTTTTCGGCTCTTTCGTACTAATTACAACCCAGGAAACTAAGATGCTAGTAACGGCCGCACTCAGAGTCGTCAAATTTGTTAATTAAGACAGTCTTAAGTACAGATTTTGCTAAGCAAATCTTGAATTAGAAGCAGTATACATAGAGTATAGATCCTCTTACCAAAATCTATACTTAAGTTATTTTTAATAAACCTTTTAAACTTTTCTGAGAGCGGCCGTAAGCTAATTAAATATGACCAGATATTTAGACCCACTCAGCAGTTAACTAATGAAATGATAAATTTCGTCACTCGTTCACTATGAATCTAATTCTATTATATAATTGGTTAACAGGATTAAATTAATTTGACCTAATTAAGGCAACAGCCTGCATTACTCACAGAGTAGCGATGTTTACTTGGAAGTTCTATGGACAATGTGTGTTTTCGAAGATGCTTTTAATTTCTTTTGTATTGTCTAGCTAGGCACCTACTTATTAGTTTTATGTAGAATTACCACCTGTATAAACTATAATATTTACAAAGATAAACGCTCGTGAGTCTGTAACCAGTAGCTAATATTTTTGTAAGTATAAGCCCTCAAAGTGGAACAAAAACCACGTAGATTGTCTACTATGTGAGTCGACTTTGACTTTTGTGTGGTGAAATTAGTTTTGTTAGTGTAAGTGAAATTAGATAATTCCCTATGGTGTAGATAGCCCATGCGATATATCACTCATACTGAAATACTTATGTGTCAAATATTCATCCAAATCTAGTTAACTTATAACCTACATCAGGAATTTAGCTTACCTTTGAGTGTAGAATTTGGGTAGCAGCTTTTTGGATTGATTACATAAACATATATCTGTGATTTACATTTCATACAACTTATCATATTTAAGTTCAAACGTCGAAAGTTTATGATCACGAAATTCAATACGGCATGAGAATCCTCATTTGCTAATAGAAATCAATTTCTCATTTATAATTCATATTTATTTAAGTGGTTGCCAACGCGACTTGTTAACACAGTTATATAATTTCGTTTTCAAAAGAAAGCAATGAATTCGTTGGTCATCGAAGTCTAGACTTTCACTTGGTTCACAATTTAGGCGAGAAATTGGTCGCGGTCATTACCATATGACCTCTACTTTATTATGGGACGCACGACAAGTAACCAAGGTGGAAACCATTGTGTTTTCAATAGGAGCAATTTATGTTTTTACCTATAAATATGTATTACACACGCATTTACAAGTTGGGGTCACGATATCGATTAAAACATTTCTAAATTTTATTGTACACGTTTCCTTCGCTCTATTGGAGAACTACGTGTATGCTAGAATTGTAATATCGAACGTTAGGTATTAAAATATGAGTGGGAATCATTATATTGCAACCTGTTTGGATCTCTTGTTAATATTTTTCATGTCAGAATTAAGTTCGAAGTTTTAGATGATTGTATACCACGCCTGTACGTATACTTTCAAATATTTTGAAATATATGCGAATATTGCGAATTATTGCATTGCATTCATGTAGAATATTAGACACGCGACATTTGCGCAGAGTTTACGCCTTCACGCTAAGCCACTGGACGGATTTAGGACTTTAGTACACAGGCCTGAACCTGTTAATAACCTGGAATTTTAGAACAGGATATTTCCTAGTTGTAAAGAAAATTTAAATTTGTGATGTGGTGGACTATAATTAGTTAATAATAAAATAAACACCGGCTTAGTAGTATTCGACGAGTGACCGCTGAGTAATAATTTGGGATCGTCCAGGTGAAGTGATAACATATATTTGACCACGACAAATAACAAACCTTACACTATAAAAGTTATCATGTTTTTTCGTCATAAAATAGATAAATATAACTTGTATACTTACCAACCAACGAAGCTAAAAAAAATAAAATAAATTAAAGCCATCGCAGATGGGATTTACAAAAAAAATTTAGTAGTCCTGCAGATTTCCCTTCGTGGAAATAAACGATTTTGATTAATGGAACCAATTTCTTTATGGAATGTCCAATCCACTGTCCAATCAAATTGTAATACCTGCCTACTCGTACCTACCAAACTTCAAACTTTTTGCGCGTCCAAAAAACGTTTGGGTTATAATTAAATTTTTGTTTCAATGATAACATTTTAAATCCTTTTGCTGGTTTCGTATGTTAACCTTACCCATTGTTTACGTAATCCATCTTTTAATAACCATGAACCAACACAAGGACACCGCTTCCACATCTTACAGAGAAACAAGAATTTTAGTTTACAATATGAGTAGAGAGGTAGAATTATTACAAGTATTACCTATATTCATTTAACTTGGACGGATGGATAATATTATATATATGGATAGTTTTACAGAGAAATACGTTGCTTTTTTCCATTTATAATGCTAAACTATTGATAACATTATACGTATTTACATACTTACTTTACTGTTTTATTTTCTCGAGCAGATTGTATTTGTATTTGGTGTTCGTTCTCTAAAAACCTTTACGCACTACGGAGATCATTTTCAAGAAAGTGTTATCCATTCATTGTGGTTTGTTACCTAAATACAAAAAAAGTTAGGTACTTTAATTATACAGAACAATGTTTTAAATTAGCTTGTTTTTGGACAGATATGTCAACTACTGTAAAACTTAATTATTACAGTATGTATAAAGTTTCCAAGTATTTTATACAGGTACCGCAGGGTACAACGGTGTTTGTTTAACCTTTATTGAAACATACTTACCAACCAAATGAACATTTAATTTATTTTGGACTGTGTACTCTGTCTTTACAAAACTTTAGTATCAGTAGGAATAATATGGAAAATCAAGAAAATTACCGTTTTACATAACCAAACAAAATAATCTTAAAGGAGCAACAGGAGACACTGCAAACGATAGTAGGGCATTTTCACCAAAACTTGTACAAGCTATAAAGTTGGTTGTCCCATGAATAAATATAATTTTTTATAAATGTTCTAGCATCATTATAATTTATTTTTTTATTTTATTTTTTGAATCGACTATTGTGCAATTGCTTAAAATATAATAAAATAGATAATATGCCGAAAAAAAAAACGTAAGAGCAATTTAAAAATCTTATTTGGTGTAGTTTTAGTACCGTCCCATTTCCAGACATCAACATTTGACCTGAACTTTTACACTAATTTTCTTTAGTTCTTTACAAGAGAAAAATCATTTTGATGTGAAAAATATGATTACCCTTTGATTTAAACACTTTTCGTTTGCATAAATCTTACAAAATGTAGATTGTTTTTTAAAAAACCTCCGTCCCGTACTTTCGATAATAACGGACATGTCATGTACCGTTACCGTGTTTAGTAAAAAATTTGCGATTTTTCTAATAAATAACATCTTTGTTCTTTTAAAATATAGTAACCCTCACAATAAACTGTCAAACTCACGACAAAGTTCATTCATTGTCGACCATTTTAATAAAATAAGAGTCTTCGACACGCTGCGTCCTGAACAGATTCCTGTTTTTACATGTGATTGTCCGGTAAATGTTTGACATTTTATTTTAAAAAAGACTATAACATTCATTTCATCACATATATTATCACGCAGATCAGTTATATCTGAAGTATAAAATACCTAAACAAGAAGGTGTGTTCTACAAATATTTTAGATTATAAATGTTTCTTTGAAATTGTACATTTTTCTGTTACGTCCTGGTCGTTACAATTGAGTCAGTAACGTATAGTCCGGACCTGATTAGTAACGAACAGGACAGCATAAAGTCGGGGACATACTACATACTTACATGTTAATGTGTCACGCGAGTATGTGCATGTATGTTTATATGATGGTTCCAGATCCTATTCTTATCTTAATCTTGTATCATAGTTGACAAACATTAATGAAACCCTACATTTTCTAGTTTTATAAAATATATATAAATTGAAACAGCGTCTAAAATCAAATAAAACATAGTTACTACGAACTAAGAACAGTCTTTAAGGTTGTTACCACACTAATCGATCGATGGTAGCATGGAACAAGCATCGTCGATCGATTGGTTTGGTAACACTGTGACGGTTGCAAGGACGGTTGACTGGTTATGAACCGTATAGCCAAATGTATGTGCTGTAAAAAAATGGCTTTGTTGGGACTGTTGCGGAATACAAATCACAATGTGGTACGTGCCTTCAAGGGTGATTTGAAAAAAGTTTTGATCTATGCTCTGGATCACTAATAAATAACAGTTACTAATAAGAGAGCGCGAAAGATCTCAATCAGAGTTTCAGATTTTGTTTTAAGTTTGTCTATTCAAAACTGTATTGGGTTGGCTCAGTGTGCCCTCGTTTTTACTGTGTCCTGTTTGTTACTTATCGGTCAGGTTACGTTACCGTCCCGTAAAAATATATTTGAATTTTGTTGATTATCCAGTTTTTTTGTTAAATATCTTAATTATTTTACAGTTTTGTTACAAATAAAGTTCAGATAAAATCAACAAAGACTACTCGTGATTATTAGTTTAAGTATTTGATTAATATGGCAAAGTTAAATAATAAGAAGCAACAAGAAGTAACGGTACGGAACCAATAAAAGCAAAAATGTTAAATAAAAATACTTTTTAATGCAGTTCTTGTACGTCAAAGTACAGAGAGTAAAGTTAATTTCATATTAAATTTGTTTAAACATCAAACAATGATATTGTTTTATTATAACAACTTTATCTATGCCGGTAACGAACATGACAAAATCCGGTGCGCTGGTCGTATTTTTATTAATTTAAAATTAAATTAATTAAAAAACACACGATCTTTTTATACGAACTCTCACATTATTTATGTGTATACTTCTATAATCCAAAAAAATTCTGATTTATGAAACTTTATTTAAATCATCTATTTTTCGATTTGGTACAAGTTTAAATAAAAATGCCCAGTAACAGTAAATGTAGGTATACAATAAATAACCGATTAGATTAAAACATTTTTTCATAAATATAACCCGTGCATAAAGAGAGACAGCCCATACATTACATTCAGTAGAACAATAATTGAAAACATTTTCAAGTCGTTTTAACGTGTATGGAAAACAGATAAGAACCGCTATAAAATTTTGCATTCGTAACTTTTATTTGAGAGTGAGGTTTGGTGAAAGTTGACGTCAAAATGAAAGTAGTTCTGTCAATTTGGAGTGTTTAGTGCGCAGGCGCAAGCCGCCGCCGCTGTAGCCGATGCGTCTTCGCCGGGCTTGCAGATAACTTATCCCGGTACTAAATTAGTATTTCGGAGTTTATATTCTATTGTTGGGTGAGATAGCTGAAGAAGATAGGCACTGAATTAACTAAGCTTTGATTTATTAAAATCTTTTACTTTATTTTACTTTAGAACAGAGCTTCATCACAGTATAATTTTTGAACTAATCTCAAGGTCGATTTTAAATAGAATGTCTTATATCGTCATCGATTTTTATAGATATGCTGATGTTTTGATTTTGTATGATAATACCTATATTTATGCGGGTGGACAATTAATAATATCATGCACTAACTTTGAAGCTACCATTTGCGCCAAATGTCTATGTCAACTGACAAAAGCTAGCATATACGAAACTCAGTTGAACGCAACGTAACCAAAAACAGCACAATTTCACACAGATGTTACGTAAATGCTACTCTACGTTACAGTTTTTGCTCAATGGTGCCTCGGCACAAACAGCTTATTGTTTTCACCAAGTCTGAACAATGAGTGTACAAAGTTACATTAGCTTAGTGTAAACTGAACACACAGTTTTGGACCAGTTGATGTTGCAACTCCCACGCTTCTGGTTAAACGCAAAGTTATTTTGCGAAATTGTAAACATTTAATAGCAGTTTGCACAGAAAAAGCTACGAAGTTGAATCTGGTTGACTTGCGTGACGTAAGAGTAGAGAGTATAATGCCGCTTGTAGAGAGGGACAGCATCAATTATAATTAACATATACTTGGCTTTTGACATATAGGTGTGACGATAAGTCTTCAAAATCAAAAGATTTAAGTAATGACCTAGGTTTAAAACATTTTTGTTTAAACACAAAACATAGACATATTTTGCATCACCGAACACAATTAGAACGTTCTGCGGAATTTATTAATTTTGTGATTGCAGCGTGTAGCGTTCTAGCTTCGAATTTTAACTGTTTGTATTTTCAGACATAAGAGCGGCACTGGGGATATTTCGGGAATTACTGCGTTGTTGTTCCCCAGTAATCCCGACCACCACGATCATTAAAACGGGTCAAGACTACCCGAAAATAATCCGTGACATACACGTGCGATAATGCTGATTTTTTTTCTTTAATTTTGTTTGAAGATTAATCGTCGTGTACGATTTGGCATAGTTTGCTGTCTCGAACGTCTGCGTGTAAGAGTTTAATACAAGTGTAACCACTTCTTTAAATTATAGATGAATAAGACGGCAACGTGACCTATCCTCCTTTCCAACATGAATCGTTTTCATTTAGATACTTAGTAAAGTATTTTTAATTATTTGTGACTATCATATTCATATATTTAGAAATATTAAACATTCTTGTAATCATATTTATAGGCAAATATTCCATTCATGGTATTTACCAGAAGTTTATTGATACACAGTCTTATATAAAACTATAAGACTGTGTATCAATAAAACTATATTGCAAATAATTTTTTTAACTCTGAAAAGTTATCGTACGTGATGAGTCCTTTTTGACTAAAAATTCTTAACAATTCAATAATATAATTTTTGTACCTTCGTTTTGCTATTAAATGTGTGTGAATTAAATAAAACGTGATAATATTATTCAACGTGACCGTATTATTTTTCATGCTGTAGCAGCTTTCTATAGAACTAGTTTATAAAAATATTAAATAACATCTAAAGTGATTTGTCTAAGATTCTAAATTAAACTGTTCTGAGATTCAAATAAATGCACAGTTGAATGCTCAGTAGTGACGGGTTAATGTTACTGCTGATGTCATTTCATTACGTTGTTGGTTCAATGATAAACTATATTTTTATTTATCTACAATTATTGCAAAATAATTATAATTATTCTAAAAGTATATATACATGCTGACTTAAATTTGTCGCTATTTCCACTGATCTGTGACGAAGACACGTAATGCGTTGTAAACAGTGATGCGTTACGGTCTTAAGATCGAGGCCATTGAAATTGAAAAGACTTTCATTGAATCGTTTCTTGCCTTATCGAAGTTTTTTTTAAATATTTTACCGGTAGTAAGTGTCGTATTGTGCATATCAAGGTCAATCCCTAGTTGCTGTTTGATTGTGTTACTCGATATACCTACGTTAATCGATAACTAAAGTCGGTGGCTAAGTAAACGTGTTGTTAGATTCTTTATTTTATATACAGTATTATTGTGTATGGCCACGTGGCATTCGTGTTAACAATTCTTATGTAGGTACCTACTAGCTTCACAGGTTCAAATGCTGTCGATGAACATAGGCCATTTACAAGTTAAATATGTTTTCTATTTATTATATTAATTTATGTCTGTCTAGGTTACCTTCAATCAGCTGAGTAGTCATCCACATCAAATGACTTGCTTACTTTGAGGCCATGTAGTAGATGAATCTTATTTGCAAATTTAGCTCAATTCATGATTCATCATTTCGCAATTTTAAAGATAAATTCCAGCTTTCTCAAAATTATGAATTTTAAAACCTAATATATGGATGAATGAAAATCATGAACTATTGATTTTAAAATCCCCTTGCAAGGTGACTAGAACGATCGAATAACATTTATAAAACATGCGAGTAGGCAGATATTGGTCAGAATATGTGGTTTGGTAGGTTGGGATTACGTCACTCGGAGCCAGCAGAAATTCCATTTTATGATCATACATAATAACTATTATACTGGATGCCCTACAACAGACATCGGTTGCTAACGCTTAGGACAAGTGTTTTTATTATAGAGTAGATTACAATAAATTGAGATATCATTTTACAATTACAAAATAAACGACTTTAGAGATACAGAGATAATTTAATGAAATTGAAAGCAGCTTATTTCCAGCGCTTCTTAAAATTTTATTGATACGAAAACAGGTTTAAAATATCCCTACTCATTAAAATAGGACCATTGAAGCCTGTTTTACAATTGATAGTAAAATCCTAACATCCTCCAATTACGATGTTGATTAAAAAGATTCTGCATCTAGATACTCAGAATTCAGTCAGTCACAACAAAACCCTTGTAACCATAACCGTTGCATAACCTTGTTTTATTTAGTATTTCTATGAATTACTTCAAATAAAAATAAGCTTTCATGAATGATAACAATGTTATGATGATATTTTTCGATTCGGCACGATTGTACAATCGCGCAAGAAAGTGGTCTACCACTTTTAAAAAATATTCCTTTGCGATCAAAATAGCTGTAAGGTTGAGCCAGTAGCTGTCAGGCATCAAATCGTAGTAGGGTGATAGACCACATTTTTGCCCGACCGCGATATAAAAATGTGGGTATCGTAGCGTAGGTTGGTTTGATACTAATTTATTTTTATTTGACCGGTTCGAATTTTGGCATTTATATGTAGGCGATTTTATTTTAAGTCTAGTATTGGAATTCAAATTATATTATTAATCAGAATTAAAATTCAAGGCTTCTTGTTAGTAAAAGTAATTATATTTAGATATACTTTATCTTTGATTATTATCGCTAAAATTTTTTTTATATATATGCTGTCTTAAAATTTTAGTTTACATTTCTCTAAAAGCAACATCTTTAGAACTTGTCTTAACGTTACCTAAGATTTTAAATTCGGCTGTATAAAGGGTAGAATAGTATAGTTTTTGTCTGCCACAGAAGGTTCTTGTTTAGAGCAAGGTATAGGTTGCGATCCCGGAAGAATATAGTAGGGAAGGGCCGCCGGCGCGCGCGCAGTCGTTCACCCGACGCACGCGACATGCTTCATTATGTTCCCGCAATAGACCACTGACAAGTTGCGTCACACGCGTCGACAACAGGCTATAAATACTGCCGACTCGAAGTATTATTTTTAAATTACGTGTAGTTAACCCCTTTTAGATAAACTGCTCTTTTTGAGCATCGAAAGCGCAGGAGGTGGTCGGCGTTTTTGTTTTGTATGTCTTTCAATAAACAAGTCTCGTTCTAAGATAATTATTTCTTTTTCAAGTAGGAAATACTTCAGTAGATCAAATGTACGTTAAAATAAATTACCGTACCTTAAAAGTTTCGACATAAAGGTATCTGAATGATTGCTTACTAAATCTCTAAAAAAGAGTCTGATTTCTTAATTTTATTTTATTGCATTTTTTGTATGATTTGTCGTAAAACTCTTTTTTTTTTCATTTGTTTTCAATGTTTTAAAATGGGCTTTAATTACCAAGGCGTCAACGGTGCTATCTTCCTATCCTATCAGGACGCTAATGTGAGAAAACATGTCTGTCATGAGAACGCATTACCCTCATTTTGTGGAATGATGGCTATGAAGTCGAAGACAATACCGCTGCAATTGCACAAGATAGCAGCAGCGGCTGTGACGGGCTCCTCGTTGCGCCCGCGCAGGCCTCCCCCCATTGCCCTCAATCAGAGGAAATGGTGCTCTGGATCTCGATCGCACTAGTTATTTTTAATAACAGCACATATCATAAGTTATGACCTACATTAGCGAACTTATAGTCTGTGGAAATATTTATGAAGGTTATGAAAACATGAAAGTATTGGTTCCTAGCGCTCACAATCCAAACATTATACATAAACTAGCCCCAAATCTAAACAAAGACAATTTCTCGTAGAAAACAACACAAGCAATCGTTAACGTGTTCAGCATAGTAAATAAACTCTTTCCGACATTTGGGTGACAAGAAACTTTCGCTGCCACAACATCCGTGGGCTTGACTGACCCGGATTGATATGCAAGTGATGTGTGCGTTTATAACGTGGTGCGGGGAACTATAGAATGAATGCACAGAGGTTGGTTGTGGAGTTGTAGGAAATCCGGCCGGGCTCGTTATTTGGAGCGAGACAGGCAAAGGCACGATGCGGTGCGGCCCATTGACGGAACACAGCACGGCCACGTCCCACGGCAGGGCTACACAAACAACGCACTTTCACCGACAGCCGCGCTTCGCCTGACACACTTTTCTGCCAGTTTCTACGTCATAAAGTTGCACTTTACATGTAGGTAAAACTGTTACAAACGTTTCTGCTAATGTGACTTTTGTACACATAACTGTTTATAAAATGACACGTACGTTCATGGCTATGAAATTATAAAGGTTAAAGGTTGTTAGTGCGCGCCGTCAGCAATTAAGTTTATTGTTTAATACTTTCTTAAGTTTTAAGTTTTATAGCTGTTCTAAGATATCATTAAATGCTAAAAGCCCAACCTACCTACTATCTATTTTTCAAGTCTCTCTTACATTTATTGAAATACCTAAACATACCTTTAAAAATAAATTTTTGTTAGTATTGGGTAGGTATTCTGTATGAATTCACTCATTGGGCTAAGCTTTTTCGCTGTAGTAGGAGTTTACCAAACGATAAAAATATCAATATGCTCGCTTTTAAACTGCATTACCTAGCTCATGTATTAAAGGTGGGCCATGATTGGTAAATAATGTGTTCAGTTATCTAAAGGAATTTGTGCTGCGACACCTGTTGCGACAGGAGCGACTCACGGCGGCTGCGACGAGTAACCAAACCGGTCAAAAGTGGGCTACCTTCAGTGATTGGCTGCATGGCTGTGTTATTTGCCTAGTATTCATTCCTGAGCTTCATACTTTAGAATATTAGTAATAATATTTTTTAATGTTAAGAGATGACGTAGCTTGTGCACAAGACGGTGAATGCAAATAAGTAGGAATGTAGAGTCTCGTTTTGAGTTCAATCTGTTTACTAGTCCCTGTATAATCTATGATAGCTCTGCATAGTCGACCCGGCATTGGATAGTGCCGTTTAAGTACTTGGGAGACCGTTGAATCGTGACAATGTTGTCCTAGTGGTATGAGTACCGCTACCTTTTATATGGCAAACCATTACGATGACTTGCAGTGGTTACAATTTTAACAGCTAATAATCTGTTATAAGCTCAAATTGCTGTTATTTTCTATAAATAAGACAATACATTTACAGTAGCGGTGACGGTATTGTGGCATTGTGCGTTGATTGGAATAACATATTTTTAAATGAAACAGTTACAATTGAATCCTAGATTAAACTTAAATCTTACCAAAAATGTTTCATAGGTTGCAAAGACTCAGAACCTCATAAAGCTTTCAATGTTAAAAAGATATCACATATCTTAAGGAGGTCAAGTCGCCCCTTCTCTACAATTTTAAGTTCATTAATTTCGTCACTCAATATGGCTATGTAAAGGTCAGTTTTTAAAAGAGGACTGCAAGTCCAATCACTCAATTTCTATAGGTGCCATCACACATACGAGTATACCTCTTGTTGAGCCTATGGTTTCCATCTGTTTCATAACTAGCACAGATACTCCAAAAGATTGATCTTAAGAAAACACTCATTTGTTTTAGATAAATACAAGCTTTTTACTGACCTCTAAATTTACAATCCATTAGACGGTAGGGAGTTAATCAGGTTGCCCAGTATTTGTGGGTCTTGGGTTTTATACACCCTGTTTTGCTAAGCTAAAATGTCCAGGCGCAGTATACGTTTGCAATGTATTGCCGGGTTTTATCAATAAATAAGAAATGTATTAGGTATTAAGTTTTAAACGAGTTTTGTTTTACCTAGTCGCGTGGAAAGTTTTAAAACGGATAATAAAGAACTGATATAAAAGTAAAGTTAGGTTTAATGAAAGTAAATGTACTAGTAAAAGTAATGTAAAGCTAATTTAACTAATTTTGGAACCTTACTTACTGTGGTTATAAAACGTTAAACACAAAATGTATATAAATAAGGTATGTTTTTATGTTTCCTACAGTCAAGGCCGAAGATCACGTGTACATCAACTGTTGATGTCTAGTGGAGGTGTTTTAAAAGTTTAATAAAAGTAGCATTACTAACAAAAATTTTACTTGTCAATTCAAAGTCTAACTTGAGGACCAAGAAATTTTACTTGCGTTTGCTGGACTTACCTTGTTCAAAATATTGCATTATATGGTAGGTAAAAAAAATCTTAGTTAAAATCTAGAGTAGAAATAATTGTTACTTAAGTACATGCAATTGTAAAATTCTCATTTGTTTGTAACTGTTTTATCCATTTATGTTTAAATATGTAGTTTATACCTAAGTATTTACGCAGTTTAAGCAACTTGTTTTGCAAGTTTTCAATAGTTGTTACTGTTGTATAATTTAATGTCTTTTCGTTGTAAATGTAAGAAAACACATAACATATTTTAAACGTCGATTGAATTATATTTTGTGAATTGGATTTAAGACAAGTAACCAGGCTTGACTTTTGGACATTGAATATCCTTAGCCATCCTTATCCATATTCTTATCACATCCTTTATTCAGTTTTATAATATAGGTACATATATAACACACTTGGTACAGTTTGATCGAAATACTACACGCTACTTAACTATGCGAAAGCTTTGATGCGCAATTAACCTCAAAACGCCGTCTAGCCAATAAATATAAGCAAAAATGGACAATATCTGCGCAAAACCCTCCTAACCTTCTGTCCTCTTGTTTCCAGGTGCTAGGTCTGCTATGCATGGCTTTGTCATCAGCCTGGTACTCCGGGTGGTTCGTGTTCGTAGCCGTCACCTGCTTCATCACCACGCTCATGTGGAGCTTCGTCTACTTCCTCAGCGTCAGAGAAGCCCTCACTCTGCCCATCAATTGGGTTCTAAGTGTAAGTAGCTTTTAAAATAACTTTTCTAGGATATCTTATCAAAAGACTAAACATTGCCTGAAACCACCTAATGTACAGTGGGATTATTAAGGGTGTATTTATGGATTGTAAAAGCAAAATTGCGTTGCACAAAAAGTGAATTCTTAAAAACTGCCTTTATGAATAACACTTTTAGTGTGTAACTTATAGTATGTACATGAATATTTTCCTTAAATAATAATTTAAATAGTGACAAAATTTTGCTTAACCTAAAGGAATAAACTAAGTAATTGAAAAAATATTGTTTATTTTTTTTCTGCTCACTAAAAACGTCAGATCAGATAGCGACTCTAAAACTCCAACTGATTTCTTAGTCTTTCAAACCAGTGCTCCTAGTAAAACAATAATCAAGGAAAGTCCTCTAAAATTTCCAGGAGTTGATAAGCACCGCTATCCAGGCGGCTCTGTACTTCATCGCGTTCATCGTGTTGTTTGCCAACGTGGGTTATTACGGTTCCCGTTACGGCTGGGGCTACGGGCAGAATGTTGCGGCGGCTGTAAGTATATGCCTATGTTATATTTTGTTGTTATTGAGTTGGTATCGAGTGTGTGTATTCTATTTCTTGATTGTCACCATGGCGTCTGCAACAAAGTCGGACCGTCGGAAAAAGTAATAATCAAAGTAAACACAGATAGAGGATACAGAAAATCGTCGTTCTCATCTTTTTTATCTATTGGTCCTCTTACCCGCCTACAAAAGGATTTTTCACGCCAACGCTGAATGCGAATAAGTATAATATTTCGTTTTAAATTCGCCTTGAGCAGGAAAATATTTATTGTAATCCTTACTATAGATACTGGTAGGTAGTTTTTGCGAAAGACTCGATAAATTAAAGCACATTTTATGTGATTTTGTTTATGTTCCGATTATGTTCCAGTGTTTTTAATTACCGAATTATTTACTGAAATTTATTAAAAACCTATAAAAACCATTCTATGAAGTCCTTTAAACTTAAAAAAATGTTCTAACTTTCGCCTGATTACCTAAACTTTTTCTAAGTGGGAGTGTCTACCTAGTATTTACGTGACACATAGAAGTAGGTTGCACCACCGTTACCTAATTTAAAAACTATATCTTATTTAGATACATACAATTTGTGCGGGTCATAAATGCACGCTGATGGCACGAGCTTTAGGTGGTGTCCAGAAAATAATGATATGTGGCTGTAATTGTTGTGGCTGTAACAGTCACTTAATCTGGATTCCATTTCTTTTAACAAAACTTAGGATTAAAAAATATAACTATAGTATGTTCGCGTTAAGAATGCAATGAGTCATCGATGCAATTATAGATACTAGCCAATGAGATTACCGTATTAGAAACAGTTTTCTTACTGTCGGTGATGCTATTGGCTATAACCTAATGCTGAGACGATACGTCACTGCATTCTTAACGCGAACGAACTATAGTGTCATGGATAAGTTTTATTTTTCCAAGAAAGGAAACAGAAAGTCAGACTTGATACTAAAACTGTATGATGATAAAAGTAAACACAGCGAGCCCACTACAAGCTTTTGTTGTTTGTGAAATCAATCATACACGTTTAGCATACTATAAGTAGTGTCTAAAGTTCTGTTAGGTTTATATTTTCTATTTTCTGCTTACATATATCTAATTTTAATTTTTTGCCTGGGAGAAGTTTAGTAGATTGACATTGATGTTCTAAACAAGCCGTTTTGGTAGAGTTTTCTTAGTGGTAGAGAGATACAATGAGTACTTCATAGGGTGAGGTACTGTGAGATTGAATTTAATTGATAAATTGGTTCTTTTCAATTACCATATTAACGTTGTGGAAAACAAGTTTAGAATCACTGGTACTTATTAATGGCGTTTCGTACAATTACGTCGCAGCGTATTGCATAGGTTGTTAGCCTATTAACTATTTAACAATATAGATAAAACAAATAAAGATACCTAGTATGAGAGGATCAATAGTTTAAAAGCAGATTCCAATTAAACTGCAATCTTTTAAGAAAAAAATCATAAGGCAAATTTTTCAAATCATAACTGCAAGCTTTTATTGTACTATCGTCAATTCTCCGTAAATAGTTTGGCTAAACGACTGCCTTGAGCACGAATAGAAATTTTTACACTATCCATTATCATTTAAATATTGAGTAATTAATTAATTAATATTCATTATTTTTATAGAACTTTTAAAAAAAGAAATAAGAATAAGAAGTTTTTAACATGTTTCTTTTTGTGTAGGTACTGGAAATGATAAATGTGATTTGTCATTTTCGTAAATTAAAAAGTATAGACTTCTTGAAACATTTTTAAATGACTCGATTAGTAAAGTGTTATATTTTGATTCTTTTTTGAAGGTTAGAAAAATGTTATCACTAGGTCAATGTTATTAATTATGCTATTAGGTTAAGCGGATTAAGGTTTTATTAAAATGAGAAAAAAGTTGTAATAGTTGTACAGACTAGGGTTTTATTAAATCGATCTCTTGTTAAAATAAATTAAAATAATTCTCATTGATGCTTTTATTATTCGTATTATAAAACAATATAAATCGGTGAAGATAAGTGCTTGTCGGTATCTTAGTTCCGTAGTCACCCAATGTTATATTAATGATTATCGTACAAGTATAAATTTCATCTATGGTGTTTTTTTTAAGAATTTCGTATTTTATAGGATTTATTCCAAGGTATATTTTATAAGATGGACTCGTACTGCCTCTCTTAAAGTAGCGTAGCTAACTATACCATGATACTTTTCCTTCTAAATTAATTAATCGCAAAAGAGTCTACTCACTCGTAATTTAATGCTATGGGAACATCCCAGCGAGGTGAAACATCCCCATGTATCGATCGTTTGATTTGACTGACATACATCAATCGGTCGTATCATCGATCGATTGATCGCTTTGTCTTCACTCGTATGGTTTTGTTTTGGTATTCTTTCGGCGTTTATTTGAGTTTTTAATTCGACTCTTGCTTTACTAACGGACTTGTGTGTGCCCGGGCGTTGAAATAATAATTAATGTAGGTCGACGCAAACCTAAACTTTCACGAGGACGTATTGAATTCAGTTTACAGTTTACGAAACAGACAGTACGAATAATCCTTAAGACAATATATTGTCATATTACTGCAGCTGTATTGTTGGTAATAGGACTCTTGGCCGCTGTTGTCATGTAATGGCGGTCATATGGTATTTGGGGTCAGACACCAAAATACTATGCCTGTTCGGCCGGTTTAATTTTTAGATAATATTTTAATTAGACTTAATGAATAAATAAATACCTAAAAGTCTCATTATTGTTTTTTTTTCAATATTTTATGGATCCTTTATCTGTGAGAAAATGTTATAAAAGACTGCCTCCGTGGTCTAGGTGCATATAATGTCTGCTTTTCAACCCGGTCATGTCCTAGTCTTGTTTGTACTTACACATTTTTTATACTAAACAACTTCATTCTTAATAAAATTGGCAGCCATGGTTGCAGGTAGCCAATGATATTACGATTCCGATGACAAAGTGGGTTACGATTCTGATGATAAATGTGGAAAAATCGTGACGAGTGGGAAGCCACAAACTTAGCCTACCCTTTGTTCTTGCAAAGTCCGTAGGTTTAGAAAAATGCCCTATAAAATATTCATAGCAAAAACTAAACTAGCTGGTATTATTTTATAGATATGAAAGGGTCGTTCATTTCTTTTTTTCACTTTTTTAACAATTTGAAAAGTTCTTAGGTTTTATTTAATTTAATGCAGTTACACCACGTGCAGTTTAACATTATATTCCACTAGTCGCCATCATTATACATTGCCAAGGTAGGCGTCCATACTGTATTTAGCCAAACCCTTTCGCCTGTTTCTAAACTATTCTTATATATAATTTCGTATCTGTTCCAGGTGTTCGGTATCTTCAACACTTGCGTGTACGCATATAGTGCGTACTTACTATTCTTGGAGCACAAGAGCACAACGACGACCCAAGCCGCGTGAACAAACTAGCTTGTAAATTAACTTTATTTTATCTAGGTACGCCATAATGAAACAAATAGCATTTGCAGCCGTAAAGCAGTCAGCACGTCTCCACAAATATCACAGTGATATTTCATTTAGTTTAGTACAAGAAAACACGTGGTAACTGCTTCATGGATGTACTACCTTAGTTTAAAGAAAAAGTATAAAGACTAAAATAGTTTAAAGTTTTTATTGGTTTAGTCAAATATCTCACAGCGTTAATTGGAACATTAACTGTACTGGTGTGCGGCCCAGGGTATTTTTTGTGGTTTAATGTTGATATCTGTGTAAAATTCATGACCAAAATTAGTTTAATGCTAGTTCAAACATTGGTGGATTTATTAATGATTCAATATACTTAATACAGAATGTAATGTGCCTTTTAAGAATTGTTACACTTAAATTATAAACAAACAGAGTAAATAACTATTATAGTTAACCTTAATATAATTATTTAAACACGATATTATGTACCTATAGTGTTTAGGTAAGTATGTGGAATGATTTAAGGAACACAAATCGAAATATTTCTGTTTTTTATTTATATTCAAATGTTTTAATTATTTTTTTACCATAGTACAACAGCCTCTGATATTACAAGTTTCGTACAGGCTGGGCAGAAAGGTGAATCATATTTGTGGTATATTCCGAAAATTAACGGTTTCACATTATCTGGAGATATGGGATTCAAAGATTTTGTTTTCTCATATTTTCTATGGTTCGAGTTTTTTGAATGCCCATTAAATGATGAATTTGATATAGAGTACACTAACAGCATTTATTATACGAGCTCCCACTACCGTTTTTTTCGAGATTCAGGTTGTGAATGATTGTAGATATGCATCTGTCAATAAAAGAAGATCTGTTATAAATAAATATGTTTTACCCTTTTTAAGTTTATGTCAGAAGATTTTAACGCATTGTTATCCATATAAGTGTTTTAAATATAAATTAATATATTCTTACTTTAATTTTATTTTTTAACGTTACATATGTTCGCGAAAGCATAATTTTACAGTCATTTTAAAACAGCACTTTTAACTTTGTAGTTTGCTTAGAATAATCAAAACTTTAATTTATGAGATTTAAGATAAATGTTATTATAAACTTTACGCACATTTTATTTACGAAATTAAGAACCAACAACCTACCTTTCACATAAATCTAGGATTGTCAAATTTTGGAGCGTACATTTTTATTTCTTTGACTGTCAAGGTCTGATTAAATCTTTATGTATGAAAAGAGAATAACAATAGATTGTACACAATATTCATTGTTTGACTAATTTGTAAAAAAGTGGTTATAATAAAACCTTATTTAACGATACTTCTTTTTGATTTTCTTCTGATATATTTACTTAAAATTGTGCTTTTATTAGTGCGTAGGTTTAATGTACAGAGAGTGATTTATTAGTGGACTACTAAATTTTATTTTTTGCGGGATAGGTAATTTGGGTTCAAGAATGTTGCAACGTCTTTTGACTCGATTTTAAACTGTCAATGGCAAAATCGTTTAGTTTATTAGCATTAGTGATCTCGGGCGATGTTTTGGGATTTGGGTTTTGATCACGAGGACGTTTAAATATAGATGATGTAGATATTGATCCAGGCTGTGAACTGTTTTGAGACAACCTTTCCGCACAATCATGTATAGATGTTTCAGTTGTACTTATTACCTCACTTACCTAAAATAATTTAAAGAGTTTTTTGTTATAGATTCTTGCCAACAATAGGGAGTGGTTACAAAAAAAAGCCTAATTTGAGCAGCGTTGATGGGAAACATGTGGTTCTTGTGTTACCTATACACAGTGGTTTTGAATATTTAAATTATAGAAATAATTTAGTATTGTTTGTGATAAAATCCAGGAGCCAGAGGAAGAATCAGTGATGGCTGAGTAATCAGTATGCTCTGCCATCACGGGCATCATCATCACTATTGTGTATGAAATAATTTTTACAAACAGTCGCTATCTATGACAGCCTGTCCTATTTCCCGGAACGGGAACACCCAGTAATTCAGAATTTGAACATTCCGATTTTTAAAACTCCGAATTTCACAATCCCGAAGAGTCTTAATTCCGATTATTCAAAAACACGATTTTTATTTTACTGAAATTCATAAATCCGAAATTTTAATTTTCCGACTTTCATTAGTACGTAGAATTAAAAACTCACTGTCTTACTAGTCCGAAATATGGTAATCCGAATTTTATTTTTCCGAAAATTCAATGCTAACATTCAGATTTTGTATCTAAGGGTGTTACGTCGACCCATCGACGTCGATCGACGGACGATCGATTGGTGTGGTAATACCCTTAACAATCACTGGAGGGAAATCAGCCTCTCCCAACTCAGGGGTGGTGTCAGACAATTGTAGGCCATTACGCCTACTGCGAGTTGGCAGACTACACATACCTTCAAATAAATGGGTGCATACTTCAGGTGCATGGGATTATTTTACTACTATTACCAACTCAGGGGTGGCGTCAGACAATTGTAGGCCATCACGCCTACTGTGGGTTGGCAGAGTACAGATACCTTCATAAAAAATTATAGGTAAATGGGATTATTTTACAACTAAATTACCAACTCAGGGGTGGCGTCAGACAATTATAGGCCATCACGACTACTGCGACGTCGACTGTTCTATTCTGCCGGTCGATTGATTGGTGTGGTAACACCCTAAAACGGGTATATTAAAAAAATTATAATCTAAATCTCCTGTCACACAAACTAAAATTAATAAGGCACATTTTGACACAAACATTAAGACACAATTATACAAATTAGGCGTGACTACGAGCGAAGCGAAGAGGAGCAGTTAGTCTGTATGTAGATAATGCAGTGCGAGCCGAGCGAGCCCAGTGCCGCGGTAGCGGCCGGCGAATCGCCAAAAAGGGATTTGCATTTCAGTACATAACCTATATAATCAAGAAATAACTCGGTACAAAAAACTAAATAAACTTTCTCATTTCCAGCTGACTACTTGAATGCTCGAACGTATATATTGATGTGCTCATGCAGTTTTACAACGCGTTTGTTATTGCAACTCATATTATTCGGAATTTTGATATTCGGGACTTGTATTTATGATATTTCGGATTATTGTTTATTCGGATTTTTAATAGTTCGGTATTTTCAAATTCGGCTATATTTAAAAATATTGATTATATATTTTTATATATAAAAATATTAAAATATTCATTTTCTTAATTATAAACGTTCGGAATTTTGAAGCTGCGAAGAAGAAAAATTCGGAATTATGAACCATTCGGTGTTATAAAATTCGGAATTTTGAAATTCGTGATTATGACTATCGGAGTTATGTTTTTCGGATTTATGTAGTGTACCCTCCCGAAACAAATGTGCAAAGACCGTATGTTTTTGTAATCAGGAACTTTATGCCTTTGCAACCAGTATTGGGATATACAGTCGTGATCGAATGCGCCTTGCAGATTTTTTAGAAAGAGTAAAATTTTCTCGTTCATTTCCACCACGATATTTGGACGGTATTGAAAATGGAAGCCGGATACCCCTAGGATGGAGATCAGAAATAGATGGAAATACCAGCGCACTAAAGCCTATTACAAACACTAATTAATATCTAACTACATATTAAGATGCCTAAGCAGAACATACTTTTATTAAAACATATTTAAAAAGAAAAAAGGTTTTAGTATGTAAGTATATGGTTGTTGTCACATGCAAGCTGCTTGTGATCTGCATGTGATCACTTATACATGCGAAAGGATTATTATTGTAACGTTTTACTTGTGTGCGTTTAGCGATTTTGTTGTAGACTCGGACTCGAGTCCGCACTCATCGGCCAATTAGTCGCGCGATAGAGTTAGGTACATGTATTGTATGGAATATACACATACGAGTATAGCGTTAGAAGGAATGTCTGCAATATTTATTTCAGATACTCACTTAGATTAAGAGTACTATCATAAATAAAAATATTAAAAACATAATAACTACTCCTAAAATAATAACGTAGTTCAAAAAAATCCAAAACTCAGTGTTTATTATTTCCATCACACGAAATTTTTATGTTGGTCAGTGGTGTGGTTATGGGAGACAAATGGTGGTTGGACGAGGAAAGATGGATTAAAATTTATTAAACCATACTTTTTTGAAAAATTTGTTACGTTGTAATTAACATGTTAGACATTTATTGTTGCCTATGAGACTGAAATGAAATGTGCCCGCTGCATTAGCCACCGCCGTCTTGATATTAAGATCTCTAATAGATCTAGAATGTCCCAGCCATTTTCAAGTTTTTACTCAGGTCAACCATATTTTAAAGAAAAAATTAGTTATTGAGTTAAATTATTTATATTTTATAGTTGACAAATATTAATATAAACAAAACTAAACTCATAAAATATTTGATCAAAACTAAACGAACATTCTTTTATATGGAATTAATATTCACGTAGTAATTAATAAACGTTATTCAAAAGAAAGTTGTATTGTTCGGAGTTAGACATGGCGCTTGGAACGGTGCGGAACATCGTAAACTCGATATTAAAAATCATAATCGAGGCGAGAATCCCGCTAATCCCTTAAATAAAGGTGTAGTTTGTGTTACCGACACAAACTGAAGGTCCATCAGGGCCACTGGCGGCGCGGACTTCAGTAATTTTTTTTAAATAACTTGGGTTAAAATATTGTGTTAAGTTACTAACTCAGTTGGCCTAAACATGTTCATGTAAATATATATACTTAATTGGTTAACTATTTAAATAATATTTCTAAAATGACCTTTCTCAAGGTACTGTGTTTAATTTTGTGAAACGTACTTGATTTTTGAATATCCTTGATCTCGATCTGTTGTTTTTTAGAATTTCGTTAATCAAAGGCTATATTGCAAATACGTGCATTAATTGGGTTTTTATTTTATTTATGCGTTGGCGACCGCAGATTCCCTTGGAAAGGACTTTGTTTTTTCCATTTCATAGGTTAGTGCTTCCCTTTATAGATGCTTCCCCGCGTCAACGTTGATGTCAACGTCCAACTTCCCGTTAATTAAGGCATTAAAATCAACGTTTGCTACATTAAGGTACAAATACCGTCAAGAGTAAATTTTTTGAAGTAACGCGTTAATAGAGATTTCGTAGAGGTCGGGTTTGATCCCGGTGAGTGCCATATGTACCAATGAGTTTTTACAACTAAGTACAGTATGACTGCTTTAATGGTAAAGGAAAATGTCACGAGGAAACCCACGTACCTAAGATAAAAGTTCGAAGGTGTTTGTTAAGTTTGCCAACCCGCTGTGGGATTGTTATGACTGCCGCGATGAACGCGTCAAAACCTACACAACAATGGAAGTTGAGACAGCTGCACTGGTTGCCGCAGTTGAATAGGTTTCCAAAGGCATGGCTCAGGTTGAAATAACCCTAAGGCGCACTTGCACAATTTTAAGTTAAAAGCTTAACACTAACATGATCGGATAGTCAGATAAAAATTCCCTCAATCACCGTCAACTTGTATTGGACAGATAGAGATCTATGGATATTTTTTACCTAAGTTAACTTAACTCGAAGTTTAAGACTCATGTCTGCGCAAGTGCGCCTACTAAATACAATGATTTTTCATTCGTCCACTCTATTCTCTTAATAATTATACACCTGCGAAATGAAACGACGTCAGTGTAGCCAACTTCGCTAACGACCGCTCTCAGAGTTATGGTTACTCAAGGATCCCTTATTTATAGATTTTGTTTAGCTATTCTTAGTTTAGTTTTTCTGCTTTTTGATACAGTTCACCTAACCAAATTGGTGTTTGGTTTAATAAGGATAAAAATAGTCTAAAGTATAGATGAAGTAGAAGTCTTGACTTTTGTAAGATCGTATAACTTATTAACAGTGAAAATTTAGTCTTGGCCATACTTTTTTACGTCAAATGTTTTTACTGGGATTACTTTGACAGGCTACCAAATTATATAAAATTACATCAATCAAGATATTCATGTTGTCAGACTAGGTGTATGATATTATTTAAATACCATTGATAACTGTGAGGATCCGTGAGATTCTTGATCACACCAAAATAAAAAGAAGGCATACTTTATTTACATTAAAATTCAAATTTCAATAAAGTCTTAAATTACATTTGTTACTATAGTAAAGTTATTACATTTTGTGTATTTATACAGCAGTAGCTAACTTATATTTTGGAGTTAAAGTGACATAATTTTAGTTATTCAAATTAGTTCTGAAAACATTTTAATATTTAAGTTTTTAAATTTCGCGCCTTTACTACGTATGCTACAGCTGCAGAACCTATTGCTACGGTGGACGATAATGTCGAGAGCATTCTAGAAGGTGTGAGAAAGAAATTATTCTCAAACTTTCTTGAATATCCTAGAGCCTAACTCTCTGAATATGTAAGAGCCCGGTGCCGCCCGCCAGAGTTAGTTCGATTTAAACAGTGAAATAAGCGATTTCGAAACGAAAAAGAAAGAAGTTATCTGTGAGCCTTTATTTTGAAGTATCACGTGTGAGTATTTTTAATAATTTGTTAATCTTCTGGGATGAATGCACCATGGCCCATAAAAAATCACTAGAAGCCATGGACATTACAAGAATTGCGAAAAAACTCTGAAATAATGGGAGGAGCTCTACTCGTACTCTCAGGAGATTTTCGACAAACACTTCCAGTTATTCTCAAGTCAACACCAGCAGACGAGATCAATGCGTGCTTAAAAAAGTCACATCTCTGGCCACAAGTACAAATACTGCAATTAACAAAAAAACATGAGAGTTGAATTATCAAAAGATGAAACAACAGCACATTTTGCTAAAATACTTTTACAAATAGGCGAAGGTTCATATCCTATTGACCAAACGACCGGCCTCGTTGAACTCAATAGTGATTTCTGTAACATAGCCACTACTGAAAACGAACTAATCGACAATATTTATCCAAATATTGTTCAGAACTATAACAACAGAGTGGTTATTTCAAAGAGCAATTTTGGCCACTAAAATGATATTGTTAACAATATCAATTTTAATATTCTAAAAAACATACCTGGTGAAGAGAAAATATATCAATCGATCGACATGATGGTATCCATTGCAGAAAGTGTCAACTTCCCTACTGAATTTTTAAACTCTTTACAAGTACCAGGAATGCCATTACACTGCCTTCGTCTGAAAATTGGATCTCCAATCATACTACTCAGAAATCTCAACTCCCCAAAATTATGTAATGGAACGAGGATGATCGTAAAACAGCTATCGAATAATGTCATTGAAGCTGAACTTATTTCTGGAAAGAATAAAGGACACACAGTATTTATACCTAGAATATTCACTGATCTCTTCTGAATTGCCATTCAAATTAAAAGATTGTAGTTTCCAATTAAATTAGCCTTTAGTTTTACAATTATCGAAGCGCAAGGGCAAACTTTAAAATATTGTGGCATCAACCTCAAAGAATCCTGCTTCTCTCACGGTCAGCTATATGTAGTTTGCTCAAGAGTAGGAAATTCGAAAAATTTATATATATATATATACCCCGGACAATAAAACGAAAAATGTTGTTTATAAACAAGTAGTGTAAATAATGAGAAAATGTTTTCAATAATTTTTTTACTTTTTAAGTCATAGTTAATTTTTTTATTTCAACTACCACTTAATCTCATATCAACTCCCGAGCGAAGCCGGGTATCATAGCTAGTATTATAATAAAACATGCAAACAATGAATAAGTTAACAAACTGTTTTAAACTATGGCGGTTATTTTCACTATAATTTAATGAATCCCGTAAATTCATTAAATTATAAAGTTAACAAACCTTTTCCTGACGAAAACAACTGTCGTATATTATACAAATCTGAGTATGACGGCGATTCAGCGCGCATGCGTAAACAGCGGGTGAGTCAGAGTTGCCAGTACCTACCTTCCACCATTTTGAGTCTCGTAGCCATTCGCGCGCCAATCTCGACGCTCGTGCGTCTTTTCATCGTTTTTTAAAAATTCGAGTCGAAATTTTCCTGTGCACGAGTGACCTAATTTTCAAGGTGCGTTTTTGTTGTAAAAATAATATTAATGTTATTAGTACATGACTGAATCAGTGTTGATATATATGTTAGATTTAAAGAGGTTTATTTTTATGTCTGTTGTTTGCAGCGACGAGGTTTTGATTGTGGGAAAATGAACGTACCTAGATTTCATGGAGCTTTTAGAATTAGTTTCAAGTGCATTCAGTATTTGTGATTCAGTTGAAATTCCTGAAATAACGTATCGTAAAGTTAGGTAGGTACGATTACTAGTAGTTATACTTAGGTACTTTCTGTTTTGTTCGATCTTACCCGCCGTCTAGCCGGGAGACAGGAGGGGTGTCGCCGCAACCCTTAAAAATTGTGTGACTCATACTTTGATCATTATATCCGTTAATAATAACTACTGAACGGTTTTTTAAACCATTAACCTCGTAATCTCATTTGTGTATTTATTTTTATTTACTTAATAATTTTGGAAAACTTACAGCTAGTACTAAATATAAGGCCCTTGGTACAGTTACAATAAGCCAATTACAAGTTTTCTCATTTAGGTAATATTAACCTATATAATATAACTCAAATTAAAGTTTTGCAATGTTAAGTAGGTATTCTTAATTAAATAAACATCGATATTGACTAAATAAGTTAATAACTCAATGCTTTTTCTTTATTTAGTAACAACTAACCAAATAAGGATAACACTTATAATTGTGAAGATTATGCCTCAGAAAGGTGAGTAAGTATAGTAATTCCATTTCTTATCTATAAGTAGAATTGAATTGGAAGAAACGATATTGCATTATACTTATTATGTATAAAAAAATTTCACATTTATATTATGAGAAGTTAAGTCATAATTTAAAACACTATTAACCAGATTATATCTCTAAAAAGAAATATATACTTAGGTACCATACAAAAACGAAAAGCTATACACGTAGTTCAGTTTTGATGTTATTTAATCATACTGATATGATACAAATTGTATATTTCGAAGTTTGTTATTGATCTCACTAAAATGACTAAATGAACGAATTCATGTCAATGGATTTATACGGTAAAACATATAGAATATTACTAACTAAAACGCAAGAGCTAACACTAACCTTCGATTTTAACGGGATTGGAAAAATAGCTTGACGGAAGATGCGTTAAAAAAAATTGATTAATATGAAGTCTAATTTTCCAATTCACGATAAACATTATAATACGTTGCAATACAATGTTCACATTTTCGCAATATACATAAACTCCACAAATCCCTGATCGAGGTAGTGTTTCGGTGAGCTTGCGCGTGCGTCGCTCGGAGCCGGCGGCCTCGGCATACAAACAGCCGTCATTCACGAACGCCAACACGCTGACCTAAACCACCCATTTTTGGAGATGATACCATACGTTTTTATTTTAACTTACACGTTAATTCTTTTCTTACTCAACCTTATTTATTAAAACTATAAATAATCGCTTCTCCGTCATCAATATGTACTCGTGTACTATAGTTCGAGTATGTTAAAGTTTACTTGATGATGTCATTTACGTATGTGAGGAAATACGTTTTTGATAATGCTTATTTTATGTTAATCAGCGCTTGGTTACAAATTAGTAGACATGCTAAAATAACGATGGATTGTGTTTAGAAAATTGCATTGCTCTTGTAATTATTATTAGCTTTTGCTTATATTTTTGTTTCCGATAGTTTTCTGTAGTAAACATTGTATAAGTACGGTTATATCATGGTAGTAAGTTATTCTTGGAGCCCGTCCACCTGCGAACAAAATTTTGAAATTTAGTCTTTATTTCATTTCTATAAGCTTTTTCAAGAATTGTGTCACCAATTAGTATAAAAAATAATGTTACAAATTGGACTAGGAAAAACCCGAAACAAAAAAAAAATCTTTAACTTGGATATACTTGTGTCACATAGATATTTACATTAACTAACAAAATACAAAAAGCTTATTCTTGTTAAAACAAATTCTCTTCGGTACTTTGCTATCTATCAAGTCACAAAATGTACTTACGGCCGCACACAGAGAGGTTTGATGGTAAATCAAGGCGGTCATTAGCATAGATTTTGCTAAGCGAATTTATATTTTACCTCTGCTGTTTCTAAGTTTGTATTTGCAAAGCAAAATATATAAATGAAATGAAAATTCAAAACTCTTACACCTTTTCTTACAACTTCTTTCGTATAAGCGGATAGCGCTGCTTTTTTTAAAGGGACTTGAGAGTTTCAGAGTTGTATCATTTTAATAATCGTTTCACGTATTTCGAAACCTTCAAACATAAAGTAACTATAAAAATTTGTCTTACTTTATTTATAAGGCTTCAGTCGGCTATGTTACTTAATTTTACCTAGTACTTTAATTTTAAAATTACAATTATGTAATTTAATTATTTAATTTAACTTAAATTAATAATTATGAGATAAAATTATGCTACAAATAAAAAACTAAATCTAAACTTGAGAATCCATTGAAGGCAACGTAGCCAAAAGGCTGGCCGAATTACCACGCTGGATCGCAATAGAAATATAAATAAATCGCAATTATGTTGTAAAAATAATATAAATGTCATTAATGCATGACTGATGCAAATTTAATTAGTACTTTAATTTTATTTTAATGTTAATTTCGTTTGCCATTGTTTCGCTTTTGTAAACTTGTTTCTAAAATAAATATGTTGTCTTTCTTTCTTTCTCTATAAACCAACAAACGGGTATTTTTTCTTATTAATAAGAGTATAAAGAACGATGGCGAGATTCGCCTTATAGTTAAAAACAAAACGACAAAGCGTTCACACTCGACAATATAACACAATTCAACAAAAAATAAATCCCCTACTTTTTCAAAATTCGTTACATTTTTAAAAGAACGGCATAAAAAGTAATCAATTTCATTTTGCGGATTTAAATTGTTGATTACGGAAACATTTTCTTTTTGTTGTTGTTTGTTCTATTTGCTCGTAAGAATAGGCAAGGAGTTAAGCCATACAGCCTTGTCATAAATAAATATATCATTATTTGTTTTCGTTTTTTTTTTTTACTTAAAATACACGTAATTAATTGATCAATACAAGAACGTTGCAAGCGATCAAGTAAAAATTAAATAAGCTAAATTAATATACTTTTTAATAACAATATAAAAAGTTCAAGCATACGTCGTAACCATATAAGTAAAGTCCTTTGCCTTTCTAGAAGGAATAAATATGAATGAGGTAAACAATTACCTAAATATTCAAAAAAATAGAATCAAAAAAAAATAGTCGCAGAGCAATCTTAAGTTATTGTTATTATTGTAATTGTGCCGCTGGAAATAGGACTGTGGGATGTTGCTCCCATGTAATGAGTATATTATGGTATATGGGTTATGCAAGATATTTGGGATATCTTGGAGCACCAGCGGCATTTCTCGACAGTGTTATGATTGAATCAAGAAAAAATATAATTAAGTGTTTTTTTTATTATACCTACCCTTTTTAAATAACTGGTTTCTACAATCCACTAATCGTTATGTCCATGTGATCAACTGGTAAATGGCATCTGACTCCATAGCTATCATTATGCATTGATTAACATATTACTGTCCTTATTCATAATCTCTTATAGCGGTGATTTAGTAACATCATATTTTATTTCTTTCTATCAACTACATTGTCATATGTATAAGTCAAAAAGAGACAGAACATATTTTAGTTACAGTTATAGTTTTATAAAAGGATTATGAATAAAACGGTGTATACCTAGAGACTTAAGTTAAAATATTCACAGAAATAGAAAATAAAGCGGCTTGTAATTGTAAATAATTATAATCCTAATAGTGATTTGTTTGTAGTGATAAAATTAGTGCCACACAATTGAATAAGTGATATTCGTAAAAACCTAACCTAAAATTATTAGTGTTTTTTAAGTAAATTATCTTTTTTCTCCTATCTTTCAATGATATTATTCAAAAGATACTTTGATATATTTAATTCGCTCTATCAAAAGACACACGTTTCATTAAAGCATGCCGTTTCTAAAGTTTTTTTTATGTAAGGCAGAATATGTATTGAATTTCCCATCATTCTTTGAAAACTTAATAATAGACATTTCAACCAAAACAATATAGAGTTAATTAAATTGTATCCTTATTATTTAGCAGAATTTCTATGTGCACAATTTTAAGCCACATTATTACCTATGCAAGTTACGACAGTAGAACATTGAATGCTCTAGCTAGCACGAATAGTACACTCGTAACGTGATAAAATTCCAACGGGTCTGTATCTGGAATGATCCTCTTGTAACTCGGAGCAACCTGTGCACGATCAGAACGGTATCATTCAGTGTCAGGCCTTTGTCCTGCAGAAGATGTACTGTGCTTTTAAAGATTTCAAAATGGTAAGAATTAAAATATTTACGATCCAAAATATTCGGAACAAATGGCTCTAATAAGTGATTCATAACTGACAACTTTTCACGGACTTGAAATTCTTGACACATTACCTACTATTCGCATTGGTGCACTAGATTCATATTTATTAAATTTACAATAAAATACTCCCAATCACCAAAGTCTACTGGCATATAAGAAATTTGTTGTAATTGTAAGCATCACTTTGGTTCTTTGGTAATTTTTAAGCTATTTTGTACCTTTTTTCTTAATAGGAATTATTTTTACTGTGGTAAGTAGCGCCGTGTGCGCTTACCTGTAGAATAATAGAATATGTAGGTATATTGTAAATTTAAAATATTACAGTTTTCATAGTGTTAGAATATCAGATTACAGATGCTTAGGGCCTCATCTATAATATACGGAACCGAATAAAACTTTTCCGTGATCCGCCTGGGTGGCAAATGGCATTCAAGACCATAGATTTCAAATGATTAATGGTTTTTTGACGACCAACGGCTTCAGTTGGAGTTGTCTCTGTTCAAGTAATTTTACTGGCTGTTTCTTCCCTTTAACCGGATTACACCGACAACGCTATCCAACATCTATCAAAATAAATAATGAAATTGTCTGTATGTATTCCAGCCGCCATGTCGCACTCAGTAACGATCACGCGCACCACCACCACAACCTCAGGCACCATGGTGTTCGTCAACAGTGGCTACCTTGGTACCACGCCGGGACTGCTTAAGCTGGCACAGCTGGTAAGCATCAAACGGACATCCTAATTGAATCCTATATATATGATGGAATTAGAAAAATGAACAAAAGAAACTACTGTGATATTGGAGGGGTGCACTTAATAAGTTAACTAATTGCTCGCACTTTTCCATATTAGGATCTCTGCCATGCAACATTGCTTCAAATCGGTATTTAAGCCGAATCGATTTACTTTAAGTTGTTCTTAACTCGAGAATATAATTGAAAAAAATCTATAACATTTTGAATGAAACCAAGAAGAAAGAGATGGCTGATTGTTCTAAGTTGTTATGTTTATCATTAAAATGTTTTAACCAGAAGTATTTCAGAATTACTCAATGACCAGTTTTGTATATAGCTGTAATAATAAGACTATGGATAACACGTCGTTACATTTCATATTTTCTTAATTATCAAAAACATCCTGTATTAGGGTATATATTACCATGGGTATATATTACCCATGATAAAAAATACTTTTAGAGTGATATAATAACTTGTTGAAAAATACACTGGTTTTATTGAACAAATGATAGCTCGTATTATTTCGGGCGTCCAAGATGACCCACTTATAGCGGGATTGGTCCACTGTATTGCTTAACAGCATATTATAATATATTCTTATCATTCCTGAAAGTACGTAACCTTGATTTCTCTTTTATAGTAATGTGTTTTTTTACTGTCTAACGATTGGCATAGCTAGTGTTGATTGTCCTTTGATGTAAAAAGTCGGCAATGCTACTGTGACAGCGCTGGTGTTCAATAATATTTATCAAAATGAATAATGTATGCAAGAAATTTCCTCGCTTTTCCTAATTTCATAATGACATAATTAAGTTAGAGTAATCTGTGTTCGTTTAAAATGTATTCGTAGCTTTCCGACCCCATATAAAATATATTTTCTATAGAAAACTTCCTCAAGAACTCTGATAGTACCTACCTAAAGGTAAAAAGAAAAATAAACTAAGAACTCAAATACGCGTTCTAACAAACAATCTGTACCATTGTATTAGCATCGTTGTCTACTACTTACTCGTGTAGACTGAAAACGAATTAACTACTCAATACTATCATGTTGTAGAATATTTGGTGACATTGGTGCAAGGATGCTTCCTTAAAGCGGCTGCGTATGATGTAACCGCCGCCGCGCCGCGACCACGTCATGTCTAGCAAATTGTGGTCGACATTGAACAAACTCATTGCGAACGTTGAATCGTTTTGGAACAGACTTATAAAAATCTCTATTCGTTTATGTTTTAGCTATATTCACCGAGTTTTCTTTATGAACATACTATGTTATAGTAGTTTTTTTAAGCAAGTGTTGAGGAATGTAAGTTCTAAGTACAATTTTGTCATATATCTGATTACCGGTCTGGTAAACTCGTTAAGTTGCAAATTGTATTGATAGAACAATCATATGGAGAAAATTACAAGATTCAAACGTCACTTGTTTTATTAAGTCAAATGTCACTCGTTTTAATAAGGAGATCCGACACTATTAAATACTTCATGGAACTAAGAGATTACAAAATAGTATGGTGTTATTGTACACTTTCAAAGGTTGATTATTTCCTTCTAGAATTAGAAGTATGACTCATCATTTATTAATTAACTATACAATGTCGTCAATTAAAAATTATTCCACTCATGGGTAACGTTGGACACGTAAATAAAATGATGAATGAAACAACTAAGATATAATGAACGGATCGCAAGTTAATCCTACTTGCGATCAATAAAGCACAGGGAATTTTATAACCGTGCTAAAATAGAATATCAGTTTTACCGAAATTCTACGTCATACCGTGCAAGGATTTCTTTTGATGGGTGCAGTTTGCAATAGCGGCTAATATTAGCACACCTTTAGCTGTTTATGAAAAGGCCACGAGCCTGTAAGATATTTTGGAACATAAAGTAAAAATTAAATTGACTTGATAGTAAATTAAAATACATTTTAACTTCATTTTACAAAAGAGATAGGTCTCTTTGATTTGGATCACAAAACATGACTATGTTTTTGCTTATGCTTAGCTATTGTCACATAATTATCAGTAATAAAACTGAATATTCCAAATTGAACTTCATAGTTAATAGTTACAGATGATTAACGCAAAGCAATAGCCCCACTATTTAAAAGAACGTTTTAGTTTGCGGCATCAGCACCATGAGCGTATGTTGCGATCAGCCAGTAACGTTTTGCTGGCTACTCCTAGGCACACATCCCGTACTTATGAGCAGTCGTTCACGGTGAAAGCCACTTCTCTATGGAATTCGCTCCCAGCTTCTTTACATTCGGTTAAAACACTTGAGGCATTTAAAACAAATGTAAAGAATTATTATTATCTTCTCTGTGATATGTATTCGTATACAATAAGAATATTTATTACAAAAGTTTAATAATGGTGTTTATGTGTGTATGTATGTATATATGTATTTGTCTACTTCAATATATTGCTAAAATGCACTGCCCAACAGTAGTTCTAGAAAATCTGTAATTTATAAATTTCAGGGTTGCCTGAAAGATTTTTTTTGTAGTTTTAAGTGTATTTTGATTTTGTAACTGGTGTGGCAATAAAGTGTATTATTATTATTACATTATTTGATGTACCGTCTTTGTATGGGTGTAATTTGAATAGAGAACTATAGAGAGAATCTGCCCGTGGTGCACCCTGCCGGACAGCGGACGAGGCTCTGGCGACCGATGAATGGCGGGATAGCCATTTTGCAGGTGGTAGGTTTCAACCGCGGCTTGCAACCACCCTCTAGACAAAGCCATGCTGGCACGATGTTCCGGCATGATGTCTTGAGTAGCCATTGGCGGAGAATAGGTCCGAGTAATTGCGCAACGTATGAGAGCTGTTTGAACTCAAAGGGTTATGATGCATCGGGTGGCAGCAGGATCCAAAGAAACGGTGCACCGCTGGCCGACCGCAGGTTGTAGGGAGCCTAACTAGCGTTCTAGCCATTCGTGAAAGGCTGCCCCACCGCCTGTGTAAAATCCCGGGATTGCTCCATCGTGCCGGCTGGCGACCGGATGGAGAGGGCCCGATGGCGATCCCCGGGGGGTTTTGGGTGTCCCCGCGGTCTCCATGTGAGTTCCCCACCAGTGGGTCTGACTACTCGAGTTGCTTGGTTCCAAACGTTGCGCTTCACTCAACTTCTATTCCTCTCCCGTATTCACCCTACCAACAACGTAATGGAAAAGTCTAAAAAGAAAAATAAGTGCCAACAGCGGATGCACTCCCTCTCCCAATAAGTACACTTCTCTAACATCCGAGGAGTGCACGCAAATCTCCATGATGTTCACCGCCACCTTGAGACAGAGAGGCCGCACTTATTCTTTCTGACAGAGACGCAGATCTGTGATCGTTCGGATTTGGCATACCTGCATTACCCAGGCTATATCCTGGAGACCAAATTTCACCCCAATGCGGGCGTGTGCGTGTATGTCAGAGATGAGATCTGTTGTCGGCGTCTCCGATACTTGGAAGTTCCGGATTTTTCTGTTTTATGGATCTATGTAGATACTGGCCTGGACCGAATTGTATACGCCAGTATTTACCGATCACACACGGGAGCTCAGGAGACAACTCGACTTATTGAATACATATCTTAGTGATACTGCAGATAAGGTCCAACGACGCTATCGCTCTGCGCAGTTGGTGTTCCTTGGGGACTTTAATGCCCACAATGGAGAGTGGCTGTACCCGTTCAAGGACACCGACCAAGCTGGCAGAGAAACCTATCGGTTCGCAGTAACTCATGGTCTCTTCCAGCTCGTCCACCAACCTACGCGTGTTCCTGACGTTGTTGACCATACTGCGTATTGCTTGGACCTTCTGCTGACAACCGATCCAGACTCTCGGTGTCCGTATCTCCGCCATTAGGGACATCCGACCACTGTCTGGTGAAATCTGTGTCGCAATACTCGCCAACCGATACCAGCCCAAAAGGCAATAGGCGAGTATGGCGGTTCAAGTCAGCAGATTGGGATGAGATGCGTCACTTTTTCGCCTCTTATCCTTGGCTGCAAGCTTGCTTTACTTCTGATGATCCATTATGCTGTGCAGATGCTGTCTCCAGTGTGATATGTCAAGGTATGGAATACTTTATACCGTTCTCTGATGTATCCCTGGAGTCCAAAGCCCGCCCATGGCTTAATGCTGATTGCCTCCTAGCTGAAAAGCGAAAGTATGTAGCATACCAAGCCTAGGCTAGCGCTCGCAGAAGCAAAGCTATGGATCTCCCAGCTAAGAAGCAGGCGTACAATGCTGTTGCCAACTCCTGCAAAAAGGTGATCAGAAGCGCTCGTTTCGACCACATTAGCCGTATCGGGGATAAGTTAGCATCCTATCCCACGGGGAGTAAAGCTTTCTGGTCCCTTGCCAAGTTGGTTGAGATGAACTTCTGCCGCCCATCACTGCCACTACTGCAAAGGCCTGATGGGTATTTGGCCTACAGCGCAAAAGAGAAGTCAGACTTTTTCGTAAATCTCTTCGCGGAATGTTCACGTCTAGATTCCAGAGGTAAAAGCCCACCCACGTTACCCCCATTCGGCCCTAAGACGGAGGCCGTCCAAATTCACCAGAAAGAGGTACTCAAATGCTTACTCAATCTAGACGTGAATAAAGCCAGTGGTCCGGATGGCATTCCCGCAGTGGTTCTAAAGCACTGTGCAGCCGAGTTATCTCCTGTTTTGACACGCCTATATCAACTCTCTCTAAAGACTGGAAAAGTTCCAAAATCATGGAAGTTTGCAAACGTACAGCCCGTACCAAAAAAGGGCTTCCAAAGGGCCTTTCAAAGGGGCTTTCAAAGGGCCCTTCCAAAACCCAGGCGTGTCTCTTCTCCGGTAAAAAAACACATTCAACTTGACGCCCGCTTTCCAAGGTGTATCTGTACCGATCACAAACCATTTAGGGCTTCTAGGCATGACCATCACGTCGAAACTTAATTTCGGTCGATAGATTGAAACCATGACACAGTCAGCTTCCAAAAAATCGGGAGTCATCGCGAAGGTCCGGCGGTACTTCAACTCCGAACAGTTGCTCAACCTGTGCACACCCAGGTTCGATCCTGTATGGAGTACTGCAGCCATCTTTAGCATGGTTTCGCTAAGTACCATCTTGAACCGTTGGATTCTGTCGACCGAAGGGCCCGTAGACTCATAAGTGACGACAAACTTACTTCTTCGAGACTGCAAAGTCTCGAACATCGTCGAAAACTTGCTAGTCTATCGGTTTTTTACAGATTGCATTTTGGAAAGTGTGCGAATGCTCTTTTTCAGCTGATCGAACCTTCCCCCTTTCTCCACCGGTCAACCAGACGCAGACAGAAGTTTCACCCGTTTGTGGTTAGCGTGCCGAAGAGCCGAACTAAACGGTTCGATAGTTCATTTTTGGTTCGTGTTGCCAAAGAGTGGAACGATTTGCCTGCGTCTGTTTTTTCAGACAAATATAACGCTGGAGCTTTCAAGTGTAGAGTGAATAGGTACCTCTTGGACAGGCGTGTATGATCCTCGTCTTCATTTTCACTTTCCATCAGGTTAAATGGAAGACAAACGCCTGTTAATTATTATTAAAAAAATATAAATAAAACTTCCTGTTTCAAAAACGTTTTCCTATTCCGTCATTCCAACACGAAAACGTATCTTAATTTTCCCTTTATTTCTATTACCATCTTACAGTTACTAGGGGCCGCGTGCGTCGGAGTGATAGCGTACTACTACGAGCGAGGCAACCATGGTGGCATCAGCACGGAGCCGGAGCTATTCTTCTTCCTCATCTCCGTGGCCTTCCTTATCGGCACCTTCTGTTTGTTGACGTCCTGCCTCGTCTCTTTGTCATCAGCCTCTCTTATATCTAAGACGATCTATGTGAGTATGAGTATATATACTCAACTAGAATAATTTAACTAATATATTTACTTTGTGTTTTTTTTTGTCAATGCAAAAAATGATTTATAGAAGAGTCTCCTGGCACAGGTAGTTCAAGCCTCCAAAAAGAATCTTCATTGTCTTATATGATATGTAATATACTAAAATCAATCATTTTAAATTTTAAATGTGCCGCCACATTTTAAGATTAACAAGTGTAAATCTGTGTTTCTGTCATGTCGCAGTTCATGCATAGACGACCGTTTTCGATTTCGATTTTTTTTTAATTAAAAACATATCATGATCACGTTTGTGTTCTTCGCTATTATTTAGGAAAATTTGGTATGCTGTTCTTTATCATTGGGAGTTATATGTTTTAAAGTAATTGTTGGAGATGAAGTCTTCAACACTAAGGAAATAATGTTTAGTAGTAAAACTGGGTTTTAATAACAACTTGGTGTATTGAAGGCTTCATCGAATAATCGCTTCAATTTGAAGCGATGTTATTTTAAAATTTTCTCTAAATGTAACGTGCTTTATTATAATGTGTTGGTATTATGTTGTCATTATAATATAACATTTTAAGACTCAGCTGTAACTTTTAATTTAGTGGCCAGTCTTTTCTGTTTTATATTTTTTCTTTCACTACGTGATAAAGAAGCAGTAAAAGGGTCCTTCTTTTTATTACAGTAAAGTCGCTCGTACATGACTTTGTGATCGTTTTACCCGAAACGACAATAGGAATTGAGACATATAACTAACCATATAATAAAATAATGTATAAATTAATAATATTTCAGGAAGTAATATACCACGGATTGGCTTGTATCCTGTACTTGGCTGCGGGACTGACGTTACTCATCGAAGTCAACCATCAGAAGAGGTATTACGGACGAGAGTATGAGCCATTTTTGGCAGCCTCGGTGAGTATGACATTGAACATTTTTATGGGCGGCAAACAAGTACGCGACCTACCTGATAGTTTGTAGCATCTGCGCCCATGGACATAATTAGTCGTAGGCGTTTTATTTATTAATTTTGAATGTGATTGTAAAATTGAGGAAATACGCGTTGCCGACCGTAGGCTACAGTTTGAATAGTAGCCTTCCCTTTAACCGGAACACAACCACGTGAATGTGGTAGGATCTGTAGCAGGTACTGCCCTAGGCGAGATCTCTGTACAAAACTCAATGTGTAATTAATAACCAAGTTGCAAATAGAAAAACATAAAATTTAAAAAAATCAAATCATTTGCGTTCATACCTCAAGGAGATATTTATTTTTACTTTAGTTTGTGCGCGGATCCATTATACGAATACAAACCCAGAATGAAGATTGAATGAAGATAAATCTTTTAAAATATATTTGTAAAATATAATTGTCAAAACATATTTTTTTAAACATATTTTTTATAAACATATTTTTGAATTTGAACTTATCTAAAAAACCACAAAGTGGCAATTTTTTGTCGCTTTATAAAAGAATATTGTCTAAATTACTAAAAATGTTTAAAATTCTGTAGATATAAGTTAAAATATTTAGATTTTTACCATACGAGTGTGTGAGGTGTGAGGAATGTAATGACTGTAAGGGCCATGGTATTATTAGTGAAAACTAACAACATCAGTCCAGGAGCCCCAACCTGCTCCGCGCCAATGCCCTGACCAACAATTAATAAAGTCATCGTTTACACCAAGGCACACAATTATGACCAGCAATTTGGTCAAAATCGAGTACCGCTTGAATTATAGACTTACATGAAAATCTTTGATCTTTGAAGTTAAAGGGTTTACAAATAAAACAAATAAATTTTTTCTTAAATCTTTATTTATTAAATAATCTAATATTACTTATATTATTAGATTTCTTCACTGTATAGTAGTTAAATGAAACTCCAAATAAAGATTTTTTTGATTGAATTTTGCCAAGCACTTGTTTCCATCTTATCTAATGGAAAGTAAAGATAAACTCGACAATGGACACGCTTGTCTAAGAGGTATATTTACTCTATGTATTAAATCATACTCTATATATTATATATTTACTCTATGTAATAAATCGTGAGATCATGTTTATCAGTGACGGGCAGTTCATTTTACACAGTCAAACCACTTAGTTCGACTTTTCCATAGACGTTCTCCCTGCACCTAGTCTGTAAATAGTATTTCCTCACTAAGATAAACCGGGTGACATTTTTTACCGTTCGGAAAAAGGCTCTATTACACTATTCTTAGCAACAGTCTCAACAGAAATAATATTAGCGGAATCGAAAAAAAAAAAAAAAACTTCGACTCTTCATACAAAATTGGCAGCCGGTATTTTTAAATGGCTTATTATTTATAGGGATTTAAAGACTGATTTCTTCTTATAGGCTATTGTTTGTAACCTAGCTAGGAAATTAACCTGTTTTTCTGAATAAATAAATAATTTTCTTTTTTTCTTTCAGATAATGGGTCTCATAATGTCCGTGTTGTATTTGTTCAGCACCTTCCTGGCTAACAGAAGTTACCGAGGAATTTAAGAAGTCAGTTCTATGAACTTCATTATTTTCCTACCAGCCGAGTACATTATGGAAACGGAATAAAGCATTTAATTGCTAGTACTTACTTATATACTAGCAAAATTATTTTCAAATTCAATAAAAGCAAGGAAAAATTAGCTAAGGAGGATCATATAGCTACAAAGTGAAGTTAGATATAAAGTTAAGACTAACTGCACTTGTATAGAGGGAGTGGTTTAATTAAACCTCTAAACATAAAGTAAGTAATGGATGAATAATAGAAATGAATCCGTTGTTAAATAAATATGAGGATAGTGCCCGTTAGTACATTTTTTAACGATTTTTTAAAATATATGTAGGAAGATAATGTATCGATTATAATTATAATTTATAAATACTTCTCGAGCTTACAATTATATTTGTGTATAATCTTAGGTTATCCAAAGCAGCGTTTAGCATTATAGTCCCATCCTATTAAATGTATTATCCAAACTTACTAAAAACATAGACATTTTTTTATTTGGATATTTTTAGGCTTGGATAAACAAGGTATTTTTAGTTTTTCTGAGGTACTTACAGATCTGCACAGTTACAAACTTGATTCCTGTTCGTTTATTTGTAGACATAGATAAAAAGTGTAACTATGAAATCTCTACAGGTATTTTTTTGGAGATGTTATTCTACAATTTTGCACTAGTTTATATTTATTATTAAGCCTAGTTTAAATATAGATTTTAATTTACTTGTCCTGAGTGGGATAGAAGCGATAAAATGTTCTTCCAAATGTTTCTTAAGTATAGTATTGTATTTTAAATATTGCAGTAAAAATACATCATTTATACCACCAGAAAAAAGATGAGGTAATGTTTTCTTTGTAGTTGTTTACATGTTTCAGTTTATATTTATTTTACATGTTAAATAAAATTCTATGGGCTGATTTTTCAATCGTCACTTGACAAGATTTTTCATGGAAATTATGTCAAATGCTCAAAATTATTGTCCGCAGTTTAGATCTGCATAAAGATCTCGAGCTCCAGAATACATCAAGTATATATTTGGAAGCGTATAATAATGCTCTTGCAGTAACCAACGCTTATTGTAGGTGGGTGCTAGGTTAAAAATACTCAATTGAGGCGGAATAACAGCTAAGTACAGTACAGCGGTAAAAATAAAATATGAATTATTTTAAAACTCTTTCTATGTTGTTTAAGCATATTTTTCGTTGTTTGTATGATTTTTGGAACTGCCCACTATTGCCACGTTGGTGTAGTTGGTGTCTAGAGGCTATTTCGACAACGCTCTCCATCATCCCAACCCACTGGTCAATAAGGCAGCTGACTAGACAGCCAACTCAGACGCGCCGGTTCCGTTACAGGCGTCCGCGTAACGTCCTAACAGATCCCGATGACGCTATTGTAACAAGGAGCGCCGGCGTTCCAGTTAGAAATAGGGCAACACGGCATTCGAATCGCCTAACCCAACGGTGGGCCAGGCTTACGCATCGTACGCATTCCTACTGAGTTTCTTGCTGGTTCTTTGGCAGTAGATGACCCTTCCGAACCAGTGGTAGTTTCAATATACGACGTCCTAAGCCCAGGCCCGTGCCCTCTCGGGTGCCCTTAGGCGTATCGTATGTAGTAGTTTAAGTTCCGGCTAAGCACCCTCAGCGCTAGGACACAAAGTCCGGTGAAATTTAATAGGGACATTTCGAAAAAAAATATTCTACTAAAAGAATTTGAAAATGTTTTGTCTTGAAAACAATGTTTTAATTTTATCAATACTTTTATTATACTAACACTTGAAGTTGACACAACACAAAACGACTTATAAAATTTGAGTGTTGAACAATCAGCCCTAAGACTAATTCTTATTCTGCCAGCATTTTGACAACTGTGCCCTATGTACAACATCATATTTGATCTGTTATTATTCATTTTCCCTTGATTTTTTTGAATTGTTTTTGAATCTATTCGCAGTCTCATTTATCGATATTTTTTTGAGGAACTATTAAGTTAATATATTTTAATACTATGAAGTATTTACGTCTTTGTTGCTTGTGTTCAATTTTGTTACTTTTTTTTGGGACCGATTAAGCTCTGAATTTCTGAATTACCACATAGTATACAATGTGTAATACAGTTGAGAATGCAAGGTTTAATCGGTCCCGTCATGTGACTTTATGTTTAGATGGTAAGCATAGTAATTTATATTTTATATACCTAAGTTTAACAATTTTTCAGTAATAAAAATTACGAACAACTGCTTTTTTTAAGTTTTCTCCAAATCCTTAACGTTTTGTTTCAGAACTTTAGCCCGCACTTAAACTTTGTTTATTGGAACTGTTACGACCATTTTGAAAAATGTTCATTAAATAAAAATTACGAGTAAATTATTATGAATTTTTTAAAATTAAAAATTGGTTTGTATTTCTGTTCCATCTAAGCTGGCAAAAACTGGCGATATAGGGTAGTTAGTACCTAACCTATTTACTCTACGCTTGAAAATTCCAAAGTGGGCTAGTTTATGAGCGCATTACTTATGGAGTAGCTAAACATATGCTGTTTTGAATAAAAAATATTAAAGTAATACGAAACTAAATATAAACATTTTTGTTTTCTAAAATGTATTTGGAACTCCGTTCAGTCTGCTCTTTCCTATCAGCATTTATATACGATACTTATTCTTATTTTGTCCGTGGCTATACAGTTGTTGTGTTTGTCTGGAGATTTATTATTTTATTATTATTATAATAGATAGATAGTAATATTATAGAATAATAATAAAATATGTGTTCGATGCAAACGTCTCATACTATCATGAGCAAATACATTGTGTATTGTAAATTACACCAAAACTCACCAAAGCCAGAGAAATTTTCAAGGTTTTGGTTTGTTTTAATGTGTCAATACTAAGATTGGCTTCTTGTCATGATGGAACAGTAAAAGAAATACTAAACTATGTCATTTCGGTAAGATTACGGAGAAAATCATAACTGATCTGTTTTGTGAGATACTTGTCATACGATCCACAACCAGCATGGATTTTTCAGAGGTCGGTCGGTTGATGCCCATCTGCTAATGTTTACCGAACATATTTTAAGCGCAATGGAGGATGGTTGTCGGGTTCATACTATATACGTGGTACTATCAGAAAATTTTGAAAAATGAATGTTCTACAGGTTATATTGTACTACAGGTTCTACAGGTTTTTATTACAACTGTTCAAAAATCTCTCCAGCAGCCTCTATACAAAGTTTTATGCGTCTGAACCAATTTTCAAGGCAAATTTTCCCATCTGCAACATGTACTTCCTCAACATCAAATTTGTTTCAGTTCTTCTTGACAGTTTCACTTTCGTAGGCGTTGTTTCGTTTTGAAACCCCCATACTGTGTTGACTGGCACTTTGTTTTTGGATTCTACTGATAGATCCAAGATTCCACAGATATTGACGGGAAGAACCTTCCTTGAATTTATCAAGTTATTTTGCAATATCATGGCAAAATTCCACGCGCACCTGCTTCTGAGCATCGGTGAGGTTAAGGGTGGCTTCCCGATCCAATCTGCAGATTGTGCTGGATCATCTCGTATGTGATTCGCCGCTTTTGTTCATCAATGACGTTAACAACCGTCATACTCCAGTATGCTGTTTTATACAGACAACACCAAAATGTATAGAACGATTCGTAACATAAAAAAACTGTGAACCACATGATTTAGATAATTTCGAAGTTTAGTGAAGGAATAATAAACTCTTTTTAAATTCGATAAATGCATTGTAGTAAAAAAGTAAGGAGATATACTACAGTTTTGCACTCTCCAATAATGTTATTATATATATATCTTACTCTTACCAAGTATTGCTCTAAGCCACAACAATCTACTTCTCGTGACAAAAACCCTAAAAAATGAAAATAACGAAATTAATAATAATACCAATACCATAAAAAACTGTAAAATGACAACTAAAACTGTTTGTTATCATTTTAAGAATTGTTCTTTCACTAATTGTTTTAATAATTAAAAGTTGATAGTTATGATAAAAGTCTGTTTTTTTCCTCGGAAGTGTGTTTAAAAACGTCGTATGAAAGGCGTGTGCATTGATCATTACACAGAGGCAGCTCCTTATGATTAATTCCACCCCGAGTGTAATGACCAATATAGCACACTTGTATCGTAATGTACTTTTATCTAAGATTTATTTAAAAATTATATTAAAATACCTATATGTAAATAACATTATTCCTATCGTATACTTAAGTATACAGGGTGTTTGGTAATAGTGTAGGATGCAAAGCTGAAAGGAGGTGATATTCTAGCCCATTTAGAACATTTTGAGCCATACGTGTCTTAGATTTGAGAACTTTGTCTTGATTGTTTTTTTCAAATTAAACATTTAAGGTTTTTCTAAAAAAACACCGAAATGACAATAAACCTTTTTTTTATTGAAAAAGGATTAGACGTTTGTCTTCTATCTCACCTGATGGAAAGTAATGATGAAAACGAAGGTGTTACACGTCTATCCACGAGATACCCATTCACTCGACGCTTGAAAGAACTAGGACTATAGTTTTCTGGAAAAACAGACGCAGGTAGTTCATTCCACACCTTGGCGATTCGCACCAAAAAGGAACTATCGAAGCGTTTGGTTCGACTTCTTAGGATATCTACTATAAAGGGATGGAAGGCCTGTCTGCGTCTAGTAGTCGGATGTAAGAAGGGTGTGGGTTAAACTGTAACCAAAATGTAATCTGTAGAAAACTGCTAAACTGGCAACTTTTCGACGATGGTCGAGGCTTTGCAGTTTTTTGGTGGGTCAAAGTTGTTAATAAGTTTAGTTGGGATTATATAGTTACACCCAGAAGCCCTAGGTGGTCGGTTAAGGGTACAGAAATTTTGGAAAGTGGGCGTTAGGTCGAAACTGCTCTTTTTGGCGGAGAATAAATACGCCTGTGTTTTTGACGGGTTAAATTTAAATTTAGTTTAATTTATTAATAAAGACGGGTAACCAAGTTGGACTCCACCCAATCGGACACTTTCTTTAAGGCCAAATCCACCCTCTCAATCATGGGCTCTCTCAAAGCCCGGATTTCTTGTGAACTCGCTCACGCATTGGACATTTTCAAAGATACGATAGCTGCTGTCGTAAATGATAGCTTTAATGAAAGGGTAATAGCCAAGCATGTTTTCAATCTATCCTAATCTATCCTTTTTTAAATCTATCCTAAAAGAAACACTGAAATAATTTTTATTTTATTTTTTTTAATTTTCCAATACCTCCAATTTTTTTTCTTGAGTCGCAGATGTTTCAAATTACTGTTATTGTACACAATAGACATTAGACAAATCAAATTAGAAAAAAAATCTACCTTTAGTAACAGAAGTACTATTAGAGGTTTATTGTCAAATTTTGGAATTTTCTTAGAAAAACCTTAAATCTTCAATTAAAAAAAAACCAATCACACTACGAATAAGACACGTATGGCTGAAAATCTTCTTAATGGTCTAGACTCTAGACTATCACCTCCTTTTAGCTATGCATCCTGTTACCAAATACCCTGTATATCCTACAAAGATTTTAATCAGTTAAGGTGCAATAAGTAGATAATGGAAAACAACAAGCATTTGTTATCTTTTAGTTCTTAAAAAATTATCCCCACCCTAACCGGTTTATCAACAAAACAACAGCTTGTTTAGTCCAGCAGAGGACATAGGTGTATTTAAAGTATTCTTTAAATGAAAAAAATATGTAACTTATAAGATTATTGTTGAAGTTTGGCCTATTAAAGTCAGATAGGTACTTATATTTTTGTTCAATGAAAACGATGTTAACAGATCGAAAATGTTTAAAATTTAATTTTTGTCGTTATTGACACAATAAAAGTACCTACTTAATGAATGTGTGTGTTTGAAAGAATCTTTGTAAAACCATTTTTTTACCATTATTTTCGAACTCGTCAAAATCGTAATCCTTTTTAAATAAGGATGATCGTGCATCGTATTGAATATACATAATTAATGTGATATTCAGACCTATTTACTTCATATACTTGTTAGCCGAGCAAGACTGGACATAAATAGAACCATGTCAAATTTACTTTTATATAGCAACGGTTCTATGTCTTATTTGTTTATAAACATTATTGTCAGTTGATATTGAGTTTTTCAGTATATAAATTTAGAAAATTTCCTTTTACAAATATCCTGGGTTTATCTGCATTAGATTCTCTGCCTAATAGTATAGTCCCAACATATGAGGCTTTCTTTTTTTTTGAAACTAGGATTATGCGGATAATTAACATTATTTATTATAAATTAGATATCTAGATAGATAGAATTCTGCGTTTCAAACTTTTGGAAGTCAACAAAAAACTAACACAAAAGAGAAATAAAAGGTTACCTACCCATTATCTCGTACGATTTAAAAGTCTAGATTTGGAAATCTACTACTAACTACTTAGTAGCTAACTACTAAGAAAACTAGGTTCAATTGTAATACAATATAAAAAAAATTGAGAAAGTTTGCTTTCCTCCATTGAAAAGTGTAAATATGTCACCCAAAATAGAAGTAATCCCCCGCGCTCGCGTGCTCGTTTATTTATACGACTCGCACATGTGGGGACCACGGCACGAGACAAAAGCAACCATTGGATACCCCATTCAGTATTCTTACATTCTCTGAAACAGTCACATTATAAAAGTTTTTCATTTATTATCCTAACAATAAATGAACAACTTATTGAACTTTTCATAACAAAAAAGTTCAGTAACCTGTATAATAGCGTCTGAAAAAGTTCTAAAAATATGATGTTGTGAGTAACCAGTGAGCGTTGACCGTGTTAATGTGGAATTGACTACTGTATCCTCAATTTCCTGCGGGAACATACATTCCAGTAGTTCCTATTGAAGTGTGAAGAGGTGCGTTTGGAAACAGATACCTAACTGGCAGGCACTAGCGGGTGATTCATAATTAATTTCCGTTTCTTACACTTCTATGAGTTTAAGTCTCTTGTCTTGTTGGAAGTAAGTTTCCTGTGACAATGGCTCGAGGGCCAACAATAGTGAACATGTCTCCTGGTGGTGGTGGAAGGGGAGTCAAGTGCTGCTGCTGTCGCTGTTGTGAGTGCATTAACTTTGGATACCTCACGACGCAGCACGGGCTTATCAAGCTTGCGGAAGCGGTGAGTGGACGTTAATAATACTCGTATAATGGAACAATTTGCAATATAGAAACCTTTAAAAATTTCCAAGTTAAACTGAATGCAGTTTATGAGATACAGTCCGCTGACAGGCAGACGGATAGAAAAACAGACATGCTTTGATGGATCCCTTAAAGCCAGTTGAATTTTTTGGTATCTTACATTTGTTGCAGACAGCAGTAAAACTTTTCATTCCAGTATTAAATTTTTTATGTTTTAAATTTCTATTCCTAAATATTTTTGATAAAAAGCAGGCATTTTGCTTTATCCTATTTGTTTAATCGTAGTTCAAAATATCGCGAACGTGATTCGTAGGTAGTTTGGGATTTTTCAACACACTTGCAATGAAATATTTGGCTGATAAAATAATAATTACTTACATAGTTTTTTTTATGTCAACTCGAAAAGGCTTAATTTTTTTTAATCGAAACTTTTTGCTGAAAAAAAAACCAAATGTTTTATTTTCTTCATCGGGACCCTGCAGCCGCATTACCAAGCGTGCTAAAAAAATATGTATTTAACAAACTCTTGAAACTCTTCAGAATTCCTTTTAAACAATTATATCCGCAAATTATTGTTTTATGTCATAATGATTCCGAACCTGGGATTCATCATTTTAATTATCGGAATAAATAAGAATTTTTATTATTGTAATCACATGATACTATTATGCAATCTTTTGTGAAAAGAAGAATATACGAGTAATAGCCTTTTTTATATGGTTATTGTTCTAGCCAAGGGTTATTTAAATCAAGTGAAGATATTATCTGATTAATTAATGGTTTCTAAGTGGCTAAGTAGCTCTGTTCTAAGTGGTATTTACTTATTCTTCCATCTCAAGACAAGGATGTTACAAGACCAACGAAATTATACTTATAATTAGGCGATTCATTTTAGAAACTAACAAAAAATCTCGAAATGCATTCCGGTGTAGGAAGGGATAGGAGTTTACGAACGTGTTTCCCATAATATGCCACAATATAGGTAAGTTGGCGTCGCAGCAGTACTGCTGTTTAAGGCTAAAGTATCGCCGTACTTTCAAGGGAGCAGTTTGAGCCATGTGCGTTGAGTACAGGGGGATAAACGTTAAGGCGTGATAGTAATGCCCAGACGTACTAAGTAGTCGGTGACCGGAAAGGAAAATTGGGTTATACGTCGGATGTACCCACTTTTCTCTTGTATCTTTAATAATAATAAAAAAAATATTTTTATTGCCGAATATATGTGATGCCTTTAATTTCAAAAAACCTTGAAACTATATAATATTGGCGGTCTTATTTCAAACAGATTGTTTGCTTCCAGACTAACTTCTTCATCACTAATAATAACTTGGTCTTAACGACGGTTTTCGAAACGACTAATGGGCAGAACGTCGCTGAGTTTAAAAACGAAAGTAAAATACATACGTACAAAAAGAGGATAAATATGTATAGAATACATGCATTATATTGAAGAGTGAGAAAAAGGATAAAATAAACAATGACATATTACATATAAACAAGTCATACCCAAACATTACCGCACAAAAAAGCCGGCGTCAACGTAACTATAGATACCTACCCGATATATGGAGTAATATAATTTGTGGGAGAAGGAAAGAATAATATGGTTCACTTGTTGTAAGAAAGAGATACCTGTGTACTTCGTGACGTTGCTTCGCACTGATTGGTCGCGAGCGTACGTGACGTAGTCCATAAATTGTCGAAAATCTATAGCGTTGTCTCTTTTACTCCCACATACAAAATCATATTACATCTCGATCTTCGAGTTTGTTGAAACGAATAGCCATGCCAATTTTTAAACGTCATTTTAAATAGCAAAATTTAAAATAATAAATAATATAGTTATAAAAAAATAGTACTTACGCATGAAAATAAACGTTTATTCTATCTTTAACAGTAACAGTGTAATTAGTACACTGTCTAAACACACAAGAAGTCATTGTACGGTTTAAAAAATACAGAATAGGCAATAAGTTTTGTTTGATGTTTAGCCGTAACACTGGGTTGCACAAGACTGAGTCAAATAGCCGGCAAATGCCTTGCATTTGCATTGCCATTTTTGAAAGCGGATAACCTCTCTATATGTAAATATGTCATTGAGGATAAATAATAAATTCGCCTATTTATTTTGTTTGTTTTGCATTACGGAAATGTGTTGTAAGGGAATTCCATAAATCAACTTTAAATTATAGTTCAAAACAAAAGACTTTGTGGTAAATGTCAGAAATATGGTGTGACGTAAGCCTATTTTAGAGGAACGCAAACTTCACCTAAACCCAAAGCTCTGTTTAAGGTAAAGGGACAAAAAAGGGTTGAACAGGTTATTCCACTTTAGGCGGAGTAAAGGCATGCCTGTGTTTTTGTAGATGTTGGTAGACTGGTATTTCTTCTATTAGATACCTGACGCATTTATTCAAACTTACCCGTTCTTTTATGGATCTGAGTGGGTAGATATGTAAAATATAAAGATTGTGTGTATTGAGTTTTACATGTCAATAAAATTCTTAAGATTCTCTCATGCAAAATTGTTACCAACAGATGCTTGGAGGCCTATGTCAAAGTTTGCTGGTGAAGTACGGGCTATCGGCAGCTGGGACCATGGGCTCAGCTTTTCACGGGTTCTTGACCACCGCATCAGCCTGTCTGTTGACAACGGCACTCCTCATATCCTGCTATGTTCTATCTTCAAAATCACATCAGTTGATAAGGCAGTCTATTTTTGTAAGTTATTGATACGAATGATAAGTTGCTTATTGATAATGTTGCAGAAATTATTTTTTATTACAATTACCAGCAACAGAAGTCAATGAATTTAAGCTAAATTAACAAATATAGTCATAATGTTGATTTGCAGTTGTTTACAATTATGTGTAATGCAAGAAAATAATATTTGTATTGCACGTATGAAATACTTGTGCAAAAATTATTAGCAAACTAATCAGCAATAAGAACATCGTTGCCTCTCTCATATGTATGCTTAGAATGTTTTTTTTAAACTGTGATGCTATATAGGTACTATATAAAATAAATTGTATTTTAGCGGTGACGCGCTACGCAACCGACCAATCACAACGCGTGATCTACATCGCAATACCAACTTAAGCGATTAGAATATATATGACTTTCCGACAACGATCGCCATTCTCGCTCCGATCGCCGCCCAGTGCGGACGTGCAAGACCCCGTTCTCCGTCGTTTGGTCCCTTCCCGATACTCCGTGGCGCTCAGTCTACTGACGTCACGGTTTAGCGTGTTGGTTCCGTGCTACGGTTTTCAAGGTTCTTTCTACTCCCTCTGAGTGCTATCGAAGTGCGATTTTTCTTTGCGACTAAGCCCCTTAGTCTTCAAAGTGCTGTGCTAAGTAGTGTTGTGCTTGTGCTGAGTGCAGTGTTGTGCCCAGCGTAAGTAGTCTGGTTTCAGTGCAAAGGATACTTAACGGTGACAACGAATTTGTACTGAACCAGTCCTTTTTATTTTTATTTATTTCTCTTCTCTATTTTATTTATTTTTCTCCTATTTTCATATTTATTTTTATCATATTTGTGTGTTTTCGTGTGTATTTGTCCTTTCTGTCGGTAAAGGTTGACCCTAACGCGGTCAACTCTTTACCTGCGCACCCTTTTTTTTAGGATTCTAGGTAGTGGCCTTCCGCATACTACGGTTAGTTTTAAGTTATTCTCCCCAGCCCCCCTACCGCTGGTAGGGAGGTTTGCCGCTAGGGTTGCTAGGTTTTTATTTAGGAACTCTAGGCATTTGTTATTTAATTAGGTGCTAGGTTTGCTAGGGGACCTAGGCATACTTTATATATTTATATATTACATATCCAAGCCCTCCAATGGACCCTGTCAACGTACTTAGGTCGTTCGCCCAGGTACTCGCCGCGTCTGGCTACAGCATACCCGATGACATACTAACGCAGGCCTTACAGGCATCTATCGCGTCCCCGGCCCCTCAGGCCTCAACCCCGGCCCCTCAGGCCTCAATCCCGGCCCCTCAGGCCTCCGACGTCCAGACCCCTCAGGTCTTAAGCTCTCCCGCGTCTCCCGCCTCGTCCGAGATGGACTGCGAATCGGTCGCATCCTCCCACGCGTCGCGTCGTAAGCGTACCGCTCCCGGGAGCGATTCCGAACCCGCGTCTGACACGTCGTCAGATGCCGTCACCTTAACCGGCTCTCCTGAGCCTGCGTTTCAACTTGTCGCCAAGCGCTCCAAGAAGCGCTCTAAGAAAGCTTCGGTATCTTCAATACCCGAGCCCTCCCCGGTGTCTTCAACACCAGCCCCCGCGCCGTTAAAATCGCTCGTAGTAACCGCGTCTCCGTCGGTCACATCGAAGCCAGCGACGCGCTGCGCTCCCGTCCCGCCGAAGCCTCAGCTCCCTCCGCCCGTATTCCTGCGTGAAAAAGCGCGCTGGACCGCGGTTTCCAACTTGTGCAAAGTGCACAAAATCAATTACTTAAAAGCCGCCAACGCTGACGATACAATCAAAATCCAATTAGCGACCGTCGTCGACTTCCGCGAGTTTACCAGGTTACTCGGATTAAACCAAATCGCGTATCACACCTACGCCCTCCCGGAGGAGCGTAAGATCCGCGCAGTACTACGGGGCGTCCCGTTCGAACTCAACAACGAAGACATTCTCGATGACCTTAAGTCTCAGGGTTTCCCGGTCACAGCAGTGCACAAGATGCACTCCAACCGCGGTAGGCGTTTTCCGTTAGCGCTAGTAATCCTGTCCAATACTCCCGACTCGAAGGAGATTTTCAAAGAGGCTCGCACAATCTGCGGACTCTCGAACATCTCCGTCGAGCGTCCCAACCCCCGCGGTCACCCTGGGCAGTGCCACCGCTGCCAGCTATATGGCCACGCAGCGGCTAACTGTTCAGCTCCCCCCAGGTGCGTAAAGTGCCTGGATCCTCACTTCACCAAGGAGTGCACTCGCACTCCCGAATCCACTTCCCCCCCTGCCTGTGTGCTGTGCGGCCAGTCCGGCCACACAGCAAACTACAGGGGTTGCCCGCGCGCTCCGCGCTCCACCACCAAGAGGGTCGCGCCTAAACCGGCGCCGCCACTCACTCCTGCCAACTTCCCGCCGCTGCGCAACCGGGGTCCCCCGGAAGCAAAGCCCGTTCAGCCGACGCCTACTCCGGCTCTGTCTTGGAGGCAGCGTCCGGCCGTCCCGCTTGCACCTTCCCGACCCATCCCAGCTCCCGTAGCTCCCGTAGGGCCGCGTCCCGCGTTGTCATCTTCCCCTCAGTCGTCGTTGGCTGAGGACATGAAGACCGTGTTCGACGTCATCCAAAACGTCGACATTAACGAAATCTCCGTACTCGCACGCAAACTGCGAGCCGCCCGCTCTCCTCAAGAGCGGTTATTCGCGTTAGCCGAGCATCACTCGCTCCTAAGTTCGTTGTAAATTCTTTTATTTTTGTAAATTTTAAATTTTAAATAAATAAATTTTAATGTCTAGACCCGCGAATCTCGCGTCCAGTCGTATTAAACCTAAGGGCTTATCCCTAGTATCTTTTAACGCTCGTAGCCTTAGCTCTAACCTTCCCGAGATTAAACTGTTCCTTCAGAACAACGACCCAGATCTTTTTCTTCTCCAGGAGACATGGCTCACACCTAATCGCTCCAGGGGATTCGCGATTCCCAAGTACGCGTTTACACGTAACGATAGGCCTAACTGCGACGGTTTCGGCGGCACTGCTATCTACTACAAAAGAGGATTCCATTGCTGTCCTCTCCCTACCCCTCCTCTCCTTAACATGGAAGCCACCGTGTGTAGATTGGCTATGACTGGTCATCCGACCATCATCATAGCCTCAGTCTACATACCTTGTGGCACCAAACCTATCCGCAGCGACTTTGAGACCATTCTCGCCCTCGGCCGTTCAGTCATTATGTTCGGAGACTTTAACTCCAAACATACTGACTGGACGTGCCTATCAACCAACCAAAGCGGTATAGCTCTCCTCGACATCACCAACTTACTCGACTTAGACGTCGTCTCCCCTATCACTCCCACTCACTATCCCGACAACCCGAACCACTCTCCTGACATCCTCGATTTTGCAATCGTCAAGCATATCAACCTCGACCTCAGGTCTATCGAACCGCTCGATGACCTAGGTTCTGACCACCGCCCCGTTTCCCTCGTGCTAGGACCGCCTAACGTTAACGTCACTTCTCCTAAGACCTTTACCGACTGGAAAGGTTTTAAAAATACGATAGTTTCTGCCTTAGAGGCCCCAAACTCTCCGCTCGCGATCTCGCCCGATCAATTAGATAGCCCGGATAAAATAGATTCGTTAGTAAATTTTCTCACTGATGCTATCAACTCAGCCATCAGTGTAAACGAAAAGGTTGCTAAGAAAGGCAAACCCACGCTTCCCTTAGCCATTAGCAATCTTATTAAAGCTAAGAACGCGGCTCTCCGGAGAGCCAAGAAATATCCCACGCCCGCCTATAGAACAGCTGCGAATCAGCTACAACGCAAAGTTAGATCTCGCCTCGCGGAACTCCGAGACGCCCAGATGAACGATCTCATGGCGAATATCTCCCCGTCCCACCAAGCGTATTATCGAATGGCCCGAGCCCTACGCGTAGACGCCGCCTCTCACGTCCCTCCTCTCACTCGTCCCGATGGCTCTATCGCCTTCGAAGACGAAGAGAAAGCCGAATGCTTCGCTGACAGCGTTGCGTCTCAATGCTCGCCCAGCACGCAACCCGCGAATCCCAATCACATCAAAGCGGTGGAGGCCGAAGTCCTCCGTAGAAACTCTCTCCCCATCACCGACGACCCCGTCACAGTCTCTAATGATGAAATCTCGCTTCACATCAAATGTCAAAAGTCCAGAAAGGCTCCGGGTGCGGATGGTATTTCCAACCACGCACTTAAGCACCTGCCTCAACAGGTGCTTACCTTGTTAGCTATCATTTTCAATGCCTGCTTCGACCTTAGCTACTTTCCAAAAGCTTGGAAAGAAGCGACAGTCATAGGCATACCCAAGCCGGGTAAACCTCTTAATGTCCCGGCTAATCACAGACCCATCAGCCTCCTCAAGGCAATGTCTAAACTTCTCGAGAGAGTCATACTCTCTCGAATGCGGAACCATCTGTTTCCAACGGACGGCGATCCTCTCATAATTCCCCACCAGTTCGGCTTTCGCGCTAAGCACTCCTGCCCTCAGCAAGTCCATCGAATCGTCGAGTACATACTCGACGGCTTCTATCCGAAACGAAAGAAAACGATCGCAGTTTTCTTTGACGTAGCCAAGGCTTTCGACAAAGTCTGGCACAGCGGTCTCGTTTATAAACTCTATAAAATAGGCTTACCGGCTCGCCTAGTTAGGATAATCGCGTCGTTTCTCAAAGACCGCACGTTTCGTTTCAAACATGAAGGCACGCTCTCCGCGCCTCGTCCCATAAAGGCTGGAGTCCCTCAAGGCTCAGTCCTCGCCCCTCTTTTGTATACCGTATACACTAACGACATTCCCATCCCAGCTAAAGTCGTCGAACTCGCTCTCTTTGCCGACGACACTGCCCTTTACACCAAAGGCCGCAGAGTCTCGGGTCTCGTCACCAGACTTCAAAAGGCTATTAACACCCTCGGTGCTTGGTTTAAAAAATGGCGTATCGATGTGAACCCAGAGAAGAGCTCTGCGGTTTACTTCGACTACAGACGCAGTCGTATCCCCGACAATCTCCAATTGAGAATGCAAGGCACTCCCATCCCCTGGAAGCGCAGTACCAAATATTTAGGCGTCATATTAGACCAGACGCTTTCATTCAATCCTCACGTCGATAGAGTAACGAAACTCGCACGTTTTTACCTAGGCCGGCTTTACAGTATGTTAGGTAGAAAAAGTAAAATGTCCTTCAGAAACAAACGTACGCTTTATAAGGTCTGCGTTAGACCAGTCATGTCATATGCTTCGCCAGTCTTTGCTCACGCCAAACCCTCCGTCCTGCACAAACTGCAGGTAGTTCAAAACCTCTTCTGCCGCAGGGCCACAAACGCACCTTGGTACGTGCGCAACGCGGACCTGCACAGAGATCTTGAACTGCCTACAGTTCAACAGTATCTAAAAACACTCTCAGAATCGTTCTTCAAACGCGCCGAATCCCATCCCAATCCTCTTGTTCGAAAATCAGTCTCATATACTGCTCCTGTCCTAGATTCGGCTTACAAAATCGCTAGACCGAGAAACGCGCACACAAGCGAACGTTCGAAGATAACCGTAGATCTCGAGGCCCTTCAGGCCGCAAATTCTAATTCTAACGTAAATTCTAATTCTAATTAATGCAAATTTAATTTTTCAATTTTTAATGGTTTCATTATTTACTTTTCATTTTTAATGTTTTTATTTTACTTTTAATTTTTGAGCACCTTCAGTGCTATGTAAATCCCAGCGGGTGACCCCTTAAGGGCCCCGCTAGCGCGGCCTCTTTCTCCAATTGGCCGTCGCTCCGATGAAGGCTGAGTGGCAAAAATGCACGAGCCGACAGGGGGATTTTAGTGGGTATGGTTCTGGTAGGCGTCGGGACGAGTCCCACATAACTTCTGAGTCGCGCCGGAGTATGCGTCAGAGCATTTTTATCCTCCTGCCCTTCCCGCGGAGGGGAACAAAAAAAAAAAAAAAAAACGATCGCCGCGGCCTGCTCACCCTTTACCATCGGTTAAGTTCGTTAAACTTAACGCGTGGATAAGTTCCCTAAATTATTACAAATAAAGAAATGTATATTGTGAGACCTGTCCTTTCTTAGCGCTACTTCCTCTTCTACACCTCGTAGTACACGGTGATCGGGGTACAAACTCCTATTAACTTAGGTGAACTTCATGATCTACTAAATTTGTAAACGACTTTAGGGTTAAGTAACTAGTTATCTTTGATGTAACTTCACTGACTCATCCATCCTTTCTCAAAATTCTAGTAGATGCTAAAGCGACTTCGATGTGAAAATAAATTTGTCAATTGCCAGTGAGATCTAATCCGCAGCCTTCAGATCGATGATTGAACTCCACCAATTATCATGGTCATGAAACTCTTTTGTAAGTGTTGCGCTGTTGCACACGACGTGTGCAATTAAGTTTCACTCTACACTTCTTAATGCGCAGGAGCTACTGTTCAACGCGACGGCTTGTTTCCTGTACCTGTCTGCGTCGTCGTACCTCGGGCTGGCCACCAACGTATACCTCTACCCACAGTACATGGCCATCAACATGTACTCCCCGTACCCTGCCATGACCGCCGTTTATGTAAGTTTGCGTAGTTCTGGGTAGACAATTTTTAACCTATATAACACGGACTTTTTCTTATTTGCTTTCGAGTCTATCGCGTACATTCCGACATTATCTTAGATAGGATTGGTACTTATAAAAAAAAGAAAATGGAATCCACTGCTGTGTGCTGGTTGAATTTTCATTTACTACTATTTACATATCGAAGAGTGCTTTTATCGATTTAAAGTATAGATAAGCTTTGCGATCCCGTTTATCGAGCCACACAAAAAACGGATTTCGTCAAAATACTGGCTAGCCCATAAAATTGGCAAATTTACGCAAAAATGTGGTCTATAACACAACAAGGTTGATTTTCCCTTGTAACAATATTCTGACAGTTACTAATGCTCTTTTTATCGTCTTTTGTAGTGATGTCAACACTTTAACTTCAGATTTTCATAACAAACAATATGTCATAAGTGCATCTCTTTCATTGTCAGAAAGACTCAATCTTAAAGCTATCTTACACAAGAAGTTTAGTCAAAAGTGGTAGACCACTTTCTTAACCGACTGTACCACGTTTGCATCATGTTCAATACATCCAAACACCGAAACACCGTTTGTCCGAAAACAAATATCATCCTCATAAATTTATACATTGCCCATCATAAGTTGGGTCCGTATGGGGATGCATAAATGTAATTCGCATATTATAAGGCTGCATAACGTTTTTTGGCATACTTGTTTGCTTCGCATAACGTTCATACAGAATAAATCATAAGGCATACTTGATTTCTCCATACCTTCATTTATTATAATAATATATTAGCATAACATGTTCAGGCATAAATGGTTTTAAAATAACGATTACTAATCATAACATTTATTGGCATCTCACACTATGGCATAAAGTTTACAAGTCATACATATAGAATACCATAATTTGACAAAAATAAATGGACTATAAAATTAATAACCCATTTAGAAAAGCATTTCATATGTTTTAGTTTGCAAACTTTGCATTGAATGAATGCAAGCATGCATGCAAGCAAGCAAGCATGCATGCAAGCAGGCAAGCGTGCATGCAAGCAGGCAAGCATGCATATAAGCAAGCATGCATGCATGCATGCAAGCAAAATAGCATGCGTCCATGCAAATATTTCTGGGTACTGATAGACATGTGACGTCTCCGGCGCTACGGGATGTGCAGCCCCTTCGCCCTTACGTAACAAAGCGCAGGCACGCGTGCTCACCTTCGCAGCTTCGGCTTGCTTCAGCCGCTACGGCTACACGGTGTCTACGCTTCGTTACAGCGGGCAGGGCTGCCCTCCCTCCGCGCCTCCGGGTTTATAAAAACACTCTAGGACTGGACAGAAAAGTACCGCGTGGTTTCAGGTTTGAGCAATTCGGTTCTGTATTATTGTGTTATATATTTTGCTTATAGTGAGATGATTATTTACAATTCATCATTATCATTTTTTAAATAATCTTGGTCAAATATTATGATTTATTATTCATGTGCAAGTCGCTTTTTGGCATGACCTACATACTGACTAACCTGCTCCACCTCGCTGCACTCAACGTCGCACCTAATATTATTTATTGTTACTTTCAGAACTCAACATAAAGTAGGTACATATGATCTGTACTTGATAAGTTAGGCACCAAAAGATTTTTTATTACTTTACATTTATGACTTTAGAGGTTATGGATACTTCCATTACGCGTTTTGTATTTTATGATAATTTATCTTTAGACGTATAACAGTTATGTCCTTTACATTTATGCTGTATACAATTATGATAAAGAAAATGAGAGTGAGTGAAACTTGTGGCAATGAAACCATTTTGCGTGTATAATATTCTGCTTAGGTACCTCAATTTATGCGAAAAAACTTTATGCTGAAACTGTTATACCAAACTACATTATGATAAAAAAAAATTATGCGACCGAAAGGGCTCCCTCATGAGTTAAGCGTTTCACTACTACCGTAAATAACACAGAAAAATTATGCAATTATTTACATTTGAGATTGTAGTGAAATATAAAGTTAATCTTTGCATTATCCCGTAATGTAATAAGATCATGGTTTTAATTAATTCAATATGATAAATATTTTTGTTTGTCTTTTGTATCATTTGTAGACGTTATAAATGCTTATTCTGTGACTTGATAACAAATCATTTATTATTTAATGAGTAAGTACTTATATAATCAAATATTTATTTCTCTTTTAGTACATTGGAGTTGTCTTGGGAATACTGCACGGCGTCGACGCATACATTAGCTACAAATATTTTAAGGGGTATCGATGAGAAATTCAGCTAGGTATCCCAACAATTTAAACTAGTGTTAGTGGAACTATGTATTTTTTCATTCCAAAGTTTTTATTGTTTATTGTACCTTATTCTGATTGATTACCTACGTCACCTACTAACTCTAATTATAAGATACGTTGTATTGAAGACAGCTATTTGCAACTAGCTTACCTATGATCGTTATTTTTCAAATAAAATTTAGTTATGCTTATGTATCCGTTGAACTACAATACTAGCGAAAATAATAATAAATGCATAATATTAATTACGTTATGATAGAACAAAAAGATATCTTGTGTTGTAAAATGAATAGTTATTTATTATACCAACGGAAACTAATTTATAAAGTTTTGTAATTCGCAATTGAAATATTATAAATTAATTTACTTATTTTTGAAGTTAAATTTACTGGCCGTCAATAAACTATTGAGCCCTCATATCTGAAGAGATGCAATGTGATTTTTAGTGATCTAAAAGTGGGGCGAGGGCAATCAAAATGATCGTGTTAAGGGCACAAATACAAAATATATATATGATTATCCTTTATATATGATTTGAAAAACGTATTTTGAGATTCTTGGTACAGTCGGGTAACTTGGCACAGGCTGATTTGCATTCGAATCCCCTGCAGTGTTGTCGCCCCTCAGTATGCGGAGCGCCTACAGAAGACCTAATAACGCGCAAGCAATTCTCGCCTTAGCCTTAGTTACGTAACTGGAAATAGCCGGAAATACGTCACATCCCAGCCCATAAAATCAAGCTGATTATTGTGCGCAATAACGCGTAGGGGAGGGTCAGACGAACAAACACACTTTCGTATTCATAAAAGTAGGATAAATGTGCGGAAGTAATACTGTTGAACAAACAGAGCGGTGTGTTTAGGTTGTCGGTGCGTGAGCGCAGGCGCAGTGCCAGGCACGGAGCGCGCCGCGTTTTGTGCTTAAACATGTTTTACCCGTAAATTGTAGCAGCTGATTCAATAATATTTAACTTTAGTGAGTATTTAAATCGTTGGCATTCGGTAGGTCAAACATTGCATATAAATGTTGGAAACGATTCCACCGTTTGGTAGGTATGTCATTTCACGAAGAATAATATATTTCGCTTTTGTTAGTTAATTAGTATTACATCTATTGTTAAAATTATTGTATTTCGGTGTTTTGTAAAAAAACTTGTAAATTATTCTATTCGTTATAGATTCCACAGCAATCCTTTTGGACACAATTGAATATGTAAAAGTACCTTTGTATGCACCTAGTCAAGTAATAACCACTAACATAACCATATTAATAAAGTAATATAGTCATCAGGTACGTAAATGTAAAAGGAGTAAAGAATAATATTTTTCAGAACTGATGTTTTTTATTTCTCCTATGTTTAAGTACATACTTACGGCAGGTAATGTATGTGTCACAGGCGTATGATTAAATTAGAGACTCAACAGCTAGCCGTTGGTTGAACGTTTAACGCTTTAATTTATAGTCTTCAATTATCAAAATAACGCTTTGCCGGGCGCTGCCGCACCCGCTCACTTGATATCATCTAGTTTGTAAGAATATATCTACGACATATGCATTATTTACACATAAAGCGGCTTGTTAAACACTGAATATAAAAGACGAAAAAGCAGATTCTAATCATTATCTATTTTTCAAACAAAATGCTGATAAACATGACAAAATCTTCCGTCACGGGGTCAGTATCGTTTTAGCACTCAGATTACTATAATAGTCGAAACTATAATATTTAGTATAATAAATACTCTAAATTCCCAGTATACAGAGTTAGTTGGCAAGAAATAAAAATGTTAAAAATATTTCGTCACGGCTTATGTTCATTTTAAAATTATTTCATTTCATGTTGAATAATTGAATATTAAGATTCTCACAGCGATTGGCTTTGTTATCAAATAAAAGAAAGATACAAACTAAAACTGAGGTTCTTTCTACGCAGTTAGTCATTATGTCGATGAACTGTCGCTACATACATTGTATATAATTAAATAGATACTGCAATTACCCAGACGACCAGAGTCCCGACTTAGGCTAATCAGTTAGAGGTGACAACCAAGAGTGTACAACATTATATAAAAAGAAAATAAATATTACTCAAAATTTAACCTAAACTGGGTTCATCGCATAAAGGTTAGCCCTTCTCGGATTGAAACTAGGCCGTTAGGGTTGATTACTGAACAATCACTTAAGACGACTTGCGCCAACCTGAGTTAAAAATTTAATTCAGAGTTAGCTGGTTAGTCAGTTACAATGTCCCTTCACCTGTCAATTTCTTTAGTACTGACAGTAACATAAAGCTATATTTTAAGCCGGGTTATCTTAAGTTTTTAACATAACAAATATGTCAAAGGCCTTTTGATAACTTTTGTTTTGAGTATAGCTTTGTCACTTGACAAGGATTTCAATTCCTAAAAAAATTCTGCTGATAAAAGTTATCTGAGCATTGAACAATCAGCCCTTAGAGAAGTAAGACAACATCTTCGACCATGCCGCCATGACGACGACGCCGTCATGTATCAAATTAATATAAAAAAATCTATTTGGCTCACATAGAAATATTTAGGGTTTAAAACTAGACACGGTGATCAAAAATATTTAGGAGAAAGCTTTGAAGCGTCCTAAGTACTCGTATTAAAGGTACTTCAGTTTTAAACTAAAAATGGTTTGTTACGTATTGATGATACCACTTAATTATTTAAGATTATTAAAATAGATAGGTTATAAAATCACAGTACTAATTAATCTGCTAACTAAATTCACCTTGACTACTGCACGCTACTGTACAATATCTTATCGATTTAATACTCGATGTACAAAAAAATTATTGTTAATTTGTTATTTCACACCTACTGTTTTAGATATAAAAGGAATTTTATAATTTGGTGTGCCTTTCAAATTCAGGCTTATGGCCTCACTTAGCCAAAGTCGCTTTTGTCACTATTTAGGATTTTATATCAAAACAGTGCCCACGGGACCTCATTGTTTAGGTTCTATAATCCGTCTGATGAAAAAGGATATGTATATTACATAGCCACCATAACGACTAATAGTAAAGATAAAATTAAATTCAACAATTGTTTGCATTACGATGGTACGGAACCCCTCAACGTTCAATGCTGTCGAAATAGCTTGTTTTCTTAAATTTAATTTAGGTGTAAAAAATTTGATTCTAGGTTACGCTTTATAATCACATTTAAAATGCATAGTAAATTACAGTGGTTGAAGACATTGAAAGATTATGCACGTTACACAAACAAAGAATTTCAAAGATTTTACTATATTTTAATAGTTCTTTTAACAAGATCAGGATCCAGGACGCAATACGTACTTGCATGACGAGAAAGCATCAAAAAAAGAGAAAGTTCTTGCATATGATTTACAATCACCGACATTCATTGGTGGTTCTTTCTGATAATTTCAGTGCGAAGGCCTTAATGAGTAATTGTTTTCAAACAAAAATAAATGATAAAAACGAACGAATCATTAACGCAGCAATAACCTGAATACATGTCCATGCGACGGTGAATGTCTTATTTCTAACTCTCTTAGTTCGTCGATGTCAACGCGCTTTAATATGAACTAAAGAAACATAATTACCTACTATCTTAATCGGAAATCACAAACACGTTTACCAGACAAAAGAGTTGCGCAGTTTTATATTCGAAAAGGGGCGGATTCTGGTAATATGGACGATAACATTCCCAGAGGATGAGTCACCTCTTGCGCACTAGGTTTTCCGTTTTGATTAAAAATTTGCATTTCATTGCTATATTAATTTATTACAAATATGTTTATATGTCCATTAACAGGTTATCCTTGGTTTATCTTATAATTTTTGTGGTTACGTACAGTTATAAATATTTTATTCGCTAATATTAAATGAACGTCATGTGATGGTCATTAAAAAGTACTCGTGTAATTATTACTATGCAATAAAAACATCTGTTGACAGTCGGAATACCAGACTATTAATGAATATTATAATAAATCAACACAAACTATCGAGTGCCCCGTACTGATAAACTCAAATATAAATAGAAGTATAAAACATTAGAGCCTCGAAATTCAAGTACAGCCTTCTACTTATCACCTCAGCTGGACGAACATTCCTCAGGTGTGCATCAATGCACAGTTGTCATTCACCGAGTTGGTCGTAGAAGCCCGAGTAACAGGCACGCAGAATCCGACGCAAGCGCACCTCAGTGAGAGGCAGGCAGCGGACCGCGCTGCCAGCGCCCGCACATTTCGACGTATCTTCAAACCTAACCTTTACCAATTGATCGCCAAACAAACAGTGCCAAACTATTTCTCCAAAGCAATAGTTGGATAACAAACCAGTTAAGTGAAAGGCTTGATCGCCTGCAAAAAGTGATTTGAACTCGTGGACTTCAATTATTTATTAACAAACTTATCGGAAGTACTTATATGTACTTTCATTCAAGGCTTTAAGGTGAGGTTTTTTTTGTAGTTGAATTGCATGTTATTTGGTGTGTATTGAGGCGGTGACAATGATACTGTAGGACGCGTTGTTTCCTAGTAAAGGCAGGTAAGTGCGCCGAGGTTGTGGTATTGACCCAGATCTACCTGGAAAACCGTTACAAACGCTTAGGCAAGATCCTGCGTTCATTGCCTTAGGTACCTGTAATTTTTTTATTATTATTATAGTACTGCATGACTGTTGACTTACGGGACCCATTACACATATATCTACTTCATAGTCAAGAGTGAATTATAATAATATATTACTGCGTACACTGCATATTGTGCAGTGTAAACCTCACTACAAAATTACCACGACTTTAAATTTCGGCAGATTAATTGTAATTTAGTTATTTACTTAGATAATTTATTATACTTACTAAAACGAAAACTATACAAATATTAAACTTAAAAATAACAAACAGTAATTATATCACAGCATAAACTAGGTATTTGGTAAAGCGCTTTATCACTAGCAAAATTAGGACACAAAATTAATTTCAAGGAGTTAAATATAATTAAAGTATCAAGATTAAGTATCGCATTAAGTACGTAACAAAATTTACAATATGTAATTATGTTCGTGTAAATTGTAGCCTAAAGTGTACTTTAAGTAGGCCCAGTAACCTCTTTTCAGAAACAAAAATTTCATGATATATAATATGTTTCTCATGTGAAATTTTTTAATGTTAAAGTGATGTAAGGATTGCAGAATAGATACATCCTGTAACTTGAACTTGCTAATTCTATTTTGTTACATATCTCATTACTAGAACATTCATGCCCATTTTCAGCAACGTCCTTAATATAAAAAAATCCCGTAAACTAAGTTAGGGGGTACTTAACAGTATTCGTGCGTTTCGCCAACGCTTAGGGAAACAATACCTAAAAGTAAGGACCCGATTTTCCTTCGCGTAGATCTTGTTTGACAGTTCTTTATGCGTTTATTATTTGTTTACAAACAGCTGACACTAACCGTCATGGCAGATTTTTTTAGGCAAAGATTTATGTTGTGCAGCCAAAAAATACGATTTAAATCTTTATAATGGCGTATTAATATAATAAACATTAGTTAAGTACGTATGGTTTCGAAAAATTATTTTAATCATTTGTTCCTGTTTTCGTTAACTTCTGTCATATCCAAAGGATATTGCCTAATATTGTCTCGAAAAAATATAGGTATGGTACGTCACCTAACTAGATTGTCCCTAGTTAGGCACAGTGAAAAGGATATTTGGATAGGGGTCGATTTTGGGGATCACAAAGCTTAGGTAATAGATAGTTATGGGATGATTATAGTAGTTGGTGATAACAGGCATCAGTCTATTAACAACAATGACACAATTGCATATGGTAAAAGGGTACCAAAGGACTCGTACTTTTGTGAATAGAAAAATTAACGGGAGTAAGACAAAATTGGCTAATTGACTAGCACGTACGTTCCAAATCATACTGGACTGCTCCAAATATTTGTAGTACCAGTAAATTATACTAGCAGCATTCTGGTTCAATTTGATTACGTTGAGTATTTATTTATTGTGTACATAGGTAAGCAAAATAATATATAACGCTGTTATGTATGTACCGCCTAACCTATCAGATATATTTTTACTGTTTTTACTTACTGCTGTTTTCTTTGCTGACTCAATATATTATCTTGGTGCCTTAGTAAAAATTTTGCATTTCGACTGTTTAATATAGAACGATCGATTTTTACTACATCAGAATACTGCATCTTTTCTGTTAAGTTTCATTTTACAATTGAAGGCTGCCTTCTGCTGTAATTATGTAGGCAAAACAAATGGAATTCATAATTCCAGTAATTTTTTTATCATATAACAACTTCTGCCGTAAAACAATAGTCATATTGTATTCAATAAAAAAAACATAAATATGAACTTATCAAATAATGCAGGTAGTACTCATTTTGGGCCCTCAAGCGCGCTACCCACATGTTCGAGCCAGCACAGTCGGATCGGCAGTATTTATTGAACACCAGAGCCCGAACGGCATTGGCTGGATGACATTTTCCTTAATGTCGTTATCGAACATTTCGACGAAAATTTTCGACTTTGCCGCCCCGCAAGCCCGATTGAAGTCAGCCCGAACTATACACCTACAGATAAATCGACCTAACATGTCAGTGTTACGACTTATTGATCTAATTTGACCTTAAATATTATCATTAATTATATCGTTTTGGTATATTGTAGTATGCGTCATTCATGACCCATGTTTAACCCCAAATTTATGAGCGATAAAAAATATTAAGGAAAATGCATCAGTTATGGACGCTTTAAGGATGAAACATAAGCATTTCGCGAAATTACAAGTTTTTTTTCAGCAATTTGATTAAAAATCTGTGTTAAGCTTACTGTCCGTAGCGTTTTTTATTATAGACATCAAAAAAACGAATGGTAGCTTTTATTAAAGGGATATTTTTATAAAAGTAAAAAATATTTTTGGATCCAGTAATGGCCAGGCAAACTCCAGTTATGGACACCAAGTTATGGACGATTTTATTGCAAGAAAATATTCGTTGAAACTTAATTCATTAATAACCAGACCATGTTGACCATAACCATGTTGATGTTTAATTCAATCACATCTTATAACTGTGATTTTAAATGACCCTTGATGTATACATTAATTTTAATAAAATATAAATAAATAAATGTAATAATTTAGGACTGAATGAGTGTTACCATTCAGAAAATTATATTATATTTAACTAACGACCCACCCCGGCTTCGCACAATAAATTAGTATTCTAAATAAGTAATTAATTTGGACAAATAGAAGATAACATAAATCCCTAACACTCAAATGTTAATAGCAATCGAACCTCACCGTCGGTTCTGACTAATTTAAAAAAAGCACTGTAATTGAGACTTAGCTATCATATGTAAGTTAGACATAAAATCTAACATGAAAACATATTTATATTACTCATAAATCATATAACACATAAAATCCGTCTGAATTTTTAAAACTCGGTTCAGTAGTTTTTGTGTTTATCGGTTACAAACAAACATATAAAAAATCAAATCTTTCCTCTTTATAATATAGATATACAGAGATATCTAAAGGATATTTATGTATAGATACACAGATATCCTTAAATGTATATTACAGATTGGATGGGGATTATATTATATCATAGTCCCCATAATTTCTGGTCTTGAATATAACCTTTTTGAAGTTTCATCTGGACTGTACTCCAGTAGGGGCAGATCGAGGTGCTGAAATTTTTGTACGAGAACTATCAGCCCATCTCCACGATGAGAATTTATAGCCTCAGAAGAATGTAGAGTACCGTGTTTGTAGTTTCTATTTAAGATCGTATCAGACGGAGATTGTGTCAGATTGTATCAGGGTGACTATTTAGAAGCAATTTCAATATTTTATTTACGATATGTTTTGTAGGCGCTATGTTGTTATACTCATAATAAGGAAAAATATGACTTGTTCAGAAACTATAAGCGGCGAATGTAGACAACTTCTTGAGGCTTGTAATCAAACCACCAAGACGGTCAGAGAGCTTTAGGTTTATTAAACAGTGTTTTATGAACTTATATGTGATATGAAATTACTTTTCCTGTACACCAAGTCAAGTTTAACCTTATTTAGGTGGCACTGGTCTCTACTGTCGGTCCCTAGAACCATTTACAGCGTATGCTTTTGGGTTTATAGATTTTGAATATGGATAACATTGGTAATAAAACTGTGTTATAAATACTGATCCATAATACTATTACGACATCTAATAATTTACTTTGAAAAATAACTTGTTATCAAAAAATATACAATAAAAAAATTATGAAATTACCCATTGAAGGACTAAGTAAGTGATTAGATGTTTACAGGGCTACGCACTCAAAAACCGTCGTATGTAAGTTGATATACAAAAAGTAATTAGGAAGGTATCTAATTTAATTTTTTTTAAATATTATTTTCTACATACATACATACTACCATTACAGGTTATAACCTAATGCGATAGTACATGCTAAACTAAAGAACAAAACTGAACTATAAATTACAAATAACAAATAATGCGGCCTTAGTGAATTCATTCACAGTGCAACAGAATAGGTCCACTCGATCCGACAGTCTATTAAGAAGGCGTGTGGTGCGAGTCAGCGGTGCCTCGCGCAGCAGGCTGGTGCGCGCGCGCGGTTCCACCAGTAGACGTGGCCGCCGCCTTCACTCCGTGTAGCGGTTCGGCACACTAAGGCATATCTTCCCGAGCAACTCAGAGCTATTTACCTTGCCTCTTAATACACCAAACAAGTAGGATGCCAGAGCCAGTTCTCTCCTAACTCTTCATTCATTATATCCAACCATACCCAGGATGAATAATGTAGGATACTTCAACGGGTAGAAAGGGTATACTCCATACTGTTTCAGGTATAAATACCTAATAAATTTATTTTGTATCCGCTCCAGCATGTGGATGTACTTATCCTCGTGTGGTGCCCATATGGCTGCATTGCACTCGAGCTGGCTCCTTACTAAGGCATTATATAGTGCTACAACTGCCCCGATGTTCTTAAAACCGTGTGCTCTGCGGAGGATAAAACCTAAATTACGAAAAGCTTTCTTACATATATTTTCAATATGTTCCTTACATGAAACACTTGAAGTGAGTTGAACGCCTAAATCCTTAATTTTACTTACCCTGGTCACTGGGATTCCTGCAACCTTATAATTGTTAAGGATAGAATTTCACGATCGGGTGAAAGTTATTGTTACACACTTAGAGGCATTGAACTGTAATCCGTTTTCCTCACTCCAAGCCACCACCCTATCAATATCCCCCTGCAATTTTTCACAGTGACCACGATTTCCGATCTCCAGATACAACTTAAGGTCGTCTGCGAACAACAAACATTTCGCCTCTTTTAGATCATTAGGCCCTGGAATCTTGCTCTAATAGATGTCGATGAATGCACTTTTATATAGTAGTAGTAGTAGTAGATTTTGCCTGGGAATGGGATGAAAGGTAGGTATTGGTTGAGCAATAAATAAACTATGTGTAAGAAGAAGAACCAAACAGGTTTATAAAAAAGCCCAAAAACATCTATGTAAAATAACTCACGATCTTGTGCTGCAGATCTTCCAAGAAGGAAGTTGTTAAGAAAGCGACTTTTCCACTCTAGATGTGCTTGTGGGAAAAGAAAGTGGTCCTGTGAATATTTGTCATGCAACAGAAAGAAAACCTATAGAAAGTTTCCGTTATAATGGTTTAAAAAATGTTTAGTATGGAAAAGGCATGTGTGGTGACATAATAAAACAGCTATATAATAATGCTTTTATAATGTGTTCATTCTTCGATAAATGACTGAATTGCTAAGATTTTTCCAATATATTCAATGCACATAATGAAACTATATAGAAATTTGTTTTAATAATAATTGGGTGAATTTCAACAACTGGTGTTTTTTTTATCGTATCGGTGAACTTCTTCATTTATGTGTTTTTTGTGTATTTTTTAGTTTTTATGTATTCTTTAGGACATTATATATTTCCAGATTTATGGATAACAACCTACCATTAAAGACCAAGGAGAAAATTAAAATTGAATTTTGGTTGCCAACGATCTGATAAACCAACCACCGATAAATTTTTCTGGGCACCGATATGAGAAGGGTGACCACCGAGGTGATAAGTTTTTCCACCGAAATGATATTTTGACCCACCGATATCATTAAACCCTGCACCTTAATGTACCAAAACGGTGTAAAAAACATAGGTGGTACCTATGTATTTTGACAACAGAAACTTAGATGTGATCTTTTTACATAAGACCTTCTGATCTTACGAGAACTGAGTTCTTAGTAATCCAATTCAAGTGTTTTATACTACAAAGAAAAAAAATATGGTTATTTTTATTATCATTGTCTTTATTTAAAATAAGTAAAGTCCACCTATTGTAGCGCGAACATGTATCAGTGTTGGAACTTGACATATTTGTATTTATTAATGTAACAGTATATAATTATTTTCATTAAACTTACTTATTTAAATAAAAAAACAATAACCGTTACTGATCAGCATAATTATTTTAGTTTTAAAGTTAATCAGACTTTAAATTAAACTTTAATCACAATGGAAATACACTCCTCAACTGGTCTAAACTTACACACTAAGTAATTCGTAATGCTTCGGTAGTAATTCTGTTACTACATCATTGGCCTCTGGAACACTTATTTCACTATTTTTGTTTCGGGCAGCAGCCGCCTTAGCTTTTTTCCTTTGATAATATGCGTGGGCAGAAATTTGGTCTTATTTTTGTGCGAGCCGACGAGCATGTGTAGTCATTTGGCTTCGTGATAGGATAAGTCCAGCTGCTTTTCGTCTAGTTAAACGTCCTCTGTCTTTCCGTAAAAACTCTTCTCTCAAAATTGGGGCGCTTTTGATTCTAGCTTTTCTTCTTGTTTCGCTTAACCTCTTCCCTTTTTTTCTCCTCCTCGTCTAGTTTTTGCCTCGGCATTCTTAAACAAAATTCCTCTAAAAATCTTTAGTTAAAATATATATTTGCTATACATATTCAGAAATGCCAGGGTAGGTACCATCCTCCCTATCTTAGCCGCTAAATAACTACGTATAAGCGTAGTTGTGTTCCGGATGAAGGGGAGGGCCAGCCAGTGAAATGACAGGAACATAAGACTTGACCATCTTAAATGTTGGGTCAGCAACGCATCGTTAAGCATTGCACGTCCCTTTAACGATGTCCTGGATGCTACTTACCATCAGATGGATCCAGTGTTCGTTTGCTGGCTTCAATGAAATAAAAAATAGCTCACCATTATGTTAGCTTTATTGAATAGATACCTCCCCAAATGACATGCACTTGAAGGTCGTACGCTGTAGGTGCATGCTACCACGTGTGTTTGTATTAAAAGAGATAGCTATGGAACGCGGGCGTGTATGACGAGTTTATGCATACATCTGTCAATATAAATTACTGGTTTAATGTAAAGTCAATAACATTACGAATGTTTAATATAACCGATTTAAATAAAGTCTTCGCTATTTTACGATCATCAGGGCTCTGACTTCATTGAAGTCGGTTAGATGTTTTATTTAAACATTTTTATTCCACTATTTTTAGTTATAAACTTTTGATAAAGTGCACCGATATCAATAAAACTTGTACGATGCGGTTGAAAATCAGCGTTTTGCTCCTCCGAGCAAATGTGCACGCTGAGCTGCCTCCTTGTGCGCTGCTACAGCACACGTACTTAACACACGTCGTGTAATATGCCATTGTTGTTGTTTGTTTTTATTTATTTTATTTTTTTAATAATAATAAGGTGTTCAAATAATAATGTAACGTAATATGTATGTGAGTTTGTAGTACCAATAAAGATTTTATCTATCTATCTATCTACCATTCCCTAAGTTGAGATAGGTACTCAAACTAATAGTAAAAGAATGTAGTATATAGTAGGAAAGTATTTCCTGGGATATAGTAAAATAAACAAACATACATACACTTATGAAATTTGGCATACATATTCCGCAACGAAACGACGGGAACCACCAATATGATAAAACGACTCACCGAACTGATAACAAGAGTCACCGTTACTATAAAGCAATCCACCGATGTGATAAAACTGTGTGTTGAATCATGAAGTGAGACAGCGATATGAGAAATAAGTCACCGATTCGATTTTTCTGACAGAATCGGTGAAAATTATCACAACGGTGGCAATAAACGACCACCGATTTCACCGATTTGAAAACACCGTCTTGATAAAAGACACACTTTTTCAAATATTACAAAAAAACCACAATATCTAGGATAAATTCAATAACAGTTAATCAAACTAATCCACTAATTACCTTTATAAAAAGCAAAAAGCCACAAAATAACTACTCATTAGACTAGATAAAGCTATCACCGATATTATAAAAAAAATGTCCGCGAGCAAATAAAAAGGCGTACTTACATGTTTGGAGGGAATATGCAGTTATTTGGCTCGCATCCTTCCTGACTGCGTAGTAGCACGTTGCTAACGTAAAATAAATTTGGGGGCGGGGACACTGTGGGACTCGTCTATGCCAAATTAGATCTAAATTACTTTGGGTCACCGACAAGACAGCATTTTCCAGGACAAGTACGTTTGTGCCTCTTATAAAAATAAACGTTAATTTATAGAACAAAATAAATTATTTTTCAATAAAAAAACTATTATTCCATAAAATAGAATAGGTTTTAAACTTGATTTTGTTATGTTTATAGACCTATAAGCTTTTACGTCTGTAAAAAAAGTTGTGGGACAGCACCGATACGGGAAAATTTGGAGTTTATGTATTTATTTCTACCCTTAAATATAACCTAATTAAAAATATATTTTTGCCACAACCCAATTACTACTTATTCTATTCTAAAATAAATAATTCACTGCAAAATTTTTATTTTAAAAAACGAATTTCAACGAAGACAAAAAAAAAAGTTGTTTGGGAAATTCACCCAATTGTTTTCAAGAAAGAATAACCTGAAGAAAAATATTTAGATTGCAAAAGTAGCCGATAAGCATAATGCTATTAGGTATTAATATTATTTTGTAGAATGCACATAATTCTCGGATTATAGATTTATTTTAACATTCGTAACAAAGAAAACATTTCAAGGGGCGCTTGGCTAGCTTTTGTACGGGTGATCCCTGGATTCTATAAAACAAATACAACGAGTATTAAATGCCAATATTTCATAATTTTGTTTAGATTTGTCTTTGTCATTTTCAAATCCGTAAAACAGCTACACTGCATATTGAAAATATGGCGTTATCTGTCATTTTTTTTTTGGTTCCCCTCCACGGGAAGGGCAGGAGGACATAAAAATGCTCTGACGCATACTCCGCGCGCGCGATCGAAGTTATGTGGGACTCGTCGAAAGACGGGCGGAGGAAGCTGAGGCTTCGGCGGAACGGGAGCGCAGCGCGTCGCTGGCTTCGATGGGACCGACGGAGACGCGGTTACTTCGAGCGATTTTAACGGCGCGGGGGCTGGTGTTGAAGATACCGGGGAGGGCTCGGGTATTGAGGATACCGAGGCTTTCTTTGAGCGCTTCTTGGAGCGCTTGGCGACTAATTGAAACGCAGGCTCAGGAGAGCCGTTTAAGGTGACGGCATCTGACGACGTATCAGACGCGGGTTCGGAGTCGCTCCCGGGAGCGGTACGCTTGCGACGCGACGCGTGAGAGGATGCGACCGATTCGCAGTCCATCTCGTACGAGGCGGGAGACGCGGGAGAGCTGTAGACCTGAGGGGTCTGGACGTTGGAGGCCTGAGGGGCCGGGGTTGAGGCCTGAGGGGCCGGTGACGCGACTGATGCCTGCAAGGCCTGCGTTAGGATGTCTTTTGGGATAGAGACGCCTGCCGCAGCAAGCGCCTGGGTGAACGCGTTAATAACGCTAAGCGGATCCATTAGGGCGGGTTGGGACAATAATATGTATAACCAACACGCTAAACTGTGACGTCAGTAGACGCAGCGCCACGGAATATCGGGCAGGGACCGATCAACGGAGAACGGGGTCTTGCACGTCCGCACCGCGTGGCGATTGGAGCGAGAATGTTATCTGTCAATTGACGTTTTATTTTTATTTCATGTTTTGAGGTTAATTCTGATGTTACTTTCATTTTTCCTTTTTACGGGCTCCTTTAGAATTTTTTTGTTTGAATTAATATTTTACCATTAATATAACAATTGCAAAAATCTTAATGAGGGCATTCCTTCTTTTTTAAAGATATTTCGTTCGAAACTAGATGGCGTTGAACAGAACTCAAGAGTAAATGTCAATCTCTTTGGATGTTGACTGATCGTATGTTTATATATGATATATTATGATATATTATTTATACCAGTTACATATTTATCATATATTTATTTTCAGTCATACACACACATCGTATAAAAGATTAATAATGTTGTGTCCCTTGAGGTAAATTTGGTTATTTTATTATATGCGTTGTTTTCTTTACGTAAAGTATGCTAAAATTGATATCTATGGCTTCTTCACCTTGCATTGTGCACCTGTGTAAAAATATCTGTACTCATCGTTTGCCCATATTCATATTCAAAAGAAGCACTTTCGGGCGCATATTTTTTTTGTCTATCACTCACTTAGTCATTGCTGTCATGTCATACTTTTTTGACTTTTGAGTTTTGATCAGCGCCATCTAATGTTGAAAAAAGAACTATTTTTTAATTTTAAGCGTAGAATTAAAAGCCCTTATTTGTAATCGAGTAGTTGAAAGTGTGTAAAAGAATATTATAGGTAATTATTTTAGGTCACCAAAACGATTATGATCTACCTTCGTTTAAAATATTTTTGTAAGTCGTTACTTTACGTGCTTAAACTAAGACTCGTAGTGCATATCGATTATTGAAACCATACAGGCCTAGCTCGACAAACGGACCTTAACAAACCACGGGTTAGACAGACAACAAGTTGCCAGACTCAGTGGTACAAGAACACTCTTAGATACATATTTTCTTTGGAAATGTCACCTCAGTGTGGCCACATGCTGTTTTGTTTTTTGTTTCAAAGTAGAACATAATACAGAATGTAATTTTTTACATATTTTTAGTGTGTTTACCACATTTTTCAAACTGGCGGACATCACGCTAACCGAAAGTGAAATCTATCCTTTGCTATTCTTTGCTTTCTTCTGCTATAGACGAGGACCAAGTTTTATGTAGCTAGGTTCCTGCGTAACTTCTAGTCCCGCTAGAATTTCGGGAGAAATGTAGACTGTGTAACTCCTGAATATGATACCTTATTAATGGTAAATAATGTTTTAAAATCGTTTATAAAAAATTATAACGGCTATTATTTGCTTAGAAGTATCGAATCGACCTTACTAGTTCGTCTCGCTAGACCCTCTTTATCATCTAATTATGAAAATCATTTTACATGATTTTTGACTGGTTTTTATACCCGGCCATTCCCAACTATGGCTATTCCATAGTAAGTTTTCCTAGATATGCAAATACGTCCACCACTGTAGGCAATCTTCCGAATTCAAATTATAGGATTTTAATTAATGAGCCCATGAAAGTTGATCTTTATTAATGATTGAGTATTTCATATGAATCTAAAAACATATAGTTATTCTAAAAATATCTTCTTGTAGGGAAACCTCCCCAAAAGTCTCAAAACACATGGCACTTACGTATGACGCACGCGCCGTGCACGCCGCAGCTGCGATGTGTCATTCTGTACAAACAAAGCGCAATTCTGTCGAAATATTTATTTTTACTAGTCGACCAGGAGAAATAGACAAGCAGGCGAAATACGGCCTTTCCTTTCAATCCTTTACTAACTACTAATAAATAAAACAAGCTCTGTGAACGAAGTGTCGTTCAGTACTTTGGAATTTTAGTCAGATATATAAGTACTGGCATAGAATATTAAAATAAATTATAAAAGTGCTGCTGCCCTATCCAAAATTAAATGACAACACATTTGATAGTTGTCTAGCTGGTTTGGTCGACTAGTACCCGTGTTATGCTGTTAAGAAAACTGTTTAAAACTGCAACTATGTCGGCTATACGGCAACAATAACATTTTCAGCCTACATTAATTGCTGCTCAGTTTATCTCATCACATAGAACTGATTCAACTATTTAAATAAATAAGAAATATAAAATAATATCGAGTAAAAACGGTAAAAACAATATAGGAATAATGAATTACTGATTTTCTATCATTTGTTATTGTTTGTAAAACAAACAGATTCATTACACAATAAAAATATATTACAGAAATAACCATAATAATAATAGCTTCTACTGGTACATCATATAATATTAAATAATGATAATAGTGGTAGAGTTAGTTGGTTTAATGCAAAGGTCAAAGATAAATAATACAACGCAAAAGCATTAAAACACATAAAAAACTTATTAAATATACTCGTACATTTAAATTTACTTGATATAAGCTAGCAGCTTAAACAAGACACTTACAGTTGAAAACTTTATTAATATATACCTATATACTCATAATAAAACAGTAAGTAATTGTAGTTTTATACAATATTTAATAATTATAATTTATAATGCTCCTTAACTGAAAATTTTCCCCATATTTTTTTGCTTTTCAAAATTGTTTTGTTCGCTTATTTATTTGTAAACGATAAACTTTGATACCGATTGAAACGATTAATATACCTTTGGAAATCCCAATTATCTATTACTAACAAAGGCTATTAAAATCTTGGGTTTATGAAATCGTTCTAATGGGATCAGCCACAAAGAGCGGATCGTGCTATTGTCGAATGTAAACCAAGTAAAAATGACACCGATAAAGATATGATATTATATTTTGCTCAAGTTATCGACCACATGGATATCATTTTCATAATATTTCATTTTTAAGTCGTAAAATAATAGATATTTTGACTTTCTCAGTAACTAGGCTCAGTGCAAGAGTCCAATTTAAACTTGTTATTCGTCAGCACGGACAAATTACTTTGGTAAAACTAAAGTAGCAACAAAGAATGCGATGATAAATGATTTCCTTAAAATGTCGATGATAAAAATGTATGTGCTACCGTGATTTTTAAATACAGTCTTATTTTGGTAAATATGATAACTATGAACCAATCTAAACGGCTGATAATCTTAAAAAATCAATAAAAAAAGCCGCTCGGCGAATTTCTTAATCGGTTTAATTGATACCAGCTGATAATTTTCTTACTTTCATAGAAAAGTGGGTTACCTACAAAATTATTCTGTTAGTACCTAAGCGGTAGACGGACAGCCTTGGACATGGTTTGATGCTGCTTTTTAGAGATTGGATGTTAGGCAGGATCCCACGATCATGAACAGAGTGATTCTCATGCATAGTATGGTAAAAAACCGATACTGTAATCCAGCAGTAAGACATAATCAAATTATAAATTTTTTTAACAGTGTAAAACTGTATATAGCATTGTTAGATGGCATTAGATTAAACCTTGTGATTAAATTTTTCATGGATGCATCATTGATTTTTCATACTATTCCATGATTTATACTTAAGGTTTGTTTTAATGTTTATTACTCCATGTGTTTATATCTAAATCACACAATGGTACAATATGACAAAATTTTACGATTTACTCATAAATAAATATTAAAATTTATCTATTTGCGTTGCAGGACTCTTCTTCAGTTTACTTCCAAACATGTCTGCAACAGCAAACAGTCCGAGTTGGAAGGATGGTGGTGAGTGCGAGCTATCTACTCTGGCAACTGTCGCGGCTTCACCGACGGATCCTTTAAGGATTGTTTCACTTTGCTGTCACTTTGCTGAAAAATGATTTCCTTTTTTGCACCCCAGAAGAAGATTATTTTGTTTTATCATAATCACTTGCTTTAAAGCAAACAAATACGATTTGAATAATTCTGTTAACTGAGTAAATCACCACAGATTTCCTTTAACCCAAAATTGTATTTTATAACGGATTATTGTTTTGGTTTTAATTCTAAACCACTATATATGTAAAGCAAAGGTAACTTATTCAACAACTCTTTTACTTTTTTCATTTAACTAATCGTTTTACTGTAGAGGTCTGGGAGACCACACCAGGCGGGGGAATATTAGTGTCTGCGCTGGAGGAAGAAGCTCCAGCTCTGACGGTGGCAGCCATTGCAGGAGTTACCATCGTGTTGCTCATCGCGATCGTCATTGTCTTCGTGTTCGGTGTGCTCATTGATCGGCGGCAACAGTCAGTATAATTTATTAACGAGGAAAGGTTTATTTGTTTGTTGATTTATAATGGACCCCTACGGGCTGTACTCAGGAATAAGAGTACTTGAAAAATTATTGTATGCAAATGGCATTGCCCAAACCAGTAATTTAGAACAACAAGTTGAAAAAGTTAAGGTGATAATGTGATGCCACATGAATCTGGTTAATGCTAAACGATTATAATTATTTAAATCCTGCGTGACGTCCATATTCGATATTCATCCATATTCGGACGAATATGGATGAATATCAGTGTCGTTATACTCTGAGTGTAGATGTACACAAATAACATAAAACGGCTGGCGATTTTGATTATAGTTTATTGTTATGTTCATATAATATATATATATATATATATATATATATATATATATATATATATGTATATAATATATGATTTATGTGTAGTTCTCTGAAACGAATAATTATGTATATAGAGGCGTTAGAAACTCATTATTGTTTTGGCGAACTCATGGTTTTTGTGGTCTAGTATTTTAAATATGAAATTAAAATTAACTGAAATAAATTTAACACTAAATATTCACAATACAAAGATATGTCAGCATAAATCAAGTAATAAGTCAAGTAGGTATACAACAGAAACATTACAAACAATACCACTCGTAAGGAATACTTAGTAACAATTAGTGAAGTAATACCGGGTGACTTCTTTCACCTTCGGAAAATGGGGTCAGACGACAATTTTGAACAATTTCAGAGGCGGCACTTAGCGAAAGTGAAAAATATAATTACATATTTTGCGCCTACAAAAAATAGCAAGCTCTGTGAACGAAATGGATTCCGTAAAAATTGTATGAAGGGTCAATTTTTTTTTCATTTTCGCTGTATCGCGTTTCGCTGTATTCCCCTAGTTTGTTATTTGGCATTAAATGAGCGCTGCTCAGAATTATAACAACAAATTTAATTATCTAATTCGTCGTGCATCTGAAAGTGCATCTTGTTTTATGTTAAATTGTCTTTTTCAATAGAATTTCAGAACAAACTCTCAAAGTCTATTAATGATTTTGCTAACCGTGAATTGTTATTATTAATGTGTATTTAATTATTCGCAGGCAGCGGCTCGATAAAAAGATGAATGAAGTTAAGAGGTTAAGGAATCACAGAAGAGTAGCACAGCACCTAGAGAGTGATAGTTCGTCCATTACACACCACATGGAGGACACTGCGATTAGCACGCCCCCTGCTGAAATGCTCCGAACTATACCGTAGTCATTTATGTAGTTGAAATCTCTACTTATCTACTCAGGGTAAGGTTATTGTACCGATCAAAGAGCGGAAATAAATTATAATAAAATGCATATATTTTTGTTGGAAATATAACAAAACTTGAGTGGCTCCAAAAAATGTGCTAAGAAATTGGATTTTCGGACTTAATAACTTAAAAGCACACTATGAGGTTGAGGCCACATTGATTTCTTGTACTAGCTATGCATTTTCTAACCTCTTTTTTAATAAATGGTCCTACTTTTTATTGAAATAGTAATATAAATGTAATATATAAATGTAATTAATTTTATTGTATTGACAATGATGTGCCGTAAAAGAAATTATGAATAGTAAATCTTATTTTAATATCAATGTACTTAATGTAATTTTGAAAGATGTAAATACAATTATTTATAAATATTGTAATAGAATATATCCAATATTCTGGGGCAAACCAAATGTGTTGTTAAAAGTCATTAAACATTTTTTTTGTTATACGCTTTTTCTTTTTTTATTCATTTTCTGTATACATTGAAAAATGATTTAATGTTACGTCAAAGATAGCTTAAAATGCTGTATTAACTATGTATTAAAATGTAGCATAGCCTATTATCTCGAATATTCGAGCGCCAAAATGTAGAGGAATCCTACATTTGTTCAATAAAACAAATATATACTAGTAGACTTGTTCATTGTAGTAAATCTAAAGTGTGAGAAAATAATTTAAGTACTTTCCGAATTACAGAGATTAATTTTAATAATTTTTTAGATAGCATTTGACGCGTCCTTTCGCATGCTTTTTGACATTGAGACCTTTTCCCAAGAACCTTTTTAGTTGTAAGAACAAATAAATATATATTACGATGCTAATCAAAATGGTTACGAAAATTAACAAAGGGCACATAGGTTTGTAAATTATCCTGTCGGGCTAAAAGTCAAAGTTACAAAAATTTGCCAGGTCAGCAAATTCAGACGAAAGAGGTTTGAAGATGACAACTAAAAATTAGACCAGCGCACAGCGACACATTATATTAGTTAATGAAATATTGAGACCCATGATAATTTCTTGAAATGTTTGATCGAATACATTCCCTTGACTGTGAAGGAAAAAAACATCGTAAGGCTGTGTCTTAAACGAAGTTGTGCAAGGAATCTCTGCAGTGTCCTGGGGTAACCCTATCGTTATTAGGGTTGCTCAATTCATATTGGTCGATTCCTGTCTTGCACACCGGCGAACGTCCGCACGCAGTTCGGTCGCATTACAGTTGTTTACTATGGTTTTAAAATCTTAGATTTTTATTAATCGACCATAAAAACCATCTTTATTGATTTTTCATACTATATAAAAGCATCCAAATGGATTGTACGTCATTTATGACAGGAAAGAAGCGATAATACGACAATGAGTTTACTAAACAGGCCGTTAATTGTCTAAACTTTAACATCTCGAAGAGAAGGTTCGCTTAGATTTTGTTTACACAAACGTTGATAATTCATATATCTACTTTCAAACATTACATCAGAACAGAATTGCTTCTATGTAATCTTAAGGTAAACTCCAACCTTACCTACCCTGTATTTGAATTAAAATTCTGTTTGTGAAGCCATAAGGATATCTTTCAATTAAAGTTAAAACCTATGACTACTGCGGCCGTTCATCAGAATACTTGCCCACTCGTTTTATTATATATCAATTAACAATTCACAGCACAAAATTAAGACTTTACAGGAAATACAGTTGCTCCGTTGCACAGCATAATATGAAACTTAAGTTATTGTACAAGTAACTTTCAAAGAATGCTTGAGTCGCGCACGACTTAACGTTGGATGAGACGTAATTTCATGTGATTTCATATTTTTTTGTAAATAAAAGACAATCACACAAATTATATGGCCCCAAAGTAAGCAGAGCTTGTGTTTTGGATGACCATACAGCGAACTGGGGGGAACCCAGATTAAAAATATAAATATAACAACCATAGCCCGACTACAAGCACCTGTGTTTATCACATAAATGAATGCCCCGACCAGGAATCGAACGTGGGACCTCCAGCGTATGAGGCAAGGGTACTACCCACTATACCACTCGGCCGTAGTGGTAAAAGATGGTTTCCCATGTATGCAACATATAATTACTTTTAGAAAATGGTTATATTAATGAGGCTCTTGACGTTAAAACCATGGGCTCCTGGGGTCAGGGTGTTCATCGACTCTTGAGTGAAATTACTAAACGATTGGTGAGCGAAACTAATGGCCCTAAGGCTGGAATTTATTTACGAAATCGTTCGCGATCGAACGCGGCAATTCTGCCGGCATTGTGGCCACTTTGCCCCATGTACAAATTAATTTAGACGTTGTACTGTATCTTTGATTCCTTGTTTTTATTGTGTTAATTTGTAAATATTTTTGTTTGTTTATAAATAATTAATAAAACAATATGAAGAGCACAGGGAAAGAATGATCAAAGTCAATTTACGTTAATTCTTAGAAATATTTTTTTTTACTTTATAGACATGTGTCACACTTAATTAATAAGTGTGACACATTAAAATTCTATTATACAAGGATGACTACTGATATATTTGGGATATTGTGTTATACATAAAAATAAAAATAGTACTTATATTCATTATAATTTTAATATTATCTTAATTAACACACAAATATAAATTGAAATGATGATCGAAAACTTATATAAACGATCAATGTCTTATGACTTTGATCGTTTGTACATTTTAACGCTGGACTATGATCACTAATAACTTTAAGGCCAAAATATTAAAGATAAGTTTTCGGCACTTAGAACGTTTTTGCACATTTCATATTTCGAGGTAAGCAGGTTTAGCGTATTGCGGACAAGATGGCGTTACTAACTCAAAAATAGTTTTAGGGTGACTTTGATCGGTCTTTCCCTGTACTCTTCATATAGTTTTGCTGAATATTTTCTTTAATTTTTTTAAATAAAGGAAGGAATAGATAACGGTTTGGTTTCTGAAATTAATTGAAATCTGATAATATTTCGCGATAATCACTGAAGCTGAAATCATCAGACAGTTACGTGATTGCTTTTACGTAACAAAAGAGTTGGTGAGCAGGTGGAATGCCGCTAGTCTGGCCAATTGAGTTTTTGTGTGTTATGGTCGCGTGGTCACTGCTAGCGTGCGGGTAACTCGTTGCGGCAGCGCACAGTCGCGCCTCGCGTTAACAATGCGCCCGCGTCGCCGCGTCCTTGCGTCTGGCGACGTCCGCCCGCACAACTTACACTTTCCAACACAAAATCTAATCAATTCATTCCACCGATAAAATCAATTTACAGTAATCTATGAACCCTGATAAACAATCACTATATGTATGGAATTTACAAATATTTCATTAGTGCTTTTTGCAGCCCTGATACGGATAACACGTGGAACAGTTGTGCTTCAGAGTGCTTGATAAAAAAATAACTGATTTATTTATTTTTTACGTTGTACCGGATAAGTTTTATGATGCGATGGAACTTTTCCGAATTGCAGTGAACTAAACTAAATAAATTTGTTTGTGTTAAAATGGGAAACTCTAAGTCGAAGGTGAAAAAAGTGCAGAAGGAGCCGGATAAGTTCTTCGAGCGGGAAAAGTGGAAGGAGCAAATGAAAGAGGAGAGTAAGAAAAAGAATGCGCACCCGTCGAATAAGCGGTTCGCGGTAAAGGAGGTGGCGGTGGGCCCTGAATTACCGGGTGCTGCCCCGGCGCCTCCGTTGGCCGCACCCGCTCCCGCCAGCCTGCGCTCCTTCAATGACGAAGCTCTGGACCGCATGCGCTACCAGCTACAGCACGACGCGGACGCCTTCCTTCTCAACAACATTTTACTCTCAGTCCAGTTCTTCGAAAACTATGAAAAGTAAGAATTTGCGAATACTAATGTAGACTTAATTCAAGCCCAATAGTTATAAAATAAAATCTGGGTTAAAATAATCCTGAATGAAAGAGCCAACCAGAGAACCAAGTTTCACAGTAACTAAAGTACCTACTTGTGGAAGGATCAAAATGAGCTTCGTGAATCAGTACAAAAAAAATAAGTATAATTAATGATAATGCATGCATCAAGTTATCTACGATGATAATACATGCATAATAAGCCACGTTCGCTAGTGCATACAAAACGCAATATGGTTACTCTTATATTTCAGGCTCACCCAGAGAAAAGTTACAAAACTACTGTCTTTCGTAAAATACCTACTGAATAATCGATTATATTTGTACTTTGCGAGTTTAATCAGTAATTTCGCAGACAGGTGTGTATTTTTGGTGTAATTTTTACTGCATCAGAATTAGGCATGCTTACGAACATTTTCGTTCTCTAGTACTCTCGTAAAGCTAATAGTAACGTCACTTAAGGTCTCTAAATAACTTTAGATTTGTATAAATATAAAATAGATATCGCTAGATATATTTCGGATCAGTAGTTTAGTTAATTTAGCTATTCTAAGATTTATATTTAATATCATTAGAAGGTCAACACTGACGTGATGAATTGACCTATCAGGTCATAGTTTTACATTTAAATTCGACAGGCGTGTAATCTTATGTAGGTACTAATTGCAAGATACAAAGTAGGTACAGTCGGCTTAGCCTCCGAGTTCACCGACTGTACGTACGAGTATAATAAGAAACCTAGCTTTGTCCATTAGTAAGCAGGCAAACGTTTGCCGCCATAACTTTTTTTAACAAAACCTAAAAAAATATATGTTACACAAAGTCTATTTTTGCTCATTCCCGAATACGCTGATGCGCTTATTCTTAATTAGCAAAACAATGTAGGAACAGTTAAATGCCTTCAAAATTTGTATTCATTCATATTTTGCTTACGAAAAGAACATGTCTCTGATTTCTGTCTCCACGTTTGCCTTCGAAGGGGTTACTGTTTTTTCTTATTCTACGCTATTGGGCGCAGTTTGATCCTTCTGAAGCTAATTTTGCCACTAGGAATACAATAAATAATCGAAGAGAGCATTTATCCTTGTGTTGAGATCTTGAGCAAGCTCTTATAGCCGTTACTAGACGAGTGGCGTCTCCTTAGTTTAAAATTCCATCACAGTTCTTTACCTGCTCGTTAGTCTTAAAAAAATATATTTTTACGGGTTTTTCCGTGTTTATGACTTAAATCGCAAGTACTTGGTTGAGTAGAGGTAAAATAGGTAAAGCAAATATTTAAATACTTTTGGATTGAAGGGGAATTTAATCAGGTAAATTAATACAGGTATGATTTCATCAATAACTATTAAAAAATACATATAAAAAATATTATATAAAATTTGTTCTTCAAGTAGTAGATCTGTCATCTAACTTGAATCACTAAATTATAGGAAAGTGGTTGAATAATATCAATTATCAAATAATTGCATTGCAAAAATATCAAATAATTCACCTAACTGACATATGTAGTGCTCTATTAAATCAAACATTGACGTAATATAATGACGTAATATTAATAATAAGGAAAATAGTAGGGAAAATTGAATTTTTTTTATTTTTATTTACTGCACTTAGCGTCTCGTCGCAGTGTTAATGTACTGGTTTCTCGATCTTAGTTCAATGTACCAATGTGTTATGACCATTTAAGCCAACACTTTTTTTCGAAACAGTCTATTTATTTATTGCCCTATTAGCATTTTAAATTTCACCGGACTTTGTGGCCTAGCGCTGATGAAAAGCCGGAACTTAAACTACTCCTACATACGATACGCCTAAGATAATTAAGCCGACGGTGAAGGAAAGCATCGTGTAGAAACCAACTACAACACCTAAGAAATTATTTCAAAGAGATGAGTAAAGTCAGTCAAGCTGCAGTAGGCAAGCGTGATGATAGAGTTACATATCCATTTATTATTAACAGAGGATATTTTCGATTAATCCAATAATTGAGAGCTACCTTCCATTTACGGTATAACGGGAAGTTATCAGCCTTGTTCGCTGGTACTTTGTAGTATTTTTAAGACACATCGAGTTTACCCTTGGGACCCTTGGGATCGAACCAAGGATGTTCCGTCGTGCTTTCCATCTCACCTTCGGAATCCATTTGTTAGGTGGCAGATTTTTAATTTTGATGATCGAAGGAGTTAAATGTATCTACTTATAGATTATTGACAGAAACAATTTATAGGTTCTTCGTACATTATGGGATAGCACGAGATTTATAAAGGGAGAGATCCGCTGTTTTTTATATAAATGTATTATTGCAGCTCGTGAGTAACTTTTTTTCGTTCTGAATAGCAAAAAGTGATCGAACTATAATTTAAGATGCACATTTACTTTAGTTTGACGAATCATACTTGACGACTGTTTGATTAATATGTAATGATTTTTTGGTAATAGGTATTAAAATTAGGGACAGATTAGTGACAAATCTAAACTTAGGTTAAAAAATGTCGTTGCCTATAACTACTGGCATAAAATATCGAAACAGATGATATCATGTTTAATGGTAGGCTAGTAGGCTTGGTCTTGCATTACGTACATTACACATGGAATTAATAGCACTACTAGAAGATTCAGTATGGCTCGGAGCGAGTGTGTTTTTGCCTGAATAGATTCACCATGTTATATATAAACATATTATGCTACGGCAATAACTAGAGTTTTGAATTTTTTACAAACCTATGCAGTTTAGATAATAGGTATTCTATAGTAATACTCTAATACAAATAATCAGGATCGGAAAATGAGACCTAAACTTATACAACCAAGGATTTGTTACTTGGTATGCACCTACAAATTATATATATTTTAATTCAATCATTAATAGGTACTTAAAAAACATATGCGTTCTGCGTCTCTTAAAATTGATTTGTGAATAACTAGATACCAAACTAGACGTTACGTAAAAAATTTATATTATGAATTTTAATAGGAGTATAGTACACCCTGTTTGATCATCTAGTTGGGATAATCCATCCCTACGGGATTCCCTCGCGATCACGATGTTTCCGTACACCGCCATTATGTGATGTAAGTTATTTTAAAATCTGCGGTATGCGCTCGTGTATTTCGAACTAATCTCATCTCGTTATTCTAGCCAATACGATACCAAATTATAGAAAGCGGAACCTGAAATTTAGGTACGCCTAAAAGGAAGATAATTCAAGTGAAATTATACACAATTTGTATAAATTTAGCTGTTATTGACCCGGTTTTCTGTGAGACATTCTCGTGTGCATAGTAAAGATCTAGTTCATAATTAATAAAATAAAGACAAAGTTAGAGACCGTTTTGTCAAAGGACTTTTTGTTTTTAAAATAAAATTATGCAACCGTAAGATACTTACAGTTAATTTGGTTTCAGTTGTAGGTAATTTGAGAAAAGGTCATAATGATTTCCCACTTCTCTATCGCGGTTTTAGTTTCAAATGTTCGGTATTCAAGAATTAATTAATCACATAATTATGTGTAATTTTACGTCAAAACTTGCATAACTTGATATATCAAATAATACAAAAATAGATATTTAATTAGATTTATCGTAATATCTTAATAGTTCAATACAGTGAATTCTGTCTGAGGTTATGAATAAAGAGCTCGTGAAGTGCTTTTTAAGTATGATTTGAATTTGATTGACAGCTTTTGATTGCTGAATAGAATTTTATGATTTTAGTTACATAAACAAATTAGTTCTATTTCCTCTACGATTTTTTCATGTTACACCTAATTCTCTGAATTTAATCAACCATAGCACGTATATAATAAAGACAATAATCCTCAAACCTTTTAAACTGCTGTATAATAAGGAGTAGGTACTCGATGCCTACTGAATTAAAGTAGGTGACATCTAACGTTACCTGCTTTAACAAAGTGTACGGGACTCAAAATAATAATAATTATTATATTAAAAATTAAATCCCCGGACAATCACACTGACTGTATGGCCCCAAAGTAAGCAGAGTTTGTGTTATAGATGGTTGCGTACTAGGGGAACCCAGAATAAATATACATATATAAATATAAACAACCATGAACCGAAAATAAACATCTGTGTTCATCACACAAATTTATGCCCTGACCAGGACTTGAACCTGGGAATAAGGCTTCTTCGGTTTTCACCGCAAAGGTCTACTCGAGTTTTGATTACACTTGAGCAATTTTATGCCGGACCGAATTTTATTAAGGACCAAAGGTTTTAAGGATACTCATAATATTTAATACTCTTGCTTGCTTGCTAAATAATGCTTTGAAACTTATATTTTGTAGTTTTTAAGTGTAATGTCTATCGACTATTATTTTGTGTTTTGGCTCACTGACAGATTATTGAACAATAGCCGGAAGTGATAACATCGTTGGTGATGGTGCATGCCATGTTACCTTGAAATTGAGTGCGGAATCTTTAATGTGTGCGTGTTGTCTTACATGACATGGATATTTATAAATGTTTAAATTTAATTAGCACTAAGAAATTAGAGAACTTTACAAATTATGTATCATATCAAATAACCAACGGTAGATTTAGGTGTAAGATTAGTAAAGGAAATGCAACTGTCTCTTTAATGGAGGTAGAGTTTATTTTCTTAAGATCTCGTCTACAGTTTTGTACAACAGTCTTAACGTTTTGACTGCCGTAATAATAAAGTTAAAGTGGTTGTCTTCCGGGAAAAGGAAACGCTGCCAACCGCAGGGTTCAGTTGAAATTACCTTCATTTCAGTAATTGCACTGGAAATCAATCGTAGAGTTTATTTGTTCATTATTGCTTATTAAATATTGACAATGATACGTTACCAACCACAGGGTCCATTTGGACATGGTTGGAAGTGGCTTTTGCCTGACCTGAAGCGACACGGGCTGTTCCTTTCTTCAACTAGATCACCTGTTATTACGGCAGTAAAAGTGAGAACGATTGTAATATCGCCTTGGACGAGACCCTAATAAATTCTACTACTATTTTGAGTTCAAGATCATGGATCAATTAAATGTAAATTAATACTTACACTTTTTTTTGTAAAAGCTAGCAAAATTGCAACACTGTGTACGTATCTTATTATTTAACCCAGCAAATTTTTTTTTCAGTTAGAACAAAATTTAACAAATTTGAGTTTTTCGTTTTCAGAGAAGTGCAGGAGTTGAAGGACAATCCAATGACGGAGCATGACCAGTTCGTAGACAAGGCGATGGTACGTCGCAACAAGCATGTGTTCTTCGCCGATAAGCTTCACGAACTCGTACATGAGCACGTGAGCTTCCGGCGCCGGGACAAGCTGGAGTCGCTCATGACACCGCGCCTCTTTGTCATCTACGACAATGTGGAAGCCAGCGAACCGGGTGACACCTCGGATTATAGCGCTGTCCTTGATGCACCTTTTTACAAGTTGCGAATTGAGGAATGCAAAGAAAGAGGTTTGTTTTTTGGTGATAAATTTAACTTATCTTTTATTATATTTTTATTAATTAATAACTTTGATTGCACTCAACATCAGAATTTATACCACAGATATGTTTTTCTTTTACAGGGTATGTGAAACTAAAAAAAATCGAGGTCCTAGAAAGTACAACCATTCAAAACGTAATTAAACCTCGTGCATCAATTTCCGATGATAGCATCTACTCTGATTCAGAAAAAGAATCTAATGAATCTGGTGAAGACCCAATTATAAACACGGGACACGCTCTCTTACAGAAGATCAAATCGAAATTAGTTTCATCTGATCAACCAGTAACTGGTTTTAAAGATGGTAGTTACGTCAAAATAAGCAAAAATGTTCCTGAATTAAATACAAGACGTAGTAGCGGGCCAATAAAAACGGTTAGTTTACAAGTGACTAAAAGCAACATTAGGAATGTAAAGGAGCTGAAACAAAAAAACTTTACTTTACTCGAAGAAAACGATACAAAAGAAAATTACAAGAGGTTCACCACTGATGAAGCTATAGAAGAATTAGAAAACAAACCAAGAAAATCCATTTTGAAAACGGGAAAATCGTCTAACATGTCTAAAAGTAAATCGGAACCAAAACTCACCCTGAAAGCAAACAACAACACAGGAGAGGATACTGAAACTTCTGGCTACAAATCCAATAACAGCAGCCGCAACAATGAATCCAGTGAAACAGAATCCGACTATGGTTACGCTACTATTACAGAAGTAGCTACTCCCAAGAGAGTAGAATTAAGTGAACGTGACCATTTTTTGTCGTCAGGTGTATTGCCCGAGGAATGCTGGACAGCAGTAGAAGTACGCGCCATCGAGAATTTTAGTGATGAAGAAGAAGATAACACTGAGCTTGACCCAAGAATGTCAGTTTCGCGGAAATTATACGAAAAAAATATTTATTTGAATTCAATAAATTTTATGAAAAACTTTGTAGATGATTATATCATGGATTTGGGATCAGGATTAGGTTTATCACAAGAGTCTATAAACAGCTCACTAACTCAAGGTGCAAGTATTTATTGTAATATTAATAGAAATGGCTCTAAAAACGGTTATGAAGTTTTTCCAGCACTCCTGGCTGCGTGGCCTAATTGTGCAAACCAATGGATAATCCGAGAAAGGAAAATAATTCAAAATCCCAGAACTAACTTTACTTATCAATGGCCTACAAAATATATGGTCAGCAAAGCGGTGGGCTTTGGGTGCTTACTGATACCGATTGGCTTCCGGTTAAAAAGAGGCATAAATCCTGACCAAAGAATACAGTGGCGAGTAATTTTTCCAGCTGCAGAAAGGTACTTGGAGAGTTGCCTAGCACATTCTCATCAAAGATGTTATTTATTTGCACTAACTTTATTTAAAACGTTCTTAGAAAACGAAAGTTCTAAGATTGGGATCGACGCAAGTCATATTAAAAACCATCTTTTTTGGGAATGTGAAGATAATTATGCGAAATGGCCTGAAGATCGTTTAGGAGAGTCATTGAGATTATTTTTAAGAAGTTTTTATGCAAATTTTGGACAATCCAGATTTCCAAACTATTTTATAGACAACTGCAATGAGTTTAAAAGCATTCCAAAGCCACTACTTCTGAAATTTCAAAGACGGTTAGCCGATATTTTGGAAGCTCCAGTTATGCATGTCCTTTATGCTCTTGATAAACTGAAATATAATAAGAAAGATTTCTATCCAAAATTCAACTGTTTTCGGTTATATGAAATTTTGACAACTAAAAATACTTTGAGGATATTGAATCCGAATTTAGCGTCATCGATGCCAGCTCAGTACGACAGTAGCGATAGTGAGGAAGAAGGAAATAACGATCTGAACTTATGGGAAAAAGCAAAGGCTCATGACAAGCATTATCAGTGGAAGAAGGAAAGGCAGCGGCAAATCAAAGAGCGTAGGAGAGCTCATTTCTATTCCAAAAAGCAGAAGACATTTGAGGAAAAGGAGAAAGAAAAAATAATAAAGAAAAATGTGAGTGTCTTTCCTTTCTTTTAATAAACCCCTAGACTAACATACCATCTTTATGGCCCCAGTAGGCATGGCAAATAAGTAAGGCAGAGCTTGTGTTATGGATGACCAAACAGCAAACTGGAGGGAACCCAGAATAAATATACACATATAAATAAACAAGATCATGACCCGAAAACAAAAATCTGTGTTCGTCACTCAATTGGATGCCCCGAACAGGACTCAAACCTGAGACCTCCGGCGTATAAGACAGGCAACTATCACTGACACCACTCGCGCTGTAAATGTATGGGTATTTTTCTTTGTATTTTCTTATTGTATCGTTTTCATTCGATGACGAAGAGCGTGAGAATGTAATTTTTTGTAACAATAAGAGCTTTTTATCATTATTTGCATTGTTACAGATAATACTGCCAAGTAGAATGGACACCGAAAGAAAACGTTTAGTGCTAGAATTTTTTATTTGTCATTTCATTGCGATGGCTCGATCTAGTGAAAAATTTGTTGCTATCAAACAGGCATTTATCTATTTAGAGCAAGCCCAGCGACTTTGTATTCTGCTCCTAGAAGAGCCAGGTGGTGATTTAACAGGCAATGAATATATGGAAGTAATCAGGGATAAGTTAGGGGATTGTCAGCGGAAGATGGTGAAGTATGGAGGGTTCATGATGCCTCGTCGGCGCGAAAGCCACGCGGAGCGTCGCCGCTCTGCGCAGCCACAGCCGATACGCAAGCAGCGCCCAAGATACAATGATATAGTAAATACAGATTCTCCCACTGAAACTCCAACTTCGGCATTCTCGTTTGTGGATGTCCACGTGGCACCTACATCGAGACGGGACTCCATAAAATTCATGGAATCTTCAATAAGTGAAGAATCAAAGTTGTAAATTATTTATTATTTTTTAACTTTTAAAAATCCGTTGAGACGAGAACAGCTTGTTTATTAATTTAGTTTATCACAAATTATTACAATTCCTGGCGATAGTCGGTCTAACTGTGTTGACCGTAGATATGAGGGAATTACCATACTGTACTACAGAGATTAAAAAGTATAATAATCTTATCTTACAAAGACTAATGCTGCACTTACAGATTTTACAAAGATAAGGCATGAATATATAAAGTGTTACCCCTATTCCAGTAGACATTAGGTTCTTTTTAGAGCATGCTTAATGTTACCATGATTAATGTTGTGAATATGAAGACTGATTAAACTGCTAAAATATCATAGAAACTGTAAAGATTGAAATATTTGCCAAAAAATGTTTTAATTACTTCACACGAGAGTTTTTTTTACAACAGAATGTCAATCTACTTCCGAACTATTATGATAGACTTGAATCTCTTATAATTTGATAGGAAGTCCTTACAGTTCTTAGATAATAAGGCAACTTGTGTACATAGTTTTTAGTGAATAATGTATGAAAATTTAAATCAATTATAATAAAGGTAAATTGCAAGACGAGTTAGAAATAAATAAGCTTAGGTAGTTAGCATTGTTTTTAATATTTTGAAGTTTGCACAAATTTATAGACCATTATCTAAATAAAACACTTATTATCGGACATTATTGCCAATTTTTTATTTCCTACTTCTAACAAGGCTTTTGGTAATTTTAATAATGAGGTGGTTTTGTGTCCATGGATGTCGAAATGTTTGAATGACAAAGTGTTTTATTTAAATTTTCTTTCTTAATAATAACAAAAATGGAAATATAAAGTTGGGCTGTTTTAGTAATGAGTGTAATTATTATTTTTTATTAAAACTGCTCAAAAATATTGTATAAATCTTTATGAATCAATATTTTCAAGTCATATCATTGTATACTTTAAAACAAAATCATAGATTGTTTATTAGCATCAAATAAATAGCCCTGTGAATACCAAATAGTCCCAGTTCATTCTCGATACTTTATCAAGTTTTCAATTAAAAACCGTACTGTCTAAAATAGATGATTTATTTATCTGGTTATAGTAAAATGAAATAACAATAAATGTTTTAAAACTAAAAAGTGGAATAAAGTTTTGTGGTCCCGTTTTAGCCTTCACAGTTTCAAAATTTCAAATGAGCGGGTTGACTCCTGCGACCATTGCTAGCAAAGCCATGCGCACGTACATGCCGTACTCGGCCTGTCGGAAGTAGGCGGCGCGGGGGTCGGAGTCGAACTCGGGAGAGATCTCGTCCACCCGTGGGAGCGGGTGCATCACTACCATGCGCCTGCGAGCCCGTGTCATGAGTTGTGGCGTAACGACGAGAAGACCTCGAGTCTGGAATACAAAAATATATTTGGTATTCTAACAAAATATGAAATTGCGAAAGCGAGTATTAGGTTTATTTGTAACACACGCATAAAGTTTTATACACCTTATCCAGAAATACAGTACTAATCCCGTAGGGATTTGAGCAAAGTGAGTGCTCATATACTTTAAAAAGCATCGCAAAGCAAAGCTTTGTAAAGCAACGTGATAAAATATCTTGGTTTTAGTTTAAGAGAGACATTCTAAGAATAAAATGTTATTTTTAACAACCTTTCTTCGTCAAAATTCAAGTGTGGGAACTTAAATTTGGATTAAAGTATTTAATATGATAAGATCTCTTAAAATATTCAGAACCAACCCTTATAAAAATATTTACAACCGCTTCCAAATGTGACTAATCATAATACATAACATTAACACATAAAATAAAGAACATATTACCTTATCATATTCTTCCTGGCTCTGGAATCTCTCCCTTTGAATTCTGGTCATATACAGAACATGGGAATCAGCCAAGACGTCTTCCAGACGATCAAATACTTTTTGTTTTATTCCTCTTTTAGCTACATAATCCATTATATGTTTCGGCATGCCCAATCCAGGAGGGCTTACGTATTGTAACTGTACTTGATAATGTGTGAGTAATCTTGCCAAGGAATGTACAGTTCGTCCATTTTTGAGGTCACCAATCATAGTTATTGTTAAGCCATTGACAGTACCAATTTCTTCTCGGATTGTAAAAACGTCTAAAAGCGCCTGTGTGGGGTGCTCGCCGACACCATCGCCGGCGTTTATGATGGGTTTACGACAGTGACGAGATGCTCGCTAAAACAAAAAGTATTTTATGTAAGTTTTTGGACTTAAAAAAACAATTAAGTTTTCCGCAATTATAATAATAATGCCGGGATTTTCCGTCTTAAAACGCTTGCAGACCTATACATAAATAATAATAAATGCCCAAACAAACCACCAACTGTATGGCCCCAAAGTATGCAGAGCTTGTGTTATGGATAACCATACAACGAAATGAAGGGGAGATCTAGAATAAACACGCATGTATAGATAAAAACAACCATGCCCGGATAACAAACATCTGTGATCATCAAACAAATGAAAGCCTCGACCGGGACTCGCACCTGGAACCTCCAGCGTATGAGGCAAGGTCCACTACGCCACTCGGCTGTCAATTATGCTAGATTATTCAACTATGATAAAATATGCCAAATTCGCAACATAGACTCTGCGCTAACGTGGATACTCTTGTGTCTTATTTCGACCCCAGTACACCAGGGAATATTTTAATAATTTAAAAAATCTAAATCTAATCAATCCGTCCTAACGCAGTCGTAGACACTATCTGTGTCCAGTTGCTTCAACTTGGAAATAGTGTCACTAAAAACTATAAGTTGTCAGTTGAACACACAAGCAACATTAACTTTTCCAACAATTTTACTACGCAATCTAGGGAATCTTCTGAGCTGTGTCCGTTTGGTTCCCGGCACTGGGCACGGCACTACTGTATCTGTGATGGTGTGCTGTGTCGGACACAAAGGGTGTCCATGTTTGCGCAGCGCCTTAACTGACACCTCAAAACTTTCTAAAACAATAACTTTCAAATGAATTACGTTCAAACTGAATCAATCATATACTCAGAACTACATGAATTAAAATATAATCTTGATCACCATTAAAAACAAATCGTAAATAGTGACAGTTTATAACACTATGTTTATTTTTTTAATGTCTATTTCGCTATTTAAATGTTTTACAACAATTATAAAAATTACATACAACCATTACAAAAATCATTCTAAACAATACTTAAACTGATTTTTATTGAACACGATTGTAAGTGTAGTATTTTATTAAGGATTAATATTTTCATAATCTTGACCTTAAAATTAAATGTTATAATAATCCAATCATTAATGGTCAATAACAGTGAACCATTTATAAAATACCTACCACTACCTAATTTGTACAATTTAAGAAACGAGAAAACATTATTATTATTATATTATTGTTTATTTATTTAAATACTTACTGATAATGTTTATTTAACTGTGCATGTTTATTTAACGTTGCAAACATAAATATTTTGTAAAATCCTAATTTTGGTCAAGCTTATTCATGCACAAAAAGTAAAAGTTTCCAAGGAATACAATTATTATTTACCTCAACTGCTCCTGGTTCAGGGTGTCGTAGTACAACTACATCTGAATAGTTGGCCATCACAGCAACACTGTCTTCCAGAGTTTCTCCTTTTTTGGTCGACGAACTTGTTGCATCCGTGTGAATGACGGATCCACCCAATCTTTGCATGGCCGCCGCAAAACTACAACTTGTTCGTGTGCTAACTTCGTAAAAGATCGAAGACATTACTTTTCCTCTTAAAATATCATCCAAGAATCGTCCTTTATTCACACTGATCTTCATAAATTGAGCGAGGTTAAATATGTCGTTGAGAGTTTCTTTGCTAAACAAGTCAACCGATAAAATACTCTTGCCAAAGATATCACTACGTTGGCGCTGGGATGCTGCCGTCTGCGGTGGGTTATTATTAGAAAAGCTTTCACATCTCTGTCTCATGGTTTGTGTTGGTATTGGAGAAATACTTCTCAATCCTATTTCATTAAAATGTACGTTCAACTTTGTTTGGCTCTCAGTTTTAGAAGTATCAAGTCCATCGAAATCTAAATCATTATAGCGAGTAAAATCTCCTGAGGCAATTTCAAGAGCAGAATTAGGGCGGCTTAGTTCTTTGTCTGGTTTCTCAATTGCTGGTGTTGCTATTGCTTGTTTTTTAGGAGCAGGCCAGTCACGAACATTTTGACCAAAACCGGGTTGCACAAGAACTTGACCTTCAACGTAAGCTATTTCACCACGCAATGTTACTCTGTGAACAGCGCCGCAAACATGCATTCCAGCAAATGGTGTCCACTTTGATTTTGTGAATTCCATCGATTCTGGAATTGTCCATTCATAATCCATGTCCACCTCGACGTAGGTATTGGGTTGTTCCGGTAGGTTGAAAATCTTACGAGGATTTTTGTGGAATTTATTAATTATATCATCCATAGTAAGGCGACCTTGGTGAACTGCATTCAAAAGCAAGGGTAAAATAGTTTCGAGGCCTGGAAAACCTGGAGGAGGAGTTGCAGAATTTTTTTCTTCAACTGAGTGAGGAGCATGGTCGGTTGCAAACACATCAATGATATCTATATTCTTCCACAATTCAGCCTGATCTTCTGGACTACATAAAACTGGACGAACATCTGCACGAGATTTACCAATTTTATCTACATCAGCAGTGCTTAAGAATAAATGGTGAGGACAAACTTCACAAGTTACTTTCAATCCACGTTCTTTGGCAGCCTTTATAATGAGAATTTCCTCTCTCCTAGCTACATGGCAAATATGGATTGGGCGATCAAGCAATGACGCCATGAGAATCACTGCACCAGTTTTTTCTCGTTCAGCGTGAGCACATACAGGGAACTTCTTTGGCCAGTTTTGAAGGTGACGTTGCCACACTGTCATATCATCCAGCTTCAAGGTAGTGAATGTCTCATTTAAGTACATTTTCAAAGAGGCTGCTTGAGAAGCTAATTCGAATGCAGTGTCACAATTATTTTTAGAAGCCCCGACAAATAATGCGTAGTCACATCGTGCACTGACGCGGGCTAAGGCTTCTACAAAATCGTAGGAAGTGCGGTCAATTAGAGGAGGGTTAGTGTTGGGCATAGCACAGATCATTGTGATCCCTCCTGCTAGAGCAGATGCAGTGCATGTTGAGAAATCTTCTTTATGAGTAGCACCGGGTTCACGAACATGGACATGTACATCAATGAAACCTGGTAACTTAATGATATTGCGGAAAGTCATGCAGTCTGTATGAGTTTTCATACTTGGTGCTCTTCCACACTGCAACATAGCCTGAAACATAAATTTTTTGTATCTTTAACACATATACCAATGCATTTTTTAGTTAAACACGTATATTAATCTCTTTGAAAGTAGAGGAAACCAAAGCCGAAGATACATTTTAAAATACTTTCATAACAAAACTGTATAAAAATAAAAAAAATCAATTTTAATTGGAAGAGCATCATAATAATCCTTTATTTAATTTTGGAAGTGGCCAGATAGATAAGGGCTCGTTCTTTAGTTTTTAGTAATAAGTAAAAATCATGTACCTGCACTAAAAGTTTAGCGCATTTAACATCAGTAACTAACGGAACAGCATAGTCAACAGCCAGTCTGCGCGTGCGGTATCCGTGAGTTGTAAACGACGACACGCGACGAGCTCCTCCTCGCATCGGCAGGTTTATGACAAGGTCCAGTTGACGTCGAGCCATGAAGTCAGCCAGGTGCATGAGTTCACCATCACCCCGGTCGTCCTCAGGGTCACCAATGTGGTCGAATGTCCATTGAACACTTTCTACCTTCATAAAAAGAAATAACATTTATTTTTAAAGTTGTTGTTTCTGAATAATAGGTAACTTATAGTTTTAATAGTTCCTCTCTCGTTTTTTTTCTCTAAATTGTGTTATAATAATCTCATATTCAATTAGACTCAGTAAAAAAAATATCTCTTAACACTGAGTTAATTTTCATATTTTAATAACGAAATAAGTGGCGTTTAATAATATCCAACTATACCTGTAGTCCAAGTATATCCTGAAATAACTACAACTTGGAAATATAATTAAGAAGTAGTTTGCCAAATACACTTACCTCTACTCCATGTTCAGTGTAAAAATCTCCTGTGCCCATACTAGCATAAAGTTTGTATCCCATTTTATGTAATATACGCACACTTGGCAACAACTCCATTTTGTTCTGAAAAAAAATATTATTATAATAGTTAATAAAATAATTAGAGCTGTTTTTTTAATACTCTACTAGTTATAAATTATGCTACTGATAAAATTTATCTGAGCCCGGAAAAAACCTTTAGTGTATGAAGTTATTATAAATTGTAGCAATGTACTTAGTAAAAACAGTAATTTTTACCTTAAATGAACCAACAGATAGTAGTATAGCTTTTTTAGGTATTCTGAACCCAGTGCTCATCAACGATTTTAAGTAAGCTTCATATCGGTTTTCTCCAAAACAAGCTACTTCTCCCGTAGAAGCCATTTCAACACCGAGTGTAACATCAGCTCCTGCCAATCTTGAGAATGAGAACTGAGGCACTTTCACACCTACTTTTCCACAGCCACCCATTATATTGACCGGTTCTACTGGTAACCCTAAAATTACTCTTGTAGCCATTGCCACGAAGTCATGATCCAAAGTTTTTGATACAAAAGGGAATGAACGCGACACACGGACGTTACATTCAATGACTTTCAATTCATTGTCTTTTGCAATAAGCTGCATATTGAAAGGGCCTGTTACGTCGAGCATTTCTGCAATAATTCTTGCTATTTCTTTTATTTTATCTAATGTCTCGTTATTTATATCTTGTGGTGGTGTCACTAGGGTCGCGTCTCCAGAGTGTACACCTGCATTCTCAACATGTTCTGATACTGCCATGCATAAGATTACTCCATCGGCTGCTACAACATCTACATCAATTTCTTTTGCGTCCGTTATGAATTTAGAAATCACTACGGGGTAATCCTTACTCACTTCACTTGCAGACTTTAAATATGCTTCTAAATCTTGTTGTGAATGAGCCACATTCATAGCTGCCCCACTTAAAACATAGGATGGTCTTACTAAACAAGGAAATCCAACTTCTTCACAGAAATTTAAAGCAGATTCTAAATCGGTTAATTCTTTCCATCTCGGTTGAAGAATACCTTTTCTGTCTAGCAATCGAGAGAATTTAAATCGATTTTCAGCATTATCTATCATATCGGGTGAGGTACCAAGAATAACAGCTTGTTGTCTATGTAAATCTATGGCGATGTTATTTGGTAGTTGACCTCCCATTGACAAAATAACACCGCTTGGTTTTTCTATGTTGTAAATATCCATTACAACCTCAAATGAGATTTCTTCAAAATATAAACGATCACTCATGTCATAATCTGTACTTACTGTTTCTGGATTGTAATTAACCATAATTGTATTCTTTCCTTGATTTTTCAATTCTCTTAAACATCCTACTGCACACCAATCAAACTCAACTGAGCTACCAATTCTATAAACTCCAGAACCTAAGACCATTACAAAATCTTTAGGGAAGTCTAAGTCATGGGTATTGCCATTGTAAGTTAAATATAAATAATTGGTAGTGGCAGGCCACTCAGCCGCTACCGTATCTATTTGTTTTACAAACGGTGTGATATTGTTTTCTTCTCTGAGTTTTCTAACAGCCAATTCGGTACTTTTAATTGCTGCAGCAATTTGCTTATCAGAAAATCCAATTTGTTTTGCTTTTTTTAGCGTCTCAATTGTAATTGAGCCTCTATCGATACTTTCTAAGTATTTGTAATAATCAATAATGGCTTTCAATTTGACTAAGAACCACTTATCAATTTTTGTCAATTCATACAGTTTATCTACGGTATAACCTTCTTTTATCGCTGCTGCTAAGAAAAACATTCTTTTATCAGTGGGCTCTCTGAGTTCATTTTCATTAACTTTTTTAATGTTGGGATCGAATCCGTTAACATTTTCATCAACCATGCGCAAAGCTTTTTGGAAAGCTTCCTCAAAGTTTCTACCGATAGACATAACTTCTCCAACGCTTTTCATAGAACTTCCAATCTTTGTACTAACTCTGTTAAACTTAGCCAAGTCCCATCTGGGAATTTTTACTACACAGTAATCCAAGCTTGGCTCGAAGCAAGCTGTAGTAACACCAGTGACAGAATTTTTTATTTTTGGTAGTGGTATTCCAAGAGCCAGTTTAGCAGCTACATATGCTAAAGGATATCCCGTGGCTTTACTAGCTAAAGCTGAACTTCGTGATAGCCTAGCGTTTACCTCAATTATGTAAAATTCTTCGGAATAGGGATTTAGGGCATACTGAATATTACATTCTCCTACAATTCCAAAATGTCTTATTACTTTGATAGCTGTATTCCGTAGCATGTTATATTCTCTGTTTGAAAGGGTCTGACTGGGAGCTACGACTATAGATTCTCCAGTATGTATACCAAGAGGGTCCACGTTTTCCATATTACAAACTGTTATACAATTGTCATATGCGTCGCGCACAACTTCGTATTCAACTTCTTTCCAGCCTTTAAGTGATTTATCGATGATAAGTTGATTTGAGTGTGAAAAGGCTTGATGTGCCAATGTCCGTAACTCTTCTTCATTGTTAGCAAATCCAGATCCCAAACCACCTAGGGAAAATGCGGAACGAGCCATGACTGGGTATCCGATTTGTAAGCCAGCTGACAATGCTTCCTCTATAGTTGAAACTGCGGCACTCGGTGCAACTTTTTCTCCAATAGAATTGACATGTTCTGCAAATATTTTTCGATCTTCTGTATTTACAATAGACTGAATAGGCGTTCCAAGAACTACGACATTGTACTTTTCAAACACCCTTGACTTCTGCAGTTCAACACCACAGTTCAGGGCTGTTTGTCCGCCGAATGTCAAAAGGACCCCTGTGGGTCTTTCGGCTTTAATGACTTGTTCTACATACTCGGGTGTAATCGGCAAGAAATAAACTTTATCAGCCAAGCCCTTAGATGTCTGGACGGTTGCTATGTTAGGGTTAATCAAAACTGTTTGAATCTTTTCCTCTCTCATAGCTTTAACACCTTGTGTACCAGAATAATCAAATTCACCAGCTTGGCCAATGGATAAGCCACCTGATCCGAGAATTAAAACCTTTTTTGGTCTTTCAGGAAGTTTTGAAATAAATGTGAGCTTTTCTGTTATCTTTTGATCAATATTGTATGGCTTATTTAATTTTATAGATCTAACTGAATCAACAAATATATCGAATAGGAATTCGAGATCGGTAGGTCCTGCAGTGTGCTCAGGATGAAACTGAACGCTAAAGTATGGTAATGATTCGTGAATAATTCCCTCGTTCGTTTTGTCGTTTTCATTCGTAAATAATATTTTCCAGTTTTGTGGAAGTGACTCTGCGTCCACAGCGAATCCATGATTTTGTGATGTCATAAAACATCTACCAGTGCCACTGTGTGTACAAGGTAGATTGTGACCTCGGTTTCCATAACTGTAAAGACAAAGAAACGTCGTTTGTTTGTTTCAGTGCAATAAAACATTAATACATGTAAGACAATCCACTTAACTGTGCGAGGGAGTTCGCCGGTGTTTCTACGAATAGTCCACCACAAGACAACTTCAACTCCTAACGAAACAAGAAAATAAGAAATGTTTTATGGATTTTCCTAGAATACTACCGTGCTACCTCGCAAAGATTTGGCAGATGTGCAGCCTTATGGTATGAATAAATTTATAATATACCTCGTTTTGTAAGTTTTGCATCCAACAGCCGTAGAGAGCAATTGGTGACCAAGACAAATTCCAAAGATTGGTTTTATTCCTTTCTTATTGCCTATCACATTTCTTATATTATCAACAGTTTTTTTGCATACTTCGGGGTCTCCAGGACCATTGCTTATGAACAGTCCATCATATTGACTAGCATCTAATTTATGATCCCATGGCACTAATACAACTCTGGCATTTCTATTCAACAAGCATCTTATTTGATTATATTTTAAACCGCAATCCACGGCAACAATTGTAAATTCTCCCTTTTCATTGAATACGATTGGTTTCTGAAAAATAAGAAAAAAAGAACCTTAGGTATCTTAAAATTCTGTAATGAAAATAAACCTGATATATATAAAACTAAAAAGAGAAAAATCTAAACACCTGAACTGACACCTCAGCAACTAAGTTCCTTGCATTAGGATCTTGTATCGGAGCTTGTGGCGCAAAAGGTGGTACTCCTTGGACAATCCTCCCAAGAGTTACACCTTCCCTGAGACGGAAGGTCAAAGCTCTGGTGTCGATGCCACAAATCCCTGGCACTCCATGGGCAGCGAGCCAGGATCCAAGGGACTTCTTTGCACGCCAGTGGAAGGCATGAGTGCTAACTTCTCCCACGACCAGACCAGCTGCCCAGATACGGCTTGATTCAAACCAGCTGAAAAAGATGTTTGGTTCATAAGGTGGAATTAATGTGCCTGAAAATAAATCTTTTTGCGTACATGTAGATAAGCAAAAAGGGACTGTCTATATTTAAGAAAAGCAATAATATTCAGTTTTCAAACACAGCATGAAAATAATAAATGGTCTCAGTAACTGTATAGTTCTGACCAAAACTGTACTCTTTTTCTGTTATTAGATATAGTTAATGGATGTTTGATATTGTAAAATTTTTTATATTTAGTTTTTTTAATAATTTAATAAGTATATTTTAGTTTTTTTGCCTATAAGTTCAGGAGTTATTTTATTGAGAATTTTTCTTCTTTCTATTTCCTTTCCACTCTGTACAAGTAAATATCGTAGAAACTAATCCTCTCACATATCTTCTTTTTTATAACTAGTTACGTACCTTCTATGTTTTTCTATGTGTATGTGTTTGAAGCAACAATTTTTTATATCTAACCAAAAAGTAAGTGAACTAACCGAGGCAATCCATGTTCGTCCTTATCATCTTCATCGGGCACGCCATAGTTGCCAATCAGAGGGTATGTGAGCACCAGTAGCTGTGCGTGGTATGACGGGTCAGTCAGCGACTCAGGGTACCCTACCATACCCGTCTGAAACACTGCAGGTAATTGTGTTAGATAATGATTCCTTCACTCCACAAAAAAGTTCTGTGCGTTGTCGCTCAGCTGAAAAATATTGTATTAGATTATAAATTTTTTGATTTATCTTTATGTTGGCGTGATTACTTTTTTGGATAAAACCTGATGTGAAAAGCCTTTAAGATTTCAGCGGAAATTATTCTATTCCTAATACAATACTTTGTCTACCATTACTAAGAGGAACTTTAAAAAATTTAATTAGATGCCTAGTCATCTCGTTCTTGGACAATTGCCCAACGTTGGGTCTTGCAAGGAATGAATCGCGACGTCACAGTGATGTTATGATTTCAACCAAATTGACTAATTAAAAAGTGAAAACGTACCGACTTCGCCCTCCACAGGCTTGGCCGCTCCAAAGCTCCGGCCGCTGAACACGGAACCGTCGGCCAGCACTAGGCTGCATGGCTCCCCCACCTCGCTTACTAACTGTTCCTCTGCCATGCTGGGGATACGCGCTATCATCATTAACAATGCTATTATGTTGAAGAGGTTATATTTATTAGTTCGCTTGTTTATATATAATCGCTAAAAGATTATTTACCCAAAATTCCTGTGGATTCGGGAGATCTATCTAAAAAATTATAGTAAATTTATTTTACTAAGCAGTCTCTATAGATCACCTTGCTTCCTGCCCTATAAGATAGGCCGCTTTGGTTGTATGCTACAGATTGGCAGCAGAATATTTATTCATTACAATTTAGCTAATAATTTGTAATAACTTTTACTTAAGCACTAATTAAAATCACTAAAAAAATCTTTGTCAATTGTTTTATAAAGGTAATTATTTTTTGTAATCATTAGCAGCACTATTTAGAATATTTAGAAAAAAAATCGAAGTGAAATATATTTAATTATAATAATCTGGAGAAATGGCCAGCTAAATACTGACCAAACGAAAAGTTTTTTTTATAAAATATAAAAATAACTTTTATACAAATATAAAAGTAGACCGTTGTTGTAATAATATCCTTGTAAACAATTATCGTTAAGTTACGGGGCACTATTTATTTTTAGTAAGAGGAAGGATGCCGTTAAAAAAATGTAGATTATTTTGTCAAATTTACCATTGATTTTATCAATTGGGTCCTAGTTATATTCTAGCTAGGAAATATCATTTATTACACATTAACCAAAGGCCTCTGAATTTATCAGGTTTTAAGTTGAACTGGAAGTGGTAAAAAATCATTGCACGAAAATGTTCCCGATGCAGATCCAATTTTTTTATGACGCACAATACCTACTTTAATAGTGTTGGTAAAAAAATTCAGTGATATATTTAAATTAGGAAAAAATATATTTTGACTTTTTAATAATCGAATTTTCAAAAATTATAACCCGCCAGCATTCCATACATAAAATCTTTTTTCCGCAAAACTTTCCGAGTGGCCTGGTATAATAACTACATATATGTATAATACATAAACTCGGAATTAAAGTAACGATTTTATTGTTAATTTTTTTACTTTATTCATAGCCAGCAAACGAGCGCGCGATGCACCTGATGGTAAGTGGCATTAGTACCCATGGACATCATGAACAGTAGGTGTTTTTATTTATTTATAGTGGTTGTGATTATTATCTCGACTAATGATGCTGAACTTAGGCTTCCGTAGATATTGCCTTTGTTCCAGTAACTGCATTGGCTGCTCCTTCTTATGTTATTATGGTTATTATGGCGGTCAACATAGAAATGACTATTGGGTTAAGTTTCCTCACGATGTTTTCCTTCACCGTTAGAGTAGTCGGCTGTATGTACTCAAGTTGTAAAATTTATTGGTACATTTGACAGTCACGGGGAATGAACTGGCGACCTTAAGTTCGAAAAGCCAGCGCGCTACTAACGCTCTGCTATCACTATATATGCTTCATCCCTTAGAAAATTACATTATTCACAAGTAACGTGGGGAGGGATAAGATAAAAATATTAGTTGAATGAAAATGCGATCTATGAATTACCTACCTATACAGGGTGCCGCAGGAAAGGTAACAAAATAATCTATCGGTGGTTCAGAGGTACAGCTCCCTTTGGGTAACCCGAGTTATCTCCATAGATGTGATTCGATTTTTTTAGTTTAGGAGTTATGAAGCCTTTTCATCTTTGATTTTTGACCTTTGAGTTATTTTGATTAAAACTTAGTAAATAAGTGAAACAATTGCTTGCTTTTTTATTTTGTTAGTTAGCTTATGATTGGGGGCCTTACCAAAACAAACACTCTTAAATCCGAAAACAAAATCACACATTAAATACTGGCCTAAATTACACAAAAAAAAAAATGTGAAAACAAGTCTATCATTCTAAATGCGTTTTAGCAATATTGAGTTCTCTTTTTTTTTAGTTTTTGAGAGTTTATTTTGTCGAGTTCTCTTAATTCCATCATACTTACATTTTGATTTTAATGGTAGGCACAGAACCTAAAAACTTCAAGATTTAAAGCCCACCTTTTTGAATGATATTTCCTAAAAACTTTGTTTGCTGAGTAACTTTAATAAAAATTTTATTACGGACCTTTGTTACACGGTATGGGATTTTAAAAACAGCTTTTTTTTTCATAAAATTATTTTACCGGTTTAACGGGTGAGCATACCCGAGAATGAAGCAGCAAGATTGTGTCCGAAGCATCTGGAACAAAAAGATGATCGTGCACCCGCCATCACCTGTCACTTGACACGACCATCGCAGAGTTGAACAAGTTCGCGACGTTTACAGCGATTTCCTGGGCGTCCGTCAGAGATGAAACATTTGGTAAAATTCGTGTTATGGTTATTTTGGAGAGCGGAACATGTGTAAGCCATAGTCAGAGCTACTGAACACCATGCCAGAATACCGAAATCCGTAGCGGAACGTATTCTCTAGGAAGATCCTATCACTAATTTCAGCTGTTTTAGAATCCTGATCACAGTAACCAAGGTCATCACTGACAATACCAGTATTTACCAAAGTTGAGTTTTTAAATTTAAAGTTTTTAGGTTCTGTACCATTTGAACCAAAGTTAAGGTATGATGTAATTTAGAGTACTCAATAAAACTGTTATGGTTAGATGCTTCATAACATATGGGCGTGACTACTTCTGGACCACCGATGGACTGTCTTACCACCCTGGGACACACCCTGTGAAAGTAACTGTATTAAAATTGCGTTTGAGTCTTTTACGTTCAAAGTAAAAGTAAAAGATTTTTGAAAAGAAATTCATATGAATATCACAAAAACAAATCAGGTTATTTATTAATTCTGTTAAACTAATAATCGAAAATATCATGTTTTAGCTAAGAAATTAAGTTCATTTTGAGTGTATGTCACAGTACGCTCGGAAAACACGCATCATTGCAAACCTACTGGAATCTTAACGAACTCTCCAATGAATGCTGTTTGGTAGCACACGCGCAAAGAAAACTTCGCTTCGCAAAAGAAGAATCGTTCTAAAACCTTATTTAGTATTTTAGAAAAAACCTGACATCGTTTCAGCTAGAAAGAAAATAGGCAAGCTTATTGGGTTATTCAAAACATTAGAAATCTATTTCTTTTGGTTTATACTGTATTTTGCAATCTAGTACTAGTATCCAGTACATTTGCAATTAAACGTGATTCCAATCGTACTGCGCCATCTCGACAGACAGTAGAGTACAATACCGTTCAATTTAATACAATTTCTGAATTGTGATACCAATAAAAGAACCCGAAATCGGTCTCCCGGTATGAATGTTTACTTGTGAACATTTAAATAATAGAGTCAACTTCAAATCTACTTAATAAAACAACAAATCCTTGTTGCTATACCTACATAAAACCATGGGACACGAACCTCCCATACACCTAACATTAATTAACACAAAGATCGTCGGTACCTTATTGTTTTTAAGAAACATGAATAGGTATCTAATACCACCCATTCGCAGATCTCTTAAGACTAAACTTAAAGTTATATCTGCTATTATTTTAGCACCTACCATTTCATACAATAGGTACTCTCAAGTGTTTTTATAGGGATGTAAGAATATATATGTATTTAACTAAATAAATTAATTTGGTCCTATTTTTATACTATTTATTATACCGGAATTTGCGGAACTTGTAGTTACGGCATAGTTAAAAAATATATACGTACGTAATTTAAAAAAAAGCATTGATTTAACTTAGATACATTACTTTTTAAGATTATATCCCAATTTATGAATGCTATGCGGATTAGAATGTTTCCCTAGAGACTTTCACTTTGCCTCCGCAAACAACGTCTTTAGGACTAACAATTAAAGTTCAGTTTTAAAAATAAATATACTGAACATATTGAAGAATAATAAAATAAGAACTACTTTTAAAGACATAAACTGAGCATTAACAGGACAAATAAAAATAGAAAATTAGCGATGGCTCACTTCAATACTTACATTTAACTTAAATTTGATTACCGGACAATAGCTCAAACAAAAGCCTCAAGTTAATAACCTCCGAAATTAGCTACGTCTCATTCGCACACGATACATTTAATGTCATAGGAAAGTTTCCTGTAAGTATGTGCGTGTTTACATAGTACTCACTCGTAATGCGTTGTGATATTGCCAGCCACGTGTTTTTTCGCGGAGCTGTGAGTGAGCAGTCCGTCGCTGCCGAAGTCCTGACGACGACAGGCCGGCCCCAGCCCCCCGCCTCTGTGTCAGCCAGCGTACTTCACTTTTAGTCCTTTCTTATCACGCGAAACGTCACGAACCACAATACAACCGGCATTCTTATAGCTCTTTCACACTCAAACAAAAATGTAGCACCGTCCTTTTCACATAGTATTATTAACACTGTGAAGTTCGATCTAAGTGTTACGTTTAGATAATGCTACCGAATGTTCATTGCTCCCTCCGAATTCGTTCTTAATTAAGTTTAGTTCCGCACTATTATTAGATATAATTGTGATGATAATACGATCAGTTTAAATATAGGTTGATTTAACCGTTTTGTTTAAAGAACTCGCTCAGTTTAACTTGGATCGGCTAGCCATAATACCTACAAAGGGTTACGTGGTAGTGACCTCCGCAGTTATAACGGGCTAACTCGTTTTCGTGTCAAGTTCAAGTTTCTTCCTAGCAACTACAAAATAATTTTATTTTGACTACATTTGTACCGTTATGCGTCAGTAGACGTAACATTCAGCTAGGTATATAATTTTTATATTAACATACGCGTAATTTCATCGATAAATACAGATAACTTCTAAAAAATCATGTGCTTTGAAACTTGTAAACATTTAACCAAATACGTACCTATACGCCTAAGTCGACGTTTGTACCTGGGACCTGTCGGTTAGTGCGCAGATTTACTCACTCAACATAGCAGAGTTAATACATAAAATCACAGAATGATCGAATGGTAATATGAAGTGTTTTGGAGATTCAGCGATAGAGGTTCAGTGGTCGTGAGATAACTGCGCGGTATTCGCTAAGCGCTTTTCTTGCAAAATACAGCAGCAGCGGTACCTTTTATTGTACATCGTTAGACGATACGGAATGTCTTAAATACACTATGTGCCACTATGGTAACACAACGTGTTATGATAATGATTATTTAAATCTTATTTAAATGTAGATAGTTTAGTAATCATTTGTCACGTTATCATTCATCACACAATAGTTCAGGGTGAATTGTAAACGGATTTTAATAGGTGCTCTAAGTAAATATGTCATGGTTATGGATTGATTAAAAATTTTCTTTATTTAAAAGAAAGCCGTATCTGAAGAAAGCTTATTAGAAAGCTTATAAGAAATATTTTGTTTATATTTACTTCATTACTTCAATGAAATCATGAAGGTTTACTCAAAATTTCATCGCACTTGGTGGTTGATGTTATTATGTCACTGAGGGCAAAAAATCCTGCGTCGATATACTTATATACGAGCGCCAACGCAAACGAGTTCGTCTAGTTCCAAGTATTAAAAGTGTATTCGAAGTAAAATTTAGATAAATAAATTCAACTTTATTCGTTGAATAAATACACAGTTGTTTTGAACACTTAATGATGTTTATTTTCAATTAAAAGAAGTAACAAAATATTCCCCTATTTGAATAAAATATAATAAATTCTTGGGGAACCATTCACGCAATAAACTTCGTCCATCGCATTCAACGGCGCAAAATAGTTCGTCTACTACTCAGTGGCGTCACCTTTAGAATCGTCTACCGATTCTTCACGTTGTTGTGTAGTTGTTGAGTTCCGGACAGATTAATGTTTTAAATTTTATTAAAGGGATCTGATTCCGGTTAAACCAAGCCTTGGTTGTCCTCACAGTGTGACAGGAAGCACCATCTTCTTGAAAGGCATTACGATGTTTCAACGTTGGAATGAAGGGCACGAAACTTGTTTCCAGAATGTTTACTGCATTAACAGTATCTTCTACAAAATATAGACGACCCAGACCTTGTGCTGACATGCAGCCCCATATCATTACCGATCCAGAAAACTTAACTTTTCTTTTGATACAATCGGTATGGAATGCTTCTTCTTTATTTCTGATAACTTTTTTCCGTACATCACCGATCGTCACCTCAAATTTAAATTCATCACTCCATATTATTTCACGCCACTGCTCTGTAGTCAATTTTTATGATCTTTAGCGAATTTCGGCCTTTCCTTTTTTTGGAGAGGCGTGAGTAAAGATTTCTATTTAGCAGTATAAAATCCATAGCCTAATCGTTTTACGACCCCCTTGCAGGTATCGACAGATACATTTTTGTGAATCATCTCTCTCCACTTCAAGGTAAGTTCTCCTGCGCGGGCACGACGATTATTTTTAATGATTTTCCTTAAAACTCGATTTTCAGCTTCGCTTGTAATTCGCGGTCGACCCTTCAAACATTCAACCGTGCCATTTTTCCTGTGATTTTCGATGATGGTCTGAACTGTCAATCTTGGTAGCGATAAGTCCTTGGCTATTTGGTAAGCAGATTTACCATTATTGTGGCTAATTATTTTAGGTTCTTCGTCGGCGATAGGTTTTCCACGACATTTTGTTTGAAAATAATGATAAAATTGCATGAAATTATGGTTTTTATATGTTTGGAAATGACAATAACGCATCATGTGACAGATTATTTCTATTTTCAAATCCGACTTGTGTCCGACGTTGCTGAGATAAAATTACAAAACGTGCCTATCCAAAAATCAAACCAAGAGATAGAGAAGTCGTTAGGATTTCTTTCATTGCAATGTGAAGACTTAAAAGCCAAATATGAAGACTTAAGCCACAAACGTAAAGATGACTTACTCAAGATAACCTCACTGGAAGCGAAAATTGAGAACATGGAGCGGAAAACTAAACTTAATTCTGTTGAAATACGAAAACTGCCATTTTCAAAAAACTGAAACTAGAACCGAGCAGTGCAACATAGTGCGAAACATGTGCAAAACTTTAAGTGTGACTATAAAGGATGATGATATTCGAGATATTTTTCGCACCAAGGGAAAATCGGGTAAATGTACACTAGTAACCGAGTTCATGAAATCAGCTTTGAAGAGTGACGTCATCAAGGCTACAAAAGCATATAATAAACAACACCCCAACCAGCTTATTACCTCTACCATCATTGGACTCGACGGCGAGGCGTCCCCTTTATTAACGGAATCGTTAACTAGCAGGTGCCGACGTCTATTTTTCTTAGCTCGAGGAATAGCCGATGCCTGTGGATTCAAGTACTGCTGGACAAACAATGGGAAAATTTATATGCGTATAACTGATGAAGGACCTCACATTGAAATTAAAAACGAATCTCAACTTGAAAATCTGAAAAATAATAAACTGTGACTAGTTTTTGGGTTTAATAATTACTGTTTAAATTACACATTTTTGTTTCTTTTTTATTTCTATTGTACATGCATATCACTCATGTATTTGTGTTTCTCATTTTCTTTAATTTTAAACAAACTAATGATCAATAATTTTTGCCTCAATTTTTGACAAGAATCAAAAAATTATAATTATTACACATTTTTATTTTTTGGACAGAATAAAACCTGTAATTATTTTAATGTGTCATGCATTGGTTTTTCGAGTGGTATTAATTGTATGTATCTATTAAAAACAAAATTCGATCGTTGTAATAATAATACTAATTCTGAAAATATAGATGACATAACAGTTGGTAACTCGTATCTTTGCAATCCTGAATCTTGTAAATCTCTATAGATTACAGCAAAAAAAGTAAATCTCTTAAAATTATGACCCAAAATATACGCAGCATTTTAAAACCTTTTTGTCCTTTGAGACTTTACGATTTAGAATAGATTTAGAATGGATTATATTCTTACAGAAAGTTGGAACTCAAAAGAAATCAATTTCCCTGAACTACAAAACTACACCTTACATTAAACTGCTAACAACCTTAACCAAAATGACGGAGTAGTAGTCTATGTTAAAAATTATATTAATTACACTACCGTTGAGTAAACTTGCAGATGCGTCTTGTATGTTAATACAAATCCAAAATGATACCTTAATTGTAGCTATGTATAGATCGCCCTCAAAGGCTAATATCACCAATTTCTTAGACTCATTAGACGCACTTCTTACTTCAAACAAAACATGTAAAAATATACTCATATTAGGCGATATTAACATTAATATTATTCCTGGAAGTAATGACGTGAACGCTCCGGATTACCTTAACTTATTAGCAAGTCACGGAATCTTAGCTTCGCATGTTTATCCTACAAGGTGTCCCAACTGCCTTGATCATTGTATGATTAAATCTAAACAGCCATCGAATACTTTAGTTTTTAACGCACCCTTGACGGATCATTCGTCTGTGCTTACATGCCTCGAGTTACACTCTAAAATCCGTCACAATCAAAATTTTACGAGAACCAAAATAAATTACGCCGAACTGCTTGCAGATATAGAAAAATGTGATTTTAATAGAGTTATACAGTTGAGTGACGTGAACAGAGCAGCAGTCAAATTCGTAGATATGATCACGAATTGTATTACAACAAATTCCGTTACTACAATAGTCCCACGGCGACAACGGTGTATAAAACCATGAATTACACCAGGTCTTATACGCTGCATAAAAAACCGAGACCAATTGCATATGAAATGTAAGAATGATGTTGACAATGAAATACTTAAAATAACATATACAAGGTACAAAAACTACTGCAATAACTTACTTAAACGACTAAGAAGAACATATGAACAAAATGAATTAAAAAACAAGCTCATATCCCTAAACAAACGTGGAAAACCATAAAAACTATAATTAATGCAGGGAAAATAAATAGCCAACCTAGTGATCTTCTTAAAATTAGTAATACCCATCAAGAATCCATAGACAAAGTTAACCGTTTTTTCATAGATATCGGAGAAGAACTAGCTAATCAAGTAAATCATATGCACCCAAATTGCGTTCCTGACAAACAAAGTTTTGGGTCATTTGTACCTTAAAACTCAACGGTCATATTGTGCACATCTGAGGCTAAAGTTATGTCTATTCTCATGAACTTAAAAAGTGATAGTGCAGTAGGTTGGGACGGCATTTCAACTAGGGTTCTTAAAATGGCTAAACACCTAATTGTACCTCCTTTAACCCACATCTTCAATCAGTGCTTGACAACAGGTGTCTTTCCCGATGTTTTTAAAAGAGCCATAATACATCCAATAAACAAAGTAGGAAACAGAGATTGTGCCAGTAATAATCGCCCAATATCAGTGCTTCCTGCTCTTTCAAAAATTCTAGAGAAAATCATTAATAAAAACCTTCTATCCTTCTAGAAAAAACAAAATGTACTCTCTCTGAACCAGTATGGATCTAAATCTAAAAAATTGGGTCTAAACCCAATACGTCTACTTCTCATGCTGTATCTGATCTGTCTGAATTTACTGCATCTCAGTTGGACTCGGGAAATAAATGTGTAGATGTGTTTTTAGATTTAACAAAGGCGTTTGACACGGTCTCTGTTTCTAAGTTGTCAAAGAAGTTGGAAAACATCGCGATTCGTGGCAAATGTCAGGCACTTTTTTCTGATTATCTGACAAATCGATCACAAAGTGTTAAAATAGGTAGTCACTTTAGCACTGACTTATCTGTCACCTTCGGTGTGCCCCAGGGCAGTGTTCTCGGTCCTAGCCTCTTCCTAATTTACATCAATGATCTTTGCAACATGAGAATTAATAACGCCCGAATATTTACATTTGCGGATGATACCGCAATAATCTTCTCTGGAAAATCTTGGGATGAGGCTGGGACCAATACCGAAACTGGGTTGCGTGAAATCTACAAGTGGCAAAAACTCAAACTCGCTCACACTTAATGCATCCAAAACTAATTTCGTAACCTTCGGTATACACACACAAAGACATCTGCCTAATAACAACTTTACAAGTGCACACGTGTCCAGTTGGGCGTAAAGTCAATGTGTCTTGTCGCTGCAATTTCTTGCAAAGAACGAATACTGTTAAATACTTAGGAGTGCTGTTAGACAGTAATTTTACATGGAAACCTCACATTCACTTGCTATCGGGAAGAATAAGAAAGCTTATATACGTAATTAAAACTCTTCGTCATGTTGCTGATCACAAACTATTAATTACGTGATATTATGCTATGGCTAGGTCTTTATTAACATACTGTATCACGTCTTGGGGTGGAACGATAAAACACATTTATTAAAATTAGAAAAGGCGCAGAGAGCTCTGCTTAAGGTGATGCTCTTTAAACCCCTCAGGTATCCAACGAAACAACTTTACTCTGATTGCGAAATTATGACTGTGAGACAACTATTCGTCCGGGATACTGTCATGCTTCAGCACAAAAAGCTTATTTTTGATCCCAAACTTTTAGAACTTCGAAGAAGGAACAAAGTTTGCCCGACTACTAACTTTAAAACCTCCTTTATTAATAAATTCCAAATGTTTCTCGGCCCACTCTTCTATAATAAATTAAATAAGATTTTTAATTTGTACAGCTCAAATACCAATGCATGTAAAAAGCTATTAAATTCTTGGCTTAAAACGTTAGATTATGTACAAAATGAGGATTTGTTTACCATAATAAGATAGTTAGGCAAATATTACTAAAATCTGTAACCCTTAAAACTTGTATAAGATCAATGTAATTCTTATCTTTAAGTAGTAAGTAACGCATGAAAATAAATGCAATGGTAACCACGGGTAGGGACTTGTATCTAAGACACAGGCTCAGCCGAGTTTAGATACAAGTGACACAAAGACTTTAAGACCTTTTATATCTTTATGTTTACTGCATACTTGTTTAGTTTTTACTGAGTGTGAAATAAATAAATTTTATTATTTATTATTTATTATTATTATTATTTATTTACTTTCAAAAAAGTTGGTTTCTAGCTACCTACCGTATCTTTTTATCGCCAATCATTTTTGTGGTAGCATTGTGCCGTGCTGTTGTTATCATTAAAAAATATGCAACTGATGAGTGCAATCAATATACATATACAGTAAGTTTATCAAATTATATTACTGGTTCTACTATTTCCGTCTATGTACAATGATAATTAATTATACTATTTCCATTTCTTTATTTTCTCGATGACAGTTATCGTTTGTTACGTTTATCGGTACAGCTCCATCCCTATCAGTTTCTCCGACTCTGGTATTATATAACCTTGTACGTGTGTAAACGTCATATTTTTAGAAAATAATGCATACATAATGTGAAAAAAACGCTCGCACAAGTTTCACAGGAGCTGTCATCGAAAAAATAAAGAAATGGAAACAATATTCGTATTACGATTTGCAGGATATGTCCGATGAACCAGGATGTTCATACTCATCTAATAACTAATCCGCAAAGGTGGGCTTGTATGTTAATAAACATTCTAATAATAAAGGAAGTGAGAAGAATAATATAAATATCATACAATATATAATATTTGGCACTTTTTGTCATTTGAAATGTAAAGTTTTGCTTACAGTACACAATCCATAACTCATCCGAGTTTAGGGAAAATTTATAACGCGGCCTTATGGCGTTATTGGTAGTAAAAGTGAAATTTTAATATTTTTCCCTTCTGTAAAATATGGTTTTATATAATCACAACTAGTTATTGTTATTAATGTCTGGCTAGTTTAAATGATTAGTTTATCTCGTTAACTACACAGTTTAGCCATTATGCATAATATCTAGTGAATATGTGTAATCACTAATTAACCACCTTCGCTATAACTAAAACACAGTTTACTGTAGAATTGTGCATCCACTACAGTGTGTAGAGTGCAGTATTTAACCGCGAGTTGGTGTATCTGCACTTTTTATTATTTATATAATAGTAATGGTACATACAAAAATTAAACAGATCAGAGGTATATTTCGGGCAAGCTTTGTTAAATGTAGTCTGCGTGTTGATCGAAATCACGCAGCATAGCGCATTCTGTAATACATTCTCCACCGCTACTAGGTACATAGATAAGCATCTTTGTAACCCCTAAATGCGGCGTAGGTACATACATCTAAATATATTTAACTGAACAAAAAGGATTTACCTAAAAAATTGGTAAAGCCATGTAAAATTGAATCGTAATATTAATCAGTTTTATAATTTACCCAGCTTGTATGTATTTAACTGTCGATTCTTACTAAACTTAAAATTATCTACATTCGTTGCAGTTTCATTAGTGTACCTAGTAGTAAAGTAAGTAAAGATGGAGTTATTTATTCTGATGTATCGCAGCAGACTAATTACAACGGAACCGATAAATACGAAGCTGAAATTCTGCAGCATCAGCAAACTTAGCAAGGTAAATAAGTGTCTGATACGAGTCCAAGTTGAAAATTAAGTTAGATTAAAATAAGATAAAGCCAGTAAAGTTTAGTCAATGTCTGACATGTCCTTTAGATAATAACTATTTGGTACTTGTCCAGATAAGATAAGGCATTAGATCAGTTTTAAAGTCGTCACGATTTAAAATCCGTTGATAACGTTAGTTTAACGTTTCCCAGAAATCCACGCAATTAACTCAACTATTTTCCATCTTGATTTTATGGAAAAGTAAATAAGTTTTTACTTAATATGTCTGTTGGCGTTTCACTGAAACGTCGTTCGCGTGCATGGGAATTCCCGTCCAAATTTAATGACCTGGGAAAGCTTTTGCATTAGGCTAGGCTATGAGTTATCTTAGATCCAAGTCACAACTAAACCTGTTTAGCTATTTAAATGCGGAGATGTAGAAAACTAACATACAACTTACGCATTTATAATATTAGTGGGATTATAGTTAAATAGTCATTTATTTGGCCAAGTTGTTTTTTAACATTAATACTAATAAGAAAAGTATTAATGCTGAGAATATTTTAGTACAAAGATTATATTATTGTAACTAATATAAATAACTAAAGCACACCCAACGATCCTTCCATTCATATGCCCGACATAGTGCCGATCTTTCGAACTGGCTGGCTATTCTGTGCTCTGTTACATTCAAGAGAACAAAAACCATCAGTCTGAATTATACACTAACTAAACTGTCTATGTTCGTCGTCGATCGGTAGGTATATAGCTAGGTTGATTTGTTTGTTACTTACTTACTTGGATGATATGGTGATTGGGTGCACGATTGTCATCGGAGCTTGGTAAATCACCAGCTTGGTACCAGACCAATCCTAATATTAAATACAATATCAAATTATGTTGGAATTCTGATCATCCACAAAGCTGCTCCAAATGGCCTTATTATAGCTACAAGCCATATTAAGGGCTATAAAGTTGTATTCAATGATCATAATCAAGCGGCGCAGTGACACAGCTAGGCGCCGACGCACGCCAGCCAGCTCGCGGCCTACCGCGACCGTGCACTACATTTGCACTTTTTACTAGTTTACCTGCATTTATTTTTGCATTTGTACACAACTAGATTTTCTTTAAAAGGGCTTCGATTGTTGGTCATTGTTGCATATTTCGTCTCTGCTTTTCATAACTTTTTTTCGTAGGTGATCAGATTATCTACCATTTTTTGATGATGCAAAATGAATGCACTTTGAAATAATCCACTTTGTTTTTACAAAAGAACGAAGTCTCCTCCATGTTTTCACTATCGTGTGATGTCTCACAATGACAATATTTTATTTGTATTAGAAGACCAATAGTATAAAAATATATTCCCTGGAAAGACTATCTAAAAATCGTAAATGTTTAAAATTATGTTTAATAAATGTAGTGTTAAATATATTTTTCTTTTTAAGTCTTATCACGAAAGACAATATATTGAATGAGGTTAAGGTCTAGATTGTCTATATTTTTTTAATTAAATCTATAGGAAATAATTACAAATGTTTATTACTAATAAATTAGTTTTATGTATAAAAATACATTAATTGCTGCTAATTCCTCGTTAATTAGTCGACCTGATAAGTGATAAAAATTTGACAGTGCTAAAACTAATAACTTCTTCAAACGTTTCTTCATGGGTCACAATAGTGTTGTATTGAATTATGGCTTGATAAGGTTTCACATTAAACGCTACAGTAGTCTGATAATGGTATCGTGTTGCCATATCGCGAGTGAGGATAATAATGTTCAATGAAAATAAGCAGGTAGGGGTGAAAGGAAGTTGGTTTATTTATGATATGTGTTTATTGAAGGTGATGGTTAAATAGAGAGTTGGGAGGGGCGGGTGACCGGCGGTGGTAGCGGCGTGCGCGGGCGCAGTGCGCTCGGACCGCCATGCGCACACGCTCGCCACATGGCGCGTCGCCTGGCGCTGCTCGCAATGCTGCTGGCCACCGTCGCCGCCGCCGCTCCACCGCGGCCCAAGCCCCCTACCAGTATATACTCCGACTCCCAATCCATCGAAAATTACCCTTTCTGGGACTACGAAGACTCCCGACAACCAACGCGAAAAGTAACCACTTTAAAACCACGAACAACTAGTGCCAAAGTGATACAAAAAAATAAAAACCCTAAGTTCAATATGACTATTAAAAGCACTAAGAGTGATAATAAGAAAAACGTTGTGAAGACTACGAATATTAATATAGAGACTCATACGCAGTTCGTTGTGACTAAGAAGCCTGATTTAGGGAAGCCAATCGGTTGGCAGGGGCGGCCGGTGGTCAAGGTTGACGGGCAGTATGTGCTGCTGGACGTGCCGGTGCCGGTGCTGGACAGCACGCGGCCACCGGCCCGACGCCCTACCACGAGAACTACCCCGCGACCTAAACCTCGTTCCACCACTCGAAGAAAGCCGTCGACGACCACGCGAAGAAAGCCCCCGTCTACTACCAGGCGGCCGCCCACCGCCCGCCCCAAGCGCCGCCCTGTCAAACCGACCGAAGCAGCATTTACCAAAACTACCTGCAAGCCTAACAAGCCCAGTTGGCTATCCTCGTTCTTCCAAAATAATACAACGAAGAAAGATACAAAAAAGCCTCAAAAAAGTTGGTTTTCAGGTAAATATCTTCTATTTAAATTTATCGCTAGCCCAGGTATCGCTAGCCAATTTACTTGTATACTGACTCTATCACAGCTTTAACTTTAAAAGTGACTTTTATGGGCATTTCTATGGATCTACAACAAAAATTTCTCCATCAATACGTAGATTTTCAGTAATTAAAGTTCCCTGTCGTACGCGTGCCATTCAAAACTAGTTTATTAAACAACTTAACCTATTTTCTTACGTTGTTAAAGCGATTTCTCTATGCGTTGAAGTTTTTAGCGAGTAGTCATTTAATGTGCTTGAAAACCTTTAAAATTGGTTGATTGTTGATATTATTTATTTATTTATTTTGAGTTATACTCGCGCGCTGCGCGTCTTTGAAAGAACATAAAACTACTACAAAGAATTATAGTCAAACTGCTAAACATTCTTTTAACCAACTAATAGTATGAAGTAGATAAAATTTCTGCCTTTGCTGTCTCTGTTTCGCATTCGATCTCATTATAGTAAACCATGAAAAATCGTTCCTTCTGTCAAGTTTAATTTATCGATTAAGAAGGTACGGTACTTGAAATATACGAGTATGTGCATTTAAATTGCACTTTGAACATATTATTGTTACCTGTTACGTGCACTTCTTTAGTATAATAAACTTTCGTACCTCTTTCTGTTTGGGCTTTAATTTATAAAGGTATTTTCTAGGTCCTGCTCGCATACACTTTATATGAATTCTATCCTGCAGAAAATTAGGACTCTACGTTTAGTTCATACTTTTTTATTTACGCAAGCCATCGTAGCTGAATTCTTATAGTATTATCTGTTATTTATCAAAATTTTGCTTATATCTATAAAGATATATAGTAAGGGACTACTGGAGTGCGTGCCACTTTTATATTTCGATTTCGATTTGCGTTTGCCTTCCATCTTACATGACGCAAAGTGATGATGGAAAAGGGGATGTTACACGCCTATCCAAGAGGTATAAAACTATAAAGGTATACCTATACCCTCTACTCTTGCAAATACCACGACTATTCGTTTATGGAAAAATAGACGCAGAAAGCATTCCATATTTTGGCGGCGAAAACCAAAAAAGAGGCGTCATAACGTTTAACTAATGAAAAGTGCATGTAAATTGTGATTTTGCAAATAAAGTGCTTTAAACAAAAATATTTAAAATAACAAGTTCCAAAGATGCAATTAAGAAAGAATAAAATTTTTGCAGATATAAATTTATCTGCAAAAATTTAACTCTTATTTAAACATCGGTACCTATGAAGTAACGTTCTCGGTCAGGGTAACTAAGCATAACGCCAGTTTGTCAATTTCTCCTGGTGGAACCAGAGAGTGTAACTTGGTTTAACTAGTTGTATATTATCAGTTAACTAGCGACTATGACGACGAATACACAAGTAGTAGGGATTGGCGGATTCCCGCTCACTTATTAGGTATGGTATCAAACGCGAATTTATTTAATAAGGTCGCGGGGGGTCGAATCAAACCGCGATGCTCGCTAAGTTAGCGAACGTTCATCAAACGAAACCGCGATAATAATTTGATTAAACCGCGGATCAAAGTAATTCGCGATATTATTTTGATTAATCCGCGTATCAAATTAATTCGCGCCTAGTAGAACGCGAAGTCCAACTTTCCCAAAAAACCAAAAATGCCCTGGTTTCTGGTAGTAGTAGGGATTGGCGGATTCCCGCTCACTTATTAGGTATTGTATCAAACGCGAATTAATTTCATAAGGTCGCGGGTGATTCATTTCATCAAGGCTATCTCATTTTCCCGTGGTTTTGTTCTTCTTAGATAAGGCAAAACAAATTCTTGACATAACAATGTAGGCTTGTCATAACAATGTGACGACGGTTACTTTTTGTGTTTCTTGGAAAGTTACAATGGGTTTTATATCAAAAACAAATTCTCGTGATAACAATAAAGGGGCATTTTGCAATTTGCTTCGAATCAATTGCGTATCAAAATGATTAGGTCACGGCCGCCAATAGTACGCTGTGAAGTCCAAATTTCTTCAAAAAACTAAAATGTCCTGTTTCTAGGTAGTAGTAAGCACCTGCAATTATATTTAAACAATGCTGGTTTTTATATTAAAACCTTGGACGGTTTGCAGATCAAAGTAGGTATTTCAATCATTTCATACCAACTACCACAGTTAGAGTACCATCAATGTTATTTGATTTTCAGGGTTTAAACAACTTTTTCATTCATACTATCACAGTAACAGTACCTTTAATGTAATATTAACGATAACCTTTTTTGCGTTGAAACTGTGGGAGATTTCTCGAAAATTTGATTGCTATAGTTATTATATAGATAAAAATAATAATAATCTTTATTTGTTCTTCACATACAAGACACATAATAAGATGTTAGATGTATTTACTTTATTCATGTACTAGTGAAGATTGATGCATGAGATTTGTCGAAGCATGTGTTTCAGGAGTTAGAATTTTAAAAAGAGAAAGAGTATGTGTAACTAGAACTGTAGACATTTCAAGATTAAATAATAGGGAAAATTACATCTAAACATCAGGTATGTATTTGTGAAAGAGAGAGGGAGTGGGATTGTTTATACGGGTACGTGAGTGTGCATGTGTGTTTCAGGAGTTAGAATTTTAAAAAGAGAAAAAGTATGTGTAACTAGAACTGTAGACATTTCAAGATTATATAATTGGGAATATTACATCTAAACATCAGGTATGTTTAACCTAACCCAAATTTAACTACTACGCTTTCTATAGAGTATTTAGCGGGCGGTGCAAAAAAAAAAGATTAATTAATGTATTAAAGGCTATCTCATTTTCCCATGTTTTAGTTATAAAATTAAAAGTTTGATCACGTAACCAATAAAGAAATTTGTGACTTGGCTTTTAATTTCCGTATATTTATATCTACTTTACACAATTTACATTTCAAACATTATTTTAACCTAACCCAAATTTAACTACTACGCTTTCTATAGAGTATTTAGCGGGCGGTGCAAAAAAAAAGATTAATTAATGTATTAAAGGCTATCTCATTATCATCCAATTTCGATTATGGCGCTTCGCCGGGTGCTGCCGCACCACGCTCACTGCGTTCGCTCGGCTCACGCATTCGATAATTACAGTCTAACATTAACCTAACCCAAATTTAACTACTACGCTTTCTATAGAGTATTTAGCGGGCGGTGCAAAAAAAAAAGATTAATTAATGTATATAAAGGCTATCTCATTTTCCCATGTTTTAGTTATAAAATTAAAAGTTTGATCACGTAACCAATAAAGAAATTTGTGACTTGGCTTTTAATTTCCGTATATTTATATCTACTTTACACAATTTACATTTCAAACATTATTTTAACCTAACCCAAATTTAACTACTACGCTTTCTATAGAGTATTTAGCGGGCGGTGCAAAAAAAAAAGATTAATTAATGTATTAAAGGCTATCTCATTATCATCCAATTTCGATTATGGCGCTTCGCCGGGTGCTGCCGCACCACGCTCACTGCGTTCGCTCGGCTCACGCATTCGATCATTACAGTCTAACATTAACCTAACCCAAATTTAACTACTACGCTTTCTATAGAGTATTTAGCGGGCGGTGCAAAAAAAAAAAGATTAATTAATGTATATAAAGGCTATCTCATTTTCCCATGTTTTAGTTATAAAATTAAAAGTTTGATCACGTAACCAATAAAGAAATTTGTGACTTGGCTTTTAATTTCCGTATATTTATATCTACTTTACACAATTTACATTTCAAACATTATTTCGAATCCACCCATCCGCATATCAAAGCTGTTAATGCCTTCCAACGAACACGGTTTTTAATTACTGCACAGACAAATGTTATTGACATAGTATTCAGTTTTCTTAAATAGTATTTTATGTTAGTGTACATATTGCGATTATAATCATTTCACAAACGTATAGAAATATATGAGTAGTAAAGTTTTTTGTTAGTGTTACCACCTATTGAGAGCTATAATATTTAATCTTCTTTAAGCATGTAAAATTTTTTGTTAACCTTTATATTAGTCATGCGCAAATTATATCTCTGAAAGAAAAGAGTGATATATATCTTTTCAAACAAAGATATATGTATATCTATTATATCTCGTTCTGAGCGAGATTTAGATATTAATGTTAAATTTCGGCCGATTGAAACAACTGAAGCAAGTACACGTACTGACACTGATTATACTTACTGATCTTATACTGCAATAATTATTTTTCTCTAGTGTTATTTCCAAATAACTGTTATCGAAATCTGTTATTGTTATCGTTGTATTATAACAGTATGAAATAGTTATTGGACTACTGGTCATAGTAAATTAGACCTTACGACTTAAAGGATAAAATCTTATGCAACAGAAATGTGTTCTTTAATAATAAAATATTTAGGTTTCAGTGTCTACAACCGTACTCCGTCGAATTAAAGTTGATTTTCTATTAGCGTGTGAAAGCAGTATAATGATTATCATTGTGAAACGGTAATTCGGATGTTAGTCAAATTAGACTTAACTGCTACGAATAAAGTGTAAATTTGTCTGGTTATCGAAATTAACATCCATAATGTAAATGTTATTTTCACAACACATTTATTTACCATCCACTTTTTAGTATTTACAAAAAAAAATACATGAAACTCGTAATCAGTGCCGTAGCCTAATTATTAAGGTACTCGTACCATTATTGCTGCGTTTAATCGGCACGAGTCAAACCAAGAACGCGCGGGGCATCCAACTGACTTATTTAAAAAAAAAGTAATTAAATTACAAAACACCATTTCTTCGAAAATACCTAAAATCTAATAGGTACTGCACTTGTAATGAAACTTCATTTAGTCGTACAATAATATACCTTTTTACAATGCAGTAACGCATGGTTTGCGTGGCAGGTAGCTATGAAAATGAACGAGAAGGCGTTGTACCTTTGTTTCGCTCACGCGGTCACAACCATACATTCAACTTTATCAAATTTCTTTCAAATGAAAAATCTAAGTTTTTGATAAAAAAATTATTTTAATATGAAAATACAGTCTTGAATAGATTTCTTTCAAATGAAATCGTTACATAAAGTTTCCTCAGTAAGCCTTTTTTTAAAATCAAACGTTGGTATTTTGTTAAATCTAAAGTGTACAAACAAAAGACTAGACTTCCACAGACCGAAGTCAGGTAGTTTTACAGAACTGATCCATTAAAAATTAAAACATAAATCAGGCACACAAAATATTACATAAACAATACAAGTTGTTTGAGCAACGCATAGTGACCACATCAATTTTTCTTTATATTCTTTAGGAATTCTAACTCTCATGAAAATAAAAATGCAAATACTGTTCAGTTTTAATACACAATTTATTTATAATATAAAGATTAACCATGGACAAGTGGAAATAAAACTAAAACGAATTAAAAAATTTTAAGATGGTTACAAAAAAACTAAAACTCAAAACAATTTTTTTTTAATCTTACATAAAAATTTTCACAATTTTCGAGATGGTTACAAAAAAGTAAAACTTAAAACAATTTTTTTTTAAATCATACATAAAAATTTCACAATTTTCAAGATATTTACAACAAAAACTAAAACTTAAAACAATTTTTTTTTAAATCATACATAAAAATTTTCACAATTTTCAAGATATTTACAACAAAAAGTAAAACTTAAAACAATTTTTTTTAAATCGTACATACAAATTTTAACAACTTTCAAGATGATCACAAAAAAAAAACTAAAACTTAAAACAAATGTTTTAAAATTCGTACATAAAAATTTTAACATAAATCAAACATACACAATTTTTCACAAACAATACAAGTTGTATGAGCAACACATAGAGATCACATAAATTTTTCTTTTTATTCTTTAGGAATTCTAACTCTCGTGGAAATAAAAACACATCTATTTGCTTTGCAAAAGATTTCTTCCGCAATAATGCATTCCATACGAGAAGCAATTTCATTAAATTTTGTCTAGTTTTCAATTTTTTATAAGCGCCGTGTTATAACTGCTTTCGAAAGACATCAAAAAATACTATTCAGACTGTAGGTATTTGAAAAAATCGCAAGTGTACCTATCTGCTTTCCAAAAGTTTATAATAATAATAATAATAAAATTGCCATTCACTGTTCATATTATTATATAATTAATATTTGCAGTAATTTCTAAAAGACCGTTTAATATTAACTAAATATAAAATGCAACGTATCTAAAAACAAGACAGTGAGGTTATTTTAACATAATGTCTAGTACTTTCTGAACTTCTCAGTGACGTATTTAAACTAAAGTGGTAGTTTATTTTAACATATTTTGTAAAACGACCTTGGAATTGACCAACTAGAATTGAAAACATTTTATAGCATACAAAAAATACGTGTCGCCCTATGATCATTTTTATTTTAAAACAATGATCTACAATCGATGACAATAAGACAAAAAGAAATGAATTTTTTGAACATTGAAATTTTAAATGATACTTATTTGAATTTTGAAAATATCAATATTTATGTCCCAACAAATGGTAGCACAGTTTACAAAAAAAAGAGAGAAACAAAATCCCATTTGTCTGTATAGCTATCTTTTTGTAAGAGAGAAACTGACAAAATAAAGGTATTTTTAAAAAAAGTTAGAAAAATATTTAAAGTAGATCAACAAAACTTTAACGAGTATACTTTGTAATGTTTGAAATGATAAAATTTTTACGTATTTTTTGTATGCTATAAAATGTTTTCAATTCTAGTTGGTCAATTCCAAGGTCGTTTAACAAAATATGTTAAAATAAACTACCACTTTAGTTTAAACACGTCACTGAGAAGTTCAGAAAGTACTAGACATTATGTTAAAATAACCTCACTGTCTTGTTTTTACATACGTTGCATTTTATATTTAGTTAATATTAAACGGTCTTTTAGAAATTACTGCAAATATTAATTATATAATAATATGAACAGTGAATGGCAATTTTATTATTATTATTATTATAAACTTTTGGAAAGCAGATAGGTACACTTGCGATTTTTTCAAATACCTACAGTCTGAATGGTATTTTTTGATGTCTTTCGAAAGCAGTTATAACACGGCGCTTATAAAAAATTGAAAACCAGACAAAATTTAATGAAATTGCTTCTCGTATGGAATGCATTATTGCGGAAGAAATCTTTTGCAAAGCAAATAGATGTGTTTTTATTTCCACGAGAGTTAGAATTCCTAAAGAATAAAAAGAAAAATTTATGTAATCTCTATGTGTTGCTCATACAACTTGTATTGTTTGTGAAAAATTGTGTATGTTTGATTTATGTTAAAATTTTTATGTACGAATTTTAAAACATTTGTTTTAAGTTTTAGTTTTTTTTTTGTGATCATCTTGAAAGTTGTTAAAATTTGTATGTACGATTTAAAAAAAATTGTTTTAAGTTTTACTTTTTGTTGTAAATATCTTGAAAATTGTGAAAATTTTTATCTACGATTTAAAAAAAATTGTTTTAAGTTTTACTTTTTTTGTAACCATCTTGAAAATTGTGAAAATTTTTATGTATGATTTAAAAAAAAATTGTTTTAAGTTTTAGTTTTTGTTGTAAATATCTTGAAAATTGTGAAAATTTTTATGTATGATTTAAAAAAAAATTGTTTTAAGTTTTACTTTTTTGTAACCATCTCGAAAATTGTGAAAATTTTTATGTAAGATTAAAAAAAAATTGTTTTGAGTTTTAGTTTTTTTGTAACCATCTTAAAATTTTTTAATTCGTTTTAGTTTTATTTCCACTTGTCCATGGTTAATCTTTATATTATAAATAAATTGTGTATTAAAACTGAACAGTATTTGCATTTTTATTTTCATGAGAGTTAGAATTCCTAAAGAATATAAAGAAAAATTGATGTGGTCACTATGCGTTGCTCAAACAACTTGTATTGTTTATGTAATATTTTGTGTGCCTGATTTATGTTTTAATTTTTAATGGATCAGTTCTGTAAAACTACCTGACTTCGGTCTGTGGAAGTCTAGTCTTTTGTTTGTACACTTTAGATTTAACAAAATACCAACGTTTGATTTTAAAAAAAGGCTTACTGAGGAAACTTTATGTAACGATTTCATTTGAAAGAAATCTATTCAAGACTGTATTTTCATATTAAAATAATTTTTTTATCAAAAACTTAGATTTTTCATTTGAAAGAAATTTGATAAAGTTGAATGTATGGTTGTGACCGCGTGAGCGAAACAAAGGTACAACGCCTTCTCGTTCATTTTCATAGCTACCTGCCACGCAAACCATGCGTTACTGCATTGTAAAAAGGTATATTATTGTACGACTAAATGAAGTTTCATTACAAGTGCAGTACCTATTAGATTTTAGGTATTTTCGAAGAAATGGTGTTTTGTAATTTAATTACTTTTTTTTTAAATAAGTCAGTTGGATGCCCCGCGCGTTCTTGGTTTGACTCGTGCCGATTAAACGCAGCAATAATGGTACGAGTACCTTAATAATTAGGCTACGGCACTGATTACGAGTTTCATGTATTTTTTTTTGTAAATACTAAAAAGTGGATGGTAAATAAATGTGTTGTGAAAATAACATTTACATTATGGATGTTAATTTCGATAACCAGACAAATTTACACTTTATTCGTAGCAGTTAAGTCTAATTTGACTAACATCCGAATTACCGTTTCACAATGATAATCATTATACTGCTTTCACACGCTAATAGAAAATCAACTTTAATTCGACGGAGTACGGTTGTAGACACTGAAACCTAAATATTTTATTATTAAAGAACACATTTCTGTTGCATAAGATTTTATCCTTTAAGTCGTAAGGTCTAATTTACTATGACCAGTAGTCCAATAACTATTTCATACTGTTATAATACAACGATAACAATAACAGATTTCGATAACAGTTATTTGGAAATAACACTAGAGAAAAATAATTATTGCAGTATAAGATCAGTAAGTATAATCAGTGTCAGTACGTGTACTTGCTTCAGTTGTTTCAATCGGCCGAAATTTAACATTAATATCTAAATCTCGCTCAGAACGAGATATAATAGATATACATATATCTTTGTTTGAAAAGATATATATCACTCTTTTCTTTCAGAGATATAATTTGCGCATGACTAATATAAAGGTTAACAAAAAATTTTACATGCTTAAAGAAGATTAAATATTATAGCTCTCAATAGGTGGTAACACTAACAAAAAACTTTACTACTCATATATTTCTATACGTTTGTGAAATGATTATAATCGCAATATGTACACTAACATAAAATACTATTTAAGAAAACTGAATACTATGTCAATAACATTTGTCTGTGCAGTAATTAAAAACCGTGTTCGTTGGAAGGCATTAACAGCTTTGATATGCGGATGGGTGGATTCGAAATAATGTTTGAAATGTAAATTGTGTAAAGTAGATATAAATATACGGAAATTAAAAGCCAAGTCACAAATTTCTTTATTGGTTACGTGATCAAACTTTTAATTTTATAACTAAAACATGGGAAAATGAGATAGCCTTTATATACATTAGTTAATCTTTTTTTTTTTGCACCGCCCGCTAAATACTCTATAGAAAGCGTAGTAGTTAAATTTGGGTTAGGTTAATGTTAGACTGTAATTATCGAATGCGTGAGCCGAGCGAACGCAGTGAGCGTGGTGCGGCAGCACCCGGCGAAGCGCCATAATCGAAATTGGATGATAATGAGATAGCCTTTAATACATTAATTAATCTTTTTTTTTGCACCGCCCGCTAAATACTCTATAGAAAGCGTAGTAGTTAAATTTGGGTTAGGTTAAAATAATGTTTGAAATGTAAATTGTGTAAAGTAGATATAAATATACGGAAATTAAAAGCCAAGTCACAAATTTCTTTATTGGTTACGTGATCAAACTTTTAATTTTATAACTAAAACATGGGAAAATGAGATAGCCTTTAATACATTAATTAATCTTTTTTTTTTGCACCGCCCGCTAAATACTCTATAGAAAGCGTAGTAGTTAAATTTGGGTTAGGTTAAACATACCTGATGTTTAGATGTAATATTCCCAATTATATAATCTTGAAATGTCTACAGTTCTAGTTACACATACTTTTTCTCTTTTTAAAATTCTAACTCCTGAAACACACATGCACACTCACGTACCCGTATAAACAATCCCACTCCCTCTCTCTTTCACAAATACATACCTGATGTTTAGATGTAATTTTCCCTATTATTTAATCTTGAAATGTCTACAGTTCTAGTTACACATACTCTTTCTCTTTTTAAAATTCTAACTCCTGAAACACATGCTTCGACAAATCTCATGCATCAATCTTCACTAGTACATGAATAAAGTAAATACATCTAACATCTTATTATGTGTCTTGTATGTGAAGAACAAATAAAGATTATTATTATTTTTATCTATATAATAACTATAGCAATCAAATTTTCGAGAAATCTCCCACAGTTTCAACGCAAAAAAGGTTATCGTTAATATTACATTAAAGGTACTGTTACTGTGATAGTATGAATGAAAAAGTTGTTTAAACCCTGAAAATCAAATAACATTGATGGTACTCTAACTGTGGTAGTTGGTATGAAATGATTGAAATACCTACTTTGATCTGCAAACCGTCCAAGGTTTTAATATAAAAACCAGCATTGTTTAAATATAATTGCAGGTGCTTACTACTACCTAGAAACAGGACATTTTAGTTTTTTGAAGAAATTTGGACTTCACAGCGTACTATTGGCGGCCGTGACCTAATCATTTTGATACGCAATTGATTCGAAGCAAATTGCAAAATGCCCCTTTATTGTTATCACGAGAATTTGTTTTTGATATAAAACCCATTGTAACTTTCCAAGAAACACAAAAAGTAACCGTCGTCACATTGTTATGACAAGCCTACATTGTTATGTCAAGAATTTGTTTTGCCTTATCTAAGAAGTTAAAACATGGTGCATAACGTTTAAATAATATGAACAATAAGACGCTACTTAACCACCCTTTCTTAACATATTTGCAATACCTTGAAATGATTATAATTCACAATAGGTATACTAAGATAAAATATTATTTAATAAAAGTGAATACTCAAATTTGTCTGTTGGTGACTTGATAAATCTTCTAATGTTATAACAAAACCACGGGAAAATGAGATAGCCTTGATGAAATGAATCACCCGCGACCTTATGAAATTAATTCGCGTTTGATCGCCAATCCCTACTACTACCAGAAACCAGGGCATTTTTGGTTTTTTGGGAAAGTTGGACTTCGCGTTGTACTAGGCGCGAATTAATTTGATACGCGGATTAATCAAAATAATATCGCGAATTACTTTGATCCGCGGTTTAATCAAAATATTATCGCGGTTTCGTTTGATGAACGTTCGCTAACTTAGCGAGCATCGCGGTTTGATTCGACCCCCCGCGACCTTATTAAATAAATTCGCGTTTGATACCATACCTAATAAGTGAGCGGGAATCCGCCAATCCCTACTACTACCAGAAACCAGGGCATTTTTGGTTTTTTGGGAAAGTTGGACTTCGCGTTCTACTAGGCGCGAATTAATTTCATACGCGGATTAATCAAAATAATATCGCGAATTACTTTGATCCGCGGTTTAATCAAATTATTATCGCGGTTTCGTTTGATGAACGTTCGCTAACTTAGCGAGCATCGCGGTTTGATTCGACCCCCCGCGACCTTATTAAATAAATTCGCGTTTGATACCATACCTAATAAGTGAGCGGGAATCCGCCAATCCCTACTACTTACACACTTATTCTTGCCGTCAAAATATTTCATTCATATTTCAATTGAAATAGGTGTAAGAGTAGAGTATTAAAACAAACCCCTTTTATTTTGTCTTAACATAAGTGTTATGATTAACATAATTTACATCTTACATCATTTTAAAATTATGTTTAGGATAAGCACGGTAAAATTTTATCTAATAGAAGTTAGAAATTCGGCCATAAGTTGAAAGTATTAGTAAATAATGAAAGACAAATTTTTGAAAGCTCGAATCAGGCATAACTGATGTGCCTACGGTAGGTACCACAATTTGCATGTTTCGTGGTGATTATATTTTTCTCCCCCACCTTATCTCCTCCCCCCCCCCATCTCCCCCTTGCGTCACAAAATAAATACTGATTATTAGCTTCATCTCGCGGTGCGTTCCACTGTTTTTAAGGTTGTAAGCCGAGCACAGACCATACCGCGTTAACAGTTACTTAGGATAATTTAACCTATTTCTACGTAAGCTACGTTCTAGTATCTGCTCGATGTTAAATTTAACCCAAACCCATTCAGCAAATTGTTTAATATTGCTTAATTAACATTTACAAATCCATAAGTGTGGACGTATCTTTGCAATATTCCGTTTTTGTATTGTTGGTAGCATTGACGTGAATAGACAGTGGAGAGTGATGACTTCTCAAGACACAACCAAGATAGACCAAAGCAATCCCAGCAAGTTCTAGAACTTTAGAAAAATGAATTTTAAAACCACGAATGTTTGGTAGTTTTTATTGTTAGCTGTAACGACTCTGGCACTTATTTCTCGTTTTTAAAATAGCAAGCAAACCTCGTCAGGATTATTCAATGATCCAATCGCAGCATTATTTGTATAAGCATTTATTTAACTGTATATTTTGTTACTCGAAATTCTTAATTAGCTAGTAATTAAGAAATACTTCCTCTGACTCTACTGAGCTTAAGTCCTTAAAAGCAAACAATGAGGACGCGAAATACAGCATCTAGTATCTAACCATAAAACAGCGTCTAGAAAATAGCTATTTTGGAATATTTATTTAATGTAAATAGTAAAAAAGGTGTTTAACAGATTTTTAGAAAGAAAATTCTGGATAAAAAGGATATTATTTTTTAAGTTGAAACTCTAGTGATTGATGACAGTGACACAGTATCAAAATAATTTTAGGATTCAAATATTAATTCCGCTCTGCTAAGGTATGCTCTGCAACGTTAACGCAGAATTTGCCTAAGATATGCTGTTTGCCTAATTCAGTTTGAAATCGATCATAATATAGATAGAGATTTACTTGTTAGTGGCATGGAAATCCCCATGGTATGTAATATGATATGTTTTATTTATCTGTGAAAGTTTATAACTGCAAATAAAGTAATTACTTGAGAAATGCAGACCATGAAAGATGGTTGTATGTTGGAAAAATATATATTTACTTACAATTACTAATAATTAAATACGAGATATACCTACAATAAAAGTTAATATATTACAAGTCAAAGAATGTACGTTTCTTTTAAATAAAAATAAACAATCCTAAGTTTAGTACAGTAACCTAATAAAACTCGTGTTTGAACGCCTCACCGCGACGCGTTTAGGAAATCAATTAATAGTTGTTAAATAACTAACTACCCCTAAATAAGCTTTACGAAAGGAAACTTTTATACTTGTAAGAAGAACGTTTTTGATTTTGCTTCTTTATAATAAGTAAAAGATTTACGAAACAAATGTAAAACGGCAGATCTAATCAATTTTTACGTAGCCTTGTCGATAAAATTCATTAAGTGTTTTAAACGTGTGCAAAACTTTAAGAAACTAATACTTTTGTTATTTGTACATATACCATAGAAGCTTTAATAAAAGGATATTACACGATGGAAAATCTTCATCTTTGAATACCTAATTCATTTAAGCTGCAATAAAACTGCCATATTGACTGGTTTTCTAAATGGCACACTATAAATTATGACGATGTACGAAGGAACATCCGGAATAGCAGACCCTAAACACATAGATACAAATCACAAACTAACTAGTGATGCTACGCATCAGACGAACGTCTTCCTAACTACAACACTAGGAACGAACTTTTTCAATTTGACAACTATTTTATTTTAATTTCGATTGTCCTACGTTTCTTTTAAAATGACGGTATGGATTTTGGCGTAATGCCATTGTGGCAGCGCGAAAGCCCCTCTTCTATTCTACAAGATAAAAGACAATCTAAAGGATAAAGAAGGTAAAATAAATAAAAGACTTGTATATTTATGATTTTTTTTATTTCTAAACTTTATTTTATACTTTTATATGCTTTGTTATACATTAGTACCTTTTAATATTCAGCTAATTATGTTACACCAATTAAACACCGTTATTTTTATTGAGTAACCCAGAAAACATATCTTTTCCTACGAAGTTCTACCACACTTAAACCTTGTAAGTTAACACTATTAGCACAAAGAAACGTTAAGTCCGATCTTAGTTCTTGGGAAATTATGGAAAATGACGTCCTTTCGCCTACTTTCTTCACTACCAGCACTGTACTACAAGTACATTGTGAAGCACCATAAACGCAAATTACTTACTATATTTGGGAATTGAGAGGTTACGGAAATTGATCAATAAACTCTTCACTCGTCAAGCATTGAAAATTGATTGATTGAAAATTAAATAAAATTTTGCGTTTTATGGCAATCAGCTGTAGTTACTACACAATAAATATTTCTGCCAATTTCAAGTATAAATATAATAAAAGTAGTTTTAACATAATTAAAACATTGAAACATGACCTAAAACCGTACAACATTAATTATTGAACATAGTGTTATCATTCATCATTCACGTTGAAATGACATGTGACAATTGTACGCCCAAAAAGTAGCAATGGAGCTGTTATTTTCAAAAATTTCTAACCATAGACATAATTCCTAGTTCTTTTTGTATGAAGACTACCTGCTATGGTACAAATGCTACTTAAAATATATAGTTGTCACTGTAACATCAAAATTCTTTGCAACAAACTAAATAACGTCTTGTAAAGATCGTTACTCTTCTGATTATGGCCAAAACCACCCTATTATTTTAAAGCGAGGTATGTGTGAAAGTTATATAGTTGAATTTGAATTATTGGAAAACTTTTTTTAACTAATGATACAAAATTCATTCATTTTTAAGTTTCTTTAACAGAAGATTTAAGTCGAAACAGATGATCCCATGCAAACTAATGAACACTTACACTGTAGCTGGGTCGACCTCTGTACGCGACACGTATGAATTAAACAAACTGCGATTCTAATTAAAGAACAGAGTTTCTTAAACGTCCCATTAAAATAATGAGGCGAAAGCGCAAACGACACTTATTTAGGTTCAGTAAAATATTTATGACACGCAAAGATTTATATTCACTCTTGCGACCTACGAATGTGTGTAGTTGACACCAAATTGATATTGCAGGTATGTATTAATTCTCGAGAAGGGTCTAATGTATGCACTCGGAAATGTTATTATAATTAAGTTTGAGGTGCTTTATTTGCTATAATAATAGGCTACGACATACGACACCCGACTTAAGAAACGAAAAGACCTGAGGTCGTGGTACCCAGTAAAAGTAGTGAGTCACACATGTCATTCCAGTCTGGAAAATATTTGCATTTGTAGGAAGTACCTATTGTAGATATTTATTGCACCGTATTATTTCTTAGTATCATATTTATAGTGTCTAAGATTTGAGCGTTTCGTTGTATAAGTATCTCAGTTCTGTATTGAATTAGTTGTAAGAGTATTTTTGCAATATGTTCGACATAATTAGTTTTTATCTTCCATTAATGTTAATCATCTTCAATGATATGATACTGATATATCATTATATATACTCATTAAAGACTCTGAATACGAGATGGAGCAGCTGACAATTATGGTCATAGCGTATTTTCCAACGTTACGTTTTTCTTAGAAGCTTGCATATATGCTGAGTGCGTTTCCGGACAAGATGAGCGATCGAGGTTTATGGAGGAAATGATCTGTACTGTGTGTTCTCTATGAAAACCGGCTCATCATTTCTTGTGTAGTTGGTCTAGTGGCACACAGGGCTTGAGTTTTTTTAAACTTGCTAGTTAAATTATTCTTGTGTTCGAAAAAATCGTATACGCGTATGAATGCTGTTTGATCTTATATCAGATTTATTGGAAAAAGTAGTGAAAAGTTGGACTGATCGAATGGACCATGTAACTCGTAGCCGCGGCGGGCATATGCGGGAAAACATTTTTAAAAAATAAATGCCACGAAATTATCTACCAGATAATGATAATAAAAAATTCAATCCAACAAAAATTATTATTTAAAATTCTCAAGCTCTTAAAAAAATACCCGTTATTATCTATAGTACTTTAAATAGCAAATCACAGATTTCCAAGCTTCTAGAAAACAGGCTTCAGTAGCCTCAAAAGGAATGTGAGAAATAATTGTGATCAGTTAATTCACATACATTAAATGTGCGATATTCTTCTATATCGCACATTAGTATTTCGATATTTGCATATATATTATATATACACATATATACATATATATATATATATATACATATATATTCTATTTAGTTAAAGGACATTGGCAGATCGCCATACATGGTTTTAGTTGGAGTAAAAGTGGAGCGTTTAGAAGTCAAAAATATCTAAAACAACAGGACATAAAATCTGGATCCATTTAAAAAATAAATATATTATGGAGTATGTCTAGGAACAATAATAATTGCATTTTCATTAAGTACTAATTTTGAGTTTATGATTTGAAATTACCTACATTTACATAGGTAATTACTACTATCACCAACCGACCATGATAATAATGACACGTAAATGTTCATCCATATCTTTAACTTAATCAACTAGTCCAAAATCACAGCAATAAGTCGTCGTAAGCGCTATCTATAGGAATCCGTAGGCACAAAGGCTTATAAACTCACGTTATATAAAGTAACTAAAATCATCGAAAATCGTCAGAACAAAACCAAGGAACTCACACACACACACAAGTGACAAGTCCAAAAGTAATGAAACGGTTTCGTTTTCAAGTTATGTTTTTTATCTCAAACTCGCCGGCTAAGGTAAAAGCTATACATCCAAGGATAAGGACTCCATTGACTAATAAATCATTTGCACTATGAGGTATATAAAAATTAATATATATTCTTTCATAAAAATGAGTCTTTACATTCTGAAGTGACTATAATTTCCTATATTTAAAATCTATATTACAAAATTAAATACTTGGGCTTGGTCATAATCAATCCTATGTATCGTAATAAAAAATGACAAGAACTAAAACAAACTAGTCAAGTCAAATCAAGCTTTATAAATCAACAATTTTTTGGCGACTTCTACACATGATGTCTATGACGAAATTCACATTAAAAAAAAGAATAAACAAAAGTGCTAGTTTTTTTTCTAAACGCTCACTGTTTACTTAAATAAGGATTTGCCAATATTCTTTATCCTCAATCATTGGTAAGCTTATTAAATCAGGAACCGTTTATCTCGAGGAGCAAAGGCCTTTAGCGGCCACGCTACCAAACTCAAGTAATTCCGCTGCTTGTGTTAAATTCAGTCTTTATAACGACCAAGTTAAAAGCTGTTACTTTATTTTAAATATAACAGTAGTATTTTAAGTCAATTTAAACTAAACTACAGCAGTCTCATTATAGCTACGTAAACATAGTATAACAGGTGTTTAATCTGGAGCAGTAACAGAAAATAAAGTAACAAACACGCACTAACCATTTTAAAAAGAGAACAGTTAATTTAAAAACGTTTGTAAAATTACAAATATAAACGGAAATATGTAATCGATGGTAAAAATGAAGTGGCCTCAAAATTTACCTACCTGGATTTAAAAAAAAAACATCGTAAACCAACAAAAATTTTATCATAGAACAAGTAAATCAGAACATTAGTGCTATAATGATATTAGCTGAGGAAAAATGTAGGTAATAACTGCATAGAAATGGAAAAATGTTTGTCTACATGCTATTAAAAAGGAAAAGAAACTTCAAGGCACGGATAAGGCTTTAGATCAAATTATTGTTAACACAAATGATTTATCGGATGCGGATTAGTGCGAAATGTCTGAAGTTGAAGAAATTTAGAATTAAAAATTATGTTTAATATTAATATTCAATATTTTAATATCGTTTAATATTATTAGTTCCGTATGAAGTACCTGGCTATACCGTACAAACCACAAATGCAGAAACGTCTCGAACGTAATTTACCTGTACCCCTGTTTCAAAATGGAAATGCCAATGTCACGTCTTGGAAATGAACAATACGGGAATGTCAAGGAAAATGAGTAAGAAAAAGAGAGTGGAATGGAGTAAATTACTTTTTTGTCTTCTGGCATTCTGCTTTCCTCCAAAAATGTGTGCTAGTCTGCCACTGGCAGCGAGGAAGCGTGAGCGGGAAGTAGTCGGAGAATAATCTTAAGTTTTGCTATTTTTGACGACCGAGTGACGTAGTGGTTAGTAGCCCTGCCACATTCAACGGAGGTTCCAGATTCAAGTCCTGGCCGGGGCATTCATTTGTGTGAACATAGACGTATGTTCTAGGGTCATGGTTGCAATATTTATATATGTATGTTTATTCTGGGTATTCCCAGTTCGCTGTACGGTTATTCATAACACAAGCTCTGCTTACTTTGAGGCCACACAGCTGGTGTGTTTGTCTGGGGATTTATTATTATTATTATAGTATTGATATGGTATTACTTAACTGAAATGCAGTATCTCTTGTCGAGTGGAGTCTCCTGTAAATTTTTCAAGTCGTTCCATCCGCTCTGCCTATTTTTTTTCACAATAAAAACTTGTATTACAATCACCATTGCGAATTAAACGGAGTCCGTAATGGGTCCGCCCCGCTCACACACAGTGCGGTAATAATGTTTAAGGTTTGAATAATTACTTTTTACTTCCACTTTTCTTAATATAAATCTGCGTTCTAGGTATTTTCTCAAAAATGTACAACTGGATCTACAAATCGATCTGGTCTGGAGGCGGCTGGTTCTCAGACACCACGCCAGCGCCCACTACTACCACTACTACGACCACCACTACCACAGAGGCTCCATTTCTACCCACAAACAACTGGTTCGAGAGCTTTTTGGCTTCCGAGGAGAATGACGTCACGTTTCCTACTAATCCGGATACTGGAAGTGAGTGTTTCTTTGATCTTATTGAATTTACATACAGTTTTAAATACTAACTGTTCGCTTTGTCGATGTCTATGTGCGATAATAAAATATTTGTTATATTTAGAAATAAACAATACCGGTTTTCTATAAAGTACAATGTTTTAATTTGAAACCTTTTGATTTAATTTTGAATAAATATATATAAAAATAAAATAGGTACATAATCTTACAAACCGTCGTTCTAACTCGGGAGAATCGATCTTGCTCGTTGGCTTGATTAAGTCGGGTCTATGTACATACATTATTTATTGTACCCAAATAAAAGATTTTATTTTACTTTATCTTATTTTATCCTCAACGGCAAACTTACAGCTAATACAGATAATGGTAATTATATAAATATTTAAGGCATTATCAGCTAGACAGATTTAAGAAAAAAAAGATCTTGTAATTGTCGCTCGCACGCTAGGAATACCAGTATTGAAAATGTCTATATCTTGTTCGCGGTTGAGTCGGTTGTAGAAGCTGCACGCTCGCAGTAAAAACAAATGCTGCCTGTAACTACTGTTAACGAGTGGTACGTGTAGAAGTGTCGGATGTCTACATGTTTCGGATGTCTATAAGATGCGATATTTGTGCTGAAAATTAAAGAATTAAATAAAAAAATTGAAATGTCTAATTTGTTATAATTTTATCTGTAAGGCTCCTTAAAAAACCATAACTACAAAATCGATCATTATGAAATTGATATACTTTGGCGGGGATACAGAAAAAAGTATATCGGTCATACAGAATAAATTCGCTGCTACAAAGCTAATTAAAAAATTAGATGTATTGTTAATAAAGCATAATAACTACTTTGGCCTTTTACAGCCAAAAAGTCTATGAAGAAATCATTAAAGAAGAACTACAAAGGTTACCAACTGTTAAGAGCGTACCTAGACGCTCAATGGAAAGTACACGAGATGCTGGAACTCCAAGAAGATGGAGAAGGTTCAGGAATTATGTGGTGGACAGCTCCATCGATGAACGGGTCCACAGACCTACTGGTTCCACCTGATCTGCTGCCAGATGTGAAGGACCATTTGAAAAGTTCAAAAGTAGATTTCGATGTTATTATTTGGGATTTACAAGTGAGTGTTGAGTTGATAAAGGTTTTTGTTCATGATATCCTAAAACTTATATGTAATCCATTAAATGCGAAACTTTCTAAAATATTTTTAGAGCTGTCATAAATTGTTAATCTTCAAGTTTCTAGGAATTATGCTTTCGTAAATTATGAATATTTCCTGAGATCTAATTATTATTCACGTAAAGGTTACTCTTTTAAATAGCGCGTTCGCAGCAGTAGGTACTCGTAATGGAACATAAACTTAGTTACACTCTTACAAACCATTAGTGCTTAGTCTATCTATTTTCTTAAGTAAATCTAGTATTTAAATTTATTTCTTTAAAGATGCGGATAGTGGGGCAATAAAATTCATCAAAAATTACTATAAACCCTAGTCCTACTTCAAGTTTAAATAAATTAAATTGCTGTTGATGATAAAAAGTAAAATAATATTTATAGCGCTCTTAAAAACCCTAATTATCCTATAAATCTGCAAATCAATCGGAACATTTTTACTCAATCACAAAACTCAATGAGGCTGAAAAGATTGGATGAGATTTAAGGTTCAAATAAAATATAAAGCAAAAAAAGCTTAAAAAGCCATTACTAATCCACTTTACATTTCCCAGAAAGCTATTATGTACGAGAACCCTAGACTGTCCAAGAAGCAACGATTAGAGCTGGAGCAGCTGCGAGGTCATCCCATGACCTGGAGACGGTATCACCGGTACGCGGACATCCTGAGGTACCTGGAGTACCTGCAGCATTCTCATACTGACTTGGTGGAACTCATCCCTTTGGGACGCTCGTCTGAAGGGTTACCACTCGTTGCTGTCAAGGTAATAGTTGAAAAGAAAGTATAAATGTATGCTGGATTGAATGACACGTAAATGCCAACTTTTAGGAATTGTTTCTCTAAAGAGAATAAAATTTGAGTTCATATTTAACTCATACATTACATTAACGAAGGTTACTTGGGTTATATCAAACAATCGCGAATTACATATCTCTAATTGAAAAAAATTAAAAATGGATTAATGTGAGTGATTGTGACTTAACTAAATTAGAGTTTAAAGGTCAGATTAACGAGATAATTTCTATTTCTCCTTTTAAAATAAAATAGTTAACGAACACTGCAACATATTTAACATTCAATCCAAATATTTATTGTCTTTAATTAAATATAAACATAACAAGTATTTGTATTTGTACGAAACAATGTTTTGGATGTGCTGTGCAAATTATTTATGGTACTTCAGAGCTCCATCAACTGATTTAATTACTCTTCGCGAAGGGAACTAGCTGCAAGTTAGGAAACTCTGCAGCAATGTGCGAATGTGAGTTTTCGACGATAAAACATTAACGATCGAAGACATTGTAAGTGCTGGTCAGCATTATTTATATAATGAAATTTATAAACTTGTTGATTTTTTTATTTCTGCAAATAATTTAATATACGGCTTTAGGAAGTTAATTGACAACCTTGTTTTTTTTTCAACACACGAATAAAAGCGTACTTTGCAGATGGTCCATAATGAAAATGTATTAGTACGGTGCTTGATTTAATTTTTGTTTTTTAATTTGTTTATAAAACAATATATTTATTCACAAGATAAATATTTAGCAGTAAGCACTGTAGGCTAATCACAGTTTCGACATCACATAACGCCCTAAAATAATGACATAGTAAAGTGACTACAAAATCTTTAAACTTAATTTTTATGACAGATCTCAATCCCATCAAACGAAACCAATACCAAAGATTCAACCACGAAGGCCTCCCGTAAGAAGTACAAGCTGCGTTCTAAGATGAAGCCGGCGGTGTGGATTGACGCGGGCGGGCATGCGCGGGAGTGGGTGGCGCCTGCTGTTGCCACGTGGATGCTGCAGACTCTCGTCGAAGGCGAGAAAGGCTTGGGTAAATATAAATAATTATCCAGTCAAACAAAGTAACTGTAGGCCAAAAGCATTAGCGTAGAAACAAGTGGACGAATAAAACGAAATAAAACGAATTTTTAAAATACAAGTTATTAAACATATATTAAACAAACTAAAACCACTTCAGGCAGCTTCGTTTTCATACCCTTTGTGCGTATTCGTACCGGTGAAGTTCTTGATACATCAACGCCTCCAAATAAGCAAGCTTGGGTTATGGATGAAAGGCATATGCGCACATGCGTAAAAGGTTAAAAGAAGATAATTTACATAACGGTTCTGTAACCTGTAACTTTTTAAATGTAAGAGTCGGTGACACTAGTGTCAATTATTGATGTCACCGAATCCTAAATTCAAAGGGTTACAGTTCAAGAACCGTAAATTATCTTCTTTTCACATTTTCATGGCCTGCAAAAGACCACGCGATCCAGCACAGCAGCTAAGGCTCATCTATGTTCATGAATATGTATTAATAAACTAATCTAGGTTCTTCAGTTAAATTGTCATTAACACAATACTTAACGTGCTGATCCTACTCTTTTCTGAAATATAAATATATGTTTGCATGTTCAAATTCAAATATTTATTTCTTGACAATGACAATTACTTGTTCTTATTGACGTCAAATAAAGCAGGTCTCTAGCACCAGTTCGGAAAAACCTTCGTGAAGAAGAACTGGCAAGAAACTTCACGACGTCCAAACGACGAACACCGTCATACGGCTCCCGTTCACGAGTTAACGCGGGATCCAGCCATCGCCCTCCTCAACCATATCCATATCAATATGTAGCCCTGACTTCATATAAAAAAGCGATGTCGGCAACACCGATCCAGGTGTAGCAATCTTTGAACGCTTACGCTATAGAAAACGTTTAAACTGTATGGAGCATATCCGTAGCAATCCTTATATCTCGTGATGCTCCATACAGTTTACGCGTTTTTGATTGCGTTAGCGATTGTAGATTGCAATTTGGCTCGCCCTTCAGAAAGGGTATTCTCAAAATTCTATCAATTCATAAATTATTTTCTAAGAGAGTGTAAAATTTATTTGGAAAATTTAAAAATATATTCACTTTTCCTGTATGGTTTGTGGCAAATAATCTTAAAAATTTTCTCACAGTGAAGAACAAGTTTTATTGTTCGTGTCATTTATATGCAATGAAAGTAGTTTTCGTTGAAGTGTCAGATATGTAGCCTACTTTCCCACTTACAGAAGTGTAAAATAGCTATAAAAGGATATGTTTAAATAGCGAGGTTTATTTTATAGTTAACTAGAGATATTTCTTTTGATAACTTTTATAAGTTTTATAGCAATTTTGCTATAAAACGAGACACTCCTTACTATTTTCATAATCACTTGCGTGTACGCAATAATCAGCTTGAATGAAGTAAAAACTGTATATACAACCGAATGAAAACTAAAAGCACTTTCGACATCACAATAAGGTGTATGTTCTACCACACAACAAATTTTTCCCGTTTGTATAACTCGGCCTACAGTATGTAGGTACATCTTTTCGAAGTTCGTATATTTATTAAAATGTAGTGCTAACACCCCTGCAGCTTCAAGATGAAAGCTTGGTGCAATAGCTTGAGCAGTAATAAAGATAAACAACGACTTCTAGTAACCAGCACAATAAAACCACAATCAAAAGATCGTTCACACTCCATTTCATCCTTCCAAAACATTCACTATCACAACTACCCCCAGGTCCAGAACAGGACGTTCTGAAGCAGGCTGACTTCTACATCCTGCCGGTGCTAAACCCTGACGGTTACGAGCACTCTCACACCCACGACCGACTCTGGAGGAAGACAAGGTCACACCAGGCGGAGAACTCAGATGACTATTTTAATGGATGGTAAGTAGGTACAGTTTTGAAGATAGAATCCATAATTTGATCATTTGTATTCATAGATTTTTATAATGTTAAATACACAGTTACATCTAGTACTAGTTTGAGGGCTATGGAAAGATGAAAGCCAGAAATAAGACTTGAATTATCTCAAAAGTAGGTAAAGTTTGGCATCTCTAAGTTCGATAGTTTGGCATAGCCTATTTTATTAGCCTCTACTTTTTGCATAGGAACAGGTTTGCCAAGATCAAAACCTGACTGGAACATGAGAAATGGAGCCACACTTATTACAGTGTAACAATTTTATAAAATAAACAATAAAATCTCAACAAAGAATAAAGACTTAAAATAAGTAAAGTTTAGTATAATATACAAATATATAATATGAATACAAATATAATATTAATAGATTCATAATGACCCTGACATAACATAATTTGGTCATTCGCACTCTACATACACTTTAGTTCACTTTTCTTTACATATTCTAAAATAAACAGGCTTAAATGTAGGACACAAAACAGTTTATATCACAAACGACGTTATTGTTATGTTCCTTTCTTATCTTATTTGCATGTCTGCAAACTGTTTCCTTTGAAAGTGACCAATACAGTTATCTAAATAGGTGAAAGTTTGAGAAAAACCTCAATCAGGAAATGTTTCTCCTCGTTCAAATTATAACCTTTTTAGGGACTTAAATCAATAACACACAATTTTGAGAGGTTTTCGGTTAGAAAAATGTGTTCAGTGCTGAGAGTAATTCTGCAGATAAAAGTCGTTTTATGATTGTTTTTAAAAATAACCCCATGAGCAAATAAAAGAGAAGAGTTTTTATACATATTATTACTTGACCACGAGATGGATCCCTAAGGTATTGCTATAACGCGGTTCCAATTTCAAACCGCAATATTCAAGATAATATTTTGCGGACACATTACGCATTTATTCTATTGACATACTTATAAGTCGCCTTTTCAGTCGTCTTAATCAAACATAACTCAATAATTATTTAATATGATGAGAATATTCTTATATATAATATTAAACTTTATTAAGTTTGTGAACGAATCTTTGTTCTTTACGAGAATTCCATAGAACTCGTTGGCGGGCCAAAGTTAGGTTCCTAAACTTTCACTTGGACCAAGCCCTGGTAGACTACGACGTACCTGAAGTCAATCGAACACAAGGGAATTTGAATTGGAAAATCTATGTATAGTGGAATTTTATTATCCAGGCAGGTGAGATATATTGCCAATACAATATATTTATTCCAAAAGCAATGTTTGGATCTTTATCAATAGTTAGTATTTAATTCAAATAATTTTAATTTCTTTATTCCTGTTTAGGAAAAAAATCTGTGAAGTTCTTTTTCATCTTATAATTTAGTTGAAAAAGTACGAGGGTGGATTGAAAAGTTCGCGGCCTAACATAGATAGCGTTGTCATGTTATCATAAAACTACCCTCATATGAAACCTAGACTCTTTGTCAGTCTCTGTGCAAATTTTCTCTGAGATACATGCGTAATTATTTATTTTATTGAACATTAAGTGAAAGTAAGTTTCATTAATTTTGAAAATGGATAGTTTATAGCAAATACCTCCACGAGAAACACTTAACTGCAAAGCAGATTCATGAAGATATGGTGGCTACTTTAGGAACATCTGCTCCGTCGTATACAATGATAAAAAAGTGGACAGCTGAATTTAAACGTGGACGAGAGAGCATCAAAGATGACCCCCGCTCTGGACGGCCTTCTACTACGACGGAAAATATGCGATCTCATCATGGGAGACAGAAGATATCTGACATAGCTAAAGCTCTAGAAATTTCATATGAACGTACACAAAACATGATCGTTAACGAATTAGGGTTCCACAAGGTGTCTGCAAGATGGGTTCCGCGGCTCCTTTCAGTTGAACAGAAACGAACTCGGTTCACGATTTCTAGAGCCTGTTTAGAGCTTTTTCAAGCTGATCCAAACGAATTTTTGGCAAGTTTTGTTACTATGGACATGAGTTCATCACTATACTGCTGAATCCAAACAATAATCCAAACAATGGAAGAGACCCGGATCCTCCGACCCCCAAGAAAGCCAAGGTGTGTTTTTCAGTAAACAAAGTGATGGCATCGGTTTTCTGGGTTTCTAAGGGTGTCATCTTGGTTGATTACTTAGAAAGAGGTCAAACTATAAATTCTGCATACTAGACTTAGCACCTTCTGACTTCCACCTATTTCCAAAACTAAAAAAACACTTAGGTGGAATGAAATTTTCTACCAATGAGGAGGTCAAAGTGGCCGTAGATTCCTTTTTTGAAGGCCTTGACGAGACCTTCTATTTAAATGAGATCATGGCTTTGGAAGACCGCTGGACTAAGCGCTGTGACCTAGGAGGAGAATATGTAGAAAAATAAATATGAAAAATTGCATTATTCCTGTGTTTTCTTATTTAGGCCGCGAACTTTTCAATCCACCCTCGTATATTACATTGTTGATAACATTTAAGCATTTACGTTGGCACTTCTTGTAAAAAATATATACATCTTTCCCCTCTAGCCTTGTTTTAGCAAAAAAATTATTTCAATTAGAATAGTGACATAACGAATAATGACATAATTGACACAAACGATAATAATTTTATTACGATTTTCGTGCAAACTTGCACACTACTTAAAGTGGGTCATTCTTTAAGTCCTATTTAACTTACTAGCACCCAGAACTGCTAGTTAATATTTTTCACAGTAACTAAAAATATTAGGTACATTAGGCCAATTAAAATTTTTATATTTAAAGTACAAATATCAGTTTTGTTAGATGTTGGAAAGCTTAATTTTTTGTGAAGTAAACTTAACACTTTAAATACCTTAATTCTAAGCAAATATAAAATAGATTACCCTATTTTTAGGTTCCCCTGGAACTGGGGTCAAACTGATTGCGTGGGAGTGGACATAGACCGGAACTGGGACTATCACTGGAGTGAGAAGGACTCTTCCAAGGATCCTTGCTCCGACAACTACGCCGGATCTCATCCGTTCAGCGAACCGGAGACCAGGGCTGTTTCCGAATTTTTGCTCGAAAATAGAGGGCAAATTAAGGTAATATTATCATTTTGTTTTTATATTACCTACTTAGTTACTTATTCGTTTTTATATATCTCTAAATAAAGTTAATTTTATTGTAATATAAATGATATAATAAAAGTTGAAATTTATCACAAGAAACACACAACCAGTATTACAAATCGGAACACAAACTCTGCAAGAGAACACTCACCACAATACAAATAGTGAATATTTTAGGGACTTACTCCGGGGCTTTATATCTTTTTTCCTGAGGGTCTTGGGGCGGGGTATTTAGAAAAAACCGGGCACCTTTTAAAGGCTGTAAATATATATATAAATGAATTGAGACTAAATCCATGCAACGTTTCCTATCAATAATATTGTATTTCGTTGGAGGCCTAGTGCGGTTGGTTGAAGCCCCGTTCTCTTGCTTCAAAAGGCCTTAGGTTCTATTTTCGGGACGGGACTCATTGAGTTATCTACTAGATAATGGAATAATTTAGACATGATTTGCTAAATTGAAAAACGGTTTAATTATGGTCGCGAGGATGTTTTTTTTATTGTTTTATCTCCTCCTTAGTTAATGTTTTTCTCTTAAAGTAATTTGATCCAGCGTGGCACTATCTTTCAACATACATACACCTAGCATTATGACGATATGTACCGCTTGATACACACTCAAAATATGTCAGTGGCATTGGTCAGTTTTCCGGTTCATCTTCTTCAAACCGAGGATTTCGATCGTGAAAGCTCTAAATGCAATTACAGAGCATTCCAAGTGGCTTTGTGATTAGCAACTGGTTAGCAACTGACAGTTGTACGTTGTGGTGGAACCGCACGTGATTGCCACCACCGCCGTCCTCAGTCTAATTACCCGCTCGCTGCACTCAACATCACATAATTACTTCAGAGGATGCATTTTCGCCTTTTAACATTACTTTACCGTTTAATTATAATCTTTCTACAACTACATGATATAAACAAAACATTTATTATAACCAAAAGCCGTAAAAACAAAGAGATTATACTTGCACCGGTTGCGGGGACGCATTCATACGACAATTTATCACTCGTTCTAAATCGTAAAAGCAGACCGCACGCCGATTGCGGGAAATTGTGACGGAATACCGTACCATACAGCTACTTATTACTCATACCCGCAGAGTCACTTTCGTAGAAATTTCTACATGGCTTTCAAACAACTAAACTTACTTTCCTATATCTTTTCAATGTAAAGTTTTACCCCGCACTCGAATAGATTGTTAAGTAAAACGTCAATTCATTAAAGACTTCATTAGAAGGCGTTGAGACAATAATTGACCATCGTAATTTATGGAACGAAGTGCCATCATCGAGAAAGCTGCTTATGATTTATGACCTATGCGCGGAAACTTCCTCTAATATAATTATTTTTCATTACTTCTAATATATTTATTTTATAAAAGATTTTTTTTTAAGTCATGTGCTCTTTTTTAAATTAGAAGTAGCCTGGAAGATTCAAATTAAGAATATAATAGGTAGTACTATTGCCTGGGCGTGGAGACGCTACGATAAAATTCTTATAAGCAATCTTTTCTGTACCTGACAAACGTGTAAAACTATTATTCACGATACTGAATTGTGAACACCAAGTATAATCAAATTTATTTTCATGAAATGGAAAATCAAAGGTAATCTTCTAAATAACCTACGAATAGATAGGTAGGCGTTTTGACGAAGTAACCATTTTTATTCGTTTATAGGTTCTTCCTGGGACTTTGCACGCGTATACCTCGGAAATAAGTAGTGTATTTTTCTTGAGCTATTCATATTTGGCCTATATGCTATTCTATTCCAAGAAACTATAAAGAAACAAACATTTGAACACACAAAATTTCACATTTATACAATTAGAAGGATGATGCTTTGCTCATGGAATAATAATATAATATTCCAGTTACAAAACATTTTCCGTTAACAAAAAGTCGCATTTTAATAGACGCGAAAATTAAATTATAGAAATATTTATCTAAAACACTGCTAATAACCAATTACGAAATGCTTAATAGTTTGTCTAGATGTAAGGTATTGAAAAAGAACATGTACGTTTTGAAATTGGGCATTTACTTTTCTAATTGGTACGTAGTTAAGAAAAAAAAAGAAGCGTGTATAGCACAGTAGTTAAGGCTATGGCTTTTCGATTTGCCGCCCGATTTAGGTCTCGGTGATCGCCAGATGTGCATATTAAAAGATAAATTTTTTCATTACAGAGTGCCAAGAGGTTTTTTTTCCGAATTTTACCTATAATGATAAAAAATCATTTGAATTTTTTGAATTGAAATAAGTTATATAACTTACCCACCTACATAAATAAAGCGGACTTCTCTGACAGTGAAGGAATACATGAGAAACCCACACGCCTAAAATATTTCATAGCCAGTCATGTTTAGAGCATGCCATCCCGCATGGTGGGCTATAAAAACCTGAAGGCTGTTGAGGTGTGCTGTAACTACATTTTTTTTACTAACTCTAGGTTTACATATCCCTGCACGCATACTCGCAAGCATGGCTGCTGCCGAGCACGCATGCTCACGCGCCGTTCGCCGACGACGGTGTCCTTTTGGAAATGGGCAAATTGGCCACGGCCGCGCTGGCTGATATGTACGGGACTAAGTATAAGGTAACCTAAGTTTACTTATGTTCAATGCAGGTGATAATATGTGTATCAAATGTTGAAAGATTTAGAATAGGTAGGGACCTACTTGCCATACTTGCAAAATATAAAATCTTGTTAAAAATAACACATTGCAGCTGTGCGTCACAATTAGTATCTAATGAGAACGACATGAACAACGAACATTCACGTTGATGCGTTTTTCAAGGAGAAACTTACTTTACAGCGGTCGCGATAGTTTTGGTAAAAGGTGTACTGTCCAGGAATTTGAACCCTGTGCATATCTGAACAATAGTAAAATTTTTTGTAAGTTGGAATTCATTTTTAAAATGGTTTTACCTTACCCCCACTCTATTCCCGCAAATACAAATAAAATATAAAATTTACCTTCAATTTTTGAATAATTAACCATTGTGTAAATAATGATAGAAGTTTATGTTTATAAGAAAAAAAACCGCGTTTACTCTTGAATCAAATCTTAATTCTATTTGTACACCAATCCAAATCCAAAGATAGTTTAAAAGTCACGTGACTTCCTTGCAAAGAAAATTTGAGGGCATTTGATTGAAATTAGGATTTGTTTCCGATTGCATTCATGCGAGTGAAGTTGGTTACGATTCAACAATCAACAAACAATGCACTTTCAACATTTGACAGCTGTCAAAGCAAACTCTAGTAGTATTAAAAAAAGGCCGTACAATAATGGAACAATTACTTGACGCTAGTGTAGCATCGAAGATTACGACATATCAAAATTGGATTGCCGATCCATTGGAATTCTTTTCGAGAGTAGGCCAACTGTGTAGGCATTTTCACTAGTATTCATATTAGGAATGTAACGGAAGTGATGGTATCGGAACCGGAGTCGGAGTCGGAGTTTTCAAATTTGTTTTATCGGAACCGGAACCGTAGGCGAAATCTAAAAAGACTTCTAAAAGGACTAAAAAAATTTATTTGATTTTATGAATTGTGGGACCCCAAGTTAAATAAAATATTACAACAATATTTAATCAACTTATTTAATATCAGATAAAAAAAACAATACAGATTGTTACACCTACCTAGGTGTTAAAAAAATCTAAAATATTAAACAGTAGGTATTACTTAAAAATCAAATCAAATCAGTAAATTAAATGAAATCAGTGACTCCAAAAGAATCAAATTATATTTAATTAATAAATATTCGCAGCTGTATCTCTTACCAGTCTATTCCTTAACGCACCATAGATTAGGCCAGCACAACTAAAAAGTTGTTCGCTCGCTGCTGAGCTTGGTGGACACGACAAATAATGGCGGGCAATCGAATCCAGGGGTTTGAATTTAATTTCCACCATAATAAGGGATCATCACTGATATGAATACGTTTTTCTCTGTTGAATGCGGCCGCGCGCTGCCTCCGTCGCTGCATATCGACCTCCGATATGCCTCCGGTTCAAAAGTTTCGGAACCAGAACCGGAATCGGAACTGTAAAACCAATCGGAAGTTCCGAGCTTTCGAAACCGGAATCGGACCTCCGTAACATCCCTAATCCATATATAGCCAGTAAATAACTTAAGAAGATTTGGCAACATTTATATGAATTTGGCAACCACGTCATACAGAGTTTCTTCTAAAAGGGTATTTTCACTCAGGTATAGAATAAACGAAGACGCGCCCCACTACTTTCTTGCTCTATACATTGAAACGTGTGACCATAGAACAAACTGGTAGTTTCGCGAGTCTTCGTGGATTGCACTAACTATACAATAAAAATGAATTAGCTAATGATCATCTTATTTTCTACCAGGTGGGTACCGCAGCTGAGATCCGTCAACCAGCATCTGGAATGTCCCATGACTGGGCCAAGGCCCGAGCGGGTATAAAGTTCGCTTACCACGTAGACCTTAGAGACTCTTATGGACCCTATGGCTTTCTACTGCCTGGATCACAGATAGTATCTACGGCTCGTGAAACTTGGCAGGCTGTCAGAACTATCGTTGACAATTTAGCACCTGGATAGAAAAATACTTTGCCTTTTGTAGTTAATAAAAAAGACAAATAGTGCTGTGTAGTAACATAGTGACGTGAAGTTAGGACGGTTGAAAGGGGCATTGAAGAGATTGTAATACCAAATGTTAGTTTTCATTTCTGTATAACAGTGCATTGACGAGTAGGTATATCCTCCGTTAGCAACTTTTTTATTTGTTTTTAAAACTTATGTATCTATTTAAGTAGTCTGAATATAATAAATTTGTTGAAATAAACTTTATATTACAAAGTTAATGTACATTTTTATTTTCCTTTACACACGATAAAAATAAGAGGTAAACAAATTTTTTTTATGTTTTCATTTTTTTTTATTCAGGAAACAAACAGTACAATTAAGACAATAAATAATACATATTAGAAACACATAAACCAATAAAGTTTCCACTATAAAATTTAACAATTAGAAATATCGATCGACGCAAATACACTTACAAAAGGTGGAAAAAAATATGCCATAATTAAAAGTTGAAAATATTGTACAGAACTAAAATAATACGTGACATGAAATACATATACGCATGCTTAATTGTTAGGCTTTGGAAACTACACTAAACTTTCGGAACCTTTGCGAAGACACGTAAAAAATGTCAATATTCGAGAATAAATAATTATTATACAGGTTACATGCTCTAATAAGGAAGTTATTTTGACTATGCTTTGTTTTGGAGTTCGGGGTCCAAACATTTTTCTTTTTCCGAGAAGAGAAGTGAGGGCACAACAGATAGATGTTTTCTAATAGAACTGCTGAATCAATTTCATTTTTTTAAATCCTCTGCAGAAACATTAAGTATCTAAAATGACGACGGTTCTGCAGACTGATAATTTCACTAGTTGAGGCTGAGGGGAAATGGTATTTGTAATGTAATGGTAAGTGTATTCGCTCCTATTCTTGACGTTATACTGTGGGTTCCATACTGTAGAAGTGTATTCAAGAACTGAACGAACAAAACTATTGTATAGCAACATAAGAGTTTTAGGGCTAGTAAATTCTTTGCTAATTCTGAAAACAAATCCATGCATGCGGAAAGCTTTGGTAGACGTTATGCTAAAATGAGAGTTAAAGGTAAATTTGCTATCCAGGTGAACACCTAAATCTCTCAAGCCATTGGACCTACTAATTGTTAAGTTATTTATTTTATGATCGAAACACATTGGTTTTGATTTTCTTGTAAAAGAGATAACGTTACACGTATTCACGTTTAGGGATAACGAGTTAATTTCACAATAAGTCACCAGTCTATTTAGGTCCTCTTGTAATAAATGACAATCTGAAATTGAATTTATTTTTTAAACATTTTCATGACATTAGCATAAATCAAACATCTACAGTTACGAACAACATCATTGATAAACACTAGGAAAAGTAAAGATCCAAGATGGGAACCTTGAGGCACGCCAGATGAAATGGGCATGAAAGAGGACGTATAATCTTTGATCGTGACAGCCTGACTCCGGTCTCGAAGATAGGATTTGAGCCACTTCAATAAGTCCCCATGAATACCAGTCTCACAGAGCTTACAGATCAGCCTCGAATATGAAATCTTGTCGAACGCTTTGGAGTAGTCGTTATATACCGTATCAGTTTGGAATCCACCGTCCATACTGGATAAATTCACAGAGATTTGTTTCCGTTGAATGTTTACTTATGAATCCATGTTGTTCGGTAACTATGATTTATGTTGTATGAACAAATATTCTGATAGTCACACTATTAAATTGTAACCTTTTTTAAGTTTGATGACTTTGGTAAGGGATACTCATTCTATCAATAATAGGTACCTACACTTACTAATTTTACTTATCTACCTAGAGAAAATATTTTTGGTTTGTTATCAGTCGTTCTTTGGTTTGTTATAAGCCTCTTATCAGTAATTCACCATTTCTTACAATATCAAAGCTACAATATTAATATATTTCTATTAATATAATTATAATTATTTAAAATAAACGAGATTAGACGATGAGTTATATATGTGGCCAAGAAAGAAATCAACTTAAGTGACTATTAGTAATATTGCTCTAGGACTCTTATTACAACCTAGGATATCGGATGAAACTGATAGGGCTATTTCCACTTCAACAAAGCAAACCGACACACCAAGGAACTATGTTTTATTCCACCACACTCCACTAAGTAGTCATTACCACAGATCTTGACGTAAAAAGAGGGGTTTTATAGGTTTAACGTGTGTGTCTGTCTACGGCATCGTACCTTCTGTGCAAATAGAGATAGAATTTTGATGGTTTTTGTTTATAATTGGAATTAACTAAAAGTATTTCTAACCTTGGTTAAATAATAATTGGTTCATGCGTTGAAAAAAAGATGCATCCTTTTTGCCGTCATTCGGGGCTTACAACTAACCTGCTAACCAAGTGTTAATACCTAATGAACAGAATCGAGAATAAATTGAGGTCTTGATTTAAATACTGATAAAACAATTTATATTAATACATCGCCTTAAACAAGAAGTTTGTTGAGTTTTGTACAAGTAGGTAAACGCTTACTGCATAATATAAGTTAAGTCATTAATAGTTTTCTGGCTATTATAGTAATAGTTTTTTTAATTATAATTGGTATGGAGCCAATTATATAAAAAAGCTACTACTATAATAATACAAGTTACTTGAACCATCAATATGGAAATTTACTATATTTTCAAATAGATGTTCATCGCGCGACATATTCAAATAAATAATCTCGTAAAATTCATCCCAGAGAAAAATATATTATAGAAAATATATTTAATGGTTATGTTAGAAAAACCACCCTTCACGTGTTTTATCAAACATACATAGTTGGTACCTAACGGTAATACGATAAGCAGCATAAGCAAATTCGTGTTTTTTACAATAAAACACCAGTCAAAAATTTAAATCGAATTTATCATTTTGGCAACTAATTTCGATTCATATTCGTTGACTCTCAACTTGAAACGTCTATTTACGCATCCAAATTCAGAAAGTAGTTTTTTTATAATTATACAGATATCTTTCTATTCTTGGCATTCAATATTAACATAGCACTTTATGTTTAGTTGGTTTATTGCGTTATAATTGTATTCGGATTACGTTATTTAATAAATAAATCAAGATTATGACTGCGTTCTTGAAAGTATTTCTTGTAAATATTTGAAAGCTTAATACTTTTTTTCCAAATCCAGTCTTAACATTTTTGTTAAAGCGTGTAATTATACAATAAATCTGCTAAAGTTGCATAATTACAAGCAGGACTGCTATATGTACGTTTGTGGCTTAGACACGGGTTTCGGAAATTTTATGGTGAGATTCAGAGTGCTCTGATATGGTTAGAATGCGTAAGTCTGCTGCACGCACATGCACTGCTACCACGAATATAAGCAGGAGACTTTTTAAAAGAAAAAAAAAAGAGGGCAGCGTATATTCTGTGAGGACTTAGCTCCGTGAACGCCCCTTCTTAGGTGTGAAACGCTGGCCGATGCTTCCGCGGCTCAATTTTGTTCACACCACTTGGAAACTTCTTCAATTCTTCTCTTTAGCTAGATAAACTGCTTGACAAAGTTGCAGAGTCGACCCCGGGTCATGCTGTTAAACCTTATTATTTCCTATCCAGGGCAGATCTCAACACCATAGTCATATCTGGAAAATACCAGCTCCCTGGAAACTCTCTTTAGATATACCGCTAATAAAACCCGGCAAAGACCCCGTTGATTGTAATTCTTATCGGCCAGGAAAACATCTCATAAATAATCGGCTCGAATGGTATATTTAAATCAAAAACCTGCTGAGTCAGACACAACACAACACACAAGGTTGACTCTTTTCATATTTAACCTTCTTGTGTCAAGATCTGTCCACACAGATATGAATATTCTAATTTATCTCCTCGTTTAGTCTGACAGGGCTCTTCTCAAGGCTCCATCTTAAGCCCACTACTTTATAATATAGACACGTCTGATTTGGTTAGATCGGTGACTTCCTTTTGTAAGATCGTGTAATATGCTGATGATATCGCCCTCTAGGGTAAGTGCAATACAAGACGTCCCCCGCCCCAAACAAACTAGGTCTTGAAACGTTTAGAAAAATTCAGAACACGTCACTGCATCTCATTCTGGATGTTATGAGATCCACGGCAGTAAAATCAATCCAGGTAGAATGTCTCAGCTAGTTACTCCTACAATTCCATTTTAGAAGATTGATCATTATGGAAAATTTGATTAGCGTGGGGAGAGTTTATCTGGTGGTAAGTTAAGATCGTCATATTATTTGGTAAGCACATTGATGATCAGGGTGATCAAAAGGTCCAAGATATTGTCATTAGGCTGAGATGGTAGAGGGTAAGAGAGAGCACAACCAGATCCAGGGTGGGGGGCGCAATGCTCACATTCGGGAGCCTCGTGTGAGGCTTTATCAAAGCCCGGCAAAAGACGAGCTTTAGGTTTAGTAGAGGAGAAACAATTTTTTTGTATGAATTCACAGATAACTTAGGTGGAGCAGAAGTTGACGGGGGAAAGTTGAAAGCTAACGAAGATTTTGTAACATCCTCATACTATTTACGGACACTTTGGTATTGAGAGGTGGCCTCTTCAAATGAAATGCTGTCCTGGGAATGGCAATTTTTATGGCTTGTTGCCTAAAATGCTCAAGGCAACCATTATCTGTGGCCAGGTGAGCCTAAACAAAGTAAACATGAGACTTGTTCGGGAGGCACCACAATCACCGGCGTGAGGCTGAGAGCAAAGGAAACAACGCGGCTTAGAACGACATTGCGTTTCAAACGACATTGTAGCAGCTTAGACACTGCATTGTAGGCAGGATGTACGCTTCCACTGGGATCGATGAATTAAACACAAGCAAGTTTTTTGGTAGTTTTTGGCCAGAAAATGTAATTACTACTGAACCTGTAGGAAGCCAGACAGTACCACATGGGCTTACAACCTTCCGATTGAGTCGCGTAACTTTAAGCACTACACCTCACCCGTTGGAGGGTAAAATTGCCAACACAAATTCTTCCACGGACCATGAGGTAGGCACGCCTCGCACAGTGCCCATACGTGTGACATTGTAGGTGGGAATATTGGCGATAAAATTCTTTAATGCAACACTTTAGTTCTTAATAAAATCACGTGCCGCCCCAGCGGAGGCAAATTCAACTGAGACACCGTTTCTATCGACACGTCTAATTTAATGTAATTAATTTTATCGTTCAATAAAAAATTTCTGAAAGAGTAGTTTCGTCCGAAGGGTTAGCCTCGGCCCGGGAGGGAGACATGCACAATAATAAATTTCATTTCATTTTATTTCATAACCGGCCCTAAATCGGTGCCAGAATAAATCTTACCTTCAGTAAGACTGTGGTATGGTAGAGTAGACAGTTTGGGACAAACAAGGGGGAAGTAAAACTGCTTTCTTGGCGATTAGAGTAACATCTGAAAGTTCATTCGAAAGGGTATTCGGCTTCGGCCGGTTCGTGCACTGAGCTAGGAACGCCGGAACACCGAGATCTGGATATTTTTGGGGAATATTTTCACAATCCATTGAATATAATATATATTCAATAAGAAATATACAAATACAAACCACAGCTTAATCTACCCACTTAAACCCTACCACAACTGGACTGTAAAATAACCATAATAAACACAATGGCTCCGATAATCATATTCCAAAAACCTAAAAAAACAATTTAAACCTTGTATACACCACAAATGCCAAGCTGACCAAAAAAACTACACTAATTAGAATAAATTTTTAAATATTATGTCAATCGTAAAAATGTCGGGTTCAATTAAAAATATTTGGTCATCAATTTATCAGGCTGTACAATAAGGTGCTGACATTATTTGCACGTACTGATATTGCACGGCATAATAAAGCACAACACGTATTGCACACCACGATAATTGATGTCACCAAAAATATTAGGTGTCGCCACTTATCAGGGCGTGCAATTCAGTGCTTCGTTTTATCGTGTTGTACATTACGGTGCTGCACAAATTATTAATGTCAATCAATTTCAATCAATCAACAACATATGCATGTATGATGAGATGAATGAATGATTGTTTTGTTTTTGTTATTGAATTAAGTTTAATAAAAATACGGAGTGCTATGTGTGAATCCTTATGTTTTAAACTGAGAGGTCACATTATTTAAAGATAAGCTTTAGAAAAATATCGCCATGGGCACCGAAATAGACGTAATTTCTAAAATAGTCGCCGATGGTAAAATTGACCCAACCGCATTCGATGTCACTATTTGTGCATTTCTTACTGGACTTGGAGCAGAAAGATATGTGGAGATCTTTCGGTAATAATAAGGGCACCCATTGAACTAAATCAAAACTTCAACTATATACATAATGTACTAAATGCACGCATATTTTATATCAATTCAATCAAGGGATTTGTTTCTTTCAGGAAGCATAACATAGGGCAATGCACTCTCCTAGAGCTAAATGATGAAGACCTGATTAAACTAGGAATAAAAGAATCAATATTAAGACAAAAGATTATAGAAGAAGCTAGAAATTTGCCAATTTATGAAGAAATATCCCGTCAGTTGTAAGTAATCAATTTAAAATAGTTAATGGTAATAAGTAAGAATTTTTTAACCTTTATACTTAACTTTTATTATCATTTTGCAGAGACAGAAGCAACCAAAATCTTGGACCTCTTGAGATAGTAGATATTTTAGAAGAAACTTCACAACATCTGTCTAGGATTTATCTGAGTATGCTGGCTAACTCGTTAGCTCTTAGGAAAACAAAGAATGTTCCAGACTATTTGCTGATTGAAGACAAATATTCATCTGATATTGCACTTAGCACACTAACTGAAATAAACTCTATTTTAAAATCAATTGATACAGCTCTACATGCTAAAACCAAGGTAATTTTACTTTTGTTTTGGTGCTATTAAAATATTTTGCAGTTATTCAGATTCATTTTTACTATATTCTCACTACGTAGTTGTAGTGGCTGATATTTGTTTGTGTGTGATATTGTGATATTTATATATTCTTACTAGTTTGCTGGTTATCCTTAACAAATCTCTGCTAACTTTGGAGCCATAAAGTTTAACTTGGTGTATTTGTCTGGGGATGGTATTTATTTTATTTGTATTAGTGATTTAAGATTTTATTATTTAAATTTATTATTCAAAACATATGCTTTCTAAATTACTTTTAGTCTGAATAGCTTAGAGTACCCATCATTTTGGCTGATCCCATCTTTTATAATCTACTAACAAGGAGATGGCAAGGGTGTGGGGTCCTCAAATCAAGCGGAGGTTCCGCGTGTAGTTAGCACTCAGTGAGTGCATTCTGATACTCAAACCCTAGAGCGCACTACTTAGCCATTGCCAAAAAAAAAAATTCCTAGTTAAAAAAAAAATTTTTTTTTCTTGTATTAAAATTTAATAAATAGTTCATCATCAGCTCTCTTTTCCAATTTTTTCAAAAATGATTAAATATGCCTGGTATGCGTCAAAATTATCTGAACATCGAGAAATATTTATGAACGTAAACAAAGTTTGTTTTTCAGAAGAAATTCTAAAAACACTGTGCTCCTGTAAAAAAGCTGCATTTATTTGTTGTGCAAGTTGTCGACAAAATTTGTGTTTTTCTTGTTTTTATGATAAATACCATCCAGGTTTGTGTATTCCTAAAGATGAATGATTGAAAAAATTGCTAATGCTATAAACATTTTATCATAAATATTCATTGTATTTAATAATATATTATTTTATAAAAAAATTTTAAAGGAACTGTGACTTTTGTATTTATTATATTTACATTCCTCCGTCTTTTATACGTTCTAATCAATAAAAAGTTAAAAATTATTCAATTCGCGATTCAATAATGTATAAAAGTCCAAAAAAATGGTTTATAACGATTTATTAGATTTTAATACAAAAAAAAAATTTTTTTTTTTCAAACTTTAGGAATTTTTTTCTCGGCAATGGCTGAGTAGTGCGCTTTAGGGTTTGAGCATATAAATACACTCAATGAGTGCTAACTACACGCGGAACCTCCGTTTGATTTGAGGACCCCACACCCTTGCCGTCTCCTTGTAAGTGCAGGAAATCTCTAAGACATACTATTGTTATAATGTTGTATGATTTTTTTTTCAGAGTCTCCTTACTACTGATAATAGTAAAAGAAATAAAAAAATTCTTGTGGGAACCATAGGCAGTGCAGCAATTGTAGTATTAACAGTTTTATTTGTGCGGTCTTTAACACATGTTAAATAAGTAGTGATTTGTCAACTAACATGCATATCAATATCCTTTTTTGTATTTTATGTTTATATAAGTGTAACCTGTGAATTGTTTAGAAATAACTATCTGTAGATGTAACTAAACCTACCTCTTATAAAACTGAAGTTGTTATTAAGTTTTGACCAGAATTTTTAAACTTTACAACTTATTTTAAGCATGTTACATTTGAAAACTTGTTGAAATAAATGGATATTCTATAAAACTGAAGATTTTATTTTAATATTTAGGAGTTTTATTAGTCATATTTCAATGATTCACTTTATTTACGTTTCATTTAAAAAGCGGACTGAGTAAATCCCTTTGCGACCCAATTGTTTTGACCTCTCCAATTAAAATGAGTAAGGTAAACGTTAAATGCTGATGGCAGCAACGTCGGTGAGGGCGTGACGTCACGGGAGGGTCCGTCCGGAAGTGCCGCCGTGCCGCTGCCGTTCCACCGCCGCCGCCGTCCATCGACGCTCCGGCAACGCGCGCGCTTCATTTGTGTCAACCGCGTTTAAAACAGCACGTGCCCTCCTCAAAATTGGCAATGCTCACTTAGTAAATTTACATACGCGTTAGATCAAATTGCTATATTAATTTAATCACAAGAGTACTTATACAATGTCGATTTTCAAAGTCATATTCGTAATGGCTGTGTTACTTAAATGTTTTAACGCGGAAGAAGTTTTTGAAACAGGTATGTACCTACTGAAGTGAGGAGCATTGTTTCGATCTTTTTATGGTGCACATAAAAAAATATCTCCAAATATCTTGTTATAGTGGAAGCTGTAGTTGGTCATGATGCAAAGTTGCCGTGTAATGTGACTGCTGAAAAAGTTGGAGATGATTTAAAAGTTTTGGCTTGGTACAGAAACGGGTCTTCAACAGCTTTTTACAGGTGAACCAATTGATCTAAAAAAACTGCCGCATTTCCCTTTTATTTACTTGTCTAATTTATTTACATGCTACCAAATTATAAAGTATCAATTCTACACACTCACATTCTTCTATGGAGTTTACTATTATTATACGCTAAACAACACCGACCCATGCATGTTTCAAAATATTTACATAGTGCACAACCAAGTAATTACAACACGAAAATAACAGTTAAAATTATATTGCATCACAAATATCGACATCATCACTGATCCGCTGACTACACAGCCAACCCTAACTTGGCGGTTCGTTACCTAGGTCTTAATAGATAGAAAAATAGGTCTTCAAGAAAAAAACTTATTCTTTCCTCAAAAGGTTGGCAACGCATCAGTAATCTCCTCGGTGTTGCTGGTGTCCATGGGTGGTGGTAAATAATTAACATCTGGTAACCCACATGTTTGCCACTTTTCATAGAAAACAAAGTCCGGTAACATTAAAAAGACCAATCAGGCCATAGATAAACAGTATATCTCGAAAAAAAGTATTACATTGACTGTTACTGGGGTCTTAAACACCAACATATTGTTTTCATAAGTTTACAGGTTCTATTTATTCAAGTGACACAATTTCTATTTCAAATATCGGTAACAAATTTAGCATAAACTCACGATAGATTAAATTAGGTATTAACAGTATTCTAATACCTGCTAAGTATCAAGTTATCGGGTTTCCAAACGATGTCTTGAGTGCACCTGGATAGGATCGACACAAGAATTAGGTCAGTAAAACGCGATGCCGCGGAAACCGGCGGCGTGATAACACGAGACGAGACCACTCGCCGGTTCTTCCTAAACTACGGAAGTCCGCCGGATTATCTTATCCGTCGATGATATTGTGATTTAGGAGATGTTTCGTTTGCAAATTGGAGATATCTCATTGCTGCCTCGTCAGGGCTGGGATCCTACGTTTTTAAAATGTTGACCTGTTTTTTAAATGTTTCTTCTTTTCTTACTTATAAAGTATGAAAACAAATTTCACAAGATAGATAATAATAATAATAGTTGAAGGTATTTATTGTAGCAGTTTTTTAATTATGAATTAGTGAATGTGAGTTATTGACTAGTTTATTAAATTAATTAATTACCTAAAGTTCTTATAAGTATATTACTGCTAAAATTGGGATAGACATGCATATTATCTTTCCATATTCAAGGTCGTTGTTATTATTCAGCCATGCCTTCATTTAGTACACATCAAACAAAATAAAATACCATGGTTTTACATAAAAAATTTGAGATATACAAGGAATAAATTTCATATACATCTGCTTTATTTCCATGTTCTAAAATCAATTTTCGTTCAGTCATAAAATTCTCACAAATTCTAAAAAAAACTGTGCATTTTAAGTTAAATTCAAAGAACTGCAGAACTTGGTTGGTGATGAAATATTATTCCAACTTTTACTAAAAGTTATGCAGCTGCTGCAAACGAAAGCTAGTTCTAAAGGATTGAAAGTTTGCAAATAGTCCCGCGGTCCTACCGTTGTGGTCTTTACGCCTAATAAGTATATGTGCTAGGTACACCGGGTTTTCTTAACTTAAAAACGTCACTCAAAAATGTAAGCTTCCGTCTACATGCACCATGTTTAACGTCTTTAGTTCGTTTGTACATGGTGTTATATGAAACCATCACGGTACAAGCAACCCTTATAAACTTTGGACTGCTGACTGTGTCTTGCTATAAATACAGGGGCCATAGATTGTGTCACTAAAGCGTTAACTAGCCTTGCCCGTACCTGTGCACTAATAAAGATGAAAGTTGTAAAAGGTTTTCAGTGAAGTAAAACCTATGGATAGCTTATTTTTAATATGATTGTCCAACTTGAATGTACTATCTTTTATCTGCTCCAGATGACGCGTTCCCTATGGCAGCTGCACTTGCTTACCTGCCACCACTATGGTAGTTCCAAATTGCTGAATAAATTGAATTTGTTTTTTGAGTTTAAGAATAATGAAGCAACAATGGAGAGTTAATGAATAAGCCGATATTCCTAAATCGTTGAGCTATTGTGTCTAGATATGTATTAATCTGATTTATACTCTTTTATGGTATCAATATACATATAAAACCAGATTATTGTACAGCTGAGTTACATCAGCGTGGGCACGTGATAATTGTGCTTTAGTAGTGAATAGTGACTTTACCTTTAAAGTCGCAAGAATAAAAATAAATTAAATACAAAATAAATAATGTACTCTGTAAATTAGGCCTAAGTACTGTTGGCTCTGTAAAATAAACAAATAAATAATATACTCGTACTCAGATACATAATAGGCATTGAAACACTGAATTGATCCGTAAATAATTATCCAACAGTAGTGACCAACGCAAAGACTCAGTTTCGTACCCATCACCCGTCCGCTATAACCTTGTTCCTGATGACGATGATGAAGGGGTCCGAAACCTGGTGATACAAAGGATCCGACCTTCAGACGCAGGGCTCTACCACTGTTTCGCTGACTTCGCTTCCAGTCCCTCTATTAAGACGTTCGTTATGTTGAATGTAATAGGTAAGTAGGTACGACACTGGTAAACTTCGCTATATTTATAGGACCAATTTAAACCTACAGTCTAGAGTAATAATCTCTAATTTATTTAAAACACAAATTTCAACATACATATAAATACCTACTTAGTTAATATCAACTGTTGAAGGTACTTTTTAAGAGCGTTATTTTAAACTTTTGTCAAATTACCTTATTCAAATGGCAAAGTTGTATGATCTCCTAAAAATTGTTTAATGTTCTTAGTTTATGAACTTTGAGTGTCCATATTACTGGGGTGTAATTTTTTGGACCGGGACCGAGTTAGGTGTGCATCTAGAGCCTGGGCGACACCGAAATTACAACCTGAAGTGGTAGGTTACCCATCTAAAAGGCAAGCACTCTGTTATATCCACCGCCAACAGTACATTTACAAAATACGACAAAAAACAAAAACATTTACTTATTTATGTAAAACATTAAGTGATATATCATGGTAGAACCCATTTCTAAGCTAAAGCTAAAAGTTCTGCCATACCTACGTAAGTAATTAAATAAAGCATTCAATAAGTGGTGCTTGTGTGGTTCATGTTTCAATGGTCATCTAAACACTATTATAAATCGATTGTAATGCAAACACCAGAAAATAACTCAATAGGTCAATAATTTCAGCAAACTCAGCCAATTTTCTTCATTACGAAAAACTATAGCAATTTTTTTACTAGATAAATTAAACAACATCTCTGTTTACCGCATGCTGTAAAACAGTCGGGTTTTGTTAATTGGCCCAGCCTAATGAGGAAACGAGCGCGGCCGGAACAATTCGTACCGTTAATAGACAATTAAACTACGTAAATATTTCAAAACATTTTTCTATTTTAGTTTCATATTTCTATGGTTCTGTAGATGTATCTAGTTTTTCGTGAGTCTGATGGTAGCATACAACTTAAAGCTTGTCTCAATTTTATTAGTTTATAATGAAAGATATGAGCGTGATCATCAGATTTCAAAAATCAATTTTGATTTCAAATATGTAGTACATAACGGGCCTATTTAAAAATTGGTACATAGACTAGTGCCTACACTTAAAGGAAACACAACAGCAAGAAAGCATATAGCAAGGTTTAAACTTGAAAAACAGCTTTAGGTACTTTAGCAAAAACCGTCAAATATACATTATGTACCTAGTAACATAAGCGTTTTCATATAAAGTTTCTAGCCCTGGCCAGATAAAATGACATTTAAAGCAATTGCATGCATGGTTAATATTTAATGGCCTTGTCGCAGTGCGTATGCAATGAATGACTATTTCTCTGTGTCCACAGTACCTCCACAGAGGATGTGGGTGATCTTCGAGAACGGTAGCCACGTGGCCACCACTAGCGCTGGCACCAACAACAGCAAAGACATTGGGCCTTACCACGTCGGGGACAGGATTCGACTCTTTTGTGTCGTTTTTAAAGGTAGTGAATAAATCCTTAGAATTTGTTGTTTGAATTTTGGTAGATGCTCACACTTTTTACTTATTTATTTGCCATTGTTTGAGAAAATTATTAACCTTTATTAAAACTATAAGAGATAGTAGACAAATTTGCACATAATTTAAGAGGCTGTCAGAGTAGTGTATTAGATATTGCATTGTCTGATCACACAGGACCACTACTCGAATGTCCTAATAAAGGTGTTTTAATTGCTTCTCACTCGTTTATTATAAAGCGCGACTTTAGTAAAGATAATATCAGGAAATTTAAAGATTGTATTAAAGTTCTTCAATTCACAGAAACCTATTCCACTGTAAATCCTAATGAAGCATTCAACCATTTCTTTGATTTATTTAAACTTTTTTATGAGTTGTGTTTTCTATTAGTTCGAGTAAAAATTGACAATAACCAACGACCAAAATGGATATTAAAAGGTATCATGCAATGCTCTAAAAATAAAAGAGATTTATTATGGAAATTTAGAAAAACACCAACTCTAGAGAATAAAAGTAAGTTGAAAATGTACTCCAGACGCCTAAAAAATGTAATTAAACTAACTCAAAGAGCTCAAAATAATTATTTTATCAAAACATCTAATAATAAAATGAAAGCAACTTGAAAACTAATCAATGACTATAAAAATAATCGACCAAAACATTATATTGACCAAATAATAAACAACGGCGTCCTTTAGATAGCAGATCCTTTAGATATTGCAGACTCATTCAATAATTTTTTTATTGATCAAGAACAAGATAATGATAATTGCAAATTTAAAAATAATAATATTTCCAGTAATTTAAAATCATTATTTATGAAGCCCACTACATCCAATCAAATTTTGACCATAATTAAGCACCTCAAAAATTCAAACAGTACTGGTTATGACGACATTGCTACAAAAATTATAAAAGAAGTAGATATTTATATTTCACCGGTATTGAGTTACATTATTAATCTTTGTATTGAATACGGTATTTTTCCAGAAAAATTAAAAGTTACGATTATAAGATTATAAGACCAATATATAAGAAATTAAACCGAGAATGCATGGCTTCATACAGACCCGTGGCTTTGATTCCTGTTTTCTCAAAAATTTTCGAAAGAGTGATTTACAATGCCCTTAATGATTTTTTTGAAAAGAATGCGTTATTATCAGATGAACAGGTAGGCTTTAGAAAAAATAAAGGGATTAACTTGGCCTTGTACAATTTCTTAAAAAATGTAACATCTAATGTTGACAAAAAAATACCAACATGTGCTTTATTTATGGACCTCACGAAAGCATTCGATTACGTTAATCATGAAATTTTAATTAAAAAACTCAATGCATATGGAGTTAGAGGAGTAACATTGGAACTCTTAAAATCTTATCTCGAGAACAGAAGGCAAGCCACTCAAATAAACAGTGTATGCTTGAAATCTCTTACAGAAATAAGTTACGTCTCAAAATATAAGAAGGTTAAACAGGGTGTCCCACAGGGCAGTATATTGGGGCCGTTATTATTTATAATATATATAAATGACTTCTCAAACATTTCTTCACATCCGATGGTATTATTTGCAGATGACAGTACTTTGATATGTAGTAATAAAGACACAGATTTACTAAAACATGACATTGAAAGCAATTTACAAAATATTAAGAAATGGTTAGAAACTAATAATTTAAAAATTAATTTAAGTAAGACAAATATAAGTTTTTAAAAAAGAAATAACAACTTGACATCTTTTGACTTCGAATATAACGGACATGAAATTAAGGAGGTAAAGTTTGCTAGGTTTTTGGGGATAAGCGTGGATTCCAGCTTGAACTGGAAGAGCCATTTAGAGGGTGTGTGCAATAGATTAAATACATTTTCATACGCTTTACGGAAATTGGCAGGAATAGTCAACGAATCGGCAGTTTTATCGGCTTATTTATGCATACGTCGAGTCGTTACTTCGATATGGCATAGTTTTTTGGGGAAACTCGGCTGATAAGGAAAATATATTTAAAGCGCAAAAGCGGTGTATCAGATCCATTAATAATCTAAAAGTTGTAGATTCCTGCAAACCCTATTTCAAAAAGTTTAGAATTTTGACTTTTCCATGCCTCTATACACTCGAAACTGCCTTGTTCGTTAGAAAAAATTACAATATGTTTGAAAAATTACAAAGTAACCGGAAGGATATTCTTAAAGCTCAACCGCGTGGAACCACTTTGTTTTCAGAAAGCTTCTTTGGGATGGCCCCTAGAATATATAATAAATTACCTACAACTATTAAAAATTTTACTAATTCAAATATAATTTAAAATCATTTCTATTAAATAAATGCTATTATAGGACATATGAATATTTAAATGACAAATGTATAAATTGAGTAAATTGTAATTTTAAACGTAAACCTTGTACACGCCGCAATGGCAGAATATGGCTGTGCTATTACTTGTATGCCATCTTTTTTTACCTATAGTCGTGCAATAAATAATTTGATTTGATTTGATTTGATTTGATAGTAGCCGTCACTTAATTTCCATGGAGTAAACAATAACAACTGTAACGTGCTGAACATAGAATGAAATTCACCTCAGTTTCCTGTGTGTTACTTATGCCACGAGTTTGCTTAGTTTGGTATTATGAAACTCTACAATTAAAAAAAATCCTTCAAAAAAATATTTGCACGAAAATACAAATAACAAGCAGATACAGTCAGCTCAGCTTTGCATTCGAATCCCTTGTAGTGTCGTCTTGCTCTAGTATACGGGGCGCGTACAAAAGACCGAACAATGCGCAGCCATCTTCGCCCTAAGCCTGAGCCTCCAAAAATGAGCCAAGTGTACATACTTACATAGATAAGTATGTTTTAAAATAATTACATTATACATCATAGCAGTTAGATTAGGTTTGGTATGGCTAAACATTTTCTGAAAGTATATTATACAACAAGAATTGGTTACCTAAATTGTTATGCCTATAGGAAGACTAGACGGTATCACACGCATAACTGCTGATTCTCAGTGGATTCTTGATAAAACATGAAGCTAAAAATTTCCGCCTTTAATGCAATAGTTAAGACTTCAATATTTTTCAGGAAACCCCCAGCCATCTATCTCGTGGTGGGATGAGCACCGGCAGCTAAAAGACACTTCGACGCCGCTGTCAGCACAGCGCCTGCGCAGCGACCTGGAGTACGGGCCACTGCGCAGAGAGGACCACGGCAAAGTGCTCACGTGTCATTCCAGCAACAATGACGAGGCTCCGGCGTTGGCTATCTCGATTATTATTGATATGTATTGTAAGTATAAATATACGTAACCGGAAGGCCGAACTTTGAAACTCGTGGTAATAAAATCAAAAAATGAAAAATAATTTGTGATAAATGGATGCCTTAGCCCCAGGTTATGTTCTTAGGTATCTACCACTTATAACTAACTTAAAAAACGTTTACTTGTTGCATATTTTAGTACTGCAATGCACCGGGACAATTGTGGTCTAATTCTATTAATCAGAGGGCTTTCTAATTACGAAAAGATAAACAATAAATAATAATAATAAATCCCCAGACAAACATACCAACTGTATGGTCCCAAAGTAAGCAGAGCTCGTGTTATGGATGACCATACAGCGAACTGGGGGGAACCCAGAATAAACCTACATATATAAATACAAACAACCATGACCCGAGAACAAACATCTGTGTTCATCACACAAATGAATGCCCCGGCTGGGACTCGAACCTGTGACCTTCGGCGTATGATAGGGTACTTACCATTACACTCAGCCGTTACAAGCTAATTTAAGATATTTATTTAGGATAGACATATTTATAAAAATACATTTTTTATTATATCAATGCTATCGAGGCCGCTGCCAACAATATGTTTATGTTCTTTTTTCTTCTTTCTTTTGTTTCAGAATTATGTCAGAATTCTAAGTTGCCAGCAAGTTTGTTTGTGCGATAATGTCTTGTCTTGTATAAATCACAACCAAACGTTGCAGTACCTATTAATTTGTTTTTATCATTGATACGCTGCTTTGCTAAATGATAATGTATTAATAAAATTGCTGAACCAATAAAGTATTGAAATCCGTCCTGTAATCTTGATACAGTGCCACCGGAGTTAGTCTCAGTACGAATGACAGCAGGGGAGGGAGTAGGCAGAGTGACGGCGGGAACGACCCTCACGTTGCAATGCAGAGTTCTGGGAGCTAGGCCACTACCCACGGTCAAGTGGAGATTGGGAGAAGCTGTGATGAAGAATATATCGCAGAATGTTACTGTAAGTTACTTGTAGGGAACTACAACTTTTTCAGATTTTATTTAATTAGATTTGCAGCACAGTATTTGTTATCAAACTGGTTTGCCCTAACCCCCAAACCAAACCACAGTTTTAATATTCTTTTTTACTTTTACTGCAAATGTAATTGTGTCTAAAGGTATCCTAAACAGAGCTGTTAATCCAACTTTTTTAATAAAAGGGTTAGTATTAAAACAGGAACATATTGATATTCCTACTAATCAGGACGAGCACGGATTAAACAGGACGTAGGTGCGTAGTCCACACTTTCCACTCTTATAAAAAAATTTAGTTCCTATTTTGAAACTCTTCTCCGAGCTAATAGTTTTACTTGTACAAAGACGAAGCAGCACTTTGTCCGTTTATGGCAATACGACGGGTAAACCGATTTTATGCAAGATTTGTTTTGTTTTAGCGACTTAATCGAGAGTAAGTAACTAACCTATCTGCTGTTTCATTTTATTGCGGGGTTATAAACTATTTATTTGTAATTCGGTAGCAGCCCCCCCCCCTCGTTCGCTGGTCATCCGTGACACAAGCCCTGCTCGCTGTGGGGCTTTACAGTTCATGTGTTTGTCTGGGGATTATTATTAATTTATTATTGTTACAGTCCGAGCTGTCCCAGCGTCTTCTAGTCAGCGAAATAGAGCTGTGCATGAGAAAAGAGTTTGACGAGTCTCTGCTCACTTGCTGCGTTCCTTCCTACTCTAGAGTGCCCGACGAATATGTATGTGCTCCGGGTATACCTCTTAATATTTTGTGTAAGTATACCTAAGTTATACAGTTTTTCAAATAAAATAAAATCAAATGAAATGAATTTATTTGCGAAAAAATGTGTACAAATAGTTCTTAATTAAAATTACATCTACATTTTTTACTGTTAAACAGCGTGCAAATGTTTATAAGAAGCTAATTACAAAATGATTTACTATCTGTAAACCAATTCTTAAATAATATCAAAAAAGGTTTTTACAAATATTAATATTTAAATGTTATAAACCTATTACAAAACATTATGGTTCCGATACTTATACATATAGATTCAGTAAATTACAATTCAGTGACTTTAAAATATTCATCAATTATTGTGTAGTAAAATTTTTGTATGAATAAGTCATAATATGTTTTTCGTTTATGTCATTAAAATGTTCATTTTTATAATTTAAGGGCAACTTATTATTTATATCGATAGCCATACAATAAACTTTTTTATAATTAAACAATAAGTTTTATACTCAAAATATCTTTATTTCTAGTTTTCACTGGCAGTTACCAAAGTTGTTTGGAATTGATTTCCTACAATTTTGGTCTTAATCAATTTTTTTCTAGGATCGATGTTTTTGGTTTATACCCGAAAAAACGGGTTGAATTTTTATTATTGCATTATCCCCTCCCCCAACGATTTCCAAAGGAAAATTGCTACTTATAATTTTTCAATGTCAAATCTTAATTCGACTGGGCTATGATTTACCGTGTGTAAAATTATCAAATAAATCAAAGCATATCTTTTCAATATTTAAAATATTTTTCGAAAACAAAATTCATTGAAAATTTAAGACGTAAAAATCATCGTTTGAGATATTTTTAATTTTATTGCTTCACAGATCCAATACTTTTTATACAAATACAGATTATTATAACTGATTCAACAAACATTTCGTTTTGTTAACCACAACTCTAGTTTTTGTAAGCCTACAATTCGTTTCCTCCTTTATATATAAAACCTCCGTATTTGCGTCGGGTACTAAAAATAGATGAACTGAATAGTAAAAATGAATAGTGTGTCTGTGGCATAACCCATAAATCAGTCCCGGGGTCGAAACCTGGTAGTGGCAAATGTGTGGGTGATAGAAACTTATTTATTTATTTATTGGATTTATTGGGTTTCGAAGTTTAACACCAAATTAGAAATTATAAAATTACAATATAAATACATAGCTAATTATAGGACTTCACGATTATGAGATAACACATGTAACAGATAGGCGTGAGCGTTAGGATGTTACCACACCAATCGATGGTAGCATGGAACAAGCAACGTCGATCGACGGTCGACCGATTGGCGTGGTAACACCCTTAGACAGATCAAGAATAAATAGGTACAAGATAGAGTAGGTAAGTAAAGGAAAGAATTAGGTACTAAAATGAATTACACAGAGAAATTTTACAATAATGATCTAAGACTTAACAAAAAAGTCTTGGCGCAAGCGTCGTCTTGTAGTTGCAATATTTGTAATAAAAAGATCCAGTTTGGAGTGTTCAATTTAATTTTTTATTTATTGGAATTTAATTGGAAAGTTCAACCACGATTACGTAGTTGTGGTCTGGCTAAAAGGAAATAACAGCCATTGAACTGTAACAAACGCAATCCCAACTAAAGCTTATGTTTGGCAACGCATCGTTAATTTATGTTTAAATACAGTATTCGACATGTATTAACTAATTATGTATTAGCTGCGTGGCGTTCATGGGCACGGATACTATTTAATATCAGGTGGAGCGGGTGTTCCTTTATGGGCAATGACTACAGTAACAAAAAACTGGTGCTCTATGCCCAATCTGATATAGTAATAAAATAATCGTCATTTATATTTAAAAAATAACTTAAACTTCTAAACACTGCAATATTACCATTTCGCAGATCCGCCATTACTCAAAATAGAAGCACGAGGTGAAATGGTCAATAACACGTTGTCCGTTGTAAAAGGTACAAACGTAGTTTTGAATTGCACACATCAAGCCAACCCTCCAGTTTATCAGATGATTTGGTTTCACGGGGTAAGTGATTTAAATTTAGTTAACAATAAGAGACGGGTCATTTTTAATTTTTATTATTCTTTCTTTATATCTCTTTTAATTAAAAATATCGTAATCAGTAATCAATAACACCTAAGATTAATAATGTCCGTAGCCATTGATGGCCTTTGACATATACAATTATAAAAAATCAATTAGAAACGTTGAGTTCTTTGTAAAGCAATCCTGCTTTCTTCGTTAGTACCCGTGCTCTAACAACCGACCTGCCCAAAAATAAACACCGCTGATTGGAGTCCTGCCTCGTACACGAAACAACATTTTATTTTTTTTCATGTATAACCGTAGGAAGACATCTACGGCAGTACAGAAGGAGACCAAGAGAGCACGATCCAGCCCACAGTGGAGCTGAACGCCGTGGCGGAGGAGAACGCAGGAGAATACGCGTGCGCAGCCACCAACGAAGTCGGCTCTTTGTACAGCCAGCCGATAGTTGTGGATGTCACTTGTAAGGGATCTATAAAGACTAACTTTGACCATTTCAAAACTACTTATAGCGCACAGTGTATCACTTTGTGTAATTTATAATATATATTAAGTTTAGAATCCACAATTCAAAACACTAAGTATTTAATTCATTTGGTTTTTTTTTTCATGACGCCCTACATATTAACGCACTTATTCAACGTCATAAAATTGTAAAGTATATTTTACAGACAACAACTTTTCCGTAGCCAGTTCTCAGTAGAATACATACCTAATATGTTTAAAGGTACCACTAGATATGGTATGAGGTCATAGATATGTAGACACTAGGTTGCTAACTTTCGTACAGGATTCTTTTACAAAAACGTTTACCAAACAAGAAATTTTGGGGTCGGTTTATTTTATTTACTTTCTTATGGATGCATAACTTTTATCTTCATTGTTATAAACAGATCCAGCATTCTGTGAAGATGAAACAGTCTCCGAATACGGGATAGGAGAGGGCGAGTCAGTGAACATAACCTGCAAGGTTAGGGGCAATCCCACGCCCTCCCTTTATAGATGGTTGTTTGTCAACGACGCCGTCAACGTTACCACGTTGAAGGCTGATCCCTCGCATACTGTGATGGAGAAGGAGGAATCTACCATTCAGTACCAGAGGCCGCATGGGACTACTTTCAGTAAGTATTCTTGTTTAAAATTTTTTTTGGTTCTATATGTTTCGTTTCGTTATAATTTAATCCACAGGCAATCACACCAATTGTAACGCCCCAAAGTACGCAGAGCTTGTGATATGGATAACCGTACAGCGAACTGTGGCGGAACCCACATTAAACATACATATATCAACAACCATGACCCGAGAACAAAAATTTATGTTCACCACACAAATGAATACCCCGGCTAAGAATTGAACCTGGGACCTCCGGCGTAAGCGGCAGGGCTACTAAACACTACGCTACTCGGTCACTATCGTTAATATTTGATTCTCTGTAAGGTGCTAGGTTAACCCTTATAGCACATATTAGGGTTTCATGATCTAAAGGAGCCAGAGTGCCCTAAAACGAAATCTACGATATCCGCCCGTCTATCTGTCAGCGGTCTGTATCTCATGAATATTGTACGTACCACCGGGGAACTTGTCGGAGGTTCAGATTCGCACCCGAATCCCCTGCAGTATTGTCGCCCCTTATCTACAAAAGACCGGACAGTACGCAAGCGATTCTGGCCTTAGCCTGAGCCCCGATAGTATATAGACAATAGATACTTAAAGTTCTAGAGCCTATTACTGAATGAATTTGTTTTGTTTTACTTGTTTCTTATCTGTTTTACTTAAAATATAATGATAAATTTAGCACGATCAAATTTTGATTAAAATTTTTTACTTTTGATTAAAATTTTGAACTTTAAATAACATAGGTTAAAGAATTATATTTCAATACCAGCCAGGCGATGCGAAGAAAAATAGGTATTTAAGTCTTTATTGACGCAAAATTTGCCTATCCATTACCTGACTGCCTACGATTAAATAAAAACAATATTTTCAAATGTAAGCGAGTAATAAGTTTTGTTACGAATATTTTTTTTTATAAACCTAATTATTACCGAATTCTTTAAACTATGTTGATTCTATTCTAAACAAATATTAGCAAAACTAATGACTAATACTGTATTTCGTAATTAATTTCTTTAACATTTACTGTTATAAGGTAGGAGCAGAAATGAATATAAGGCAGCTGTGGTTTGATATTGTGCAATACGAATGAAATCCATCTGTAAATTCAACGTATTTGCCAACTCCCGTATGGTCTAGTGGCTAGGATACCTGGCTTTCACCCAGGAGGCTCGGGTTCGATTCCCGGTACGGGAAGACCTTTTTATTTATTTTAATATTAATTAAAATTCGTATTCTCGCTTGAAGTGTTGAAATTGAATAAATAAAACGATAAAATAAAAATAAGGTAGTAAAAAAATACTGGGCAAATCAAAAAGATTTTGTCAGAAGTGGGATTCGAACCCACGCCCTCAGAGAGGACCAGAACAACTCAACCCATTCGTATGGATAAGGAAACCTTGAGTCTGGCGCCTTAGACCGCTCGGCCATCCTGACAGATGTGATGAATAACGAAATTAAAATCTAGTTGTTCAATCGATATTCCTACTAAAAATGTATGATTACGATAGTAGGTTCATCATAACTAACTTCTTACACGATTATTTATTGCTTATTTTTCAGCTTTCTGTAGATTATTTGTAGTCGATTATTTATAGAACGTCCTTAAACAAATTTGCTAACACAATTATTTTACTTACAAATAAACGCATAGTTAGGTGTCCCTAGGCAGACGTATAATTATGTAATATTTATATGATAAAGGATTCATTTTTAATTTATTTACGTACTACCATACCTGCTAACTTCTCATTATCGTGCCGATTGTCTATTAAAACTTGTAAAATAAAACACAGTATTTTACACCTCAGGTACAATATTCTGTTGGGGGCTGAACAACATCACCGCGCCAAGGTTGCCCAATTATCCGTGCACTTTCCTGATAACCGACCAGACGGTGCCTCGCCCGCCATCGGAATGCAACGCTGTTAAAAGCTCACCTATGGATATTACTGTGTCCTGTGAAAAAGGTCATGACGGTGGTTTGTTACAGGTACCTAATTAATAATATGTTTAAAGATACTATTACGGTTTTCTCAAATTCTCAAAGAGATAATTTATGGCAGTTTATAGAAGGCCGAATAAATTAAAAAATATTAATTTATTACAATCGTTTATAAACACTAGGTAGCGAATTATACGCCATAGAATTTGTACAAAAAACTCTAACATACCTAATGTGGTACTATTACTACGGTTTATTATTACATAACTTTGATAACGTAATTTTCATTTTATGATGACATGGTGATGTACGTGTGTAAGTTGTACCTATCTAGTCTATATGTATAGTGTCTAAAGATAGAAGCAAACATACAAATAAATATCACATATTTCTGGACTGTTCAAAAAACCTCAATAGGGCCGAACTATTTTTTATAGCAATGGACAATGGACGATCGTGGAACTTCGTGCAGGCTCAGATTCGCACCCGAATCCCTTGCAGTGTTGTCGTATTTTAGTATGCGACGCGCATACAAAAGATCGAATAACGCCCAAGCGATTCTCGCTTTAGCGTCCGCCGAGTTCCGCGATTGTACCTACTTAAGAATACTTACTATTTTGCAGAAATTTAAATTTATAGTCAAATCTGAAGACGAGGAGCTGGTTTCAATAACAAATATGGAGCCTCAGTTTATAATCCAGGATCCAAAGCGGGAAGACTACAAGTTTGTTATTGTGGCTTACAATGAGAAGGGTGAGAGCCAAGTGGTCGAGATTGAAAAGGATAGTATAGTCGATAAAACTGCAGGTAAGTAAATGTACTAGAAACGTAACTTTTTAGTATTAGTATAAATTTAACGTAATTATTTGACCCTGGTAATTAATTGGGATTTACTACCTATACAATGCAGATTCGTGAAGTTATTCTTTGTACTATTACTCACCAAGTTTGGTATATTATACAATATTAATTACCTATTAATTTCTAAAAATAAATACAAAATAATAGTATTTACATACATAAGTCTCCGATGTTTTAGGCCAATGGGTCTGCATTAAGTCTGCAGTGGTTTTATATCTATTAATAAAAATTAAATTAACTTGTTGAAAATAAGAAATCCGCAAAACCTACGCATATCATCGAACGAAACCGGAGTCGAAGTGCGCGTGTTAATATCCTGCCTACAACCTAACAACACTAGCAACTATTTCAGACTCCCAAGAAAAGCCACTAAGCGCAGTGACGAACATCACAACCCTAGCACTAGCGCTATGCGGGGGAGTAGCGCTGGTCGCGCTAGCGGCGTGCGGGTTAGTATTGTGCGCGCATGATCGAGGTTCAAGGACTAGCGACCCTCCGAACCCGCCATTGTGTGCTTACAATACTGATGGTAGGTTTTTAACTATAATAAGAATATACTTGTATCGTCTAATCAATTGCTGTTAAACTGCTTACCACAGCTTAAGTACAATTCATTTTTTGTTTTTACAAAAATCTAATTTGATAACAATTTATTGTTGTTAATAATTTCTATTGCCACTTACAGAATGATGCTAACAAATGACATGCTAATTTGAAATAGACATAAATTGAACACCGCTGCCCGCAACGAGGCAGTTTAGTATTAATTATCAGATATAATGTTTCATGAAAAAAACATGTCGTTAAGAAGCGTGTCCTTTGATTAGTATAATATATTTCCCAAAAACATATTTTTAGAATCCAACTGCGAAACTTGCAACGACAGCGACGATAGCGAATGCAACGTTCGACGTACAGACTCCTTCCGCCGCGCAGTCTCACGAAATCCTTCCAGAAACTACGACGTGCGCAGAAGCAGCTCCTTTCACTCGACCAGATACCTTAACGACATGATCAATCAAGACAAGAAATACGAAACTAAACGCAGCAATAAATGTAGAGTTCATTCGCTACAAAATATCAGCAAAAAACGAGATATGGACACGCTATGCGATCATTTAGTTTTGCATTTGCCGCCGGAGACTGGATATAATGTACCGAAACCGGTGAGGATAGTTAAATAAAGTTTAATATTTATTGACGAAAATATTTTTTTCATTAAAATATTAATATTTTAAAGAACTAACTAGTGTATTAGCTAAATACGTTAATTTAAAATCCACAATTGTCTCGCGAATCCTACCGTCGCCAATTAACCTAGCAAAAAGTTTTGTAGACGGTGTTATGAAAAAAAACCGTTGTTTCTTTTGTATGTATATCAATTTAAAAAAATTTATAGTCTCTTGACAGTGCCTATTAAAACCAGATCATCTAGCTTCTTCGTTTATAAACTAAACGTCATCCAAAACCCGTTCAGCTCATTTTGACCTGAAGAAAAAACAAACAAACTTCCACATTTTCAGTATTGTAACCGGAAATACTCCTAAAACAGTTAAAATACAATATATAATATATATATTGTAGCTTATTTATACAGTACCATTTTCTACATACGACATTCTCCATACAAAAACTCCAATTTTTTTTTACAGATGAATACATTTTACACCATGCCAAGAAAGACTCGGACAAAATCAGCAAGGGAGCTAAGCGACGAGCAGTCTGAAATTACGCAAATATCAGATGGATTCTCCCTGCCACCTCCACCAGACGAATTTAGCAGCTACCGATCAGGCACTAAAATTAAAGACGTGCCTAAATCTTCTCTATACGGAACTATAAGAAACACTAAAGAACAGCCTAATAAACAGTATAGTAATGTAATAATTTCTCCAATGAATACTGTAGGTCTGCCCACAATTAGTGGTACTCAAAATACTTTATATTCATATCCAAGTAATGAACACCAAAATAATGCTAAAGGAAATCCTTTTGACGATTCCTGATATACTGTCAAATGTTATAGTTATTATTCTTAAAACTATTTAAAGCAATTCTTCGAAATGGTACAACACTTCAGATGTCTTATCTTTATTGATATGAAGATTCACATTTATAACTACTTTTAAGTTCTATACGGAATGTAAAAAAATAACCTTTTATGTTTACAGTAAGGTAAGATCTCATTAATGCATTCTTTAAGTGAGGATCAATATGAGTGTGAAATAATATACACAAATGCCGTAATCATCATTTATATTACAAAAATAGAAATCACTGGATATATTAGTGCCTTTTAAAAGCAGAATCTCAATGTTCCCTATCTCTTACTTTTACATGCACATGATTAGAAAAATAACACTTAAATAATTAAGGAGTGTTTGTTAAATTAGTTGGCTTTCACCAACACTGCCATTTTATTATAGTATAATGTAATTAATTAAATTGCATATAATTTTGTTACTCTGTTCATCAGATATCTATTATCGCTGTAAACTGACAAAATGTATTAAGAATTAAATGATTCGAAACAATACTTTCTCATTTATAACCATGTCCTTAATGAAACTATGTCTAATAACAATTTACAATAAGTAAAACAATCGAATTTATGTCAAAGAAAAAATTATCATGAAAGAAATAGATGAAAAAACTAGCAAGATATGAAAATTTATGAGGGCATTATTGGCGGTAAGAATTATCACTGTTTACGAAAGTTTATAATTACAGAACATTTATTTTACACACTTATAACTAGTCTAAGCGATCTATGTGCGCCTGCGCTACTGACAGTCTGTCGATGAGCTGATGTGAGTTCGGCCGGGACTGAAACAACATAATATCGTTATGGGTTCGTGCTTATATTAACTGTCAAAATTGATTATTACCTGTTACTATTGATTTTTTCATATAAAGAAGGGTTCTACAATTAATGCTGTAAAAGTGTCACTTGTCAAAAATGGTTATATATATTTTATCAGCACTTACAACCTTCTACCTGAAATATTGTATTTACACATCACCTACATGAGACGTTTACCATCACCAACAATCGCTAAAAAGAACCATAGTGCTGCAATAAACACATTTCAAATGTGTTATTTTAATGTTTGATAATAGCAAAAATGTTTCTCTCATTTTTGCTCTCCATGTCTTTTTCTAGATCCGACCATATGCACTTCATGTCCACATATATGTACCGGGTGATTTCTTTATCGTTCGGAATAAGGGCACATGGGCTCACACCACAATTCTGAGCAACTTTCCCAAAGACACTATAAATAAGAAATCCGCAGACAAACAAACCAACTGAATGGCCCCAAAGTAAGCAGAGCTTGTGTTATGGATATGGATACCATACAGCGAACTGGAGGGGAACCCAGAGTAAACATACATAATATAAATATCAACCATGACCAGAGAGCAAATATCTGTGCTGATCACACAAACGAATCCCGAGACCAGGATCCGAACCTAGGACCACCGGCGTCTGAGGCAAGGCTACTTACCACTACACCACTCGGCCGTCTCTATAGCGAAAAGGAAAAAAATATTTTTTGGCTCATAAATCCTACGAGTCAGCTGCAAATTTTGGAATGATTTACCTGTAAAGCAGACATAGCGCTTTCATGCAGCTGTTTGCAACGTGCCAAAGTGCGTCTCCTCAAGGCCCCGCTAACGGTCGCGATTTCTGTACGCACTGTTTCTAGAATCAGCGCCGCAACCTCACACAGGTGGCTTTCGTCACCGCATCCCAGCCACACACGCTCGTTTACACTTACTAATCTGAAAGGTTTAGAAAGGAAGCTGTTTATCTTTAAGTGTCAAAAACAAATATTTTCTAGATATTGTCAAGACAATATTAAAGTTAGGCTTAATAGGTAAGTTAGGTTATCTATAAGCGCAATACAAAAACATACATTTAGAAGTTCTGCAGCTAGTATACTGGAGAGACTACTACTAAAAACTGTTCAATAACAGCTGTAGTCGACTAGTTGTATGCAAAATAAGTGTACTGAATGGATACAGTTTAAAGGGCAAAGATATAAATAGCTCACTTCGTTACTATATTTGTTACAAGTCAGTTTATTTCCATGTTGTGGACATAATTTTATGGCATTTTATGCTCGTAGTAACATTTAAATATGTTAATGCAAACCACTACACTATTAGTCGTGATAAAAAGGTTGTGTTCACTATGAATAATATATTTTATACAGCACTAATACCTCGAATTACGCGAACCCGCAGTTAGGAGATTTTCCAATTTCATCGATTCGGCTTTGGTTCGGGCGTTAACTAACTCTTATTATCGATTAGACTTACTGCCCTGCCCCCTTTATATTGTTCAGCTAATATACATGCTCGGACTTGTCGCGCGGAATCAACACATTGCTGCTATTGATTTTTGCTACGTATTTATATTTTATCTATGGAGTGCATGTTTGTTATTACATTTCTATACCGTGATCAAATGCCAGTTGGAAACTTGAATGATTAGCCTCACTTTAATTGAAATGGGGTTAAATTTTTTTTTAAATATACTTATACGAAGAGCACATTTTTTGTACAAAACAAGAAATAAAAAATAGCATGCTCAAGTAATTTTTCCGCGACATAAATATCTATGAGTCGTTAAACTACTTTATTACATTTGATAAAGCCTTCTTCAATAACTCCGGTGACGATTTTATGTTTGTATGATCTAACATGTTTTTTAATCGTCTTATATATTATTGTCTTTTGCTTCCGGCCCCAAATAAATAGAATTTAGATGCAGGTATGCGAAATTATCCCCCAACTTACGCGAATTCGAGCTTCGCGGTTATCGCTCAGTCCAACCTATCACGTAAGAGTTCGGGGTATTACTGTACAAATATTGATTATTAATCCAGATAAGAGAAAAATATAGTTCCATACTTACTTAATATAAATATCCAAAACTTGTTCTAAAGAGACGCCAATATTCAATACAGTTTTGAACACCATACTCTTATCGGCTTGTTGCTTGCAGCTCATTATTTCTAATTGGCGGACAATGAAATCTGAAACAATTGACTGATTGTTTAATCTTAAATAAATGTTTAAATATTAGTATAATATAATTCATACGGCGGATTAAACAATCAATAAAAAATTATTTGAAATTGTTAACTATACTAACATCAAAAAGGCGGGCGAGATTGGGGACAGTGTTTGACGGTATGTCCGTTATACAAATTTCCAAGACACTATGAATTTGATAAAATCGCACTATATTATGTTATGATGTATTAGGTAGGTACTGTAAGGTTGTTTTTTTAAATTGTATATTTTAAGGTTGGTAGGATAAATATTTTAAAGGATTAAATTATTCAAATGTTATTTAAAGCAGGTAGGTACCTACGCTATTGGATAAGTATATTTTGTAAGTAGTAAATTTATTCAGAATAACTGAAAATGCAGTGATAAGCAAACAACACAGTCAAACTTTTGGTTATCGAAAACATAAATAAATAAACGTTTTTAGAAAATTTCAGTGACATTCAGACATTTTATAATAAATATTTTTAAATGTGGCACAAGTTTTGATCTTAATTTACTACTCTTAGTTAAGATTAGTTTAGAATTATAAGCTGTAAATAGCAACGCTGGAAGTATAGTATATTGATAACTAAATAAGTCTACTTATTTACTTATTTAGTTATCAATTCAGTTTTTTATTTTATTTTGATCATTATTTCCTACTTATGTTAACAATATCTCTTTTTATTTTCATTGTATATTTCTGTACTAGAAATCTACCACACCTTTTATTTTACGACATCATTCCGCGGGCAAAGCTAGTGTTTTGTAAATACTCATAAATCATGGCACATTTTCTATTAATATTTTGTTGCCTGTTGCCAAAAACAGCTACTTATATTTACAGGAAGGTTAGATATCAGTAATGAATTTTTAAACGAAGATATGAGTGTCAAATAAGATACAGAAATGCAGTAATCATTTAATAAAAGTTTCAAGATGTTAAATGTTAAACCCATAACATAAAATAAAACAACTTACACAATGGGAAACAATGTCCCGTATTCACATATTCCCTGCCCAAAGTCATTAATTTGCTCAGAACAGATCCGAGTCGTTCCTCTGGAGTGGGTAGATTTTTAACTGCATTTTCAGCTTCAGCGAGAATGTTACTCCAAATGTTTTCTACCAAAAGAGCATCATTGTGCCCGGAGACTTGAATAATGGCGAGTTTACTTTCCCATAGGTTGTATCGTTCAGCAAATTCTTCATATAGCTGTGAATGAGATTAAAATTTACTTGGGCTAGAATTATTTATTTTAACATTTCATTTCATAGTTGAGTAATACACGTTACCGCGAAGCGCTAATGCAATATAAATAACGTTTCTCAATTCTTAAGAAAAGAAAACAATGATTTTTACTTGGCTTAGAATTCTAACTTTTGACAGTTTATACATAAACCAATTTCTTAACTATAAAATAAAAGTAAGTACTTTTGAAATGTCATTGCTTAGGTAATTTATTTTTCATCACTATTAATATAGGTGTTACACTCTAGACGACTATAAGAATTTGAGATGTTCCCACAAAAACTTTCTTACAATACAAACAACATTACGTTTTTAGTTGCCGTAAAGCATACACTTGAAAGTTTACCTATTAAAATAAAAGAAAACAAAATACCTCAGTAACGGTGAGCAGCTGATGAAGCCTCGGGGTCTCATTGACCAAGGCCGCTCTGACCCCGGCCTGGACCCTGGCTACGGCAGCTGCGTCTTCAAGCCGACGCAACAATTGACCACCACCAGCGCCCGCTCCCCGTACGCAGACTATGCCAGAGGAGAGCCAAGTTATGCGCTGGTCTAGGGTCGCTCCGTTGCTGGAATAGTAAGACGCAAAAGAATTATGTGAGGATCGGCGCATGATTAAATCAACTATTATATTGCAAACATAGAATATAAGTATAATATAGACCTAGAAGCCCTGAGAAGACCTTATTATAAAAAAGGACAAAAAATACAGTGTCAGCAACCTAAAAAAAATTTGTTTGCAAAGTCCAGTTTTCGTGACAAACTTGCACAATAGTTAAAATAACTCTAGCAGAAAAGTTGAAAGCTTAATTTTTATTTTTATTTAATTAGAAAATCAATAGCATAGATAAAATTGCACTAAAACAACAGTCAAACTTAACTTTGAGAATGAGTAGTGTTTGAGTTATTTATATCTGTTATTGCCCAGAACATTTTTTTATACAATTGTAATACTTACATATAATAATATTGTTACAAATATAACTATAATGTAATTTTGGTTATTACTTAGTTCCTTTTCTCCTTTCCTAGTTCTATCTCTTAAGGTTTTAAGGTTAAGTAGTTTTTATAAGCTGTTTGAACTGTGGCTTAGGAAAGTTAAGTTGGTAGTTTGAGATAATAGTTTAATGGACCTAAATGTCAAGAAATGTTACTATATAAATATAACCAGAAAAAAGCAACCATTTCCATCATCGTACGTCCTGATTTCTATGATCACACGATACTGGTATACAACAGGTCGATGAGGTTCACGACTTGGGTATAATCGTTGATAAAAAATTAGATTTCATCTCTCATATAGATACTATTGTAAAAAAACCCTCACAATTATTAGGTTTCATAAAACGTAACACTAAAGAATTTAACTAGCGCACTAATATGGTACTCTTTAATGCACTGAGCGTAGTCATTTGGAGTAGCCAGTACACTGTGGAACCCGTGGTAGGCTGTTCATTCTCATTGTGTGGAGTGGTTGCAGCGAGCGTTCACCCAACATCTCGCCTTTGTAGTGTCACATCGGAGACACTACGATAAGCGTCTTTTGTTCTCTAAATTATCTTCTTTGCGAGATCCTAGAAAGCTGCTAGACATTGTGTTCCTTTATAAAATTGTCAGGGGTTATGATCACAGCCTAGAAATTTTAGAACAACTAAGATTTACCGTCCTCAGAACACTGCAACGTCATCCAATAACTAAAGTGTTCAATTCGTGCGTTGTAGGGAAAAACTCACCCATTGTTAGCATGGCAAATCAATTTAATGCTGTCAGTTACCAGATATTGATATTCATTTTGACTCATTTCACAAATTTCGTTCCATAATTAAACACTGGCTCTAGATCCTAGCTCATCTTCTTTCCTTTTAAATTTAAGGTATGTTTTCACTAATGTATTGTACTTCATCACACATAATTTGACTAATTGTTTTTTTTATTTTTTATGGTGCTTTTTGTACATGCCCATAATTGGTGTGCCCATAGGTTGTTATACCTTATTTATCATCTACAGTGTGTCCCAGGGAGAAGTGACCGGCCAAAGTGGGTTGATTAGTTACGTAAAAAAAATTAGTTGCGAGGCATATCGACAAGTGATTTTTTCTTACCGTCATTTCTTTTTTTTGCAGAAACTGCTGACTTATTTCACTATTTCTGAAATATTTTGGTTGTTTTGAGTTTATTTGCCATTAAAAAAAATCTCTTGTCGATATACTAATGTTTTTTATCGATTATTTTACGTAACTAATCAACCCCACTTTGGCCGGTCACTTCTCCCTGGGACACACTGTGTTATAGTTAATTTAATATGTATATACTGTTGGTGTTATAAATAAATAATTTTACAAAAAAAAGGAATAACTCTAATTATATCTCATTAAGTCTTGGTTTCAATTCTATACTTAACCTTATTAAACAATTTCCTTTGTTTTTTTTAATGATCTTATATATTTGTTTATTTAATGGATAGGTGACAAAATCAACTAAAACAATATCTGCCTTACTCTGGATTCATAGCAAGTCCTTCCAGCACATTGGCAGCCGACAGGTGATCTCCAGATTTTTCCAGAACTTTCCACAATAAGTCCAATAGTTGTAGCGCCGCATTTGGCGGGGCTGTGCGCGCCGCCATTTGCAAATACGTTCTTAGAGAGAACGGGGGAGCGGTACCGAGAGAAAGTAACTCTGAAATAGTCAATATAAATAAATATCGTTTGAATACACATTTAACGTGAATGGTTAACAAAACAAATGCTGTTATATAGGATATGTGCATTAATAAAAGAAGTGGTTATTTATAATTAGTCCTTCAATGTTATATTCATAAAAAGTAACTATGTTTAATACGATTATCTGATCTAAAAGATTGGAGAGTAAACAAAAATTATGTGAACAATTATTTTAATTTCTGTAATCGATTTGGATCAAATCAATTAACACTGAAATTATAAAATCTTTATGTTGAAACTTGAGTTCCATATTAAATGTTCTATTTACCTGATCCCATGTTCTTAGAAACCAGCCATTCATAAACAGCAACGTGTAGGAGTTCGTCGTCGCGAGATAAGCAGTCCCAGACCAATTTTCTGCCCTGAAATACAATGCCGAAATTATTAAAACTGCTTTTTACTGGTAAGAAAAATAAACTGTTCATTCTTATGTGGTTATTGTAATAATAATAATAACAATAAATAATAGTAAAAATAATAACATTAAAATTTTAACTATGTTTTCTTACTTTGTTATACACTGTGATTTTGGTGCTTAAAGGGTTAAGTGCATTTTAGGCCGTCAGTAAGCTTTTTGTTTCAGCCCTTAATGGACGAATGGAATGCACGATAATTCGTATCATTTATGTAAATGATTATTAAAAAAAGTATCAGAACTAAAATATTTCCCAATAAAATTATCTCAATTAATAAGAAACGAAACGTGAGGAGTCTCCGTACAATAGCTGCGCAACGTTGGGGTTACCGATTCAATGCAAAAGAAGTTTTGCTGGTGGCTTATTTTAAAGATAAAGGCATAAAGCTTTTCATAAACAGTAAAGTAAACATATGAAGTATACATTTAAAACTAAATAAATAAAATCAAAAACATATAAGAAACTTTATTATGTTAATTGTATAAACTTGCAAAGCATTATTTGGATTGCAACTATAACTTTTTGTGAGTTTTGTTTTTTTTTTAGTTCGGGATCCCTATCACCAAACTTCAAAATTCAAATACGTCAATCCAATATTCGCTCTGTTATTTTGCAACAAGTGGATGTGCTCTTTCGGTTTTCCTTTTTTTTGACTTCTTTTTCTTCCCATGTTATTTCCTTTTTGATTTTCCTTTATATTAGAACGTATTTTATCATAAAATAAACTAAATTATGCAAAAAAACTCTCCTGTGTTAGACGATAAGAACTCAAGCTGAAAACAAGCTTCATAAGCGTGGAAGGTTAAACTTTTTTGCGTCTATTAAAGTTACACGGGGCTAGCATATAATTAGCCGAGAAGGTGTCTAAACGCGACAAACACTCGCTTAGGGTCGAGAGATAATGTGGCTCAGTAGCGTCAGTTTCTTGCATTTTGAGACCTCCTCGACTTGTCGCGGGTACAGACCTCTTCCTTTAAAAGCCTTTAGCTTAGTCTAATGTATAAATGTGTTTTCTTTCTATATTCTAATTAAGATTTTGGACACGTGACTCTAGTGTTGTACGTAAGATTTCCTTTGACTTCATTATTTAATTTAAATACTAAAACCAAAAAAGTTAGTTCAATAACCTTTTAAATATGGTTCATGACTATATAGTCAATCTATTAAAAATAATCATGACGGTATTATATGCTGAAACATTATCGGCCGACGACTCAACCACTATGGACTAAGCCTTTGCAGAAAAATACACGTCATATTTCAAAAATTTGTTCTAGAACTGTGATGTACTAAATTGCTAGTAATATGTTAAATCCGTTTTTATTATATTACATATTTTAGCTGAAATGAGTTACAATTATTTTCTATTACTGCTAAAACAAAATATCCATAATAAAAATAAATACCTGGTAATTAGCATCTGCTGGTGATAAGGGTAACATGGCCTCTGTTTGAACTCGAGATGTGTTCAATAACGTGGATTCATTGCCAGAAGTTTCTGCTCTTTCATATAAACGTTCTAATGCATTGCATACTTCGCGGTAGATTTCCATTCTAGAAAAATTTTATTGTTTATGAATTATTACACCCTCATAAAATGATGGTGTAAGGTTGTGCTTTGTCATTTTCATTGTCTCTCAAAAATGTCAAATGGAGAAAATGTGGCATTCCAACCTTATATAGAGCTTATTGTGAAATAAATAACTGAACTAAATACCAGTGGCGGTTGACGAAGAATTTTACCGAATAGCCTTTTGTAATTTACATTAGAGTTGATTTTTCTATCGTCAGATAACTATTATCTGGAGGATAACATTAAAAATCGACGACATTCCATAGAAATTATGTCAAATTCTCTAAATTATTCTACTGATAGGTTTTCAGAGCATTGAAAAATCAGTCCCTAGTTAGTCAAAATAATCTAATCTATGCTGGAACGTTATAAATAAATGCACTTTATGTAAATATGAATAAGAAATGTAAAAAAATAATAAGAATATTCATTTATACCTTCTATAATAAGCTAGATGTCCCTCTCTATCTTGAGATGGTTGGTCACTCTTATAATAATGCAAAGCTTGATCTTGGGGATCTATTCTACTTGCACATGTTACACAAAGTTCTACGACTCCAGAATAGAACCCTGATGATACTAGTTTCGAACAAACCAGGGGGAGATTCACATTCGGTGCTACACTCTGGAAATATAAGTAGTATATTTAACATTTATTTTTTATTTACTGAATAGAGTGAGTAAATTTAATCAAAAAAATCTTTACCTTACAAAGTTTCAATGCTTGTTGCAGCATTTCGTCTCTTTCGGCTTGATTTTTCTGCTGCTTTGCAAATATTAATAATTCATTGGCCTGAAATAAACACAAAAACCATAAAGTGGTAAATATAAAGGTGCTAATTAAAAAGACTACTTTTTAATAGCATTATAGCCTCTTAAATCAATATCACCTTCTAAATTACTAAGTCAGCCACAATTTACAAGCGTCTGAACGATACTATCTTCGCCACTAAAAATATGTTGTTAAAAAGTTGTTTTGCTATAAAATTTTGAATTATCATCCAATTTCGATTATGGCGCTTCGCCGGGTGCTCCAGCACCACGCTCGCTTCGCTCGCTCGGCCCGCGCATAAATGCAGGCTAACATTAGCCTAACCCAAATTTAACTACTACGCTTTCTACTACGAATGTTTAGTAGGCGTTGCAAAAAAGACGAATTAGTGTATTAGAGGCTATCTCATTTTCTTAGTTATAAGATTAGAAGTTTGATCACATGCCCAATAAAGAAGTTTGTGGCTTAACTTATAATTTCCCAGATATAAATAATCAGAACCTAAGATCTAATCTAAGCGTAATTAGATTATTGTTTAAATTAATATTTGTGACGTAGAAACATGATCTTTAGTTACTTACCGGGACTAGGAGCTCATCTCTACTGCCTCACAATTAACAAAATATTAAAATATTTTTCAAATTTAACCCTACACATTTCCAATACAAAATAGTAAGAGTGAGTAGTAATTCTTTACCTTAGAACAAGTAGCATCTTCTTGTCTGTACAGTGTTGGACACAGTTGTCTCAATTTTTGTGAGATCCCATCAACTGATGCATTATCTTTAAGGTACCCAGCAACAAGAGATCCCAATAATAGACATGCAACTTCTTGTCCACCAACTAATAATTCTCTGAAAAATAAATATTTTAATTCTTAAATTGTATGATGATGTACCGTCACGGCTCAGCCTTAGAGAGCACGTCAGAATGCCACGACATTTGAGTAAAGAGGTTAATATGAATTATTATGAATTAAGAATAAAGGATATTTAAATATACTGTTGACAGAACAGAAAGAAATGAAGCGATACATTCTAACTTGCTCCGTCATCGGAGCAAGATGTACCAATAAAAATATATTGAAATAAATTTATTAAATTGATTTGATTCGTATTAATTTATATCACAAGGGTGGTCAGTCGCGTGTGGGCGTAGTGCACCAGTGTACCTACATTACTTAAGATTTAAAAAACTATACACTCTTAACAATCAGAATAGAATATACTGGTTTCTACACAAGAATAATATTTCCAATAATTACTTTTTTCTTTTTTGGTGTAAAACTCTGGAGTTATGTTGTAAATATATTTTGATTACTATTTAATTAACAATTTGCTGAACAACTTTTATACAACTGTAGTAACAATCAATTATGTCAAAAGAAGATTATGTGTTTGAACCAAAAAATGTTAACTGTGCTGATATGTAACCTATATTTGTAAAGACTAAATAAATAACCTACATATCTTAAGAAAACAGTATAGTACGCGCAAAATAACTTGACCGGTGTGAAGTTAGCGTGAGAACCGTCGCAGTAGTCATATTTTAGATCTCATTGGTGGTACGAAAAGCGGGGGAAGGGAATGAATTTACCAGAATGTTGCTACTTTATCGGATTACCCGAAATGTCGGGTAAGAATTACCCGTAATATTTAGCTAAAAAATATTTTCAACTGTGAATTCTTTGCTTTTCGTTTATGGTAACATTTTGGAAATCCTTTTTTTGTAATAAAACACTACGAAATGTTTTATTTCGTTGAAAATTGAGTCAAAATAAAGCAAAAGGGTTTATAAACACTACCCAGACTACAGACATGAGAAATATTAGATGTGACAACACTGAGTGAATGAGTGATTGATTCAGTCACTCATTAGTGCTTCTCTTTTGTTCTTGTCGCTATCTCTCTTGCTCGTACTTACGGTTGGAAAATTGTTATTGCATTGTTTAGTTGTTGATTTCATTGTCAAGTTTCGTTGTTGTTATAATTTAAAGATTTTTCTTATTGTTCGGATTAATCATGCTAAAGCATCATCCGGCGTCGCAACGGCGGGCCCGAAAAAGTTGAAAATCATTCCAAAATAAAAGTTGCACGAAACTATTTTGTAATTGCTTGTACGTGCGCATACACCCGGAGAAGCTCACTTCACACCGGTCAAGTTATTTTGCGCGTACTATAAATCTGTAAAAATACATACCTAAAGCTAGCTGCCTGCAAAGCATTCTGTTGATCTTGAGGTAAGTTTGCTGCTATGATGTGGAATTGATGCTCACACAATACTTTCCATAGACTTAGCATTTCTATTGCCATTGCTGTCAAAAGTTTATGAACATTTTGAATTAATTCATACTGCCTTATACAAAACTGAATAATAAAAAATTCCTACAATAAGACTTTGTGATGTAACTTACTTGTGAATTGTTTTAACGAAAGCAAAGAAGCCTGTTCTTCAGAATTTACGGGGGCAACCGTTCTTTGCATAAATGCTGCTACTCTTTGCAATTTTTGTGTTATGTATGAACAATCTTCCCCTGTTACTTTACTGCTCATCTGTAAATTAAATTAAAATAATAATGTAAATTATCATATAAAATGAAAATTGCAATGAATGTTAGTTCTTTAAATAATAATACTTACAAACTCCTTATTATCAGGTGTTTTTGACTTAGTGACACATTTAAGATTCCAAATCGGAGACAAAATTCTACCGACATAGATAAAAAGTCCATTATGCTTTGCACTGTATTCATGTACAGGGAAATTAGGATCTTTATGTTGCTGGGTCATATTTCCAACAAATGATGACTGATTAAATGCCGGGGGACTCATTACATTTTGTTGATAAGGTGATTGAGGTCCAATTGATTGGTTCGGAGTAGATAAATATGATTGATTCATTTGTCCTGGTTGGTATGAGTGATTGAACTTTCCGGCTTGTATTTGACCTTGAGGGCCTCTAGCTGTCATTGGTGTTGAGACTTGCCGAGGAGAAAACTTTGGTGAACCTGAAAAATAAGCATTGGTATATGAATGTGATGTACTGATTTAGGAACTGAGATAAAACTTTAACAGAAATGCTATTTTGTTTTATAATGCATATAACTGTATATCATGAATAAGGATTGTGTATAAGGGAGATAGATGATGAGACTGTTTTCAATATTCAAATTTCTGGAAATTTTTCTCAACATATTTTGCTATAATAATAAAGTAACTTAGAATGTGAATTTAGTGTTGCAGCTTTAATTTTGCATGGACAAAGATAGTTTGTAAATGTATGTCTTTATTGTTAATTTTGAATCCCTTAAAACATACCTATAGTAGATGGATGATTGATAGACTGCTGGAATGACGAAGACACTTGGTTCCCATACATGAAGAAAGCTCTGGTCGCCCACTCACTTATGGACAGGTCACTTGTGGTTGTGTCCTCGCAAGCTAGATATAAGGCGCATGCGCACGCTTGCTCAATGTTGTATAACTGGTAAAATAAAGAAGGAATTTCTTAATTATGAAGAAAGTCAATACAAAATTAATAATAAATAAGGTTCGTAATGATATCCTAAAAATGTGAAATTAGAAACAGAATAATGCTTTTTTCTCTCTTTTTATAGTAAGATCAGTAGTTGGAAGCATTTTCATTCATGAAGTGTTTTACTAATCTAAGAAAATAAAATCATAAAATCTTTAGTAATCACACAATAATATGATGATTTAATAACCTTTAATAAGATTTAGCATAGCATAAGTTATACACAGTTTTAGATCAAAAATGTGAATCAATAACTCAAGACTTGTCAATAAATACATATATTTTATGTTCGACTTCTATTATGTGTTTTCAAATCATTTATGTGGTACAACTTTGGTTGATTTGTAAAATGTATGCATTACATATGATCCAAAACGCGACTTACCCCGCGGAAAAAAGCTATGTCTTTGCAATTATTATAAAAAGGCAAATATTGTTTTTGATACTACTGTCGCAATTTTAAAATCCTTTCCACGTGTCATATAGAGAGACTATAGTAAACTGTTACCTAAGGATATAAAGATTGTCAAACTAAACAAACCTGAAAGAAGTCCTTAACTTGCTGCGCCTCCGGGCCCCGACAGTCCCTCAACAAGGACCGCAGTAAATCCGGTGCGGCGCCTGCGGTCAGTAACGCGGCCCCCGCGCCTGTTACTACGGCCCAACGGGACACGCTCCATACTTCTGTAATAGATCAGTAACAAGTGATGAATGGCTTAAAATAATTTGGTACATAGTTAAAAAAAACTATTGATCATTTATTTAGCTATAATTTAAATCACAATTAAATTAATTTGTAAACAACGTAACAGAAAAAGCATTTCAAATTTCAAATATTTATTTCTCAACATTGACAATTACTTGTTTTTATTGACTTCAAATAAAACATGACTACTACCAGTTCAGAAAAACCTTCGTGAAGAAGAACTGGCAAGAAACTTCAATATTTTTTTAATAATAATGTTACAGTATCTTTGTGTCTATACAAAATTTTTCTTATTTGCATCTGTTAACTCGGCAAGTCTCCTTTTGTCTACACAAATAAGATAATGTAAGTATAAAGTAAATGTTGGTTAATTGTCAAGTTTTAAGAAAAAGCCAACATACCTAGCAGAATCAATTACAATTATAATGAACAGTATTATATTTCATTGAGTATATTATTTTATCCACACAAAGGAAATGTAAAAAGAATAATATAAATAAAAAATAAGAATAACAAACCTTTTTTAGCCAACAAGGCACTAGACAACTGACTAGCATGAGGTGCAGGTAAAGCTGTCAAAGCCCATGCTGGGCCATCCAAAGCCAGAATAGTGTGAGCTTCACTAAATGTCTGGCCTCCTGGTACTACCCGGGAAAGACACCAGAGCATTTCTGCTTCACCACTACCTCCTGCTGAGCAGACCATAAGAAGGGTACCTGCCATATAAAATCATACTTTAGATGTGATGAAATATAATACAATTATGTTTCAAGAACATATTTATTTTAATTTTAATACAAAGCTATTGTATAGTACAATAATTGTATAATTATTATAAACTCTATTTTGATGCTGTAAAAATGCCAGTAAAAGAAACAATTCCCTATGATCTATATGGTGATCAACTATGATACAGAAATATAAAATCACTAAAACCATCACAGGAAATAAAAGTAATAACCAAAAAAGCAAGCACATTTTAGGTCAGAAGGTGTGTTTGGTTGCAACTTTTGACATTTTACCTAAATAATAACAAATATAGTTTATTATAGACATCTATGTGTACCCTTTTTAAATTATGCACTATTGTTCTTGTTTAACCCTTTCCTTAGTTTTGTGTGCTTTATAAACAAAGAACACTGGTTTTTGTGTCTCACACATACATTAAATACTTTTTGCAAAAGTCAGGGACCTTAACCTTTACCTGCAAATGTATTATTAAATATAGTGAACTACAAATTATTCTATTCTAATTATAGGTATTTACATTATACTTAATAAGCCAAATCTGAAAAAAATTAAATGTTTCTAACATACTGTTTTTATAATATTAACTGTAAAAATAAAATTAAGCAATTAACCATTTTCATAAGCAGCACTATGAACTTGTTTCGGTTTGAGCACTGATGCATTTGGTGTGAATCCAGGGGGCAGCCTCACATGTAGTAATGTAAGATACTGGGGCCTCAGAGACCCTCCTTGATTCGCACTGAAATTCAAATAAATACTCATTAACAGAAAATTGGTTCTTTAACTATAAGAAATCAAATTATAACAAAAGTTCTTACTCGCCAGTACCAGCACTGAAGTACAGTCTTGTGCCTGCCTGTGTTACAGCTACAAGATTTAAATGTTCAGACTCCGATTCATCTACAGCAGATATTGATATCACTGGTTTGAAGTTTGAGGCCTCCAATGTTCTAAAATGGAACACAATCAATGAGTTTAAAGTACTTATAATGTTTTGAAACATTCATAAAATAGTAATGCTTACTTTACTATATCCATTGCAGATGAAACAATTTTTCCTTGATTGAGTCTAATCACTCTGCTTATCCCAAGGCCATCATGGCTAAGATCAAATACTTCTATGCTACCTTTTTCACTTAATGTATAAAGTATGTTGCGAGAGTCATCAATTTCAATTTTAACTATGGGATCTTCATCATAAAGGGCAGCATTTAGGAATGATGGGACAAGGAATGATAGGGCACTGGTGGAATGATTTATCTTTTTACAATGTTTTCCAAACCATCCTAACTGAGCCTGCAGAAAAAAAATTTGTTTAATCTTCAATTTATAAATAAATAAATATTTCTAACAATCACACCACATTGTCTAGCCCAAATTAAGTATCATCAAGAACTTGTGTTATGGATACTAGATAACGGATAAGTAAACTTAAGAAATATATAAGCACAAATAGATTTGTTTTTTCATATATATATTAGAAATAAACTTAAATAAACATACATACACATCCATGACTAGGAAGCAAATATAATAAGATATCTGCCTCTACCAGGATTCGAACCCGGGACCTCTGGTATGGAAGGCAAGGGTACTTACCTCCACGCCAAACAGGCCGTAAAAAGCCAAATAAAATGTAAACTGATGACAAAACAAATCTACTTTCAGTAAATATTCTGTGTAATCCACAAATATCATGTAAATTCAATAAAGACAGGCTTATGCAGTTGAACAATACAATTGCATAATTTTTAGTTATTTAGTAGTAAAGCAATAGCCAAGCATCTAGGTATATATAGAATGTACAGCAAATATCTCAATCTATTTTTGGTTAATACATGACAACATAACATAATAGAAGAATTTAAAGAAATGCTTATAAATGACCTGATATGTGATTTCATACAAACAACCATCTTTCCCACCAATGAATATGATATCTGCCTCTACCAGGATTCGAACCCGGGACCTCTGGCACGGAAGGCAAGGGCACTTACCTCCACGCCAACCAGGCCTTAAAAAGCCAAATAAAATGTAAACTGGAGTATGACAAAACAAATCTACTTTCAGTAAATATTCTGTGTAATCCACAAATGTCATGTAAATTCAATAAAGACAGGCTTATGCAGTTGAACAATACAATTGCATAATTTTTAGTTATTTAGTAGTAAAGCAATAGCCAAGCATCTAGGTATATTATAGAGTGAACAGCAAATATCTCAATCTATTTTTGGTTAATGCATAACAACATAATAGAAGAATTTAAAGAAATGCTTATAAATTACCTGATATGTGATTTCATACAAACAACCATCTTTCCCACCCATGAATATGCGGCCCTTGTTGGAAGACTTCACACACATCATAGATACCCCATCAGTAGGCAATACAAAGACAGGTTCTGGCACTAAGTACATTTCTTCAAATTCACCAGTACCACTGTTTTTACTAGAGGAAAACGTTACACCTGTTCAGTAAGAAAAATATTAAAAAATTGTTACAAAGATTAAATTTATATAAATTTGTATTTTAATCAATAAAAATAACTTACCTAAAACAACAATTTCAACTGTTGTAGTTAATACTAATAAATATTTAACAAAATTTTGAAAAACTCCACTCTTTGGTTTTATGAGTCCCACACTGACAATAGTTTCACCAAGTCCATCAAAATATGCCACATCACTGCCATGTTCAATTGACCAAACATATATATTACTATCTATTGCAAGCCAAACTCTGCTTATCTCCGGAAAAACCCCCATCAAACAATGACATTGCATATCTGATTACAGATTTAAGGCACATAAAAGTAAGTAAAGACAAACTTGAAACTGTAATTTTATACTAACTGGTTTAAGAGCCAGCCATAGTTAAAAAGGAAAAAAAACTAATCGCATATACCACTCAGATCATGTGATTATAATTTCTAACTCAATTACACTGATTTTTGTCTATAGCGGATAAGGAGTTTAGTGAAAAGATAAATTGTAGTGACAATAATAATGAAAATAAATGAAAATTTCTTCGAAAAAGGATACGAGCAAAGTGTTCCATTATTTCTGGTGGTAAAGGAACTTTGTTTGCTATTTTCAATTGTGATAAATTTTGATGATTTAGGAGGGTAGCTAAATTTCTATAGTCTCCTGAATTTAAACCACTGCATGTTGGACTTCTTTGTGCAGCTACTCCAGTAATCTGGAGAAAAACAAAGATTTGGATTATTATTAAATTTTGACTCGTGACATCTTATACGTATCATATTCTTCACGACAAAAATACAAACCTCAATAAACGAAGGGTATGAGTTATCAGCTACTATATACCGGTCAAGAGTGCACCCCGCCAATTCTAGGCATTCCAGTTGCATTTTACTGCCGTCCACTTGACGAGATGTCTCTACACTGTTTATCACACTTGGCATCTGGAAAAAATCATTCAGAATGTATACAAAAATTTTGCACTTGTAATATTTTCAAATGTTTATACAATTTTAAAATAATACACAACAATTAGGTTATATCCGAACGTCAAATGCCTAATTTTTGGAACTAATCTACAACACACCTCTTAAATTAAATAGGGTTTTACCGAGTCATGGACCAAATTTTTAAATACTTTACAAATTATCTATAATAACAATAATGTTAACTTGTGTTTTAATTGTTTTTTGTACCGCTCAAAACAATAAAACGGTTGCATGGGTTTAGACAGCAAGTAGAGTGCCAACATCAAGGAACATATACTACGGCGAGAAGAATGACAACTTCATACTAAATATTATGAACAGAAATCGATTGATGTGTCATCTATTGGGGGCCCCCTGAATTATACACTGGCGGGAATTTTAAATTATGGTGTGGTTTGTAATATGCTTTCACCATAATTTTAAATTTGTAGGATTTTTGTTATATAAATAAAACAGAATATTTAAGAAATGTGACTTTATTAAAAAAAAAGCTCATCATTGGTAGAGCAATATAAAATATTTTGCAAAATACATTCAAATATTTAAAGAGATGAGGTCATTTAAATACAATTTTGTCAGAAATGATGTGAACTAGTAAAATCTATGTATGGTTTTTACAGTCCAAAAATGTTGGGCAAGTTACATGACAAAATAAAATAAGTAATAGGTGAGCGAGATGAAGCGACGATGGTCTTCGCCGAAATTGTCTATATCGGCAATGAGGTCAGCTGTTACCACTGCTTCCGATGGAAGTTCCCTGAAATAATATAAAAGTTTGTTTATTCTATTGTAGTTTCATCAACTTTACTCAATAAATAATAGAATAGTTCTAATACTGTCTTGTTGTATGTAAGAATTTTTTATTTCTATGTTCATTAATACAAAAATAATAATATATAACTGAAACAGTATGGTTCAGCTTGCTCGATCTGCATTGTAATCAAAATGCTGTTTTTACAAGTACACTGATCTAGTGCACGCACACACATACAACTCCACTTTGTCTGTAGATACGGGGATCCAGTTGTAATGGTAAATCTTACCTTGAGCAATTTTGCAATACATTCCTGCTGCAACTGAGCGGCTCAAAACTTGAGTTGCTAAGTTAACTCTCATTTTCTGTTTGTATTTGGGTTTAAATGTTCCGTTCGAAGTTTTGGTGCAAAAACAAAGTTTGGGTTTTTATTATCAATTTCATAAAATTTTTAGATGTGGCTCCATTTGGCAATACCTGTAATTAAATAAATTTATTATATTGAGACAAACCATTTTCAAATACTTAAATAGTTTATGAGAAATTAATGCCTGTAATTCGTAGATTTTGGCACTGACTCACTGACTGACAGGTCATCAAAAATCTATTTCTATTCTAATTTTTTGAAATGTAAATGTACAGGCAAATTATTTGCAACTAAAAACAAGGAAAGCGTATCAGAATTCACCATCACAATTTACACAGTTACAGTGGATGTGGAAAAAATAAAAAATGTGTCTATTTTTACCCTATACCATTATAGAAGCCGTTATTCCAAAACCAACAGCTTTTATTTCACTTCGATAAGTATTTACAAATTTATATTTTTTCACTTTTCATTCATGTTCACTAATTTCATTTCTTACCTTCATCAATGTTGCCTTCAGATGTTATATTTGTGGAATGTTTAATATTATATTTCATGAATATTCTGAAACTATTTGCTTCGAAACAGTGGTAAAGCACCTAAAAATATTTTAAAATATTTCGGTTACTTACTTATTTAATGTCTAATTTTAATTTAAAGCAAAAAGTTTAAATTTTAGTATTTTCAAAAAATAAACTAACAGTTACCTCTTTAATTAAAATAGCAAGCCTATCTGCAGTTACTGACAAGCCAGACAATTGATAGGCCACTGGCTGCATCAGCTTTTTTCTAATGCCACAAATCATAAATACCAGTGCATGGGATGCAACTTGGGAGGATTGGCCGTGCTGGCCATGGTCTTGATAGCCATCAATTTTGTCTTCTTTATTATTGTAAAGTAAATGTTTTTTAATTGCCATTTCATCAAATGTCAATACATATTCATTTTCCTTGGGGTCTTGACTGTTGGAGAACTTTTTTAACATCTAAAAATTTTTTTTAATGATGCCAACCTTTATATATAATTGCTGGAGCAGCTTTTTAAAAGCTGAATCAAGATGATGACCTTTTTCATCAATTTAATCAACCTGTGGAAAATTTTGGTGGAGTTATTTTCTGTGAAAGATATCTTAAGCTTTCGTCATCCTCCAAAGCTTTTAATAGTTGATCATTTGTTTGATTTTTTATTTCGAAGCTGACAAATGTTTTGCATATGTTTTCTGCATTTTCTCATATAATATTTTTGTTTGTCTGGTACAGTGGGCAATGTGCTAGATGTAGCAGTTGAAACAGGTGCTTCTAATGCAGTAATTTTACATGTTTCGCTTGATGGAGCTCCTTTAATGTAAATAAAGTTTGTTTTGTCCCCCAATGGAGACTGCGAAGGGCCCGCAGCTGTCATTTTTTCTCCGTTCATGGAGATAGGTGAACAGTTTGATTGGTGTGCCACACTGCTGTCAGATTTATTTGGAACTTGTAGCACAACTCTCTAAAATAAAACAATAAGAAATTGAACACAAATTATTCAAGTGAACTAATATCTCAGTTGAAAGACCAGCACATAGGCCCAGCACAAACCATAACATCCTCCGGAACAGCAAACCTATGGAAAGTTTTTTTTTCAAAATTAACAAATGATGTTGGCTTAAAGTGTTGTTCACACAGCATATAATGTTCCGAATACAGCCGTTTTTGGAATTCTGTAGTACACTTTTTTTCTGGGAAACAGTATTTTGCCCATGATTCACATCTCAAAAGAAAAACAACAATAATAAAAACAATATTTCATTACCTTTATAATCAAAGTTCGTTACGATAATAGTAATGGTTGAGGTTTAAAGGCTGAGGCATTGTGGTTGGTATTTAACATACCGAAGTGAGTTTGTAATTCCAGGGCGAGGAAAGCGAAATAATTTCAACTTCTTGTCATTTGCAGGAGATCGCCCGCACTTAAAACACTTCCGTTTGTTTTCTTTCATCGTACAAACAGGCAAGCAAACTTACTTTTTCTCAATATCAAACACTTGTGAAGTTACCACGTGAACGGAGGAGTGAGGGCTCTATACAACGTTATTGTGGGGAAACAGCAAGAAAAAGAACAAGAGATTTCACTGAAATTAATGAAATCACAAAACGGCGCATACGCAACTCGTACGCAACCGATGTAGTATATTATACGTTACTTGAACCGACCACACCTCAGCGCAAAACGAGCAGCCATTTTGATTTGATTCGACATAAATGGGTTCATTCATACATACTTCATTCATTTTTAGTGTTGCTATTGTAAAAACAATCTTATGATTTTTTTTAAATGAACACATTTCTCCGGGCCCCCTGGGGGGGGGGGGGTATGTTGCAATTGTGTAAAACAAAGTGAACCCCCCCGGCCAACATACAGAAAAATAGCAAATGACACTAGTGGTGCGTTCCGTTTGCCGCTCACAGCGCTGTCAGCGCTAAAAGTGCTCAAAACCGTTCCGATTCGTTTGAGCGCGCTAAAAGTGTTATTAGTGTTATTGCAATCGGAACGGTAAATATCGTGCTAACATTCCGATTGTTAGTCGATTAAGTCTAAAGTAACAATTTCATTAAGATCTTTGACCCTGAATGAAGCAGAAGCCATTTTTTACATTATTACAAAAGAAAATGAATAAGCAAGCTTTTAAAATCTTTAATCGACAAATAAAAACATCAACAAATGCTGCATTCCGTTGGCCGATTACAGCGCTCACAGCGCTCATATACCCGTTCCGATTGCCCGTGAGCGCACTATATATAGCGATATCGATACGTCATCAATGACGTCATAAACGCCACCATCTTCCCGCTCACAGTGCCCAAGCTACGGAGCGTGGTCGCTGTGAGCGGCCTGTCAAAACTGACACATGACGTTAATTTGTTGATGTTTTTATTAGTCGATTAAATATTTTAAAAGCTTGCTTATTAATTTTCTTTTGTAATAATATAAAAAAATGGCTCCTGCTTCATTCAGGGTCAAAGATGTTAATGAAATTGGAACTTTAGACTTAAGTGACGAACAATCAGAATGTTAGCGCGATATTGACTGTTCCGATTGCAATAGCACTAATAACACTTTTAGCGCGCTCAAACGAATCGGAACGGTTTTGAGCACTTTTAGCGCTGTGAGCGCTGTAATCGGCAAACGGAACGCAGCACAAGTAACGTCATGTGTCAGTTTTGATGATTATAGTAATTTTTTGTGGTTAATCTATTTTGACATTGGATTGATTTGGAAGTCAATTTTTATTAAGTTATGAAGTAACCACAGTGAGGCAGTATCAGAGATAGGCCAAGCTGATAGATAAGAGATAGAGTAGAGATAAGTGTACCATATTGTAGCTACCTACACACAAAAGAGAAATAAAATAAAATTAAAATTTTTGTTGCTGTTTGTTGTTTTAGCTTTTCATATAATATTCTATAATGTTTATAATAATATCGGCTTCTGAATATATTAAAGATGGACCGAAAGGAAATAATCTGGAGAAAATAACTCCTGAGAAATAAATATTTTTTATTTCAACTCTACACAATTGAGTCTACAAGCTGTTGAAAAATCTTAAAATTATGCAAGAACGCTACATTGTCATTACAATTTATTTATAGTAGTTAAATAAAACGTAGGTAATTTAATATAATTCATCGTCGTTAACCAGTAATTGCCCTTTCGGCTCCCCAAATAACTCTCGATTTTAAAACATCAGCTGTCTTCTGACTTATGTTTAGATTATACCTATCCCTTAAGGACCCTGTTCATTGTATGGACTTATCTGAAAAAAGAATATTAACGGTTCTTTTTTTACATTATTCATAGCCGTACAATGAGTATCTCTATCATATACTCATATACAAATGAGTACACGACCCACCTGATGGTAAAAGAATCCACACCCATGGTTATCAGTAGTCGTAGGTGTTTTGTTTATTAATACCATCATCCCCCTCTTTCTGTTAATATTGATATATCAGTAATGAATAGTCCAATAAAATCTAAAGATAACCTTGTATGTAAATTAAAAAATTGCGACTATCCTCAAATTAGAGCTGGATTGAGAAAATAAATTGGTTAGCCATATTGCCTGAAAATAATGTGGACCTTGACGTGTCTATATTTTACGACATTCTCAATAGTTTGAAATAGCTTCCCTTGCTGGTTTACATCTGAACTGAAACATAATCTAAGGAAAACCAAAGCAAACACAAAAATAAAATATAAAACATTCGTTATATATCATATAGTACAAATACAACAGTTTAGCTTCTTTAAGGACCATATGTTAAAAACTTTTTAATTCTAGCTATAAAACTTACATCTCTTCTGTAGAAAAATCGTTAAATGAGAATACAAAATCTTTTTGGCGTTTTGTAAACTCCTAAAAAAAAAGCAGTGGTATTACTGAAACACTACTTCGACCACCGGTCAGAACGTGTGCGAGTTATTTTCAGAGTTTTTCAGCTCGGCCGTTGAGAATATTAATCCTGACTATGTTCCTGAGCCAAACACTGAGTTTGACTTCGTTATTATTCTATTCTATTCTTGTTATATATGGCAATCAGCCGTCGTTACGACCCAACGGACTATTACTGTCAGTGTCAGGTATTGGAAGAGCCACGGTTATTGAATGATGCTGGGTTCCTCAGGGCAGGATACGCCAGACTCACTAAAACAAAAACCAAAACCTGTTAGGTCACTTAAAATATATTAATACAAAGGACTTATGGTTAGTGGAAACTACAACATGTACTATTTACTGTGTTTACAAGAATATGTTATACTTCAGGATATAATTAGTAAGGGATTCCAAAATTTGGGGATTAAGCGTAGATACTAGTGTTTTTATATTAGTAGGCCTGGGAATATGTGGTGGAAGGATATCATATAATGAGGTGGGAAAGTTGAAAAAGATGTGGTCCATTGTACCAATTTCTAGACCACAGTCACCAAGTGGGGAGTTCCGGCCACCTATCCTATACAGAAATTCAGGACTCCAGCAATGAGAAGACTGAGCCTAAAAATTTTTGATGTTGCTCTTTTATCTAGGTTTTTGTATTTGGAGACCCAAGATTTGTTGGTAACTGCACGTTGAACACCCCCATAGTTTACCTACCAGTTTCCTGGTCCAGTTTCAATCAGAATTCCATGTCACATTCAGACGTTCTTTAGCCAGAGTACCAAGGTCTTAGGTACAACACTTAAAATGGTCTAATAAACCGATTTAAATAAATAAATAATAAATAAAATAAATATTTCTAACAATCACACAACATTATCTATACCAAATTAAGTATCATTAAAGAACTTGTGTTACGGATACTAGATAACGTATAAATAAACTTAAGAAATATATAAACACACATAGATATTTTTTTATATATAAATATTAGAAATAAACTTAAACGTAAATACACATCCATGACTAGAAAGCAAATATAATAATATATCTACCCCTACCAGGATTCGAACCCGGGACCTCTGGCATGGAAGGCAAGGCTACTTACTTCCACACCAAACAGGCCGTCGTTTGAATGGAATCTTTGGCAAAGTGGTCAACCACGCAGTTTCCTGTAATGCCCACATGGCCAGGTATCAAAGCCATTGCAACATTTATATTGTAGGGTGTAACATTGGTATAGTAGATACCTGATCTGCAGATGACTGGCAGTTTCGAGCCGTTTAAAAAGGATTGTAGTTTAGAGCAAGCACACAGCTAAGGCAGTCTGAAAGTATTAGTGAGTTATTCACTTGGTTCACAGCCTCCAGAAGTGCGATTAACTCTCCAGTAAAGACAGAAGATTGAGGGTGACACTTATATAAGAGAAGAACTGAGTATCACTGACTTAACTGAGTAACAACACACCCCACACTGGAGAGCTTTGAGGCATCAGTGTAGATCTGAGTCCAATCCATCCATCTTTCTTCAACAATGCTTATAACCCCAAAATCAGGGAGTATATTAGGAGAAAATATAAGTGATTCATAAGGGAAGGTATAAACAAATTTATGTTCACAGTGGAATATGGGGGTAGGTGAAATGTCCAGATTGTAGTGGCTTTGTATAAGGCAAGGGGACGTTTTGTTATCCCAGTAGTTAGAGTTGGGGATTGAGGACTTAAGAGAAGAGAGTTTAAGGTGTATTGGATGGAAAGAGAATTGAAGGGTTCTTGCCAAGAACCTGTCTGACAGGAATTATCTTCTGAGTTGGAGAGGAGGTTCACAGCACTCGACTTACATTGCTTTGATTGGTGATGATTTCATTGCAACCAAGATGATCCGTAGACATTGGATTTGGATTTTGTTAATGGTTAGTAAACCTGATTTGTTGCATGGCTCAAGTAGGAACGATCCGTAGTCAATTATACTCCTAATCAAGGCGATACAAAGGAGTTTTTGGGTGCTTGGATACGACCGCCACCACACACCCGAGATTGCTCGGATCACGTTTATGCACAGTCCACATCTTTTGTCCAGATAACTAAGAAAACCAATGCCTGATAGTTTTTTATCAAACACAACCCCAAGAAACACTTCCCTTGCTAAGGGATAGAAATCCTGAGATAGAAATGGAAATTGGGTGGCAGATTCTCTTCCTTGTGAAAAAATACATTTAGGAGTAGCAAGAGCAAGGCTATGTGATTGTAGCCAGTCGCCAAGGTAAGAAAGGGCATTGTTAAGAATAGGGACTGCACCTTTGATCACACCAACCCTAAGGTATAAGGCAATGTCATCCGCATATTGAAGGATGTTGCAGAAGCAATTGACAGACTTATCCAAATCCGAGGTGTAAATATTATATAATAGAGGGTTTAAGACTGAGCCCTGAGGGAACCCCTGCCAAACAGATCGGGTAGAATGATCAGCGTGTTCATGGCGGATTTGGATAGATCTGCAGACAAGAAGGTTAAATATCAAATAAGTCAGTCTCGCCGGAACATTCAGCTGTTGCATTGTCTGCCTGAGTGTTGGGAGTTGGACACTATCATATGCTGCAGAAACGTCCAAGAACACCACCACCAACGATTCATTGCTTGTCAGAGCTAGCCTTAAATCAGCGACGAAGATACTCAGGCTATCCATGGTGCTCATGCCTTTACGTAAACCAAATTGGGAGGGGCTTAAAAGGCCGCGGTTCTCAACAAACCACTCCAGGCGGTTTTTAATCAGGTGTTCAGTAATTTTTAGGATAGTACAGGACATGGCAACTGGTCGGTAAGAATTACTGTCTGAGGGATTCTTGCCATACTTCAGGATAGAGTTTCCAAGAATCTGGAATAATGTCAGTTAGGAAACTCATGTTGATGGTGTTTAGTAACACCTCCTTAAAATGAGAGCCGAACCTGACTAGAAAGGAATAGGGTATGATATACCCTATTCCTGGACCTGGGGCAGTATTTTGTAGGTTGCTGAGTACTAAGTCCAATTCTTGGATATTGAAAGGAGCATCTAGAGGGTTGGTTGATATGAGAGTGGGGTATGGAGTTGAAATTAAGTCCTAGGAAGGGACAAAGGGGGGAGCGATTTTATCAAAAAAGGAGTCTAGCCACGCAGAATGGTTATAAGAATTTCTTGTGAGCTAGCCTCACAGGAAATTTAAGGAACCACGGATTTTTTTAAGTGACCTCCACACTACAGAATGGGCTGTGCGAGGAGCTAAACTTTCACAGAACTTTTGCCATGACACTCTTTTTTTATTTTTTAACATTCTACGGGCTTTAACCGAAACTTGTTTTAAGTTTAAGAAGTTTTGGAGAGTCATTGAGGCAAAATAAGTAGCTTCAGCAGTCTTTCTTTGTCGAATTATATCTGAGCACTCTGCATCCCACCATGGAGGGGTCCCACTATGTTTGACATTGGGTTTTTTCTTTGATATGTGGGTGTCAGCGGCAGGATGGATATATGAAAGCAAATCATTATAGCATTCAAGCACATTATCAGGATTGGGTGATGGAATCGATGAGCACTGGGTGTTGGTAGGTTCAGCATAGTTGGCTTAATCTCCTTTGTCAATTTTATACATCAAGAGTGGTGGGAGTTTTTGGATATTTATGAAGAAGTTGGGATTGATAAAATTAAGTGGTCACTACCGTGGAGGGAATTAGCTAAAGACCAGGAAATGGAAGCAGCCAAGGAAGGAGAGCAAAATGAGACATCCATGGCACTTGGTCTTTGATGAGAACTTCCGGCCGGATGCATCACAAGTGGTGATGGCAATTAAAATCCTCAAGAATAACTATTGAGTCTTGTAGGTTAGCTAAGAGGGAATGGAATTTATCTAGTAAGGGTATAGTAGGATCAGATATGTAAAGCTTTAAGTAGCTAATTAAATCTTTTTGTTTTACTTAAGTATACTTTAATCCTTAAAGTTTGCTGGCGTTATTCTTGTTAGATGGATGTGGTAAAAACTATCATTATTTACTGAAACAACAGTGGTAACAGAGTCACATATTTGTAAAAGTAAAAAGTTAAAAAAAGCCCTTAATTTTTAAGAACGTACTGTGCAGATATGAATCTGGAAAAATTTCACGGTACGTCACTATTTCATAAAAAAAAGAACTAACATGGCAAATGGGGCAGTGGAAAATAGTAATGATGATGGCCAATAAAGAAAAACGTACAGAGTCACTTCTTTTTCATTGGAAATAAGAAACTAATCGTTATTTTCAAGTTCATCACGACGTAAGCTCTGGCCAGCATATTTGTCAATCGACAAGCGTTGCTAGTATCGTTTAAATACTGCCATTGCCATTTTATTAGATGATAGCTGAGTTTTAAACAAATGCCGTTTCACAGACAGATTGGTCATACAATTCGTTTAGGTTCCCTCAGTGCTTGTTAAATAATTGTAAAAAATGGTTGAATGTTCATTGATATACAATTGAATTTTTTTACTTGTGATTTGGCAGTGATTAGTTTTCTTTTCATACATACGGACCGTGCTAGATCCCTTTGTCTTCCCCTAAGGATAAAAGAATAAATAAGTACATACGGACCTAAGATTAAGTACCTAATTATTACTATTAGGTACTTAATCTAAGATACGGACCGTTTATTTGACATATAAACCTGAACTTACATGACATAAGCTGTAGCCAACTTTATAATAAAAAATTACGTCACTATTTCACTTAATCTCACTGCAGGAAAGATTGAGTTAAGGAGGAACACTCGTATTCTCAGAAGTTTACTCAAGATTTCTTTCAACTAACCTTAGCCATGGAAGTTTAAAGGTATTCCGCAAATGTCACTCCTTATCGGTATTCTTAGTCGTCAACTCAACCTTTCCTCCAATGAGGCTGAGGGGAATAGTGTGGTAAATTGTTTTATTGTAAGGTTGACTACATTTTTATGTTGGTTATACCTCGTTTATGACAAATAAACGGTCAGTTTGGCTGAAAAGAAAACTATCTAGTGCCACAATAGGTAAAATATATTGCAATTTTTATATTTCAACAATATTGCAGGCTGCAAATAAACTTTGACAAAAGTTTGACAAGCACTGTTGGAACCTTAAGGTGAGGAACTTTGACCTCGACGTTTGGTTCCTTTACTCCAGCGAAAAAAGCCCTTAATTCGAGAACGAACGTTCAACAAAAAATACAAAACATCCTCAACTGAGGTTAGGACGAGTGAAGGAAATTGCGAGTAAACTTCTAAGAATACCGATTTTGAGTGAGATTTTAGATATTCCTTAAAACTTCCTTAGCTAAGGTGGAGTGTTGAAAATTTCGATTAAACGTCCTAGATTACAGGTGTGAGTATCTATGGGTGTTTTTTACGTCGCCTATACATTATTTCTCCAGCTTGGACAAGGTCACCAGCTAGCTAACGTACTCCCGAAAATATCAGAATATATTGTTACTGTTTGTTTCCCAATAAATTCAAATTCAAATTGAGTGAATCAAGTAGGTAGTTATTTTGTATCAAAATAATATAGGACTAAATAAAAAGGCAACAGCACAGAGCAGTGAGTAAGAAGGGAGTAAGTAACAATTTTATATTTATTAAATAAACAATACGTTTAAATCACATATGTATTTTTTTTAACATATGTGTGACAAAATTGTCAAATGTAACTTTTTTAATTTCTCAATATTTTTAACAAACGCTTAGTAAAAAGACAACAGCATGAAGTCGATTAAAAGCAAATAAGTAACAATTTTGTTAAATTGTTATAAATCGTCACAATTTAGTAGCAGTTCTCCTTTTGGCTCTCCAATTAATTCTCCATTTGAAAACACCAGCTGTCCTCTGACATATGTTTGAATTACTTTTCCTTTAAGGGTCCTGTTCATGTACGGGCTTATCTGAAAAAAGGATTAAGCAAGATATAAGAGCATTGCATTTTAATGCAGTAAAAAAATTATGGTACATGCTGGATATATAATGTTGATTGTTGAATGGGTAAATCTATGGTTTTTTTTTGGCAAATGGTGTCTAAATCATTTATTTGTTATATTTATTTGTTATACCGGGTCCATTGAAGATATACATATTCTATTGTAACCTAGTGGTTTTACGCAGTTTAATATAAAGGAGCCTACGATTACGAAAAAAAATGTTTTTATATGCATTTCAGTTTCAGTGGTGTGTATAGTAGTACAATCCTATTATATAGTTACTGTTACGTGACAAGTGAAATATAATCGATGTCCACTCACAACAACAGAATGTCTAATTAGGTACAAAACAGACGGTAAAAAAATAGTTTTAGCATAATTACCTTGTTCTTGTACCAAATTACTTCTGGCGTAACCACAAACTCTTTATTCGGGTCAAAGAATACGAAATCGGCATCCATGCCTGGGCGCAGGCTGCCCTTTGCTTTGTCAAGCCCAGAAAGTTTGGCGGGCCCGGCGGAAAGGAAATGGCTGACTGTGCTCAAATCATACCCTCGGGCGCTTGCGTCAGTCCAAAACAAGGAAAGACCTGAAGAAAAAAATAGACTATGAAATATATAAATATATATAAAAATAAAAGCAAATTGTCAACTAAAGTTGAATATCATAGTATTAATGAATGAAAATTATATTATTTACCAAACTGAACCGATGCTATTCCTCCCCAGGCATCAATGAAGCTTGATCCTTTTAGAGAAGCAACACTTGGTGAGTGATCACTCGCAATCAAATCTAATTTCCTATCTCTTATATACTCCCATAGCTTCTCCTGAAAAACATGTATTTGATAATATGACTTTCCGGGTTGGTAATAAGTGAGGTAAAATAATGGTTGTGGCTTGTCTTAATACAAGGCATACGTAGCTGTTATTTTAAAAGGGGATGAATGACTATTATCAAAGGGAAAGCAGGGTAAGCAAGTTTTATTCTATAAAGATATGAGGTACTTGGACGAATATTCAGTAAACTCTAAAACAATAACCATTAGATTTATTTTTATTGTGGCAAACATATTTTTGTAAGTAATGAAAGTAATAAACTAAAGGACTGTGAACAACCTGTTCCCATAATAAACTTATTATCGTACCCTGTTAGCTCTTTGTCTAATAGGAGGAGAACACTTATACTCCGTGTGTCCTTCTGGGATCTCTTCTGCTGTCAGTGTAAGGTAGTGATGAGATGTTTCTGCAGTAACTCCTCCCTTATATTTTTTATTACCAGACAGAATTCTTGCTTCGCGCGCTTTTTCCAACACATCCATAACACCTTCAGCGGAGACATGGACGATGTGGACGTGAACACTGAAGTGGTAATTACAAAATCTTTAAATGCTATCAAAAATTTGAAATTATGCGGTTTAAGTAATAACTTTTTTGTATGCAAGCCGTATATCGTTAATTATAAGTTATTTGAAAATAGATGAAACTAATGAAGCCAAGCCAATGAAATTGCATGTACAGTCGGGGAACTTGGTGTAAGTTCAAATTCGCATTCGAATCCCCTGCAGTGTTGTCGCCCCTCAGTATGCGGAGCGCCTACAAAAGACCGAACAACGCGCAAGTGATTCTCGCCTTAACCTGAACCTCCACCGAGTTTCCTGACTGTACATAAAATTTCATTTGAATTTTGTAGAACTAAATAATTGTTAAACTTGAAGGATACAGGATTTTGCAAAATTTTATCATGCGTGCAGTGACGTTAAACATGACTTTAAAAAGGTAGATTAGTAAATGTAATAGCCATAATTACTCTGATGTGTTGAGATAGCTAGCGACTAATTCTACCGCCTCGATTTCCATTTCAGGTGGTTTGGAGTCTAAGTATGTACTGTAAAGATCCGGATCTGAAAAATATATGTCTCAATGTAATATACAATCACAAAAATTATACATAATAACTAAATAACAGAAAAAAATTGGGACCATTTTGAGAGCAACTATTTTCTTCATAAGAATTTTTTATTAATTGCACAGGTGTTTACAATGTTTTAGTATAATAAAGTAATACACTGCTGTGTTGAATACCTTACGACATAATCTAAAGAAAAATGTGTTACTAAATTATGGCTGTTTTGAGTTTTGTATCATAGTTTACAGATAGCGCTAAAGTGATTGTGTTTTGAGGCGCAGTGAAACGAAAGGGTTTCTTTCTCCGAGTTCCAATCTCAACTGTACCAGCTTGCATTTTTTTTATTAATATATTTTGCTTTAGAAAACTTTTTTTCACTAAGAAATATATCTGATACAATAATGTATGTTTTTGCAAAAATATTTAAAATAAATCCATAAGTAACAACATGAATTACATACCGGAGATACCTACCCATATCGTTATCGGAGAAAATTCATAGATAAAGCGCTAACATAACCGGAGATAAAACAAAATATCACCGCTGAGCTAAAATAAAAGGTAATTAAAATGTATTTTCACTCAAACACGTTATGCGTTATCTATCATTACTAAGTAAATCAGGCACCATCTGCTTGTTTTAACTTTCGAACTACTTCTTTATTCTGTGGTCGCAAAATGGTAGTGAGGCGTGTATGATACTCACGATACTAACCAAATTTTAATAATTCGATTCAAAATACATGGTTTCTCTTCAATATTTTGTAGTAAGAAGCTCATAAGGCTTGAAAAGATACAAAACTTATGACAGGAACTTAAGACCCACAAAGTAGGTATCGTAAAGAAGATGATGGTAAAATTTGTTTCGAGTTATAGTTCATAATAATAATAAATCCCCACATTCCCGTTATGGATCATACACATATAAATATCAACAACCATGATCCGAGAACAAACATCTGTGTTCATCACACAAATGAGTGCCCCGACCAAGACTCCAACCTGGGACCTCCGGTGTATGAGACTGGTATACTAACTACTACGCTACTTGGTCGACATTTTATAACGATATCCGGCGCAAACCATTTTTAAACTCCAAAGAACAAAGTATTTTAACATAATTAACAACCTAGGAGTATTTTTAATTACTCATATTTTATTTTTTGGGATCCATTTTTCAGGCAATGTAAGATCAACTACATATTCAAATGAAAGCTGACTTTGTATACTTACTTGCGTTCGAATCTACTGATTCTCCAATATCTTTCTCAGCGTGGAACTAAAAAGAAAAACATAAATTATGTAAAACAACTTTGAAGTTATAGCATACATGTAGAACTAGTAATAGATTTTGCCCACGGCTTCGGTTGTATCTTCCGGGCTAGGAACGGGAACGGCTCGGTTTCTAGGTGAAAAGTATCCCATGCTTTTGTCTCTGTTCATCAATAAACTTCACATAAAAGTTTTCTGGTGAAAACTTATATAATCGTTGAAGTTTATAAAGCGTTTTTAGTAAACAATCTAATAAGCACAAAATAAAGAAATAAACTCCCTTTGCATGTAAAATATTAGAATTATGAATCCGGCATGTGAAGAAAAACAATCTGATTCTAATTCGAAAACCATTTGTGCATATCACTTATTTATCAACCAGTAACAACTCTCAGAATAAATATTAAAGAATATTAAAGAATATTGACCTTATTTCAACGATAACGCGCAATTTAAATGGACTCTCATTCAACCTCTATGTGACGAGATCGAGCTGCATCAACTTCTAATTACTCTCTGCTTAAACATAACTGTTTCGTCAATGTTTACAATAAATAGCTGTCACAAGAATCCGTACACAATTGTAGAGAGGTTCATTCCAGGTATAATAAAAAACCTTTAAGTGCGTTTTTAAAAGATAACTACACCGTGACGTCATCAGACGACATTCTACTAAAGGGAAGTTAGTGAGTGACCCGTCACTCGACGCTACTGTAAGCAGAGGTCTTTGAGTGCCAACGACGGTATTTAGGGCGAGTGATGGGGGATACCATGCCAGTTCATAATTATTTAGTTCCTCACGCTACTTTAAAACCTAGAAGGCCGAGGGTTTTTATCTATATGCACTCAATGTCAAATTTCATTTTGTAAGTTTGATTATTGATCGAGCAAAAACTCATTTTCCCGTTATTTCGTTATAAAAGTAAGCCTATGTCAGGTTGTATCTATCATTTTGCCAAAATTCGTCCAAATCTGTTCAGCTGTTTTGCATGATTGAATAACAAACATCCACACATACAAACCTCCATGATTCTAAGTAGGATAGGATATTTTTAACGTACTTACAGCTAAAACCGTATCGCTTCCATTCAATATCTTAAAAACTTGCGGTAAATCGGTCTTGTTGATCTTGGGAAACTCTGACACCCCGCTGTCGATAAGGAATCCTTTAAATCCTACAACGCCAGCTTTGACCAAGTTCAGAAGTTCATCCTATAATAGTAAAATCAATAAAATACTAGTATTTATTAATACATTAATGGTAATAAGTAAATAATGAAAATTTTATGCAGTTTGAATGTTGATTACATGTATGAATGTGAATGACATACATAACGTGGCTTTTCGTGGGGTTTCACCCACATTACTGTCGATCCGGTGGGAATTGTATAGATTTAAAGTTTATTACGAATAAGTATACAATAAACAAACTTTTCTACTATAAAAGATTGATTGGTCTTAGCGTAGATAGTTACTGTCACATCTTGTCTTTAATTGTAGTCATGTGGTATTGACCATATTATAATTCGCTGGCAGTTTACTGTGTGCATTATAGAAGAAGTGCGGATTGACGAAAGTAACCGTTCACCGATATTCCCAGCAGCTTTACTGAGTATATCGTAAAGTACACTATTTGCCGCATTTGTCGTCGTTAGATTAGTAACAAAGAAAATTTATTGCAACACCACATGCAATTAAAACTAAGACATCGTTTTCACATTAATTCACAATTGTTTAAAACAAGATATGAAAGTCATAATTTCAATCTTTGAGGGTGTCGTGTGTTGCATTGTGAAATGTAGAGAACAGATCAAAGTTTAAATCAACATCAAAGCTGCATAAATTAAGTATTTTACTTAGTCTACTAATTTGCGAGTTGGAACCTAGAACAGTATTTCTAAATGGTAAAGAAAAAAGAGGAGCTGGATGACGAGGAATAATGACATATTACATATGGACAGGTTATCCGCTCTCAAAAATGGCAACGCAAAAGCAAGGCAGTTGCCGGCTATTGGACTTAGTCAAACAAAACTTATTCCCTATTCTGTGTTTTTAATACCGTACAATGCCTTCTTGTGTGTTTAGACAGTCTAATAATTACACTGTTACTGTTAAAGATAGAATAAACGTTTCTTTTCATGCGTAAGTACTATTTTTTTATAACCATGTTTTTATTATTTTATTTTGCTATTCAAAATGACGTTTATAATTGACATGGCTATTTGTTTCAACAAACTCGAAGAGCGAGGTGTAATATGATTTTGTATGTGGGAGTAAAAGAGACAACGCTATAGAGTTTCGACAATTTACGTACTACGTCACGTACGCTCGCGACCAATTAGTGCGAAGCAATGTCACGAAGTATATAGGTATCTCTTTCTTACAACAAGTGAACCGTATTATTCTCTCCTTCTCCCACAAATTATATGACTGTATATATCGGGTAGGTATCTATAGTTACGTTGACGCCGTTTTTTTGCGCGGTAATGTTTGGGTATGACTTGTCTAAATGTTATATTTCATTGACGAGGAATTCGTCTATTTTTTAATATTTTAGTCTATTTTGATACGAAATTAAAAGTTTCAATTTATTACAGCTATGGGTCCAATGATTTGATGAATGAATTATCCGGTACTGTCAAAAAGCTTTAAAAGATATAATACTACGCCATAAACACATTTCTTAAGTTCACTCTCGTTGTATCCTCATTTGAATTTTTCTTAATTTTACGAGCATTCATATCCTTATTTAGTATAGTTATTCAAATTTTGGTCTTATTTCAGAAACAACGTACTTCATTACCTGGGACGACACCTCCCCAAAACCCAACATCGACAAACACCTCATCCCGAGCGGCCGCTGCTTTCACTTTTAAATTCTCCACCGATGTCGTTGGTGGGATAGAATTCCTATAAAAAATTAAAATGTTTACCTAAAATTAACGCTACAAAAAGGTTCTTGTAGTTTAGATATTATACTTGTAGAAAAAACTGATTCAGCAAACCTGCCGGAACCAAATATAACATAACTTCCCGTAATAGATTGCACACCGATAAAAATATTATTGAATACGATACTAGATATATTTTTGCAAATCGTTTTAACAAAAAATATTATCTACTGACCTAAACATCCTGAAAAACAGACAAACAACAAAACAGCAGTAATTATGTCGATAATAAACATAGCTATTTTGTGAGCAGAAGACACTGTTTCGAGATTCATTAAAATACGCATCAACTATGTTTGTACCTGCTGTACCTAACTAATTACGCGGCATTGTATATAATAATGCCATCCATCCTTTTGTCTTCTCGCTAGTGGATTCCTATTTCTAATAGAATTTCTTTCTTGAAAAATACGTGTTCAGGACTTAGAAACGGAGAGTGGATAGGCTTTTTTTCGATAGCATCCTCGTCTTCAACAGGTAAGACGAAAGACAAGCGCCAATTGTAAATAAAATAAGAAAGTTAATCTAAAAAATATTACTGGCGCTAATGTTGTCCCTAAAAATTAATTCCTCGATATAATTTTACAACAGCACAATGTTTTTTAGTCCCACTCTATTGGTTTAAAATAAAATATCAAACTGGTTTTTTCCCAATTTGTAACATGACTGCAATAAAACTGATGTAGCTTATGGATCTTGCAAACATTCTTACTGGGCAAGTAATGTCATGTTAACAAAAAAACAGTCATTTAAAATATTTTAAAATCGGTGCCATTACTATAAAAGTGGTTCATTTTTGCAAGATAACCCACATTATTTTTGCATCTCTCAATTACAATAATTTACGAGTGTATTCCTTTCCTGTCACTAAAAAACGATAATGCTCAACTAACAGAGGCATGTCTAGGATGGTTGTGATGCCTCCCCAAGCAGCCGCTTGCGTGGCCGTCACGAAGCCTTCCCAGGACGTGCGGCCTGGCTCGTTGACATGCACGTGGGAGTCCACCACTCCTGCCATTAGCACCAGCTCACCACCATCTGTAACCTGAGTAATTACTCTCCAGTGGAATCATGTTGTCTTGGAGATAAACTAGTAATTTTTGCATGAATATAGCTGCAACATGTTTTAAATTAATTGTATATGTATGAAAACCCTATTCTCATATATGAATTACAGGTTATACTGATCAATTTAGTTTGTAAGTTCAGTAAAGTTTGTTTAATTTATCAATGCTAATGGTAGTAATATAGAATGTTACATTGTTCATGAAAGACGTAATGTAAATACATAGTACGTTCAATATTAGAAACATCACTTTTGCTGGCGTAATACACATTTGCAAGAACTAAAGTATTTTTGTGGAAATATTTAGTTTCAGAGAAGAGATTCGTTTCAATTTTTATTTATCTTAAGGTGGTTATGTTCCGCTTAGTGGGAAGTAACAGCTCTATTAACTATTTACCTTATTAACACAAACCACTCAACAATACCTTCTGGTTATGAAACGGAAGAGTATAAATTTAATATTTAAAATAAGAAAATAATTTCAGAAAACCGTTGTTAAGCTGGTACTACGAGTCTATAGCGAAGCATTTAGATTGGTAAAAACTAACAAATAATCCAAGTAGTATGAACTGGTCGGCATAAAGCTAGGTTTTTGATATCACAGTAATTTTCATACTGATTGCAATGAATTTCCGCAAAGCAACGCCTGATTTAATCTTACCATATTAAGAAGTAAATGAAATATTTTTATACCGTAATATTTTTCAAATCGTTTATATTCAAAACGCTGTCAATCACAGAGCGCGTGAGTAAAGCTTCAATAATTCCATCTTCATCCACCAATATGCCGCCGTCGAATTGGCCCAGTTCTGTCACCACGCGCCGACTTAGAAACAGCTGCTTCTGCGCACTTCGAGTAACGTAGTTTGTTATGGAACGGCTAGCTGTCCCCTGAACTGACGTTAAAATAGAGTTTCCTTACTGTACTAGATAAACTTGGTATTAAAAGTTGGGTTTTTAAGTTTTATCGCACGAAAATATGGTGAATTTTTTATAAAACGACCAGCCATGAATAATTCAGTTGAAATAAAACCATTCCCTATTTAAAAATCAAAATAGGGAATGACTCTTTTGCAGGAAATAAAATGCAAATCGACTTAATATATTCAAGACTATATCAACGTAAAGCAGATTTTAGAGCTTGAAAATAAATAGTAAAATAAAAAGGCAGATAGCCGATATTATTTATACAGGGTTTTATAAAGAAGAAATTATTATTTATTTACGTGTAATCGATGTAATTTAAAAAAACCTTTCAAACTTAGAAATACATTATTCAAATGTAACACGTAAATTTAATGCAGGAATTCTTAATTCTTTTATTTTTATATACAAAAATTTGAATATAATAACATATTTACCGGGGAAAAGATGAACCTGCATTTAAACATAAAAAGAAATAGCTTTTGTTTTCAGCACCAAATTACCAAACAGTTTAATTATTTAATTTATCATATTTAGTTTTATAGCAAAAGAGAAATATTGTGTTTTCTAAAAAAAATAAATAAAACATACTTACTTGACCAGAATGTTAACAGAAAGTTACATAATAACGCTGTATTCAAATCCATGGCTGTAGAGTAGATTGCTTCGGCATCTGTATTGTCAGCCGCAAGGTATTACATGTACTGAATAATACTAAATAAATAACTTGTTCACAATGACTAGCTTATCTGTTGAATATCTTATATATTGAAGTTTTACATGGACTAACTGCGGTAAGTAAGACAATACTGCATAAAATTGTGGAAATAAATTATTAATAAAGGCATTCAAAAACATGTACAGTGAGGAATAGATAATAATTAATTATCCAAATGATTAGATACGGCTTCAACAGTATTATTTCTCTCAGAATCGAAGATAATTTAATTTGATCTAAATACCTTTATTTTTTAAAACTTCGGAATAGTTTGTTGATCTTAGACTTACCCATTTTTATACCACAACCTTTCCCTTCTCCCTTTAGACGAATAGAAAAATAAAATCTGAAAAGACCTTCCTAAACTAATTTTAAAAGTCTGATGAATGTCTAATCTTTTCTGTGGCGACTGTACCTACCTATTTGGATACATATCGGCTGAAAAGCATAACAAATTCAAAGCAAGCGTAAGTTGCATTTGCATACTTCGTCACGGCTGGTAATATGGTATCGAATCAGCTGTTTTTAAACCAAACTGTTTGAACAAGTCATTTACTTCCAAAAAACTGGAACTTTAGAATAATTATGTCTTCACGAGTAGTTATAAAACACATTAATTATAGTTAGATAGTACATTTATTCGGTAATAGACAAACATTAAATATTTTCGTTTAAAAGCAGTTTTCCTTTCGGTTTTTCTACAATGTCTTGATCAAATATTAACTGTCCCCGCAAATAAGTTTTCTTTACGGCTCCTTTCAATTTTTTCTTCAGATATGGTGTCAACTTAATTATAGTTAGATAGTACATTTATTCGGTAATAGACAAACATTAAATATTTTCGTTTAAAAGCAGTTTTCCTTTCGGTTTTTCTACAATGTCTTGATCAAAAATTAACTGTCCCCGCAAATAAGTTTTCTTTACGACTCCTTTCAATTTTTTCTTCAGATATGGTGTCAACTGTAAAGAAACGTGTGTTATTATAATCCGCATGTATCACAAAAGAGTAACATTTAGATATAAAAGATATAAAATTAAGCTTTATGATATAAAATTAACCTTGACTTGACTTTTTCATATTTTGGTTACTTTTTACTTATTTATCTTATAAATTAGACAGTAAACTTAAAAAGATAGTTGCTACTGCAAAGATACAAGTTATTGAAATAGGTACTTAGTGATTTATGTCAACTTGACTCAAAATATTGCAAATTAACATCAGCAATATCTTTCTACAAGAGTTGGAAATCAATAGCCATTATCTGATAGAACTTTATATGTAAGTGAATTTTACCTTAATCCAGTTAGAAAATGTCACCATTTTCTTGTGAGAATATAACAATTTGTAAGTTTTATAAGTCAAGTTTAGGCAAAACGGTGAAGAAAATATGCTTATTGCAATTAATAAACTTATGGTTAAACTCAAAGAAGGCAAGATTATTGTGGTACCTATTGATAAATTTCAATTTTAAAAAACCCTCCGGGATCAAATTTCAAATAATCAAGCTTTTCAAAGTAACTATTGTACGTAGTAAAGTAAACCAACCTTATTTTTATGCCTAATTTGATCCGAAGTTACTACAAATGTTTCATCCGGGTCGAAGAATATCAAATCAGCGTCGAGGCCACTCTTTATTGCTCCTTTTCTGTTCTGCAAGCCACACAAATGTGCGGGCCCCGAACTGAGGTATTTGCTTATATGTTTTAAGTCCAGGCCCCGATCAGAGGCCCCAGTCCAAAATAATGAAAGACCTGAAAAAAAGTTACCTAAATCATTACGAATCACACTTTTTATATAATCAATTATTTTGCCCCGGTCACAGGACGTGTAATTGTACTACTATTTAACTACGGGTGGATTATTTATCGAATCGATCGTATCAAACTGGGCAACTGATCGTTATTAGTTATTAGTTAGATTTTTTTTTGAAAGGCTGACGGAATGGCTCGTATACTGGGAGTAACTGCGCACGTTGGCTCTAACAAACACTCATTTTATTTAAAAAAGAGTCATTTATTGAATGCGGCTTAATCGTGATATTATCCTTGGCATATGCTACTTATTTCTTCCGTACCCAATCCAAAGTCCTTTGTAAAACTAAAACTCTGCCCTTCTTATTTAATAAATATCTCATTCCAAAAAACATATTCTAAAGAAAGTTATATTTATATTTACCATACTGAACTGAAGAGATACCGCCCCAAGCTTCCAGATTGTTTGCGCATTTAAGATCAGGTGTGCATGGCGAATGGTCCGATACCACGAGGTCTAACTTATCTTCAAGTAAATACTGCCATAATTTATCCTAGAATGTTAAATATAAAAAGAGTTATTTAACAGTGACAAATAGGTTTAGACAAGTCGTATTAACAGTTTCACTATAGAGTGAGAGGTACCAATACTTAAAATCCGTAAGGTAAACCCCATTGTCCTTGGGCATTTTAAGCTGATGTTATGACACTTTTGTGACAAATGTTATAATGTCAAAATGTTGAATCATACATGTTTTCATTGGAAGGTCCAATGAAAACATGTTTTGAGTTACTTATTTGCCTAGTATTGTAACTAGATAAATCTTCATAAGACCGTTAAGAAAAAAGAACCTACTTACTTTATTCTTCCCATCCCTGATTGGAGGAGCACACTTGTACTCGGTGTGTCCTCGAGGGATCTGATCAGCACTGAGAGACAGGTAATGATGACAAGTCTCCGCTGTGACGCCACCCCTCCAACCCTCGTGATTTCCTTCCAAACGCTCCTTGCGAGCCTTCATCAGAAGAGGCACCACCTCCGAGGAAGACACATGAACGATGTGAACTCGGACACTGGAAAACGTTTAAGATATTGTGACATTCGAAAACAGAATTTAACGAATTTAAAGGTAAGGCTGAAAGTGACAAGTTTTCTTAAATTATTCATTGATGGGTTAAACTCATAATTTCTTGTATCATCGTGACTTTTGTAACGAGCTAATGAGTAAAATGCTTTAACTAACGGTTTGTTCTTATAAATGTAAGTAATGGTGATAACAAAGCACATTATATTAAAAAAATATGCAATTCTTCTATTTTGTTTTCGAAAGCATTTTTAATCATTAAAAGTAGTAACAATCTCAAATAAAAAGAACTTACGCATTACACAAATAAATAAATAAATATTTTTATTTGGCCACCGAAGCAGCACCCTTCGTGAGGAGGGAGGTGGAAGATGCGTCATGCATACCTCGGTAGCCGATCTGCGGGGTGATGTGGGGCTCACCTACCTATTAAAACTACCTTTATGGCTGTGGTTTGGAAATGCTATGTAGCCTTCATCGGAGCGACACCCGGTTAGGGAAGGGGGTGCGCAAGCGGGATCCGCTAGCGAGTCAGCGGCTGAGATTAAATATCACTTATGGTGCTAGTGACACGTTGGAATTTGATTCCACAGCAGCCTTAAGCTGGTCCAGATTTGCCGAGAATTGATCGGGGGGATCCGAGAGTGCATTTTGCGGTCTACGGACTTTGTACCTCGACGGCTGGGATGGAGCAGTGTAAGATAATGTCTCTCGAATGAGGGGATTTGGATGCTCTTTGAATCGCTTGAAGAATGCGGTCGAGAGCATCCTTAGTTGTTGTTGTACTGTGGGTAAGTCGAGATCCCTGTGCAGCTCTGCATTACGTACCACGGTGCATCCGTGGCCTTGCGGCATAAGAGATTCTGGACTACCTGCGGGTTATACAAATCGGAGGATTTGGCATTGGCAAAGATTGGGGAGGCGTACGTCATACTGGTCTGACGGACCTTAAAAAGCGTTCGCTTGTTCCTAAGAGACATTTTGCTGTGCCTGCCTAACATACTGTTCAGGAGGGCCATGTATAGGCGGGCGAGTTTGGTAACTCTGAGAATGTGAGGCCGGAATGAAAGCGTATGATCGAGCGGTATGCCTAGGAACTTAGTGGTAAGTGCCCACGGGATAGGCGTACCTAGCATTCGGATATGGGGTTCGCAGGGACGATGGCGTTTAGGATCGAAGTGTATCGCAGAGCTTTTCTCTGGATTCACATCGACACACCATTTTTTGAACCAGTCCGCGAGGTCGTTGACGGCCTTCTGGAGTCTGGTGATAAGGGTATCGACATACACGCCCTTCACGTATAGGGCAGTATCATAGGCAAAGAGGGAGAGTTGGACACCTTTTGACGGGATAGGCATGTCATTGGTGTAGGCGGTGTATAATAGAGGGGCGAGTACCGAGCCCTGGGGGACTCCCGCCCTGAGGGGGCGGGGGGGGGGAGCGTACCTTCGTGTTTAAAACGAAAGTTGCGATTCTTAAGATAAGAGCCGACTAGCTTGACTAGTCGATCGGGTAAGCCTGTGTTGTAAAGCTCGTAAATGAGACCCTTGTGCCAGACTTTGTCGAAAGCCTTGGCCACATCGAACAATACTGCGACTGTTTTAAGTCGCTTGGGGTAGAAGCCTTCAAGAAGAGTTAAATTATGTCACCAATCTTCCACTTTTAACTTTAATCAAAGGTAAATATTAAACGAGTTAGCTCTTGTGTAGTTCATCATCAACTATCTCTTAAGTTGCACTGGATATTTTATGTATCTAAATTATAGAAAGAAAAATCTCTCACTCTGTTTCTTTTATTAGATCAGTAATCAGGGTTACGGCATTCATTTCCATTGAAGGTGGGCGCGACTCTAAATAAGTTGAGTAATCTTCTGGATCTGAAATAAGATATCCATTATATCATTATATTAGGTCTTTACCTATGAAATTGCCGTTTTTCACGAAATAAATGAAGCGTAATTTTTTTAAATATTTTTTATTTCTATTAATCAAAATAATCACCCATGCAATCAATGCATCTTTGCCAACGCATTGGTAGCTTATTGATGCCTTTCTTGAAGAAATCAGCTGGACGGGAGGCAACAAATTCTTCAAAGGCATTTTGTACTGCCTCTCGGGTATTGAATTTTTTTCCCGCCAAGAAGTTATCCAAATTCTGGAAAAAGTAGAAGTCTGTAGGCGCAAGGTCTGGTGAGTACGGCGGATGACGGAGAACTTCCAACCCCAACTCTTGTAGCTTGGAGACTGTCTGCTGTGCAGTATGAGGTCGCGCGTTGTCGTGCAGGAGCAGTGGAGCCGAACGATTGACCAAAGCTGGTTGGAGACGTGCGAGCTTCTCCATCATTGTGTTCAGTTCTTCACAGTACACATCTGCAGTAATGCTTGTCCCGTTTGGCAAGAAGCTGTGATGAATCACACCCGCGTTAGACCACCAAACAGTGACCATCACTTTTCTAGGGGTAAGTTTTCGTTTAGGGCATTGTTTGGGTGCTGAACCAGGGTCCAACCAACTTGCTGAGCGCTTACGATTGTCAAACAGGATCCGTTTCTCGTCACAAGTAACAATGCGGTTCAGAATTCCTTCATTTGTATGCCTGCTGAGCAGTGCAAGGCACGTCTCCACGCGTACTTCCCGCTGGCGGTCATTGAGTTCGTGGGGTACCCATTTGTCAAGCTTTTTTACCTTGCCAATTTGACGCAAATGGACCAATATTGTTTTGATGCTAACGTCGAAAGCTGCTGCTAATTCAGCCATGGATTGAGTTTCATCAGCTTCCACAATTGCCTTTAATTCGTCATTGTCAACCAAAGTTTTCGGACGACCACGGGGTTCATTTTTCAGGTCAAAATTTCCAGAACGGAAGCGGGTAAACCAATAACGGGTGGTGCGTTCGTTTGTAGTGTTCGCTCCGTAAACGTCGTTGATGTTGCGTGCCGCTTGTGCCGCTTTGCTGCCACGACGGTACTCATACTCCATAATTACTCGAATTTTTAACTTATCCATGATGACGAAAAATGTTCGAATGCGTTGAAAACAAAACACTAACTATTAAACAAATGACGATTTTAGAAAAAGAATTCCATGTTTGTCAAATAAAATTCATTTGAAATTAGAATTAAAAGTCAAAAAAAAAAATATTTACATTTGAAATGGCCAGTACGGCAAAACGGCAGTTTCATAGGTAAAGACCTATTATTATTTGTAAGTAGTCAACATTGTACAGTAGTTTTCTAAGAATGTATATGAATTTTTAAATGCTCCCCTTAATCTCATGAAAAACCATTTCTTTGTTGCGGAGTATATGTTTGAACATAATATTATATTGTGAAAATAGTAAAAAATAAATAAATTAAAAAATTAAAAAGGACATTTAGTAGGCAAGTACCCATTATTAACTTTACACGTTCTATTTCATGCGCTATACGAAAATAAAATAAGCTTATTATACTTAAAGAGAAAAAAATTAAACACCAAGGTCATTAATTTTGAATACCTTTTTTCTTCTTTTTCTTTTTTCCACTTGTTTCGTTTTCATCCTCTAACTCAGCGTGGAACTAAAACAAATATGCCCACAATTTAATGTGTTTTAAGCTATACGTGCACCCAGTGGTTGAAAGGGAGAGGGAATATAAGAGGAAAATATTTATTTATACAAGTAATTTCATGTAATTATACAGTGTTTCTTCCGATAAAATTCAATCCCGAAACCCCTTTCAAAAGTGGAAACAAATCAATAATTATCGACACAAAAAACTGTGCGAAAAATAACCAAGCTTTTATTGACTAACTAAAGTTTTTATTATGGACTATCGAAGGACACTCTGTATATTAATGTAATTTTCATATTTCATATATTTTATTTCATGTAATAACAAACAACTTTCCATTATAAGAAATGTTAAGGTATTTAAATCTCAAGCGAATGGCGAAACCAATTTAAGAAAAGCTTATGTAAGCTGGGGGTAACCCCGGTAACAAAATGACAACCGTGAAGGTTTTGCCAGTTCTTCTTTTCGAAGGTCTTTCCGACTGTTGGTAGAGGCAGTGAGTAAATAACTATGGACGTGAACGTGGATACCTGAAACATCTTTTTTCCACCATGATGCTATCAAAAACAAAACAACAAAACAATTAAAAGTGCTTCGTTTAAAAATATTTTTACCGCTAAGACTGTTCCTGTCCCTTCAAGAGCTGTAAGAGCCAGTTCCAGGTCCTCAGTTTCCACATTGGGGAACTCTTCAACTCCGCTAGGACATAGGAAACATTTGAATCCCACTACGCCAGCTTTTACTAACTCGACAAGATCGTTCTGTGAAAAAGATAAAGATTTTTAGTAAGAGGGCTTGATTATATTTGTAAAGTTATGTAGTTAATATTTTGTATCGAATTTCACTTTCTGGTTTAGAGTAAAATTCTATAGTGTAAGGAGGCTCAGTGGTTTCAGTGGGCTAAGTGTTTTTGTCCAGAATAAACTCCGAACAATTACGCCCTTCATTACTATGATGTGTATTGTCGAATTTTAAAGTGCGCTTAACGATCACTTTTAAGTGTTTCTGAAAATAATTATTCTGTTTCCTTAAATAAAATACTATAATCGTGGTAATTGCTTTTCGTACCAAAGACAACTATAGAGGAATTCAAAAGGGCTGTATAAATATCAAACATTTCCAATTAGATTAAGGCAAGCAACCCTAAATATTGGGTACTCATCATTGCACTAACTAGACATCGTATTTTATTATCAGCTGTGCGCTAGAAACATAAAGATATAACCTGTTTGAATAATTAACACAGTTTAATAAGTAGTCATTTGTAAACTGCTTTATTGCAATGCTAATAGCACAATATCTAAACAGTAGGTTTATATGATCTTATTTTTTTATAAATTTTTTTTCAACAATGATACTTACCTATTTTCATGTTACAAAATCAATGTCAATCAAACGCAACAATAATAGTTCGGTTTTTAATTAAAATTACTCTTTCCGAATCGAATAGTACGAATTGAGTTCGGGTTTAAAACCGATTTGAAGCTAAATATAAAATAAATGTAGCATTCGTAATTATTATGGTTTAGGCCGATTTACATTGATTCAGTCACTGGCTTCCCGTGCTGGACTGGCTTGGGCACTCGCCCGCGTTGTTTGCATGTGTCTAGTAGATATCAGTAAATCGTTGGAGTGACTTCACACTACCAAAAAATGCGCCTTTCGCGTGTGAAAATACCAAGAGTATTAAAGAAATTGTGAATACTTTATTTTACTTTTAACGTCGTCTTTAGTGAGGCCCTCAACTTTAATTCGAAATATTCTACAATGTAGGCCACATATATTTTTTTACATATTTTGTAACCTCATTTTCGAAACATTCAAATAAAACGTGTGGTCAAACAATTCGAGAAGGTGTTCCAGCTCTATGTGTTTATACGAATCGAGCGTCACTGGCATTGGCTGCGCAGTGCGCGGGGAGCTGTTACTGGTCCGAAAAATAGACAGTAAGCTAGTCCATTCCAGCTACTGGATTAATGGAATTCGGCCTTTAAGGTTGAAAATCTTGTCACACTGGATGCGTTCTTCGGCCTGCGGTCCGGTCAAATCGAACACGTTCTCACCCTATGTAAACATTATTTACCGGTCAGGCCAACGAATCCGATCCAGGTACCGCAACCTGTTAAACTGGGATTAAATATTTAGTTGTTAGAAGATGTTTTGATTAATTAAATAATAAGTGCGGTATGCGCGTTATACTACCTGGTCCGCTGCCTACCCGACCCGTGTGCTTGTTCGGTCGATTGCTTTCGTTTGATTTGGTCGTTTGATTTGGCCTGCTGGACGCAGAACGCATACAGTGTGATATATCCTTGATTAATAAATCTTTATGCAAAGACAATGATTTTTTATTGCATTATAAATAATGTATTTACGTTTACAGTAGTTAATGTAATGACAACTATTAGTACTTATACTCTAATACTGTATCTAAACTAGATATAATCCACACCTGATTACCAGGAATTACGCCACCCCAAAACCCTACGTCCACGAACACGTTGTCTTTGGCAGATTTCACTTTGGTTCTCAGGTTCTCAAGGGTAGTGGTCGGAGGAATTGAATTCCTGAAATATAAATGAAAATGCGGGTTATTGAGAGATTTGATCCTTATGATTGATCCTATTGATTGATGGCGTGTTTTAAATAGAGGGTCTTATTTTATCGGATTTGCCAGCTCGATTCCCAATTCGATTCGATTGGCGAAAGTTCTGTTCCAATTATTAAAACTTCATAATTTTATGTCTGTACTAGCAACAATTATTAAAAAAATTTAAATATCGTAAAATTGGTAAACACTATACAACGGTGACCTTTGAACTTTGCTTTTAAGCAAATCAGTTTCGGTCGCCTGGCAGGTTTAATTTTCCACAAAATTAATCTAGCATTTATGATTATTAACTTCTGAGTGCCCTCATTATGCTCCGAGAATTTCAAAGCACCTTCAGAATATTTTCTAGTAAAAAAAAATGTTTTGATCAAAAATTCGAGTGATGGATTTTTCCCACTAGACTTCAACCACTCTCGCATTCATGAAATTAGTTTCGTTCACCTGGCAGGTATAAATTCACGACAAATTGATGATTTGATTGACGAATTGGTTGAATGACAAATTAATTTAACAGTAATAATTGTATTTTCAATAAGTACTAATTTTGTGGTTATGATTTCAAATTACCTACATTTACATAGGTAATTACTACTATCACCAACCGACCATGATAATGACACGTAAATGTTCATCAATATCTTTAACTTAACGCATTTGGGACCAAAACGAAACCACAGGAGATATTTGTATGCTTCATGAAATTTCTTTTCGAATTGTATTTCTCGGTTAATTAACATATTTTAAAAGGAAATAATAAAACAAAATAAAAAAAATTTATTCTGAAACTGAAAAAAACAGCCGTGCCCAAATGGGGACAACGGGATAGGTATCAAAAATTTCAAAACATGACTTTTCCATACATAATGTTTTCACACGTAATTTGCATTGCCAGAGTGGTTTGGCGAGATATACAGTGCAACGTTATTTTTTTATTTTTGCTTTTTCATTTTTTTTGACAGTAAGCGCCGCTTTGCTGATGTAAACTTGGCAAGTTAGAGGCTGACCGGTGACTGTCTTTGTCCATGACGTAAATAATGCCGAGTTAAGGTCCAACGGAACTGGAGTTTATCCATTCGGTCGTCTTTTTGGCTAGTCAAAATGTATAAGTGCTAAAGTTACATCCAGCATGTAGGTGAACAAAACCCACCACCATTTCTTTCCGCAGATGGGTACACGATATAGAGCAATCGATTGATCTGCTTGATCCACTCCTCCCATGCCAGCGTTATAATTTTGAAAAACATGTAGAATCCCTACGTCTACTTTTTGGCGTCTTGTTGTACACCACCTTTTTACTTTACCAAGGGTATCCACAGTCCCCATATGGGGACACCGTAAAAAAATCGTAAAAAAATCTAATTTATATATTTTTTATAATGCGTTCTAATGAAAAGTCAATTATTGATACTATTATAAGTAAAACACAACATAAACTATATGCATCCTACTATTCTAATAAAAAATAAACTTACTTACGTTTTTAGTGTCGGTAGAATATTTTTTAACAAAATTTGCACAACAATATTCGATGAAAATCAGAACAAACTCCAAAACAGCAGCTTATATCTTAGTAACTAGAATTATGAACCATGCATCGGCACCATAAAATTTACGATTACCCTCAGTAGTTAAAAAATATCATCACTTAAGCCGTCCCCATTTGGGCACAGCGCAGCGGTCTCAAATGGGTTCAACTAGTCCAAAAATCACAGCAATAAGCGTCGTCGTCGTCGTAAGTGCAATATATCGGAATCCTTAGAGTGACCAATCAATCGATTGTCGATCAACGCCATCGATCGATGCTAGAATGGAACAGTCAACGTCAATCGACTGTTTCTACCAGACCAATCGATCGATCGTCGCCATCGATCGATGGTAGAATGGAACAGTAAAAATTCGAGGTGTGGTTTTCCCCACTACCCTTCAGGTTTTTACTCTAACATTTAACTGTCATTCAAGTGTCATTCAACCTACTCAAAATAGTTTATCAGCTCTTCTTCTAACTTTCAGGCGTTTCTGCTGCAAATCAATTTTGTAACTAATATGTTACCTACTATCGTATCAGAATGTGCAAAAAAGTCATGTTACGTATTGAAATAAACACATGTTGATAAAATGTTATTTATATATTCCCGATTTTAATAGCAATATGATAGCTGTATCTCTTCTAGCCTGCTCCGTTTGCTAATTCATAACAGTCAAAAATAATGCTACTCTTCTCAAACAGCTGATTAGACTCTTATCAATCAAATTAATTGATAAGAAAGTGCATGATATGAAGACAGTAAGTAAATGTGTATTTTACATTTGGAAGGTAAACTGCTATGTCGCTTTTCATAATTGCGGTTAGTAATGTTATGCTGTGTTCCCGAAAAGAGTCTCTCGTACATCAGTTCAACTCGGTCGTATTAATAAAATTAAAAGTTAAAATGTTCCAGGTACGCGTGTGAAAACTAATGTTTATTTTTGTTTAAATTAAGGAAGAGTTAAGCATTGATAATAATGGCAAATTCACATCCTGAGAACCTAACCATCATTCATACAGTTTGTTTTTTGTTTCTTTGTTATGTTCATAAACAATTTAAGTTAATTCAGGTCTGAGTGGTTCATGTGTAAAGTGTAACAAAATTTTACCATTAAATTTGTATTATTTCATTTCTTGTTTACATTGAATTATCGGAAGAACGAATACTAGGATGTTAAAAAAATTACTATTTATTAAAATGTATTTTCATAACTTAAAAGTAATTTAATAGTTTGATATAAAATACAAATAGCGTCTTTGGAGACGCGGTTCTCCAGAACTCTACAAACGGCCGCCACCCGTGCCCTGTTAAGTGGACTGTATTGCGGAAGATGGTAACGATAATTAAACTTCGATTGGGATGCTAATGAATCATGCCACGTACCTTAAGTATGTACAGCTACCGGCGCTCTCAGATATGGGCAGAGGCTCCTGCGCTCCTTGCTTTCCTCTGGTACATGTGGATCCACTATTCCCCTTAAGACGCAGGTGGTGCAAGCTCAAAGAGTTCATACACTAACTAATATAACAGTCTGATTTACGAGACACTATGAAGTAACTCGGAGTACGCGCGGATCAATCAATTCACACGTCCTTCAAACGCAAGACGCATGGACGCACTGAAGATCCATTTCTCCAGTAGATGGCGCGGCGGCGACATCCTAAGTACCGTGGACGAAACAAAGCGATCCCAATCGATTAGCTAACTAGAAATTATGAAGTTTACTAATAGGGCTAATAGATGGCGCTAACATTTCCCCCGGCCTTAATGGGTTGCCATTAAACAAACAAAATTCTATTTACCTAATTAACGCGGCGGTAATCTAAACACAAACATCGCGGTTATATCTAGAAAAACATAATCTAAACCTAAAGCTAAACACTAGATACATAAGCATCAAATGAACGCGGAATATCATATTCTAACTTTCTTACTCTACAGTAAAACTAACTAAACTACAAATGCTAATATGTAGGTAACCTATTGGTTCGGCAACGGACATAACCGTACTACCGGACGCAAAAGAGTACCCTTCGCGGTTCGTACCGTGACGACGCGAACAATACCATCCTTGGAAGGATGGAGCTGCTCTACGACTCCAAGCGGCCAGGCGAGAGGTGGTGCGGAATCAACAATTATCAAAACAACCGTGCCCAGAGCTACAGGGACAGCGGGAGTGTTCCACTTCTCTCTGGTTTGAAGCGCGTGTAAATATTCAAGCCTCCATCGCCTCCAGAACGACTGGACTAACTTATCCAATAGCCTATATCGCTGAGGTAGACTACCAGGCTCCACTTCAGCTGCGGGAAAAGAACTCAAAGGCGCGGTATGCAAAAAATGACTTGGAGTCAACGCGGTAGGTTCAGCAGGATCTGAACTCAAAACTGTGAGAGGACGCGAGTTAAGAAGGCATTCCACCTGCGCGAGGACAGTTATAAGTTCTTCATAAGATAAAAGTTGTTGTCCAATAACCTTAAACAAATGATTTTTTATAATCTTCACCATGCTCTCCCAACATCCTCCAAAATGCGGAGAAGCCGGTGGAATAAACTTCCACTCGATACGGCTCTCTAACAACTCTTCTTGAAAACGCGGGCGATACTCAGAATTAAGGAACTTGTATAAATCCTTTAGGTACGAACTGGCTCCAACAAAATTCGTACCGTTGTCCGTAAACATAATCCTAACCGGGCCTCTACGAGACAGAAATCGCTTTAGTGCACCCAAGAAGCTCACCGTGCTGAGATCTGTAGCACACTCAATGTGCACTGCGCGAGTAGTCAAGCAAGTGAATACACAAAGATAAGCTTTGAGAGCCTTAGCACCACGGCGCCTAATTGGTGTATAAGATATCGGACCTGCATAGTCACAACCCGTGTATGTGAATGCCTTGACCACCCGACGAACCCTAATGTCCGGCAGATCAGCCATCAGTGGAAACGATGGACGAGGTTTCCGTCTAAAGCAAACGTTGCACTTATGAACGCGTTGTCTTACTATGCGTCTTGCTGACAAAATCCAATAACGTTGCCTTAGTAAACTTAGCACCAATTCAGGACCGGCGTGCAGATACTTCTTGTGATAGTAATCTACAATTAACTCAATTACGTGATCTTGACGTGGCAATACAACAGGGTGTCTATGATTATATTCTAAATCTGAGTTCGACAAACGACCTCCAACGCGAATTAATCCGTTATCCAAAAACGGTCTTAGTTTTATTAAAGCGGGTGAACAATTCTTTTCAAGTTTCAAACAATTCAAATCACTACTAAAATATTTTATTAGTAAAGTACAAAACAACTTCCTCTCAACAAACTCTAAGTCTGACGCCGTTACACAAAATTCATCCCTACGAGGTAAAATCTTCAATGCGCGGTAAACAAAAACTAAACTTAGCAGCAACCTACTCCACGATGAGCAGCGGTTGGCTAGCGAGAGTATTTCACTTTCTTCGTCGTTCACGGGTGTCACTACAGGATGGGCGAGAACCTTGCGTTCAGGAACATCCGAGGGAATGGACTCTATATCCTTAAGCGGCCACTTCGTGGGATCCAAAGCGACCCAAGGAGGTCCATGATACCACAATGGGTGTGAGGCTAGCTTAGCCGGAGTCAAGCCTCGAGACAGACAGTCAGCGGGATTGTCTGCACCAGAGACGTGAAAAAAGTCTTTTGCGGGTATATTATCGGTCAGCTTAACTACGCGATTAGCAACAAATGTTTGCCAGCGATGTGGAGAGCTTTTAATCCAGTATAAAACGACCTTTGAATCCGTAAAAGCATAAACTCTTAAGCTGGAAACGCGGGGAGAATAGGTATCTATGACAGTGCGGAGAAGCTGCGCCAACAGGACTGCGGCGCACAGTTCCAGTCGCGCGATGGACAAAGGTTTCATGGGCGCAACCTTGGACTTCGCGCACACCAAGCGCACAGTATTGCCGATGCCAGTCGACACATGCAGGTACACTACACCACCATACGCATGCTCGCTGGCGTCAGAGAAACCTAGAAGAGCGACGTCACTATCAACACTTACACCTAGATGTCGCGGAATTCTAAGTTCATTAAGAGATGGCAATTCCGAACAAAATTGATGCCATTGTCGCACGACATGAAGGGGCGGTTCGTCGTCCCAATCGAGCTTCAGCTGCCATAGTCGTTTTATTAACAGCTTAGCGTATAAGATCGTAGGAGCTACGAATCCCATTAAATCCCAAAGGCGGGCTACAGTGGACAAAATAGAACGCTTCGTGCATTTTTCTGTCGGAGAAGATACCTTAAAGCAAAAGGTGTCGTTTTTTGTAGACCAATGCAAACCTAAAACCTTGTGCTGGTCTGACTTATCAAATTCTACATCGCGACGAAGTACATGAGACGCGGGCAAACTATCTATAACGACCGATGAGTTACTATTAAATTTAACTAAATCAAGTTTGGCAAAATTAAACAATTCAATAAGTTCAGCGGCTGTCGCAGCGGCCTCACCGTCCGCCGGCAATGACAAGGCTACATCGTCCATAAACAGCGCGGGCATAAGCAGAGCGGTGCGGGCACGCGGCCACAGCGCACCGGCGTCAGTCACCAGCGGTGACACCGTGCGGAGCGCGTGGAACGGACTCGACTTCAAACCGAAACAAACTCTATTAAACTCATACATGACTAACGGGTCGTCCGGACTAAAACGATAAAGAATGCGTTGAAATCTACGATCCCTTTCATTAACAATTATTTGTAAAAACATCTGTTTACAATCTGCGGTTAATGCTACAGCGTGTAGCCTAAAATTTAAAATAATTTTAAAGAGATCGCCTTGCAAATTCGGTCGACTATGTAGAATGTCATTCAAAGACACTCCCGAGCTAGTTTTACAACTAGCGTCTAACACAATACGTAACTTTGTCGTGTCCTTATCTTCGCGAATCACTCCGTGGTGCGGGATGACGTACATCGGCGCGGATGTGTCGTCGACGGGAGCGGGCGTCAGGTGACCTTGACTAAGGTGATCGCGTATCACCTGATCGTAAGCGGCCCGAAGTCTCGGAGAAGCTACCAGCTTCCTTTCTAAGCAAAGAAAGCGCTTACGCGCGGTTTCTAAAGATTCACCCAACTTATCCGCCGAATCACGGAACGGCAAAGACACGATATATCTACCACTGGCGGGATCGCGGGTTGTAGTAGTACGGTAAAATTCCTCACACTCGACATCATCGGGGTGTTGAGGACGCGGGGTTGGAAGCTCCTCTACTTCCCAAAACTTACTGACGAGCTGGTCTATTGGCGGCAGCGGCGCTACAGAGCAACAGCAAGCAGTTGTATTTGAACAATCGCGGCGAGTGCGTGCGGTTGCACTCTCGTTGCGATGCAGAAACGTAGGCGCATTACCTAGCAACACGTACCCTAGCGCAGTTTGCAGCGCAGTCAAGCCAGCTAGCTGGCGGCAGCGTGCGCGCAGCAGCCGCGGTAGCAGCGCCGCACCCAGCAGCGCGTCCACCGCGCCCGGTATCGCCCACGCCTCGTCCGCCAGCTGCAGACCGCGCAGCGCCCCCAGCGCCGCAGCGTCTACAGCTTGCGTCGGCAGATTGTCCGTGATGCGGTCGACTATTAAAGCGTCAACTTCAAAATTCACGTTCTTCGTAAACCGTGAATGAATCCTAAGATTCGCGGAACCTCGAATAACCTTTTCCGAGCCACCTATTCCTTTTACTACTATGCGCGGTATATCGTTCGGTTTCATACCTAAGCGATTCAAACATTCAGAAGTAACAAAATTGCTCTGAGATGCACTATCAAGTAAACATCTAACTAAATGTTTACGACCTATACTGTCAAAAACAATTACTTGCGCCGTCGCAAGCAAAACCGTCGAATTCGCACTACATTGCTGGCTATCAACAGCCACGGGGTCTAGTACAGGCGCGGGAAGTGAGCTAGAAGCGGCAAGCGACGTCGTACACAACAACACATCGGAGCGCTGAGTCACGGCGGGTGAACGAGTATCACTATCTCTCTCTCTCATAGGTACCGAACCCGATGGCTCGGTGGAATGTGGCGCGGAAGCGTAACTGTTGGGGTTTATGTTCGACTCTCGTCCGGGTAATTTCTCAAGGTGAAGCGAGCTGTGGTGTTTGCGTTTACAAATATTACAAACTGTGTTCGAATTACAATCAGAAGAAAAATGCTTTAAACTTAAACAATTAAAACACGCACCTAACTGCTTCGCGGATCTAAAACGGACTTCGGGGGGACTTTTATTAAACGCGGGACACTTATACAAATGGGAATGTTTAGTTGAATCACACAAACACCTTTTACAATCTACAGTATTAACAAATGTGTGTAACTTCGGAGGCGAATTAATAGTACGATGCTTACTAATTTCTATCTTTCTATTAGAACTAGAATTAGAAGCCGCGGAGGAACGTTGTGAAATCTTAGATTGGTTTACAATAAAATCAACAAAGCTTTCAAACGTCGGTATTTCATTCGAACCATTACTCATCTCAAACGAACGAACAGTCTCACAATCAATTTTCTTTAAGGCAATATGTAACAAAATATAATTCGACAAATCTTTTAGCTTTAAATTATTCAAAGCGCGAGCGGCTGTTACAAATTTATCAAGGAATAAATCTAAGCTGTTTGCAGTAGCACAAGTTAATGATTTAAAATCTAACAATTGATTCAAATATGTTGAAGCTAACATACGCTTATCTTCGTACTTATTAATTAGCGTTTGTAAAATAAGCGAATAATTATCCGCGCTGGGGGTTAGTCCAGCACAGACAGCTTGTGCCTTACTACCAATTTTTCCTAATAAATAATACAATCTCTCCGAGTCTGTAAGCGATGGATTATCATGAATAGTTGACTTGAAACTTGCGTAAAACAACGGCCACGAGCGAATGTCGCCGTCAAATGACATTAAGTCTATGGGAGGCAGCGAGGGCCGACCCTTTACTGGATGTTCATGCGGAGATGATTGCGAGGTCGTGGAGAACTGTGCCTTGCAGCTCCTGACACGGCTATACAACTGTTCAAACGCGATCATACATTTATAATTAGGTGTTGCGTCAGGTTTCAAAGACAGTAATCGTCTGTTATAACTGTCTAATATCTCAATATACTCGGTTCGTAAGCAATCAATATTAGATACGGAACTCAAAAACCTATCCTTATCTAATTTATCACCACAATCAACTGTATTTAATGAGTCATAAATCTCCTGAAAATGTTCAAAAATTGCGTTCCGTTTACTTTCCAAAATAGTTAACTCGGCGGCAACTACGTAGCCTCTACTACGCTCAGTCATCTTGAACCACTTCAAAATGCACCTGAATAAACCTAAATAAACCTACAACTAAACTAACGATTCCCCGAATTAAATAGTAACTACGCGACAGCGGAGTTCAAAGTCCACAAGCGTGTTCGGTGATCAAGCGCAACTCGACGCACGAAACTACCCTCAACAAGAAAAACCAAAACAGTTTAACTAAGCGAATTTATCGAATCTAATACAAATTACAAATGCGGTTTTAACAAAAAACTATTTATGAACTATCGCAATACTAGCCTATGTATGTACGAAGTTTGTAAAATAAGTACCTAATATAGTACCTAAGCGGTTTCTACATACACCTACGGGCTTATACCTAACACTACCTGTTGGCAAACCCAATAAGAACGCGGGAAAATAAGGATAATCTTCTCAATGGGCAATACCTATCGCAGGCCCTATCAACTAACTGGTCACGTCACCAGCCTAGCTACCTACAAAGACCTGCGGAGGTCAAATACCTACTACAAATTATTTCGAATAGACTCGAGGGGTCACAAATAATATTCAATCGCGGAAAATCCTTATCAAGAAAGTAGCAAAACTTATGGACAATCCTGCTCGACAGGACCAAACTTATGGACAATCCGGCTCGAAGGACCAAACTTATGGAGACGCGGTTCTCCAGAACTCTAAAAACGGCCGCCACCCGTGCCCTGTTAAGTGGACTGTATTGCGGAAGATGGTAACGATAATTAAACTTCGATTGGGATGCTAATGAATCATGCCACGTACCTTAAGTATGTACAGCTACCGGCGCTCTCAGATATGGGCAGAGGCTCCTGCGCTCCTTGCTTTCCTCTGGTACATGTGGATCCACTATTCCCCTTAAGACGCAGGTGGTGCAAGCTCAAAGAGTTCATACACTAACTAATATAACAGTCTGATTTACGAGACACTATGAAGTAACTCGGAGTACGCGCGGATCAATCAATTCACACGTCCTTCAAACGCAAGACGCATGGACGCACTGAAGATCCATTTCTCCAGTAGATGGCGCGGCGGCGACATCCTAAGTACCGTGGACGAAACAAAGCGATCCCAATCGATTAGCTAACTAGAAATTATGAAGTTTACTAATAGGGCTAATAGATGGCGCTAACAGTCTTTATGTACATATTTTACAAAATAAAACAGACGAAATACGTGATGATAACAAAAAATGTGATATATTATGATATATTAACATAAACGCTAAAAATAAAATACTCTGAATGTACAAAATTACATTAAAAAACACGAATTCACGAAGGTTTTTTCTGGTAATGGGATTCTTTTTTTCTTTAGATTAAAGTACTAAACATATAACAACATAAGTACTTTTATCCTATTGGTTTTTCAATTTTTCCATCCGTCAAATACCTACAGGGGCATATCCACAATGGTGGTGATGCCGCCGACAGCCGCGGCTTGCGTGGCGGTTCGGAAGCCCTCCCAAGCGGTGCGGCCTGGCTCATTCACGTGAACATGAGAATCCACCACACCCGCGAGCAGCGCTAACTCCCCTCCATCTATCACCTGGAATGTTAGACAATAATCTATACTTATTAATTTTTTCATCATTTTCTTTTATCACGTTAAAACAGAGCGACGGATTTACTTCATTTTTTTTAAGAATCGGAGGGCTGGAGAGTGACGTAGGATACTTTTTACGCTGGGAGACTCTCTCATTACACATTATTATCATGCATTTTCGATAAGTACCCGTTCCCTCCGAAATAACGCATTTATTGCACATTTAGTGAATTTCGATACATCCTTCCTTAGTCCATGTGTACAACATATTATGTTGAGAGTATATGCAAATTTTCAGCTTTCCAGATATAGGCATTAATTCCAGTAAAAATTCGGTAGATATTGACAAACTTCTAACGCACGGACTACATTCATTAGGTCCCCGTCGCCAGATCTTCGTCTTAATCCGACTGTCGCTAAGCGAAAAGGGGCCGAGGCGATAAGACACGACACCAGTACTATCGAAATGAAACTAACATTTATTCCGCATTGCTCGTGCGCCACATCATTGCCTCATTCTTTCATTTTCTCTGTTACATTAATGTAGTTTCATAATAATGCTTGTGTTTGTGTGAGTAACGGATCCATTGTTCAAGTACGTCATATAAGAACTTCACATATGTTCCAATACTTTAATTTTTTATTTATTCTGTCATAGTTGGCAAATGAGCGCGCGATCTTCCTGACGGTAAGTGAAGTGGGTGTCAATAGACATCATCAATTGTAGACTCTACTGATTATTGATAATATTGTTGTTTATCTATTTATGATGCGTTGCCGACCGTAGGCTGAAGTTGGAATAGCGTTTGTTTCGTTAATTTCACTTGCTGTTCCTCCCCTTATTCCGGAACACGTCTTCACATAAGAAACTCTACAATCTACCGCTATTTTAATCAAAGGATCTAGGTCTTGGTGGAAATTGGTTGGTGTTTATTTTTATGTGATTTGTATGCTTTATTTATTCAGCAGATTATAATCTTTTGAAACTCAACTACAGATTACAATAAAATTATAGCATAAATAAATTATTTCACAGTGAGTAACTTATATGAAATCGAAGCATTATTTTTTAACTGGATTTTCATTACTATATACTTTAAAACAAAGTTGCTTTCAGAAAGTCGCTGAGAAAAGTTTGAAATTTATCTAAACAGAATTTATAGATTTCTGCCTTTGGCTTACCTACACAAATCAAAACATCATAACTGTCCTCCTGATGCAATTATCTTAATTTAATTAGCGAGCAGTACGAATATGAAATCATATACCTTTTTTTCTCGAGATGGACTGTTTATTTATTGACCTATGGACCTTTTAAATTTCCCCGGACTTTGTAGCTTAACGCTGACGGCGCTTAGCTGGAGCTTAAACTACTCCTACATACGGTACGCCTAAGGGCACCTGCGAGGGCACGGACCTCGCCATAGGACGTCGTATATTAATAAACTCGCAAGGGTCATCTACTGCCAAAAAACCAGCAAAAAACAGCAGAAAAATCCTATACCATTAGTACAGAACTACTAAGAATGATTCAGAACTTATAACCAAATTGACCGTGTTAGTCATTCACATCTGTGAGGAAGGTGATTCGTCCATCGGTATGCAGTAAGTAAACATAAACATTATTCTCAAAGACTAATTGTCTGTCAATTAAATACCTCTTAGGAAGGGTATTTGTTCAATAAACTTTATCCGACTTACAATAACAATTACATTATTCCTGTTATTTATAAATATTTCGGACATTATTGTTAGTTTGAATAATCTCATTATGATCACTCATTATTTCCAAACTGAGAAATTTTTGATTACATTTAGGCTCCAATTTATAGAATTTGATTATTGCAAAACCTATCGAAAAATCTGTGTACACTCATACGCCGAAGGTCCCAGGTTCGAGTCCTGGCCGGGGCATTCATTTGTGTGATGAACACAGATGTTTGTTCTCGGGTCATGGTTGTTTGTATTTATATATGTATGTTTATTCTAGGTTCCCCCCCAATTCGCTGTATGGTCATCCATAACACAAGCTCTGCTTTCTTTGGGGCCATAAGTTTGTGTGTTTGTCTGGGGATTTATTATTATTAATTGACATATAAAATTTAATAAATAGCGTAGTAACTGAATTATTTTTTAAAGGGCAACAATAAAAAATCATTTAGTTGTTTATCTACTATGTATCAATTTCTATCTTAAAATAATAAAGGATAAACCTTCCAGGCAATGGAATGCATATGCTATGCATATTCCAATACATTGACTCAAATTTAATCGCATAAAAAAAAAACTATATAACTTTGGTAAGATTTACGAATGTATTAAAAGACAAGCAGTGAAATAGGATTCCAAAGTTATTGTACGAAATTTCACGAAGTAACAGGCAAAAGAGGTAATTTGTAACATTATTATACTTGTATAAGTAGGTCAATAAACGAAATCAACTATAGACTAAGATCTCTCTATACTTATCTAAAATCATTACCTCTAATTTTTCTTTCAGTTCTGTTGTCAACTCTTTAACTTCATCTGCGGTCAGTATCTTTTCAATGACCCCATTTCCATTCACCAATACACCACCTTTGAAAATAGCTTGTTCCGTAACCACCCGGTTACTAAGAAATAACTTAGCATTGTCTTCAGACATAATTCTCTTTAGCACACACGATAACAAGCGAACAATGTGAACAGTAAAAACGTCTTGCTTCGGAATTATCTTTAACTGTTACTGGTTAAAAATAAGTATTGATCTCCAGTTATCAGTGACCGACCATTACATAATTGTATTTTTATGCCGATACCTATTGAAAATGTTTATGTATCTACGTTCGTCCAATACTGTATTTATGTTATACAAGATAAGCGCTAACTGAGATGAGTACAATTTAGGCTCAACTGCGGCGATAACGCAGAAACTTGTTATATGCAGAAGCGGAATAATGATTCTTGCATATGCTTTCCACGCAGATCTTGTTTTTGTTTTGTACTTTTTGACAAAAACCTGCAGGAGCGCATTCATGGCTTGCTTTCATTTGAAGTCATCGATGAAACGGTATAGAATTATCCAGAAGCTAATTAAATAAGAGAAAATGTTTAGGCCGACAACCATTTATAGGTATTAAATTTCTAGTATATTTATAGCCTGAATAATTACACCTATTTAATGAACAAGCTTTTGCTCGCAGCTTCGCTTGCGATTTCAGCGGATACAGCCACAAACGTGCCAACCGCGCTACTTATGTGTTATTTGTTACTCTTGTTTGGTAATTGATTATGTGAATACCAATTTCAATCAAGTTTGTTCAGTTCATCACTTACAGACCTACCATATAATCTAGTATAATTTTTATTTTCTTAAGACGATTCTATCAGATCGTCAAAGTTTTACAGAATAAACTTAACCTCACAACGGCATTCAAATTTTTCTTGAAGGTAGACCACATTCAGTTTTTTTACTATAAAAAAGTCGAACTAACTGTTTCTAGAGAATTCGGTCAGAAAAGATGTTTAAATTTACTTGTGTTGTCTTTGCTTATAACCATTTCAAAAATATACCTTAGGACGCTCTCCACCACTTTTTTCAAGCGATCCGAAGAGCATCCTAACCCCCTAATACGCGAGTCAGTAGCTTATACTGCTCCGTCCATGCCGTCGAGGTAGAAAGTCCGTAGACCGAGAAATGCACTCTCGGATCCCCCCGATCAGCTCTCGGCTAATATTAGCAGCTTAAGGCTGCCCAGGCCGAATAATCATCATCCAAACTGTCACTAACACTTTAATTGGCTATTTTTCTCAGCGGGTCCCTGCTTGCACACCAACCTCCCAACCCGGGTGTCGCTCAGATGAAGGCTGCAAAGATTTCCTATGCTACAGCCGGCAAGGTGGTTATAAGTGGGTAGGTGCCACTCTGGTGAGTCCCACATCACCCCGCAGAGCCGGTATACCTGCGGTGGTATGCATGACGCATCATCCATCTCCCACCCGTGAGGGTGTTGTTTCGGCGGTAAAAAAAACACCTAACAAAAATTCTGTTTGCTATTAGTTTTGTGTCATATGTAACATGTATTAACTAAAATGCTGTTTTTAGATATTACCAAACATTTACTTTTATTGTTTTATTTATTGTGGTGCACTTTGCGTCCGCACTCAAAACTATCTGAACCAATTAGGTTATGATGCACAACAAGGTATGAAAACGGAGATGCATATGATTATTTTAGTTACCAGGCGTAGTCTTATTTGCTTAAAGTAGAAAAGTTTTTAAAGTAAAACCTGAAGAACCAGACTGTTTAAAAATTTAAATGTTTAATTCTTAAAATTCACTTGTTAAAAGGAGACATTTCAGTTTCGGTTAGCTCGATGTGCACCAGTTCGAAAGGTAGAATAAGGTTGTATTCACACTTAAAATATCTAAAAAATGATATTCTGCGTTATATTCTACTTTGAAACAAAATATATACCGAGGCGACGCAACATTTACATATTCCGCCATGTTGAACGAAAATATGAAACATTGCATGCAAACAAGCATGCTTGTATCATTGATTCTGTGGCAACTTGTTGTCTGATCGATTACAAAAATCGTAACTGTTTTAGCAATGTGAATTGTTCTTGCCTCGCAATTAATCCATTATCCAACTTACTTAATTCATCATCGTTAGGTTATACATAAAATTATCAAGAAAATGGCAATCCTAGACTTATTAATAATACGTTAAGCCATTTGTTATATATGGACGATATACAATTATACGCTGAAAATGAAAACCAATTGTTTGAACCAGCAAAGTTAACAGAAAAGTTTACAAATGATATAAACATGGAATTTTGAGTCGATAAATGCAAAATAAATTCCATGATAGCTGGCAAAATCTATATTCATATATAACCTGCATATATTCCATAATAAACACACTACACAATACTATCCGGGGAAAATATTGAACCTTTAAATGAACTAGACAGCTATATACACCTAGGTTATGAACAAACAAAACAATTACAATATAAAGAAACAAAAAATAAATTAATATTACAATTCAAACACCGCCTAAATTCACTATTAAAAACTCAGTTGAATGCTCGGAAAATAATAAAGCCATTAACACTTTTGCTATTCCTGTACTAACATATTCATTTGGCATATTATACTGGACCAAATCTGATTTGAAGACCCTGCAGCGGTTCATAAACAGTACGATGTCTAAAATCCGATAACATCACCCTCGGTCGTGGCAACAGAGATTAAGTTTACCTAGAAGAGAAGGAGGTAGGGGGATTATCGACATACAACATTTACACAATAAACAGATTTCCACTCTCAGCACTTACTTTTACCAGAAAAGTGAAACATCACCAGTACACAGAGCAATAGCACTTATCGACCTGAAACTTACACCTTTAAACTTGCAGAATACAGTAGCACAGAGTAGTGAAATATTAAAAGACAATAAAATAAAAATGCAGGAATGGGCCCTGAAATCTCTACACGGAAAACATCACCATGATTTATGCCGATTCGATGTCGACAAAGATGCGTCAAACACATAGCTCAAACGTGGTGACCTCTTCTCAGAGACAGAAGGGTTCATGATAGCTATACAGGACCAAGTTATAGAGACTAGAAACTAACGCAAACACATTATTAAAAACCTTGCAAATGATCGCTGTAGAAAACGCAGAACTGTCCCAGAAACTATCTAACATATAACAAGTACATGTAAAACAATAGCTCAACGTAATTACAAACACTGACATGATCAAGTAGCTTATATTATTCATCAAAAACTGGCCAATCAGTACAGTTTAGTTGAATCCTTACATCCATACTACAAATACAATCCAGAGTCCGTCTTAGGAAATTCAACAGTAAAATTAAAAACAGACCGAACAGTTCAATACTATAGACCAGACATTATACTTATAGATAAAATAAAGAATACCGGATTTCAGGGTATTTAGGATAGACATTGCTGTACCAAACACTGCTAATTTGCAAAGTACAATAGCTATAAAACTCTCAAATTTCGTGGAACTGAAAGACGAAATCACTCGAATATGGCACCTTAAAAAGTCACAATAGTGCCTTTGGTTATATCAGCAACTGTAGTGATCCCGAAACAACTTCATCAAGCTTAAAAAAGTTTAGAACTCCCTGCGAACCTCTTCGAAGTATTACAAAAAGCAATTATACTCAAGACATGCATATTAGTTAGAAAATTTCTACAAACAGACCATAACACCGAACTTGGTATCTCTCATGATCCACAGCTCTTCCTTCCTGCGAATCAACTTTACTGTACACTTGGCTTAGGCCCGTGTGCGTTAAAATACCGGTAAATGCCGAGAATATGAAATTATAAAATAATAACAATAATAATAATTTATTTCGGACTGTATCCATATAGTTAGTAATAATTTTTATTTTATTTTACATTGCATTGTAGGTGGCAACTATTCCAATGTTTTAATATAGAGCTATCTACCTTTTCCTTAAATACTAGTAGAGTACTGTTGGAGCAGTCTAAGGTCCAAATTCAAATTCAAATTCAAATATTTATTTCTCAACATTGACAATTACTTGTTCTTATTGACGTCAAATAAAACATGATTCTACCACCAGTTCGAAAAAAACCTTCGTGAAGAAGAACTGGCAAGAAACTTCACGGGTATATTTTTTTTCAAAATAAGTTTACAGAGTCTCTTTATGTCTATACAAAATTATTCTTTTCTGCATCTGTTAGCTCGGCAAGTCTTCCCTCCCCCCAAGTATCCAAACGACGAACACCCTCAAACGGCACCCGTTCACGAGTTAACGGGTGCCGTTAACTCGTGAACGTCCGGAAGTTATAGTACCGACTTGTTTCGACCCCGACTTGTTATACGAATTACGCCCGTATATACAATATCATAGACTACAAGCCCATGGAAAAAATTACCCTGTGAAATGAACCAACGTGAATAACGCTTAGAAGGCTGTTACTATGTTAGAAAATAACCCTGAGCACTATGCCGTCATTTCCGAGCGGTACAGGTGAGAACGTGAGTTAATGGAATTTCACAGGTACAAATGCGGGATTACGACTAATTATTAATGTACGGCTTTTTTATAGTTTATAGGTGATAAAAAATAAATTTCGAAAAATCCAGTGCCGTACTTAAATGGTGGTGCCGGAAGTCAGTGCAAATTTTGAATTTGCCAATAATTTTAGGAGCAATATAGGTAATTTTTTTCTGTACGCCATTATTTAATCTTTTTCTACACCAATATAGATACCTTACTCATAAACGCCGTACATATTTCCAGTGCAGTGCTCGAAAGCACACCCTTTCCCTTAGACCCATATGACCTAAGGTCATAGCAAAATGTACGGTATCTTGTTCAAAATATCATTTAACATGGACATTAATGTTTAATAATTATGCCGTCTAAAAATGATTGTTTATATTAGCGTAAATATTTTTAAGATTTTTCAAATGTCCCTGGAGTAATATAAGGAGTGATATTTTTAAAGATTGTTGTTTTTGTCCATGCAACAAATATAAAGAAAACAAAACAAACCAGATGCCGATGCAGCTGATACAAACTTCGATAACGTTTGAGATGTCCCTTTAAGGTCATTAATAACTGTAGGGCATTTAATGAATTTCGTTTGTAATATTCAATAATATTAAAAAATTATATTGCCGTACATTTTAAATGACAAATTACGTATAATATACGTAGTAAGTAAAAATAAAACTGTTATTTTCAGGATTCAAGCTTTTGAAGGAATTATCTATAAAATAAATAAACTTAAATTATGATTAAGATTTATTTATGAGATATTTGTACACAAGTTTATCTTAAGAAAGATATATTATAACAATAATATTTTATTCGGGGTTCGGTTAATAACAAAAAAAAATTTTATTCAGAATCTTCATCTGATTCGTTATCGTATCCCGTTGAATCCGCATCAGAAGTAATTTCTCCCTCACCGTCGCGCTCGCCGTCTGAAATACAAATACTATGTGTTTGTAATTTAACTATTGTAAGAAGATTACAAGTGCAAGGAAAAATTTATTCTTTACCTGTACTTTCACCAACATCTTTATCTGTTTCTGCACCCGCTTCTACAACATCAATGACTTTTTCAGGATATTCATCGCCGTCGACTCAATGAAACTCGTACTTCATTTCAATTAATTTCCATCCGTAATTGACTGGAGTTAAAGTAGACGGATCCTGTACATTCGCGTTACACCAAATTTGTGCAATGTATGTTGCTCTTCTCATCTGTTGCTGTAACTCGCGGCATGAAGGAGGAAAAGCTGTAGCTTCCAATTTGCTCGTTTTCTTCCTAAATGCTTCGTTGTCATTTTTTGGTGTGTATATTCTGTCGAAAATTATACATCTCGCTTCATTAACAGTTGACACTGCTCTGACATTATACATCACACAAACAAAATCTTGAATAACGTCAAATGTAGTATTCATAATATCTGGATCAGTTACAATTGTGTACTCTCCCATTGTAATGAATGCTTCTTGGAACTTCGGCGATTTCAGTAAAGCCAGTACAGCAATGGTCTAGTTTTAGCTTTTCTGTAAAACGACGTTTTCTGTGAACGCGTGAAATGCAGCCAAAGAAGTAGAAAGCTTTTCCCCCAGGTCATAAAAAAACAGCACACATATCAACATTTCTGACGTTATTACCTGTACCAAGCTGGATCCAGATTTTGCGATCGATGGCATATTGATCTTAAAAATAAAACAGATTTTTTTCTTCAACTTCTGCCATATTTTCAGATTAATCGATAATTTACGCAGGATATGATATGTTCACAAAACTCACAGAAACGTGACTGACACGCAAACACAGATTACCCCCATATAGATGCCGCATGTTTACTATTTTGCTTCAGACTAGTCACCATTTTAGGCGGTAGGGATGGAGGGAAAGGGACGAAACAACGGTGCTGTGATTGGATCCATCAATGACAACGCGGTTTCAACTCTCCATTTAGAGATGTATCGTGACAACTGATATATCGATAAAAATTTTTTGGTTATAATTTACGTATTACTTACTTACCTTAATATGGTTTTTTTTTTCAGGGGAAAAAGATTAACAAAATAAAAAGAGGGTAGGTTTTCTGCCACGTCACAGACAGCAGTTTCAAGAGGTGGAATAATCTGCCATTTCACAGACTAGCAGACTATCAAAAGTCTACGGGATTTATGTTTTATTGGAGATTATCTAAAGTATTAATGACCTATGTTATTGCCGTACAGATAAACATCATCAGAACGTCACTCGTTTCGGAGGGAAGTAATTTACCCCATACACCAATGTGTTCCACAAAAAATGTGCGGCATGCTGGAAAATGTTATCTATTCGTGAAGTTCTCTCAAGATCTTTTAATTTTATGTGGTTCGATATTATCATCACCTAAATATTAATCAGAGTTCAGGGTTGCTACCTTGCTTTCGAGCACTGGAAATATGTACGGCGTTTATGGGTAAGGTATATATATATGTGTATATATGTGTACAAAAAGAATTAAAATCAAATTTTTCACTTGTAGGACCTTTTCTGTAATAGCAGTCAAAGGACGACCACTTCTTTCTTCATCCTTCAGATTTAAGTGACCGCACTTAAACTCGTTATACCAGCGGTATACAATAGCTTTAGAAGGCACTTTGTTCATAATAGCTTATTTAGCTCTATTAAACATTTTATCAGTTTTCGTAAAAATCATTGCACGAAAATGTCCCCGACGCAGATCCTTTTGCTATGAAACAAAATAGTTTTATAATGGTGGTAAAAAAACTAGAGGGATATTCAAATTTAGAACAACATATGTATATAAAAACAATAAATATAAATAAATAAATATTTCTAACAATCATACCACATTAACTAGCCCAAATTAAGTATAATTATTGAACTTGCGTTATGGATACTAGATAACGGATAAATAAACTTAAGAAATATATAAACACACAAAGATATTTTTTTTTATATATAAATATAAGAAATAAACTTAAATAAATGACTAGAAAGCAAATATAACAATATATCTGCCCCTACCAGGATTCGAACCCGGGATCTCTGGCATGGAAGGCAAGGGTACTTACCTCCACACCAAACAGGCCGTCATATATATATATTAGGTCTTTACCTATGAAATTGCCGTTTTTCACGAAATAAATGAAGCGTAATTTTTTTATATATTTATTTTTTCTATTAATCAAAATAATCACCCATGCAATCAATGCATCTTTGCCAACGCATTGGTAGCTTATTGATGCCTTTCTTGAAGAAATCAGTTGGACGGGAGGCAACAAATTCTTCTAAGGCATTTTGTACTGCCTCTCGGGTATTGAATTTTTTTCCCGCCAAGAAGTTATCCAAATTCTGGAAAAAGTAGAAGTCTGTAGGCGCAAGGTCTGGTGAGTACGGCGGATGACGGAGAACTTCCAACCCCAACTCTTGTAGCTTGGAGACCGTCTGCTGTGCAGTATGAGGTCGCGCGTTGTCGTGCAGGAGCAGTGGAGCCGAACGATTGACCAAAGCTGGTTGGAGACGTGCGAGCTTCTCCATAATTGTGTTTAGTTCTTCACAGTACACATCTGCAGTAATGCTTGTCGCGTTTGGCAAGAAGCTGTGATGAATAACACCCGCGTTAGACCACCAAACAGTGACCATCACTTTTCTAGGGGTAAGTTTTCGTTTAGGGCATTGTTTGGGTGCTGAACCAGGGTCCAACCAACTTGCTGAGCGCTTACGATTGTCAAACAGGATCCATTTCTCGTCACAAGTAACAATGCGGTTCAGAATTCCTTCATTTGTATGCCTGCTGAGCAGTGCAAGGCACGTCTCCACGCGTACTTCGCGCTGGCGGTCATTGAGTTCGTGGGGTACCCATTTGTCAAGCTTTTTTACCTTGCCAATTTGACGCAAATGGACCAATATTGTTTTGATGCTAACGTCGAAAGCTGCTGCTAATTCAGCCGTGGATTGAGTTTCATCAGCTTCCACAATTGCCTTTAATTCGTCATTGTCGACCAAAGTTTTCGGACGACCACGGGGTTCATTTTTCAGGTCAAAATTTCCAGAACGGAAGCGGGTAAACCAATACCGGGTGGTGCGTTCGTTTGTAGTGTTCGCTCCGTAAACGTCGTTGATGTTGCGTGCCGCTTGTGCCGCTTTGCTGCCACGACGGTACTCATACTCCATAATTACTCGAATTTTTAACTTATCCATGATGACGAAAAATGTTCGAATGCGTTGAAAACAAAACACTAACTATTAAACAAATTGCGATTTTAGAAAAAGAATTCCATGTTTGTCAAATAAAATTAATTTGAAATTAGAATTATCAGTCAAAAAAAAAATATTTTCATTTGAAATGGCCAGTACGGCAAAACGGCAGTTTCATAGGTAAAGACCTATTATATGTATATATACTTTTAAATAATTGAATTTTCAAAATAAATGATAACTCGCCAGCGTTCCATAGACAAAAACTTTAGTTTCTCAAAACTTTCTGAGTGGCCTGGAACGAGATCGTGTTAATAATTTTAAAGAGGCACAGGATAACACGAAAACCATATTGGAATACCATATGTGGAGGACTCTTTTTGAAGTAGTAAATGAACATGGGTATTTTGATAGTGAATCACATTTCTGCACAATCTGTGAAGCATTGATTTATAATGATGACAAACCGGAGACGCATAAAATAGAGGAAATAAAAATTTTTTACAATGCATTTTGGAAACCTACACCTACGTTAAAATTCATTTTGAAATAGGTGAAGAATGGATTTGAATCATTCATTTTCATTAAGGGCAAATTAAATTTGTTATCTTAAGATGTACTAGGCAGATAAAAGAATATTGCTGTCGTTATCTTGCTCAGCATATTTTTATTGGTCGCCCAATTTACCCATTTCTTTCTTTCGATTAGTAGCTGTACGTAAAACAGTACTTGAAACACCAACTAAATTATAAAAATAATATATTTTTGACCTAAGTGTATGCTTTGTATTTTTCCTCTAAAAGCTGACTATTTTAAAGCGAATTAGACTTTCCTATTTGTTTTTGGCATAAGGTGGGTAATTCTATAGTATGATATGTTGCAGTCTGATAAAAAAAAACGTATCATTGGAAACGTACTGAAATTGTGGCAAACAGTGCAATTATTGCAAAACGCAGCACACACGCATTGAAGATTTTGCATTCGTTCTTAAAACTAACATTATTTTAATTGGATATGAAACATGCGAGTTGATTGGTTTAGTAAAAACACTAGATTCTGTTCCTATATTGTGATTGGTTTAGTTTTGTTATACGTTAGGGGCAATGGTAAGTTATCGTTTTAATTGCTTTAGTTTTAAGGAAATAAAATTAATGCTTAAAAGGTGTCATAATAATATTTTTTCTATATTGATGTATAATAATTAAAAATATCAATAATATCAATAATAACATTCGCTGTCTTTAAATCAGTTGATTCTTGAAACATGTTCTTTGTTTCAATATTTTAAAAATTAACTTTAGCTATTTACGCTAGCTCAGAATGGGCCAAAAACAACAACGAATTTATAATTCTGAGCAGTGTTTAAAGCTGTTTCTCCATAAAAAAACTCAAGTTTATGCGTCGATATGTGACAATGGATGAAACCTGGCACCGTCATTTCACGCCAGAATCAAAACGATCGTCATCTGAGCGTTTGCACGTGGTGAACCAACTCCAAAGCGTGCAAAAACGCAACCGTCGGCTGGCAAGGTTATGGCATAAATATTTTGGGGTGCGCATGGTATAATATTTATCGACTATCGTGAAAAGGGAAAAACCATCAATAGCGACTACCTCATAGCGTTATTGGAGCGTTTGAAGGATGAAATCGCGGAAAAACAGCCCTATTTGAAAAAAAAAGAAAGTGCAGTTTCATCAAGACAATGCACCGTGTCACAAATCAATGAAAACGTAGGCAAAATTGCATGAATTGAGATTCGAATTGCTTCCACGTCCACCGTGTTCTCTAGATCTGGCACCTAGCGACTTTTTCCTGTTCTCAGACCTGAAAAGAATGCTTGCTAGAAAGAACTTTAGCGCCGATGGAGATGTAATCGCCGAAACTGAGACCTTTTTTGAGGCTAAATACAAGTTGTACTATAAAAATAGTATCGAAAAATTGTATGACCGCTGTAATCGTTGTATCGCCTTCAAAGGCAACTATACTCAATAATTAGATCAAATTTTATCAAAAATATATTTTTTTTCTAAGTTAGCCTACGAACTTTTCAGCCCAACTGTTATACTCTCGATATTTGGTAAACAAACCCATGTCCAATTATCAATTAAAAATTACGGTCATAATTTGGAACAGGGTAACTCCATATATAAAATTAGTCGTAAAACTTATCGAAATTAAATTTTAATTTTTCACAACGCAAAACTACAGTCTATTGCTATTGCTAACTATAGTCTATATTTGGTACACGTGTTATCTTGCTGAATTACGGCATGGCACCTCTCGTGTTTCGTACGAAAGTAAAATTGTATCTTATCTATGAGTTTGTGGACTCAAGGCAGACTTCAAACGCCGAGTGCGAGAGATTCTGGCTTAGAGACAATCCAAACCTGGCAGTTCCATGCCAAAGCGGAACATTTGTAAGCCCATAATAAACACAGATGTGGACCTCCGCCGCAACCAGACCAACACAGGTTGATTTTAAATTATTGAGGGTAAAAGACTACCTAAGCTCCTCGGATTTATTATTTGTAAAATGTTATCTGAGATCTTAGTACAATTCAATTTTTTCTTAAACCTTAGAATTTGTCTGCCCAAGTACACGTACACCAAACAAACCCAAGTTGAAGGGACAAGTCTTGTGAGGAATTGATTGTTTGTGGTGTAGTCTCTGAATATCGCAAGATTTACTTATGGAGTAGAACTGGTAGTAGACTTTTTTAGTGGGAGTAGAGAGAGAGTCTTATGTTAAGATCTCGTCTGAGGGGGTAGGACTGCCCTTCCCATTTTAAATGCCATAATGACCACGATTATGTGGTTTTGTTCAGGATGAAGAAAATAGCTAGTGTAATTGCTGAAACAGAGGCCATTCCTACTTGAGCTTACAGTCGGCAACACATACACAAAAGACTCTGCTACCACAAAATAAAATTGTGATCATAAAACAAAAGTATGTACTTAGATACATACACAGTTTGAAAAGATTTGTTACCCAATTTAAAAAATGTTAAAAATATTTTAACATTTTTAAATTTGAACAAAAATTTCCAAATTTGGAGAGTAAGTCCAAAATTATTTATAGAAGGTAAACCATATAATAAATTTACAAATAATATTTTTGATAATTTAATTGATCAGACCTTTTTGTTGGTTCAATAAACTGTCCGTATATACCACCAACATATACGAAAGTTATCTTTCCAATCTTTACTTGTTGTCTTTTATCTATTAATAATAATAATAATAATAATAATAAATCTTTATTGCAACAAACACTTTGGTACTTAAGTCAAGGTATCACTAGCTTCTGAAATAGGAAGACCTGTGGTACAGAAGCTAGTTTCTAAATTTACATGACACGACTAGGGATTTGGTGAATGTTACAAAAATGGACTACACACTAATACAGCTCAGTAACACAGATATAAGAGATTAAAAGAAATTTACATGGAAATATATAGATTTGATAATTTTAGGTTAATATAATTATTATATTTTGGTCTGCGAATACACAGAAGGAAAATATGTCTCACTGTGTGTGTATGTATGTGTGTGTGTGTGTGTGTGTGTTTGTATGTGTGTGTGTGTGTGTAAGTGTATATGTACGTGAAGAAACAGGTTATTAAAGAAAAAAAATAAATAAATAAATATACATAACTCTGGTACTATTTATTTTGCTAACAGAGCTTCAGTGTCGTTGTAGTCAAGGGGTTTCAGCCAGTGAATTATTTTGGATTTAATTTGTTGATTGGTATATATTTTACTTTTGAAGATTCTATTGAACTGATTATATAATATGGGTGCTATGTGGTAATAGTGTCTTTTCGCAAAAACGCTATTTATTTTCGGGACTAAATATTTGTCAATATTGTTCCTTCTCGCGCTATTTGTAGTAACAAGATAGTTTGTTGGAGAACATTTATGAAAGCGTCTTAAGCATTGGTATATGAATAATTTTCTCACGCTGAGTGTCTGTGATTTTTCATAAACCTGTAATGTAGGATGTCGATAAGGTAGCCTAAGTAAAACTTTCAGCACTGCACGCTGTGCTCTTTCTGCATCTATTAAATGAGTTTTACTCGCACCACCCCACGAACATATCCCATAGGTAATGACAGGTTGACACAGAGAGTTAAATGTTTGTAATAGAAGTTCGGGGTTAGCTACTGTCCGCAGACACTTGAAAACGTAAATAAATTTCCTTATTCTTTTGCATAAACTTTTGATATGTGGAGTCCATTGAAGTTTGTCATCGACTGTAACCCCGAGGTACTTGACTGTTGATGAATGGAGCAGTTTTGGACAGTTACATGGTTGTACATCACTAGAGGTCTTGCACGTAGAAGAATGAATATGTAAGTCAGGGTCGTTCTTGGGTTTTGAAAATTTAGTTTTGCTAAAACAAAGATATGTAGTTTTGGACGCGTTTAGAGCGAGAAGACTATCACTGAGCCAGGCAGCTATTTTAGTTAGTCCCTTCTCAGCTAAGATTTTGGTTTCCTCCCAAGTTCTGCCGTGAAACAATATAGCTGTATCATCAGCATATATAGTAATATCTGCACTTTGAAGCTCTTGGTCAGCGAGCTGATTTACGTACACCAGGAAAAGAGTAGGTGCCAGGGTACTGCCCTGTGGAATACCATATGAACACGATTGTTCGTCACTAAGATAATTAGCTACTCGGACGCACTGAGATCTACCAGTTAAGTAACTGCGAAACCAAGATAAGACAATACCCCGAATTCCTACATTTTCTATTCGATTAAGTAATATGGGAAGAGACACGGTATCAAATGCTTTCTGTACATCAATAAAGACACCTATGCACTTATCACCACTATCGACATATTGCGTTATTTTAGAGGTAAGTTTGATAATGGCGTCATCAGTCGATTTGTCGGGTCTAAATCCAAACTGATTCTTCGAAATATACTTATTGGACTCTAAATAATTTATCAATCTTTTATTTACAAGTTTTTCAATGATTTTAGATAAGACACATAAAAGTGAGATCGGTCTGTAATTGGACGCCAACGACTTATCACCCATCTTGTGGATTGGGATTACAACTGATCTTTTAAACACAGAAGGAAAATTACCCGTTGTAAAACTAGTATTGCACAAATAAGAAATTGGCTCTGCTAGTAGGTTTTTGAAGCGTTTTATTATACTAGTAGGTATACCGTCCCACCCCGATGAGTTACTATTTTTTAAGGTACTTATTACATATTTGACTTCACTCGGATTAACGGGACTTAGTGACATTGAATGCTCCGGACTATCGTATTTTGTGGCCAATTTATTGTTATCTTTTATTGATTTAGTTTTGAATAGAATAAATGATAACTGCATACACGTTTTTACTTTATTTTACGTGGAGAAGGAATATATTCAAAGGAAAAATATTATTTTAATCTCAAATAAATCAGTACCTTTTCAGTTGTTTCACATAATAGAATGGCCAACATTATACTTACAACCCCAGAACATTACGTTGACGCCGTAGAGGGCTTAAGGGTATTAAGTACCGGATTAATATAGCCTTGACATAAACGAAAAATATATTTGTAGTACAAAGTGAATATTTGATTGATGTGCAAATTGATTCCCAACCCTAGAACAATCTTCTGACTTGTAGTCAGATATAGTTCAGAACTCACGGCACGGCTTTCACCCGCGCTCGTGGCTGTTTATTCCAGAGACGTTCACGACGGATTGAAACGGAATAAGATGATCTTTTTCTAAGAACTGTTGACAATGTTTATGCCGTTTCATTCCGAGTTTAACCATTAATTTAACCTGTGTGACTATATTAGTTGAGGTCCCATGGCTATATAAAATTAAGATATATAGGTAAAAAATTGAATCTATTGTCAAGATGCGTTTTATGCTCGCGGCGGCTTCGACTTCTCCGAATCCAGCAAATTGAGCGGCCGCACGGGCCGAGGTGACTTGTACGCTTAGCCGTCGTTAAATCGTACTTTCTGTCAATAAATTGCTCGGCTACCCCTTTTGTTGGGTGATTCCGAATTCCCAGCAGAGATAAAACGGTGAGTAAATAAATAAAAATTATACACATAAATGCAAAATGAATAGACTCAGTAATAATAGTACCATTCCTTACTGGTAAGAAATACTAGCGGTCTCAGTAAGTATTTAGGACAAGATAATAAATCGAAGAAAAATGTATTTAAACAATGCCATACCTTGGATGTATGTAGGTACCTATACTCAAAGATTTATGAAGGTATGTTGCAATGTTATAAGCATATTGTTATGTTGTCGTAAAAAAAGTGTATTTATTAGAATAAAAATAATATTTAGGCTAAAGCAGTTCTGAAAACTATTATGATTCATACTATTATTTAATTAGTTTTTGAAGTCTGAATTAGGGACAACTCGACTACGGCCTGATTTATTAGACGCGGAATTCCCCAAAAGGAATGAAAATAACGAAAGATTAATTCTGTTATTTTTGTATCTTTGAATAATTGAAGGAAGACACACATAACTATTAAAAAAAAACTAATTTTTAGGTCCATATGAAAAATACACTAATACAAGTAAAAACTTATTTTAAAGTTTTTCATATTTTCGCAACATAAAAATTAATGTTACATTTAATTTGAACTTTACTGATTGTAAAGCATTTTAGGCATGTCAGAGTGTACAATTTGATGGCACTATCGCTGTCTTCGATGTTCATAAACATATTAATTGGCCATGCACACAAATGATGTCCCCAGAGGGGATCGAACCCGCCATCTCCGGAGCAGCTGTAAGTTCGCTCACTCCCAACCTGAAACTACTATGAACTGAGCTATAAGAGACGACTTAAGTTTTGGTGATCGTGTTTAGTATACCTATTTAATATTGAATCCATGATTGCTTCTATTTAATAAATCTGCAACCTTTTCGTTCTCTGGCAAGTATGTAGTATTATGGTTAATTTCTTTATAGCTGTGACTATTTTATATATCTATGTTTTGTAGGCAAGTGATTGGTCTGTATTTTGCTGGGTATGAGAGTTTGTTATGGTCTAGCTAGAGGTATCATATACGTGGTTCCTTTTGTTAAAAAACTGTGGAAATTATGTGGGCTTTTTTTATAAAATCTTTTATATGTGATAAAAATTGTGTCTTAAAAGTGAACTTTTTATCCAAAAATGTTATCTCATCCAGCAGCCTTCCAATTGTGTAAATGCTAATTCTAAGATATCCACGATGATTCCTTTAAAATTAATTTCTTGTAAGCTTTGGCTATTTTGTTCGTCATGTCTCATCCATTCTCTTGTATGATTCCGGATACTGGAAAACAATTCGTGGAATTTTTCTGTTTAGGGTGGGTTGGAGTGATCACTAACATTTGGGGATCCTTTCTGTATTTTTCGATACAATGACTTTTCTTCATTTTCAAACAGCTCATTTTGTGTTTTACGCAGGGTGGTTTGTTTATATCTCCGTAAGCTGCCCGATAGTGCATTTAGTTGTTGTTTAAGTGTATCCAAAAAATGGACTTTTTCAGAGGTGGGTGACTTACGACGGGAATGTACGCTGTATTTTATGTTTATTAACTCTATGTGTTTGTATAATTAATGGCCTTTGTTACCATTTGTATTGTTAAGTTCTTGTACATGGGTAATCGGTGTTCGTAATTGAATCAACTCTGTTCCCATATAACAATTTTGGTCGCAGTGTAGAAACAGCTAATTGTGTACGTTTCTAGTCTGGTAACAAACTTAGTCGATGTGTTAGTATGTGTTTAGTTTCGACACCTCGACAAAGAGTGGGGAATTCTCGAAACACCAAATTGACTGCTTTTTAGAAACAATGTTAGGAATTTTGTTACTAGATTGCTACGAGTTTTTAATGAATGACAATGTGAACTGAATGAATCTTTAGTTCCGATGTCAAATACAATACATTTTAATTTCATATCAACAATCTTGTCGTCTTCCATTTCAAATTACAATTATTTTAATTACTTACCGAGGCGTTTTAAGGATATTTGCACAGTGCGCAAGCAAGTTTGTCGAGGGAATTCGGAAGAACATTCTAATTAAAAAAGGTTACTGCAATTTATACAGAGGTGAGGAAAACCATTTTTTTTGTAAACTATGTAATAACAAAAAGGTGTATTTCATAAGTAAGTTCTGGAAATTTCGACCTGCAGAACAAGCCCCGCGGACGGCCGGAGACCAAAGTTGATAATGAAGAATTGAAGGCTATTGTGGAAGCGGATCCATCGCAAACCACGTCCGAGTTAGCAGTAGGCTGCGGTGTTAGTAACAAATTTGTTTTAATCCACTTGAAGCAAATTGGGAAGGTGAAAAAGCTTGAGAAGTGCACGGTTTGCTGCACTCAATTCACGAATGCAGCAAACCGACAAACGCGCGTCGACTGCTGCGTTACATTACTCAACCGGAACAATAATGAAAGGATTTTAAATCGAATCATTACATGTGATGAAACGTGGATCCTGTACGACAATCGAAAACGCAATGGTTGAACCCTGGCGAACCAGCCAAATCCTGCCCCAGCTAAAATTGACTCAAAAAAAGTTACTTGTGAGCGTTTGGTGGACTAGTGCCGAAGTCGTTCACTACATTTTCTTAAATCTGGCCAGACGATTACGGTAAATGTCTATTGTCAGCAACTGCAAACCATGATGGAAAAGCTAGCTGCTAAACAATCGGGGCTGGTCAATCTCTCTAGGCCACTGCTGCTTCAGGACAGCACTAGACTACACACTGCACAACAGACGGCTACTAATTAGAGGAGCTTCAATTGGAATGTCTAAGAATGACATCCACCGTACTCCCCGGACCTTGCTCCAACAGATTACCATTTTTTTCGAAATTTGGATAACTTCTTGCAAGGGAAAAATTCAAGTGTGCGTGTGGATTGAGTGAGCACCCTTCAGAAAAAAAAGGAAAATATGGTGATCATTTAGTAAAAGTTTTGTTTAGTAAAAGTGTAAATGTTTAGTAAAAATTTAGTAAAACAATTGTAAAAGTAATCTCTGTATTTGTAAAAAGATAAAACAAGATATATATTATTTAACGTACGCTCACTCAGTTCTCACAAACTACCAACGAAATCAGTGAAAGTATTAATTTAACATTAAATATTTATATACTAGTATTTAGTAAATCCTATGCTAACTTACCTTTATAATTTGTAGATCACCTAGTAACGTATTTAAGGTTTTACAAATAATTTCTTATGCTCACTCAATCCGCACACTTTTGAAAACCCGATTTCTGATGAAGAAACTAAAGATTTCAACTGCTTTATATGTGTATAGTTAAGTAAAATTAATATGGGACTTTGTAACATACAGAACGAACCACTAACGTGGCAGGTTCTTGGATAATTAATTTTTGTGATTGCTCACTCAGTCCACATATTATAAGTAAGTTAAAAATGTTCATATCTTAAGATTTGTAGCATCACAGAAACTATAAATTAGTTCAACTTTTAGTAAAATATTTTACTAGATATCCATCATCTAATATTTTATATTCGTTGTCTGTTTTTAAAGATATTCGATTGTAATTTTTCTAATGTAAATACATAATTAGGGTGACCACACTTCACTACATTATGAAATTAAATGATATTTATTCACATGGCACAATAACATCAGGTGTTTATAGTAATATATAAAAAACCAGCCAAGTGTGAGTCGGACTTGCGCACGAAGGCTACTACTATTATCAAATTTTGAAAATCTAGTCTATATACTTAGCATTCACAAAACAAAATTTCATCTCGTCGAAGCACTGAAAGATCAAGATGATGCTGTTTACACTAGCGATCGATCGACAACGACAACCTCTCGACGATCACAAGTCATTATTTAACTCTATTTCATCAACATTTCTATTTCGAAATTTGTATAGGTACCTACCTATGGAAGAGACAAAAAACTACAAATACATATGATAGTTTTGGAGTCTTCCCAGAAAGTGATGCGAGAATACTTGGGTAGGGAATGACCTACTTCTCTCCTTATATATCTATAATTATTCTTATAAATTTATACTAAGTAATTAACTTATTTTTATACAAAAGCAAAACAAGAATGGTAAGTTTAAGCTAATGAGGGTGTGAATTGGTGTGAATGGGTGGGCAACGAAAGTGTTGAACTTAATGGTGCTCCCACACAGCAGTTATATAACGTTAGATAACATTTGTTGTCTAACTTTTTTAACAAATTATGAACGTATGTTACACGCTGTTATAAAATGTTATTATGTTACACAATGTTGTATAACGTTATACAATTGCTGTGTGAGAGCACCTTAAGACTCCGCTGTCCGTCTGTCACCAGGCTCATAAACGGTGATTGTTACACAATTGAAATTTTCACAGATGATATATTTCTATTGCCGCTATAACAACAAAACAGAATAAATTAATATTTAAGGGGGCTCCCATACAACAGATATGATTTTTTTCCGTTTTTATAGATAATAGTACGGAAGCCTTCGTGCGCAAGTCCGACTCACACTTGGCTGGTTTTTTATATATTACTATAAACACCTGATGTTATTGTGCCATGTGAATAAATATCATTTCATTTCATAATATAGTGAAGTGTGGTCACCCTAATTATGTATTTACATTAGAAAAATTACAATCGAATATCTTTAAAAACAGACAACGAATATAAAATATTAGATGATGGATATCTAGTAAAATATTTTACTAAAAGTTGAACTAATTTATAGTTTCTGTGATGCTACAAATCTTAAGATATGAACATTTTTAACTTACTTATAATATGTGGACTGAGTGAGCAATCACAAAAATTAATTATCCAAGAACCTGCCACGTTAGTGGTTCGTTCTGTATGTTACAAAGTCCCATATTAATTTTACTTAACTATACACATATAAAGCAGTTGAAATCTTTAGTTTCTTCATCAGAAATCGGGTTTTCAAAAGTGTGCGGATTGAGTGAGCATAAGAAATTATTTGTAAAACCTTAAATACGTTACTAGGTGATCTACAAATTATAAAGGTAAGTTAGCATAGGATTTACTAAATACTAGTATATAAATATTTAATGTTAAATTAATACTTTCACTGATTTCGTTGGTAGTTTGTGAGAACTGAGTGAGCGCACGTTAAATAATGTATATCTTGTTTTATCTTTTTACAAATACAGAGATTACTTTTACAATTGTTTTGGAACTTTTACTAAATGATCACCATATTTTCCTTTTTTTTCTGAAGGGTGCTCACTCAATCCACACGCACACAAAATTCAACTCCGATGGGGGCAGTCCAAAGCACCCTCAACGATTTTTTTGATTCCCATCCGAACAGTTTTTTTTAGAAAAGGGATCAATGAACTACATATAAGAAGGCAAAAGCGCATAGATAGCAATGGTACGAACTTCGACTAAATAAATATATTATATATTTTTTAATTGTCTTTATGTTCCTTCCTTACAAAATGCCTATTTCATATGTAATGACCTAATATTATATGGTAATTAAGATGCAACTTTTTCGAATGTCCGTATTTTATGTAGGTATTTTTTTTACGGAATCCCCACGGGAACTGGAAGTACACGGGATAAATTACTTTAACAGACAGAGTTTTTTCAATTTTTCAAATTCTGCAGCTCGTTTGAAACTCTGTAACATTCAACTATAAAATAGAAATAATCAACTACAACGCGACTTAGACAAATTTTAATGAAATAAATATTTTTCAGTAAATTATAATAAATAAATTAGTTCTTCTTCACGGAAGTTTCCGTTTTTACATAAATGTGCCTCAAAAAATAATCTCTGATTTACTACTCTAATCTGTGATTGAAATTAAGTTCTAATTAGTAGTAATAAATAAAGCAGTCCGCAAAATGCAAGTGTTTTTTTTGACTTTATTTGATCAAAACATACAAATATACTGAAACATGTATAATAGTACTAAAGGTAGAAGTACTATAATATCTTTACACCTCATTCAAACTAGTTTCGATAGTATTTGATGTTTGATTCATGTTACGGTTCTTCTTGCTACAACCTTTGAGTGACACTGACCTTTTTTAAATGAAATCGAATATACCTAAGCTTTGTACTACTGGTTAACACTCTGTTTCGAAAAAATACAAATTGGTGTACACATTGTTTAGTAACTATTGATACACAATGAGTATTAACATTCTAAGGCTAACATGTAGACACAGTGTTGGCGCAGTATAGACACACAACTAGGATAGTTTTGATCTTGTTGCCAAAAGGTAGTAACTGTGAAAATAAAACCAATAAAATACTTTATTGAAAATACAATATTACAAAATTTACACAGTTGTTAGAACCAACCTATTAAGTATACAAAATACTTGTACCAGGAGGCCCCGCTCTCCCCCCCGATGGTTGCCCGCCTTGTCGTGGCGGGGAGGCTTAGTAACCGTGGACTGGTCACCCACGGTGAACTAAGAGGCAACCAGGGCCGGCCTGTTAAGGCCGCCGGCTGGCCCGAGGAGGGCGCTCCCAGGGGGCTGAACAAGTCCGCTGAGGACGCGCTTGGAGGTGGGACCGCAGAAGAAGAGGAGTGCCGGTACTACGGTGCGCCGTTGTCCCTATCTTCTGCGGCCGTGGAGGGATCGCAGGGGGAGAGGCGTGTTGGTATTACGGTGCGTCACTCTCCCTACCCCCTGTGGGCTGGCGGGTCCGTATCCATGGCCTCCTAGTAGCAGACTCGGGGTCTGCTACTCAAACATCAGCGAATACAAACGACATTAGAAATGCGTCAAATACGCTAGTAAGCTAATATGCTAACTTAGGAAAACAGACATGTAAGCAATTTATAAATTCAATTTGTTATGAAAAGCATTTTTATGAAAACGCATAAGAAATTACTAAAATATTTAATAATTTCTTTATTAATATTAGTTGCAAAACTAACAGTTATAATATTAATTGTCAAACCTGCCCATCTGTTAGCCAAAGCATATTCTTATCGCCAGTTGTACCTGAAGAAATACATACAGAAATGCGACAGGATATGATAAAATAAACACAAAAATTTTTGATATTTGCTCTCTGATATTATTAAAACCTTTAACACATTTGATTAATTTAACATTGGCATTTTTCCAGATCGTCTAAAGAAGTCCATCGTCAAGCCATTACATAAAAAAGGTTCTACCACTGACACCAATAATTATCGACCTATAGCTAAAACGTCAGTTATATCAAAAATACTTGAAAAAGAGATATTAGAAAGGTTACAAAGCTATTTCTCCGATTGCAATCTTTTGGATAATAACCAATTCGGATTAAAAAAAAACAAAAACACTACTCTTGCCTGTTTTTCTCTAATGAAACATGTGACAGAATCACTTAACTCGGGGTCACAAATCGTCTCTATATTTTTAGATATTTGGTCTGTCATGCGACTCTACTAAAAAGCTAGAGCCATATGGTTAAGGGGAAATGCATTAAATTTACTAACGAGTTACTTGCAGCATAGGGATGCTGCGTCGGAATGTGTCGAAGTGTCACAAATGTGTGAAAATAGGGTAAAGCAGTATAAGTCGTCGTTTCAAAAACAAAATCCATTCGGAATACCCCAAGGGAGTGTGTTAGGGCCGTTTTTATTTATATTATTCATTAATGATCTTCCTACTGTTACCGAACATGAATGTGCACTTTTCACTGACGACATAACAATAAACATAACAGCGAAAAATACGAAATCTCTGGAACATGAATCTAATAAAGCACTCGCCTCTATTACTAATTATTTGAATCAAAATAATTTAGTCATTAATATGAATAAAACAAATGTTATGCAATACCAGACATACGGAATTAAAGCTGATGTAATTCGGTTAACATCTCGAGGCACGGAAATAGAGCAGGTAGATAGTACCAAGTTTTTAGGAATAACTAGATAAGTATTGTGACTGGAAACCACATATAAGTAGTTCATGTAAAAAACTAAATAGTTTTTTTTCGTCATAGGTAGATTGTCAAGAACTGTAAGTCAACAAGCAGCAAAATTAGCTTATCATGGTTATGTTTCATCTATCTTGCGCTATGGTTTAATTTTAGATAGAACTTAACGATAATACATTACTGTTAAGCCAGTTGGCTACTTTTTCAAGTTCGTTTTCGGCACTTTTAAACACCAATTTCCAATCTGATCCTGTAAAAATTAAAGCTGTATCATCAGCGTAAGATACAATTCGTTTATAAAAAAGGAAAATAGGGTAGGGCCCAATACGCTGCCTTGGGGGACGCCGAAAGACACCTTAGAGCTCTCTCTCAACCAATTACCTATCTTTGCCTTTTGCAAAGATAGGTAATTGGCTGCTGTTTTCGGTCCCGTAAATATTCTCGAAGTAGATTTAGCGAAACATCTCGTATTCTTATGGACTCTAACTTTTGCACAAGGATGGGAAGAGAAACCGTGTTAAAAGCCTTTTTGAGATCAAGAAATACAGTTAAACATTTTTTTTCTTCATCCAGGCAATTAACTATCGACGACGTCCGAAAAATCCAGTAGCAATATTGTCCCACCCTGGTGTACTCTCAGTTTTGAGATCTGACAAAATATTGTCTACTTCACAAGGATCAGTCTCCAAGAGTACAAAGGACGAGTTGGGGTTCCATTACATTACTTTACCATGATGACAAGTGGCACTCTCTGTGGTTATGCTAGTTTCTTGCCAACATTCACAAAGTAGTCGCAAATATAATTGACTGAATCCTTTTGGCTGGTTTTTATGTTTAACAATTGATAATTTGTGGTCTTTTTAGAGTTCTGACGTGCTATATTTTCAAAGCTTTTCCAAACTAATTTTGAGTTTTTAACACTGCGAGTTAATTGTTCTTTGCAAATTATTACAAACGTTACGATACCTCTTAAACGTTAGTTTTTGGATTTCGTTTAGAGGGTTAGAACGTAATTCGATTTGCATTTTATTCCTATTTTTATGCAGCGAATTAACCTGATGTTATCCAAGGTTTTATGTTACGTTGGCTTTTAGGTGTATTTTTTTCATTTTTGCTTTCTTATTTTCTTCTTTCAAACGCTTATTTTTTTAATATCACTTGATCTGCTACTGTACCTGGGTCATCACAATATATCAGAGAGAAAAGGTTTTTTTCAAGAAGCTTAGCATGGGGTCTTGTCAAAATCAATGTATTTCCTTATTTACCATAGTCTTTGGGCAATCATTGTTTTGGTTTACCTTCTGTGGTAGTTGTAGTTAAGACTGCAATGTGTGGAATCAGCCTGGTTTGTTCTAACTTTAGCATGCAGTGATCTAGGGTACCTTTAGTACGGAAGGTGTGGCCAGGCTGTGGGTGGCTAACATGCCCAAGCAATTACAACTATTATTAACCTTACTTGACAAATCGTTCGGTTTTGAAATAAGGTTAATGTTTATATCACCTGTTATGACTATATTACTGTGTGAATCAGGGAATCATCATGGGAATCTAGTGTGCTTCATATAAATATATCTTCTTCTCGTACTCTTAAATCTACGGTAAAAACATAATGTCTCTCACTTCGCCATCTTTCCTCCACAAATGACCCAGCTATCCATACCATTTCACAAATTTTTTTTCTATCAATTATATGTCAATAGAAAGCAAAGTTTCAGATGGAAATTTGAACGGTGCATCGAAACAAGGCCAAACACCCGTTACCGTCTTCCACTTCTAAAATACCATCCATAACTTCTTCTTCCTGGTCTCAAAAGAAGATGTTATGCTGTGCCTGCAGCTCCCTAATGGCTCTGCGGGGGATCTTGGTGCAATAACCCCCAACACCTGAAAAATCTAACGGGTAGACGCAGGGAAAGCAGGATAAACTTTTCTGAAGGCATTACAATATTAATGAATATAACGCTTGCAGGTAAAGTAATCAAAGAAATTATTACAATGTTATATGGGGCCAACTTGGTAGCCCTGAACAAAAAGGGCGAAGAGATTCATCCTATTGCTGTTCGCAGTATTTTAAGGCGTCTTGCATGTTCACTAGATTTTATGATGGTTATGTATTATAATTCAGTATTTTTTGTTTTACTATTTAACCTATTACCCATGTAAATTTTTGTACATAGTCTATTTGTAATAAATACATTTCCTGTACAAACATATTCAAATAAACTACAAGTTATTCAGCGATATTATATTTTATATTACTAGATATATTATAAAGATGGTTAAACTAATTTGTGCGCACGGCCCTACGTGTTTGGTGCTTGTAAATATGCAACTTACAAGGGGAGGTCAAAAAGTTTGGGAAATGGAGGGGAAGGAAAGCGTGGTAATGCTTACTAAACATGTAACAAATTAGGCGCACAATTACGTAGTACTACCAATTATTGTTACAATCGGCAACATTTGTGAGGCAGCCTCCAACTTATCAAACCGTGTTCTTTTCGCTTTACACACAACTAAATGACTTGAACTATCTACTCGTATAACATCATTGGAAACCTAATTTGACTCTCCTGTTTAACTCCTATTCTTAAATATATTTATTCCTAAATTATTAAAAGCATTAAAGTTATGACTCAACCGCAATGTAATGTTTTAATATCAAGGCTGAAAAACAGGTAAGCTGTTTATGAGCGGTGCGTTAATTAGGTACATCGAATAATATTTGGCATTGAAAAAAAATGATATTTAAGCCTATTAGAAGTGCTTTATTTCGAGATATATATATATATATTTTATTTATATATCTAGGGATTTTATACCAGAGACACTGTTTTGATCGTATTTATCTGAATTTGTATGTAGGTACATGAATTGTTCAAAAAATATCCAACCTTTGTTGGGTCTATTAGTTTATCAAATGAGATCCGGGTCGTGGAAAGATTGATTAATAATGGTGTGGAAAGAAAACAATGGTGGATTTTATCCCCGCTACAAATATACTTCTTTAAATTCGTAATTTTCTTTTAGACCCATTTAGAAATAATACTCGCAAAAAATAAAATACTAGCATTTTCAGTACTACAAACTCTATAGGGAATAGAGCATAAATCTTCGTGTATTTTGTTTGTGCAAATTTAAAAGCGCACTTATTTTTCCTATAGTCTATTTTTATACTTTGATAACAACGCAGTGCAAATATCTGTCACATGTTTCACAGTAAACCCAAACTCTTTTATCTGATTATACGAGTAAGTAAATAACTTAGTGAGAAAAACATCTGTACTAATATAGTTTCACTTCAACTTACATAGAGTATGTTGGAATAACAAAAAGTATGTTGAAACAATAAAGCATAGCAACAATATAAATTCTATCGTAAACAGCTGTACTGTTAAGGATTGTACCGCAGCTGTTAACGCCTACTCCGATATACAGGTATTCTATATTCTTAAAGTTGACAGGAATAAAACACAAAGTAGCTAGGTTAAGTAGAAACATTTTTAATGAGTCATTATTTTCCGTCGAAATAGCCCATTTCACTTTGCCATTTTGATATATCCTCTCTTATTCCTTGGATAAAGTACCTAAGTACCTGAAATGTTGATTGCATCAACACAAAGATAATTTCTTGCAATAGTGTTTAAATTATACAATGAATGACCTTACACGAATAGTTCAGAAAGGCCTTAACTGGCAAAATTCTTCACTGGGGTAATTATTTCAAAATTGATTTTCTACTTATTTCTTTCATATCCACACAAAATAGTTCTAATCTAGATCCTTCCCTTTGTCTTATCGAAGGTTTAAACAGTACTGGATCACAAATATAACCCGAGAGCCAACCGTCACCCTCCTGAACCATATTGTAGGGGAGTGAGTGACCCGTCACCCGACGCTCGCTGCCGTTAGAGAAGTCCTCTAAGTCTGAATATAACTCATGACGAACCAAACCATGGTTAAAATGATATATAGAAGTCACAGTTCAACTGGCTAAAACTCCGTGACTCACCATTTAGTCATTTACTCAGCATCAGAAGCAAACCATGGGACTGAATTACAAAGACTCAAAACGCTTTCTACTAAATAACAATATTGTTATCGTATTGTCCAAAAACGTAGATTATGTTGTCTTGTTACCTGCCCGGAATCCAATAATTCGGCAAACATGGCAATGTAGCTTCCATATCTTTGGATGTACTCGCATTTAGCAGACTCACTAGACTCTACTGTGTCGTGACCTTAATAAATTTTTAATTAATTCTTTAGATAGATAAAGGTCATGTTAAAGATAAAAGATATTAATTAAGTGTATTATATAGATTCTAGTTAAGTTGCAGTTTTATTCGTGGTGTTTTTTTAATTTGTAATTTTCTATTTATAATTATTAATTTAATACACTTATTTACATTCTGGAAATGTAAATATATATAGAAAATACCCACACGTAAACAATTGCAAAAAATATATTGCATAATATAATATATAACAATATATTAAAAGTTATTATTTTATATTATAGTGATAATATGTGACATGTGTAACAATTCAAATTCGTGCGAACGGCATTATTAAGTCTAAATACAATATTTATTGCCGTGGACAACAAAACAATAAACCTTGAATAACCTAGAAACATATACTTAGCAGAGATCCATGTTTCTCAGATGAACAGTAATATGAGTTTATACGAACTACCAACCAGGATCCGGATCCAGGACTGATGTAGGACTATGACAATATTGGCACGGCGTACTTACACTATGAAGCTGCTGATGGTTGATAAAAAATGATATATTACAAGATTAGTTTTACGGTACTTAAGCTCTGACTGGCTGTTAAATCTCTACACAGCCCAGGTCCGATCATCCATGGAGTGTAACTAAGTAATGTAGTAAGTTAATAAGTAGTGTAGTTTTTGCAAAGACCAAATTATCAACGACCTTGCACTTACGAGCAAAAAATTACAGAATCTTGAGCACAGCGCACATTCGCTTATTTATCAGTAATTTATAGATTTTAGTGAGTGTGCAAGTACTGTCTTCATACTTCTTACTAACCGGATTTTATCGCGTTTAATTCTAATTTTAGTAAAACAGATGGTTGAAAGCTTTCTCCACCGTGGGATCCTATACTGAGAAACATAAAATCCAATATCCAACGAACTTCTAGCTCCAGACACTGTCAGTACTTTTTGTGTTAATCCTGAACGCTACGCTCGAAGATTGAGAAACAGATGGACATGACTGAATGCCTTCATGATTGTCAAGACGCCTGTCATCTCAGTCCCTCGTGACCACGGTATCTGTAAAGGTACCGAAGCGTCGAGTTAAAATGTAATAGTATAATTGAACGTGATAAAATTCGGTTAGAAAGTGTTTTATTTCAAGTGTTCTCTTTGAAATTATCGAACCCTTACCATTCTACTAGGTGCCGATAGGGATTCCACCCTTAAATGGTCAAAATACACCTAAAATTCGAATCGTCTCCTTTTTGTTTCAGACCGACAAAAGTATGGGATTAGCAGCCGGCGTGTGTTGTCGTAAAACATAAAATACTAGAATATTCAAAGTAGAGAGGATAGGCACCTCTTGGATATGCAAGTTACGTCTTAGTCTTCATCATAACTTTCCATCAGGTGAGTTCATCATCATCGCGTATCCAATAAAATATATATAATTTATTTTGACAAAAACGTTCCCCTCTGATGGTTCACCTTACCTTGTTCAGAATGTCCCTTTTAAATATTCCTTTGTTAGAAAATGGGGGTGAGGGCGTATACAGATTTAAACTTTCTTCGCAACCAGCTCCTCACATATACTAAACGTTAATGTATCCATATAACAATTGTATATGAATAGTTTTTAGTATGTAAAGAAATAATCTTCTCATTAATATACACTAACCATAACTTCAACCAAAAGATATTTATGACGTCGTCTAAAGAACCACTTATGTTAATTCTCTAACGATAGGTACTCACTATACGCAACCAAATTCCAGGATCAATCAGAACGAGAATACTTATCATCAAAGATCAATATCATACATCAGAATATGACACAATCATCGCAAACTAATGTATATTCCTTTTTTTAACTTACATATACTAAGTTTTTCTTCTGTTTTCCTATATTTTATACCCATAAAATTATATTTTGGATTTTTCTTCGTTCTATACAGCGTAAAGTGCATCTCGGAATAGTCCACAAAAATTTTTACACCTGAAATACATACCTTAAAATCTTTTTATTCTATGAAAGACATGTTGGAACAAAGAAGTTACGTTTCAAAACATTGATATCGTATTCCGTTGTGAGCGAACGCACGCCAGTCATTTCACGTCAACTGCGTTATCTGCTCGTCTACAGATAAAGTTTAATTTGCCGTCAAAAATAGTGAACTAAACGGAAAATGCGCGTTCTACTTGATGTAAAAAGTTTCTAAGCATAATTTATAACAATAACTTAATGTTTATCAATTGTTTGTTCAGTGTGAAATTAATAAGATGTACATATTTTAGAAAACTATTCAATGTTTCGCACCATTTAAATTATTTTATTCGCCAAGGTTCTTGAAACCCGCTATCTTTATCAGTGACTAACCATTAGAGGAATACGTTTGATAAGAAAATCACACAAAAGTACATAAAGCGAATAAATAAAATATTTTTGTCGTGCGTTTATTTATTGATCTTGATGTATATAAAGAACATAAATTGATATACTGTTTTATATCATTTTGATAATATAATTTTTATCAATATTTAATAATATATGATCGTAAGATCAACTGGTACAAATACTAAACTCTTCAGGAAATGTTTTTATGTGATTGGAACTACATAATTAAATTTATATAAACCTGAAACAAACGTTAAATAATTACAGAACGTACATTCAATTTCCACAAGCAGCTCTTTAATTTGTCGTAAATGCTCAGGTTCCATGTGTTTATGTAAATTACGGTAGATTAAGTAGGTATTCGTTGTTCGAATTGTTTGAAGTGACACTATACAAACGCAAGAAATTTTTTGGGTTGTAATCGACTTTGAAAATGTAAATAAACTAATCTTGACTCAATTGTTGACTTAAAAACGAATACGAACACAAATAGTAATCAGTACAATTTTCAAGACTCTTTCAAGTGCAAAAACTATTTGTTGATTGATACAAACTTTATCAACACACAGTTTTAACCGAGTTTTCATAAAAATTATTACACTAATCGTTGAATATACACTATTAGTACAATCATATTTGTCACCGTGACGTTATCTGCAACGCTGTAATTAATGTTACGCCCAACGCCGGTGCTGCTGGATAGTGAAGTGAAAATGCCTGGAAAATGTACCTGTCTACACTTCATCCGACGGACATCCAACAGATTTAAAATTTTGAGTGTGGTACTATCCTTTTATGTGGCTTTAATTTATATTAATGGCAAAATAAGACCGACAGGTATTAAGTCGACAAGAACGTATTTTAACAGTGAAGTTCTTTTTATGAGTGATCCCAAAAACCACGATATTGTTATAAAGAATTATTTCGCACAGCGGCAGGTATGTTGTCATAATTACGTTATTTTTTAGCATAGTGCAGCTCCATAGCTTAGTACAGGTAGCAAGACCACACATTGGTTTTGAACAAAATATTTCATTTTAAGAGCTGCAATAATGTAAAATTGGGCCGAGTTTTGTGTTATATTTAAGTTTTAACCACATGCATATGAAGGATTTCTATATCTGAAAAAAATCTTAAAGCTATGAAAATGAAGATTTTGTTAATAAAGACGTGTCATATGGCTGATTTACTAGCTTATTATTTTTACTAAATGACTGATAGCAATAAGTTTTTTTTTTTGTTATGAGAATATTGCAAAGTTATAAGTAATTTCGCAATTTTGATATATCTTACGTATTTATTTATTTATTTAATAATTTATGTACACACACAATGAGTGAGAAGCTTATAGTATATTCAGAATTGTACATAGGTGCAGCTTATTTCTATTAGAAATTTCTTCCAGCCGACCTGTGACTGGAAATAGTGATGCTGAGCAAAGTTAGTGCGTACTTGAGTTAGTAGTGTAACTAATTACAAAACACATAAATACATACTTGCTTAGCTTAATACACATGCATAAACATACAATATACATATATACACATATAAATAAATATATACATGCATAAACATACAAAAATACAACAATATAATTTAAAATAATATCAGTAATACGTCGGAAAATAATGATGTACGACGACAACAGTATAATTTAGGTCTGAGAAAGGAAGTGTTCTCTTACTCTGCTTTTAAAAACTGGTAGTGATTTTGCTTCACGGATTTCGTGAGGAAGTGCATTCCACAGTCTAACAGCTTGAACTGTGAAAGATTTGGCGTAAAAGTCTGTTTTGTGAGGCTTCGTGCGTAGCAGTGTGCGTTTGTGCTGTCTGCAATGAACGTCTGTTGGACATAAGAAAGAGAAGCGCTCACTCAGGTATTTTGGAGAGGATGGATTGAAAAGGACGTTAAACAAAAGACAAAGTATTCGACAATTTCTGCGGAGACGGAGTGGAAGCCAATGGAGTTGCTTTCGACATTCTGATACATGGTCAAACTTTTTTAGGCCAAAAATAAAACGTATGCATAAGTTTTGTAAGCGTTCCAACTTATTTAAAAGTTCCTCCGAAACATCCGGGTAGCACGCATCAGCGTAGTCTATTATAGGCTGTATGAGAGCCTGCGCAAGACTGATTTTAGTGCGAAAAGGCAGAAAACCCTGAAGTCTCTTTAAGGAATGTAAGGAGTAATGCACTTTTCGACTGATCTCGTTAACATTAGCGTGCCATTGCAGGTTGCAGTCTAGTATAACACCTAGGTTCTTAGCCGAGTTGGTAAAATCAATCCTAGTACCGTTGAGTAACACGGGTGGGAGATCAGCCAAATCTAAGCAACCGCGCATGTATCGACTACCAACTATTAACGCTTGGGACTTGTTGGGATTGACGCACAGTCCAAAAGACTCAGCCCATTTACCGATGCGACTAAGATCGGCATTCACAGCGGCAACGGCTGACCCAATATCACAAGCTGAGAAGTGATGGTAAATCTGTAAGTCGTCTGCATAAAGATGGTAGTTACATGAAAGGACATTGGTGACAGTGTTTATAAACACGGAGAAGAGTAATGGAGAAAGAACGCCACCTTGAGGTACACCCACAGCGAGGTCACACCAGTCAGAGTAAGACTCCTCAAGATAGACACGCTGAGAGCGCCCCCGAAGATATGAACGAAACCAAGCTACTGCAGAAGATGAAACTTTTACAGATTCCAAAATACGAAGTAGAATGTCGAAGTCAACCGAATTAAAGGCGCTACTAAAATCTAGTAATACAAGTAATGTAAGTGATCCACCCTCCATCGCCCAGCGTATGTCATCAGTCACATTAATAAGAGCAGATACAGTACTGTGTCCAGCTCGAAAACCGGATTGATACTGGCTGAGCAGATTGTTGGCCATGAGAAACTTTGACAATTGTTCATGGACAATATGCTCGAGAACTTTGGACAGGAAGGATAGGATAGAAATGGGACGAAATTGAAATGGAGAACTGGGATTTGGAACTTTAGGCAAGGGAATTATGTGGGCAAGTTTCCATACGGCAGGGAAAGTACTGGTAGATAAAGAAAAATTAAAAATGTGTGTAAGGATAGGTAATAAAGGGGGTAAGATTAAAGTAATCATACTCGAGCTTATGTTATCACTTCCAACAGCGGCTGATGAAATGGACAGTATGGACTTCCTCACATAATCTTCTGAGACTGTTGATAAATTGAATGGAAGATGTGTTGATGAGGTATTGCATAGAGAATTTAGAGTGTTTAGTTTAATGTTTGTATTTAAAGTTGTTGATAAATTGGTAAAGTGTCTATTTAAGGCATTTAAGTCAAGGTTGTTTGGAGATGTCGTTGGTGTTTTGCCTATACCCACAGTCTTCAAAAATTTCCAGACTTCTGCAGAGCTTTGATTGATGAGGGAATCATGGAAGTAGCGTCTTTTGGCATCTCGACAAAGGCGGCTGCAATGATTGCGTAGCTGTTTATAAGATACAAGATTTTGTTCATTTGGTCTACGTTTGAGTTTTGCCTTGGCTTTGTCTCGTTGAGACATAGATTTTTTAATAGAATCGGACAACCAAGGAGCAGGGTAGTGTCTAAATTTTACTCGTCTAAGTGGAGCATGATGATCATACAATTTCAGAAGTATAGTATTGAAACATTCAACTTTCTCGTCAATTGTGGCACTATTTATCACTGGGGACCAATCAGTGACACTTGCATCATGCTGAAGAGACTGTAAGTTGATGTTCCCATAAGATCGGCGTAACAAAGTTTTGGGTTTTTGTTTGGGAATGCGAACACGGTAGGAAAGGAATATTAAGTCATGATAGGAGAAGGGTGCACTGTGTTGGCCGTAGTCGACAACGTTAGAGGACGAGGACACAATCATGTGATCGATAAGGGAAGGAGCTGAATTTGGAAAGTTGTGGGTGGGAGAGAGAGGTAGGATACTTAAATTAAATGAAGAAAGGATAGCTTTTAGGCCACGGGCCTGCAAGTTGTCTTTAATAAGACAGGTATTAAAATCACCCATTAAAATCACATGATCGTAACAGGGTCTAAAGTCGCTTAAAAAGGCATCAAGGGAGTTAAGGTAATCAATGTACATGTTAGGTATATAAAAAACCGTTAGAAGAATTTTGGTGTTACGCACAGTTATTTCTATTCCGAGATGTTCGGCAGAAGCAGAATACACAGAAGGGGAAACGCTTACGACTTTGTACGGAATATCTGCTCTTAGGTAGATAGCTACCCCTCCGCCTCCCTTACCAGTGCGATCATTCCGAATGAGGACAAATCCTGGAAGAGAGTAATGCGTGGAGGGTAGTGATGGTTTGAGGAAAGATTCAGAGATGAGAAGAGCATCGACATTGACACTACTGAAAGAAGCTAAGAGGTCAGAGTGATGTTTCGGTATACTTTGCGCATTTATGTGAATAATCTTCAAATTAAGGGGATCAGTAAAGGAAGAAGAAATTCTATCATGCAAAGTTTGTGGCTGTGAGAGAAAGCTATCTGCACTTGTAAAGCTGCACGATGAAGAAGAACAAGAGAAAAAGCTGTCGTTAAAATCATTATTACTCATATGAATATGAATAAGTTATAATAAATAAAATAGAATATCAATGTATATTTATATTACTACTATGAAATCACATGCACTACTCACCACTCACAAGTTGTTGGAAAGGCTAATTTACCAATACATCAATTAAAATTCTTGCGATTCTAAAACATATCAATCAAAATTTAAGGTTTATGAACGATTGTATTTACTAACTGTCAAACTTGTCAAAGTCGTTGTCTGATACGGAAATAAATATAAACAAAAGCAAAAAAAAAAAAAACAATAAAGTTGAAATTACCTTCTCAAAATTCATAAAAACAAATCTATGTATAGACTTATAAAAGTACATATCATACAAATAAAGAAATATCTAAACATAAAGGAAAAGAGATGTACTTGGATGGAATTAGTGGCGCCTGCGCGTTTTCATTGGAGATTTTTCAACGTGTTTTGGAGCAGTTTTTTGCAACGGAGCTGTTGAAGTTATACTGTTGGATGGGTACTTTGACATGATCTGCTCCAAGTCACTCTGAGTCTCGATCTTACAGCGAGATTTATCGGGGAGACTAACAACAATTTTGCCCTCTACCGACCAACAGTTTCTCAAGCCAAAGTGCTGTCGCGCTAAGACAAAAATCTGCTGCCTTGTCCTAGTAAGAAACTCAGATATTGTGACCCCAGTGCCCTTTAGACTTGTTTTAGTATCCCAAACATCATGACGAGCGTCCACATCAGAGAATCTTACCAAGATGGGTCTAGTTTTGGTATGAGAAGCTACACCCAAGCGATGACAGACTTGTAAGTGGTTTGGGTTGAACTTATCCATCTTCATTTTTACTGTAATAACTTGAAGAACCACATCATGCAACTTCTCATTTTGATTTTCAGGAACACCATGTAATAGAAGAGCCTTTTTCCGGGAAGCAGTTTCCAGTCTATCTTGAGCATTGTGAAGTGAATCTATTTCTAATTTTAGCTGTTTAAACATCTGCCATACAAGAGTTTTGAAGGATTGGAAATCTTGTGAAAGTGAAGCTAGATCAGGATGTGTAGTCATATTACTTGCAATTTTTTCCAATTTCTTCTCATACTCCGCAAATTGTGTTTGAAACAGTTGAGCCAATGCCTCCATGATGTCTTGATGTTATATTTTAGTGAATCACTGAATTTAAGTGTAGAACTTTAGTGTAAAAGTGAGATCTGGTGAGTTTAGCACAATATTACCACATGAGTTTGATTAAAACTACTTATATATTATTTTAAATAAATAAAAACTCAGAGAGCACTAAATTTGCGTGTTTTCGTCGCGACTACCCGCGTATTTTTAAATAATACTCCGAATTGTTGGAGATTAGTTTTTTCTTTTATTCTAATTGTTTTGAAAGTTAAGCACTTAAACGCAGTATTATCGAAAGCCATAAGCGTTTAAAATGCATACGTAACTAGCGATTTACATAGATTAATTAAGTTAGCGTAACCTCGGTAATCGTAATTTGTCCCAAATATTTGAAAACTGTATGTATCTGCGCTTAATGAAATTTATTGAAACACATAAAATCTAGGATGGATATGAGCAAAGCTCTCGATTACGTTTGTCACCCAACATTGTTAAAAAAGAGTGAAAAATACGGTATACGTGGGACAGCTAATAATTTAAAAATTTGGAAACATACACTTCAATATGTCCAAATTAATGCTGCTGACGAGAAATCAGAACTAGTTAAATGGTCATCTGATACTAGAGATAACAAAATAGGAGTACTGCAAGGAAGCTTATTGGAACCACACCTTTTTTTATATAACCTACCAAAAGTTATAAATTTTAGTATGAAATTACATACTGAGGATGTGACAATAGGTATGTCTGATAATTCAAATAAGAAATTTATGAACATTCTTAATTCAACTATATTTTTAAATTGGCTGAATTTTGACGAATTTTTGAATTTGAATTTCTGAATTTTTGTAAAATATTAATGAAGAAAAATGTATTCAATTAAATTTATTTTTTAATCCACCCTTATACACCTAAATAAAGAAAATTTAAAAATTAAAACAAAAAATATACGTTCTTATACCTATAATTAAAGGTATTTTTTTTGGATAATTGTACAAAAATTTAATAATTAAGTAATTTCATATTATGAAGAATATTGTTAGCTTTAAAATGAGCCCACTTTAATTCGTGTAGACCACAGACAAAAATAAATATCTAATTTAATTTCCGAAACATAAAATATCAAAATGTTACCTACTCCGAGGGGTGAATTCAACCTAGTATCTGCTGTTAAAATTTATTTGCGTCCTTCTGAAACATATTGTATAATATCCGTATATAAATCATGCATATGTTATTAAAATGCATACAAATGCAACAATACATTGATTAAATAATATATATATTTTGTATCTTTTTGAATTTAAAGTCATTAACCCTTTCATCGGATATACTTAACCGACAATTTATTTTTGTTTGCATTTCAATATAAATTCTTGGATACATGCGACAGTATTTTTTATTTTTGTTTTAAACTAAAATAAAAACATCCGTCACGTTCCTACGTACTGGACAACTTATTTTACTGATTTCATTTTGAATCAGCTGTAATTATGAAATATACTCATATTATCTCTATTCAAGAGCTCTTTGACACGATTACTTATGTTTAAAATTGACACGATATTTCGGAGCGATTGCACACTCCATAGTCACAAGTAAACTGGCTTATGAAATATGACAATATAAAAAAATACACCGTGGTGTCGAGGGTCAAATACAAATATTGATTTCTCAACATTGACAATTCCTTGTTCATTTTGATGTTTAACAAAGCAAGACTCTACTGCCAGTGCTAAAAAACTTTCTTGATGAAGAACTGGAAAGAAACTTCACGGGTATCATTTTTTCAAAATTTTCTTAAAAACTTTACTTATCTGCATCTGTTAGCTAGGAACAGACACATTACACATTTTTATTACAAATGCTAGTAGATGCCTGTAAATGAGCGAATTATATGCCCAAGGGCTTTTATCGTCCACCTAACTGAAGTTAATTTATGCTTTGTTTTTTGATTAATTACATCTTTTTTGGACTCTTTATTTTATTCAATTTTATATTTTTATGGTTCATTTCATTATTTTTATTATTTCCGTTTCCAAAGATTCCAATGCCAGGTCTGCACCTATTGAAATATCACTAGTTAGGTCAATTATTGTACAGAAATCCGAATGAACTGATGTGACCATGTCGCAGACAAGCTCACTGAGTAATCTATTTTACCTTTCTTTGATTGTATGTCATATTCAGTCTCATCTAGCATGACGCGCCATCAGATAATTTGGGAGCCTGGATCTTCGCGGTTAAACAAGCATTGAAGCGGTTTATGATCATTTAGGATTTTAAAACGATATTAGTAAAAGTACGTTTAGTCCCAAAAATTATGGCAAGGCATTCCATCGCAGAAATTTTTACATTCCACTTTGTTTAGGGTGCGAGATTCATAAGTGATTGTCATCTTGTCTTACGAAACCCTGGGAAAGTATGGATAAAATCTAAAAGAAAAATTGGATAAAATCTAGGCAGACAAGAATTGGAGCAGATATGAGTTTAGCTTAGAGTGGTGGAAAGGATAGTTGTTGTTCATTTTACCATTTGAACGGAATGCCCTTTTTTAAGAGTATTGTTACAGGTTTGGCAAGTTTGGCGAAATAGGGTTATAATTATAAGATTCCAGAAATTATTTTATGTCCTTTGAGGCGAGAGGGATAGGAAACTCTGACAGCTTTTGTTTTGTTGGGATTTAGATTCACGCCGTATTTTTTGATTATGAGACCTAAATAGGCTATTTCTTTCCTAAAAAAATTAAAAATTTAAGTAAGAAATTCCAGATAAGTAATTGGAGAATTAAGGTCTATAATATAACAATATCGTCTAAATAAACAAAGCATCAGGAACCTTGGAGTCCAGAAAGGCAGGTATTCATTAGTTTTTACCTGATGAAAATCGTAAATAATTTTTAACTGGTTTCAATTGGTCTGCTTTGTGGTACTGTCGTTTTAATTTGAAAAATAGTTGTCTAAAAGAATGCACTATCTTATATAAGTTGCTTTCAAGACTACTCAGTTAGAACATTTTCTTGACGGCATATGTAAGTGATCACGGTTCTTTCAATCACTTCAAAAAGCCTGGGGCTATCTACGGTTTCCACATCGCTTTTATATATGCTTACCAGTCGTAAGCATATACAAGTTCGTTGGTGGCTTAATTAGGGTCTTAAGACAGTAAAATATTAGAAAAATCGACATTTTCAAAAATCGACATTCCTTCTTAATCGCTATATGGTCAACAAAGGAAGACGTGAAATCTTTTTCTCTACATTCTTATTTTTGTTAATATAGTAGTAAGGTGGCATGGTCAGTGATTGTAGTTTTAAAGAGAATTGTACAAATATACTTAAGTACATTATAATTTTTCTTTTTATTTCAGAATTGGACTACATCGAATTTAGGAAGCATTTTGTTTAAGAATGCCAACGTTTCAGAATACAAAAGACCAGGACCAGAGCCGAGATACAAGATTTTGATATGGAAGCGGTATAATTTCCTGAGTGCAAGGCACATCGTTGGATTTAATGGCTTACGGCAAGTATCATCGGTGTGTCCAATTTTTTTTAAGTATTGGCCGTGTTTTCTGTTTAATACTAGAGTTTCGCGCGTTTACAACCACGGAACCCCTTATCTCATGGATATTTCCGGATAACTTCACGTAACACTTACATCTTTTATGGTCCTTATATTATAAAATATTCTTCGTTATTGGTATTTTTGGATTTTCTTAATTTTTCTAAATGTAATGTTTACTTTATTGACAATCATGTCAATTCAATTTTTTTATGACAGCAATGGAGGCTGCCAAACAAGCTAAGCCTCTTACACACGGATTCTTACAAAACTATTGTAAGAAAATATACTTGATTCCTGGCTAATAAGTCTAAATTCAAAATTTCAAATTGCGGTTCCAAAGGAATGCGCTCCTCGCCATATAAGCCGATTACTGGCCTCAGAAAAGCAGTCAATTTCAAGCCATCCCACCGATAACATCTCCAGTCTATTTCAAGCCGTACTGCCGATAACATCTCCAGTCTTCTGCAAGTAACTCTGAAGCTGCCTCCTACTGAAGCAACCTGACTCTTAAGCTACCTGACGCTGAAGCTGCCTCATGCAGAAGGTACCTGAAGCTGCCTCATGTTGAAAACCCCGACATTGACGCCTGATCCTGTTCCTGCTGCTGACCCTGATGATCCTGCCTACCACCTCCTCCTGCCTAATGATCCTGCCTACCACCTCCTCCTGCCTGCTGATCCAACCTGCTCCTTCTATTCCGGCTCTCGCTGATCCTGCTGGCGCCAGAGCGCCAGTTGGCGCCTGAGTGTCTTCACTGATCCTGCACGCGCCTAAGCGCCTTCACCATGGCAGCCTTCGCGGCGACCCCTCCAACTAATTCATGTCCGTGATAGTTTTTTTGAATAAAAACTTTTATTACATGACAACTCAACTGAAATTATTCTTTCTGTGACTTACAGTATTTTACAACTAATAATAGTCCGGCCAATCTAGACATTCAAAGTTACATAAATTGACAACAAGCTGAAAATCAGTGAAATCGTTCCAAATATAGTTATAATTAAAATTTGAAAGTTTCCCAACTTTCTCCTGTATGGAAAAAATTATTCAAGGTCAGAGGTCCAAAAATTTAGTTTTTTACTATTTTCAGCAAAACTGTAAGGTTTATCATAAAAATAAAATTATCTATAAAAATGTACCAAAACTTTTTTTCTACGAGCCACCGTTTCCGAAATATAACTATTCAAAAAGTTGTAAAGGTTATAATCGTCATAGTATTCACACATTTCTACGCCGCCTATGAGGTAGTGTACTTAGCGCGATTTTTTTCACATGGTTTTCCCAGTAGGCCTATTCCACGGGTCAGTTATGATCCTGTTTAATTTGAAACTATTGCAAAATAACGGAAATTAGCAAAGACTGGAAAACATAAAAGCGATATAAATTTAAAAAAAGTAGTGAAGTTTATTCGTCTGATTCGTAGCCTTCAAGTTCTTCTTGTTCTTCTTCTTGATCTTCTTCTTATTCTTCCTCATCTTCATTCTGGGTGCAAGTAAATTGCGTCAATAGCGATGTATCGCATGTCACCTCGTTGGAATTAAACGAATCTGTTGAATCACTGTTGGTGATTCCCGCGTGATGCCGCGTGGTTTCGGGGTTGGCGTATTCGGTTCTGTATTATTGGATTATATATTTTGAATATAGTGAGATGATTATTTACAATTCATCATCATCATTTCTTAAATAATCTTGGTCAAATATTATTATTTATTATTCACGTGCTTTTGCTTTTTGGATTGACCTACATCTTGACTGCTTCTCCTCTCTGCGCTCGACGTCGCACCTAATATTATTTATTGTTACTTTCAAGACTCAACATAAACTAGGTAAAAAACTTGATAAATTAGGCACCAAAAGTTTTTTTATTACTTTACATTTATTACTTTCCTTTATGTTTAGAGGTTATGGATACTTCCATTATGCGTTTTGTATTTTATGATAATTTATCTTTAGATGTATAACAGTTATGGCCTTTACATTTATGCTGTATAAAATTATGATAAAGAAAATTAGAGTAAGTGAAACTTATGGCAATGAAACCATTCTGCGTGTATAATATTTATGCTGAAACTGTTATGCCAAACTACATTAAGATATAAAAAATTATACGATCGAAGGCTGTATTTTGATGGGTGTGTGATTGCTTTGATATTGGACCCTTAGAGTTCCAAAACTAGAAACACGAGACCAAGCCAATCATGAATGGATTAATATAAGTATATACTATAAGTATATAAGTATAAACTTATATATAATGTAAGTTTAAATAGAACAAAAATTAATTATAAATTACTTACACTCATCAAACAATTATTTAATTACACATGAGTTACAGTAGTGAACACACAAACATTTTTGAAAAACATTACCAAACACATCATATTTTAGCTGATCGATAAAATGTTTAGTTGCAAAATGTTAATGATTAAATGTCTGCAGCAGACAGGATCAGGCGTAGGCTACGTCGGTAGTAGGCTCCGTCATAGATGTCAGGCTCCTTCTGTTGCAGGCAATAAAAGTAACCAATATAAATGAAGAAAATCAACAAAAATAGAAATAAAGTTTAGAAGAAGAAAATTTTACAATATAAACAAAGCTCAGAAATAATACATAAAAACGTAAGTGTTACATTACAATAGATCTATGAAGAGTTTAGAAAAAACCTACAAATTAAGGTATATTTTCTGTGCACCTACTGTCGATGAGAGTTCTGTTTGAAATTTTGAATTATAATTAACTTGTTAATTTAGGCTTCAATCCATTCAGCCCTTTTATTGCATAGAGAAAACCATTCTTACGAGTTATTCTTCGTTTTCAGTAAAGATCCTTTCGACGATTGTAGTGTAAACAACTGCAAGGTTGTCGGTGGCGATAATCACCTGAGTGACGCGGATGCTGTGGTAGTCCACCTGCACACAGGCGCCTTACCCCATGTGGAGACCAGACCGCCTAAACAGAGATGGATATTCTTATCGGATGAGTCCCCCCAATTTACATTCGGGGTAATCCGAAAATCAAAGCAGTGGGAATCATTAGCAAATATATTCAATTGGTCTATGACGTATAGGTAAATAGTTCAAGCAAACTTTCTGAAATAACATAACTGTTTAATATTACGAATGGATTCCTTCATCTTACCTGGCACAAACTTACGTAGAGTTGTCTGGTATAAAAACATTTCGAACAATTAAACCAGGGCACATACGTCTGTTGCTAGATATAAAGTTCTAATTCATACATTAAATAAGTATACTTACTTACTTTTTGCACAACATACAATCATCATAGAAAACCACAACCTGTTTACACGGAAAAAAAGAAAACTATTGTATTGTTTTGACATAGTTAAATTTTTAGTTATAAAAACTTTTGAAGCGTTCCGAAATCATCCACGATTGTATCCTGTTTCAGATTTAGCTCTGATATACCAGTGCCGTACGGCCGGACGGTTGCTTTGACTCGTCCTAAAATATCGAATTTGGACGATCTAAAGGGAATTATTCCGTACTGGAACAATAAAGAAACAAACAAAGCAGCAGCTATATTAATGTCAAACTGCGGAGGTCCCAGGATCAAGTTTGTACAAATGATAAGGAAACACATTGACTTCGATCGTTTTGGATTCTGCTTCGAACATACTGATACGTATGCAATTCTTTTAATTTGTTTAATTTAGTTAAAAGAATTAATGTTGCTTCAATTAACCATAGTTAAGATTCCTGCGACTGTTATTTCTTAAAGTGAATGTCACCACTACAACTCTTGCTTACCTTCATTGCCAAATGAAATAAATTTTCAATTTTAAATAAATTTAATAAAGCAGTAATAAACTAAACTTTTGGATCCAAGAGCAAGTACCAATGTTAAGATGGTTGGCAAAGTATGGGTCGGTAGCTGGTTGGCTATGCATCTGATGAGTATGAAGCCCTAGACATAACGAAGACATAGCTAATATGGCAGCCAAAAGAAGACAACTTTCTGCAACAACGTGTCACTTGTCACCGTAGTAAATGATTTTTGAATCATTTTCGGTGTAGCAGCCTTCTGCCCGGTTGCCTGGTTCGCTTAGTCGGTTAGTAGGTTTAGATATAGCGAATAATTCTCATGCTAACCACGAGCCACGGCCACCACGAGCGACGGCCAGAGCAGTCGTGCTACAAGGAGTTATTTAGTTTCAGATGGCAGATTCAATTATTTCTTCAGATAAACCAGACGATTGGCTTGGATAAAAATTTCCTTTCCTTTACAATGTTAAATAGCAATTTTCACCCAAAAACGTTTTGAGCGAAAATTTGTTCCCCTTTAATAAATTCAACATTTTATGCACTATTTGGAATAAATAAAATTTCCAAATCAAATCGTGTCCTTTATTATGTTTAATATGTATAATACTTGAGCTTTAAACCAATGGGACCTCTTCAAATTTCAACACTACATAATGGTGCATTTTGGAGTTCAGGTTTAGTGACTTGACTCACTGTGTGCAAACTAAATCGCAGGGCTATAAAATTGTAGTAGTATAAACAAAAAATGTTTTAATGGATTGAGCGTCGAACTACTTATAAAATCCTATAAATTAACCATGAAAAGCGACACAAGGAAATCATTAAATCATGTAAACAGATTAAAAACCGCTCAAATTAAAACGGTAGCTTTCTACTGCCACAGAATTTTAATCTTAAATTCTCTCTTCGTACCAACGTAGACAGCTGAGGACGATGTATTGAAAAATATTTTTTTTAACTCAAACTTTATATTGACCCATCAATTCATAACATCGGTATACCCATATGATTTCCGAAATGTTTCTGCAATACTGGGTTCGTTCTAGGTTAGGATTAACTGTGTTTGTGAAAATGTTTTACTCGCGGAATAAAGAACTACTTATATTCTGGAAATATATTTTATTGTGTGTTATAAAGCATAAAATACATTCTTAATTTTCAGATGTCCCGGCAAATTCCGCAAAGACTGTCCTCGCCTGAATCAATACTTATTTTACTTCAGTTTTGAAAATTCTCATTGCGATGAATACATAACAGAAAAAGTATTTTACAACGCTTACGAAAAAGGTGCCATCCCAGTGATATTGGGCCCTTCATTGAAAAACTGTGCTACTTTGTTGCCGCCCCATTCTTACTTACATGTAAAACAATTTTCTGGCATATCGGAACTTGTTGATAAAATTAAAGAGCTACACCATGATACAGATAAGTTATTGGAATATCATGTGTGGAGGATTCATTTTGAAGTAATAAATGAACATGGTTTCTTTGATAGTAAATCACAACATTACTGCAGAATCTGTGAAGCATTAAATTATAATGATGATAAACCAAAGATATATAGTGCAGAGATACTGAGTAACTTCCTTGACCCTCAGAAATTGTGTGACAAAAATGTTAAAATACAATACATTCAAAAGTAAAAAAGCATTATTATGTGTACTAAGTTTTTTATTATTTAATGTATCCGATGAAACATAACCTGATCCAGGTTGTTATTAACCTATATTTTAACTTAAATTATCATAATGAAACATTTTGCAGTGCACGTTTGAAAGCTAAGCTAAGTCGTTAAAAATATTTTATTCACAATTTTTGTTATGATCGTAAAACTATATCATTACCGTACTTTGCATGCAATTTTAAATTTGAAATACTAGATACGATTATTATAAGTGTGTACAGGACTCCAAAAAGTAACCCCTATTCATTTATTAACAAACTCGAATGCCTATTGTTAAAGGTAACTATGCGTTCAAAAAAAAATTGTTCTTTGCAGCGACTGGAATTTTGATATACTACAGCCAAATAAAAATTGTTTAGAACTAATTAACCTATTAAGTAATTTTAATATAAAAACACACATAAAAACTCCTACTAGGCAAAATACAGGTATACACCAGTTCGCTAGCAATATGGAACAAGTTGAAGCTAAAGTTCACTACTCGGGACTCTCAGATCACGAAGCAGGGCAAACACTAACAATTACAACTAAAGCTAAAAAATGAAGTAGCTTCTGGTATGAAAAAGTAAGGGACTATAGTAAAGAAAATATTAATAACTTTTATAATTGCATTTCTCGTCTATCATTCTCAGGAGTATATGATAAGTCTTGTGTTAATGAAGCTTTTCAAGAATTTCAAAAGCTACTTAAGATGTTGTTTGACTTTTGCTTTCCCATTATTTCAGTTAATAGAACTAATAGAAAGAATAAAAATGAATGGTTGACAAACGGTTTAAGAAAATCATGTATTAAAAAAAAGAATTCCCTACTTAATATATAAACATTTTAGCGTCGATAACAAAACAAAATAACAAATGTTACAAAAAGTACTCAAAAATACTAAAAAAAAGTATATACAAATCAAACCAGTTAGAAAATCATAAATATATTAACAGTAAGAAAAATAAATGCAAAGCAGTTTGGGAAATTATAAATCAAAACGCCGGAGTTGACAAGAATCAGACACATACAGATAACATTCTTCACAATAATAAACTTTATACAAATTTAGATGACATAAGTGATATATTTGATGAATATTACATTAATCTGACTAATTCTCATGACTTTAAATTTAAAATTGACGATATAAATGAGACTATAAAGACCAATAATTCTAATACAATATTTTTAAAACCAACGGACCCCATTAAAATATATAAATTAATCATGAATCTCAATAACACTAATTCAGTAGGTATTGATGGAGTTAACACAAAAATATTTAAACTTTGTGCAAAATACTATGTCAACCTTTAAATTAGATTATTAATATATCTATCTATATATATTTAAAAGCTACTTAATAGATCGTTACCAATGTGTGGAGATATCCAAGATTCAAAATAATGTAAAAAAAAACAAGCAGATCGGACTTTAATGCGAACAGATTGGTGTCTCACAAGGTAGCGTGCTTGGACCGTTTTTATTCTTAATGTATATTAACGACCTTCCTAATATTAATCATCATAAAATCGTATTATTTGCAGATGACACGACGATCATTGTAAAATGTGAAAATAAAGAAAATTATGAAAATGACATAAATATGACGCTTAAAAAGACAATTAGATGGTTGGCTAATAATAATTCATAAATTAACGTAAACAAGACTAACTTAATACAATTTCAAAATTATGTTAGACAACTAATAGACTTGAATATAAATAATAAAACCATTAAAATCGAGAGTTTTGCATATGCTATAAAACGGTTACGACAAACCGTGTCAACGGAAGCGGCACTTAGTGCGTACCACGGTTACGTTTCTTCAGTTTTATCGTATGGTCTCATATTGTGGGGATTGGTAATCATTTACCAATCCCCACAATAGTAAAGCATTTTGGGTGCAAAAAAGTGTGTGAGAGCGATTTGTGGTTCCTGGTGCACGGATAGGGCACATTAGGGATCTGCGTTTTTGTTAAGCAGCATCCACATTACTTTAAGAAACACTCAGTGGTTAGTGGTAGGAACTGTAGGAACAAATTCAAGCTGTACCGACCCAGATGTCATTTAGTTATATTTGAAAAAATTTTTTATGTTAAAGCAATTGACGTATTCAATAAAGTCTTTCAAAAATTTAAAGAACTACCTTTGTTAATGTTTAAAAAAAAAATTTGGCTTAGAGATAAATGTTTCTATTCTCTACAGGAATATATGACATCTAAGGAAAACTAATGTTGTAATTTACTAAAAATTCCAATAATTTGACATGATGCTCTGTTTAATGACAATTTTAATTACAAAATTTAGTATTAATTGAAAAATTTTTAAATTTAATTTGAAATTATCTTTCTATGAACTAGTAACGTAAAAAGTATTTTTTCTTCCTTCAATTTTAATTTTATTATCAATTATTATAAATTTGACATGTTTACGCACCACTGTTGTGGACTGAACAATAATTTTCATTTGTAACAACTTTTACATTTATGTACCACAATTCTCGTAAATAAAGATATTTGAATTTGAATTTGAATTAACAGACACCGTGGTCACAAGTGACTTAGATGACATACATCCACTTGACAGTTATGAAAACATTCAATCTTCTCCATCTGCTTCTCAGTCTGCGAACGTAGCGTACAGAATTAACCCCGAAAGTGCTGACAGTGTCTTGAGCTAGAGTTCTTGTAGCTTGTTGGATGTTGGATTTTATGTTTTTTTTTAGTATATCTTGGAAAAAGCTTTCAACCATGTTCTGTATTGAAGTTAGGGAATCTTTTTAATTCCAATGACTTGTGAACTCTGTACAGGGTCGTCGAAAAAAGTACAAGCTCAGTGGTGAACCAAAGATTAAGTTGGTACTTTGCAGTACCGTCACAAAGGTGACTACAGTAATCCATGCATTATTGAATCTGGGTTGTGCAGAGATTTAGCAGCGGTTCAGAATTGAAGCATCATCGACCCTTTAAGATGATTCGTTTGGCTACTTTACGCAGATCTTATCTAAGTCATGACCAATGATGGATGTCCAAAAAAAAATTTTTTTCTGGCGTACATTGTATGTATAGCTCGCAACAACAGTGCTTTCAACAGCATACCCGATTAAGCAAAATGACATGCAGCAAGAACAATGTTGTAGAGAGCACGAATCCCTGAGCAAATCCAGCATTAATAGCCATTAAAGTCGGAAAAGTAGCCATCAAGGATAACTCAAATCAATCTGATATAATACAAAAAATCTGATATCATAAGGTCACCAGTCAAACAACTACCCCGAAATCTATATTGGTTGTCGCGTAGGAGTTTGTTGGTTTCGAGGCATGTCTTGAAACGTAGTGAATGGTTTAATCAACTTCAATTAGATTTTATGAACAAGGCGCCTTCGAAAGCAAATATGTACCGCTGTTATAACAAGTTTAAGGGCTGTCGCTTAAATTTGAAGGATGAAGAAAGAAGTGGTTATCCTGCTGTAACCGGAGAAAACGTGCTACAAATAAAACATTTGATTCAACAAAACCGGCGAATCACATACGAAGAGATTCAGCACAATCTGCAGATTGGATCTTGAAGTGTTCATGATATTCTACACAACCACCTTTACGTAAGGAGGATTGTTTTGTACTGGGTACCCCATAACCCCACCGATGCTCAGAAGCGGGCCTGCATGGAACGGTGCCATGATATGTTTAATTCAAAGTGACGAATCTTGGGTTTATCAAAATGATCCAGAAAGAAAGCGCCAGTCAACGGTATGGCTTTATCATAATGAACCAAGGCCTACAAAATGAAATCAATACCAAGACGAGGGACTTCCTAAACACCACTTTCTGAGTGTACCACGTATCTATATCACATATTTTACAGTTCTTATTAAACGTCCTACTCGCACGTCTTATAAACATTTTACTAACGTAGGAAGTTCTACAACGCGGTATAGAGAATAGTTATTTTCTTTAACATAAACGCCAATGTTGGGAGGAACTCCTAAAAATATGTCATTGAGCTTTTAATATTAGTACGGCATCTATACAATTCCGGCAATCCTGAACAAGTTGGATACAAATGACCCGTTTCGAAGTTCAGTGAGTTCAGTTTTGTCTCTCGAACTTCTGAATGTGAACTTTATACAACTGTACTAGCTACCCCACTGTACTAGCAATATAAAACATAAAATCTGAAAAGGAAATGGAGAGGAGTTACGTTTGTTCCTCGGGAGCCTCATGGTACTCTGATTGTAAATTTATGCAGCAATTGGGGCCAATCAATTTTATTCGTAAACAGTTTTGGAGACAAAAAAGACATCTAGCAGACTTCTACGCGCTTCTAAGGAAATCATGCGAAAGTGTTTCAGACGGTTACAATAAGAAGGTAGTTTCCTTTTCGAAATTGCATTAGAGACTAGCAAATGATGCACGAATCATTTTTGTATCAGATCTATTTGCAGACAATGCGTTGCGTAGTGAGGTTTGCATACTACTGAACAATATTCTAAGACACTTTTAAATTGGTACTAATAATAAATAGTGTTCTTTCATTTGTTTGAATTGCAACAACAACCGCCTCCTGTCAAATCAAACATGAGTGGAGGCGCGTTCTAAACTCGTCACAATCAATTTATTCACTAGCTCGATAGCTATTTGAACAAAGTAGTGTCATATAGTCATCGTAGCAACTGAAATATTTATCAAAAATTTAATAGAACATGTAAATTTATTAACGATTTTATAACGAATATTAAACCAATGAAGTAATTAACTATAAAACAGCAAAGTGAATACGGTTCCAGTGTTTATTGTCATATTTGTGAATATTTTTTGTTTGGTGACAATAATATTTAATGACAAATTATACTTAATAAATATTCTATTATTCTATTTCTATTCTATTTCTATTCTATTTCTATTCTATTTCTATTCTATTTCTATTCTATTTCTATTCTATTTCTATTCTATTTCTATTCTATTTCTATTCTATTTCTATTCTATTTCTATTCTATTTCTATTCTATTTCTATTCTATTTCTATTCTATTTCTATTCTATTTCTATTCTATTTCTATTCTATTTCTATTCTATTTCTATTCTATTTCTATTCTAATTCTATTCTATTTCTATTCTATTTCTATTCTATTTCTATTCTATTTCTATTCTATTTCTATTCTATTTCTATTCTATTTCTATTCTATTTCTATTCTATTTCTATTCTATTTCTATTCTATTTCTATTCTATTTCTATTCTATTTCTATTCTATTTCTATTCTATTTCTATTCTATTTCTATTCTATTTCTATTCTATTTCTATTCTATTTCTATTCTATTTCTATTCTATTTCTATTCTATTTCTATTCTATTTCTATTATTTATTTAATTCCACATTTTCCAAGGTCCTAAACAAAGCATAATGCAAAAACAGCCTTTCTGAAAAGGAATGTCTGCTATCATCTTTGGAACTAAGGTCTTCAGACCATACTTTTACGGACATCTTTTTAAAATCCTAACTGATCATAAACCGCTTCAATGCTTATTTAACTTTAACGATCCGGGCTCCCTACTTCTGATTGGTATGGAGGTAAGTAACCTTGCTTTCATGCCAGAGGTCCCGGGCTCGAATCCTGTTAGGGGTAGATATTTTATCATTATTATTTATTATTACTTATCTGATGGTGCTTCAAGCTAGAAGATATTTAACCCTTAGCTACCTACCTCTAATTTCAGTCACACAACTGCCTACTTGGAGTCTCTCAGACTCCTGCATTTTGAAGCCCTAGAAAGAAAACTATGACTTGAGGTCAGAAATTAAAATCAAAAACGTTATTTTTATATTCGTTTATTTACGCTTATATTATAAAATTTTGGAACATTTGCATTACTTATTCTATAAACTCAGTTTCTTTCTAGACTTTCAAAAAAGCTATAAAAACTTAACATTCTTATAAAGTGAGATCAGTTACTAAAATTTAAAAAAATTAATAACTTTTATCATAAATTTTCCAAGATATAGGAAAAACAAACTTAGAAAAAGACAAATTTTCTACAAAATCGCTACATTTTTATAAAATTGCATAGGTTGATGACGATGGTTGCTGGTTATGATTTTTCACGGCAGCATAGACACACCATGTGAGAACACTCTAGACAAATAGGGTTTTTGTAGCTAAAACATAATTATTGGGTTATCCGCTTCTTTCTGGAATCACATAAAGAATAGAATTTGCGTATAGCTAACTTTTCTACAAGATCTGCTTCCTCATCGCCTTATTTCTGAATTTGATGCGGAATCACAGGGCAGTACATGACTTCCGTCGATATCCACTTCTACATCACTGCAATTCCTGTTCAAAACATCCTCTTTATTTGAAGAAAGATCTTCCTTCAACCAGCACGCAATAATTGTATCCCTAGTCGCCATTTTCAACAAAAACAAAAAAGAAATCACTTCATGAAAATGTTGCGCAACTACCTACCAGGAGTCTCTTAGACTCCGTCAAAAATATTTTTACTCACTAAAACGTAGCGCACACGAGTTTGATCCCGATGAGCGCAGATTCGGTACTACGAGTAGCAGGGAGAAGGTACACAGACGCGCAAAGGACAAAGATGCCTACATTCAAACTTATAAACAAAAATAATCTTGATGGAGTCTGGGAGACTCCAGATAGGTAGTTAAGGGTTAATATGGCATACTATACAAGAGTGGTAAAATAAATGGCAATGCTGATGCCCTATTTGTTTTTTAGTGATTCCTATCTAACCCGAAAATAATACGCATCCAAACCTCCTTACGACAACATTTTTGTTCCAAAATCTAGACAAAGATCTAATGAGTATTACTCTTATTTGAGTTCATTCGGGTAATTTTGAGGTTGAAAAATTAACAAATGTTATCCTTCACCCTTCTATAATATCCTAAGTTATTCCTAAATAATTTATATCCGAATTTCAACCTCATTTTCAGTCAACATTATCGCATCTTTTGGATGTAAAGCTAGTTATTTCAAAATGTATTAAAGTTTACAAAACCGAACTTTCTTTTCTTGTGCTATCATTATTTTCTGAGTTGTTGAATGTCGAAGTAGAAAAGAACTCCTTGATTTTGATTGGCGAATTCGAATAACAGGCCTTCTAATTATGGTAGTTATGGCAAATTAAAGGTAAATGAATTTCCCAAAAGCACTTTATAATCAACTAATCGAAAATTAATTCAAACTCATGGACAGTTTCGAAGTCTAGCAAAGTTTATTAATTGTTTTTCTCCTTTGGTAAATTTCGAAAGTTTCTTCGAAGTGACAGCCCGCTGAAAATCTCTTCTATTATATCCTTTAATCTTCCACCTGCTCTAGAATTATCTCAGCGCCATCTTTTGAACTTGCAAATTGGTTTGTAGTGCAAATCGAATTATTTTATTTACAAGTGTTTACTAATTTTGCCAAGGCCAGTTCTCTTCTAATGTTGAATTAATTTTTATCAGACTAAGATTTTTAAGATATCAAAAACGAGACAATTATGCGTCTTTTCAAGATATCCAGATAGACAAGGAGACGAAGGACCGATGGAATGATTTTGAATTTTATCAGTCGAGAAGAATGTCGTCCCGAAACCAACATTAACTTGTGTAATTAAAATCACTTTCAATAGTAAATATAAAATTCAAAATGGTGGCCTATCCCACATAAAAAATGTCCTCTATACATTATTTGACAGGTGCTGCAGAAATGTAGCTATTAAAATGTATAAAACGAATTCTTCAACTTTTCAAGTCGAAATATCTTAGAAACGCCTAAGAAAAAAATATAGAATATTTCTTGTCGACAATTTTTTGAGCTAAAACTTTGTCTTAAGTATTTTTACTATAAAACTTAAGTTTATCGAGAAACATGAAAATACTGATATTTCTGACATTAGGCCTTGAACTTTTTAACATTGTCGGATCGATGGGGACTTTTAGGATAATAATTTGAATAATGCGCCATACGTCTGTACCAAAATTCATCTCTTTACAAGTATGCAAACTGAAATGTCCGTTTTGACTAGACTACATTAAATATTTTTTATCTAATATCTTTTCTGTTAAACATGTTGTCGTGTATTTCCTTTTTTGCAACTACCTCTAGGGAACCAGTCAAATTATTGCAACAGATTTTATTGCTTGTTATATACTAGCTAATTATTTGTTACAAAATTAATGACAGCCAAAGGTTTTTTCGTTCGTGAGTGAGAATGTTTGCAAACTTATTAAACCCTACATATTTTTTATTTAACATACATGTTATAAAATAATATTGCGATGGGGACATGTCAAAGAATACGGTTTTTATTTGCATTCTAAATGTTCTAAAATTTAAGCACTTAAACACAGTAGTACAAAATCGATTAGCATTTAAAATGCATCTAACTAGCGGATTAATTAAGATAACCGTAACCTCGATTTTTTAATGTAATGCTGCTGTGTAAATCTACTTCAGAATAGAAATTTTTATGGTTACATGATTTATGTTCGTGGTCGATATTGTTTCTCATTGTATTCTCTAACATATGCACTCACGTGCAGCTAAATTGACTCAGTTTACAAAATGGACTAAAAGTGTGTTTTTTTTAATGACTTATAAAAATTACATGAAACATATATTATTTTGAAAGCCTATTTTAAAAGCTTGAAATCAACATCTTTACAATTCAATATGTTCTGTTCTTTTTAAAATATTGTGGCATAAACGTGAGTGCCGAAAATGAACTCCTTGCTATTGTCAAGAGTTGCGCTTCGCAACCCCCTATATAAACCCCCGGAAGCATTGCACCCTTATCAGTCACTTATCAAAAGTTGACCTGAACACGTTTCCGCAAGATACGATCGTTATTTACATCCACTATGGATACAAGACCAGAAGAATTATCCAAAAGAAAATAAAAAAACTGAGCGAGAAGAGATTTAACAAATATAGGGCACCGAAGCTATACCTGCCGAAACCACTTCATAATCGCTGATCATTTGGGTCTTGGGCAAATTTTACATGAAAAAGAAGAAGAAATATAAGATACAAATATTTAACACAATAATATTCACTATTTAGCAATTGTTATTTTCTTATGCAGCCAAGAATTGCTCTGAAATATATGTCAGGTGGTAGTATACACATTATTTTAAACTTTTGCTGTGGTTTCACATTGGTAGTCTACTAGCATTCAGAACGAATAAATGACATTAAAAAGTAAATAAATCTTTATATGAACTGTAAGTCTATTACTATTTGGCTATTTATTAGATAATGGATTAAACTACCTTATAATTTTAGAAAAGGACTACTACATCCATTTTAGTAAGCGTTTTGTATAAGAATGCCTAATTTTCAAAATCTGAAAAGCCAGGACTGGAGCTGAGATACAAGATTCTGAGACGAAGCGATACAATTTCCTAACTGCAAGACACATCATTGGATTTAATAGATTACGGCAAGTATCATCTGTGTGTCAAAATATTTTGTTAAATCTTGTCGTATTTTTTTGTTATAAACTAGAGATTTTAGAGTTGAACACTGAGAGTCGTAGGTATTCCCGCTTTTCAAACTTTTTTCAAAGTTCTTTCAAATTCCTCAACGTTTTTAGCAGTCCTTGATGTTTTGCCGGGCCGTGGCTGAGGCGAAAACGGAAGATGTCTGGCGGATCCTCTCCACTCACGATCGTATCAAATTAACATTAGATGCATCAGTCAAACGTCACCTAGTATTCATCACTCTTAAAAAACGCTTCAATGGTGCGGGGTCACTTGATATTTTCCTGACTACAACGGTATTGTGACTGACAATCCGCACTCTTGAAGGGTCAAGGGGCACTGCCTGCCCCCACACTTTTTAAAATTTTCTATGTATTTGTCATTAAAAACATAAATCTGCCACCAGAGACGTGTCTAACAAAATATAAATCTTTTAGTGTATTTTCTTAATTTACCGTAAAATGGGGTCAATAGGGTGAAAAGGGATGCAAAGGAGAATAGGAATAAAACTAAGAAAGTTTTTCATAAGAATACTAGATAGATAGATAGATAGATAGAACGTTTATTTGCATCAAATACAAAGGTAAGACAAAAACAACAATACAAATTTCAGCTGACAAGCAGAAAGGAAAGTATAAAAAAATTAAAGAAAGACACAATAAAACAATTGAATAATTGTACATTTAGACTAAGTTTATGAGTGCAAAGTAACATGTTAGCCATGATAATGCAAAGTGGTAGCAACTCAGTGTTTTCACGTTTGCAAATAATGCGAACCACTGATTTTCAGTTACCACCGATGCGAGTGCACGCGGAGACACACTAGCAGCAATAATGACGTTAATATGTTAACTACTATTAAGAGTATTGAATATAAATATAGTACTTAAATATAAGTTATTTATAACAAATCATTAATATATATATATATAAATTGTGATTGATTTATAAAATATACGAATATAAATGTAAATACTCATAAAATTTTGTACCAAGCAACCAAGTTTTACAAGTAAAAAGGTTCTTTTTGAAGAAGAAGCAAATGAGCTTTCATCCGTATCTTAAATGTATTTTTAGAAAAAACGTTTCTTGTAGGAGGTGGTATGTTATTCCTGCACTTGGTTGCTTGGTACTTTAAGGATCCCTCAAAAGCCACAGTCCTATGCATGTGATGAGCCAAAGGCGCCCGCAACGCCCTCGCGACACCTTGTCCGTACCTATTATGAGAACTTGGAAATTTAAGTTTTTTATAAAGATATTCTGGGTTTTTGTACTTTAATAGATCGAACATAAGTGCCGCGAGGTGTAGTTGCCGGCGAGCTTCCATATTGAGCATACCAGCATTATTCAGAAAAGGTGTGACATGGCTACGATACGGGACATCGAAGCAAAAACGACAACATGCATTTTGCACCCGTTGAACCATTGCTTTGGTTTTGTATAACCGAGGTCCATAAAGCAAATCCCCATAATTAAGTTTTGATAAGATCAAAGATTCGCAGAGAGTTATTCTAGATTTTTCTGATAGGTAATTTCGAATTTTATACAAGACTTTTAATCTAAAAAAACAGCTCCTTACCAGATTTGAGACATGACTCTCAAAATGCAAGTGGCTGTCGATAATAATGCCCAAATTTCTAGCCTCACTGACACAATCTAGATCGATACCGTCAATTTTGACCTTTGGGTTAGGTTTAAGAATAATTTCAGTTTGCGATTTACTTCCCAGCACCATTAACTTGGACTTGAATGGGTTGAGGGTTAGAGAATTATTTTTTGACCAAAAAGTTATGTTTTCCAAATTCACGTTAAGTGCATTAGTTGCTTCGGACAAATTGTGGGGATTGTGCAAAATATATAACTGAATGTCGTCAGCGTAGCTATGATACCTACAATGCGTTAAAACGTTAGGGAGATCCGTGCTATAAATAATAAAAAGAAGTGGACCTAGTACGGATCCTTGAGGTACGCCTCGCAGAACTGGCTTAGGTTCTGATATTAGGTAAGTACCATCATGTTGACGGATCTTTACTGATTGGTAGCGCCCACTTAGGTAGCTGTGGAACCATGAGATTGAGTGATTATCAAAGCCGTAAAAAGAAAGTTTTGAAAGGAGCAACGGAATGCTCAAGCTGTCAAAAGCGCGGGAAAAATCAAGCAGTGCTAGCAATGTACCACGCCCTTGGTCCTGTTCAGTAAGAATGTTGTCAACTACATCCAATAACGCAGTGACAGTACCCCGACCCTTGCGAAATCCCGATTGTAAAGATGGGAGCAGACCATTAGTTTCGACAAACTTGATAACTTGCTCGTATACCGCTTTCTCTAAGATTTTCGAAAGGAAAGGTAAGATACTTATCGGTCTAATATCACTAAAGTCAATGGGATTGTCAGTTTTGGGCAGGGGCGTGACTAAGGCCTTCCTCCACTGAGATGGTACGATGCCACTTGTGATGGACAGATTTACAATTCTCGTGATAACAGGCAAAGTTTCTGGAAGTGTAAAAAGCACCATGTCGCGACTTATCTGATCAGTACCAATCGCATTCGATTTAATCATTAAAATATACTTAGCTACTTCATTTTCAGTAACCGAACGTAGTGAAAATAGGGGCATTGAATAGTTGAACCGATGGTGCTCAAAGTATGTCAGCTGTGAAATGTCGATTGGTTCTGGTCCCGGCAAAGTCAAAAACTGGTTATTGATTTGCTGAGGGTCATTAAGGCTATCTGGAAGACATTTATTAGGGCTACAGTGGGGTAATATTTTTGCTTTAATGTTTTTCCAAAATGCTTTACTGTCCCCAATATTACAATTGACCAAGTTATCAAAATAAGCACGTTTTTCGCAATTGATACTGACATGAACTAACTTTTTTAGGTCTGCATAATATTTTTTATGTATATTTCTGATTTAGAGCTTCGATAGCGATCATGTGCCTTATTTCTTAATTTAATCATGAATTTTATATTGTCGGTTATCCACGGCAGTGACCGATTCTGTTTTAATTTCATGTACATAACTGGAGCATGTTTATTTAATATATCCAAAATAGATTTATTAAACCTTTCAACCATGTTTTCAACGTTGGTTAATTTTAAAATGTAGTCGAAGTCAATCGCTGACAAATCTTTATTCAAATTCAACAAATTAATTTGCTTGATGGTTCTAAATTCTACTAATTTCTGTGGTGGTTTTATTTTTTTTAAAACAAGACAGATATTAACCAAGGCATGTCCAAGTTTTCCAGTTATATCAGAAACCGTGACCTCCCGCGTCCGACAGTTTGTACACACTAAGGTCAATTAAAGTGTGAGCATTGATTGATAAATGTGTGGGTTCACGTACAACTTGTTCAAGGTCTAGATTTGTAATAAATAATTTAGTTTCTGAACACCACCGTTCGAATCATCAAGCATATTAACATTAAAATCCCCCATTAAAACTAAATAATCACAACCCCTAAACATTGTAATTGTATCTAATAGAGCGTCAATAAAAAACTACTAGTAGATTCTGTTAGTTAAAAAAAATCCATAAAACGAAATTAATTCGTTCATTGGTTTTTTTTACGTTATGACTGCAAAACATATACAGGTAAATTACTTTCCAGACGGTTTTGCATTCGTAGTTGTGTACGGTCAGCATATAAATAAATAAACCAGCCAAATAACCAGCATATAAATAATATAAACTTATATACTTTTTTTCGTTCAATGATTTTTTATGACTTTCGATGTCATTTAAGTCAACAAGAAAGTTATAATAGACTACGATTGGCATTTCACGATAAAGCCCCGTCTTGTGCCCCTGTTTACAAGTGGCTTTGAAAAGAGTAATGAGTTTAAAGTTTAAAGTTAAACGAGGTCGCACTAATCTCACCGATGATCTGCTTGAGGGACGGCCTTCTACGGCGAAGACTGAAGATAACGTCTGTGTTGTGCGACCTACCAGCAGATTCAGACAAGCTTAGGCATCGGTATGAGTCAAATGCACAAAATCCTCCACGAACATTTAGGGGTCAGGAAGCTTTGTGCCCGGGGGATACCTCATAATTTGAACGAGGGCTGAAAATCTCCGTCGTGTTGATTGGTGCCGTGAAATGGTTGAAAGATTTGACGGAGGTGACTCAATTGCTGTCTTCGACATACTTACGGGTGACGAAAGCTGGATTTACTGTTACAATCCCGAAACCAAAAAATAATCTGCTCAGTGGGTGTTTCCATACGACTAAAGTGAAGAGAGGTCGAAGCATGGGAAAAAAGATGGTGGCGTCGTTCTTCGGAAGGGCAGGTCATTTCGCGACAGTTTCCTCCTTCACCACGACAACGCCTCGTCGCACACGGCCAGGCGAACGATCGACTATTTGGTGAAGTCGCACGTTGAAGTACTAGGTCACCCGTCGTTTTAGTAGGCCCCGACCGAACACCTTGCTAGTTTTATTTATTCCTGAAAATAAAATAAAAACTTCGAGGAAAACGTTTAATGGACGCCGCGGAAGCTGTGGCTGCGTTTTAAAAGGCAGTCGAAGAGACTCCTAATGATGAGTAGGCAAAGTGCTTTTATTATTTATTTATTTAAAACTTTATCGCGCAATATAAAATTAGTGTACAAACGGCGGACTTAATGCCATTTGGCATTCTCTGCCAGTCTACCGCAGCAAAGGAGAGGTTTTCAAGTTAAGGGGTGCATACAAAAATACATATGCGTACATACTTAAAACAAAACACTTTATAATACTTATGTACTGTAAGATTGACTTTTAATATGATAATACATAAACGTCACTAACGACATTTAAAAAATTATACTAAATATATCTATTTATATAAAATAAAATAGATTAGTAAACAGACATTATATGATAACTTATTACATTATTCATAAATACACATATATTATCTACCAGGATTCCCTAAGTTACGTAAAAAATGAGCTTTAATTCGCTGCTTTAAAGAGAGTTTACTGGGAGCTTTCCTTTACTCCACCGGTAGAGTATCCCATAAACCGGTAGCCTGGATAACAAAAGAATAAGAGATAAATCTAAAAATAAAATGATTCGTAGCAATATGAAAGCTCAGATTATAGGAAGACCGGAGACACCCATCATGTGTGGAGCCTAGAAACTGGAATTTACACTTTAAATATTCCGGAGCGTGATAATTGAGGATTGAAAAAAGTGTACAAAGTATCCTAACGTGCCTGCGTTGCCAAATAGGCAGCCAACCAAGCTTTTCTCAGTGGTTCCATCGGATGCAGCGATGTGTTGATGTGAACGACATAATAAAACTAATAACCAGCTATTTTAATCAGTTTTTGATTTTCTAAGAACTTTCAGTTTGATACTCTTATAAAACGATATTAAAATAGTGAATATTAATATAAAACATAATTTTTAACTTCATCAAATCCAGACATTTTGCACTCATCTTCATCCTCACTATCACCCGATGAATGATAATTTGTTTCGATATTATCTTTTATCTTATCTTACTATCTATTATATAATCTTTTGTTGGCCCACTAAAGCAATTTGTGTATTTTTACTAATTTGGCTGTTGTACTTCCTGTTATAAGAATAATAATTAAAAAAAAATAACATTATCATTATATATATCATCCGTGCCTTGAAATTTCTTTTCCTCTTTAATAGCATGTAGACAAAAACCTTTCCATTTGTCTACTACTAAATAATATATTAATAACTTTCCTCAGCTAATGTCGTTATAGCACTCATGTTTATTGTGAAATTTTTTTGCGACGTAGTTTTTCACTATCCCCCATATATTTTCAATAGGATTAAACTGAGGGTGATATGGTGGTAAATGGAGCACAGTATGACCATGCTGTCGTAGTATTTCGTCTATCTTATATTCTACAAATCTCGCTTTATTTTTCAGAATCAGTTCATATAACTAAGGCTTAAGCATGTTCGATGAATGTTCAAAATTTCTAAACGCCAGCCAGCTGTTTTTTACGATAGAATTAGAATTCGGTGCATATTTTTGAATCGAATTATGATAAGGTTCATTATCAACAACAACAATATTGGGTTTAAGGTTGGTTATTAATTGCGTTTGGATCCACTTCTATTAATTATCATAATTCATATTATCATGGTAATCACCAATTTTTTTGGTGGGCTTCAAATATGTGCAAGGCATCCGGTACAAAACCATCAATTCCGCCGGCATTGACGATGATCGTTGCTTTAAACCAGAAGTGCTTCCATCTGACCAAGACTTTGATAGGGAATGTGATGTATGTATATACGTTCCGTCGGTAAAAACAATTGGTCGATTTTGTTCACGGTATTCTGAAATAGTTATGAGAAAGTTAATTCGCAAGTATCGAATTTCATGCTTTTCCATTAGCAGTTTGCGGTTATCTTTCGTTAATTTCTATTTAAAACCTAATGACATGACGTGTTTACATAATGTGCTGACAAAAACCTTATAATCTATTTCTTCTTTAAATTTTGCGTGTAGTAATTTCACCGTCAGAATTTATTTATTTGAAATGTGAAAGTTGTGAATCGTTCTCTGGATTACTTGTTGATGAAAATCATTTATTAAAATCGTAGGCTTCCGATTTGATTTCTTTTTGATATAGCAACTAATTGAGAGGGAGTTACAATATTGCTCGGATTGCTATTGCATTTACTTTCGAAATATTTGTACAAATTATTTATTTATTTATTTAATAGGAATAACAACAAATTGCAAACATATAAAACTAACGTAAAGTATAACATTTTAAAACTATTTGTCTAGCTTACAATTCAATTATAATTTAATTCAATTATAACTATAATTAATTCAATTATAATTATGCACAAGATGCTTAATATTAGAATCTTAAATTAAAACTATAAGGGAAAATGAAAAAATAAAAATTGTAAGTTACACATCATTTACGCTGCATATTTTGCGTTTAAAACTATTCAATGAGTCATTAAACAAATCAGTATCCCTATTTATGTTATTATATAGTCTACACATTCTGTGGAGAGGACTATTGTATGAAATATTATTATTTGCCATTGGTATATCAAATAAAACTTGGTGCCTTACAGACTTACATCGCAATTTAAAAGAAAGGTTATGAATTATATTTCCATCTGAATGATTATTTACAATTTTATGCAAATGTGTCAAAGATGCGATAGACCTTCGTGAGTGTAAGGCCACAAGGTGGAAATGTTTTTACTGTCATTGTAGTCTGGGAGAGTATTTCTTTGTTTTGTTTTATTACAAAGATATCGGATAAATTTAATTTGAACAGATTCAATCCGGTCTCTATGCATATAGGATCTATATAGGATATATAGGATGTATATAGGATCCCAAATAGGACTGCAGTACTCTAATATGCTGCGCACGAGCGAAGTTTTCAGCATTTTCAGAATTTTGTAGCTATCAATATTTTTGAATGGTTTTGATGTCCTTATAATGAATCCCAGCATTTTGTTTGCTTTGTTGACAATGTTGTCAAAATGTGAACGAAATGTTAACTCACTGTCAAAAGTTACTCCTAGATCTTTAATATTATTTACTTTTTGTAGCTGAACATTCTTAATTTTATAGGAGAAGTTAAATATATTTTTCCTTTTAGTGAAGATTATTACTTGGCACTTGTCATTCACACCAATCATCAATCAGACTCAAATCACTTTGCAAAAGTTGACAGTCATTAATTGTTTTGATAACTTTAAAAATTTTATATTATCAGCATAGGCTAGACAATCACTTTCAATCCTTTCGACCAAATCATTTTCAAAATAAATAAACAAGAGAGGTCCTAGGTTAGAACCTTGTGGTACCCCCGACTCGGCCACGTATGGTACAGAATCGTAGCCATATATGCTTACAAGCATAAAATACATGTGAATTATACAAAACGTCTTTAGTTTGGGAAGTCAAAGGCTTACCTCGACAATGTTTCAACATTGGAATTATTTTTAATTAACGACTTTACAATAATAACACTGAACAATAAATATTATAAGAAGAATAAATAGAAAAAACCACACATAAAATAAATTCATTCATTTATTAACTAAAACCAAATAGTCAGACCTCCCAAAAATTAGCAATGTTTGTAAATATAATTATTATTTATTTGACATTCACCAAAACAGTTCAGAAAACTATTGTATTGTTTTGAATAATTACATATGCATAGTGAGTGCCAACCACGAAACCGCGCCTCAAAATATTTGCTTTTTGGTTGCACATAGTGGGATTTATGTGATGAATAGAACAAAAAACATGTAGTGCGTTTCGTGGATGCCACTACAGGTATGGTTACAAAACGTTTGACATGTTACCAGTGAGGTACGGCTGCACAAATTCAAATTCAAATGTTTCTTTCTCTACATTGAAACTTACTTCTTCTTATTGAAGATAAAGAAGCATAACTCTATCACCAGTTCGGAAAAACCTTTGTGAAGAAGAACTGGCAAGAATCTTCACAGGTATAATTTTTTTCAAAATAAATTTACAATGACTCTTTATGTCTATACAAAATTATTCCTTTCTGCATTTGTTAGCTCGGTAAATCTCCAACCATCCAAATGACAAACATTCTCAAACGGCACCCGTTCACGAGTTTAACGCGGAATCCAGCCATCGCCTTGACTCAGCCTAAAATAACGAATTTGATAGGTCTAAAGGGAATTATTCCGTACTGGAACAATAAAGAAACAAACAAAGCAGCAGCTATATTAATGTCAAACTGCGGAGGTCCCAGGATTAAGTTTGTACAAATGATAAGGAAACACATTGACTTCGATCGTTTTGGATTCTGCTTCGAACATACGTATACGAACTTCGTGATACGCTTCGTGATCACTTGAACTACTAGAACTCTTGCTAAGTGAAACCAATTTCTAATTTTAATTGATTAGTCAATTAGCACCTATATTTCCTGGGAGGGATGTTTGGTAACTGATAAAATTAGGAATTTAAAATGCTTTTGAAGTTGTAGATGGGGGCTAGTACAGCCATGACCTTTTAATGAAGTATTAACTTGAGCTTTAATGAAACCTATAGAACGTCTTCAAAATTCAACATTACATAAAGGCATATCTTGGAATTTAGCTTTAGTAACTTGGGTCGCTGTGTACAAGCTAGATTGCTTCGAAGGCAGTGGCATAAAATTGTAGTAGTAAGAACTAAAAAGTGTTTTAATGGATCGAGCTTTGAAAGTGCGCAGCAGCCTTGATGGTAAATTATAGCGATGAAAATGCACAAACCTAATTATGAAGTCCTATATGTTAACAGATAAAATTAAAACAGCAAAGGAAACATTTTCGGCTTTCATTTTCGGCTAGCGTGATGTACACCAGCTTGGAATGTATAAAAAATGTGGTAAACACACTGAAAATATTTTAAAAATTACTTTCTGCATTATGTTCTACTTTAAAACAAAAAATCACGTGGCCACACTGAGGTGACGTTTCCATATTCCGCCATGTTGAACCAAAATATGAATGCTTGTACCATCGAGTCTGTCGCAACTTGATAATAATTGTTTTGGCTACCTGAAATAATCAGAATATTATTTTACGCATTATCAATTTATCGATTATAAATGAAGATTTTTGCAGTTATTATATTAATAGTTAATAATTAAATCTAACGAAAACCTAACAAAACTTGAGATATAAATAATACATCAACAAGACAGATGACGCCATGTTTTCAATATGTAGTGTAACTGTTTTACGAATTAGAAAATGATTTCCTAAGACAAAACTAAACGAAATTATGAAATACTGGCATGCAATAGTCGTTCTATTTATTTTATAAAATCCTGGAAACAACCGTACAAAAGCTAGCCAAGCGCCCCGTTAATATTGAAACGATGTTGAGGTTGAGGACGATGTATTGAAATAATATTGTCTGTAAACTTTATATTAACCTTTCATTACAAAATAATGGTTTATCCAAATATGTGCACAATAAAGCGTCAAATGTATTTTTAATTTTCAGACTAGAACTCTTGCTTAACTGGCAAGTCCGCAAAGACTGTCCTCGCCGAACCAATATTTATTTTACTTCAGTTTTGAAACTTCTTATTACCCTGAATATTTAACAGAAAAAGTATTTTACAACGATTATGAAAATGGTTCCATCCCGGTGGTATTCGGCCCTTAATTGAAAAACTGTGTTGCTTTGCCAAAAATTAATTAAATCCCCAATTAATTAGAAATCAATGATATCATCGCCAACTGCGTTTACGTGGTTGTGCTCCGCCACGAACAGCACGGAACTTATAATACAGAGAAATAGGCCTTTGATTGAATTTGTTTGCATTACCACTGAAAATTGCGTGTGGACAGAGGGATCAATTTTAAAAATTGTCGTAATCGTTTTGAAATCAAGGTAGGATTTAATGGAAAATGGTGGATATTTAATGCACTAGAAAATGTTTTTAAACTGTTATGATTAATTAACAGGATTCCCCGCAACAACATAGTTAAGATGAGCACGGCACTCCTGCAAATAAGGTGTAACGTTTTTAAAACCGATTTTTACAAAGTTTATTATACTTCCTGGAATGAACAATCCACAATTTTGTATGGATTCTTGAAGGCAGATATTTATTGCAAACATTGATATAACAGTATAATCATAAATAAGGTAGTAAAATATGCTAGTTTATGACGTCACATAGAGGTTCACTATGAGTCAGATTATGTAATGCATTTTCTATACTATTAGTAACAAAATACATTACAAAAAAGTGATATCTCGAAATGGTTTTTGAATTAGAATCTGATAATATGTGAAGACATACCGTTTTTAATGGTCATAGTTTTTAATCTGCATAGTGTTATCTTAGCTAATTTTTTGTCAGGTGAGTGAAAATTACGTAAAGGGAGTATTCAAAGTAAACTCTTTAAGAGAAATACAGTCCGTTTCTACCTCTTGTTTTAACAACTTATTCTCATTTTTTAAAATTCTTTGCCTACTCCTAATTATCTGGATTTTGAGAGGACATTTTAACTAACACAAACCTTAACAACCATGACCACCGCTGGTAGACATCCAATTCAATTATGATATGATATGTTTCACAAATAACACAAGCAATGACTTTGCAAAGCAAAATGCTCAAGCTAAATATCTTAGATTATTCAATTGTACGTTATAGTAAAATCCCCACATGATTATATTTTTTATTGCATGTTGGATTCACATCTAGTAGGTGATGATAAAGAAACGAACACTATTTTGTATTAGAATTAAGTTTAAATTGTTACCAGTTTGGTGAATTATTAATTTTGAAAAAAAAGAGAACCTCTGGAGGCGAGATATCCACAATCTTCATTCAACAACATTTAAGAAATCTATAAAGGGTACTTTAGGAATTATCTAAGACTTGCTGTGTAGAATTAGAATATGTAAACTTACGTAGGTACGTACAAACGAATACAGGTTATTTTTAAATACAAGTAAAAAAACCCGACTTGTGTCACGCAAACAAAAAAAGACGCATCAAAATTGGTCCATTCTATTCCATGCCAGATACACGTTAAACTTAGAACACTTCTTTTGGCGTCAGAGTTTAAAACCAAGTCGATTTTGATTTCACCACTTAGCTTAGAAAAGTACGCTTTATAGTTTTTATCCGCAGGGCGAACGGTAAGTATTTTCTGGCGGTGACTACATTTAACTGATATTGAAATAAATAAATAAATAAACAAATACAAAATATCTGTTGCGTATTATCGACGTTATCAATGCAAATGGTGAATCATTTTAGTAACGTGAAGTAAGCATCCTTCAATCTGTAAAAAGCAATAACGAAAAAGATTAACTCTCTACATATTTCGTTATTTCCGGAAAATACAAAAAAAGCTACGAATTAGTCAGCGGAGTGCATGACATATCAGTTATTTCGCCCAACCCCATTGTTTTGTTTTTTGCGGCAGCTTAAAGCAACTTATCAACGTCACCAATTACGAATTACAATGGTCGAGCCCTACAATTACATCTCGAATAGCAAGTCCTATATCACGTGGGCGACATTATCCGATTCTTAACAGTTGACGAATTAAAATAGCCGAATAAATGTCAATGTATCGCCTTGAACTTGGCCGCGAAGTCGCGGGATCTCCTAGCACCCTCGTGCATGCAACGCAAATATACACAACACTCGTTCACAGAAACTAGTAAACGTAAACATGGGAACCGGTTAATTTTAAAGGCCACCACGCCTTCCTTGTATATTTTTTCATTAACAGGGCAGGTTTGCTCATCTCGGGTAAAATATGTTTTAAGCATTCACACAGTGACGGCGTAACGACTTCCTCGAGTGAGCTAGGTGGGTCATGAGCATACGACGGTAACAAGGGCAATGCCAATTTCAGGGTCCACTTAAGTTATGTACAGTTAGATGGCAGACGGTGGCTCGGTGACGAACAATGCGAGTGACATTGGCGGGAAGAAAGGAAGGCACGCAGTTTGCATGACAAATGAAGAAGCACCAGCGTGGCCCGCAACGCGGAACACGTACGCCTCGCACCTGACCGAGCCAGACGACAAAGCCGGCAGGGGTGCACAACCTTTTTACCTAAGAAACGATCTGTCTTCAGCTTAACTATTATGATGAACAATTAAGTTGGTAACAGCCAGGATTTTAACACCAGACATTGTATTCATATATATTTATTTATTTATCAAAATCTATTATACTATCTTATCTATTATCTATTTACAATACTATAACTATGGAGGTATTAGGTACTATTTTTCGAAGTAAAATGTGCAGTTATAAAACAACGTTAATGTTTGCACTAAAAGTAATAAAACAGTATTGAACCTAGAATTTAGTCCTTCGAGTCATGGGCAAGACGCTCTTAGCTCCTAGCTCTTAGCTATATTTTGAGCATATATAACAGACGGTAAGCGTTCATTGCCGCACGCACATTTGCAAATGCTTATTTCGAGGAAGCCCCGTAACCATAATTTTCCGGTAGATACAGCGTTTTAATGCTGGGTTACATTATACTGTAAAGATTCGTGTTGCGTGGACGTATTCAATTTTGTTCGCAATACCTAATGATTCGCGATATGACAAATTGTTTGGCCATAGTACTTACCACCAATACCAGTACCAGCATTAATAACACCATGGTATTTAACCTTATTTATTTATATCTTAATTTAAGACTGTTTTATTCCTAATAAATATATAAAAAACCCTGGACAAATGTCTTAATTTACCCGTATAATAATATAATAATAAATCCACAAACAAACACACCAAAGTAAGCCGGTAAGTATGGCCCCAAAATAAACAGAGCTTGTGTTATGGATGACCATACAGCGAACTGGGGCGGGGAATCCAGAATAAACATAAATAAAAACAACCATGACCCGAGAACAAACATCTGTGTTCAACACAAATTAATGCCCCGGCCAGGACTCGGACCTGATACCTTCAGCGTATGAGGCAAGGCTACTTGTCACTACACCACTCGGTCGTTGTAAATTGTATATGTATGTAAATATGTAGCTGTACTGTAGCCACCTTTGGGATGGTTCTGCAAAGTACCAACTAGAAGCGATGGACGCAGTTGACCGAAGAGCCCGAAAATTATTACCAACTTTGACCTCACCACCAAAAAACTGCGAAGCCTCGACCATCGTCGGAAAGTTGCCAGTTTAGCAGTCTTCTACAGATTACATTTTGGAGAGTGCGCGAATGCTCTTTTTGATCAGGTTGAACCCACACCCTTCTTGCATCGGACTACTAGACGCAGACAGACCTTCCATCCCTTCATGGTAGATATCCCAAGAAGTCGAACCAAACGCTTCGAAAGTTCCTTTTTGGTGCAGGTCGCCAAGGTGTGGAATGAACTGCCTGCGTCTATTTTTCCAAAAAACTATAGTCCTAGTTCTTTCAAGCGTCGAGTGAATAGGTATCTCGTGCATAGACGTGTAACACCTTCGTCTTCATCGTCACTTTCCATCAGATGAGATAGATAAACGTTCAATCCTTTTACAATAAAAAAAATAAAAATAAAATTGTTTTTAATCAAATTTTGAATCAAAAGATTTACTAACAGATCCACGCCGGTTAAATTACGGTTAAAACTAGTTTTTGATAAAAACCTCAAAGTGACGTATTTATTAACATTGCATTTATAGACATTGCATTCGATTTGCTATAGGCTTCTGTTAGAATTGCTTTTGTTGCAGTAATTGCATTGCTTGCTTATTCCCTTTAGATGGAATAAAACCACGTTAACGTGATTATTCTGGCGGCCAAAATAGCAAGGACCACACGAGATCTAAACAAAAGAAACTCTACTACCACTAATTTTATATTTGGATGTGTAAAGTGTAGACAACACAGACGACAGACGCCCAATAAAAATGTTGACAAGCCCCGCCAAAATCCTTGCCGTTTACTTTCCGAGTGCTCCAAAGTAATACCGAGTTACTGTTCAATGTATGCCTCATTATCTGGTGGCAAAAAAGTGTTTAATTATTATATTTTCCAACAAATACATTCATTATCCCATATAAGTTTAAAATTTATTTTAATAAAGTCATAAAATAATATACCACGGAGTGAAATTTATATTTTTATCGTGTCGTGTTTATTTTGATTAAAGGTATTTCTTTATTTATAAGTTTGATATTTTTGAATAAGCAAAAATGTGTTTAAGTTGATTTTATTTTACATTTTGTTTTATATTTCAGTGATATAAGTAATAAAATTTGATTTGCTTTATTAAGTGCACTCAAAAAAGTTGTAAAATATCCAAACCGGACTTTAATTTTGACCATTCAAAAATAATTCCTTACATTTGTTTAGGGTCTTAAATAATATGTTTTCATTTTATGTTGAACCTTTTTTTTAAGTTAGAGTGTAGTCTGTCAAAATTATATTAGTTCTGCTCAATATATTTTGGCTTTGTGCGATCTTAGTTTTATTCTGTTCTCGGGGCAATGCACCCATTATAATGTTTGTGAATGAATAATTATTAAGATCGTTAGAATAGTAATCAATTAATTAGATTTATTGGTCGATCCAGATTTTAAGTAAAATTTGTTTTGACTTGATTTTTTAAACGTTATTTTTTTATTTATTTTAGAAATAAACGGTTATACAAAATTTTTTGACAATTCATACTTAACATTCAAATAAAAAACTACAGTTTCCTTATTTTTACATAATAAACTAGATTTGCACTACATAGTACTCCAAACAAAAAGCAATATTCAATATAAAAGTCAAATAGTATAATTATAGAAGCAGAATATAAAACAGACATAAATATATTATAACATTAAATTAACAAATTAAGAAAAAATCTATTTGAAACATTTTTTTAAGTTCGACAATTTGTCAAAGAATAGGTATATCTGTGTCAAGTAAATTTTCGTTTACATTAATAAGTTTACAAGCTCGCTTAATAAAAGAATTTGCACCATAAAGTGTTCTACTATGCGGTATATAAAACAAATTTAGTACGACACGTTCACGCCTGCGAGGTAGTCTAAAATGTATCCTATTTAGTAGTGAGGGGACATCAAGATAGTTTTTTAGCATTTTGTATAATAGGACGGGATCAACACAATCACGGCGGCATTCTAATGACTGAAACTTGTGACGATTCAGTGATTCGGTGTAGCCAACGTAATGAAAACCAGTTCTGAAGTCCAAAGATTTTAGAAATTTTCAATATGACATTGAAAATAAGGGTTCCATACCGCACACGCATACCCAAAATGGCTTATATCAAAGCTGTTGTTAAGTATTTTGTAAGTGAGAGGGTTCTTAAATGGTTTACCTATCCTTCAAATTAGTCCTAATTGCTGGTACGATTTAGATATAATAGAGTCCATGTGAGGTATAAAGATCAATTTATTATCCATGATAACGCCAAGATCTCTAATTTGAGTAGCTTTTTCAATTGTATTGTAATACAGGGTCTAAGTAATTGTAATCTTAAATATTTTTATTTTTTGAAAAACTGATTAATTTACATCTATCCAAGTTTAAAAGTAATTTATGTTCTGTACAATATGTACAGAAAATAGTAAGTAAAGTAGTGCGTCATAAATAGGATCATATATTTATATTTAAGTTTAAGATAAAGGCTGGATTTTTTAAGTACTTTTAGGCATTAGAAAATATCCAATCTACTATCTATATAATAGCAGGTAATTGAAGCGTAAATCTTTGCAGTAGTCATCGAACCCACTTTTTAGTTTACTTTATCGCTTTTTCAAGCTTCACAATACAGTAGGTATATTCTACTTTAGTTTGATAATATACAGAGGCACTTCTTTGAATTCAGTAATGTGTCGCTTCGTTTTCTTTGTACGTTTGTAGATTTTAAAAAATGTATCTGTAACATAGCTTTGTTTTTGTTATACCCGTATAAGTTTCATATAATTTATCAGTAGTTAAAACGTAGATTTGCATTTGAGATCAAATTTTATAAAATATCAATTTCATGAATGTTAGCTGATTATATGCGTAAAAAGACCTGTACTCTCCTCAAATAAAAAAAAATATCATAAAACAGTTTGGATAAAAAAGTTCAACCATCTTTTATTTTGTTGTATTTTCTGCCTAATCATGATATATCATATATATATATAAAAATGTAAAGAAAGTAAACGAACTAAACCTAGATATTTATAAGTTATGTAGGCCTGTATAGGCAATATAAGGCGTGCTTTCTTGGCAACAAATAAATGAAAAATAGATCGTGTTTGAACCATACTTATTGGCTTTCCCCAGTGTTTTGTTAGTAAGTTTATTTGTAAACTTTGTGTTTGTGATGATGAAAGAGAATTATTATTTAGTTTTTAAATAAATCACCAATCATAGTCGAAGACAGAATAATTTGAAAATAACTAATACTTATAAATATTGCGCAATAAAAATTCTCTCTAAGCCCGATCATTTCAATATGATATTAGAGGTATCCCAAAATTTCCAGTTATATATACAAACGGTGTAGGCGCGTAAGCACGATGACACCGAGGCATTGACAGGCGAGAAGGCTCTCCGCACAGCCTCAGTCGCCGCCGCAGACGCGCTCGCGCACCTCCCAAAGAAGACACGGACCGACCTCTCAGCGGGCACTTGAAAGATAGTAGGTAGAAATTTTTTTCTTATTTATTCAAAAAAATTAAACATGTTTTTAATCAAAAAAGTGCGTTGTCATGGAATATTTGGCCAGTGTTGTCATTTGTGATATGTTTTTTTTTTAAATTCAGCTTGGATGTATGCATAAAAGGTGTATTCGTGTTAATCGCCTGGCTAAGTTGATGCTAAGTTTGCAATTAGTGTATAAAAATATCTAATATTTTCATATTCACAGGGAACTATTTGGAACCAGCTCGAAAGCTTTCACCCCGTTATGGGGCGGTATAAAGAAGTTTGGGTAAGTGTTAGCGTATAAGATTTCTATTTGTTTTCTACTTAGTAAAACTCTAACACCGACTTACTGTTATATTGACTAAAGAATATAAGGCTGTGTATAGACCAAAGCTGAAAAGCTCGGTGGTGTGCAAAAAACAAAACGATAATAGGACAAAAATGTTTTTATTAAAGCTAAGTTATCCCATTAGTTGTTTTCCTTTCCCTAATCCTACGTGTGTTGCCTTAACCAGAGAAGGAGAGAAAAACATGTACAGTGGTACCTAAGATAATGTAGAGAAGCACTAACAAAAGAGTTTTAAAAATTCATTCCCTAAGGGAGTGAATTAACTTGTATTATCATATATTCAAAGAGAGTTTAAAATTTTGTTTGAGAGCACTTTTCTAATCTTGAGTTATTTATTACATTAGATATCCGAATTTGCAAAGCTATAAAATGTCTGCGTCGACCATAATAATATTTATTTACTATAATCATTCAATATGTATAGCCACACGGGAGTCCAACTCGTAGAACACGACATCGAAACAGGACCGTATACGAAGAATATTGTACCTTAATTTTTAAAGATTTATTTGCACACAAATAATTTTATGTATTCAAGCTTAAATTTCTTCTTATACGTTTTGATATATGCTATAACATGGTGTGTTACCGTAGACGTCGAGTTCTAGAACAGACTGGAACATCACTGGAAAAGCGAAACCGCAAGCTAAAACCAGTGTTATAATATCACGTCATGCATTCGGTATGATTTTCAAAAAATACTATACTTAATGCTAATAACAACACGAGCACAAAGCGGTAGAGATTCCAAAAACAAAAACATTAATATAATTTCGGTTTGTTATGACTTCAAAAAGAGATATTTCTAAATTGAAAAAAGACAAATATCATAAAACAATGACCAAATAATTGGTTCAGCAATTAAAATTAAATTACTAAGCATTGAGTTAGTCTCATATTTTCGCCCCACTTCTCTATCAATATGATTAATTAAATAGGTATTCTTTGTTTAATACATCCAAACGTAATAAATGTCAGGCGCGTTAAGGCTTTTTATTCGAACTACAAAAATCATATAAAAGTAAATATATCTATAATTAATAATAATGGGATCAGACACTAATAAGGCACAAAGTTAGAGCAATAACGCGTTTATACCAATTATGTCTTTGTATAAACTATAATTGTGATAAAAACTTTAGTTTTACTTTTACAAAACAACAAAATATAAAAATTGTTAAAAGTTGTTGATTCTCTATACAATTTGTTATAAACAATTTTAGTCATGCTTCTTTTGTTTTAGTTGACCGATATCGTTTGCATACTTGCGTGCTCGTCCCAAAATTTCACTACCATTCTACTTACAGTTTCGAAGAAACCTACTTTTCTGTCTAGTGATATTATTATGAATAAAATTTATTTCAGTTAAATGCTAGAAAGTTTTTTTTATTACGTTCATTTATACGTAGTGTTTAAGAAAAACCTCATTATTGACAATGAAACAGATTTACATAATCGCAATGTAATATTCACTTTAATTAACACATTAAATTATAGTTAAATGTATCTTTAATAAAAAAATAGTTCTTTTGTTTATCATGACTTATTGTACATTTACATGCAAAAAGAATTAAAATTGCACCTGCCTTAGCGTTTGTCCGCTCTAAAGTTTAGTAAACAAACATATTCACAAATACTAAATAATTAAGAAATAAGAAAATCACGAAAGATATAAACAAACTTTTTTAAGACGGTTCACTGTCCATGATAGCCAGTCATTTAAAACGACTTGGAATTTTCTAATTTTGTTCGGCAAAGTTTGATAAATACATTTTTAACTATTACGCATAAAACTAAACCAATAAGAAATATTTTATAATTACATATAAAAGTTATTGTACCCTTCGTTAGCGTATCTTTAAGAAACTTTTCTGTACTTACCTCTGACGAAGTGTACGCAAAACTTCAAATGTTAAAGCGCGAAAGCGTAACAAATAGCTACAAAATAGCATAATTTCGCCTTTATTATATTTATTAGGGAAGTATTTTCCTTATATACTTTGTATATAAATAATACTTTATAACTTCAACAAATGTAATATTGGACAGTCTGTATATATGGTAACTTCAATTAATAATGCTCCTTTATTGTGCGATTTACTTTTTATAAATTACCATCATCAACACCCCATAAAAGAATAATTTAATGAGTACCCGTTTGTTTGTGGTAGGTAATCCGGATAAACACAAAATTTTTTCAACTCGTACAACGGCTCTACTAACTCGATCAAAGTCAAGGGCGTTTCTTGAACTTATACTTAGCAATAATCGTTTTAAAAGTATCTTCTCTACAATATCAACATTAAAAACAAAACTAAACAAAGTATTAAATTTATTCAGAGCACGCGTTGATATCGCGCATACTTATGTGAAATCCCGAAGAGCGTCAATTAAGGCCTTGAACGGTTCCTCTTTTTATACATATCTTTTAAACTGAACGTCTTTTAAATCTTCTTCGACTGGATATGGCCCTAAACAACAAAGATAAACCCTAACACAGCTTATTTTCGAAACCTAAAACCGATTATAGAAATAAAATCAGACCTTTTATTTATCGAAATTGGCGTTGCTAAGCCTTTAATAAAAATAAATAAAAAAGCATGGTGGGTCCTAATCGCTCGCGAAATGTCACGAAAATACCTTGGACTGGTCTGGTGATGACGATGACCCCTCGGAGCCTACCTGCCTCAGTTTCTGATGCTTGTATGTAAATTTATTCCAAGTCGTTTAAGTTGTTTTCAAACGAGATAAGTCATTGTGCTCAAAAGTGATCTGTGATCATTTATAAATTAAATCTAATGACAAGAAATTGGGCAGAAAAGTTAACGACTTAGGCTATAAATCTTGTCGGTGGCTGATTAAAGACATTATTATTACAAGTGACGATTAATTAGCAAATAATCTAAGCAATTAATTTTGCGAAATAGCAATTTAAAAGTGTAACAACACGAAGCACTACCGAATGTAAGAAGTTTGCTTTATTTGCACACATTGTAACATTTTTATAAGTTATCCGAAATTACACGGGCTTTCATTTTGCTTTTTGAAGAATATTGATTTAAAATGGCTACGCTCTAAGCTCTATTACAAAAACGATGTCTTGCACGTAGCCAGAAATAAAACATTCCGCGATAACAAGTTCGAAATGAAACAAAATGCATCAGCCAACAGAAAATAGATTATGTACTTAATTTATTTGTCGAAATATTCTCTTTTATCTTTTCTTATAGCTTTTCTAGACGTTATTTGTAAGACTTTGTATATGCATATCCATTTTTATATAAGTACATTAATTTTATTGCTATGTACCTGTGATTTTTCATGTTAGCAAATCAATAATTTAATAATTGAGAGAGGGGTTAACCATTTCGCTATTATATAATGGTCCATTGGTATTTTTTTGAATATAGAAAAGTAAATTAGAAAAGGGTATTATAATTACAATATTTGGTTACAAAAATAAGCAGGTAATATGGCTGTGCTCTCAAAAACAGCATTTTTGATTATGAACGTAAATTTCACATAACATATTTGTTTACTTTACAACCGCGCGAACTCTTGCTGACTCTATTTTTAAATATTTTTATGGACATTGACACGCGCTGCCGAACTTTATTTACCGAGATGTCGACAAATGTCGAACCAGTCTAATAATGTCGATCTTCTATGCGTCGAGTTATGTAAATTTAGTAGAAGTTTAACAATACTTAATCAATAGGTCGTTGGTCGCTTGACACCCACACTATTCATGGTTTATGGCTCAACAGCTGATTTTGAATTTTGAAGACCCCAAATATGGGTGTTATTTCGGGTATAAAAAAATTATTTAAAGCACAAATTGATTTCTTTCACAAAGACGTTCGAAAACAGTCTTGTTTTTGTGTGAATTGTGAGTTTAGTTACGGACTTATCTCGAGCTCTATTATGTTTGTTCGAGTAATTGACACTTATTTGCATTGTTCGTGGTCTATAGGTACCTATAGAATTTTTTCATTCTCAAGTCAAGAACCTTTGTAAGAGCTTTGCTCGAATAAAAACAATTTTTATTTGAGACGAGATAGTATATCGAAAAAAAGACGTAATTGATTCATGAATTAAGTTATTTAAGCGTTTTGTAAAGTTAGGAATGTCAAATATAAGATTGTTTTCGTTATTTATTAGCCATTATAAGAATCTACTTTATTATATTGGTGTTTTTAAACTATTTATGAGAAATGTATTTTTAATGTGAGTTAAAATTTCGAATAAAAGATGACGTCGTTACTTTTATTTGAAAATTTTATTTAAAATGTAGTCTGGGGTACAGGCACAAATTTTAACTCATTTTATTTGAAATTATGTGTATGCTTGTTTTTTGCATTATAAGTTATACCTTATCCATGCACTTATTTAAACACACAAAATAAACAAATTGTTGCTATGCTAGATGTTTGAAGAAGTGTAATTATTTTTTTTACTAATATTTTTAAATATTAGAACAAAAAATTTTGTATATTAAATTTATTTTAAATAATAATAATGTTAAAAATGTTTATACTGATACAAAAGTGTATACAGACTGCGTGTATCGCTAACTCCTAAACTAGGACAAAACCTGTATCTTAGGTACGAGTCAGAAAATAAGGTACCGTCACGATCTGTAACAGCTCAACAACTTTTTTCCATTCCAAGCTCCAACAACAACGTATCCAAATACAACCCCTTGATACGGATGTCTACGCACTACAATAATGTCTGCTGTCAAATTGATACACCCATTTAATGATGATTTAAATTTATTTAAGCACAATGTGTTCAAAATAATGCTTAAGGTTATTCTTATGTTTAATTTAATATCTATTTTTGTTTATTGACCTTGACTTTGACTTTGACTTTGACTTATGTAGTCTTAGAAATATGTAGCTCAGAATATATATTTGGAGTGTATGCTCATAATGTAGCAATGTGGGTTTTGTTATTTAAACAGTTTCAGTTTATAATCTATTATTTGTGTCTTTGTTATATACAAATAACAAAAGAATAAAAATATGTTTAATGGGTTATGCAGTATCATTACTAAAAGTCCAATATCCGCCAAAATGTTTATCTCGCTTGTTATAATCCTTTACGCACGGTGACACAATGATAGCTTCATATGTAAACGTTAAGAATATTGATATATTATAAGTTCCGGTTTATTATAAGGTCTCAGTAAGTTTTGTTTAAGGTCTCAGTAAGTTACCGGTTAAGCCGACACCGTAGTAATGGTCATCCAGAAAATATAATTGCCATATAAAGAAAGGGATTAATAAGGCAGGCTCTTCTATTTGTGTCTCGCTCACACACTGTTGCCCTGTTTGCATAAATCAACAAATGTCATTTTTTATATTTCATACGGTTCTGTATCAAAATTATAAACAATGACTGTTTTACGTTTTAAATTGTATGACTTTTTACGCTAAGAGTTTGGCAATAGCCTGCGGTGCAATAACCTTAGGCTTGGATATCGTTGTAACCCTAGTTTAAATGTATGTAAATAAAAAAACAAAAACTTTAGTCTAATATTTAAAAAGACATACCTAATTATGCAAAAGCGAATCTATGTAACGACCATATTGCTGTCACAGGCAATTCCATCCTTTAAATGACATTACTTTACATGATGACTTTATATGACATACCTCCAGACCAAACAAGACGGCCTGTTTGGTGTGGAGGTAAGTAGCCTTGCCTTCCATGCCAGAGGTCCCGGGTTCGAATCCTGGTAGGTATATTTTAATATATTTATATATTAAAATATCCCTCTATATTTATAAATATATATATATATATATATATATATATATATATATATATTTATAGTAGATATTTTAATATATTTGCTTTCTAGTCGATTCTAGTGTACCTATGTACGTTTATTTAAAGTATATTTCTAATATTTATATCTTGAAAAAATATGTGTGTTTATATATTTCTTATGTTTATGGATTCGTTATCTAGTATCCATAACACAAGTTTTTAATGATACTTAATTTGGGCTAGGTAATGTGGTGATTGTTAAAAAAAAATTTACATGGTATTAGATACTCTTCTCAAGGGGTATGCGAACGAAGTTGCAAACAAAAAGGTTAAAAATTTTAGATGTTTGGCACAACGTAATCATTTGACACAACGAAGATGAATAACACCTATGACGTTTTTGAAGAATAATGATTGCAAAACAAAGTTGTGCTTCTTATTTTAAAGTCAAACGCATCTAATCTTCTACTTTATGTATATGTCTGCAGTGTGCCGTACTGCTGCTAACATGCATAGCGGCTTCACCATCCCCGAGTTCAGACTTCACCTTCGAGCGAAGCCTTGTGGAGACCATCCCGGAACACGATCCGATACCTTTGCCGATCAGGGCTTCAGTTGAGAGCGTACCTAACAGGTAAAGGATTAAATTCATTTATACTTGGTAAAAGTATTACTTGTGGTATATTTAGTATCTTAAACCGATCAACAGTAATAATAGATAAAAGATAGTTAGGATCTTGCTTGTAACATAAGAAGTAGCTAAAGGAAAGAGATACCATCCCATACATTTCTGATCTAAACCGTTAACAACATGAAAGTTGTGTTTTATTATATAAGATAAAATTATAACTCTGTACCGAAAATATGAAAAAATGTTGCTCCCTGGGAGTTAATATATAGAAATTACAATCCATACCACAGTGTCACACAACATAGCACAGTCGAAAATCCAGAAAACAAAAGGCAAAATCGTCGTGTAAGAAGGGTTCTCGGGGTCCGGTAGACAAGCACGAAATAATGGAGTATCGTAGAAACGTATTGAATTTCCAATAATTTGGAAAATACACAAAAATACTTAGGCGCAAGTAACAAAATCAAACAAACAAGCGAACGAATGTGTAAATCAGTCAGTAAGTCACGCTCAATCCGTTCTTCGCTCGGAGTGAGTGAATTAGTTTTGCCACTGATAAGTCAATTCTGGCTATATTTCGAGGGGCATTGTCAGAATAGCACCTCGGAATACGGGATTCACATGGTGGTTATGATGAAATAATATTCAGACAATGAAGCACGGGTTTATATTCTTTATTTTATAATAAGTAGTACCTACAGCTTTAAATAGTTTCCAATGTCTTGGATATCTTGTGAGTATGTGGTATAATTGATACTTAGCGTTACAAGATTCCTTTTTTTAAAACGGCTTATTGGAATCAGCATGCGGCGTATTTTTTGGCAATTATAGGCACGCCTTGTCATCATCTGGCACACTAAGCCTTTTTTTAACCTATCCAGTGTATGCCCCGTTAAAATGCTGAACAACGAAATAATGAACGGACGAACCAACTTCGCTTAGTATCGATATGGTTATTAATTTAGTTAACTACACAAATTGCAAAAAAAACATGTTCGATTATTTCATGAGGAAATATTCACACTGGTTATCAATAGCAGCGAGTTCACGTATCATGAATTTTGTTCTCTTGTAGAAACAAGATTATTAGAGGTTTTTGTATTTGAAATAAGAAAAATATGACTCAATCAACTTGTTAACCCTTTGGCCCGTCGTTACTCAGCTTACTTTAACAATCTTATGAACTATAATTCTGTTATCGGTAAACTATATTGCTAAAAAAATTTATAAAAACATGTTTACGTATGCGAAACAAAGAAATACAAAAAAACAAGTCCTTCTTTATGTTTAGCGGAATGTAATTAAAGAAAATTTCAAACAGAAACAATCGTCACATATAGTAACATTATATAATTTATACTCAAAATCAATATCATAAACTTGTTTCGAAAATAACGATCCATCAGGTAAATAATAAATATCAACGCATCTGTACCAGTCCATCAAAAAGGTTGTAGGACCACACAAAATTTTAAGACCATGTCAAATTTATTGTTTGAAAAACGAAAGATAATGTTCAAACTTTACGTTTTTGTATTAATAAATCAGAATGCTATTGATCTCCACTGTAAGCTTGAAAGTAAACGAATCTGTGGTCGTATCGAGTCATGTTTCACGGGCGTTATGTAAGAACGTCATATCTTTCGCCATCTTACTTTAAACTAACGAATAAGAAACCAAGTTAAAAAAATTGCATTATTTAGTTTACCTGAAAAATTACGTTGTTAAAGTCAATAAATGGCAAGAAACCAATTTTAGACGTCTATATAAATACTATATAAAGTGTAAATTTATATTTCTGAGTTGTTATGAGTTAGATATAAGCGATATTTATACTAGATATAATATAAGATAGCGGTAGTAAAATGGAGACCCACTTTAAAAAATAATTCTTATAAGCTCGGCGCTCTTAGAAATTGTTTTTTATACCAAATTTATTTAAGTTACAAAAAAAGTTGTGTTAAACAACGATAAAGGAAACAAAGAAATTGAATAGAGGGAAATGTTTGTTTTCCGTTTATTAACGGAATTCATGAGATTTGAGTTACTTTAACCATTAATAATTTGGTTTGCAGAGAACTAAGAGGTGAAAGTTACGAAAGACTGCCATTGCGAGATGCTGTTGAAAAGCGCCCTATTCCAGTCTTCGACTTGAATAAATATTACAAGTTGGAAGAAGATGCTGAAACCATTCCAGGAATTGTAGGTGGACTGCGAAATTATTATGGTGCAGCCAGCTATTTGAACAAGTAGGTAGAAAATACATTAAGATTGAAGACTGTCCATATTTGTATTACAAAACACATTACTGACAAGATTTTTTCCATTAATTACAATTGCATTCTAGGTAGCAAGTTTATATTCAAATTGGAAACTCTGGAAAATCAATTTAATATTGCATTTTGATAACGTCTAACTAGATTTTAGAGACACTGGGTGGATATTGAGTGACTCAAGTAAAATTAAATAACAATGCGTTACAATGTGTAACAATTAAATAACGATTTTTTTAAATACCTACTTAATTATTTTATATACCTACACGCACTAAAGATTTGTAGAAACTAATTTATCGAGTGTAAAATTAAATTAATCCTTTCTTTTTTGTACAGCGCATCATCAGTAACAGACGAAAGGTTGCAACAGGGAAATGCAAACCTACAAGGTAACGTGCTGTAACCGCACTCACACAAACACAAAATATAATAATTTAATAGCCTCTTGCTGTCGAAAGTAATTCGAGTCCTGGTAGTGCCTACCATGAATCTTTAAAATAAAAGTCGATACTGTAATATCATAAAAACAATTATAGAAATAATAAATACTTGCTTAGTCTGAATTGCCAAATTCATGCACATGTAAATAAACAACGAAGAGCCGTCTCTTGTCTTACAGGTTTCCCTAGCTCAGGAGAAATTGTACAATTGAGTCTTTGTAAATGTGAAAATTTCGTTGCTTAAGATTTATTTATAATTTTTATTTCTGTAACGAACGCATAGTTATTCATTAATCACTCATGAAATTCGGACATTATAATTATGACAATTCTTTCACAGAAGTACCACAAACATCGAACAATGATTCCACTCGTAAGATGGTTGTGTGCTACCTTCAGTCTTGGGCTGCATACAGAGCGCCGCCCCTGGCTTTCACCGCAGGCCTCGTTCCCAAGTCCTGTACACATCTTCACTACGCATTCGCTACGCTGCACCCACACTCTTATAATATCGTTCCAACAAACGAAGATTATGACGTTATTAGAGGTATGTGCCTACTTGGATGTCAGTAATCATAAAGTAAATATCTAATGCTAGTACTGAGTGACTGACAGGCATTGTACAGCCTTAACCAGTAGACCTAAGACATGAAACCCTGTACAACCCCTGTACAATGTTTCATGTAAAGTATTTTGGAAAATTCATCCTGAAATCGACTTTTTTTTCTAGAATTAACGGAAATAAAATAATTATATTAACATGTTTTACTAAAATTCCGTTTCGCCTGAGATTTCCGAGATAAATCTACAAAGTGATGAGTAGGTATTCCTGATCACGAGTCTATCTGTATACAAATCGATTCAGCAGTTTATGCTTTAAAAAATTTAAAAATTTATCACAACCTTTCTCAATAAAAATATAAGTGGAACTTAATGAATCGAAATACATAGACTGTAAATAAAAACAACAAGGAAACAGGTTGCGCTATAATAAGTTCTTTGTCTTTATAACTTTTTATCGTACGATACGACAAATTGCAAGATTACCGTGTAAAATGTGACTATTGTTATCATTATTGGGTTCGTTAATTAAATATGCAATGTATATTACTCGTATAAGTACATTTATTTACGTGTAATAATAATATTTTCAAATAAGCATTACAAAAAGGGAAGACAGCATGCAAGATACAATACTTTACGAGTTTCTTTTGATAAATTCTTGCCTAGGACAGTTCGATTAGTCCGGCTTCGGTTAAAGAGAAAAAATACCCCATGCAATTAAAGTTAAAAAAAGAATTCTAAACGCTACGTTCGAATTGTATTATTATTCGATATTGTTACGTTTATCAACTGAGCGATCGCGATCGATTACGATTATGTACGTAAGCACGTTTGCTGTTACGTATGCCGCTTACTATCTTGAAATAGATTGTGTGTTCGGTTGTCTACTATTTATTTATTTTATTTTAGAAATTTTACGAAGGCTTACTGCTAATATTATCAGAGATTTTTGACTATGTGATACCTCAAAGCCAATTCAAACCTTCACTTAAAGAAAAATCATAATATTTATATTTGACGACCGAGTGGTGTAGTGGTAAATAGCCTTGCCTCATACGCCGAAGGTCCCAGGTTCGAGTCCTGGCCGGGGCATTCATTTGTGTGATGAACACAGATGTTTGTTATCGGGTCATGGTTGTTTGTATTTATATATGTATGTTTATTCTGGGTTCCCCCCCTGTTCACTGTATGGTCATCCTTAACACGAGCTCTGCTTACTTTGGGGCCATACAGTTGGTGTGTTTGTCTGCGGATTTCTTATTATTTATTATTATTATTTAGTCCACATGAAGTCAAAAGAACCCTTCTTCACACAACCAACGAAATAGTTCGAGTATATTTTGTTATAGGTGGTATTGCTAAATGAACACGAACTATTTTAAATTACTATTTAAAACTAGCGAAAAGAAAGACGTTTCTAACTTTTATTCGGTTTTTTTATATTCTATTTACTCAATGTTTAGTTAGTTTTTCTTCTTGAAAACAAGATCTTTATCTTTTAATATGCGTAATTTAAAATAGGAAGAACGCGCTGTATGAGCGGAACCTAAAAAAAGTTACGGGCGATGCAGTAACATTTTCTGATAATTTATACTTTTGCGTAACTACAGTAAATCAAAATCTTTTTTTTATTTTATCATTTGTTACGTATATAACTATAAAAGCCCTCTGTTCAATTGATATATAGAAATATTAATAAATCAATAATGATAAAAATAAATAAAAATTACGAAACAAAGGAGATAAGTTTGAGCTAAAAATTTTACTCTCCCAACAGTTAAATTTCGTTTTAAGCACGCTTTCTTTATGCACAGGGCCTGACATTTGAAGTTAAATTTAAAATTAAAAACAACCTGTAGTTTTCGTATTAAATTAATCAAAAACCTCTTTGCAGGTGGTTACCGCATCTTGACAGGACTAAAGCGAAGGTATCCAGGTCTCAAAGTTATCCTGAGCGTAGGTGGCGATGGATCCGAGAGACTATTCAGTGAGATGGTGCAGGAACCAAGGAGACGAAGCCTATTTACAAACAGCGCCGTAAAATTCTTGCAAGAACATGATTTTGACGGATTGGAAATACATTGGGTGTATGCAGGTATAGTTCGTGTAGAGGGCATTTATGGTTAGATATTAGATATCAGTGCTGCATTTTTTTTTTCAAATGTTTGTTGTATGAACTTTAATATTTTTTCAGGCGAAAAGGATGAAAAAGAAAAAGATCTATTAACCACCTTACTTTACGAGCTCAGAGAAAAATTTTCCACGTACGGGTATACACTATCAACAATCTTACCTCCATTCAGGTAACCATGAATTCTAACAACATTTCGTATATTTTGGCACTTGTCCCGCTCGCCGGTAAGAAAACGAGTAGCTTTTGACTATATTTCCGATCAAGAAACTTACAATAGATAAACAATGAATCCGAGTAAATAAAATATTATTTTGATTTAGATTTTATATATGTGTGTATTTATGACAGTTACTCGCCTGTTCACACTGTTGGCGAGAACTCTCTTTTTATACAGATTTATCGCAGTGACAAAGATATAATCCGCTGAACGATGCTTGCTTGGCGATCAGAACGCTCGCAAAGAGACTAACCAGCGGTATTTCTGCTCTGCGAGCGATTGTAGCTAGTTATCACCAATCGCAATCAAATCGACAAAAATATCTAGGTACTCGGTACTCGTTGGCGATGGAACAGTGCCATAGCCTGAAATTAATGTCTATTACGAATAAAAAATGTTCTTTCAAAGGTATCAGATAGAAGACGGTTACGACCTCAGTGCTATCAATGGTGTGACAGACTATGTGATCCTTCAAGCGTGGGATATGACTCACGACAAGAAAGGCGAGCCTCCGTCCAAAGCTTTGCAGCACAGCCCATTGCATAGAGACCCTGGCGCAGCCGCTAGAGATCAGCGATATGATAATGTGGTCAGTGAATTTGAATTGCTTTTTTAGACGGTTTGAAGTATTTGTTATTTTTGCAGATGGTCTCGCTTCGAGCTTCTGTCTTCGAAGTTCTACCTTAGTTTCAACGTGTGTTTAAAAGTTAGAACCTTTAGATTCCGAGCACAAACATTTATACCACATTTACAATAATCTACTGTCAAAACAAGTATCTTATAGTATAGAGCAGCATTAACGTACCAAAATACCTTTTTAATTCATGACATCATCAAACGACATATAAGATACCTTATACTAACTATATTTTTGTCAAAACTTCACCGTGCTTGGTAGCTCAGTGTAACGGGTGCAAGCTGAAACCATACCTAAAATTATTTAATTCTATTACAGGAATTCATGGTAAAGTTCATCCTGCGACGCGGCATGTCAGCTGAGAAGCTAGTCCTAGGTGTTCCACTATTCGGTCGCAGCTATACTCTTGCAGCCTCCACTTTGCCTTCCCCTGGTGCTGCCACGAGTGGTGTTGGAGAAGAAGGCACTTACACTCAGACTAGAGGACTACTAGCTTATTTTGAAGTTAGTATAAGATAGTTATTGTACAACGGTTTTAGTTCTTTTTTTATTGAAAAAGGATTAGAAGTTTGTCTTCTATCTCACCTGATGGAAAGTGACGATGAAGACGAAGGTGTTACACGTCTATCCACGAGATACCTATTCACTCGACGCTTGAAAGAACTAGGACTATAGTTTTCTGGAAAAACAGACGCAGGCAGTTCATTCCACACCTTGGCGACCCGCACCAAAAAGGTACTATGGAAGCGTTTGGTTCGACTTCTTGGGATGTCTACTATAAAGGGATGGAAGGCCTGTATTTACTTTTAATGACTAGTGAATAGTGAATCTTTTACATCCATATAAACCCATTATTTACTGCGATTGCTAGACTATAGAGAATGAAGTAAAAAATAGCGTTATTGTTAAGACAAAAGATTTCATATTTCTTTTAATCGATAAATTCTGTTACTTTTGAACTGATTAAAATATTTTTTTTAATAACCTTTAGTAACATAGACAATATCTTATCCAGAAGTTCCCGAAAAAAACTGCGCGAATTTTTATGAACTGTGAAATATATTTCACAATTTACTAAATTGGTAAAACAAGCTACACTGCCATCAATAAGCAACCGAACAATTTAAAACAAATATGCATTATAATAATATTATAAAACAAATATGCATATAATAATATTATTCTTCCAGATCTGCATGAATGAACGGGAAGGCAAAGGAGTGAGCGGTTCGGATGCAGCAGGCAACTCTTTCTTCGTTTATGAAAACCAATGGGTAGCCTATGACACTCCACAAACCGTTTTAGAAAAGGTAAAGTAGGCAAAAACGATATTGCAACTATTCATTTATTATTTACCATAGATTTTTAAAGTATGAAAAAAAATTATTCCGTCACTACTATATTTAATTATTTCGGTCTATACCCATTATGTGCATAATATAGAAAATACTTTGTAGTGCCAAATAGCTCATACATAATGACAAACAAAAAAGCAAAGAGTATTGTTTTGTTTTTTCTTACTACTTATGTATGAAACATTTCACATCGCATATCTATGATAAACCCGTAGTACAGTGCGGGAGATTCATAATCTGGCGGGTTTTAATTTATCAATATCAATAACAATGAACATATTTTGTTGCCAACGAGTTGGTGTACAACGTATAGGGATTGTGTAATAACTTATCCTAAAGAGTTTTGTTGTTAAAGTTTTTAAAAAAACCCTTTATCTCGTTTGTCTCATATGCTAAATTACAAAAATTTGCCTTTCAATTTGATAGTGTAATAAAAATGTATGGGTGTCGCAAAAGCGCGCAAAATCGGTCATTAAAATATGATGTAAATTTTGTCGTGTTATACTTATATTGTGTAATAAATTAACTTTTACACTATTTAAGAGCAGTGAAATTGACATGGTTTTTGAGCTGAAATGCTTTTGTATTATATTCTATCACTATACTCTATAAGTAGTGCTCTACTTACTTACCGTAAAGACACAGAAATCACAATAAACAACATAAATTTCAAAGTTAATATTTATTTGTGTTAAAGTTTTATCACAAATAAATATTAGGTACGATTAATGTCAATCGAATTTTTAATTTTATGACTTTGAAATTTTTTTTATCTTGGTGTTGTGGTACCTAAAATAATTTCAATTACAAAATGATAGTTAATATTATAGTACCATGAAATTAATTACATTGCTCATTTAGACGAAGTTCTGAACTGTGTGTTATGATAAATCAGTCACGTGTTCTTTCTAGATATTAATATTATCTTATTTGTCGTCTATTAGATGAAATTCGTGATAAGCACTGGCATGGCCGGCGCCGCGGCTTGGGCGGTGGATATGGATGACTTCCGAGGCCTTTGCGGCTCCCCCTTCCCGATACTTAATGCAATTTCTATGACATTGAATGGTAGGTGGTATAAAAATCGATTTTTATTCAGAGTAAGCTACGATAATGAGATATGTTTGATTATTTACAATACCCTACCCTAAATAGGGGTTTAGGGTATTATACTCTGTACTTAAAATTCTGTAAGTTTCTATCATTATTTTTTAAATCTGACTCATCAATATATAATTTTGGAAGATATCGTTTTAACTCATAATTCATGCATTGGCTAGATGCTGAAAACGAATCAATTATATTTCTGTCGAGTGGCGTTGGTGGTAATATCCCTGTCTCATATTCCGGAAGTCCCAGGTTCGAGCCTGGTTGTGGCAATCGTTTGTGAGATGAACACACATGGTTTTTCTCTGGTCATGGTCATTTATATTTGTATGTTTATTCTGGGTTTTCCCCCAGTTCGCTTTATGGTCATCAATGACACAAGCTCTGCTTACTTTGAGGCCATACAGTTGGTGTGTTTGGCTGGTGATTTTCTTATTATTTTTATAATTAATTTAGAGGGATATGTATCAAAAAGTAGATTGAAATGAGTTACTTACTATAACTGCTTTTTTGTAGAGCACTTAAATCATACATACTCTACATTGTCACCGTTACTATTAAACACATAAATATTATTTTGGGTATTTGACAAAAACATTTTATTACATTTTTAAATATTGTATCAACAGTAAAGAAATATTTCAGAAGTAATAGTATATATGTGTACAATGAATGGTTTGCTAGATACAGCGAAATGTTTGAGGAGCTGCTGCGAGTTGCCGAAAAAAGAACAACTACAGGTTTATACTGAAAATTGTATGGACATTGGATAAAATATAATAAGATAGCGACGTTGATAATGCGTTTATATGCATACAACCGTAAACATTGTTCAATGTCAGTAAGCTAATAATTTTAAAAATTAACATATTATAAAAAGTTTTTTTGTTTATTTTTAAAGTTTTGTAATCATTTCATTTCATCAAACATTCTTTGGGTTAAAACAAATAATATCTTTTCAAATAACCAATTGTACAATAAGTATTTTATTTGCCACATTTTTAATAACTCTATAATATCCTCAGTAATGCTCTGGTTTCTTAGGTTGACCGCAGTCTTTACTCTGTTAAGATTGAACTGAGATTGAGTTTAGCAAAATATTCAACTATCTTTTTATAGTTTAATATGTATTTTGCTAAGTCTAGCATTTGGTAAACTTAGCTTATGCTTAGCTTGAGCCCAGACAAAGCCGAAGTAATGTCTATAAATAACACAGTCAAAGCTCGTCAGTTAAGTCTGAGATCATTCTAAAGCTACGCACGATTCTGACCTATCAAAATAATATAGTAATTAAATTCAAAGTCGTTCATTTGACGCTTCCCTAGAAGAAGCTAGGCCCACGTGCACTGCTCTAAATTAGCTATGGCTGGGCTGTATATTGCGCTATGTCTCTACCAGCTCAAAAGAACGTGAGAAAGGGACATTTTAACTAACTAACCGGCTGCTCAGATCTGCATTCCAAAACTGTAACTTTTCAAACAGCTTTTATCCTCTCAGTCTACATTTGAAAGTCTAATTTTTTACATTCACTGAGTGTCCTCGGTATGCTGGCTCGTCAGCACCAAATATAAAATAAATATTTTTGATAATTTTTTCCTACAGGTGAAATACTATCCGACCAATCGTCGCTAAAGGTCGGTGCTTGCGACGCCGACGCTCCCTTCTTGTCTTCGGACCCGCACTCATGCGCACATTTCCATTTCTGCAATGGCGGCATTAACTACAGGATTGTTTGTGAAGATAACAAGCTATATGATCCTTCTACTGGATACTGCGGGTAAGGCAGCTTGAATGACATGGTGGATACCAGATGTTATTTTAGTTTATTTCTTGCAATTTTGGTAGCGATTCCCTAACATAGAAAGCGCAAAAATAATATACATTATAAAAGTCGCAATCTCGACCATACTAAGTCCCGATTTGGAATATAAACGTTGTCCGTTGAACTAAGAATAGTAAATAAAAATTGTGACCTTTCTTTCTTATTTTCAGACATCAAGATGTTTCACGATGTGTTCCCGGACAAAGTCTTCGAATTAGTGTTGAACAAGCTGCTAAATTTGCAGGACGCAATGACAAAACTGGAGTAACTGTGAGTTTAATTAAAAAAGTGGTATGGAACATAAAACTATAATGGTATAGTCACGATTATTACATTTTTATTAACCACATTTCAGATAAATATGCCTAGCGTGACCGAACAAACCGTCAACGCAGGATTCCAAAGAATAATATTTCCGGATCATCTCAAACGGGGTAAGTTCAATAAAATATATAATATCACTTTTCCTTTAACTTTGCTATACCTTCTTAACCTGCTATATTTTTTTCATATCTCTACTTCGCTTCGGAAAAGGTTTACTAAAAGTTTTTGCTCGGCTTGATAAAATGGAGCGTGCTTTGTCGTATCCTGCTGCTAAATTTGAAAACAAGCTTTCTTCTAATTTGCAAAATACGGCTGTGTCGCGTCCACTACTTTCTAAAAGTAAAAAAGTTATCAAAAAACGTGACTATAACAGATATTTTCGGTTGTCACGGTCGGGTAAGTTGCTAATCTGCTTCTACTGCTAAGGTTCACGAACGGAGTCTTGTTAATTATTTGATAGAACTAAACTAATGTCACACAGAGTCTAAATGTAACATTCTATTGTACAACTACCATCGCCAGACTTTTTTCGTGAATATCAACATTTACACTGTAAAATAATTAGTTTCTTTTGTTCAGAGCTCTAATGGGTCGGTCTACCGACTTTGGGTTCTAACCCTCTAAGTACCTCTTAGTTTTATATCCATGATATCTACGTTAATGTGGTTGTGCTACGGTAGAAAGGAAATAACAGCCAGTGACATTACAATCTGTGTTCATCACACGAATTAATGCCCCGGCCAGGACTCGAACCTGGGATCTCTTAGGGTTACTAACCACTGCGCTACGCGGACTTCATATAAAGAAATATTATGTGTCTGACATGGGTCACACTTTTAGAACTCTAATCTATCTAATTCCACAATCGTCCCTGATTCTATACAGGTAATTCATCGAGATGGGTAACATGGAAAAGTCCGACACGTTAATTCGAAAGGTTAAGAAAAGTTGTATTCCAATATTTGAAAAATCGGCATCTGACAAAAAATGCTGTAAATAAATAAATGTTTTTGTTAATTCAAACTAAAAGTCAATGCTCCAATTTAGTATTTTATTCCAGAACAGCCTTAATAACCTATCCCACGGATTATTTCAAGCAACAACTAGACATCGCTACCTTAAAAATATATTAATTAATTACATAAAATGCTATAATTGTAAGCAAATTATGGATTATTATAATTCATAATTCAGCTTATTATACACTCACAATTTTACTTCACATTACCACAGTAGTATTTTTTATATAAGCTTTTTTTTCAATCTCCGCAATGCGTTTTATTGTCTAAAAACAATTAATATTTTTGTGAGGAAATAAACTATTTTAGGATACATAATATGATAAATCAATCATCAAAATTATCATCATTTCATAAAAATTACCTATCTATATATTTTCACTACCAGTAACCTTAATTTGCGTACCCATTCAAAATATTATTTTGTGTTAATTATATTTTTATACAGGCAGCTTAGCGGTCGCTGGCTGTATGGGCTAGATCCCAGCCGTTAAATAAATAGTTTTCAAAAACCTGAGCGCGCATCGTTAACGCGGCGCGCGGGAAACACAAAGAGAGTGCGTCATTTTCATAAATATTTGTTAGTTTTCGTTGTGTGGTTAACTATTATCAAAAACGTCAACTTCTCGTAGGGAAGTAGAGCAATACGTAGATTCGACCATTGCCGGAAATACTTATCGAGGCATGAAACGCGAGTTATAGCCTGTTGCCATACAATGTATGAATTTTTCCTCGCAAGTTTGTTGAAAAATGTCGTATGAAATGCGTGTGTACACACTAAAAATACAAAACACTATCATAGCTGAAAATTTTACACTGTTGAAAGTCTCTTTTTTTTTTCATCTTCATCGCGATTTTGTAAATACAACTTAACTTCGGCTTTTAAAAGGTAGAGTTTAAAAGGTTTTTTTCTAGACTGAGAGGACAAAAAACTGGGGTAATATACTTGGGGTAGAAGGTATAAAATTTGACGACGACATGACAGAAACACACACATGTCAGCTAATTGTGCGTGCTAATGAAATGCCGCTACCAAGCTGTTTACATAGGTATTACGTATATTTTATTTTTCACAAACAGAAACAGAAATAGTTTGTGGCGATTTTATTCCCACGCCCTTTTCCTGTCCAAATAATTTTGGATCTTATACAAGTAGTAAGCCAAAAAGACACAGTGTTTCCTTAATAGTTTTCTTGAACTTATTGAGGGGCAGGGATTGAACTGATTTTGGTATTTTATTGTAACGACATATTGACATTTCAATAAATTATTTGATGCTTTTAGCCAGCCTAAATTTTGGAATCGCTTAATTACAGTCGTTCCTACTTGTAACAAAGTAATCATTGTCATGGTTATCTTTCTTAGTTTTAAATTTGTTATTATTCTTGTGAATGTACAAAATATTTTCATAAATATATTGTGATACGAGGGTTAATATTCTATTTCTCTCTCTCTCAGAAAATTTCTGTTTCCTAATTTATATATTCCACGAATAGCCCTTTTGTCCTCGGCAGAAAGCTCGGCTCCCTTATCGCCCTTATCGAACAATATCGACTCGAGTGTAATGACCAAAATAGCACAGTATCAAAACGTACAGTTGTTATTACGCACACAATCTTTTTTTGTAATTGAATAATATTTGATTTTTTTTATAATATGACCGGATTTGATGAACGGACTATTTTTGAAAATCTTTGATTGCAGTTTTTCTTAACTCTAAAATCGATGATATGCTTTGATGGCATCCTTAGTTCCAGAATCCCTATTTCTATAAATCACCCTGTATAGTAACAATGAACCCACTACCAGTTAAGAACATCCGGGTATAAAGAAGCAATTTATTCCGTCTTTTGTAAAGTGTTTCGTAAAGCTTTGTTTTGTGTTTTGTGTCTTTAAGAAAAAATGTTATAATATTATAGGATATATTTTTATAATGCTTGTATACATGTTTCATTTTCATACTTCTGTTATATAGCTGCTACTTTTTCTCAGTATCTGTTGAGATATTGTACAGTAATTTTGTAAGTCTATAATTAGCTATACTTTTCTCAATGCTGTTTATCAATTTGTAAAAGAATTAAATAAATAAATAAAATGTATTTTCAGATCAGAATTCCAATAAACGTTTAGTATGCTACATGACCAGTTGGGCTTTCTATCGACGAGGAGATGGTAAATTCGTACCGGAACACATTGATACGAGACTGTGTACTCATGTAGTGTATGCTTATGCGTCTTTAGCCACGGATGACTTAGTGGCGAAAGAATTTGATCCTTGGACTGATATTAACAACAGTAAGTTAATTAAACTTTTAAAAACCTCATTAACTTGTTTATAAGGTCATAGGTTTACACAAATAATATGTAGTTGCATATCGTGTTTAGATAAAACGCTGTCGTAATCGTATACATTTAATGCCCTCTGTACGTACTCCCAATTCAATCAAACGAGCAATCACGTTGATACAACTCGAAAAATTTTACTATATTGCCTTATCCAGACCAAGTTTTTTATATTTAAATCATTCTCTTTTTCAGATTTATATGAGCGTGTAACGTCGTTGCAAGATGTTAAAGTTTTACTTGGTCTCGGAGGTTGGACTGACTCAGCGGGAGACAAATACTCCAGACTCGTGTCAACGCAAGCGACTCGTTCTAAATTCATCCAGAAATTGATCCCATTCCTTAAGATGCATAACTTTAAAGGGTTGCATTTGGACTGGAGTTATCCAGTTTGCTGGCAGAGTAACTGCAAAAAAGGCGCTGTTTCTGATAAAGCTAACTATGCTACGTTTGTTGGAGTAAGTTGACTACAAGCTTTTGATTTAAGAACATATACAAAAAACATAACTAAAGATACTTTTAGTTACTAGGCCCATGAAGTGTGCCCTAAAACTAGACTGAAGACAAACTTCGCTTCTAAATTTTAAAATTTTCTTGGTCCCATGGAATACAATTTCAAAAATACAATATAAATATCAGCTACGAAAAAACGGAAAACTTGTTCATAGTGAACAATTTTATTGGAATAAAATAATTAAACTTTTGCAAGAAATTGTTAATGAGAAATGAGGCTCTTGTGTGTTAGAAAAATATATTAAACATGTTAAAAATATTGTTGATAAATATTTATATACGCAAATTTAAAAACATAAGCGATACAATACAAGTGCTTATAGAAATTCAAAAAATGTTACACGGAAAGGACTTGTATCCAAGATACAGGCTAAGCCGAGCTTAGATACAAGATATACCTTTGTTGATTTTGTTGATGCAAAACATTATATTTACAGTATAAATAAGATTCGTTGTATGAATTTTGTTTTTGTAATAAATCATTATTATTATAATTATTTCAGGAACTATCAAACGCTCTGCACTCATCAGGGATGGAGCTTGGTCTGTCACTTTCCGGTTATAAGGAAGTGATAGAATCAGCCTATGATTTGCCGTCACTCTCAAAGTCTGCTGATTTCCTCAGCACCATGACATATGACTACCATGGTGGTTGGGAGAGCAAGACTGGTCATCATACTCCTTTATCACCAGTTTCACCTTCAGATCCTTTGGCTCATTATTCTATTGTAAGTGTATGGATGTATATATACATATATATAAGGAATAGATCTTTATGTGGAAATTAAGACCTACTCTTGCGAATCCATGTAAATATAAATATGTGTGTCGTAAATATGCAACAGACAATCGTCTACTCCAGACCTTAACGTAAGAATTTCCTATGATAACATCTATACATCCAAATAATACAAAATACAAAAAATGAATTGATTGCATTAAAACTGAATTTAATGATTTTCAGGAATACGCCATCAAATCTTTAATAAGCCACGGTGCTGATCCCAAGAAACTTTTACTAGGTTTAGCTTTCTATGGCCAATCATATCGCCTGGCGGAAGCCGAGAACCGGATGGCACCTGGCGCTCCGGCCGCTGGGCCCGGCGAACCGGGTGAATTCACTAAACAACCGGGCATGCTGGCGTATTATGAAATTTGTTACAGAGGTTTGTTAGATACTATATAGTCATTTTGAGAGTTGTTGTTGAGTTTGTTCTTTACTACCCTTACCAAGGCCGAACTGTGGAAAAAGTGTTAAAAATATAATATTTACAGTGGAGTACTATATTTAACTTTTTTCTTATCTTCTACAGTTAAGAATCTAAGATGGAGAACAAGTAGACAAGACAAAGCTGGTCCTTATGCATTTTCTGACAACCAATGGGTTGGATATGATGATCCAAAATCTATCGCAGAAAAGGTAAGCCATGAAATATTCATATAAGAACTATGAGTTAACAAGTTAAAGCTCTGAAATAATATGATTGGTATGCTGATGTTTTTCCTCGACAAGAATTTCGTGTTTCTCATTTAAACTTTTTCCAACTGAGTCTTTACATCTACGATTAGACCGTAGATCTTAGATACCAAATATCTTTGTTAAGTGCGTTTTAAAATCTCTTATTTCTATGTAAATACGTAAGTCCCTTTGATTAGGTAACTACGTACAGTTGATTATTTCGCACTTATACCTAAGCGTTTATTTAAAAAAAAAAGTATAAAAATATCCAAGTTACAGTTACAAGTTATTACAGCTAAGCAGGAATAATGCTTGACTAGGTTAAATATTTAATGCATTTACGTACGTTTAAATTATTTTTAATTATTATAATCAACATGATAATGTAGCTGTGCATCACAAGTCTTCTGACTGACGAGTCCCCAGACCAAGGACCCCTTTATGTCCTTTTATGATTCTAGGTTAGGGACTAAAAGACTACCCCTCTTGAGTTGTCAAAAATAAGTCGAGTCTTTATTATAAGACTTGAAGGACTGGTTCTCTTTTATCACTATTTGGTTGTATATACAGCAGACAATACTGCGTAAGCACAGGCTTGTACGATACGAGGCTCCAGCAGTGGAACGTCGTCGTAGAAAAAATGCCGGTCTAGCTGAACAACGTAAAAAGATTTGCCGCCAGGCACTTCATTTTCTCAATTACTTACATATACAAAGAAAATGACCAGATGCTAAGAATATCCATTCTATCAAACTAAAAGTGGTGCTTAAAAAATGGCTGCTGAACTATCAACACATGGAATACTTCGTCAGTATGGGAAAAAAGTGAAATAAAAGTTCTCCTTACCTGCATTTATTTATCGCTGTTATTAATTTTTTACAAAACTCTTTTACATACTAAAGGCATTTAAACCACACTTCTACCATTTATACTAATCCAATTAATTTTAGCTACTTCAATTAAATCCTATTAATAATTTCTTCAGTTTTGTTTCTATATATAAAATAAATAGTGGGCACTTTTCACTTGAACAAAACTTATTTCCAACTTATTTCACATTTATTGTTATTATGAAAAATAGATGGCGCATAACGTTAACGTCGTTTCCGTATATATGAAAACGGAAACTGAACAATACTAACATTTGTACGACTTTATCTGACAGTTTGTGAATTGGAATCATTTTGTTTATTTTATACCACTTTGCACACACATTCTGGCAAATAAATTACTATTATTATTATTATGATTCATGGATCGTGTGAGTCTTTAATAATCATTACACATTTGACACAAGTTGAATTATGAATTGTTTATCGCGTAAAGAATGGCTGGTTCCCAGAATACAGATCTTAGTCTAGCATGGAATCCAGATACTTCTTTGTTTTTTTGATACAGTAACAGCCAAACACCTTTGATCTAATTACAATGTCAACTTGTATAGTACATAAGTATACAAATTTGTAAAATAAAATATTTTTATGCTGTAAAATAGCTATGTAATAAATAAAATATTAAGTAATTTCTTTATACTTTTTACAGTTTTTTCTAAGAAATTATTATAGTTTTGTTTGAAGTAATAACCTCCCTAAACAAATCAAACCACCTTCCATCTCTCATCCAGGTGGAATGGGCTCTCAAACAAGGTCTCGGCGGCGTAACCGCCTGGGCAGTCGACTTGGACGACTTCAACAACCGCTGCTGCCTGGAACCGTTCCCCTTGCTCCGAGCCAGCGGGCGCGCGCTAGGACGCAGCGTGCCGCCGCCGCCGACGTCGGCGTGTGAGCGACCGCCGCCGCCAGCGACTCCACCGCCGCCGACCACTGTGGCGCCGGAGTCTGACGGTCAGTGACTTTCATACATATGCGGAAACATTGACTTGACGTTCCGTAACCTTGCATATCATTAATCGTCGATTATTATTTTATAAGACTATCAATTCGCTGCTGACCATAGGTCTCAGTTGGATTTGCCTTTGTTCCTGTAGTTATCTGACATGATGACTTCGATGATCTACAATATGCAAACTAACTATTAACCACGCGGTGTATAAACTGGAAAGGATCCCATGGCACATGTATTATTAAATTTCAACATGTTTATTACTCGATTTTATTTCACATTTATAAATCGTCCACCTCTTTCATAGTTGGTTAACAAATTTAAATCATTCAGTTAAATTAAATTTCTGACAGATTCATTTGACTTTAGTCATTTATGTTAACTTTATTAGTCCGACTTGCACAGACTTGAGTTAACAATTTAACTGGAACTAAAGTGTCCCTCCATTGCCATCAATTTTTGTTTGGCAGAAGAAGCATGCAGCAATATTGTAACCGTTCCAAGATTCCTTTTTTAAAATTCAAAGTCAAGTTTTACTAACTTCACACAATGCATTGAATTTTTTTCAGATATTATTTGTAAATGTATTTGTTTAAACTAAGTATTTAATGTAATCTTACACGTGCAACCTTCGAATCTTTACATAGCCTGGTTAAAAGGATTGCCTTTAGTTTAGTTCATATAGTGTATTTGTGATAATTTATGCAAACGTTTAGGCGTTTGCATAAATTATAAATCCCGAAATTAAAAGAGATAGAGATTTTTGTTCAAAGGAACCATGCCATCTATTTTAGAGATAAGAAAAACTGCATTTAATAATTAGAAAGAGTCTCATACGGAATCGAACTCGATCTTATTTCTAAAAATCGAATGTTGTGTCTTACACAAAAAGTGGTTGTGCATATAATAATAAATAAATGTTACCATGAGTAAAATATAATGTCTGATTTAGTTTTTGATTCCAGAAAGCCTTAATAACCAACTCCACAGCAGAAACTAGGTTATTTCTGGTAGCAGCAGAATAGCTACCATTTAAAACCTTGAAAATACAATATCAATACCTTCATTAATAAATAACTAAATTATTGTATTAATGAAGATAGCTACGATTTGAACATTTACTCAAATAAATAAAATATGGACCTAATTTAAGTATGGAGTTTCATATGAACGAAGCTGACTACTCTGACGGTGAATACACTGATATACCGCCTGCATATAAAGTATGCGTATCCGCAGGTGACAACTGTGGGGCACTATAGCCTAATTGCCCAGTAGAGTAAGGCTGCCGATCCTATAGTAAGGTACTGAGGTTGTTTTGGAATAAATGTTTCTATACAAATTATCTTTTGATTAAAGACAGAAAGTTCCATAGCAACAAATATTTGTTATTTAAATTACGTATGTTTTATGTAAATTTATGTACACCGTAATTTTTTTTACAATAAAATTCGGCTCCTATTCCCGAGGGGTGTATGAATTCTTTTTAAAAACTTCAAATGCAGTTTTTCTTGACTCTAAAATATCTTTTAGTTACTCTTTTAGTTTCAGGCTTTTGCACTCTGACCCATCTCGATAAATCACCCTGTATACTATCGTTTTGGTCCCTTTGCATAAACCTTCATGAAAGGACCATTCAAACCGTTTAAATCTAACCTACGTCTGTCACAAAACGCATAAAAACGTCTAATCCGATCTCCAGGATCAATAACCTCCACCACCGAACACCACCATCACGACCACCACCAGCAATCCCAAGCGACCACGTGGCCGAGCTGGAGCCCCGCCGCCACGACTTCCACCACGGCCGTCACGACTCCCACCACGGCCATCACGTGGTGGCCGCAAGCCACTACCGCTACCACTTCCACTACGACTACTGAGGCCACTGAACACTTGCATGACGTGGTGCAAGGTAATTGTTTTATGCAGCTTTATTTATTTTGTCCGGAAACAAACAATCATCATATCGCACCTTTGGGAACAAAGAGTCACTTCTGCAATTTTTTGCAAAAACGACTTAAATATGCAGAAAAAACCACGATAATCGACTTTATTTACTCAATAAAAACGGTGGCAATCGCATGAAAAACATCCTTTTGAGAGAGGGAGGGACGTTATATTATTTCGCGTTATTGGTCCGTTTGCTTGAAACGTAACATCTCATCCTGTCAGTAGTGTTTTATTAGTGTTTTATTTTAACATATTATGTTGTTAAAATTAAAACTTATGGGTAGTTTAGAAACTAGTGAAGTTTCTATGTTAAAGTCATATAACTAAACCAGAAACAAAGTGTACATAAAGAAGGGTTATCTACTTGAATGCAAAATTAATGTTTGGTTTAAAATGTTGGGAGCGAGGCGTAATATAAATTTTATAGAATATCGCGGTTCTTTAAAGTATAATTTAAGGAATTTACAAGATTCTTACTTTGACTGTTATTTTATAAAAATCGTGATCGTTTTATATATTAAAAAAATGTCGGGAACTTTAACTAAAACAAAATCGAAGTGAGAATAACTTTAATCAGCCCATGTCAATATACTAATGAGCGCCGTTCGCATCGTTTAAATGATTTAATTTTATGAAAATGTATACTAATTTCGTAAAAACTAAAAGTACATGCAAGCTTTCAAGATGACAGCCGAGTTTCAAAAATAATGCTATTTCACAGACAGTTTGATAGGTTTGTAAATTGGGTGCAGGCGCATCTTTTGGTGAAAGAGTTTTTGGCTATAGGTAATTGTTGATATGTAGATAAATAAAAACTTTTTGCCATTCACTCGGCACCTTTTACAAATAGAAAGTTTAAGTATATTTATTACAATAATATCACATTTTATATAATTATGTTACTATAATAATAATTAAATGATGTGCATTTACCCTTGAAAAGCAGCCAAACAAGAGTTAAATAAAAAATATAAATCTAATGTAAAATTTAAGAATAGTAGGAAACAAAAAATATAAATGAATAGACTTAGTATATAAAAAAAATAATTAGAAATATTTTGAAAGTAATCGTCTCAAATACAAACTAACAGTCGGTTCAATATTTGGGTAATGCCCAAAATGAATAAGTTTGTGATTATGGCTCTATGTATTTGAGTTAATTTTGTTCTGTTAATAAGTTGTTGTCATGAACACATAGAATATAAAAATTGCGTAACCTAAATCAAGCTATATAGGTATATATACAAATTACTTGTATGATGGAACGCCAGATGTCTCAATGCAAGAAAATGTTTGTTTTTGAGAATATGATTCCAGTTTTTATATATAATATCTGTAATATTATTTGATAGAATCGTTTCTCCGTTTTTCATAAGTTAAATATGGTATACACATAGTTTTGTGTTTCATAGAAGGTTCCGCGTAACTCCTGATGCTTTGAGTAAACTGACATAGCGGAGGATAGGGTACGTTCTCTTTTTTCAAACTATTTATTGCTTACGTAACGTACGTGAAGAATGGCTCTGGTACCACCACAACTACAACTGACGGCCGAGTAGCATAGTAAATAGTAGCCCTGCCTCATATGCTGCAGCTCCCAAGTTCGAGTCCTGGCCGGGGCATTCATTTGTGTGATGAACGCAGATATTTGTTCTTGGATCATGGTTGTTTATATTTATATATGTATGTTTATTCTGGGTTCCCCCCCCCCCCAGTTCGCTGGGCACTTTGGGGCCATACAGTTGGTGTATTTATCTGAAGGAAAAAAATTACTTAGACAAGCTTTATTATATTGCTCCCCGCCATAAAAATGATATAATGATGCAAAACATGGGCTTGTGAGCAAGACAAACTATTTCTTGTCCGTTTAAGTTAATTTGTATTCTTTTCGTGTTGTATATTGTGGGTTCGGTTCGCGTAATGACTAAAACAATTGATAAGTAAAATCAGGCGAAATTAAGGTACGTTTTTGAAAAGTTTGTCACCTATCTTCCGCCATTTTCCTTAAAGCCGTAAAAATATCTATCTATCTAAAAATATCTATCTATATATAATAATATGGGTTAAATAACCCTATTTTATTTTATTGTAAAGAGGGTAAATCATAATACAATCTGGGTTAAATAACAGTCTTAATTACTAAGATAAAATGATTTTTAAAAACAGTTTGGTAGTGCCAGAAATTATATATCTGTTTGTTTGTTTGATTGAATTGTTTATTTATATAAATGAAAGTACAAAAACTAACGAAGATTATAATTTTTCCCTATATTTCTATGTAATCAGGAATTTTACTATGTATAACACTATAAATTTTATTAGGATAACAAATGTTTCTTTATTCGTTTTTGTAATAAATTGTATAATATTGTAATAAAAAACAAATTAAAATACAATGGAAATTAATGCAATTTTCCACTTGCAGACAGTCTCGAAGGTTCCACTTGTACCGCGGGCGACTTCCACGCCGCGCCCTCGGACTGCGAGGGTTACCTACAATGCGAAGGGGGAGTCTGGAGGAAGCATCACTGTGCCCCTGGACTCCATTGGTCCGCTTCCAGCAACAGATGCGATTGGCCTAATGCTGCTAAGTGTACTGGTATGTTCTTGAATTGTTTTATAGGATTTAAGAGATTTTCGATTTCAGTTGATACAAAAATTGTTTGCTGTTGTAAAAGTTAATGATATGAAAGGCATTCTTTTAATAGTAAGGAATAAAAGGAATTTATAGTCAATCTTCTTCATGTTATAGTCTGCCATGCTTTTACACATTAAAAAGCCACTTATTTAACTTACTATAACCCTGTACCTACTATACATTCCCCAACGTTTAACAACTCGCCAGGATCACCGAACAACGCAGCTAGTACCGCCACAACAACTTTAGCGCCCATAACTTCTCGACCGCCGCGACCGACTATTAAACCCAACCCGAGACCCCCCGTGCGACCAACTGCTAAACCTACGACAACTACAACTACTACGACAACTACTACGACGACTACGAGGAGACCTGTTGCATTGCCTCCTGTTTCATGTAAGTAAAATATTAATACAGTTAATCAATGAATCTCGCTCTGGGACCAAATAGGAACAAACATTGCACAGTTATTCATAATATTTTATTTTATTGTAAAGAGGGTAAATCAATACACGGACAAGCATTGTAATTATATATAATATACAAACATAATATTTCAAAGGTACAAAAAAGGTATAATGACTTTTTGACATATTTTTGGAATCATCAGATCCCGTACATATTAACAGGAATAGAAAAAGATATCAATTTAAACATTCTTATAATAAGATATCGAACATGAACAATTTCTAACAAACGTTCTTTTAAAATATAATAGATATTTCTGAGAACTGGTTCGAGGTAGCAAGTTATGTTTTTTTTTACGTTGTAACAAACGATTTTAAATCCAGAAAAGGCTTAGTAGCAGGGAAAATTTCTAAGGAGTAATATTAAATGTATTAAAAATTGTAAGTATAGAAGATACCTCAACACAACGAGTAATGTGTTACACACCATTACTTTGACGTTCCAAAGATTACCTCAAAGTTCAATATTTTTTCTTTAACTGTAAGATAATATCGTCATAAAATAAATATGTTGGGATCAGATTACAATAAGTACTTTGAAACATCTCTGGGATCAAGGGCGAAGTTTATGTGTGCATAGATGTCTCTTGTTCACAACTTATAATTAATCGGGTGTAAGTTTTTTATCACAAAGATGATACGTTCCGCACTTTTGACCTATGTACGGTATGCCGTAATATCATCCAGGAATTAACGTTTTATCCAAACAATTATTGAATTTCAAAAACATTTAGAAAATCCAGTGAGATTTTGGGGTAACTTAATAGAATTTAGCCTAATTACCGGATTATAACGAAATTGCTGGAACAATTGCAATTCCAAGCTAAGCCTACGATCGGCAACGCATCATCATTCGATACAATCATCACATTTAACATTTGTAAATAAAACATTTACGACTAATGCTGACGCCACTTACCATCAGGTAGGTCGCGTGCTCGTTTGTCGGCTATGAAAATAGTAAATAAAAGAAGTTTTAAATTCGATTCGAAATTCGATATAAATTATTAGTAACAAAATATACATAAAATCTGATGATTTGTATATCAAATTAAAGAAAAATAACAATTAACGAAAATTTTCACAAAAGCAAAGTGTTCAAAGACTAAGTTTTCAAAACATTGTTTCGTTCGAATAGCAATTGTTTCTTCTTATCCCTTATTAATCAATAAATTAGATTTACTATTTTAATAATTGTATTTCAGCTGCCAGTTCAGAAGGAAAGCCTTGCTTTGGACAGGACTATTTATCAGTGCCCGGAGATTGCAACTCCTACTTACATTGCGATGTAGGTGTATGGAGAATACAACGTTGCGCCCCCGGATTGCATTGGAGCGAAACGCAGAAGCACTGCGATTGGCCGAAGTATGCTAACTGTAAAGGTAGGTAGAGTTCTAAACTATTAATTAAGATATTGGAACTTCTTGAGTTCTTAGTTACATAATATATCGTTATAAATGAATGCATTAATGTGAAAATTTTATTGTCTGGTTTTTTTGTGTGACTATCTTAATGTAATTTTATAGAAATTATGTTTTTATTAGATGTATAGTTGCCCTGCAAACTCAAGGGTCGCGACAAATCTATAAATAAATGAAGAAATGTAAAATGAAATTTTGTTTCATCGTAGATTCGCCAGCCAAGACAACAACAGTGATTGCTCCTAGGCCAACCACACAGAAGCCTCAAAGACCTGCGACCAGACCTACTATCAGGCCCATTACCACTACCACTACCACTACAAGAGGTAAATATTACTTAACAAAATTGAATATAATCAAATGATTATTATAAATATAACAAAACTAATTCAACAGTATTGACGATATTATTATTTCGTCTCACGTTACGATACACATATCTAAAATGCTTGCAATCACTAGCAAAACCAGACATATTTTTGTAAATGCAACGTTATTAAGGAACAGTTTGCGTAGTGTTATGAAATAAAATTTCACTTTTTGAAATTGTAAAATAAACTATTCAATATTATTTTTTTAGCAAAGAACGAGTCAGTCAATCCTAATACAATTGAGAATGCAATTTACTAGAGCGTAAATGATGATAACAAAACTTATACAACCCTATAGGGTTATAGGGATATATCCCTCCCTGGCTCGAATTCATATGGAAACCACCCGGGCACGCTGAGGTTCAAGTTATCCAGCCCAAAGATATACAGTATTGACCCTGCTTTCTATTTCTCTCGTAATATCAAATTTTGTCAAAATTATAATTCTTGCTCGTAAAACTGCTGATCACCTTCTAGCCACGTTTTTCAATCAAAATCAAAATCTTCGAAAAACATTTTTTGTACGTTTTCTTACGTACGAATTTCTTTGTACGTGTAAAAACTTTTGAAATGTATGTATAGTATAGAATAAAAAAAAGTAAAATAAATTATATTATACCATATTGTATGGTAACAAAAAGCTTTCGATTTTGACAAACCGAACGAAAACTTTTTCTTGATGCCTAAAAATGATGAAAACTTTTAAAAGCACTTATCTCAAAAAGCTCGGTTCTGTATGTTAACAGTTATTTTTTTTATAAATATGAAAGAAAATGAATTGAAATCTTTCTGTTTTAAGAGTTTCTCTAATTTTGAACTACAACTACAATATATTATGGAAATGCATCTGCATTTTTTCTTCACATTCCGAGTAAAGGAAATTACGGCGTATCATTGAGGTTTGATATAATTGACGCCCGTTTATAAAAATACCACAAACACGTTACTTTATTACAGCTCCATCTGAAAGTTCAGAAGACAAAGCTTGTTTAGACACCGACGTCCACGCTCCAGCCACATCCTGTGACTCATATCTCCTGTGCGTCGGAGGAAGATGGAGGAAACAACAATGTCCTCCAGGACTGCACTGGGATAAACGCTCCAGTAGATGCGACTGGCCTGAGTTCGCTATGTGTGATAGTAAGTTAATAAAAACGATTACATTTCAATAAGATTCATCACCAAAAACATTCTGAAATTAAAAAAAAATATAGTATGAAAGAAAACCTTAGGAACTAATGATAAATCATAAAACCAAAATCATGTCAATCAAACCCTTTAATAATAATTATTATTTATTGTAAAGCATGTTGTAAATGTTTCTTACATAGTATAATAGTAATAGTACACTAATAAGCAGGTCTTTTTACACACGTTTATAAAGATTATATTTAAATTAACTAATAACTAACTTGAAATCGTCACTAGTTTATTAGAAACTGTTCATTATATTCACAGTGAGTATGAAAACCACTAAAGGGCCGATGAAAGCCCCAGCCACTACAAGTACCACTACCAGCACTAGAAAACCAGCTTATACCACCACGAGACGACCAATTTATACCACTACCAGCAAACCTACGGCTATTGAAGTTACTAAACCAGCCATGGTAAGTCTGATGAATAGCTTTTTGTTAAAGTCTAGCTTAAACTATCATCAAATAATTGATTTAGAGCTTACATTTCACTAACATTTAAAAACCACCTTAATATTTCATCACATGTAAATTAATGTCGAAAAAGACATGCTTAGAACGTAAAGTGTTAAATCCTGTAGCCTTAATGACCTATTTCAAAGCATTTAACATTAGTTCAATGTTACCAGTTTTATTTGGACTGCATTATTATTCTTATTTGGAAAAGTACATGTAGGTTTTGGGGATTCACCAGCATAGTAGCATAATAGCATAACTTCTAAAAAGCTTGGCTTTCCAATCGTAAATGAATAATTATAATCCGTTAATTAGTTTCTTTTTTTTACGGTTTTTCGTCGAGCTTTCCTTTAAGGCATTTTACTTTTATTAAAATAATCAATTATCTCAAAATTAACCATTTTCTCCAGCCCTGCATAACCGGTACCTACCACACACATCCACGTTGTGAAAAGTTCTACATTTGCGTAAACGGTCAACTTATTACTCAAAGTTGTGCTCCCGGTTTGATATGGCGTCCAGACCATTCCCAGTGTGACTTCCCTACGGCTAACGCGTGTAATGACAGAAGGCAGGTGTCAGCTGCCATGACAGACGCTAACAAACCTGGATCGGCGCAGATTGCTGAAGTTACTTGTAAGTATAAATAATTATTTACACATTATTCGGGTTTAATTGTCTGGAACCAAATAATTGATTACCGAAACCAAATAAATTCATAATAATTGTATCAGATTCATATTCAATTTACGTAAATTTGATCACATATCTTCCTACCGTGAACAATTGCGACGGCTTCCAACACGTAGACATCGCGTCACTCGTCTTTTGTGTGTGCTATATTCTGTGCTCTTTGATTCTGATTACCCACAATACCTCAAAGATAAGTTCTCCTTCCATCACACAACACATCAAAGACAACTGAGATCACTCCAGAGTCTGCCTCTAACAACACCAATTTAGAACACTGCATCTAACTCTTTTTCCTTCGCTGTAAGAGCAGTGCATTTATAGGACGCACTGCCAATTCAAACAAAGAAAGCTTCTCACAAATATAAATTTAAAATTCAATTAAAAGAGCTTTTTCTAGGAGAGGTGCAAAGGAAATGATCTGCTACTAAAATTAACTATGAAAAGTTATTATGTGATCCCCAAATTTCAATTACATTTATGTATGTGTATGTATGTAATAATAATCATTAATGGTTATATCTAGGTAAGTATACTTATATGTGTTTTCTCTGTTCGTTTTTGGTTCTTCATTTTTTTTTCTTACTTTTACTTAATAATAATTTACCTACCTTACCTATGTTCTTTGACATGACTCATATTCTTTGAAACTTTTACACCCGTTCTAGTACCTAAAGGTTGGCTGGTAGATAATGCCTTGTGGCATTAAGCATATAATATAATGTGTGCAAATATTAATAAAAAAATAATAAAAGCTTTATGATTATATTTTTTTTTAGTTTGGCTCTGTCCCGCCGATACCTAACTAGTAGGGATATACTGTGGTCATCATCTATGGCCGATTGTTACGAAAACAATAAATTAACGTTGCTTAAATGGAGAGAAGAATTTAGAATTTTTTTACTATAATCTATACAGTTTTTGCGGATCTTTATTAAAATGATTTATCAACAAGCATTATTTGCGACTTTAATTAAATGATTAGGATATGGATTCAATCACTTTCTCCTTTTGCAGCTTACTGCGAGAGTGGTCAATATTCACCGGTATCAACGGATTGTACGAAGTATCGTCACTGCTTGTTTGGTAAATTTGAAGAATACACCTGCAGCCCAGGTCTACATTGGAACCAGGTACATAAACTCTACTTTCATATTATCAGTGCTAGTGGAGTTTTTCTTTGAGACCTGAGTCGGTACTAGGTACAGTCCTATTTTAACCACCATAATAACCGCGTATACCCGGTTGTGTTCCAGCTAAAGAGAGGGTACAGCCAGTGCAATTACTGGAACAAAGCCAACTCTAATGAGGTCTACGGTCGGTACCGCATAATTAATCGATTATTAATTATCAGTAAATAACAATATAATGAATAACATCTACGGCTAGTGAAGTCTATAGGCACAGATAATACTTACCATCAAGTGGACCGTTTGCTCGTTTGCCGTCTACCATATATATATATTTTACTTAAGTCATTACTTTCATATTTCAGAGAATAATATGCTGTGTTCTAATTTTTCGTTACAGAGAAGACAGATCTGTGACTGGCCCCAAAACGCTCAATGTAAAGAACAAAAAGCGACAACCACTACGAGTACGCCTAGACCTGTGCTAATGGATACTTTTCAGGAGAATCCAAAACCTGACACGTTTCCCGCGTACAAACCGACTACAGGAACATCGATACAAGCTATCACAAAGCCGAGTCTTTTAAAATGTGGGTTTTTTGGAGAGCTTCATTCACTCAACTTAGTTATGCTTAAAAAAGTAAATTAATAAATAAACATTTATTTATACAATAATGAACCATTTATTTACAATTTCAGCAAATTACAAACTTATATGTTACTACACGAATTGGTCCTGGTATAGACCCGGAATTGGGAAATTCAGTCCAGAAGATATAGATCCTCAACTTTGCACGCATATTATTTATGGATTTGCAGTATTAGGATTTGATGGACTCATGACGGCGCACGATACCTGGGCTGATTATGATAATCGTATGTACTTTCATATAGTTTTTGAGAATAATTTTGGCCTAGTAAAAACACGATCATTAACATATAGCTATTTTTTTCAGGATTCTATGACCGAGTAGTTGAATTCAAACGATATGGCATCAAAGTATCTTTGGCTCTTGGTGGTTGGAATGACTCAGCCGGTGACAAATACTCTAAATTAGTAAACGACCCAGCAGCTCGCTCAAGATTTGTTAGGAACGCAGTGAAATTCTTGGAAGACTACAAATTTGACGGCCTCGACCTTGATTGGGAATATCCTAAATGCTGGCAGGTGATGTACAATAAGTTAAGAAATAATTTTAGGATAGCATTCTCAAAACCATTACATTAACTGTTGCTTATTATTGCAGGTTGACTGTTCTAAAGGCCCAGATTCAGATAAAGAAGCTTTTGCTGACTTTATTCGAGAGCTTTCAGCAGAACTAAAACCCAGAGGTCTATTATTATCTGCTGCGGTATCACCAAATAAGAAAGTAATTGATGAGGGCTACCATGTGCCAGTTTTAGCCAAATATTTGGACTGGATTTCCGTCATGACATATGATTATCATGGACAGTGGGATAAGAAAACTGGACACGTTGCTCCGCTTTATTATCACCCTGATGACGATACGACATATTTCAATGCTGTAAGTGTTAAAATATTTTCTTTGTTCAGTTGAAATAAAATTTGATTTAATTTCAATCAATGTTCAATTTATTTTAGAACTACACGATGCATTACTGGATGAACAAAGGTGCACCAGCATCGAAATTAGTGATGGGTATGCCACTTTATGGACAAACGTTTACGACTGGAGTTCGTTGGAATTCACAGTCAGAATTGCTTGGTCGAACCAATGCTACTGGCCTTAATGTACCAGCTATTTCTGGTGGCGAGGAAGGCGAATATACTAGAGCTAAAGGGTTTTTGGCGTATTATGAGGTACAGTTTGCATTTTAAGCACGTTATGAACTAGTTCATGAGTACTTCAAAAAGATACCCTAGTCAACTTGTACTTACTTAATCATGTTCACATTTCAGATTTGCGAGAGAATTCGTAACTACGGTTGGCAAGTACAACAAGATCCATACCAAACCATGGGTCCATATGCTTATAAAGGAAATCAGTGGGTATCCTTCGATGATGTGGAAATGATCAAGCGAAAAGTTAATTTCATTAAATCACTCAATCTTGCCGGTGGTATGGTTTGGGCACTTGATCTTGACGACTTTAGAAACAGGTAATTTATTTTTAAACTGGTAATAAAAAAATAAGACCTACGCAACAAATTATGTTAAAAACAATATGATCTCATCTCTCAGGTGTGGACAAGGAAAGCATCCATTGCTGAACGCGATAAAGAGTGGATTATTAGATCCTAAAATTGATTACGAATCTATACAAACAGTCACTCAAATAAGTGTGCCTTCAGAGCCCATGAATGATCCTCACAATGGAATAGAGGACGACGATGATGATATACAAGTTAGGCCTATTTACAATAAACCGAATCGCCCAACAAAACCTGTACAAATGGATCCACAAATTCAAAGTACTAACAAACCTACGACGACTACAACAACTACAGCTGTTCCGTTTGTGGAAGAGCGTTATAAAGTAGTTTGTTACTACACTAACTGGGCTTGGTACAGGTAAAGAATTTTTGTTATATAATTTTTGCCATCTATGTAGTACTCGTTATAATCATTTGTAAATCAAACTTGACAAAGCAATTTTTTTTGCAGAACTGAATCAGGAAAATACACGCCAAGTGATATAGATCCATCGCTATGTACACACATTGTTTACGCGTTTGCTGTATTGGATCAAACAAAACTGGTGATTAAGCCCCACGATACTTGGCTGGATGTAGAGAACAGTAAGATATAAGAAATGCTACTGTTTCGATCCTTTTTATACTTATGAATTTATTTTAATCGGGCGTATAATTTCAGAATTCTATGATAAAGTTGTGGCACTAAAGAGCAAAGGCATCAAAGTTCTTCTTGGTCTAGGAGGTTGGAACGACTCTTCGGGCGACAAATACTCCAGAATGGTGAATAACCTATCCGCCCGCAGAAAGTTTATTGTTCACACCTTAGATTTCCTCGCGCAATTCGGATTTGACGGCTTAGATTTAGATTGGGAGTATCCGAAGTGTTGGCAGGTAATTATTGAAGTATACGTATAATGTTTTTTTAATTTCCTTACAAAATTCACAATACAAGCCTAACTTTTTGGGGCCAAATTATTAATAATAATAATAATAATTGTTCGTATCTTGGTGTTCAAATGCATTTTAATTGTACTTATATAATGGTAACATGGTCTAAATTAATCTTAAATTACATTATAGGTCGAATGTGAAAAAGGCCCAAGTTCCGACAAGCAAAATTTTGCCAATCTGGTCAAAGAACTTCGAAAAGCTTTTGCACCTCGTGGTCTCCTGCTCTCTGCGGCAGTTTCTGGCAGTAAACGCGTCATAGACATGGCTTATGATGTACCGACTTTGTCAGATAACTTGGATTGGATTGCACTTATGACTTACGACTACCATGGACAGTGGGATAAAAAGACTGGACACGTAGCTCCCATGTACGCTAGTGATGAAGATTATGATAAGACATTCAATGTTGTGAGTATAAAGTGTATATAACATTAATTCGAATACTGTAGCTAAATAGAAAACTATTGAATAGTTATTTCGTTATCCATTTATTTTGATTCTTTTGTTTTCTAGTGGTTTATATTTTAATAATTGGCTCAGCCATAAAACAATACAATCCCAGCGCTGCGTATTGTATCTAAAACTGCTAACATCTGTATAATAAAGCAAGAGGGTTTGTTTTATATGAATTCTTATAATTGTAACGCGCATATCTCTGAACAGTCAATTGATAAAAATTTTAGAATCTACCTGCTAACTACCTGTGCCCGTAGACACATGAAACTCTGTACAGAAGGTAACAGTAAAATTCCTTATTGGTATAGTATAGGGGAACACTAAAAAAAGATTTTTGATACTTCATCATCCGAAGTGGTGGATCATTACGGAAAACTACTACCTTTAGTTTACGAAATGTGGTAAATTTAAATGGATCGTTTATTCTGAGTTTGTAAGTACCTACATTAGACCGAAAACGTTTTTCACTAATTGTGTTTTCACAAATCTAAAATTATTATTTTCCAGAACTTCACAGTTAACTATTGGCTTGATCAAGGAGCATCAAGGGAAAAGCTAGTCATGGGAATCCCAATGTATGGACAGTCTTTCGCTTTGCTAGAAAATGCTGGTCATGGCTTAGGAGCTCCGGCCTATGCAGGAGGAGCAGCCGGGGACGAAACCAGAGCTAGAGGATTTTTATCTTTCTACGAGGTAAATAAAAATATAAAACATAAATACTTTGATTTTAAGTAATCCAACTCCAAAAACTTTATTAAACCAAAAAAAAGGGATCTTTGCGCTTTAGCATGGTCCGGCTGACAGTTTCAGTAAGGTTTCGTCATGGATGTGTATGTATGTTTATTTAAGTTTATTTCTAATATTTATAAATTAAATGAAAAAAAAATATCTATGTGTGCTTATATATTTCTTAAGTTTATTTATCCGTTATCTAGTATCCATAACACAAGTTCTTAATGATACTTAATTTGGGCTGGATAATGTGGTGTGATTGTTAGAAATATTATTATTATTATATTGCACGTCGTTCAATTTTTATTGTTAAAAATTCTGTAATTATATTAATTAAACAACAGAACATATATACGGTAAGATTGCTTAGAAAGTTACTAAGAAAAAATATTAATATTATTTGATTATTTTATATAAATACAAAGATAAGGAGGGCGATGGCAGGATCCCGCGTTAACTCGTGAACGGGTGCCGTTTGAGGGTGTTCGTCGTTTGGATACTTGGGGGGTCCCTCCGCCGAGCTAACAGATGCAGATAAGAATAATTTTGTATAGACATAAAGAGAGTGTAAATTTATTTTGATAAAAAAATATACTCGTGAAGTTTTTTGCCAGTTCTTCTTCACGAAGGTTTTTCCGACCTGGTGGTAGAGTCATATTTTATTTGATGTTTTATAGACCTAGATTTATGCTGCGAGTATCGTTAGCGATAAAAAATAATTCCATAACGTCACATCCCTAGTCATGTGGTACTGACAGATGTCAACGTCATACAGGCAACTGTCACCCGCACTATGCTACAGCGCAAATAGTATAGTGTCTGGAAATTTGGATAGCTAAACTTTATTTTTTTTTTAATTTAATAATAAAAATAGATTATACAAAAATACAATCTAGTTTCTTAGCTTCTTTACCAATGTACAACATGTGCACAGGAAAAGATACATTTCTACGAGTAGATGTTTCATACATTTACTGAGAAGTTTGCATTGATATTTAATTTATATAATGAAAAGTGAAATAATTGCCTTTGAAAACTAAAATTCAGGACTCGGAAATTCAGGAAGAACATCTGCAGATACTGAAAGAAGGCTTAGATTTAAAGTATCTAAAACGCGAAACATGCTACACAAAATAATATAAACCTACAAACTATTATAATTTTTATTAAAAATTCGTCATTACGGCAAATAAAAAATACAATATGCATTTTATTAGAAAAGCATCAAATTTATAGCTACGTGGAGTAGATAAGAAAAACAGTTAATAACATTACATGTGCAATAAATCCGATGACTGCTTTATTTGTGACATAAAGATGAAATATACTAAAATTACTAAAAGAATTTACCTTTTTTTTACGTGAGCGTTCGATATTGCGTCTCATCCAATGTTCTTCTCAATTATTCAATAAATTGCCTTCCTAAAATATGTACTAAATAAGTTTCTGTGGTTAATGTCTTTATTAAAACTAAAGGCTAATCAGAAAATGTATTCGTTCTATAAATAGATGTCTTAATTTAAAACAAACATTATGTTACATTTTGTGTACTTAAGCGATTTAATAAACCTTTGTATTAAACAGTTAATTCTCATGCGAGTTTATTTATTGGTCAAATAATTCGCATAACCATATCGTACAACCACAAACATAATATGTTTAATTCATTGCTTAAAATAATAAAATCTTATTTTAAGCAATGAGGATAATTCGACTTTTGATTTTGACCCAAAAATAACCCTTCTGTTATTCCTCACCAGATCTGTGATCGCATACGTATAAAAGGATGGAAAGTTAAACGCGATCCTGGTGGCAGAATGGGTCCGTACGCGTACCACAAAGATCAATGGGTGTCATTTGACGACGATTTCATGGTCAGACACAAAGCTGAATACATTCGCGCTATGGACTTAGGAGGCAGTATGGTCTGGTCTATGGACTTAGATGACTTTACAGGAAACTACTGCGGCTGTGGCAAATATCCTCTTCTGAAAAATATCAACTTCGCTTTGAGAAACAAAGAGGCTCCCCCAGCTTGTCCATTAATGGAGTGTGAGTATATTGAGATAAATGTTTTTTTTTTTGATATACAATATTATTATAAATTTTTCGACGCTGTTATACGTTTCATGCTTATGTTTACTAATATTACCGTTATTAGTAAATGTTATGTATATGTCCCTACTTAATAAAACGCTATCACTTACCGATTAACTGAGAGACAAACATCCGTCACCATAAACCAGTCAACCTAGAAACATAAAATTTGTTTTTTTTAATTAAAGATGTATTAAATTAGAAGATCAGATTTCTGGGAAATGTTACAAATAATGAAGTGGGTTCGTTTGTTTTTAACCTTTTCACGACTGAACTAAGCAATTGATCGTCATGTATTCTTAAATACGCGATCTCGGGGGTACAGAAAGGCATACCTTTGAATACCTTTGAATCTTAAAGGGCTTCCAAACGACACCTGAGCAAAATCGCGAGTAAAAACTAGTTTCATTCTAATTTATTATTTCTCGTATTTCATTTAATCCGTATAATTAATTTGTCTATTAAAATAAATAACTTTCGTACAATGATTCTTTATGGTCTCAATAATTAATATGAATTACTCCACTTTTAGTGCAAGGTTCAACAACAACAGAACAAGGTAATACTATAATACAAGCAACAGAGTCGACGGAGTCTTCGATAGTTGCTGTTGAAGGTGACTACACGCCCGCACCCCCTGTGTACCACGACACTGACTACACTTCAGGGGTAAATATTTATTTTTCTGTTTGACACCATCATTTATACTTCATTCTCACTTAAAATTTTCAATCCCGAAATTTCTATCTGACTTTCAACTTTTTCAGGACACAATGGAAGGCAAACCGTGCTCTGGTATTATTTTCAGGGCTGATGAAACTGATTGTAAGAAATACTACTTGTGTATAAACGATCAATTCGTATCTCTTACTTGTCCGGATTCATTGTATTGGAATAAGGTAAGCATTAAATACCTACTTAAGTATCCGGCACAAATATTGTTATCATTCGCTGTTTTGTGTGATGATATTATAAACGACTTAGAAAAGATGCTTATTTAAAAAAAATACAATATTTTTCTAGAACCATTGCGATTGGCCGGAAAAAACATCTTGCAAAAACAGGGTTAAATTGAGAATTACGGAATCGAATAAACAAGAAGAGTCTACAGAAAAAGCTACACCGATAGTAGCTTGTTACTTCACAAACTGGGCTTATTACAGGTTAGTAAAAATAAATACGAAAGATCTCTATTAAAGATTTGAGGTCTTAAGCGAATACTTTTCTTTCTAGTAGACAGCCGACATCCTCATAAGATTCAACATAAACGCGTTCCCAAGATTAAAAACATATCATTGACATCATTTTTATTGTAAATACAATAACCTACTGTTCATTATTTGATAATTTATGTATGAGTTGTCTAAAATGTTCAGAACCTTGCAAAACGGGTCTGAGTAAGCGAGTATCGTTCATATTTTAGAAGAATTTTACGTATCACTAATCATGTAATTCCTTCTTTAACGTCTTCGTAAAATATTGTCGAATTATAAATAAGTAAAAACCCTAGAATCAAGCAATCAATTTTTAATTTAATAACAAAAACCTGCATTGAAAATCGTTATGTCCCTCCACATATTATTGGCAGAGATAACGCATCAGTATAACGTGGCGTCTTTCTTTTATGACAAACGACAACCTAATATAATAACATAAAAACATAAAAACCATATTTATTTTGATTGCCTTATCACGTGTGCAGTAAGTGGTGTTTAAAAGTGCTATTTCTAGTGCAAAGCTACCTTTAATCCTTGCAGGGCAAATAATAAATATAATAAATAAAACCCCAGACAAACACACCAACTGTATGGCACCAAAGTAAGCAAAGCTTGTGTTATGGATGACCATGCAGCGAGCTGTGGGGGAACCCAGAATAAACATACAAAAATCGACAACCATGACACGAGAACAAACATTTATGTTCATCACACAAATGAATGCCCCAACCAGGACTCGAACTTGGGTTCCCCAGCGTATGAGGCAGGGTTACTAACAACTACGCTACTCAGTCATCTAAATGAAACATTTGTATGATAAACACGAAGATTTTTTACGAGTCTTGGATGTTATTATTTTATTAAAGTCGGTTTAGTCTGGGTTTATTTTGCAGTATAGTCATCCACCAATCAGAAATTTTCATAAAATATATAACGTTTTGGTTTATTTTTTTGCTGGCATTCTCGCTGCGACCGCCGCCCGGTACGGACGTTCTAAGACCACTCCGATTGATCGGTCCCGTCCCGATATTCAGTGGCGCTCAGTTTACTGACGCCACAGACTAGCGTGTTGGCTCCGTGATACGGTTTTTCTGGGTGTTTTACTCCCTCCGAGCGCTCTCAAAGTGATTTTTTTTTTGCATCTAAGTTTCTTAGTTTTCAAAGTGCTGTGTTGTGCTTGTGCTGAGTGCTGTGTGTGCCCAGCGTAAAGTATTCTGGTTTTTGTACAGAGGATACCTTACGGTGACAACCAATTTGTACTGATCCAGTCCTTTATTTTATATATATTATTTATTTCTACTATTTATTTATTTACTCTTCTATTTTCATATTTATCTTTATCATATTTGTGTATTTCTTATCTTTTGTCGGTAAAGAGTCGACCGCACGTACCCTTTCTAGGATTCCAGGTACCGGACTTCGGCGCACTACAGTTAGTATTTAAGTTATTTTCAGGCATATATATAAAGCCTTCATGGCCTTCGTTCGCTCGCAGTGTCCAGACATCTGGACAAAATTCGACAGTGGGTTCAAACCCACAACCAAAACTCCGACAAAAAAAGAGAGACGGGCGCGTCAACCCGCATCCATCAACCCCGCACGCGATCGTTCTAGCTCACGCTCGTCCGTGGCTTCATCCAATCGTAGTTCATCGTCGATGGATTGCGATACCTTAGCTCCCGCCCAAGCCATCGAATCCAACGAGGGATTCACCGTCGTTGCAAAATGACAAAAATGGGCCAAGCCCTCGGACTCATCCGGCGATGAGTCCAAAACTCCGAAAAAGCGGGCGCCGCAGTCAATGTCCGCGTCAAATTCAAATTATAATCTCTCTTACCCCGAGACCAAGCCAAGCGGTCGGCATCCGCCTTCTATTTTCATTCGCGATAAAGCGGCGTGGACATCTGTGTCCAGACACAATATGTCAAATTTAAAAATCGCGTATACACACGTGAAAAATACCGCGATCGGCATCCGCGTAGCGACCGTCGCACCCACCGATCACCGCGCCCTCGCCAAGTACTTGAATGATAAATCCATTGAGTACCACACTTACGCGCTCGAGGAGGAGCGCGTTTTACGCGTCGTCCTTAGAGGCTTACCGAAGGAGATTGAGTCAGAGCTCCTTCTCCAGGATGTTAAAGACCAGGGATTCCCGGTCATTTCCGTCCACCGTATGTATGGCAAAGATCGTATGCCGTAGAACCTAGTGTTGGTAAAACTAGATCACACCCCTGAGGGCAAGGGGATTTTCAACCTTAAAACTATAGCACGACTTTCGGGGATCACCGTTGAGATCCCATTCAAACGTGGTATACCCAGCCAATGCCATAGATGCCTATTCTATTGCCATACGGCTAGAAATTGCCTCGCCAAGCCCAGGTGCGTCAAGTGCCTGGGTGATCATGCCACTGCGGATTGCGTGCGAACCCCGCAATCTGTCGAACCTCCTGCATGCGTCTCTTGTAAGTTGGTTGGCCACACTGCCAATTACCTAGGATGCCCCAGGGCCCCAAAGTCCAACCCCAAAAAGGCGCAGAAGGCAAAGCAAAGGTGTCCACCCTCTGCTCCTGCTGCAAAGCCCGGCCCACCCAATAAACCGCAGCCTCCACTATGTGACCCTCACGGTCCTCCACCGCCTCCCAAGAACGCATGGGTTACCCCACCTACCATGGTGAGGAAATCCATGGCAGCCCTTACCCTCCCGTCTTCTCAGGTACAGCAGGTCAGGTTAGCACCTGCTTGCATGTCTTCTCCTCTCACGGCCAGGTCCCACGGAGAGCCACTTTCAGAGTTCGCGCTTGTAAGCGAATTCGCCTCAAGTATCGACTTGGGAGAAATCACCACTTTGGCTCGCAAACTACGAGCCGCAAAGGGTGACTTCCAGGAGACGTGCTTCGTCGCGATCGAACACCAGGCGCTTATCGCCAATCTCCAAAAATTCAATAAATTAAACTTTTAAATGGCATCCTCTAGATTAAAACCTCGATCTCTCACTATCGGTTACTTCAAAGCCGATGGTCTTAAACATCAGCGTAAAGAAATTCATGAACTCCGTCGAGAATTCCAAATTGTCATACTAGCTGGTGACTTTAACTCGAAACATTCAGGTTGGTACTCCGTAGTTACCAACCCAAACGGCCGTCGTCTTCATCACATGTTAGATTCGCTAAGCTGTGATGTAGTGGGTCCTCGAGAACCGACTCACTATCCCTACAACACAAATCATCGCCCCGATATTCTCGATATAGCAATCCTACAAAGTGTTAACTTAACAGTACCCTCAGTAGAAGTCATCCACCAACTTACTTCGGATCAACGACCGGTAGTCATGCAGCTAGGTATCCCAAGTGACCCCGTTCCTCAAACGGGCACACATTGATTGGGTCAAACTAACGGAAGCCCTTAAGGCAACCGACAGCCCCGACCTGAACAAAATTCCTGATTCATTGTCATCCATCGAGGAGACCAATGCAGCGATCGGTGCTTTCACCAACCAAGCTGAAGATGGAAGCTGGATCTTGCCTGAGGATGTGAGGGAGTTGTTGAGAGCAAAGAAAGCAGCTATCCGGGCGTACGATTTCGCTCCGACCGAGGCAAACTGCATCCGTATGAAGGCCCTACAGCGAGATGTTAAATCTCGCATACGCGAACTGCGGTCTAACAACTGGGACGCACTTCTTGAAGAGATTTCACCTTCGCATCTGGCTTACTGGAGCTTGGCGAAGTCTCTTAAGATGGACTCTACCACGTCATCGATGCCTCCGCTCCTTAGGCCTCCGCCCATGACTCCCGCCTTCGATGACTCCGAAAAAGTTGAAACCCTAGCCGATAGCCAACAATGTACACCGAGTACAGAAAGCACCAGCGCCCATCACATAGAAACTGTGAATAGCACAGTCGAAACTAAATACGGCAACCCACCGACAGACACTTTTCAACCGGTAACGGTGGAAGAAGTACAGACAATAATCAAAAACTTAAAACCACGGAAAGCTCCAGGTTCAGACGAAATACCAAACAGGGTTCTGAAAGCTCTCCCACTCGCACTCATACAACTGTTAGTAGTTATTGTCAATAACTTACTAACAAACTGCTCCTTTCCGCAAACGTGGAAGGAAGCGATTGTCATAGGTATTAGAAAACCCGGAAAACCGGCTAATCTACCTACAAGCTACCGTCCTATTAGCTTGCTTAGCGCGATAGGCAAATTATACGAAAGGATCATTTTGAACAGGCTCCGAGAGGTCATCCATTCGAAGCACCTGTTACCGGATGAACAGTTCGGCTTTAGGTCTCGTCGCTCCTGCGTCCAACAGGTGCACCGCATCACGGAGCACATCTTGGAGCAAAGGAATGTAGGTTGAAAACCGATAGGCACGGGTGCGCTTTTCTTTGACGTGGCTAAAGCCTTCGACAAGGTCTGGCACAACGGCTTATTATATAAATTCTTTGAACTAGGCGTGCCAGACAGCCTCGTGCACATCATACGAGACTTTCTCCACTGTCGAACCTTTCACAACAGATTGGAAGGTGCACTCTCCAATCCCCGTCCTGTATTAGCCGGTGTCCCACAAGGCTCGGTGCTTTCTCCAACTTTGTTTTCACTATACACTAGTGACATACCAAGGACGGAGAAAGTAGACCTAGCGCTCTTTGCAGACGTCACCGTGCTATACACATCTGATAGGAATTTACGTAAGTTAACTAGAATACTTCAATCGGCAGCCAACGCATTAGGCGCTTGGTTTAGGAAATGGAGAATAGAAGTCAACCCAGGAAAAAGTGCAGCAGTGTACTTCTCTCTCTCAACCTGCTCTAGGATAACCTCTAGGAAACCCTCCAGAAGATTAGGTCAGATCACCCTGTTTGGTACTCCGATCCCATGGGCTAAAAAAGTCAAATATTTAGTAGTCACTTTAGATAGTGGACTAACATTCGCGGATCACATAAAACGCGCCTTCGTCATGGGTAGGCTGCACCCCCTAATCTGCAAAAAGAGTAAAATATCGCTTAGAAATAAGCTTACACTTTACGAAACTTGCATCCGCCCCATCATGACATATGCCAGTGTGGCTTTCGCTCAATCACTTGCAGGTTATTCTAAATAGGTTCTTACGCAAATGCGTCGGGGCCCCGCCCTATGTCCGCAACTTAGATCTGCACAAGGATCTCGAGCTGCCCACGTCTAGACGCCACTTCGATAATGCTCCTCACCATCCCAACTCGCTGGTAAATAAGTCATCTGAATACACAGCCAACCCAGACGCGGCGGTTCGTTATAGGCGTCCGCGTAACGTCTTAACAGATCCCGACGATGATATTATAACAAGGAACGCCGGTGTTCCAGTTAGAAATAGAGCAACACGGCATTCGAATCGCCTAACCCACCGGTGGGCCAGGCTAACGCGTCGTACGCGTTTCTACTGAGTTTCTTGCTGGTTCTTTGGCAGTAGATGATCCTTCCGAATCAGTGGTAGTTTCAATATACGACGTCCTAAGCCGAGGTCCGTATCCTCTCGGGTGCCCTTAGGCATATCGTATGTAGGAGTAGTTTAAGTTCCAGCTAAGCGCCGTCAGCGCTAAGCTACAAAGTCCGGTGAAATTTCAAAGGCCTTTGGGCCATAAATAAACTGTCCATTTCGAAAAAGAAAAACTGTAATGGCCCCGTAGTAAGCAGAGCTTGTGTTGGGGATGACCTAACAGCGAACTGTGGAGGCCCATTTCGAAAAAAAAAAGAAGAGGTTTAATTTCAAAACAGCACTTCATGTATTAAATAGAACTCCAGTAAAATGTTCCATCTTACAGGCGAGGCAGAGGAAAGTTCGGACCGGAACATGTGAATCCTAGCCTATGTACCCATATTATCTATGCGTGGGCGCATCTCGATGGTGCCACGAATGAGCTAGTTCCTGGCATACCCGAACTGGACTTAGAAAATGGTAAATATGAATAATGATAATTTAATGTGGATTACGAGCTTCACTCGCTAAACGTAGAAAATTCTGTTTTCTAATGTTCAACTGAATGTTTATATTTTACTTATAACGTATATACTAGGTTAGATCAATACAAAAAATTACATATAAAAAAGAAAATAGAGGAAAATTTTACTTACAGGTTATTTAAAAAAAATCTCTAATGTTTATAATTTTTATATTGGTAGAAAAATATGTGACTCAGATTATTCGATCCAGATATTATACGCTACTTTACAAAAAATCATTAATCCTTATCGTGTTTTTGTGGCCTTCCGTTCAGTTACTTTTCGAAGACATGCAATACGAATTAGCTAGTATTGTTAAAATGTTCGATCATGCATTTATTTACGTGGAAAGCCAGCCAAATACTGGTAAATACTAGCCAGTAAATACTACCAGCTAAATACAATAACTTCAACTCTTATCAAGATTATATAGAAAGAAAATGTATGGTTGTTACAATATTTAATGGGAACTTAGTTTAAGAATTGTAGGTATTTGTTTTGTGAACAGAAGTAAAATATTATTATTATTATAAAACTGATTGTAAAATTAAAATACAGAACAAAATATTTTAATTGCAATATCGTTTTCTAAAATATACATAATTGTATTGAATCAAAATAATTATTGTATATTTTTCAGACTTTTACGGTAAAATTACTGAATTTAGAACCAAGAGCATTAAAGTAATTCTTGGAGCTGGTGGTCTCGAGAACTCCGAAGGTGATAGCTGGAAACACATGGCTGCCAGTATTGAAAGTAGAACGACGTTTATTAATTCCGTTTTAAAGCAATTGAAGAGGTGGAATTTCGATGGTCTACAATTAGCTTGGCAATATCCCGTTTGCAAGCAGGTAATTTTAGTTGAATTAATTATACGTTTAATATTAGTTGGGTTTTATTATATTAATGTGGTAATTATTATATTAATAAAAAGCCTGTTAATATATGAAAAAAAGATATAGCTATGTGTGCTTAAGTGCCTGAAGTTTATTTATCCCTTATCTAGTATCCATAACACAAGTTCTTAATGATACTTAATTTGGGCTAGATAAAGTGGTGTGATTGCTAGAAATAGTTATTTATTTATAATTAAAGTCACAAGATCTAGGGCAATGCCAACTAAAACTCCGGTCGACAATGCTTCATTAATTAATAAATTGTCCCACCCCAAAAAATTAGATAATAATCTATGCTATTTAATTTACCACTTAATTTCAAGTAGATCGCTTGAAAACGTATTATTATAATAATTTATCGCCTTTTCTTGCAGGCACCTTGCATCAAAGAATCGCAAGACATTTCCGATCGAGACCACTTCAGCGCATTACTACTTGAAATATCAAGAGCTATGAAACCACACGATCTAGAACTTTCTATCAAAGTGTCTTCGGTTCCTGAGATCGCCAACTTGGCATATGATCCATTAATTTTGACAGTGACAGTTGATTGGGTGGCCATAGCAGCCAATGATTTCTATGCTTCCACGACAGGACAGACGGCTTATTTAGTGCCTTTAGAGAGCGATGATACAAAACGGGCAAACAGTTATGTAAGTACTACAGCTTTGGAGTGTATGGTTAATAAAGTTGGTCTTTGATTATAACAATGTGAATATGTATTAAAGTTTTAATGTCAAGAGATATAAGGCCTACTCGTACAGTTTTGATATGGAATCAGAATTATATTACACATGTTTCAAATCGAATTAATGGCTTACCGTCCACTTAAATACCTACCAACATTCCTACTCATATATCATCTACATTTTCCAAGTTTCTTTTTCTCTAACCAATGTTATTCGTTTCAGAACTCTACTTTATCATACTGGTCGAACATAATGCCGTCAAGCCAACTCGTAATGAGCGTCCCAGCATACGCGCGGTCCTACACTTTGCGGGAAGCGTCCAATTCTAATATAGGGGCACCAGCAGTGGGCCCTGGGGAACCCGGACCGCACACTAAAGTTCCAGGCTTCTTGGCTTACTATGAGGTAGATAGTGGTTAAGAACTGTTGAGATTTTTTGCAGGGCTAAAATGTCACTATTAGGCCACCTCAGTGGGTCACAATCAAGACAAAAAAATGAACCAATAAAACTATGAAAAAGGATTTCATTTCTGGAATTCCAAACCAATCCACAAAAAATGATTTACTTTGACATTTACTGATAAGTATTTGTACATCTTAGTTGTTGGACTCACATATGCTAACGGAATTTTACTACTACAGGTTTGCCCCGGGCTGCGATCTCAACCCTGGAAAGAGTCACGAAATCACTTAGGCACCTTCAGCGTTATGGGTTCGCAATGGTCATCTTATCTTCGACCAGAAGAAGTGCATAGAGTAGCGTCATCTTGTTCAAGGGCAGGATTGCGTGGAGTGGCGCTCTGGGCCTTAGATCTTGATGATTGGGGTGAAGAATGCGGATGTTCTGCTCAACCTCTGCTCTCCGCTCTTAGACAAGGGCTCATTGAACCAACCGCTCCACCTACCCTATGCCATTAACACAATCATAGATTTCGGCGAACATCTTACACAATACGACGGCCGAGTGGCGTAGTGGTAGTCTTGCCTCATACGCCGGAGGTCCCAGGTTCAAGTCCTGGTCGGGGCATTCATTTGTGTGATTAACAAAGATGTTTGTTCTCGAGTCATGACTGTCGATATTTATATATGTATGTTTATTATGGGTTACCACTGTATGATCATCAATTACACAAGCTTTGCTTATTTTGGGGCCATTCAGCTGGTGTTTTTGTCTAAGGAAAATAAACAAATAATAATATCCCAAAATGTATTTCTGCACCTATAAAAAGTGTTTAGGACGTTTGCCGCGGTCTTTAATGCAAGAATGATACTCAGTTAGTTGTATGTTAGTAACACCGCTAGATCTTTTCTATAAATTACGTGTTAAGTTTAGGTACTTAAAAAATAATTTTATAGACAGTTTAGACATAATATTGAAGAATTGCATTTATAATGTTTTGTGATAAAAACAGGTAGAATATAAAATATCATACGATTTAGTTAGGTAGGTACGTAAAATTTGCAGTTGACTTTGGTAAATAAAGTTACTCCGTATTGTTGTTACTTATAAATGAAGTCTTCCCTAAATTGAACTATGTTGATGAGTTGACAAGACCGTAACGCGTTATTGAAGATACTGTACCATGTTATATGTGGAGTGTGATTTCAATTATTGTTAGTAAAGGAAAAATAAAGAATAATGTAAATAAATAATGCTGTTTTATTGGTTTTTATTTTATTTCCCCATGATCATTTCAACTTTTTTTAATTTGACTTAATTAGCAGCAGCACAGTAAAACAAAATCTTAAAACACTGTTAGCCTAAATAGGCTAAAATAATGTAAACCCATTTTTAGCACATTTAAATTTAGCGGTGTCAGAAATTTTACTGTAATTATGGCATATCATCAAGAACATAAACATAATTATGAAAAACATCTAGACAAATTATGACGGTCGTAATGCCCTGATGAAATTTGCTTTAGACGATATGACTATAGACGAGATCGGATTACTAGTGAAAACTTTAACATAACGCAACAGCATTATAGAGGACACAATACAAAATTAGTATAGGGATTTAATTTGAACAATCGCATTTCGCTGCATAGCCGTAATGGCATTTTTTCATTTCGTTTTAGACGTGACCTTTACGTAATTAAGCTTTGAGTGACGTAATTAAACTTTTCTATGTGCCTGTCAGTAGGCCAATTGGGTATATGACAAATTTTTTTTTATTTCATATTTAAATAGTTTATCAACAGTAAATAAATATTGCAAAAGTAACAGTATGTTTACAATCAATAGTTTTCTAGATACAGCGATGTGTTCGAGGAGCCGCTGCGAGTCGCCGAAAAACGCTCCATACAAAACGGTACTGAGCTGTGACGTCACGACTTGTGAATCATACTAAAATTGTATGGGCGTTTGGATAAAATATATAATAGCTACGTAGATAATGCGTTTACATGCATACTGTCATAGTAAAAATTGTTATATTCAATGTCAGTAAGCAAATGATATTTAAAAATTTTACATGTATCTACTATAATAAGTTTTTGCTTCTTTTTTTAAGTTTTCAAATCTATATAATTTCGATATTAAATTCAAAACTATATTTTTCAAAACATTGTACCTGTCAAAATAACTAATATTTTATAAATAAATTATAAAAACTTGCATTTTTAAATGCTGTCATCTACCCAATTCTCGTATAAAAACCGCGGCGATGTCGTAGCGACTCGACCGTTGTGGTCACTTTCGTATTCTCATCCGTCGATTGGACCGATTCTAAAGTCGTTCTGATACGAACTTGTACAGTACGAGAGCGTTCGTTTTGTTTATTCAATCAGTTATTTTTTTTAAAGCAATATAAGGTATTGAGCCCCGATATCTTATAATATTATCTTTTTGTAAAATGGGAAAAAATTACAATTTATAGATAGATGATATTCGCAAGAAAATATGCCTTGCTTCTATTGTGACATTGTTTTTGAATTCCAACAAAAGCTGGATTGCATGTTCAAAGTATGGCTTTTGGAATCACTGTTCCTGTGCCGGAGTGGAAGATGAAGACGACGAAGCAACATTTACCGGGGGGTCAAGATGGGGTGATAAGACTTTGCTTCCTTTTTTTTAGCATTTTGCTTTTGGTTCGAACCATACGTAGGTACGCAAAAAGAGTATAAAACAAAGCTGCGTATGGAGAGTTATATACAGTGCGAATGCTAGTTCAAACTGTATAAGATGATAAACTGTTATAATTAGCAGTAAAGCATTTTATTGACAAAGCAATTTTATAACAATTGAGGTCGGGCCACTATTTTCGGTTTTGTATTATACCCGCCGCCATCCATTTGATTCTGCACTAAAAGAACCATTTTGTTAGTTGTCAAATCGCTAACTCGTTTTTGAAATTTAAAAGGTTTTCAATTATCGTTATTTATGTTACCAATCAGCTAAAAAAGGTAAATAATGATAAGATATCATACCAACAAATCTCGTTCATACACTCTTTAGAGAAAACCTAAGTAGGTGTACCTACATATTCTTAGAAAGTGTGGCTTTAATTTTTTACTTTGCCTAACCTGAACAAGTTATATTTAAAAGACCTGATTATTAAAAGAAATAAATAACCGGTTTGTCATCCCAATTTTTTTTTAAATTATTGTTTAAAGATAACTTTTTAGGCTCTTCCATGGAGTATTGGTCTCGGTAGGTTTAAAGTCCAACGCCAAATCTCCAATACGAGCATTTGGCCAGTTGTATAATAAACGATCGAAGCTACTATATCTACTCTGTACAACTTTTCTGCACCTAAAGAAATGTTGATTAATACTTTTCTGTTCGATGACTTCATTTTAGTTTTAGTAGAATGACGTCACAGAGTTACGTACTAAAATACTGCTGCATAAAACGGCGGCGGCAACGCGGCGGCAGCGCGGCGCGGCGGCGGCGCGAATTACATACATACAGAAAATCAGTCAAGGCCTCGCAATGCCGTGAGTGCGGTGAGGTTAGTCTGATAATTTCCGTGCTGCGCGCACCTTTTAGGTTAGAAGCGCGTATTACTTTTATATTATTAATAAAACACACTGTTTTGTGTTAAAAATACTGTATCTGCAAAAAGGTCATTAAAAAATCAATAAACTCTACGGAGCTGAACTCGTTTACTGTGTTAAGACTGTGGTCGATGTTTAAAAATATTTAATTGTGTTTTAGTATGCTGTAATGGCTGGTAAACTATTATTTAGAACTGTGCTCGGTTTTAACCACGGACCACCAATCACAAAATTATTCGCAAATGTACATGTTTCAAAAATCCACACAAATAATGAGGTAAGCTTATATTAATAAATTTAATAACATATAAAAGTTTACTTTCAATGTAAGAAATAACCGGAAGCTACCGGAAGTTTTCTTAACCCTTGTTTTGTTAAAATTAATAAAAATTCCGTTGATGTATGTACTTAGTTGATACTTATAAATTGAATGTTTTCATTAAATTTATTAGTATCAAAATCTGTTACTTAACACAATTAAAGTTCAATTATAATGTTCAGTTCTAAAGAGTGATATGGGCATTCATAAAACTCTCATTATAGCAAAATGATATGTATAATTTATTTATTGTTTTCGTGCTTTCTTGAACTTGGACTTTGTTCAGTTCCGCACTTTAAATCAAGCTGTGACGTAGTCCCAAGATGATGAGTCAGCGTATATCGTCAGCGTTTTTCTTAAATATATTAAGACTGATAAGATAACTTAGATTGTTACTTTTAGGTACCCGTGAAAGAAATAAATATACCAGTTCCCTGGGGTCACATCGCTGCCAAATTATGGGGCAACGAGAATGAAAGGCCTATTTTAGCGTTGCATGGTTGGCAGGATAATGCTGGCACTTGGGACCCTATGGCTCCAATGCTTAGTAAAGACAGGGCCATCCTCGCTATAGACTTCCCTGGTCATGGCCTGTCGCCTTGGATACCTCCAGGTTCGTTATATTTTATCAACGATAGTTATGGATAAGTGATATATAATTTGGAAAGTATTATAAGTAAGTATTTGCCCTAGTTCTTTCTTAGTTTTCTATTTTTAAGACTTATATACCTACATATATATACTCAACGAAGTTTTACGTTACCTATTTACAACTAAAATAATAATTTATCATATATAAAACCTAAATCTTTGTAGATAACAACTTTAAAATATTTTACTGTTTTTTCCATAATAACTTAACGTCTTTAAGTGATACATGTTTTATCGCCCGTTATATTCACCATTATACATAACTGAACCAAGCATCATTACTTTTTCAGGAATGCATTACTACTCCTGGGAATTGCCTCGTCTCATTTTGACGCTGAAGGACTACTTTAAATGGGACAAGCTATCTTTGTTGGGCCATTCAATGGGGTCTATCGCAGCTTTTCGGTTCGCTTCACTTTTCAGCGAAGACGTGGATTTATACATAGCTATCGACAGCTTGATCTACGACGATTACGATTTGGACCTGGTCATTGGCAAATATGGAAAAGTAATTCTAAAAAACGCAGTAGCACAAACTCGACTGAATGAAGAACCGCCGTCGTATCCCCTCGAAGAACTATATAAAATTTGGCATTTGGGCACACATAAATCAGTAGAATATGATAGTGTGCAGCATCTAGCGAAAAGAGGCATAAAGCCTTCGAAAAACGATCCTAATAAGTATTATTTTAGTCGTGATCCTAGACTTAAACATATTCTTTTTACACCTGAAGAAAAAAAGGTAGTCGAAGGTATTGCAGCCAAGTTGAAATGCCCTACGTTATACGTGAAAGCGGTAGACTCACCTTATGCTAGTGACTGTCACTCGGTGTATATAAGAGAGTTCATAGAAAACAACAATGAACGATTCGAAAGCCACTTCGTTCCAGGAACTCATCATGTGCATTTAAACAATCCGGAAATAGTATACCCGTTAATTCAGAACTTTTTAAAGAAATATAGTTTGAAATAATTCCAGAATGTGTACTGTGATAACGTACCTACTTGATGTTGTAATTTATTTTTATTTTATTTATTCACTTAAACAATTTTTCATGTAAAAAATTACTTTAATTGTTGCACTACAATCCATTCCAAATTGATTTTAAGGCTCCTCTAGTCTACAAAAAATGGTAGACCTAGAGGAAGCTATATTATTGTCAAAATAAATACAAATGCCTGTAAAACACTCCTAAAGTAATCAAACTAAATTGATGTTTATTAAAAAATTATGTTAGCAAGTACTTTATTATTACATATGAAATAGGTATAACTGATTAATATTTCTTTACTATTTGCTAGCAGGCCTGGCGTGGTTACACCTGATCCCTGGGGTATGTCTGGATATCGCATAGCTGTGTAGCGGCTATACATTGTTAGCAAAGTCAGCAAAACCCCAGACTGGACTGCCGCGTGTTCTAGGCAGTTAGTCGTCTGCGCAACACCGTCTCGCTAGGTCAACTTGTATTACATAAGATAAGGACTTATTATACTGACTTATGTAACTACGTTTAAGTGTTTGAAAATAATAGACTGAGTGAATTTAAAAGGTTTCTGGTTTTATTGCGTCACCACCTCCAAATTGGTGACCCCGACGTGATCAAGAAGACGACTCACGGTGACGCGCGAACCTAGCGAGAGTGAATATTGTTTATTAAGAAATATAAAGTGAATATTAAAATGTTATCGACGCCAGGTGTTAGTGGGGCTAAAAACCCGGTGCCCAAGGCCGAACCGACGGCGGCGGAAAATAATGGAGACGTTTCAATGGTCACGGTTCAAATGCGAACCCCGGAATTTTGGCCAGATATGCCCAGGATGTGGTTTTGCCGGTTCGAATCCATAATGGCACCACAAAAACAAGGCGACAGCGTCAAATTTGACCTAGTTTTGTCAAAGTTAAGTAAAGAAGCGTTGCGGCAAGTTAGCGACATAGTGCAATCTCCGCCGGCAACCGAGAAATACGAGACAATTAAGGAGCGCCTGCTAACAGTGTTTGAAGAAAGTGCAGAATCACAATTTCAAAGGTTAGTGAATGACATGGACCTGGGCACGCAAAAGCCATCACAATTGTTAAGAAAAATGGCTGATTTGGCAAACAACTGCGGCATAACGGAGGAGCCCCTAAGAAAATTATGGCTAAGTCACCTGCCGCCCAGCGTTAGAGCGGTACTCACAGTGAGTGGAAACGTGGGTTTGGACAGCCTGGCACCCATGGCAGACAAGATCCTGGAGAATTTAGGCAACGGTCAGGTAGCAGCGGTAGCAGCTTCCAGCATTGCGCCTGCAGCTACCGACATGGAGTCGGAAATGATCAAATACATGCGCAACATGTCCCTGGAGCTAAAGGAACTCCGCGGGGAGATCGAAGAGATCCGGTCGCGAGGCAGGAGCTACGGACGACCGCAGGACAGAAGCTATGACGGAGGTCGGTGGAGATCGCGACCCAGGAGCAGGACAGCGTCACGACATCGGGAAGCAGGGAACCGAGCATGGCTGTGTCGTCATCATTTCCGGTTCAGAGAAAAGGCAACGCAATGCGAACAACCCTGTGGCTGGGTGAATGGACAGTCAGCGCGGTTGGATTCGGAAAACTAGTTGCAGTACAGTCAGCGACGGTGAGCGACTGTGCTGCGGGCAATCACCGTTTATGCGTCCGAGAACAGAAAACCGGCTTAGTGTACCTGGTCGATACCGGGGCTAACGTGTCAGTGATTCCAGTGAATAAAGTGCCGGACAAAAGAAAGGCAAGCGAATGCCCGTATAAACTGTATGCTGCGAACAATACGGAAATAAAAACTTATGGTGTAATATCGTTAGAAATTAATCTTGGTTTACGCCGTAGTTTTAGATGGAATTTTATTATAGCTGACGTAAAACAACCCATAATTGGGGCAGACTTTTTAAAGGCACACGAATTAGTAGTTGATTTATACAATAGGCGGTTGTTGGACGGCCGCACTAAATTAGATACGCAAGGTATATTAGTTTTGTATAACGAGCCCGCGATAACGAGTATTCAAAATGACAACCCATATCGCGAGCTTCTAGAACAATACTCAGAAATAACGAAACCAATTTCTTTTAAGGAGCCCAGTAAACACGGTATCGTACATTATATAGAGACTACTGGCCCCCCGGTTTTTGCTAAAGTAAGACCATTACCGCCGCAAAGATATAAAATCGCTAGGGACGAGTTTAGGTTAATGCAAGAATTAGGTATTTGCAGGCCATCAAAGAGTCCATGGGCAAGCCCGTTGCATGTAGTACCAAAGAAGGACGGCCAGATCAGGCCTTGCGGAGACTATCGTGCACTCAACGCGATCACGAAGCCAGACCGCTACCCGATTCCGAGAATTCAGGACTTCACATATGGATTGGCAGGTAAGTGTGTTTTTTCCGGTTAGATATTAACAGAGCGTTCCATAATATTAGCATTGCACCGGAAGACGTAGAGAAAACCGCCATTATAACGCCGTTTGGTCTTTTCGAATTTCCAAGAATGACATTCGGCTTGCGGAATGCGGCCCAAACGTTCCAGAGATTCATGAATAATAGCGTGCTGCAGGGAATCGAAACCTGCACCCTTGGGGATGAGGGTAAGAGTACAAATAACAAAGTGCGTGAGAGCTCTAATTTATTTTCCTACATTGATGACGTCATCGTAGCTAGTACGAATCATGACGTACATAGAGAGCACCTTAAACAGGTCTTTGCCAGGTTTCAAGAGTTCGGCATAACCATTAATCTGGCGAAGTGTAGTCTCGGTAAGTATAATATAGAGTTTTTAGGTTACGAAGTGAGCGCGGAAGGTGTCAAACCCATGAAGAGCAAGGTGGAAGCTATCAAAGAATTCCCCAGACCTGAAACAATCGAGCAGCTCCGCCGTTTTTTAGGTATGGTTAACTTTTACAGGAATCACTTAGAGCGTGCGGCAGATCATCAGGCCGACTTGAACAACTTCCTGCATGGCGCCAAAAAGAAGGATAAATCAAAGATTAAATGGACGGATAAGTCGATAGCCGCCTTCGAGCAATGTAAGTTAGCTTTAGAAAACGCGGTGACCTTGTCACATCCGGGAGACGAAGGTGCGCTGTATTTAATGTGTGACGCGTCAAACTCGTGCGTCGGCGCAGTCCTCCAACATAAGGTTAAAGGAGTCTGGAAGCCGCTGGGGTATTTTTCCAAAAGATTGTCGGAGGCTCAAAAGAAATATAGCACGTACGACAGAGAGCTATTGGCAGTATACTTGGCCATAGTACATTTTCGCAGCATGGTAGAAGGCCGGCAGCTCACCATAATGACGGATCATAAGCCATTAACACACGTTTTTTCTAAAATAGGTTCAGATAATAAAGAGACGCCCAGGCGAGCACGACAACTATTGTATATAAGCGAATTTACGAGCGATATACAATACGTCAAAGGTAACGAAAATGCAGTTGCTGACGCATTGTCCCGAGTTATAGAGACCATTGTTTGTCCGACCGTTTTAGATTTCGACGAAGTCGCCCGGGCACAGGAAACAGACGATAAGCTTGCAGAAATGCTGACGGAATCTCAAGGTAATATAGTGCTTAAAAAACTACAATCACCACTGTGTAATAGTGCGATCTATTGCGAAACTTCAGAGAACCGTGTGAGACCCTACCTGCCTCAGCAGTTCAGAAATGTGGCTTTCAATGTCGTACATAGTAATAACCATCCCGGAATTAGAACAACGCGTAAAATGATTACGAATAAATATTACTGGCCGGGTATGAATAAAGATATCAGTGTATGGGCCCGAGCGTGCATACAATGTCAAAAGGTAAAAACGCATAGGCACACACATTCTAAATTAGGTACTTTTACACTAGCAGAACGGTTCGAGCACTTACACGTAGACATCGTGGGCCCCCTGCCGACCACGCAGGAAGGGCATAGGTACTTAGTTACGATGATAGATAGATTTACAAACTGGCCGGAAGCCGTTCCGGTCAGCGATATAACAGCCGAGACCGTCGCTAAAATAGTATATGAAAACTGGATTTGCCGTTTTGGATGCCCAAGTAGGTTAACTAGCGATCAGGGGAGGCAATTTGAAAGTGAATTATTTAATAAACTTATGAAAGTATTAGGCATTAATAAATTCCGAACCACAGCGTACCATCCCCAAAGTAACGGCAAGGTAGAAAGATTACATCGTTCTCTGAAGGTCGCTTTGAAAGCACGTTTATTACAGAATAAAAATGGGTCATGGGTTGATGAACTGCCAACGGTCATGCTGGGGCTACGTGCAGCATGTCGTAGCGACAGCGGCGTCAGCGCAGCTGAAATGGTATTAGGGCACACGTTACGCTTGCCTGGTGATTTTTATGTCGATTGCGCGAACGCAGAAACGTCGCAAGAAAAATACGTAGGTAAATTACGCAATATTATACAAAGTCTCCGGCCCCAGACACGAGAAAATAGCGATTCTGGTACAATTTTCGTTCATAAAGATTTAAAATCATGTAGTCATGTTTTCGTACGAAATGATTTAGTGCAAAGGCCATTGATGCCTAGTTATAGTGGACCGTATCTTGTGATAAATAGATCACCAAAGAGTATGACCATTGAAATAGGGGGCCGTCGAACAACCGTTTCCATAGATAGAGTGAAACCCGCTTACTGCTTATATGAAGCAGATCCCAATGATGGAAATAGAAATTCTATGTTCTCAAATAGTAAAAAATTTTTTAATGATGTTCCACAGGTGCAAAAATCGCTACCGCCTAAACCTTTAACCACGCGCAGTGGCCGCGCAGTTAAGCAGCCGGTGCGATTTGCTGATGTTGGATGAACTAAAATAGATGAGTTCACATAGTTATTAATCATACATTATTCTAATCGCAAAAGAATTTAACGTAGTAACTCGTATATAACATTTTGTTCAATCCAAAAATGGGTAAATCGTATAGTAAAGAACAAGAAATAATCATAGCACAAAATGGTGCAAATAACGCCAGTACTAATGAAATAATAACGCACGTTAAGCTTTTCGGAGCAATTGTATTTGCAGTATTCATAATGATGGTATTAATTTTCGTGTACTATTGCATTCAAAAATGTCGTAAAAACACTCGAAGCTGGATGGATAACAGAGTAAGAGCCATGTGGAAAGCAGCTAGTGACGCAAGCGGCACGGTATAAGCCGATACAGGTCGGCCGATGAGGGAGTTTTTTTTTTTTGGCTATTGTCGCGAGAGGAGGCAAGGTGAGTCCTAAGGGACGTTTTTTTTTATATTGCAGACCGGCCTCTCGGGCAATATACCCTTAATATTTTAATGATTGTTATTAGGTCAAGTACCTACATCAAGTCGGCCCTTGAAAAATAGGTATCCGCAAAATCTTATTTTTTTTGTTGTATAAGTGATCTTTTTAAATTACGTGTAATTAATTTTGTACCCATTTCAAACAACTTATAAATAATTATTGTTGCTAATTTCTTATTTCAAATTTTTGTAAAATAATTCATTTACAGGTACATTGTGTATGAAACATCGCCTTAACATATTTTGTTACGAAGCATCGCCTTAACATATTTTGTTCTATAAATAGATTGTAAGAAACAAAGAGCATTGAGCTTTGGAATGCGATATCAGACCTAGTAACCCGTAATGTAAACACAGATTCAGCAATCATGTCGAATCAACGTCATCTGGTACACTTCTGTAATAAGTTTAGTGTAAGGTAATATTATGGAATCATATTTTTTTAAAACTGGTAAAAATTCTTGTTTGTTTTTGTTCTCTCCAAGGTATAATTAAAATGCAATAGCACTTACGAGATACAGGATGTTTGTTTGTTGAATTGTATAAATTTTTTTTTTTGGTAAAGATAGTTTATAAAAATTTTTTTAAAAAAAGAAGGGGTGTGATGTAGCGGCTATACATTGTTAGCAAAGTCAGCAAAACCCCAGACTGGACTGCCGCGTGTTCTAGGCAGTTAGTCGTCTGCGCAACACCGTCTCGCTAGGTCAACTTGTATTACATAAGATAAGGACTTATTATACTGACTTATGTAACTACGTTTAAGTGTTTGAAAATAATAGACTGAGTGAATTTAAAAGGTTTCTGGTTTTATTGCGTCACCACCTCTAAAGCTGTATAATATACCTTTCTAATGGATGAATGGTTTGCTTTGTATTTAACATAGTATGTGTACTTAATTCTAGGTCATGTTGATGTGGATATGTTATAAGGCTCCCTAATCCACAAGTCCGAAATCTCCTAACAAAAGCTTAAAATGCTATTAGGGTATAATATTATATACTATGGGTACATTTAGCATAAGTGGTATACCTAAAATCACATTTAAAAATACACTCTACCATACTACTTAACACAGCCAAAATCGGAAATTACAGCAGATATCATCGATCGTCGACGACTGTTCCATTCTACCATCGATCGATGGCGTCGATGGACGATCGATCGATCAGTGTGGTAACAACACCCTAACAGAGAATAACATAGTAACACGCAAAGTAAGAAAATGATTAAATAAAATGCTCAAGTTATATTAATATCAATTATATTGATGAATCACTTTGACATGAATCAGCATTTGATACTGATTGGCTATTATTATTAGCAACATGCGCTCCTTTGCGTAATGGTAACACTTTTATCAACGCTTCCTGCCAGCTCAAACCTTCACATACCCTGAGGACGATTTCAAACACTGAAAATAACAAACTGTTCAGTTACAAAGAGGTATAAATAGAAAATTTTTATAAAAAGAAAACAAAAACTGAAATTTTTTGTTGAATTGTAGCTTAGAGCAATTTCGACCAAGTAAACTTTCAAACAATAAAACTAAATTAAAATAAGTTAGTTTTTGAGCTACTGTTTTATAGATTAATTCCCATTGCTTTATGAGAAAATTAAATGATTCGTGTTTTGTGTATTACATCAGAAGAATTATAGTTCGTACAAAGAGATATTATCATTGTATATAACAATGTTCCACAATTAATAACATAAGAATAATTTTATGAAAATATTTGGCATATTTTGAACAAGACCTCATAGTTGAAGGTCGGTGAAGTCATTATGGTAATCTTTTCTTGGAGGGAATCTACATTATGTATACAGACTATGCAAGTTTGATTTTGTCACAAGCTAAAAAAATTTAACACAACTGACACTTTCCTATTTATTATTTTAATTAATGTCTATACATAGCCCTTGCCCCTACTTTCTACACTGACTATCAAAGACCTATTATACCTACTATACCTTTGATATAGTTTCTAAGAACCCGGGACCGTCTGATGGAGATGCCAAAGCCTTAACCACTGCATAATTGCTTAATAAGATGTCTGGGACATTGGCCTGCCTGCTTAATAGAAAAACTGACTGTGACCGTCAGATTTTTTTGTGGAAAAATCAAAAGTAGATAGAGTAATACTTTTTTGTAATAGAATTTTAAATCAATTTATCAATAAAACAGATATATTTACCATGATCTATAGTTAGAACTTTCCGTGTTTTCATATTCACATATTTATTCAGTGGAAGTTGGGCATGCCTTATGCCTTGTTCTTCAGCTATTTTATGACATAACCCCTGAAAAAACAAAGTTCTATTAAATACATTATTTATACACTCCATTCAATGTCTCAAATTTTGTATATGACATTGTTAAATATTTCTTTCCCTGTTCAAACAGATCTAACCACCTGGGTTTGTAGATTTTCCTTGTGAAACGGGCTATACATATTTATTAAAGTGCTACTTAATTTTAAGAATAAATACAATACAAGTAAACCAGCAACTGTGTGTACCTCTAGAATATGATAAAAGAAGCCAAGAATAAAATGCAAAAATAATTGTATGGAGACCACATAGCCTTAGTTGTGGACATACAAGGAATGTCTAAAATTTACCACCTCTAGAAGTAAACCTTGACCCACTTTGATAGATAGTTATTTAGAGGACCCAAGATATTAAATAAAGCCAACAACATAACAACATAAATACTGGAATGGTGGAAAATTACACTTTATTTTTATGCCACTTCTTTCGAGATGTCAATAACGATAGGAACAGAATGTACACACCAATTATATTTCTTGTAAAAAAAATTATCTTACTTTATGTTTGTTATGGTCCACAAGTCCTCCGATTATATAGCATGTATCTTCTTCAAACTTTTCAATTATATTATCTGATTCACTTGATAAGTATACCAATTTCTTCTTAGGGAATATATCTAGATATGGTTTTTCATGAAATTCAACCTATAAATTTGTAATAATAAATATTATTGTGCAACTTTCCTAAAAACAGATAATGTAATAATGATGCAAGAAAAATTACAAATTATACAGATACATGAAATTGCTTGCCAGTTTTTGATCATGGACGGATGTTCCAAACTTTGAAATTATATGAACAAGCAAAGAAAGAAGATAAGATTCCTTCTTAGAAGGATTAAGAATATTATATTAAGGTGTATTGAGATTATGTTAAGGTACATTACATTGAATCTGCTATATTGAAGTATAGCATTAGTTTCAGGACCAAACTTATCAGAAAACCGAAACTTACATCCCAATATTCATAACCATTATGTCTTGCTATGTCATTTTTAGACTTCTCTCCAAAACTTGTTATATGAAATTGAAGAGGAGACTCTGATCTTCTGTTGATTGAATAACACCTTAGAATCTGCTTTATTACTTTAAACCTATCCTTCTCTATCATCAAGTCATCAAAACTTAGATCAATGATAACACCTATGTTTTTCTTCACTTTTTCAAACTTCATTTTCTTCAATGATTTTCGAGTAGGTCCTAAATCAATATTTGCTGCTCTGGCTTCTCTCCTTCTTTCTTTTGCCCTTTGTTTTTCCTTCAAACGTTTTTCTGCCTTTCTGTTTACCCATTTGACTTTCTTTAACCATTTGCGCATTTGATTTTTAGTGAAAGGTCGAGGTAGTTCATTACCCTCATCATCTTTTAGTCCTGGGTCTACATTGATATCGAAAAGGGTGTACTGATGGAAGTTTACTTCCTTACATTCATTACTATTTGTAGGAACCACATCATTTGTTTCAGTCATATTATAAAAACTTAAATTAAATTACACCATGACTTATTTGAAAAGATAGGAATTCTGAATGATTAGGTAATATGATTTCAGCTTTTTAAATGTACATGCTCACTTAGACAAAATAAATAAAATAAGGTCTGCGATACAACATAACAAAAATAACCTAAAATTCGTTCAATTTCATAGTTAAGACAGCTGTTTATGACAGTGACGTGAAGTTGATTGAATGAGTCATGCACTGTCAATGTCAAGCAGCGACCTGAGATCGATTAATCGATGTCTCGATTTATGATAGCAATAAAATCGATTATTTGGTGTACGAAAATGTATGACTGAACAATTACGACGCGAGGTTCTAATTAAAAAAATGCATCGATACAGTAAATCGTTTTCTGCATCAAAAAATCAACGCTCGATGAGTTTGGCGTTGGTATGGAGGTAAGTAGCCTTGCCTTCCCTGCCAGAGGTCCCGGGTTCGAATCCTGGTAGGGGGAGATATTATATTATATTTGCTTTCTAGTCATGGATGTGTATGTATGTTTATTTAAGTTTATTTCTTATATTTATAAATGAAATGAAAAAAAATATCTATGTGTGCTTATAATATATTTCTTAAGTTTATTTATCCGTTATCTAGTATCCATAACACAAGTTCTTAATGATACTTAATTTGGGCTAGATAATGTGGTGTGTCAGTTAGAAATATAAATTTAAAAAAAAATTCGCATTAAAACAAATATGAAAATTGCTCTGCACAGTGGTTTCAAATATTATTAAAACTGAACATTTGTTCGGGGCAAAAAACTGGTCGTACATTACTAACTAAAAAGACTTAAAATCAAATACAATTAAATAATCACACAAACAAGTGAATGACTGTTTAAGTGGCATTATCACTAAAATGAACTCGAGCCGTAGCCTTATGTTGGAAGCGGAAAGCAATAAATCTGAGGGTTCAAAATATTTTGGTGTCAACAGAAGCGTTATTTGTCGTCTTTATCAGCGTTACACTAACACGGGAGATCCTGCTGAGCAGCACCCAGGCCGCTGAAGGAGTACAACCATTCGCCAAGGCCAATACATTAAACTGACCGCAAGACGTCAGCCGACGTTAGCCGCCCGAGAGATAGGTTTAAGGCTACAAAACTCAAGTGGTGTTGTTGTTAGCACCCAAACCGTGCGAAATCGACTGCATGAGTATGGCCTACATGCACGACTACCAGTTAGGTGCCCACCTATACCTACGTCACAGGAATCGCGCTCGTCGAAATAAAAAAAGAAGACATAATATGGACCCAGAAGCAATGGGATGAAATTTTATTTTGCGATGTGTCTCGATTTGGGTTTAGGCCTGATACTAGAAGGGTAAGAGTGTACCGTCGTCCTGGAAATACTGAGAGGCTGAGGTGCGTTCAAGAAGTTCATCCATACAACGGTTCAACAGTTATGGTATGGGCGGGTATTATGAAGAACAGACGAACTGTGCACGTTTTTGTAAATGGAAACACAAACGCTGCAAATTACGTTGAGGATGTTCTAAGGCCTTATGTCTGTCCATTTGCACAAACCCTTGGCTTCGATCTTACGTTGATGCATGATAATGCGCGTTCGCAAACAGCAACATCCGGCTATAGCCTTGGCCTGCACAATCGCCAGACCTCAACCCCATCGAGCACGCATGGGACATGCTCCAGACACGTGTTTTAGAGGACTTGGACAGATGTGGAGTAACAACATCCCGACAACTAATGGACTTACAAAAATTTCATTGGGAGCATTTGCAGCAGGGTAACATAAATAGTCTCATCGATTCTATGAATAATCAGTGTCAGCAAGTTCTCAACAACAGAGGCAGCCACTTTTTGTATTAAGTTATCCAATTTCTTTTACAATAAATTAATTTTGTTTAAGAATTTCATTAAATTTATAAAAAATTTAGTTCCTTAGGCATCTTAGTTTGTACTACGTATGATAGAGTAGGTACTCGCAATATTGTTAATTTATATTATTAAAATTATTAAAAAAACAATTGATTTTTTACTTTGATGTGTGTATATAAGTACTAAATTTAATAGGTCTTTACCTATGAAAATCACGTTTTGCCGTACTGGCCATTTCAAATGAAAATATTTTATTTTTTGACTGATAATTCTAATTTCAAATTAATTTTATTTGACAAACATGGAATTCTTTTTCTAAAATCGTCAATTGTTTAATAGTTAGTGTTTTATTTTCAACGCATTCGAACATTTTTCGTCATCATGGATAAGTTAAAAATTCGAGTAATTATGGAGTATGAGTACCGTCGTGGCAGCAAAGCGGCACAAGCGGCACGCAACATCAACGACGTTTACGGAGCGAACACTACAAACGAACGCACCACCCGTTATTGGTTTACCCGCTTCCGTTCTGGAAATTTTGACCTGAAAAATGAACCCCGTGGTCGTCCGAAAACTTTGGTTGACAATGACGAATTAACGGCAATTGTGGAAGCTGATGAAACTCAATCCACGGCTGAATTAGCAGCAGCTTTCGACGTCAGCATCAAAACAATATTGGTCCATTTGCGTCAAATTGGCAAGGTAAAAAAGCTTGACAAATGGGTACCCCACGAACTCAATGACCGCCAGCGCGAAGTACGCGTGGAGACGTGCCTTGCACTGCTCAGCAGGCATACAAATGAAGGAATTCTGAACCGCATTGTTACTTGTGACGAGAAATGGATCCTGTTTGACAATCGTAAGCGCTCAGCAAGTTGGTTGGACCCTGGTTCAGCACCCAAACAATGCCCTAAACGAAAACTTACCCCTAGAAAAGTGATGGTCACAGTTTGGTGGTCTAACGCGGGTGTAATTCATCACAGCTTCTTGCCAAACGAGACAAGCATTACTGCAGATGTGTACTGTGAAGAACTGAACACAATGATGGAGAAGCTCGCACGTCTCCAACCAGCTTTGGTCAATCGTTCGGCTCCACTGCTCCTGCACGACAACGCGCGACCTCATACTGCACAGCAGACGGTCTCCAAGCTACAAGAGTTGGGGTTGGAAGTTCTCTGTCATCCGCCGTACTCACCAGACCTTGCGCCTACAGACTTCTACTTTTTCCAGAATTTGGATAACTTCTTGGCGGGAAAAAAATTCAATACCCGAGAGACAGTACAAAATGCCTTTGAAGAATTTGTTGCCTACCGTCCAGCTGATTTCTTCAAGAAAGGCATCAATAAGCTACCAATGCGTTGGCAAAGATGCATTGATTGCATGGGTGATTATTTTGATTAATAGAAATAAAAAATATATAAAAAAATTACGCTTCATTTATTTCGTGAAAAACCACAATTTCATAGGTAAAGACCTAATATTTAATAAGTAGATACATATCGACGATGAAGTTGATTTTTTGTTGATTTTTTTTAAATCAACAATAAAATGAGATAGGCGGTATTGATAAATAACTAACTTAGCTCAAGTTGTGTTTGTGTTCTTTAAACAGTATCACCATACCCCTGTTATGTATTAGTAATATAATTGATTAACATAAATGAGTGTTTTTTTGCCTCCTGTAAAGTTGCATTTATTTGGATAGAAGGTATTGGTACTTTATCGTCGATATATTACATTTATAATCACTATTGTGCAAGGTATAAAAGTAGGTATAATGTTATTATGTTGTATAAGATCGATAATAAAAGGCTTCGAACCTCTTTGGCATACTTGACTTGAAACTTTGTAAAGTAACATAAATTTCAGTTTGTCGCAAGTCATATAGCTTTTAAATACTTTTTTTCCTTTGAAATTTTGTCCACAGTTTAACATCTTATTATTTCATACGTATGTTCAGTTTCCTTTTTTGCATGGTTTTTAAAATTTGATATATTAATATATCAATATATATATATATATATATTGATATATATATAATATATATATAATATAATATATATATATATATATATATATCAATATATATATATATATATATATTGATATATTAACCATAAGCACGCATGACGAATCTTTTAAGTGGATTGTCTTAACATGAACATGGTAAATACCAAGGTTTCTTAATAGATAATCTCCGTTATCCATTGCAGCCGCCAGTTCACTTTGCTAATTGCCATAGTGATTCTGCCGTGCATACGCGTTCACAGTCATGTTTAACTAACTTATATACAGGATGTCCCGAAAGTCGACGATAAAGCGGAAGCAGGAGATACAACAAGTCATCAGCATCAATTGTTGAGCTCTTAGAAAAATATAAAAAAAATTCTTGACCCTACGGTTATGAAACTATAGGTATTTAAAAAAAAAACAAAAAATAAACAGCCTGTGATGATCATTTCAACCCTGGTGCTACAAACTGTAACTTTTGCTTGGTTTTATTTTTGGAAAATGTTGCTTACGTAACATCTTTTCATAAAAAAGATACACTTTTTGAATATAAAAAATTAAATTATTTTTTATTAACAAAAATTGAATTTAAAAGTACTAATGCAATTTTGACCAATAAATAATTTAAAGAAAAAAAGAATTGAACTAAATATTATCAACATTTATTATGAAATTGTTTTTATTTTGTATGAGATAACTCCTCCCCTGGCTCGAACACATGCGGCAATCCTTCTGGGCATGCTGAGAATTAACTTATCAGGGGTATAAGCCCTGCATACCCCTGATAAGTTAATTCTCTGATGCTTATACCCCTGCATGCTTATATCAGGGGTATAAGCATCAGGGAAGCCTGTCCCATGACAGGCTTCCCTGATCTCTGGCAATGTCTGGGGAGGTGGCTGACAGTTCCAAACAGCATCCTACGCGTGCTCTATCGGGTGTAAGTCAGGCGAGCCGGCAGGCCAGTCTAACCTACTCTGTATTCACACAGAGCAGCGTTGATTCGTTGAGCTCGATGTGCGGGTGCATTATCGTCAACCAATACGAATCGAGGGCCATGGTTTATTCTAAATGATCTGACAATTCCGTCAATAGCAATGGTGTGGTACAAAGCTGCAGTCATCCAGCCACGGTACGGGATCAATAGCGTTCTAGCACCAATCATTATACTGCCTTCCTGATTCCTATACTGCATTCCCGCCTTGTTGAACGGTTCCGGTGACAGTTCTTTGTCTTTCAGCGTTCCCACGTCTTTTCCAGACACGGAGTCGTCCGTATGAGTGCTAATTCTAGACTCGTCAACGAAGAGACAATTCCGCCGAATGTTTTCCTCATTGTCTTCTTCATTTTGGCTTAGTCTAGCCCACTGGAATCTGCGTCGCTGTCTTTGCTGTGAGTTCAGGGGTGCTCGCCAGGATCTTCTTGCTCGTAATCCAACCTGGTGTAAGCAATTCCTGATGGTCTGAGTGCTGATTTCTAGTCCAGTAGCAGCCCGCAACACAGCTTTTATTTTACTGGCATTGATTGTTAGGTCTCGGGCAGTCGAAAATCTGATGTAACGCTTCTGAGCAGCAGTAAGAACAGTTGGCCAACAACTGCGAGGTCGATCAGCAAAATTATCCACGCCGCGATACCTCCGTAACGTGTTCACGACACAGGATTGGGATACAGCCACTCTGCGTGCTATTTCTCTCGTAGAATGTTTTTTCCCCAAAGTAACAATTCTTGCTCGTAAAACTTCTGATAATCCACTCGGCATCTTCTTGAATGAACTCTTTCTTTGAAAAGTAAAAAAAAACGCTTGAATCAAGTTGGTCAGATTTCTGAATGAGCGTAAACAAGGATTTAATATCTTTTTATACAGAAAAACAATTTATATTTTAAAATCTTTTGTTATTAAAAGATTCGTTTTTCAAATGTAGCATCTCAGAAGAAAATGAAAAAACGTTTTATTCTACTGTAACAAAAAAGATTTCGTGTTTTCAAAGTGATCTTAAACTTTTTTTTGATGTGTGTATGTGTCACAGGTGTAGGCGAAAAGGTGAAATTTTGGGTACCTACTTGCAATTTCAGGTATTGCTCCATACAAAAATGTTCGAACCTCTGAAAAAGCCTTCAATGTTAGTACAGCATATAAAGTGACAAAGATCGCATTCCTACTTTTCTCTAACTATGGCAAAGACAACAACACCCAAATATCCCTTATTTGACTTACTTACCTTCAGCAATTTTTTATACCTACGTTTCATTTCACTTTTTATTTGTAGTACCTATACATTCTGGTTCGTACGTGTTTTATAGTTTTGAGTTTTTTAATCAACATCTAAACTAAACTCTTCTTTGAAGGTTGGTTAACCTTTCTGATAAAGTGAAGACCCGAGATAAATGTATTTGGGTTGCAATGAATCTTAATTCCAAATGATAGTAGAATTGTGGACTTATCAAAATGGATGGTGTGAGTATTAATTTTTTGTTAAAAATCTGGGTGTATAATTGTTTAGTACTTTTGATAGTGTATTTTACATTAAAGAAACGATAGTTTTATGTAAAAAAAATCTACGTTGAAATGGCATTTTATTCTCGAACCAAAGGTTAGATAAAAAGACTTTTACGAGTATATATAAAATACAGTTTAGATATAAAATATAAAGTTTGAAACATTGTGAACTTGTGAAACATTCTATTCAGTTGCTGCTTTATTCTTTGCCTATTTTTTTATCAAAGCTTTGCCTGTACTTTACGCTACAAAATTACGATTCTTAAACATGAGAACTTAAACCTAAAAATCCCTGTTCTCACCAGGAAAGATATCAATTGTGGGGTGGTTGCTTTGAGGAAGAACCATCAGCTGTGTTGCGACGATTAAACGACTCTTTATCAGTGGACTCCAGGTTACTAGCTGAGGACATTCAGGGAAGCAAGGCATGGGCGAAAGAATTGTGCCGAAGCGGACATCTTTGTGTTGAAGACCATGATGCTATACAGAGCGGGCTTGATAAGGTTGGTGTCAAATTGGTGAGCGTGTAGGAAACAGATGGCTGTACTAGTTAATCAATTCCTGTCTTAAGTATTTGATAAATTATACAATAAATATAATAACGGTAACAAGAAGAAAGCTAGATCCTTGCAAATCAAAAACAAAGTTTAAACAGTATGTTTAAGAAAAATTTATTCTTTTATTTATTTTCTTTGCAGGTTAAAATAGATTTGGAAAACGAATTTCATAGTTTAGGGAAAATAAACGACCCAGAGGAAGATATTCACTCAGTAGTGGAACGCCGTTTATTCCAATATGCAGGAGATGCAGCGCTGCGCCTGCACACTGCAAGAAGTCGAAATGACCAGTCGGCTACTGACACAAGGCTATGGATGTTGAAGTCACTGAAAAATCTACAATGTTCGTTGAAAGAATTTCTTAGGGTAAGCTATTGTTCAGCTATAACTATGTAATATGGATTTCATTTAATATAATACAAACAATGATGCTGCTCTTTTGTACTTTATATTTTTAATACAAGGACCTTACATATGAAATTGGCGTTTTGTCGTACTCGCCACTTTGATCTGTATTATCTCCTCTTTGGTTAAGAATTCCAATTTCAAATTTATACAGCTATTTACTCACGCATCTGTGTTTAGAAAACCGTAAATCATTTGTTTTTTCCTCTTTTGGTATTTTCTTTGCATCACTTAGTTTACAAAATGAAAACTTGAATTATTGCGTTATTTACGAGTACGAGTTCCACCGTGGCACCAGTGCTGCAGAAATGGCTCGAAGTATTAACGCTATGTATGGCGTCGGTGTCGCAAAAGAAAACACAGTGCGTTTTTGGTTCCAAAGTTTTCTTTCTGAAAATTTCGACCTGTTGGTGTCGGAGACCAAAGTTAATAATGAAGAACTGAAGGAAGCGGATCCATCGCAAACCACGTCCGAGTTAGCTGTAGGCTGCGGTGTTAGTGACAAAACTGGTTAAATCCAAGCGCGCGTCGACATTGTCGACTGCGTTACATTACTCAACCGGCACAATAATGAAAGGATCTTAAATCGAATCATTACCTATGATAAAAAGTGGATCCTGTACGACAATCGGAAACGCTCATCACTATGGTTAAACCCTGGCAAACCAGCGTAATTCGGCCCCAAGCGAAAATTGACTCGAAAAAAGTTACTTGTGAGCGTTTGGTGGACTAGTGCCGGTGTCGTTCACTACAGCTTTCTCAAATCTGGCCAGACAATTACGGCAGATGTCTATTGTCAGCAACTGCAAACCATGATGGAAAAGCCAGCTGCTAAACAACCGAGGCTGGTCAATCGCTCTAGGCCACTGCTGCTTCAGGACAACGCTAGACCACACACTGCACAACAGACGGCTACCAAATTAGAGGAGCTTCAATTGGAATGTCTATGTCATCCACCGTACTCCCCGCACCTTGCTCCAACAGATTACCAATTTATTCGAAATTTGGATAACTTTTTGCAAGGGAAAAAATTCTACTCCGATGGGGCAGAACAAAGCGCCTTCAAAGATTTTATTGATTACCGTCCGAATGTTTTTTTAGTAAAGGAATCAATGAATTACCTATTAGATGGAAAAAGTGCATAGATAGCAATGGTACATACTTTGATTAAATAAATATATTATATAAAAAAAATTTACTTTATGTTCCTCCCTTACAAAACGCCAATTTCATATGTAATGACCTTATATATTAACAGTAATATATTAACAATATATTAACAATAATGACATTACTTGTAGACAGAAGCCAAGAAACTCCGCGGTAGAATTAATAAGTGGATCCCAAACAGTTGATGACATTAACAGTTACTTCATAAATGTTGGAAAAAAAATGGCTGAAAAAATCTTGCCACATCGTTCTTTGTCCCAAAATCACATTAAAGGCGATTCTGTACCATCTCATTCAATGGTTCTTCTTAGCACAGACCCAGAAGAAATAAAATCATTGACAATCTTAAGCTAGATTGTGCCGTTGGATGGGATGGTATACCATCCAAAATCATAATGCAACATAAGCATACTTTAACAGAGCCCATAGTCCATATCTGCAATCTTGCACTGTCTACGGGGACTTTTCCAAACAACTTTAAAAAAAGTCTCGTACATCCTATACACAAAGGTGGTGCTAAGGATAGTGTTCACAATTATAGGCCAATCTCAGTGCTACCAACACTTTCAAAAATCCTGGAACGATTATTAAATAAAAGACTAATAGATTATTTGGAAACAAACAACCTCATCTCTAAAAATCAATTTGGCTTTCGTCGTGGAGTATCTACAGCGGATGCTGTGTCTGACCATACAAACTATGTCGTAAGATCCTTAGATAGCAAGCATAAAACAATGGCTATATTTTTCGACCTGTCTAAGGCTTTTGACACGGTGTCCATACCACTTCTACTACAAAAGATGGAGCACATTGGAGTTAGAGACATGCAGCTACAAATCTTTAAAGACTATCTTACAAACCGAAGGCAATGTGTTAAAATTAACAACCATATTAGCAATGATCTCACAGTTGAGTACGGTGTACCTCAGGGGAGTATTTTGGGACCTACATTGTTCCTTATCTACATAAATGGCTTATGTAACCTCCCCTTAATTAATGGACGAATCCTAGTATATGCCGATGACACTGCTCTCCTTTTTAGTGCAAAACCTTGGCATAACCTGTACGCTAATGCACAGCTTGGACTGAACCTGGTTATGGACTGGCTTAAGAGAAATATTTTGACTGTAAACGCGGAAAAAACAAAGTACCTCACCTTTTCATTACGAATATCAAATCGTCAAACTTTATCATCACATGAACTTTTAGCTCATTCATGCTCATCAAAGAGTGACTGCTCTTGCCCAAAATTACTCAAAACTGACACCTATAAATATCTTGGTATTATTTTTGACTCTCAAATGAACTTCCATGAACATATTCAATTATTGACAAGAAGAATTCGCAAATTAATTTTCATTTTTAAATCACTTCGACGTGCCGCCAACAATAGAATTATTCACACTGTGTATTTCGCCCTATGCCAATCCATCCTTACATACTGAATATCCACATGGGGTTGTACCAGTAAGACTTATATACTGAAACTCGAACGAGCACAGAGAGCATTACTGAAAGTAAGTTACTTCCTTCCATATAGATACCCTACAGTTGACCTATATAAGCTGTGTAAGGTCCTAACAGTGAGACAACTTTTTTATTCATAATATTTTGATAAAGCAACATTCTATCACTCTATTTGACCCGACCCTATCGAATTCCCGACGTATTAACCCCTGTGCTATAGACACGGTATTGACTAGCTTCGCCCAAAAGTTCTCTCTCTTCCTGGGGCCCTATTTGTACAATAAAATAAATAAAAAAGTGCAAATATATGACCTAGATGGAGCAAACTGTAAGAAGAGATTACTGGTTTATTTGCTTTCTCTGGACTACGAAACAACGGAATCACTCTTAACTATAATTCACTAGTTATACAAGTGCCAACACATATACTCTACATATAGCACCTCTCCACCAATACACACACACACACACACGCACACAAACACTCACACACACACTCACACTCACTTAATCACACAACAATGATTTTAATTTATTATATTGTAATTTATTCTTTGTTTGTCCAAAAGGTGTTTTAAATTAAAATAATTCGCTCAAATTTTACTGTCAGTGGTGACCTGGAGACCTATAATACAGGCTTGTCCTAGCTTAGGCTCCAGTCTCCCATAACTAATAAAATCGTGTCACATGTATTGTTCATTTTTGGAGAGAATAAATGATTTTTATTATTATTATTTTATTAGTAATGCGCAATTCAATATTATCTATAACTATAAAAATAATACTGAAACTTACCTGATTAAATTGTTTCCAGGTGTTAGTTTTACGAGCTAAAAATGAAATAGATATTATAGCACCCGGATACACCCACCTACAACGTGCCCAGCCTATTCGATGGAGTCACTTCGTTTTAAGGTATCTATCCTATAAGTATTACATATGTGGGACTTTACGTTATTCTACCTTACACACGCTTGAGACGTGTTTTTATAACTCTTCCTAATTTCTCATTACGTCAAAGTTTGAAAACACGTAAGAAGATACTCGATGTTCAAGTTTACATTAAAAGCTACTCTCTCTTACCACTTCATGCACCTACCATCAAATTCCTTTCGTACTGTAATTTTTTCGATGCTAAGAAAAGGCACAAACGTAAATATCCCTATATTTTATAGATTATTTAGTCCCGCTTCAGGGGATAGCATAAAGTAGATAGATGGGCTTAGGGAGACATTCCCTTTGCGAAACGCAGTATTATCCGACGACGCACATGAAAAACAGATGTAAGGGTTTAAGGTACTTTATAGATTCCTAGGTTTTTTTACAATTCTACCTGTTAGCTAAACTTAGAATTGTCAAAACTTTAAAACTTAGGAACTTTACTTTTCATTTTAAATTTAATACCAATCTTGAACTGCCAAAGACACTAAAATCATGTCACTAATGTTTTGCCAATTATTTTCATTTCAGTCATGCTTGGGGCTTTCACGACGATGTCGAAAGATTGCTTGAGCAAATCAAACGTCTGTCGAGATGCCCCTTGGGTAGCGGCGCGATCGCCGGCTGTGCCCTAAATATCGCTAGACAGAGGTTAGCCAAAGATTTAGGTTTTGATGACGTCACACCGAACTCTATGTTTGCTGTTGCGTCTAGGGACCATTTAGGTGAGTAGTTAGAATATATAGAAAAATATGATTTTCGATCTGCCACCTCGGTGTTACTATTTTAGAAAGTGCGGTAACGCAATTCCTGATCACGATTATCTAGTAAACACTGATGTCTAGTTACAGAACGATCTGATCTGAGTACCTAATAGCTTCCGATCAAATTTGTAACTAAAAAGTCTTTTTCATACGATGATGTTTCAATTACAAAAAAAGTCAATAAAGTTCGAAAACTTTTATTTGGTTCGAAGTTATCTTTCTTAAAATAACGTTTTTACATGTATATTAATATGCCCTATACTATACTGATGTTTGAATTAGACATTCATCTAAACAGCTAGCCCTTTAGTTGAACGTTTTATGGTTTTAGTCTTCAATTTTCATAATGGCGCTTCGCAGGGTGCTATGGCACCACGCTCGGCTCCCGTAAATCGCAAGGTATCAACGATTTTGTCAGAAAATAACAAATTTTATTTTTCTCCCTCTATAATGGTCGATTCTATGTTACGGCTAGCAGGTTAGCTGAACAAATCCACGACCACCTGCGACATGTATATAAAAATTGTTATGCTCGGCGTCATAATGATGATTAAATAAGAATTGCGATTAATGCACCGTGTGCCTCAGTTGGCAGGAAGTAAGTGACTACTGCGGAACCGGAGCTCGCGGGTCCGAACCCCGCTGGAGACCAATATTAGTGTGCATGACCAATATGTGTGTGTTAGTTCATATGTGGCGGATGACGCTCACGTCGACGACAGCGATAGTGACATCGAGTTGTAGACCATGACGATTTTAAGTTTTTACTCTAATTCCTTAAAATACTTTTTAATAGGTAAAGTTCAATTACCTAATAGGTAACATCTATGTTGCTAAATTACCCATGAAAACTACACTGTTCGTTTCTTACGAATATTTTACTTGTATAATAACAAAACTATTAAGGGTGACTGTAATTTTTGAAAAGTAAAAGAAGAATGTTCCAGTGGACGTAAAAAAACTCTAACAATAAAATGAAGATTTGACAAAAATTTTATTTTTTTTTATGACTTTTAAGGAAACTTACAGCTAGGTACATTTTTTATATTCTTTAAGGGACATCTCTAACACTGAAATAGAGCGAGGGGTTAAGTGGAAAGTTATTTACAATTTTCTCCCTATTTTGCCTATACTGTATAGTAAAAAACGGACAAATTAAAAAGAACTGTATTATTATGAATAATTTAGTGACAAAAAATACTTTGAAAAGAAAATAGTGTTCTTTTTATTTAAATATCTTGTTTTATTAATATTAAAAATTTTTAAAATACGTATTCCCAAAAACGGATTCTCACATATCATCATATAATTTTATTATTGTGCAACTAAGCCAGTTTTAAATACCTTATTAGAAAGCTGATAAAATGTTGACATTTTCCAACAATATGCACAGAAAAATTACATGCGAAAATTAGCTTTTAATAGAAACATTTTTGCAAAAACGTTGATTGTTTTTTATGTTTTATTGTACCCAAACGGGTTGTGCTACAATGTTGTGATATCAAAATAAGTGGTGAGATTGAGATTTCTGACATTTTAAAAATATATTGATTCTGAGTATAACTTTCGCTAAAATAAATGTTTAAAAGAATGTTTGTAATTATTTTGCTTATTTTACAATATCTATAAATTCAAACAAAACTAAAATCTCCAAATTTGTTGTCTTTTCAATAATATGGGGTCAAAATTGTTGCAAATAACCTATAAATATTCACACCTTAAAAGGTTCCAATCTAATAATCAATAACCCTGTATAATTGTTTACCTTGTTCTTGTAATATACCCAGATTGATATACAAATAAAAATCGAATTCAATAAATTTCCTATTGTTTTTTTTCAGTGGAATTTATGAACTGGGCATCCCTTTGTGGCTTACATCTTAGCAGACTAGCAGAAGATCTAATTACATACAGTTCGCAAGAGTTCGGCATAATTCGATTGTCTGACCAATTCTCTACTGGATCGAGTTTAATGCCACAAAAACGGAACCCAGATGGATTGGAGCTCATAAGAGGAGCAGCAGGACTACTGTTAGGAGATGCTTTTGGGTTCAGCAGTGTCGTCAAGGGTCTTCCAAGCACATATAACAAAGATCTGCAGTATGACAAAGAAGTACTATTCAGAACGTATGACCGTTTACTGGACTGTATAAAAGTAGCGATGGGAACTATTCGCACTTTGGAAGTAAGTTAAACAATACTTAAGTAGATATAAGATTGGATTATGATTCACAATAATAAATTTGTGAGGCTCATGGAAAATGTTCCACCACACACGGAATAACACACATAACACTCGGACAAACATAACACGCTAGAAATAACGCGACAACCCGTAAGTTAGTCGCATAGTTTATAAAAATAAAAAATCATAAATGCACACTCCTTTGCCTGGGTAGTTGTTGTGTTTTTTTAACTGTGTCATAGTCGGCAGACGAGCACACTATCCATCTGATGATATGTGGCGTGATCGTAGATATTATTGATTACTATAACGTCAAAACGTCCATCTGGCGTATTTCTTTAAATGTGATCTAAATTAAAATAAGGGGCTGAAATCAAGCAAAAGCATGTAGTGAAGTGACAAAACGCAAATTGTGAAGCTAATTTTAGGCGAATGAAAATGTGGACATCAAAAAATATGTATTTAATTATGCTCTCTCATATTCAGACGTAGACGTCTTCAAACAGTCAAAGAGACCGATCGAATTAGAACTATAATCATTCTTCTCTCTCGTTCCAACTAAATCCTAATATTTTTTAGGTTAACAATGAAAGAGCCCTAAATTCTTTGGATGCCGGCATGCTGGCAACAGATCTAGCACACGTCCTCGTGCGCAAAGGAGTGCCGTTCAGGCGGGCGCACCACATCGTTGGTGTTGCTTTACGACAGGCTGCCAGTCTAGGCATGGACCTACAGACCTTGCCACATGAAGTATACGTTGAAATTTGGTAATTATTTTCTTTATTTTACAAGTAGGTTTTGATTTCTCTATTCGTCTTAGTCGGACAGTGTTCCTATAAGTACCTACTTGTATTCCTATTCGTTGCCAATTTTTACCAACCCTCAGTTTTTACAGACGAAAGATGTTTTCTATTCATTTATTGTATTGATATAAGGGGGAGATGATTATTTTACTCGTGAAAATACAAATAAAATAAAGGAAAAGTGCAGAGAAATGTCAGCCCAAAAAAGGATAACAAAATTTTAAAAAGCTGTATCTCAGAAACTACTAGAATCGTTTAGCATACAAGGGGTGATCCAAAAGTAATGATAATCTATATGAAATTAGGGTACTTTTGTTTTAAAAAAAATTTTTTCTTAACCTATAATTCCCTTTGAAAAAAATATTTACCTTGACTCTACAAAAACGCCTCTACAGCAGTCATCACCTCGCTATAGTCGTAAAATTTTCTGCCTGCTCAAGGAACACCTCCTTAAGCCGAGGAAAGAGGTAAAAGTCACTGGGAGCCAGGTCTGACGAATAGGCTGGCAGTTCAAGCGATTCAAATACCGTTTCTTGAATGGCAGCCGTCGCGACGGTGGCTTTGTGAGCCGGTGCGTTGTCTTGGTGAAACAACACTCGATCTCGCTGTTTGCCTTGTCTGTTTTCCTTCATGGCCTCACACAATCTTCTTATTTGGTCTGTGTATATATAGTAAGAGCCCGTAACAGTGGCTCCCTTTTCCAAGTATGGTCACGAAACGAGACAAGATAATTTCTCGAAAGTTCCGTTTGGAACTTTCGAGATTCACCCTCGAAATGTCGATTCGATTTTTCTTTTACTTATCAGTTAACCTTATCGGCACCCAACGCGCAGAGATCTTTTTCATATGCAGTTCGTTCGCAAAGATTCTTTGAACGCTGCCATATAAGATCCTTTTGACCTCAGCTACATGCCTTATGGTCACCCTTAGATCTGCCAACACGATATCTTCGAAATTTTTTACGTTTTCTGCAGTGGGGGACGTGGATGGGGGATGTGAGTTTTATCCCTCGCAAGGGGACACTACATAAATACGAAAAACTTAATTCCGATAATCATAATCACGAATTTCAAAATGCCGAATTTATATTATAATTTATATTTATATTTTTATTTTGGAACGTGTATTGAACCATCGTCTCCTGACGTACCTAGAGACCAATGAGCTCCTCAGTCACAACCAATATGGTTTCCGCGGAGGACGCTCAACAGGAGACCTTCTAGTGTACGTCACGCATCTATGGAGCATGGCCTTGGAAGGGCACGGAGAGGCAATAGCTGTATCCTTTGATATCTCCAAGGCCTTTGACCGGGTATGGCACGAAGCCATCTTGAGCAAGCTTCCTGCGTATGGCATACCATCTGGACTCTGCGACTGGATTACTGATTTCCTGAGGGAACGGTCAATTCGAGTTGTCGTCGATGGCTTCTCATCGGACCTAATGGCGATCAACGCCGGCGTACCTCAGGGATCTGTTCTCTCTGCAATATTATTAATTATTCCTTCTGCACATTAATGACCTTTTTTTATCGGAAGGCATTATTGGTTACGCTGATGACAGCACTGTTGTAGAGAGATATGTGTCCAATGCGCGAGCGAGTCCAAACCAGATCCAATTTCAGAGAGAGTCGATGATCGACCGGATTGATTTGACACTATGTAGTGTTTCCGATCGGGGTAAAGCCAATCTTGTCAAATTCAACCCTTCCAAAACCCAGGCGTGTCTCTTCTCCGGTAAAAAGAGCATATTCAACTTGACGCCCACTTTCCAAGGTGTATCTATACCGATCACAAACCATCTAGGGTTTCTAGGCATGACCATCATGTCGAAACTTAATTTCGGTCAACAGATTGAAACAGTCAGCTTCCAAAAAATTGGGAGTCATCACAAAGGTCCGGCGGTACTTCAACTCCGAACAGTTGCTCAACCTGTACACAGCCCAGGTTCGATCCTGTATGGAGTACTGCAGCCATCTTTGGCATGATTCCGCTAAGTACTGCAACGTTTGCTTGTGCCGTATCTAATAAAAGAGGTTATCGCACAAACAAACTTGCCGACAATTATGACTGGCAACTTATAAGCCTGTCGTTATTTTAATTTATTTGTAAATTGTAAAATAGATATAATATGGAAGATTGTTCCATGGGATTCTATCACGGGCAGCGGCCCCAAATATAGATAAAAAACTAAATTTATATTTATGAGTCTTTATTTTTTAGCCTTTATTAAAAGCAAGTATTCAACAAACCTAGTGTTTTCCTTGTAAGTTAGGAAGTCCTCCATAATACCATCTGCTGGTCCCGGACCGATAGAGTACCATCTTGAAGCGTTGGATTCTGTCGACCGAAGGGCCCGTAGACTCATAAGTGACGACAAACTTACTTCGAGACTTTGCAGTCTCGAACATCGTCGAAAAGTTGCTAGTCTATCGGTTTTTTACAGATTGCACTTTGGAGAGCGTGCAAATGCTCTTTTTCAGCTGATCAACCAGACGCAGACAGAAGTTTCACCCGTTTGTGGTTAGCGTGCCGAAGAGCCGAACTAAACGGTTCGATAGCTCATTTTTGGTTCGTGTTGCCAAAGAGTGGAACGATTTGCCTGCGTCTATTTTTCCAGACAAATATAACCCTGGAGCTTTCAAGTGTAGAGTGAATAGGTACCTCTTGGACAGGCGTGTATGATCCTCGTCGTCATCGTCACTTTCCATCAGGTGAGATGGGAGACAAACGCCTGCTTATTATTAATAAAAAAAAATATATAAACCCGTGTTTCATAATTCCAAATTTTTCTTCTTCGAAACTTTAAAATTCCGAACGTTTATAATTACGAAAATCAATATGCCGAATTTGAAAATACCGAGCTATAAAAAATCCGAATTATTAGTAATCCGCAATATCATAAATAAATACGAATCCCGAATGTCAAAATTCCGAATCATATTAGTTGCAATAACAAACGCCTTGTAAAACTGCATAAGCACATCAATTTATACGTTCGAGCATTCCGGTAGTCAGCTGAAAATGAGAAAGTTTATTTAGTTTTTTGTACCGAGTTATTTCTCTGTGTACTCGTATATAGGTTATGTACTGAAATGCAAATCCCTTTTTGGCGCTTCGCCGGCCGCTGTCGCGGCACGCTCGCTCGGCTCACACTGCATTATCAACGTACAGGCTAACTGCTCCTCCTCGCTTCGCTCGTCGTCGTGCCTAATTTGTATAATTTCAAAATGTGCCTTATTAATTTTAATTTGTGCCACCGGAGATTTAGATTATAATTTTTAATATATACCCGTTTTAGATACGAAATCTGAATGTTAGCATTGAATTTCGTACTTATGAATTTCGATAAAATATGAATCGTGTTTTAGGAATAGAATTTAGTCTCTTAGGGATTGTGAAATTGGGAATTTAAAAAATCGGAATATTCAAATTCGGAATTACGTAATTCGGAATTTTTGGGTGTTCCCCCTCACGAAGTTCATCTTCTGTGGATTTTCTACCCTGCTTAAACTCACTCATTTGCCAACTCATTTGCCCAGCACGCAACTGTTGAATATGGAGGAGCAGTCTCCGAACGTTTCCACTAGGTCGCTGTGTATTTCTTCGGTAGACGTTGTTTTCTAACATAGGTACTCGATGGCAGCTCCGATTTCGTTTTTCTCCATTTTGATGTGTTCTCTCCGACTGTATCCAAATGAATGTACCTCCCGGTAATCCTGACCTATGTAAAAATGTGGTGTAAAATGCTAATTTAATAAAAATATTTCAGTCCAGAATTCGGTTCCAAAGAAGAACTAAAGGAAGTTTTCTCCTGGGAGGCTAGCGTGGAGCAGTACCGCAGCCTCGGAGGCACCGCGCGGGACTCCGTTCTTGAACAAATTCAATATCTAGACAAATGGCTAGCTGGTGCTTAATATATCATATATTAATATTTTATAATATATCATGTGCCTTTTAAGCTACATTTATATGTCACCTTGAATGAATCATATAATTGTCCAATTTGATTATATGTATTACAGAAATTTATGTTCATAGTGTTTTCTTTTATTTCAAAATTTCAACTATTACTTACTCATAAATACTATATTTTATGCGCTCCACTTATCTTATCTCCAGTTATCTTACATTTTAATCTTAGTACAAGTGTACATTACAAGTGTATCGTAGTGTACCTCAAAAACTAGTGGGACGTGAAATCGTGGATAGTAGGTCTATCTATAACCACAGATTACAAAACAAGCTAGTACATAATTATAACTACTAGCCTTCAACATAGTGTAAATATATAAGGGTTTACTATTGTTTAACAAAAAGTAGATCATTTTACAAATGAAGTTTCAAAAACTAATCATTTGACAAAATTTCATTTCGCAAACATATTACTTTAAAAATAATTATTTAACATAATACAGGTCTCGCAAATGTTTTACTTAGGATGTATTTCAATTGTTCAAATATTAATTATAAAACACCTCGTGTCGTGATGTTTGTTTGAACCAAAGTCGCTTTTCGTGAAAATCTGGAAATGGTACTTAATTTGGTCCTGGCGCTTCGCCGGGAGCTGCCAAACCACCAACTGCCGACGGCCTGTTGGGTGTGGAGGTAAGTACCCTTGCCTTCCATGCCAGAGGTCCCGGGTTCGAATCCTGGTATCCGTTATCTAGTATCCATAACACAAGTTCTTAATGATACTTAATTTGGGCTAGATAATGTGTTGTGATTGTTAGAAATATTATTGATTAAATAGATTGTTAAAAATAATCAATTTGTGAAATGATGTTTTGGCATAATGAAATTTTTTCAAGTAAATATTTTGTCTAATAAATAGTTTATTAAATAATAAAAATTTGTAAAATGATAAATTTATCAAGTACCTATAATTTTTTCAAACGGTGTTTTTCAAATGAAAATGTGTTATTTGTTTTTGTCAAATGATTGGATTATATATAAGCTACTAAGCCAGTACTCAAGCGGAGCCTATTTTAGAAAATAAGAACATACGCCTTACGATATCGCCACGGTTTAATTACGAGAATTGGACTACAGCAGGCAGCACTTATTAGCAACTGAGCCAAGTTTCTAGTAATGAGTATAGAGATGATAAAAATAATCAGATTTTGATCATTTTTTATTACACGACGCCGAGCATTAGGTACTCGTATCAGTCTGAATAAAATTGTAATTAACGCTAAAAATATGTCGCAAACCCACGTTTAAAAATCGAAATTTTACTAGACAAACATTCGAGGAACCATACGTACGTTTGTTTTTTTATTGAAATATTTTTTTCAGAATAATGTGTTTACCTGTCGTTTAGTATTTTAAGCGTCATTTGTAACTCTAACGGGACTACGAGGTCTGCTTAGAGCTCTTAGGCCCAATTGCTCAGCTCTGAGTTAGCTAGCATGTCAATGTCCAAAAGAAATGTCTCAAAATAGCAGCATACCGTTCGGGCTTAGGTCGTAAGCTTACTTCCTACGCAGATAGGCGACGTCACTTCAATGTCACTTCCTTAGAAACGCGTCGCAGGCAACTGGATCTCCTTCACTTGGACAAAATCGTTCATGCAGAACTTGATGCCCCAATTGTTCTTAAATTAATTAATTTTAACACAACACTTCTAAAGCGAAACAGGAAAAACTTATTTACTCTGGAGTTATACGAAAACAATGTGTCGTTCATATAACGAATTATTAGTGGAAGACGATGAGCTGGACATTTATATATATTCATATTATGTTTAGGTATATGTATAGTGAAAAATATCCTCAGCTGAACTTACCCACTTAATTATATGTTTTATAGTATTTAAGGTAATTTAAGACATTGTTTATTATCTATTCTTGATTTTCAGTCTACTTATTTACGCAATAACCTTTAATCATGCTGTGTGTACACACTTTTGGGTTTATATCTAGTTTTAATAATAATAATCTAGTTTTTATTAAGTTTAAGGTATGATAGTAACCTGTTGTGTATGTCATAATAATAAATAAATAAAAGTTCAATAGAAATAGAAAGTGACGGAGGGACATTTTAACTAACTAACCGCCTAGCTCAGATCTGCTCAAACGGGTTTAATGTGGCTTGTTTGTGTGTGACGCAATACCGTTAAATCGAGCTTTTGTATAAAGTTACACCTACTGCTTCTATAGATTAACGTTAACGTTAACGTTGGTTGTTAACCGCCAACCGATGACATATTGACATAAATATATAAAAATTGCTGACGAGGATACATCACACACATTGCATACACACGCCAGCGTCATATTATATGGTAACATAAAACGTCTTTCTGTTAGTACATCATTAAGAATGTCACATCACGATTGTAACTAAGATTTTGTTCTAATCAAATGGCGAAATGTTTGAACAATATCGGTTTACGATCAATGGGATTCTATTAACATTTTATGAAGTAGGTAAGTAGGTACATAAATTATAAATTAAATACAATTTTTGTCTTGAAGCACTTTTGCTTGCATAAACTACAAATATTGCACTAGAACTCATCACATTACTAGTCGATGATATAAAAATGTTAAAGTAAGTTAGTTTTCTTTTTCGTATTCACGAAAATCAAAAATCGTGGTTCCGTCATAAACATTTAGATAGAACGTGATTAAGGGACGATTTTTGACGAATTGAACCCGGAATGTCAGATGAGGAAGCCATCGTTTTAACCACACTGGATGCTTAAAAAACTATAAAAGTGGTCTATTATTAAATACTTTTTTGCAAACATTTAATGTTTGACGAACAACTGTTACCTTTAGTTTATTTCTAATCGAGGTAGGATTATAAAGATCATTGTGCTTGTTTAAAAACGTGACGCAAACATTAAGTTGTCAAGTACATTGGCAGGTACAGGTAACGTGGAGAGACCTGTCTACCACATCGCACTGAGGAGCGGTTGGTACCCCCAACCCTTGCCAAACCACCCCTTCCTCCCCTTTTTCTTCCCCTTTCTTTACCGCCACATTATACCGCGAACCTTCTTGCGAACTGGCCAGGGCACAAATGTTTAAAAAAGTCGCGAAGTAACAAAGTTCGTATTAAGATTTCAATACAATATATTCAATACAATAATAGTGAACAACTAATAAAATTCCGAAATTGTTGTATATAAAACACATTTACGAGGTGAGCTTTGTAAACTTTAAATTTGAATACGAAGTGTCAGGGCTGTAACGTAAGTAGATTGATTATAAATATTATGAACAAAAACGGAACATGACTAGCAGATATTGCATAATAACAGCGCACTAACTAGGTAACCTACCAAGACAGTACCTAATTTGGACATCATTTTCTCGCTTTTATATACTTATGGTAACAAAATTGAGGAGAGCAGTTATTACTTACTCTTAAAAGTGATTTTGTAGGTTAGGTTGTTTGATAATAATTATTTCTAAGATATGCACATAGTCCTATATAAATTATGTTTTACCATGTGAGCTTCTAAACAAATGCGCTGTTTATATATAATGCATCCCGATGGTTAACATAGTCTGTCAATTCAATTCCGGCAGGCTGAGCGTTTCAAAGTTAGCTGGAATAAAGCTAATTAGCTAGTTGCTAAAAGCTTTTTGAGAAAAAAGCTTAAGTGACATCTGCCGAGTCGTTAAAATATATTTCCCCGTAAGAATGATGAAAAGATTGATAGGTATACGCTGTAGATTTAAAATCAAAATAGTTCTTTTTACTATGAATTTTCGGAAAAGTACCTACTTAATTCGAGAAAAGTTATGAAGTAATAATAAAATCTTTATAATAATAATAAATCTTTATTGCAACAAACACTTTGGTACTTAAGTCAAGGTATCACTAGCTTCTGAAATAGGAAGACCTGTGGTACAGAAGCTAGTTTCTAAATTTACATGACACGACTAGGGATTTGGTGAATGTTACAAAAATGGACTACACACTAATACAGCTCAGTAACACAGATATGAGAGATTAAAAGAAATTTACATGGAAATATATAGATTTGATAATTTTAGGTTAATATAATTATTATATTTTGGTCTGCGAATACACAGAAGGAAAATATGTCTCACTGTGTGTGTATGTATGTGTGTGTGTGTGTGTGTGTTTGTGTGTGTGCGTGTGTGTAAGTGTATATGTACTTGAAGAAACAGGTTATTAAAGAAATAAATAAATAAATAAATATACATAACTCTGGTACTATTTATTTTGCTAACAGAGCTTCAGTGTCGTTGTAGTCAAGGGGTTTCAGCCAGTGAATTACTTTGGATTTAATTTGTTGATTGGTATATATTTTACTTTTTAAGATTCTATTGAACTGATTATATAATACGGGTGCTATGTGGTGATAGTGTCTTTTCGCAAAAACGCTATTTATTTTCGGGACTAAATATTTGTCAATATTGTTCCTTCTCGCGCTATTTGTAGTAACAAGATAGTTTGTTGGAGAACATTTATGAAAGCGTCTTAAGCATTGGTATATGAATAATTTTCTCACGCTGAGTGTCTGTGATTTTTTTTTTGTATTAGTATTGAGTTATGAAGTTTTGAGTTAATCTAGTTTTAAAGTTAAGATAAGTTATAAAATTTCAAAGCAACTGTGCTGTGCGACTCACGATGACGCTGGCATGAGAATGACCTTCCAATTAGGTTTCGGTATGAGTCAAGTGCAGAATATCCTTCACGAACAATTAGTATTTAGGAAAAACTGTACTCAGTGGCTACCGCATAATTTGACCGAAGTTCAGCCATGCTTCAGCTCCGTCGTGTTGATTAGTACCGTGAAATGATTCAAATATTTGACGGGGTAACTCGAAGCGAGTGACTCAAGCTGGATATATGTTACTACCCCGAAACAAGAAGGCAGTCTGCTCAGTGACTGTTTTCTTTCGAGGAAGCCCACTTAATTAAGGGAGGGCAAAGGATGGGCAAAACAAAAGTAGACTCCTCCTAGGAAGAATAATTTTAGGGTGCGCTACTGTTCATTTAGCGTCAATAAATAATGAGTTATCCGCCTTACACCCCTTACTTAACGCGCACGCGATTTTTATTTATTTCCCAAATTTAAAGAAAAACTCAAAGAAAAATGTTTTATGGTCGCCGAAGAAGCAGTTGGTATATTTAAAATGGCCGTTGAAGCAACGCCTAGGGACGAAAGGGCAAAGTGTTTTTCTCAATGATTCTATCGAATACAGAATTCTATTTTGAACCAGAATAATGATAAAATAATAATAAATCCGTTTATTTCAGGTTGCATAGACTATGGGTCATAATCATTAATAATCAAATTTAACAATGTCATATATAGTAATAATAAAATAAAATTAATTAATTAATGAAAAATTAAATTATGTAAATTAAAATAATTAATTAAAATTAAAATAATTAAAATGAAATTATCACAAATCCAATTATCAAAATAGTATGTTAAATAACTTATATACAGGGTGTAACATAAAAGAAGCATAATGCTTAAGGGTCAGTAAATATACCATTGTTCGAATACACTGTAAAAGAATTGGAGTTATTGGGGCTGGTTAAGAATTCTATAATTTTTTATTTCAATTTTTTCACTCAACTACAGCCCTAAGTGGTTTTCATATCTACCTATGCATGAGGCACGCGAGGCATTTGTGGGCATTTGATACAAATCTTGTTTTGTTTGCAAAATTTTGTTTTTACATAACCACATTCGACTTTGTAGCGTACAACTTGTAATGTACTTAACTATACTAACGTATTACCTATTGTTAAATAGAAAACAATAGAAAAGTTTACTTTGGTATAATATGAACAGATAAATAGTTACAATGTAAAAACATAACAATAGAATATTTTATTGTAACTGAAGTGACAAAGTCAAACTTAAAGCTAGAACTTTCTTTAAAACATTAATAATAACTGCTAGTTATTTACAACAACTAGGTTATCAGGGTTATATTAAAACTAAGTTCCTACATCAGTTATCATAATCCCGGATTGTACATGGCAGCACATAGGCAGTGCCGCCATTTAAGCTGGGTACTTATTCGATCGGTAAAAGTAATAGACAAGCTGCACCGTAGTAGGGTCATTGTACACGTGATCCTACAGAGCGTCTTATTTGAAATATCGCACGACTCTCTATAACTAAATAAGTATACAAGGTACCGTCACGGCTAAGCCTTAGGAAGCACATCAGAATGCCGCGACATTTCAGTAAAGAGGTTAATATGAATTAAGAAGAAAATACATTTAAATATACGTTTGACATAACAGAAATAAAAGACGAAAAACATTCTGACTTGCTCCGTCAGATGAGCAAGATGAATTAATTACTTAAAAATAAAAAATATATAAAATTTATAATATTCTTTTCAATTACCACGAGTTGGTGGTAATCCTGAGTTGGTGGAGTCGCCGCGTACGGTCAAATAGGACCAAGGCTAGCTGAGACACGTTATAAACGAATTTTTTTTTCAGATACGAAATACGAAATAGCAATGCAGAAATTTACTGGATTGCAAGGGAATGTGTGATTTCCTAAATAGTTTTAACATCGTCGCAACGTTGAATCGCTACAGCGAGGAAGAAAAAAAAGTAGTTATCGCCGCTTATCTTGAAGGGCCAGCACAAAATTTTTTCTCGCATTTCTCCAATAACTGCAATACATTTGAAGAGTTAAGAAACGAACTGATCAAAAAATTTCACACAGACGTCGATCATTTGGCGAAGCTTTACGAAAGGAAGCAGAAGACTGAAGAAGATATTTTAATTTACTATTATGCATTAGACGCACTTGCGGCCAAGGCTGGTCCAGCGATTTCAGTTAGCGCATTTATACGACAATTCTTACGCACCTGTTCATATACTAATAAATGCCGATTATCTTCACAAGTGTTCGATATCAAGGAAGCGCTGAAGCGAACAATCATGCAAATGCATGAAATATTTCATGACGCACCCGAAATAAAGTGGGATTTACCAATGCACGTCAAGTCGACGACGGCGTCTACATATACAGCTCCGAGGGATGCAGGCGATATGGATCCGAGCCACACACACAGGCAAAATGTAAAATTCATACCCAAACTAACTACATCTACGAGACCTAATACTCCCCGTTATAATTTTAAAGACCGTGCAACCAATCAGAACCAGGGAATGCCACTACAAAAGCATTACCCAACCACCTATCGGCTTACCGTCGCTCAGGTGAAGGCTGAGTGGCAAAAAATTGCACGAGCCGACAGGGGGTTTTTTTGTGTAGTGGTTCTGGTAGGCGTCGGAACGAGCCCCACATAACCTAGATCGCGCGTGCCAGAGTATTCGTCAGAGCATTTTTTATCCTCCTGCCCTTCCCATGGAGGAGAACAAAAAAAAACCTATCGGCTCGAACTCTCGCTCCAAGCGCCGCCCGGTACGGACGTGCAAGACGACTCCGATTGATCGGTCTCTTCCCGTTATTCAGTGGCGCTCAGGTTCCTGACGTCACAGTATAGCGTGTTGGTTCCGTGACTTTCTGTGTTTTCTTACTCCCTCCGAGCGCTGTCGAAGTGATTATTTTCCTTTGCGACTAAGTGTTCAAAGTGCTGTGCTGAGTTGTGTTGAGCTTGTGCTGAGTGCTGGGTTGTGCCCAGCGTGAGTAGTCTGGTTTCAGTACAAAGGATACTTAACGGTGACAACGAATGTGTACTGATCCAGTCCTTTTATTTTTATTTAATTCCTTTCTTCTATTTTATTTATTTTTCCTATATTTTCATATTTATTTTTATCATATCTGTGTATTTTCGCGGCATTCGCCTTTTCTGTCGGTAAAGGTTGACCCTAACGCGGTCAACGCTTTACCTGCGTACCCTTTTTAGGGTTCTAGGTAGCGGCCTTCGGCGAACTACGGTTAGTTTTAAGTTATTTTCCCCAGCCCCCCTACCACTGGTAGGGAGGTTAGCCGCTAGGATTCGCTAGGTTACTAGGAGTTCTAGGCATACTTTATATAATTATATATTTATAGTACCAACCCTCCATTAAAGATTCGCAGAATTTAGTAAACTTTGCGAAAGCCTTCGCCCAGGCGCTCGTAGCGTCCGGCGCCAACATACCTGAAGAGTTCTAACGCAGGCCTTACAGGCAACAATCGCGTCCCCGGCTCTTCAGGCCCCAATCCCGGCCCCTCAGGCCACCCATGCCCAGACCCATCAGGTCCATCAGGTCATCCGCGTCTCCCACGCCCTCCGACATGGACTGTGTGTCGGACACGTCCTCGCGCACATCACGTAGGAAGCGTACTGCTCCCGGGAGCGATTCAGAATCCGCCGCGTCCGATGCTTCGTCGGTCGCCGCCACTTTAAGCCGCCAACGCAGGCGAATCGATTAAAATTCAGGTCGCGACCATCGAAGACTTTCGATCTTTTACTAGGCTTCTATCGATCAAACAAATCGCGTATCATACATACGCCCTCCCGGAGGAGCGCAAGGTTCGAACTCAGTAACGACGACATTCTCGAGGACCTTAAGTCCCAGGGCTCCCCGGCTGAAGCAGTGCACAAGATGCACTCCAACCGCGGCAAACGTTTTAGCATTAGTAATCCTAACCAATATTCCCAACTCGAGGGAGATTTTCAGAGAGGCTCGCACAATCTGCGGACTCTCGAACATCTCGTCCTAACCGTCGTGGGCACCCTGGGCAATGCCACCGTTGCCAGCTTTATGGCCACGCAGCGGCAAACTGCTCTGTCCCTCCCAGGTGCGTAAAGTGCCTAGATCCCCATATTACGAAGGAGTGCACTCGCACTCCCGACTCCACTTCCCCCCTGCATGTGTGCTGTACGGCAAGTCCGGCCACACAGCAAACTACAGAGGTTGTCCGCGCTCTCCGCGGTCCTCCGCTAAGAGGGCCGCACCTAAACTGGCGCCGCCGCTCACTTCTGCCAACTTCCCGCCACTGCGCAACCGAGGTCCCCCGGAAGCGAAGCCCGTGCAGCCGACGCCTGCTCCAGCTCTGTCCTGGAGACAGCGTCCGGCCGCTCCACCTGCACCTTCCCTTTCTATCCCAGCCCCCGTAGCTCCCGTAGGCCCGCGTCCCGAGCCGTCGTCTTCACCTCAGTCGTCGTTGGCTGAGGACATGAAGACCGTGTTCGACGTCATTAAGGAAATCTCCGTACTCGCACGCAAACTGCGAGCCGCCCGCTCTCCTCAAGAGCGTCTATTTGCGTTAGCCGAGCATCACTCGCTACTTAGTTGTTTATAAATTCTATGTTTCGTATAAATTCGTTAAATAAGTAAATATAATGTGTGGACCCGCAAATCCCGCGTCCTGTCGTATCAAACCCAAGGGATTATCCCTAGTTTCTTTTAACGTCCGTAGCCTTAATACTAACCTTCCTGAGCTCAAACTGTTCCTTCAGAACAATAAGCCAGACTTATTGCTTCTTCAAGAGACGTGGCTCACTCCAAACCGCTCCAGGGGATTCGCTATTCCCAATTACGCGTTCACCCGTAACGATAGGCCCAACCCCGACGGTTTCGGCGGCACCACTATCTATTACAAAAGAGGGTTCCATTGCTCTCCTCCCTCAACATGGAAGCCACAGTGTGTAGATTGGCTATCACTGGTCATCCGACCATCATCAGACACCAAACCAATCCGCAGCGATTTTGAGGTTATTCTCGCCCTCGGCCATTCAGTCATTATGTTCGAAGATTTTAACTCCAAACATACTGACTGGACGTACCTATCGACTAACCCCAGCGGTATCGCTCTCCTTAACATCACTGAGCAACTTGACTTAGATGTCATCTCTCCTGTCACTCCCACTCACTATCCCGACAACCCGAACCACTCTCCTGATATCCTCGATTTTGCGATCATCAAACGAATTAACCTCGATCTCAGGTCTATCGAACCGCTCGATGGCCTAAGCTCCGATCACCGCCCCGTCTCCCTAGTGCTAGGGCCGCCTAACGACAACGTTACCTCTCCTAAGACCTTTACCAACTGGAAAGGTTTTAAAAATACGTTAATTTCAGCCTTAGAGGCCCCGGATTCTCCGCTCGCGATCTCGTCCGACCAATTAGATAGCCCGGATAAAATAGACTCCGTAGTCGATTCCCTCACTGATGCTATCAACTCAGCCATCAGTGACAACGAAAAGGTTGCTAAGCAATGCAAACCTACGCTTCCCTTAGCCATTAGCAATCATATTAAAGCTAAGAACGCGACTCTCCGGAGAGCCAAGCTCTATCCCACGCCCGCCTATAGATCAGCTGCGAATCAGCTTCAACGTAAAGTTAGCTCTTGCCTCACGGAATTCTGAGACGCTCAAATGAACGATCTCATGAAGAATATCTCCCCGTCCCACCAAGCGGCCCTTTATAGCATGGCCCAAGCCCTACGCATAGACGCCGCCTCTCACGTTCCTCCTCTCATTCGTCCCGACGGCACTACCGCCTTTGAAAATGAAGAGAAAGCCGAATGCTTCGCTGATAGCGTTGCCTCTTAATGTTCGCCCAGCACGCAACCCGCGAATCCCTCCCACATCGAGGGACTCTCTGCCCATCACCGCTGACCCCGTCACAGTGTCTAATGACGAAATCTCTCTTCTCATTAGAAATCGAAAATCCAAAAAAGCTCCGGGTGCGGCTGGAACGCTAGCTATCATCCTCAATGCCTGCTTTGACCTTACCTACTTTCCAAAAGCTTGGAAAGAAGCGGCAGTCATAGGCATTCCCAAGCCGGGTAAACCTCCGAATATCCCGGCTTATCACAGACCCATCAGCCTCCTCAAGTCTTTGGCTAAACTTCTCGAAAGAGTCAGACTCTCTCGAATGAAGAACCATCTGTTTTCAACGGATGGCGATCCCCTCATCATTCCCCATCAGTTTGGCTTTCGCGCTAAGCACTCTTGCCCTCAGCAAGTACACCGTATAGTCGAGTACATACTCGACGGCTTCTATCCGCGACGTTATAAAGCGGTCGCAGTCTTCTTCGACATAGCCAAGGCTTTCGATAAAGTCTGGCACTGCGGTCTCGTTTATAAACTCTACAAAATAGGCTTACCGGATCGCCTAGTCAGGATAATCACGTCGTTTCTCAAAGACCGTACGTTTCGGTTTAGATATGAAGGCACGCTTTCCGCGCCTCGGCCCTTAAAGGCTGGAGTCCCTCAAGGCTCAGCCCTCGCTCCTCTGTTGTACACCGTGTACACCAACGACATTCCCATCCCGCCGAAAGGCGTCGATCTCGCCCTCTATGCCGACGACACCGCCCTTTACACCAAAGGTCACAGTGTCCAGCAGCTCGTCACCAGACTCCAAAAGGCCGTACACACCCTCGGTGTATGGTTTCAAAAATGGCGCATCGATGTGAATCCTGAAAAGAGTTCTGCGATTCGCTTCGACCCCAAACGCCGTCGTCCCGCTGGTGATCCCCACGTTCGAATGTTAGGCATTCCCATGCCCTGAAAGCGCAGTACTAAATACTTAAGCGTCACCTTAGATCCAACACTTTACTTACTTTTTTTACTTACTTAGGCCGCCTAAATAGTATGTTAGGTAAGAAAAGTAAAATGTTTTTTAGAAACAAACGTACACTTTATAAGGTCTGCGTTAGACCCGTCATGACACATGCCTTGCCAATCTTTGCCCACGCCAAACCTTCCCTGCTGCACAAACTGCAGGTGGTTCAAAATCTCTTCTGCCGCAGGGCCACAAACGCACCATGGTACGTGCTTAACGCGGACCTGCACAGAGATCTTGAATTACCTACAGTGCAACAGAACCTCAAAACGCTCTCGGAAGCGTTCTTTACACGCTCCGAAACCCACCCCAATCCCTTGGTTCGAGCTTCAGCCTCGTATATTACCCCTGTTCTCGATTCGAAGTTCAAAGTCGCTAGGACTAGGAATGCGCAAGCGTACTCTTCCACCAGACTGTCATCAGATCTCGAAGCCCTTCTGGCCGCTACTTCTAATTCTAACGTAAATTCGAATTAACTTAACTTCTATTAATGTAATTCAATTTAACATCTCTTTGCAATTTTTCTTCAGTGCTATGAATTCACCATCAGTGCTTTAAGCACCTTCAGTGCTATGTAAAACCCAGCGCGTGTACCCTTCTGGGCCCCGCTAGCGCGGCCTCTCTCTCCAATTGGCCGTCGCTTCAGATGAAGGCTGTGAGGCAAAAAATTGCACGAGTCAAAAAGGGGGTTTTTTTGTGGGTAGGGCTCTGGTAGGCTCGGAGTGAGTCCCACATAAATCCGATCGCACGCGCGGAGTATGCGTCAGAGCATTTTTTATCCTCCTGCCCTCTCCGTGGAGGGGAACAAAAAAAACCTATCGGCGTCAGTAATAGGGTTTGTACAGACGCCGACGAAAGAAAAAACCCTATCTCAAGTAAGTTCGTTCCATTTATTTGCGTTCAGATACTCGACTGTGACACTATTGCGTTATTAGATATAGGGGCATCCGTGTCGGTGGTGTCTGACCGACTTTGCAAAAAACATAACTTAACAATGCAAAAAGCGGACGATCTGTTCATCACATCATCCTCGGACAGGATTTCCTACGAAAGGCAGAAGCCATAGTACCTTTAAGAATAATAACGTAAGATTCGGCAAATGTCTTTGTAATTTTCTATGTAAAGATAGTGTAAAAAATTGCTGAAAATAAAAATAAGTAAATAAGCTGATTCAGCAATAAAAATTTAAAAAAATAAGCTGATTCAGCAATTACCTAAGATGTGTGAAAGTGAATATGTTTATTTTAGTAATCTTGTAGATAATTTTAAAGATAACTTATGGAGTGAGGTGGTGGCAAGACAAAACAATGATTTCGATTTATCGTCGGAATTATCTGGTAGTGAACGTAATTCTTTGTCATTATTGTAAAATAAATTTAGGTCCACGTTTGCTTTCGATAAAAATAGTTTAGGTCGGTGCAATATTGTTGAAGTAACGATAAAGACTACGGACGAAGGTCTTGTTCATAAAGCTCCATATAGGGTTTCTGCTGAAAAACATAGAATCATACGCGAACAAGTGTCAGACATGTTGCAAAATAACATAATTCGTAAATCACGAAGCCCATATGCATCCCCGGTTGTGTTGATTAAGAAACCCGACGACACGTGGAGATTTTGTGTTGACTTTAGACAACTTAATAAAAAAGTTATTACTAATGCATATCCATTGCCAATAATTGATGATATTATTTCTCATTTAAATGGTGCTAATTATGCCGACCTCAATTTGAATTCTGGTTACTGGCAATGTGCCATTAAGGAGCAGGAAAAACACAAAACTGCGTTTATTACCCCATCTGGGTTATATAAATTTAACGTATTACCTTTTGGCTTAAAAACTAGTGGGGCTATTTTTCAAAGAACGATGGACGAAGTGTTGGCTGGGCTTAAGTATAGGAATGTAATAGTCTTCGTAGACAATGTAATTATCTATGGGAAGACTTTTGAGGAGTTTATGAAAGCACTCAGTCAGGTGCTAGAAAGATTAAGGGGTGCAAATTTAACTTGAAAACCATCAAAATGTAGTTTTGGGTATAAACAAATAACTGTATTGGGGCATACTATTTCAGGGCCAGGCATATTGCCTGATCAAAATAAAATAGAAAAGATTAGGAATATGAAATTACCCAAAAATGTTAAAGAGTTAAAATCAGTATTAGGTTTATTCTCTTACTATAGAAAATGTATAAAAAAATTTTCATCACTAGCTTTACCATTAACAAAACTTTTTAAAAAAACGGAAAAATTTGTTTGGACTAAATGCCAACAAAAGGTTTTCGATAAAATTTTATCATTAATTCAAAAGGCACCACTTTTACGTCATTTTAATAACGAAGAAGGTATTTTCACTAGGCTTTATATTGATGCAAGTATAGGTGCGTGTTTAATGCAGGGTTATAAAAATGAGATGTTGCCGGTATATTTCGCTTCACGAAAATTAACCGATGCGGAAAAGAAATATGCTATAACAGAAAAAGAATATTTAGGGTTAGTATGGGCTTTGAATTATTTCAAACATTATTCATGGGGTCTTAAATTTTAAATAGTGACAGACCATAAGGCATTATGCTGGCTTAGAGATCGGAAAGATATGTCCGGTAGGTTAGCTAGGTGGGCTCTAGTAATACAAGCGCACGACTTTGACGTTATACAATGCTCAGGAAAGCAGAACGTCGTAGCTGATTTTTTGAGTCGGAATCGGCAAATTGAACAAGAGCTTCCTCCGAGTGAACCGGTGGACGACGGTTTACAAGTGTATAAAATTTCGGTAATCCAGGTATATCGCGAACAGGGATTAGATGATTATAAATATATATATATATATATATATATATATATATATATATAATATAAAAATATAAAAAATATTATAAAATTAATATTAATATATAATAATATAATATAAAATAAAATATTAGAATAAATAATGTAGAGAAAAAGTTACTCGTTTTACCTAAGTCGTTGTTTAATAATGTACAGTACATTAACTGAACTACATGACGATTCATGTACATTTCGGCCTAATGAAAACATTGGCGAAGTTCCGTTCTCAATATTTTATGCCTAATGTAATTTCTGAAGTATAAAGGTACGTCAAGAGTTGTGTTTATTGTCATGAAAAAAAACCATGTAATAAGGTTGTGCCGTTGCAACCTATGATAGTCGAAATTGATATTTTAGGTCCTTTTAACCGTTCGGAAAATGGTAATAGGTATGTCATAGCTAGCGTTGAATGTTTTTCGAAATACACTGTGTGTGGAGCATTTCCCAGAGCTACGGCTCAAGCAATAAGTGATTTTTTCACACAAGAAATTTTCACAAAATTCGGTAGGATGCGAAAATTGCTATCCGATAGAGGCTCGATTTTTACGTCGAGATTAGTTAAGAACACGCTGAGAGAATTCGGTGTGCGACAATGTCTTGCAACCACTACGCACCATCAAACGTTAGGTCTTGTAGAAAGATTAATCAACTTATTTCACAAATGTTAGCTAAATATGGAAACTCACCACAACGTAATTGGAGTCAATTTTTGCCATTAGAAGTGTATGCTTATAACTGTGCCCAACAAGCTTCCACTAAGTTTTCACCATATTATTTAATGTTCGCTAGGGAACCTGAAGTTCCGTCCGATGAAAGATTAAATCCCAACTTGAATATTGAAAATTTCAAAGTCAGGAATAGATATAGTAATAATGTGAATTTGGCACGAGATAACTCTCGTAAAGCTCATTTGGGCTATATGGTAAAAAAGCTTCATCTATTATTCTTCAGACAGGTCAATTTGTATTATTGCATAACCCTAAAAGAGTGTCTGGAATGAGTAAAAAACTTAGCCGACCATTTAAAGGTGTATATCGCATATGTAGAGGTTTAAGTAACAACAATTTTGTTGAGTTCATTATAATAAAAATCTATCTAATTTATAATTGTAAATATGTAAATGTTATAAAGTGTCAAGAGTAAATAATTGTTATTTTCTGGTTTTTAGGCTAAAATGAGGTGAGATTAGCATGACATAATATCAATCTGAAAGATATATCATTAAGAATGTGTGTTGGCATAATGTTATATTCTAATATACTCATATGTTCTTTCTTTTTCATATTGTGAATTATATAATAATGGAAATGAGGTGGCAACCACTAGCAGATGAGATGGCAGTCACTAGTTGATGACATGGCAGCCACTGAGGGATGAGGATTGACGACAACCCTCCCTTGGCAATGCGAAAAATAATGAAATTAATATTATCTTGTCCTAAAAGTTGTTATATATATGTAATTATCAATAAAGATTTTTTTGCGTTGTGTTTCACTATGTCCTTATCTGGTGATGGAACCGCGTTCATTCATAATCGGGCAGTCACCAACACCATAAATTCTCTTAAAGAATAGGTGGCATGCTTTGCTGGCTGCAGGTGACATGCTGGTTATCAATGCGCGCGATAAGGTGAAGTTATCTGCCAGGGACGTGAAACAACGAAATAACATCTCTATAACGGTTCTGGCTCGCATCTCAACATTCCGTAAGAATATTTGACATGTGATTAGGAAACATTATATTGAGAGTAGCTTAGGCGACGTTCACTTGCTTTTAGCGAGGTTTTACGGGCGGGAATTCCTATCGAAGCAGTTATTCCTTGGATCATGGTGAAACCATTGCTTTTGTAATATTATATTTATTATTTGTACGTAAAGATTTCCCACCAAACACCAGGAATGACCTAATCGACAGAGGTAGTCTCTCCTGAGGCCGTCATACAAATACATCCTCGTTCAGGCAGGTAGTTTGTAAGAAATTTATCCACCCAACCTTGTTTGTGTGAATAAATTTCATCCGGGCGGCCGAAGCACGTCAGAATGCCGCGACATTTCAGTAAAAATGTTAATATGAATTATTATGAAAATTTATAACATTCTTTTCAATTACCACGAGTCGGTGGTAATCCCGGGTGTCCCTTACCTTTACATTTTTTTAGTTAGTCATAGCCAGCAAATAAGCAACGCCCGTGCCCATAGACATCATAAATCAATGTTATTTATAATTTAATGTTATTTATTGATTATCAATTAACGATGCTTTGCCAACCGCAAACTTAAGTTGGGATTGCCTTTGTTTCAGTAATTCCCCTGGCTGTCACTTCCTTTTATTCGAAAAGCAACCGCATTGTTAATAAAATAGAGACTGTAGTACGGCCCTAGCCGAGATTTTAACATAAGAAAGATCTACTACCACTTATCTTACAGCTTTACGTTGCAGATTCATTATCAATAAATGAAAATGGCTATAACATGGCATGCTGCTACGTTGTTGGTGGCTATTTTAACAATGGAAAAAATAGCTACTGCGGCACTTGAAGATAAGACTTCTGTGCCAGCTAAGATATTCCATGACAATAAAGAAATTCCAGTTACTTTCAATGAAGAGGTGAGTACTTGTTGTAATTATGAATTCTCAAAAAAATTAGTCCAGTCAAAATAGCCGACAAAATTGGGGCAGGTTGGCATTAATTCGTATGTAGAGCTGAAATTTGATACAGACCTTTGGGACTATATTACAAATCAAATACTTAAACATGCCATCGACTCCACTAGTGCTACAAAAATAATTCAAGGTCGAAGTCACAAAAAGAGATTTTTCAATTTTTCCTAGGTCCTAGGTCCTTTTGAGTTGCGTTGAGTTTAAGGAGTTGATCAAGACACTTTGACGTTTAATAATTAACAAAGATGTGCTTCGCTCGTTTATTTTATTAAGGTAGGTGAGGCATATAAAGCCCACCTTTATTGAAAATGCAGTATTTTTAGATAAGATCAGGATAGTATGCAAAACACAATCAATATAGGTTTCTCATTTATTTAAGTTTCATCATGTACCAAAATAAACATAAAAATATGGCATCATTCTTGAAAAGACCAAGTTTTTTGAAACTACTATTTAGGGCCTTATTAAACACTATCGGGCTATTAAGGCCCGCAAAAGACTTAACGTTCTGCATGTAATAGCAGGAATTAAAAAAAATAACTTTAAACTTATACATAAAACAATATTTGGTTTCATCACAACATGCCGGTTTTCCTTATTAATTTAAATTTTTGGGGTTGGGCCTTATTGTACTGAAGATATAAGAAATCGTCTATTTTAGCTAACAATAGCAGGCTAAATATAAAATGATGTCCTCACTGGTTACAGCTCTTTTAACATAAACGTTCAACGAAAAATAAAAAGAATCGCTTATTAGTTTTCATTTACCAAAAAACATCTGTGGACCTTATTGCACTAAAGGCTTTATAAAAAAAAACTTCTGATACATTAACTAATAACATTCAACGTTTTCTCTTTTAAGTTCTAGATAGTTCTAGGTATAACCTTGATATATACTTTTAATAAATATATTTACTTATTTCTTTATTTAGGAACTTGTTTTTAAATCAGCCTTGGTAAGAGATCAAATCATCTTAAAATACTTAGGTTTACCAAGTTTTCATATGCAAACGGGGCCAAAGAACCATTCAATATCGTCTTTGTTTAATCCTACACATTCCTCATGGTACCAATTATTGCATTTTTTACACATTCTCATGTCTTGACATGACAAAACCATCTATCATTCATATCGATTTTAGTTCTTTTATCTTTTAGTTCTTTTGAATTTGTATTAGCTATGTTTTCTGGGTTTTTGGTTTCTTATTTCTCTTAGTCGCTTTTTTGTTACCTTTTTTATTCTTATTCTCTCTTCTTGCTGTGGCATCAATTGTTTTTCTTTTTCGTTAATGTCCTGTCTTTTCTCATAAATTTTTAACAACTCGCTGTCCTTTAATGAATGAAATGAATTGAAATCCCCATATTCATCATTGGAGTCGCTATAAAGGTAATAAAGGCTGTTATCTGGAATTTTTTCGATGCAAAAAGCTTTCAAAATCTATAGATGACGATGAATCCAAGGATATTGCTTTATTTAACCCAGAAGGCCCTGGAACCGGCGAAAGGATCGCCGAATCGTCATCAGATTTTCGTCCAGTAGTTTTTTTATTTTGTATATCCAGCGATGAACTATATTCTACTAAACGTCTGTATGTTAATATTCAAAAGCAAATATTCAGAAGCAACTGGTGCGGGGCATATAAGTGTAGGCGTAGCTTCTACTCTATAGTTTTGCTCTTGAGAACTATTCAATATAGATGGCGAAACAATGTCATTTCTGGAATCTTCAGCATCGGTAAGGTCCGTGTCTGACATTATTTCGAATGGATGTTGAACTGAATTGTTAAAAGATGTCAGTTGGGGATCATAATTCTCAGTTAAAAGTGAGGGTAGGTAAGCATCTTCCGCTATAGCATTCGGATCGAGTGGAAACAGTCCAGTTGCATTGAATCCGTTCATAATATTTTCCGGAGTCAATCTTTTTGCCCAAACTTTGGAAAATATTATAATGAATCGTGGTTTATTAATTTTTTTGGTAGGATTATGGTACATGAACTTTATAACTTCTTGGACCCAGTAATTATCAAAGGATTTGTTGACTGATTTGTCCAACGGTTGCGGTTCATGAATAGTATTGGATGGCAAACAATACAAAACAATATCATATTTTTCTGCTACATCTACAATGTCATAATCAAGATGGCAGGAGGCACCATCGAATATCAAAAGACATTTTCCCGGAGACTTATATTTTCCTAGATGTTCTAAAGTTAATAAAGTAATAAAGTTAATAAATAATGAATTCGTAATACTACCCTTTGGTGCCATTTTTACCAGTGTCCCAGGAGGAAGATTGTCAGTAAATTCCTCTTCAAGTCTTTTACCCTTGAAAAGTATCATTTATTTTATCTATTTGTCAAAAGGTCTGCCAACGCCTTGTTACATCATTTCATTATAAGGACGGTTAATCAATTAAAAGATACAATTTAAATGAAGCCTCTTTTACAGGCAAACACAGCATGCACATTTTTATATTGGTTTACAATACCGGTTACCTAAAATTATATAAATTAAAATTACAAAAATTATAGATCTAAATTAGAAAATAGGTATCAATAAGATTTATTACAAAGAAACAAATTTAAATTAAATACAACAAACAAAAAGTAAAAAGTGTCAAATAAAATTAAATTTAATGTACAATACAGTTACAATTAAGGTCAAAAAAAATTAATTGTCAATAAAACATGTCCATTGAGTAAGATAATCATAATTAAAGAAAAAATTTTTATTTTTTTTACGAGAATTAGATTTAATGGAATTGGATTACATCGTTTAATTTGAACAAATAATAATAATGAATAGAAAGCATTAGGTCTTAGTATTAGCAAAACAGTATCTGACGTAATGTAGACTTAAATTGAGTTACCTTATCGCTAAATATACAAGTAGCATTTTGGTTTTGATGACTGAGCTCGTTATATGTTCAACAAATTCTAACAAGTGGAGCAAAATGTCCTAGGTTAGTCCTGTGTGTCATAGTAAAAAAAATGTTTCTGCGTTTTGTAAGTCTGGGGACCTTTGGAGGGACATCTAGAGCAATTTTTTGCAATAAACTGGGGCAGTCTATGAAACCGTTAATTAGATTGTACAAGAATAAGCAATCGTGTAATTTTCGCCGAGCTGATAAGCGTTGCGTTTTAAAATAAGTTAAACGTTCTTCATTCGACGCTAACTGTTTTTCTAATTTCATTTTAAAACATAGATGCCAGAAAAATAATTTCTGATTCTTGAAAGTGATGCTGCACTATTGGTTTGTTGAGTTTTGCGCTCTTGCTGGGTTGCTGGTATTTGGTATCGAAGCGCTGCTTCTCGTTGTGAAAACACACCGATTTTCACAACAGCCATTGCCGAGGCCAAAAAATCGGTGAAGTTAAGTGCTTGCCGGTGTCTATGTTCCGTAGTAACCCTATGTTATATTAAAGATTACTACCTGTTATCGTACAAGTAACAATTTCGTCTATGGTGTTTTTTTAAGAATTTCGTATTTTGTAGGAATTATTCCAATGTTAATTTTATAAGAAGGACTCGTACTGTCTGCTTTTAAAGTAGCTGCTCTTAACTATACCATGATACTTATCCTTCTAAATTAATTAATCGAAAAAAAAGTATCGATTAACTACTCACTCCTATTTTAATTCTATGGGAACATCCCCATCTATCGATCGTTTGATTTGACTGACATACATCAATCGGTCGTACCATCGATTCGGTTTTGTTTTGGTATTCTTTCGGCGTTTATTTGAGTTTTTAATTCGACTCTTGCTTTACTAAAGAACTTGTATGTGCCCCTGACGAGAAATAATAATTAATCTAGGTGGAGGAAGACCTCAACTTTTACGAGGACGTATTGAATTCAGTTTACACTTTATACGAAACAGACAGTACGAATAATCCTTAAGACGATATATTGTCATATTACTGCAGCTGTATTGTTGGTAATAGGTCTCTTGGCCGCTGTTGTCATGAAATTGGATGATAATTCAAAATTTTATAGCAAAAACATCATGTAACAACATATTTTTTGTGGCGAAGATAATATCGTTTAGACGCTCGTATATAGGACTGACTTAGTAATTCAGAAGCCAATGTAGATTTTAAGAGGCGAATAAAGCACCCAAACTTATTCAAGGTCAAATGTCAAAAATATCAAATTATTTAAGTTTTCCAATAAACTGTAAGATTAAGGCCAGGTTTCTATTAGGTCGGATCCCACTCTCGGTTGGATCCGACCGAGATTCGAAAGTTCTAGTGGCTTAATAATTTGTATGGAAACCGGGCCGAGTGTTTCCATCTGTCCAATCCGATTAAAAAGCCCGATCCGACTCTTTAATCGAAAGTTTTGTCACTGCGAAGTTCCGATCAAATTGTCGGATCCGACACTCGATCGGATAGTGTAAACGAAACTCCCTCCCGGCATACATTGTTGACGTCCCCTGCCCGCTCGCCCCGTAATGGCCATTTTCGTTTCGCTTCTGGAGTTGGACGCACGCGCATTATGGAGATTGGTCCGGAAATTTTAAATGCGTTGATAAGACAAAGTCGTTCTACGGGATAAAACCCAAGAAGGTTGTCACAAAAGAATACGAAATTGGCAGCATGGAGAGACGTATGTTTGGCACTCAACCTTTCGATAAACTGGGCTAGATACAAAGAAATGAATATGGATAATTTATTTATTAATTAATGATATTACAAAACGTTTTGCTTGAAAATTTTTCAAATATTGATTTTTTTATAAGAAAAGAAAGAAAAAGTTACACGGACTAACTAACTGCGATTCTTCTTTACTCGAATACTTTCTGCTTGCCTACCGGATCCCGAGAACCCGCCTTACACGACGAATATTGGTTTTGTTCCCTTGGATACCCGATTTTGCATTGCGTTTGGTCGCTGTGCTACTGTTGGCAGACGAATTTTAAATGAAGAAATATTGGTTGTGATTTGACAATGGCGTAAGACTGAAACAGTAAGTAATCTATTCTTGCGAATAATTTCAAAGTGAACAAGATAGTGGTTTAGATAAATGTTTATGCTATTTCGGGGAGCATACAAAGGGTGAAATACATAAACGATTCGTTGTGGGACATCATTAAGTTTAGTATATTTAAATAATTTATTGAAAAGTCCAACGAAATAATTAAAAATAACATTCTCAGAACCTAACGAAACTTTATATGACACTACTAAAATATCTTATATCTTAACTTCTAGAAGTACAAATGTTTTCAAATTTTAGGTGAACAGTACAAATGTATGTTTCTTATAGAAAACACTATTTCTAAGTTGTTAACACCATAGCCCAGAAATGTATGGGACGGTATCTGCCTCCTTTTGTTTAAGTATTTGATGCAACCAGTCTGAAAATAAATTACAAACAAAAACGAACACAACATTTAATTATAGTATAATTTTGGGGTGGGCTATAGAATAGAGCCACAGGATTTTCGGGTAAAGGGGGTCGGGGGGTTAGAGGGTGGTCCCACGAACCCCTTGGTACCATTCCCCCGGCGCGGAGACGCATGGCTTTTTTTTTATTTTTTGTTTTTATATCCGTGAAATGGAACGCATGCGACATCGTTTTTTACATTTTTATTCGTTTTAAATTGATATATTGAAAAGATATTTATGAAAAAATTTTGTTACTTTCCTATAAATGTCTTTCAATACGTATTTATGACATTATAATTATACATATAAATTTTGACAAAATTATTTTTACGTCAAACGCAACGCGACCGCCATTTTGTTATTACTACCAGTAATTTATCAAGTGCAGATCATATGTACCTACTTTATGTTGAGTCTAGAAAGTAACAATAAATAATGTTAGGTGCGACGACGAGGGTTAGTCAGACCTACATGGTCATGCATGCCGCCAAAAAGCGACTTGCACACACTTGCTCATTAAGTTAAAATGAAATAGCCTTAATGGAGAGTAGATAATAGTTGTAAACCGATCAATTACTAAGTTTAATAACCAGAAAAGATCCAATTAGACACAAAATAAATTTCGAGGTTAGGTTTCTCATGAACTAACCATCTTACACCAATCTAATCTTGTAACCGGATTTGATGAGGGGTACGGCGGGGTAAGGCCGCAACCTACTTTACCATTTTCTACTCCTATTTAAGCCAAATCCACCTCAAAACCCTCTTGAAAATACAACCTAACCTCAAAACATAATCATAAATATCTCAGGAACCATGCATCTCGCGGGGAGAGTGGTACCAAGGGGTTCGTGGGACCACCCCTAACCCCCCGACCCCCAAAATCCTACGGCTTTATTCTATAGAAAACCCTAATTTTGTTAAGCTGGATATAATAACACTAAAGATTAGGGTCGAACTACAGAGAGTTAATAGACAGTTCATGTTAACGGGTGTAGGACAGCAACGGGGTAAGACATCGTAGAGGGATACATTATATTTAGAACAGGAAAAAAAGATGTGATTAAGGTTGCCTTCATTGAGTCCACATTCACATATGGAATTGTCCTTAACCCTTATTTTCCTCAGGAAAACTGGAGTGCACACATGGCCGAGACGCATGCGAATGATGGTTGAAGTAGTTCGTTTGTTAAAGTTTTTATATCTAAAAAACCAGGGGTTGGGTTATTAGGTTGTAGAGAGCCATATGATTTTCCTTTTATAGTCATTGATTGATGCCAAACTCTGTTCCACTTATCCCAACAAAGTTGCTTGGAATGGGCCTGGAGGTCAGATGAAAAGCAAGTATTTAAGTATTGGTCACAGCCCACCGTAATAGCCTCCGGAATTTGATTTAGACCTTAATGGAAACCTCTGAATATCCTGGATGCAGGTCTTGCATTCAGTAAGAATAATTGATTTATCAAGTTTATGTGATTCTATGAAAGAAAAAGCTTGCAAGATAGCCACTGACTCAGCAGAATACACAGAGGAAGGATAGGGAAGCTTAAAATTAAGTATGATGTTAAATTTAAGATTCCAAACACAAGAACCAACAATTACCATCAGGAGAAATTTTGGAAGCATCTGTGAAAATTATTGTCCAACCTTCAAACTTAACCACGCGTTCCCATCGATAGAAAATGATGAACAGGCCGCGGCCCACGGCCCGACAATCATTGTCGGAAAGTCATATATATTCTAATCGCTTAAGTAAAGTTGATATTGCGATGTAGAACACGAGTTGTGATTGGTCGGTTGAGTAGCGCGTCACCGCTACAAGTTCTTATTTGCTGAAGGGTCATATTTGTCAATACCAATGGAAATAATTCTTGGTTGGAATGTTGAATTGAAAATAATAGCTTGAGGGGATTTATACATTATAAGATTTAAATTTTTAAATGTCTCTAAACTTTTGATTAGACAGGGAACAGATTGGCAAGATCTTACATTAGAGGAGTTAATAAGGTTAGAATGTAAATGTAGAGGCTGATCTTTATTTTGAGTTATTTTAAAAAAGTATTTATCAGCTAGTAATTGACGTCTCAGGTTCAGGGGAGGATCAACAGACTCAACTTGTAAAGCTTAATACGGGAGGATTTCATGGCACCTGTTATTATTTGGAGACATTTGGACTGAATTTTATCAAGTTTAGCGAGACCAAGTTTATTGCATGGTTCAAAGGAACAAAGGTAATTCTAACTTATGCGTACGATTGGCATCGATAATTATAATCATAAAATAATACTATAATTAATCAACTACACCTACGATTAAAGGCGACCTTTTAACATGAGTGGAGCGGGCGCCCGTTTTTGCGGCTATGACAGTTATTAAAATACAAAGGCAAAATTTGGCTACGGCTATCCTTTAAACATTATAGGTATTTTTTATTTATTATTATATATATTATAGGTATATATTTTAACAGTAAAGGTATATATTAAAATAGGAAAATATTCTTTCATGACTTTGGGTCCTTCAGAGGACTCTTGTCAAATTATGATGAGAAGTAATAAGGGTCTAATATATACCTAAACTTAATTAGCTACATGTAGTATTTAAAACCTTATCCCTCCATTTGGATTTCCTAATTTAATTAAGGACTCTACGATTTCAGTGCCCACAATTATTTTGCTCGTAATTATATTATATACGTAGGACCTTGGTTATACAATAAAATTTGCAAAGCTATTAAAGTGCCTCTGAGAAATGAGACTTATCATATTTGTAAAAAAATAATCACGACATATCTTCACACTCTGGACTATTTATCCACTGAAAAGTTAATTATGGTGTAATCTTTTTACTTTTATTATATAACTACATACATACATACATACATACATAACAGAAATATTATATTACGTAAATATATGTATAACAGTATGTACTGATATTTATACATTTTATAACTATATTTAAACATATTTATTAATTATAAACTAACTTCCATAAATAATACATGTATAATATGAATAAAAAGTAAATATTATAGATCATTAATACTGAGTTGACAAGAAAAAAAAATATAAAAGGTAAAACAAGGTATATGTTTATTTACCACTAAAAGTAGGTACATATGATCTGCACTTGTGTGTGATGACACAAATTAGTGGTATAACAAAATGGCGGTCGCGTTCCGTTTGACGTAAAAATGATTTTGTCAAAATTTATATGTATAATTATAATGTTATAAAAACGTATTGAAAGACATATTAAAGGAACGTAACAACATTTTTTCATAAATATATTTTCAATATATCAATTAAAAACGAATAAAAATGTAAAAAACAATGTCGCATGCGTTCCATTTCACGGATCTAAAAAAAATAATGAAAAAAAAACCATGCGTCTCCGCGCCGGGGGAATGGTACCAAGGGGTTCGTGGGACCATCCTCTAACCCCTCCGACGGCGCGGTTTGCAGGGGCTGCGCATGCGCGGCGGGTGCAGTAGGCACTGACGGTGGTTCGCACGATGCCGTTGTGTAGCGGCATGCTGAGCTCACGATGTCTTTGGAGAGCGGTGTACGGTTCTTCACGTGTCCGTGTTTGTGAAGTTCCGCGCAGCAGGTACAGGCCAGCCTGTATCGCGATTGAAATTACGCCGTCTATTTATTGCAATTGCTTCATGGACTTTGCGAGACACGAAGTTTTTCTCCTGAACCAATACTCTGGCTTTATCAAAGCGGATGAAATGCGACGGACCAGTGTCTAATACATGGTCGACAACTGCAGAGGTCTTTTCATCCATCTTCTTTACATTTCGTATGTGTTCAGTGAGTCTCGTATTGATGTTTCTGCCCGTCTCTCCTATGTAACTCTTACCACAGTCACAGGAAATCTCATATACGCCTGGTCTGGTCATATCCTAGAGTGTTTGTCCTTTGGGGATCGCAAAAGTTGTCGTATTTTAGTAAAAGGGCGGTAAATCGTCCTTATACTAAACTTGCGGTTCAGTAAGTGCCCAATGGTATCAGTTACACCCTTTATGTACGGTAGGTATATAGGCGCTCGATCAATTATCGCGGGTCGATTGGTTGTGTTCGGTATTCTTAAGCTCTGTCTCAAATTGTACCCATTAGTTTCTCACATGTTCCAGTTCCGTGGTTATGCTCTGTGGATCACATAAACGTAGAGCTCGGTTTATAAGGGCACGGGGCACTGAAGACAGGTAAGCAGGGGTCGGCTTTTATGTACCGGTCTGTATGTAAACTGCGTAGTTCTTTATTTTTTATATTCAAAGAATTATAATAAAAGTAGATAAATAATTACTGTGATTATTTCATCTATGTCAACTCTTACAAAAGTTCATTATGTAATATTTAGTTCTAATATATCGATAGTAGATTCGATACTCTCTGTGCAACACTAAAAATGGACGCCATTTTATGTTACATTTCAAGTTTAGGTATGCACGTTTTTTTTCGTACTTAGGGCTTGTCCATTGGTTGAGGTCAATGATTACAATGACTGTTGTCTATTGGCATGATTATTATGGTGGTAAACATAGGAACGACCATAGTTCCGTCATAGACGAGATTTTAACAATTATCAAAGCTGTTCACTACCACTAGCATGAGTAAACAGGCAGGTACTGCTATAAGTAAAATATATTTTTTTTTTCAGCAATACATCCGTCACATTCATTCTATGATAAAATCGTATAGAGAGAACTTGAACGGCGATAGATACGTCGTAGAAACTAACGCATTAATAAATACAAAATACAGGACTTGGAAGAGAAATGCGGACTTGATCAATTCTCTGCTAGCTCTACCAATAGACATGAATGACGCTGGGCGCTGAATTCTTGATGAAAACTATTGCCTTAGTATCTACCTATTTTATAACCGAGAACTATAATGTACATTTCTAAATATTCGATTCATAAAATCGATCTAATAACTGTTCAAACTAAATGTGCCTTTTTCAAATATTTAATACAGAAAATATTATTAATGGAAGTGTTTTATTTTAAAAATGTAGTAATGCTTGAAATTATAATAATAATTAACTACATTATATTACATTTTAAGAGCTGATTGTAAAACACTGTTTTTAGCACTGTTTACTAAATTTAAAATGTAATATAAAGGAAACGCGATATAACTCTGAGGTTGCAATGGGTTTCTTCTCATATAGGATTAAGGGGAAACAAAGAGGCTGATAGATTGGCAAATTTAGCACTAACTGAAGGTTTAGAAATATCAATTTTACCAATTTATACGGAGATATTACATGAATTAAAAAATAAATGTTATGACAAATTTAGAGAATATTATGATGAAAGAAGCTAAAAAAAATAAAATAATCCATCTAATATTTTATATATTAGATGGCGGATATCTAGAAAAATATTTTACTAAAAGTTGAACTAATTTATAGTTTCTGTGATGCTACAAATATTCAGATAATTAACATTTTCAACTTACTTAAACTATGTGGACTGAGTGAGCACTCTCAGAAATTTATTATCCGAAAACCTGCCACGTTAGTGGTTCGTTTTGTATTTTACAAAGTCCCATATTAATTTTACTTAACTATGCAAATATATGGCAGTTTAAATTTTACTTTCATCAGAAATGGGGTTTTCGAAAGTGTGCGATTGAGTGAGCATAAGAACTTATTTGTAAAACCTTACATACGTTACTAGGTGATCTACAAATTATAACGGTAAGTTAGCATAGGTTTTACTAAATACTAGTATATAAATATTATATGTTAAATGAATACTTTCACTGATGTCGTTGGTAGTTTGTAAGAACCGAGTGAGCGCACGTTACATAATGTAAATCTTGTTTTATCTTTTTACAAATACAGAGATAACTTTTACAATTGTTTTAGAACTTTTACTAAATGAAAATCATTTTTTATTTTTTTTCTGAAGGGTGCTCACTCAGTCCACACGCACACAAAAAAAGGGCATTTGGTACAAGTGGTTACTTAATGAAAAAATTAGAATCGCCTTATTGTGAAACCTGTAATATTGTAGATGATATCCAGCACATGCTTTCAGAATGTGTAAAGTATTAGAGAGAAAGGGCATCTTTGTCGCAAAAATATAATATTAATAAATTAGATGTAGGTATATTCTTGACTATAACTGCAAATCCAAATTCAGATGTCTTTGACTTTCTAATTCATATATTCTTACAAAAACAAGTCTCTCTGTCTGATCCTTCAGTTATAATATAGGTATTTAGAGTTTTGTTTTATCTTAAGTATAGACATATTCTTATGGAACAAAAGCCTCTTTTAAAAATAAGATTTAAAAATATGTAATATAATTGCAATTTATCGCCGGAATAAAAACAGTATACAGGGTGTCCCTAAAGTCGACGATAAACACGTCATAACAGCTAACAGAAAAATAAAATAGTTAAGTTATAATAGGTAAGTCATAATAAAGGTAAGCAACATTTTCTTTGTAAATTTTTGGTTAGGAGAAACGAGACTTTTTCTTCTTAACGAAGGACTTTACATTTAAGGCTACAATTAATAGAAGCATTGATCAGGCCTATATTCCAAAAATAAAACCATGCAAAAAATACATTTTGTAGCAACAGGGTTGAAATGATCATCACAGGGTGTTGATTTTTTGTTTTTTTAATACCTATAATTTCATAACCACAGGGTTAAGAATTCATTTTTTTCTGATTGCTGTTATGATTTGCTGTATCTCCTGGTTCCAGTTTATCGTCGACTTTTTGGTCACCTTGTATAAACCGCACATAATTGCCACTGCTAAAATTAGTAAACATATTCAGACAACATCCAGGTGTTCACAAAATTGACTGCGGCTGTGGGTTTTCCTACATTGGTCAAACTTTTGTACTAAAAGTACCGAATCGTCGAGTTAAAATGTAAAAATATAATTAAACGTCATAAAATTTGGTTAAAATGTGTTTCGTTTAATATAATGAATCATAAACTTAAATTTAAAATATAAGTACATAATAAAAACAAGTGTACAGTACAGTAATTCAAATGTTTCACAAGTATATACTTTTACAAAATATTATATAATTTGTTAAACCTAGCGTTGGAAACTTCACTAGTTTGTGTTGTAGCTATTGTACCTGTAGTAAGTAAGAAGAATTGTACATAACCGTTTGTTTCCCAAATAAAGAAAAAAAAATGGAAACTTATGGAAATATTTTGTGGAATCAGTTACAACACATTGTTTACTTTTGAAGAAAATCGCTCATACAAATGTTAAATAAATAAAACACAGTTTTGTCAAAACATAGATGTATTGTACCTTTACTCTAATCCTAAATTAAACTACAAACCTTTATAAAGGCTAATCATACAATTTAAGAGATATTTACAATATGTAATCAAAAATGACAGTATTGGTAATATGTTGTGATGTAATCCTCTCATAGCCAATATTGCATAACAACATCAAATGTAATTTTAAGTAAAATATTGAATAAGAAACTATTGCTACTACAGCAGTTTTTGTAAACATCAATAATGTTCAACATTTGAGAGCAGCCACATTTGAGAACAGCCCTATTGGATCACCAAATAAACTTTTTCTCTCGTGCTTTATACCTTGTTTGTAAGTTATTAATTTTAAAAGTTATTACTACGAACAAACACACAAGGTATCACATCTAAAACACCAATTACCAATTTATATCAAGATCAGCATAATAATATAAATATATTTCAGCATAAGAACTAAATAATTCTATTATTGTATTTAGCAATCAATTCCCAAAAAATTGATTTAATTCTGAGCATGAATTTACTAACAAAAATATATTCTTTGATGCTACATCAAAATATATTCATTAGATATATCAACTGAATCAATTAAACTGTAATATTTACAGATTTTGTAAAGCTTTAGTAAAAATTCTTCTTTCGAAAATGGTTCCCTGAGCAGGTATGTTCGAACTTGCAATTTAAACTAGAGCGACAGTTTTTCTTCTATTTAAAATTTTTCGATCATTAATATGACATCAATTTTTAAGTTTTTTCTATGAAACATGAATATACGAACCAAACCTTTTAAATTAAAAACAAACGTCAATTACAATCGACAATTAATAAAATACACATTGTTACAAATTAATTTGTTGAATGACTAAAAGTGTACACTAGAACTTTAGACAGCACAAATCTATTCATATCCAAAAACTGTGTACTTGAATTAATGGCCATAAATTATGTTCTATTAACTTTAATGTTTGTCCCCTATTCTTGTCTTAGATTTTTACATAAGTACGAAATAACGACATTTCACACTGTGACCCCTGCCCTCCTACGTCACACACCTAATTTAGGGTGCTTATCCACGAAAGCTATGCGAGAAATAGCTCGGCAGAGTTCTACGAAAATATTAAAAAATAGAATAACTTCATTAACTTTTTTAATGATTAGGAAAATGAGTTAATCCTATAGGAGCGTTCCTCGCTAAGACAGCTTTTGTGCCTTATGCGACGTAATTTATAGATTTTCCGAAGTTGTTAGGTAACTAGGGTCAGAATTTGAGTGAGAATCCTGGAGCCACGTTGAGGGATCGTTGGTGCAGTTGAAAGCCGAGGGTTTCATCGCTGTCTGCGCGGGAGTACTGCGCGTAGGCGGCACCGCCGGCGGGCGGGCGCGGGCTGTGCGTGCTGCGCCGGTTGCCTTCAGACTTGGCGGGCCATGTTGGGAACATCGCTGGGTCTATGGCCACTGGCAGCTCCTGGAATTTTGGTGGATATAGTATGTGGGGTTGGTGAAAATTTATATCAAGAAGTCTTAACAGTACAAGAAACACTTAGAAATAGGCTTGCGGGCTGTAAGGCGTGGCAGGGATAACAGAAATACTAGGATGCTTGATTATTAATATTATGGTTGAATGCTACTTGGCAAGATTAACTAAAACATTATAAAAATATATTAACAAGTGCATTGTTTTTATCGACGATCGTCCAGTTAAAGAGTAATGCGCAGTTTATACGTATTAAGAAGTTAAGCTGGTAACTAAATTTTAAGTAACTACATGTCACTTGTGTGTCCAAACGGATTAAGTAGTTAAGCTCATAAGTTCAATGAAGTTAACAGTGATGAATGTCAAGGAATTCGTCAATTCTGTACTTAGATATGTGGTAAACGTGATTTTGGACAAATTCAGAGAATTCTTTTCGGAAATTAAAATTTCTACAAGAATATGATTTTGTCAAAAATTAATACCTCGTTTAAAACACAACATTCCTATATTACATATTCTTCAACGAATTTTAAAGGTTAAACTACACTGCACTCCGACATTTATTAAAAAAACGAAGTAAATGCGAAATAAATACGAGCTCTTGCCGCCACCAGCTTTGTCAACTTATGCACTGAACTAAAAAATTATGTCCAAACGTATTAAGTGAGAAGCCCCGCCCACCGACTTTTACGAAAAATAGAACGAATCCTAATCTACTAAATCACTTGCGTACTACATTTTAAGTTACCACTTGTCACTTAACTGACTGTTTACACGTAATTTATAACTTAAAATTTAGTTACCAACTTAACCACTTAACAGCTTGTTTCAGAATTGATCGCTTCTGGAAAAGACCCAAACAGAACCAGCAACAGAAGAAATCTAGTAAAATTTCACTTCGTAAAAGAGCACCGAAACAAAGGCACAGAACTACGGACTTAAAAAAAATAGTTATTCAAAACAATCTTATTAATACAACAGAATTAATTAACCATTAGTATTTTTCAATTTGACTCTCTCCTAAATCAAAAAACCAAGTGTGCAAAATTACCTTGAAATAAGCATGTTCAAGAGCAGCATCGGCAGTTATCCGACGAGCCGGGCAGTACGTGAGGAAACTCTGGAGCAGCGATAAGCCCGCCTCGGATAAGAGGTCTTGGCCTATTCTTTGTCGCAATCCGCCTGCTGGATGCTCAGCGAAAGTCATTTTCTGAACTGCAGGCAATTCGGAGTAACCAGGCCAGACGGCCTCCGATGGTGTGCCAAGGTCCTAAAATAAAAGATATATTTCAAATATTTTAAAAGAGTAACTAAATAAATTGGCATTTTGTCATAAGACTTACTTAGAGCAGTACTTAAACTAGGCCAAATTTTTGAAATAAAAACCAAGGCTCCGTTTGAGTAATTTTCGAACATTGTCCCTGAGACTAACATTATTCACTTGCAGTCAATAGCTCATTAACCTGTAACAAAATGTTAAATTTCCTCAATTGATTTTGAACTCTTTAGTGGTCTACTCTAGTTTCAAATTCTATTGAGAATACTTGACATCTTGTGGTAGATTGATGACCTGTAGACTGTACAGTAATATTAATGAAATATTTTTTAATTAAACGATTTTAAATAATTAAATTAAATTTTTTGTTTTGTCAGAGTAAATAGCATCAGAGATCTTGGTATTATACTGGACTCAAAACTTATTTTTGAAGATCACATTAATAACATTGTTGGGCGAGCATTTAAGATGTTTGGATTCATTGCTAGATTAAGTACTGTTTTTAAAAAACCTTCCACCTATTTGTATCTCTATAACACTCTCATTCGACCTATACTGGAATATGCTACGGTCATATGGGACCCATACTATAAAAAATACAAAATCAGTATAGAGCGTATTCAAAAAAAATATCTTAACCCCTTACCGCATAGCGTTCCAAATTTGCACACAAGTTTTTTGTGAAAAATTTAAATTATTTTCAAGTTTGACAATTGGCAACATTATAAACCATAGACTAAATATATACTCAGCCGTTCCGAGACAGTGAAATATTGTAAGTCTTGATAAAACAACAGTAAATTTAGTTTGAAAGTAAAAGTGCTCAACAGGTGAGTTGCTCTGTATTCAAACTCAAATATATTCGAATTGTGTGATTATTTCGGTTTGTATAAATTTCTTCGAATAAAACCATCCTTTGTGAAGCTATATCAGAAAGTTATACTCAATAACTCCATGGATTTAAAATTTGTTCGACAATATACTTGTGTGCATATCTGGGACCTCATGCAGTGTGTACATAATTGTAATGTTCATATGTGGGACCTTATGAATTAAGCGCTCAATTTTTAATTTTCATATATGGGACGGTATGCAGTAACACGAGTGTAAATTTAATCTCATAGAGATGTATAGTAAACTTCATACGTTACTGATATTTTGTTTTTTACATAGGAAATTCGTCAATAGAAGGTAGGTAAAGAGTAAGAATTGATTCACCTTTGCACCCCAAGTAAAAGACCTGGCCTTTTGCCGAACCCAGCTTGTGCGCATATTCTGTCTACCCATGTCATAAACTTTCCATTGGATGCATGTCGTACCATATTTGACACAAACTATTTTATTCACTGCAATGCATACCGTACCATATATGGTACAGTATGTTTTTCGTAAATAAAATAGTAAATAATAATGCTAGATTTTTTTTGGTATTTTTTATGAGTTCCTTATACTCGAAAACACAACATAATTTTTTTCCGCAAGGATATAAAATTCCATGCAGTAAGGGGTTAAAATGATAAGCTATAGATGCTTTAACAATTACGGTAATTATAATGAATTGCTTAAAAAGTTTCATTTACTGTCCCTTGAACAACGTAGAATTCAACTGGAGCAAGTCGCATTGTACAAGATTGTTAATAATAAGTTTGATTGTTCTGAGCTCATCATTAGCAGTGTTGATTTCCGCGTCCCAAACAAAAATCTACGATCTAAACGTTTATTTTCAACAAATTTTAGCCGAACGAATGCTGGTAAACGATCACCTATTACCAGAATGTGCAATGGATATAATAGTTAGGGAGGCGAGATAGCTAAATGGCGTAATTCAACGGCGCCGTCGAGACCTATCAAAATCGAAAGATAAAATAATTTCGAAAAGAAAAGCTCGTATGGTAAAATCCATTTTAGCGGTGGGTTTGGCGTGTACGGTTTTTCAAAAATGTTAAAAAAAACAGTTACTTGGGCATTCTCGAGCGCGTCAGATATTCATACTACGTATGCCCCAAGTGCCTCTGATAACAACGGTATACTAATCTGCCGGTTTGCGTGGTGGGGGTAGGCATATAAAGTAGTAAAAAATGCAAAAAAAAAAATTTACTCGAGCGCGTCAGATTTTCGGAAGGGGTGTTAAGTAGGCCCTAAGGAAGCTCCCTTTAAAAAAACTGACGATTTCGGCGTGACGATAAGTTACGATGAATTTTTGAAAATGCAAAAAAAAAATGTTTTTGAAATACTCGTTCGCGTCAGATTTTCATAGGGGAGGTTTATCTCGGTATCCTGAAAGCATATTTTCTTAATCCGACAAAAATGTTGGTGGGTTCTCTTAATCTGACCGAAAAAGGTTTTTTGGTTTCTTTTTTTCCTTTCTTTCTCCGTGATAAAACGGGGAATTTAAGAATGACAATAAAGCGATAGATACAACCAACGTAAATGTAGATTTATTGTATAAATATTAGGGTGTACCGAAAATTCCCTTCTACCGCTTCTTTCCCCACCATCAATGTTGCGAAATAAAGGAAAAATACTGGTAGGACGGCATATTTCCGCGAAGTGCTCAGTCTGTATTACATGTTTATGGCAAATTCCTCTTTTTTGCTTCAATTCTTCACTTCGTTTTGCTTACGGTACGTTCAAAAAACAATTTGAGGATCAACAGGCTATTGAATAATATACATACATGAAACTGTACATGTCAATAATACTTTTGTATACAGATACGCGTAACTTTTTCGGAGTCCACGAAAATTGTCGGGAAGCTTTAGAAAAAAAATTTTTTTGAGATATAATAAAAGTCACATAATTTAATCATCGTTATTTCATATCAATTTTTTAACACCCTCAGTTTTCGAGATATACTAAAAAAACCGGGAGTTTTAGTTTTTATGATGCTTCAAGTCAAAAAGTTTTAACTTTGGACAAAAATGTAAAGAGACCTTTTTTGTGTAAAATAAAATTACCGTTTTTGTTTATTTAAACTTTTTTTTTGTAAAATGTATCGTTCGCGACTTATTTACCGCAACGCGTTTTTCGGAAGACGAAATAGCTCCTCCACACTTCCGGTCATGCGGAAACCGGCAGATTTTGTATTTTTAGTAAGTTTTAGATTATATTCTTCAAAATAAAAATAAAAAAATCGCGCTCGTGAATGCCGGATTAACGTTTTTTTTTTACAAGTTCGCGACCCTATAACTCGGCGGCGTCAAGGACTTATCGTCAGATTAGTTAAATTTAGTCTTAAAACACTAAAATCAACCCCCAATATCTTAATCTGACGCGCTCGAGTATTTCAGACTATCGATTTTTTTTTTAATAATCTGATCGTCTATCCTAGGCGCGCGTCACTACATATAGAGCTAAATACTTTACAAGGTTGTTCTATTAGGTCTAAGGTATCTCTCATATCTTAAACTGCCACGCTCGAGTATTACCGAAAATTCCCCTATTCGCCTCCCTAACTATAATGAGCTGTTTACTGATCTAGATATATTTCACACAAACATAAATAAATATAGAAAAGAAATTGTTAATATCTTTAAAAAAAATATAGATGTATAATTAGAAATAAACAACGGTAAGCTTCTCATTCTCATTTTTAATTTTCACCGTATATTATTATGTATTTATATATTATATGTATGTATTTAAATGTGTATGTATGTACTTATATATTTATTTATTCGATTTTTTGAAACAATGAGCCTAATTAAATACATAAGTGACAGCCGTTAACTTGTAACTTGTATAATTTAATTGTGGATCATGTTGTTGGGATGTACAGAAACATATTTAAATATTATATTTGTAAACTGCTTTGTACATTACTGTTTGTGATCTCCTGAGTTTTCATAAAATAAAAATTAAAAATAAATATCTTTGAAAAACAAAAAATCTTTTGCTTAATAGTTTCTTTGAATTTGTCAGTAGGAAGACCTTGGATATCCTCAGGAACCTTATTATAAAAGTGTATACATTGACCCATGAATGACTCAGTCACTTTATGAAGCCTTTTATTATGAGCTGCCTGCCAGCTTATTTCTTCCTCTTGTGTTAGCATTGTGCAGATCTCTTTTTCTATTGAAGTTAATTATTTTATACAAACATAAACATTACATTTTCTGAAATATATTGGGAATGAATAGTACCAATATTTGTTTCCTTAAATTTAATTCTAAGTGACACCCTTAGACCGAGCTAATAGATTGACCCAACAACGGGACTTTTCTACAAAATAAATATAGTATCGACGTCGGCAGCACTCCAATACACACAATAAAATGCCATATGTCACGTTATGAAAGTACACTAATCGAGCAGGTGTTTCATTTGAAATTTGTCGCATTTTTTTAACAGCATATGCGGCAGAGCCAAGCCTTTTCGCTAACCCATCAACTTGCGGTCTCCACTGGAATTTGGAAATTAGAGAATACAGTTGATTGACAGGGAATCAGTTTCTTTTTTTTTTTATTAATAATTAGCAGGCGTTTGTCTTCCATCTCACCTGATGGAAAGTGACGATGAAGACGAGGATCATACACGCCTGTCTAAGAGGTACCTATTCACTCTACACTTGAAAGCTCCAGGGTTATATTTGTCTGGAAAAACAGACGCAGGCAAATCGTCCCACTCTTTGGCAACACGAACCAAAAATGAGCTATCGAACCGTTTAGTTCGGCTCATCGGCACGCTAACCACAAACGGGTGAAACTTCTGTCTGCGTCTGGTTGACCGGTGGAGAAAGGGGGAAGGTTCGATCAACTGAAAAAGAGCATTCGCACACTCTCCAAAGTACAATCTGTAAAAAACCGATAGACTAGCAACTTTTCGACGATGCTCGAGACTTTGCAGTCTCGAAGAAGTAAGTTTGTCGTCACTTATGAGTCTACGGGCCCTTCGGTCGACAGAATCCAACGCTTCAAGATGGTTTTTTGCGGAATCATGCCAAAGATGGCTGCAGTACTCCGTGCAAGATCGAACCTGGGCTGTGTACAGGGTGAGCAGCTGTTCGGAGTTGAAGTACCGCCGGACCTTTGCGATGACTCCCAATTTTTTAGAAGCTGACTGTGCCATGGTTTCAATTTATTAACCGAAATTAAGTTTCGACGTGATGGTCATGCCTAGAAGCCCTAGTTGGTTTGTGATCGGTACAGATACATTTTGGAAAGTGGGCGTCAAGTTGAATGTGCTCTTTTTACCGGAGAAGAGACACGCCTGGGTTTTGGAAGGGTTGAACTTGACAAGGTTGGCTTCACCCCAATCGGAAACCCTACTGTCAAATCAACCCGTTCGATCATCGACTCTTTCTGAAATTGGATCTGGTTTGGACTCGCTCGCGCATTGGACACATATCTCTCTACAACAGTGCTGTCATCGGCGTAACCAATAATGCCTTCCGATAAAAGAAGGTCATTAATGTGCAGCAAGAATAATCTTGCAGAGAGAACAGATCCCTGAGGTACGCCGGCGTTGGTCGCCATTAGGTCCGGTGAGAAGCCATCGACGACAACTCGAATTGACCGTTCCCTCAGGAAATCAGAAATCCATTCGCAGAGTCCAGATGGTATGCCATACGCAGGAAGCTTGCTCAAAAGGGCTTCGTGCCATACCCGGTCAAAGGCCTTGGAGATATCCAAGGACACGGCTATTGCCTCTCCATGCCCTTCCAAGGCCATGCTCCATAGATGCGTGACGTACACTAGAAGGTCTCCTGTTGAGCGTCCTCCGCGGAAACCATATTGGTTGTCACTGAGGAGCTCATTGGTCTCTAGGTATGTCAGGAGACTATGGTTCAATACACGTTCCATAATTTTGCAAATTATGGAAGTGATTGCAATAGGTCTATAGTTGACTGGGTCGGCTCGACTGCACTTTTTTGGTACGGGCTGTTCGTTTGCAAACTTCCATGATTTTGGAACTTTTCCAGTCCTTAGAGAGAGTCGATATAGGCGTGTCAAAACAGGAGACAACTCGGCTGCACAGTGCTTTAGAACCACTGCGGGAATGCCATCCGGACCACTGGCTTTGTTCACGTCTAGATTTACTAAGCATTTGAGTACCTCTTTCTGGTGAATTTGGACGGCCTCCATCTTGGGGCCGAATGGGGGTACGTGGGTGGGCTTTTACTTTTGGAATCTAGACGTGAACATTCCGCGAAGAAATTTGCGAACAAGTCTGCCTTCTCTTTTGCGCTGTGGGCCAAAGACCCGTCAGGCCTTTGCAGTGGTGGCAGTGATGGGCGACAGAAGTTCATCTCAACCGACTTGGCAAGGGACCAGAAAGCTTTACTCCCCGTGGGATAGGATGCTAACTTGTCCCCGATACGGCCAATGTGGTCGAAACGAGCGCTTCTGATCACCTTTTTGCAGGACTTGGCAGCAGCATTGTACGCCTGCTTCTTAGCTGGGAGATCCATAGCTTTGCTTCTGCGAGCGCTAGCCCAGGCTTGGTATGCTACATGCTTTCGCTTTTCAGCTAGGAGGCAATCAGCATTAAATCATGGGCGGGCTTTGGACTCCAGGGATACAACAGAGAACGGTATAAAGTATTCCATACCTTGACATATCACACTGGAGACAGCATCAGCACAGCATGATGGATCATCAGAAGTAAAGCAAGCTTGCCGCCAAGGATAAGAGGCGAAAAAGTGACGCATCTCATCCCAATCTGCTGACTTGTACCGCTATACTCGCCTTTTGCCTTTTGGGCTGGTATCGGTTAGCGAGTATTGCGACACAGATTTCTCCAGACAGTGGTCGGATGTCCCTAATGGCGGAGATACGGACACGAGTATCTGTCTGGATCGGTTGTCAGCAGAAGGTCCAAGCAATACGCAGTATGGTCAACAACGTCAGGAATGCGCGTAGGTTCGTGGACGAGCTGGGAGAGACCATGAGTTACTGCGAACCGATAGGTTCCTCTGCCAGCGTGGTCGGTGTCCTTGAACGGGTACAGCCACTCTCCATAGTGGGCATTAAAGTCCCCAAGGAACACCAACTGCGCAGAGGGATAGCGTCGTTGGACCTTATTTGTAGTATCACTAAGATATGTATTCAATAAGTCGAGTTGTCTCCTGAGCTCCCGTGTGTGATCGGTAAATACTGGCGTATACAATTCGGTCCAGGCCAGTATCTACATAGACCCATAAAACAGAAAAATTCGGAACTTCCAAGTATCGGAGACGCCGACAACAGATCTCGTCTCTGACATACACGCACACGCCCGCATTGGGGTGAAATTTGGTCTCCAGAATATAGCCTGGGTAATGCAGGTATGCCAGATCCGAACGATCACAGATCTGCGTCTCTGTCAGAAAGAATAAGTGCGGCCTCTCTGTCTCAAGGTGGTGGTGGACATCGTGGAGATTTGAGTGCACTCCTCTGCTGCCCTCCAGAATGAGCCACCCGGTGCATCATAACCCATCGAGTTCAAACGGCTCTCATACGCTGCGCAATTACTCGGACCTATTCTCCTCCAATGGCTACTCAAGACATCATGTCGGAACGTGACTAGGTCACTTGGCGGCATGGTTTTGTCTCGAGGTTCCTTGTCTTTTAATTTTAAATAAGAAGAAAGTATCATCAGCAAACAATATGACCTCGCTTTGATTCTTAACCAAGGATGGCAGATCATTGACATGTACTAAAAATAGGAAAGGACCAAGAACTGAGCCCTGGGGCACACCCATTGTCACTGCCGATTGTCGACTGCGATTTTTCTCCATTTATTTCAACTATCTGTTTTTTATTAGAAATATATGATTTAATCAAGCCAAGCGCTAGATTTTTATGCCGTAATGGTGCAGTTTCATGAGTAGTGTATTACGATCCACACAGTCGAACGCCTTGGACAAGTCGCAAAAGACACCAATCGCATCACACGACTCCTTCCCTTTCAGGCGCAGAATATGATGAGCTCAACACCGGCATCGGTTGTTGAGCGACCTCGCGTGAAACAAAATTGCTTAAAAGTCATTAAACTTTTGCCAAAAAAAATGTCAAAATAATTGATTTTAAAATTAATTTCTCAAAAATCTTACCGAGCGTTGGTAGTATAGATATATGTCCATAATTATTAGGGTATTAGGGTTAATTATAGGGTATATAGACATAAAACCTGCTTTGAATGACCTTACTCAATTTCATTAAAGAAAATACACCATTTTCAACACAGTCATTAAATATACAGGCTTAGTGCGGGGCTACACCCTAAATGACAGATTGAGGGTTCCTATCAACTAAAGAGTACGGCGACGTACTAATCGAACTAGTTATTAAATTATTCATTATGCGACGCCGACCGTTACTATATTTCATACCAGTGAATAATGCTAAAAAAGAAACTTTTAAGAAACCGCATAGAAGTTTTCGTTTTTTAATGGAAAATATAATTTTATTGAAACACTGGTCGCATAAATAAACAAATATTTTACGTGTAATTTATAACGAACTGCAACAGCTGACAGCTCTGTGACGTCCACTTTGAGGCGTGGCAGAGCGTCATGATGACAAAATTTTTTTTTTATTTAATATTTAAATAGTATTATAATTATGCATAAAATTTTCCCAAACAACAATAGGTTTGATTAAAGTAAAATAGCGGAAGAAAAGCTTCTCAAAAACGGAGCTCATCAATCAGGTTCTTGGTCGCTTGAAACGGATCAGTCGACACGAATGCAAATGAAGTTATACGGAACCAAAGTAGAGTCTTGCTCGCAAGCCCATGTTTTGCATTACTATTTCTTTTTTTGTCGAGGAGCAATATAATTAATTGATTTTTTGTTAGTAAATGTATATGTGGTGGTACCAGAGCCATTTTTCACAAATGTTTTGTAAGAACGACACCTATCTTCCGCTATTTTAATTTAGTCAAAGGTCAACAGTCAATAGGCTTACAGCTATACATTAAATGTACAGGAGGCACTGATATATAACAATACACTGGCTACTTAAAATTAACAGCCTGTTTGATTTTTGCCATTTTTGCGCTTCATGCCTATTTAACCTCAGGGGTGGGCATTTGAAATACGCATGCGAAATTTTGGATTGGTAAGGGTTGATTTTTATAGGGGATGGGGCTTTCAAACGCACCCCACGTAGATGCGTAGTGTTTTTAAATACGTGTTTAAAGTTTCGTGTAACGAATCGACATTTTACATACGAATTAACCATATAATTTTTTTTTTAAATATTACGACGATGTAATGGAACGTACTCCCTGCCAGTTCTTTTATGTCAAACCTGTCAAAATTACATGTGTACAATATTCAATAAACTCTTAAATTATTTTTTGTTATTTTATTGTTCCACAAAAAATATGACCAATAGCCTAAATTACTAGATTAGGTTAGGGTTGTTAACAGTATCTTTTAAACAAGCCTAAAGTATGATAATAAAAAAATCTCATTGGTTGGGTTAGGGTAGGTTTTGCGTGTGATAAAAATATGCGTGGGCCGAGCGAGCGAAGCGAAGCGAGCGTGGTGCGGCGAATCGCTAGTACGGAATTCAGTTTCATTTCAACCTTTTCATATGTATACTTACTTTTAACCTAACAGTTCCGTCCGGTTGTTAAGAGTTTTAGGCGAGATTTTAAAAAAGACATTCAAAACTACTCATCTCCACGCGGGGGAAGTGGTGGTCACTACCCACCTACCCCTACCCCTCCCCCATCGCTTAATTCGGGTTGCGTATTTCAAATGCAACCCCAACCTGAGTCTGCCAGGTACAAACCCGAGTTTGTCCTTTAGAATGTAGGTCAAAGTCCTTTAAGTCAAAAACTTCCTGAGGGTAAATTGCTACAGGCGCTTCAAATTAGAACAGAAAATAAGGCGTAATTTGTACGACAAAGCCTGTCCACCAGTGTTCGTAGAATATATACAAGTCAGTGACAGGAAGCATTTGCAACTCGTACAACTTGCACTCTCGTAGTTAATTTTTTTATGTTATTTTTAGTAAAATATTTAATACTTAAATTCCTCTCACCTTGAATATTCTATTCAACTGGTCAACTTCAGATTTTCCAGGAAACAGAGGATTCATACTGACGAATTCAGCAAATATGCACCCAACACTCCACATATCGATATGTGTTGAATATTCCTTACAACACAACAGTAGCTCTGGCGCCCGATACCACAATGTTACTACAACAGGGGTGTATTGACGCAAAGGTGAACCGTACTCGCGAGCTAAACCAAAATCGCCAACCTGAAAAGAGGGGTTCAAAATTAATAAAATAATTAATGAGTTAATGAATGACGTCGGTGTATTATTTGAACAAAATAACTTAGATTTCCTCAAGAAAAAACTTGCTTTAAAGAAATTATCGAAATTTCCAACTATTTTGGATATAAGAAGCAAATAAGTACTAAATTTGGGAATGGTTTTTATTTTAATTAAACTTTTGACTATCTGATTTTGTGGTTGTGGTAACATCCACATGCCGTAACAATTAGCCTATAAGTTAAAAAACGAATGTAGTGTATAATGCCTTGTTTACAGTACTTAATTTATAAACTTCGACTTCTGTACCGCTATACAGATCTAGATGCAAGTAGATACTATGGTAGCTTATGAGCTTTACTCTAATTTAAAAATGTTGTGAGGGAATGGGAAAATTTGGCACAGGCTGTAGACTAATTTAATCAAAAAATTTACAATAATACGTACTTTGAGCACTCCCTTGTGCGAAAGCAACAGGTTGCTAGTTTTCAGGTCTCTGTGTAGAATCCAGTTGTCGTGAAGATGATGTACAGCTCTGAGCAACTGCGTCATCAAGCATTTTACTTCACCTGGAACATTTTAGTTTTATACAATCAATAAGTGACTGATTTTATTACATTTAAAGCCACGGGAGTACGGGAGTTTCAGCCCACTGTAATTGAAATAACAAAATTATAACAAAGCTCTGGAAAATTAAATGTGCTTATAAAATACATAAATTTGTTATTTTAATTGATCTCATCTTATGGAAATTAACCAAGAGATATATACTCATATCCAAGAGCGCTTTTGATCTCTACCTTAAAAAGCTAAGGGTGTATGTTTGACTGGAAAAAAGACGGAAGCAATTCATTTCACACCTTAGAAAGTCAAACTTCAAAGGACTTTTTACTTTCAAAAGATACAACCTTGACAAGCGTCTAGAAGCCCGGTGCAGGATTAGAAGAAGATTCAATGAGTCACAATTCATCAACTGAACTTGTAACGATAACTAAAAAAGACGCTTTAACTGCGTTTTTTACATACAATTAGACCTTAATGAAATGTATGGAATACTACTAACCAGGCAAGAAGACTTGTTTCTTTCCCCTCATAGTTTCCATGAGGCTCTTCAAATCGTGCTCCACATAGTCCATTACGATGAAAATCTTATCCATGTTCGAGCCGACGACAATCTCACGAACCGTCACTATATTCGGGTGCTGGCCCTATAACATAATAATGGGTGTACCCCGAATTAGCTACATAAAGCAATTCTCAAATGCTTTCTCGCTTTTCATATAAAATAAATCGATGAACCAAGGTTTAAGTGTACTTAACAATACATATTTTACCCTCTGCAAGATTATGAGGCGACGTTGACAAAAATCGTCAAGCATATACACATAATGGCCATCATGTAGAAAATCTGTTTGAAATAGAAATGAATCAGCTAATGGTTTTAATCAGCGGACTTACAGTTTTAATAATGGAGGCACTGTGAACTTGTGGTAGCGACTAACAACAAATATTTAGAAATAGTTGCTGAGAATAATTTAACATCCTTAATTAACGAAATGCTATAAACATGGTTCATTTATTTTAAGGTAAAAGGAATTTTTCTTTATGCCTTCAGTATGAAACAGTTATTTTTTTTAAATTTTATAATTAAGCACGTAAGTTCATTGAACAATATAATAAATAAAAATAACTTACAATAATAACTGTGATTATATAAAGCTTTGGTACTAAACTAAAGAAGTGAATACAAAATAAGATGTAAACATAGAAAGACTGTTAACAGAAAAACAATATGTAAGTACAAATTGCAGACGAACATCTTGAACATCACCTTTGAGTAGTTTTAGACAGTATTCAGGAGCAATATTTATTTATTATTATGCAAAAATAATTTTTTTTCTGTGCTGTTCAAAATATTTAAGGTGTTTACATGTCTATAACTGAGATAAGACTGGGTACAACATGTAGTGATAATAATAACCGTGCATTTTATTCCCTAAGTACGACTCATTTTTAGAATATGACGTTGTATAATTGGTCATGATGAAACATTTATTAACATGGAAATAAATTTACTTACTGAGACTTACTGAAATGGTGATACAAACTATGCCGCAATAGATAAACTAATCAATTAATTAGATTTAAAATAGAGCATTTAAGTCTTTACTACAATATCTAGAAAATCTGTAGGAAAATCTGATGAAGTGACAAACCATCAGTATATCTTATCAGACTATTTTTAGTATGTTATTTTGGATTTGTATTTGCAACATCACTTATAAATGGCTTAAAATGTTTAAGCTAAGAGAACAATACTTGGTGTAAAAGTCATAAGTCATGTCTTTTTTCTGAAAACTCACCTGATTTCCCGAAAAGCGTAGCCAGGCTGTAATCAATCTTATACCATTACTTGTAAATAAGATACAGGCATTTCTGTTTGCAGGTGTAATTTTTAAATACAAAAATCCTATTGTCAATGGCCTTTTTCGACATCGATCGACATCTTTGCTATTATACAGAGCATAAATGATCAAATTTTAAAACTTTTACTCTGAAGCTTTTCACTTTTTTTTATCAATACGAATTCTTTACCTGCTGTGCTTTGCCTGTATCTAATTCATTAAAACAAAAATAGTAATAATACCAGCACGCTTATCTTTGACGGAGGTACAGAAATTGATAATATACTAATTATTGACATATCCATGTGTAATTGTAAATAAGCTTAAACAATTGTATTATAAGTAGTAAAGGGTGTTTGTCTTCATTGCAATTAAAACTTAATTTATATACATTGGATACTCTAATTAACATTAATAAAATATAAAATTACACCTTTCCTACTATACACTGCAAGAGTGAGTGTTATATTTTTGTAGCATATTTCCTTATAAAGCATTGTATTTATAAAACCTTGAAAGTATTTAACATCTTACATTTCACCAAAGATTATCTGTTTGTAAGATATTACTTGACTGATATAGTTGTTGAGAAATGTGAGTGTTACCAAACAAAAAATTTATTGTATGAAACTGCATACAGCCATCATCAAAATGCTAAATAATTATAAGTATTTTCTAGTAAATTCATACAGAGACATTAAATGGTGGCTTAGCAATGTTGCTTCCACATCCACATTAAATGGCTGCCACATCTTTTGTGCCTTTTTATGACGTCTATGAACTACACTTGTAATAATATACTAAATCAACAAGTAACACACAAGTGGCATTCGATGGCAGAGTAATAAATAACATATTATGTTTGTAATCGAGAATGAATGCCTAGAAAAACCTAATTTGGTTTAAAGGCATTAAAAACTAAATATTTACCTTGTATTTGGATTTGATAATTTAATAAATAAATAAAATAAAATAAATAAATATAAAAGTTAATAGAATGGCAAATGTATGAAATTGACATATGGCTTTGAGTGAACGTTTCGTGCGCCTTAAGTCAATTTCATACGTTTAGCATTCTATTAACTTTTCTATTCCATTGACAAATGCCACTTGTCTAGGGGGGCTGGCCACGTGGGTAGATATCCATACACAGGCCCAGATTCATACAACCGTGCGGAATCATTACACTACTACAAGCATGCGTGGTATATTGTGTGCGTGGCGGCAAAAACGGGTTCACACTAGCTCAGCCCGTCGTATTTGTTTTAAGTTCACTTTTATTTTGTTGTTTAAGTGTTTAAATATAACAAAGTGTAAATATGGTAAATATTTTTTTTTAAATTGGCCGCGCAATTTTTTTAAAGACAGTTATGATTGAACACAAAAGCCATACGCAACTGGCATTTAGTTGACGTAAAAGAGGTCAATGACCTATGTACCTACACTTCGCGAATCAGGTATTCGCTGTAAATAAAAGAATATCATCAGCTTTATAGTACACAATAAAGTTGCAACTTCTTTATGAGAATTTACGTCGACACTTTCATGGAGAAAATAAAAGACTTACAGTCTCAACATTACAGTCTTTTATTTTTTCCATGTGTATTATTTACTCAGTACATGTGTCAACCCTACGAAAATACAGTTAAGACAACTTTAGTGGATCCAACAGGTTTGCACGTTATTAGGGTATAACCACATCGATGGTCGATCGATGGTAGAATGGAATAGTCGACATCGATGGACGCCATCGATCGATTGGTGTGGTAGAGAGAGAGCTGGTGGGCCTCTGTACTCATATGGGATGGCCGTTAAACAAAACAGAGTAAAAGTAATATAACAAAGCCCACTGTAATTATAGATGGTTTAAGTAAATATGCAACTTAATTTTGTGTGGCAGCCATCTTGTCAAACCGTATCAGTACATTTTGTCATGCACACACAGTTGCTGTTATTTACAGCTTAACGCACATATAGGGCCACACAATGACTTGAACCATCTGTACTAGCTTGACTACATTGCTTTATCAAAAACTTAGCTTACGAATCACACAGGACAGATTGACAAAATTTCTCTCATTATTTAAAAATGAACTTCAATTCAATAATCAACATTCTCAAAAACTTGATAGCTTAGTAATTTTTTTAAATTATTTATGGTTGATTCTAAATTAAGCAACATTTAGACACATATCACTAGTTTATAAAAAAAATATTATATTTAGTCTTCAACTCATTATGTTGATCTTACCATGAATTTGTTATTAACTTGTGTTTTTTGAATATTAGAATGAAAAATAAAAATAAGTGGGGGGGCTTTTCCGAAACTTTTATCAATACCAAACAAAAGCTAATTTTTGCCAATGAAGAAATTATTTAATACATCTCTAAATGATCCCACTAGCTAATATGTTAATATCTGACACATAATTTTTCACGAAAAGCGTACCCGGTGTTTAGTAGACGATTACAGTAATATGGCTTCCAAAGCCACACCCTAAGGAACATTTTTCGCCAAATAAACTTTAGGAACACTATATACTTAAACAATAGATTTATCTTATAAGTTAGAAAACAAACACCCAGTAAAATTAGTAAACGTTAGATGTCACTCCATGATATGCTGCTGAGGCGTGGGCGATTCATTACTTATCTTCCATTTAAGAATCAACAATTTCTGACCTTCCTGTCAAAAATAAGTAGGTGGTAGACGTTTCCTTGACTTAAAAACACTTTCGAGAAACCAGGTAAGAGAGTGCAGGTTTTTATCTATTTTTCAGATGGCAATGACTTCATTCATCTCCTGAAAGATATCAGTTAAACTAAAGAATCACATTTTATAATATGAATTTGCAAGTTTTTGAAAATATAACTTATAAAAGCATGATACAAAAGAGAGTTTGTTTTGTGTGATAACAAAATACTGTTTAATAGCACCAAGTATTATATGAAAATTAAGTTTCTTTTTGGATACCTAACAATTTATATGCAAAGCTACTCTGAATTTAGAACTTTTTTACTGGTTCTCATAATACTAAATGTTGATGGATGTCAGACTACTTTACTAGATTGGCAAGAATTGCGGAATACATAATTTTAAAAACCTAAACCTTTATATATGGTTTACAAGGTCCAGGAACCTGGTTTTTGATCAATCATATTTTATTGTGAATTTGTAAATAATGTACGGGCTTGCATGTTCGTTCGCGTTAAGAATACAGTCTCAGCATTAGGTTATAGCCAATAGCGTCACCGACAAATAAAAACTTTTTCTAATACGGCAATCTCATTGGATAGTATTTATAGTTGCATCGACGATTCACTGTAGTCTTAACGCGCACAAACTATAGACAAAATATCTCCAAATATCTCAGATTATTCAAATTATTTATTTTTTGGTTGTTACAGATTATATAGTCGTGAAAGTAACTATATGTGAATTAAATTATGTCGGGAACAAAGAAAGACTGTCTCTATGATTGGCATTAATACAGCAAATAATTTCTATCAATTTATAAGAGTTTGCCGGTAATGTGATCTAAAGGCGTATTCGTATTTATTATATAATATAAAATTTAAGTAAGTTGTCGGTTTGCATTTCATACGTCAATAGCATATTGGTAGAGTAGACGTAGATATTTTTTGTGACAAAGATCATCGCAAAAATCAATATTTAAAAAAAAAAAATATTCTAGTAAAAAGCTTTGCAAAGGCAAAATTTAACAATTAATGTTCGCAATGTAACATTAAGGTATTAAAGGCCCACGACAAGACTACCATGATATAATAAAATGCAATATTTAAACAACCGAAAGCTATCCAGAGCAAAATTGCTTGGCAATATGAGTAACGTGGACCATTTCAAGGAATGTGTAAAAGCGAAGTGACCTTTTTAAGGCCTATTTACAAGCTAACCAAACATACAAGAAAATATTTTAAAAAACTTTGGCTTTCTGAAAAACTTACGTGTATATTTTTGCACATGTATATTTTTTGTTGCGATTCATGAGGAGATAACTTATTACGACTAAAATAAATTTTCTATCGCTCATATCGTAATATTTGATTATCAAATATATGCTTATATCAAATAATCCGCGCGACTGCGCGCAGAGTTGACTTCCTGTTGTCTACTCATACAAAACCGGCCGCGCTTCCACCCAAGCGGAGTAATAAGGCATCGTTATCGAAGCCTTGCGAGCAAAAAACGGACCAGCCCATTGTCACAGGTGCCAGCAATTTCGAACTCGTCGCACCACTGCCACAGGGGGCAGAGCTGTGTGCACCTTGCCCGTCTGCCCACTAGAGATCCCGGCCACATGCACTAACTGCAGCCCGCTAAGTGTTGTGGATCGGGTGTTAGGGAGATTCGTAACAAGAAGGCGTCCACAGATGCCCCGTACCGGTCGACTCCTAGAGGATTTGACCGACGGCGCCGAGCAACCCCGCTACCAATCCTAGCGATTGCGCTACTGAGCCGGGCGCCCAAACGGGGGCCCACCCGCGACGAGGCCACAGAGCGGCACTTAACGACCTTGCTGAGCCTAGCCGGAAAGCCCAAACCCGATCTATCATCCACGAGGAAGCTGATAGAAAACATATTAGCAACAACGGACTTGTACCTGACAGCCAAAGCCAGGCGAGTTCCAGAAACAAGCCAAGTACCCAGCTCTGTACGCTAAACAGCCTAGAAGAAGCCACCTACCATATAGCGACCCTACTCGAATCCTGACAAGGAGACGCCCAGCAAACAAAGGATGAGTCAATGGTATACCGGGTATTCGGTGAATGTCTTCCACGACTTCAACAACGAAGTAAGTTTACTGTGGTCTCCACCCTCCTTCCAAGCTGATCGTCTGACATCCACCTTCCTGCGAGGGGCCGCAACGGGCTGGAACGCATGGCGGTCGACGACGAACTACAGGAAGCCATGGTGTACCATGGTAGTGTACTACCACCCCAAGGTCTGGCCCAACTCTTTGGGCTGAACCCTCCATAGGGGGTTATCGCCCAGACCGGATCCCCGTGCACGCTACCAGGAGTGAGATGAGGAGACTTCTTTTCCTTCGGGTCAATAAACCATTGTGATACCTGTCTGGAAACAACTCAATTTGTAGGAATTAGCAGATCATGAAGAAAGATCGAGTTCCGTACCGTAATCAATATCGCTACTAAGCAAGGAAACTACTCCATTTTGGAAGAGATGTGTTCAGTTTTCGGCCCAGAAAAACCGTGGTCAGAAGAAGCACAAGTAGCATGGTCTATTCAAGCATGGCAGGGAGTCCACTGAAGACGAACCGGATATCATTTTTGGGACTCAGAAGGAATTCTGCTGACTAGATTACAAAAACAAACACGTGAATATATGCGAAGAATACTACGCTAACATTCTGAAAAAAAAGAAGAGGACAGCTGTCGAGTGTGCTCATTTTGCATGCCGAGCTGCAAAGGCTAGCATTCGCGAATGTGGATTCCAAATAGTTATTAACCACCCACCCTATAATCCAGACCTTGCCCTGTAGGGCTATTATTTGTTTTCAAAAATTAAAAAAAGACTATCCAGTAACAAATATTTCGAGCGATGATGAAGCTGGAAGCTGGATGATACAATTCATTTAATTCTGACAAGTTTATATAGACTGGACGCTTTTAAAGACAAGGATCTCGTTGACACAGTGACTTATGAACAGCGCTCCTTGTAGCTTTGCGTAATCTACGAGAAATCTCGCACTTCTTTATAACTTTCTAGCTCTCACATTGCTTTGATACGACGACTAACGTTAAGAATATAATATGATTGATATATAATACCAAGAAGGCCTGTAAGAGAATTATGATTGACCCCCAGGACAACTATTACGCCTTCACTTCGCAACTGATCATGATAATTTAATTTTTAACCGATGGAAGACCTTCTGTAAAGTAAGATAAATCACATTATCTCGCTCAGATGGATGCAGATTCGTCACGAGCCGGACTGATGTGCGCTATGCTCAGGTTTGAATATGGGAAACAGTAGAGCGCAGGGTTATTTAATGTTTGAGGGAGAGTTTTGTGATTGAACGTACAAGTCTTCATTAGGAGGTTTATGACGAAAACACATCGTCTAGCGCATTGCTTTGGTTTATAGCGGGAAGTTGAAATGTTTATAAAAAAACTATTTACATTTTTTTATGATTATCAACACAAACCCTTTTGACGGTAAATTACATTAGCCAAATCCTCAACAGTACTTAAATCAATTGAGTTATTATCTAAAAGATGCAGTGGTTTAAAAACTTTGAAGATTAATTTTGTGAGGCCCTCCAGGCTTATAGGTGAAGGTGGTTTTTGATATTTTTAACCAAGAATTATGTGCAGTGAATTGCGCCACCTAACGGCAGTCACAGTGACTCCAGCGGTTTTTGTTTTTTGAATTCTTCCATTATTATGCGAGATATGCGCACATCGCTTACATCGCTTCACACGTTCGTGCGTTCAAAAGTTACAGGTAATTATATTTTGTTTGCGGTCATGGTCACCGCCGAAGGCTGTAACGAAATTTTTAGTAAAACCTATTCTTTTTTGTGTAGCTTTATGTCTGATGAACGACTAACAAAAGTTCGTCGTTCATCATCACTTAGAACAAATTTGTGATTCAGAGACGGAAAATGAAAGAAATGAGCCAGAACTGCCAAACGAAGACTACAGCGACATCAAAGATATTCCAGTGGATCATGTCATTAGAGGCGAGTGTCAATCTGACTCAGAAATAGAAGATAATGATCCAGAGTGTCGAGACGAAGATGGAATCAACATTGAGCCACCGTTGACGGCCCACTGATGACGACGTTCCACTTGCAAGATATAGAAATTACTTCGGCAAGAATCGATTCCGTTGGTCCGCTTATCCGCCAATGTCAAGTTATCCGCCAGTGTCAAGATCGACAACTATGCAGCATAATATTATTGAACAACCACCTGGACCCAAACCTACCTTCAGGGATGTTCTGTATGCAAATACAAAGCCCCTGGATTTATGACTAATGTTTTTTGGAGAATGGATGCTCGAAAATATGTGAAGCACACAAATTAAAAAAAAATGAAAAATTCGACTTATCAAATCCAAACGTGTGTTCAATCAATATCTGGATGTGATTGAACTGAAAGCTTTTATTGGTATGCTGTATTACATTGCAATTTTCAAAGACGACCCATACACACCGCACATGCTGGTACAGCACAGATGGCACAGGACAACAGAGACATCTCTCTGTTGAGACATATCTCAACTGTTTGATAAACTATACAAAACTGTAAAGATAATATCTTATATATATATCATATATTATATGTTCAATTGGCAGCTACGCTTGCATAGACGAGATGCTAGTAGCTTTTCGTGTCAGATGGTTCAAGATGTACATTCCAAAGAAACCTCACAAATACGGCCTAAAAAATTATTTGTATAACTGATGCACGCAGTGGATATCTTCTGAATGCTTACATCTATTTGGGAAAAGACTCTGGCTTACCAGTTGAATACCACTTCAGTGGAGCTGGTGAATATGTTAAAACGCAGCTGATACTAGTGGGCTCCCTGAAGAAAAACAAATCCCGCCGCAATTTCCCCCCAGCCTTGTCGAGAATTCAGATCGTAAATTTTTGGGTTCACGTCAGATGCAACCTTGGTGTCTTATGTACCGAAACCGAATAAATCAGTGCTTGTCCTATCCAGTATGCACCACACTAGAAACCAGAAATGATTATGTTTTATAACAGCACCAAAGGCGAAATAGATATGCCATGACCAGAATACTTCGTAAGTTATATGAACCAAGCTCAGACGAAGGTGCGAAGACTGAATTTTATAATGCAGTTGGCTGAACATCTTGTAAAACCTCATTTGGAACGACGTGTGAACAAGCCCGGCTTACATCGACAACTTCAAGGCGCTATTCACTGCATACTGAAAATAGACCAGCCTAGCACGTCCTCAACTGATAACATCGATGTTGAAACCAGTAAAAAAAAAACTTTAAAAAAACAAAAATTTTCGATATGTCTTTCATTTATGTAATTTTTTTTTCATATATAAAATAATAAGCGGTCACCATGATCGCCGTTAGGTGGTAGTGTGACTCAAAAACACGTTAGGTGGCTGGCTATCCACATTCAGATGATATGGCTTATGAGAAATCAAATCCACTACTTTCTCATTTTTAATTCATTCCTTACTTTCGGCATTTAAACAAGAAATTTAGAATACTGATGGTGTGTGAGTCTAATTATATTCATAAAATCTCACACACGTCTAAAATTCCAGATGTTTTTCCATTTGTTACATTTGGTCAAAAACACGACGCACAGATGCTGTTACAAAACTCTATGTATCTATAGGCTGAATTAGGATATGTACAGTGTGGAATTTTGCAATGTTACCTGGACAGGAGTACTCTAAATACTTGAGATAGCAAGATTTATTCTAAGGAAACATTCCTTTGCTTATAAAAAGAAGAAATACTGCATTCAATGATATTTGAAAATAAGCTTGCCACACCCGGGAATCGAACAGACATAAATCCGAAAAATGAATACCCTATATTTTTATGGCCTCAACCAATAGAGTTAATCATAATGATACGACATGCGACATAACAAGACTTCAACGCGGTATCATTGTTATCGTAGGTATATTATTTACCAATAATGATTGTGGTAAATATTATATCGACTAATGATGTGTTGCCGACGAAACGCTTCAGCTGGATTTTTGGTTGGACGGTATATTGCTTTTGTTCCAGTAATTGCACTGGCTGTCACTTCCCTTTAAACGTATCACAACCACGTAAATGTGATTATTATAGCGGTCAATATAAGAAGGACTGTAATACCCAGATGAGATCTTAACGAAATATACTCTACAACCACTATGCAATCTTTTACTTCGTCTTCTTCATCATAGCGTAAATGCAGACAAGAAAGCGGCGGGGAAAAAACCTCTACACTTTTTTGTCACAATTGAAAATACATGGAATACAAGATGGTATGAAATTTTTAAGTTTTTTTTTAGTTAATGAGAAACCAATAAGGATCTAGTTTTTTTTTTATGCCGCCGAAGCAACGCCCAAACGCGAGGAAGGCGGAAGATGCGTCATGCATACCGCCGCGGGAGCCGCTTCTGAGGGGTGATATGGGACACACCAGAGTTATACCTACCCACTAAAAACCACCTTGCCGGTTGTAGCATGGGAATGCTGTGCAGCCTTCATCTGAGCGACACCCGGATGGCGACACCCGGATAAGTTTTTTATATCAATTCAAATACTGTTAAGTTTCATTGTTTTTCGTTCCTATCAACTTCCTAAAAAGTAAGATATTGATAAGAGTAAAAAGACAGGGTGTTCACTTTTCTGATAAATAAGTAAATATGTAACTGACTGGTATTGTGTTAACCATAGAAGTAACTAAATTGAATCTATATGAATATGTTTTAACAAATTCACAGTCAACACACAAAACAATCACATTTTAATAACATCACTGTAATGTTAACTCTCATAGTATCTATGCCTGTTTAAAAATAAGTAAATTGATGACTTAATAATACATTTCTATATAAATTAACTTGTATTTAAAACAAATATTTACATGCCATTTAAATAGTTTAGAAGAAAATATAAAACTTAAAGATTATAAATGAAATTGAAAGACTACTAAATTAATAAATAAAATATGTAACAGACTCTAGGTTTTAAAAGACTGACTAAATGAGTAAATAAATATGTTAGGTTAAGGGTGATTAGCATAAAGATAATGTTTATATGGACCACAAATATATTATTAGAGTAAAACTTGCCATCTCGACGAATTACGAAGAGTACTTTCCCTCTAGTTAGCATTGCAATATTCCGCCCTGTATATTTTAATGTTTCGATTGAAATTAAGCATACACATCCATGAGACATAGACCTTAGATCGCAAGTTTTAATTAAAAGTCAAATAGAGAAGTCAAACATCAGAACCATCTCTGAGAAACGGGGGATGTGAATCCTCATCATGCGCACCTCTATCACTGACACTCAAAAACAATACTGCGAAGCTTCATATTACTCAAGAACGCATACAAACTGTAACTTAAAAACAGAAATGGACCAATCACAGAACAGTATTTCAACGAATTTCTGTTATCACTTGATAATAGTTCACACACAGGGAAAAAGGAATTTATAGTAATTTTATTTCCCTAGGCTAATGAATGAGTTGATTCAAATTTTGGCAGACTACATGAAGTTGTTTAAACAAACATCATCTTTCCTTTACGAAATGTCAAACATTGATTTAGGACACAGCATGAAGTTTAACTGAAATTTTAACTAATGGAATTGTTTGGCTAGTAGTTAATAATCAAGCAGTTTGTTATTAATCTATTCCTTTTGAAATATTCTGACAATTGCACAACTGAAGAACTTTTGGTATCTATTTGGTTACCTTGTTTTGAGTTCCCAAATTTCTCCACACAAGTTGAGTTGTAGATCAGTTCATCTAAAAAATATAGTCAACTATTACTTTTTATTTTTTTTTTCTGCGTTAGTTTGTACAGTCTGGATGTTTCAACAGAAAATTTCTTTATCTATATAATTATATCAGTGTGAGAATTAAAACCCATTTGTTGTAAATACATATGCATAAATTTATTACATACTTTATACAGCTTTACAAAAAAAAAGAGCTATTTGGATTATATTTTGCTTACTTTGTGCTTTTGGTAATTTCCTATTTCTTTTGTATCATGCTTCAAAGTTAATGGTACATACTGCCACACTTGTTGATTTCATGATTAACCATGATCACTTTTATTGATCACTTAAGAAGAAAACTTTAACAAGTGTTACTGCACATACCAATGCTTTTCGAAATAAATATAAATATTACCTTATGTATAGAAGGTCTTCATGTAGAGAAGTTAATCAACGGTTTGAATCACCATCTCAGTATTCGTTCAAGATAAAAATTTGGTCAGAAAATGAGGAAACTAAAACTTTAAATTACTTTTTATGCTCAATTCAAAGAGCGAGAAAGCATGAGAGGCTTTTGAACCCCTGAAATAAATTCCTTATAAGATACTTAGGCCCGCCCGTGTATCGAAGTTGTTACCCTTGCAATTGGGTCACACCTCTAGCACTACCCTCTTGCATGTAAGAGGTGCCGGGCCTGTAGGAATAAAATACATGGCATTAATACAGTGAATCAACACAGGAGCCATCATAGCTTTCACAGCTCATGGCTCAAATAAGCTGCAAATTACACAATGAACACAATCAAAAATATCTGTTTAAATACCTTTTGAACAGAGAGCAGTGATGTAACTGATGGCTCAAGTGGCTTTTAATATTAAAAAATGATTGAATATGATCTTACCTTAAGTAATGTATTGATTTCCCGTAATGATGTAATAGGAAATCCTTCTTTTTCTTTTTCCATTTTTAAACGTTTTAATGCAACTATTTCTTCGGTGGTTTTATCACGGGCTCTGTAAACAACTCCATATGTGCCTTCCTCTATCCTGTTTAGGCACTGAAATTCCTCTACGGAACGACATCCCTATAAAACATAGCAAATGTACATCAAACACCATTAAAAAAAAATTTAAGTATTGATATAAACCCTTATTAACCAACTATAAATTTATTGTTAATAGTGAAAGTTATTGTTCTAATTTTCTATTCTATTCTTGTAATATATGGCAATCAGCCGTCGTTACGACTTGACAGACTATGATTGTCAATGGTAACACTATCTATTTTAATATTGAGTTGATATAACACTAGCGAAGAAAATTTTATATGTAATATTTAGATATCAACAGGCAATGCATGAATTATATCAGCCTTTTGGAGATAGCCATGGATATGTTCTATTTTGAAGTAGATTTGCAACTCTTAGAAAGTACCTATGCAAAAAAAGATATTATTAGAGATTATTGTCCAAACTTCAGCTTCTTATGTCACCAAAACTTCAAATAAATATTTTAATATGCTTAGTGCTTACCCCACATTACATCAAAATATTCTTATTGCAGCAGCTTTATGCTTAATCTTTATTCAGTTACAACTTCATTGGAGTAAATGAAACCTATCATTATAAGATACAAAAAAAAAGATTAAATTAAGAATAATTCACATGGGAATTTACCTGTAATGCAGGGAAGTATGGAGGCAGTGCATTAATAGCTTCTTCCCTTAATTTTGCTTCATCTTCATTTTCTTTAGTCTCTTCGGGTTCATTTGGTTTACCATTGACCCCTGGAGGCGGAGGAGAGAAAGAATGTGATCTACTCCTGCTCTTAGATCTTGATTGTGATCTGTAATATAATAAATATTCACAAAATAAACCAATGGTTTGTGTCAACAAATAAAATATTTTTTTGTTTACAGTTAATATTTCATAACTTTTACATGAGTATTAATATGGAATTAATTCACAACACATAAAGGTAAGACTGAAAAAATTGCAGAAAACCTACCTGTGAGAATCATTTGATACTGGACTAGTTTTCTCCAACTTAGGTTCAGGTGATTTTGATTGAGACTTTGCTTTAGTTTTACTTCTGTTCTGCTCCGCCTCTTCAACTTCCTTGTCAGATTTGTCATTATCTTGGTCATCAGCAGATTTGGAATCAGCATCTGAATCAGTTTCTGTACTGGAGCTATCATCATCTGTGTCACTATTTGAGTGTTCACCTGTTGGATACATTAACAAAAGTTTAAATAAGGAACATACATAACATAATACCTTAAAAGGAAAAAATAATGTCTGGATTTTGACAACATTATATGTATGTATGTAATTTTACATTACATATATGACATTATATATATATATATATTAGGTCTTTACCTATGAAATTGCCGTTTTTCACGAAATAAATGAAGCGTAATTTTTTTATATATTTTAAATAAAACACTTTTTACCGGATATTATCGCGTATATTTTAGTTAATTTTAAAATTAATAATTTTTTAAATTTTTAAATTGATAAAATTGGAAAATTGGCAAATCAGCTGGACGGGAGGCAACAAATTCTTCAAAGGCATTTTGTACTGCTTCTCGGGTATTGAATTTTTTTCCCGCCAAGTTATCCAAATTCTGGAAAAAGTAGAAGTCTGTAGGCGCAAGGTCTGGTGAGTACGGCGGATGACGGAGAACTTCCAACCCCAACTCTTGTAGCTTGGAGACCGTCTGCTGTGCAGTATGAGGGCGCGCGTTGTCGTGCAGGAGCAGTGGAGCCGAACGATTGACCAAAGCTGGTTGGAGATGTGCGAGCTTCTCCATCATTGTGTTCAGTTCTTCACAGTACACATCTGCAGTAATGCTTGTCCCGTTTGGCAAGAAGCTGTGATGAATTAAACCCACGTTAGACCACCAAACAGTGATCATCACTTTTCTAGGGGTAAGTCCAGTAAGACCAGGGTCCAACCAACTTGCTGAGCGCTTACGATTGTCAAACAGGATCCATTTCTCGTCACAAGTAACAATGCGGTTCAGAATTCCTTCATTTGTATGCCTGCTGAGCAGTGCAAGGCAAGTCTCCACGCGTACTTCGCGCTGGCGGTCATTGAGGTCGTGGGGTACCCATTTGTCAAGCTTTTTTACCTTGCCAATTTGACGCAAATGGACCAATATTGTTTTGATGCTAACGTCGAAAGCTGCTGCTAATTCAGCCGTGGATTGAGTTTCATCAGCTTCCACAATTGCCTTTAATTCGTCATTGTCGACCAAAGTTTTCGGACGACCACGGGGTTCATTTTTCAGGTCAAAATTTCCAGAACGGAAGCGGGTAAACCAATAACGGGTGGTGCGTTCGTTTGTAGTGTTCGCTCCGTAAAAGTCGTTGATGTTGCGTGCCGCTTGTGCCGCTTTGCTGCCACGACGGTACTCATACTCCATAATTACTCGAATTTTTAACTTATCCATGATGATGATGAAAAATGTTCGAATGCGTTGAAAACAAAACACTAACTATTAAACAAATGACGATTTTAGAAAAAGAATTCTATGTTTGTCAAATAAAATTAATTTGAAATTAGAATTATCAGTCAAAAAAAAAATATATTTTCATTTGAAATGGCCAGTACGGCAAAACGGCAGTTTCAAAACTGCCGTAAAGACCTATTATAATATATATATATATATATATATATATATATATATATATATATAAATATCTGGTTTGTCTGGGGATTTATTAGTATTATAAGATTTAGAGTTAGGCACAAGTTTCTGAACTGAATATGAGGACTTAGCTTGCAATTATAGACGGGTGGGCTATAGAATAGAGCCGCAGGATTTTGGGGGTAAGGGGGGTCGGGGGGGTTAGGGGGTGGTCCCACGAACCCCTTGGTACCATTCCCCCAGCGCGGAGACGTATGGTTTTTTTTTAATAATTTTTTTTATATCCGTGAAATGGAACGCATGCGACATTGTTTTTTACATTTTTATTCGTTTTGAATTGATATAGTGAAAGGATATTTATTAAAAAATGTTGTTACGTTCTTGTAATATGTCTTTCAATACGTATTTGTAACATTATAATTATACATGTAAATTTTGACAAAATTATTTTTACGTCAAACGGAACGCGACCGCCATTTTGTTGTTACTTACTACCACTAATTTATCAAGTGCAGATTGTATGTTTATGTTGAGTCTAGAAAGTAACAATAAATAATATTAGGTGCGACGACGAGCGCAGCGAGGAGGCGCGGGTTAGTCAGTATGTAGGTCATGCCGCGCGAGCCGAGCGAGCGGAGCGAGCGGAGCGAGCGGCGAGCGCCAAAAAGCGACTTGCACTCACATGCTCATTGAATTAAAATGAAATAGCCTTAATGGAGAGTAGATAATAGTTGTTAACCGATCAATCACTAAGTTTAATAACCAGAAAAGATCCAGTTAGACACAAAATAAATTTTGAGGTTAGGTTTCTCATGAACTAACCATCTTACACCAATCTAATCTTGTATCCGGAGGGGTATGGTGATGAGGGGTACGGCGGGGTTAGGCCGCAACCTACTTTACCATTTTCTACTCCTATTTAAGCCAAATCCACCTCAAAACCCTCTTGAAAATACAACATAACCTCAAAACTTTAATCATAAATATCTCAGGAACAATGCATCTCCGCGCGGGGAGAGTGGTACCAAGAGGTTCGTGAGACCACCCCCTAACCATCCCGACCCCCCTTACCCCCAAAATCCTGCGGCTCTATTCTATAGTAAACCCTTATAGACAATTAACCAAAGCCAGAGCCTTGTTTAAGGACACAATAAACCAACACCAGGAATAAAAAAAACCTAAATAAAAAAGTAAAAATACCTTCTTCAGGTTCAGACTGGTCACTCTTCATTTCCACATCACTAGAATCAGAAACAGTTACAATCTCTGTGTATTTGGGTGACTCTGCCTTGGACTTTTTATTTGACACTTCATCAGGGGTGACAGATCTCTTTTTACCTCGTCTGCGTCTTTCCTGCCGCCTAGCTTCAAGCTCGGTCCTTGACTCATGTTTCCGCTTCTCCATTTCCCTTTCTAAAATAGTACAGAGAATTTGTGAACTTATAAATTATAGTTTTTTATACATTTATATAATAAACTTTGTAGGTGTTTAGGTTTTTCATTAGCTTGTTAGAATTTTACATTAATTGGACAAAATGAAAAATGAGTGATTCTATAAATTTAATCAATGTGAACAAAATTAAATGATAGCCCTTGCTTACCAGCTTCTAAAAGTCTTTTCCTCCTTTCCTGCTGACTTTTATCTAAAATTAATTGTTCAGACCTAGAATCTTTTTCCTCTTTTCTATGGTCTTGACTTTGGAGTTCTTTACTTATTCTTTTACTAAGTAATCTAGACCTTAAGTCTTCCAATTCTTTATCTCCTGTAGTTTTTAGCCTATTTTCTTTCTCATGGTTACCATGACTTTCTTCTGCTAAAAGCCTTAACCTATTTTCAATTTTATCATTATCCAATCTTTTTCTTTCCATATCATTGTATCGATATGGCCTGTCTTTACTAAGATAAGCTTCTCTGTCTCTTTGTAAGGCTTCACGATCTCTTTGAAGTGTTTCTCGTTCTCTTTGCAATGGATCTTTGTCCCTAGGTGTTTCTTTATCTTTATAGGCATCCTTATCACGATATACTTCTCTTGACCTATTCATTTCTCTGTAAGAGACATCTCTATACATATCCCTTTCCCTATAATGTTCTTTTTCTCTATAAACATCCTTTTCTCTATATGCATCCTTCTCCCTATACACATCTTTATCTTTTAACTCACGATCTCTATATAATTCTTTCTCTCTATTATCTGTCCTTGTCTCTTTGTCCCTATAATATTGCCTTTCTCTATAATATTCCTTAGGAATTTCATCACGTTCCAAATTTTTTACCATGTCCCTTTTAGATTTTTCTATCTTGTCTCTATCTCTGTAAAGCAAAATAAAAAAAATGTATACCACTTCACAGGATATTTTGTCAAATCATCATCAATAAACAAAACAATATACTAACCTATACAATTGTTTTTTATCCTTTCGAGAAGAATCTTTAAATCTATCTTTACCAGAATGTTTGCGGCTTCTTTTGTCTCTATGACGAACTACAGCTTGTGGAGGTTTGATGACAAGCGAATCAGCATTGTCGCGATCTTCATCTGACAAACTACAACAAAGAAAAGCGCTTTTAAATTGAATTTTCACACTGTATAATATATAAAATATATTTCACCTATCATATCATTAACATTAAAAATCGTAAATTTTTTTTATTAAAAATATGTAGATCGTTTCGCAAATTGCTTCACGAACCTGGCTGAAGCGAAATCAAACTTGTAACTATTGTCACTCCAAGATCAAATTTGATTATTAGTAGGGAATTGTCATGAAACATCGAAACATGATATTTTAATAAATAACATACCTAAAGTCTAATTCATCTTGAACAGGACTACGTGCTAATTCTCCATCTTCACTTTGTTCGTCATCGTAATTACTCATATTGGGAACTTGCTCTATTTCAAACACTCAAAAAGTATATTCGTAGCTAGTAGACGAAGTAATTCAAAGATTCAAAATCGATCACACAAATTACAATAAAACACTTGGGCATAAACGCAGAAAGAAACGCGAAGTTAAAAACACGCCATCTTGAAAAACGAAGTCATGACAGAAGAATGCCAAGCGAACGATTGAATGAGTGGAAAGTCACACGGAAATATAAAGAACGTCTAATCTCTATCCGGTTTTTTCATGGAAATAATACGTACTACTGGAAGATCAACTTCTGCTCGAAACGCGAATCGAAGGAAACTGAATACTAAGGTCATCTCTCTCTAATGTCAGCTTTTCCTTTTTGGCAAACCTCGAATTCAAACATGTGAGTAGGAGTCAAACGTGTAATATGAAATTGTCTAACATTCCTGAAATAAATATTTTCATAATTTTACTTTAGTGGCAAATAAAGCAACTATACTATTTCCATTTTTTTATTTTCTCGATGACAGCTCCTGTGAAAAATTGTGCGAGCGTATTTTTTACATTATGTATGCTTTATTTTATAAAAGTATGACGTTTAAACATGTACAAGGTTAAATAATACCAGAGTCGGAGAAACTGATAGGGATGGAGCTATATCGATAAACGTAACACGATAACAGACCCCATATATTTTTTTACAAAATGTAAGAACTAAACTACTGCCGGATACTTTTGTACAAATTTATTAACTAATATTATATTTCATTACAAGATGTTACACGTATTAATTTTGGTTGATAATGCCAACTTTTTCAAAATTTCCGAAGCTGTTGTAAAATAAGTAGGTATAAGTACTCGACAATGAAACGAAATTATTATAACGACAGGTAATCTTTATTTATTTTAATCAAAATCTGATGAAATGAAATGAAGTATTTATTTCTCAACATTGACAATTAGTTGTTATTATTGACGTCAAATAAAAAGTGATTCTACCACCAGTTCGAAAAAACCTTCGTGAAGAAAAACTGGCAAGAAACTTCACGGGTATTTATTTTTCAAAATAAATTTACAAAGTCTCTTTATATCTATACAAAATTATTCTTATCTGCATCTGTTAGCTCGGAGGGTCTCCCTCCCCCCCAAGTATCCAAATGACGAACACCCTCAAACGGCACCCATTCACGCGTTAACGCGGGATCCAGCCATCGCCCTCCTCAACCATATTAGAGAGAAGTGAGCGAACCGTCAACCATTGACCTCAACCAATGGACAAGCCCTAAGTACGAAAAAAACGTGCATACCTAAACTTGAAATGTAACATAAAATGGCGTCCATTTTTAGTGTGGCACAGAGAGTATCGAATCTTCTATCGATATTTTAGAACTAAATATTACATAATGAACTTTTGTAAGAGTTGACGTAGATAAAATAATCACAGTAATTATTTATCTACTTTTATTATAATTCTTTGAATATAAAAAATAAAGAACTACGCAGTTTGTGCCCTATTCTATTCTTGTCATATATGGCAATCAGCCGTCGTTACGACTCGACAGACTATTACTGCCAGTGTCAGGTATTGGAAGAGCCACGGTTATTGAATGACGATGGGTTTCTCAGAGCAGGACACACCAGACTCACTAAAACAACCAAAAGCTCAAGTGCCTCAAGTACTGTAAAAAAATACAAAATGGTGGCACCCTTGGCTGCTTTCTGAATCAATATTATTGACGCTATAAGCGCTGAACTGAAAATCATTATCACTTTTGTGAGAAGTTTGTCACTACCTCTTGATATCAATTATAGTCTGGCTTGTCTTCAATGATTTAGAATCAAAAATAAACAAAACAACTACCTGCCTATTCAATAACAAAATTAACAATTCTAAGCAAACTTAATTCCCTCTTTCTTCACGTCTTTTTGTTTCAAAAATACACGCACAACGGCAAGCAAAGCAAATACCGTTTCGATATGATTTACTGCGTAAGCACATGTTATCATTTGCATCGAAAGTATGAAAAATAAAACATATTAATAATGATTATCGATATCTGGTTAAATAATCAAAGCTCCGGAACATCACTTTTGACAGCTTTTTTTGACAGAAATGTAACAATAAATGGCGATTTGTGGCACGCTAGCCACCTGCTATGACGTCACTACACGATTGATATTTTAGTGACAACATTCAAAAATAGTACTATCTCTTTCTTTTATTAGCATTTTTGTATAAGTAGAGGGAGACAACCAAGTTCTTCCTCTTCTATGATTCGATATACACTACTTATTTATATAGGACATTACGGCTACTCCATGTATTTATCACCTCGCTGCCGTCAACCGACGCTACCATAAGAAGACGCACTTTAGTGACAGTGACGCTTTAGATATTCATCGGGACGAAGAATTCAACGAACATACAGACACATTACACATGTTTTGTTACAAATACTAGCACAATCCTGTTAATGAGGGGATTATACCCCAAGGGCTTTTATCATCCAAATAATTGGATAGTTTATAATATGCTTTTGCACACAACTTCTGCTTTATAGTTTCTTTGAATTTGTCAATAGGAAGACCTTGGATATCCTCAGGAACCTTATTATAAAAGCGTATACCTTGACCCATGAATGAGTTAGTGACTTTATGAAGCCTACTATTATGAGCTGCAAGCATATTTCTTCCTCTTGTGTTAACATTGTGCAGATCTTTTTGTCTTTTGAACACGATACTGTTCTTTTTTACATATATTAAATTTTCCTAATTATATTGTGAATGGAAAGTAAGAATATTTATTTCCTTAAATTTACTTCTAAGTGACACCCTTGGACCGAGCTGATAGATTGCGCGAACAGCCCTTTTCTGCAGAATAAATATAGTATCGATGTCGGCAGTACTCCCCCACAACAGAATACCATAAGTCATGAGGCTGTGGAAGTAACCGAAATAGACTAATCGAGCAGTTGTTTCATTTGAAATTTGTCTCAAGCTTTTAACAGCATATGCGGCAGAGCCAAGCCTTTTCGCTAAACCATCAACATGCGGTCCCCACTGGAGTTTGGCGTCTAAGGTTATGCCCAGAAATACAGTTGAGTTTACATGAGTCAGTTCCCGGCTCTTAACTCCAATGTTTGTGTTTACCTGTTTGACATTTGACAATGTAAACTAAACACATTTCGTTTGTTTTTCATTGAGGAGCAAATTATTATGAGAACCACTTCTCTGTGTTGGAGATGCATTGGTTTATTGCTCGATAGTCAGTTTCTAGTCTTTTGATTTTAAACAAGAAGGAAGTATCGTCAGCAAACAATATGACCTCGCATTGATTCTTAACGACCGATGGCAGATCATTGATATATACAAAAAATAAGAAAGGACCAAGAACTGAGCCCTGGGGCACACCCATTGTCACTGCCGATCCTGAAGATTTTTCTCCATTTATTGCAACTTTCTGTTTTCTATTAGAAATATATGATTTAATCAAGGCAAGCGCTCGGTTTTTAATGCCGTAATGGTGCAGTTTCATGAGTAGAGTAGTATGATCCACACAGTCGAACGCCTTGGACAAGTCACAAAAGACACCAATAGCATCACACGACTCCTCACAGGCGCTGAATACGTGTTTTATGAGCTCAACACCGGCATCGGTTGTTGAGCGACCCCGCGTGAAATCAAATTGCTTAAAATTCATTAAACTATTACCGTAAAAATGAGAACGTAATTGATTTAAAATAAATTTTTCAAAAATCTTTCTGAGCGTTGGTAGTATAGATATAGGTCTAAAATTATTAGGGTCAGACATACTACCAGTTTTGAATATTGGAATGACCTTACTCAATTTCATTAAATCAGGAAAAACACCATTATCAACACAGTCATTAAATATACTGGCTAAGTACGGGGCACTACCATCAATGACAGATAGAATAATTTTAACAGAAATTCCATCTAAATCGGCTGTATTTTTTACTTTAATGCGTTTACATGCATTTAAAACTTGTGGAACAGTAACATGTTTAAAGATAAAATCAATATCGCATGAATTTACATTTTCCATTAGCAGTGACTGAGCAAGAGCGGATTATGAATTAATACTCCAAGTAGTTGACACAGGGATGGCAGTAAAAAAAATTCCAAATGCTTCAGCAACTTCTCTGTCAGTTGACAACACTTTATCATTAATTTTTAAATTATATTTGGTACGCGGATCTTTGAACCTTTCATGAATCGTCACTGTCACTCGATGAGCTCTCCCCAATATTTATTATAAGTTCCTGTATTTGTATACAATCGAATGCCACTTGAATTTCCCAATGCGACGTTATAATGTTTTGGGTTCTTCTCACAATTTTTTCCCAGTTTTCGGCAGTTACTTCCGCACATGCATTTTTTAAATAAAACTAACATCTTGTTTGCCCTAAAAGGGGGATGGGTATTGTTTCGAGCGGCGTGTCCTTTTATTTGTGCCCATATTAGTTCTATAGCATTGTAACAAAGATAACATTAAACAGCCCTTGTGAACTCACTCAGTGTGCACGAAAACAGATCTATGTGGTCTGACACGGCATTAAGTAGTCGCAGCGCGCGTGTACAAGGCGCGTGGTACAGCAAGTTGGTGCGCGCGTGCATAGGTAAAGTCATAGGTAAAGACCTAATATAAGCCTTATAGGTTCGTAAACACTTTCCAGAAAACAATTTTAAGGTAAATGGCCCTGCAAAGTTGTGAGAAAAGGTCGACTAGGTTTAACTCTAAAGTCTGGTAAATTTGCCATGAATGGGGTAAGTGGAACAGCCCTAAATTTGAAACAAACAATACATTTACGAAGTGCAACTTTAACAAGATTTTTAGCTCGTAAAATCCAGTAACGCTGTCTTACATAATTTAATGTCAGTTGATAACCACCGTGTAAAGTTTTAATATGTGCATTTAGTACAATTAATTTTGAGAAATTACATTTATTAGTTAAAACTACAGGTGATTTAGCATAAGGTGGGATATCGGAATTACAAAGTCGTCCGCCTATGCGAAGCAACCGGTCCTCATCAAGGTAAGCATTTAAACTATACAAATTACTATTTTTGTGAACAGGTTTTTTCAAAGTTAACAATTCAATTTCTTTAGCAAAAGATAGGGATTGTGAGATCTGTGTACAAAGAATCAACGACTTTTTTATTTCTTCTGAAGTTAAGTAACTAGTGTGATTTTTAATTTTTGATTTACAATTATTTATGAATCTTAAACAATATGCAGTGACGCGTATCAATTTTGTCAAGCTTGAAAATTTATTTAAATATTCCTGTGCGAAATCATTTGAATCGTTACAAACAACGTTAACAGATAACTTAACTTTAGACTCCAATTTTGTTTCAGGTACACTAACATTACTCAATTCGTATCTCAAATCATTCAAAAACTTTGGACCATTCCACCACAGTTCTGAACGGTGTAAGTCACCTGGAGATAACCCGCGCGAAGCTAAGTCAGCTGGATTATTAGCAGAACTAACGTGATGCCATTGGCTACTTGATGTCAACGTTAAAATCTCGGAAGTTCGATTAGCAACGAATGTTGTCCAAGTATTGGGTGCCTTACGTAACCAAGCCAGAACTATGGTAGAATCGCTCCAGGCAAAAACATTATTGTGATGAATAGATAAAATTTGTTTAAGGTGATTTAATGTTTCCGCCAATAACAGCGCTCCACAGAGCTCGAGCCTGGGCAGAGAAACTTGTTTTACAGGTGAGACCTTAGATTTAGCCATAATCAAATTAACATCCACAACATCAACATCCACTACTCTCAAATAAACAGCGCAACCGTAAGCAACACAGGAAGCGTCACTAAAACCATGCAGCTCCACCCTTTGTGTTTCAGAGTGAGTTTTAAACCATCGTGGGAAATGTATAATTTCAGCGCGGGCAAAATTAACACGGTAAGTATTCCATTCATCACGCAATTGCTCTGGTAACTCTTCGTCCCAGTCTAACCCAGCAAGCCACAGCTTTTGCATGAAAATTTTAAGTGAAATAATAGCTGGGGCTAACCAACCCAGAGGATCAAAGGTTTTAGAAATAGTAGATAGTACACTTCGCTTATTTATAGTTTCTGATGCAACATCTAAGTTAAATTTTAATTCAAAACAATCTGATGTAGAATTCCAAGTAATGCCTAAAGTTTGTATGTTAGTTTGAATTTTAATATCTACTTTACTTACAGTTTCTTTTTCACAATTAGGAATTTGGTCTAAAACTATCTTACTGTTTGTTGCCCACGTATGCAACGGAAAACCACCGCGAGCCAGAAGTTCTTCAAGTTGTTTTTGGAGGTGTGCAGCATGAGCTTCTGTCGACGACCCAGATAGCAGGTCATCCATATAGAGATCGCTTCTAATGACAGTTGACGCCTCAGGAAAGTCCTCCTCTTCATCTTCAGCCAGCTGGTGAATCGTACGTATCGCAAGAAAGGGCGCGCACGAAGTGCCATAAGTAACAGTGAGTAGTCTGTACTCTTCATAAGGTAAGTGAGATGAGTTGCGCCATAATATTCTTTGAAAGTCTACGTCACTCTCCGCTACAAGGATTTGCCTGTACATTTTTTGAATGTCCGCTACAAGTACAAACTTATGTTTCCTCCATCTTGTTATTAAATCTCTTATGTCAGGTTGTAACGGATAGCCAATAAGTAGTGTTTCATTTAATGAGTTTCCGATTGTAGGTGAAGCGCTACCATCGAAGACTACTCTTAATTTTGTGCTCAGACTCGTCGGCCGGAGAACAGCGTGATGCGGTAAGTAGTAACACTCTTTTGTGTTACCCGTTTCCCTTTCATGAATTTTCTGCATATGCCCGTGTGATTCGTATTCTTTCATGAATTTGTGATATTGTTGTTTGAATTCATAATCGCGTGCAAAGCGTCTCTCCATCTGCTGTAGACGACTGATTGCAAGACCTTTGGTATCACCAAGGGTTGTGATAGGATCTTCAGCAAAAGGTAAGCGGACTACGTAACGGCCGTTTTCAGTACGGGTGTGTGTTGTTTTGAAGTAATCTTCACATTTTACTTCTAACGGTGAGGGGTCTCTCTTTTGAGGTAAGTTTTCTTCTAGTTCCCAAAACTGTCGAAGCAACTGATCTACTTCTACTTTTGTGTGAGTTACAAGAACGTTGTGTTTATTAGGAGTTGCTGTATGTGAAATCTTCCCTGAGATCAACCAAGGCGAGAATTGAGAGCAACTAGACTCTTGTGTTTGTGTAAGCCTTCGAGAATTATGTGAGCGTGCACGTCGGCACCCAAAAGAACATCTATAGGACCTGGTCTGTGAAAGTCTGAACCAGCAAGATCCAGCTGCTTAGTGAGGGACCAGATATCTTGTGGAAATTCTCGACATGGTAACAACGATGATAATCTTCTAAGAACATATGCCTCTACTTCAAATTGTGAGTTACATTTAGTGAGTATTTGTAATGTAACTATGGACTTTATAGATACCACTGCTGTGTTCGCTAAGCCGGTGACTTTGCCTGATACAGAAGTGCGTTGAAGATTGAGTAATTGTGCTGCAGCTTCTGATATAAACGATGCTTGAGATCCCTGATCTACAAGTGCTCTGAGTGAATAAATGTTTCCATTTTTTGCTTTGACTGAAATTTTAGCTGTTGCAAGAATGATTTGATCATAGGTTTCTATTTTAGCGATATTTTCATTAAAATTGCAGCTGTGTTGTACTTCATCTACAGTGTTAACTGGTTTGTTAAAGGTTGTGGCGTGCAGCAAAGTGTGATGTTTTCTTCCACATTTTCTACAGGTAGAGCTTTGTCTGCAGTGAGTTACTAAGTGACCTTTCACTAAGCAGTTGAAGCATATATTATTTTTCTTGATAAAAGCTTGGCGATCTGGAACACTCAAACTAGCAAAGTCTTTGCAGTGGCAAATGTAATGGTTCTGTGAGCAATATGTGCAATTTGATTCAAGTTCTGTCGCAAAGGTTTTCATTACTTTTGGTGTATTGTGATCACATTTTTGAACTTCTTTTCTTTGTGTTGCAGTATTATTACATTGTATCATTTCTATTGTGCGAAATCTATTTTCCAAAAAAAATGTAAGTTCTTTAAATTCCGGAATACTTGTTGATTTCCCGAGAGATTGTTCCCACTGCCTATGGGATTCCATATCCAACTTTGAAACCATAAGATGTACTATTATAGCATCCCAGGTGGTGGTGTCAATTCCCAAATTATTCAGTGACGAAAGACATTGAGTGGTTGTATCTAGCAAATCTTTAATTAATTTTGAAGACTCATTCGTTAATTTTCTTTGGTTTATTAATCGGTTAAATATATTATTTACTATAATTCTTTTGTTGTCGTATCTTTATTCTAATGTTTTCCAGGCATCATCATAGTTAGCATCGGTAAGTAAAATATTCTTCAAAAGTTGTTCGGCATCTCCGGATAAACTAGACTTAAGATAGTGATGTTTTTCTATTTTTGAAAGGTTGCTATCTTTGTGTATTAAAGAAATAAATATGTCTCTAAAGCTTGGCCAGTCGTTGTAGTCTCCAGAAAATTTAGGTATCGCAATAGGAGGTAGTTTGGGGTTATTCATCGATACAGAACTCTCTGGTTTACTTGATTTTTCTTCTAATTTTGATTCTTGTTTTTTATACTCATACATATAATCTTTTATTAGTGTTTTCAATTCCAGATATGCTTCTTCGGTTGTATCAAAATTCTGCTCTAAATCAAGTCCACCAGCTTTCAATTTTTCTTTGGAAAATTCAAATTCAAATTCAAATTCAAATTCAAATTCAAATATTTATTTCTCAACATTGACAATTACTTGTTCTTATTGACGTCAAATAAAACATGATTCTACCACCAGTTCGAAAAAAAACCTTCGTGAAGAAGAACTGGCAAGAAACTTCACGGGTATATATTTTTTTTCAAAATAAATTTACAGTCTCTTTATGTCTATACAAAATTATTCTTTTCTGCATCTGTTAGCTCGGCAAGTCTCCCTCCCCCCAAGTATCCAAACGACGAACACCCTCAAACGGCACCCGTTCACGAGTTAACGCGGGATCCAGCCATCGCCCTCCTCAACCATATTAGAGGGAAGTGAACGACCCGTCACCCGACGCTACCATAAGAAGACGTACTTTAGTGACAATGACGCTTTAGATATTCATCGGGACGAAGAACTCATCGCACAAACAGACACATTACACATGCTTTGTTACAAATACTAGTACAATCCTGTTAATGAGGGGATTATACCCAAGGGCTTTTATCATCCAAATAATCGGATAGTTTATAATATGCTCTAGCACACAACTTCTCCTTTATAGTTTCTTTGAATTTGTCAGTAGGAAGACCTTGGATATCCTCAGGAACCTTATTATAAAAGCGTATACATTGACCCATGAATGAGTTAGTGACTTTATGAAGCCTGCTGTTATGAGCTGCCAGCATATTTCTTCCTCTTGTGTTAACATTGTGCAGATCTTTTTTTCTTTTGAACAAGGTTATGTTCTTTTTAACATACATTAAATTTTCTAAAATATATTGTGAATGGAAGGTAAGAATATTTATTTCCTTAAATTTACTTCTAAGTGACACCCTTGGACCGAGCTGATAGATTGCGCGAACAGCCCTTTTCTGCAGAATAAATATAGCATCGATGTCGGCAGCACTCCCCCACAGCAGAATACCATATGTCATGAGGCTGTGGAAGTAACCAAAATAGACTAATCGAGCAGTTGTTTCATTTGAAATTTGTCTAATTTTTTTAACAGCATATGCGGCAGAGCCAAGCCTTTTCGCTAAACCATCAACATGCGGTCCCCACTGCAGTTTGGCGTCTAAGGTTATGCCCAGAAATACAGTTGAGTTTACAGGAGTCAGTTCCTGGCTCTTAACTACAATGTTTGTGTTTACCTGTTTGACATTTGGCAATGTAAATTTAACACATTTCGTTTTTTTTTCATTGAGGAGCAAATTATTAGCTGAGAACCACTGCTCTGTGTTAGAGATGCATTTGTTCACCGCTCGATAGTCAATTTCCTGTCTTTTGATTTTAAACAAGAAGGAAGTATCGTCAGCAAACAATATGACCTCGCATTGATTCTTAACGACCGATGGCAGATCATTAATATAAACTAAAAATAGGAAAGGACCAAGAACTGAGCCCTGGGGCACACCCATTGTCACTGCCGATCCTGATGATTTTTCTCCATTTATTGCAAATTTATTGGAAACCGATCCTATTATTGTTTCATACAATTTTGAATAAAGTCGCCTATCTAGGGCATATTATTACTGATAAAGGTGTTTCGCCGAATCCTGATAAGGTCAAGGCAATTTCTGAATTTCCAACACCTCAAAATCCAAGGGATGTTAAATCATTTTTAGGTTTAACGGGCTATTACCGTCGTTTCATTGAAAACTTTTCTTTTATAACTAAACCTCTCACTTCTTTATTAAAGAAAGATACAAATTTTCACTGGGCTGTTGAACAAGAGCAAGCTTTCAACGTTTTAAAAAATAAACTTACTACTGCTCCTTTATTACAATACCCAGATTTTTCTCAACCATTTATTGTCACTACCGACGCTTCTAATTATGCTATTGGCGCAGTTTTATCTCAAGGCGAAATCGGCAAAGACAAACCGATCGCTTATGCGTCTAGAACCTTAAATAAACAAGAAGGTAACTATTCAACTACTGAAAAAGAACTTCTTGCTATTCTTTTTGCTGTCAACACCTTCCGACCTTACCTCTATGGTTACAAATTTAAAATTGTTACAAACCACAGACACTTAACGTGGCTGTTTAATGCCAAAGATCCTGGTGGTCGTTTACTACGTTTGCGATTAAAACTAGAAGAATATGAATATGAAATAATTTATAAGCCTGGTAGAATTAATTCAAATGCTGATGCTTTATCACGTAATCCCGTAAACGCGATTACTCATTCTTCTATTAATAAATGTTCCTATGAGGAATACTTTAAAAAGCAATTTACGAAAACAATTTCTAATGATACTCAAATCGAAGAGCATAGTCAAGGCTTACATTTAGCGAAACAAAAATCAATCGTGTGTCCTATCTCCGTTGATTTTGATTATTCTATGCCCCATTGTGAACAAATGTTATCGTTAATAGAGAATTCTGCTGAGTTGCTTTCTTCCGAGCGCGAGCCCGAGACTGTGCGGCGCGTTCAGACTTTAAACAAAGTAATTTATTTCTTATTTACAAAGGTACATCATTATGATGAGACTAGTTATCGTTCTATTTATAATTTGCTTATACAATTAAGAGATTTGTTTATTTCAAACAACGATTATGATAAAGAGTTAGCTATATCAGATTTCTCAGAACCATTTAGTAAATTAAATTATGTTAAAGTTTACAATATCGTTTCTTTTGTTTTTCATGGAACTAATATTAAAATTCATTTATATAAGAATCAAATTTTTTATCCAACTCCAGCCGAAGTTCCAAACATTCTCAAAGAAAACCACGGTACCACTATTGCTGGTCACCCAGGTGTTAAACGCATGTTTAATCGCATTAAAGCGGCTTACTATTGGAAAGGTATGCGTTCAGATATTGAAAACTTCGTTAAAAGTTGTAAATTATGCCAAATAAATAAACCTTTACGGGCTTCTAATAAAGCGTCCATGGTTATCACTTCTAGTAGCACTAAGCCTTTTGAAAGATTAGCTTTAGATATTGTTGGTCCGCTACCAGAAGCTGGTTTTCAAAAATTTAAGTACATTTTAACTTTACAGGATGATCTTACCAAATTTTCTAATGCTTATCCTATAATAACTTGTTCTACTGATGAAATAGCTCGATGCCTAATTCATTTCTTTTCATTATTTGGTTTTCCAAAAATGGTCCTAACTGACCAAGGTACTAGTTTTACATCAGAATTATTTAAACAATTAACAGAAATTTTAAAAGTTAAAAATCTATTCTCTTCTCCTTATCATCCACAAACTAACGGTGCGTTAGAGCGTAGCCATGCTACTTTAAAAGAATATTTAAAGTCATTTGTCAATGAGAATCACGACGATTGGCATTGTTATCTTGCAACTGCAATTTTATCGTACAATACTACTCCTCACTGTACTACTGATTTTACTCTATTCGAACTTTTGTATGGTCATAAACCTTCAATACCAAATTCTATATACGAAAATAATAATAATGTTACATATCAAGAATATATTAGAGCATTACAATACCGTATGCGTTTTAGTAGAGAAAAGGCTTTACAAAATATTTTAATTAGCAAAGAAAGATCCAAAACATATTATGACTCAAATTCGCGACAAACCTCTTATAAAGTAGGAGATTTAGTATATTTAAAATGTCATCATAGACTTCGCAAGGCCTTATCGCCTGTGTGGAAAGGCCCTTACAAAATAATAAAGTTACATAACTAAAACAACGTAACTCTACAAGTAGGAAGGAAACATGTCAAATATCATGTTAATGAAATAAAACCTGCTTCAACTTAATTTTAGAAATATAAATAAATAAGTTTAAGATTTTAAAGTAAATCATACTTTCCTCTTTTTAGTTATTTTAACATTTTAGTCTTAACCTATTTTTATCGTTATTTCAGAACTTTTTGTTATGGATTACGTGCAGAAACGAAGAATCCTATAACTAACATTATTCACAGTCCTGGTCTGTACTTCGACCCGACGTTTAGCGCGTATTTTATAATGATTATTGGAATGTTATTACTTATGTAGATATCGTACAAGTAAAACCTTATCTCAGTAAAATTGAAAATTCCCTTTTAAGTATTTCTAATTTTTGCGAAAAGGCTCAAAACAATGTTCTTTTATTAAATTGTCACGATACTATAAATCCTTTAGAAATTTTAATTCATGTAAATAATCTAAAATATGATTCATTATCTCACCTTATCTCTGAAAACTCACCTAATCGTTTTAAACGATCTCTCGAATTTGGAGGTGAAATTTTAAAATTTTTCTTTGGTACTTTAGATGCAGACGATGCTAGAAAGTATGACGAGCTATAGCATCAAGTCAGCAAAACGAAAATCATATTTATAAATTAATCAAAAATAATATACATATCGTTCAATCAACGATAAATAGTTTTAACGTTTCTATTAGAAAATTAAATGAAAATGAAATCAAGCTTAATAAGCAGATTGAAAAATTAAATTATATTTTGTCTGAAAATTCTAAGTTAGATTCAGAAAAAATTAACTCGCTTCTTAATTTAATAGAAGGCTCATTACTTTCAGTTTCAAATATCTTAGATACTATTTTAAACTCAATTCTTTTTGCAAAAGCCAATGTTTTACATCCTTATGTTATAACACCGACTAAATTATTTAATGAACTGTCAAATACTAAACTTATTAAAAGGAATTTAGAGTTTCCAATTTCGTTATCCTTAGAAAATATTCATTCTATCATAGATTTGTCTAGTTTAGTGTCATATAGTTATAATAATAAATTAGTGTTTATTATTCAGATTCCCTTAATTAATCCAACTAAGTTTGACATTTACAAGGTATTGCCATTGCCAACACCTAAATTAATTAATAATTATGAAACATATGTTTTGATTCATCCTTCTTTTCCATATCTCGCTGTAACGGATGATAGACTCAGTTATGCACAACTTAGTTGTAGAGTTTAGGTACAACACTAATCATTAGGTGACATCACTACAAATGTCAGATGAATATGAATAATAAAAAACGGGATCATCGAGAGCGTCGGTTTTAAGTTTTATGGTTAAATCCGTGTTTCATTTCAAGAACCCCAACAATAAACTGGCGACGAGGATGTGCAATGCGCAAAATTGCATTCATTAGTGTATTGGAACATAAAATTTTGTGAAAAACGAGAATGGCGCTATCTGGACTTAGTGAACCAAATGTATTGGCAGATTATGCTTTCGACCCGTTCGTAGAGCCTCGAACAGTAGGCGAGAGATGGAGAATCTGGTTAAGAAACTTCTCATATTATATTAATGGCATAGTTGGCCTGTCTGATAAGCAGAAAATAGCGAGATTGCTACACCAAGCAGGTACAAAGGTGCAAGAAATATATGAAAATGTAAAACAAGATATTGACACTTTCGAAAATGTTGTATCGAAATTAAATGATTACTTCATACCAGCAGTTAATATTGCATATGAAAGACAAAGTTTTCGAGCACTTTCGATGTGTGACAACGAAACTGTTGACCAATTTGTGCTACGCCTGAGAACAGCAAGCAGGTATTGTAAGTTCGAGAATGCTGAAGAGGTAATCAGAGATCAAGTCATAGAAAAATGCAAGCAAGAGGAATTAAAGAGAAAATTACTAAGAAAAGGAGGAGAGTTGACTCTAATAAAACTACAAGAAATTGCAAGAATATATGAATTGGAGAACCGCAATGAACACTTAAAGAAAGAAGAAGTAAGGAAAAAGGAAGATGAAACTATTAATGCAGTATTTAAATGTTTTAGATGTGGTGGTGCCGGACACATGGCAAAAAGTAAGACATGTCCTGCGTTACAAACTATATGCCACAGATGTAACACTAAAGGACATTTTGCTAAATACTGCAAGACTAAGATAGTTCTAAATAAGAACAAGGACAAGAATAAGAAAAAGAAGAGGTATGTGAAATATATAGTAGAGAGTGCTTCCGAAGACAGCGTTTCAGAAGAGAGTGGTACAGAAGAAGACTACTATGAAGAAAACATAAACTCAGTGTTTACAATTAATAATGAGGACTACAAATATCAAATAAATGTCGGAAAAACTCATATATCCTGTAAGTTTTTAATAGATTCAGGTGCTTCAGTCAATGTAATTGATAAAAATAGTTTTAAAAAGCTTGTTAAAGCCGGTCTGGCCTGTGAATTAAATACATCTATTAATCAAAGATATTTTGCTTATGGTGGTAAAGAGTTATCGCAAATTGGTACATTTAAAACAATTTTGTCTTCACCTGATACTAATAAAAAAGTTAAAACGTTTATTCTTGTCTATAAGGGTCATGGGCCATCTTTGTTAAGTAGGCAGACATCCACCCAACTTGGTTTATTGAAAGTTGGACCTATTAATCAAATAACTTATTTATTTCAAAAGAGTGATGTATTAAAGAAATATTCAAATATTTTCAATGGAGTAGGTAAATTAAAGAACTTTAAGTTGAGAATTCCAATAGATCCAAATGTAAAATTAATTGCTCAGCCCATAAGGCGTCAACCATTTAATATGAGACCCATAGAACAAAAATTGATTACAGAACTACTTGACAATGACATCATTGAACCTGTGACCGGACCAACACCCTGTGTTTCTCCCAGCCATATTGTCAGTAAAAAGGAAAAGGACCAGTACAGGCTTGTTGTTGATATGAGGAGAGCAAATGAAGCAGTACTCCGTGAAAGAGTGCCATTACCAACATTTGAAGAGCTTTTAGCAGATCTCAATGGCTGCAAATATTTTTCTTCCATTGATATTAAATGGGGCTATCATCAAATTGAGTTGGAAGAGGAGTCAAGAAGCATAACTGTATTTAGTTCAAGCCTAGGCCTGTTTCGCTATAAACGTTTGTTATTTGGTATTCGCTGCGCTAGTGAAATGTTTCAAAGAGTTATTGCTCACTTATTGCAAGGTATTGATGGAGTTGCGAATAGTCAGGATGATATCAGGATTGGTGGAAGAACAATAGAAGAACATAACTCCAGGCTAGAACAAGTACTTGACAGACTACATAAAAATGGCATTACATTAAATGAAAATAAATGTTTGTTTGGTGTAACTGAGATTAATTTCCTCGGACATCATCTTTCAGCAGATGGTATTAGACCAACAGCAACCAGTCAACGAGTCATACAGGATTTCCGGGCTCCAGAGAACAAAGCTGAGGTCAGAAGTTTTCTTGGGCTTGTCAACTTTTCTGCAAGATTTATTCCAAATTTTAGCACATTATCAGAACCACTGAGAAATTTGACTAAAAAGGATAGCAACTTTACCTGGACAGACATTCATGAAAAGGCATTCCAAGAGCTCAAAGAATGCATCTCTAAAGCACCAGCTTTAGGCTATTATGACAAAGATGCGAACACAACACTTGTGACAGATGCAAGCCCTGTTGGTATTGCTGCTGTATTAATTCAACACCAAAACATCAAAGGTGAATATCAACCTATCATAATAAAGTACATTAGCAAGGCATTATCACCAGTAGAGCAACGCTATTCACAGACTGAAAAAGAAGCTTTGGCCATTGTATGGGCTTGTGAGAATTTATACATATACTTGATAGGAAAACAATTCACTATTCTGTCTGATCACAAACCTCTTGAGATTATATATTCTCCAAAATCTAAACCAAGTGCGAGAATTCAACGTTGGGTTTTAAGACTGCAACCATTCACATTCAAAGTAATATATAAACCTGGTAAGACCAACATAGCCGATCCAGTCTCTAGATTATTAAATACAGCTAACAGTTCTCAAATGACCACAGAAGACATTGAAGATGTTACATTGTTGGCCTTTATTGAAGTTAAAGCTGTGACATTAAAAGAAATACAAGAAGCTACTCAAACTGATGAAAAGCTAATACAGTTAAAGGAAGCCATTTACAAAGACTCTTGGACGAAAGATCTGAAGAAATATGAACTCATAAAGACAGAATTAGCTGTTGTGAGTGACATCATAATGAGAGGTACAAGAATCATTGTTCCTAAGAAACTGATACCACGGATTTTGGATGCAGGTCATGAAGGACATCTTTCTAAAAACTCAATGAAATCTAGACTCAGAGAAAAAGTATGGTGGATAAAGATGGATAAAGATATAGAATTCTGGATTGACTCTTGTGAAGGATGCAGGCTGGTGCGACAAAACACTAACCCAGAACCAATAACACCTACAGAATTGCCAAGTAAAGTGTGGCAACTAGTAGCAATTGATTATCTTGGCCCTCTACCATCTGGTCACTACTTACTCTTTGTTATTGATTACTATAGTAGATACTTTGAAGTGGAAATATTGAATAATCAAACAGCCAATACAACAATCAACACTTTAGAAAAGATTATAGCCCGTGAAGGTATTATGGAAGAGATTGTGTGTGACAATGGACCAGCATTCAGAGATCAAAAGTTCATAACATTTCTACAAGCTAATAACATCAAACTAAGACATACTACACCATTGTGGCCACAAGCAAATGGAGAGGTTGAAAGACAAAATAGAAATGTTCTTAGAAGACTAAGAATTGCACAAGGATTAAAGAAAGATTGGAGAAAAGAGTTGTTAATTTATCTTTTAGCTTACAGAACTACACCACATTCGAGTACAGGATTACCACCTGGAAATGTTTTTAGAGGGAGAAAATTAAGAACTAAAATACCTGAAATACAACTAGATGAACAGAATTTTAATGATGAAGAAATGAGAGATACTGACCGATATAAAAAGAACCAATTTAAAGAATATGCTGACAAGAAGAGACATGCAAAAGAATCTGAAATAAAACCTGGAGACAAGGTACTGGTGAGACAAAAGAAAGAAAATAAATTATCTACCAACTTTTCACCGATAGAACATACAGTGATTTGGAAAAAGGGTAACTCTATTGCTGCACAATCTCCTAGCGGAAGCATTGTTAGAAGAAATTCCTCACACTTCCAGCCTGTATATAAAAGGGATATGAGCAGATTTGAAGACCAAACGGAAAAAGAGTGTGACATTGAGGTCCCCGACATGCCTATGACTACTGACAAAGACAACTCATCTGTCTCTGACCTGAATCGCTCTGATATAATGAAAAAGACTCAACCAAATAATATACAATTAACCTCTGATACAACCGACAAAAAACAGCAAAGGACTAGACATTTTCCCAATAAATATAAAGACTTTGTTTTAGGTCTCATCCTAGAATGTGAGCAAAATAATCAAAGTAAGAACTTAATACTTAACTAATTCATATTATTTAGTTCATTATTATGATAAGTAATTTTGTGTTCTGTTCTATCTTAAGAATATAATTTTTATGCAGGAAAGACTGCTAGTAACTAAATAATTAGAAATACTAGGTTCTTTTCAATTCATTTTAACTTTATAATCATTTTGATTAGCAGGTGTATCTAATTGTAATTTAAGTAAAGACTTAATTATCATTACATGATTAAGAGTAATCATTATTAGGTATTTTGAAATCACCCTAGCATGTAAGAAGATATTGTTTTGTTTTTATAAAGGAAAGAAGGGATTGTAGAGTTTAGGTACAACACTAATCATTAGGTGACATCACTACAAATGTCAGATGAATATGAATAATAAAAAACGGGATCATCGAGAGCGTCGGTTTTAAGTTTTATGGTTAAATCCGTGTTTCATTTCAAGAACCCCAACATTAGTTATAATAATAAGAATAATTGTAAAACTGTTAATAATGAATATTCAATTTGTCCTTTACCAACTATTTTATCAACATTAAATAATCCTATTTGTGAAACTAAACTATTAACAGATATAAATTTGTCAATTCCTGAGAATTGTGATTTTAAAGTTATTCACGGTATTATTAAGTTGTGGCAAAAACTAAATGATGGAAAATATATTTATGTTCAATCAAAACCTAATAAATTAACTTTAAAATGTAATAATAATATTAAAGATTATAACTTACAAGGTACTGGAATGTTATTTTTAGAAAATGATTGTACAGCATTTTTTCAAACTTTGCAATTTTATCCATCTTATCGTTATAATACTACCTTACCAAGTCAGTTATTTATTAAATTCGATATTACAGAAGATGATTGTTGCGAATACAATATTGTTAATAAAACTTTTAAACCATTGTCTCCAATTACATTAACAAATATAGATTCAGAATCCTTAAATTTGGCTTCGCATAAATAAAATTATCTCGAACAAGAAATTGACCAAGCTGAGAATCAATCTCATATTGTCAAATATGGTCATTATTATTCAACTATGACTTATATTATACTTTTGTTAATTTTAAGTTTTATATTATACAAAATTTACAAGCGATGTTTTAAAAATCAATGTAATAATGAGAATCAATCATGTTGTATTCAAATTTTTAATCAGTGTTATAATAAGAAATCAAATAAAAGTGCATCGACACTTACAACTTCTGTAGAATTACCAGAAATATCAGATGATTCATGTGAATACGATAATAAATCTATAAAAAGTTTACCAGAAGTAATTTTTAGTTTTAATGTTTATAATATAAGCCATTGTGTAATGTAGAAAAAAATATGTTTTTTCACTAATGATTTTAAATTGATGTTTTATAAAACTTGTAATTTGAACTTAAAATAAGTTTTGTGTTTATATATTTCAAAGAACAATTCATGTGTTACCTTATTATTGACTAATTTAAATTTGAACTTTTTATTATAACATTAAATCATTAATGTTTCAATTATATTGAATAATTTCAATTTGAATACTTAATTGTATTTTTTCGCAAAGTTATAAGTTTTGATTTTGAACATGTTTTATATAAAGTTATCTGTTTTAATTTTATTTTCTTTTGTTTGTATAACTTTTGTTCATCTACCCTACGTTTATCTTAAAGGGATAACCTTCTTAAAGGGATGCATTTTTAGTCAATAAGTTCATAATTGTATTTTAATTTTTAGTAGCAGTTTGTCTGTTGTTGGAGTAACATCTAAAATAAATATTCGCAAGTGAAAATAGTGTTTTTTTAAAAAGGACCCACAGACAGCCATCCTAACAGCTCGTAGCCTTAACACCAACCTTCCCGAGATTAAACTGTTCCTTCAGAACAAAGAACCTGACTTATTCCTTCTCCAGGAGACATGGCTTACTCCAAACCGCTCCAGGGGATTCGCTATACCTAAGTACGCGTTTATTCGTAACGATAGGCCCAACTCCGACGGTTTCGGCGGCACCGCTATATATTACAAAAGAGGCTTCCATTGCTGTCCTCTCCCTACCCCTCCTCTCCTCAACATGGAAGCCACTGTGTGTAGATTGGCTATGACTGGTCATCCGACCATCATCATAGCTTCAATCTACATACCTAGTGGTACCAGACCAATCCGCAGCGACTTTGAGGCCATTCTCGCCCTCGGCCATTCAGTCATTATGTTCGGAGACTTTAACTCCAAACATACTGACTGGACGTGCCTATCGACTAACACCAGCGGTATAGCTCTCCTCGACATCACAAATTCACTTGACTTAGATGTCATCTCCCCCATCACTCCCACTCACTATCCCGACAACCCGAACCACTCTGCTGATATCCTCGATTTTGCAATAGTCAAGCGAATCAACCTCGACCTCAGGTCTATCGAACCTCTCGATGACCTAGGTTCTGACCACCGCCCCGTCTCCCTCGTGCTAGGACCGTCTAACGATAACGCTACCTCTCCTAAGACCTTTACCAACTGGAAAGGCTTTAAAAATACGTTAGTTTCAGCCTTAGAGGCCCCGAACTCTCCACTCGCGATCTCTCCCGAACAATTAGATAGCCCGGATAAAATTGATTCACTAGTAAATTCTCTCACTGATGCTATCAACTCAGCCATCAGTGACAACGAAAAGGTTGCTAAGCACGGCAAACCCACGCTTTCCTTAGCCGTTAGCAATCTTATTAAAGCTAAAAACGCGGCTCTCCGGAGAGCCAAGAAATATCCCACACCCGCCTATAGAACAGCTGCGAATCAGCTGCAACGTAAAGTCAGGTCTTGCCTCGCGGAACTCCGAGACGCTCAGATGAACGATCTCATGGCGAATATCTCTCCGTCCCACCAAGCGTACTATAGCATGGCCCGAGCCTTACGCGTAGACACCGCCTCTCACGTTCCTCCTCTCACTCGTCCCGATGGCACTACTGCCTTTGAAATCGAAGAGAAAGCCGAATGCTTCGCTGACAGCATTGCCGCACAATGCTCGCCCAGCACGCAACCTGCTGATCCCTCACACATCCAGGCGGTGGAGGACGAAGTCCTTCGCAGAGACTCTCTCCCCATCACCGCCGACCCTGTCACAGTCTCTAATGACGAAATCTTGCTTCTCATTAGAAATCAAAAGTCCAAAAAGGCTCCGGGTGCGGATGGAATTTCCAACCACGCACTTAAGCACCTACCTCAACAGATGCTTACCTTGTTAGCTATCATTTTCAATGCCTGCTTCGACCATAGCTACTTTCCAAAAGCTTGGAAAGAAGCGACAGTCATAGGCATTCCCAAGCCGGGCAAACCTCTGAACGTCCCGGCTAATCACAGACCCATCAGCCTCCTCAAGGCAATGTCTAAACTTCTCGAGATAGTCATACTCTCTCGAATGCGGAACCATCTGTTTTGCGGAACCCTGAAAAGAGTTCTGCGTTGCGCTTCGACCACAAACGCCGTCGTCCCGCTGGCGATCCCCACGTTCGAATGTTAGGCATTCCCATCCCCTGGAAGCGCAGTACTAAATACTTAGGCGTCACATTAGATCCGACGCTTTCTTTCAAGCCACACGTTGAAAGAGTTTCGAAACTCGGTCGTCACTACTTAGGCCGCCTAAATAGCATGTTAGGTAGAAAAAGTAAAATGTCTTTCAGAAACAAACGTGCACTTTACAAGGTCTGCGTTAGACCCGTCATGACATATGCCTCGCCAATCTTTGCCAACGCCAAACCCTCCCTCCTGCACAAACTGCAGGTAGTTCAAAACCTCTTTTGCCGCAGGGCCACAAACGCACCGTGGTACGTGCGTAACGCGGACTTGCATAGAGATCTTGAACTGCCTACAGTACAACAACACCTCAAAACACTCTCTGAAGCGTTCTTCAAACGCTCCGAAACCCATCCCAATCCTCTAGTTCGTGATTCAGTCTCATATACTACTCCTGTTTTAGATTCGAAGTTCAAAGTCGCTAGGCCTAGGAATGCGCAAGCGTACTCATCCACCAGACTGTCAGCCGATCTCGAAGCCCTTCTGGCCGCAAATTCTAATTCTAACGTAAATTCTAATTCTAACGTAAATCCTAATTCTAACGTAAATGCGAATTAATTCAATTTTATTTTGCAATTTTAATTTTTGGTTTAATTATTGATTTTCATTTTGAGCACCTTCAGTGCTATGTATTCACCTTCAGTGCTTTGAGCACCTTCAGTGCTATGTAATCACAGCGGGTGACCCCTTCTGGGCCCCGCTAGCGCGGCCTCTTTCTCCAATTGGCCGTCGCTCAGATGAAGGCTGAGTGCCGACAGGGGGTTTTTAGTGGGTATGGTCCTGGTAGGCGTCGGGACGAGTCCCACATAAGTCTGGAATCGCGCCAGAGTATGCGTCAGGGCATTTTTATCCTCCTGCCCTTCCCGAGGAGGGGAACAAAAAAAAAAAAAAGAAATGGGTCAGTCGCTACTCAGACTTTAGAGTGAACATACTGGAACAACATACGCAAAAGAACTGTACCTGAAGATGGATACAACCCCTGAAGAAGCCGCTCAAATCGTTGCTCTATTGCAAACAGGACTGCGACAGGTTGACTTTGCTCGACAGTTGAACCTTAGCCGATTTGCAGTACGACGAGTATACCAACGGTTCCGTGAGACTAGTGGCTATACCCGAAGACGTGGATCCGGAAGAAAACGTTGTACATCAGAAAGAGACGACCATTTCATTGTGTCTACGTCGTTGCGCCACCCCTTCAGCAATGCTGTTGAGGTGCAACAAGAGCTCTGGTCAGCTCGTAGAACGTCTGTGAGTGTCTCTACGATTAGAAGAAGATTGAAAGAAAAGGAATTAAGAGCTCACAGACCTGCTAGAGGCCCAAAATTGACCGTGCGACATCGGAGAGAGCGGTTACAATTTGCTCAGGAGCATGTCAACTGGACGCTTGACCAGTGGAGGGCCGTTCTCTTTACCGATGAGACACGAGTATGTCTTTTCTGCAACGATAGACGCAGAATGGTATACTGAAGAAGAGGGGAACGTTTTACCCAAGCGTGTACTTGTGTGCGTCTCTCGGACTGGCGGTGGTCGCGGGCAAGGGTCGCTGAATGCTGGGCGGTACATAACAGAAATCTTACAAGACCATGTGGTCCCGTATGCCGGTTTTGTTGGCGATGGTTTCATGTTAATGCACGATAACGCCCGTTGCCACACTGCGTTTTCTGTGCGGGACTACTTGGAAGAGGTTGAGATTCCTGTTATGCAGTGGCCAGCACGAAGCCCAGACCTAAACCCGATCGAGCATCTCTGGGACGATGTAAAGAGACACGTACGAGCACGTGATCCTGCTCCCACCACTCTCCAAGAGCTTTAGGATGCCGTGAAGGAAGAATGGGAGAACATACCCCAAGAGTGAGTGGTGACCCTCGTGAGGTCCATGAAGGATCGGATGGAAGCTGTCATCAAAGCAAGGGGAGGAAACACTAGATTTTAAGGACTGATTTGATATTTTTTTATGTTTTTTTAAATTTAGTTTTTGTAACTTTTATCCTTTTTAAGATTTTTTTATTAAAAGCTTTAAAACATATACACATGTTTGTAATTTCTAATAGGCAATTAAATAACCTTTCCAATGATATCCTACAATCATACCCTTACTATGGACAAAGTTTGAGTAAAAGTATTTTAAAGTTGCTTTTTCGAAAGGTGCGATTTTTGTGATGCCGAGTGTAGTATAGTAAAGTTAATAAACATTATTTTTAATAAATTTATTCTCAATAACAATTCATAAAAAGAGAAACCGACACAATTAAGAAATTATTTCCATAGCACCTATGTTTAAAGTCTGTTAACCGCAGTAAGAAAGTGCGTTGGACTGTGAATTGTCTGAAACGCTCCCTTAAATGGATGATAATACTGCGGGATATCAAGGGATTTGCCATGGGATTATCTTGTTTTTTGATCATTAAAAGTATATTATGAAAAGTGACTTCTGGAATTTTTGGTACAACATTGGAAGAGTTCAAGTCGATTCAATTTTGCGTTTTATGGCAATCCACTGTTGTTAATACACAATAAATATTTCTACCAATTTCAAGTATTAGTATAATGAAAGTATTAATAAAATTTAAACAGTGCTATTAATATTTAAAAGCACTATTGTAATTATAGTATTTAATAGTACTTTGGAGTTCTCATTATGTTTAAAATCTTCTATAGTTTGTTATTCTAAAATTTAATTATTTATTTAATAAACATTTTACACCCTGATTTGATGAGAAGGATCAAATGATTCAAAGTTTCGGTAATGTTGAATATCAACAATTTATATATTTACTTTCGCTTTGATAATAGTAGTAAGTACTTATTTCGTAAATATAATACTTCAAATAGAAATTGGCGAAGCATTTCAGGCCCTCCTTTGAAAATAAATGAAGTCAAATTGTGTTTTTTATTTGTGGATCTGCCTCCGTAGACAAATGGCTATCGACGATGGAAAAGAAATGCGAACAGAATGCTAAATGTATGTAATTGACGTAAGCGCACGAAATGTTCAACCAAAGGCATGGTTGGGATTTTGGGATTGCAACTTACTCGGTGTGCTGCAGGGCCAATAATTCATTATTGCTTCATATTATGACATAGTTGATAAAATTACATCCTGTACATTTAACTCTAAGTAGTAGGGATTGGCGGATTCCCGCTCACTTATTAGGTATGGTATCAAACGCGAATTTATTTAATAAGGTCGCGGGGGGTCGAATCAAACCGCGATGCTCGCTAAGTTAGCGAACGTTCATCAAACGAATCCGCGATATTATTTTGATTAAACCGCGGATCAAAGTAATTCGCGATATTATTTTGATTAATCCGCGTATCAAATTAATTCGCGCCTAGTAGAACGCGAAGTCCAACTTACCCAAAAAACCTAAAATGCCCTGGTTTCTGGTAGTAGTAGGGATTGGCGGATTCCCGCTCACTTATTAGGTATGGTATCAAACGCGAATTTATTTAATAAGGTCGCGGGGGGTCGAATCAAACCGCGATGCTCGCTAAGTTAGCGAACGTTCATCAAACGAATCCGCGATATTATTTTGATTAAACCGCGGATCAAAGTAATTCGCGATATTATTTTGATTAATCCGCGTATCAAATTAATTCGCGCCTAGTAGAACGCGAAGTCCAACTTACCCAAAAAACCTAAAATGCCCTGGTTTCTGGTAGTAGTAGGGATTGGCGGGTTCCCGCTCACTTATTAGGTATGGTATCAAACGCGAATTTATTTAATAAGGTCGCGGGTGGTCGAATCAAACCGCAAATGTTATTGACTATTTACTTTTCTTCAATTATAATTTATCTTACTATACCTATTGTGAATTATAATCATTTCACCCGCCAGGTATTGCAAATATGTTACGAAAGGGTGCTTCAGTAGCGTCTTATTGTTCATATTATTTAAACGTTATGCAGCATGTTTTTACTTGTTACATATGACTAACCAAATTCTTGTGATAACAATGTAGCCCCATGACGACGGTTACTTTTTGTGTTTCTTGGAAAATTACAAAGTTAAAATGGGTTTTTTATCAAAAACCGAATTCTTGTGATAACAATAAAGGGAGAGAATTTGCTGCTTCCTCAATTATTTCAATTCTTCCTTTATCGGTTTGTAGTCTCATGACGACGACGGTTAATTGTTTACGCCTCCAACCACCTCCTTCTTCTTACTTTTTTTTTATCTATTTTGGATCGATATAAACCGAAGGGAGCTCATACATCTGTACATTTCAAATCTACCAGTGCGAGTGAAAACTTGAAACTTATTACCCAGTAAGAAGTTCCTGCATCGCTGCTATACAAAATGTCTGTGAGTATTGCTTTTAATTTTTTTTATTTCTTTCTATTTGTGTAATCAAAATGTGTTTTTACTACTCATACTTTGGTCGTTAGATTTGTAATATTGTCTTATGATTTTAACAAAGTTTAGTTATTTTTCTGAGGCTTTTTATTCGATTCACTACTTTCTTCATTTCGCAGTTTGTTTTTTCAAACATTGTATGTTTTCATGGAACCATTTAATATTTAAATTCTTTGATAGAGATACATGTCCGTTTTATTTCAATGTAACTTAACAAACTTATTAATTTTGTTCTTTACTTTTGTTTCAGAATCAAGATACTTTTACATTAAAAAACTACTACTTTCCTGATACTCCCGACGAAGACGAAGAAATCACTCTACCGTCGTTCAGGATAAATACCCAAAACGTCGGTTGCAAAAGAGTGGCAAACAACATCGAAAAGTTTTTTGAAAAACCGAAAAGGAAGAAGAAGGGTGCTAAGTTATCATCGTGCGTCGGACATTGTAGTGAGGGTGGTGTAAGCTACATATCAACTAATGACGATGACGGTTCAAATGCGAGTCATCTTGTGAAAATCGAAATATATGACATGAACAAAATTCGCAACGTTTCCAATACGGAGCTTTGGAAACATACAGACGTGCGTGTGAAATATTACGCTCACAGCGGAGACGACCAACACTATCAGAGCACCCGAGATATCATCTACGAAATAACACAGAAAATAGCAACAAAAGAAGATTGTGCTAAGTTCTTTGTGGAGACTAAGGACAAAAAACCGTGAGATAACTCTTAAAGGTGTGATGTGATTCAGTGACAATACTAACTTTAACAATAAAACCAAGTGAGAGACACATAAAACTGTGAGTGCACGCAACTACCTGCTCAGTGGTGGTTAATAAAATTCAAATTTTTCATCCAAACAATTTGTTGTTCTTGTGACATTTTGTGTAGCAGCAGTACCAAATGAACTTCAATATGGATACTTCATACGATATCGATTTGTTCAATTTGTGTGAAGATTATGAGTTGAATCAACTATGTCAAGAAGTTGAGGATGCAAATATCATTCAACATGGAAAAGAAGGAGCGAAGCGAACTTCTGCGGATGTGTTTCCTGAAGAAAATCCAAGTAGTAAGAGGTTATGTCTGCCGTCAACAAGTTCAGAAGAAGTAAAACATGGATCAAACGTAAGTTCAAAACATAGTGATCGCATTGAATGTATGATTTGTAAAAAAATTGTTTCAAAAAAATACTTTGCTAGCCATTTGAAAAGTGAAAGTCATAAAAGTCATGTGCTATCATCGCATAAAAAACTTAAAAACGTTGATCTAATCGATTCCGCGTTCGGCAACCGCCTTCTTACTTTTAGAATCACTTCTGAGTCCAATGACGAAATAAATAATTACTTTGAAACACCAGAATCGTTCCTCACAAATATTAAGGAAACCATATTTTTATTGTTAGAAGAATGCATTCAAAAACGAACAATAATCAAAGTGAACTTTATTTTAAAAGCTGATTTCACACAAGAAACTAAACAGCAAAAGAATACATTTGATTTCCAAACGTTAAATTGGACTGTCTGCCATGGTGACGATTTAAAAATGATTTTTGCTTCAATAAATAACGAAATTACAAATAAAGTTAGCAATTTTGAAAAAAAAGATAGTGGTTGGTCTTTAGAAAAGATAAAACATTTAGATATGAATGTCAATCAATTCAATCCTTTACGTGGATCTTCATTTATTGATTTACCAATTGATATTAAGTTAAAAAAAGCGGTTATAAATGTTAAAAATAATGACCATCAATGTTTTATGTGGGCAATTTTATCTGCATTATTTCCTACCAATAGTAATTCAGATAGGATGACTTCATACGTAAAGCATATGAATAAACTGAAGTTTGAAAACATTCCGTTTCCCATTAAAATTAAGGATATACATAAGTTTGAAAAACTTAACAATATTAGTATCAACGTTTTTGGATTAGAATACGATACGAAAAGTAAACTCAATCAAATTATAGGTCCTCTGTATCACACCAAATCTCGTAAAACTGTTCACATTAATCTTCTTTACCTTGCCAGAGGGATTTCTGGTCACTATTGTTACATTAAAAACTTATCTAGATTAGTGAGTAGGCAATTAAACTCACACAAGTCTTCCGCTCATATTTGCGATGGTTGTTTGCTTAATTTTTCTATCAAATCAAAGTTGCTAGAACACCAACAACGTGACTGCGGTCAAATTAAAGTAGACTTACCTAGTGATCAGATTTCTAAAAAGAAAAATTGGTTTGGCGAAAACGTTTCAAATAACCAAATTACGTTTGATAGATACGACCGTAAACTGAAAGTACCATTTGTTGTGTATGCTGATTTCGAAGCGTTTCTTAATCCAATCAATACTTGTGAAAACGATCCCAATCAATCGTCTACTATTGAAATACAAAAACATGAAGTGTACAGTTTTGGATATTATATAAAATGTTCCTTTAATGATAGACTTTCACGCTACAAAACATATACAGGTCCAAATTGTGCCCAACTTTTTATTCGTTCCGTGAAAGAAGATTTAGAATCGTTAGTTCCGAAAATTGTTATAAAATCTCCCGCAAAAGAATTGACCGATACACAAAAGCTTAACATTTCGAATAGTGAAGTTTGCTACATTTGTGAAAAAAAATTAAATGTTGAAAAATTTGTGAACTTTGACTGGTATAGTGGTAAATACGCTGGCGTAGCCCATAAATTATGTGCACAACAATATAAACCGCAAAAATTCATTCCAATATTTTTCCACAATTTAAGTAATTACGACGCTCATTTTCTTGTACATGCTTTAAATATTCAGGAAGGTGAAATAGAGATAATTCCACAGAATAAAGAAAAATATATTTCTTTTACCAAAAACTTAAATATTGCCGGAACTCCTTTTAAATTACGATTTGTAGATTCTATAAAATTTATGTCGTGTAGTCTGGAAAAACTTGCTCATGATTTAAAGCCTGAACAATTCCATGAACTCGGTTTAAACTTTCCTGACAAAAATGACTTCAAACGTTTACTCCGAAAGGGTGTGTACCCCTATGAAATCATGACTTCATTTAAGTCGTTAGAAATGACTTGTCTTCCAACTCGAGATCAATTTTATAGTTCAATAAATGATAGCAACATTTCTGAGAACGATTACGAACATGCAAAAGATGTTTGGAATCATTTTAAATGTAAAAACATGAATGATTATTCTGATCTTTACTTAAAAACTGATGTTTTATTATTAGCTGATATTTTCGAAAATTTTCGACAAGTCTGTCTCAAAACTTATGAATTAGATCCAACCCATTACTTCACTGCACCTGGATTAAGTTGGGATGCTATGCTAATTCATACAAAAGTTAAATTGGAGTTGCTTACAGATTTTGATATAATTGCTTTTATACAAAAAGGTATAAGAGGTGGAATATCCCAATGTAGTAACAGATATGCAAAGGCAAATAATAAGTTCATGAATGAATATAACAGAGAGATCGAGTCTTCCTTCCTCATTTACCTTGATGCTAATAACCTATATGGATGGGCTATGTCCCAATACCTACCTACAGGTGAATTTCAATGGGTTGATATCAATACTGACTTTAACATTTCGGATGAGGCGGAATATGGTTATATATTGGAAGTTGATTTAGATTACCCTCATAGCTTACACGATTCTCATTCAGATTTACCTTTTTGTCCTGAAAGCATTACTGTTGCTAATTGCAGAGAAAAAAAATTAATTCCAAACCTAAATAACAAATCAAGATATATCATACATTATAGAAATTTAAAACAATGTTTAGAGAACGGTTTAATTTTACGTAAAATACACAGAATACTTAAGTTTAAACAAAGCGCTTGGTTAAAAACATACATTGATTTGAATACTCAATTACGAGCACAGTCTTCAAACGATTTCGAAAAAGATTTTTTTAAACTTATGAACAATTCAGTGTTTGGAAAGACTATGGAAAACATTGCGAAGAGAGTGGACGTTAAATTATTAAATCACTGGGAAAATCGTGGTAAAGTTCAAGGTGCACAATCGCTTGTTGCGAAACCTGAATTCCACAGTTTGTCAATATTTTCGGAAAGTTTGGTTGCAATACAATTAAATAAGACAAAATTATTTTTTAACAAACCCATTTATTTAGGGTTTTGCATTTTAGATATATCAAAAACATTAATGTATAATTTCCATTATAATCACATGAAACAAAAGTTTCAAAACAATCTTAAATTATTGTATACCGACACCGACAGCTTAGTTTATCAAGTATTCACAGATGATTTATATAAAGATATTAAATCAGACTTACATTTATACTTTGATACATCCGATTATGCAACTAATAATGAATATGGTTTTCCATTAATTAATAAAAAAAAGTTAGGGTTCTTCAAAGACGAAAATAATGGTAAAATATGTAAAGAATTCGTTGGTCTTCGTGCGAAAATGTATGCGATTGATGTAGAAGATAACTTAACAACAAAAGCAAAGGGTGTTAATAAATGCGTTACAAAAACATTCAATTTAGAAGATTACAAAACTTGTTTATTCAAAAAATGCAATAAAATAAGTAAAATGTTGCGATTTAGATCCATAAAACATGTATTATTTACACAAAAAATTCATAAAATCAGTTTGAGTTACTCTGATACTAAACGATATATTTTACCAAATTCAACAAATACACTAGCTTGGGGGCATTTTAGAATTCCTAAAGAATAAAAAGAAAAATTGATGTGATCACTATGTGTTGTTCATACAACTTGTATTGTTTGTGTAAAATTTTGTATGTCAGACATAATAAAATTTTTAATTAAAAATTTTTATGTACTTATTTTAAAAACATAGTTTTAAGTTTAGTTTTTGTAACCATCTTTTAAATTATTAATTAGTTTAAGTTTTATCTCCACTTTGTTTAGGGTTAATTTTTATATTATAAATAAATTGTGCATTAAACCTGAACAGTATTTGCATTTTTATTTTCACTAGAGTAACACGTTCTGAACTCCATTTAATAATCATAATCATGGTCCACTTTTTTCATCCATTCACTGCAATTGTTGCAGGTCCTAGTGGTTGTGGAAAATCCAATTTTGTTACAAACTTTTTGAAATACTGTAATGAAATTTGTAACATTAGCTTTTCTGAAATTATTTGGTGTTTTGATGAAATGCAACCCTTGTATAATTTAAAAAATGTTACTTACTATCAAGGGATCCCAGATCTTAGCATGATTGACGGTAAATCTCCAAGACTACTTATAATTGATGATCTCATGAGGGAATCAGATGGAAGGATTGTTGATATTTTTACGAAAGGCAGTCACCACAGAAATCTGAGTGTGTTTTATATTACACAAAACATATTCCATCAAGGAAAAGGACAACGTGATATTTCATTAAACTCTAGTTACATAATTTATTTTAAAAATCCAAGAGACAGAACACAGATACGACATTTGGCTAGACAAGTTTATCCAGATAATTCGAAGTTTGTTGAAGAAGCATACAAAGATGCAACCACCGAAGCTCACGGATATTTATTAATTGATCTGAAACAAAACACCAATGACATGCATCGCTTCAAAAGCAAAATATTTCCATCTGATAATAACTGTGTTGTTTACATTCCTAAAAAAGGGTATAAATAGAACACGTAGCGATCGACTCTTATCAGTTCTAAATAATGACTCAAGCAGAATCTACAAACCTTAATCATTTGTTTAGAGTATTAAAAATAATCAAAGCTAAATATCGTGAACAATTGTTTGAAAAGTGTGATGATGATGAAATAAAGAATCTTTGTGACTTTCTTTTAAATTTTCTTAAAGAAAAAATTGATTTAAAAGATACAAGTGAATCAACTTTCAATATTTGTAAATTGAACTGTTTTTTTTCAACTGATGTCATTTGAATCACGATATATATATATTTTATAACACAATAAAATTTATTTAGTCTTAAAATGATGCTTGGTCGAGTAACTTCCCATAAGGACTTATTACGATCATTACATTCACTAAAACCAAAGTACAGAGCAGCGCTACTCAAAACCTGTGGGGATACAGAAATACATTGTCTAATTGAATGTATTTTTAATGTATTAAAAGGAAAAGTGCCACTAAAAGATAAAGATAAGAGCAAATTAAAGAAGTACAGAAAAATATTAAGAAAATTAATATCCAAAGGGAATACTAAATCTAAAAAGCAAATTATTATACAAAAAGGTGGTGCATTTTTACCTTTAATCTTGGGTGCTGTTTTAAGTACTATTTTGAATACAATAACTCGTTCTTAAAGTAAAAACATTATGTCTAACGTAAAAAAAATGGTTTTGATTGAATCGAGTGCACTCGAAAGACTCAAGGAAAGGGAAAACCCAACTGAAGAAACTTTATCTCGTTTGGATGGTGAAATGCAAAAAATTATGAAAAGTAAAGTAGATGATCGTGAAAAATGGACTTTATACCTTCAGACGTTGCAAAGATATTTGCATTTCAACGATGAGAAAAAAAACTCTTTAAAAATTATTTCACTCCATAGTGAAAAAGAAAACAGAAGCGACGCTCAAGTTCAAACTGAACCACACATTCAAGTGTCCACCAACCCAATATACTTAAAAAATGAATATGAGAAACTTAATCCTAGTATAACACCACCATCAGTCGTTGAGAGTGATATTCCGCGGAAAGACGCGTATTCGGTTCCAGAAATCCTTCAATCTATACCAAAAAGTTATCAAAAGAGAGCTGAAACATTACTGGATTGTTTACAAAAAAATAAGGAAAAAATACGATGGGATGAAAATGGTACTGTAATAATCCAAGATAAAGCTATTCCATTCAGTAATATCACCGAATTAGTTAATAACACACTAAGGAAATTAAAACGTCCTACACCAATTGGAAGCGACCCTTACCTTAAAGTATTATCAATTATACAAGTACCGATCAGATGTATCGGTAATCCTGATATATACGAGTACCTGCAAAATAGCATAATAGAAATTAAAGATACGCTACAACCTCATGAGACACCATCAACATCAAACAAAAGATCATTGTCATCAGAACCATTGAAAAAAGCTCGGAAGAAACTTGATTGGGAGAGATGGAACCCGTACTAGATATAGATCAAATTTATTATGATGTTTCACATCCAGCGGGGTACAGTAGCGTTAATAAGTTGTCAAGTGCCTTAAGGGGTAAAATGAATAAAAAACAAGTTCAACAATGGTTACAAAAACAAGAGACATATACATTACATAAACCAGTTCATAAAAAGTTTGTAAGAAATAAATACATTTTGTCAAATTTTAATGTTTTATGGCAAGCAGATTTAAGTGATATGCGATCTTATAGTCAATATAATGATGGTTATAAATACATACTTTGTGTTATTGATGTTTTTAGTAAATATGCTTTTGCAAGAGCAATCAAAAAGAAAAATTCTGAGTCCATCAAAAAGTGCTTTCAAAGTATATTTAACGAAGCAAATGCTACACCAACCCATATACAATCTGATAAAGGTACGGAATTTGCATCGAGAGATGTAATTTCATTTTTAAAAAGTAACAATGTAAATTACTATACCACAAATAATCCAGATATTAAAGCTAGTATCGTAGAACGATTCCAAAGAACATTGAAGATGAAAATGTGGCGATACTTTACTCACAAAAATACATATAAGTATATCGATATTTTAAAAAATTTATTAAAGTCTTATAATATGAGTTATCATTCTAGTATTAAAATGCGACCATGTGATGTTAATTCAAGTAACATCATGACGGTTTGGTGTAATTTATATGAACGAAAAAGTAATTCTAAGACCCATTACACATCCTCATTGCAAGTTGGTGATTTTGTGAGAATAACAAAACATAAACACGTATTTCAAAAAGGTTATGAGACTAACTGGAGTGATGAAATATTTATTATTACTTCTATTGTCAAACGAAAACCACTATTGGTTTATACTTTAAAAGATTTGCAAAATGAACCAATTGTAGGTACTTTTTATGGTAAGGAGCTGCAAAAAGTTACTTATGACCCCACCACTAAATACAAAATAGATAAAATCATAGGTATTAGGTATTCTGGTAACAGAAAGGAAGTGTTGGTTAAGTGGAAAGGTTACCCGAATAAATTTAATAGTTGGATATCAGCTCAAACGTTAGAACAAATATGAGTGATGAAAGTTTTTATCTAACGTTACTGAGCAATAGCTCACTTTCATATTTTCCAGATAATAAAACAACAAACTTTTTTACGAAATTACCAAAAACAATCAAGCTTGAAGGAGAGTGGGAAGTTGGGTTAGTGGAATATCACTATCCATGTACCATAATAAATGTTCGGGAACATGAAAACGTGGTTTATATAAGCAAAAATAAACGTTTATTGAGTGAACCTGCTTTGGCCAAAGTGGAATACAAATCACATATACCAGCAACAAACTATGACTCTGTTGATCATCTTTTAATGGCTTTTAATCAAAATCCTTTACTAAAAGACAGTGTTCAGTTTCGTTACGATGAGATATCAAAACGTGTATCGGTTACATCAAATAATGATTCCATAACATCCGTTACAACATCTACTACGCTTGGATTACAGCTTGGGTTTGAACCAAGGTCTAATTTTATAAAAACCAAAAATACTATGGGAAAATATCCTGTTGACTTGCTACTAGGGTTACCATCGCAATTGTTTGTTTATTCTGATATCGTTCAACCACAAATGGTTGGAGATGTGATGACATCTTTGCTTAGAATAGTTCCCTTGGATCCAGCAAAGTATGTTTATGGTGCTTATAAAATGAACGTATTTTCTCCTGCACATTATATTCCCGTATTGCGAAGAGAATTTGATGTTTTAGAAATAGATATAAGAACGAACACTGGGGAAAAAGTACCATTCCAGTTTGGGACTGCGTGTATTAAACTCCATTTCAAACGAGTTAAATAGCAATCTACTTTTTTTTATTATGGCCTGTCCTTACGAGCAATATTATACCCATCAAGCGGGTTCAGGTGTAGGAATTGTGTACAAAGGAGCTGCTTTTCAACGTGGTCATGGTATTGGGAGTTTTTTAGGAGGCTTGTTTAGGACAGTTTTGCCTTTGCTGACTAGTGGAGCAAAAACAGTAGGTAAGGAAGCGCTCAATGCCGGTGTAGGCCTCCTTTCAGATATGATTAGTACTCGACCTTTAAACGAAAGTGTCAAAACTCGTTTGAAGGCTGTCAGCAACAATTTGAAACGAAAGGCAGATGAAAAAATTGATTCTTTAATGTTAGGATCCGGGTATAAAATCAAAAGAACCAGTAAAAAGGCACTCACTTCTTCGAAAGCGTCTAAGAGGAAAGGTGTTTCAAAAGCACGTAAGAGCACACAACGTATGCCAGATATATTCTCAAATTAAAAAATGTCATTTTTACATCATCATTCTCGTGAGTGTGTGAAATCGGAGTTGGATTTATTTGCTTTACCATCAACACAAACAAGCATTGAAAGTGGAGCTTGGATGCATTATAGTCCTATTTCTTCTCTAAGTGATGAAGGACCGATTGAATTCGTTATACCCGGTGCTGGAGATGAATACATAGATTTGTCTCATACATTACTTAACATCAAAGCTCAAGTAACTAACCAGGATTCAACATCGATTACGGCGGATGCAAATGTAGCTCCAATCAATAACTGGTTACATTCATTGTTTAATCAACTTGAAGTTTATTTAAACCAAAAATTGATATCACCACCGAATAATACATATGCTTACCGTGCATATATAGAAAATTTACTAAACTATGGATCTGTGGCTAAAACTAATCACCTCACATGTGCCATGTGGTACCAGGATACAGCAAGCAACATGGATAATTGTGACGAATCAAATCGAGGTTTCGTTACAAGAAGAAGACTCGTGAAGGGAAGTCGTACTGTTGAAATGATTGGTCACGTACATGGGGATATATTCAATCAAGAAAAGTTTCTTTTAAATGGTGTAGAAATGAGATTAAAGTTAGTTCGCACAAAGGAATCATTCAATCTTATGTGTCCAAACAACGATCACAAGTTTAAAGTTAAAATTAGTGCTGCGCAGTTGCTTGTACGAAAAGTACGAATAAATCCTTCGGTTTTATTAGCTCACGAAAAAGTATTGTTAAAAACTACTGCTAAATACCCCCTTACCCGAGCAGAAGTTAAAATTTTAACAATTTCTTCTGGAGTTCAAACTAAGACATTGGATAATGTATTCCTTGGTCAGATACCTAAACGGTGTATAGTCGGTTTTGTAAAAAATTCTGCTTTTAATGGTAGTTTTACCTCTAATCCCTATAACTTTGATAACTTTGGTCTGAATTCATTTAGTATATATGTAGACGGTAAACAAATACCATCCAAAACTTTGCAACCTTCGTTTTCTGAAAACGTAATTACAAGTGCCTATCACACTCTTTTCTCGGGAACTGGTATTCACTTTTCAAATGATGGTAATGCAATAACAGAATATGATTTCTCACGTGGTTGTTGTCTTTTGGCATTTGATATGACTCCTGACTTGTCTGCGAACTCTAGTTCACATTGGAGTCTCATAAAACGTGGATGTGTTCGACTGGAAGTAGGTTTCGAATCTCCGCTTGAAGACACGATCAATTGCGTAGTATATGCAGAGTTTGACAACATATTAGAAATTAATAAAAACCGTGAAATTACTTTAGATTACAATAGTTAAATCAATTTGTTTAAGATGAACACCATCGACATACAAAAATGTTTGTGGAAAATACACCCCGACTTAACATTGAATGTTTTTGCTGCTAATCGTTTACCTGTCAAAGTTACATTACCTGTCTATTTAATAAGCAATTTAGATCCTGACACAAGACCTGGATCTCACTGGGTAGCAATTTTCATTAATGGTAATGGAATTGGGGAATATTTTGATTCGTTTGGTCGGAAGCCTACACTAATGTTGGAAAACTTTTTGAAGAGAAACTCTAAGCAATACTTTTGTAATGGGTCAGTTCTACAAAACTACATGACTTCGGTATGTGGAATGTATAGTCTTTTGTTTGTTTACTTTAGATTTAACAAAATACCGATGATTGATTTTATAAACATGTTTACTGAAAATACTTTATGTAACGATTTAATTTTAAAAAATCTATTCATGTCTGTATTTTTATATTAAAATAAATTTTTTGTAACAAACTTGGATCTTTCATTTAAAAGAAATTTGATAAAGATATTTCATTTAAGGAAAAACTATCTGAAGACTCATTTACATAGAATATTGTGGTAGATTTGTATTTAAAATGTCTTCGGAAAGAGCATTCAAAAAATGAAATACCCTTAGTAAATTAAACAACAAAGATAAGGTAAAATTTATTTATTAACCTGCACTTTTTTGAGTGCATGTTGAACAAAACCCTGCCATGGGAAGCACTCCGTCGATTTCACTACATTCTTCCGTTTCATTGTAAACATATGGTACTTTATGTCCTTGACAAGGTGTAAAGAATGGGCTGATATCCGTATCCTCCATCATCCATTGTGGTAATTCATTCTGAAGGTACCACAATCGAATGTATCTTTTGAAGTCACGTAAAATTATTGTTTTACCCATCTTTTCAATTACTTGTTCTGTAAGCATTGTATATCTTTATGACGAGTAGACTGTAGACACTGAGCAGGTAGTTGCGTGCACTCACAGTTTTATGTGTCTCTCACTTGGTTTTATTGTTAAAGTTAGTATTGTCACTGAATCACATCACACCTTTAAGAGTTATCTCACGGTTTTTTGTCCTTAGTCTCCACAAAGAACTTAGCACAATCTTCTTTTGTTGCTATTTTCTGTGTTATTTCGTAGATGATATCTCGGGTGCTCTGATAGTGTTGGTCGTCTCCGCTGTGAGCGTAATATTTCACACGCACGTCTGTATGTTTCCAAAGCTCCGTATTGGAAACGTTGCGAATTTTGTTCATGTCATATATTTCGATTTTCACAAGATGACTCGCATTTGAACCGTCATCGTCATTAGTTGATATGTAGCTTACACCACCCTCACTACAATGTCCGACGCACGATGATAACTTAGCACCCTTCTTCTTCCTTTTCGGTTTTTCAAAAAACTTTTCGATGTTGTTTGCCACTCTTTTGCAACCGACGTTTTGGGTATTTATCCTGAACGACGGTAGAGTGATTTCTTCGTCTTCGTCGGGAGTATCAGGAAAGTAGTAGTTTTTTAATGTAAAAGTATCTTGATTCTGAAACAAAAGTAAAGAACAAAATTAATAAGTTTGTTAAGTTACATTGAAATAAAACGGACATGTATCTCTATCAAAGAATTTAAATATTAAATGGTTCCATGAAAACATACAATGTTTGAAAAAACAAACTGCGAAATGAAGAAAGTAGTGAATCGAATAAAAAGCCTCAGAAAAATAACTAAACTTTGTTAAAATCATAAGACAATATTACAAATCTAACGACCAAAGTATGAGTAGTAAAAACACATTTTGATTACACAAATAGAAAGAAATAAAAAAAATTAAAAGCAATACTCACAGACATTTTGTATAGCAGCGATGCAGGAACTTCTTACTGGGTAATAAGTTTCAAGTTTTCACTCGCACTGGTAGATTTGAAATGTACAGATGTATGAGCTCCCTTCGGTTTATATCGATCCAAAATAGATAAAAAAAAAGTAAGAAGAAGGAGGTGGTTGGAGGCGTAAACAATTAACCGTCGTCGTCATGAGACTACAAACCGATAAAGGAAGAATTGAAATAATTGAGGAAGCAGCAAATTCTCTCCCTTTATTGTTATCACAAGAATTTGGTTTTTGATAAAAAACCCATTTTAACTTTGTAATTTTCCAAGAAACACAAAAAGTAACCGTCGTCATGGGGCTACATTGTTATCACAAGAATTTGGTTAGTCATATGTAACAAGTAAAAACATGCTGCATAACGTTTAAATAATATGAACAATAAGACGCTACTGAAGCACCCTTTCGTAACATATTTGCAATACCTGGCGGGTGAAATGATTATAATTCACAATAGGTATAGTAAGATAAATTATAATTGAAGAAAAGTAAATAGTCAATAACATTTGCGGTTTGATTCGACCACCCGCGACCTTATTAAATAAATTCGCGTTTGATACCATACCTAATAAGTGAGCGGGAACCCGCCAATCCCTACTACTACCAGAAACCAGGGCATTTTAGGTTTTTTGGGTAAGTTGGACTTCGCGTTCTACTAGGCGCGAATTAATTTGATACGCGGATTAATCAAAATAATATCGCGAATTACTTTGATCCGCGGTTTAATCAAAATAATATCGCGGATTCGTTTGATGAACGTTCGCTAACTTAGCGAGCATCGCGGTTTGATTCGACCCCCCGCGACCTTATTAAATAAATTCGCGTTTGATACCATACCTAATAAGTGAGCGGGAATCCGCCAATCCCTACTACTACTCTAATACAATACAATATTGATTATATTTGTAAGCAGATGTAAGCAACTAAGAAGGAAAACAATGACAGCTTGTTTTGCTAGATTGAATTGCAAGCAGAATCTTAGTAAAATTATTTAGTTTTGTTGGGGGAAACGGATATACAAAATCAGCCCCGAGTCCGACTTCGCGAAAGACCAGGAGACTGTTAGGACCCAAGGTCTAACTCGAAGCAGGACCAGGTTAGGATCCCGGACACAGTCTATACCAATTTTATTTGTGCCATCTGGGAAGATGTCGTAGTACCCTTCGAAAATCCGAAGACACCACGACCAGACGAACCACGGAGTGACACTCGACTTGATCGAGTGCAGGTTGGAGCGTAGTGAAAACAACACGTTTTCAAAGTAGGAACGTTTATTGCGGTTACAAATAAACCTTATAAATAACCCTGTGAACCGCAATTGTTCCTGGAGTTCAGCTTCTTTCTTCAGACCTCTTCACTGGCCTCCGGATTCACCGAACAGCGCTTACGTCTTCTTGGGTCTTCACTGGCCTCCGGATTCACCGCACAGCGCTTTCTTTCTTCTAACTGGAATCTTCTGAACTTTTCTTCTTATTAGACTTTTTCTATCTTCTTATTAGTTGTTCTTTCTTCACTTGTGGGCACCGAACTGACTTCCGTAGCTCGGCGTACGCCTTTTATACAAAGCAGATAGTACAAAAAATGACCTACAAATAGTCAGTATATCAAATTAAAGGCCAATAAATATGGATTATCATACAATCATTAGTTTAAATATATATATACCTTCCTAGCATTGTAAGATATTTTTCTAAAATATATCTTTTCCCCATTGACCTCTACTAATGGACAGGCCCTAAGTACGAAAAAAACGTGCATACCTAAACTTGAAATGTAACATAAAATGGCGTCCATTTTTAGTGTTGCACAGAGAGTATCGAATCTGCTATCGATATTTTAGAACAAAATATTATATAATCAACTTTTGTACGAGTTGACGTAGATGAAATAATCACAGTAATTATTTATCTACTTTTATTATAATTCTTTGAATATAAAAAATAAAGAACTACGCAGTTTATTTTAGTAAGCCCTATTCTATTCTATTCTTGTAATATATGGCCTCTTGTAATCAATTATAGTCTGGCTTGTATTCAATGATTTAGAATCAAAAATAAACAAAACAACTACCTGCCTATTCAATAACAAAATTAACAATTCTAAGCAAACTTAATTCCAGCTTCGCGTCTTTTTGTTTCAAAAATACACGCACACCGGCAAGCAAAGCAAATACCGTTTCGATATGATTTACTGCGTAAGCGCCTGTTATCATTTGCATCGAAAGTATGAAAAATAAAAACATATTAATAATGATCATCGATATCTGGTTAAATAATCAAAGCTCCGGAACATCACTTTTGACAGCTTTTTTGACAGTAATGTAACAATAAATGGCGATTTGTGGCACGCTAGCCACCTGCTATGACGTCACTACATGATTGATATTTTAGTGACAACATTCAAAAATAGTACTATCTCTTTCTTTTATTAGCATTTTTGTATAAGTAAAGGGAGACAACCTAGTTCTTCCTCTTCTTCCTCGTCGATATACATAACTATTTATTTATATAGGACATTACGGCTACTCCATGTATTTATCACCTCGCTGCTTTTCCCCGATTTTTTTAGGATTCACTCTAGTTAATTAATTCAGAAAAGAACTGACAGATTGTTGATTGACTGTCAAAACTAATCCGCCAATAACGTCCATTACTTGTAGGTTCATTAGACATCGTTTTGTTACTTTTTTTGACATTGACATTGATACATTCAATAGAAAACAACATGGTAACTTATGATTGATTTTTCGCAAATTATTTATTATTTTTTTACAAGATTTTTAGATTAAAATGAGGGAAGTTTAAGGGGGAAAAGGTTACTCATGAGTTAATCTTTCATGCGTACTACTGACCATTAGCAGGTCAAAATCCCATATTGAGTTTGACCATCATCTTTCGCCCTAAATAATTCCAGCGCTCTGATTGATGCTCTAATTACACTAAAGTTTTACTTGGATTCTAACTTTACATCGAATTATCTTTCAAACTATTAATCAAAACTATTACAATATTATATTCAAATAACAGAGCGAAACGATTCCTATCTGTTTACATAAATATAAATTTGATAAAATTAAATACAAAAAACTTTCTCGAACAAAGACTATCTCAAAACACCGTTTGCGCCGGAAGACTACTTACTTAGCCTAACATTGTACCCAAGGCGAAACGGTTACAAACATAATTTCATCATTTTACATTATTAAAATATGCAAACATTCTAATTACAATTAGATTTTAACATTATCAAACAAGATATAACTACCAATTAGGAACATATACAACAACTAAGGTTTTCTCGTTATTCTCTTCAAATACGTAAAACACCATGAAAATAACCATTACATTTCAATAAAAGAAAGCAATTTACACATTATAATCAAAAAACCATAACAATAGACCCTATAATTATGTAGTTATACAACGAGAAAATCTCTAACCATATTACGTCATTTATTACTTCAAATAAGTACTTTATTATATGAACCTATATACAATAACGTTATATCTACCATTATCTACCTAATCTGATACGAAATAACCATAAAATTACCACAATTATGACAAATCTAAACAAATCAGTATTCGACAAATAGCCTAGGTCTAATTTCTATCTAAAACATACATAAAGCTATTACGCTTATCTACCAATGAAATCTCTAAGAACTTTATTAAACACAAATATCATCAATTCAACCATAAATCAATATTATCAAAATAGCATTCAAAATATACCTATACCTAGGTTCCTATAACATCCTAATTTCCTATAAGAATCTTATTAGACCTTGCTTACGTCACACTCGAAAATGACCACCCATCCGAGGACGGGCACAAGTAGCGATAGCGCTGACAAGCAAATATTACCATTAAATCATATAACTTTACGTTAGTAAACAATTTGAATGACCCGGTGTTCGAGTGTGGGCGCAAGTAGTGAGGGCGTGGAGTAGCATTATTTACAAAACTACTTATGTGACTATGTCCCTATTATGCCGAATCCGTTTCATGTTGCGTCGCTAACAAGTTTGCTTTTCCATTTGCCCAGAACCCGTCAGAAAATAATATGAAGCATCGACTAAATATGACATGTCGTCAGAAAAGTTTCAATTTATTAATTAAAATTTTATTAATAAGCCTTATATGACCAATGGTAGGTACAATTTGCACAATTATGACCTGCGACAGATAGCATACTCGCTATCATATATTTTATACATAACAGTCAATTCGTTGACTACAACCGCTGCTTCTATTGAGCAGTAACTTTATACTTTTGACCCGCTGGAATGTAATATTCCAAAACATAGTATTAGGAATAATTTAGGCATATGTTAGTGACAACAGATAATACATCTAGCACCAGTATTCTAAGTAGTAATTTAAGTAAAAAAAACGTAAAAAATAATTTTATGCACATAGTCAAAATTACAGATTGATCTATTTATAAACTGTGAAAATATTCATGTACTACGTATTACAGAACACTGGCTCAGACAGTTTCAAATTATGTCTTCATATAAAATTCATGTAATTGGGTCATTCCGTGTAAATTTGCACCGTGACTGTATGGACAAAACGGACAATTTTTGGAATTAATTTCCTGAATAATTTAATGACTAGATGCACCGTTACTTAAAAATCATGAAAAAAGTATGTTTTATTTCGAAAAATGGATATTTTAAATGTATATTTTATTGCAAATTTTACTTAGGACCTGGACAAAATTTTGTCCATTTAGTAACGGTTTTATAATACGGTTTCCCTCGAGCGACAAGCAATATTTTATTTTATTTTTATTTATCTTAAATGAAAATATGTTAATCTACGTTACGAAAATAATATTATTTACCTTTTGTAGCATTAGTGTTGTGAAATTCAAATTTGAAAACCGGTTTGCAACGTTTTTGATCAATATGACCACTTTTTTAACTGTATAGCTAATTTGAGACTTCTTAATGAAATTAAACTGGGATTGGATGAGACATGCTTAGCAATAGACTTATTTATTTTATGAAATCTTACCACAGTACAACAATATATTCCATCATACTCGATGACGATGATAGGACAAAAATTGTGACCGTGAGTAAATAGGAAATGGTATCGTGACTAAATAGCAATATTCGGCAGTGCTCATACATAATGTCAGAAAGCAACAAAAAAAAACCCTTGCAATATGCTAGTTTTATTTTGTACTCTATTTTTGCATCATTAGGTATGTTGCTAAAACATTAAAAATATAGTATTTAATCTAATTTTATTTTGTATTCGGCATAGGTTGTGTAAAGCATCAGTAAGATATTATTTGCATATTATTTTTCTGAATTCTCCTCGTCTCACGTTTAATATTTGTAATATTTTTATACATTATTTTTATTTAACGCTTTTCATTTAACGCTCGTAGCCTTAGTTCTAACCTTCCTGAGCTCAAACTATTCGTTCAGAACATTAAGCCAGACTTTCTGCTTCTCCAAGAGACGTGGCTCACTCCAAACCACTCCAGGGGATTCGCTATTCCCAAATATGCGCTCGCTCGTTACAATAGGCCCAACGCTGACAGTCACAGCGGCACAGCTCTTTACTATAAAAGAGGTTTCCATTGCTCTCCTCTCCATACCCCTCCTCTCCTCAACATGGAGGCCACTGTGTGTAGATTGGCTATGACTGGTCATCCGACCATCATTATAGCTTCAATCTACATACCTAGTGGTAGACACTAGACCTATCCGCAGCGACTTTGAGGCCATTCTCGCCCTCGGCCTTTCAGTCATTATGTTCGGAGACTTTAACTCTAAACATACTTACTGGACGTGCCTATCGACCAACACCAGTGGTATCACTCTCCTCGACATCACTTAGCAACTCGCCTTAGACGTCATCTCTCCCGTCACTCCCACTAATTATCCCGACAACCCGAACCATTCTCCCGACATCCTCGATTTTGCAATAGTAAAGCATATCAACCTTGATCTCAGGTCTATCGAACCGCTCGATGACCTAGGCTCTGATCACCGCCCCGTTTACCTCGTGCTAGGATCGCCCAACGTTAACGACACCTCTCCTAAGACCTTTACCAACTGGAAAGGCTTTAAAAATACATTAGCTTCAGCGTAAGAGGCCCGAACTCTCCGCTCGCGATCTCGCCCGACTCTCTAGATAGCCCGGACAAAATAGACTCGTTAGTCGATTCCCTCACTGTTGCTATCAACTCAGCCATCAGAGCTAACGAAAAGATCGTTAAGCAAGTCAAACCCACGCTTCCCTTAGCCGTCCGCAATCTCATTAAAGCTAAGAACGCGGCTCTACGGAAAGCCAAACTCTATACCATGCCTGCCTATAGATAAGCTGCGAATCAGCTTCAACGTAAAGTTAGGTCTTGCCTCGCGGAACTCCGAGACGCTCAGATGAACGGTCTCATGGAGAATATCTCCCCGTCCCACCAAGCGTATTATAAAATGGCCCGAGCCTTACGCGTAGACGCCACTTCCCACGTTCCTCCTCTCACTCGTCCCGACGGCACTACCGCCTTCGAAGACGAAGAGAAAACCAAATGCTTCGCCGACAGTATTGCCTCACAATGCTCACCCAGCACGCAACCCTCGGATCCCACCCACGTCTAGGCGGTGGAGGACGAAGTCCTCCGCAGACACTCTCTCCCCATCACCGCCGACGCCATCACAGTGTCTAATGATGAAATCTAGCTTCTCATTACAAGTCAAGAGTCCAAAAAGGCTCCGGGTGCGGATGGAATTTCCAACCACGCACTTAAGCACCTGCCTCAACAGATGCTTACCTTATTAGCTATCATTTTCAATGCCTGCTTCGACCTTAGCTACCTTCCAAAAGGCATTACCAATAGCATAGGCATCCCCAAGCAGTATGATCCTCTCATTATTCCCCCTTATAGTTCGGCTCTCGCGCCAAGCAGTCCTGCCCTCAGCAAGTCCATCGAATCATCGAGTACATACTCGACGGCTTCTACCCGCGGCATCGATGTGAACCCGGACTAGAGTTGTGCGGTTTACTTCGACTGCAAACACCATCGTATCGCCGATTACGATCTCCACATCCGAATGTTAGGCATTCCCATCCCCTGGAAGCGCAGTACCAAATACTTAGGCGTCACCTTAGACTAGATGCTTTTTTCAAACCACACGTCGATAGAGTAACGATACTCGCACATTTTTACTTAGGCCGCCTATATTTTATGTTAGGTAGGAAAAGTAAAATGTCTTTCAGAAATAAACGTACGCTTTAAAATACCTGCGTTAGACCCATCATGACATATGCCTCGCCAATCTTTGCTCACGCCAAACCCTCCGTCCTGCATAGACTGCAGGTAGTTCAAAATCTCTTCTGCCGCAGGACCACATACGCACTTTGGTACGTGCGTAACGCGGACCTGCACAGAGATCTTGAACTACCTATAGTGCAACAGCACCTCAAAACACTCTCTGAAGCGTTCTTTAAACGCTCCGAAACCCACCCCAAGCCTCTAGTTCGAGATTCAGTCTCGTATACTATTATACTGTCATAGATTTGAAGTTCAAAGTCGCGCACACACGAACGTAGCGACGCAGCTGATGCTAGAGACGAGATCTCGTAGCCCTTCTGGCCGCAAATTCTAATTCTAATGTGAATTCGAATTAGTTAAATTTTTATTTTCATTTTGAGCACCTTCAGTGCTATGTATTCACCTTCAGTGCTTTGAGTGCTTTGAGCACCTTTAGTGCTATGTAATCCCAGCGGATGACCCCTTCTGGGCCCCGCTAGCGCGGCCTCTTTCTCCAATTGGTCGTCGCTCAGATAAAGGCTGTGTGGCAAAAAATGCACGAGTCATTCAGGGGGTTTTTTAGTGGGTAGGGGCTCTGGTACGCTCGGAGCGAGTCCCACATAACACCGATCGCGCGCGCGGAGTCTGCGTCAGAGCATTTTTTATCCTCCTGCCCTCTCCGTGGAGGGGAACAAAAAAAACACGCTGCGCAGTAGGCGATTTATCGGTCTATTTGGTGGTATGAGGTACGACGCGGGGCCGGCGGGTCACGGGGCACATGCTCGCAGGTGCGCTATTGGTTCGTCAGTTGATCTCTGCTTCCCACGTTGAATGCACGCTGCGTTCGTTCTCAAAATACCATTGCACACAAAAGTTTTTAATTACGATTTCGGAATTATGGTTTTACATAGAAAAGTTAGGAAAATGATTTTTGACATTTATTGTTTTATGAAGAGAGAGGCTGACAGTAACTTGAAGAAAGAAAGCAAAGAAGCATGGGTACGCTCGCGCACGAAATTACTAGGCTTTTTGCTTGCGGCTTCCTCTATTAGTTGGCACATTTATGTTTTAAAATAGAAAAGATTTTTAATGTTTTAACAACATACCTAATGATGCAAAAAAAGAGTACAAAATAAAACTAGCATATTGCAAGGGATTTTTTGTTGCTTTCTGATATTATGTATGAGAACTGCCGAATATTTCCATTTAGTCACGATACCATTTCCTATTTAGTCACGGTCACAATTTTTGTCTTATCATCGTCATCGAGTATGATGGAATATATTGTTGTACCCAGAACCCCTCAGAAAATAATATGAAGCATCGACTAAATATAGATGTACAAAATATGACATGTCGTCATAGTGAAAATTTTCAGTTTATTGATTTAAATACATTTATTAACAAGCCATATATGACCAATGATAGGTACAATTTGTACAGTAATGACCTACGACATATAGCATACTCGCTATCATATATTTTATGCATAACAGTCAATTCGTTGACTACAATCGCTGCTTCTATTCACAGTCACTTTATACTTTTGACCCGTTGGAATGTAATATTCCAAAACATAGTATTAGAAATAATTTAAACATAAGTTAGTGACGATAGATAATACATCTAGCACCAGTATTCTAAGTAGTAATTTAAGCAATAAAAATGTAAAAAAAAAATTTCTTAACATAGTCCATCAAAATATGCAGGGCATTGATGGTAAGGAATTACAGATTGAACTGTTCATAAACTGTGAAAATATTCATATACTATGTATCACAGAGTACTGGCTCACACAGTGTCAAATTATGTCTTCTTATAAGAATCATGTAATTGCTAGTTCATTCAACAGAGAACAAACAACTTGCGGCGGCTCAATGATCATCACTCATAAGAGCCTAACATTTAAAGAACGCACTGATATTGTAAGTCTGTCTGTTGAGCGATCAGTTGAAATAGCCTGTATTGAGATAGGGAATATTGTTATAATAAGTGTATACAGACCATTTGAAGTCTTTGAGAGCACTATGGATGAGGTATTACATAGAGTAAATAACAAAAACAAAGAAATAATTATTTGTGGCGATTTTAATATTGATTTATTAGTAGAGACGTCACAAAGTAAACGATTCTTGAATCTTTTTAATTGTTACAACCTAAAAAATCTCTTCTTAGAGCCTACGCGAATCACAGCGACCTCAGCCACATGTCTTGATAACATTTTTACAAATTTAATGCCATGTACAAAGTCAGTAATTAATAAACTACAATCAGATCATAGTGGGCAGTTGGCCACTTTTGATATTGGGCTAAAAAAGACTTTAAAAAGAGAAATCACCTTTATACCCATGAATGAGAGACGGCTTGAAACATTTAGGAAAAATGTATTTGAAAAACATTTAAATTAGATTACTGTGCAGATCCTATTACTCAATATAACTCTATTCATAATATAATTAGAAATGAATATGACTCTGTTTTAAAAAAAAAGAAAATATGTATAAATAATAATTTATTTAGGTTTAGTGACTGGGCAACAGTGGGAATATGCAGAAGTAGAAATAGATTATATGAATTGTACAGTGAAAGAACTTATAATCATAATAAGACATTTTATGAATATGTCAAAAAGTATTCAAAATTATTTAAACGAGTTTGCAGTGTAGCTAAATCTAATTACATTAATAATAAAATTAAGTATAGTACTAACATTTCAAAAACTGCATGGAATATAATTAATCAGGAAACTGGGAAAGCAAAAGAACCACACACCAAATATAATTTAAAAATTAATGATAAAGTGTTGTCAACTGACAAAGAAGTTACTGAAGCATTTGAAAATTTGTTTTACTGCCATCCCTGTGTCAACTACTTCGAGTATTAATTCATGTTCCACTCTTGCACAGTCACTGCTAACGGAAAATGTAAATTCATGCGATATTGATTTTATTTTTAAACATGTTACTGTTCCACAAGTTTTTAATGCATTTAAAAGCATTAAAGTAAAAAATACTGCCGATTTAGATGGGATTTCTGTTAAAATTATTGAATCTGTCATTGATGGTATAGCCCCGTACTTAGCCAGTATATTTAATGACTGTGTTGATAATGGTGTTTTTCCTGATTTAATGAAATTGAGTAAGGTCATTCCAATATTCAAAGCAGGTAGTATGTCTGACCCTAATAATTTTAGACCTATATCTATACTACCAACGCTCAGTAAGATTTTTGAAAAATTAATTTTAAATCAATTACTCTCTCATTTTTACGGTAATAGTTTAATGAATTTTAAGCAGTTTGGTTTCACGCGGGGTCGCTCAACAACCGATGCCGGTGTTGAGCTCATAAAACACGTATTCAGCGCCTGGGAGGAGTCGTGTGATGCTATTGGTGTCTTTTGTGACTTGTCCAAGGCGTTCGACTGTGTGGATCATACTACTCTACTCATGAAAATGCACCATTACGGCATTAAAAACCGAGCGCTTGCCTTGATTAAATCATATATTTCTAATAGAAAACAGAAAGTTGCAATAAATGGAGAAAAATCATCAGGATCGGCAGTGACAATGGGTGTGCCCCAGGGCTCAGTTCTCGGTCCTTTCCTATTTTTAGTTTATATTAATGATCTGCCATCGGTCGTTAAGAATCAATGTGAGGTCATATTGTTTGCTGACGATACTTCCTTCTTGTTTAAAATCAAAAGACAAGAAATTGACTATCGAGCGGTGAACAAATGCATCTCCAACACAGAGCAGTGGTTCTCAGCAAATAATTTGCTCCTCAATGAAAAAAAAACGAAATGTGTTAAATTTACATTGCCAAATGTCAAACAGGTAAACACAAACATTGTAGTTAAGAGCCAGGAACTGATTCCTGTAAACTCAACTGTATTTCTGGGCATAACCTTCTAAGGTTATGCCCAGAAATGGAGTTTGGCGTCTACGCCAAACTCCAGTGGGGACCGCATGTTGATGGCTTAGCGAAAAGGCTTGGTTCTGCCGCATATGCTGTTAAAAAAATGAGACAAATTTCAAATGAAACAACTGCTCGATTAGTCTATTTTAGTTACTTCCACAGCCTCATGACATATGGTATTCTGTTGTGGGGGAGTGCTGCCGACATCGATGCTATATTTATTCTGCAGAAAAGGGCTGTTCGCGCAATCTATCAGCTCGGTCCAAGGGTGTCACTTAGAAGTAAATTTAAGGAAATAAATATTCTTACCTTCCATTCACAATATATTTTAGAAAATTTAATGTATGTTAAAAAGAACATAACCTTGTTCAAAAGAAAAAAAGATCTGCACAATGTTAACACAAGAGGAAGAAATATGCTGGCAGGTCATAATAGCAGGCTTCATAAAGTCACTAACTCATTCATGGGTCAATGTATACGCTTTTATAATAAGGTTCCTGAGGATATCCAAGGTCTTCCTATTGACAAATTCAAAGAAACTATAAAGGAGAAGTTGTGTGCTAGAGCATATTATAAACTATCCGATTATTTGGATGATAAAAGCCCTTGGGTATAATCCCCTCATTAACAGGATTGTACTAGTATTTGTAACAAAGCATGTGTAATGTGTCTGTATGTGCGATGAGTTCTTTGTCCCGATGAATATCTAAAGCGTCATTGTCACTAAAGTACGTCTTCTTATGGTAGCGTCGGGTGACGGGTCGCTCACTTCCCTCTAATATGGTTGAGGAGGGCGATGGCTGGATCCCGCGTTAACTCGTGAACGGGTGCCGTTTGAGGGTCTTCGTCGTTTGGATACTTGGGGGGAGGGAGACTTGCCGAGCTAACAGATGCAGAAAAGAATAATTTTTGTATAGACATAAAGAGACTCTGTAAATTTATTTTGAAAAAAAATATACCCTTGAAGTTTCTTGCCAGTTCTTCTTCACGAAGGTTTTTTTCGAACTGGTGGTAGAATCATGTTTAATTTGACGTCAATAAGAACAATTAATTGTCAATGTTGAGAAATAAATATTTGAATTTGAATTTTGAATTTGTACTGTGGTAAAATTTCATAAAATAAATAAGTCTATTGCTAAGCATGTCTCATCCAATCCCAGTTTAATTTCATTAAGAAGTCTCAAATTAGCTAAACAGTTAAAAAAGTGGTAATATTGATCAAAAACGTTGCAAACCGGTTTTCAAATTTGAATTTCACAACACTAATGCTACAAAAGGTAAATAATATTATTTTCGTAACGTAGATTAACATATTTTCACTTAAGATAAATAAAAATAAAATTAAATATTTTTTGTCGCTCGAGGGAAACCGTATTATAAAACCGTTACTAAATGGACAAAATTTAGTCCAGATCCTAAGCAAAATTTGCAATATTTCGTAAAATATACATTTTTCGGAGTAAAACGTAATTTTTTCATGATTTTTAAGTAACGGTGCGTCTAGTCATTAAATTATTCAGAAAATTAATTCCAAAAATTGTCCGTTTTGTCCATATAGTCACGGTGCAAATGACATTAACCACATTGTATAGTGCTTGGGCTTGGACATGAACAATGAAGTATTGTAGTTCTTTTTATTGTTTTGAGTTGTTTATAACAACGAAATCACATATCTAAAGGTGTTTTAGTACCAAGTTATTTAAATAAAACAATATAAATTATTTTTGATTAATCATTTTTGTATATATGTTGATAAAAGCCAGAGGCATTTAATGAAACCACATATACTATAAGTGCCTACTGTTAATCCGAAACTATTAAAAAAAAGTTTACGAGAAGTATACGAAAAAACGTTTTTCAAAGAACTTAAATAGCTAAATAATTAAGTTAAAATGTAAACATCCTTTGTTGAGTAGCCTGCCGCCACCTGCGTAACAAATTGGCAACGTAGCATTTGAGTAGCACAGCGCGTGCGGCGGCAGGCTCACCGGCTCGCACACCTACCTACACAGCGGAGCGCCCGGGTTTGATGTGGATGATAATGTAAACATGTTTTGCAGGTTACGTTGGAAGGTATGATCAATGAAAATAATAAACAAAAATAATTAATTGTAACACTTACACTTTAAATCTTCAATTGTTCGAAATGTCCACCGTTTGCAATGGTACACAAATTATAACGACGTATAATATTGATATTAAACCGTGCAATAAGGTCACTGTTTGTTGGCAAACTTTTTAATTTATTAAACGCTAAAATAATCCGGTTTTTAAGTTCTTCTACGGTATTCACGTCTGTCGCGTACACTTCACTTTTCACAAACCCCCAGATAAAAAAATCCATTGGAGTGAGATCCGGGGACCGTGGTGGCCATCGTACTGGTCCAAATCGACCAATCCACTGCTGTCCAAACATTTCGGTGAGTAGCTCTCTGGAAGACATCACTGAATGTGGAGGAGCTCCGTGCAATTGGTACCATAAATGCCGATAATCGGCTAAGGGTAGTTCTTCAGTATATTCAGCAACGAGACCGGATAATATCTCCAAAAATGTTGCCGCGTTAAGGGTGCCGTCAATAAAAACAGAGCCAATAATCTGGTCCCTGTGTATACCAGACCACACATTAACAGAGAAGCGGTACTGATGCTCTGACTCCCGAATCATGCGTGGATTTTCAATACTCCAGTATCTGAGATTTTGTTGGTTCTATATGCCATTGCGTGCAAATGTGCTCTCGTCGGTCCACATGACATTTAATAAAAAATTCGGGTCGTCAGTAACTTTGTCAAGTATCCACTGGCAGTGAGTACGCCTGACTGGCAAATCCCTTCTTAAAAGGGCTTGAACTTTTTTAAATGAGTACGAATTGCGTTTATTCCTTTTTTAAATGTTATGCACGGTTCTATGGCAAACTCAAAACTGGCGTGCGGCTCTATGCAGACTCAATGTGGGGTTGCGGTCAAAATAGTCAAGAATCTGTTGCTCGCGCGCAGTAGGTATCTGCTGCGGTGGGACTCCCTCCTGATGCGCTGCTAATGGTTTGTTTTCCCGTGCCCGTTGTACTGCCAATACTATGGTGCGAGCGTTCCTAGGGCACGCGCGGCTGTCTCCATACCTTTCTCGGTAAGTTCGCAGAGCTAGAGCTGCGTTTTCGTGGGATTCCCCGTAGAATAAAATCATGTCAGTGTATTCTGACGCCGTGTATGTATCACGAGGCATTGTGGATGTCTTACGTACTTACAAAATAATTAAAAACTACTCCCAAAACTAAACCTAAAATACTCAGTTACGTGTCCAAACACAATAAAAACTTAACATTAGTAAATGGGACGCGTGAGCGACAACAACGTGCACCCCGGATGCAACGCGTCTTCGCACTAAACAAAGTTAAAATTGTGCCCTTGACCTAATTAGCCGAGCCGCCGCCGGCGCAATAGCAACATATTGATCTATTTCTATTTCTGTTACGCTTATTACATTAGAATGAGATAACCGTGATCTATACTTTCTTTTAAGGAAAGATTTAGTAACAGTGTACTTCTTTGTTTGTATTGCAAACTTACGATGCGAACTGGCAACGTCGCGTCGCTCGCGTGAATTTTGTCGTTTAGATAACTATGTATGCCTATAGTACAAACTTACGATCAGGTGATCGGGAAGATACAGAGTGTTTAAATGAAACTAAGTAAAAACTAAAAAGCGTTCCTGTGACTAAACTATTGCTTACATTGATCTGATTTTTGTTGTGTAGCCTGATAATGATAAACAAAATATGTGGATTCATTTAATGCCTCTCGCTTTTATCAATATCGTATATGTCTTCTCCGATGCGTGATTGCAGTACCACAATTAACACAATGCATTGATTCTTGAGGCGAGATCGGTAAATCCATGTTCATGCGCAGGTCATCATGTAAAGAAGATTCCTTATGCCGAGAAATGCGAGAGTCATTGTTTGAAGAAGGATGTCCTAAGTTCGGGGGCATGCCGTGGTCGTTGGGTTGAGATCTATTGGAGTCCATTTTCAATAGCAGAAGTCGTCGATAAAAACCAAAAATAAAAAAAAAAGCACTCAGACAAAACGTAAACGCACCAGCACGTAAACGCACTAGCACCAACAAGTAAACACCACGCGAAATGCGAGCGAATGAGATTGACAGATTGAGAACATTGACATCGACATAAACTATATTTTTGCCAGACTAAAACATTCCACGATAGGTTTTTCGACATAAAGTAGGTAGATTTTCAACCTATATAAGCATATGCATACTGTCGTATTGATTATTCTAATAGCAAAATATTGTAAAATACATCAATACATTCTTGAAAGTTCTGAAATCACGATATAAACACTTTTGATTCGTCTTTTTACAAAGCGCCATCTGTCTTAACCTTTTGAAACTTTTGACTGTGCGATTGGTGGTGTCGCTATACAAATCAAATAAAAGCTTATTTAAACTGTTTTTTTTTATTATTAATGTTGGTACTACATAATAATTATTAAAAATCACAGTATTATTTTTTTAAATCTTTTTTAAAATTTATTTTTTTCCGTGTGTTTGTTCAAAGATCTCAGCCGAGCCCATAATGATTGTTGTTATTTACACGGAATGACCCATGCTGCGTTCCGTTTGCCGATTACAGCGTTCACAGCGCTCATATACCCGTTCCGTTTGCCCGTGAGCGCGCTCACAGCGATATCGATACGTCATCAATGAAGTCATAAACGCCGCCATCTTCCCGCTCACAATGCCAACGCTACGGAGCATGGTCGCTGTGAACGGCCTGTCAAAACTGACACATGACGTTAATTTGTTGATGTTTTTATTAGTCGATTAAAGATTTTAGAAGCTTGCTTATTAATTTTCTTTTGTAATAATATGAAAAAATGGCTCCTGCTTCATTCAGGGTCAAAGATCTTAATGAAATTGTAACTTTAGACTTAAGCGACGAACAATCAGCATTTTAGCGCGATATTTGCCGTTCCGATTGCAATAGCACTAATAACACTTTTAGCGCGCTCAAACGAATCGGAACGGTTTTGAGCACTTTTAGCGCTGTGAGCACTGTAATCGGCAAACGGAACGCAGCACCAGTTATATGCTTTGCCAAGATTCAATATCTAGTTAACATCACTAAACACGCCAAACTGACAGACGTCACAAAAGGTAAAGTGTTCAGGGGGCGTCACTCTTTTTTTAAATACAGTGACATCTATGAAAGAGCTAATGAAGTTAAATTAGCATCAGATGTAATTTATTAACTCGTAAGGATGGCTAGGCAACGAAACCATACAGCCGACGTCAGATATTAATTTTGACAGAGTTTAGGGTTGATTGACAGTACAATCAAGCAGTTTTCTGTATCAGCCATTTTGTTTTCTGCGTAAGCGTCTCGGTGTTTTTGGTGTGTTTTCCTTTTCCTTGTGCTCCTAGTGTTATTTTACGGCTGTAAGTATATTATTTTATTAGCGACCCGGCATTCTTTAATGGACTTTTAGCGAAAGGACTGTGAAATTGAGTAATTAAAATAAAATATTAAACATGTGACCCGGCGCGTTGAACGGACTTAAGATGTCAAAAAAGTGTTATTTTGGATGCTTTGTTCTTGGTAAGTTATAAAATTTTAAATACATCCTTCTTACATCGAACTACTAGACGCAGACAGGCCCTCCATCCCTTTCTAGTAGACATCCCAAGAAGTCGAACCAAACGCTTCAATAGTTCCATTTTGGTGCGGGTCGCCAAGGTGTGGAATGAACTGCCTGCGTCTGTTTATCCAGAAAACTATAGTCCCAGTTATTTTGAACGTCGAGTGAATAGATATCTCGTGGATAGACGTGTAACACCTTTGTTTTCATCGTCACTTTCCATCAGGTGACATAGAAAAAAACGTCTCATCCTTACAATGAAAAAAATATATAACAAATTTTACTTTTGGAATTATTTGGCTCGAAAGGTTATTGTGACAGAGCATTTTTATTAAACATATTATTGTTATTTCTAGGTTCATTACACAAAATTCCAGCTCCTGCCTTTCCACATACGGAAAGATTTTGTAAATGGAAAGATGTGCTGGATTAGGCCCACAAAAGTTAGAGGATAATCCTATATTTACAATAATATAACACTGTGATCTCAACATTTTGAAGAAGTCTTCATACCTAGACACTCGACACAGCCACTTTTTAACCAGAAATGCGGTACCTACATTAAATCTGGGTAACTAAAATCATCAAATCTGCTTGATTTTGTGTACTTCTTTAAAAATTTAATGTTAGGATAGGAAAAAACAAGAAAAATCACTGTAGGTATAATGTAGTTTATAATATACAAAAGTTGATTGGAGTATGTGTAAACATTTCATATAGAAATATTGATGTCTTCCATGAAAACCTGTGATAACACGGCAACACATAAAAACAAAATTAAAATTTTAGATAGCACTAAAATATTCAAGCCCAAAAACTTCCAGTTGAGTATGTCATTGCATAAATAAATTTTAACAATTTTAAATGTGGGCAGAATTCCAAGTATCTGTAATCTGTCTTACAATTTATACTTTTAATTCTGTGAGTGATTATTTAAAAGTACTTAAATGCAACACAACATGATGACATTAAATATGCTGTTATTTTGATAGCTAAAGGGATATCACGCATCAAGGATACTCAATCTTTCGCTATTCAATCTTCTCGACTTCCATAACTTATAGATTCAAATAGTTAAAAATCAAGTACGTTTTTACATCTTATAAATTGTATTTTAGGTGTTACTTGTTTCACTTAATAGATCCAATCCCTCACTTATATATTAAAATAAATCTTTTAACTGTATCTTTTTACTTTCAACTGTAAATATTTTAAGTTTAAAATAATCGATATCAAAGTACATTCTTAATGGTGAAGAGTACAACATCCCTGGTGCCCAGTTCATATTTGTCCATGAGGGCAGATCGTTTCTGTACTAGTGCGATTCACTGACATAGGAGATGAAGTAGCATTTTCTCTTCCATATTGCAGACTCTCAGCGTGTAGGGTCCGCTAAGCCCAGGTTGAACATATGACTCTTTTGTTTGCAGTGACTTAATAAGTGCTCACAAAATAGTTCTCATTTTTATCTAATACTTTACAGTATTACTTTAAGTATTGAAATACTTTTTTCTATAAAATGGTATTGGTGGAATGCTTACCAAACTTAACCTTGCAATCACTCTATAGTTTAACTACATACATAATTTCTAAACTGTCCGTCGAAAAAAGTTTGGAATGTTCTTGTAATGTAGAATTCAAAAGAGTGTAGATACAGAACAGTGTAATTTTCTACAATTTCACAATTTTCATTATATTTTTATATAATTACTTCTTCCATAGACTTCCATGCAGAATCAACTGTAAACCAGGATTCAAATCTCAACATATTATATGGTTAGTACAGATTTGCAATTTGAACATCAGGTTACAAATCAAAAGATTTGTTCATAAATATGGTAACCACTAAAGTTCTGACTAAAGACTCGAGATTTTCACTCAGGGAATCATGATAAATAATATATGTGTATTTATTAATAATGTAATAAGTTATAATATAATGTCTGTTTACTTATCTATTTTGTTTTATATATATTTTTTAAATATCGTTTATATATTATTATTATATTAAAAGTCAATCTTATAGTTGGTATATAAGTATTAAAAAGTGTTTTTTTTTAAGTATGTACGCATATGTAATTTTGTATGCACCCCTTAATTTGAAAACCTCTCCTTTGCTGCGGTAGACTGGTAGAGAATGCCAAATGGCATTAAGTCCGCCGTTTGTACACTAATTTTATATTGTGCAATAAAGTTTATAAATAAATAAAATTTTCTTCATGAGCAATTTAGTGAGGTATTTGGTTGAGCACTATTTTTACTGTTGTCTGAGCCGGCAAATGAGCATGAAACTTACCTTATCCCGACTAAAGATGCTTCTCTCAGCGTTGGCTTCAGATAAAATTGCATATCATTATTGATAATATAGTAATTGCGTATGCTTTCCTTTTATGAGATATTTTATTTTTATGAGAGAACTATGATTCAACTTTAATCAATGAATTTTAAATAAAAACAGATCAAAACAGACAGAATTTTGTGGTATGAATGTTAATATAAATAGTTTTAACTTCCCTATAAAATGCTAGCTCAATTTTAATCTCTTTTTAATAGTTGATTGGGCTACAGAAAGTTATTTGCTTTACTTAACTAACAGGTCCTGAAGTTTATTTAAATGAAATAAAATTCTACATTATTATATTCTGCACTACTGTAACATGAATAGATAAAATAAATTTTAACCAATACCATATATATTTTCAAAATTCTCTGTTCAGCATTTTGTAGCTAAAATTAGTGAAATTGAAAGAAATTACCAGTCATGAATCTGCTATATTGGTTTTATTTTATAAATTACAGTACATTCGGATTATCAACCAGAACCATCATCATCCAGAGGTATTGGACATAATAGTTCAAACATCACTGCAAAACCCAGTTAGTACTCAAATTTTAATATAGTTTTCGCAAGTTTTTACAAATATTTTAAGATTTTGATCCCAAATAATTATTTAGAAACAAGCAATACTATAAGAGAATTTTACAAATCGTAATATAATTATGAATACAAAAGTACCTATTAATATAAAAAAGCACTGGAACAAAGTACTAGTGTGTAAACAAAGTACACACAATATCTCAGAAAAAATAAGGACCAAAAAAGACCCGTGTCTGGTTAACATACAGTGAACCAATTTAAACTGTGCGTAGCCTACTTAGTCTAACCTTTTCATCAGCTTAGCTACATGTTCAAGAGCACCTTGTTGTAAGAAGTGTCATTACAAGGAAATTTAACTACCTCACTCTATTCCAATCGAGTTGATCGAGTTGAGAGTCAAAAGAGTTGATATATTAGATACAGTGGATAGCTAAAATAAAAACTGGTATAGAACAATATGAGCGAGAATAACAAATACAGTATTTTGTGTTATATTGATAAAACTACTCTAATTCAATGTATAGTGTAGAGTTACCTAGTCAGGACATTTTAAATCATTGTGATATCTAAATAATAATGTTACCTATTCCAAATTTTCAGTCGAAGTTTCAGTTTCATCTGTGAACTTTTTAAATAATAACCTTTAGTAAACTTATTTCGTCTTAAAGACTCTGTATAAAATATTCACTGTTGGACTCTAAATATGTTTGAGCTTTTCATATAAACTAATAAAACTGAATATCCATGAAAATATACTGCATGGCATCCAAAGGTTTACCAGCGCAATTCTAGAATGGGACTTCCAATGGCAATTCCATAAGTGCACTATATTATACATTACTTATGCATCGTGTATACTACAAAAATTTTATAGAATTACTAGCCGAGCCGAGCCAAAATAACAAACAAAAACATTTTTCACGTTTCTTACGAAAATCGAAAACGTTTCTCACATTTCTCACAAAGATGCGTTCACACGGGTAACTTTTTACTGGTGAACAAATAGGTACCTATGACATTCATGATTCAGATGTACAGGAATAAACAAAAGATTCAAGATAGATTTGTTATGATTGTGGAAGTGTCACAGGCTATAAAATTAATTATGACAATCAAATGGCAGATTTTTGCGACAAAATGTTATGTCATAATTATTTTTTAATCTAACCTTTGAATTGGGGTATCATTTAATAGGTATTTAAAAATATTTTTTAGGTTTCTTATACGTGATTTTTATATACATATACATAACTGCGTTTCTCACAGGATTTTTTCACAAAAAATATTGACGACCAAAATAAAAACACCAACACATCAAGACACAGAGGGAGACTGACACTTTTTCTTTTTAATAAATGATGTTTATGGGTAAAAGCTTTAAAAATGTAGTGAGGTGACAGTTTCTATAATCCTATGGGGGTGTAAATAGCATTTCTCACAAATTGTTTCTCACAGGGCGAAATCTAGGATGCTCTCATTAACATTTTTTATTTTTATTATTTGATAAGCTAGGCGATAAAATATCAATCAAAAACCTTTAATAAAATTTTAATTCTAAGCTCCCTAAGAAACTTTGGAAATTTTGAGCTATTATCATAACGAGGTGGTGAAATGGACATGTTTCATTTGTATGGACAAAACAAACTAAAAATAAAATATTACTTTGTAAAAAAAACTATGAATGTGGGTGTAAATATGACATGTAATTTTTAAAATGCATGGTCCAGTGTAATTAAAATAAAATTGAAACATGTTTAATACAATACATATAGCAACAATTATAGAAGAAGTTGGTGGACACGATATTTTTTACTCGTGTACATATATTTTGACTCAAACCCTACTAATATTTAAAATGCATTCTTTAATAGGTTACAATTCATGCAGACCTCCAGTCAGAAACATAAATAAAAACTGCAAACCAAAATTCAAATATCAATTTAGTATCTTGTTAGTATCAAGTAAATTTTTAATTTCGGATTAGAAAGTGTGTGTATGTTTTTCTTTGATGTATTTGAAAATTAACTTTGTTGAGTCAGTTGTAACCAATGCCTCAGAGAGAGAGTGATCTAATTTCCTGCTGAAAACTGATTGTAACATAAAGAGTAAATAGTATAATTAAAACACATAACGAAACATTTTTGTCTAAAATATCACTGTATTTGTTCATGTTTCCCTAAGGCATTTTGATATTTGAGCTTTAAAATTAATGTTTTACAGGTAGCGAAATATATCACATGTCCCTATGAACATACATATACATAAACAAATTAAAATTTAAAAATGCTTAATACAAATAAAGATAATTTGGACCAAAATCATTTTTATTAAGTTTAAAAATTATGTAATTTATATGTAATTTTTTATTCCAGGACCCAAGCCAGAAGACAACCCCATCAAAAACTTCTTAAAAAAATTCAAATCTTGTAAAGACTATATAAATCTCAAAAAAAGCAACTTATATTGGCCAAGAAAATCAGTTTATGTTAATCTTCTTTATCCACTATAGAGAAATTCCCTAAAACTATTAAAATATTTACGGAAATGCAATTTAAATATGATAAGAAAGCCAGAGGTAGAAGATTTACCAATGAAGAAAAATTTTTAGCTTTAACTACATATATAATAGGTATTTTAAACAAAATGTTCATACTGCCGTCTAGACGTTCATTACAAAAATGATTAAGTGCATTGACTTTTAAACCAGGTATAAATAAACACTTATTTGAAAATTTAAAAGTAACTGTAAAAAAATTGACAGCTAAAAAAAGAATTGTGTGCGGGAAGCGCACATTGGGAAAAACAAAAAAATCACTTATTGAATTTTGCAGCGTCTAAATCCTACACCGTAATAAAGAATCAACAGTACTCACGTCCGATTCCACGCTCACCAGACTTTAGGACATGTGGTTCCTTATAAAATCCCTTTTAATCCCCTTAGTTAATCAATTTGCCCAATGGTTATTGTTCCTCCATTCATTTGCAGATTACAGCTTGATTTTAGACTATTGATTTTAAGTAATTCTGGATTATAAATGCGCTTACGGCGCAGCGATCTTACACGATCGGTGAAAGAGAAGCAAGTGTGGTTCTCTGGGTTTTGACATCTGTCAAACGTCTCTCAGCCTTGTACTTAAAGCTGGCTTGCGATTGGCCGGATGTGTGGTCTTGAGATGAACTCACGATTGGTGCATTTTAAATAGGCTAAGGATCATTTGCTGCCTTTAGCAAATTAACCTATGATGAAATGGCGCCAAATTTACAGTGAAGTACGATTACCAAACATATTGTATCATTACTTTTTGATGAAATTTCTCTTGCACCCGCTTTTCAATACAATCCAATTTGCGATGAAATTACGGGACTTGAGGACTTCGGCTGTAAAAGAACAAATAATTCAGCTGACCATGCATTCGGTTTGATGATCAAAGAAATTAAAGGAAAAACTAAACAACCAATAAGCTTCACGTTCTGCCGAAGAACCACCAAAAATATGAATTAAAAAATATTATTGTAAGTGCTATAAGAGATTTGAGGGCGGCTGGTTTAAAAGTTATATGCACTATATGTGATCAAGCAACATCTAACGTTAGCTTAATTAGAAGTTTGCATCAGGATACAAAAAGTAAATATTTGCAAGAGGGTAGAGAATATAATTCAATCTCAAACGAAAAATAAGTTTTTTTATTGATTGTGCCTGTATAATAAAATGCAAGAAACACAAAGCTACTTTAATTTATTGTATCAAAAACGTATCAATGAATATTATTATATATATAGTTGGTGCAGAAGAATTGAATATTAAGAGGCACATTGTTGAAATTCGATGAAAATGAGAGAATTAAAAAAGCGGCATATGATTATTTTGTGAAGCGAAAAAAATAATAAAATAATAAACTATTACAAATGTCAGTTTGATTTTAAGGATATTAAAGGATATACAGAATTTTATTTTATATAATTGTTTTTTGCAGGATAATCGTAAAAGGTACCTTAAATTTTTGTGTATCTATTTTATCATGGATCAATACATAACTTGCATTATTTAAATTTAGATTTTAGTTTAGCTTGATTTTTACTGTTGTTTTGAATCACAGGACGGAAATCTGGTCAAGTTAAACGAAACTCAATATTTAAATAATGTAAATTATCTATTGATCCATGATAAAATAGATATACAAAAATTTAAGATAGCTTTTACGTTTTTCCTGCACTAACAGAATAAAAATAATAACATTAAAATACTGCCACCTAGTGGTTCTATGATGAACTAAAAGCCTGCCTACTAGACAGAGAGTGAACTAAAAAAAAATGTATGCCAAAAACGAATTGAGTTGCCTATCTATGTCAAATAATAAATGTATCGTCTATGGTTCACTTTGTTAGGTTGCAGTGCAAATCAAACAAACTGTTGTGTTATTGGTGCAAAGTTGTTTCTTTTGTTAGTATTTCGGATGAAGTCACTATTATTAAATTGTACGATGAGTTTACACATGGACTTCACCGGTATATAATTATATAAGTTTTATACAATTTCGTATAAGATGGTCAGCTTATCGGTAGGAAACATTTCACAATTATTTTAGTTATTGGCCTTTCTTGTATCTAACAAGGTTAAAACTTTTCAGAATAATAAGTTAATTAACACAATTGTCAGTGCAATAGATAGCAAAGAAGACATCAAGAAAAGAACTGACATCGGAAAAACATTGTTACAAGAACTTTTGAACTCAGTTCAAAATTGTCAAAACCGCTTTGGAGGAAAAACTGAACTAGCTACTGAAGATGACATTCGGTATAAGAAATAATAAGATGTTTATTTCAAACCAAAAAGCGTATGATAATTTCAGATGGATAGTTTCTATTTTAAATATAGTTTTACACAATGTTAGATCTACCATATTACCTTCTGGAGCTTTAAAAGTTACCATTAACTTAATAATAAATTATAATTGTGTAGTAGTTTCTGATATGCTACTTATATGAATATTATGTAAATTGAACATTTATAAAATCCGAGAAATTGATTGTTTAGCAAAAAAACCACTTGTATTTTTATCGGTATAGTAATAATTGACAGGAATGTGTATATAGTAGTTTTTAGTTTGTTGAAATATCTTAAGCACATATTTTTCAGAATCATCAACCTTTGTGATAAATGGGAAAAAGTACTTAGTCATGGTATTAGAACTAATTTGTCTAGCTCTGCAATTCAAAGTTTAGTTACTGCTGGACTTAACTTCACATTCAACATTGTTAATATTGGTGAGTAATCGTAATACCTGTTAAATGATATACAATCTCTAAGTTGCATTTTTAAAACTTTATTGTTTATAGGAAACTCACTGTGGAGTTATGCATGTCTACATTTGACAAAGCACGAAAAGGAGAGATTTAAAATTCTATCAAACATTAACACACCTTTAGGGTATTTTAGAGCATTTCTTCGTGCTGCACTGAATGAGCGATCATTAGAAAGGTAATTGGTCATATTTAGCAAATAGTTTTACAAAAATTATTAAAAAAACCTTAAGCAACTTTTATTAGGCCTATAACCTATAATTTTTTAGATATCTTCATGGTTGGATCTCACATGGTCTTTTAATGGAATATTATGAAGAAGGTGCATTACTTCGAGATCCAGAATCTGCTAATGTAATTCCTAATATGGCAGCAGGTAACTTATATTTTTACAATGTTTAATACTGTTAATTATTAAAAGTAATTGATAACAGCTGTCATAAACACATGTTTTGTGGTTTCAGGTTTATCTTCTGTTTTATTTGCGTTATCTATTGACAGGGCTGAATTGAATGAATCCCAACAGTACAATAATTTGAGCAAAACAGAACCTGTTATACCATTGCCCACGCCTGTAAAGTATACAGGCAATTTAAACAGAAAGCCTCTCAGACAAGTAATCTCCTTTGATAAAAATGATGTTAATAATCAAGTAAAGGATCAAGGTAAATCTGAGGAAAGTACAGAACAAAATATTGACTCTAATTGGAATAGTGCTCCAGCGACATGCCTTAATTCTCCTGACCCTAAGACTATGCCACAAGCAGCTTCTGTTAGTGAACCTACCAGTTCTGAGTATAAAAGTAGCTTCAGGCATTTCTTTCCTGATAGTGTTAAAGGCATTGACAGTCCCTCTCAGATTCTCACTAAGCTCTCTGAATGCGCTAAAGAAATATTCTCATCATCAAATAGTATTGACGTAAATAGTGTCGCCAAAGATGAGTTGTTGGGGACCATTAGTAATATAAAAATATCTGAAAGTGACAGTGAGGAGGTAGCTGGGAGCATTGATGGTAGCACCTCATGTTTAGAACTTTGCTTCACAGAAGATGAGAGTGTTCATGAAGAAACAAATACCAACTATGCTCTCCAATGCAAGGAAAAAGAGATACTGAATTTACAATTAAAATGTAGTCAGATTGAACTAGGGAGTAAGGAAAAGATACAAAAACTAGAAAAAGTTATACTAGATTTAAGCAAGTATGTATTTTGCAGCAAGTAAATTGTATTAAACCTTTAAAAGTCTTAAGCAGTTAAATACACAATGACTCTTTTTTTAGAGAAAATTATAGATTGAAAGAACAGTTAAGACAATATTTGTCAGCAATGGAAATGGGAAAAGGTCTAAAGAGTGGTGCTGATCATGACAATGAGGAAGTTTCCCAGTATGAAAAAAAATTAGTCCAAGTAAGTGCTTTGTAACCTTACTTACTAAATTATTTTAGTTTAGCATTTTATGGTATTCACAAATTTAATATTCTTCTTCTTTATTATTAAAATTTAATATTTAATATTCACAAATTTTACTTGTCAAAAAAATATTTTTATGTTGAAAAGGTTTATTTAGAGACAGGTAAAAACGGTACCTTTCATTCTTTATAGTTTATTGATTTACATTTATTTTTAAATATTTACTGAGAAGTACCTGATTCACACAACAATAAAATTGTAATACATTATTAGGTTTTTCATATGAAGAGAAAAGATTATGATTGAAAATATACATTTTCCATTCTGTCATTAGTTAAAAAAATACCCACTACAGTCGAGTTCAGGATGATTATTTACATCATGACATATGCCAGTGTGGCTTTCGCTCACGCCAGCAAGTCGAACCTCAATCACTTGCAGGTTATTCAAAATAGGTTCTTACGCAAATGCGTCGGGGCCCCACCCTATGTCCGCAACTTAGATCTGCACAAGGATCTCGAGCTGCCCACCATTGCCGCACCAGGTCCGTACCCACTCGGGTGCCCTTAGGCATATCGTATGTAGGAGTAGTTTAAGTTCCAGCTAAGCGCCGTCAGCGCTAAGCTACAAAGTCCGGTGAAATTTAAAAGGCCCATAGGGCCATAAATAAACTGCCAATTTCGAAAGAGAAAAAGGATGATTATTTAAAAAAATTGTTAAAAATGTTTTATTACATTCTTTAATACTTTTTAATTTTAATATCTGTGCAGGTGGCAGAAATGCATGCAGAATTAATGGAATTTAATCAGCATTTGCAACAACGACTGTATGATTTAGAAAGTGCATCTGTAGTAGAGATATTAGACTATCCAGATTCTAATGTTACAGCTCATATTCCTACTGCCTTTTTATCTGGAAAAAAATCTAGACAGTTTCATGTTTACCAAGTAAGTAAATACTATAGGGCAAAGCAATCCCATCTATTCATTGTTATTTGTTTTAGCAACAATCATTACACATATCTTAAATTACACAATGAAGTACTTTTACAACTAATTATAGATAAACACAAATTATTCGAAATTCCAAAGTCCAAAATCTTGGACTGTAAGTCTGTGGACGGCCATAGTAATCACGATTACGCGGCTGTGTTACGGTCAAAGGGACGGAACAGCCAGTGCAATTACTGGAACACAGGCAATATCAACTGAAACCCACGGTCGGCCACGCATCATTAGTCGAGATAAAAATCACAATCACTATTCATAAATAAAACGCCTACGACTTATCATGTCCATGGCTGTGGATGCCACTTACCATCAGGTCGTGTACTCGTTTGCCGGCTGTGAATAAAGTTTATAAAAACCAGTGTTGCCAGATGGTCTCGGCGACATGCCCCTAGACTAATTTGATTTCTGCCCTAGAAATCCCCTAGAATACCCTCACCAAGCGGATGGTGGCATGCAGCGATTTTTTAAAGAGGCGGTACATGCTCATATGCGGTTCATATATTATTAAACTTTATTATTGCCACATTTTATTACTAAGAGCTAAATTTATTCGTTATCTTCAACACCTCGAATCTCGACCTAGACTAGTTGTGGCCCTCAGGTAATTTAAAGGTGGTAAAAAAAAACATTAATAATAATGAAACGTCAGAATCGTGATATTTGCTAAAAAAAGCTGTATTTGATGTTTTTTAAATTGCCCCTAAATAATCCGGCAAATATTGTTTTCCCCCTATATTGCCCCTAACTCGGTCGAAAAACCCCTAAATGATCCGGCAACACTAGTAAAAACGTCAAAACTGTGCGGGCTAGCTATTTTAAAGTTTACTTTACAGTTGGATCACTTCATTTATTTTTTTCTTCTTTTTATTAAGACAATTAAGTAATTGTGTAGGTGGATTTTTTCTCAGCTTATAGCTTACCTCTCTCTTACACAGCTTTGATGGAATACATGCAGCCTAAATTGAAATTACTGACGAACATCTTTACCATGAATATTTCAGTGTGAATAAATATTAATTTTAATATGTTTTCCACTTATATTCCAAAGTGTCTGAATCCTAATACATATCAAATACCTAGGTTATTTTCGTAAATTAATAAGTTTTGCCCGGAGTCATGCCCCTTCAAAATCCCTGATCTTTACTGATTAAATACATTGCATGTTTCAAAATTAACATTATGTGAGGTATAAATGCGCATGAGGTTTACGCGTTCAACAATAGTTATATTATGATTTCGTTCAGTAATTAACAACTTTAAACTCATTTTACAAAACTTTTATTAATAAATAATAATTTTCATATTTATGTATAATTGCAGATATTTTTGAAAGTAGGACAAGAAGAATGGAATGTGTACCACAGATACGCAGAGTTTTACGAATTACACATGCAGCTAAAGAAGTGTCATCCTGATATTTCAACTTACAAGTTTCCGCCTAAAAAAACTTTACGAAAACGGGTTAGTTGTATTTTATTATTATCAAGTTGGTATGTAGCCACATAACGTTTTCATTTTATGCTTTAAAGATTACAGCAATGAGGCAAAATATGATTATTGTTTTAGCGACAGTAAAAAAAGGAGTTTCTGTATTCAAATATATCTTTTAAATAAGAAATTCAATCTTATCAGTATAGGAAACATTATTTTTCAAATTATAAATTTATTTTCTGCTCTCTGTATTCGGGACAAGATAAAATCTCTGAGTTTTTAGCAAACAAGTTTATTAGTAAATTCATTAATTATATTTAAATTAGACATATAGTATCAAATTACTAGTAGCTTTCATGAGGCAGACAGGATTGTGGTGTTTTTATGCTCGGATGTAACTGGCAAAGTGATAAGAACATAGGTACCTACTCATTATATGTAGTTTGGTTTGCGATTGTGTGTGACGAATAAACAGATAAAACATCAGAGAATCATACCAACTTTTTGGTATATTACGAAGCTAACATCATAAATATAATAAAAAATGGGCCATCAAAATGTTACGCTGCCAGAAAACGAAAACGGGATCGCTGGTCCACACAAAAATGGTTGCGTGAAAGTTTATCCCAATTCAATGCGGTGGTAGTTTTTTTAAACTTTAGCGCCTGGCGGCGAATATATGTTTCGTGGCTCCTCTGCGGCGCCAAGCGCTAGGGACTTACATGGCTCCTCTCGTGCGCCACCCGCCATGTAGTGTAACTTATCGCTTTTTCGTCGAATTCCGCTCGTTTTTATTATAGTCGCAACCCAACAGCGTATGGAAGCGGTTCATTATATTCATAAAAATCATTTCAAGTGTTTATAAATGACTATCGAAGTGTTTATACCGAAATTGAAGGTAAGTGACTTATTTTTATCAGGAGTTGTAAACCTTTTAAACCTTTTGTTATATGTTTGGTTCGATTGGTTGATCAATTCGTTTTCATTTTATCGTAGATCGGGAAATCACCATTTCATAAACAAATAAACATTGTACCTATTTATTAAACTTTTGAATAAAATGTATGTTTCGAACAAATCAAATCAATCGAAAAATTTACTATTAAGTAGAAATACCTATCACTCAATAGATTGTACACTATAATATGTCCTGTGTAGTTGGCCTCTGTAGCTAAATCAATCAGGATATATTATAAAGTAACTATAGACTGATATAATACCTCATGATGTATTCTAGGATTTTCTAGAAAAAGAAAATACAGTACACATCTGGGAACCAAATCAAGACATACCTGAGTCTGAAATTTAAACGCAGTGTGACGACGAGTTTGTCGAACTGACTTGTTCTATTCTATTGAAAAGGTTTGCAACTCCTGAAGTGTGCGTTTTCATGCAATATCCCGAAGCTAACACAGGAACCGTAATCTGCGTGACAAATTAAGACACTTTTATCCTTTTACCCTTGAAATATGTCATTTTATCCGAGTTTTACAGCTAAACATTTTGGCACCTCTCGGGCGTCATGCGCCATACGCAAAAAATACTCATGGCGCCTCTACGGCGCCATCCACACGGCATCGGTTAAATTACATTCTATCAATATAATTTATCATTAAGTGTATCTAGTAATGTATCTGGAATTAGGGAATTATTAGTATATTGGGGTTTATTATACAGTGGGCATTACTACCATTTATTCAGTAGGGTTCTAAGCCTTGTAGACAATTTATGATTGGGTAATTTTATTGGAAATCAGTTTTATTGAAAACGCAGTTCGGTCAAAAAAAACGTGTCAGTTTGCATTAAGCTGGGTACGTTTGGGACATTATCTCAAATGAAAAAAGTCTCATCGAACACCGATGTGTCTGTTAAATCTTTATGTTTATCTTCGATCAAATTAAAAAATTTCTTTACCACTTTGACAATCCAATACTCGGGAAATAATGGTTGTACAGGAAAATAAAGTTCAGTTTTGTAAACAAAGAAATGTCATTGGCAAAATGACATATCAGGGGCAAGAAACAGTTTTTTTTCTCGATTAAATAATTAATATTTTATATATTCAATCAATCCACTCTTTCCGACTAGCCATGAAACACAGGTTTGCGAAAGGCGAAGCCACACATTACGCGCGTTGCAAATAAATCTACGGAAAACTAGCATGAGATCGAAATCTTAACTTATAATATTCAATCCTCGGCAAATCTACTCTCAATATGAGAGTTTATAGGCCATAATCCACCACGCTGGCCTATTGCGGGTTGGCAGACTTCACACCTCCAAGACAACTCCAAAGACAACAGCCTTTTTCGGTATGCAGGTTTCCTCACGAAGTTTTCCTTCTGCGGCGAGCAAATGGTGGCTGGATAATCGAAAATCGCACATTATCTTTCCGGAAGAAATACCGAAAATCAGGCATATGATCGTCAAAATAACGAACCGGGCCCTTAACCAATTTTCGCCACCACCATCGCTCGCATAACATTGAATATAATAGTAAAATAGTATCTGCTTATCTAATTAAGTTTCCAAGGTTAGACCCTTTTGTAAGTTTTTTTTTAAATCCTGCTACTACCTATTTACTTATTTCTAAAAAGCATCAATTGTAAAGTTTCAAAGTATGGATGATTATCACTCTTCTCACAAAACCTACAGAACGGATTGAGATAATGGAGTGTGACAGTAGTGATATTGAAATAGGAAAATCTAATAAATTTATAAAAAGAGACCCCAATTTTTTCCTTAAAAAATCTTTGATTTTCCTAGCTTTAAAAAGACTTGAGCCTCTGCTCTGAAAGTTTTTTTAATCCAGCATACAAACACTGAATAATCCTGATGTGGCATCCAGGCACATGGACGTTGTTGGTTGACAATGATTAACAATGCCAGAATTAACATAACAGTTACAGAAACTACAAAAAGTTTGGTTCCATATACGTATGTTATAAGATTAAAGAAATACTTTTACACACCTGTACCTCTATATATAAATAGTCATAAAGTATTCTTACTCAATACTTAACCCAGATAAGCCTACTGTCCTATATGAAGAATGGTAAAAATAAAAAAATATATCGATCTACCCACTTAAATCATTTCGTTATTCGTCAGTTATATGTTGGAAGGATATTGTTGGCTGTTATAGAAAAAATCTGAATTCGTATTTATTTTAAGTTTTAAGTGTTATATTTAGATACAAAGTGAGCAACAAAAGAGGGCTGTAGACATGGCTGATAAAAGGTTTGTGTAAAAGTTGTTTTTTATAAATTTTTTGACTTGCAAAGCGTTTATTACTTGTTAATGTAAATATTTTTTTATTTTGACTTTCTACCATTTGTAGAACAGATGTAAACTAAAGATGACCTATATATAGTCCAGTAGGATAAGAAGTGGTAAATTTTGTTTTCAGGTCGTTACCAGCTCATGAAATATTAGACGCATTAGAAAATATTTCTGATGAAGAAGACCACCGAGAGAGGGTAATAACTATCTTACCTCCTCCTATAAATCCAGATTGCCCTACAGATGAAGATTCTGGAGCTGAGGATTATATTTCAATTAATAACTTACCCAGAAATATTTTAGTTCAGCCTGCAGAAATATCTGTGCGAGGAAAAGATGCTAGTGATGATGAAGAGGATCCTCCTGCGCCTATTGCTAAACGAAAATGTATTTATTCTTGGAGAAAGCGGGACTTACAAAAAACGCCTGTTGTATGGCCTCTAGTATTGGGCGCGGTTCAAGAAAAGCGACCTATAGAATGGTATCAGGATTTTTTCGATGATGATGTATCATTATTAGTGAGAGAAAGTAACAAGTACGCTGTAAAAAACAATAACCCTGGTGATATAACCTGTGAAGAAACCAATTGTTTTATTGGCGTTTTACTAGTGAGTAAGTGAGGGAGTTCATGGCTGCCGCGCAGGCGAATGTATTGGAAAATTCTCCTGACTCAAAAAATGATTTAGTAAGCTCTGACATGACGAGGGATAGGTTTGATTTTATATTCCGTCATTTTCATGTTAATGATGAGTTAGAACCTCAAGACAAGTATACAAAAATCCGTCCACTTGTAATATTCCTTACTACAGTGAACACAAAGCCATGATTCCTTATTATGGGCGACATGGTTGCAAGCAGCACATCAAAGGAAAACCAATCCGTTATGGGTTCAAATCATGGGTCGGTGCTACTCGTCTTGGGTATGTATTATGGATGGAACCAAATCAAGGGGCTACTACTATGTGCAACCTTATATATAAAGAATTGGGTTTAGGTGCGAGCGTTGTGCTGACTTTTTGTGATATCGTAGTTTCTCGAGGAGAAGAGATAACAAAAAAAGGCCTTCGTTGTACTGGAACAATAAGAGAAAACAGGACTTCAAACTGTCCTCTCATTTCTTCAAAATTGTTAAAGAAGAAAGAACGGGGTTCTTTAGATTACAGGTCTACACACGATAATACGTTTGTAATCGCTAAATGGCATGATAATAATATATTTAGCATTGCGTCAAATGCTGTTGGAGTAAATCCCAAACAGCCAGCTAAACGTTTCTTACAAAGCGAAAAAAGAAATATTATGATAGAAGAGCCTTACATCGTTGCTATATATAATAAACATATGGGAGGAGTTGACAGATCGGATGAGAATATCTCCCATTACCGCTTTGGCATACGAGGTAAAAAATGGTATATGCCTTTGCTTTGATCAATCTTGCAGAACATAATGCCTGGCAATTGTACAAAAGTAACAATGGGAAACTAGATCATTTAGGTTTCCGAAGAAGGGTAGCAATTGCTTTGGTTGAATCTCATAGGAAGGAGGGAAAGAGAGGACCTAGTCGACCTTCACAAAGTGAACACATAGATATTCGTAGAGAGAAAATAAACCATTTAGTTATCCCTCAATCAAAACAAACACGGTGCAGTCAATGCCATAAAAAATGTCTGACTCGCTGCAAGAAGTGTGATGTTGGAGTTTGTGTAATGTGTTTTGAGACCTACCACTCATAAAAATCTAATTTAGTTTCCAATTTAATTTATACAACCAATTTTTTATAACCAATTTTCAATCATAAAAATGAAAATAAAGCTGATTACTGGACATTATAGTTTCATTGTTCAAACAATTATTTACTACCTATTATCCTACTGTCCCATATATAGGACGCCCATTTCCTCGAAAGCCTTACAACCAAGATTTTTTTTTTCTATTTTTTACGGTTTGTCTAAGACCTCTTTTATTCATTAAATATAACATTTATAAAGATTTTGAGAAAAAATTGTTTCAGGCTTATCTGGATTAAACAATATTTTGTAAAAATAAAGGTAATATTAATAAGGGAATTGTATAATAAATTCTACAATATTATCCAAATATATGTAACCATATATCTTAATCTATAATCTTGGGGTCTAAGGGGGAGTCGCTTACCATCTAGACTCCCCAAATGCCAACCTCACCTGCCCGTGGTGCACCCTGCCGGACAGCGGACGAGGCTCTGGCGACCGATGAATGGCGGGATAACCATTTTGCAGGTGGTAGGTTTCGACCGCGGCTTGCAGCCACCCTCTAGACAAAGCCATGCCGCCAAGTGACCTAGTCACGTTCCGGCATGATGTCTTGAGTAGCCATTGGAGGAGAATAGGTCCGAGTAATAAGCCGTTTGAACTCGAAGGGTTATGATGCACCGGGTGGCTCATTTTGGAGGGCAGCGGGATCCAAAGAAACGGTGCACCGCTGGCTGACCGCAGGTTGTAGGGGGCCCGACCAGCGTTCTAGCCGCCATTCGTGAAAGGCTGCCCCACCGCCTGTGTAAAATCCCGGGATTGCTCCATCGTGCCGGTTGGCGACCGGATGGAGAGGGCCCGATGGCGATCCCCGGGGGGTTTAGGGCGTCCCCGTGGTCTCCATGTGAGTCTCCCACCAGTGGGTCTTACCACTCGAGTTGCTTGGTTCCAAATGTTGCGCTTCGCTCAACTTCTATTCCTCTCCCCTATTCACCCTACCAACAACATAATGGAAAAGTCCAAAAAGAAAAATAAGTGCCGACAGCGGATGCACTCAATCTCCCTAAAAGTACACTTCTCTAACATCCGAGGAGTGCACTCAAATCTCCACGATGTCCACCACCACCTTGAGACAGAGAGGCCGCACTTATTCTTTCTGACAGAGACGCAGATCTGTGATCGTTCGGATCTGGCATACCTACCCATTACCCAGGCTATATCCTGGAGACCAAATTTCACCCCAATGCGGGCGTGTGCGTGTATGTCAGAGACGAGATCTGTTGTCGGCGTCTCCGATACTTGACAGTTCCGGATTTTTCTGTTTTATGGGTCTATGTAGATACTGGCCTGGACCGAATTGTAAACGCCAGTATTTACCGATCACACACGAGAGCTCAGGAGACAACTCGACTTATTGAATATATTAGTGATATTGCAGATAAGGTCCAACGACGCTATCCCTCTGCGCAGTTGGTGTTCCTTGGGGACTTTAATGCCCGCCATGGAGAGTGGCTGTACCCGTTCAAGGACACCGACCACGCTGGCAGAGAAACCTATCAGTTAGCAGTAACTCATGGTCTCGCCCAGCTCGTCCACGAACCTAAGCGCATTCCTGACGTTGTTGACCATACTGCGTATTGCTTGGACCTTCTGCTGACAACCGATCCAGACAGATACTCGTGTCCGTATCTCCGCCATTAGGGACATCCGACCACTGTCTGGAGAAATCTGTGTCGCAATACTCGCTAACCGATACCAGCCCAAAAGGCAAAAGGCGAGTATAGCGGTACAAGTCAGCAGATTGGGATGAGATGCGTCACTTTTTTGCCTCTTATCCTTGGCGGCAAGCTTGCTTTACTTCCGATGATCCATCATGCTGTGCTGATGCTGTCTCCAGCGTGATATGTCAAGGTATGGAGTACTTTATACCATTCTCTGATGTATCCCTGGAGTCCAAAGCCCGCCCATGGTTTAATGCTAATTGCCTCCTAGCAGAAAAGCGTAAGCATGCAGCATACCAAGCCTGGGCTAGCGCTCGCAGAAGCAAAGCTATGGATCTCCCAGCTAAGAAGCAGGCGTACAATGCTGCTGCCAAGTCCTGCAAAAAGGTGATCAGAAGCGCTCGTTTCGACCACATTGGCCGTATCGGGGACAAGTTAGCATCCTATCCCACGGGGAGTAAAGCTTTCTGGTCCCTTGCCAAGTCGGTTGAGATGAACTTCTGTCGCCCATCACTGCCACCACTGCAAAGGCCTGACGGGTCTTTGGCCCACAGCGCAAAAGAGAAGGCAGACTTGTTCGCAAATTTCTTCGCGGAACGTTCACGTCTAGAATCCAAAGGTGAAAGCCCACCCACGTTACCCCCATTCGGCCCCAAGATGGAGGCCGTCCAAATTCACCAGAAAGAGGTACTCAAATGCTTAGTAAATCTAGACGTGAACAAAGCCAGTGGTCCGGATGGCATTCCCGCAGTGGTTCTAAAGCACTGTGCAGCCGAGTTGTCTCCTGTTTTGACACGCCTATATCGACTCTCTCTAAGGACTGGAAAAGTTCCAAAATCATGGAAGTTTGCAAACGTACAGCCCGTACCAAAAAAGTGCAGTCGAGCCGACCCAGTCAACTATAGACCTATTGCAAAATTATGGAACGTGTATTGAATCATCGTCTCCTGACGTACCTAGAGACCAATGAGCTCCTTAGTGACAACCAATATGGTTTCCGCGGAGGACGCTCAACAGGAGACCTTCTAGTGTACGTCACGCATCTATGGAGCATGGCCTTGGAAGGGCACGGAGAGGCAATAGCCGAATCCTCAGATATCTCCAAGGCCTTCGACCGGGTATGGGACGAAGCCCTCTTGAGCAAGCTTCCTGCGTATGGCATAACATCTGGACTCTGCGACTGGATTCCTGATTTCCTGAGGGAATGGTCAATTCGAGTTGTCGTCGATGGCTTCTCATTGGACGTAATGGCGATCAACGCCGGCGTACCTCGGGGATCTGTTCTCTCTGCAACATTATTCCTGCTGCACATTAATGACCTTCTTTTATCGGAAGGCATTATTGGTTACGCTGATGACAGCACTGTTGTAGAGAGATATGTGTCCAATGCGCGAGCGAGTCCAAACCAGATCCAATTTCAGAGAGAGTCGATGATCGAACGGGTTGATTTGACACTATGTAGGGTTTCCGAATGGGGTAAAGCCAACCTTGTCAAGTTTAACCCTTCCAAAACCCAGGCGTGTCTCTTCTCCGGTAAAAAGAGCACATTCAACTTGACGCCCACTTTCCAAAGTGTATCTGTACCAATCACAAACCAACTAAGGCTTCTAGGCATGACCACCACGTCGAAACTTAATTTCGGTCAACAGATTGAAACCATGGTACAGTCAGCTTCCAAAAAATTGGGAGTCATCGCAAAGGTCCGGCGGTACTTCAACTCCGAACAGTTGCTCAACCTGTACACAGCCCAGATTCGATCCTGTATGGAGTACTGCAGCCATCTTTGGCATGATTCCGCTAAGTACTCTGGGGTCGGTACCCGGGATGGACCTAATCTAACCTAGGGAGGTCTTCCTAATCAACAAAGGAAAGATAATACACTTTTTCTTTAAGTTACTTTTATTCAAGATGAATCTATTTTATAGGAAAATACAATGATAATTATTAGACTATTTTGGGGACGAAGCCTGCAATAGAATTCCGTAAGGAATTCCGTCAAGGAATGCCCTAGAACAATCTTCCATAATATATATATTTTTCATTTTACAAATAAAATCAAATATTGACAGACTTATAAGTTGCCAGTCATAAATGTCGGCAAGTTTGTTTGTGCAATAACCTCTTTTAATAAATACGGCACAAGCAAACGTTGCAATCGCCCCTCTTGTTTAATTTATTTAATTAGTGAAGCTGATTAAATAAATTCCTATATACATTTCATTCTTAAATAACGACCCTACCTAAATCAGGACCATATACATTAATCGGGATTACTCTCAGATGAGCCCCCTACCGATAGGAATATATATATACTTGATCATGTTTAAATTACAACATCTTATTACACCAAAAATGATCTTATAGTATTTATTCTCCATCAATAGAGCCTTAGCCACAAAACCTGATGAAAATCAGCCAAGATCCCGGCTGGTTAATTAATATCTAAATAAAACAGTGTAAATTATTTTAATTTCTCATACAATTCATGAATAATCAACAACCCCATATTAATCATTTACGTTACACAATCATACGCAAATTCAAATAACCAATATTTATTATAAAATTAATCAACAATTGTTAAAATAACCCATTGAATACAATCAAATTATAATTATAATTAATTGATAAGTAATAAATACATTAATATCCCAATAAAAGTAAATTTAGTTAATCCTATTTATATTAAAATTAATACTAAATTAATCAAATTAATTATCAAACATTATCATTCAGTTGGCAAAACAAACACGTTTGACATGAACTGTCATATTAACTTTAAACTTTTCTGAATGATTAAAAGTTTATTTGAAAGTTTGTAACTTTCGAAAGTTTAAATATTACCTACCTAAATATTAAGATTTTACCTGCCTAACTATTACCGGACAAACTTACCTATGAATAGATCATAAAATTGGATCCAAAGTATTTTACTTAACCCAGAATGATATCTATAAATTAAAGGATTTATATTTCACAACGCAATGCAGAGAACTTTTTCAAAATGCACCGAAATACACCTGACAAAATTCTATACCAATACCGTTTAAAAATACATTACCTATTCCATCACAACCCTTTTATTATTTAACCCCACTGAGGATCCTATTCTACATCCGCGTGTTGACCCACAGACAGCAATATCACAATATTATATATACTCGTAAACTTTGGCCGCATAGCTAAATCGGCTATCACCTTCTCTCTTATGGAGATTATTAGGCGTGGCTCAAATTAAACGTGCACATTATCTATAGTGTTATTTTAGTCTTTGAAAATTGACTTCTTTAGAGCATTGGCACCACACGTATATTTATGATTCGTAAATAAAATGCAACGCGGTAAATACGTGCCGCGTGTACCTGCCGCCCTTTAGAGGTTTCTCTTCGGGTATCTAAAATTAATTTATTAAATCATTAAATAAAATACCCTCTTATCTCAATATATAATATATAAAAACCTTTTCCTTATTTTCTTTTATCTGCATCGTCCATCCATTGCATCTCCTTTTTGGTGATGCTGGTGCATATCAGGTGAGATGGAAGACAAACCCTGCTAATTATTAATAAAAAAAAACCATACCCTTTTGTTGTTATATTACATACATTTAAGGAATAAAAAAATTAAACAAATTGTTTTCATTTTTAAAATTTAATCAGTATCTGAACATGATGAGGAATCAATGCTTTCATTGCCCACATTTATAATAAACCTATCTGCAACTTCATCTATAATACGGTTGAGCTGGCAGATTTTATCTTCTACTTTTTTGGTATGATTAATACAATCTCGCCAATGTTGTTGTGTCACCTCTTTTAACCCTTTAGGTAGGGAGGTAATCGTAAGACGCTGACACTATACTGGGAAGCCAGCTCGTCAACCACATATTTATCAAATTGTGCTTTGTTGCTTCTTACAGTTTCTAATAACTGGGCTTTAATCATAGTATTCTCATATGTTATATTCTTGGAATTCAACCATTCCTGGATGTCTGCTTTTTTCCAACAAGATGTAGGAGTCCGCTCTATTTTTCTACTATGGTAGGGAGCATTGTCTATTACCAACACTGAATTTAATTTCAGTGTTGGTAAAATACGTTCCAACCATTCTTCATAACAAGCTGCATTCATTTCTTTATGATAATCTTCACAATTTGTTTTTGACTCAAACATAAGCAGACCCCAATAGGGGCCTGTGGTTGTGAAGGGATGTTAGTATCGAAGATTTTATTCATGTTTTATTTAATGTAGGTATGCTAAATAGCAACAGGAGGAGTATAAACTGCGGAAAACTCGCAGAATACTAAAGTTGCTTATTTCGCGATAATCTTGCTTACTCGAGGTTTATTATTTGTTAAATATCAATGCATTCGTATTATCTTTTAATAAGAATAATACAAAAAAGAATTTGTCAAACTGTGTTAAGAAAATGTTATCGTAGTCGAGTAATGTTAACTTAGCAAATATTTTTGGCTTTTTGGCTTATTATATATCTTTTTCCTTTTCCCGATGGAGCTTTTAAACCAATGGTTAAACCTTCTAAAAAAGCTTCTCTTGAATTTTTTATTTTTCATCAACTGAAGTCTTTTTCACTGTATGACCTGTAATAAAATAAAATAATTGATTGATTGGAAATTATAATTGTAATACATTGGTTATTTTATTTTAACTTTCAACTAGTATGTGTAGAATATATAAATATAAAAGATTTAATGTTCCAATGTTGACAATGTACTCAATCTTTTAGATTATTATGGTAAAGTAGTATAAGTCTCCTAGGTTACGGCTGAAAATCGGCAGTATTATTTAATATTAATGTTGCGCTGTGACCCAAAGCACTGCCATAACACACAAAATTAAAATGTATACTGATATTTGTTCTTAAGAAATTTGTGTATGATTAATTTAAAATTTAAACTATTTGTGATAATTGTGTTCTTAGGGCAATGAATAATATTATTGTTATTAAATTATTTGAATGTTTTAATTATAAGTATTTAATTTACCTTGATTTATCCTGGTAATAAATAAACTTTCCTTCTCTCCGATACTCTTTAAGAGTTATTAAATATTTTCTGCGCCAAAGTAAAATTTCATATTTATCTATTAATAGGCTTTCTCTTTTTATAAACTTGAAACTGAATTGTTTTAATACCTTCCACAGCGATGATCTCGACAAATTAGGTAAATCATTGTCAGAATTCACAACATTTAGAACCTGTAAATGTAAAAAATATTAGCAAGAACATAATATTTGTTATTACATGACAACACAAGATATATGAAATAACTATTATTACATTATTCTTACCTTATTCAATGTGAGTGCCTCATTTCTATGAAAGAATTGGTGAACTATTTTTCTTATCCCCGACAGTGAAAATTCATCCATGGCACGTATCATACTACTGTTAATTACATAAACGGCGGTTCGCGGCCATAAATAAACTATCCATTTCAAAAAAAAATCTACTGTTTGTTCCTGGTTTTTTGGGAGAGCTGAATGTTTCTGATAATTTGTGCTCTTTCACAATCCTTTTGACAGTAATAAAGGCTATGCCTAATAGTTCTGCTGTTTTTTTAACGCAATTTGTTAGCGACCATTCTTGCGCGCGAGGCCAATTCTTATAAGTTTGCTTGTACGCATTCATCATTAGTTTTTTGGAAGATGTTAGGCTTTTTCGTTGGCGTTTCTTCACTGGTTGTTTCAAGTTGGAGTAGTCGAGGGACCCGGTTGTGGAGACGCCCAGAGATACGATACTGACTCCATTTTGATAACACTAAATAACAAAAGCAACAAAACGAATAACAGGCACAAGAAGCAACAACAAACGTAACAAACAAAACTATAACAAATAACAAGAGTAACAACTAACAAGATTGTAAATTGCAATTAAAACGCAATTCGTACTGAGTCCATACAAAAAAACGAATGAAAAAATAAATCATTTTTTTCGTAAAAGGACTAAAATGTTCCCTTATGTTTGCAGGGTTACTGATTTCAAAAAATCTATTCTGCGAAAAAAATGTTTGAAGTGAAAAATAATTCTTTGTTATTAAATGATTACAATAAAAAATAGGTAACAATTATTTTCACTATTTATTACACTAAATATATTAAATAATAGCCGCATTGCTACTAATTTGAATGAAATAAGGAAAACTCCCAAGCCATTCGTATTTTTTTATATCGGCATCTCCTTTGTTTACAAAAAAGCTCTTTATGTAGAAAACGGAGTATAGTGGCTTTGCATAAAAAAGAGGATAAAATGCGCATATTTATTTGAATAAACGAGCGAGGAATTTAGCCTTAGCCTGTCCCAAATCAAGTAAAACAAGAAATTAATTGATATACGAGGGCATAATTTCTAGGTATTTATGATTTAAATTATACTAGGAAAAATCATGCATTTTTTTATTTGTAGTAGATATTTTACTCGTTATTTCAACACCAATAAGAGCGCTGAATAATTCAGATATAATTATTCAGGGCAGGATTTAATCTAAATCCCACCATTTTTTCACCATTTAATATTTCTAGGTTGAGAGGGAAAAATTCAGTACACACTCGTTTACTGTGTAAGTTAATCAAAAACCTTTTGTGTAAGGACCTGAACTTAACTGGCTGTTTTCAACGTATGTAAACAAAAAAGAATCACGATCAATCGTAGAAAATTTAAACTGTAATTAACCATTAAAACAAAACGGGTGGCGGCAAGCGCTAGTTGAAACTGCACCAATAGTTCTTAGCCTATATAGTACGAATAATATGGTTTTTTAACATTTTCTTTGCGCTATTGGAAGCATGCTCATTAAATCAAAATTTAATATATTTTTCGTCAGAGTGCAGCCCTTGTGGAACAAAGACGGGTGGCGCTACAGGCTTACCTTCGGCACATCCTACTGGTTTTACCAGAACTGCGAGAATGTACGAGTCGAGCTCAACTAGTCACTCTGTTACCATTCTTTGGGTGAGTTTCTAGGAATATTACATAAGTACTAAAGAATTTTAGTGTACCTATTTGGTTGGGTTCCCTTAAAGCTTATCCTGACATTGAATACACATGAAAGAGTGTTAGATAATCTATATCTTATTGTTTAGTTCTAATTTACTTTTTGTGTTCTCATTGGTACAATTACCTAACATGTTTAAATGAAAACTGCATTTTTAAATCGTGTGTGTCGTCAATTCCTACAATGCTTCGTCTCTGAAATGGCGTTGCTGAGGGTTTTTTGTTCACCAAAGAGTAGGCTGCCTGATGACTTGGTTACATAAAAGATTCCTTTCGCAACCGGGGCGTTGTTGCTTGCGTTTTAGGGTACTGTAGTAATCCGCGGCAGCCTCAAGTCGGAGAAATTGCTGTGAAATGTCGCTTACCTCCCGTGGCGCACCTTATTTTATTACGACATCTATACATGTAATTCCTTACTTCGAACGAAAGAAGCAATAATCACTAATATAACCAGATCCTGTGTAAACAATTTATTCATGCCTTTTTTTATATTCCAGAACATCTACGAACTCGCCAAGAGAAAATGGAGTCGGCACGTTGAGTCGACAGCAATCTATAAACTCCATATCGTCATATGACCCACTGTGATAGATATTAATGTTTTAATAGGTATTCCATATCAAATGTGTTTTATCAGAGTTATTTATTTTTTGTTTTATGAATAGAATTACAAGATAGATTTGTATGAAAAACAATATTGAACCACATAATAAAAATCAGAGTATATATTTTATTTTTCTAATATTCTTATAATGTAAACTTAATTGTATTATTTATTACTTTTATATTTACGTCAATCACGTTAGTGCAAAACTCTATAATCTATATTTAAAATGTAGTTTGGAATGATAGTTTTAAAGCGAACAACAATTAATCCTACTTAATTATTGTGATTAGACAATATAGGAACAAAATTATATATTAATTATAAATTTAAAAAGGTTAGACTTCCATTTAAAGCACTAAAGAAAAATTGTTACTACACAAAACAACAATCATAACAGCGAAAAACTATTGGCAATAATATCATTGGCAATTCTCCGTATATTTTGACTATAGTAGTTTCAAAAAAGTAAAGTTTTCTTACGTAGGAACATGATAAAATCCTGTTTTACTTTGACATTTGCGTATTGCCCCGATTTGTTCTAATTTACGGATTTCTTTAGACATTTCTAAAGATGATTTAGTTTCGTATCGTATACAAGTATCCTGGTCTTAAATTTCCCCGATCTTTGACTAAGTCTGACAGTTGGGTTTCAGCGAACAGGTGAATACTCGACGGAGTTATGGAATGTAACAAGTCGCGGATTGTTTTGTTCTGTGGTTTATAAAGTGCTCGCCTTTGCTCTATTGCCTCTGCGCTTTTACCGCACGTGGATTGCAGCAGAGAGTCAGACACTTTACAAAATGGAGCATTATCCTTGTTTAGAAAGTTTTTGCTCCGGTAAGCTTTTACTTCTTGTACTGGCGTATGTTTCTCCAAATGCTGTTTGTTTTCTGTTGTAATAGGCCATGAGTTATAGCCCCCAGACAAAGATCTAATTTCTCGAGTATGGAAACTAGCTGCCATTAGGGCGTCACTGTTGCAAGTGGTCCATTTACTTTCAGAGCTGTGAATAAAGGAGAAGCCTGGAACGTCTTTTGCACCCCTGCATAACGGATGTTATGCCAACTATTGGTGTCTAACTTCTGGCAACGCATTCCTTGTTCAACCATTTTGGTGCTTGCTTTGCTGAGTGTAGTTTCACTTTCCTTTGTTCTAGGAGCAAAATCGCCAAGCGGTTCATCATTCTCATTTCTCTTTGGGTTTCGTGCTCTAACAGAGGCGGCGCGCGCCAAGCGTCCTCGCTGTCTGAATTATTGCTTATTTGAATGGGATGCATTGTCTTCCTCAAAGCTTGCTACACTACGAGTCGACAGTTCTTCGGGACGAGGTAAATTTAGTACCGATGTCTGCTGGGTCGTGCCGTAGGTGATTTCACACAGCCTACCCAGTATCTCATTTTGCTGTCACATGTATTCTGAATGATATTCAATATTTCTGCAATTCTTCGTTTCTTTGGCTGTTGCACCTGCTCCGATGAATGTCGTCGTTTGGGGCAAGCGGATATACTGGACCTAGATGACGTATCTTTCTCATCCACTTCCGCTGTGAGAAAATTGGCTGTCTCTATGCGAGATAGGAAATATTTCTTCAAGTCTGGAAGCATGTCTTCAAACTTGTTTTACAGACCGCTAGGATGGACCTTCACCATTTTAGCCAAGGGCTGGTAAATAAGGGCTAGGCCGATGGGCCATTCTAAAAGTTTCCTTTTTAAGGTCGTGTAGCGGCGTTCGCTGAACGCTTTTTCGCAGCGAGGCTGACAGCGAAACGTATGCGCGCCTCAGTGTTAGCGGTAAGAATTTCACCACAAAGGACCCTTTGGAGAGACAATTTTAACAACCCAGTCGTTCCAGCCTTCGGAATAAATGCCTTCCAGAGTATGTATGAGTGCTTGGTAGTATGCCTCGTCCGTTGGTGGGGGCCTCAAGTCTTTGTCATCTGAAGAGAGACAAATAAAACTTTAATATGGCCTTTTAAAGCAAACGACGTGAGTTAAGGCCTTAAACAAGGCATGTTGTCGTATAACCGAACCTATGTCGTCTGAGCAGAAATGTTAAATGTTGTCTGTATATGTTTTTTAAGGCAACAAACAGGCGACAATGGGTATTTAAAGCAAGTTAGGGCTTTCCTAAGCTACTTTCGTCATTATTGCTAAAGCGCTTCTGTTTAGAATTAGCGTGCAGCAAATAAATACAGGGCTTTCCTGTATTTAGATATAATTATAAATTTAAACAGGGCTTTCCTGTATGTAAGTGCATTTAAATAAGATAATAGGGCTTTCCTAATTTCAACAGTAACATAGTGTTCATTCTTACCTTAGTTTATTTGTGTAGATTCTTAAATATGAGATAAATTGTAAAAATTCACTATTTTGTTGTTCACTTTAAGTCACAGTGTTAACACGTAAAAAATCCAAGACGTACTGAGGAAGCGCAAGCGCCCGGTTCTCCGCTGCAATCACTCGCGTGGGTTGTAAATGATGTCACGCGCATGATTTGGTGGGGTGCCCCATAGCAAAACAGTGTTACCACACGCAAAATCCAAGAAGTTGTTTCACTGTGGGTTAAGCCAAGGCTCGGACACCTAAATTATTATTATTTCATTACGAATTTTTCTGAAAAATCGAAATATGTTACAAAGTCGTACTAAAAGTAGACTTGGTATTAATCCGTATAGACAAACAAAATTTGCAACGGAGAAAAATCTTGTTTACGACACGTGATCAAAACAGGAAAGAGAAAGCGAAGATAACATCATTGTAACCAGGTTTGAATGGCAAGTCGTCACAAATCGGCACACTTATTTACTATCCTACGAAGTTATCTGTGCAGACAAGGATGGTGCTACCTTCGATGTTAACATTTACTTTCTATAATATAGTTGCCCTAGGAATTTTTTAGATCCGATTTTTTTTACTGAACAGATTGTTTGGTGAACTCACATAATGACAAATTTAGACTACCACACTTCACTACGTTCGCAGGTAGTCTTTAAGGAGTAACTTACTTAGTCTACGGTCCAAAGTAGGTTTAGTTAATGTATTGTACTTTGAATCAAGTTGTCCTCAATAAAGGTTTGACACTTATATTATACCTACTGCACTACGTTGAACATACGAAAATGGGGGGCAGGTGGAGTGGTCCGTTAACTAACTAGCCCAAAAGATTTTGCCTAGGACTCAAGGTTTTTTTTATTTTTTTTTCATATTTCTAAATTGTTTTGCTTTTGTACTTTTTAAACACAGTCGCCTGCTCCGAAAACGAAAGAGAGAAAAGATACGATAAGTGTGCTAGAGTTATCATTATTACCTGCTGCGGAAATGTCACTTCATACAACAACGGTTGATATTAGAAACCAATGCAGAGCATGCATTTCAAATGAGGGACGTCAATTTGAGCATCACTTAAACTAAATGAAGTATTGCTCAAATTAACGTCATAAGTTAAGATGTTTTATGATTTTATTATGTTATTGATGTTTTTAATAAAGAATACTAGATTTTAATTGATCGTTTAATTTTTGAACCTTTTTGCATTGATAAATATCGCAAAACATTAAACTTTCCACATAAGTACATTTTCGTTGCCTTGGTAGAAAACATCGAATAACTTTACTTGCGAAACAGTTAAAGCTCACACTTTAGAGATGTTTTTAAAAAATCAGAAGTAATCCATCATTCTTATTTTTTTTAAATGCAACTCGAAGTTGATCTTCAAAAGGAGAACGGGCATTCCGGTATACAGTGCAATAGGAATGAGTAGTATATGTTTAGATTAGGATCACACTGCACATCAATATTTTCTATTGGAAGTTTCCCCAAATCGTTGTCCGTTCGAAGATACAGCGATCCAAACATGAGTAATTTTGTTTTTTTTTTTTTGACTTTAAAAACATTTCAGTCAATGTAATTATTGTTTTAAATAATGGTTTCGCCACGATCAGAAAACCTCAGAATGCGGGAGTATGAGCGCACCTCTCCCCCGCGCCTCTTGGTGTGGAGGGGGTAAGGGCAGCGGAGAACGGTTGCGTACGCGCCTGACGCGTTTACCTGGGCTAACTCTGGTTTTGAAAGTAGTCGCTTCTTAGCAATAAGTGAATGGCTACGTTAAGTCTCGTTACGATTTCGCTGTTATCGGATTCCTCGTTCCCTGTTTTTACTGACCTCGGCTTGCTTCTGGACTTTGTGATTAACTCCTAGTGTTGACCTTGGCCTTCTCCTGGACTTTGTAACCTATTCATTCCTTACGTGACCTCGGCTTGATTTTTGTGGACTATTGAACTGCCTATCGATAATCGACGGTTTCCAAAACTGTGTGATGTGCCGTAGAGGACTTTACCGTGGACGGTACCAACAACATGTCCTAGCTGATAACATGTCCAGAGAAAGACTAGAATTCGCGGCTTTTATAGAACAAAATGCTGTGTTAGATTTTAGTTATTATTATTATTACTACTTATTTTAGTTTTACTAACATTTTAGTTAAAATCACACAAAGCCCTTAAAATTTTTGCTTTAGTTATGAAACGCTTAAAACACTTGTAGAGGTGCTATTATTCAGCTACCAATTAGAGTTAGATCATTAGTGTGGGTCTAGATTCGATCTACGTACCTCCGATCAGTAGCTGCATTGCACCAAAACGGTCTTGGTGCTATAAAACTAATATTTTTGACAAAAATAGTAGTATTGTACACCTTTCCGTATGTTAATATCAACCTTAAGATTAGTCTCTGAACCAGCTAGAACATACCAGCGTTGTTCATAACCGGTTATTCTTTTGTTTCGGGCAGGTACCTGCGTTTAGGTGACAGGTATAGCTACAGCTAAAAGATAAAAGAATAACCGTACACAAAATACAATAATAATAAACCTCCAATGATAACCGTTTGTAACAAAGAAAGAGAGAGCCTTTTGAGTGTAATAGTGACACAATGCTGCCGTTGTTGATCTTAATCTGTGTGTTAAGTTTTTAAACACATTTTTTGCTCTTCAGCACAAATGAAGCTAAATGGAGTAGAACAAATATCTGTCATTCCATACAAAAGTAACTTTATGGCGTCATCTACAATATATTGTGAACAAAATATAGTTTGATTTGTTCACAAGTCTTAATTATAATTTTAATTATTTTAAGGTGGTTTTCGACAATACTCGAAGCTTGTGTCACCGATGTTAGTAGAGCGCTGAGCGTGATCATAGACCTGCACAGCAAGCGGAACCAGCACGAGTACCAGGAACAGTGCACTCTCAAGATTACATGAGGGCGCCAAACATACCAGTACATTATATTTTTAACAATTGTGCTAATGTTACCCGTCATCGCATACCAAACGCGATTATAGTAAATGTATTTTGTGAGAGCAAGCTTTTTATTCCTGACGGCACTAGGGTGTGTACTGAACACCTAGAAAACAATGAATGGAACGCTCAGTTTACATCACTCTGTGACTTTTGATGAGTATGGCTGCAAAAACGAGCCCAGAATTGATTTTGAAAACAGAGGCGCAATGTCAAATGAAGAAATGCACCTATGGACTGGGCGCACATACGAACTGTTCGAAGCAATATTAGAGCAAAGTCCTTCATTAAGAGAAAGTTGTAACCAGCCTAAAACTGCATTAGGCATTTATCTAACAAAACTAAGAACTAGAGACTCGGACGAGAGACTGGCAACATTATTCAACATATCTCGTCGAAAACTCGAACGTTTTTTGCCTATGGTTAGAGAGTGTCTGACCAATGATTACGTTGCGCTTCATCTAGGAGTGGACACAATTACCAGAAATAATATTCTCCAAAGAAACCTTACTATTCCAAGAACTTTATTAGGGAACGACGCAAACAACAAAGCCATAATTATATGTGATGGTACGTATGTATATATTGACAAAAGTTCCAACTTTTTATTCCAACGGCGTTCATAAAGCCTACATACATATCAAAACTTGTTGAAGCCGTTTATGATGGTAACCACGGACGGCTATATATTAGACGTCAAAGGGCCATATGTCGCTACTAAGACAGATGCCAACACAATGAGCGACATAATGAAAAAAGAAGAAGAGCCGCTGCATTGGTTACTCGAAACAAATGATGTATTCATCCTAGATCAGGGATTCAGAGACAGCTTGGGAAATATAGAAGCTTGCGGTTACGAACATCACGTGCCACCAACAAAGGACAGATGATAAAAGCAGCTTACCACAGAGCAAGCTAATCAATCTCGTCTCGTAACCATGTGCCGATTGGTGGTGGAAGTGGTGAATGGGAGGTTTAAACGTGATTTTAAACTATTACGGCATAAATATTTTAATAAAACCATGTCACAAATGATTGCAGATTTTAAAATAGCTGCAGCCATTCTAAACCACTTCCACGCTCCCATTGAGGACAGTGCACATACAGAAGCCTTTTTAAATTCAATAAGGGCAAAAATAAACATCCCTAACTCGTTATGCAATTATGTGGAGGCAAAAAGATTAAATAATAGAAGGGCAGACTTCTTGCGAATCCAAGCAAATGAAATAGAAAACTTCCCAAGGCTCAACGAGGAACAAGTCATACTTTTTGCCTTGGGAACTTACCAGCTGAAGCTCGCTAGATCGTATTGTAGCGAGCACTTACATAATGGCCTCTACATAATAAAGACGGTTAGGGAAATGTGCTAGAAGATTTAGAACAACATGGTATAGACGAGGAAGCTTGGCTCTTGCGTGGGCGCATACAGTCTTGTCATGTCCGAGTTAGGAAATATTATTGCTATATTTTATTCGATAATGTTAACCCTCTGCAACTGAGGTGGTAGTCTGTCAGACACCAAAAAACAAATGCGGTGTTGCCAATTCGCAATATGGCGTGATATAGCTTTGTCTTGCTCAATACCCTCCTAAAACGGTTCGCCGCAGCGGTTAGTGAGGCGCGAGCTACAAGTCTCGTGCTACAAGTTGCTGGTGTCTGTCAGACGTACAGCAATAACTTCTGATTCTATTAGACGTCACGTCACAAAGCTCAATATACTGCCATAGTGTCTCTCAGGTATAACCACAGTAAAAATGTATACTGTCATAGTGTCTCTCAGGTATAACCTCAGCTTATTGTAAAACGTTTTTTTCGTCTACTTTCAATTTCACTTATTTGTCTTTTTAGGTGTTAAATCTGAAGAACATGAATCCTGGGCCTTCGAAACGAGGTTTCAAAGGAACTCCAAAAAATATTGATGACCAAATTGAAATCTGGTTTGAAGGGTTGGAGAAAGAAAACGAGTTTAGTGATTTCGACGACTCAGTTGAAGACCCTGACTATGAGGTAGAAAATGTTCAAGAAAGAGTAAGCAGTCCACAAAGCGAAGAACAGGATGAAGAAAATGTGATTGAAAATGACGTCAGTGACAATGAAGACGATCAGCCACTGAGCTCATTAGCTACCCAAGAACGTAGTGAATCTACTTCTCACTTCATGGGTTAAAACGGGTTTTTGTGGTCAAAATCCAAGTTTGGAAGATCAAGTAGAACACCGGCTCATAACATCATTCATTTATCTCGACCTACTGAACAACTTATCTTTCAAAGCTATAAAGATTTATGGTCAAAACTTTTTGATGCTGCCATGATAGCAACAGTAGTCGTACACACCAATCAAAAACTGCGAACATATAGAGAGAAGTTTCGGAACACGAATAGAACTGAGCTCAAAGACACAGATGAATCAGAAATGCGAAGCTTGTTTGGACTACTCTATTACAGCTCAGTATTTAAATGCAATGACTCTGACGCTAACTATATGTTCGCAACCGACGGCACTGGTCATGAAATGTTTCGCATGGTAATGTCTAAATATCGATTCTGCACATTACTGAACTGCCTCAGATTTGACAATGGAGCCGACCGTCAAGAGCGCTTAAAGACCGATCCCTTAGCAGCAATATCATTTATTTTTGGGAAGTTTGTAACAAATTCTCAGAATAACTATACTCTTGGACCAAACACCTGCATTGATGAGATGCTTTTAGCTTTTAAGGGCCGGTGTAAATTTATTATTTACATGCCAAAAAAGCCAGCGAAATATGGAATCAAGATCATGATTCTCAGTGATGCTGAAAATTACTATGCATATAATATGTATATATATTGTGGAAAAAATTCTGATGGTGTAGGTCTATCAGATGTAGAAAGAAATTCTGCAGTTCCAACTCAATCGGTTCTAAGATTAACGAAGCCAATCGAGAACACCAACAGAAATGTGACGGCCGACAGCTGGTTTAGTTCAATCCAATTGATGGAGATTTTACGTTCTAAGAATTTGACGTACTTAGGAACTCTAAAAAAAAACAAGCGTGAAATTCCGCCAGAATTCCTAGGAAGTACTTTATATGGATTCACCAAAGACTACACAATAGTATCTCATGTGCCAAAAATAAATAAAGCTGTAGTTTTGATTTCATCTTCTCATCACGGACCAAGTACAGATGAAGCGACCAACAAACCAAGTATAATTATTGATTATAATCACACAAAGGCTGGAGTCGATGAAATTGACAAAAAATGTTCAATTTATTCATGCAGTAGAAAAACGCGTCGCTGGCCTATGGCAATATTTTATAGGCTATTGGATCTAGCTGGTGTAAATGCTTTTGTCTTGTACCAAGGTTGTCCAGGTGCCAAATTGCTAAGAGGCGACTTTTTGCTATCCTTGTCAAGAGAGTTAGTTCTTCTTAGTTTGAAAGAGCGCGTTTTTAACCAGAGACTGCCAAGAGAGCTACGGTTGTCAATGAGACGAGTTTTAGGTAAGGATTTGCCTACCCCTCCTCTACATCCTCCTCAACCAGGACCATCACGAAGAAGGCTATGTAGCATATGCCCCAGCAGACTGAAAAGGCAGACAAGATTCGCTTGCTTTGCATGTAAAAAAGCTATTTGCCTTCAGTGTTCAGCTCAAATTTGCGAAGACTGTAAATTTTAACGTAAAAAATTAAAGCAACTTAAAGACTGATTTGTGCCTAAACCTATCATACGATTTTGTGAATTTTTCTACAAAAGCTTTTTAGTATTATGTTTAAAAATAATATTCATAAAGTTTATAATAATTATTTTTGTAAAGGTTTTTTTTTAATTTTTTTTTATAATAAGTAAAATAAGTTACCAAATGTACAACATTTTGATCTCAATAAAACAGATTCTATAACTAATATTTTATTATTATTTTATAAATTCTATTTATCTACTTTGATAGTGTATAAAACAATAAAAATAAATAAATAATACCCATACATAATTAAACTTAAAATCTAAAATATTTACGCCATTTTAATAACGTCTGATGGACTCCACCTCGGTCGAATGTTAACAAAAAAGTCACCTCAGCCGCAGAGGGTTAATAACAATATCTCCCAATATTATTGTACTTGTTTAACAGGAAGACGAACCATAGGTACTTGTGCCCATGTGCTGTCAATAATATGGTACTCAGGGTGTGCCCGTCATGAAGGCTTTAATGCACCTGCAATAACCCTTAACGACGTTACTCTTGTAATATTTGATGATGATGGTGATCATGTTATTTAATATACATATTAACTTTCCTTATATTTTGTGTTTTTATTTATTGTACCTACATTATTTCCTACATGGCACTAGGTATAATCAAAACAGGTTACTTTAAATAATGTAGTTAAACCTTATTAAACGCAACATGTACTAATTCAAATTCTTTATACCGTATTTTTTTATCTAAGAGGGATGCAAACTAGCAAGCGGGTCACCCTGATGGTAAGTGATCGTCGCCGCTCATGTACACCCGCAACACCAGGGGCATCACAGGTGCGTTGCCGGCCTTTTAAGAAGATGTAAGCTCGCCTCTTTACAAAAAATTCAATCAGATTCAAAGAGGAAGAACTCAGATCCGACAACTCTTAGAAACATGCGACCTAGTAAATATGAAAATACATAAAAGTACCCTTCTATTCATACATGACTCATTGTTATAGCAAGGTATACCAGCTTCCATACATTTTTGCCCATTCTCCTTTATTTTAACTCTTTTTTTTTATGTTTGAGGGTCCACAACTTTATTTTAGCAATGTGCAATGTGCAACTTTTAATTTTAAAAGGACCTACCAATCACTTAAATTGTAATAAAGAAAAATAAATAGATTTGGCCTTGAAAAAAAAGATTTAGACGGCTGCAAAATGTTTAAACAGTACAAAAGCGAAACAATTCAGAAATATGACAAAAAATTAATTAAAAAAAAAGCTTGACTCCTACGCAAAATCTTTTGGGCTAGTTAGTTAACAGACCACCCCACCTGAACATACGAAAATGGAGGGCATTTTCGTATGTTCAACGCTGTGCCGAACACCCTGTATATATATATATATATATATATATATATATATATATATATATATATAGAAAAAAATGATATACTTTAATGACGACTGTCAAGATTTAGACCTACTTGTCGGTAAGTGACTGTATGGACATGTTATCACTACTTATTGTGCTAATATTGTTGGTAATGTAGATTAATAGCGCAGTTGGAATAAACAAAAAGCTAATTGCACTCTAAATAAATATGCACATTAACAATATTAACTTGCTAGTATTAGAAAACCTGTTTATTAGGCTGAAAACAATTAAAAAATTATTTAAAAAGTAGGATTATACCAAATAACAAAATTTGATGATTTATAATAGTAGCGTGCATACATTTATTTATCTTTGTTCTTAGCCTAATAACTTGCTGTGTCCATTACAAAAATGCTTGAGGAAAGTATAGGTTTTTCTTTACTGACTACTAAGCACACTAGTGTTTTATTATTAGTCAGTCGTAGGAATTTCTGTTTGTATCTACCATTTTTAACTGAAAGCTAAACTAAATATCTGCATAATAAATTGTATCGCTACTCTGCCCTACAGTTTTGTTCTAAAGACAATTAAGCAACTAATAAAGAAAATATTTAAAACATACCAATACATGCCTTTATTAATATTTGATATTATCAAATTATGGATTCGATGTGGTCGATACGGTGTTCCTGACTTTCAGAATTTGTTTAAATATAATAACTATTACGAATCTAGTGAATCTAGAATCTGTGTCTAGGTTTATTCTCTATTTAGGCTCTATTGGAGTTCTAATCATGGGAATCTCTTTTAAGTCAATTTCACATAAGAATTTTCTGGCTGTAAAATGTTTCGTGGCATGGAGCCCAAATAATGACGAATTAACAATTTGACGGGGGTATATACTTCCAGGATTTCATATTAAAACAGGGAGCAACTGCTGGGAGTGTTCGTCTTGAATACTCTTTCGAGTTCACAATTTTTCATTATTTTAAGGTAATCTTGAAGTTTCGAGATATCATTAATTACATAATCAACACCGAAATGCCGAACGTAAGATCAAATAACTGGAAATAAAAGTAAGGTGTACGAAAGATCAGTAATACTTAAAGTGAGGTGTTTGGTGTAATATATAGGGTGGAATTTTGCAATAGTACCTGGAGGGAAAGCCATTGACCTCTAACTAATGGACAGGCCCTAAGTACGAAAAAAACGTGCATACCTAAACTTGAAATGTAACATAAAATGGCGTCCATTTTTAGTGTTGCACAGAGAGTATCGAATCTACTATCGATATTTTAAAACTAAATATAGAACTTGCAATATCATATTGTAATTTGATAAACTTTTGCGAGAGATTGACGTAAATAAAATAATCATAGTTTATGGTTTATTTACTTTCATTATAATTGTTTTAATATAAAAAATAAAGAACTATACAGTTTATTTTCTTATTCCTGATATAGTCCCGTCAAATTAGCCAGAAAAATAGCGGTCAGTTTGCATTAATTCCCAACATGCTGAATTTTGGTACAGACCTGGGGTACACTTTTATAAATAAAACACCGAAAGATCCCATGTTTGCTTAAAAAGTTATTCAAGGTCAAGCATCAAAGTTTTCGGTTCAATCAACTAAAGTCTGGCTTGTCTTCAATAATTACGATTCATAAACAGACAAAACAACTACCAATAATATACTAATATTCAATAACAAATTAACAATTCTAAGCAAGCTTAATTCCCTCTTTCTTCACGCCTTTTTGATTCAAAAATACTCGCACAACAGCAAGCAAAGCCAATATCGTTTCGATATGATTTACTGCGTAAGCCCCTGTTATCATTTACATCGAAAGTATGAAAAATAAAAACATATTAATAATGATCATCGATATCTGGTTAAATATTCAAAGCTCCGGAACATCACTTTTGACAGCTTTTTTTGACAGTAATGTAACAATAAATGGCGATTTGTGGCACGCTAGCCACCTGCTATGACGTCACTACATGATTGATATTTTAGTGACAACATACAAAAATAGTACTATCTCTTTCTTTTATTAGTATTTTTGTATAAGTAAAGGGAGATAACCAAGTTCTTCCTCTTCTTCCTCGTCGATATACATAACTACTTATTTATATAGGACATTACGGCTACTCCATGTATTTATCACCTAGCTGGGGAAAGCACTCGAAATACTGGAGTTACCAATTTTTACTCTAAGGAAATGACTATTTCATGACTATTTTTATAACGTACTATTTATATTTTATAGCATTGTCAAAATTCGTTTTGGTTGAGATTGCAAATGTAAGGATTACAGCTTGAAAAACACGCAAATGTTTAGCACTGTGGCTTTTTTGTGACTATTTATGATAGGGCTGCATTTTATTACGTGTTTTTTTTTTATTATCTCGATAATTATAAAGCGTAGTGTTGTAATTTTACAGTTGCATAATTAGGTAAAGAAGCTAATTATTAGTGTTTACGTGCGGATTGAGTGAGCATACACCAGAAATAATTTTAAAAATTATGCTCATTTAGTAAAAGTTCTAAAACAATTGTAAAAGTAATCTCTGTATTTGTAAAAAGATATCATCATCAAGGTTGAAATGATTATCACATGGTGTTAATTATTTTAAATGCATATAGTTAATGCTTACTTTTATTTTTTTAAATGCATATAGTTTCATAACCACAGGGCCAAAAATTTATTTTTTATTCTTCTGATAGCTGTTGACTTCTTGTATCTCCAGCTTCCGGTTTATCGTCGACTTTTGGGACACCCTGTATAAGAAAAATATTTAAGAAGATTTTTTCTGTATGATAAGAAAATACATACAGACAAAATCTCTTCGAGCAGTGGGACAGTATAAACTATAAGCTGAATAAAAAAATTAAGTTCGTTATGTACAATTAGTTTTAAAAATAATCGTCGAATTATTTCTCTACACTGCGCTTTAACAATTAATTTAAAGCTTATTACTATTTACTTACCCTTGTATTTATAAGACAAGTATTACTCCTGTGTTATCTTCAAGTCAATCTTTTTAACGTATGTAGTGAAAATTCTTAATCTATACGCAAGGGCTCGAAAATATACGAAGATTACCGAATTCGGAGGAATCCAAACCACCGTATATTTTAATGTAGGTAAAAGTTAGTAATCAATGAGATACGCCGAAAATTGATAGTTTAGAGCACAGTGCCGTGATCAAATACCTCCACAAGAAACAGTTAACTCCAAAGCAGATTCATGAAGATATGGTGGTTACTTTAGGACCATTGTTCCGTCGTATACAATGATAAAAAAGTGGACAGCTGAATTTAAGCGTAGACGACAGAGCATAATAAATGACCGCCGCTCTGGACGGCCTTTTACAGCTACGACTACGGAAAACATCGAAAAAATATGTGATCTCATCATGGGAGACAGAAGATTGAAGGTATCTGAGATAGCTGAAGCTCTAGGGATTTCATATGAACGTACACAAAACATGATCGTTAATTAATTAGGGTCCCACGAGGTGTCTGCAAGATGGGTTCCGCGGCTCCTTTCAGTTGAACAGAAACGAACTCGGCTCAAGATTTCTAGAGACTGTTTAGAGCTTTTTCAAGCTGATCCAAACGAATTTTTGGCAAGGTTTGTTCCTAATGACGAAACATGGGTTTATCACTATACTCCACTATAATCCAAACAATGGTAGAGACCCGGATCTCCGACCCCCATGAAAGCCAAGGTGTTTTTCAGTAAACAAGGTAATGGCAACGGTTTTCTGGGATTCTAAGGGTGTCATCTTGGTTGATAACTTGGAAAGAGGTCAAACTATAAATTCTGTATACTACTGCACACTATTACGTCGTTTACGCGAAGAAATAAAGTCTAAAAGACCAGGATTGTTGACCAAGAAAGTTTTGTTTCATCAGGACAATGCTCGTGTTCACACATCTGCAGAATCACATAGTGCTAATACACAGGCTCAAATAGTGAATTGTGGTTTCGAATTGCTTCCTCATCCTCCTTATTCACCTGACATGGCACCTTCTGACTTCCATCTATTTCCAAAACTAAAAAACACTTAGGTGGAATGAAATTCTCTACCAATGAGGAGGTAAAGTGGCCGTAGATGCCTTTTCTGAAGGCCTTGACGAGACCTTCTATTTAAATGGGATCAAGGCTTTGGAAGACCACTGGACTAAATTCCACCCTTAAAGGGTTAAATGCGGGGTGAAAATAGTAAAGATATTTTTAATTTTAAAACAAGAGCCATGAAACTTTTATTTAGTATCGAGTTAGTTTGAGATCCTAGAAAGGATCGTTTTTATTCCGGAAGTCATCTCCCACGAGGGTGAAATGGGGGTTAAAAGTAATATAGAGTTTTACAATTTTTGAATCTATAGGCATGGAACTTATACTTTAGGTTCCATATAAAACATAAGAAATATAAATTAAAGTTTTTTTTAATTCAATGACATATAAAATAAAGACAGGTTATCCGCTCTCAAAAATAGAAGGCATTTGCCGGCTATTTGACTCAGTCTTGTGCAACCCAAAATCACGGCTAAACGTCAAACAAAACTTATTCCCTATTCTGTGTTTTTAATACCGTACAATGCCTTCTTGTGTGTTTAGACAGTGTACTAATTACACTGTTACTGTTAAAGATAGAATAAACGTTTCTTTTCATGCGTAAGTACTATTTTTTATAAATACCTTATTTATTATTTTATTTTGCTATTTACAATGACGTTTTAAAATTGACATCGCTATTCGTTTCAACAAACTCGAAGAGCGAGATGTAATGTAATTTTGTATGTGGGCATAAAAGAGACAACGCTATAGAGTTTCGACAATTTACGTACTACGTCACGTACGCTCGCTACCAATTAGTGCGAAGCAACGTCCCGAAGTACATAGGTATCTCTTTCTTACAAGTGAATCGTATTATTCTTTCCTTCTCCCACAAATGATATTACTCTTTATATCGGGTAGGTATCTATAGTTACTAGGTAATGTTTGGGTATGACTTGTCTATATGTAATATGTCAATGCTTTAATTCCACTCTTAAAGGGGTTAAATGGGGGATGAATACAGTGAAAGTATTTTTTTACTTTTAAAGCAAGAACCATGAAACTTTTATTTAGTATGGAGTTAGTTTCAGACCCCGGAAAGAACATAGGACGGTTTTTATACAAAAAAAAAATACAACAAGAAATACAAAAATTTAAATATTCCGACCCTAAATGGTTGATGGAAATAGTGAGTGAAAAATAGCCTGCGTTTTTTTCTTTTAAAGCAAGAGTCATGGATCTCTTGAATAAAGTGCGTACTCATAATACAACAAATAAATAGTTTTATTTTTCAAAATTCTGTTCTTTTGGGGTGAAATAGGGAATTTAACTTCGTGTACCTACCACACGTTATTTTCATTTTTGATACGAAAGAATTGTTTCATAAATTATATACATAAGAGGTCGAAACGATATAGTTGGGTAGTTTGTTTAAAAAAATTGTGTTTAAAGAAAAACTAGCGCTTAGCCTACATATCATTGTATCGAGTGGCACCGTTTTCGCTACGTTTGATGAAAATGGTGAAATTATTCCGACTGGGCACTATATAATATTATATTCAAATATTTCAAATTAAGAGTGTATTTTACGTTTAAGGAAACAGACAATATATTTTTATATTTGTATCTGTTCAATTTTTAGTAGATTTTATTCTCTTGGTTTATTAATCACCAATAGTTTATCACATTTTTGCTGAATATTTACCTTTCCTTTTTTGATCTTTATATTTCACTGTATTTGGTAATTACTAAACACATGATAAGTTATTTGTACCAATGAATCAAAAACCTCCGACTGACAGGAAAAAAGAACGATCTCAATTTATTCAGTAATCAAACAAATAAGGCCAGATAAAAAATAAGTAAATTAGAGTGCGGGGCCCACACTTAAACTTATAACACACCTGTGATTTTAAAAAGTTAAAAAAAGAAAATCGTGTATTTTTTTTATTGAAAAAGGATTAGACGTTTGTCTTCTATCTCACCTGATGGAAAGTGACGATGAAGACGAAGGTGTTACACGTCTATCCACGAGATACCTGTTCACTCGACGCTTGAAAGAACTAGGACTATAGTTTATAAAAGAATAATTGACCACTGTGTTACGCGCTCTAAAGCTAGTTGTTTATACTATTGAGCAAAGGAACTCTCCTCGAACGCTGCGACTGTCTTCTTTTTCTTTTGGATATAACTAACAGGAAAAATAAGACCTCAATGACCTACCAATCCCATCAATAGGAAAAATAACCTGCGTAGTCCAACCGACATGAAAAAGTCAAACCTCGCGATCAAGTAGTCTCTAAGATCATCAACCATCTAGGGTCTAAGTAGAGAGGCCCTCGCAACCTACAATCACTGTGTGCATTATATCTCCTTGACCTCGACCTTCTTTCGTTCTCGAATTAAAAAGGGTACAGTCGCAAAGGTAAGCTTTATATAACAGCTATTTGTCCAATTTTTGACCCAACATTCTAAAAACATATATGTTTTTCTCTCTCGCAACTCAACCAAAGAGACCTTTTTATTTGCTCAAGTATCTCCAGCCATAACTTTTTAATAACTTATTGAAAAGATGACAATAAGGTTAACATAGAATATAATAAGGATCTGAACCTACTAAAAATGGTATTTACAAAAAATACAAAAGAATAACCGTACACAAAATACAATAATAATAAACCTCCAATGATAACCGTTTGTAACAAAGAAAGAGAGAGCCTTTTGAGTGTAATAGTGACACAATGCTGCCGTTGTTGATCTTAATCTGTGTGTTAAGTTTTTATACACATTTTTTGCTCTTCAGCACAAATGAAGCTAAATGGAGTAGAACAAATATCTGTCATTCCATACAAAAGTAACTTTATGGCGTCATCTACAATATATTGTGAACAAAATATAGTTTGATTTGTTCACAAGTCTTAATTATAATTTTTATTATTTTAAGGTGGTTTTCGACAATACTCGAAGCTTGTGTCACCGATGTTGGTAGAGCGCTGAGCGTGATCATAGACCTGCACAGCAAGCGGAACCAGCACGAGTACCAGGAACAGTGCACTCTCAAGATTACATGAGGGCGCCAAACATACCAGTACATTGTATTTTTAACAATTGTGCTAATGTTACCCGTCATCGCATACCAAACGCGATTATAGTAAATGTATTTTGTGAGAGCAAGCTTTTTATTCCTGACGGCACTAGGGTGTGTACTGAACACCTAGAAAACAATGAATGGAACGCTCAGTTTACATCACTCTGTGACTTTTGATGAGTATGGCTGCAAAAACGAGCCCAGAATTGATTTTGAAAACAGAGGCGCAATGTCAAATGAAGAAATGCACCTATGGACTGGGCGCACATACGAACTGTTCGAAGCAATATTAGAGCAAAGTCCTTCATTAAGAGAAAGTTGTAACCAGCCTAAAACTGCATTAGGCATTTATCTAACAAAACTAAGAACTAGAGACTCGGACGAGAGACTGGCAACATTATTCAACATATCTCGTCGAAAACTCGAACGTTTTTTGCCTATGGTTAGAGAGTGTCTGACCAATGATTACGTTGCGCTTCATCTAGGAGTGGACACAATTACCAGAAATAATATTCTCCAAAGAAACCTTACTATTCCAAGAACTTTATTAGGGAACGACGCAAACAACAAAGCCATAATTATATGTGATGGTACGTATGTATATATTGACAAAAGTTCCAACTTTTTATTCCAACGGCGTTCATAAAGCCTACATACATATCAAAACTTGTTGAAGCCGTTTATGATGGTAACCACGGACGGCTATATATTAGACGTCAAAGGGCCATATGTCGCTACTAAGACAGATGCCAACACAATGAGCGACATAATGAAAAAAGAAGAAGAGCCGCTGCATTGGTTACTCGAAACAAATGATGTATTCATCCTAGATCAGGGATTCAGAGACAGCTTGGGAGATATAGAAGCTTGCGGTTACGAACATCACGTGCCACCAACAAAGGACAGATGATAAAAGCAGCTTACCACAGAGCAAGCTAATCAATCTCGTCTCGTAACCATGTGCCGATTGGTGGTGGAAGTGGTGAATGGGAGGTTTAAACGTGATTTTAAACTATTACGGCATAAATATTTTAATAAAACCATGTCACAAATGATTGCAGATTTTAAAATAGCTGCAGCCATTCTAAACCACTTCCACGCTCCCATTGAGGACAGTGCACATACAGAAGCCTTTTTAAATTCAATAAGGGCAAAAATAAACATCCCCAACTCGTTATGCAATTATGTGGAGGCAAAAAGATTAAATAATAGAAGGGCAGACTTCTTGCGAATCCAAGCAAATGAAATAGAAAACTTCCCAAGGCTCAACGAGGAACAAGTCATACTTTTTGCCTTGGGAACTTACCAGCTGAAGCTCGCTAGATCGTATTGTAGCGAGCACTTACATAATGGCCTCTACATAATAAAGACGGTTAGGGAAATGTGCTAGAAGATTTAGAACAACATGGTATAGACGAGGAAGCTTGGCTCTTGCGTGGGCGCATACAGTCTTGTCATGTCCGAGTTAGGAAATATTATTGCTATATTTTATTCAATAATGTTAACCCTCTGCAACTGAGGTGGTAGTCTGTCAGACACCAAAAAACAAATGCGGTGTTGCCAATTCGCAATATGGCGTGATATAGCTTTGTCTTGCTCAATACCCTCCTAAAACGGTTCGCCGCAGCGGTTAGTGAGGCGCGAGCTACAAGTCTCGTGCTACAAGTTGCTGGTGTCTGTCAGACGTACAGCAATAACTTCTGATTCTATTAGACGTCACGTCACAAAGATCAATATACTGCCATAGTGTCTCTCAGGTATAACCACAGTAAAAATGTATACTGTCATAGTGTCTCTCAGGTATAACCTCAGCTTATTGTAAAACGTTTTTTTCGTCTACTTTCAATTTCACTTATTTGTCTTTTTAGGTGTTAAATCTGAAGAACATGAATCCTGGGCCTTCGAAACGAGGTTTCAAAGGAACTCCAAAAAATATTGATGACCAAATTGAAATCTGGTTTGAAGGGTTGGAGAAAGAAAACGAGTTTAGTGATTTCGACGACTCAGTTGAAGACCCTGACTATGAGGTAGAAAATGTTCAAGAAAGAGTAAGCAGTCCACAAAGCGAAGAACAGGATGAAGAAAATGTGATTGAAAATGACGTCAGTGACAATGAAGACGATCAGCCACTGAGCTCATTAGCTACCCAAGAACGTAGTGAATCTACTTCTCACTTCATGGGTTAAAACGGGTTTTTGTGGTCAAAATCCAAGTTTGGAAGATCAAGTAGAACACCGGCTCATAACATCATTCATTTATCTCGACCTACTGAACAACTTATCTTTCAAAGCTATAAAGATTTATGGTCAAAACTTTTTGATGCTGCCATGATAGCAACAGTAGTCGTACACACCAATCAAAAACTGCGAACATATAGAGAGAAGTTTCGGAACACGAATAGAACTGAGCTCAAAGACACAGATGAATCAGAAATGCGAAGCTTGTTTGGACTACTCTATTACAGCTCAGTATTTAAATGCAATGACTCTGACGCTAACTATATGTTCGCAACCGACGGCACTGGTCATGAAATGTTTCGCATGGTAATGTCTAAATATCGATTCTGCACATTACTGAACTGCCTCAGATTTGACAATGGAGCCGACCGTCAAGAGCGCTTAAAGACCGATCCCTTAGCAGCAATATCATTTATTTTTGGGAAGTTTGTAACAAATTCTCAGAATAACTATACTCTTGGACCAAACACCTGCATTGATGAGATGCTTTTAGCTTTTAAGGGCCGGTGTAAATTTATTATTTACATGCCAAAAAAGCCAGCGAAATATGGAATCAAGATCATGATTCTCAGTGATGCTGAAAATTACTATGCATATAATATGTATATATATTGTGGAAAAAATTCTGATGGTGTAGGTCTATCAGATGTAGAAAGAAATTCTGCAGTTCCAACTCAATCGGTTCTAAGATTAACGAAGCCAATCGAGAACACCAACAGAAATGTGACGGCCGACAGCTGGTTTAGTTCAATCCAATTGATGGAGATTTTACGTTCTAAGAATTTGACGTACTTAGGAACTCTAAAAAAAAACAAGCGTGAAATTCCGCCAGAATTCCTAGGAAGTACTTTATATGGATTCACCAAAGACTACACAATAGTATCTCATGTGCCAAAAATAAATAAAGCTGTAGTTTTGATTTCATCTTCTCATCACGGACCAAGTACAGATGAAGCGACCAACAAACCAAGTATAATTATTGATTATAATCACACAAAGGCTGGAGTCGATGAAATTGACAAAAAATGTTCAATTTATTCATGCAGTAGAAAAACGCGTCGCTGGCCTATGGCAATATTTTATAGGCTATTGGATCTAGCTGGTGTAAATGCTTTTGTCTTGTACCAAGGTTGTCCAGGTGCCAAATTGCTAAGAGGCGACTTTTTGCTATCCTTGTCAAGAGAGTTAGTTCTTCTTAGTTTGAAAGAGCGCGTTTTTAACCAGAGACTGCCAAGAGAGCTACGGTTGTCAATGAGACGAGTTTTAGGTAAGGATTTGCCTACCCCTCCTCTACATCCTCCTCAACCAGGACCATCACGAAGAAGGCTATGTAGCATATGCCCCAGCAGACTGAAAAGGCAGACAAGATTCGCTTGCTTTGCATGTAAAAAAGCTATTTGCCTTCAGTGTTCAGCTCAAATTTGCGAAGACTGTAAATTTTAACGTAAAAAATTAAAGCAACTTAAAGACTGATTTGTGCCTAAACCTATCATACGATTTTGTGAATTTTTCTACAAAAGCTTTTTAGTATTATGTTTAAAAATAATATTCATAAAGTTTATAATAATTATTTTTGTAAAGGTTTTTTTTTAATTTTTTTTTATAATAAGTAAAATAAGTTACCAAATGTACAACATTTTGATCTCAATAAAACAGATTCTATAACTAATATTTTATTATTATTTTATAAATTCTATTTATCTACTTTGATAGTGTATAAAACAATTAAAATAAATAAATAATACCCATACATAATTAAACTTAAATTCTAAAATATTTACGCCATTTTAATAACGTCTGATGGACTCCACCTCGGTCGAATGTTAACAAAAAAGTCACCTCAGCCGCAGAGGGTTAATAACAATATCTCCCAATATTATTGTACTTGTTTAACAGGAAGACGAACCATAGGTACTTGTGCCCATGTGCTGTCAATAATATGGTACTCAGGGTGTGCCCGTCATGAAGGCTTTAATGCACCTGCAATAACCCTTAACGACGTTACTCTTGTAATATTTGATGACGATGGTGATCATGTCATTTAATATACATAATAAAATATCCTTATATTTTGTGTTTTTATTTATTGTACCTACATTATTTCCTACATGGCACTAGGTATAATCAAAACAGGTTACTTTAAATAATGTAGTTAAACCTTATTAAACGCAACATGTACTAATTCAAATTCTTTATACCGTATTTTTTTATCTAAGAGGGATGCAAACTAGCAAGCGGGTCACCCTGATGGTAAGTGATCGTCGCCGCTCATGTACACCCGCAACACCAGGGGCATCACAGGTGCGTTGCCGGCCTTTTAAGAAGATGTAAGCTCGCCTCTTTACAAAAAATTCAATCAGATTCAAAGAGGAAGAACTCAGATCCGACAACTCTTAGAAACATGCGACCTAGTAAATATGAAAATACATAAAAGTACCCTTCTATTCATACATGACTCATTGTTATAGCAAGGTATACCAGCTTCCATACATTTTTGCCCATTCTCCTTTATTTTAACTCTTTTTTTTATGTTTGAGGGTCCACAACTTTATTTCTAGCAATGTGCAATGTGCAACTTTTAATTTTAAAAGGACCTACCAATAACTTAAATTGTAATAAAGAAAAATAAATAGATCTGGCCTTGAAAAAAAAGATTTAGACGGCTGCAAAATGTTTAAACAGTACAAAAGCGAAACAATTCAGAAATATGACAAAAAATTAATTAAAAAAAAAGCTTGACTCCTACGCAAAATCTTTTGGGCTAGTTAGTTAACAGACCACCCCACCTGAACATACGAAAATGGAGGGCATTTTCGTATGTTCAACGTTGTGCCGAACACCCTGTATATATAGAAAAAAATGATATACTTTAATGACGACTGTCAAGATTTAGACCTACTTGTCGGTAAGTGACTGTATGGACATGTTATCACTACTTATTGTGCTAATATTGTTGGTAATGTAGATTAATAGCGCAGTTGGAATAAACAAAAAGCTAATTGCACTCTAAATAAATATGCACATTAACAATATTAACTTGCTAGTATTAGAAAACCTGTTTATTAGGCTGAAAACAATTAAAAAATTATTTAAAAAGTAGGATTATACCAAATAACAAAATTTGATGATTTATAATAGTAGCGTGCATACATTTATTTATCTTTGTTCTTAGCCTAATAACTTGCTGTGTCCATTACAAAAATGCTTGAGGAAAGTATAGGTTTTTCTTTACTGACTACTAAGCACACTAGTGTTTTATTATTAGTCAGTCGTAGGAATTTCTGTTTGTATCTACCATTTTTAACTGAAAGCTAAACTAAATATCTGCATAATAAATTGTATCGCTACTCTGCCCTACAGTTTTGTTCTAAAGACAATTAAGCAACTAATAAAGAAAATATTTAAAACATACCAATACATGCCTTTATTAATATTTGATATTATCAAATTATGGATTCGATGTGGTCGATACGGTGTTCCTGACTTTCAGAATTTGTTTAAATATAATAACTATTACGAATCTAGTGAATCTAGAATCTGTGTCTAGGTTTATTCTCTATTTAGGCTCTATTGGAGTTCTAATCATGGGAATCTCTTTTAAGTCAATTTCACATAAGAATTTTCTGGCTGTAAAATGTTTCGTGGCATGGAGCCCAAATAATGACGAATTAACAATTTGACGGGGGTATATACTTCCAGGATTTCATATTAAAACAGGGAGCAACTGCTGGGAGTGTTCGTCTTGAATACTCTTTCGAGTTCACAATTTTTCATTATTTTAAGGTAATCTTGAAGTTTCGAGATATCATTAATTACATAATCAACACCGAAATGCCGAACGTAAGATCAAATAACTGGAAATAAAAGTAAGGTGTACGAAAGATCAGTAATACTTAAAGTGAGGTGTTTGGTATAATATATAGGGTGGAATTTTGCAATAGTACCTGGAGGGAAAGCCATTGACCTCTAACTAATGGACAGGCCCTAAGTACGAAAAAAACGTGCATACCTAAACTTGAAATGTAACATAAAATGGCGTCCATTTTTAGTGTTGCACAGAGAGTATCGAATCTACTATCGATATTTTAAAACTAAATATAGAACTTGCAATATCATATTGTAATTTGATAAACTTTTGCGAGAGATTGACGTAAATAAAATAATCATAGTTTATGGTTTATTTACTTTCATTATAATTGTTTTAATATAAAAAATAAAGAACTATACAGTTTATTTTCTTATTCCTGATATAGTCCCGTCAAATTAGCCAGAAAAATAGCGGTCAGTTTGCATTAATTCCCAACATGCTGAATTTTGGTACAGACCTGGGGTACACTTTTATAAATAAAACACCGAAAGATCCCATGTTTGCTTAAAAAGTTATTCAAGGTCAAGCATCAAAGTTTTCGGTTCAATCAATTAAAGTCTGGCTTGTCTTCAATAATTACGATTCATAAACAGACAAAACAACTACCAATAATATACTAATATTCAATAACAAATTAACAATTCTAAGCAAGCTTAATTCCCTCTTTCTTCACGCCTTTTTGATTCAAAAATACTCGCACAACAGCAAGCAAAGCCAATATCGTTTCGATATGATTTACTGCGTAAGCCCCTGTTATCATTTACATCGAAAGTATGAAAAATAAAAACATATTAATAATGATCATCGATATCTGGTTAAATATTCAAAGCTCCGGAACATCACTTTTGACAGCTTTTTTTGACAGTAATGTAACAATAAATGGCGATTTGTGGCACGCTAGCCACCTGCTATGACGTCACTACATGATTGATATTTTAGTGACAACATACAAAAATAGTACTATCTCTTTCTTTTATTAGTATTTTTGTATAAGTAAAGGGAGATAACCAAGTTCTTCCTCTTCTTCCTCGTCGATATACATAACTACTTATTTATATAGGACATTACGGCTACTCCATGTATTTATCACCTAGCTGGGGAAAGCACTCGAAATACTGGAGTTACCAATTTTTACTCTAAGGAAATGACTATTTCATGACTATTTTTATAACGTACTATTTATATTTTATAGCATTGTCAAAATTCGTTTTGGTTGAGATTGCAAATGTAAGGATTACAGCTTGAAAAACACGCAAATGTTTAGCACTGTGGCTTTTTTGTGACTATTTATGATAGGGCTGCATTTTATTACGTGTTTTTTTTTTATTATCTCGATAATTATAAAGCGTAGTGTTGTAATTTTACAGTTGCATAATTAGGTAAAGAAGCTAATTATTAGTGTTTACGTGCGGATTGAGTGAGCATACACCAGAAATAATTTTAAAAATTATGCTCATTTAGTAAAAGTTCTAAAACAATTGTAAAAGTAATCTCTGTATTTGTAAAAAGATATCATCATCAAGGTTGAAATGATTATCACATGGTGTTAATTATTTTAAATGCATATAGTTAATGCTTACTTTTATTTTTTTAAATGCATATAGTTTCATAACCACAGGGCCAAAAATTTATTTTTTATTCTTCTGATAGCTGTTGACTTCTTGTATCTCCAGCTTCCGGTTTATCGTCGACTTTTGGGACACCCTGTATAAGAAAAATATTTAAGAAGATTTTTTCTGTATGATAAGAAAATACATACAGACAAAATCTCTTCGAGCAGTGGGACAGTATAAACTATAAGCTGAATAAAAAAATTAAGTTCGTTATGTACAATTAGTTTTAAAAATAATCGTCGAATTATTTCTCTACACTGCGCTTTAACAATTAATTTAAAGCTTATTACTATTTACTTACCCTTGTATTTATAAGACAAGTATTACTCCTGTGTTATCTTCAAGTCAATCTTTTTAACGTATGTAGTGAAAATTCTTAATCTATACGCAAGGGCTCGAAAATATACGAAGATTACCGAATTCGGAGGAATCCAAACCACCGTATATTTTAATGTAGGTAAAAGTTAGTAATCAATGAGATACGCCGAAAATTGATAGTTTAGAGCACAGTGCCGTGATCAAATACCTCCACAAGAAACAGTTAACTCCAAAGCAGATTCATGAAGATATGGTGGTTACTTTAGGACCATTGTTCCGTCGTATACAATGATAAAAAAGTGGACAGCTGAATTTAAGCGTAGACGACAGAGCATAATAAATGACCGCCGCTCTGGACGGCCTTTTACAGCTACGACTACGGAAAACATCGAAAAAATATGTGATCTCATCATGGGAGACAGAAGATTGAAGGTATCTGAGATAGCTGAAGCTCTAGGGATTTCATATGAACGTACACAAAACATGATCGTTAATTAATTAGGGTCCCACGAGGTGTCTGCAAGATGGGTTCCGCGGCTCCTTTCAGTTGAACAGAAACGAACTCGGCTCAAGATTTCTAGAGACTGTTTAGAGCTTTTTCAAGCTGATCCAAACGAATTTTTGGCAAGGTTTGTTCCTAATGACGAAACATGGGTTTATCACTATACTCCACTATAATCCAAACAATGGTAGAGACCCGGATCTCCGACCCCCATGAAAGCCAAGGTGTTTTTCAGTAAACAAGGTAATGGCAACGGTTTTCTGGGATTCTAAGGGTGTCATCTTGGTTGATAACTTGGAAAGAGGTCAAACTATAAATTCTGTATACTACTGCACACTATTACGTCGTTTACGCGAAGAAATAAAGTCTAAAAGACCAGGATTGTTGACCAAGAAAGTTTTGTTTCATCAGGACAATGCTCGTGTTCACACATCTGCAGAATCACATAGTGCTAATACACAGGCTCAAATAGTGAATTGTGGTTTCGAATTGCTTCCTCATCCTCCTTATTCACCTGACATGGCACCTTCTGACTTCCATCTATTTCCAAAACTAAAAAACACTTAGGTGGAATGAAATTCTCTACCAATGAGGAGGTAAAGTGGCCGTAGATGCCTTTTCTGAAGGCCTTGACGAGACCTTCTATTTAAATGGGATCAAGGCTTTGGAAGACCACTGGACTAAATTCCACCCTTAAAGGGTTAAATGCGGGGTGAAAATAGTAAAGATATTTTTAATTTTAAAACAAGAGCCATGAAACTTTTATTTAGTATCGAGTTAGTTTGAGATCCTAGAAAGGATCGTTTTTATTCCGGAAGTCATCTCCCACGAGGGTGAAATGGGGGTTAAAAGTAATATAGAGTTTTACAATTTTTGAATCTATAGGCATGGAACTTATACTTTAGGTTCCATATAAAACATAAGAAATATAAATTAAAGTTTTTTTTAATTCAATGACATATAAAATAAAGACAGGTTATCCGCTCTCAAAAATAGAAGGCATTTGCCGGCTATTTGACTCAGTCTTGTGCAACCCAAAATCACGGCTAAACGTCAAACAAAACTTATTCCCTATTCTGTGTTTTTAATACCGTACAATGCCTTCTTGTGTGTTTAGACAGTGTACTAATTACACTGTTACTGTTAAAGATAGAATAAACGTTTCTTTTCATGCGTAAGTACTATTTTTTATAACTACCTTATTTATTATTTTATTTTGCTATTTACAATGACGTTTTAAAATTGACATCGCTATTCGTTTCAACAAACTCGAAGAGCGAGATGTAATGTAATTTTGTATGTGGGCATAAAAGAGACAACGCTATAGAGTTTCGACAATTTACGTACTACGTCACGTACGCTCGCTACCAATTAGTGCGAAGCAACGTCCCGAAGTACATAGGTATCTCTTTCTTACAAGTGAATCGTATTATTCTTTCCTTCTCCCACAAATGATATTACTCTTTATATCGGGTAGGTATCTATAGTTACTAGGTAATGTTTGGGTATGACTTGTCTATATGTAATATGTCAATGCTTTAATTCCACTCTTAAAGGGGTTAAATGGGGGATGAATACAGTGAAAGTATTTTTTTACTTTTAAAGCAAGAACCATGAAACTTTTATTTAGTATGGAGTTAGTTTCAGACCCCGGAAAGAACATAGGACGGTTTTTATACAAAAAAAAATACAACAAGAAATACAAAAATTTAAATATTCCGACCCTAAATGGTTGATGGAAATAGTGAGTGAAAAATAGCCTGCGTTTTTTTCTTTTAAAGCAAGAGTCATGGATCTCTTGAATAAAGTGCGTACTCATAATACAACAAATAAATAGTTTTATTTTTCAAAATTCTGTTCTTTTGGGGTGAAATAGGGAATTTAACTTCGTGTACCTACCACACGTTATTTTCATTTTTGATACGAAAGAATTGTTTCATAAATTATATACATAAGAGGTCGAAACGATATAGTTGGGTAGTTTGTTTAAAAAAATTGTGTTTAAAGAAAAACTAGCGCTTAGCCTACATATCATTGTATCGAGTGGCACCGTTTTCGCTACGTTTGATGAAAATGGTGAAATTATTCCGACTGGGCACTATATAATATTATATTCAAATATTTCAAATTAAGAGTGTATTTTACGTTTAAGGAAACAGACAATATATTTTTATATTTGTATCTGTTCAATTTTTAGTAGATTTTATTCTCTTGGTTTATTAATCACCAATAGTTTATCACATTTTTGCTGAATATTTACCTTTCCTTTTTTGATCTTTATATTTCACTGTATTTGGTAATTACTAAACACATGATAAGTTATTTGTACCAATGAATCAAAAACCTCCGACTGACAGGAAAAAAGAACGATCTCAATTTATTCAGTAATCAAACAAATAAGGCCAGATAAAAAATAAGTAAATTAGAGTGCGGGGCCCACACTTAAACTTATAACACACCTGTGATTTTAAAAAGTTAAAAAAAGAAAATCGTGTATTTTTTTTATTGAAAAAGGATTAGACGTTTGTCTTCTATCTCACCTGATGGAAAGTGACGATGAAGACGAAGGTGTTACACGTCTATCCACGAGATACCTGTTCACTCGACGCTTGAAAGAACTAGGACTATAGTTTATAAAAGAATAATTGACCACTGTGTTACGCGCTCTAAAGCTAGTTGTTTATACTATTGAGCAAAGGAACTCTCCTCGAACGCTGCGACTGTCTTCTTTTTCTTTTGGATATAACTAACAGGAAAAATAAGACCTCAATGACCTACCAATCCCATCAATAGGAAAAATAACCTGCGTAGTCCAACCGACATGAAAAAGTCAAACCTCGCGATCAAGTAGTCTCTAAGATCATCAACCATCTAGGGTCTAAGTAGAGAGGCCCTCGCAACCTACAATCACTGTGTGCATTATATCTCCTTGACCTCGACCTTCTTTCGTTCTCGAATTAAAAAGGGTACAGTCGCAAAGGTAAGCTTTATATAACAGCTATTTGTCCAATTTTTGACCCAACATTCTAAAAACATATATGTTTTTCTCTCTCGCAACTCAACCAAAGAGACCTTTTTATTTGCTCAAGTATCTCCAGCCATAACTTTTTAATAACTTATTGAAAAGATGACAATAAGGTTAACATAGAATATAATAAGGATCTGAACCTACTAAAAATGGTATTTACAAAAAATACAAAAGAATAACCGTACACAAAATGCAATAATAATAAACCTCCAATGATAACCGTTTGTAACAAAGAAAGAGAGAGCCTTTTGAGTGTAATAGTGACACAATGCTGCCGTTGTTGATCTTAATCTGTGTGTTAAGTTTTTATACACATTTTTTGCTCTTCAGCACAAATGAAGCTAAATGGAGTAGAACAAATATCTGTCATTCCATACAAAAGTAACTTTATGGCGTCATCTACAATATATTGTGAACAAAATATAGTTTGATTTGTTCACAAGTCTTAATTATAATTTTTATTATTTTAAGGTGGTTTTCGACAATACTCGAAGCTTGTGTCACCGATGTTGGTAGAGCGCTGAGCGTGATCATAGACCTGCACAGCAAGCGGAACCAGCACGAGTACCAGGAACAGTGCACTCTCAAGATTACATGAGGGCGCCAAACATACCAGTACATTGTATTTTTAACAATTGTGCTAATGTTACCCGTCATCGCATACCAAACGCGATTATAGTAAATGTATTTTGTGAGAGCAAGCTTTTTATTCCTGACGGCACTAGGGTGTGTACTGAACACCTAGAAAACAATGAATGGAACGCTCAGTTTACATCACTCTGTGACTTTTGATGAGTATGGCTGCAAAAACGAGCCCAGAATTGATTTTGAAAACAGAGGCGCAATGTCAAATGAAGAAATGCACCTATGGACTGGGCGCACATACGAACTGTTCGAAGCAATATTAGAGCAAAGTCCTTCATTAAGAGAAAGTTGTAACCAGCCTAAAACTGCATTAGGCATTTATCTAACAAAACTAAGAACTAGAGACTCGGACGAGAGACTGGCAACATTATTCAACATATCTCGTCGAAAACTCGAACGTTTTTTGCCTATGGTTAGAGAGTGTCTGACCAATGATTACGTTGCGCTTCATCTAGGAGTGGACACAATTACCAGAAATAATATTCTCCAAAGAAACCTTACTATTCCAAGAACTTTATTAGGGAACGACGCAAACAACAAAGCCATAATTATATGTGATGGTACGTATGTATATATTGACAAAAGTTCCAACTTTTTATTCCAACGGCGTTCATAAAGCCTACATACATATCAAAACTTGTTGAAGCCGTTTATGATGGTAACCACGGACGGCTATATATTAGACGTCAAAGGGCCATATGTCGCTACTAAGACAGATGCCAACACAATGAGCGACATAATGAAAAAAGAAGAAGAGCCGCTGCATTGGTTACTCGAAACAAATGATGTATTCATCCTAGATCAGGGATTCAGAGACAGCTTGGGAGATATAGAAGCTTGCGGTTACGAACATCACGTGCCACCAACAAAGGACAGATGATAAAAGCAGCTTACCACAGAGCAAGCTAATCAATCTCGTCTCGTAACCATGTGCCGATTGGTGGTGGAAGTGGTGAATGGGAGGTTTAAACGTGATTTTAAACTATTACGGCATAAATATTTTAATAAAACCATGTCACAAATGATTGCAGATTTTAAAATAGCTGCAGCCATTCTAAACCACTTCCACGCTCCCATTGAGGACAGTGCACATACAGAAGCCTTTTTAAATTCAATAAGGGCAAAAATAAACATCCCCAACTCGTTATGCAATTATGTGGAGGCAAAAAGATTAAATAATAGAAGGGCAGACTTCTTGCGAATCCAAGCAAATGAAATAGAAAACTTCCCAAGGCTCAACGAGGAACAAGTCATACTTTTTGCCTTGGGAACTTACCAGCTGAAGCTCGCTAGATCGTATTGTAGCGAGCACTTACATAATGGCCTCTACATAATAAAGACGGTTAGGGAAATGTGCTAGAAGATTTAGAACAACATGGTATAGACGAGGAAGCTTGGCTCTTGCGTGGGCGCATACAGTCTTGTCATGTCCGAGTTAGGAAATATTATTGCTATATTTTATTCAATAATGTTAACCCTCTGCAACTGAGGTGGTAGTCTGTCAGACACCAAAAAACAAATGCGGTGTTGCCAATTCGCAATATGGCGTGATATAGCTTTGTCTTGCTCAATACCCTCCTAAAACGGTTCGCCGCAGCGGTTAGTGAGGCGCGAGCTACAAGTCTCGTGCTACAAGTTGCTGGTGTCTGTCAGACGTACAGCAATAACTTCTGATTCTATTAGACGTCACGTCACAAAGCTCAATATACTGCCATAGTGTCTCTCAGGTATAACCACAGTAAAAATGTATACTGTCATAGTGTCTCTCAGGTATAACCTCAGCTTATTGTAAAACGTTTTTTTCGTCTACTTTCAATTTCACTTATTTGTCTTTTTAGGTGTTAAATCTGAAGAACATGAATCCTGGGCCTTCGAAACGAGGTTTCAAAGGAACTCCAAAAAATATTGATGACCAAATTGAAATCTGGTTTGAAGGGTTGGAGAAAGAAAACGAGTTTAGTGATTTCGACGACTCAGTTGAAGACCCTGACTATGAGGTAGAAAATGTTCAAGAAAGAGTAAGCAGTCCACAAAGCGAAGAACAGGATGAAGAAAATGTGATTGAAAATGACGTCAGTGACAATGAAGACGATCAGCCACTGAGCTCATTAGCTACCCAAGAACGTAGTGAATCTACTTCTCACTTCATGGGTTAAAACGGGTTTTTGTGGTCAAAATCCAAGTTTGGAAGATCAAGTAGAACACCGGCTCATAACATCATTCATTTATCTCGACCTACTGAACAACTTATCTTTCAAAGCTATAAAGATTTATGGTCAAAACTTTTTGATGCTGCCATGATAGCAACAGTAGTCGTACACACCAATCAAAAACTGCGAACATATAGAGAGAAGTTTCGGAACACGAATAGAACTGAGCTCAAAGACACAGATGAATCAGAAATGCGAAGCTTGTTTGGACTACTCTATTACAGCTCAGTATTTAAATGCAATGACTCTGACGCTAACTATATGTTCGCAACCGACGGCACTGGTCATGAAATGTTTCGCATGGTAATGTCTAAATATCGATTCTGCACATTACTGAACTGCCTCAGATTTGACAATGGAGCCGACCGTCAAGAGCGCTTAAAGACCGATCCCTTAGCAGCAATATCATTTATTTTTGGGAAGTTTGTAACAAATTCTCAGAATAACTATACTCTTGGACCAAACACCTGCATTGATGAGATGCTTTTAGCTTTTAAGGGCCGGTGTAAATTTATTATTTACATGCCAAAAAAGCCAGCGAAATATGGAATCAAGATCATGATTCTCAGTGATGCTGAAAATTACTATGCATATAATATGTATATATATTGTGGAAAAAATTCTGATGGTGTAGGTCTATCAGATGTAGAAAGAAATTCTGCAGTTCCAACTCAATCGGTTCTAAGATTAACGAAGCCAATCGAGAACACCAACAGAAATGTGACGGCCGACAGCTGGTTTAGTTCAATCCAATTGATGGAGATTTTACGTTCTAAGAATTTGACGTACTTAGGAACTCTAAAAAAAAACAAGCGTGAAATTCCGCCAGAATTCCTAGGAAGTACTTTATATGGATTCACCAAAGACTACACAATAGTATCTCATGTGCCAAAAATAAATAAAGCTGTAGTTTTGATTTCATCTTCTCATCACGGACCAAGTACAGATGAAGCGACCAACAAACCAAGTATAATTATTGATTATAATCACACAAAGGCTGGAGTCGATGAAATTGACAAAAAATGTTCAATTTATTCATGCAGTAGAAAAACGCGTCGCTGGCCTATGGCAATATTTTATAGGCTATTGGATCTAGCTGGTGTAAATGCTTTTGTCTTGTACCAAGGTTGTCCAGGTGCCAAATTGCTAAGAGGCGACTTTTTGCTATCCTTGTCAAGATTGTTAGTTCTTCTTAGTTTGAAAGAGCGCGTTTTTAACCAGAGACTGCCAAGAGAGCTACGGTTGTCAATGAGACGAGTTTTAGGTAAGGATTTGCCTACCCCTCCTCTACATCCTCCTCAACCAGGACCATCACGAAGAAGGCTATGTAGCATATGCCCCAGCAGACTGAAAAGGCAGACAAGATTCGCTTGCTTTGCATGTAAAAAAGCTATTTGCCTTCAGTGTTCAGCTCAAATTTGCGAAGACTGTAAATTTTAACGTAAAAAATTAAAGCAACTTAAAGACTGATTTGTGCCTAAACCTATCATACGATTTTGTGAATTTTTCTACAAAAGCTTTTTAGTATTATGTTTAAAAATAATATTCATAAAGTTTATAATAATTATTTTTGTAAAGGTTTTTTTTTAATTTTTTTTTATAATAAGTAAAATAAGTTACCAAATGTACAACATTTTGATCTCAATAAAACAGATTCTATAACTAATATTTTATTATTATTTTATAAATTCTATTTATCTACTTTGATAGTGTATAAAACAATTAAAATAAATAAATAATACCCATACATAATTAAACTTAAATTCTAAAATATTTACGCCATTTTAATAACGTCTGATGGACTCCACCTCGGTCGAATGTTAACAAAAAAGTCACCTCAGCCGCAGAGGGTTAATAACAATATCTCCCAATATTATTGTACTTGTTTAACAGGAAGACGAACCATAGGTACTTGTGCCCATGTGCTGTCAATAATATGGTACTCAGGGTGTGCCCGTCATGAAGGCTTTAATGCACCTGCAATAACCCTTAACGACGTTACTCTTGTAATATTTGATGACGATGGTGATCATGTCATTTAATATACATAATAAAATATCCTTATATTTTGTGTTTTTATTTATTGTACCTACATTATTTCCTACATGGCACTAGGTATAATCAAAACAGGTTACTTTAAATAATGTAGTTAAACCTTATTAAACGCAACATGTCCTAATTCAAATTCTTTATACCGTATTTTTTTATCTAAGAGGGATGCAAACTAGCAAGCGGGTCACCCTGATGGTAAGTGATCGTCGCCGCTCATGTACACCCGCAACACCAGGGGCATCACAGGTGCGTTGCCGGCCTTTTAAGAAGATGTAAGCTCGCCTCTTTACAAAAAATTCAATCAGATTCAAAGAGGAAGAACTCAGATCCGACAACTCTTAGAAACATGCGACCTAGTAAATATGAAAATACATAAAAGTACCCTTCTATTCATACATGACTCATTGTTATAGCAAGGTATACCAGCTTCCATACATTTTTGCCCATTCTCCTTTATTTTAACTCTTTTTTTTATGTTTGAGGGTCCACAACTTTATTTCTAGCAATGTGCAATGTGCAACTTTTAATTTTAAAAGGACCTACCAATAACTTAAATTGTAATAAAGAAAAATAAATAGATCTGGCCTTGAAAAAAAAGATTTAGACGGCTGCAAAATGTTTAAACAGTACAAAAGCGAAACAATTCAGAAATATGACAAAAAATTAATTAAAAAAAAAGCTTGACTCCTACGCAAAATCTTTTGGGCTAGTTAGTTAACAGACCACCCCACCTGAACATACGAAAATGGAGGGCATTTTCGTATGTTCAACGTTGTGCCGAACACCCTGTATATATATATATATATATATATATATATATATATATATATATATATATATATATATAGAAAAAAATGATATACTTTAATGACGACTGTCAAGATTTAGACCTACTTGTCGGTAAGTGACTGTATGGACATGTTATCACTACTTATTGTGCTAATATTGTTGGTAATGTAGATTAATAGCGCAGTTGGAATAAACAAAAAGCTAATTGCACTCTAAATAAATATGCACATTAACAATATTAACTTGCTAGTATTAGAAAACCTGTTTATTAGGCTGAAAACAATTAAAAAATTATTTAAAAAGTAGGATTATACCAAATAACAAAATTTGATGATTTATAATAGTAGCGTGCATACATTTATTTATCTTTGTTCTTAGCCTAATAACTTGCTGTGTCCATTACAAAAATGCTTGAGGAAAGTATAGGTTTTTCTTTACTGACTACTAAGCACACTAGTGTTTTATTATTAGTCAGTCGTAGGAATTTCTGTTTGTATCTACCATTTTTAACTGAAAGCTAAACTAAATATCTGCATAATAAATTGTATCGCTACTCTGCCCTACAGTTTTGTTCTAAAGACAATTAAGCAACTAATAAAGAAAATATTTAAAACATACCAATACATGCCTTTATTAATATTTGATATTATCAAATTATGGATTCGATGTGGTCGATACGGTGTTCCTGACTTTCAGAATTTGTTTAAATATAATAACTATTACGAATCTAGTGAATCTAGAATCTGTGTCTAGGTTTATTCTCTATTTAGGCTCTATTGGAGTTCTAATCATGGGAATCTCTTTTAAGTCAATTTCACATAAGAATTTTCTGGCTGTAAAATGTTTCGTGGCATGGAGCCCAAATAATGACGAATTAACAATTTGACGGGGGTATATACTTCCAGGATTTCATATTAAAACAGGGAGCAACTGCTGGGAGTGTTCGTCTTGAATACTCTTTCGAGTTCACAATTTTTCATTATTTTAAGGTAATCTTGAAGTTTCGAGATATCATTAATTACATAATCAACACCGAAATGCCGAACGTAAGATCAAATAACTGGAAATAAAAGTAAGGTGTACGAAAGATCAGTAATACTTAAAGTGAGGTGTTTGGTATAATATATAGGGTGGAATTTTGCAATAGTACCTGGAGGGAAAGCCATTGACCTCTAACTAATGGACAGGCCCTAAGTACGAAAAAAACGTGCATACCTAAACTTGAAATGTAACATAAAATGGCGTCCATTTTTAGTGTTGCACAGAGAGTATCGAATCTACTATCGATATTTTAAAACTAAATATAGAACTTGCAATATCATATTGTAATTTGATAAACTTTTGCGAGAGATTGACGTAAATAAAATAATCATAGTTTATGGTTTATTTACTTTCATTATAATTGTTTTAATATAAAAAATAAAGAACTATACAGTTTATTTTCTTATTCCTGATATAGTCCCGTCAAATTAGCCAGAAAAATAGCGGTCAGTTTGCATTAATTCCCAACATGCTGAATTTTGGTACAGACCTGGGGTACACTTTTATAAATAAAACACCGAAAGATCCCATGTTTGCTTAAAAAGTTATTCAAGGTCAAGCATCAAAGTTTTCGGTTCAATCAATTAAAGTCTGGCTTGTCTTCAATAATTACGATTCATAAACAGACAAAACAACTACCAATAATATACTAATATTCAATAACAAATTAACAATTCTAAGCAAGCTTAATTCCCTCTTTCTTCACGCCTTTTTGATTCAAAAATACTCGCACAACAGCAAGCAAAGCCAATATCGTTTCGATATGATTTACTGCGTAAGCCCCTGTTATCATTTACATCGAAAGTATGAAAAATAAAAACATATTAATAATGATCATCGATATCTGGTTAAATATTCAAAGCTCCGGAACATCACTTTTGACAGCTTTTTTTGACAGTAATGTAACAATAAATGGCGATTTGTGGCACGCTAGCCACCTGCTATGACGTCACTACATGATTGATATTTTAGTGACAACATACAAAAATAGTACTATCTCTTTCTTTTATTAGTATTTTTGTATAAGTAAAGGGAGATAACCAAGTTCTTCCTCTTCTTCCTCGTCGATATACATAACTACTTATTTATATAGGACATTACGGCTACTCCATGTATTTATCACCTAGCTGGGGAAAGCACTCGAAATACTGGAGTTACCAATTTTTACTCTAAGGAAATGACTATTTCATGACTATTTTTATAACGTACTATTTATATTTTATAGCATTGTCAAAATTCGTTTTGGTTGAGATTGCAAATGTAAGGATTACAGCTTGAAAAACACGCAAATGTTTAGCACTGTGGCTTTTTTGTGACTATTTATGATAGGGCTGCATTTTATTACGTGTTTTTTTTTTATTATCTCGATAATTATAAAGCGTAGTGTTGTAATTTTACAGTTGCATAATTAGGTAAAGAAGCTAATTATTAGTGTTTACGTGCGGATTGAGTGAGCATACACCAGAAATAATTTTAAAAATTATGCTCATTTAGTAAAAGTTCTAAAACAATTGTAAAAGTAATCTCTGTATTTGTAAAAAGATATCATCATCAAGGTTGAAATGATTATCACATGGTGTTAATTATTTTAAATGCATATAGTTAATGCTTACTTTTATTTTTTTAAATGCATATAGTTTCATAACCACAGGGCCAAAAATTTATTTTTTATTCTTCTGATAGCTGTTGACTTCTTGTATCTCCAGCTTCCGGTTTATCGTCGACTTTTGGGACACCCTGTATAAGAAAAATATTTAAGAAGATTTTTTCTGTATGATAAGAAAATACATACAGACAAAATCTCTTCGAGCAGTGGGACAGTATAAACTATAAGCTGAATAAAAAAATTAAGTTCGTTATGTACAATTAGTTTTAAAAATAATCGTCGAATTATTTCTCTACACTGCGCTTTAACAATTAATTTAAAGCTTATTACTATTTACTTACCCTTGTATTTATAAGACAAGTATTACTCCTGTGTTATCTTCAAGTCAATCTTTTTAACGTATGTAGTGAAAATTCTTAATCTATACGCAAGGGCTCGAAAATATACGAAGATTACCGAATTCGGAGGAATCCAAACCACCGTATATTTTAATGTAGGTAAAAGTTAGTAATCAATGAGATACGCCGAAAATTGATAGTTTAGAGCACAGTGCCGTGATCAAATACCTCCACAAGAAACAGTTAACTCCAAAGCAGATTCATGAAGATATGGTGGTTACTTTAGGACCATTGTTCCGTCGTATACAATGATAAAAAAGTGGACAGCTGAATTTAAGCGTAGACGACAGAGCATAATAAATGACCGCCGCTCTGGACGGCCTTTTACAGCTACGACTACGGAAAACATCGAAAAAATATGTGATCTCATCATGGGAGACAGAAGATTGAAGGTATCTGAGATAGCTGAAGCTCTAGGGATTTCATATGAACGTACACAAAACATGATCGTTAATTAATTAGGGTCCCACGAGGTGTCTGCAAGATGGGTTCCGCGGCTCCTTTCAGTTGAACAGAAACGAACTCGGCTCAAGATTTCTAGAGACTGTTTAGAGCTTTTTCAAGCTGATCCAAACGAATTTTTGGCAAGGTTTGTTCCTAATGACGAAACATGGGTTTATCACTATACTCCACTATAATCCAAACAATGGTAGAGACCCGGATCTCCGACCCCCATGAAAGCCAAGGTGTTTTTCAGTAAACAAGGTAATGGCAACGGTTTTCTGGGATTCTAAGGGTGTCATCTTGGTTGATAACTTGGAAAGAGGTCAAACTATAAATTCTGTATACTACTGCACACTATTACGTCGTTTACGCGAAGAAATAAAGTCTAAAAGACCAGGATTGTTGACCAAGAAAGTTTTGTTTCATCAGGACAATGCTCGTGTTCACACATCTGCAGAATCACATAGTGCTAATACACAGGCTCAAATAGTGAATTGTGGTTTCGAATTGCTTCCTCATCCTCCTTATTCACCTGACATGGCACCTTCTGACTTCCATCTATTTCCAAAACTAAAAAACACTTAGGTGGAATGAAATTCTCTACCAATGAGGAGGTAAAGTGGCCGTAGATGCCTTTTCTGAAGGCCTTGACGAGACCTTCTATTTAAATGGGATCAAGGCTTTGGAAGACCACTGGACTAAATTCCACCCTTAAAGGGTTAAATGCGGGGTGAAAATAGTAAAGATATTTTTAATTTTAAAACAAGAGCCATGAAACTTTTATTTAGTATCGAGTTAGTTTGAGATCCTAGAAAGGATCGTTTTTATTCCGGAAGTCATCTCCCACGAGGGTGAAATGGGGGTTAAAAGTAATATAGAGTTTTACAATTTTTGAATCTATAGGCATGGAACTTATACTTTAGGTTCCATATAAAACATAAGAAATATAAATTAAAGTTTTTTTTAATTCAATGACATATAAAATAAAGACAGGTTATCCGCTCTCAAAAATAGAAGGCATTTGCCGGCTATTTGACTCAGTCTTGTGCAACCCAAAATCACGGCTAAACGTCAAACAAAACTTATTCCCTATTCTGTGTTTTTAATACCGTACAATGCCTTCTTGTGTGTTTAGACAGTGTACTAATTACACTGTTACTGTTAAAGATAGAATAAACGTTTCTTTTCATGCGTAAGTACTATTTTTTATAACTACCTTATTTATTATTTTATTTTGCTATTTACAATGACGTTTTAAAATTGACATCGCTATTCGTTTCAACAAACTCGAAGAGCGAGATGTAATGTAATTTTGTATGTGGGCATAAAAGAGACAACGCTATAGAGTTTCGACAATTTACGTACTACGTCACGTACGCTCGCTACCAATTAGTGCGAAGCAACGTCCCGAAGTACATAGGTATCTCTTTCTTACAAGTGAATCGTATTATTCTTTCCTTCTCCCACAAATGATATTACTCTTTATATCGGGTAGGTATCTATAGTTACTAGGTAATGTTTGGGTATGACTTGTCTATATGTAATATGTCAATGCTTTAATTCCACTCTTAAAGGGGTTAAATGGGGGATGAATACAGTGAAAGTATTTTTTTACTTTTAAAGCAAGAACCATGAAACTTTTATTTAGTATGGAGTTAGTTTCAGACCCCGGAAAGAACATAGGACGGTTTTTATACAAAAAAAAATACAACAAGAAATACAAAAATTTAAATATTCCGACCCTAAATGGTTGATGGAAATAGTGAGTGAAAAATAGCCTGCGTTTTTTTCTTTTAAAGCAAGAGTCATGGATCTCTTGAATAAAGTGCGTACTCATAATACAACAAATAAATAGTTTTATTTTTCAAAATTCTGTTCTTTTGGGGTGAAATAGGGAATTTAACTTCGTGTACCTACCACACGTTATTTTCATTTTTGATACGAAAGAATTGTTTCATAAATTATATACATAAGAGGTCGAAACGATATAGTTGGGTAGTTTGTTTAAAAAAATTGTGTTTAAAGAAAAACTAGCGCTTAGCCTACATATCATTGTATCGAGTGGCACCGTTTTCGCTACGTTTGATGAAAATGGTGAAATTATTCCGACTGGGCACTATATAATATTATATTCAAATATTTCAAATTAAGAGTGTATTTTACGTTTAAGGAAACAGACAATATATTTTTATATTTGTATCTGTTCAATTTTTAGTAGATTTTATTCTCTTGGTTTATTAATCACCAATAGTTTATCACATTTTTGCTGAATATTTACCTTTCCTTTTTTGATCTTTATATTTCACTGTATTTGGTAATTACTAAACACATGATAAGTTATTTGTACCAATGAATCAAAAACCTCCGACTGACAGGAAAAAAGAACGATCTCAATTTATTCAGTAATCAAACAAATAAGGCCAGATAAAAAATAAGTAAATTAGAGTGCGGGGCCCACACTTAAACTTATAACACACCTGTGATTTTAAAAAGTTAAAAAAAGAAAATCGTGTATTTTTTTTATTGAAAAAGGATTAGACGTTTGTCTTCTATCTCACCTGATGGAAAGTGACGATGAAGACGAAGGTGTTACACGTCTATCCACGAGATACCTGTTCACTCGACGCTTGAAAGAACTAGGACTATAGTTTATAAAAGAATAATTGACCACTGTGTTACGCGCTCTAAAGCTAGTTGTTTATACTATTGAGCAAAGGAACTCTCCTCGAACGCTGCGACTGTCTTCTTTTTCTTTTGGATATAACTAACAGGAAAAATAAGACCTCAATGACCTACCAATCCCATCAATAGGAAAAATAACCTGCGTAGTCCAACCGACATGAAAAAGTCAAACCTCGCGATCAAGTAGTCTCTAAGATCATCAACCATCTAGGGTCTAAGTAGAGAGGCCCTCGCAACCTACAATCACTGTGTGCATTATATCTCCTTGACCTCGACCTTCTTTCGTTCTCGAATTAAAAAGGGTACAGTCGCAAAGGTAAGCTTTATATAACAGCTATTTGTCCAATTTTTGACCCAACATTCTAAAAACATATATGTTTTTCTCTCTCGCAACTCAACCAAAGAGACCTTTTTATTTGCTCAAGTATCTCCAGCCATAACTTTTTAATAACTTATTGAAAAGATGACAATAAGGTTAACATAGAATATAATAAGGATCTGAACCTACTAAAAATGGTATTTACAAAAAATACAAAAGAATAACCGTACACAAAATACAATAATAATAAACCTCCAATGATAACCGTTTGTAACAAAGAAAGAGAGAGCCTTTTGAGTGTAATAGTGACACAATGCTGCCGTTGTTGATCTTAATCTGTGTGTTAAGTTTTTATACACATTTTTTGCTCTTCAGCACAAATGAAGCTAAATGGAGTAGAACAAATATCTGTCATTCCATACAAAAGTAACTTTATGGCGTCATCTACAATATATTGTGAACAAAATATAGTTTGATTTGTTCACAAGTCTTAATTATAATTTTTATTATTTTAAGGTGGTTTTCGACAATACTCGAAGCTTGTGTCACCGATGTTGGTAGAGCGCTGAGCGTGATCATAGACCTGCACAGCAAGCGGAACCAGCACGAGTACCAGGAACAGTGCACTCTCAAGATTACATGAGGGCGCCAAACATACCAGTACATTGTATTTTTAACAATTGTGCTAATGTTACCCGTCATCGCATACCAAACGCGATTATAGTAAATGTATTTTGTGAGAGCAAGCTTTTTATTCCTGACGGCACTAGGGTGTGTACTGAACACCTAGAAAACAATGAATGGAACGCTCAGTTTACATCACTCTGTGACTTTTGATGAGTATGGCTGCAAAAACGAGCCCAGAATTGATTTTGAAAACAGAGGCGCAATGTCAAATGAAGAAATGCACCTATGGACTGGGCGCACATACGAACTGTTCGAAGCAATATTAGAGCAAAGTCCTTCATTAAGAGAAAGTTGTAACCAGCCTAAAACTGCATTAGGCATTTATCTAACAAAACTAAGAACTAGAGACTCGGACGAGAGACTGGCAACATTATTCAACATATCTCGTCGAAAACTCGAACGTTTTTTGCCTATGGTTAGAGAGTGTCTGACCAATGATTACGTTGCGCTTCATCTAGGAGTGGACACAATTACCAGAAATAATATTCTCCAAAGAAACCTTACTATTCCAAGAACTTTATTAGGGAACGACGCAAACAACAAAGCCATAATTATATGTGATGGTACGTATGTATATATTGACAAAAGTTCCAACTTTTTATTCCAACGGCGTTCATAAAGCCTACATACATATCAAAACTTGTTGAAGCCGTTTATGATGGTAACCACGGACGGCTATATATTAGACGTCAAAGGGCCATATGTCGCTACTAAGACAGATGCCAACACAATGAGCGACATAATGAAAAAAGAAGAAGAGCCGCTGCATTGGTTACTCGAAACAAATGATGTATTCATCCTAGATCAGGGATTCAGAGACAGCTTGGGAGATATAGAAGCTTGCGGTTACGAACATCACGTGCCACCAACAAAGGACAGATGATAAAAGCAGCTTACCACAGAGCAAGCTAATCAATCTCGTCTCGTAACCATGTGCCGATTGGTGGTGGAAGTGGTGAATGGGAGGTTTAAACGTGATTTTAAACTATTACGGCATAAATATTTTAATAAAACCATGTCACAAATGATTGCAGATTTTAAAATAGCTGCAGCCATTCTAAACCACTTCCACGCTCCCATTGAGGACAGTGCACATACAGAAGCCTTTTTAAATTCAATAAGGGCAAAAATAAACATCCCCAACTCGTTATGCAATTATGTGGAGGCAAAAAGATTAAATAATAGAAGGGCAGACTTCTTGCGAATCCAAGCAAATGAAATAGAAAACTTCCCAAGGCTCAACGAGGAACAAGTCATACTTTTTGCCTTGGGAACTTACCAGCTGAAGCTCGCTAGATCGTATTGTAGCGAGCACTTACATAATGGCCTCTACATAATAAAGACGGTTAGGGAAATGTGCTAGAAGATTTAGAACAACATGGTATAGACGAGGAAGCTTGGCTCTTGCGTGGGCGCATACAGTCTTGTCATGTCCGAGTTAGGAAATATTATTGCTATATTTTATTCAATAATGTTAACCCTCTGCAACTGAGGTGGTAGTCTGTCAGACACCAAAAAACAAATGCGGTGTTGCCAATTCGCAATATGGCGTGATATAGCTTTGTCTTGCTCAATACCCTCCTAAAACGGTTCGCCGCAGCGGTTAGTGAGGCGCGAGCTACAAGTCTCGTGCTACAAGTTGCTGGTGTCTGTCAGACGTACAGCAATAACTTCTGATTCTATTAGACGTCACGTCACAAAGATCAATATACTGCCATAGTGTCTCTCAGGTATAACCACAGTAAAAATGTATACTGTCATAGTGTCTCTCAGGTATAACCTCAGCTTATTGTAAAACGTTTTTTTCGTCTACTTTCAATTTCACTTATTTGTCTTTTTAGGTGTTAAATCTGAAGAACATGAATCCTGGGCCTTCGAAACGAGGTTTCAAAGGAACTCCAAAAAATATTGATGACCAAATTGAAATCTGGTTTGAAGGGTTGGAGAAAGAAAACGAGTTTAGTGATTTCGACGACTCAGTTGAAGACCCTGACTATGAGGTAGAAAATGTTCAAGAAAGAGTAAGCAGTCCACAAAGCGAAGAACAGGATGAAGAAAATGTGATTGAAAATGACGTCAGTGACAATGAAGACGATCAGCCACTGAGCTCATTAGCTACCCAAGAACGTAGTGAATCTACTTCTCACTTCATGGGTTAAAACGGGTTTTTGTGGTCAAAATCCAAGTTTGGAAGATCAAGTAGAACACCGGCTCATAACATCATTCATTTATCTCGACCTACTGAACAACTTATCTTTCAAAGCTATAAAGATTTATGGTCAAAACTTTTTGATGCTGCCATGATAGCAACAGTAGTCGTACACACCAATCAAAAACTGCGAACATATAGAGAGAAGTTTCGGAACACGAATAGAACTGAGCTCAAAGACACAGATGAATCAGAAATGCGAAGCTTGTTTGGACTACTCTATTACAGCTCAGTATTTAAATGCAATGACTCTGACGCTAACTATATGTTCGCAACCGACGGCACTGGTCATGAAATGTTTCGCATGGTAATGTCTAAATATCGATTCTGCACATTACTGAACTGCCTCAGATTTGACAATGGAGCCGACCGTCAAGAGCGCTTAAAGACCGATCCCTTAGCAGCAATATCATTTATTTTTGGGAAGTTTGTAACAAATTCTCAGAATAACTATACTCTTGGACCAAACACCTGCATTGATGAGATGCTTTTAGCTTTTAAGGGCCGGTGTAAATTTATTATTTACATGCCAAAAAAGCCAGCGAAATATGGAATCAAGATCATGATTCTCAGTGATGCTGAAAATTACTATGCATATAATATGTATATATATTGTGGAAAAAATTCTGATGGTGTAGGTCTATCAGATGTAGAAAGAAATTCTGCAGTTCCAACTCAATCGGTTCTAAGATTAACGAAGCCAATCGAGAACACCAACAGAAATGTGACGGCCGACAGCTGGTTTAGTTCAATCCAATTGATGGAGATTTTACGTTCTAAGAATTTGACGTACTTAGGAACTCTAAAAAAAAACAAGCGTGAAATTCCGCCAGAATTCCTAGGAAGTACTTTATATGGATTCACCAAAGACTACACAATAGTATCTCATGTGCCAAAAATAAATAAAGCTGTAGTTTTGATTTCATCTTCTCATCACGGACCAAGTACAGATGAAGCGACCAACAAACCAAGTATAATTATTGATTATAATCACACAAAGGCTGGAGTCGATGAAATTGACAAAAAATGTTCAATTTATTCATGCAGTAGAAAAACGCGTCGCTGGCCTATGGCAATATTTTATAGGCTATTGGATCTAGCTGGTGTAAATGCTTTTGTCTTGTACCAAGGTTGTCCAGGTGCCAAATTGCTAAGAGGCGACTTTTTGCTATCCTTGTCAAGAGAGTTAGTTCTTCTTAGTTTGAAAGAGCGCGTTTTTAACCAGAGACTGCCAAGAGAGCTACGGTTGTCAATGAGACGAGTTTTAGGTAAGGATTTGCCTACCCCTCCTCTACATCCTCCTCAACCAGGACCATCACGAAGAAGGCTATGTAGCATATGCCCCAGCAGACTGAAAAGGCAGACAAGATTCGCTTGCTTTGCATGTAAAAAAGCTATTTGCCTTCAGTGTTCAGCTCAAATTTGCGAAGACTGTAAATTTTAACGTAAAAAATTAAAGCAACTTAAAGACTGATTTGTGCCTAAACCTATCATACGATTTTGTGAATTTTTCTACAAAAGCTTTTTAGTATTATGTTTAAAAATAATATTCATAAAGTTTATAATAATTATTTTTGTAAAGGTTTTTTTTTAATTTTTTTTTATAATAAGTAAAATAAGTTACCAAATGTACAACATTTTGATCTCAATAAAACAGATTCTATAACTAATATTTTATTATTATTTTATAAATTCTATTTATCTACTTTGATAGTGTATAAAACAATTAAAATAAATAAATAATACCCATACATAATTAAACTTAAATTCTAAAATATTTACGCCATTTTAATAACGTCTGATGGACTCCACCTCGGTCGAATGTTAACAAAAAAGTCACCTCAGCCGCAGAGGGTTAATTACAATATCTCCCAATATTATTGTACTTGTTTAACAGGAAGACGAACCATAGGTACTTGTGCCCATGTGCTGTCAATAATATGGTACTCAGGGTGTGCCCGTCATGAAGGCTTTAATGCACCTGCAATAACCCTTAACGACGTTACTCTTGTAATATTTGATGACGATGGTGATCATGTCATTTAATATACATAATAAAATATCCTTATATTTTGTGTTTTTATTTATTGTACCTACATTATTTCCTACATGGCACTAGGTATAATCAAAACAGGTTACTTTAAATAATGTAGTTAAACCTTATTAAACGCAACATGTACTAATTCAAATTCTTTATACCGTATTTTTTTATCTAAGAGGGATGCAAACTAGCAAGCGGGTCACCCTGATGGTAAGTGATCGTCGCCGCTCATGTACACCCGCAACACCAGGGGCATCACAGGTGCGTTGCCGGCCTTTTAAGAAGATGTAAGCTCGCCTCTTTACAAAAAATTCAATCAGATTCAAAGAGGAAGAACTCAGATCCGACAACTCTTAGAAACATGCGACCTAGTAAATATGAAAATACATAAAAGTACCCTTCTATTCATACATGACTCATTGTTATAGCAAGGTATACCAGCTTCCATACATTTTTGCCCATTCTCCTTTATTTTAACTCTTTTATGTTTGAGGGTCCACAACTTTATTTCTAGCAATGTGCAATGTGCAACTTTTAATTTTAAAAGGACCTACCAATAACTTAAATTGTAATAAAGAAAAATAAATAGATCTGGCCTTGAAAAAAAAGATTTAGACGGCTGCAAAATGTTTAAACAGTACAAAAGCGAAACAATTCAGAAATATGACAAAAAATTAATTAAAAAAAAAGCTTGACTCCTACGCAAAATCTTTTGGGCTAGTTAGTTAACAGACCACCCCACCTGAACATACGAAAATGGAGGGCATTTTCGTATGTTCAACGTTGTGCCGAACACCCTGTATATATATATATATATATATATATATATATATATATATATATATATATATAGAAAAAAATGATATACTTTAATGACGACTGTCAAGATTTAGACCTACTTGTCGGTAAGTGACTGTATGGACATGTTATCACTACTTATTGTGCTAATATTGTTGGTAATGTAGATTAATAGCGCAGTTGGAATAAACAAAAAGCTAATTGCACTCTAAATAAATATGCACATTAACAATATTAACTTGCTAGTATTAGAAAACCTGTTTATTAGGCTGAAAACAATTAAAAAATTATTTAAAAAGTAGGATTATACCAAATAACAAAATTTGATGATTTATAATAGTAGCGTGCATACATTTATTTATCTTTGTTCTTAGCCTAATAACTTGCTGTGTCCATTACAAAAATGCTTGAGGAAAGTATAGGTTTTTCTTTACTGACTACTAAGCACACTAGTGTTTTATTATTAGTCAGTCGTAGGAATTTCTGTTTGTATCTACCATTTTTAACTGAAAGCTAAACTAAATATCTGCATAATAAATTGTATCGCTACTCTGCCCTACAGTTTTGTTCTAAAGACAATTAAGCAACTAATAAAGAAAATATTTAAAACATACCAATACATGCCTTTATTAATATTTGATATTATCAAATTATGGATTCGATGTGGTCGATACGGTGTTCCTGACTTTCAGAATTTGTTTAAATATAATAACTATTACGAATCTAGTGAATCTAGAATCTGTGTCTAGGTTTATTCTCTATTTAGGCTCTATTGGAGTTCTAATCATGGGAATCTCTTTTAAGTCAATTTCACATAAGAATTTTCTGGCTGTAAAATGTTTCGTGGCATGGAGCCCAAATAATGACGAATTAACAATTTGACGGGGGTATATACTTCCAGGATTTCATATTAAAACAGGGAGCAACTGCTGGGAGTGTTCGTCTTGAATACTCTTTCGAGTTCACAATTTTTCATTATTTTAAGGTAATCTTGAAGTTTCGAGATATCATTAATTACATAATCAACACCGAAATGCCGAACGTAAGATCAAATAACTGGAAATAAAAGTAAGGTGTACGAAAGATCAGTAATACTTAAAGTGAGGTGTTTGGTATAATATATAGGGTGGAATTTTGCAATAGTACCTGGAGGGAAAGCCATTGACCTCTAACTAATGGACAGGCCCTAAGTACGAAAAAAACGTGCATACCTAAACTTGAAATGTAACATAAAATGGCGTCCATTTTTAGTGTTGCACAGAGAGTATCGAATCTACTATCGATATTTTAAAACTAAATATAGAACTTGCAATATCATATTGTAATTTGATAAACTTTTGCGAGAGATTGACGTAAATAAAATAATCATAGTTTATGGTTTATTTACTTTCATTATAATTGTTTTAATATAAAAAATAAAGAACTATACAGTTTATTTTCTTATTCCTGATATAGTCCCGTCAAATTAGCCAGAAAAATAGCGGTCAGTTTGCATTAATTCCCAACATGCTGAATTTTGGTACAGACCTGGGGTACACTTTTATAAATAAAACACCGAAAGATCCCATGTTTGCTTAAAAAGTTATTCAAGGTCAAGCATCAAAGTTTTCGGTTCAATCAATTAAAGTCTGGCTTGTCTTCAATAATTACGATTCATAAACAGACAAAACAACTACCAATAATATACTAATATTCAATAACAAATTAACAATTCTAAGCAAGCTTAATTCCCTCTTTCTTCACGCCTTTTTGATTCAAAAATACTCGCACAACAGCAAGCAAAGCCAATATCGTTTCGATATGATTTACTGCGTAAGCCCCTGTTATCATTTACATCGAAAGTATGAAAAATAAAAACATATTAATAATGATCATCGATATCTGGTTAAATATTCAAAGCTCCGGAACATCACTTTTGACAGCTTTTTTTGACAGTAATGTAACAATAAATGGCGATTTGTGGCACGCTAGCCACCTGCTATGACGTCACTACATGATTGATATTTTAGTGACAACATACAAAAATAGTACTATCTCTTTCTTTTATTAGTATTTTTGTATAAGTAAAGGGAGATAACCAAGTTCTTCCTCTTCTTCCTCGTCGATATACATAACTACTTATTTATATAGGACATTACGGCTACTCCATGTATTTATCACCTAGCTGGGGAAAGCACTCGAAATACTGGAGTTACCAATTTTTACTCTAAGGAAATGACTATTTCATGACTATTTTTATAACGTACTATTTATATTTTATAGCATTGTCAAAATTCGTTTTGGTTGAGATTGCAAATGTAAGGATTACAGCTTGAAAAACACGCAAATGTTTAGCACTGTGGCTTTTTTGTGACTATTTATGATAGGGCTGCATTTTATTACGTGTTTTTTTTTTATTATCTCGATAATTATAAAGCGTAGTGTTGTAATTTTACAGTTGCATAATTAGGTAAAGAAGCTAATTATTAGTGTTTACGTGCGGATTGAGTGAGCATACACCAGAAATAATTTTAAAAATTATGCTCATTTAGTAAAAGTTCTAAAACAATTGTAAAAGTAATCTCTGTATTTGTAAAAAGATATCATCATCAAGGTTGAAATGATTATCACATGGTGTTAATTATTTTAAATGCATATAGTTAATGCTTACTTTTTTTTTTTAAATGCATATAGTTTCATAACCACAGGGCCAAAAATTTATTTTTTATTCTTCTGATAGCTGTTGACTTCTTGTATCTCCAGCTTCCGGTTTATCGTCGACTTTTGGGACACCCTGTATAAGAAAAATATTTAAGAAGATTTTTTCTGTATGATAAGAAAATACATACAGACAAAATCTCTTCGAGCAGTGGGACAGTATAAACTATAAGCTGAATAAAAAAATTACGTTCGTTATGTACAATTAGTTTTAAAAATAATCGTCGAATTATTTCTCTACACTGCGCTTTAACAATTAATTTCAAGCTTATTACTATTTACTTACCCTTGTATTTATAAGACAAGTATTACTCCTGTGTTATCTTCAAGTCAATCTTTTTAACGTATGTAGTGAAAATTCTTAATCTATACGCAAGGGCTCGAAAATATACGAAGATTACCGAATTCGGAGGAATCCAAACCACCGTATATTTTAATGTAGGTAAAAGTTAGTAATCAATGAGATACGCCGAAAATTGATAGTTTAGAGCACAGTGCCGTGATCAAATACCTCCACAAGAAACAGTTAACTCCAAAGCAGATTCATGAAGATATGGTGGTTACTTTAGGACCATTGTTCCGTCGTATACAATGATAAAAAAGTGGACAGCTGAATTTAAGCGTAGACGACAGAGCATAATAAATGACCGCCGCTCTGGACGGCCTTTTACAGCTACGACTACGGAAAACATCGAAAAAATATGTGATCTCATCATGGGAGACAGAAGATTGAAGGTATCTGAGATAGCTGAAGCTCTAGGGATTTCATATGAACGTACACAAAACATGATCGTTAATTAATTAGGGTCCCACGAGGTGTCTGCAAGATGGGTTCCGCGGCTCCTTTCAGTTGAACAGAAACGAACTCGGCTCAAGATTTCTAGAGACTGTTTAGAGCTTTTTCAAGCTGATCCAAACGAATTTTTGGCAAGGTTTGTTCCTAATGACGAAACATGGGTTTATCACTATACTCCACTATAATCCAAACAATGGTAGAGACCCGGATCTCCGACCCCCATGAAAGCCAAGGCGTTTTTCAGTAAACAAGGTAATGGCAACGGTTTTCTGGGATTCTAAGGGTGTCATCTTGGTTGATAACTTGGAAAGAGGTCAAACTATAAATTCTGTATACTACTGCACACTATTACGTCGTTTACGCGAAGAAATAAAGTCTAAAAGACCAGGATTGTTGACCAAGAAAGTTTTGTTTCATCAGGACAATGCTCGTGTTCACACATCTGCAGAATCACATAGTGCTAATACACAGGCTCAAATAGTGAATTGTGGTTTCGAATTGCTTCCTCATCCTCCTTATTCACCTGACATGGCACCTTCTGACTTCTATCTATTTCCAAAACTAAAAAACACTTAGGTGGAATGAAATTCTCTACCAATGAGGAGGTAAAGTGGCCGTAGATGCCTTTTCTGAAGGCCTTGACGAGACCTTCTATTTAAATGGGATCAAGGCTTTGGAAGACCACTGGACTAAATTCCACCCTTAAAGGGTTAAATGCGGGGTGAAAATAGTAAAGATATTTTTAATTTTAAAACAAGAGCCATGAAACTTTTATTTAGTATCGAGTTAGTTTGAGATCCTAGAAAGGATCGTTTTTATTCCGGAAGTCATCTCCCACGAGGGTGAAATGGGGGTTAAAAGTAATATAGAGTTTTACAATTTTTGAATCTATAGGCATGGAACTTATACTTTAGGTTCCATATAAAACATAAGAAATATAAATTAAAGTTTTTTTTAATTCAATGACATATAAAATAAAGACAGGTTATCCGCTCTCAAAAATAGAAGGCATTTGCCGGCTATTTGACTCAGTCTTGTGCAACCCAAAATCACGGCTAAACGTCAAACAAAACTTATTCCCTATTCTGTGTTTTTAATACCGTACAATGCCTTCTTGTGTGTTTAGACAGTGTACTAATTACACTGTTACTGTTAAAGATAGAATAAACGTTTCTTTTCATGCGTAAGTACTATTTTTTATAACTACCTTATTTATTATTTTATTTTGCTATTTACAATGACGTTTTAAAATTGACATCGCTATTCGTTTCAACAAACTCGAAGAGCGAGATGTAATGTAATTTTGTATGTGGGCATAAAAGAGACAACGCTATAGAGTTTCGACAATTTACGTACTACGTCACGTACGCTCGCTACCAATTAGTGCGAAGCAACGTCCCGAAGTACATAGGTATCTCTTTCTTACAAGTGAATCGTATTATTCTTTCCTTCTCCCACAAATGATATTACTCTTTATATCGGGTAGGTATCTATAGTTACTAGGTAATGTTTGGGTATGACTTGTCTATATGTAATATGTCAATGCTTTAATTCCACTCTTAAAGGGGTTAAATGGGGGATGAATACAGTGAAAGTATTTTTTTACTTTTAAAGCAAGAACCATGAAACTTTTATTTAGTATGGAGTTAGTTTCAGACCCCGGAAAGAAAATAGGACGGTTTTTATACAAAAAAAAAATACAACAAGAAATACAAAAATTTAAATATTCCGACCCTAAATGGTTGATGGAAATAGTGAGTGAAAAATAGCCTGCGTTTTTTTCTTTTAAAGCAAGAGTCATGGATCTCTTGAATAAAGTGCGTACTCATAATACAACAAATAAATAGTTTTATTTTTCAAAATTCTGTTCTTTTGGGGTGAAATAGGGAATTTAACTTCGTGTACCTACCACACGTTATTTTCATTTTTGATACGAAAGAATTGTTTCATAAATTATATACATAAGAGGTCGAAACGATATAGTTGGGTAGTTTGTTTAAAAAAATTGTGTTTAAAGAAAAACTAGCGCTTAGCCTACATATCATTGTATCGAGTGGCACCGTTTTCGCTACGTTTGATGAAAATGGTGAAATTATTCCGACTGGGCACTATATAATATTATATTCAAATATTTCAAATTAAGAGTGTATTTTACGTTTAAGGAAACAGACAATATATTTTTATATTTGTATCTGTTCAATTTTTAGTAGATTTTATTCTCTTGGTTTATTAATCACCAATAGTTTATCACATTTTTGCTGAATATTTACCTTTCCTTTTTTGATCTTTATATTTCACTGTATTTGGTAATTACTAAACACATGATAAGTTATTTGTACCAATGAATCAAAAACCTCCGACTGACAGGAAAAAAGAACGATCTCAATTTATTCAGTAATCAAACAAATAAGGCCAGATAAAAAATAAGTAAATTAGAGTGCGGGGCCCACACTTAAACTTATAACACACCTGTGATTTTAAAAAGTTAAAAAAAGAAAATCGTGTATTTTTTTTATTGAAAAAGGATTAGACGTTTGTCTTCTATCTCACCTGATGGAAAGTGGCGATGAAGACGAAGGTGTTACACGTCTATCCACGAGATACCTGTTCACTCGACGCTTGAAAGAACTAGGACTATAGTTTATAAAAGAATAATTGACCACTGTGTTACGCGCTCTAAAGCTAGTTGTTTATACTATTGAGCAAAGGAACTCTCCTCGAACGCTGCGACTGTCTTCTTTTTCTTTTGGATATAACTAACAGGAAAAATAAGACCTCAATGACCTACCAATCCCATCAATAGGAAAAATAACCTGCGTTGTCCAACCGACATGAAAAAGTCAAACCTCGCGATCAAGTAGTCTCTAAGATCATCAAGCATCTAGGGTCTAAGTAGAGAGGCCCTCGCAACCTACAATCACTGTGTGCATTATATCTCCTTGACCTCGACCTTCTTTCGTTCTCGAATTAAAAAAGGGTACAGTCGCAAAGGTAAGCTTTATATAACAGCTATTTGTCCAATTTTTGACCCAACATTCTAAAAACATATATGTTTTGCTCTCTCGCAACTCAACCAAAGAGACCTTTTTATTTGCTCAAGTATCTCCAGCCATAACTTTTTAATAACTTATTGAAAAGATGACAATAAGGTTAACATAGAATATAATAAGGATCTGAACCTACTAAAAATGGTATTTACAAAAAATACAATAGCAAATTAAATTTATTATTTTATTTTTGTAATAAATAAAATCAAGAAAATCCTCTTATTGAGAATTTCCATATATTAAAATACATCATACAAAAGATGTCAATACAAACTAAATCACTTGGTGCAAAGGCAAACCTGTTGATACGGGGTTCGGCCATGTGTGGTTCGGCCACTACAGCCAGACATAAAATGCAATAGGTTTATTCAATTGTGTTCATTTGGTCTCTCGTTCAGTGCTCTCTACAAGAATGTTTGGTCGCCGACGCACACATTACAACAGGCCGGTGAAAGAGGTCACCCCCTATCTATCTACAATTTAACAAAACAGTTAAACAAAGATACAATCACATACATTTGTGGAATGCACCTTTGCGGATTTGAATCCCTAATTTTGAAAAATATATGTATTTGATCTTGAATAAAAATAATGTAAATAGAGGTATGTAAAAAAAGCGTACAACACTTCAAAAGTGGAAAAAAACGATATAATTTAGGTTTAAGAAATCAATAAATAAAATATTTATAATAAAATCAAGTAAACTTAAGTGTGAAATAATTTACTACAACTTTACACCTAAACGATATATGTATTGCAACACATTGAAGGAGCTTTGGAACCATCAAGTAATTTGGGGCTTACAATTAATTTCAGCTGGTAAAGATAACAATATCTATGCGTTGTGATTTATCTTTGGTTTGTGGACATGTCACAGTTCCATAACTCCTCGTAACAGCGTGCGCACACGCAAGCCGCCTAAACTGATTACTCCATAAGTACTTATATAAGTTACAGATCTACTATGAAGCTGATGAACCTTAAAGCAAATAGAGAACATTAACCAATCCTGAAGTGTCAAAGTAAATCCATTATGTTAAAATTAGAGTATTTAATTCGAAATAACGAATTTGTGAGTCGTTTGAAATGTAAAAAATATGAACTTAATCATAGCTTTATTATATAATTTTATTAAAAACCACTATTAGCTCGTAACTTAGTGACTACCACCGAGACGAAGCAATAAAAAATAAGTATACATTTGCTAAAAAAAACATCACAGCTCACAAGCAAACGTGACGCTGAAGTGACGTGTGTAGGTTACAAGACGGGCGATATGAATGATAACCTAACTACTACCCGACGGGGCTCTTGGCTTATAATAATTATGCAATACTCGTTATCTCAATAAATACCAGAAATTGTGTCATTAGTTAGTTGGAAAAGATTTTTATATTCAAGCGGTGAATACAAAAATCGCCCACTAAATACTGTTGTGAATCCATCTGGCGTGTTAGTGCCTATTCGCTGAGAACTTGCTAAGTTAGCAAGTCGCGTAGACACACGCGTGCAAACCAAAGCCAGTTATAACTAAATGGAAGAAATTAAATTCAAAGTATATGATCTCGCAAGTCCCTCGTTATCATCCATCACACCGATAATGTACACCAATGTTTAACTTGATAATCAAATAAATGCGCGCATGACGGCATAACAACGCTTATCACAATATATAAAAATATGTTTATAGTAAGAAGCTAAATCTACAACTACACTTTGAAGATGTACACTGGTATGCATTTGCCACCACACCCAAACTTACAGACATCAGCGTTTTTTTGTATTTTATATTTTTTCGTTTTATAGTTTGTGCGGCAGCATATGCAAGTCTGCAGACGATTCACAGCTTGTATACTTAAAGTTAATCGACATAATATTGCAGCTTTTAAGTTCATTATCATATGGGAAACAAATGCAGGACCAACCCTTTTTTTCCACCCAATATTTTGGTAACTGGCTCGGTATTTGTTTGTACTAAACAATTTACATATCCCTTTATATTATAATACCACATTTTTTCCCATACAATATGTTACAATTAATTAATAAATTCAGTGAGAAATACATGTAAAAGCTTTCAAGTTGATAGAATAATACTTCTGTCATTTCATAAAAATATTTTTTCTGAATATTTTTAAAATATAGCAACATCAAAAGACCATTGAAGCCTGGAGCTTATTATAATACTTAGCGATCAGTTCCTAACATAAAACCCATTTTACAATCTCTAGCGCCGATACTCTGTTCCTTTGCGTCCTGTGTATCTTTTGTGCTGTAGGTTTTATTATGCCCAAATTTGTCATTTGTCATTAATATTGTCATTATCAATAGAAACAGAATATCGGCGGGACCTAAAGGTTTAGCGAAAAGCTATTATAATTATTTCCTAAGTCCATGTGCACTTACAGAGTAATGTTTACATAGCTCAATTAGTAAAGCCTAGGAGAGAAATCTAAGATATTTTTTGTTTTTGTTTTTTTCGCTTACATTAGGCTTTTCATAAACACATATTAATTATAATGGATATATTTTAGTTTATTTCTGAGAATGATTTTCGCCGTCCCTGTTAGGTACATCTAGAAGTTGATTTAATTCTCTATTATCTTAAGGCAGCCTCTTCAACTTTCATCTGAAACAAAAATTGTATACAATTTAGTTAATTTATAAAATTCATTGTAAATATTATGAAAAAAATATATGTTCCCTTCAGAATTTGACAGTTGACAAAGAAAAAGCATATAATAAAGGATCAAAAGCTTCTGACCATGAGTTATCTGAAAGAGTTATAGTAAAAAAATCCTCATGAAGATCTCATCGAGGCTCATAATTCTACACCTGACCACAAAAGGAAACATTTAACAATAAAGACACAAAGCAATTCCAACATTAACAACATAAAATTAATACAACATTACTTAACAATATTTACAAAATCAAAATTTTTACAAAAATTTACTATCATCGAGAAAAGATAAATGAAATAGTAAATTAGCCTGTAAAACAAAATCAAGCTAAGTCAAGAAAGTAAGGCCGACATAGTGCCGGAAAAAGTGCTTTTAAATTTCTGTACGGTCAATGTTGACCAAAACATAACAATAGAAATAATGCACTACATTTCAAGAAAGTTCCAAAGTAATATAATTATGTTACAGTTAAAACCCGTTTTTGGTTACAACGCGTTTCCCCTAGTTAAAACTCGTCTCCTGTACATGCCTTTGTTATAACTAGAATTAACTTTTGTTCACAAATGAATATCAGTGAATTCTCGTTCTAACTAGACAAAACGGTCGATATAAGTGTCGATATAACTTTGTTAAAACTGTTTCAACTGAGCTCAAAGCCAAAGTTCATCATGCTTAGTTCTGTTTGGGTTATTATTCCGATAAGCACATATCGACTTCATCGCATTTTCTCGCGCGTATTTTATTGCTTTATTTAGTGCATCTGACATGGCAAACTTAAATCAATTAAGGCGATGTAAAGAAGGATTTTTAAATAGGCTATTAGTGATTGTCGAACCCGCAAAAAAAAGAAGACCACTTCAATATCATGACTAAAGGAACATATGAAAATTAAGTAAATGAAATCGAGGAGGCACAATTGGCTAATAAGAAAACTCCGAAACAGTACAGAACATTGAAACGATTTAAGTAAATAAATATTTGTGGAATTCGAAAATTAGTGATTAGGAAGGAGCTCTTGAAATACTTCCTTGTCTGTAGATGAAATATTTGATATTATTGAAGCAGCTCATGTGGCGGTTGGTCACGGAGGTCGAGATAGACTATAAAATGAAACTGCGAGAAAACATGCCAATATGACATTAGAAATGATAAATATTTTTCTATCTATGTGCGAAACTTGTCAACGTTAAAAAAGTATGAAGAAGAAAGGGCTAGTTTCAAAACCCATTGTACATTCTGAGATGAATAGTCGTTGTCAAGTTCTAATTTTACATTTAATTTTAATTTTAACAGTTAATTGACATACAAACTAAAGAAGATCGTGGATTTAAGGTTATAATGGTGTACCAGGACCACTTAACAAAATTTGTTTTGTTGCGTGCACTGCAAAGCATACATGTAAAAGAGAAAAAAAAAAGCGCCGTGGAAGTGGCACATCATTTGACGGACATATTTTTGACATATGGTGCTCCTTGCATTTTACACTCAGACAGAAAGACTTTACACAATGGCAGAGAATTTGTTTAATTCTGTGATAAATGAGCTCGATATATTTTGGCCCGAGTGTAAGCTGCTCCACGTAAAACCAAGGCACAGCCAAAGCTAAGTTCTGTTGAAAGGGCTAACCAAGACGTCGAAAAAATTATAGCTTCATGGATGCAAGACAACAATACCACAAATACTCTGGTATTAAATACATTCTGGTATAAAACAGTCTCGATATAAAGCAATGTTTGGTATTGAACCGCGAGTAGGGCTAACGACTTCGAGTTTTCCCCTTGAAGTTATTAAAGATATACAAGATGAAGATGATCTCGTTAATGCTTTACATAAAATAAACCCTACATATAACTCAAAAACTGAGCCGTTAGCTAGTTGCCGTAACCAAGTTTCAGTTATAACCACAGCAAGTCAAAAAGGTGCAGAAGTTTCATCTACTATAAGTGAGCAGGTACCAATTCCAGCTGATGACAGTCAAGACGACCCTGAAGATGATTAACAATACCAGCAAATGACAAAGATTTCGAAATAATAGAAAATGTGAATCGACAATGCCTAAATAGCTAAAGATTAGCTCAATAAATTTGGAAAAACAGGCTAAGAGAATAACATTTGCTTCAGATTCAATACATATTCCAGTAGAAATTGGTGACAATGTAGATGTCGTTCTTCAAAAGGATGAGCAAGGCTTTTATAAGATTGGAACAAAATATGGAGTTCTCGACAAACTCCATATTTTGTTTCCATAAAATATATAGCAGGTATATATTTACAACTATATGTTTGGTAAATTCTCATATACTTGGGTGAATTTCGATTGTTATGTTTATAAAAAAAAATATTTATATCATGGTAAACTAATTCAATGTGCTTTTTCAGAACTCAACAAGGCCCAAGAAAAAGTCTTAAATGTCAATGAAGTACCAAAGACGAATTTACCATTCAGAACTGTTGCTAAGGAAGCAGCCATGGGAACAGGCCAAGGATTTATTCGTTGCTCATGTATAAAAGGTGTGTATAAAAAAAGTGTGACTGTAAAAAATGGGGAACCTTTGCAATTCAAAATGCCATGATAGCTTGTCATGTAATAACAAGTAGTTAGCTGACTTTTATTATATTTTTTATTTTTTGTAGTTTTCATTAAGTTGTTTTTTATATTTCTTTATTTAATTTGTTTAATTCGTTGAAAAATTAGTATTGTCACTATGGTTTTTCTTTAACATGTTGATGTTTCTTAACAATGTTCCTTTAAGTATGTTGATTACTTTGTCTATATTATGTATGAACGATTATCTACTTAATAGATACATAAATAAAACAATCAATATTTTCAATTGCCATAAGTGTCCATAGTTGTCTAATACCAGTTTTAACTAAAGTTTAAAGTTAGAACTAGTTTATCAAAATTTCAAATATATAAATTAGAAAAATTTAGAAATGTAAATGTAAACTAGGAAATTCCAGTTTTAACAAAGGTGTTTAGTTAAAACTGGTTTTCACTAGGAAATACGCGTTTTTACTGAAAATGAGTGATAATTGTAACATATATACACAAAAAAGAAAGATTAAGGTATTGTTTTTAATACGTTCGACATCCTGATACTGATATAGTGAAGAATGCAAGTTAGCGGCCACATACTTAAATAAAACTTACAGTTCATAATCACAAACATTACAACTAAAAAAAATGATGTTTGCTATTGGTAGTCTGGACAGTAATGTATTTACTTCAATTCTAATTCAGCACATTAAAAAGACAAAGCTACAAGAACTACAGTGTACTTCATAATTTAATAGTAAAATATACCAAACTTTAAAGACCAATTAAGAATTCTTTTTAAATAGATACGATTGAATATAAAATCCGATTGTTTTGATTGTGATAGATTTTTAATTCAGGTGTAAACAAAATTATTGCAACATATATATTTTAGTGCTGAATTTCCTGAAAGAGATTTCTCATGGAATACCTTTAAAGCATTTGTTAAAATTCAATATGTAAAATCTCTTACTTCTGTACTGTTTTTTACGTCTTCATACATTTAAGTGAATAAAAACATTAGTCCCAAATTAGTGCATTTACGCTTGTAATTGAATAAATTGTATGTTGAACTGACCTCTGCCCCCGGCAATGATGGACTTGCGTTTCATGTCGGCCGGAGGAGCAGCGCGGATGACGCCGCCGCCACCGCCGATCAGATGCCCGCCGCCCGCACGGATCGGCTTCGCTGGAATAGGAAAATATTTATTTAAATGTAGAACTGAAAAAAACTATCTATGGCTACTCCGTCTCCGACGAAAAGTAATTATACGGACGTCATATTTATACAATAATTGTTAATTCAATAATGTAAAAAAATATTCTGATAATTCGGCAAGGTAAGTAATTTAGAGGTATATAGTTTTAAAAACTTTTTTGAAAAGTATAAGCTATTTTGTGAAAACGATTTGTATATTTCTGATTGCTGTACAGTACTTCATTTTAAATAAATGCGTATGGTGACGTCATGTATAAGATATCTTTTTGAAAATCTTATGACAAAGATTATTGTATTTTCTAGAATTAACAACTCTAATTTCTAGATTAAACATTGACATGACAGTTTTACCAAATAGAAGTAAAAAAATTATGCTACTTTATGTAGTCATAAAATATAGAGTCAAATTATTTTACGCATTATCGTTAAAATCGCTTTTATCTGTGTGCTGTAACAAAATATATTATAAAAAGTGTTTTTGAAGTTGATTTATTATAGTTATATTTTAAAAATATTTACTTTTCATAATCAACATTCGTTTTTTTGTTTATCATACTGTAGGACACAAAATTATTGTGCGTGTATGTTGTGTACTACACCGTAATCATTACATCGATAAGTGATAAGTTTGTCTTTCGTAATTTGTCATGTAATGTAATGAATCAAAGAAAAAGAATCTTACCAATTTGTGCCTGAGGTCCTCTTCTTGCAAGATTCTTGGCACGCACAGCTTCCTTGATGCGGTCAACCTCGAACTGATACCTCTTGCGGTCTCGCATGGCACCTTCTTTAGCTTCCTGAAATTATCATTCATAAAAATTTTTCAGCTGTACAATGATTTACATATTTTGTATGTTATACTACTTTGCAGTAGATGTGTCCTAATGATGGAAGACATTTCAGGTTTTTGTGCAGGTCTTACCAGAATTGCATCTTTATGAGAGCATTTTCGTGTTGTTAAATATGTATGTCAAATGAATAGTTACAGTGGTGGTATTAGCTCTGTTAACACTCGTATGGTATACAATATCTGGATCACACTAAGGTAAGGTTATGTGTTTTTGTTATATAAACAAAATATTCTCATAAAAGTAGGTACGAAAAATACAGAAAGTACTATCAATTCTTGACTACAAAAGAGACCTTATTTTATTTAATATCACTCTTACCATGTATCAAATATCACATTTTTATACATATAAAATTATTATTAAAATGAGTTAGTTTGTGAAAATTGTAAGTTATAATGATAACAAACATGTAGCTATGATACAGTCACCCAATATTTAAGTACAAGTACTGTTTGATGCTATAATAAATAAATAAAAATCAATGTATTAATAATAATGTTTCCCATCGAAAAATATTTACCTTCAAAGCGGTTTCAAGAGCCTTAACCCTTTCCATGGTAGCTCGGAGCCTCTTCTCAAGTTTAGGCAGTTCGCACCGTAGATCTGCGTTATCACGAACCAGTTGTTTGTGCACCTTCGTGAGTTGTTCCAGGTTGTTCTCCAAGAATGAGATCTTCTGTTTCTGGGCAAGAGAGCCTCCTTCCTCTTCAGTACCTTCCTCAGAGTTGGTAGATTTCTTTATTCTGGCCTGAATTTGCAGTAAAATGTTAATAAACGTTCTTAAATTCTTCAACAGGTCTTGGTTAAACGATTTTAATTAAGTGGGTTGTTTCAAGGTTAATGAAGAACGATTATTTGTCCAAAATAATATCCTATCTAATGATGAATCGTTTTTATAGTATTCCCGTTTCAGGCAAGTTTTTGGATTTTGTTTAGATGAAACATCTCTCTTTATATGTTTAATATTACTTACTTGTAAGTCTTGTACGAAGAGTTTGCGCAAGTTGTGTAAGGTCTGCAGTTCCTTAGCAACAGTATCTTCAAGACCTTTGAGATCAGCGCGGGCTTGCTCACGTCTCTCCACGCTTTGACTGTAATAACACAATAATATTAGCGAAAACGTACAAAAAAAATAAGGTATGGTAAATTTTGATAATAGTTGGGGACTTAACGCTTAATTTGCAACAGTGAACAAAAAAAACAATAGTGGTTATATCAATTGCCTTATTGTGAATTTATGAGGAATTTACCTGGTTTGTAGATGAGACCGAGATATGCCAGCACGCACCCATCCATATCAATACACCGCTCTGTATATCATATCTCAGGCCAATATCTTGCAAACATTGCCAACCCCCGGCACAATGAATATGAATGGGATACGTGCGGAATAAAATGACAACTCAAAAATAAAATTTAAAAAGCAAAAGGCGTCACAAGACCTCGATCTACATCTACAAGTACTTACATGGACTACAAGTGTTTAAGAAATTAGAAACATACAATAGTCGATAGGTTGCAATACATAGATTATCTAGAAAGTTTTTATCCTTTATTTATTTTTGGTTGATTTTTCTAGACATCATGAGTTGCCACTTTTCGACCTGAATTTTAAAGTGCAAAACGGTGGTATCGTTTGCACAATGTCAGTCAGTATTGAGGCGATAATCACTCTCCGGCAGTTTCGAGTGCAATCTAAAAGGAATGACATGGACACAGGGACATACAAGTTAAATGCAAGATGTAGTTAATACTGATTTTCAGACATCATCACATGATTTCTACATAATGTTATAAATGCATGCTCTTTTGAATGTGTAACAAAATGCGTGTACGACAATCAGAGGAATGTTTCATGCAATAAAATAATAATAATATGCCTAAATTATAATTGGCCAAATATGACGAATAAAAAGGAAAGTAATGACTAGTTAGCTAAATGCAACACGTATTTTTAAATATATAATACCCTACATTACTAGATGGTTCCCTTCCTTCCATACCTAAGTAAAGCCTAACACTTATTATTTGTCTAGCATATTTTTTTTACTTATTGTAAATAATGATTACACTTGACTATATTTTACGCTACATACAGTAGCAACATAGCGAGCACCTCTACATTGAGACTGCGGTTTTTGAATAGAAAAATATTTTGATAAAAATATTATTTTTATATACTCTCTTTATAGACATGTATTTACATATCAATATTTACAAAATTTGGTATAAATAAATTATAAATTTGTGCGCTGTTTGCGCGCTGTATGTACAATATGCGCAAAAAAGTATACTCAATACAACAGGAGAGCCGTTAAATTTAGAGAACAATTACAATAAATAACTTCAAAATAGTCAAAGCAACAATCCTGCCAGCAAAACAGATATATAGTGTTTATATTGTACCAATCTGAACCCCAGTAATACATCATGAATTACACAAAAGCTACACTCAAGAATAATAAAAGTATGTTACGAAGTTGAACTCATTTACACCATTACCATTAATTTTGCATAAAATTGTACTATATTTAATCGTTTTTGATATTTGACTACTATCACAACCAAAATCTAAAGCAATAAATAAATTAAACCTAATCGTAAATGCATAAAACTTTGAGATCTCTATAGTAACAACACTCAACTAGAAGAAGAATAACACCTAAAACATTTAAATTCTTATTGCTAAATACATGAATATAGAAGTTGATTTAATACGGAAGCATTACAAATAATAAATCACGGATCGCCAACACATAAATAAAAACGGTCTATCTAAAACAAAGACCAGTTTTGAAGGCACTGCAACTAATATTGACATATTAGAGTTAGGCGATCAATGAAAGCTTTAAAAATGCAACAAAAAAGGTGGTTTGAGTTAAACCAAAACAACGATTTGAGGATATCGGTGGGTGAGTAGGATCATGGTGACGGATATGAGCAGGTGTAGTTGCAAGGGATGGATGTTACAGGTGTGTCGGACTTGGGACTTAGGGGTTGCCGTGAGCGACTTTTCCTCCCTAGCGACATTGAGGTCTAAGCCAAAATCGAGCTTTTCTTTCGGAGAATTGATGTAGTCCTTAGAGAAAACATGATCATTCTTTATCATCATTTGGTTGGCAACCTCTTTTTCGGCCTTTTCCATATATCTTTTGGGTGAGTGTGACACTAACATTAGTTCCTTCAGTTTAGCAGATTTGTCGGCTTCTTCGCGTTTCAGTTTCTCGTAGTCATCCTGTAGTTGTTGGCGAGCAAGTGTCAACTCCTGGTATGAACTGAAATAGAAAGACAATTAATAAGTTAGTAGACTTTTTAGTAACTAATTTATAACAAAACCAATGTAAGCCACAGTTTAAAATTTAGAAAAGACATTCTTACTTCAACACTTTGGGTTTTTAATGTGCACTTTTGATATTTAAAAACACAATAATATATGCAAAGATCAATTAATTCCAAAATGACTATATAAACTTAGAACTTTAGAAAAAACAATATGAGTTAAGTTTCATCAATGCAAACATATATATAAAATACCCTAAATAAACATCCGAATATAAACGCAACTTACTCCTTTATCTGTTGGTATTGCCGCTGAGTATCAGCCAGTTCATCTCTCAAAGCTGATAGTTGAGTAGAATGTGCTGTACGCAGTTGTTCAAGTTGTGCCAACAGTTCACCACGGACTTGAGAATCTGCACGTTGTTCTGCTGCTGCTTGGTGCACCCTTTCGGCAGCCTGGTTTGAATTCATTAGTTAGTATTTTTTTATTAAGATGTATGTAGAGGTACTGTTAGTTAAAATAAATTGCTAAACAACACAATTCTATAAACTTTCCAATTTATTTTTAAATTTGTTTAAACTTTATATGTTGTAAAAATTATTGTAAAACATCAATAACAAACTCAATGGATAAACAAATACTTTAACACATAATAATAACGTTCAGGCTCTCCATACGTCATACAATGGTTCAACATTTAGACATCATCTTCAACCCAAAACTCATGTAAATATGACTTAAATGCTAAATATACCTGCAAACGAGCACACTCCTCACGGAGTACATCAGCTGCCTCCTCCAACTGCCTCTTCTTGTTTTCAGCCTCTCGCATGGACTCAGCCAAAGAAGCACACCGGGCTTCATGTTGAGAGATCAGTAAACGGCATTCACCAAGTGATCGTTCATACTCTTCAATCTGTGAAGGATAGTTCAAATTTGTCATTTGTCATAAACAATATGATTCACATATGTATAATATGATTATTTTCAATTTAATTATTTAAAAGTATTGTGTTGCGTTCCAAGACTCTTTGAACCATAACATTATGAATATGCCAAAGGGTGTGATAATGGAGCTGCACAAGCTGATTTTGATATGCTGGTTGTCAAATATACATGAGGTGGAAAATTGTTATAGCAAGAATCAGTAGTAACTAAATTACACAGGATTCAAATCCCCAAATTTCTTAAATCAAATTGCGACAGTCTTTTTAAAATTTTTATATTAAGACACGCCGCGCCATCCCGTTATTTCCATAAAAAATAGTCGTACAATAGGAATGGCTAAGAATTTTACGATGTACACAAATAAATAAATAAAATACACATCATTAATAATTATTGTCTAGTTGTAAGTAACTTAAAATATTCGTTTTTGGAGTCATCTATTTGTGATTTAGTAAAAACTATCAATAATAATAAATCCCCAGGAAAACCAAAGTAAGCTGAGATTGTATTATGGATGACCATATAAACAACCATGATTCAAGAACAAACATCTGTCTTCATCATACAAACAATGTCCCGACCAGGATTCGAGCCTTGTACCACTGACGCCACTCGGCCGTCAAAGAGAGGTCTCTCAATTCACAAATACAAAAATAAATGAAAAAAATTTCATTTCATTTATGAACATAATTAGTTCTAGAAACTTAATCATAATCACAATTTGGTTTTAGATGTCTGAATAATAAATTATATACTTTCTTTCTTCTAGTAATATTTCATTGTTCTCAATTACAAAAAAGAAAATATTTTCAGAATTTTAAGTAAATTACGAAACAATTATCGATACTTACCAAATTAATGTAACTACAAATGTCATGAATTTGTGTCATACCTACTTTCTTTTTCTGATCATGATCATAAATACAATGATACAAACATATTTTATATGCAAAAAAAACTTTCATTACGTCGCCGATGCGTTGCGTAAATGTTTTAATGTACATTTAACATGCAAATTACATAAGGTATTAAAGTGGAGCTGAAGTGTTTGATTGTTATCTTGATTAAACTTAAAATACGTTTGGTAGCATAAATCAATAATAACATGTAAGTAACATTCCATATTTCAATTTTAACATTTCATACAATTCAAGAAATTATCAGAATAAAAAATTAACAAAGTTTGCAACTAACTTTCTGATTAGCATCAATGTTTGCAGATTCCAGCGAGTGGCACCTCTGAACGATGTTCTTAACTTCGCTTTTCATCTTGCTGATATGAAGCCTTGCAACGGTGAACTCTTCCTCAAGTTTGCCAACGGTGTCTGTGTTAAGCTTGAAGTCAAGTTCCGAGCCACCAACCGCTTGTCCGATCTCAGATAAGTCTCGCAGCAGGTTTGTAAGAAGTTCGGCGATACGTTTGCGTTGATGTGCGGAAAGGTCACGGAGTTGCTGTAATTCCGCTGTAGCTGTCGCAAGTGCACTCTGGAAATCATTTTATTACATCGTAAATGACAGATTATAACAAACTTACAAACTACTTTGTATAGAAAAATCAGATGGCCCATATAGTCTGTAAGCACTTTGTAATAGCCAAGTAAGATTGAGTTTTTTTTTTTAAAACATTATTAAACCAAGGAATATCAGTCAATTATGAAATAAACAAGTGCCTTCATAACTTACATAAAAAGGTTTATAAAAGATGATTCAGCATAACATACAGTACAAATTACAAATAAGCTAACTTATAAAGTCACAACTAATACATAACACATTATCTATACTAATATTATAAAGAGGCAAGATTTGTTTATTTATCTGTAAGTAATAGAAAAACTAAAAAAAATTCTTTAACCATAAAAAGCTACATAGCAGAAAAAGTGATATAGGGCATATTTTATATGTCCTATATCATCCATCTGTATATACTTCAGATATGATCATACAATGATATGTCATGTAAAAAAAAATTGTTATATATAACTTAAGATAAAGCTAAATAATTGACTGAATAGACTGCCTTGAATAAATTACTAAGTGATATGGCCACTAACATTGTTTTGTTTAATGTTTTTCTTTTCAAATTTAAGTTGTGCAATTATTATTTTTCTTCTTATTATTATTTCTCTATTATTTTTCTATTATTCTTCTTCTCTCTATTTTGTACTAAAAGAATAAAGAATAATATTTCGAAATCAAAAGGATGAGATTTTCTTAAAAGTTGATGATAAAAATCAACTATAAATCTAATATCTTATTCCCAATCATATTATTATTTACCTGTTTAGACTGCAGGTCTTCAGACAGCTGGTCACATTCACGGCTCTTGTTGTCCACCTCCTGTGATTTCTGATCGTAGTTGACAGCCAGCTCTTCAAGAGCTTGCAGCACCTCTTTGACTTCTTCCTTGGCCGCTTCATTCTCTTGCTGGATACGGTTCATGTCACCTTGAAGGGCTTCATAATCACGTCTGGAGGGATAGATAAATTTATAAATATTATTGACCTTCATAAATACAATGAAACCACTTAATTAATAAATAAATAATAAAATCCCCAGACATACACACAAACTTAAAGGGCCCCAAAGTAAGTACAAATTGTGTTATGGATGACCATACAGAGAACTGGGGGAACCCAGAATAAACTACTACTACAGAATCAACTAACAGAATTTTTAATTTTCTGTGATCAGCACACAAAATAAACGCCCCCAATCTGGGACCTACGTTAAGCTGTTAAATTAAGTGTCAAATTTAAGTTGTCATTGTCATTATTGATTCAAAAAGGGGAAATATGTAATTCACTCTTGATTAGAGTTTAATTTCATCTGGATGATGTATAATAATAAGTGTGATTCATCATTTAACCTATAATTTGAATGTGAGTTAGATAAGAAAGAATAATCATATTTTGATTTGCATTATCCACTCAAATCATAACAGGTTTGGAATGCAAACTAGATAACATTAAAAAGGTAGACACAGCTTAAATCACATAATTATAGCATGAGCCATCTATTTTGTCCCAATTTTTTGTTTATAGTAATATGAACACTAAAGAGATGTTTGTTTATTTTAAAAATTATTTTCCTATGAGAAGAGAAGAGAAGTTATGTTAACCAAAATATAGACAACATTTTACCCAAAACATAGAGCCAAATGAATGACTTGTTTTTTTTTCATTATTTTTCGTCTAACTTCTTGATATTCACCTAGTGCAAGCAATAAGTTCCTCTTGTTCCATCATCTGCTCCTTAAGTTTCTCAACAAGCTGAGACTGCTGGTTGATCTCCTCATCTTTATCATCCAGCTGTTGGTAGAGAGCCTCCAACTTTCCTTGCATGGCGGCATCTTCAACAGCACTAGATACAGCAACAGGCGCGGGCTATATAGAAAGAATGAATAAATAAATCGAAGCAAGTCTAAGGCGCATTGAACTGTTAGTAAACTTAACGTTTACAAATTACCTCTGATTCTCTCGATAATTAACAATATTTCGTATATTACGCAACATAGATCATTTGATAATACTTGGACTTGGCCAGCAAAAATCCACTAAAATGATAACATACAGTATTGCAACAAAATAGGGCATGTACTAATCTAAACTTGTTGCTGCGATAACATAAAACAATATACTATAACCCAAATTTTAGGTCTTATAATCAATTATAAACAATCCACAAACTAGTGAAAAAAATGTTTTCAGTCGGCATTTATGTTTTTACTTTAAGCATATACTAGAAAGATCTTATAAATGAAAGTTAAGTTACTGAGTGTTATTATTAATTAAATCCAGCACGTAAAAGGAATTGGGTCATTAATACAGAATTATACAAATAAATTCTCCCCCTACTTGTCTCAACTATGAGTATAATCTTTAAAATGTTGTAAAATCCATACATATCAATATTTTTTTGATAAATCTAAAGGTTTGCTTTTTAAATTCACATGCCAGGATTGTTCTAATAAGTTAATTGCACATACACGTTAACTTTTTAAAATTAACCTATAAATCTAGGTAAAAGTCAGTTTTTCAACTGTAATCAACATTTCCAATAATAGCATTGAATGACAAATTCATTTATAAGTAAATATATGATTTCAATATTGTGAAGGTGTAAATCAAAACAAGTAATTTCATGCATAAACCTAGACTGTGGGATTTTCAACTACCTCTAATAGTAAGTGTAATTCAGATGTAAACATCCTTCAAACAAAGAAAGTACTCTAAGAATTGTGGAGTATGTATAAGCTAATGCTAAAGATGCATTTATAGTTTACAAATTCGTCAAGAAATATTCTCAATAAAATATGTATAAAAAACACCTTTCTGTATAATAAATCATGGTACTGAAATGATAGATCTATGACATCATAGGCAAGTGTGAAGGGAAACTGGTTTATAACAAAAAAAACATAAGTACTGGTTATTTTTTTGGTATGATAGAATCATTAATTACATTTGAATTTTTTGTGTTAATCTGTTACATATTTATAATAGGAACTACTACACTGAAATGCTCTAGTAGTTATTTTGAATATTCAATTTAACACTTTGGTTTTAATTAGTCAGTTTAAACAGAGAAACAGCTAATAGCAAGGTCAAGTTTTGTTAAGTGCATGACTACATTGAGGTAGAACTTGGTAAATGATGTTACTTAATAACTAACAAAATCAATTACATTGGCATTTCCACTTACTGGTACTGGAGGCTTCTCTTCAATGAATGAGGTAACAGGGGTGACAGCTTCAAGCTCTTGCAGATTAACCTGCTCTTCAGGCCGGACAGTTTCACCAGATCGCCAACGGCTGAGCTCTGCTTCCAGTTTCTCAACCTAAAGTAAAGAAGTTCACATGAAAATCAAATTTTTATACATTATATTTTCAAGTAGTTGGAAGTTGTCATACCTTGCCTTTCAACCTAGCCACCTTCTCCTTTTCTCTCTCATAACGACGTTTCCATTCTTCAGCTGTGAGTTCCTCATTGACTGTAACCACATTCTTAACTGTTTTAGCTCTGGAATAATAATACAGTTACTAAGCATTTATTGAGCATATTGTTTAAATATGATAGTTTTCTAGGTAACTTACCTTTTACCAAAGTCAAGAGTACTTTTTGTTTCACTTTCGTTAAATGAGGCAGGTGAACAGCAAATGACAATAGTGGTTCTAGCATTACCACCAAGAGACTCTTGTAAGATTCTGGTAAGTTTGGAGTCTCTGTATGGAATGTGTGATTTGTTTCCATCTGCTAAAGCTGAAATTACATTTCCGAGAGCTGATAATGATTTGTTAATATTTTTCGCTTCATCCAAGACTGTTCCTTCAGCACCAGTTTTAGATACCTATAAATGTCAGATTTGTTAAATGAATATGCATAAATATGTCAATTATTTTCTCGGACTTAATTCTTTATTTACCTTCTCAGACCCAGCCAAATCCACAAGATATAACTTTCCTGAAAGTTTTTTTTGGTTTTCTAAGTTTTCCTGTTTGACATTGATTAGGAAGACTGAATGAGATCTAGATGAATGTTCATTCATGTCTGAAATCCATAATAATCAGTTAGTAATCCATAATGATGTATAGGCATTATGTTTTTGATTTGATAAAATACATACTTGTTACTGCAATGTGTCTATTTGATTTCCCTTCCTCAATGACCTCAAAAACTTCTTCAGGACTTGACACAAACCGTTCAGTAGCACCTTTGACAAATGGGACTCTATTTTTGTCCTCATGAACACTGAGATTAACCTTTGAAACTGCAAGTCAAATGTATAAGTGTGAAAATGTTCAAGAAGTAAATTTTTTATTGTAATATTTTAATCCATTTATTCCTTACCATCTAACAAATCCCGAATTTTGTCCATGTAGATTTCAAAATATGATACTTTTATATGGAATTCAAGGTTTTCCTCCATGGCATAGATGTGGTTAAAGATGTCATTAACTATTCTTGGTATAATACCCTGTTTCCCTGGATCTCCTATAGTGGTAAAGATCTAAATTCAGTATTAATCCTAATGAGTCTAGATATATGCACTATCTTCAAGAATCCACTTACAAAATGGCTTTTACTAATGGCAGAAAGAAAAGAAAAGTATTAAGATAAAGAAAACAGATTGGCATACCTATGACACCTTCCATGGTGTGTGTCTTTCCAGAGCTAGTTTGACCATAGGCAAAAATTGTTCCATTATATCCAGCCAAAACATCAGACACAATACTTTTTGCTGCTTCATTGTACACTTTCTCCTGGGTAGCATTTGGTTTGAAGACTTTGTCAAACAAATATACTTTGCCCTATGAATAAGATTAAATTGAAAATTAATCTAACTTAATCACAATTTCATTGTATCCACAAAAGTAATATTTTTATTAAATCAATAGGAATAGGAAGCTCTGGTATACTCCATTACATACATTTGATTATATTTAACCATATGGAACTTAATTTCATGAAAATTTCCAAATGAAAGAAGGAATGATTGGAAAGGAATGTTGATAAAAACTTTGGGTAGGTATACATACAACGAAAAATCTTATTTCTGTTCAATTAAAACATTTACAATTACAAAACATTTTTAATAACTACATCTATACTGAATATTAAAACATATCAGCATTGTTTTTTGCAAATATAATTTTAACATCATTATAGATACCTTCCTGAAAATCCTGAAATATAATTTGGACTCAGGATATAACTAAATTGTTGGGTCAAGGTCGATTTGGTATTTGTATTGATTTTTGTAAAAACAAAGACATTACAACACCTTCGACTCAATAAATTTAAAAGATTCTTAAATTTATTACGATTGCAATCAAACCATCGAAGCGGAATAGAAAAGAAAGGCCATTTCATAGCAGGTGAACCAGCCGTGTATTAGTCATCGTGATCTAATTTCGGGCGATGATACAGGAATGAATAAAACGTAAAAACAGAACTCACCCCTATTGAAATACAATTATCATCTGGTCCAGAAGGAAACTTTACAATAAACTTAGAGCCAGCCTTTTCTTCAGAATCATTGAGTGGTCGAAATCGGCATACGACTCGAATGCTGTCTTCAGCAGCAATCTCGCGATCAGCTGCCATCTTTTACACACAAAAAATAAGCTTACACTAAACACCTCCTAGTCAATTAAAAAACAAAACTTTTTTGGAACATAAAACCGTGCGTGAAGAGCTATAAGTTAAAATTTATTTCACTAGAAAAATCTTCATAACAGGAATATCAAAATGTCGGCCATACTCTTCGTAGAAGAAAGGCCCGAAAAGCGATGTTATTGGTTGAATGAAAAATATCATACCAACATTGACAAAAAAATCGATAAAACTTACAGAAAAGTTACTGTTGCGTTCGTTTTAAAGTTTGAACAGTATCAAAAAAAATAATTAGTATCTAATCCTCCTTGACAGTTTTATCATAATTTGAAACCATAATATTTAAAATTTGTTACTGAAATTTAATGAAATCATTTTGTGTTTGGTAAAATTCCTGGGTGTAGACCCAGGTTAGACGTGACGATGAAGACGAGAATGATTCCTGCTTGTCCAAATGATTCCTGCTTGGCACCCGTTTACTCTGCTTGAAAACTCCAAGGTAATATTCGTCTGTAAAAACAGACGCAGGTAGATCGGTCCACTCTATGACAGCACGAATCAAGAAAGAGCTTTTTGCATGACAACCAGGTTGAAGTTTGTCTGAGCCAGAATAACCGATAGCGAAAGGGGGAGGTTTCTATCAAATCAAAAAGAACATTCGACCGAGTAGTGTAGTGGTTTGTAGCCCTGCCTCATACGCTGGAGTACCTACTTGTGTGATGAACACAGATGTTTGTTCTCATGGGTCTCAGGGTCATGGTTCTTGATATTTATATATGTTGATATTTACATGTTTATTCTGGGTTCCTCCCCCCCAGTTCGCTATATGGTCATCCATGACTCAAGCTCTACTTACTTTGGGACCATACAGTTGGTGTGTTAGTCTGGGGATTATTATTATAATTCGCACACTCGTCAAAGTATAATCTTTAGAAAACCGATAAACTATCGACTTTGTGACGATGTTCGAGATTGAGCAATCTCGAAGACGTGAATTTGTTGTCTTAAATAAGTCTATGCGCTCTTCGGTTGAAACAGTCCAACGCATCAAGTTTATATTTCACAAAATACTCTATACAATCGAACCAAGGCTGTGTATAGGTTAAGCTCTATGTGATCCTTATTTTGTTTAAGTAAGTGTCTTAATAAGTTTGCTTGTCTATTTTTTATAACGCTGCTAATATGGATAATTAATATCCTTTTTGTCTGAAACCACCAACCCCTTCACCCCCTCTGGAAGTAACATGCCCTGATGTGGAAAAGCCTGGATCTCAGAAATTATTCTCCCAATTCCGCGTAAAGAGCCAAATGAAGTTTTAAATGTTTCCATTCTGTCTCCATTCTATAAGTAGAAATATAATGCATTTTAATAACTATTTCAAGGGCAGAATGAGATCTATTGGTTGGCACCACACTAAATGCTTTAAGTTTTGGTCGGTTCTTTTATTTAGCTAATAAATAAAAGTATCACAAAAAATGGCGTTAAGAGTTTAGGCAGAAACGGCGTTTCTAACGAGTTTACCTCATCGACTGCAGCAAATGATTTATTGAAAAAGTAAGGGTGAACTTGTTATCGATATGATGCTAAAACTGTACTTATAATGTTAAGCGTTCGGGGGTTATTCGAGGGGTTCCTACTTCCTGGGCCATATATGAGGTTGTAGAGGCTACGTCAAATAGCCAGGATTGTACCATTTTAAAGACAAGACGCCTGAACAAAAAGTAAAATGGCTCAAATGGCCACACTTGGCAGCCCACTGGTACATTATTAATATTTTCAGGTTACCCAAAAAGGTATACATTTTTAACTCGAGCCTAACATTCAGTGCATGAATTGTTGCCGCTATGGACATGTGACAATGCCGGTCGAAAGCTAGGTGCTAGAAGTGTAGCCAACCTCATCCTTGAGACTCCTGCCTTATTCCCCTAGAAAATCCAACTGGCAAAAGGCAATAAGAATAACTATGTCCCAAGGTAATGTCTCATATGAGGAAGGTGGCCAGTGTTTCCCTCAGTTCGTTTATCCTATGCAAATGCTACTAAATCTTCTTCTTTGAAGCCATCTTAACACGGCCGAGTAGCGTAGTGGTCAGTAGTCCTGTCTCATACGCCGGAGGTCCCAGTTTCGAATCCTGGCCGGGGCATTCATTTGTGTGATGAATACAAATGTTTGTTCTCGGGTCATGGTTGTTGATATTTATGTATGTATGTTTATTCTGGGTTCCCCCCAGTTCGCTGTACGGTCATCCATAACACAAGCTCTGCTTACTTTAGGGCAATAAAATTGGTGTGATTGTCTGGATATTTATTATTTATTTAATTTCTCCTACTTCTACCTTACAATCATACAGGAAAACAGTAACATTGAATCCTTTTTTTTTAAACAAAGATTTCCTAGGTCTCCTAGCTATGACAGGGTTGCCTATCAAGCCCTCATCGCCAACCGGGACGCCCCTCCCTGGTTGTGTTATCTAGAACCCCGATGCTACCACTCGTAATGATAACTTACTCGACCTTTTAATCTCCACACTTGTTAATATCTTCACCATATTTGGAGACATCCCTTTACGGTCCAACGTTGCTAAGAAACTTGATCCCCTCGCTCATCTAGTACTGAACTATGGCCAAGCTGCTCCAGTGGAACAGCAGGAGCTTAAGCTCTCAATCCCATAAGCTCTTACACTTAGCTCACCCTCTTGCTATTGCTATTTGTGAGACATAGCTACCCCGAGCAGCCGGTTTGTTTGATATTACTGTCTCAGGGATGATAGGCTGAGTTGTTATAGTGGGGTAGCCATATTTGTAAAACTCTTAATCCATTACTCGTTATATCAAACATAGTTGCTGTTAAACTTCCTAATTACACCCCTGCATACATTTATACTTTTGACACAACGGTTGCATTAATAAATGATTTTAACTCTCTTCTGTCTTCTCTTCCTCTTCCACCTATTGTACTTGGCGACTTTAACTGCCATCTATGGGGTAGTTGTTGCTCGCAGGTGTGGGAGCCCTGGCGCGAGTAAGATTACTTGCGGAAATCATAAAGGACCATAACGTCTGCGTTCTTGATTATGGACACACTGGAGGTAAACGGACTTTAGGCCTATCAGATAACACCAACATGCCTCAAGTTAAAGTTTTCTGGTTTTCGAGATATTGCCACTTTTGTGGTTTTTTATGAATTTCCACTTTTTGGTCATTTTTTGCTTGCAGCTGCAATAAATATCTTTTAACTCACTGTTTTTTTTACCAAGACTATCGTTATTATTTAGTTGAGACAGCCTAGTAATAATTTTGACGGAAACTAGCACACTAAGCTAAGAAAAAGAGTTAAATTGTATTATTTTATTTCATTGCGAAAAACCTGAATAAAGTTTAACTGATTGCTGTAAAAAAATGTATGTCGATGATACTGCACATCATCTTAAAAAATAGCTTGCTTAATACCCTTTTAAAAATAACATCACAATAGCCATTTTTTTAAACGAAGTCATAGAAAATTTAACTTTTTTTATGAAATGCGAGCTACGTGGAAAATAGTACAACACGTTAATAACAGGTCCAGGTGTCTTTTGTGCCAAAATCACTAATAAATGAAATTGCAGAAGCACATAACTAAAAGATAAGAAAAAGATAGATAATTATGTGCTTCTGCAATTTCATTTTATAGGCGATACAAATCAGTAGATTGGGATGAGATGCGGCATTTTTTCGCGTCTTATCCTTGGCGGCAGACTTGTTTTACATCAACCGATCCATCGTGCTGCGCTGATGCTGTATCAAGTGTGATGGGCCAAGCAATGGAGTATTTCATCACTTACGCTGACCTATCCTTTGAAACCAAAGGTCACCCATGGTTTAATGCTGCTTGCCTCACAGCTGAAAATCGTAAGCAAGAAGCGTACAAAGCCTGGGCTGAAACCCGCAGAAGCAAAGCCGTGGGTTCACATAAACTGAAGAAAAGATACAATGCTGTCGCCAAGTCTTGCAAAAAGGTGATCAGGAAAGCTCGCTTTGACCACCTTGGCCACATCTGAGACAAGATAGCGTCATATCCTTCAGGAAGCAAAGCTTTCTGGTCTCTGGCCAAGTCGGTTGAGTCGAACTTCTGTCGCCCACGCTGCCACCTCTGAGGAAGCCTGGTTCACTGGCCCACACCGCAAAAGAGAAAGCAGACTTTTTTGCTAATCTTTTTGCAGATTGTTGAATGCTTGCAGAATTTAGACGTGAATAAGGCCTGCGGCCCCGATGGCATACCTGCAGTTGTGTTAAAGCACTGCGCAGCCGAGTTGTCTCCCATTCTAATGCGCCTGTATCGACTCTCTCTGGAATTCGCAAAGGTCCCTAAATCCTGGAAGCTGGCTAACGTGCAACCAGTACCAAAGAAGGGAAGCCGCGCGGATCCTATCAACTATCGACCTATTGCAATCACTTCCATACTTTGCAAAGTTATGGAGCGTGTATTGAACATTCGTCTCCTGGCATACCTTGAATCCAACGAGCTCCTTAGTGATAACCAATACGGTTTTCGCAGTGGACACTCGACTGGAGATCTTCTTGTGTATGCCACTCACTTATGGAGCGAAGCCTTGGAGGGTCACGGTGAAGCAACATCTGCATCCTTAGACATTTGCAAGGCTTTTGATAGGGTGTGGCATGATGGTCTCTTGAGTAAGCTTCCAGCATACGGAATACCTAATGGGCTCTGCGACCGGATATCTGATTTTCTGAGGGAACGGTCGATTCGAGTAGTCTTAGACGGCTGCTCTTCTGACCTAATGGCAATTAATGCCAGGGTTCCTCAGGCTGCTAACCCAAGGCATCTAGAAATCTGAGGACTGATATAAAGAATGGAGTAACGGAAGTGGTAGAACGACTATACCAGATTGTAAAAGAGCTGGAAGCCGGGATGAGAGAAAAGACACATGAAAAGAAAATACAGGCAATGCACAGAAAGAGACGAACACAAACCTGGGGGATCAGAGCTCCATCCTTGTGTGCTACTTACAGGAAACAACTAGGCAGGTACAGGCAAGCAACAGCAAAATGGAAGAACTTATGCAAGTAATAGATGCCCAAAAAGAAAATATGCAAAAATCCGCCTAAATTTCCTACGCCGACATGGTCAAGACCCAGCTGAAAAGCAGACCCACGGAGGGAGTTGCCCTCCACTCTATAATAGTTGCTTCCTAAGATGAACAAGAAACGGGTGAAAAGGTCCTAGATAAAGTTAGAGAAGCTATAGACGCAAAACAGGGCTGGATTAAAGTAGAAAAAGTAAGGAAGGCAAGAGACCGAAAAATTGTTATGAGGAAGTCGCAAACAAAGACCCACTTCTGATTCTAAAGGAAGTACTCAAACTCCACAACGACTCAGACAAGGCAATCAAAAACCAAAACCAGCACTTGTTCACTGACCTAGATAAAACAGACCAACGGATGGAAATTAAATACAAAAGAAAAGCTAGGAACCCGCTCACTAACCATATAGTTCTTAGTACTTCCCCAGTCATATGGAAAAGAGCAATTAACACAGGGACAGTACACCTAGATCTACAACGAATTCGAGGCGAGGACCAGTTTCCCATAATTCAGTGCACTAGATGCTTAGCATATGGCCATGGAAAACGCTTCTGTACAGAAACCATCGACCTTTGCAGTCATTGTGGAGGACCACACCTCAGAAGCAGTTGCCCGGAATGGTCATCTAATGAACCGGCATCATGTAAAAACTGCATCAAAGCAAAACAAAATCGTCACGACCATAATGCTTTTAGCCAGAACTGCCCAATAAGAGTGAAATGGGATATACTGGCCAGATCGACGGTTGCGTATTGCTGAGGGCGTTGAAACTGGAAAATCATATAAAATACTGCAAGCCAACCTACAAAGGAAAAAGTTAGCTACATGGCTCAAACTGCTTCAAAGAAGTTGGAAATCATCTCGAAGGTCCGGCGGTACTTCACCCCTGAACAGCTACTTAATTTGTACACAGCTCAAGTTCGATCTTGTTTGGAGTACTGTAGCCACCTTTGGGATGGTTCTGCAAAGTACCAACTTGAAGCGATGGACGCAGTTGGCCGAAGAGCCCGAAAAATTATAAACAACTTTGGCCTCACCACCAAAAAACTGCAAAGCCTCGATCATCGTCGGAAAGTTGCCAGCTTAGCAGTCTTCTACAGATTACATTTTGGAGAGTCCGCTAATGCTCTTTTTGATCGGGTCGAACCCACACCCTTCTTACATCAGACTACTAGACGCAGACAGGCCTTCCATCCCTTTATAGTAGACATCCCAAGAAGTCGAACCAAATGCTTCGATAGTCTTCGATAATCTTTTTTGGTGCGGGTCGCCAAGGTGTGGAATGAACTGCCTGCGTCTGTTTTCCAGAAAACTATAGTCCTAGTTCTTTCAAGCGTCGACTGCATAGGTATCTCGTGGATAGACGTGTAACACCTTCGTTTTCATCGTCACTTTCCATCAGGTGAGATAGAAGACGAACTTCTAATCCTTTTTCAATAAAAAAAAAGTTCTGCCACAAAAGACACGTGGACCTGTTATTAAGCATTATCATGCAGTTGTACTATTTCCCAAGTAACATGTCTTTCATGAAAAAATTAAATTTTCTCAGATTAAATTTAAAAAAAATGGCTAATGTGATGTTATTTGAAAAAGGGCATTAAACAAGCTATTTTTAAGATGATGTGCAGTATTATCGCCATACTTTTTTTTTCACAGCAATCAGTTAAACTTTAGTCAGGTTTTTCGCAATGAAATAAAATAAAACAATTTAACTCTTTTTCTTAGCTTAGTGTGCTAGTTTCCGTCAAAATTATTACTAGGCTGTCTCAACTAAATAATAACGATAGTCTTGGTAAAAAAAACAGTGAGTTAAAAGATATTTATTGCAGCTGTAGGCAAAAAAGGACCAAAATATGGAAATTTCATAAAAAACCACAAAAGTGGCAAATCTTGAAAACCAGAAAACTTTAACTAGAAGCATGTTGGTGTTATCTGATAGGCCTAAAGTCCATCTACCTCCAGTGTCACCCTTACGTGTAATTTCTGGGACACCCTGTATATACGTGGGCAATTTCTCAGTGACGGGTTTTTTGCTAAGGCTGCACAATTGCCCTGCCATCTACGTTGGTGTTCTCAAAAATACTCCAGGTGCCAACTCCACCTTTCTGAACGCCATTAATAATGGATTTGTATACACAGATGCTTCACAGATCTCAGCTATGGGATGCGGTGGAGCAGTAGAATGGATCCCGAAATTATCAGTCTTGCTAGCTTTTAAGTGTCCATAAGAGTCAACCGTTTTCACATGAGTGAAAACCCTCCTGGAAGCGGTTAAGTATGTGGCAAATATCATAATAGAATTTTGGGTCCGCAGATTACTTTGCAAAAGGTTCCATTCAAACCGGTTCTCTGGATCACTACAAATTTAATGCCCATGACTTTGATAGCCAAAACCCACCTCCGTTCAACATGGGAGGCATAATGGAATAAGTCCCACGAAGGAACGGCCAAATAATACAGCTTCATCCAAACCACAATCCGCATAAAGCTATGGTTTTTCAGATATTGACATTTTGTTCCCCTGTTTTCTTGAATAGAATAGGAGTCAGAGGTACTGATCACTGTGGTCAAGAACCTGGAACAGTTGACCATACTTTCTTTAACTGTCTAACCTCTTCTTTCCCTCCCTATTTATATGCTCCCCTCACAGATCCCAAAACCTACCAACATCAGATCAACCTACCAAATAACCCTTGATTCTTACAATGCTATGTAAAATCATTTGACAACACAATATAAGTCTATAAATAATAACCTTAACTTACTTTAATGTTTTGTCACATGCTAACTGTCTCTGCCCTTTGTTATGGTATTTAATCTCAGCCCAGAGGAGGCCAGAAGATATTAATTCCACCCACCTTAAGACCATGTCTGCCCCTAAACGATACCCTGACATTAATAGCCTAAAATTTAGTGACGGCTGGTTGCCATAAGCTACGAGATTGAATTGAATTAACGCGCTTCTAGCAATTACTCGCAGGCAGTTATAGACATAAAACCGCAATAACATTTGTCGTGTTAGGACTAATCCGGTTTTGCGCCAGGCAGACTTGTACAATTTTAAGTTGGTTAATGAATTTAAAAAATGTGTTAAATGGTCAAGTACCTACTGAGAAGTAAGTATTTTTTTTTAATTATTATTATTTAAAATATTTACAAAGCGAGCTATAGTTTTGTTTTTGGATATTTTATTAGGGTATATGTTAATATAAGTGCAAAAATAATTAAAAACTAGGGTAAGATTTAAAAAAAATCATTGAATGTATGGGATGTCGCGCCATCTTGGCGAAACCAGATCGAAAGAAAAAAATACGTAACATTGCTATGTAGCGATTTGAAATTTGTTGAAGTTTCGTTGTCAAAACTCTTTTGCAATTAAAAGCATTTTTTATTTTTAATGAGTGACAGTGTCAAAAGTCTTTTTTTGTTTTTGTTTGTGTTGTAGTTATAAAAATGTTCTGTTTGTAATGTGAAAAATATAATTATACTATAAATTGATACCTTATATTATTTGAAATTAAAGAGAAATCTCTGCTTTCAATTGGTTATCGGCCCACAAAAATGGAAAATTTTTCTACAAAAATTTCGAGCTGTCATTTAGAAGGAAAGTCAACTTCTGTGGTGGCAGCCTATAATGACGCCTTAGTAAATTATAAAAAGGCCGACTGTACTGCACTTCTCACCCTTACTTGCAACATGACAGAGGATACATTACAAAAAGTAATGAGATTTGAGACAGCTTATGAATTCTGGCGAGAGTTACACAGATTATCTGACGGTGAATCAGAAGATAGAGCCTACAACTTATGCATGGCGTTTTTCAAAGGAATCATGACAGACGATGTATCCACCCAAATGTGAAAAATATCTGGAATACCTTAAATAGAGAAGTCAGAAAGTCAGACTCTAAAGATCTACCTGAATTATTTCTAATTTGCAAAATACTTGAACTCTTGACGAAAGATTTTTTGCGTTTAAGTCCAGCTGGTTACTTTTGAATAAAAATGATAGAACAATAGACAACCTCACAACTCAGCTCTGCTCTTATGAAAAGGCGCTAGAGAACAAAGAGAAGACTAGTCAAGAAACTAGTCATAGGACAGATGCCAAAAAAGGGGAAAGATGAGACGGTTAAGTGCAACTACTGTTCTAAGATAGGACATAGAGTAAGAAATGGATAAAAGATGGGCGACCTCCCAAGCCAAGCAGCTCGACACAACCTCAATTGTCAAACCAGTCGGTACAAAGCATAAATATGATGATGGTAGTTAATGCATGTTCTCAGTCCGCAACTCAAGACAAAGATAATGAGTTTGTAGACAATGGTGCGACGACGCATATCGCTGTTAGAAGATATATTTTTCACGAATTTGAACCCTTTGATTCTGAGGACCAATCTGTAAAAACTCCAGATGGAGCATTAATTCCAGCGTTAGGGAAATTACTTGGTTGAATCAACTGTGGGTAATAAGAAGGAAACCATACGTATGGAAAATGTCTGGCTTTTACCAACACTGAAGAATCTTTTTTCTACTCTGGCAGCCCAAGACAGTGTGCGGAATAACTTGTTCACTTCTACCGCTACTCGTTGTCAATTAGATATCGATGGGGATACAAAGATTGTTGGAAATAGAGAACCCAAAGGAGGAATGTATACGCTGCAGTTCAAAACAATCGCACCTTTAAAAATGTAAAACTCAATTGAAGTGAACGCCATCACGGGCACCAACATGCTGCAAGTATATCACGAACGTTTTGCACATCAAGACAAAAAGTATGTTTAAGCTTTAGTCAAGAGTGAATTTTGGATTCACTTACCTGATGATGCAGTGAAATGCAAGGCATGCATATTCGATAAGGCTCACAAACAACCGTTTGGAAGAAATTAGAATTGATACACGCTGGCGTTTGTGGACCTTTCGAAACTCCCAGCGTTTCAAAATATTTATAGATAGATATTTTGTACTCTTCAAAGACGATTTCTCCTCATCCGTCATTATACTTTATGCGCCAAAAATCTGAAGTCATAGATAAACTAAATAACTAAATAATAAATACGGTAGGAGCCCTGATGTACTTTTCGCAGTGGGTGTAGTTTCCAGAAAATTAGAAAATCCATCTAAAGCAGGATGGCTTAAAGTGAACAGAATATTTAGATATTTGAAAGGTACGCTAAACCATGGAATTAAATACAGTACTGACAGAGACAACTGCTGTATAGAAGGATATAGTGATGCTGATCATGTTGGCGATCCTTCTACAGGAAAATCTACTTCGGGTGTTGCATGCTTGTATGCTGGAGGCATAATATCCTGGCTAAGCCAAAGACAAGCCACAGTAGCCATCTCAACTACTGAGGCTGAGATAGTAGCTGCAAGTGAAGCGGCCAAAGAGTTCATTTGGCTGCAAGGAATATTTGGCTTCTTAGGGTGAGAGAGACGGTACAAAGAGAAAACCTACGTGTACTCAAGATCAGTTCGGCTAATCAACTTGCTGATATTCTGACCAAGCCTGTCGCAAAGCCCCACCTAATAGATATATGCCTTAAATTGGGACTAATCAAGCTTTAATTGAGGGAAAGTGTTAAAGTTTCGTTGTTGTGATAAAAATGTTCGGTTTGTAATGTGAAAAATATAATTATACTAAAAATTGATACCTTATATTATTTAAAATCAAAAAGAAACCTTTTTCGAAAAAATTGGGTCCGATGAGTCCTTCAGCCGACATGGCCGACCAAACTGTAACCTTCAGCGAATGTAAGGGTTTTTGGTGTTTTCATTTGGGATTATCTTTGGTTTGATACCGACAATTTTGCTTGTTGACAAATCAACTTATACTAAAACGTGCATCAGAAAAGAGAATATTGTTCAAACTTTGAAAACGCTCTAACATTCTTTCGGCAAAAGCACGGCGTAGATGGTGGTCATTCGGTTTCAATTCCTGGACTAATTGAAGTTTATACGGGTGCTAGATCTTTTGCCAAAATACGCCTTAATGATGTTCTTGATATGGCGAGCTCAGCTCATCTCTTTCTCGGGATGATACCTGGAGATCGCACCGTACGGAAGTCGCGACTTCGCTTACAGTTTCTTCCATTCTTATGGACCTTGGATACGAATGACCTTGGACCTTGGTTTCTGATTCAGTGTCGAACCCATAGACTCGAACTTTTTGACCCACGACCCTGATCACACTTTCACTAAGATAGACTTGATTTAGATCATGTAAACTAAACTCAGAGTGAAATAGACGCCGCGCAATAGTATACGAAAGGCTCCATGCCTAATTTTCTTAAAATAATAAAAAATGAAAAATTAAATTTAAAGCTAAATTTCCGAGAACCATCATACCCATGCCCCCGAACCGCGCGCCGCTCTAAGGTGTCTGTCATTTCCGAAAGAATTCCGGCGATAAGTAATAAAAAAATGTTAAAATTAATATATACTTTTAATTTGGCCATTGCTTTTAAAAATGCTTAGGTACTTGTTTTGCAGTAATTGCCTTATTTATATGTGCAATAACAGGCCCAAGGTATGAAGACTGGTTAGTTACTTTGGGTATTTTAATTTGTGAGTATTGGTACGAGAGAAACTCACCACTGCCTCCAGCGCTCAAATGGCGAAAATCAAACAGGCACAAAAATCATTTGAATCTTTATTATTCATTATTTCTAAACATCGTTATTTTATTTCAATAAATTAATCAAAAAAGTTGCTCTAAGAAAATATAAATATTTCAAAAATATTGTTCGCTCACAAAGTCAGTTTTCAAACTTCTTAACTTAGCTAATAAAGTCATGTTTTCAATGAGTTAAATTTTCTTTTGTAATAATGTTAAAAAATGGCTCCTGCTTCATTCAGGGTCAAAGTTCTTAATGAAATTATAAATTTAGACTTAATCCACGAACAATCAAAATGTTAGCACGCTATTTACCGTTCCGATTGCAATAGCACTAATATCACTTTTAGCGCGCTAAAACGAATCGGAATGGTTTTGAGCACTTTTAGCGCTGATAGCGCTGTGAGCAGCAAACGGAACGCACTAATAGTAATACCTAGCAGTCGACTAATAAAAACATCAACAAAGTAACGTCATGTGTCAGTTTTGACAGGCCGCTCACGTCAGTGACCATGCTCCGTAGCTTGGGCACTGTAAGCAGGAAGATGGCAGCGTTCGTGACGTCACTGATGACATATCGATATCGCCGTGAGCACGCTCACAGGCATTCGGAACGGGTATATAAGCGCTGTGAGCGACACAGACCATACACTTATTATTTGACATAGATAGGCATCTCATTCGTTTTTGGCATTAAGTTTTTTTTGTTTACTGTCTGTCTAGTAGATGGCAGGCTTTTAGTTCAGGATAGAACCACTAGGTAGCAGTATTTCATTGTTATTATTTTTGTTCTGTTAGTGCAGGAAAATCGTAAAAGCTATCTTGATTTTTGTATATCTATTTTATCATGGATCAATAGATAATTTGCATTATTTACATATTGAGTTTCGTTAAACATGACCAGATTTCCGTCCTGTGATTCAAAGTAACAGTAAAAATCAAGCTAAACTAAAATAAAAAATAAAAAAAAAAACAAAAAAGTTAACTATTGATCCATGATAAAATAGATATACAAAAATTTAAGGTACCTTTTACGATTATCCTGCAAAAAACAATTATATAAAATAAAATTCTGTATATCTTTTAATATCCTTAATATCAAACTGACATTTGTAATAGTTAAAATATTTTATTATTTTTTTCGCTTCACAAAATAATCATATGCCACTTTTAAAATTCTATCATTTTCATCGAATTTAAACAATGCACCTCTGAACCAACTATATATTATAATATTCATTAATACGTTTTTGATACAATCAATTAAAGCAGCTTTGTGTTTCTTGCATTTTATTATACTAAAAATCAAGGCACAATCAATAAAAAATCTTATTCTTCGTTTGAGATTGAATTATATTCTCTACCCTCTTGCAAATATTTACTTTTTATATCCTGATGCAAACTTCTAATTAAGTTAACCTTAGATGTTGCTTGATCACATATAGTGCATATAACTTTTAAACCAGCCGCCCTCAAATCTCTTATAGCACTTACAATAATATTTTTTAATTCATATTTTTTGGTGGTACTTCGGCAGAACGTGAAGCTTATTGGTTGTTTGGTTTTTCCTTTAATTTCTTTCATCATCAAACCTAATGCATGGTCAGCTAAATTATTTGTTCTTTTACTGCCAAAGTCCTCAAATCCCGTAATTTCATCGCAAATTGGATTGTATTGAAGGGCGGGTGCAAGAGAAATTTTATCAAAAAGTAATGATACAATTCTTTTTTCAGCTGTCAATTTTTTACAGTTTCTTTTAAATTTGCAAATAAGTGTTTATTTATTTATTTATTATTTGGGAAAAATACAATATATTAGCATAGTTGGGCATGGTGATAAAATTAAATTCACAAATCAGTAAAGTTTCCACAGTTAGTTAATACGTAAATTGAATATATGAAAAACAAAACATAACAAAACATTAAAAATTAAAAACAGAGTCAGTGATATTATCTAAATGAATTTAGCAAAGCCTAACCTTAAAATTTAAACATTGTATAACAATTTTAATTGCTCTTTTATAACTATTTTTGCTACAGTGAGACATGTCACTGCAGTGAAATTTCTGATTATAACTATTACATGCTCTGTGTATAAATGTATTAGCAGCATTGTTTGTCTTAGCAAGGGGAACATGAAAAGTGTGTTTACTCCTAGAATTTATTCGGGGAGAATTGTGTTTTTTTTTGTGTTTATTTATACCTTGTTCAAAAGTCAATGCGCTTAATAATTTTTGTAATGAACGTCTCGAGGGGAGTATAAACTTTTTGATTAAAATACCTATTATATAATTAAAGCAAAATTTTTTTCTTCATTGGTAAATCTTCTGCCTCTGGATTTCTTATCATATTTAAATTGCATTTCCGTAAATATTTTAATAGTTTTAGGGAATTTCTCTATAGTGGATAAAAAAGATTTACATAAACTGATTTTCTTGGCCAATATAAGTTGCTTTTTTGAGATTTATATAAATCTATATATATAGTCTTTTCTAGATTTGAATTTTCTTAAGAAGTTTTTGATGGGGTTGTCTTGTGGCTTGGGTCCTGGAAAAAAAATTACATATAAATTACATTATTTTTAAACTTAATAAAAATTATTTTGTTCCAAATTATCTTTATTTGTATTAATTATTTTCTAATTTTAATTACTTTATATACTTCATAGGGACATGTGACATATTTCGCTACCTGTCAAACATTAATTTTAAAGCTCAAATATCAAACTGCCAGAAATAAGATCACTCTCTCTCTGTGTAGCATTGATTACAATTGACTCAACAGAGTTAATTTTCAAATACATCAAAGAAAATCATACACACACTTTCTTTTACGAAATAACTAGGCTTACATTGAAAACTTTCTTAACTATTATTTTGATTCATTTTTTTAAACACTGGCAACAGTATGTTTATTTAAAAAAGGAAAATGCTAAATAAACCAAAACAATAGCATTGAAATGCTTGATCAGCTAGAATGACTCTGCTGTCATAATAAGAATATCTAATCTTTTCATATATCAAATTTAGCTATAATTTTTTCTGTTGCCTAAAAGAAAACTGTGTTATTCCATTTAAATCCCAGTGAGCTTGAACTTCCTAGAGCCTAGATCAGTAGGCAAGACTTAATACCAATCGATTTTGACATTGACTTATTTATTCCTGGATTTCCTACTATGTGTGTATACTTCAGTATCAACCTTCATGTGTATTTAATTCCAGGACATGAAAGCACTGCAAAAAGACTATAGGATATTAATTATGATTATTTAATTTTTTTCGTCACCATATTTAAAAAAAGTAATAATAATAATTACAGTTACAACATCAAAAATACACTTAGATTAAAACTATAAAAAAAAATGACAACTTGGGTGGCCTTATCACTAAAAGAGTGATCTCTTCCGGCAACCCTGAAATGTATAAATTATAAATTAACTAGAACTACTGTTGGGCAGTAATTTTAGCAAGATATTGAAGTAACGTACTAGACAAATACATGTATACATACATAAATACCATCATTCAACTTTTGTGATAAATATTCCTAATGTATTTTAATACATTTGTTTCAAAAGCCTCAAGTGTTTTTACCAAATTTAAAGAGGCAGGGAGTAAATTCCATAGAGAAACGGCTTTCACCGTGAATTACTGTTGATAAGTAATTTGATATTAAAAATTTACTTGATACTAACAAGATACTAAATTGATATTTGAATTTTGGTTTGCAGTTTTTATTGATGTTTCTGACTGGAGGTCTGCATGAACTGTAAACTGTTACAGAATGCATTTTAAATATTAGTAGGGTTTGAGCCAAAATAAATGTACACGAGTAAAAAATATCGTGTCCACCGACTATAACCTATATTTGTTGCTATGTTTACTGTATTAAACATGTTTCAATTTTTTTTTAATATAGTCCATACAAATGAAACGTGTCCACTTCACTACCTCGTTACGATAATAGCTCAATTTTTCCAAAGTTTCTCAGGAAGTTTAGAATTAATATTTTATTAAAGGTTCGGGTAGGACCTGATCTTCTCTTTGATTGATATTTTATCGCCTAGCTTATCAAATAATGTTAATGAGAGCATCCTAGATTTCACCCTGCGAGAAACAATTTGTGAGAAATGCTATTTACACCCCCATAGAATTATAGCAACTGTCAACTCACTACATTTTTTAAAGCTTTTACACATAAACATCATTTATTGAAAAGAAAAAGTGTCAGTCTCCTTCTGTGTCTTGATGTGTTGGTGTTTTTATTTTGTTCGTCCAATTTTTTTGTGAAAAAATACTGTGATAAACGCAGTTATTATCTAGAAAAGTAAGTAATATTTTTGTTTATTATGTGCAAATCATTTCGATAGTAAAGTGATCCCGATATAACAGTGTCACGCTTTCATAGTGTCCAATTTTTAAGATAATAATAATCAAATAAATACTTTAAAAGTTGCATGTTGGTATACCTGTGAGAAACGGTCGAACAAAAATCCAAAACTAAGGCACGTTCATACTGGTATCACATTTCTCACATGACCGTTTCTCAAAGTATTTATTATACCTATACTAACTAGTATTTACGTACTTGTGATATATATTAGATATTGTTATATATATAGTTATATATAGATATTGTTGATATATTTTTCACGGATTTCAAAAATAGGAGATTCTTAGTTTGTTTTGTATGTTTGGCTGTGATTATCTCGCGTTTAGGCTGAACCGATTTTATTGTGGTTTTAAAAAAAGTATTTGTTACAGTTACGATAAAGAGCGCTCCGTACTCGCTGCTAACCTACTTCAAACTGTCATAGATCCGAAATGGTCCTAAAAATATTTTTAAATACCTATTAAATGATACCCCAATTCAAAGGTTAGGTTAAAAAAATAATTATGACATAACATTTTGTCGCAAAAATCAGCCATTTGATTGTCATAATTAATTTTATAGCCTATGACACTTCCACAATCAAAACAAATCTATCTTGAATCTTTTGTTTATTCCTGTATATCTGAATCATGAATGTCATAGGTACCTATTTGTTCACCAGTAAAAAGTTACCCGTGTGAACGCATCTTTGTGAGAAATGTGAGATACGTTTTCGATTTTTGTGAGTGACGTGAGAAATGTTTCTCACAAGAGACATGTGAGTCATTTTGGCTTAAACCCAGTAATTGTATAAAATTTTTGTAGTATACACGATGCATAAGTACTGTGTAATATAGTGCACTTATGGTGTCCCATTCTAGAATTACACTAGTAAACCGTTGGATGCCATGCAGTATATTTTAATGGATGTTCAGTTATATTAAATTATATGAAAAGTTCACACATATTTAGAGTCCAACAGTACTTTGAATATCAATATTTTATACAGAGTCTTTAAGACGAAATAAGTTTACTAAAGGTTATTGTTTAAAAAGTTCACAGATGAAACTGAAACTTCGACTGAAAATTTGGAATAGGTAACATTATTATTTAGACATCACAACGATTTAAAATGTCCCAACTAGGTGACTCTACACTTTACATTGAATTAGAGTAGTTTTATCAATATAACACAAAATACTGTATTTGTTATTATCGCTCATATTGTTCTTAACCAGTTTTTATTTTAGCTATCCACTGTATCTAATACATCAACTCTTTTGATTGGAATAGAGTGAGGTAGTTAAATTTCCTTCTAATGACACTTCTTACAACAAGGTGCTCTTGAACATGTAGCTAAGCTGATGAAAAGGTTAGACTAAGTAGGCTACGCACAGTTTAAATTGGTTCACTGTATGTTAACCAGACACAGGTCTTTTTTGATCCTACTTTTGCTAAGATATTGTGTGTACTTTGTTTACACACTAGTACTTTGTTTCAGTGCTTTTTTATATTTGGGTTTAAAATCTTAAAATATTTATAAAATATTACTTGCAAAAACTATATTAAAATTTGAATACTAACTGAGTTTTGCAGTGATGTTTGAACTATTAAGTCTAATACCTCTGGGTGATGAAGGTTCTGGTTGATAATCCGAATGTACTGTAATGTATAAAATAAAACAAATATAGCATATTCATAACTGGTAATTTCTTTCAAGTTCATTAATTTTAGCTACAAAATGCTGAACAGAGATTTTTGAAAATATATGCAGAATATAATAATGTAGAATTTTATTTCATTTAAATAAACTTGAGGACCTGTTAGTTAAGTTCAGCAAATAACTTTCTGTAGCCCAATCAACTATCAAAAAGGGATTATAATTGAGCTAGTATTTTCTAGGGAAGTTAAAACTATTTATTTCAACATTCATACCACAAAATTCTGTCTGTTTTGATCTGTTTTCATTTAAAATTCATTGATTAAAGTTGAATCATAGTTCAAAGGCACCATATCTCATTAAAGGAAAGCATATGCAATTACCATATCATCAATAATGATATGATAGTGCAATTACTAGAACACAGGCAATTTCATCTGAAGCCAACACTCAGAGAAGCATCTTTAGTCGAGATAATATAAATATATATTTTTTTTATTAATAATTAGTAGGCGTTTGTCTTCCATCTCACCTGATGGAAAGTGACGATGAAGACAAGGATCATACACGCCTGTCCAAGAGGTACCTATTCACTCTACACTTGAAAGCTCCAGGGTTATATTTGTCTGGAAAAACAGACGCAGGCAAATCGTTCCACTCTTTGGCAACACGAACCAAAAATGAGCCATCGAACCGTTTAGTTTGGCTCATCGGCACGCTAACCACAAACGGGTGAAACTTCTGTCTGCGTCTGGTTGACCGGTGGAGAAAGGGGGAAGGTTCAATCAGCTGGAAAAGAGCATTCGCACACTCTCCAAAGTGCAATCTGTGAAAAACCGATAGACTAGCAACTTTTCGACGATGCTGGAGACTTTGCAGTCTCGAAGAAGTAAGGTTGTCGTCACTTATGAGTCTACGGGCCCTTCGGTCGACAGAATCCAACGCTTCAAGATGGTATTTTGCGGAATTATGCCAAAGATGGCTGCAGTACTCCATACAAGATCGAACCTGGGCCGTGTACAGGTTGAGCAGCTGTTCGGAGTTGAAGTACCACCGGACCTTTGCGATGACTCCCAATTTTTTGGAAGCTGACTGTGCCATGGTTTCAATCTGTTGACCGAAATTAAGTTTCGACTAGAAGCCCTAGTTGGTTTGTGATCGGTACAGATACACCTTGGAAAGTGGGCGTCAAGTTGAATGTGATCTTTTAACCGGAGAAGAGACACGCCTGGGTTTTGGAAGGGTTGAACTTGACAAGGTTGGCTTCACCCCATTCGGGAACCCTACATAGTGCCAAATCAACCCGTTCGATCATCGACTCTCTCTGAAATTGGATCTGGTTTGGACTCGCTCGCGCATTGAACACATATCTCTCTACAACAGTGCTGTCATTGGCGTAACCAATAATGCCTTCCGATAAAAGAAGGTCATTAATGTGCAGCAGGAATAATGTTGCAGAGAGAACAGATCCCTGAGGTACGCCGGCGTTGATCGCCATTAGGTCCGATGAGAAGCCATCGACGACAACTCGAATTGACCGTTCCCTCAGGAAATCAGAAATCCAGTCGCAGAGTCCAGATGGTATGCCATACGCAGGAAGCTTGCTCAAAAGGGCTTCGTGCCATACCCGGTCAAAGGCCTTGGAGATATCCAAGGATACGGCTATTGCCTCTCCGTGCCCTTCCAAGGCCATGCTCCATAGATGCGTGACGTACACTAGAAGGTCTCCTGTTGAGCGTCCTCCACGGAAACCATATTGGTTGTCACTGAGGAGCTCATGTCAGGAGGCGATGGTTCAATACACGTTCCATAATTTTGCAAATTATGGAAGTGATTGCACTAGGTCTATAGTTGACTGGGTCGGCTCGACTGCCCTTTTTTGGTACGGGCTGTACGTTTGCAAACTTCCATAATTTTGGAACGTTTCCAGTCCTTAGAGAGAGTTGATATAGGCGTGTCAAAACAGGAGACAACTCGGCTGCACAGTGCTTTTAAACCCTTGCGGGAATGCCATCTGGACCACTGGCCTTATTCACGTCTAGATTTTGTAAGCATTTGTACCTGTGTAGTACCTGTTTCTGGTGAATTTGGACGGCCTCCATCTTGGGGCCGAATGGGGGTAACGTGGGTGGGCTTTTACCTTTGGAATCTAGACGTGAACATTCCACGAAGAGATTTGCGAACAAGTCTGCCTTCTCTTTTGCGCTGTGGGCCAAAGACCCGTCAGGCCTTTGCAGTGGTGGCAGTGATGGGCGACAGAAGTTCATCTCAACCGACTTGGAGGATGCTAACTTGTCCCCGATACGGCCAATGTGGTCGAAACGAGCGCTTCTGATCACCTTTATGCAGAACTTGGCAGCAGCATTGTACGCCTGCTTGTTAGCTGGGAGATCCATAGCTTTGCTTCTGCGAGCGCTAGCCCAGGCTTGGTATGCTGCATGCTTACGCTTTTCTGCTAGGAGGCAATGAGCATTAAACCATGGGTGGGCTTTGGACTCCAGGGATACATCAGAGAATGGTATAAAGTACTCCATACCTTGACATATCACGCTGGAGACAGCATCAGCACAGCATGATGGATCATCGGAAGTAAAGCAAGCTTGCCGCCAAGGATAAGAGGCAAAAAAGTGACGCATCCCATCCCAGTCTGCTGACTTGAACCGCCATACTCGCCTATTGCCTCTTGGGTTGGTATCGGTTGGCGAGTATTGCGACACAGATTTCACCAGACAGTGGTAGGATGTCCTTCATGGTGGAGATACGGACACCGAGTATCTGTCTGGATCGGTTGTCAACAGAAGGTCCAAGTAATACGCAGTATGGTCAACAACGTCAGGAATGCGCGTAGGTTCGTGGACGAGCTGGGAGAGACCATGAGTTACTGCGAGTCTCCATGGTGGGCATTAAAGTCCCCAAGGAACACCACCTGCGCAGAAGGATAGCGTCGTTGGACCTTATCTGCAGTATCACTGAGATATTCAATAAGTCGAGTTGTCTCCTGAGCTCCCGTGTGTGATCGGTAAATACTGTGGTTTACAATTCGGTCCAGGCCAGTATCTAGATAGAACCCATAAAACAGAAAAATCCGGAACTTCCAAGTATCGGAGACGCCGACAACAGATCTCGTCTCTGACATACACGCACACGCCCGCATTGGGGTGAAATTTGATCTCCAGGATATAGCCTGGGTAATGCAGGTATGCCACATGTGAACGATCACAGATCTGCGTCTCTGTCAGAAAGAATAAGTGCGGCCTCTCTGTCTCAAGGTGGTGGTGGACATCGTGGAGATTTGAGTGCACTCCTCGGATGTTAGAGAAGTGTACTTTTAGGGAGAGGGAGTGCATTCGCTGTCGGCACTTATTTTTCTTTTTTGACTTTTCCATTACGTGAATAGGGTGATTAGGGGAGAGAAATAGAAGTTGAGTGAAGCGCAACTTGGAACCAAGCAACTGAAGTGGTCAGCCCCACTGGTGGGGGACTCACATGAAGACCGCGGGGACGCCCAAAACCCCCCGGGGATCGCCATCGGGCCCTCTCCATCCGGTCGCCAACCGGCACGATGGAGCAATCCCGGGATTTTAGACAGGCGCCACCGGGCACCCTTTCACGAATGGCTAGAACGCTAGTTGGGCCCCCTACAACCTGCGGTCAGCCAGCGGTGCACCGTTTCTTTGGATTCCGCTGCCCTCCAGAATGAGCCAACCGGTGCATCATAACCCATCGAGTTCAAACGGCTCTCATACGTTGCGCAATTACTCGGACCTATTCTCCTCCAATGGCTACTCAAGACATCATGCTGGAACGTGACTAGGTCACTTGGCGGCATGGCTTTGTCTCGAGGGTGGTTGCAAGGCGCGGTTGAGACAAAGCCACTTAGCATAAGGTAAGTTTCATGCTCATTTGCCGGCTCAGACAACAGTAAAAATAGTGCTCAACCAAATACAAATATTATTCACAAAGAAAATTTTATTTATTTATAAATTTTATTGCACAATATAAAATTAGTGTACAAACGGCGGACTTAATGCCATTTGGAATTCTCTACCAGTCTACCGCAGCAAAGGAGAGGTTTTCAAATTAAGGGGTACATACAAAAATACATATGCGTACATACTTAAAAAAACACTTTATAATACTTTATTTTTATTTATTTATTTATTTATCAATATTGGGGAAATTTACAGCTAGTATTTTTTTTTACAGAAATATAGATACAGAAGGCCAATTACAAATTTCCACAGACAAGTAAATAGTAAAAATCAAAACAAAGGTGATCACATTAACTATTTATTTGACTTTTAATATAATAATAATGTATAAACGATATTTAAAATATTTACAAAATATGTCTATATATGTATAAATTAAATAGATCAGTAAACAAACATTATATTATAACTTATTACATTATTCATAAATACACCTATATTATTTATCATGAATCCCTTAGTGAAAATCTCGAGTCTTTAGTCAGAACTTTACAGTAGTCAAGAGATTAGTGGTTACCATATTTATGAACAAATCTTTTGATTTGTAACCTGATGTTCAAATTGCAAATATTTACTAACCAGATACTATGTTGAGATTTGAATCCTAGTTTACAGTTGATTCTGCATGGAAGTCTATGGGAGAAGTAATTTATAAAAAAATATAATGAAAATTGTGAAGTTGTAGAAAATTACACTGTTCTGTATCTATACTCTTTTGAATACTAAATTACAAGAACAATCCAAAAGTAGGCACTTTGTTCGACAGACACTTTAGAAATTATGTATTTAGTCAAACTAAAGAGTGATTGCAAGGTTAAGTTTGGTAAGCATTCCACCAATATCATTTTATAGAAATGGTCTTTCAATACTTAAAGTTATTCTGTAAAGTATTAGATAAAAATGAGAACTATTTTGTGAGCACTGATAAGTTACTGCAAACAAAAGAAACATATTATCAACCTGGGCTTAGCGGACTCAACACGCTGAGAGTCTTCAATTTGGAAGAGGAAACGCTACTTCATCTCCTATGTCAGTGAATCGCACTAGTACAGAAACGATCTGCCCTCATGGACAAATATGAACTGGGCACCAGGGATATTGTACTCCTCACCATCAAGAATGTACTTTGATATCGATTATTTTAAACTTTAAATTATTACAGTTGATATTCTTATTGAAAGATTTGTTTTAACATATGAGTAGAGGTGATCGTTTAATTAAACGAAAAGCACTTAAAACCGCATGCTTTTCAACATAAGCGCTCAAGAACGCTTTTTATTTGAAGCCGATAACGTTTAATTGTACCAATAGTTTCATTGACAAGTCATGCCATCTATTTGAAATTTATAGTACTTACGTTACATAGGTCTCGTAGACTCATTCGATATTAAACCTTATTACAATACAGGTAAGATCGATTGACACTTTCGTTTGAAAACAATTTTCGTTTTAACAAAAAGCTGGCTTTTTTGCTTTGCGCTTTTTTCATTCAGTACGCTTTTTATTGTGAAAGGGTATGCGTGTGCGACTAGTTTGCGCTTACGCTTATTTGTTGATATCGAATGTAATTTACATTGTCTAATTATTTCCATACTTAGGACTATCTGAAACTATCTGATTATCAGAAAACATCTTTAAGTATCTACAAGCTATTTACTCTTTCTTTCGTTACGTTTATATATTTAAACGATTGTGGAAACGTTATGTTGTGTTATGACAAAAAAGCGTTTTAAGTCAAAAGCACTTTTTTAATCACGCTTTTTTAAAAAAGCACAACGCTTAAACGTTTAAAAATTTTAAGCCATTTTTCCCAAGATTGAATAGCGAAAGATTGAGTATCCTTGATGCGTGATATCCCTTTAGCTATCAAGATAACAGCATATTTAATATCATCATGTTGTGTTGCATTTAAGTACTTTTAAATTATCACTCATAGAATTAAGAGTATAAAATGTAAGACAGATTACAGATACTTAGAATTCTGCCCACATTTAAAATTGTTAATATTTATTTATGCAATGACATACTCAACTGGAAGTTTTTGGGCTTGAATATTTTAGTGCTATCTAAAATTTTAATTTTGTTTTTATATGTTGCCGCGTTATCACAGGTTTTCATGGAAGACATCAATATTTCTATATGAAATGTTTGCACATACTGCACCCAACATGCAAACATTTGTTTATTATTAACTACATTACACCTACAGTGATTTTTCTTGTTTTTTTTCTAAACTAACATTGAATTTTTAAAGAAGTACACAACTTCAAGTAGAAGTGATGATTTTACTTACCCAGATTTAATGTAAGTACCGCATTTCTGGTCGTGTCTAGTGTCTAGATATGAAGACTTCTTCAAAATGTCTAGAACACAGTCTTATATTATTGTAAATGTAGGAATATCCTCTAACTTTTGTGGGCCTAATTCAGCACTTTCTTGTAAATGGAATTACAAAATCTTTCCGTATGTGGAAAGGCAGGAGCTGGATTTTGTGTAATGAACCTAGAAATAACAATAGTATGTTAAATAAAAATGCTCTGTCACAATAACCTTTCGAGCCAAATAATTCCAAAAGTTAATTACTGTTATATATATTTTTAATTATAACAGGATGATACGTTTTTCTTCTATGTCCCTGAAGGAAAGTGACGATGAAAACAAAGGTGTTACACGTCTATCCACGAGATATCTATTCACTCAACGTTTGAAAGAACTGGTTCTATAGTTTTCAGGAAAAACAGACGCAGGCAGTTCATTCTGCACCTTGGCGACCCGCACCAAAATGGAACTATCGAAGCGTTTGATTCGACTTCTTGGGATGTCTACTAGAAAGGGATGGAAGGCCTGTCTGCGTCTAGTAGTTCGATGTAAGAAGGATGTATTTAAAATTTTATAACTTACCAAGAACAAAGCATCCAAAATAACACTTTTTTGACGTCTTAAGTCCGTTCAACGCGCCGGGTCACATGTTTAATATTTTATTCTAATTACTCAATTTCACAGCCCTTTCGCTAAAAGTCCATTAAAGAATGCCGGGTCAATAATAAGATAATACACTAACCACTGAAACGTCCAGGTACAGATCGTAATGACGCGCTATCTGTCCGCGCTCGCGTTAGGTCGCCGTCGCGTCGAGCGTCCCATGCCATCATCTAGTTTAAAGTCTATTTTATGGTAAACTACGGTAGCTATTGCTAATAAAAAACACTTTAGAAAAGCTGACACTATACAGAAACAACTTATGTGTAAACTAATAAACGATGCTTAATTTTCAAAGTATAAAAAAATATTGAACTTGATAGTATGGTTTAAATTTGACAAAATTATTTGTTAAAACAAAATTTTATTATGTTATATTATTATTATATGTTAAAACAAAAAAACAAAAGATATCAAAATTTACCTACGCATCAGTAAACTAGATTAAATAGTCTTTTTTTTGATACCAAAATACCATTTCTTGGTATGTAAAATGTAGCACAGTAAACGAAAACAAACCACCCATTCCCGCATCAGTTTCATAACAACTGCCATGGATGAAATAGCGAGAAGATGGCCGACCATATTAGGGTTTAGACAAACTGGGCGACTTTTTAGTTGGTATTTAAAAAATAAAGACAAATATTATGTTTTGTAATATTTATTTAGCATAACCTTTAAATAATTCTTACATATGACAATTACAACATAATGAATAAATACAATTACAACAATGTAACATTGTGGAAACTTAATCATTGTAACATGTGTGTTTAATGATGTTTTATGTTTTTTAAATGATAAATTTTAAACTCATAAAACTGCGCACGCGGCTTAACTCGCAAAAAATGTCATGTTTTATAAATAGGATTCTGTGTATCAATCCAGGTACCTACCTTAGTTTTATATTCCATCAAAATCAATTTAGTCATTTTAGCGATTTTTCTATAAATAAATATTTACATTAAAAAAAATCTACTAAAAATGGTATGCTTGGTAAAAAAACGCATTTCTTACTTTTCTTTCCATTTTAAATCTCTAGTACCTTCGAATATGTTTACTTTTTTTGTACACCGAAAAGGATAATTTCAATGACATGCACAATGTAATTATCGTTTTGAATGAATACCGTTCCATTTAAAGTAACTCTCAAATAGCATTTATATTTGTGATAATATGTAAAAGATAAAAATATTTCCGCGAACATCATTGACCTAAATTTTTGTAAGATTCTCAATTCTCTGAATCGCAAACAGACACAGAGCTATTTTGTTGAATACTGCACCAATATGGGAACCAGAATGCACGGCTGCCCATCTGGAGATATCCTCCTGGAAAAAAAAATAAGCAATTGAATATAAACTATAATAAATGTAGCAGAATATATACAAAAATAACTTAATGAAATTACGTACTTTGTTGCCGTTTGTTATCATCAAAATCATGTTAAATTTACTCATGATTCCTCCAGCTGTACCTAGCACTTATTTTAGTACTTAACAAAATCGTAGGCGACACGGGCGGCGCTGTTGATGCCCACCTGAAGAAGAAAATATAAAATCTTATAATCCTACCTATATTCACTATATTTTTTGCGCTTAAATCTATATTTATATTAGTTATGACTTGTTCTTCCAATGAAAAGAGGAAATTTGATTCAAAATGCAACAAATCATACAAAAACTTAATTATAAAATAGGCCCACAAAAATGGAGTAATTGCATGTCCATTTTGTCGCATGTAAAAATATCGTTATAAACTTGGGATACATAATATAGTTCGATAATTCGAAAGGTTGAATCTTGAGGTTTATTTAAACATATAACACTAATAATTTAACATAATAAATAAATGATTACTTACACAGGTTTCACAATTATTTATAACTTCACAAGCACTTGAAAATTAACGATCTTAAAAAAATAATTTTTAAATTGTCAGCCTTCCAAATCTGTGCTTCTTTACCATCAAAAGATGCGTAATTTAATAAAGTACCATCTAGTATATTTTACTAGAAGCTTTACGAAACGTTTCATTGATAAAAATGCGTTCAAAACGAAAAAGTACTTTTTTCTTCTACTAGGCAACTCTAGTTGCCCAGACAGTTGACGCATATAATTTTTAGGCCTCTCTAGTTGCCTGGACAGTTCAGTAGCTAACAGCCGTAAAATATCCCGGAAAAGAAAAACACACCAAAAACACCGAAACGCTTACGCAGAAAACAAAATGGCTGATACAGAAAACTGCTTGATTGTACTGTCAATCAACCCTAACTCGGTTTAAATTCATATCTGACGTCGGATGTATGGTTTCGTTGCCTTGCCATCCTTACGAGTTTATAAATCTACATCTGATGCTAATTTTATTTCATTAGCTCTTTCATAGATGTCACTGTATTTAAAAAAAGGTGAGCACTATCTATAATCGGCAAACGGAACGCAGCGTAGTTGGTTTGTGATTGGTGAGCAGTATTATCAGGCTTGGTTCACTTTGTTCTAGCCAATTGCAACCAGGGGGTCCCGAGTAATGTTTTCATTTTAAAAAAATCATAAGATTTTTTACTATTGCAGCACTAAAAATGAGTGAGTGAACCAAGGAACATATACTACGGTGAGGAGTGAACCCATGTATGTCGAATCAAATCAATGGCCGTTTTTCTCTAAGGTGTGGTCGGTTCAAGGAACATATACTGCGTCGGTTGCGTACAAGTTGCGTAAGCGTCGTTTTGTGATTTCATTATTTCAGTGAAATCTCTTGTTCTTTTTATTACTGTTTCCCCACTTATTTATTTTATTTATTTAATAACGTTGTGTTGAGCCCTCGTGTGGTAACTTCACAAGTGTTTGATATTGAGACAGTGACTCTTTAGTGTTTAGTTTTTTTCGTTGTAAGATTGTTTTTCGTTGTTTGTACAATGAAAGAAAACAAAAGGAAGTGTTTTAAGTGCGGGCGCTCTCCTGCAAATGACATGAAGGTGAAATTATTTCGCTTTCCTCGCCCTGGAATAACAAACTCACTTCGGTATGTTAAGTACAAGGTTAAGTACCTACTACCCACAATGCCTCAGCCTTTAAATATGTTACAAAGGTAACGAAATATTGTTTTTCTTTTCAGATGTGAATCATGGGCAAAATACTGTTTCCCAGAAAAAACGTGTTCCACAGAATTCCAAAAACGGCTGCATTCGGAACATTATATGCTGTGTGAACATCACTGTAAGCCAACATCATTTATTGATTTTGAAAAAAAAACTGTTCATAGATTTGCTGTTCCGGAGGATGTTAAGGTTTGTTTTGGGCATATGTCTTTAAACTGAGATGTTATTTCACTTGAATAATTTGTGTTTAATTTCTTATGTTTTCATTTTAGAGAGTTTTGCTACAACTTCCAAATAAATCTGACAGCTGTGTGGCACACGAGTCAAATTGTTCACCTATCTCCATGAAGGGAGAGGAAATGACAGCTGCGGGGCCTTCGCAGTCTCCGTTGGGGGACAAAACAAACTTTATTTACATAAAAGGAGCTCCATCAAGTGAAACATCTAAAATTACTGCTCGTAAAACATTGGAAGCACCTGTTTTAATTGGTACAACCAGCACAGTGCCCCCTGTACCAGACAAACAAAAATATTATATGACAAAATGCAGAAAACATATGCAAAAAATTTGTCAGATGCGAAAGAAAATAAAAAATCAAACAAATGATCAACTATTAAAAGCTTTGGAGGATGACGAAAGCTTAAGATATCTTTCACAGAAAATAACTCCAACCATGGCTCTAATTCTACAAGGAGAAATTAAAAATTTCAAAAGAAAAGAGAAAGGCAGACGCTGGAGCAAAGATCAAAAAATTACAGCATTAAGAATATTTAAAAGATCCCCAACTTGCTACAATCTTTTGCGCAGGTTGATTATTCTACCTTCGCCAAGTGCTTTAAAAAAGCTGCTCCAACAATTTCATATAAACGTTGGCATCAATAAAAAGATTTTTGAAATGTTAAAAAGGTTCTCCAACAGTCAAGACCCCAAGGAAAATGAATATATATTGACATTTGATGAAATGGCAATTAAAAAACATTTACTTTACAATAATAAAGAAGACAAAATTGGTGGCTATCAAGACCATGGCCAGCAAGGCCGATCCTCCCAAGTTGCATCCCATGCACTGGTATTTATGATTTGTGGCATTAGAAAAAAGCTGAAGCAGCCAGTGGCCTATTATTTGTCTGGCTCCTCAGTAACTGCAGATAGGCTTGCTGTTTTAATTAAAGAGGTAACTGTTAGTTTATTTATTGAAGATATTAAAATTGCAACTTTTTGCTTTAAATTTAAATTAGACATTAAATAAGTAAGTAACCGAAATATTTAAAAATATTTTTAGGTGCTGTACCACTGTTTTGAAGCAAATATAAACATATCAAATACGGTCTGTGACATGGATGTAGTTAACAAAAGAGCACTGGGGATTCTGGGAGCAACAGCTGCAAATCCTGAGTTTGAAATTTACAACCATAAAATTGTATCCTTATTTGACCCTCCTCATTTACTCAAATGTTTCAGAAATTTATTCATGAAATATGATATTCAACATTCCACAAATATAACATCTGAAGGCAACATTGGTAAAGGTAAGAAATAAAATTAGTGAAAATGAGTGAAAAGCGAAAAAATAAAAAAAAATTTAAAGTTTATCATACTGAAGTAGGAAGATGGCTTCTATTATGGTATGTAGGAGGTTCTATTTAAGGGTATGGGGCTTTGTAGATGTGGGCTCTTTTAAATCACTGAATTCATTTGTTTTGTATAATACAAACACTTACACTTTTACATTTTATGTTTTTATAATTATTAGATGAACTTTTAGATGTTTCTCATTTCGTGTCTTGATCAGAAGTACATTTGTCATAACAGAAAACAAACATCTGTTATGACATTTAAATAAACGTTTCGATATTCTAAAACTGTCACTTTACATGTGACAAGTGTTGCCTGCCATTACTTTAAATATACAAACTCCAACACACCCCCTCAACACTTGCACACATTGAACCCCCTGTATATAATTTAATCATTTAACCCCCTGTACATAATTTAACACAACATACCAAAACAAATAAACTAATATGACCTCCATAAATTAAACATTACCTTCCATACATACCTAATTATACATGAAGATCTCACAACCACTTACATTCAATTACTTCTACTTAACTCCATATATTTAATAAAGAAATATTCCCTCTCAATTCAACCAACAACTATTAATTCAACCTTTCATCAAACTTAATACCAACTTTAATGTCGCTACCTTTTAATCCTTTCTCACTTGTCCAACTCCTGCTCCACTAAACATGTACTTTCATTCAACTATAAAACGTTAAGAACCTTAACCTCCCTCTTGACTCATTACATAAAACATCATTAATACAATAATCTTAAACTCCTTCTCAACTCCTTACATAAAACATAATTAATAATAATCTTCAAGTTTATTTCAAAAAACTTTCTCTCCTTCTCAATTACTCAATACATAAAAACTTATATAACTATAATAATAATTCTCCTTCTCAACTGCTCACTACATAAACTTCACTAAGTTTATTTAAAAAATCCTTACTCCTTCTCGACTACTTACAACATGAACTTCCTTAAGTTCATATAAAATCTTAATCTCCTTCTCGACTACTCATTACATAAACTTCTCTAAATTTATTTAAAACCCTTAAACTCCTTCTCGACTACTCTCAACATGAACTTCCTTAAGTTCACTTAAAAACCTTAATCTCCTTCTCGACTACTCATTACATAAACTTCTCTAAATTTATTTAAAAACCTTAATCTCCTTCTCGACTACTCATTACATAAACTTCTCTAAATTTATTTAAAAACCTTAAACTCCTTCTCGACTACTCTCAACATGAACTTCCTTAAGTTCACTTAAAAACCTTAATCTCCTTCTCGACTACTTAATGATAAGTTAACTTTAATCATGTCCACTTGATACACAAAACATAGGAACCAATACTCTAATTGTATATTGCCATTCCTACTCAAATCAGTCAAACTCAACTCAACTCATAAACCATAACATAACTTATAACAAACACAACTTCACATAACTTTAGACTCAACACTTGAATTCAAAAAAACACGTGCAACCTTTCATTATCTTTCATTTCCTCATTTTTTTTTCACATATTAACAGTTCAATTAATTTACCTTTCATTATCTTTTATTAATCTTCCATTTCTTAAATTTTCTCACTTTTATCCACATACTAACAGTTCAATTATTTTATTATAAAACCAAAACCAAAATTCCAAACAACTATTAAAACAAAACAACAATAAAACAAAACTATAAAAGAGACATAAAAGGATTTTAAAAAACACCTGTAATTATTTTTGTATCAAAATACATGAGTACTTCACTTCTTGCACGGCTTTAGTTTTATTTTAATTTATAAACAATTATATTTTTATGGTACCCCCTTAATTGTTTATATTTATTGAAAAACACTCCCTTAATTGTTGAATTTACTCTTGTCTCTTTTCAGTTGTTGTATAAAACATTGAAATTCCCCTATTAACAAACCATTTCCCCTGAAACACAATAAGTTCACTTTTGAAAATTAACACACTCCTATCTCACTATGACACTAGTTTCTTCAATACTTATAATTCTTCATCTTCCTTCTTTATTTTCATTTCTTCCTCTATTATTTTGCCTTATAACAACCTCTTCTCAAACTACATTAGCTCCATTACTATTATTTCCTCCAATATCACCTTCTCGAACTTCTCTGACTTCATCTTCAAGATTATATTCTTTTTTGTTACTTCTGTTAAAATTGTGCTGCCCGTAACCTGTAGGAGGTTCTATTTAAGGGTATGGGGCTTTGTAGATGTGGGGCTCTTTTAAAACACTGACTTCATTTGTATTGTATAATACAAACACTCACACTATTACATTTTATGTTTTTATAATTATTAGATGAACTTTTAGATGTTTCTCATTTCGTGTCTTCATCAGAAGTACATTTGTCATAACAGAAAACAAACATCTGTTATGACATTTAAATAAACGTTTCGATATTCTAAAACTGTCACTTCACATGTGACAAGTGTTGCCTGCCATTACTTTAAATATACAAACTCCAACATGGTATAGGGTAAAAATAGACACATTTTTATTTATTCCTCTTACCATTATATCCATTGTAACTGTGTAAATTGTGATGTTGAATTCTGATACACTTTCCTTCTTTTTAGTTGCAAAGAATTGGCCTGTACATTTACATTTATGTTTTTGATCTGATTTCAAAAACATTAGAATAGAAATAGATTTTTGATGATCTGTTACTCAGTGAGTCAGTGCCAAAATCTACGATTTACAGGCATTAATTTCTCGTAAACTATTTAAGTATTTGAAAATGGTTTGTCTCCATATAATAAATTTATTTAATTACAGGTATTGCCAAATGGAGCCACATCCAAAAATTTTATGAAATTGATAATCAAAACGCAAACTTTGTTTTTGCACCAAAACTTCGATCGGAACATTTAAACCCAAATACAAAACAGAAAATGAGAGTTAAGTTAGCAGCTCAAGTTTTGAGCCACTCAGTTGCAGCAGGAATGTACTGCAAAATTGCTCAAGGTGAGATTTACCATAAATGTCAACTGGGTCCCCGTATCTACAGACAAAGTGGAGTTGTATGTGTGTGCATGTATTGGATCAGTGTACTTGTAAAGAAAGCATTTTGTTTACAATGCAGATCGAGCAAGCCGAACCATACTGTATCAGTTAAAAATATTTTTATTTTTGTATTAATAAACATTGAAATAAAAAATTTCTTACATACAGACAGTATTAGAACAATTCTATTATTTTTTGAGTAAAGTTAATGAAACTACAATAGAGAAAACAAATTACATGTATATTATTTCAGGGGAACTTCCAACGGAAGCAGTGGTAACAGCTGACCTCATTGTTGATATAGACAATTTATTTGATTGTTTAAATAGTAATACGCCTGACCAAAGGGGAGGCAAACGTCATTCTACCAATATGACTGAAAAAACTCCACTTGGCATTATTCAAAAAAATGAAAAAGCTTTTTGAAACAATTAAATTTCTTGGATGTCGAAGCGTACCACCATCTGTTGAAGGGTGGTTGTGGACCTTAAATGGGATACAACCCCTTTGGAATAATTTAAAAACCAGGAATCCAAATTTAAGGAGTTTGTCAACAAGAAAATTGCAGCAGGATCCCCTGGAGAATCTTTTTGGATGTATTAGGGGCAACTGTGGATCCAACACAAACCCAATAGTTGGACAATTTGTTGCTGCATTAAAGACGGCAGTGTTGAGTCGATTGGCAACAACTGGAGTTAAAGGGACAAACTGTGAAACAGACACTAATATGTCAATATTAAGTAATTATAAAATGTTATTGTCCAAAAAAGCCGAAAATAATGATATTGAAGAAAGAGAACAAAAAGAGAAGAAAATTGTGGTGCAAGATTTACCTTCATTTCATGAAGATAATGAAGTAGATGGTGAAGTACAGGCTTGCTCTTATGTTTGTGATTATATTTTAAAAAAATTTAATAATCAGTGTGACCAGTGTCATCAGTTATTAAATGCTTCGGAGAGAAGTATGGAACATTTTTTTATAGAAAGCAAAGAATATGAAAATTCAAGAAGTAGCTTGAAATATGGTTCTACAGCATTAATTAAAAATGTAGAAGTTTGTGCAAGCACTGTGAACATTTTTTTGGAAAAAAATTCACACTTGCAATCTATCAAATTAGAATGTTATGAATTATTAGGAAATATTAATTTTGATTTTTTGAAAAACAATGAAGGCAGATTTTTTATTTTGTCATGTTACTTGCTCGACATTAACGTAAACGCTTGGTATTGTAAAAACCATACATAGATTTTACAAGTTCACATCATATCTGACCAAACTGTATTTAAATGTACCTCATCTCTTTAAAAATTTGAATGTATTTTGCAAAATATTTTATACTGTTCTAACAATAATGAGTTTATTTTTTAATAAAGTCACATTTCTTAAATATTCTGTTTTATTCATATAACGAAAATCCTAAAAATTTAAAATTATGGTGTAAGCATATTACAAACGACACCATAATTTAAAATACCCGCCAGTGTATAGTTCAGGGGGCACCCCCTAAATGGCGCATCAATCGATTTCTGTTCACATTATTTTGTATGAAGTTGTCGTTCTTCTCGCCGTAGTATATGTTCCTTGAGTATTATTCTATAGTTTCTAGTGTATTTTGTATCGTAGTCTCGATAAATTTTTTAAAGTAAAAAAATATAGAAACCATGGAATAATTAAATAAGATATGAAGATTGCACTAGGATTTTGGGGCTTCTGAAAGACTGGTAAGTGCACATTATCAGTTTCATCTTGTTCGTAGACGGTGAGACATCTTGCTTTCTTGTGTTCTCATTAGATGTTCTATCTACACCCACGGATGTATTTACTTTCCTCAGTAGAATGAAATGCACATACATTAATTCAGTTTATTGACTAAATTAATGCTCCTTTCGAATATGAAAACCAAAATAATTGATTTCAATGCAACTCTTGGAGTTACAGAGATTGGATTAAACATGATACAAAATATAACTCAGAGTAACAATACATAAGATCTTAAAACGATAAAGAAAGCTCTTGCTAGGCTTTTGATTGTGTACATTATTGTGTGAATTGATAGTTGTATAAACAAACTAACAAATAAAAAGTTAGTTATTTGAAATGAAATGTTCATGTACTACAAAAGAGAATAATATGTATTAAACATAAAATACTTCCTAACTTTCAGTTCAGTCTAAAGAATATATTATAAATTAGAGCTCTTGATTTAGTTTAGTTGTAGAAATGTTTTCTTTGTGGTAGTAAAGTTTCTTTGTTAAGATCTCATCTGGGGATGTACTACTAATTTTAATTTTGCCCGCCGTTATAATCTTGTTTATGTGGTTATGTGCCTATTAAACAGGGGAGGAGCAGCCAAAGGCAACAAAGGCAATTTCAACTGAAGTTTATGGTTGGCCACACATCTTTAGTTGATACAGAGTGGTGGTCACATAACTAAAGACACCCAGTGTTTACTCTTATTTTTTATAAAATAATAAAACCAGCAAAGTGTCAAAGTCACTGTAATTGTAATTTTTTGATCAACTTTTGTGTGCTATGACACACAGCATATTATTACAAATGTGAATAGATTTTGTCATTTGTAAAGGATGTTAATGTGTTAAAAGTCTCATGAAATTGATGAATGTTAGTGGTATGTATTGTGGTCACAATTTTTTTGCATGATACTATACATTTTCAGTAGGTTTGATGTCAGGACTGTGCTGTAATCTAAGACTGTTATAGTCTATATAATGACTGTTGCTGTGTGTTTTAGATCATTGGTAAGTACAGCATACTTTCCTCTAAATTCTTATACTGCAATTTATCCATATTGTCTACAATTATCCTGATAGGTTCAACACCATTTCTAGAAAAAAGCCCCAAACTTTGATGTTTCCTCTTCAAATGTTTGACTGTTTTCTTCATATACTTTCTATCTGTTTCTTTATTTGTAGGTCATCTTACATGCTGTATTCCGTCAGAATTTATCTTATTAATTTTTTTTTCATCCAGAAGTAGTACATTTAGTAGTCACATTCATTCAGAATTAAATTTTTATTGCAAACTGTCACGTAGTTGTGATGAATGCTTTTTTTTAAAAGTGGCACCTTATGAGATATTCTTCCAAATAAGCTTGCCTCACATAATCTTCTAAATGTTGACACATCTCACGAAACTTCTGCACCAAATACTTTCTATCTGAGTAGTAAGCTCTGACCCATTCTACTGTTCTTTTGTAGCTATCATCCTTGAGTCTTCAAATAGGTTTGTTTTTCTGGGTCTGTTTCCTAGTTACATTTTTTTCCAGTATCAAACTTCTTGAAATGCTTGATAGCATTCCTTACCATATCTTTAGAGTGTCGTAAGTGAATCCCAATTTCCCTGTATGACCAACCTTTGTCATAAAAATATAGAATCATCTTCCTCGTAGAGGATTCACAACTTTTGTTAATTTTACCATATTATCTAAATATAACATGATCAAAATTATATAAAATGAGAAAGTTTTAATCTACTTTTTACATTAGGTGCATTTCTTGAAAATTCCTGGCAAAATGGAAAAAATAAGAGAGCTATCTTTCTTTAAATTTTAAATTGAGAATATAATTTATAAACTGTCTCTAACTTGTTGGCCAACAGTAAGCACATTAAAAAAGTCTTATGATTTATTTAAAACATGAATAATTATTTCAGTTACTCCCAAAATATACCAGTCTGATTTGTCTTCATTTTAATAATGTGACATTAGTGTAATGATCAGTTGTGGTTAAACATATTTTTACTATTGAAAACAGAATTAATGGTGCATAGCTAGATAGAATGCGTCTATAATTATGTGACCACCATTGTTATTATCACAATCACTTTTAATTAATATAACAGCTATGATTAAATATGTCTATGGTTGCTGTAACTAGTGGGTGTGGATAAAATTTACCATCAGCTGGGTTGCTTGCTTGTTTGGGGCTATGAGTCAAAAAAAATATTTTATACTGGACTGATATGACAAAGTATGTAGTAAAAAGCAAGTAAAGTATTGCTTTTGAATGTCGGAACTGATTTTCATTAAACATAGCTAAGAACATTCTAAATTCAAGATATTACGCGTCAGACAGATACTTATATCATTACTTTTATTTGTCTGTACTGAAAAAAGTTTATTAATACGATTTTTACTATTAAATTAAGAACTGACTAGGTAGAAGTTTGATGTTTTTTTTCCAAAAGAATACTAATTTATTTTGAGAACTAATAGCCGTAACTTATAGGTAGTATATGTAATAGTAACTTTAACTAGGTTATGTTAGGGTGTTACCACACCAATAGATGGATCGTCGATCGATGACATCGATCGATTGGTCTGGTAGAATTGTCGCTCGACGTCGACTGTTCCATTCTACCATCGATCGATGTCGATCGATTGGTCTGGTAGAAACTGTCGATCGACGTCGATTGATTGGTCTGGTAGAAACGATCGACGTCGATTGATTGGTCTGGTAGAAACTGTCTATCGACGTCGACTGTTCCATTCTGCCATCGATCGACGATCGATCGATTGGTGTGGTAACACCCTAGGGTACTTTTATGTAATGGCTTGGATGAATTAACCACTGGGCCCAAAACGTTTGACGTTTATGCATTTACCCCTTCTAGCCACCAACCAAGAAATTTGTCCTAGGTAGTAGGTACTGAGTCAGTGTCACTTCAGTGTTCATAGCAAAATCATAAAAATTATGAAATGTGCCTTACTGTTTTGCAAAAACTGTAGCCATAAAACCAGAAACGTTTTCTTTAATCGATGAGCATGGCTTGCTTTAGTATATATTGATATTTATTGATAAAATGCATTAAAAGGCAAAAAATGAATAACACGTCACTATTAAAGAATGTCATTTTTCGAATACATTTGCAACCAACCTACTCTAATCAGTCGGAATATAACTGTCAGTATTCCATACATAGGGCTTGAACGTGTCGATGAACGGTATCTATAAGATTGAAAATATTTAGTATTGTTTAAGAATAAACAAAACTTGAAATTCGCCAAACTGTTTTTTAGGAGCTTTTGGAGCTATTGGACCTAAACGGTACCACCTTGTAAAGTTTTAGAATCGTAGCTCGTATAGCTTCAGATGTTATACAGGGTGTTTTTTATTAGAGCATAATCCTTTAAGGGGTTATAGTACAGGTCATTTGCGACATTGTTTTGTATCGACACTCATATGCGAAAGTGAACCATTATTGAGATATCTTAATTTTAGTGTTTATTTGAAAAAATCGTAAATGGTAACTTAAAATTTAAAGAAAAAAATAATAATTCAAAAGATATTTAATTAATATCCTAATTTTATTTATTTATGACGATCTTACACATCCAGAGCATAAAATGTACAATAACAACGATTTTTTAAACAAAATGCTCAACAACATGCTTCAACAACAAGAAAAAAATTACTAGTTTTTCACGCAAGTTTGCCCCTTTAACAAAAAAAGTCACTATGACATTTGTTGTGCATATTGTAAAAAAAACATCTAAATTTCCTAAGCTTTCTAATGAGGTATACAACTTTTACACAAGTTTATTTATTTATTATTTATTATTCTTCAGGCACACATACAGGTAACAAACGGAAAGAAATAAGTATATGTATTAATATGGATATTAAACAATGAAGATCTAGATCGGTACCCAACAATTGTGTGCACAGCATTATGATAAATAGGAATAGGAATTATTACTTAATTAAATTAAAATAAGGATTAAAATTATAATATTTCAGCATAACAAAAATTAAGTTTCATAATAAAATTACACAAGAATAAAATTGAAACAAAGATGAATTTAATTCTGAAATTAAATTTCTTTGTAAGATTAGATTAAATTATAAAATAAAATTATAATATTACATTACTAATTACATGTTTAAGAATAAATTCAAGTTGAATTAAATTGTGGGATCAGATTTCATTAAACATAGAATTAAAGTTGAATTACAATGCAACATTAGATACCATTACAAAATTTTGTATAATTCACTGGATTACAATGTAAATAATATCAATGTCAGGACTATAAATGTATTATATATTGTGAATTGCGTGCAATAGTTAAACGAATGAAGGGTGGATACTCAGTTGAGCACTTGTTTGACCTGGCGCCTAAACGACCTGTAACTATCGCAAAATACATCAAGCTCTGGAGAGGATGTTACTAGATCGTTGTACAGCCTACACATTCTTACAACGGGGTTGAAAAATGAGGTATTGTTTTTGTAGATTTGAAGAGTAAAAACCTTATGTTTCCGGATCCTTTTAACAATCTAGTATTGAGGTTGATGTGTGAGAGCAGGTTAGTTGAGTCAATCTTAGCGTGAAGTAACTTATGCAAATGGAGAAGATTCTGCTGCTTACGACGAATTTCCAGAGGAGGTACAAGTGTTCAAACACCAAAGATATCATACTGATGTAATTAAAACGGATTACTTTTTAATTAAAAGGAACTTTATTTAGCAGAGATCGATAGGTTAGTTACAGCGAGTGAGTATATTTATAAGTAACAAGTTTGACGTTGACATGTGTCATTCTTAACAGTATTGAGGGAAGGCGGTTATTTATATTAATTTCAACACATCCACCAAATGAAAGCCTTCTCTCATTCATATTTAACACTTTAGAATCCTAATGAAAAGCTATATAAAACTATGCTTATGCATTTTACACAACTAATGTTATAAAAATATTTATCTCATAGCATCCACCAAATCAAAACATTTCATATTTTAATACATTAAGATGCAATTAAAAAAAAAACAAATGAGCTTTAGTATGCTGCCATAACTATTAAACCAATATTCAGAATAATCTATTACCTTGTATTTTACATGTTATTCCTATTTTGTCTCTAAGGTATTGAAATCTAGCTCGAGGAAGAGCTTTTGTAAATATATCAGCACAATCAGCACACTGTTCACTTGTACATAGGTATTTTACATCTATTTCTTTTTCTTTAAACTTTTCTTTAATGAACTTATATTTCACATCAATATGTTTACACCGTTTATGAAAATCTATATTTTTAATAACTGATATTGCACTTTGATTGTCCACACATAAACAAATAGAGTCTTGGTTATAAACACCAATATCTAGAAGAAGTCTTTTGATCCACAGGGCTTCTTTTGTAGCAGAACATGCTGCCATAAATTCTGCCTCAGTAGTAGATAATGCTATGCTTTGCTGTCGTTGACTGGACCATGTGATTGGAGCACCATTTTTTATAAAAACATACCCAGTAGTAGATCGCCTTGTATCAATATCAGTGGCATAGTCAGAGTCACTGTAGCCTTCTACTATGTTGTTCTTCAATTTAGAATAAAGAATCCCATAGTCTATAGTTTCCTTTAAGTACCTTAATATCTTTTTAACAGCAGCCCAGTGTGTATTATTGTAGCAATCAAGAAAACGACTTATCAAGCTTACTCCAAACATAATATCTGGTCTACTCACAATAGCAATGTGCATGAGAGACCCTACTGCTTCTCTATAAGGTATATTTTCTTTAGGTTCAATTTTTCTTTTTACTAAGGTTATATGTGGATCTACAGGAATACTATTACCATTAGCATCATTCATGTTGAATTTAGTTAGTATTTTTTCAATGTACTTCTTCTGATGAATAAATATATTTTTCTTGAAGCATTCTATTTGAAGACCAACAAAATTCTTGACTTCCATGGTTTTTATTTCAAAGTTTCTCTTCAGTTCATCTAATACCTCATTAAGAATATTTTTATTTTTAGATATTACCAATCCATCATCGACACACAGTAAAAGATATACTTTGTTTTCTTCTACACAACCTGTATAGACACATTGATCAGAGTGACTATTGGTAAACCCAAACTTATTAAGTACAGATTTAAATTTGTTATTCCAGCAACGTGGAGCTTGTTTCAATCCATACAATGATCTCTTTAATTTGCATACATAATTTTGTTCAGTATTTATTCCTTCAGGTGGATTCATATAAATATCTTCTGTAATGTCTCCAGTTTCCAATTTCCAGTTCCTGTTGACATACTTCTGAAAGTAAGATTCGAACAGAATCATATCTCACAGTTGGAGAGAATGTTTCTGTATAATCAATTTGATAATTTTGTGAACACCCTTTTGCACAAAGTCTGGATTTATATATTAGACCAGATGGTCCATCTTTCACACGGAAAACCCACTTACATCCAATTGCTTTTGTTCCCGGAGGTTTCTCTACCAGTGTCCACGTCTCATTTTTTTCATGCGCCTTCAGCTCTTCCTGTATTGACTTTTTCCATTTTTCTCCATTTTGTGATTGTACAGCTTCAGTGTAAGACTGTGGTATATTATGATCCTCTGAACCACTATCTTTACAAAGATAAATATTATTTCCTTGTTTTAATCTATTAGATCTTGTTAGCACATTGCTATGTTCTACTGTATCAACATTTCTTTTAGGAATATACACAGAGTCTTCATGTAATTGAAAAGAATCATCACTGTCTCATATCATACTAGTATTTTTTGATTCAGACTTATTTAGGTTATTTCCTTCCAACTCAGAACTGATCATCAATGATTCTATTTCACAATTTTCTTTATTTATTTCATCTGAAGTCCAGGGTATCAATATATCATTTGGTTTTACTGAATTTTCCATAAAAACAACATCTCTACTTATTGTTACTTTTCCTGTTTTAGGATTTATTAACTTATAGCCTTTTGTAGTATCACAGTAACCAATAAAAATCATTTTACTTGCTCTAGGATCTAATTTTTGTAACTTTTCTTTTGGCATTTTAACCATAGCTTCACATCCAAAAACTCTTAAATGACTGACATTTGGTTTCTTTCCAGACCATTTTTCTTCAGGTGTTGCAAATGCAAGTGCATGTGTTGGGCAATGGTTTGTTATATATGCAGCTGTTGCAATTGCTTCTGCCCAGTATTGTTTCTGTAAATTAGAGTTAATTAACATACAGCGAGTTCTTTCCATGAGTGTGCGATTCATTCGCTCAGATAAACCATTCTGCTGAGGAGTATATGCATTAGAAGTTTGATTAATAATTCCAGATTTCTTAAGATAATATGAAAATTCATTACTCAGATACTCTTTTCCATTGTCAGTACGTATACATTTGATTTTTGAGTCAAGCTGATTCTCAACTAATGCTTTGTACTCTTTAAACTTACAGAAAGCCCCTGATTTATTCTTTAAGAAATAAACAAATACTTTTCTTGTATAATCGTCAGTAAATGTAAGAAAATACTTGGCTCCTCCAAGTGATTTTACTTCCATTGGTCCACAGATGTCTGAATGTATGACTTCTAAAGGTTTCTTTGCTCGGGAACCTTCAGCTGGAAAAGGCAGCCTGGTCTGTTTTCCCCTTTGACACATCTCACAGTTCATTCTGTCTTTATATTTTAATATTTTTACACCTTTAGTGCTGTCTGATAATTTATTTAAATCATTGAAGTTTAGATGTGCCATTCTTTGATGCCATAAGAGTAAATCATTCACATTTGCTTCACAACTGTATGCTTGAACAGTTTCTGTGTTCAGCCGGTACATATTACTGATGAGTTTTGCAGCTGCTACTTCAGTATTATTTTTATTAAATATTTTGCAGCAATTCTTGGTAAACTTAATGGAACAGCCATTCTTTATTATTTGGCAAACTGATAAAAGATTTGTTGCCAATTCTAGTACATAGAGAACATTTTTTATTTGTATAGTATGTATTTTTCCACATACTATACAATTACCACCCATTTTCATTTTTTGTTCTTGCAGAGAATACTGCGACATAACCAGAGTTTTGTTCCTTATCATACTTCTTAGATCTGCAATTTTTACTTATGTGACCATAGCGGTTGCAGCTAAAACATCTTGGCCCTTTTTTCTGATATTTATTAGGCTTAGTAAACTTATTAGTTTTTGTGTAAAGTGCGGTAGTGTTTAAATCAATTGATTTTACTTCTTGCAGTAATTTAGTTTTTATCATATCGGCACTAATCTTTACACCTGAACTTTCTATACCCATTATCATCGGCTTATAACAGTCCGGTAAGCCAGCCAGCATCAATGTTCCCAACCACTCATCATCTACATTGAAGTGGATATTTCTTAGCTTATGAGCTGATGACATAATCTTGTTTACGTAAGCTTCTATACTATCACTCGTTTCTAATGTTGTATTTATCAGGTCCTTTAATAAACCTACTTTTCTAGTTAATCCACTGTCTTCAAATGCTTAAGCCAGATTTTCCCAAACTTGTTTAGCACTTTCTGCATCTTGAATGTGCACGTATAATATTGGGTCAACTTTAATATTAATTTCGATTTAGCCTTTACATCATTTTTTATTGATTTTGGATCATTAAGTACTGGCTCGATCAATATGCAGTTATATAAGTCTTCGTGCTGCAGATATGCTTTGACTGCGAAACTCCAACTTGTCCAATTATCTCGACCCGTGAGTTTGGGTATTGACATTATTGTATTGTTATTATTCATTATTTCTGAAAAGCTGAAAAATAGAAACTCGCGAACCTGTAACTATTAGGGTTATGCACGCGGTTTTTCTTTATAAATAAAGAAAATATTAACTGTTTCAACTATTTTAAAACTTTTTAAATACTATTCTGCAGATTAGAGCATCCTGGGTCCATAACCTGATGTAATTAAAACGGATTACTTTTTAATTAAAAGGAACTTTATTTAGCAGAGATCGATAGGTTAGTTACAGCGAGTGAGTATATTTATAAGTGACAAGTTTGACGTTGACATGTGTCATTCTTAACAGTATTGAGGGAAGGCGGTTATTTATATTAATTTCAACACATACAAACAATGGAGCAGTGAGCACGCAGAAAAAAGATTCGTAAGTTCCCTGTTAACCTGAATAAAAACCAACGTAGTCATGTTGAAAATAAAAGTAAATATTAATTTAGGAAAAAAAAAATATTGGTTAGATGAAAATTTCCCCAATAACTGAGACGGCGAGGAGGACCATGGCCAGCAAGCCCAGATTTAACACCCATGGCTTATTACGTATGGGGGCTTATGAAATCTTTAGTTTACCAAAACAATGATGTGGAAGTATAAAAAAGAAAAATCATTACAGCAGCTGACCAAATTAAATTAAATTGAAGTTCACGAGTGGTAAAATGGGATTTAAGTAAAAGGATGCAAGTTTGTGTGAGAAACCGGGGTAGTCATTTCGAAAATGAGTTGTGATTTTTTTTTTCTTAATTAATATTTACTTTCATTTTCAACATGACTACGTTGGTTTTTATTCAGGTTAAAAAGGGAACTTACAAATCTTTTATCTTTTTTACCTGCTCCCTGCTCCATTGTTTGTGTGATATCTTTGGTGTTTGAACACTTGTGTAAAAGTTGTATACCTCATTAGAAAGCTTAGGAAATGTAGACTTTTTTTTAACAATATACACAACAAATATCACAGTGACTTTTTATGTTAAAGGGGCAAACTTGCGTGAAAAACTAGTAATTTTTTTCATTTTTCTTGAATTTGGGATCATTCTGTTAAAAAAACGTTGTTATTGTACATTTTATGCTCTGGATATGTAACTAGATCGTCATAAATACATAAAATTAAGATATTAATTAAATATCTTTTGAATTTTTATTTTTTTCTTTACATTTTAAGTTACCACCTAAGATTTTTTCAAATAAACACTAAAGTTAAAATATTTCAATGATGGTTCACTATCGCATACAAGTGTCCTTACAAAAAAATGTCGCAAATGACCTGTACTATAACCCCTTAAAGGATTATGCTCTAATAAAAAACACCCTGTATAACATCTGAAGCTATACGAGCTACGATTCTAAAACTTTACAAGGTGGTCCCGTTTAGGATTTTACTTTACTACTTTTTACTTTACTTTAAACTTTAGTCAGGTTTTTCGCAGTGAAATAAATTAAAACAATTCAACTCTTTTTCTTAGCATAGTGTGCTAGTTTCCGTCAAAATTATTACTAAGTTGTCTCAAATAACTAATAACGATAGTCTTGGTAAAAAAAAAACCGTAAGTTAAAATATATTTATTGCAGCTGTAGGCAAAAAAGGACCAAAATGTGGAAATTTCATAAAAAATCGCAAAAGTGGCAATATCTCGAAAACCAGAAAACTTTTACTAGAGGCATGTTGGTGTTATCTGATAGATCAATAGTCTATCTACCTCCAGTGTCACCCTTATGTGTCATTTCTGGGACACCCTGTATATATTCATAAAAATATATCATATTTAAATTTTAATATATATATTTTTAAATCATTATGAGTTCTCTTTAGGCTTAAATAAAAATAAAACTATCGGTTTTTTTCTAAATTTTTAATGAATTTTTATTTGTTACATTCCAGTAACTAAATCGACACTAAATAAGGTACAATTTTTTGCCTTATTTAGATGCAGTGCTTCAGACTAATAAAAATAGCACAAAATTTTTCAAGTCTTGCTCATAAACACTTCATTTTAAAACTAAAAAACACGGTAACTTTAGTTGGCATATTATTTTAAAAAACATCTAAATTTCATAAGCTTTAAAATGAGGTATTACAATCCGCCATAGCAAGCATAGCGCCAAAGATATTGGTTTGACAATGGAGTCAGGTAAATAAATAACAATTTAAAGGGTTGTTTATAAAAAAAATTTTTTTGTCTATCAAATTAAAAATTATTTTTATTTATCACATTAAAATAGTGCCATTTAGAATTACTTCCGAGAGAATTTTGTATGAGAGAAATAGAGTATTATTAATTCGACAACGACATATGCGTGTACGACACTTCGTTTTACAATGACATCGTTGGAACCCCTGTCCATCTGATCATGTAATCAAAATAAGAACAACTAAAATCATTCCACAATATTTAACGTAACATTTTGAAAATATATTTAAAAAAAAAAGGTTAGTAAACACGAACGCTCCCTGCACGCCAGATATTACGATCATTTTTAAGAGCATTGACCCTCCATGTAACCCTCTACCGTTATCGACAACCGCTGTGTGTTTATGGATGTTTATGGCAACTCGTTGAAGGTTGTGTCTGGGGACTAAGGACACGACGTTGTCAACTAGCTACCTTTAAAGGACAAACAGACTTGTTTGTATTGAATCAAGACTAGCAGGAATGCTCGTTATAACAGTTTCGAATCGATACCGTAGTTTCATAATCTAATTGCTCAGCACGTAGGCTTATGTCCTTGTTAATAGGCTTCTATTAACATGATGTTTCGGTCATCAAATTGTTCGAAAGAATGCTTACGATATAGATTGAATCATCGGCGTTTTGGTCAGTTGTGCTAATGACGTAAGTGTGCGACCTATAGAAACACCGGTTTTTGTGTCATATTGACACATAATCATGGCCAAATTGTAAAGTGCCTATTTATGTGTTAATACCTACTCAAGTATTTTTATACTAAATAACTCATATTGATGGTAAATCAAATCAAAATAATTATTTACTTTGTAAATAAACTATCAATTTAATGTAAATTGTTTCATAAAACCGTTGATATTCTATCTGTGTATAGGCACAAAGTCTGCAGTATTCCATTGACCTACTTGGTTGGGTCAAAAAGGTACACAAGGTTATAGGTAGAGCAATCTTCGTCGTTCCTTCGCGGTGTATTTGTACAACGTGCGATCATTATTTATTGACTAAGTATAGGTTCCGAGAAGGAACTGTGACGGCGCCCAGTGATTGTATCACCGTTGCCCACTGACGAAGTTATTTTCTGACGAATTAGTCACTGGCGTATCCGGCGCGGGCAGGCCGTGTGTTTGCCGCACGTATTAAATCGCGGTAACGCAACGCATATATTTACGAACAACATGAAACTGTGTATCTTATATATATATTGTATTTAAAAAAATTTAATTATTGTAATAAGCAAATCGTTGAAAGTGTAAGGTGAAGTTTAGTAACGCATCTGCAAGAATTTACAAAAAATATAAATGGTTTATTTGTGCGTGTATGTGATATTTAAAGCTAAATAAACGCAAACAAGGAAATTTTAATCTACTTCATCAGTGCAGTCAAAGTAAAACTAAGTGTCAAGGTGCAATATTACGTATTAATAAAAGTGGGTTAAGTTTTCGTCTAAATGTTACTTGATTTTTGATGTTAACGTTGAAGTAAAGGTCAGTAATACGAGTATACTGTAAATATACTATAATACTTTAACATGAAATACTGCAATTCCTATCTACTGGTATTACTCATTCTTGACATGAGCTATATTTATAGAATTATCACTGAAGCTACGTTTAACGTGGCAAATATTATGTCCTGACACTATATTTTCTAAATATCGTTTTCCATAGATACATAAAGTGTACTTTATGCATCAAACCAGTAACGTAATTGTTTTAAAAAATTAATGCTTCAGTTTTGCTATAAGACAATGTTTCCATTCATTAGATGGAGCTACGATTCGGTGGCCTCAATATTGGACGTGGGCGGCGCCCTTTCTCGTCGCCCGCCCACGATCTGTGTCACCCACCTTGCACTCCCATGACAGTACTTGTCAAAAGCACGCTCACCTGGTGACGAGCATGTCATTTTTTATCTATATCTCAGATTTTACTTACTGTTCTATTTTTGAACTGCTCCATTAACCCGCAAAGTTTATTCACCTGCTTGGCTTTTGGATTTTCTATGAAGTATACACGTTATGTAAATATTATTTCAGAGAAACATATGTTCATATGGAATGAGTCATAAAATGGGAATCATTAAAGTACAAAGAGTAAAATACCTTAGTAAATTAGCTATTTATTTGACCATTAACAAGTTAAATGTTAAATATCATTATGTTACAAACAACTATAAAACTTGTTTTGCTGATTTTACAGGGTCGTATCTATGTTATAAAATTTCAAGTTTATGTTTAAAAAAATTACGTATCACAAACTTTTTTGTTACAGATCTCGATCTGACTCCAAATTAGTAATAAATCGAGCAAAATGAATATACGAACGAGTTTATTACGACTTCTATTGTGGGCGGGCTTGTTGGCCATATGTTACGGGCAAAGGGCTGAGCAGTTGCTGGCTCAGAACCCTTGCTCCAGTAAGACAACGTGCAGTGACTGCATCCGCACCGCTAGCTGCGCCTGGTGCTTTGCCGCCAGCTTCAACGGCCCTCGATGCTTCAACCCCGCGATGGAAGGCGGCACCGCCGGTTGCGACGAAGCCTGGATCTTCAATCCTGATAACGGGCGCTCTATTGATCCTATGTATAATAGGGAGCTGAGCAGAGGTGAATATATCCGATTTATTTTTTACTTTTATACCTAAAGTATGTGCGATATTGCAAATGATTAGAGGGCATTGAGAGAAACATTTGACGCGTGTTTTGTTTATTATTGTTTAGACAATATAATCGTATGTATAGACTTCTTAGTATTTTCGCATTTCTCTTCTTTTCTTGGTTGCGTGTTATAGTTCTCTCTCGGTATTGCATAAGTATCTGCTGTAATACAGCATGTTCATAACAGTGGAGTACGTATAAGAACGTATAAGACAAATATTCAAAATGAGTATTTTCAAGTGCAAGATAAAACAAAGTTTATTTCTGGAGAGTTCGAAAATACTATTTTTGGTATTTTAGAACCCTCCAGCAATGTATATCTCCATGTTCATGTAAAAAAACACACAACACTTAAGCATAATTTGTAAATTATTTATTTGTTACCCGAGTGTTTCGGAAAGAGGATATGTTTTTCGAGTGTCTTTGTATGTTTTATTTTTTAGGCATGCTCGATGAAGTTTAAACAGTTAAAAAGTTAGATTCTCGCTGAATGATTTCCAAGTAAAATATATTCGATTTCTGGGTATTTATTATTTATTGTGGTATTAAATTATTAGCTAATGAAACTGAAGTGAAGTCGTAATTTAACAACCCTATAGATAATTTGAACTTTCCGTTTGAGATAAAAAAGAATATGATGTTGCATTGTACCCATGTAGACATTACTTTTTATCATTTCAATACACAAACACTAATGGACCATCACACAATTCATTGGGTACTCAATTGATTAATAAATGATATTGTATTGTTGCTGCGTTCGTATTTAGGTTAGCTCATATTTAAATATTTGTGATAAAAGATGTGCATAGATATGGAATATAGGTAGTTCCTCTAATAATTAATGTAAAAAAAATGTAAAAAATTTAAGTCGTTTTTCAAATTAATACTTATTACTATATTTCTTGCATTAAATGAGACCGTACAAGTATTGAAATGTAACTAATTAAATGGCGAGTTTGAAATTAATGATCTGTAAATATTGAGATAATTTTTGTGACTATTAGTATTGAGTTTAGATTCTTTATATGATTTATTAATTTAAGGGAACAACAAGAAGGCACACGGCGCCAAGTCAGGGCTGTAAGTTGATAAGATGATCCAAAAGTTTTACCTGTGTGTGTGGTGTTTAGGAAGTCCCTCATCTTGATCGTGGAGAGCGCGGGCGCGTATTCGTGGTGGAACAAAAGGCTTAGGAGTCCCGTGTTCGGTCGCTTGTTGCTCCTCTTGTACCACTCTGCATTGATGCTACTACGGTTTCTTAAGGGAATTAATACTAAATACCTCGTTAAGGAGAAAAAACTAGCGATTACAATTTTTCCCGGACTTCTCGATAGGTTCACTTTCGTAGGCGTTGGTTCGTTTTGAAACAACTATGCTGTTGACTTCGGTGAGGTTGTGGGGTACCCAGCGCGAAACAATCCTCTCTTTACGCAAAGATGGTTGTGTAGAATATGATTGAATATGAATCATGAACACTTCCCGATCCAATCTGCAGATCTAATGTACTGAATCGCCTTGTATGTGCTTCGCCGGTTTTGTTGAATAAATATTTCTACTTGTAGCACGTTTTCTTCCGTAACAGCTGTCAAAAGACGACCACTTCTTTCTTCGTCCTTTAAAATTAAGCGACTTGTTATACCAGCGGTACACAGCGGCCTTAGAAGACGCCTTGTTCATAAAAGCTAGTTGAAGTCCATTAAACGATTTATCAGGTTTCAAGTTGGACTTAAAGTCGTAAATAATCATTGCACGAAAATGTTTCCCGAAGCCCAAAGGTAAAGAATTTAGAGGAAATTTAAAATTTGGAATAAATATATTTTTGCTTTTAAATAATCGAATTTTCAAAAAAAATTTTTACTCGCCAGCGTTCTATACAATTACAACCTTTTTTCGCAAAACTTTCTGAGTGACATGCGATTGTTTCTAAATATTGCTTTTTTTTAATTGTGCAAAAAAGTTTACAGTCGGTTCATTGGTTACAAATAAATGAACAAAAAAATTTTTCCCCTTTTTAGTATTAGAGTTAAATGATATTAGTTTAGAGTTATGATTAAACATAATTAAAAACCCATTGATTGAACGAGCGCTAGGTCCTGTGTTTATATATAGATTTTTTTACCCGACTGTCAGGAGAGTTATTGCTTGTACTTATGGCACGCTCTACAGCCTAAACTGTTTGACGGATTTTAACATATGAGGCTTTCATTAGATTCGTCTCAGTTGACAGTTAGGTCCCAGTTAGGTACACGAGAAAATATTTTTTGTTTGTCTAATTTAATCGTTAACTTTTGAAATTACAAAAGAGTTACTTTTTGCCAGTACACAGTGTGGAATTTTTTAATGCCACCGGGAAAGTACTCTAAATAATTGAGATACCAAATTTTACTCCAAAGAAACATTACTTTATTTTTGAAAAGAAATAAAACCGCACTCAAAGATATTCGAAAATTCGTTTTATTCTCTCTATTATTTAGAGTACTTTCCCTCCAGGTGGGATTTAAAATTCCACCCTGTGTAGTCGCATTTGTCATTTATTTGCTGATGAAAATACTCCCTCCTATTTATTGATCTTTAAAAAAACATACTTTAACTTAAATATTACAAAAATCTTGGTTCTGTGTTGCAGTGATAGAGTTGGTTTTTTAAATTTAACTTTATTATTTATTGCGTGGACAAAGTTCAAGTTTCATCGAATTCTATAATATTCTGTTTCACACCTTTTCCTTTTATAATAACAGTACCTGTAGACAATTTTCCTGTAAGATTCGAATCTCTCTTCATTGGTTTATGTGCTCGTATTCCGTAATCCTTTGGCTTTATTTTTACCCATATTTTTTTTTACCTTTGTCTAACGAGCACTTGATTTAACTGATGGTAAGCGGCAATCGTCCCCATAGACATAATTAATTACAGATGGCATTAATTCATTATTATTATTAATTATATTGTTATTTATTGATTATTGATTAATTATGCGTAATTGCACTAGCTGTTCCTTCCCTTTATGCGGGATGTATTCGTGGTTAGTATGCGGTTAAAATAGGAAGGCTGTAGTACCGCGGGATCTTAAAATAGTAAATAACCACTGAAATTTACCAATAAACCTGTCTACGTTTCAGCAAAGGGCATGAGCATGAGTTCCTCCTCCTACGAAGAGAGCAGCAGCAGTATCCAAGGAGGCGGCTACTTCGGGGGCGGCGCGGGTGGCGCGGCGGCCGGCGGCGACAACCTAGTGCAGATCAAACCGCAGAGAGTGTCCTTGGATCTTAGGATGAGTAAGTCATTAGCTTAACATGTTTGTGATGAAGACAGGGTTATCCATATAAAGCTGATGAAACGCTAGTTAAGCCATTTAGCCACGCTTTGAATATTAAAGTGGTGTTACGAATATTTATTTCTTCTTGTATAATTTATAATAAAGGATGCATAATTGTTTTCTAATTATTTTTTAAAATCATCGTCAGAATTGCCTTTACTGGTAATGTACCTATACTGGACCGGCTTGCATAGATCGGTGTCCATATGCCGATTTTGATAATTATTTTTAGCTACAAGTCCCGCCTGGTTTCTCTTGCTTGGCTTCGGCCCTAACATATCGGTAAGCCCCCTGTGAATGTCGGGATTACGTGTGTTACTCCTAGGTAATGTAATAATGGTGAAAGAATCAATTACATAAACTTCCACAAATCTTTCCTTCTTTATAATACTCGTAATAGTGTAGATAGATTTAAGAATAAAAAAATGAGACGTTTCAATATTCTCTCCTTTATTGAAAGCCGCCTATCAGGATTCGTAATTCTCTTTTGTTAGCAGCAATCGTAATGCCTAAGGAAATGGGGTTCAACATTCGTTGCCTTTTATATGATTTGATCACTGAGATAACAAGACACACTCCAAACATATGATGAAACTATCATTCTTTAGCTTGCAGCTTATAATGTATAAGCGGCAAGCCAAAGAATGATAACAGGAAGCATTTTTATAGTAATTTTATATACATTTAAAACATTCTTGCAATATTTAAAAAAAAAGGTTACATAAATTTAATTATAAGTATAATTCAGTATAATAATATACAGTTATACATATTTTTATTTCAATATTATATCTCGCATATTATGTTTATGTTTTTCATATTATAATATTTTGTAGAAAACTTAATTTCAGTAGTATTTTTATAAAACACTTTTTACCGGATATTATCGCGTATATTTTAGTTAATTTTAAAATTATTTCGACGTTTCGGCATCTTTGCAGTTGCCGTGGTCAGGATAGACTAAGGTGTTGTTCATCTATTGCCAGTAATAAAAACTACATGATTGTCAATACATATTAACGCCATCTGTTTCTCAGTCTTCTCGCATAACGTCCCGGATTGACACAAAAGGCACTGACTGTGTCCTGAGTTTGCAGTCTAACAGTTTGCTGGTTTTTCATTTTGATGTTTTTAAGTATTGGATCCCATGTTGATGAAAGTTTCCAACCATCTTCTCTATTGAAATTTGGATGTTTTTTAATTTCAATAGTTTCTCTGATCATCCTAGCTATAAAATGTTTCTCTTTTGCTAGGATCAAATATTTTGTGTCAATCCGGGACGTTATGCGAGAAGACTGAGAAACAGATGGCGTTAATATGTATTGACAATCATGTAGTTTTTATTACTGGCAATAGATGAACAACACCTTAGTCTATCGTGACCACGGCAACTGCAAAGATGCCGAAACGTCGAAATAATTTTAAAATTAACTAAAATATACGCGATAATATCCGGTAAAAAGTGTTTTATTTAAAGTATGTATCGTGAAAACTTAAGAAAAGTATTAGTATTTTTATGTTTAAATTGTGATGATGTGAATAATTTGTGATTAATTTGTCGTTAAGCATCAGTATCATATAAGGCCTTCCTGCCAAGATAATTGTAAGTTTTGGAAATAAATAAATATTATAACCTACATAGAATATAATTTCTGTGGTATATTGTTTGATTTTCCCTTTTATTTAATGTAAACACTATTGGTGCTTACCAGAAACTCGATTAAACCTACCATCCTAAAATTTTACTTATCTTCTTTCTTTATTAAAGTTTTTTTTTGTATTTCAGATCAAATGCAAGAACTGACATTTGCGTACGCCCAAGCGCAGGACTACCCCGTAGATCTATACTACCTTATGGACCTCAGTAGATCTATGAAGAATGACAAAGAGAAACTCAGTACTTTAGGAGCTTTGCTGTCAAGCACCATGAGAAACATCACGTCAAACTTTAGAATTGGTTTTGGATCGTTTGTGGATAAGCTGGTGATGCCATATGTTTCTACTGTTCCTAAGAAGTAAGTTATTTGGTTTTGTTAGAAAAGAATGTGAACTAACTATATAATGTAGCTTTTTATATTAGCTAATTATTAGATTTACCACATTATTATTACTGAAAATAAAAATGTTATTGATTCTCCATAAATTAAGCCAATTCATTTTAGAACTTTGAATTAGGGATTTAACAGAAGTGATGGTATCGGAACCGAAGTCGGATTAGTAGTTTTTAAGTTGGATTTATCGGAACCGGAACCGGAACCGGAATCGGACCCAAGGGGAAAAATTTTTTTTGGTTTTATTGTCCAATTCAAATAAATAATAGGTCTTTACCTATGAAACTGCCGTTTTGCCGTACTGGCCATTTCAAATGAAAATATTTTTTTTTTGACTGATAATTCTAATTTCAAATTAATTTTATTTGACAAACATGAAATTCTTTTTCTAAAATCGTCATTTGTTTAATAGTTAGTGTTTTGTTTTCAACGCATTCCAACATTTTTCGTCATCATGGATAAGTTAAAAATTCGAGTAATTATGGAGTATGAGTACCGTCGTGGCAGCAAAGCGGCACAAGCGGCACAAGCGGCACGCAACATCAACGACGTTTACGGAGCGAACACTACAAACGAACGCACCACCCGTTATTGGTTTACCCGCTTCCGTTCTGGAAATTTTGACCTGAAAAATGAACCCCGTGGTCGTCCGAAAACTTTGGTCGACAATGACGAATTAAAGGCAATTGTGGAAGCTGATGAAACTCAATCAACGGCTGAATTAGCAGCAGCTTTCGACGTTAGCATCAAAACAATATTGGTCCATTTGCGTCAAATTGGAAAGGTAAAAAAGCTTGACAAATGGGTACCCCACGAACTCAATGACCGCCAGCGCGAAGTACGCGTGGAGACGTGCCTTGCACTGCTCAGCAGGCATACAAATGAAGGAATTCTGAACCGCATTGTTACTTGTGACGAGAAATGGATCCTGTTTGACAATCGTAAGCGCTCAGCAAGTTGGTTGGACCCAAACAATGCCCTAAACGAAAACTTACCCCTAGAAAAATGATGGTCACTGTTTGGTGGTCTAACGCGGGTGTAATTCATCACAGCTTCTTGCCAAACGGGACAAGCATTACTGCAGATGAGTACTGTGAAGAACTGAACACAATGATGGAGAAGCTCGCACGTCTCCAACCAGCTTTGGTCAATCATTCGGCTCCACTGCTCCTGCACGACAACGCGCGACCTCATACTGCACAGCAGACGGTCTCCAAGCTACAAGAGTTGGGGTTGGAAGTTCTCCGTCATCCGACGTACTCACCAGACCTTGCGCCTACAGACTTCTACTTTTTCCAGAATTTGGATAACTTCTTGGCGGGAAAAAATTCAATACCCGAGAGGCAGTACAAAATGCCTTTGCAGAATTTGTTGCCTCCCGTCCAGCTGATTTCTTCAAGAAAGGCATCAATAAGCTACCTATGCGTTGGCAAAGATGCATTGATTGCATGGGTGATTATTTTGATTAATAGAAATAAAAAATATATAAAAAAATTACGCTTCATTTATTTCGTGAAAAACGGCAATTTCATAGGTAAAGACCTAATATGTCACATTCCAATAGTTAGCCAAACACACCAACACTTATTAATAACTAAATTTACTTAAAACGTAAATACATAAACGGATGACCCGATCCCGAATGGTAAAAAATAATAAATGAAAGAGTAATCGTCAAACCAAAACAAAATCGTGTAGAGGCTGGTTCCCCGTGTCACAAGACTTGTCAGTATAGTATTATAGTCATACTTGGTATTAAAGAAGTTCTTTCGCGTTGACTGCGGCCGCGAGCCGCCTCCGTCGCTGCATATCGACCTCCGATTCAAAAGTTTCGGAACCGGAATCGGAAGTGTAAAACCAATCGGAAGTTCCGACCTTTCGAAATCGGAATCGGACCTCCGTAACATCCCAAGTTTGAATTAATTCCCTTTTGATTAATTAATACTTAGTTTCCCTAAATTGAAAAACTTGAGTTTTTGGTGTTGTTGCGGTTGGTAGTGGGAATTCCCCATCTGATTACAGCCCAACAAAAGTGAAGCCCCTAGGAGTCTTTGAATCTGAACAATAAAGTACAATACGCGCAAAATAACTTGACCGGTGTGAAGTTAGCGTGGGAACCGTCGCAGTAGTCATATTTTAGATCTCATTGGTGGTATGAAGAGCGGGGAAAGGGAATGAATTTACCAGAATGTTGTAAATGTTGTAAACTTTATCGGATTACCCAAAATGTTGGGTAAGAATTACCCGTAATATATAGCTAAAAAATATTTTTAACTGTGAATTCTTTGCTTTTCGTTTGTGGTAACATTTTGGAAATACTTTTTTTGTAATAAAACACTACGAAATGTTTTTTTTCGTTGAAAATTGAGTCAAAATAAAGCAAAAGGTTTTATAAACATTACCCAGACTACAGACATACGAAATATTAGATGTGACAACACTGAGTGAATGAGTGATTGATTCAGTCACTCATCAGTGCTTATTTTTTGTTCTTGTCGCTATCTCTCTTGCTCGTACTTACGGTTGGAAAATTGTTATTGCATTGTTAAGTTGTTGATTTCATTGTCATGTTTCGTTGTTGTTATAATTCAAAGATTTTTGTTATTGTTCGGATTAATCATGCCAAAGCATCATCCGGAGTCGCATCGGCGGGCCCGAAAAAGTCGAAAATCATTCCAAAATAAAAGTTGCACGAAACTATTTTGTAATTGCTTGTACGTGCGCACACACCCGGAGAAGCTAACTTCACACCGGTCAAGTTATTTTGCGCGTATTGTACATGCATTACTATTATTATGCAGTCACCAAAGCTAAAGTAATTATATTACAGCCTTGAGTCCCCCTGCGACGGTTGCGCTGCGCCTTACGGCTTCAAGAATCAGATGTCCCTGAGCAATGATACAGATTATTTCGATGTAAGTTGATATCTGGGGCCCTGAGAAAATTATAATTTTAAACATGACTATACTTGCTTACCTAGTTAAACATGGTAACAGAAAGTAAACAAGACTAATATTAGTACTCATACTACATTAATTGACTGATTAAAAGCTACCAAACCTTGTAAAAATAATTTACATCCCAAATTATTTTCATGCCACATTATTATTGCAAACTAAACTAAGAGTAGAGAGAACACTATAACAAGTGCATAGTTTTGGTAGAGATGTTAGCAAGTATTTTGTTTATTATAATGAATTATAAACTTTGATTGTATTTTTATTGTAACAGGAAGCTGTAGCCCGCGCAAATGTATCTGGTAACTTAGATGCCCCAGAGGGTGGTTTCGATGCCATCATGCAAGCAATAGTCTGCAAACAGCACATCGGCTGGAGGCAGCAGGCTCGAAGACTGCTCGTGTTCTCGACTGATGCTGGGTTCCATTATGCTGGAGATGGCAAGGTTTGTGATGAAGCCATGATTTGTATTAAGAACTATCAGGAAGTTCTTAACAACCTGTCTGTTGTTCCTGAATATAAACAGGGTTGATCTTTCTTTTCATGTTCTTGCATTTTAATTTTATGTGTCATGTAAAATATGTGTTCCATTGTTTTATAAATTCCCTTATAAGAGAACTAATGCCCGTCTGCACTAAACTTTGACAGCTCCTAAGTAGGTACTTAAGTCTCTACGACGTGCTTAGCAACGAGAGTTGCGTTGCACTAAACTTAAGTCAATGCCTAAATGCTTAACACATTCCTAACTTTAGGACACCGATTTCCCATGTCATAGCATTAAGCAAGAACTCAAGCATAGGTACCACGTCGTTCAAAATACACTAGTTAGAAAAATTTTACGTTTATTATATTCATATTTTTCGAAGGAGTCACCTTTACCTTGATTTTTTTACCACCTTTTTTACATTGATTTAAGATTGATATAAACCTCGCATTATGCACTATAACTAGCAGCTGCATTATGTATTGATATAATAAAATATATCGATTTCAAAATACATAATATTTATGTTTTGTCTGAACTTTTGATTGAAGGGATATTCAGTTAAGTAACTAGGCAGGACAAGTAACAAGAAAAATCAAACCATAGATGCCTTGCCTGCTTTCGTCCGCTTTGTTTGGGAACGATCGTTCTAGGAGTCGCTTAACGTAAACTGGTTAGTACAGAGCTACGCAGAGTAAGTCGATGCTTATGTGTGACTTATGGCTGGTTTACACGCGTTAAGTGGTCTTAAACGTCTTAAGTTAGAAGCCCCGCCCACCTACTTATACGAAAAATAGAACGAATCCTAATCTACTTAATCACTTGCGTACTAAATTTTAAGTTACCGTTTGTCACTTAATTGACTGTTTACACGCAACTTTTAACATTAAAATTTAGTTACTAACTTAACTACTTAATACATGTAAACCGCACATAAGTCTATGCTTTGTAGAGTTTAGTGCAGACGGGCATTAGAGGAAGACTGTAACATTTTTTAGGTAAACGCCACAAAAGTGTAATCTATGATTTAAAAAAATATTTAAAAGTTTTTTTTGTTTTACTTGACAGGTATTATTGCACTTTTACTGAACTTTCCAAAAGGAGTTTACAAATAGAAAGAAAGGAAACATTTATTTTTGCAAACTGCCATAATAAAAAAGACACACTAAGTATATGATAAAAAAAGTAGAACATTGTGTTTTGTAGAAGAAAAAAGTTATACAATTCAAGTTAAGTTTTTATTTTTAACTTCAATACTTATTTGTAAATCGTATTGAAAGGTAAAGTGCTGCTAGTAGTCGCATATGTTTTATTTAACGTAAAATATGTTTTTATTTAAAAGCTTGGTGGTATCATTCAACCAAACGATGGTGAATGTCACATGGAGAACAACGAGTACACGCATTCTACGCTTCAGGACTATCCGAGTATTTCACAGATCAATCTAAAGGTATGTTTTATTATACCAAGAAAATAATAATCAAACAATTTGACATGTTTCTGTGATACTATCATTTCTTGATACAAAAGTTGTCAAGTAAAATTCTATCCAAATTCGTAAATTCTCATAAACGCATATCATATCAATAAGAGATGATTCACAATTCGAAGATGCAAGTGTCCTTGTACACATTGAAGCAAAACAGGAAAAATAATTTAGTATGCTTTTAAGAATTTTTTTTAATGGTATTTTCCTTATTCTTATTTGAACTCATGAGTGTACTTGATTTATTTATATGCAACTTTATGTACATGGGAATGTCGGAAATTACAGTTAACATTTCCAGGATGTAAGTAATCTTTTCTCCTTAAATATGGAAGATACTCAAATGAGCATGAAGCATTACATATAGGTTGAATAGGTTCAACTTGGCTTCAAAATTTTTGGTACACTGATTACTTGAAAAACTAAGAAGTATATCATACAAAAGTAACTCACATAAACCACTTATAATTGCAAAAAACTATGCATTTCTCATGCCATAGTTGTTTTACACAGAAATCGTGGTACCAGTGAATGTACTGCTGTATCGTTAGTCTTACAAATTAAAAACAATAATTAACTAATTCCTGGCGTCCAGTTACTTGAATGATAGTAAATGTTTTGTACCATACCTACTCTAAAAAGCTTATTTTATTCACACAAAACAGTGAATAAAAAGGCCGTATAGGTCAGCAATTAAAGATTACGCAATAACAATGACATCTTAGTATTGCCTGCGGATAAGGGGAACGCAACCGTCATAGTTGACACCTCACAGTACGAAGAAAAACTCACACGACTTGTAAGTGATCCTGAAGTATATAAGAAGGTACCTTACAACCCAACCTCCCGTGTGACGCAAAAACTTAATAAAATACTTGCACATTTACCTATGAATGACGTAAACAAACAGATGCGACCGCGAAACCCAATGCCCCCGAAGATATATGGACTCCCAAAAATACACAAACAGGATTGGCCTTTACGCCCTATTGTAAGTCAGATTGACTCGCCTACGTATTCGGCCTCCCGTCATATGGCGAATCTATTACAGCCGTTAACGGGAAAAACATCAAGCTATGTAAGAGACTCTACCCACTTCGTACAGTTGCTGGATAACGTGACGCTCCGTGATGATGAAGTAATGGTGAGTTTTGATGTAACTTCTCTCTTCACCAATGTACCAGTGACGGACACTATTAGTATTATTAGAGATCTACTCGTAAAAAACGGGTTATCCACTGAGTACATGGCGTTGATTGAGTTCTGTCTCACCAGTGGCTACTTTGTCTGGCGGGGTGATTACTACCTGCAGGTGGACGGCGTGGCTATGGGCTCACCAATAGCGCCTGTGGTTGCCAATATATTTATGGAGGCGTTTGAGGAAAAGACGTTGAACGATGCACCGGTAAAACCACGATATTGGTGGCGATATGTAGACGATGTGTTCACAATAGTACCGGAAAGCGAAGTCACACAGTTGCTTGGCCACTTAAATAAAGCTCATCCTAGAATACAGTTCACCGTAGAGTGGGAAGTGGCGGGGGAACTGCCGTTTTTGGATGTGCTCATTCGACGCAAACCTCATGGCCGACTAACACACACTGTGTATCGCAAGCCCACCCATACTGACCGGTACCTAAGGGCTGACTCGCACCACCACCCTGCCCACCTGTCTTCAGTGCCACGCGCCCTTATTAACCGAGCTTTGCGCCTATGTGATCCTCAGGAAATAAATACTGAGCTTAGTCACATTAGACAAGTACTAGAAAGCAATGGGTACAACTGGAGACAGAGTGTAAGAGTCTCAAGCGCGAGTACAAAACAACTCCATGCTACAGTGGGTAGAGCGCCTGCTTACCTACCATTTATAAAAGGGATAACGGATACAATTGGACATCTTTTACACCGTAAGTTTAGTATAAGGACGATTTACCGTCCCTTAACTAAAATACGACAGCTCTTGAGATCCCCCAAAGACAGTGATCCCTTAGGTAAGCCGGGCGTTTATGAAATTCCCTGTGACTGTGGCAAAAGCTATATAGGAGAGACGTGCAGAAACGTCAACACAAGGATTTCTGAACATATACGCAGCGTAAAAAAGATGGATGAGAAGTCATCGGCTGTTGTTGAACATATATTATATGCTGGTCCTTCTCATTACATCCGCTTCGACAAAGCCAGAGTCCTTGTGCCTGAGAAGAACCTTGTGCCGCGCAAAATCCGTGAAGCTATTGAAATTAACAGGCGCGATAATTTCAATCGCGATACGGGTTGGACTTTAGCCCCTGCGTGGAAGCCCTTATTACATACACATAAACGCACCACCGATGATGTAGCTCTCCCTACGGTTAGTTCTGTTTGCACCCTGTTTATACCTAAGGCACCCCCCACACCCGCTCCTGCCGCGCTGCCCATTGCCCCCGCGCAGCCTCCTGCGGGCGCCGCCCTCAGCCCCGCGCAGAGCGCCCGCGCGCTGCGTGCGGCGAAGCGCAGTGAGCAACGGAACGCCGCCGCGCCGTGACCGCTCATTCCCTGAAGAAGGGCTCCATACGAGTCCGAAACTAGTCGGACTAATCCGACCATAGACCGTGAGTTAGCCGAGTTTATAATACATAAATAAAAAGGCCTTTTATTCACTGTTTTGTTTTTATTCACTGTTTTGGTGTTTGAATTTGGAACACAAAATATATCCGATCTCCATTTCAATGCTTACACAAACTCCTTTCGCTAAGATTCGAAATTCAAACTTGGTGCAAATAAATTCTCGAGATTTGATTGGTCGATATTTGCGACAAGGAGTTTGGCATTAGATTAAAAACTGTTTTGTGTTCTTTGCTGCCATTATAGAAAAAATATAAATATTGTTTCACAAGTTGACCACCCTAATGATAATAATAAGAAAATTACGCTTAATTTCAGTCATTGCTCTAATTTTAATGTCCATTTCAATTAATGTAACATTTATTATTTATTGATTAAATTTCTATTTTCGCTTAAATTATGTCTTTTTCTCGTAGTCATGGTATAAAGTATAGTATGCAACTCCTGAATAAAGTACGAATTTATATCGAGGGCCATGAATCACTCGCGTCGCTCAGGATTCTAACAACATCGGAAGCGACACCCGTCGGGAAGTTGGGCGCGCTGGCGGAGACCCGCTAGCGGGTCTTCCGCCTGTAGTGAAAGTTGCACTGAAGGTGCTCAAAGGAACATGAGTTGGTGGCCGTTCTGGGCAGCCTCCGGTGAAGCCGGGGCTGGGCAGAGGTCGGCCGAAGCATGATTTAGGGATCAATTCATTTAAATGAACCTATAATGAATTGAGAAGGGAACTATGCTCCGCCAGAGCTAGCAAACGCTCTGTCGGAGTACGTGAAGCCCTAAGTTTACGGGCTAAGACTGCGATGTCACTAACATCGACATTTTTTATAGCGTCGCAGACGATACGCATATCGTCTGCTACGGAGGATTGAGGAGTGGGTTTGTATGGGCGAGGAGCCGGGATGGGATTCGATGCGGGGCGCTGCCTCCAGTTTTCTGGGGCAGGCCTGGACTGTGTAGGCTTAGCAGCCGGAGGAACTCGGCTACGCAGCGGCGGAAAGTTTTCTTGAGAAAGGCGCGGGGCCTGTTTGGGTGCCGACCTCTTGGGATTGGAACGCATACAACGGGGTGCACGAGGGCAGCCCCTGTAGTTTGCGGTGTGGCCGGACTGGCCACAAAGCACGCAATCGGGAGGAGAGGGAGTTTCAGGAGTGCGATTGCACTCCTTAGTGAAGTGCACTTGACGCACCTGGGCGGTGCGCGGCAGTTGGCCGCCGCGTGCCCGTACAACTGGCACCGATGGCACTGGCCGGGATGACCGCGGCGATGAGGCGCCTCGATCGAGATCCCAGAGAGGCCGCAAATGGAGCTAACCCCTTTCAGGATCTCTCTGGACTTGGGGACGTTGGCGAGAATCACCAAAGCGAGAGGGTGTTGCCTCCCGTACTTGCTGTGCATTTTATTCACTGCGAGTGCCGGGAAGCCTTGGGACTGCAGATCCTCCAGGATAGCCTCGTTCGATAATTCGAACGGGACTCCCCTGCGTACCGCTCTGATCTTACGCTCTTCTGACAGAGCATAAGTGTGATAAGCATATTGCTTATCGGTGAGGAGCTTTGTTAAAGCTCGAAAGTCGTCTATCGACGAGACTAAGATTTTAATAGATTCACCCGAGTTGGCTGCTCGGATGTAATGGATTTTGTGCTCATTGCACAATGTCGAGACCTCGGTCCATTTACCCTTTTCCCGAAGGAAAACGGGTGGTGGGACCTTGGCCTTGACAGAAGTTGGGGCCGGAGCGGGTGTTGAAGACACCGGGGCAGCTGGCGTTGAAGACGCCGCAGGAAGTGTAGGGACGGGCGTCGAGGGCGCCGGGTCTTGTTTTGAACGCTTCTTAGAGCGCTTCTTAACAAGCGTAAAGGAGGGAGACACAGGGCCAGTTGGGGTGGCGTCCGAGGATGACTCGGTCGCGGGTGCGCGCTTGCGTCGCGGAGGGGCGTCTACTTCGCACTCCATGTCACTGGAGGAAGGGGACGCTGGAGAGCATAAGACCAGAGGGGTCTGGGGGACTGGGGTGGCCTGAGGGGCCATTGGTGGAATTAACGCCATGATATGCGGGATAAGAGAATCAAGGAAACGGAACTTGTCAGCATTTATATATATGCCTTCAGCACCGGTACTATCAACTAACTTCTTCCTAATCTCATCAGAGCTTAGGGAAGCCATTGCGGAGGGGTTGGGGAGGGACAATATATGAACCTAACAACGATGACTAACTTCCTAAAACCACCCTACACGCAGTAGGGCGGTTGAGAACGACGCGGATAACTTACTCGAACACGGCACTTGAAGTCCTGGAACAACGAATTCCCGTCGACGAAGCTCACGTTCCACGAAGTACGGTTAACCCGTCCCGTGTCCTAGGCACAGAATTTGTGCCTAACGATTTCGTACCTACAATGTCCTAGTGCCAAGGTTTGGCACTAACGCATTAATTGAAAATGAATGACGAAAATGCCCATAATTCTTTTGTCCAAAGACAAAAAAAGCATTCACTCTGAAGCTCTCATCTATGTACTCTTTGTTTTAAATGATTGTAGCTTTTGTATTGACCTTATACCCTTTTAGTTTTAAGTTTTTTTCTCGGTGTTCAAAAAAAAGGCCACTCCGCCATTTTGCATTCGCGAGTGAAAATAGTTAGTGAATAAAAATGTCCTGGAATTTGAAACGGTAAGTATTTGTGATTTGTTTTCTATACCAATTTACTAAGAATATAATATAGATTGTGTGAATTGTATTCATTTTACCTTTTTATAGTTGTATTACAGTGAAAAAAGTGTCGAACTTTGATATTGCTATGAAATAATGCAAGCAGACGCCATTGATTTGCGTTAAAATATCACTTTATTATGTTCATACATTAAGAAAAATAGACAAGTTAGTGGGAAATTTATCCAGCAATTTAAGTTCGACTTCATATTTACGTAATATTGAATACTTTTAGCAATATTACGATTTCTAGTAAAAACAACCTAAAAATTTATGCAAAGTACTAACAGCAAAAAAAGATATGTTTGATTGATAGATTGAATGAAAGTAGTGCTGAACAGAAATATTATATTGCAATGCATATTTTTTAAATTATAAAATAGGAAATTTTATATTTTACGTTTCGAATTGTTTTCACGAAATAATGGCATATATATTAATAAAATAAAAAATAACTTGAATCTAAAAAAAGGTAAAAAAAATGTATTTCTTCAATAGAATTCAGAAGAAGCGTCAACGGTGTCGCGGTCTCGGCCACGTGACCTCTGGCCCATCAGGGGAACGAGCAGGCTTGAGAATGCCAGCATTTCCGCAATAGAAAGAGCCGCTGCCCGTGGAATTGACGAGGAAGAGCGATGTTTCGTATTGGAAGAGGACTCCAACCACATAATAAATTATTTTTATATATGTATATAACTTAGAAAATTTCCAGCTCAGCTGTTGGTTAATACGTTCTTGTAACACATACTATACTTTATACAGGGTGAAAGGCAATTCAATACATTCCTTTGAAGGGGTTGTAGTAGAGCTTATTTCCAATAGATTTGGATAGATAACATGTGGTCGGAAATTATTATTTACTAAGTCTTGCCAATTGTAGACAAAAAAATTGTTTCTTAGAAACTAGTTTATCGGTATTATGCCTTTTAGGGGCATAATACCTTTTTTAGTTCTATTCGTACCTAGATTTATGATTTAAATAAGTTTCTTGTTTATTTACTTTAAAAAAAAAAACATTAAGTCTTATTGTTTATATATTTCTAGAAAATACATCAATTTGGAGTTTGAAATCGGACATTTTTCTCAAAAAACACAAAAATACGTCGGTACAACTTGATAAATAATAATTTCCACCGCATGTTGTCTATCCAAATTTATTGGAAGTAAGCTCAACTACAACTCCTTAAACGGTATGTCTCGCATTTCCTTTCACCCTGTGTAATAAAAAGAGAAACAGGCTCTTTAAATGTTACTCAAAGTGAAAATATTGTAAATAAATATATTGTTTTGTTTTTTTTTGTGTTTCTCTTATAAATAAAATATTTTGTAGTCAACTTCTAAAAACTTAAGCAGAAAAGATTCTCATTCCTACTGGCATAAAAAGATTTTCAAGAGCGTGATTTCGAGGTATGCCTTTTTCCCTATTTACCAAGAAATCAATGACAAATGTTTATATAATATACATATATGAATATAGACCAGCAAATTAATGCCGTTCAGGCTACTAAAAGTTATGAGCAATATTAGATAATTTGGTCAGTATTTATTTTAGAAACGACAAAGTTATAAATAAATTAATTAGATACAATAAAAGCACTCTAATATCAAATCTCTTTGCAAAACTAATAGCTGAAAACAACATTAAAGTCCTTTGTATAATTTTGGCATGCAATCCAGCACAATCTACAGTTCAGCCAAAGGATCGCTATTTATCGCATTTCCGTAAAACTATTGGGCTATATTTCATAATATTGAACGTAAAAATTACTATTATCTCAATAGGATAAGGATTAATTTTGTAGTAAACGTAACTAAAGTATCTAATAGTATTGGTTATGTTTTTTTAAAAATCAATTTATAATTTTTATCAATCAAAATTAAAATATATTAATTTCTTTTTTGTCAACGGTTCTTCGCAATCAACCACGGCAGCTAGCGCGCAACGCGTTGTGATACTCCGTGAATAAATTAATATTGTGAAGTTATTTTTTGGTCTACATAATAACTAATTTATGAAATAGACTAAGTAAATAGTAGAGTTTCAAATAATGTGTAACAAAAGTGATGGGTGATTCTGAGTATTCTGTAATAAATCAAAGTATTTAAAAAAATGTAAACAAAAATTGCTTACTTCACGAAAACCACGTATTTTTGGGAACATAACGCATATATTTAAATAACATTATTAAACGTTCATATAGCTTGGAATCTAAGCTTTTTAACGATGTATATAATGTGGCACATACTTGTAAGAATCTAGGAATTATTTTAAGTTTTCTAACCTAAGTCGCAAAAAAATTTTTTTGTCGAAAATCCCTGGACACTACCGGCGTTTGAGCTAATTTGACCCTCGACACGGGACGGGTTAACAAGCCACTATTCGCCGTGAAAACGGCGTTAGAAACTTATTAGAAGTACGGTTAACGAGCCACTGTCCAACCAACTATAATTAATTTTAAAGACTCACAGACTTACATTTATCTACTTTTTTTAATCTCACAGGTTCAGGAACATGGTATAAACGTGATCTTCGCTGTGGTGGCAGACAAAATCAGTGTTTATGAACAACTCAGTAAACATATTCAGGGCAGTAGTAGTGGTGTGCTGTCTGAAGACTCAAGTAATGTTGTAGAACTTGTCCGGGATCAGTATAATGTAAGAATTACATTAATTTATAGCATGATGATATGTAGGTGAATGCTTGCATGTGTGAAATTTGTGGGTTGTGTCACGGACGTAAAAAATAGGCGGACGGAACATCGCTAAGCATAAACTGAAGCATAGCAATGGCGGCGGCGTGAGTTTGTGTGAGTGAATGGAGTGTGGCCATAAAAGAAAAATTACCCCAAATTACGGTAAAAATTTCGCTACCTGTTCCATCTAATCCTAATATTTAAAAATACCTAATCCAGATATCTAATCCTAATATTTATGAACCTGCGCCTAATAAGTATGCAACGCTACCAATATTTATGTATTATTTTTATTTCTATGTATTAGGTAGAAAACAATCTTCCATTCCGTTCTCGACGTTAGGAGATAGATTGCTTTACTAGATAGATTGCTTTTAAAATCGATATCTGTGAGTACGTCAAACATGAATCTGATAACATAATTGAAAGCAATCGGTAAAGTAACTAAAAAGTTCAAAATGGCACCTACTTTTTCTAATTCTGTTGTCAGATTCGTGTTCAGAAACTTAATGGACCAGGTATAGAGTTTTAAAGTAATCTGTCTAGGAACTAAAAAGTTCAAAAAGTGCGGCCAATTTTTAACAAATAAACATTTTTATACCTTTTTTGGGACTGCGTACTTAACTATACGACGAAGCCCCATTTTCGTCGTGTAAAAATCGTCATCATCAAAATGTGCACTGCATATGATACTAGTACTGGAAGGGATCCAGTCCCTTTCACCTCGACTTTTTCTTATAATTTCGACCCACTGACGTTTCCATAGTTCATTATCTTTTGGAAACCTAGTTACAAATTAAATTAAAGTTTAAATAACAACAATACACTTTATTGTAGGCCATATATCACAAAAAAACATCGAGATAATAGAACACAGAACAAAATAAATAAATAAAAGGATTTATTTTCACAAAAAAATCGATTTTTGGTATTTTGATATTTGGCGGTAGTGCTATATGAACATGAAACTTATACTCGACCCCTGGGATTATGTACGTACTAGTTTTAAAAAAATATTATAATACCTATTCCTAATACCTAGTCCAATATTTATACCTCACCTGTACAGATTTTATTCCTAGCAACACAGGTGAATGAGCTAAGGCATTTAGGTATTTTATTCCAATTGATGTAATTTAATCAAAATGTGAAAAACAACGTGATAAATTATAAACTTACTTATGAAACGTGATTCCCTGACATTTTTTATTGTAAGTGGAATTATTTCTACAAAATTTAACTGCACAAGACGGCATTGTTTTTTAATTTTCGTCGCAACAACGACACAACTACCACCAATGAGTTTCGGCTGCGTTGTGCCGGCTGATCGGCATCCTATTGATGTAAATGTGTGCGTGTGGCTTGTGTGTACAAGCGGATCGGCATCCTTTGGTGCTTCACTTCTAAGTTCGGCAATGCTCCGTCCGCCTATTTTTTACGTCCGTGGGTTGTGTATATTTTATTTTACATACATATTATAATTTTCAATAATTGTTATTGCGTAGAATTAATTGAGTTACTATTACTACATATAGAGGCGTTTAGAGGCAATTGTCTCTTGCTCAATTAATCTGTGCCACGCGCTGGTAGCAACAAGACGCCAATAAACGTTCTTGATGAATATGCCTTCATGTATACTGTGGTACTGTTATGAGCAGGTTAAATAATTTGCAGTGAAGTGACTACAAACATTTCACGCATATGTTCGAAGCATTCAAGGAATGCTAAGGAAGAATGTACCTAAAAAAGTGCAGTACCATGCTACAATGTAATTGTATACTAAGTTCTTCTAAAAATGTGCACATATTGCGACAGGCAGAAGTATATGCATCTTACAAATAAAATACAATATTATTGTGTACTTCTAGACTGTTCATAATTATTATTATTTTCGTCAAACTTTTCTTATTACTGGTCTAATTAAATGAACCCAATGAGACTGGATTTGCAAATTAAAATTTGAAACTTCGGAGCTAATCCAAACTTTATAAATATCAGCTCCAGAAAAGCTTCTCAAAAGCGGCTGTTAACCATTAGTTTATTTAGTTCACTGGTATGAATTATTGAATTAACTTCAACAGTAGAAGCATTTTATGACATCAATGAGGAGATAACTGATACATATTCTCTTATTCTCATTCCATAACATCAGTCAAAATGTCATCTCCCCGAAACTAACAATAGTTCAAATGATTTAAATAATATTCAAATCCTAGTCCCGCATTAAGCCAATCGAAAACACCGCGTTAAAAAAATGCGCCAATTACGTTTCCACTACCTGACAGGTGCTGCAGGAAGTATTTGAGATTGGCTGTAAAACAACTCGTCCAACTTTTAAAACCACCATATCTCATAAATAGCAATTCATCAGCAAAATATTAAAACAAAATATTTTTGAAGATAATATTATGGTCTACTACTTTCATTTACATGATAAAACTTAAAGTTTAACAAATGTCATCGGGCTGAGCAATAATTTTGTGTGACATGACTGCTATACGTAGCAATAATAACTCAATGATAGAGGTAATTTTTATATTTTTCAATACCTATGTAAAAGTTTTTTTGTGAAGTTCAACCTACTTAAGACAAATTTGACAATGTTTTTTTAAAATTCTTTAGAGGTAATACACGATAGAACACCATGTTAATCGTACCTTGCTTTTTGCAGAAAATCACTTCAACTGTTGAGATGAAAGATACATCCAGTGATGCCATACAGATTTCATACTTCTCAGCTTGTCTGAACAATAAGGACGAAATTGTGCAAACAAACCAGTGCGAAGGTCTAAAGGTTGGATAATTTCCATATTTTAAGTTTATTTGATAGGAAATTTCTGAATTTCTAATAGGATTGATTAATTTCATGATAAATTTTACACCATTTGTTTATGCTTGTGTTGTGAATTGTGAACATGAAAATTACTTAGAAAACAATAGTACCATCAGTAATATCAAAACAATTCACATTTAAAGTAGTTATTATTATAAAAATGTGTTTAAAAACGAAATACATTACTCTAAAATTTGCCGTTTAACAAAAATGTATATAAATAAAATAAAAACACACATTCTAAATGATACCTTCATACAAGTAAATATCAACCTAATAATAATGTTATTTTCAGGTTGGGGACGTAGTTGAGTTTACAGCTAAGATTACCCTCAAGGAATGTCCTAAAGACCCGAGTCAATGGAAACAGACCTTCAGAATCTACCCCGTGGGTATGTCGGAAAGTCTCACTGTTGAAGTTAACATGATCTGTGACTGTCCCTGTGAACATCCGGGTAATCATGTAAGTTGAAAACTATAATTATAAATTATAGTATCATAACCCAATAATAATAAAATAATAAATAAATCCCCAGACAACACCCCAACTGTATGGCCCCAAAGTAAGCAGAGTTTGTGTTACAAATGACTAAACCTAGACTCCTGACTGACGAACCCCTGCATGGGACCAAGGACCTCTGGCGTATGAGTCAGGGCTACTGCTGAAGCCACTTGACCGCAAAATACGAAATACTTTCTATGTTTTCAGGATCTAATTTACACTTTTTTATGTATGTGTATTTATGGCGTTCTGTAATTTAGCTTATTAAAAAGTGCTTGTTCATCACAAATAGTCTTCTAAGACAGTGTGGTAGTATGTATATAAAGCTGCTAAAATACAGACAATTAAATATCAATATGCATATTATTGGTAACTTGTAGTAACTTGTCTCATATGATTAAACACAAATAGTCGCAGGGAACCCATTACACTATTAAATTGTTAAATCCCGTTTTCAGGCATATGACGATTCCCCAGACGTTTGCAGCGGTCAAGGCATATCAGCTTGTGGAGTATGCATCTGTAACCCTGGTAGATTTGGCAAGAAGTGTGAATGTTCTGCTTACGGAGATGCATCATTGGAGCAGGAAAGAGGCTGCAGGCCAGCCAATGCCACTTCTGGTCCTTTGTGTTCCAATAGAGGCACTTGTACCTGCGGTGTGTGTGAATGTACTAAGATGGATGATCCATTTAAGGTTCGTGCTTGAGTTATTAATATTCATATATTATATATAAATATAAATAATATTCATTCGTTAATTTAGACTGCAAAATTATTTAGATTAATATAGATTAATATAGATAGAGAGAAAAATTACAAAGCCTGACTAATTAATTTGCCTGGTAAAAAAATTAACTTTTACAATATCTGTTTCTAAACTTTTTTGTACAAAATTACAGATACACCTATCCAAATTATATTATATTATGATTATAAAATGTTAAATTATGAAACCTGTTTCATATATTTTGATTATACCAAATTTTCATGAACAAACTGTGCCAAATAAAAATTTCTTGCAAATATTTAGGTAATATCGGGACCATTCTGCGAGTGTGACAACTTTACTTGTGACATGAACAAAGGACAGATCTGTTCGGGGCCAGACCACGGGGACTGTGTGTGTGGCAAGTGTGTGTGCAGGCCGCAGTATTCTGGTCCGGCTTGCCAGTGCTTGAAGGATAATACTCCTTGTAGAGGACCTGGTTAGTATTTTTTTATGTTACATTAGTAGAGATTAGATATTAATAGATTAAAAAACGCAAATTAGTATACTGTACGACGTATCGTATTTGAGAAGTGACCTATTTTATATGAAACAGCTCCTGAACTTGAATCAGTTGTGTGTTCATGTGTGATTTTGTTGTTGTTATTATGTTTATCCAAAAAATACGCTCTGCTTTCCAGACCATGTAGTGTGTGGCATGAAATTAAAAACTAAATAGCCTTATTTGAATATTTGGAATAATAATCAGATATGTGATATTTTTTGTAATATTTCAGATGGTAAAATATGCAGCGGCAATGGAAAGTGCGTTTGTGGTCAATGCGTGTGCGACGTAGATGCGGTTAACAAAGAGCGACGATATACTGGAAAGTTCTGTGAAAAATGCTTGGTAATTGTCATTGTTATAATGTTATTTTAAAATAGGTTTTGTCATTTGGTAAAAGGATAATAGAAGGTAAACGAAAAAAAGGGTGATTATTTCTTTTTTGTGGGTTGATTTGGTCTAAGTAAATTGATAATGATTCTTCTTTTTAACTTCAATGCAGATGAAACATGTTCGTATTAAGCAATCATTTCCAGTTTAAAATAAACTCGAATTTATATATTAACAGTATAAAAATGTAATTTTGTTGTTGTTACAAAATATGGTAAAAAAATGATTTTGCTTTTCATTTAAGTTTTTATTTCATTTTGTCTTCTTTCAAATAAACTATTTATTTATTACAATTTTACTAAGAGTTGAACGAATTTTGATTTTACAGACTTGTGAAGGCCACTGCAAAATTTACGACCCATGCGTTGAATGCAAAGCTTTCAAACGCGGTATTTTGTTCAATGAAACTACTGGACTTTGTGCGTCCAATTGCACGCTAGATGTTGTCATTGAAGAAGGAAAAGTTGAAGGTAAATGATAAATTGTTAATATTGTTCTAAATATAAATTTAAAATGAACGGTTTATTATTTTTTGTACTGATGCTATACTTGTTCGGTCTTTTCGGAATGAATATTTTTATTAATTACACTTTTCTAAAGCATCATTTTAGTTTTGACAACTATGTTTGTAGAAGACAGACCTAGAGAACTTTACTTTTTTATGACTAATGACTTATTTCGCTACTTTTTTAAAGGTTTATGAATTGATGTGATCTGAATGAGTTTTGGGAGTTTTTTTACAGTTCAGTGTTTTCATGCGGCATACACTTAATCTATTATATTGTTTTTATTTGTAGCCAACGAGACCGTTAACGAAAGACTGTGCAGTTTCTACGATGAAGAGGATTGCCTCCATATTTATGTGTATGCTTTTGATGAACTTCAAAAAGTTCATGTACGCCTGCAGAAAGACCCGGAGTGCCCTAAAAAGGTATTTATAAGTCATTGTGCAGTTTGGCAAAGTATGCTAGAGATCTTTCACTCAAATATGGACGCCCCTCCAAGTTCCTAAAACTCCTACATGTTCATACATGCACATACGAGGTCACATCAACAATATCATTAACTAATAACTAATAACGAATAACTGGATTCGTCGGTCAATTATGCGCGGTTTACATGTATTAAGTAGTTAAGTTGGTATCTAAATTTTAACTAAATTTTAAGTTACTGTATGTCACTTGTGTGTCCAAACGGATTAATTAGTTGAGTTCATAAGTTCAATGAAGGTAAGTAGTGATGAATCTCGGGAACAAGGAATTCGTCAATTCTGTACTTAGATATATGGTAAATGTGATTTTGGACAAATTCAGAGAAGAATTTTATTCGGAAATTAAAATCTTTACAAGATATGTTTTTTTCTAAATTTTTATTCTACAAGCATATCTATTTTAAATATTCTTCAACAAATTTTAAAGTTCAAACTAAACTCCACTCCGACATTAAAAAAAAAGAGTAAATGCGAAATAAATAGGAGCTCTTGCCGCCACCAGCTTTAAAATCAATAGCTAAAAAATCACGTCCAAACGTGTTAATTGAAAACCCACCCGCTTATACGAAAAATAGAACGAATCCTAATCTACTTAATCACTTGCGTACTAAATTTTAAGTAACCACTTGTCACTTAACTGACTGTTTACACGCAACTTTTAACTTAAAATTTAGTTACCAACTTAACCACTTAACGCGTGTTAACCAGCTATTAGAGGATAAATGGTGCGAACTCGCGCAGAGCGGACGTATCGACCCATGAAAAGTGCGCGCTGTGCTATACAATGCTTGTACCTAGATCGGTCGCGTGACTGGTTTGCTGATCAGTGTGGAGACGAGTCCGAGTTTACAACAATATCGCTACACGCACACTAGTCAAACGTTGCAGTAATGTAAAATCTCTACCACTTTTGTACGTATGAAGAGAAAAATATTAAAAATATGCATTACATTCTTAAAAATGTGATTTCAATAAAAATTTTAAATTAAATCCAATGGATTGTTTGACAACATTGGAAAATGCAAGTTTTATCATTTATTCAGAAAATAACAGTTATTGTGACCCAAAAAAAATTTTTTTTAAAAATAAAGTTATGAATTTAATATCGAAATTATATTATTTAGAAAACTTAAAAAAGAAGCAAACAATTTGTTACTTAATATTTAATTTTTTTAAATGTTATTAGCATACTGACATTAAATATAACAATGTTTATTATGACAATATGTATGTGAACGCATTATCTACGTAGCCATTATATATTTTATTCAAACGCCCATACAATGTTTTGTATGATTTTACACGTCGTAACGTCATAACTCGGTACCGTTTTGTATGGACCGTTTTTCAGCGACTCACAGCAGCTCCTCAAACTTATCGTTGTATGTACAAAACTATTGATTCGAAACATACTGTTACTTCTGCAATATTTCTTTACTGTTAATAAACTATTTAAATATGTAATAAAAACATTTTGTCACATACCCAATTTAGATCTCTTATTGAATTATTTTTATACCTTCTTTATGAACTCTATTTATATATTGTTCTAATCTAGCTTGATTTTTCAGGTGTTTATTCTTGGTATAGTTTTGGGAGTAATTGCGGCAATAGTTTTGGTCGGTCTTGCTCTGCTTATGCTTTGGAAGATGGTAACTACCATACATGACAGAAGGGAATTTGCTCGCTTCGAGAAGGAACGTATGATGGCTAAGTGGGATACGGTAAGTGGGTACTATATAGCTTTAATTTTAAACATGACAGTTTAAAAAATATTTTAGTATAATGGAGAAATAATTATTAGTAGGTTATATGGTCTCTTAAGGAGAAATGAAAAATTGGATACTAAGAACTGTTATAGATGTACTCTTAGAGCCTCAAAATTCTAATATAATAATATTAAAATACAGAAAGAAATAAAATGAGATTTGTAGACTGTTTGTGTGTAAAGTTAGTATGATTTAAAAATATAACTATAAAACGACTTTATTTAATATTATATACAATTTTAAATAGAATAAAACCCCTTTCCTTTTCAGGGGGAGAATCCCATTTACAAGCAAGCTACGTCGACATTCAAGAACCCCACTTATGCAGGAAAATAAACACAAAATGTATTTAAAATATTTGGATGAAATAATAAAAGTAAACAGCATTTAATGTAAAAAAATCATACTCAGCAGCGTTGATAGAAAATAAACATAGGTTTTTAGATGACTTTACACAAAATATATGCCTTAGATTGTGCCTTTTGGACTCAAAATGTGTTAAAATGTACAAATTATTTGCAAGTATTAAAAATACGAGTAGTGTTGTTCAACTTATTCGAAATATTTACGACTGTGAAATCAAAAATTTCATTAGATGATCTGTAATAATCTCAGGATATTGAAATAATTGAATGCTTCTTTTGTACTTATATGTGTAAGTGTGAACGTGCGTTTGTTTCATTATATGCGAGTTGTACTTAGTTATGTGTGTGATTATAATACTGTATTGTTAAGAGTCTCTTCTGCCTTAAATATTTACATTTCTTGAGGCTATTGGTGTTTTATGTATTAGTTTCAGGAAGTTTGTGACCAAAAAGTATCGCGTTTTTTTTGTGTATTTCATATGCCGAATGATTTTTTAATTAATTTTGATTTTATATCGAACTGAATCAGGTTGTATAAAAGTTTCTATTGTTTTGTAATTTTCCATTGCCGACTTTAAGCAATAAGATTTTTCTAAAATTATACCCATAATGTGCGACTTCCAATAACCTTATGGTGCCTTATAACTATGTGTAATTTTATTAATTAAATTACTAGTGCCATTAACTAATACTATAATTAAGCGGAATTATTATTTATTTTATGTTATTATTAAGATTAATTTTACGTAACAATACACATGTTTATTTTATACTCTCCAGTACATATATTACTTTGTTCATATGTGCTTTACAATTTTATAAAAATATATGCCGAGTCATTTGTCTTATATAGATTTATTTTCATTTACATACAACAGTAGCTCTTAAAATTGTGACAGCTAATAGTAGCTAATATAATTAACGTTAATATTTGACATTTGTGCTTTATTTCAATATCCTTCGGTAGCATATCTTAAAAAGCTGCGCGAGGGCGACCTGCGGTTTGCCAGGAACAAAACTTACCTAATTTTAATTAAGAAAATGAATATATCCTATATCATAATATATAGCTTTGTTGGATATACAGCCGTAACGCAATGACTTGAGCATACTTCCTATTCGTATTGGTTTTTCAAGACTAAGATTATCACAGACAAAGTAAACGAGCGATATACTGGAGTGATGAGAAGCTTGTTCAGTATGATTTACCAAATTTTATATGCTGTGCTAAATGACCTGTACTTAGATCGTATCCAACGGGTCCCCCAACCTTAAGGTGAGAGTGGTAGTCCTTCAATATATTTTAATGTTTTGATATAACGTTCTAAGCATATATTACCTACTATGTGGTGGCTCAAATATTTAAATATACAATTTCAGAAAACCTTACGAAACTCTGAGACAAGTCTAAGCACGCTTTATTGAGCCTAACACTGATTCAGCCAAGTAATGGAATGGAGTGAGTATTGATAATCATTAGAATTTTAGACGCATTTAAAACGTAGCTGTTTCCACGACCATCTGCAACACTATAGTAGGTACGATTGACTGCAACTATGAAATAGGTAACTCCTCTATGGTTCGAAATGAAAATAAGCATGTGTGTAAAAATAAAAAAAAAATTGTCATACACCCAATTTAGATCTCTGATTGAAGTAAATCTATTGCATTATTTTTATATTTTCTTTATGAGCTCCATCTATATCTTGTTCTAATAATAAAAATTAGCATATGTGTGTAGTTTTTGGAACCTTTTGAATCTCTGAAATCTAATTTGTAAGTAAAAAAAAGCCCGAATCTAGTGACTCAAACGAGTGTAATCAAACGAGCGTCGTCCTTTATCTGCCTGCTACGACACTTCACGGTACGCTCAGAGCGATAGTCAAATCTTAAAATTTGCACATGTATACTATTTAAATTTGCCACAGCCGTCACACGAGCACGCGGTCCACCTGATGGTAAGTGGCATGCGTGCCCATAGACATCATCGTAGATGTAATTGATTACTTAGGTATACATATAGTTATTTATTGATTGTCGATTAATTATGCCTCGCTATCTTTTGTTGTAATTTCAATGGCTGTTCTTTCCCTTTACCTGGAACACAAGCACGGATACGTGGTTATTATGTCGGTTAAAATAGGAAGGACTTTCTAAAACGAAATATTATTACTGGCAACACGTGATAAGGTGCAGGGAGGCAATTGCAACTAAAAAAGATAGGGACACAAATTTGAATTCTTGTACTGGTTTTTATATGAGCCGGAGCTAAAAAGACTTTTCCTACCAAGTTCCCTATGTATCAAGAAATAGTATTTATTTGAAGTCTTCGTTTATTTGTTGAAAAAAGAAGTTTAAATTATATTACTTCTGAAAAAAGAAAGCAAAATTGCAATTTCCCCACCAAGGGGTAATTGCAACTTATATATGTAGATTGCTATACATTATAAATATATATTCAAAAATAGGTTCAAGTCATAATCTTTATAGTCTGTTTTGCGATAATGGTCTTAAAGACAGCGCAATAAGATGAAATATACCGTAATTTTGGTTATAAAATTTTGAGGGGCAAATGCAACTTTTTTCTTGAGAATAGTGTTGAGATGTGATCATAGTTTATCGATAAAAATATTTTTCTCACCAAAAATAAAGTTAATTTAGATTAACTAAAATACAATAAAATTCAAATATTTCGAAATATTTTTCTTATAAAATACTACAAATATGTTTAGTAAAATAACTTTCTGCTCGCGCAGTTAATTAAATGGAATTGCACTAGGTAAAGGCTGCGTTCTGGCCACAATGTGTAATTTTATGCGTGTGTGTAGTGTGTTGGTGTGTTAACTGAACGAATTAACGGATTTGATTATAAATTAAAAGTATTTATGACTTTGACTATTATGTTGATCGCGAGCAAAACTGTGGGGCCCAGCTAGTAATAATTAGAAATAGGATGGAACGTTAAAAATACGATATAACGAAATTTGTATTTATTACACTTTAAAATAGAAAGGCATTTAAGACAGAGTCTTTTGTTATAAAGATTTGTTTTATTTACATAATATTTTTACCAGATATTATCGATTTTAATTTATTTACATATATTGAAATGAGATGGGCTAGTGACAACGTCGACATAAAATTTTTATCTTAAACGCGACAATATATTGGTTCAAAAAGTACTAAATTTATAGTAATTTAAGTCAACTTAGCAAAACAGTTAATTATTTAACTGTGCACTTATTTAAATACTTATAAAAAAATATTGATCACTTAGTCGTTATTATGCAGTGTTATAGATACTTTACATAAAACTTTTTATTCTTAGGTTATAAAATTTTAAATAAACAAAATTTATTGTTCTTCTGTTTGCCACAAAGCAATCTGGTTCTTTTAAAAAATATGTCGACACTAGGACATCCCTGGCGTTTATCGGTTCCATACAAATTTGGTGTGGTAATTGCAACTAACCTAAGACTAAACTAAAAGTTACATTTGCCCCTTGACGCGGTTTCAAGGGGCTATTGTAACTTCAGCTCTGTTACTTAAAATGATTGCAAAAATAACGAATAAATAGTATAAAAAGCCTAACCGTATACAAAATTGGCTTGCTGGATAAAAACACCGGTACTTTTAGAAGAATTTCTATATTTATTCATGAAAAACTCGCACGCCGACGCTCTCGAAAACAACAACCAAAATGGCGAATATTCAAATGTCACTTTAACTTAAGCAGGGGTAGATGAATTAAGTGCCATCTTTTATATCTAGAAGCAATGTTTGTTCCTTTATTAGAGTATAGATTGCATTTTCATAAAAAGTTAAAGTCGCGCAATTATTTAAAATAGTTGCATTTTCCCCATAGTTGCATTTACCTCGCTGGACCTTATATATATATATATATATATATATATATATATATATAAGTATCGGTAGGTATTCGGAAAAAGTACGGCACCGTTTGGACCATCCCAGTATGACGGAACACATTTTTGTATGTGACAGTAGATTTTGTGCAACGAGATAACTAGTCACTAGTAAATTATTACCATTTATGGCGAACGAGATATCTCGACGTCAGCATTGAAAGGAAACGTCAACATAAGAAATTCTACTTCCACTTAACAACATAATACACACACACACACACACACACACACACACACACGCACGCACACACATACACACCTACATATATATATATATACACACATATATATACACACACACACACATATAGGTATATATATGTGTGGAAGGTGCGGCCAATAATACCCGTCGGGTAATAAAGCCTAAGTAACAAAAACACCACTTAAAATAATCCCCGTTGCCCAGTCACAGTTCAAGCTAACAATCCAAGATGGCGCCCCAAACATGGCACGACTCACTCGCTCGTTCGCTGCCACCAGTTCGGCGTCATTAATTGTGGTCGACGGACGCTCAGAAATGTTAGAAATGTAATTACAACTGTTTTCTAATTGGTTTATTACTTTTTAGGGACTACTTATAACACAATGCCCCCAAGCGAGCATTGTGGTCTAAAGACGACCTGGTGGCGGCAGTCCAGTGTGGACAACTAAGCACGTACATAGCTGCCGACAGGTACAAAGTGCCCAGAAGCACTATACAAAACCACCTCCAGATTGGCAGTTTAGAAAATTCTTAGGTTGAAAACCTTTATTGACTGGTTTCTATCCTTTTAATCAACAGGCTATTCCGGAAACAGCATTTGCTCTATCTGTATTGACAGCAGTACCAGCTCCTGTGCCTGACGCTGTTGATGTAGAAAATTCGCGTCTCTTCCAGGCCAATTGCCCCCGTAACCCCCCAGCCATCGACATCAATGCAAGAACAAAGAAATGATCGTACCCCAAAAATACCATCTGAAAGGTTTTACAGAATGGTTTACGGTAGTTCCAGTTCCAGATGATGAGGATAATTTACCCCTCGCTCAAGTTAAAAGAACATCGTTTAAGCAGCTCATGCTGACACCAGCTAAAAATACTGAAAATACACCAACAGTTAGAAGAAACGTTATCAATTATAGAGGAATTCCAGTCACCTATTTGATAAAAATTTAATTGAAAAAAAGACCTCAAAATTAAAAAAGAGCAGAGATAATTTTAGCACTAAAGAAAATAGAGAGAGTTGGTACTGTCACGGATGTAAGCAAGACCAACAGGCTGCTATGAGGATATGTTGTAAATGCAGTAAGTGGTACCATGAGGAGTGTGTTGGTTTGTCAGAGCACGACGATGATTATTTTAAGTGTCCAGATTTTTCATAATCAAAATTTTTTTGTTATTTTACTGTGATTATTGCATTATTATTATTTATGGATTCATTAACTAAATATAAGAAGTTTATTTCGTCTATTTTTGTTGATTAAAGTCTTAGGCTTTATTATGCTATCATAGTTTAATAAGGCCCAAAGACAGTGTTTTTAAAAATGTTTTATTTTGACTATGTTTATGGAAGAAGTTGCCGTTGTTTGTATATTAGGTCTTTACCTATGAAATTGCCGTTTTTCACGAAATAAATGAAGCGTAATTTTTTTTATATATTTTTTATTTCTATTAATCAAAATAATCACCCATGCAATCAATGCATCTTTGCAAACGCATTGGTAGCTTATTGATGCCTTTCTTGAAGAAATCAGCTGGACGGGAGGCAACAAATTCTTCAAAGGCATTTTGTACTGCCTCTCGGGTATTGAATTTTTTTCCCGCCAAGAAGTTATCCAAATTCTGGAAAAAGTAGAAGTCTGTAGGCGCAAGGTCTGGTGAGTACGGCGGATGACGGAGAACTTCCAACCCCAACTCTTGTAGCTTGGAGACCGTCTGCTATGCAGTATGAGGTCGCGCGTTGTCGTGCAGGAGCAGTGGAGCCGAACGATTGATCAAAGCTGGTTGGAGACGTGCGAGCTTCTCCATCATTATGTTCAGTTCTTCACAGTACACATCTGCAGTAATGCTTATCCCGTTTGGCAAGAAGCTGTGATGAATTACACCCGCGTTAGACCACCAAACAGTGACCATCACTTTTCTAGGGGTAAGTTTTCGTTTAGGGCAATGTTTGGGTGCTGAACCAGGGTCTAACCAACTTGCTGAGCGCTTACGATTGTCAAACAGGATCCATTTCTCGTCACAAGTAACAATGCGGTTCAGAATTCCTTCATTTGTATGCCTGCTGAGCAGTACAAGGCACGTCTCCACGCGTACTTCGCGCTGGCGGTCATTGAGTTCGTGGGGTACCCATTTGTCAAGCTTTTTTACCTTGCCAATTTGACGCCAATGGACCAATATTGTTTTGATGCTAACGTCGAAAGCTGCTGCTAATTCAGCCGTGGATTGAGTTTCATCAGCTTCCACAATTGCCTTTAATTCGTCATTGTCGACCAAAGTTTTCGGACGACCACGGGTCCATTTTTCAGGTCAAAATTTCCAGAACGGAAGCGGGTAAACCAATAACGGGTAGTGCGTTCGTTTGCAGTGTTCGCTCCGTAAACGTCGTTGATGTTGCGTGCCGCTTGTGCCGCTTTGCTGCCACGACGGTACTCATACTCCATAATTACTCGAATTTTTAACTTATCCATGATGACGAAAAATGTTCGAATGCGTTCAAAACAAAACACTAACTATTAAATAAATGACGATTTTAGAAAAAGAATTCCATGTTTGTCAAATAAAATTAATTTGAAATTAGAATTATCAGTCAAAAAAAAAATATTTTCATTTGAAATGGCCAGTACGGCAGAACGGCAGTTTCATAGGTAAAGACCTATTATAATTGATTGTAATTGATATAAATGTTTAATCAACATTAAAAGGACAATGCCCATGCTTCATATATGCAATGACCTGTCACCCTGTTTTTGATTGATTTAATGTATAAATATAAAAACGATGCGGGAAAAATAGTGTTATATTCCTAAACTTAAGGTAACAACTTAATGCAATTTAGCAATTCAGAACAAAAGTTACATAAAAAATATATTTTGAGGTTATTTGTCAAATTCAATCAATTTTCATAGCACATCTTGGCAATTTTTTACTTGGATAAAATCACATAATTTATATACCCTAGGTGATGTAAAAAAAAGTAACAAGGAAACTTACTATAACTGGAAATATCCAGCTGCAGATAAGAGATATAACTCTGTGGTCAAGCTCGATAACAAAGTGATGACGAACTGTGTTACAAGTATTAACACATATGTTACAGTTAATACACAGTATACGTTTTGCCATCCCTAGCCTCGTATATGTAGCCGACATTTTAACGAACAGGAACACACTACGCACACCCAATAGTTCAGCAAAATCCGAGATCCGTGTAAAACTAGCACAAGTAATCGTTGAAGCAGAAGCCAGAAACGTTAACCGGGAGGAATGCCAAGGTGATCAAAAGTTAGAAAAATCCAGAGTAGTATCGCACAGTATACAACGCCGCAAATGCAAACGAAGGACTGCAAACTTTAATTCAAATCTGAACTCACGTTGTTATTTTTGACATTGTCAATATGACAGTTAAGTTAAGCTGTATTGTAGGTTTAAGAAAAATAATTGATTATTTTATTTTGATGTGCATTAATTTCAATAAATTACAAATAGAATATTAATTTAATTTAAAAAGTCATATATTTTCGAAATATTGTAAAGTTTGAGCTTTATTTTGAACGAAACGTGTCATAGACCATATATTTACTGGACGCGTTCGTGGCAAACCGAATGTCAATAAATGACTATAAAAAGAAAACCCAATACATTTTTTTGTGGATTGTAGTGTTTGCCACTTACCGTAAAGACCCACTTTACGGTAAGTGGTAAACGAGTGCTCGTTCGCCGCGGTAAATATAGTAAAAAAATTAAGTTACATAAATATTAACGAGGCGAGCTTTGCGTTTTTCTCCTTTCTCACCTGGTGGAAACTGATGAGGAAGACGATCATGGTACGCTTATACAAACGGTATCTATGTTTTAATCATGTCAACAATAATTGTGACTTTTAAAGGAACAACCCCAGTCCCTAACACTCGAATTGAACGTAGGTTCTTTAAAAGAAATTGTCTTTGTTCTTATATGTTTACTGAGTTCCGGTGTTCAATCATCTATCTATGAAACGGCTTAGCCGTATTTATTACAAAGATGTGGGTTTTGTAGAGTAAAAGAGATCTAATAAATTTTTAACAGTTTAACTTTCATGAGCTTTTAGTCTTGACGATATAATAATAATGATATGTTTTTGTTGGAATATTGTTTAGGTTTCAAGTTAATCAAGAAATTGGATTTGAATGAGTACCGATAGCGGTATTCCATATATTAAAGATAAGATCATTCTTCGAGATGGCTTCAATAATAAAATTTAGGATTAGATGTACCATCTTACCTTAATTTTCGTTATTAGTAAATCTGGATTTTAAGAAGTGCCTATTTTGTAAGAGATATTTAAAATCATCGGTTTACTCTTGTTTAACAAAAAACGTATTACAAAAGATCATTTTACAAACAACGTTTGAAAAACTAATCATTTGACAAATTTTGATTTCGCAAAATATTATTTTAAAAAGAATCATTGGATATAATACAGGTTTCGCAAATGTTTCACTTAAGAAATATTTTTCTAATGTTAAAATATTAATTATGAAACACCTCGTGTCGTGATGTTTGTTGGAACCAAATGAATCAAAGTCGCTTTTCGTGAAAAGCTGGAAATGGTACTTAATTTGGTACTGGCGCTTCGCCGGGTTCTGCCGCACCACGCTCGCTTGGCTTGCGCGTGTTAACTACATACAAACCTAACCTAACTATTGTCAGATGTGACCGGGCAGAGTGCAAGCGGAGCAAGCGTCAAATGCATGCATGTAGTTTAAAAAAATAATCAATTTGTGAAATGATGTTTTGGCATAATGAAATTTTTTCTAGCAAATATTTTGTCTAATGAGTAGTTTATTAAATATTAGTTTGTAAAATGATAAATTTATCAAGTATAATTTTGTCAAACGTTGTTTTTCAAATGAAAATTTTTTATTTGTTTTTCGGCAAATGATTGGACACGAAAATCATCATGTAGTAGGTAAACCCCTCGTAATAAAAATAATATTATTTATTTATTTTTTATTTACTTCAATAATAATGTTTATTATTGATGATTAATAAACTCAATGAAAAAGGAAGCTGTCTAAAATTATTTCTGAATCATTTTTGATAAAAGCAAACAAGGATAAATTCTCTCTGGGCAATAATTTATTTTAGGATATGATGTGTCAGTCAGCCAAACCAATTCACAGTGATAATATGGTGCAACGTTGTGATTATTAAATAAAAGTGTGTTCAACTAAAACGTTATTTGATTGAACGTACTTTGTACAACTTTTTGTAAAGGTAAGTAAACATTTTGTCAACACTCGCGGTTTATAAATACTTTGTTGTTACAGTATCTAAAGCGCTGAAACGTGGGGTTACTTGATATCTTTGCGGGTTTTAGTTCTATGAAATAAATTGTAAATTTTTAAGCATTTTCCTTCAAGTGTATAAGAATTGTTACTTTACGGATTATGGTAATGTAATCATGGGGTTGCATTTGAAATACGCATCCCGAATTAAGCTATGGGGGGAGAAGGGGGAAGGGTTTTTTAATTATTTTTTTCAATCTCGCCTAAAACCCTTAACACGAAACTAAAGGGTTAGGTTAGTAATAACTATACATGTGAAAGGGTTGAAATGAAACTGAATTCCATACTGGCACTTCAGCGGGTGCTGCCGCACCACGCTTGCTCGGCTCGCGCATATTTTTATCGCACATAAAACCTAACCTAACCCAACCAATGAGACTTGTTTTTGACATACCTTTGGCTTGTTTAAAACATACTGTTAACAACACTAACCTAATCTAATAATTTAGGCTATGGTCCTCCCTTTCAAATGCCACCCCTCACCACCTGAGGAGATGCGTAGTTTTTTTTAAAATACGTGTGTCAAATTTCGTATAACGGAACGACTTGAGCTGTAGCTAACTTGTTAGGTCCTGTCCGTTACGTTAGTCCTAAATATAGGTATTTTAAATATCCATAAAGGTACCTAATACAAAGTTTGTTTTCCTGCGTTATTACCGTTATCAGTTTGGTGAAATATATTTTGCATTCTTAAAAAATACAAAAATAGACTTGTTGCATATAAAGGTATTATTGTTGCTGTTGTTATTCCAGATCTGGATCTAACTGACATTCAGTAATTAAATAATAGCATGGACAAATGAATTTGCAAAGATATCTCCTATGGGTGGGCTGTCTGGTATTGTATTATGTTCAGAAGGCCGAGCAGTTGACAGCTCAGGACCCTTGCTCCAGTAAGACCACGTGCAGTGACTGCAGTCTCACGGAAAATTGTGCTTGGTGCTATGCCGCCAGCTTCAACAATCCTACATGCTTCACAGCGGCCACAAAAGGATGCGTTGAAGCTACAATGTTTAAAAGGAAACTTAGGATGAGTAAGTTTTTTATTTAATCAATTGTACTCTGGTCATCGGAACTTATGGCACGTTTTTCTTAAGTAGGTGCAATCAACAGCTAATCAACCCACCACATAATGTCAAATTTTCTTAATAGATCTTCAACCTAGCATTCATCACTACATACCTAGTTCAAAATGAATTGAGGAAACTTGACATTTTGTGATCGGTTGATGAGCTGTTGACTGAACAATACAAATTCAGCGGTACCTACTTGTTATTGGTTTCGGTCCCTTACCTATGTGGTTAATTTAAAACTATTTCATATAACTAAATGTTTTATTACGAATCACTATTCTTGGGTTATTTCGATTTCATGTAACCAGTTGTAAATTCTATATTCAGGTTTCTTTCCTATTTTTAATTGCCCTAATATCTAAGAATGTGTTAGCATTAATCTGTTAAGTGCTAAGGGACGGTGAAGAAATAAAATTACAGGAACAGCTGGCCATTCCAACTTATTGGGGGTATTCTGCATAATCAATCATTTGAGCAGTGATCATTTGAAAATTTAAATAATAGATTCAATTGACAGGGGGAACAGTGGTCCTGTACCATGTAGGGTAGGTACCTACAGTTTTACTTTATTACGTTAATGGAGCCAGTAAAGACATAATCAATACAAAGCACATAATTAGTAAACGATAAAAAAACAAAACATATCTAAGTCATTTGAACAGTAGGTACTGAATGTTTTTTTAAATTTACAATAACAAAAAGTGAAAAAGAAAGCAGATTTTGTAAATGAATATTTTCGTTTCACTGCTGTCGAAGTTTATTTATAGGTAAAGTGAAAATTCCTGCCTTATAGGTATATGTAGGTTTAAAATAAGTTTCATGCAAATAGAACTGTTATCTTGCTGTCACAGCCAATCAAAAAAGTTATAAATAATTTAATAAAGTAATTAGTAATTGTACTTGTTAAATTTCAGAAAACATCATATCAAGCGGCTATTGTGAAATCAGGATCAAGAGCCATGACGTATTTTTCAATGTCACTGCAGAACCATCAACCGTTATTCCAGAAACAACTAAAATTATAGAAACGGTTCGTTCCTATTTACTTTAAATAAGCGATCCATTTAATGAAGGAAAATAATACATATTATTTGATGAAATTTTGTACGGAAAAAATATCATGTTCCTGTTCAGCATTAAGAACAGTTATGAAATAGTTTGATTTTTCTCTTGCAGCCTGAAGACAAGTTGCGGGAAGTGCTTAGAGACTTAGAAACTATAATTAAAAATGATTCCGCACCCGTCTTCTTAGAGGACTTGGACAGCACTTTTGAAAGCGTATGTATTCCCTGTAGTAGAAGCGAAAAGTGTCGATTTTGGTAAAGTACGCTTTTCTAAAAAAAAAAATTTGGCATTCTTTAACACAATGTTTTTTCAGATTGTTTATAGGTCGATAGATAAGGAATAATTTTATTGAATTTGAAAAACTTGGCTAGTTGGTAATGTTAACGTGAACAACTTACAAGTACAAGTCTAGAGAAGGGCAAACACCCATGAGTGGGTAATAATAACCCGTTTTAACCCAAAGTGGTGAGTGAAAATGGATTGCTTGCAAATACGTTTTGCAAAATGTTTTGAACACATATGCTGTATTTTAGGAAATAATACACCTGTTACAAAGTAGATTAAGGAAAAATAAATGAAAAAAAAAGTAACATTCATATTTAATTCTAATACTATTCTAATCCATAAAATAAAGTGTTATTTTATGTACATATACAGTACTGTCATTTCTACAGTTTATATTACTTGTGGTTATAAATTTAACAAAACTACTCTGAATACTTATACTTATATTACTTCTAATGAAAACTTTCATCTCTATAAAACAAATTAATGTCAGGCTCGATGACAAAAAATTTAAAAGAATATATTTTACTTGAGATATTTAATTTATTCAGAATATATTTTTAAGTACCATACGCTGCTTAAAGATTGTTTTCGTCCTTTTGAATTGGTCTATAATGCTCAAATATCTACACTGGCTTTTCTGCACGTAGTGCACATGGATGGATTTTTATAAAAAAAACATTATGTGTAAAAACCCGGTTGTAACCCATACAACCCGGTAATTACCCAAAAGCGTGGAATGGGTTATTACCCACTGCCCATCCATAGTATATCTAGGCAAGAATTATAAGAATCTGGTAGAAGCTGGTTACCGTAAGTAACCGTATATTCGATTTTTATCATACAATTCTTTCGACAATATCGACTTTATGGAAAAGCCAAAAATTTCTTAAGTTTTAATTTACAAAATCTTGTTAATTTGGCAGTAGTTTCATGTGGTTTCACCCGCAGAATTCATGTTAATTTACATCATAAATAAACCTTTTTTCCAAAGACTTTATATAAGAAGTTATGAAAAAAATTGTTTATATAATAATTCGATATAATATTTTTTTTTGTTTGCTAAATTATATCTTTATATTTTCTGGCAACTGGAAGCTGTGGTCACGCCACCTCACACTATACCCTTTAGTCGTGCATGTTCAAAAAACATATTTATCTTTCAGTCATGAGTAATTATTTAAAATGTTTATACGAGTATTGTAACGTTATATTCATCTTCGCTCTATGCAATCACCAGATGAGCGGCAGATGAACCCTTAGCAATATACTCTGAGAACATGCTTCATCTCTTTCAGGTGGAAAACATTATAAAACTGGACGAGAACCTGATTTTTCCGAACAAATTCCTGCAACTGCTAGACCAGATAGGGTCAAAGGTTGGCCGCAGTGGGTCGCAGGTCAGGGACAACATAGCCATGGTGGCAGCTGATGCTGGACCTGATAACCCTGTATTGGGGTTACGTATAGCCAGAGATCGCGAAGAATTCAATTCATCAGCTTTTGAAATAGTTACTTGTGAGGAAGGCTTTATCTTCATTATTCGTTCCAACGCATTAGGGGTGTGCAACACCGTGCTGGGCAACACCGTGCTGGGCAACACTTTTCATTGGTCAAAAAGGTCCACTTGTGAGACCCATATCGACCGGGTAACCGACCAACAAAGTCCCAAACTTCTGACTTCAAATAGCATTCACAGGATCGAATGAACCTAGGATAGACATTTTGTGTTATGAACAACATTTTTTGTTTATAAAAAATCGAGGTAGTGTGCTGAAATATACGGATTGATGTTTATTATGGGTTTCCTTATATGCACACAGACTTTGCTTTTTTTTTAATCGTCTATTAATTAATATTTTCAGTAATTTTCGGATGTTATGTAATATATGTTTATAAATAAAATAAGCTCCAAGTTTATACACTGTTTTGATGTTTTATCAATTATTATTTACCATTTTCATAAAGGATTAAGATCCTTGTATAATTTATAGGACGATTTTATTGAACAACATACTCCATAGTATCTTACAGATAGACAATCCCCTTTTAATTACCTTGGTATATGCTAAAGCAACTGTATATATTAATTTTACAGGTGAGGCTGGGTTTGGGAACATGTCAGTAGAGGCCAATGAAGCCATTGTACGTTTGCCGGCATCGCTGGCGAGCTCCTCAAGACGTATCAGTTTTGTGGTGTTCAGAAATGACCGCGCCTTTCACACGAATCAGACTACCCACTCTGTGAACAGTATAGTGCTGAGCATCAACATAGAGAATATTACAAGTTTTATGAAAGGACAGGTAGGCATTTGGTAAGGTAACGCAAAAATTTTAAATTTACGCCCGTTGACCGTTGCCTTTGCTGTTTTGTACTAAATAGTTTATGGTAAAAGCTAATGTTAAAGGCACTTGAGCCTGTAAAGGCACTATTAAGATAATCCATAATACTACCATAATTCAATGAAATGCTCCTCTAATAATTAGCTACTTCTGAAAAAAAATTCTCTTCTTAAATAATATTGCTTTTCATATAAGAAGGAGCAAAATATCATGCTTCTACGGTACGCTATGTACGATATGAATTGGTACTATATTATTATACTAAGGCATTGGAAACTCTTTTCTGGTCTTAACTTTTGTATTTTCTTTGGATTTAGACAAATTTTGCTGACTGTGTTTCATCACTACATCAATGGCAAGTTATTTGTAAACACAAATTGAAAAACCGACTGCAAAAAAGCATGCACTAGTTTTAAACATGGCTGAGAAAAGTTTTGATTATTTCAGTCTTAAAAAAATATATCGCATCAAAAGGGGCCTGTTTGTATAGGAGATACGGTGCTACAGACAGATATGCAGATGTATATATACCACACAGATAGTACTCAGTCAAACTTATGACACCCCTCTTTTGCGTCAGAACAAAGTTTTAAAAATTGTATTTGGTAGCACCTAAATGAAAATTATTTTTACTTACAGGTTTTTGACATCTATATGCGACCTACCAACAACAATCCTAGCCGCAATCAAAGACGCGCATGCGCATATTGGCAGTTTAGCGAAAACGGTGGCTTTTGGTCTACCGATGGATGCTCCTTCATCAGAGCCAGGGATCCTAACATCCTGGACACCTGCAGATGCAACCATCTCAGCCACTTCGCAGAAGTTCTCATAACACGCACCATGTTTTCAGAAAGAAATGAGCACTTCTTGCAGTATCTTTCCATGATAGGGTTATTCTTATCTCTGTTTGGATTGGCAATAATTGCAGTTACTGCCATTTTATTTAAAAGTTGGAGAAGAGATTTTACTAATAAAATTTGGCTACAACTATGCATATCAATTACTATTTTAGCTGCGAGTTTCTTAGTTATAGTTTTTAGCGATTTCACTGAGTCGAACATTATTTGTATGTTAACTGGAGTGTTTCTTCATTACGCCGTCTTAGCTTCTTTCTGTTGGATGCTAGTAGCTGCTATTCTATCTTATAGAAGACTAGTAATTGTCTTCGTTAGAGATCCATCTCGTAAGCTGCTAAAGGCAGCAATGTTTTCATGGGGAACTCCTTTTGCAGTAGTCGGAGTATTGCTTTCCGTGGATCCACTCGCATATTCAGATCATTTTATAGAGAAGACTCCAAGTGCGATGTTTTGCTATCCATCTGGAACCGCGTTATGGCTGGCAGTGTATACTCCGATAGCTGCAATTATTCTGGTTAATTGGTTTTTCTTCGCACTTATATTACGATCAGTATTTAGGTTAAGAAAAGTGCGTCAACATGAAGACAAAAATGACGCTCTTCGTTGCACTTCAGTTAGTTCTCTTCTAGTTTTTCTTTTTGGACTCCCCTGGTTATTTGGACTTTTTGCCTTCAACATAGTAGCCGCGTACTTATTCACAATATTCACAACAATTCAAGGCTTTATTTTGTTCGTATTAATCATATTAGCTAATAAAAGGACAAGAGACTTATGGTTTCAAAAATTATATCACTCATCCAGTGACATGGTCATCGAATACCATCATTAGCTCTGAAAATAAAGTTATGGGTAGTAGAGCTATGTTGGCAAATTATTTGGTGAAAATTATTATTTTTGACTGTTTGCAAAAAATCTGCTTGAGTCTCTTGAAGCAAAATAACTATTTCTTTATAATAGGTTTGTTAGCTCGGATTTAGTTTTTATTGGGTACTACATTACTACAAATATTAGGTACTACAAGATTAAGAATGTCTAGTATGTAAATCCAGCTTTGTAAAAAAAATTCAAAGTATCTAACGTATGTCTACTGAATAGGTACACTTGTTTCTGCTTTGGTAAAATTATTTTACCATTCCCGTATTTTTTTTTAAGTGCGAAATATTTCTCCTATTCGATGAAAATATTAGGAGAAAGTTAGATTTTTTGATTCAATCTGTTAAAATAAATACAATTGATAGTCCAAATAGGTATAATTTGATGTTAGCAAGCTTAGACGACTATTATTAAGATTTTGATATTAATAACATAACTAATATTAATAAAGATTAAGCCATTGTTGTTTTATTCGTCTTACCTTTTTTATGTTACTAATAAATCAGTAAATCAATATAAAAAATGAAACACCATAAAAATAAAATGAAGACAATATTTTCATTATAAAATAAGTGATTAAAACAGAGTGTCCTTTTCCTGGACTTTGCGACTCTAACCATCACACTTTGCTTGGTTAGTTCTATCTACATTATCAAAAATAATCCATGTACAAAAATTATTAATTATGCTCAATAGAAGCGTTAAAAACAGCTATTGGATGAGATGAAATGATTACGGAAAAAGCAAAGATATTTTAGGTTCCGTAAGAATCCTAAGGTGGTGTGAAAGAACGTTACTTCTAAACGCCATCACAGAATACATAAAAGTGACGCCGTTGTTGGGTCCGATAGAACGAAGGCGATAGTCGCATATGGCACATGCATGCCTTTACATATCTGTATTTTAATTTTATTTAATATAAGGATGTTATTCGATTTTGGTCACGTAACCATGAACTTTCAGAGGTATCTCTGAGTATCCTAGATAATGATGATTATAGGAATAAAATAAATATTTACTAACAGCATTGGATATCCAACATACAGGAAGTATGCAGGAGTAACGTAATTTTTTCCAATAAAGATAAATATTATCTGTTAAAATGGTAAAGCATTTGTAAAATAATATGGTATTTGTTTAGTAATATATTCAGAGAAATTAACTAAATTCTGATGAGATTTCTTTGGATGCATGGTCAAAACGGTGGCTGCATCGAATCGTTCGTGAAGGAAAACTGAATGTATGACAAGTGCTGACAAAGTCAGGGTAGTTTTTCGTGAATTGGGATGACATCGAAATATATTCAAACTTCTAAAATAACACGCTGTACATTTGGCGCGGGCATTCATTTGTGTGATGAACACTGTTTATTCTGGGTCCCCCCCAGTTAGCTGAATGGTCATCCAAAATACAAGCTCTGCGTACTTTGGGGCCGTACAGTTGGAGCGTTTGTCTGGGGATTATTTTTATTACTATTAGGAACAACAAAAGGTTAACGTCAGAACCCCTGGACCAAGTGCGATATTTGATGTTTGGAAACTATAAAGTTTTAATACCTTTTTGGTACTATTTGATAACTATATTTGATTATTTAGTACCTCGGCGAACAGTGAAAAAAACATGAGAAGAAAGCCGGCCAGAGATTCTGACGTCAGGTTGTCTGCACCACATTTTTTTCACATAGTTAGAGATAGTATAATTTAATAATTTCTTTGTAAATATTCAATCCCTTTACAATACCTTGTATATTGTTTTTAAAATTTTATGGCGTCCCAGAAAAAAGTTAAGGTGGAATGAAATTATTCTACGTACATTCTCCCTCTGATAACAGTACTTCATAAAAAGTAAGTAGTATTCTTACTAAATATACAATTCAAAATTGTGTAAAGATACCTTAATCTATTTTTTGTTGAGTAAATAAGGCATTATTTCTTTTTGTCATCTCCCTTCATATGTTATATTATGCTATATCACTATAAATTATTCATGTATACAGCATCGGAGCATGACGGCATGGGAGCGTGAGGGCACTCTTGTTAAAGAGATAGCACATAATATGTTTACTTGTGTTAGAATGAGACAGAAGATTTTGTAATGCTTACATATGTTTTTGGAATCCTTTTTAATTTTTAATTTATTTATTATTTTCCATTTTCCTGTATTTATGTTGTTTACTTTTTGACAAATCGTGTCAACTCAATTTTTTTATGGCAGCAATGGAGGCTGCCCAGCAAACTAAGCCTGTTACACACGGATTCTTACGAAACTATTGTAAGAAAATATACTTGATTCCTGGCTAATAAGACTACATTCAAAATTTCAAATTGCGGTTCCAAAGGAATGCGATCCCGGCCATATAAGCCGATTGCTGCCTAGCGATGTGTCGTTATCGTTTTTTGAAATCACGAAACGAAAACGTTATCCGTATATGAATAACGTTGTAATAACTATCTATTTTTGACAACTATCTATTTCTACACCGTCGAATAATTAAGGTTAAAAGTATCTAGTTTGAGACGTTTTGTTTTTCAAGTTGCCCGTCGTGGTTTTGTAGCTAATAAGAGAACCACAAATTAAGCATTTTGCTTTCTTATTCAATGGATCAGTTTTCTCAAAATGTTCCCACAGCACACTATTATAGAAATGTTACAAAATATGTACACACTATTTGCGCACTAATAAATATTACCTATACCTGTTACTAATATTAAAGAAATAAGAATTAAGTGTAATTTTTTTATTCAAAATATACAAAATGTATCAGTAAACTTTTTTTCATACACGAGCTACAAGAATTACAAACACATTTGTGCAATTGTAATGCGCTAATGAATTGCATAAAATATATTAAATTTTTATTAAATATCCGGAAACAAGTGTCAAGGCCAACAGTTCAAACTAAATGAAAACAATGTATACCTACAATCTTTAATGCCCTTTCGGTCGTTATTCATAAGACAGAAAATCAAAAATAACTATTACCGATCAATAAGTTCAATCAAAACCAAAGAAAAAAAAGCAATATTCAATGGACTTTCAGTATTTTAACATAAGACACAAAATCAATTAAAAATAACTATAGCCGAGCTATGCAATTCAGTTGTTTAGGCACCTCGCGCGACTCGTGTAGTATATAACCTGTAGTATAAATTGTATATGTGTGTCATTCGCTCTTCTTCCCGGGTCCGATATTTTTAAAACGCCCTTTTATACATTACTCGTCCAATTCTATTCAGTTATTAGAATTATACTACAAAACAGGCAATGTAAAGCGTTTCTTAAGAAATTATGGCAACGTATCGCAACGTATCGCAACGATCACAGTGACAGTTATTGAAATAGCCAAGTCAATAGATTGAAGTTTGATAACTAGAGCGTTGTGGAACGTAGATAGTTTTATGTTCGGTGTTGTTCAGTAAAATAGATAGTTGTACAACTATTTAAGTTAGATAACGACCATCGCTATTGCTGGCCTTAGAACGGCAGTCTATTTCAAGCCGTCCTGCCGATAACATCTCTAATCTGTTTCAAGCCGTCCTACCGATAACATCTCCAGTCTATTTCAAGCCGTCCGATAAACCGATAACATCTCCAGTCGTCTGCAAGTAACTCTGAAGCTGCCTCATACTGAAGCTACCTGACTCTGAAGCTACCTGACGCTGAAGCTGCCTCATGCAGAAGCTACCAGAAGCTGCCTCATGTTGAAAAATCCGACATTGACGCCTAATCCTGCTCCTGCTGCTGACCCTGATGATCCTGCCTACTACCTCATCCTGCCTGCTGATCCAACCTGCACCTCCTGTTCCTGCTCTCGCTGATCCTGCACGCGCCAGTCGACGCCTGAGCGTCTGCCGTTGACCCTGCACGCGCCTGAGCGCCTTCACCGTGGAAGCCTTTGCGGCGACCCCTTCGACTAATTCATGTCCGTGATAGGTTTTTTGATTTAAAAATTTTTATTACGTGACAATTTTACCTGTTCAGTTAAATAGTTTGGCGGTCGTCTCTCTTTTTCTTGTTGAGTATCTGATTATTAATGGTACAAGTTGCCTACCATTAGAAAGAGTAATATTAACTAGAGTATTTTTTAAAAACTTTGAAAAGTCCTACACTCCTTTGTTTTTATTTTTTTTTACATTGTAAAGTTGACATAACATTTTTTCATATCAATTTATGGAAAAGTTTGATACTTTGTTACTTTCTTTAAATTTTTTGTATAAAATTATAATTAAATCTGAATAAACCAACACTAGACTAAAGAAATAAACCTTTTTTTGCCATTTCTGCCATAAACAAAAAGAAAATTAACGTTTTTAGCAACAAAAATGGGTATTTCCTAAAGAAAAACCAAAAATCTCATTTCTCGTTAAATTTTAAGGCAAAATGTTATTTCATTAGGCACAACAAGAAGCCAACAGCATCACTTACCAACCATTTCTATTTGGCTACTCACCTTCCAAACACCCTGTATATGTACATCCAATGTGTATCCAATAAAATTCTCGAAGTGATATTTTACTCGAAAAGTGAGTAATTAACGGAGGAGCAGTGTGACGCGAGTGGTGACGTGACAGACAAATGTTATTAAAAGCACAATATGAAGGTAGTTAGCAGTGAAATAATTTGTACGCTCACCCACAAATATCGTTGTAAATAAAAAATTAATCCATTAGCGTTATCAGAATGTAAGGAGCGCAGGTAGATTATAAACAATTATACTATTCTATGCAGCTGTATGAGAGATCAACTGACTATACTGATCACCAGTACCACGGATTGGTGAATTAGCAAATAATCTACACTTGCGAGCTTTAATTTGGAATCACTTCATCGCGGGTTGCTCAAGACAAAGTTTTTAAATGCTATAAACTATATCTTATGTTACATCGTTTGAAAGGGAATTTTGATAGCTTTCAACTTCTTTATTGCACGTAATCAAATTTTAAGACAAAAATAAGTTATTTAGCAAAGGTGGACTTATCTCTAAAAGAGATCTCTTCCAGCCAATTTTTTTTTCTTATTACTAAATACACACATACTTGTAATGACAAAGAAAATCTACTGAGACATACATATGATACATACAGATTATACATACATATTATACATATATACTTAATACATATAATGTACAGAGATGACGTGAAGATTGTTAACTTGAGATGAGATGTTCTTTTAATCTTCTTTTAAAGATCCAAACTGAGGGGATATTTTGTATGTTCCTCGGCAGCTTGAAAGAAATCATACTATGTCATAAAACGTAAAAACAAAAGACATCAATTTTCATAACAAAAAAACCATGTCGTTTAAGAGTCCTAAAACCTTATAAAAAGCGAACATTTACGAAATCGGCATTCAGTCTTGAAGAAGTCGTGAAGCTCTAAGAAAATGGTAAGCACACCTGCACAAGCCGCTCAAATCGTTTTCTTTATCCGGCAAGGCTTGTCTCAGCGTGCCATCGCTTGACAACTTCATTTGAGCCAGTCTTGTGTCTATAAGGTGTACAAAAGGTTCAGAGAGACTGGTAGTACTCTTAGTCCAAAGACCAGGATCAGGACGACAACGATGCACTTCGGTGCGAGATGACCGATTTATTATCACCACTTCTCTGCGCAATCGACACCTGACCAGTGTAGACATCCAGCAATAGCTCAGGGAAGTTCGAGGGAGGGCTGTTAGCGAGTCGACAGTGAGACGAAGACTTAAGCAAACTAAACCCTAGAAAGGCCAGCCACTGGACCAAATTGTCCCCAGCTCACTGACAAGCCCAGTTACAGTTTGCTCGTGACCACTTAAATTGGGATATGGAGCAATGGAGCCAAATATTGTTCTCGGACGAAACACAACCATTAATGTATGTGTAAGAAAATATAGATTGTGATTGGTAACATTAGATAGCATAATCTGTGGTTGATCATGTCATGTGGATCTATTGTAAACTGTTGAACTAGGCTAAATAAAATAAAGAAATACAGTAATAAAATTATAAGTCTTTTACCAAACCTTTTATATGGCGCTGAGGTAGCCTTGAAGAATGGAAGGTGCAACAGGAATTTCAGGATTAAAACCCCCGGAAGCCCTAAAAGAACTATCTGCGGAGGCGTTTAAAAAATGGCGCACCAAGTTTGAAATATATAGAAAAGCGTCGGGTGCCGACACCAAACAAAATGAAGTTCAAACGGCCTTATTATTACACTGCTTAGGAGAAGATTGCATAGAGATCTATTTAACATTTGAAGAAGAAGACAAAGAGACTTATGATAGTCTAATTGCAAAATTTCAAAAATATTTTGTTCCAGAACAAAACGAATGTATAAACTCGCACGTTTTTTTCACAAGGAATCAACATGAAAACGAATGTTTTGATAGTTATTTCACTGAACTGAAAAAGTTGAGTAAAGAATGCAATTTCGGTGAACTAAAAGATAGATTAATCCGAGATAGAATAATTGCTGGCATCAAGGATGTGAAGCTGAAAGATAGATTATTGAGGGAACGAGGATTGACTCTAGAGAGAACTATGCAGATTTGTAAGGCGGCAGAAATAGCATGTGAACAGTTGAGGCAGCTTGAAGGTGAAAAAATGATGAGTAAAATAGATATAAAGAAGGAACAGTTTAGAGGAAGAGAAAAGAGTATGAGTAGAGGAAGGAATTATGGAAATAAGAAGAAAGAAGAGCCTAAAGGAAGAGAGAAAAGCATGACGAGAAATAGAAATACTCAAGCGAATGGTCTATTGTGCAAATATTGTGGCTTTGTGCATGAAAGAAAACAGTGTCCAGCGTTTGGAAAGAACTGTAATTTTTGCAATAAACTGGGTCATTTTTCAAATATGTGTAAGTTTAAAAAACAAGTGCATCATGTAAATGTGTCTCAAGAAGAAAAGAATTATAACTTCACTGTAGGTAATGTCAATAGTTGTAAGAACCCATACTTAACATGGAGTGAAAATGTGCAATTTATAGAATATGACAAGAAATCTATATTATTTAAGCTTGATACTGGGGCTGAGTGTAATGTGATAAGCAAATCAATATGTAAAAGATACAATATGCCAATAGAAAAGTCATATTTAAAATTATCAAATTATAATGGTCAACCAATTCCAACAGTAGGAAGGGTAAGCATTAAATGCAAAATTCATAATAAAGTGAAGCTTCTAATGTTTGAAGTGACTAAAGAACCTCTAATGCCTATTTTAGGATTACAAACTTTGACAGAGTTAGGATTGATAAATAGAACCATATGTAAAGTAAATAATTATGAAAAGAAAGAGAATAAGTCTGTAAACAACTATATGGATCCCTTATTTCAAAAGTATAGTAATGTTTTCTGTGGTATAGGTAGAATAAAAGATTTTGAGTATGATATCAAGTTAAAAACGAATTATGAACCAAAAGTGGAAACCCCTCGACATGTGCCTTTTAAATTAATGGACAAGCTGAAAGAAGAGTTAGTAAGGCTTGAAACATTGCAAATTATATCTAAAATTGAGAAACCTACTGAGTTTGTTAGTTCATTAGTTTTGACTATGAAAAGTAATGGGAATGTAAGGTATGTTTAGATCCACAACATTTAAATAAACAAATACAAAGAGAACAATATATGATGCCCACACTTGATGAAATCACATCCAAACTAAATGGTAGTAAAGTATTTACTGTGTTAGATGCTAAAAATGGATTTTGGAATATTGTTTTATCGGAAAACTCAAGGGAGCTTACTACATTTAATACTCCATATGGGAGGTATTGTTTTAATCGATTACCTTATGGCTTAGTGTCTAGTCCAGAAGTTTTTGCTCGTGTTTTTGCTAATATTTTCAAAGATATAGAAGGGGTAGTGAACTATTGCGATGATTTATTGATTTTTTCAAAGAATGAGGCAGATAATAGTAAAATTTTAGAAAAAGTTTTGATTAGAGCTCAGGAACATAATATTAAATTTAATCAGGATAAATGTCAATTGCGTTTAAAAGAGGTGAAATATTTAGGTCACATTTTATCAGAGTCTGGTATCAGAGTAGATCCAGAGAGAATTATAGCTATAACGGAGATGAAACCTCCTCAAAATCAAAAGGAAGTTCAAAGATTTTTAGGTATGTTAAATTATGTTGCAAAGTTTATTCCAAATATGTCCAGTATTACAGCTCCACTTCGAGAATTAATAAAAAAAGATGTTTGTTTTAGTTGGTCGCATGAACAGCAAAATGCATACAATAAATTAAAGAAAATTTTGTGTGAACCTCCTGTTTTGTCATATTTTGATTGTAATAAACCTATTGTTTTAAGTGTAGATTCGTCAAAAAATGGTATAGGTGCAGTATTGTTACAGGAAGATAAACCGGTAGCCTATAGCTCAAAGTCAATGACTTCCACAGAGATATCTTATAGTCAAATAGAAAAAGAAAGCTTAGCAATATTGTATGGAGTAAAGAAGTTTTATCAGTATATTTTTGGACAAAAGTTTGTTGTTGAAACCGATCACAAACCACTTGTGTCAATTTTTTCAAAACCAATTTATAAATGTCCAGTTAGATTGCAGAGAATAAGAATGGCTTTACAAGGTTATGATTTTGAATTAAGATATAAACCAGGTAAAGATTTAGTTGTAGCAGATCATTTAAGTAGGTCTTACATTAATAATGAGAATAACACAGAAACTTATGAACAAGATATTGAAGCTCATGTATGCATGATTATGAATTTTAATTATAAAATATCAGATCAGAAAAGCATATTACTAAAAGAAGAAACTAGTGTTGATTTGGAATTACAGTCGGTAATAAAATATGTAAAAGAAGGCTGGCCTAACAATAAGTGTGATGTTGACAGTTTAGCAAAACCATACTATAGTTATAGAGATGAGTTATCTGAGTGTAATGGGTTGCTTTTGAAGGGTTCTCAATTGGTAATACCAAGAAAATACAGAAAAGAAATGTTGTATAGGATACATTATGCACATATGGGTGTTGACAAATGTAAAGCTATGGCTAGAAAATCTGTGTTTTGGCCATCTATGTCCAAACACATAGAAGACTATGTGAGTACATGTGATGTTTGTAAACAGTATCAAAACTCAAACAGAAAAGAACCTATGATTTGTAAAGAAATTCCTAAAAATGTATGGGAAATTGTTTCAGTAGATATATTTTTTTTAAGAGGTAGTTCATACATGTTAGTTGTTGATGCTTTTAGTAAGTATGTTGAAATTAAGAAATTGGACTCATTGTCAACTCATTGTACAATTAACACATTGAAAGAAATTTTTGCTAGATTTGGCATTCCGGAACTTATGTATTCAGATTCAGGTACACAATTTACTAGTTTTGAATTTAAAAATTTTTGTAAACAGTGGAATTTTATTCATAAAATAACAAGTCCTAAGTTTCATCAGTCAAATGGTTTAGCGGAGAGATACATACAGACTGTTAAAAGAATTTTAAAGAAACTTATTACTGAAAATAAAGATGTATATTTAGGTTTGTTAGCTTATAGAAACACACCAATTTCAGGTAGTGGTACGACACCAGCAGAGCTTATGTTTAATAGAACTGTAAAAAATTTGTTACCTAATTTATCAAAATTTAAACCAAATGTAAGAAGTAGTTTTCATAATGAGTTAAAAGAAAGACAATGTATACAAAAAGTAAGATTTGATTTTGGAATTAGAGAGTTACCTGCATTGCAAAAAGGAGATTATGTTAAAATTAAAAGTGAAAATGATTCAGGTCCACATAAGAGTGCTGTTGTATTAGATAAAACTGTAGAACCTAGATCTTATATAGTAAGGAATGAAGATGGTCAGATTATAAGAAGAAATAGGAAAGATTTATTTAAAGGAGGGAGGTATAGGGATAAGTCTCTATATGAAGAAATAAATTGTAATGTCAATAATGACTATGTAATTGAAAATAATAGTGAATGCCTTAGTTCTGTAAAAGATAGTCTGAAAGAATGTTCTAGTGATGTAACTAATAATAAATATTGTAATAACTCAAATGGAATCGTAGAAGAGAACAATAATGTGAAATATACTAGATTTGGTAGACAGATAAGAAAACCTTTGCGTCTGAGGTATTATGTTTAATTTTAATTATTGTTTTGTTTTGTAAAAGAGAGGGATGTTATAGATTGGTAACACAACCATTAATGTATGTGTAAGAAAATATAGATTGTGATTGGTAACATTAGATAGCATAATCTGTGGTTGATCATGTCATGTGGATCTATTGTAAACTGTTGAACTAGGCTAAATAAAATAAAGAAATACAGTAATAAAATTATAAGTCTTTTACCAAACCTTTTATAGCCTGCATGGTACCGACCGTCGACGAAGAGTCTACAGAAGACCGGGGGAGCGATTTGCAGAATGTTGTATTTTTAGTTATTTATTTATTTAAAGTCACACCAACAACATACATATTAAAATCAAGTCATAGTTCTGATACATATGTCATAATTAGGCATATTTGACATAAGTTGTAAGTTCACAAAATTACAACTTATGTCAAATAATGTCAAAAACGAAAATAAAAACACAAAAAACTTTAAGTTCAGAAAATAAAGAAACGAATTAACTGAAAATATTAAGCCAATATGTTAATAAAATAATATAATAATAAGTCCAACATAAAATTATTTTGAAAAATAATTTACAATTTTATTTAAAAATACAGTCATGAAATATATCAGGTTTTGGATCATCAGCTGTCTTAACAAATAGGTTGTAAGTTTTACAGGCACGGGCTAGAGGACTGTTAGCTCCTACATTACTTTTATAAAACGGTACATAAAACATATTGGTTGTTTGCCTTCGGGGCATCAAGTGCGGGACATTTATATATATATACCGGACGTAAGTTCAGCACATGAGGTGGCGTCGTTTATAACCTTTTGTAAAAATACCAAATCATGTCGTATTCTACGATTACGGAGAGATTGCAGTTTAAAAACTTCATTTCTCTTTTCATATGAACAGCGGTGCGATATACCACTAGATATAAACGCAAGATGTCGGGTAAATTTTCTTTGCACTGCTGCTATTCGTTGTGACTGCGTGGTATACAATGGACTCCACTAATAATTAGATTGTAGTCAGCTTTAAAATAGTTTATTTTTTTTTTTATCAAATGGTTTTAGAAAGCCACATTGTGTGTCAAATGTAGCCGTCAAGGTCAATGCTGGGTGTTTAGCATCGAATTTGCTTAAAATACTAGGAGCGTTAGAAACACTTATGTCAAAATTACTTAAAACTAAATATAAATTATTTCCATCGGTATTTACCACGTCACTATATTGATTTAAGCAATTTGATGCCATGAAGTCGATTTTTTTCATTTTACCATTAAAATCTGAATTAATGACGGCCCATAAATCTTCGTTCATCCAAAAATCGTTTTAAGACTCCCAACTTTCCATACGTATTGAAGGAAGATTATGCGTAACAGCAACTAAAACTCCTCCCCCATCTTTTTGGAACTACTCACATTAGAGCGATCTTTTATAAAACTCACTAAGTCACTATAACTAAGCACTCTTTGGTTTATCACTGATAGCACGTTTAGCCGTACAATATGAATTTATCACTTTTATATATCGATTGTTATGGTTATAGAGTTTTGATTTTTTCTTATTTTCGCCAAATCTTGCACAATACGTGATGGTCGATGTCGAATATTTCTGTTGAGATTATTTCACGACGTTGAAATATTTTGGTTCACGATCATTCACACAGGTTCATTGTGATAGGTATTACGTATATAAAACAGTAATTGATGGGAAAATGCACTAGGATTATTTAATTATTTTTAAACACAGAGCTGATGTTATGGTGACGGTAACACCATCTATTAAGGTTGTCAACTTCACATATTACAGAAACAATGGCATACGGGGGTAAATCCTGTATGAGGTGGGTGGGCATTTCTATTGCAGCTAAAACGGAGCTGGTGTTCGTACCTGAGCGGGGGGGGGGGGCAACCGCAGAAAGATACATCAACGACATTCTGCTAACCCACGTGCTCCCCTACGCCGGATTTATTAGTGAAAATTTCAAGTTAATGCATGATAGTGTTCGCTGCGATACCGCTGCCGTCACTAGACAGTACATGGAACAAGTTGGGATTGCCACAACAGACTGGCCAGCCCGCAGTCCTGACTTGAATCCTATAGATCATTTGTGACGAGCTAGAAAAATGGGTACGAGAATCGAAAAGTGGCAAGAAATCCCACATGATTCCATCAGGTAACTCATTCGGTTAATGAAAAACAGTTTACAAGAAGTAATTAGGGCCCGAGGGTGTAACGCAGAAGGAAATATTGCAAATAAATTTTTATTATTTATTTGATTTTCGTTTTATATAGACGTCATCAATTCGACCTATTGCAGTTAATTATTGATTTTTGATAGGAAAATGACATCAATTTTAAATATTTAATATCATTGAAAAGCTAAAAAAATTATCTTTTAAATTATGTAACACAAGCCATAGTTTATTGCTTTTAAATTGTACAACTTTGTCTTGAGCAACCCGCGATGAAGTGATTCCAATTTAAAGCTCGCAAGTGTATAATGTAGGTAATAGGTATCTAGTGTTTCAGTGATGCTGTATACATGAATAATTAAAGGAGATTAAAAAAAGAATTAATGCCTTATTTACTCAACAAAAAATAGATTATTTACATTATTTTTAATTGTATATTTAGTACGAATCTACTTACTTTTTATTACTCGTATCAAAGGGAGAATGTACGTAGAATAATTTCATTCGACCGTAACTTTTTTCTGGGACGCCATAAAATTTGAACCTGATGTCAGAATGTCTGGCCGGCTTTCTTTTCAAGGTTTTTTCACTGTTCGTCGAGGTACTAAATATTCAAATATAGGTATCAAATAGTACCAAAAAGGTATTAAAACTATTTAGTCTCCACACATCAAATATCGCCCTTGGTCCAGGGGTTCTAACGCTAACCAACAAAAGAGTTATAAATACAGTTCCAACGTACCATCTTATTATCAAAAATATGTAACTACTTCAGACGTGTGAATTTTGAATTAATTCAGACGAGATCTTAAAATAAGAAAATCCACTACCAATCTATAAATAAATTGACATTTTAAATACTCTTATCAGTATTTAGTGTACATAGAAATGTATTTCCCGAGAGATTTTTTGTTACGGTAAATTTAGTATAAATGTTAAGCAGACCAGTCTAATTGCTTTTTGGAATGAAATTATCATAACGTAGTATATATAAGAATACTTATTATTGAAACTACGTAGAGTTGGTTAATTAATCTATACTTTCATACAACATCTTTACTATTATTGCTATTTTTATAAAGGAGGAAATTTGTTTGTTCATATGTAATCTCTCAAACTAAATCTATTGAATCGCTCTTAAAAATTTTACACATTCAGGTAACTACATTAACTAGACGTAGGCTATCTTTTACCAAACTTCTCACGGGATGACACATCACACGGCGGAAACCGCACAGGTAGTCCACTAAAATCTGGTCTATCACCCTAGAGGTGAAGTTCATTTGCACGTCATACAACAATAAAGCTGATTTTCCCTTGTAATAGTATTCTGACAGTTACTAATGCTCAACCTTATAACTATTTTAGTTACACAGGAAGTTTACACAGAAGGTTAGGATAGGAGGTTTTGTCACCAGCGGTAGACCACCTTTTTGGGCAACTGTAGGGTTTTGGGTAGGTTGAAGTAAGCGTTCGTAAAACAAACAGGGCACTCTTTAAAGCTGTACTGTAACTACCTATTAGTATGTGTTACGTACGAGTGATGACTTATTCGCTTGATAGTTAGGTGAATCATTGTAAGTGACTCAAATATTTGTTTTATAAATATCATTTAACATGGAGTAGAGCTCTGTTTCGAACGGTTAAATTATTATTTTAAAATCTCTTTACTTAATAAGCCAAATCAGTTGTGGTAAATGTGACGTGGTATAAGGATTTATGGACTCATTTAATATGTAAGTTACGTACTAAAATATATATTTATTTATTTACTATTGGCTTTCGTTTGTTTTCCATCTCACCAAATAGAAAGTGCAGAAAAAGGCGTCATACGCAAGGGGATAGGTGATAAGAGAGGGGAGAGACTCCCTGGATTGTCCAACTGAGCAAGTGTCCCTTTCATGTAACCTTTTAGTAGTATTTTACATCTCTTTACTAATTTTTAATAATTTCAAAAATAGGTGCTTCCTCAATTTAAAGATCAAATATAAAATCAGATCCATTTAATTGCCAAGTATTATACCTTTTTAGAAACTGCATTATATGCGCCAACTTTTGAGAGTAAATGCCAGCCTCATTTCGTACATGTTTTTTACACGGTGGAGCAGAGAAAATTAGGTATAAAAAATTGCGACAAATTTGTTTTTTCTTTTTTGCTTTTTTTCTATCGTAACGTAATAGATTTGCTTGTATCAAAGGTTTATTACATAGGAACATTTAGTAACCAATTAATAACCAAAAAAAAAAAAAACAAAATCGGTCAACATTTACAGATTCAGCATACGAATTACTGCTATAAGGAGTATTTTTCACTTATTTTAGAAATCATCCTATATCTACTAAACTAATCCACATAGATTTTTTTAAAATATTTGTTTTACTATTTAGACCATGGTGCGTGAACCCCAATTCATTTGGTCGTTGACCTTCTGGACCCCTGTATATCACGAGTAAAAACTATTTTGATAACCCCAATATTACAAATATTTATTTTGTAGGTACCAACTTGTAATTCCTTTTTTTACAGATCAAGATTTAACTCAATTGAGTAAAAATCTAATATAATGCATACACTCACGAGTATGTTACGGCTGCTTTTGTTGGTAAGCCTAATCTCCAGTCACAAGACTGAGCAGTTGCTAGTTCAGAGCCCTTGCTTCAGTATGACCACGTGCAGCGACTGCATCCGCACCGCTAGCTGCGCCTGGTGCTTCGCCGCCAGCTTCAACGGCCCTCGATGCTTCAACCCTACGATGAAAGGTGGTACCGCCGGCTGCGACGAAGCCTGGATCTTCAACCCTGATAATGGACGCTCTATCGATCCTATGTATAATAGAGAGCTAAGCAGAGGTAGGTAATAAAATGTAATATTTTCTGATTACCAGAGTGAGGTAGCCGCCGAGTGACCAAGCTGCAAAGTCTAATCTGCTAGTCCAATCGAAATCGTTAGAAATCGAGAAAATTTATGCTAACTAGATGAGCACCTAACTATAGGAACTCTGTCAAAGACCCTGGGGCCATTATTTTCGGACACTAAAGTGAAGGTATCCCGGATATCAGCCGGTACGAGATTAGAGGGTTCTTACACAGTTCAAAAATGAAAAAGCTCTGTATAATGACGGAACCCGCTTTCAAAAGCACTGGCTTGATATTATTTAGAAGCATCAAAATTCCTTTCATATAGAATGAGCTTAGCTCAGCTCAATCACGTTATAAATGTTCAATAAATCTAAACTGTGTAAAGGACTAGGTACATATGACTTATCACAGCTTGATGATATTTATAAGTAAGTGATGATAGTTCATTCCTGTTGAGCCCAGTAACTAACGTATAGTGTGAGTCACCTGTGACCTTGCAACTGTGTTACGTCACCTGCGTAATTACGTTTCATAAGGAAACGAGAAAAAGATAGTGATTGCTTAGTACGCGTACAGAATTTAAAAAGAAAGAAATATGGTGGGAAAATCTTGCATAGCTACATCCTATTACAAATCAATATCAAGAATTTGGTGGAACTTTAGCCGGTTATTTTTATCTAACTAGGAGGAAACTAAGAATCTAAGGAGGGTGTGGTTTTTGAGTGCGTGTATATTTGTATGGTACGGTATACAGCCTTAAACGTTTGACGGATTTCAATATATGAGGTGTCGTTAGGTTTGTAAGAGTGACAAAACTACGAGCTTTTTTTTTCCATCACGATATGGTAGCTGAGAATACATTTGAATTGGCTTTACTTTAAGCATATGATATAATTTTATCGGAATTCTCATGGGAGCAGCTTTTTAATTTGTCGAATTCTGCTGATTGTTAATAAACATAATTTGTTTTATTCCACAACGGAGTCCTGTTATAAACTAATGTGATAAATAGTTGTTGATATGATTATGTATGCATAATTTATTAATGTTACTAACTTTCTGATATTATATGGATTAATTCGCTTTTTTGCTGATTTCAAATGATGCAAAGTAGAAATGTAATCGCTTCCTAGTTATCGCTAAAAACTACTTATTCTTGGTGCCACAAGAATCTTTGTTTTAAGACTTTTTGTCGTTTTGTGTATACATAATTCGTAACCATTGCCTCATTTATATTACGGTTAAGAACTAAGTACTTATTACTCAACCGATTTTCATGAAATTTGTATTACGTTGTCAAATGTTATGGGTAAGTGCAGGAAATTAATATAAATAATGCTCATATTACAAACACATACACAAGATGTATTGTCATGTTACAGCTAGAAGTAAAACTACAAGTACAAGTGCCGGCAGTTCTGAAGCAGGTAGCGAGTTCAGCGCTGGCGATGACAACCACGTGCAAATCAAACCGCAGAAAGTTACCTTGAACCTTAGAAAGAGTAAGAAGTTGATTTCTTGTTGATAGCTTTAAATTCTAATACGTAAACTTCGTCTCTCGAAGATATAGGAAGTGTCTAACTTTTAGTAACATAGACAATTGTATTACGAGCCCCAATGCAAAAGAGTTCCACTTGTAAATTTAGATTAAGCACTCCATATTATATCGCGCCACTTGCCTGCAGTTCAATTTTCATGATCTTTAGCGAATTTCAGCCTTTTCTTTTTTTTGGAGAGGTGTGAGGTTTCTCTTGAGCAGTATAAAATCCATAGCCCAATCGTTTCACGACCCTCTTGAAGGTATCGACAGATAAATCTTTGTGAATCATCTCTGTCCACTTCAAGGTAAGTCCTTCTGCGCGGGTACGACGTTTCTTTTCAATAATTTTCCTTAACTCGATTTTCAGCTTCGCTTGTGATTCGCTGTCTGATGAACTGTCGAGACATTTTGTTTGAACATAATCATCATAAACTTACATGAAATTATGGTTTTTATATGTTTGGAAATGACAGTAACGCATCATGTGACAGATTATTTCTATTTTCAAATCGAATTTTGTCATTTTTCAATTAAAACAGGTAGAATTGAGACATGGACGAACTCTTGTGCATCGATTAAGAACAAGTCGGACTATTTTGAGTTAGTCGTAAAGAAGTTTTTCTTCAAAAGTACCTGATTAACAACAGTAAGATGGATGATTTTACCCTACACTATGTTTTTTTTCAAAGACCTGTTGTTGAAAACAGGCAGCCTTTGCAATATATGACTGGACGAACTCTTTTGCATTGGGGCTCGTATAAGTTCCTTCATTTATAAAAAAAAATCCATCGGCGATTACGAAAAACTTTGTGAAGGTATTTTTCGTTGTGCTATAAATTTTTATGAACCAATATGTTATATATTTATGTTCAAATATATAATACGCTGCTTAAATTAAAGATATTGCTTATATACACTTATTGCAGCTACAAAGCTTCGTATTTTTTTGTAATTCATTTCAGATGTAATGCAAGAACTGAAATTTTCTTTCTCGCAAGCGGAGGACTACCCTGTAGATTTGTACTACCTTATGGACCTCAGTTATTCCATGAAAGATGACAAAGAAAAACTTAGCACTTTAGGAGCTTTGCTGTCAAGTACTATGAAAAACATCACGTCAAATTTCAGAATTGGTTTTGGATCATTTGTGGACAAAACAGTGGTTCCATACATTTTAACATCACTAGAAAAGTAAGAATTGAGAACTTTATTGATGTTGAGGTTTCAAATATCATGTCTTCTGGCACGTAATAAAAACTAACATTATCTTGGGTAATCATGATTTCAGTTTCCATTCAATCTGCAAAGATTGCACAGTGCCTTACGGCTTCAAAAACCACATGTCCTTGAGCGACGACACCAAATTTTTTGAGGTAAGCTTTTCTTTAGGTTGGTTTCTTTTTCTATTTCTAAGAAAATTAACAGCAAATAGATACCTTTTGAACCAGATTTTATTGCGTTTGACCACGGTGTTTGTAATGTTAAATGTAAATACGTTTTATTTAATACAACGAACTTAAGGAAATATTCAAGTTATATCAATTCAAATACAGTAAATGAGGAAAGTCTAAATTTAGTTTATCCATTATTTTATGTCTATAACTACTTAATTCACTTATCGGTCCTTAATTTTTGTATAAGCAACAGCGTAAGACGAGACTCTGAGTATCGAACAGTAAAACTAATGTATCTCTAACGTAGATAAATATTTGCTCCTCAATGAAAAACTTGAAAAAGTTAATTTATTTCAACAAAAAAAAAAAAAAGTTATTATATATAACAAAGGTATATATAATAACTTTTTCAATACCTACATATTATGATAGTTTTGGAGTCTTCCCAGAAAGTAATTCAGAGAATACTTGGGTTGGGAATGACCCGCTTCTCTCCTTATATATCTATAAATATTTATACTTATATATTTATACTTACTATAAGATTTATACTAATTAATCTATTTTTATACAAAAGCAAAACATAAATGGTAAGTTTAAGCTAAAGAGTGTGCGAATTGGTGTGAATGGGTGCGAATGGGTGTGAATAGTGTGAATATGTTTGTTTTATAGAGAAGTGTAAGTGAAATGTGTGCGTGTGTGTGTTTGTATGTAGAGTGTGTCAGTGAGAAGATGAGTGTTTGTGACTGATAGTAATATTGAGAAATTATATTTTTGTGTATATGAGCAGATATTCAAACTAATTAAGAGTTATGTTTATGTTTGTCTGACGTATGTTTTAAGTTCTCATCACCAAATGTCAAATATGTAAAGACAAATAAATATTGTAGTTCAAAACCAGGAACAGTTAACTAAACTGTATGTCTGGGCTTAACTCAAATGAGTCCCGAATATTGATGGTTTAGCGAAAAGGCTTGGATCTGCAGCATGTGCTGTTAAAATAATGCGAAAAATTAAAAAAAAAACGAAACAGCTGCTTGATTAGTTACTTATATACTATATTAGGTCTGCAGAAAAGGGCCATGCGCCATCTGTCAGCTCGACCAAAACGTGTCACTTGAGGATAGATTAAAGGAAATATTATGTTATTTTTTCTTTACAATACTTCTTAGAAAATTTCCTATTTTAAGAACATAACCATGTTTAAAAAAAAAGAGATCTGCACAGTGTTAAAACAACAGGTAAGAATTAAGCTATAATCTCCAATTACAGAATTTGGCCAGCATTTGAAATTAAATATGTATAATGTGTCTATTTGTTCGTTGAGTATTTTGTCATGATGTGTAAAGCGTTTTGTTACTAAAATACGGTTTTCTTACTGTCGGGTCGCACAGTTCCATCTACTATGGGCGAGGAGGGCGACGTCTGGTTCTCGCGTTATGCCCGTGAACTGGTGTGATCTATCGAGATTTGTCTTTTGGGTTTGGGGGACAAGTCTTGTTGAGCTAAGAATATTGATTCAGATAAGAATTACTTTGTGAAAGTATAAGAGCCGTTTTCATAGATTTTGAAAAACTATTCTGATGAAGTTTCTTGCCAGTTCTTCTTCAAGAAGGTCTTTCCGAGGTGGTGGTAAACGTCATTATTTACATGAAATTGTCAATTATTATTGTACTTGATTATCTGAGTGTAATATGTTTTACGTAAAACCTAGGCAGACTTAACGTAATGTAATGAATCACTTTTTATCTATTTGGACTCATTATGGTTTCCGGCATAAGCAGTTTTAATGATGTAATAAATTTTCTTGAATATTGTTCTTAAAGTAACTGAACATGAGGAATAAAAGATAAGTTTGTATGTTGATTATGGCGTGTGAGGTTGAGTCGTAAATATTTACGTACTTCTTACACGTCATGTACGTATGCTTTAGGTATTAATTTTTAGTTATTATATCAGGGGATTCTAAGATTAGGATATTCATCGCCTTTTTTTAAACATACTTACAAAGCCATGGCACCTGTGGACATCATTAATCGAAGATGTTTTAATTGATTTAATTGATTATTATCGATCAATGAAGCGCTGCCGACAGTGCCGACAGTAGGCTTAAGTTGGATTTGCCTTTGTTCCAGTAATTGCACTGGCTCTCCCTTCCCTTCAACCGGAACAGAACCAAGTAAACGTGATTCTTATGATGTTCAAAATAAGAAGAAGAATCCCGGATGAACTCTACTACCACTAAAAACTATAAGTACTACAATCGTATACACATTGTGCTTTCTTTTCTTTCATTTAAGATCTCTGAGGTCTTTACAATTAAACGCGATAAAATCCAGTTAAAAAGTGTTTTATTTAGTCTTTAGAGGCAATAGAAACTAAATAAAACCGGACACTTTCTAACCGGAATGAAATATGTTTCATACGATTTGATTATTTTTTTACCTATCAGAAAGCTGTTGCGAAAGCGGAGGTGTCTGCAAACAACGATGCCCCAGAGGGTGGGTTCGATGCCATCATGCAAGCAATAGTCTGCAAACAGCACATCGGCTGGAGGCAGCAGGCTCGAAGACTGCTCGTGTTTTCAACTGATGCTGGGTTCCATTATGCTGGAGATGGCAAGGTTAGGAATATTATAAAATTAATCATGTTGAAATTTCGACCAAATTGGAAGCTACAATGGGTAGCTCCCAAAGTTGGACCTCTTGTTATGATATATTTATAGTAATCTTATGATACATTGCAGCTTGGTGGTATCGTTGAACCAAACGATGGTGAATGTCACATGGAGAACAACGAGTACACACATTCCCTCCTTCAGGATTATCCCAGTATTTCTCACATCAATTTAAAGGTACTTTTACTATTAAACATATGACGAACAAACTACGTAATCCATGATATCAATACCAGGTTTCCGTATGAGTATTTATCACCATGTTATGAAGAAATAATTTTTGATAAATTTTATCATTTTTATGAATTTTTCTTATCATAGATATTAATGGTTTTATATAAATAAAAAAACTGTTATGTTAAATTATAATCTTGACATTGGAATCTGAATAATTGTAGATAATGTATCTATAAAAAAACTATCATTAGTTTGATTAGTATATGCAGTAAATATTGTGATTTAATTTGTTGTCGTAATATTTTACAACAACACTTCTGTTACCCTTTTTCTTTACCGTGACTATTGTTGTTTATGCTCTGTGGTTATGTCAATTACTAGAAAGGTATAAATGTGATAACATTTATTTGTAATTTCAAAGAAACCAATTTCAAAATCATTCTGGAATATAAAATTTTACCCTTAGCTTTAAATCTATTCTCTCAACTTCACTGGGGTTTCATATCCTACTTTGAGCTGGGCTACCCAATCTTTTTAAGTTCTTTTAAGTTTAAAATATGCATAAGAAAATATACTTACTTACTATATACTACTATATAAATAAATTGACTATTAACACTATATTTATTTGAATATAAAATATTTGTTTCATGCACGTTGGATTGTTGGCTAAGTTTGGCTAAGTATTTGTGTTTTTTAAATATAACGCCAACCATCTTCCAGGCTCGAGAACACAGTATAAACATAATCTTTGCCGTGATAGCGAACAAATTTAATGTTTACGATGATCTTAGCAGAAATATTGAGGGAAGCAGTTGCGGCGTACTTTCTGAAAACTCCAATAACGTTGTTGATCTTGTCCGTGAACAATATAATGTGAGTAGCTAAACTATAATATCTAATTTTTATTTCAAAACACATCATAGCTTAAATGGCCAACCAGCGCTGTACGAGCGACGTGCTTTTAACTCATTCAAAAAACTTCCGCTAAAGTTGAACACAAGCATTCATGCATTTGATATTTGCCCTCCGTTTGACAAATATACCATGCCGGAGATGATGGTCGGGAGGTGCACCTTTAGTATTATCCTCAGTAAGGATCAATACGCATTCGGCTACATTAACCCCGTATCAGGTGCTAAATGGACTAGAAAAAAAAAAATTGGAATTAATTTGAATTCAGTATAAAAGTCCATTCACTATTATAACTGCATTGTGTCATTATTTTTACAGAAAATCACCTCAGCAGTAGAAATAAAGGATACGTTTAATGATGATTTAGGTGTTTCATATTTTTCATCTTGTCTGAACCATACGGATGATACAGAGCAAACTAACAGATGTGAAGGAATAAGGGTAAGTAAGTTTTCAAGAGTTAAGTTTAAAATTAGGACCTCCTAATCTATTACTTTACTAGAGGTTATTTCAAGTATTAGGTAATTTTGGTATCTGGCTTGAGAATTAACAGTTCATAGGAAAATCATCATTATAACTTTCGTTTCTAGGATTATTCTTTCAATCATTAATTCACTTTTACCAGGGATCTAGTCAATAAGGCGAAACAAGTTGATTATTCCAGGTGGAAACAACACCGTCCACTTTATTTACATCCAAATGCTTTGCAGAGTATTACAACACCTTATGTACGGTTCGAGCTAGATGATCGGCTTAAGTGTGGCGACAGTCCGGCAGTGGCAAGCCGAGACACTCAAACTTAAATGTTTAGAACCCATTTTTTCCGTAAGCGGTGCAAATTTGGCAAGCGACGATTGAAAACATTTTCGCTACCTGTTTATAAGGTCATAGAAAGCTAAACTCAAAAGGCTAGGAGAGCAAGTATAACTCCTCTGTACAGTAAAGTTTAACTCAGGCAAAGGTTATCGAGTTATATCAAGAAATATCGAGTTCATGTCTGTTGACTTTTCTAAATTCATAAAACCTGTGGAACTTCTACTTCTAACAGGATATGATATCATAAATACAAAAATTATTAAAAGAATATTGGCAAATCCTTATTTAAGTAAACAGTTTAGAAAAAAAACTAGCACTTTTGTTTATTCTTTTTTTTAATGTGAATTGAAATTGAAATGTGAAAGTCGCCAAAAAATTTGTTGATTTATAAAGCTTGGTTTGACTTGATCAGTTTGTTTTAGCTCCACGCACAAGTATTTGATTTTGTAATATAAGTAGATTTTAATTATAGGAAATTATAGTCACTATGAAAGAATATTTTTTTTTATTCCTCATAGGAAAATTATTTATTACTCACTGGAGTCCTTGTCCTTGGCTGTATAGCTTCCGATGGATTGAGCTTACGACGACTTACTGCTGTGAGTTTTGGACAAGTTGATTTAGTTAAAGATATTGATGAACAATTACGTGTCACTATTATCGTGGTTTGTTGGTGATAGTAGTAATTACCTATGCAAATGTAGGTAATTTGAAATGGTAACCTCAAAATTAGTACTTAATGAAAATGCAATTATTATTGTTCCTAGACATACTCCATTATATTCATATTATTTTTAGATATTTTTGACTTCTAAACGCTCCACTTTAACTCCAACTAAAACCATGTGTGGCGATCTGCCAATGTCCTTTGCTCTTTAATAATAATTTCAAATTAAAGGGAGGCATTTTTCCGGATCGTCTAAAGAAGTCCATCATCAGGCCATTACAAAAAAAAGGTTCTACTACTGACATCAATAATTATCGGCCTATAGCTAAAACGTCAGTTATATCAAAAATATTTGAAAAAGTGATATTAGAAAGATTACAAAGCTATTTATCTGATTTCAATCTTTTGGATAATAGCCAATTCGGATTCAGAACAAACAAAAACCCTACTTTTGCCTATTTTTCTCTTATGAAACATGTGACAGAATCACTCAACTTGGGGTCACAAATCTTCTCTATATTTTTAGATATGATTAAGGCATTTGACTTGGTCTGTCATGCGACTCTATTAAAAAGGTAGAGTCATATGGTATAAGGGAAAATGCATTTTTACTAACGAGTTACTTGCAACATAGGGATCAATGCGTCGAAGTGTCACAAATATGTGGAAATAGGGTAAAGGAGTATAAGTCATCGTTTTAAAAACAAAATTCATTCGGAATCCTCCAAGGTAGTGTGATAGGGCCGTTTTTATTTATTTTATTCATTAATTATCTTCCTACTGCTAGCGAACATGAATGAATACTTTTGCTGACGACATAACAATAAACATAACAGCGAAAGATACAAAATCTCTGGAACATGAATCTAATAAAGCACTCACCTCTATTACTAATTATTTGAAACTAAATAATTTAGTTATTAATATGAATAAAACAAACTTTATGCAATACTAGACGTACAGAAGTAGGGCTGATGTAATTCGGTTAATATTTCGAGGCACGAAAATAGAGTAGGTAGATAGCACCAAGCTTTTAGGCATAACTCTAGATTAGTATTGTGACTGGAAACCACATATAAATAATTTATGTAAAAAACTAAATATTTTTATTTTTATCACAGGTAGATTATCAAGAACTGTAATTCAACAAGCAGCAAAATTAGCTTATCATGGTTATGTTTCATCTATATTGCACTATGGTTTAATTTTATGGGGAAATTCTGTAGAAATCCAGAAAGTATGTTTGTTTCAGAAGAAATGTGTTAGAGCACTTTGTAGAGCAGATTTCAGAGACCCGTACAGGTCTCTTTTTGCTGTTTCAAAGTTACTCACTTTGCCGAGTTTTTACATATTCGAAATGTTATTGTTTGTAAAAAAACAAAGAATATTTTAAGGAACTAGGTGATGTAATGATTTTAAGAACTAGAAATAAAGATATTTTGGGTAAAAAACTGTATATGCCGCCTAGAAAATAAACATTATTTAGTAGAAATGTTTATTGTATGGCTATCGATATATATAATTAGTTGCCCTTTAGATATAAAAACTTACATTTTAATAACTGTAAACGAAAAATATATGACTTATTGATACAAAAATTTTACTACACAATTGATGAATATTTTAAAGACACTGAATTGTAATTTCTGAATTTAATTTTTATTTCTTTTTTAAATTAATTTTTCTTTATTAAATTTCTAAATTAACTGAATCTATATGTTTAAGTTTAGGAATCATAATGTTTTGTACTACTTTGTAACACTTAAATATTAATATTTGTAAATACTATTTTGATATTATTTCAGAATAGGTTTTTAGGTATTTAATCATTTTGTAATTAGCTTTTTATAAATATTTGCACGCTGTTTAACAGTATAAAAATGTAGGACTGTCAATTTTAATTAAAAACTATTTGTACACATTTTTTCGCAAATAAATTCATTTGATTTGATTGATTTGATTTGAAGGCTTTTGAAATATGTGGAATTCTGAAAGTTATTTAACAATAACAGAAAAAAATATATAACGTGCTTGTAAATTACATATTACACAATGGTGTTAAATGTGTGGTTATTGAAGAGTTTGAACGCAAATGTAAAAAAATACATACTCTGTCTAAGTGCGATAAGGATCCAAAAACATTTGTATCCTATTTAAACCCAGTTATTGAAATGATTTTCAGGTTGGAGATGTAGTCGACTTTACAGCTAAAATCACTCTTAGGAAATGTCCCAAGGACCCGAATCAATGGAAACAGACTTTTAGAATTTATCCCGTGGGCATCTCGGAGAGTCTGTCTGTTGAAGTTAATATGATCTGTGATTGCCCCTGTGAACATCCTGGTAATAACGTAAGTTTGGATTTCACAACAATCATAATTATTCAAAAGTAATGAAAGTACTAAAAAACTTTTGACCATTATTGTTATTGACTTAGTTTTGGTTAACACCAGAATGAACGATTTAAAAATATAGAGTACCCTTCATAGAATACGAAGAAGCTATGCAAACACAAAGCACAAAGCCTAATAATGTCTTGTACGCTTTTTAGATACATAAATCAATAGGATTTTATACAAAACTTCTGAATCTAATCTCATCAGATCTTATTAAAAATATAAATTTCTGAACAAACACTGTATGGCCTCAAAGCAAGCAGAGCTTGTGTTATGGATGACCGTGCAGTAAAATGGGGCGGGGGCCCCGGAATAAACATACAAATAAACAACCATGACCCCAGAACAAACGCCTGTGTTCATCACACAAATTAATACCCCGGCCAGGACTCGACCCTGGGACCTCCGGCGTATGAAGCGGGGCTACTACCACCGACGCTACATGGCCCTCATCTTAAACGTTAATGTTGTTTTTTTTATTTTCAGTGGTTTTATTTTTACACTTAAATGATATAAATAACCTGACATTTTTTCAGACCCACATGTTTCTATTGCAGTAATTATTTAATCGATTTAAATCATGATCACGAAGGAATCAGACACAGACCTCATGAGCTTAAATATGTTATAATCAGTGTAAATCAAAACTAAGAAGTTTTGAAATGCTTGTCAATCAACATCATTTACGAAAATATTAAACAGTAATGAAGTGAGAGCCCTGCGGCACTCCCGATGTGACAGAAGCATAAGACGCGCAAAATCCAATGACAGTAACTGCTTATGGCTTAGGTTTACGTATTGTTCCTAATAAATGAGTCCTTACAGTCCCTACATAAAACCCCATGAATTCCACATTCCTAATCATGATAACAAAATTTTTTGTCGAATGCCTTTGAGTAAATGTGTCCACTCGAACGCCCTGATCCATAAACATTAAAATCTGGTGGGTCACATAGATTTGACTGTGGCGATTTCATACTGAAGTTGTTCTTTAATGAGTTTAGGTCAAATTAAGGAAAATATGACGTCGTGAATAATTTTCAAACAGTTTATTAAATTAACTGTACGATAATTTGCGATAGCATGAATATTACCTGATTAAAATACGAGTATTAAGACTATAAATGATTTCTTTTAAACAGAGATTTGTACATTCTTATAAAAATCAAACCTTCATGTTCTTAAATATCTTTTTCAGGCATATAACGGGTCTTTGGATGTTTGCAGTGGTCAAGGGGTTTCAGCTTGTGGAGTATGCATTTGCAACCCTGGTAGCTTCGGCAAGAAATGTGAATGTTCAGCTCTTGCAGAATCCTCGATAGAGCAAAAAGACGGCTGCAGGCCCGCTCACGTAACTTCTGGACCGCTGTGTTCTAATAGAGGCACTTGTTCATGCGGTTTCTGTCAATGCAATGTAATGGATGATCCGTATAAGGTCAGTTCCCGACCAGAAACAAACAAATAAATTCATTTAATAACCTTAAAATTATAATAAAATAAAAAGTTTGAGTAGGTAAATGCCGGCAGGTACATGGACATTAATTACGTTAATAAATAAAAAAAATTAAAATTTTAACTCCCGAGTACCTAATACAATGCATTACCTGAGAAGTACATATTAATAAGTAGTTATCGAACATTAAAGGGGTAATGCGTAGCTGTATTAAAGCTAAATTGATAAAATCTGACAGACTAGGTGATAAAGAGCATCCAAGAATGGCTTTATTAATGATATCTTACAAAATCTGCAGGTTATATCTGGTCCATTTTGCGAGTGTGACAATTTCACTTGTGACATGAACAAAGGACAGATCTGTTCGGGGCCAGACCACGGGGACTGTGTGTGTGGCAAGTGTGTGTGCAGGCCGCAGTATTCTGGTCCGGCTTGCCAGTGCTTGGAGGATACTACACCTTGCAAAGGCCCTGGTAATTCCGTTTCATTTTTGTTAAATACTTACACTTATAACAATTGTGCAACTCAAATATAACTAGCAGTTACGCCGTTGTTATATTTAAGTAACGTAGATTTTAATGGTTATATAAATACTAAAATAAGAAATATCTGATCCGTCCATCTGATCCAAAGATCCGTCCATCTGATCCAAAGTTTTGCCATTACAAATAAACGAGCCTTATGATAAGGTATCCGTGCCCATAGAAAGCCTTAATCGAAGTAGTTAATAACTGATTATTATGATAGCATTAAATATACGTCGATTTAATTTGTTTCAGACGGTAACATCTGCAGCGGCAATGGAAAGTGCGTTTGTGGTCAATGCGTGTGCGACGTTGATGCGGTAACTAAAGAGCGACATTATTATACCGGCAAGTTCTGTCAAAATTGCTTGGTAAGTGGAATTTTTGTATAGACATAAAGAGACTCTGTAAATTTATTTTGAAAAAAAAAATATACCCGTGAAGTTTCTTGCCAGTTCTTCTTCACGAAGGTTTTTTTTCGAACTGGTGGTAGAATCATGTTTTATTTGACGTCAATAAGAACAAGTAATTGTCAATGTTGAGAAATAAATATTTGAATTTGAATTTGAATTTGAATTTGAATTTGAATTTGAATTTGAATTTGAATTTGAATTTGAATTTGAATTTGAATTTGAATTTGAATTTGAATAGTCACAAATTAAGATTGCAAATAAGTTATCAGTTAGACGCCTAGATATTTATTTTGTTATGATCTTTATCTCTTAGGCCTGTCTCTTGTGCGGACCTGAGTTAAAATTTAAGCTAATTCTCGTTAAAATGTTACTGTATGTCTCCGTTAGTCCAATTTAAATTGACAGTGAAAATGTTACATCTATAATATTCAAGGTAGGTACTTGCCCTCCATGTGGCATAGCCATGGGAGCCCTGTATAAAATAATTTTGAGTAAAAAATGTGACATGTGCCCTTTAATAATTAGACATTCATATGTATGAGACCGCTTTAATTAATAATTTGACGTCTCTGAGTGTGGCTGTAAGAACAACCTCAACTAATTGGCAGGAATATTGTTCTATGAAATTCCCAAACTTATTTGTCCTGGGTGCATACAATATGATACAAAATGTATCTAAAATTTCGTACAAACCAGAGTAAAGTCAACGTTTGGGCATTGAATTAATAAAATAATCTTAGTTAGTCCACGAGCTCAATTGAGTTAAATAATTGGTAAGTATTAATAAAAATACCAGTTGTTTTTCAACAGACTTGTGAAGGGCGCTGCGACGTCTACACCCCGTGCGTTGAATGCAAAGCATATAAACGAGGTGTACTGTTCGACGAGTTCACAGGGCTCTGTGCAGACAATTGCACGCTAGATGTCACCATTGAAGAGGGAAAAGTTGAGGGTAAGATGAAGGTAGAGATTAGTAAAGTTATTGGCTGTTTGGCATTAGTGATAATCCCTGTACCTTACAGGATTAACAAGAGAAGCAAATTGCTAAATGCCACGGACCGGCTAGGCACAAACTGATGCACGCAAGTGTTGATTTACTAGTCATACGGCGATTAAGGCGCTTATATTCGCTTCGCTTGCAGCTAACGGTATAACAAATCTTGGAAGTTCATGTAAGGGACTTCTCACTGACGTATTGATTTCAAACTTTGCAAATGTATGTAATACTGATGATAATACAATAATTTGATTCCTTTGAGCTGATCTGAAGTTGGAAATAGGAAGATGATGAAAGTGGCAACGGCTTCTAGTAAACCCGTCAAGTTTGGCTCATTTGATTCGTTGTAAAAAGTCGAACACATTATTTTTATAAGGAATTAGGCATCGTACGTGGTAAAAGCGTGTTTTTAAATACGTCTACTTAACCTCTAGTACGCTGTAATTTGTAGTACACTAGTGCTTCTGACTGCCTGTTACGTTAGGTAGCTGTGATAAGTTCAAATATTGTTTTACGAATCTTAAGGATGTTTTTTTATTATTATGGGTCCGCCCCTCAGTTCCATATAAGGTCATCTGGAAAACATTTGCTTACATTTAGTTCATGAATGGTTATGTTAAAATTAGTATTTATTACTTAAACCATGGTTCATAAATTTGCCCGCCATTTAATCATACTCGTAGTAATTAAGCGAATACCACTAATGCTGGAAAAGCAGATTTATTTATACTTGCTGTATCGAGCTCTCTTAATATAAGATACCTTAGGTCGCAATGTTATAGGACTAAGAACAGTTATTATGGCAAAAGCCCATAAAACACTTCCAATAATACTCTTTTTTGCAGTAAACGAATCCGCTAACGAAAGGCTTTGCAGTTTCTACAACGAACAGGATTGCCTCCATATTTATGTGTACCCCTATGATGAAGAACAAAATGTCCATGTACGGCTGCAGAAAGAACCTGTCTGCCCTAAAAAGGTACACTTTATTCTTTTATTTGAATTTAAAACGAACAGAGACGTTTCTCTTAGTGCTGTCTTTAATCTGAAGGAACGGTTTATTCACAGCATACGGTTAAGCCTAAAACCATTCTAAAATTGCATTCTGTGAATGTCTATGTATGTATGTAAATGCTTTTTTAATTGCTTTGGTATAGTTAATCGGCTTTATAATGCACCCATATCAACAGTATGTGCTTAGTTCGGAATATATTGCTGTAGCAATGTTACTTCGAATTACAAAATGCGATGCGTTTTAAAATTTGTATAAACTTTGGTGTGGAGGTAAGTACCCTTGCCTTCCATGCCAGAGGTCCCGGGTTCGAATCGGGTTCGAACTGGTACAGGCAGTTATTTTATTATATTTGCTTTCTAGTCATGGATATTTATGTATATATATGTATGTATATGGATATATATGTATGTTTATTTAAGTTTATTTCTAATATTTATATATGAAAAAAATATATCTATTTGTGCTTATATATTTCTTTATTTATCCGTTATCTAGTATCCATAACACAAGTTCTTAATGATACTTAATTTGGGCTAGATAATGTGGTGTGATTGTTAGAAATATTTATTTATTTATTTATAAAACCCTACATTTTTAGGGTCGGATTTCGCCAGTTTCACCTTTTTAAAATAAATATGATTAATTTGTTTTCTGCTTTCAGGTATTTATCCTGGGTGTAGTTCTGGGAGTTATCGCAGCCATAGTTCTGGTCGGTCTCACTCTACTCGTTCTTTGGAAGGTTGCCACTACCATCGCCGACAGAAGAGAGTACGCTCGCTTTGAGAAAGAACGAATGAGGGCCAAGTGGGATGCGGTGCGTATATATTAACTTTATTTACATTTAGCAATCCACAAGGCATTGTCCACTAGCGGATCTTTATTCCGAGGGTACTATACTATACGGAAAGCTTGAGCGATTAGAGCAGAGGGCAAATCTTAAGAGAGCTTTTATAGCCTCAAAACGTTTATCGTTATGCATTGAAATGAAATGGTTTTGTCTTAAAACGAATGAATCAGTATTATTTTGTTTACTCATACTTTAATAACTTAAAATGTTAATACTTAATTAAATTAACGTTAAACTTGCTGGCAAGGTTCAATTAAAGAAAACCAAAAGTAACAACGTTACAAAATATATTATGCCTGAAATTTAAAATTATGCCTGAAATTTAAAACAACGTTAATTTGGTTTTGCGGTAATATTACTAATTATCCTACTGGATGTTTTTAACTTCAACATGCTGGCAAACGAGCACCCGATCAACTTGACGGTAAATGGCATCCACACCAATGGACATCACTAATCGTAGGTTTTGCGATTGGTTCTCTTGTAGTTTATTCATGACGCGTTGCCGGCCATGGGCTTCAGTTGGAATTTACTTCGTTCAGGTAATCACACTGGCTGCTCCTTACATTCGCCCGGAACTCAACCATGTATACGTGATTACTACGGCGGAGAAAATGCCGCCAAAACACTGTAGTACCGCCCCAGACGAGTTCGTAACATAAGAAACTCTACAAACACTATTTTTAATTGCATACATACATACAGGGGTGATTCAGACACCTCTCAACACGAGGCACCTAAAGAAATTTTTGGACGTCACTTTTCTGGCCGCCCTGTATATTTTTAATAGTAGAATATACTTAATCAAAAGTCTGTAATGTGGGAATCGAAGTAGTTGTTACTCAACAAAATAACTCCGTGGCTTAGACTTACCTCTTTTTACTTTCAGGGTGGGAATCCCATATATAAACAAGCTACGTCGACGTTCGTAAATCCAACATTCGAGGAATCACAAACAACATCCCGATGAATCTGCAGCATACATTATATCTAGTGATAAGCTACCTTAGGACTATTTCAAATAAAAATATGCAAACATGAATGAAACTAGGTTGTTTTATGATGTGAGAGTTGTGAGTTGATTTTGTAAGATAAGTTTCTTTTTCTTCATGACATTAGTTATGTATTTTTAATAATATTTGTAGCTTTTTGTGTTTCTTATATCTGTGCAAGATTTAGGTTCAAATAGTATTAGTATTAACAAACACATTAAGCCAATGTTTAATCAATAATGTTTGTTAAAACTTAAGGAAAGCTAATTTTTATTTTTTATTGCAATTAGTTTTAATGAACATATCTGTCTTTCTATGATCATGGTGCCATATATCGTTATTTGCGTAATAAAATATAATATGAAGACACTAGGTTTCTTTAATTTCGTTAATAATGCAACTTTATTTAGGTAACACATAAATACTCATTAAGTTCTTTTCTTATTATAAAGGATGGCTTGTTAATAGACCAAATTTTGCGTGGAACTTTTTCGGTGAGATTTGAGTTTGACGTAAGTACATTTAAAATTTTAAAATGAAAACGTAGTTACACTCATCAATGTTGATAAACCACCGATGTCGGTCCACTCGGAAGTCAACCATCGTCACGTCATGAGGTTATACGGTTCGTATTGCTCAAGAAAGTAGTCGAATTTGGGTCTTCCCGACCTTAATTTATACTTTATTCAAGTTGACCCAAAATAAATTTTTTGATTAAAAATGTCTGAAAATTGAATTTCCAAAAAAAAAATAACACTGAGATGTGTGCCATCTAAAAGTAGACACTCCTCGAATCTAGACGCCAAATTCGTCTGAAAACTCGGTGGCACATCGCTTGTCCCACAAGCGGACATCCTCGCGAATGTTGTTTTTGCGCTCTGTAAGCTCAGTAAACGCGGGTTTCAAGGTACCCCCAGAGAAAAAAATCCAATGGCGTGAGATCTGGGTGCCGGGGAGGCCATGGAATGTCCCCTCTTTTCCAGTAAACATTTCGTTTACAACTGCTAAAAACTGTCGCATGTCGCGCCATCTTGTTGAAACCAGGTTCTGCTGTTGTAGGCTTCAAAATTATGCAGCTGTGGAAAGAAAAAAATACGTAACATTGCTGTGTAGTGATTTGAATTTAGTGTTACAGTCTGGCTGCGCTCATTTTCGAAACAATAGGGTCCGATAATTCCTTCAGCCGACATGGCCGCCCAAACTTTTGCTTGTTGATAAATTAAAATGAGCTTCATCAGAAAAGAGAATATTGTTCAAACTTTGAAAAAGCTCTAACATTCTTTCGGCAAAAGCTCGGCGTAGATGGTGGTCATTCGGTTTCAATTTCTGGACTAATAGTAGTTTATACGCGTGATATTTAAGATCTTTTGCCAAATATACGCCTTAATGATATTCTTGATATGGCGAGCTCAACTGATCTCTTTCGGGAAGATAACTGGGGATCGCACCGTACAGACGCTGCGACTTCGCTTACAGTTTCCTCCGTTCGTATCGACCTTGACGCCCCGCAGGTTTCTATTTCAGTATCGAGCCCGTAGACTTGAACATTTTGACCCACGACCTGATCACACTTTCACTAGGACATTGATTTAGTACATGTAAATTAAACTCAGAGCGAAATAGACGCCGCGCAATAGTTCTCGGAAAGGAGACGTTTCACTTTCAGCTAGCGCGATGTGCACTCGTTCGAAATGTTTGAAAAAATGTGGTAGGTATACTAAAAATATTTAAAAAATTGTACCCTGCACTATGTTCTACTTTGAAACAAAAAAACGAAACATAATATGGCCTGAAAATATGAAACAGCTTGCTTGTACCACTGAGTCTGTGGCAACTTGTTGCTTTCTAGTCTGTGGTTTGTTTAGGTCCGTTTGTCGAACTAGAGCTGACTGTGTAGTTTCAATAATCGATGTACACTGCGAGTTACGACTTACAAAAATATTTAAAACTAAGGTATAACTAGCATTTGAATGACTTTGGAGGTGTTTAATGTTCGATTACAATAATCATAATAGTTTTGGCAACCACATAGTCAAAATATCCCTTTACGCACTACCAATTACTTGATTATAAATCAAGATGTTTGCTGTTATTATATCAATGGTAAATAATAATAATGGTTATAGTACAATAATTAAATCAAACGAAAAACTCCAAGGGAGCTCGTAAATTGGATAAGCCATAAATTGGAAAATAAAAGTAACAACAGAATCAATAAAACATCAACATGATGAATAGCGCCATGTTTTCATTATGTAATGTGGCTGATTTACGGATTTGAAAATGTTTTAAATCATGAAATATTGGCGTATAAGACTTCTATTTATTTAATACAATCCTAGGAACACCCGTACAAAAGCTAGCCAAGGGCCCCTTAAAGATTGAAATGTCTCCTTTAGTAGCCATGGAGCGTTTCACCGGTGAGCAGCGTGCGTTCTGTGTATAGGCTTATTACAAAAATGGCGATTATCATTGTTATAAAAAAACGTTTTACAAAGTGAAAGTTTCGCTAACGCACCCCCTGTGCAAAAAAGATCTAAACTAAATTTTGAAGCAATTTTGGTAAAATTTTTACTCGCTTGCATTATATAGGTGTTCTTTCTATAGTTTGTAGAGGCAAAAGGTACTTATAATGATGGGTTATTTCTTGGAGGCCTCGAAAGAGCTGATATTAAAATAAGGGACAGAAGATCAGGGCAGTCAATTTTGAAAATATACAATATGTTTGGAATATAAAGCGTAGAGTGAGCGTTTCTTGTTGGCATGTTCCGTTAGGTGCATTTATACTTGTTATGGGGCTACAAGTCAGTCCGGGCTGTGATTCGTTCAACGGTGCTAAAGAAGACTTGTATTACCGACTCATAGAATGTGTTTGGAATAAAACTGATAGGTTAGAAATTTTAGTCGATACAACTGTCGCAAAAGTGAACTGAAATAAACGAATTCATAGTGTATTTGGATCTGGTTTTAAATGCAATAACAGTGACAAGAGTTTTAAGTTTTTTGATTTATTTCATAACAAGATAAAATAATGTAAATTGTTAGTTTAGTTATGTTTAGTTTAGTTTGTTTAGTTATTCTTAGCTTATTTCTTTTCTGTTTTTTTGCAACCAAATTAACCGAATTGCACACCAATTTAGCTTAATAATGATTCAAAAAAATTAAAATAAACCAAAAGATTTTATTTTTTATCCAAAGTTTTAGAATCCAATTTTTTATTTCTAACAACTTATTTTTTATGACTATTTGTGCTCTAAAAAATCGTTATAAAAGGCTCTTTTTCAGGGAATTAGTTGTTTATCACAGCATAAGTTGTATTTAATTTAATTCCGCTACATCTATAAATTTATAGTTTTAGTACCGTCATCTTTTTCCCACCATTACTTCACTGATAAACGTTGAACACCGAAGTCCTGGTAATGTATTGAAGGTATTTTGAGGTTTTGTGGGACTCACTGTGATGTTGGCATTATTACTTTTACCTTCAATTTACGCAAGCTACAATGCATGCAGTATTGGTTTTATGCATACGGCCCGGGAAAGTCAATTATGACTTACAGAGAGCTGTAGGCACCTACCTACCAACGAGAAAAAGCAGTTCACTATTGGATTAGAATGAAATAATATTGAACTGCTCTGATTTATTATCTTTAATCTTATGGTTTGTAGGGACTATCTAGGTTGCCCATTAATTAATACAGTTTAGATCCGAAATGCCTCAAGAAATATTTTTCTTAAGTTTTCACGATACATACTTTAAATAAAACACTTTTTTACCGGATATTATCGCGTATATTTTAGTTAATTTTAAAATTATTTCGACGTTTCGGCATCTTTGCAGTTGCCGTCTGAGTCTATCGTGACCACGGCAACTGCAAAGATGCCGAAACGTCGAAATAATTTTAAAATTAACTAAAATATACGCGATAATATCCGGTAAAAAAGTGTTTTATTTAATGCCTCAAGAATATTAGTTTTTATCCCAGTATCAAATACTGTATACAAAAAGCGCTATGATTACTGCTGATCCTGCTTCACTTTAATTGTCATATAGTAGTTATAATATTGGCCTAAAGCTTAGCTCTAGTTACTATTCGCACACTGCGAAAATAATTCAAAATAAAAACTTAAAAAGCAAACATTAAAATAAAATAAAAAAATTTGCATAAAGTTTCTAGCGAGTAACAAAATGTTGTCGTTTAAAATTACCTTTACTACTCTGAAGGTTAAATTGTTTTAATATTCCTTAATAATCAAGAATCACCACCATTATAGCAAGCATTATAATGTTAGTTTTTACTTTAGATAGGCTTATTATTTGTATATTAAATTTAAGATCAATGTAACTATAATTTTAAAGCAAAACCTGAAAGTTTTTGCTGACAAACGACCGAACAGGCCGAGAAGGCCGTTGACGAACTACCTGTCGCAGACTGGAATATTCTTTTGAAAATTGGTTTTTTCTCAAAACTTTCTGAGCGTCCCGTGTCTACTCTCGCAAACAACACTGGCTCTAGGTATCGTTAATAATCGAAATAACTCGGTACAAAAAAGTAAATAAACTTTCTCATGTCCAGCTGACTACTTGAATGCTCGAACGTATAAATTGATGTGCTCATGCAGTTGTACAAGGCGTTTGTTATTGCAACTAATATTACTCGGAATTTTGATATTCGGGATTCGTATTTATGATATTTCGTACTATTGTTAATTCGGATTTTTTATGGTTCGGTATTTTCACATTCGGCATATTGATTTTCGTAATTATAAACGTTCGGAATTTTGAAGTTTCGAAGAAGAAAAATTCTGAATTATGAAACACGGAATTTTCATTTTCGGAATTATGAACCATTCGGTGTTATAAAATTCGGAATTTTGAAATTCGTGATTAGGACTATCGGAATTAAGTAGTGTACTAATGATCTAATAGATCTTTCCTTAAATTACAACTTACGCTACAACAGAATTTGTTTCGCTGTACATTGTCAAGCCTCTCTGACATATGAAAATCAAACAACAAAGTTTTCATTGTATGACGAACTTGATCTTTGTTTGGAAACTTGTGAACAAACAACTCTAAGCTCAGATACAAGGAACTTTGATTTCAGGTAATACGGTGTTCATACATTGTATTCGAAGACAATGCATTGCGTATTGTTTATTGATATTCGCTTCCTGTAAAGAATCTTCAAATAAAAAGGTTCTTACGTACTTTACCTCTCTTTTTAATAACGTCCTTGTTTAGGGAAGGTAATATTTTGTGACGTCTAAAAGATATTGCGATAAGCTTTATGAAGCAATAATGGCGGGAGAATAAAGATATACCGAGCTTGTCATTATTGATACTTGATTTTCGGAAAGGAGTCATAAAATAGATTAAGTAAGTAATGTGCAAACGTAACGTATTGGCTATTTAAAATATTACATGAAGCATTTTTTTTTGTTTTCATCTACCTGACCTTGGTCTGTGATGGCGATCGTAACTTTTAACTGGAAGTCAACTAAATGTGTAATAACCTTAATAAAAAAGAACTTCCCCCCACCCCCAGACGCGGCGCTCGCTGAGTTTAGTTTGTTTTTGTTTTTGCACTAGCTTACTGGCTTCTTATGACTACAAAAAAGAAAAAATAACAGATTTTTCTTTTGCAATGATTAAAGTAGAAACGCTGCTATTATATATTTTATATATTTACATACAAATTATAATAGATAATTAAAGGTTTATATTAGTATGTATGATCTACCAACAAGTGTCGGAGGGCAAAAATTTAGCTATGTATCAAGTCCATAAATATTCAATATATTCATGAAACATATATAGAAGTACAGAATTTGCTCATAAGTAATTAAAAAGTATTTTTTTAAATACATTTATGGGTAAGGTTTTTACATTTTAGGGGAAGTTTATTGAAAATGTTAATAGCCATATAAACAATATTTTTTTGAAACATATACAGAGCCTTGGTGTCGGTGTATAAAGCTTTTTTGCATGTCTTCCATAACCAGAAATCATATCGCGATTTCTTAGGAACTTTTGGATGCTTTTTTACAAATAAGCATACCTCATAAATATACAAGCAATAAAATAAAATAAATATAAAGGCAATGGTAGAATTTTCAAGCTTCTAAAAATTGGTTTGCATCTATCTATATATCCCGCACTTGCTATTGCCCTTACGCATGTATTATTAGGTTTATCAAGTATATTTTAAAATCAGTATCAAGTCTTGTAATATGATTGTACTGTTGCACGCGCTTTTGCGCAATTCCTCCTGGATGGTAACTGAGAACCAGTGGTTTGCAAAGTTTGTTAACAAGTTCACTGAGTTATCGCTTTTTTGCATCCTCTTCAAACTGTAATTCTATTTTTTCTTCTTTTGATAACAAATTTCGTGTATAACTTTGTTTCTTTTAATATTTTATGAACTACTCGTTAATTAAACAAATTTTAGTTTTAATTTCCTTGTAATTGTATAATGAATGTCGAATGTGTTGTGTGTGTTTGGTTTTTCATTTTTTATTTTTATTGTTGTGATTTGCTGTTACTTGTTTTGTGCATTTTGTTTTTTTTTTATGCAAATTAAGAAATTATCTTATCTTATCTTATTTTTCTTGACTAAAGGAATATATTATTGAGTCGTACTTTTTTGGCAATGCATTGAATCAATTCAAATGAAGTTTGCCAGGTACCTTTGTATGAAATCTAGACTTCGTAACGCGCTTCCAGAATATACTGACAGAATTAAGCACTTCCACCTGATGTCTTTGCAATCTCGACGCTCATTATCTTCTTTGGTAACACTATATAAAATTGTGAATTATAAAATAGATGGAAACTTAATCCAGAACTTTAATTTCAAAATTAGGAATAAGTCTATGAGATATCACACTTTGTTTGCAATACCATCTGCGAATAATAATATATCGTACAATAGTCCGCTCTACAGAATGTGTCGACTTTACAATGCCCTAAAAAGTGATGTTGACTTGTTTAATGATCCTTTATTTTCCTTTAAAAGTAAAATCTCGATAACGTTAGCTGATTAGTTATATATATATTTTTTTTTTGTTATACGTGCTGAATTTTTCTTTTTACATAGCTTAATTTTATTGTTTCTTTTTTAAGAGTCTTTTTTAGTTTTTAAATGTAGTGCATAATTTTTATTGAATTGTAGACTAAACCTAAATAGTTATAAGATAATGAATGTATGTATATATTTTAAGGTTTACAATTTGTTATTGTGCCATTAAATAAATAAATAAATAAATAAACTTATTAAGTTCAAACAGTTCAAAAAGGAGACCACCGTCACCCTACTTGGTTTGATCCCAGTTACAAATTATTAGACACCCTCTCAAATTACAGTAGCTACTAAAGAAATTATAACAGCTGGATTTACCCGGTGGATAATGGCGTCGGTACCTACTGTGATTTGGGTTACCGCTTATATCATACGATAGACTGCCTGTTGGGACCAAAGGCCAGAGGTTGATTTTACACGACACTATGAAAACAGAACATACACTGCCAATCTTTCTGCCTGGCACCTCAAAATCACACAAGGCAGGTTTTCATTTTAAGAATAAAGTAAGTTAAGCTAATTTTTTGCTGGTTCTCACAATCACTTGACATTTCCTAAAATGAAGAAAATATCTTCATGGTCAAAGGTTCCAGTGAGGGGTAGATAAAACCAGTAGTCATCCAAATTTAACACCCCGGATTTTGGAGTGGACTAAATCTTATAATCACTGATTCGACAGAATGTAAAAGATTTAAACTACGTGGTAAATTTTTTGAAAAACAATAAAAGCACTAATATGTTGTGTTACTTCTTCAAATGAAAACTTAAAAGACATGCCTCGTAAGCACTGTACCTGTCTTTTTAATATCGGCATTATAAATGTCGTTTAGGGAAGGCAATATTTTATGCTATCTAAAAATATTACGAGAAGCATTATGAGGCAATAATGGCGGATTTACAGAAAATGCTATATTTTTAGAGATGTTGATTACAAGATAAGTTAGAACTAAATAGGCCCACTGTTGTTTAACAAATGTTGAACATATGTATAATAAGATATACCAAGGCCAAAAAATTATAATAATATTTAAACAATATTGTTATTGCTTAATTATAATATAAGGCTACTTTGGATACAAGGCGATTCATGGCTGCTCCGTATATTCCTGCACTGACAAACGGTGTGCAAATCTTGCGGCGTGATATAATCACATCTTAATCAAATTATAGAATAATGTCCACATCAACTACGAAAAACATATAACAATAATTATTTAAGCTAAGGATTTAAATCTATAATAAATATTCATTTAATGAGTAGTAACTCTTATCTAGTAAATAATTAAATTAATTTATTTTAAATTTTCTAAATGTGAAGTCCTTAATATTATACACAGCCGCGCACAGCCATACAATAAACATTTTTTTAAATATATCAAGTCGTTGAGCAGGTACATATAGTTTATGTTTATGTCTTCCTCTGCAATTAAACATTTCATTATTTCTTTTAAAATATTCTGGATGTGCTCGTACAAATATGCAAATCTCTAAAATGTATAAGAAGCACACATGGAGTATCCTTAGTTTTTTTAAAAGAGTTTTACAATGGTCAATATACCCAGCATTACACAGTATTCTAATATATATTTTTTGAGTACGAAATACTTTGTTTATATTAAAACAGTTTCCCCATAAAACAATCCCATACATTACAAACAAACAACCTTAAAATAGATGATATATATCCATGATAGGCGAGAAGGGCTGCTCTTGTCCAGGATACATCCTTGATACGTCTTCAGTCATATATACATACTTGTCAATTTTATTTCGTACATCCATTACATGAGCATTCAATTGCAGTATTTGTGAAACCTAAAAACTTTACAGTATTTACACTGTCAATTTTAAAACCATCATAGTTTACACATATTTAGGGAACTTTAATATTCATTGTATTAAATTGAATTATATTTGAAATACCAAGAAAATAAAATTATTGTTTTGTTAACATAAATTAGTCCAATCCACTAGTTATATCAATATATTTTATAAGCACTAATATTGTATTTATAATATCATTGTCTCAATACTCATTCAAATTAATTATTTGTAAAAGCTGCCATGTGTGGACTTAATCACGGCGCGGGTCGATTTGGCGAACAACAACCGGCTAAACGTTAATGTTCTACGACAGACCGCAATTCGACCGATGCAGTCTTCGATCACATCCAACATTACAACACAACATTACAACAACAGAACTATAACTAATAAGCTGTCTCTACACTGTGTCCCATACATTCTCGCTGCGACCACCGCCCGTTACGGACGTTCCAAGACCACTCCGATTGATCGGTCCCTTCCCGATATTCAGTAGCGCTCAGATTACTGACATCACAGTCTAGCGTGTTGGTTACAGTTGATCACAGTTAGCCGTGATACAGGGTTTCTGGGTTTTTTACTCCCTCCGAGCGCTCTCAAAGTGTTTTATTTTTTCTTTGCGACTAAGTCTCTTAGTTTTCAAAGTGCTGTGCTGTGCTTGTCCTGAGTGCTGTGTGTGCCCAGCGTAAAGTATTCTGGTTTTAGTACAAAATATACCCAACGGTGACAGCTAATTTGTACTGATCCAGTCCTTTTATTTTATATATTATTTCCATTCTACTTTTTATTTATTTACTCTTCTATTTTCATTTGTCTTTCATCATATTTGTGTCTTTTTGTGTATATTTGCCCTTTTTGTCGGTAAAGGTTGACCCTGATGCGGTGAAATCTTTACCTGCGTACCCTTTTTAGGATTCCAGATAGTGGCCTTCGGCGAACTACGGTTAGTTTTTAAGTTATTTTCAGGCCGCGGTAGCTAGGTTCGCGCGCAGTGTCCAGACATCTGGACACAGTTTGAAAGTGGGCTCAAATCCACAATCAAATCTCCTTCTAAAAAGGAGAGACGGGCACGCCAGCCCTTATCCACCAACCTCTCACGAGAGCGCTCTAGCTCGCGCTCGTCCGTGGCTTCGTCCACCAGGAATGCATCGTCGATGGATTGCGATATCCCGGCTCCCATCCAAGCCCTCGAATCCAACAAGGGCTTCACCGTCGTCGCTAAGCGATAAAAAAGGGCCAAGCCCCCGGTCTCATCTCTCGATGAGTCCAAAGCCCCTAAAAAGCGGGCCCCACAGTCAATGCCCGCATCCTCGCTCCGCCATTTCGAGGCCAAGCCAACCGGTCGGCATCCGCCTCCTATTTTCATCCGCGATAAAGCGGCATGGACATCTGTGTCTACACATATGTCCAATTTCAAAATCGCGCATACACACGCGAAAAATACTGCGATCGGTATTCGCGTGGCTACCGTCTCACCCGCCGACCACCGCGCCCTCACAAGGTACTTGATGGAGAAATCCATCGAGTACCATACCTACCCACTTACGCGTCGTCCTTAGAGGCGTACCAAAAGAGCTCGACACTGAGCTGTTATTACAGGACCTTAAAACCCAGGGCTTATCTGTGCAGTCTGTCCACCGCATGTATGGCAAAGATAGGTTGCCGGACAATCTAGTGTTAGTAACACTAGACCACTGATTAGAAGGCAAGAAGATTTTTAATTTAAAAACCATTGCCGTACTGTCAGAGATCACAGTGGAGGTCCCCTGCAAGCGCGGCATTCCGAGCCAATGCCATAGATGCCAAGTATATGGCCATACGACAAGAAACTGTCACGCCAAACCTAGGTGCCTTAAGTGCCTGGGCGATCATGGCACTGCGGAGTGCGCGAGAACTCCGCAGTCCACAGACCCAACTATTTTATTTACAGCCAACTATTTAGGTTGCCCTAGGGCTCCAGAACCAAACCCCCAAAAGGCTTACAAGGTGAAGCAGATATCTTCAGCCTCTGCTCCTGCTAAGCCCAGCCCACCCGTAAAACCGCAGCCACAATTAACCGACTCCCGTGATCCTTCTCCGCCACCCAAGAACGCATGGGTAACCCCGCCTACCATGGTGAGGAAACCCATCGCTTCCCTCGCTTCTCCGCCTTCTCAGGTACAGCAGGTCAGGTAAGCACCTACTTGCTTGCCTTCTCGTCCCCCAGTCAATGGCCGTGCAGAGCCACTTTCGGACTTCGCGCTGACTAGCGAATTCGCCTCAAGCTTCGACTTGGGCGAAATAACAACTCTGGCACGCAAATTGCGAGCCGCAAAAGGCGACTTTCAGGCGACGTGCTTAGTAGCACTTGAACACCAGGCACTTATCGCCAACGTCCAGAAATTTAATATGTTAAATTTTTTAATGGCGTCCTCTAGGATAAAACCATGGTCCTTCTTGCAATGAAGTTCACGAATTTGTTCGAGAATTTCAAATCGACATCTTACTTGTGCGGGAAACCTTTTTGAAACCTATTCACAAACATCGTTCGCAACGATAAGCTTCACTACATAGAAGGTCACTGCATTGTATACCTGTCGATCCCTCACAGCTCGAGAATATCGAAGTTTCCTGTTGTAAAATAGCGATGAGCGGCCATCAGCCAATCACGCTAGCATCTATCTATCAACCACCAAACATAGTTATAATTCAAAGCGACCTTCAATCGCTACTCGATATGACTCCCTCCGCAGTCTAGGAGGCGACTTCAACTCGAAACATTCAAGTTGGTATTCCGTAGTTACCAACCCAAATGGTCGTTGGCTTCATCACATGTTAGAGGTGGTAAACTGTGATGTAGGGGGTCCTGGGGAACCGATACACTATCCCTATAACACAAATCATAGCAAACCTCCAGAGTGTTTACTTAACGGTTCACTCAGTAGAAATCATCCAGCTTACTTCGGATCACCGACCGGTAGTCATGCAGCTAGGTACCCCAACTGACCCCGTTCTCAAACGAGGTCACACATCGATTGGGTCAATCTAACAGAAGCCCTTAAGGCAATCGACAGCCCTGACCTAAACACCATTCCCGATTGGTTGTCATCCATCGAGGAGACCAATGCTGCGATCATTGCTTTCACCAACCACCTTCGAACTGCTATCAGTGCCCAGGCAGGTTCCGGCGGCGAATGATCAACGCTGGGTCCTGCCTGAGGGTGTGAGGGAGTTGTTCCCAACAATGTACACCGAGAACAGTAAGCACTAACTCCGTCCACAAAGAAACTGTGAATAGCACAGTCGAAACTGAATGCGGCAACCCACCGACTGACACCCTCCAACCGGTAACGGTGGAAGAGGTACAGACAATAATTAAAAACCTAACACCACGGAAAGCCCCAGGTCCAGACAAAATACCAAACAGGGTTCTGAAAGGCCTCCCACTCGCACTCATACAACTGTTAGTAGTTATATTTAATAACTTGCTAACAAACTGCTCTTTTCCGCAAACATGGAAGGAAACGATTATCATCGGTATTGGGAAACCCGGAAAACCGGCTAATTTACTCACAAGCTACCGTCCTTTTAGTCTCCTTAGTGCGATAGGCAAATTATACGAAAGGATCATTTTGAACAGGCTCCGAGAGGTCATCCACTTCAAGCACCTGTTACCGGACGAACAGTTCGGCTTTGGGTCCCGTCAATCCTGCGTCCAACAGGTGCCCCGTATCACGGAGCACATCTTGGAGCAAAGGAACGTAGGTTGAAAACCGATAGCCACGGGTGCGCTCTTCTTTAACGTGGCGAAAGCCTTCGACAAAGTCTGACACAACGGCTTGTTATTCAAGCTCTTCGAACTAGGCGTGCCAGACAGCCTCGTGCACATCATATGAGACTTTTTACAGTGTCGAACCTTTCGTTACAGATTGGATAGTGCACTATCTAATCCCTGCCCTGTATTAGCCGGTGTGCCTCGGCTTAAGCGCTTGGTTTAGGAGTGCAGCAGTGTACTTCTCTCTTTCAACCTGCTCTAGGACAACCTCTAGGAAACCCTCCAAAAGATGAGGTCAGATCTCGCTGTTTGGTACTCCAATCCCCTGGTTTAAAAAAGTCAAATATTTGGGTGTTACTTTAGATAGTGGACTTACATTCGCGGATCACATAAAACGAGTCCGGGACCGAGCCGCCTTCGTCATGGGTAGGCTGCACCCCCTTATCTGCAAGAAGAGTAAAATGTCACTTAGAAATAACTTTACACTTTACAAAACTTGCAGTGTGGTTTTAGCTCACGCCAGCAAGTCGAATATCAATCACTTGCAGGTTACTCAAAATAGGTTCTTACGCAAATGATTCGGGGCCCCGCCCTATGTCCGCAATTTAGATCTGCATAAAGATCTCGAGCTGCCCACTTTATGCTTGCCACGTTGATGAAGTCGGTGTCTAGGCTCTACTTCGACAGCGCTCCCCACCATCCCAACCCACTGGTCAATTAGTCAGCTGACTACACAGCCAACCCAGACGCGCTGGTCCGTTACAGGCGTCCGCGTAACGTCTTAACTGATCCCGATGACGCTATTACAACAAGGAACGCCGGCGTTCCAGTTTGAAATAGGGCAACACGGCATTCGAATCACCTAACCCACCAGTGGGCCAGGCTAACGCGGCGTACGCATTCCTACTGAGTTTCTTGCTGGTTCTTTGGCAGTAGATGACCCTTCCGAACCAGTAGTAGTTTCAATATACGACGTCTTAAGCCGAGGTCCGTGCCCTCTCGGGTGCCCTTAGGCGTATCGTATGTAGGAGTAGTTTTTGTTCTAGCTAAGAACCCTAAGCGGCTATGCCACAAAGTCCGGTGAAATTTAAAAGACTAATAGGGCCATAAATGAGCTGTCCATTTCGAAAAAAAAACTGTGTCCCATAATGTTTATTGAAATTCTTTTTCCGTTAAGATTTTTTGTATATCAACGGGTTCTGCAGTATTTTACCTTTCCTTTTATATCATCGTTGTAAATATTGTTTAGGGTAAGCAATATTTTATGTCATCCGAAATATTACGATAAGCTGTATGAAGCAATAATGGCGGGAATAAAGATGAATTCATTTAAGTATTTGTAGATTTTAGGATTGTGACTGAGTATAAATAGATACGTGGACAAAAGGAGTGTGTTCTTAATTTACAACATAATATTTACATATTGTTTCACCGTGGGTAGAAATGAAATATAGAATAATTATAAGGGTTTTGTTCGAACGGATGAATTCGAAACTAAGTAGTGTTGGTTGCTTGCTTCTGCAATTACAAATCGGCAGTTCACCGCTCGAGTTCTCCTTGTTTCGTTAAGGTTTAGTGTAAAATTTGCCCACAAAACTGTTGCCACGAATTTATTTTTTACAGGTCAATAGCGAAAGGAATCAGGTGTGAATTTTTGCCTTATGCTAAGGTGGCTATAGTCTACGTATTATTCAATAAAATTGCATCAGTGCCGATGACCATCCAATTTTTATAGCAGAATAATACGTAATAGAATGTAACGATTCAATCGTATGGCCACCAATTTACATTTCCATTGAGAGTTATACTTGACACATTTACGTTTTTCTACACTTGTTTAACTATTCATTAGTTTCCCTCAGAAAATTTAAACAAAATCTAGCAATGTTTAAGCACTCCGTCGACTTAAAAATGCTATCAATTTCAATACTTTCGCCTGTGTACTGCTATATTGTAAAGTCTCTCGTAACAATAACATAAGAAAACAGCTTATTTGTCACTATCCTCATTAGCGATATGAAACTTTAGTTTTTCACATAAACTCGTGTGAATAAAAATCAAAGAAAGAACGGCATACCGATATTGACTTTCTAATATCTCGTCTTAATTTGTTTCTTATTTATTTTCTTGAAATTAAACTTTTTTAAATTAAAAAGTTTTTTTATAGTGCCTCTGAACCCACATTGTAACAACACAGTCTGTTACTTCTGTCACAAAATAAGCCATAATTTATGTTCGTAATTGTTTTCTCAAGTAATAGAAACATAAATATGTTTTCTTCTTCGTTGTTGGGGGATTCTTTTTTCATATGCCGCTTCCAACGTAGGCAACCAGCAACACGCCCTCACACTTGTGGCATGTCGGATCGATGATGAGATGGTCGCACGCAAAAGGGGTACACCATTTTAGTTTTCTCTTTCAAAATAGTCAAGCAGATGATTTATTCTGATAACGTAAATGTTTAATGAAATGTTGTGCACAATAAACGTTAGGTTTTAATTTGGACTAAACCCTATATTTGTGTGTTATGTTTAACTGCATAGGTACTTTATGTACTATTTTTTCATTTCGCCTAAAACCAATTGACATAATTAATCATTACACCTAATATTTGTGTACTATATTTTTATTTGACACAATTATTTACTTAATATAATTTCATTTTAGCTAAATTGCATTTATCCTAATTTTGTTTGAATGAATTTTCATTTCACTTCAAATACGATTAATTTCATTTCAGAAAAGAGTATCAGTACAATATTACAGCATCAAACGGACTATTCCGAAATTAATTTGCTAAAATCAGTTGCCAAAAAATTTAAAGTGTAGTTGATAAAGTAATTTTTTTTTCTCATAATAAAACAGTACAACCAGTAATGACTTTTGACTAATGATACGCTTTTCAGTCGCTTTTCGATGCTTCGCCGGCCGCGGCCGCGGCACGCTCGCTGCACTCGCTCGGCTTACGCTGTGTTAACTACATACATACAAACTGCTTCTCCTCGCATCGCTCGTCGTCGCGCCTAATTTTTATATATACCAGCTCTAAATTTGATCATTTTATTATTATGATTAATTAATAATATGCCTATAGAATATTAGCACTACCTGTTATGTCAAATGAATGTTATATAAAATAAAAATTATGAAAACCAAAATTATCATTAACGTAAATTATACTTAAAGTTGTTAGATGAAATGAAATTACATGAAATTTTTTTATGTCGAACAAGGGGAACCCTTTCTTTATACGTAAATTTTTGTTATAATTAATTTAATGTTAAGAAACTTAGTTTTTAAGGGTTTAATAATAATATACACGCTATTTTAAATTAGTATACATACTAATTCAATTGGCAATAATCGAATCGATAATCAAAATGCTGCAATCACTTGTCCAATCTGTCAAAAAGTGAATAACCTGGTAAACAAGGATGGTGGATCACATGGTGTAGTTTAAATGTGAAAGTGACTTTGTTTATATGTTTACTTTTGTTACATTTTCGCGACTGAACAGAGCGTCCGTCAATAACGAAATTTGGCAGACGTACATCTTTGGGGCGTTCCGGATACCGATTATATCTCTCAGAGCGCTCATTTCAGACCATTCCGAATACATGTGAGCGCGTTCACGATTCGTCATCAACGCCATCATGAACGCCGCCATCTTCACGCTCACAGTGCCCAAGGTACGGAGCATGGTCGCTCTGAGCGATCTGTGAAAACTGACTTAAGACGTTTAGAAAAATGGTTATTAATTTCTTTCCATTTCGTTCCGATTGAAATAGCACAAATATCGCTTTTAGCGCGCTTTAACGAATCGGAACGTTTATGAGCAGTTTCAGCGCTGTGAGCGGCATCCGAAATATGGGACATCCCAAGAAATATGGGAGAGAAGCGGCGGGAAAAACCAAGTGCAATTCAAACTTTATCAAATGAACTACTAGCTGTCTCCTACACAGCTTGTTTTTTTTATAATGGTAAGTAGCATCCGCACCCATGGACATTATTACTAGTAGATATTTTAGATATTAACAGTGTTTGTGATTATTATACCGACTAATGATGCGTCGCCGATCGCTTTTCTTGTAGTAATTGCACTGGCTGTTCCTTTCAGTTGCCGGATAAAAACCATGTAAATTGTTTATTATAGCGGTTAAAATAGGCAGGACTGTAGACCGCCCAGACCAGATCTTAGCAAATAAACTCTACTACTAGCGAATGTGAGCTCCGGGTGAAATTCGAGTGAAGATAATACAAGTTCGTTTGTGTATAAAATGTTGTTGTATTTAAATATACTAAGTTACATATTTATGATATTACTATCATCATCTTTGAAGACAAAATTCAGACGACTGACGGGACTAATTATGGTCTGTGCGTTAATAAGAAATAATATACTGTCTTTTTAATTACTTAGCTAAGAGTTGATGTTGCTCAAAATAGATCTGTTATTAATTTTCGTTACGGATTAACAATTGTTTGCTTTGAAAAACAAATTTGTTAGCCTTGTCGTGGCGTTCAATTACTGTTATGTCACGGATTATACCATTCGCTGATGGAAATATGAAAATTGGTAAATTATTTTTGCTTCTTATATGTAAGGGTGCACGTTTCAGCAAATTAAATTCGGCCGATGACATATAAAGCAAGGTAAACGCGGATAAAGCCAGAATATGAAAAATCGAACATGGCTTCATTTAGCAGCGTTATATTACAGCCGATTTAAGTTTGCATTGAAGTTCGGAATGTCTGATATATACTGTAAAAAATTATAAAGCATATTTTTACCCCAACAATTTTTACCGTAAAATTAACAATTAAACAGATTATGTGAAGACACATTCTATTTTAATACTAAATGTCATACAAATCAGTTCTGTACTTTTTCTTTACATGTGTTGGCACAAATCCGCAACCATTCGTACAATTACAACTTTCTTATACAATAAAAGTAAGAGTTAAAAACGAACAGTAAATGTTTTGTGAAGTCCCTAATTTCTGCTCGGAGCGCGGTTATTAATGGAGGAACAGCAAAGAGGGAACTTCAAAACGGATCTACTTTGAATTCGCTGGCTGCAGGGAACACTGAGGCGGCTTTGGATTTATTCTTCGTCACATTTGGTTTGACAGAAACATTACGTTTTCGTTTTGTTATTAAGCACAAACATCTGTTCAAAATCAGGTTTGTAAAATTGAAAATGTGGTGTATTTTGCAGATATGGCAAGTGGCAGTTTAGTTTGAGGTTAAGTACCTTGCAATTTTAACATTCATAAGTTTAGACATCAGATGATTAGCCCGGTTTTTCCCATCAGAACTAGTTGAACGTCTGAACAGAAAATACTAAAAAAAAAAATTATAATTTCAAAATATTATTTACCTTACCTTTAAATTGTTATTCATAACTAAATTTTATATTACAAGTTCACTCTTCAGGTTATTCTTGTTTTGTTTAGAAGTAGAAACTGTAGACATGTATGTTTTATTTTGAATTTTATTTAATTCAATAACTTGCGGGCTCTGTAAGCCCTGTGTTTGACAAGTAGGGTATTTGTAAACAATGGAAGAATTTCAAAAAAAGAACATGGCTCCCTTTACAACTTCTTGGATGACAGCAGCTTTAAGTTTGAACGCGTTTAGTCTTGTTGTTGTGTTTTGTTTAATTTTTAAATGTTTGAGGTAATGATATAAATTAATTAAAATGTTTGGTATCAAAATGTTAAGCGTAAAAAAGTACAGTTTATTTTTAACCCAAACACGAGAAAAAATTATGTTGTACTCGTATTTTGTATAAGTATAACGTGCGACGACGTTTAGATGTCAAACGTGTAGGTGATACGAGACCGATTTAACATCTTAAAGAATTATGATTGATGAAAATCGTTCGTCTACTCAAAAGTGGACGGAGTGGTGGATATAAAGTATAGTTTAGATGCCATATTCCTCAAGAATAAAATGTTTTCCATTTCAGGTTTTTAAATACTGTAAGGCTCTGTAGACAGCAGGGCCTGCTCTGCTTCCATTGTTAATTACTTACACCCGCACTGAGATTTCACACGGTTAATTTAGCCCTAAGTTATAGATTTTGCTAAGTGAATCTGTATTATATCTATACTACATCTTAGTTTATATTTATTAATTAATTTATTTATTAACAAGGAAAACTTACAGCTAGTTACAGAATTATAATAAGTGGAATAAAATACACAATACACAGAGAAGTTTTCACATATAGATTTTTGTGTGGTATATAAAGTTAAGTACGCAATAAAATATACAACATATAAAATAATAAGAATAAAAAGATGTAGCTATATAATATTTGAAAAATGTTTCATTGACGCTCTCTGCTCCAAAAGAAGTGCCCGGAAAGTGCGGCTCTGATATCTGAAACACTGTCGTGAAATAAATCGAAATTTTTCAGATCCCGGTTTGTTTGTTCACCGAGTTGCACGCTCGTATAGAAAATGTGTTCTGCCTATAGTTAGTATTAGCGAATGGGATGTGTAAAAAGCTAGGGTTCCTGTATTGTTTATTATGAGCACGAATACTAATCACAGACAAGGAACATCTAATAAACTATTCGCAATTTTTGTAATGTTACAAATATCCGCGATCTCCCTACGAATATACAGCGGAAGAATATGGTGACGCCTGCAGCGTGAAATATGTTTTCATATGTTTGTCAGTATCGTATTTCCGACTTTTGTACTGTATAAATCTCAGAAATTTCTTTTGAATAGCTTCAATTCGATCTATATACACTTTGTAGGCCGGATTCCACACTGATGAAGCATATTCTAGGTGACTTCGCACAAAGGTGCAGTAGAGTATTTTAAAGGTTTTAATATTGTTGAACTCAGAAGACATTCTAAAAACAAACCCCAAAGCTTTAGATGCCTTTTTAATAATTGCTTCGACGTGTTTGTCAAATATTAATTTAGAATCAAACATCACTCCTAGATCGATCATTGAGTCAACTCTCGTCAACATTTTATTGTCAATAGTGTAGTCATAAGTAATAATAGATGTTTTTCTTGAAAATGAACAAATATAGCATTTGGAGATATTGAGGTCAAGTTTATTTAAAAAACAGTAGTCAAGTAGACTATCAAGGTCACGTTGCAGTTTCAAATTGTCAGCAGGGTTATTCATTGTGCATAGAATTTTCGTGTCATCGGCATATAATAAGATTTTTGAATAATTAAAATAATTATGGATGTCATTAATAAAAATGGAGAATAAGAGCGGTCCTAGCAGGGACCCCTGAAGGAACGTGTTGGATGTGTGAGGTGTATCCATTTAAAACAACAACCTGACATCGACCATCAACATAAGAGGCAAACCAACGAAACAAGTTACCCCTGATACCCACTTTTCGAAGCTTGCGAAGCAGGATTGCGTGATTAATACGGTCAAAGCACTTGGAAAGGTCCGTGTAGACTATGTCCACCTGCGCTGGTTTAGACATCTGCTCCGTCAAGTACTCCACACATACGAGCAAGTTTGTGTCAGTTGATCTGCCCCTCGTAAATGCGTGTTGTTGACCAATCAGAGTATGTTTTAGCGATGCGATAACTTGTTCATATACAATTTTTTCATGGACTGGTTAGGCATGTTCAAAGACATAGCTAAATCAATTTGCAACTGCGAAACATGCCTGGCACAAACACACTAACCACGCACCTTATGGCCCAGTGGGCAAACCTAAAGTTTGCTCAAGACCATTCCAATGCATTTCCTTAGATTTAATAGGACCTCTACCACCCTCTTGATAACGAAATCAATACATCCGTTGTTTTTCTAAATACTGCTTAATATTTCCTCTAAAACGTGCTACAACAGCTAACATAATTACTAATCTCGAAAACCGTGTTTTCTTAGTTCATGGAATACCTCAAACCATCATAATGGACAATGGCCCTCAAATTAAATCTCGTGAATTTAAAAGACTCTTACATAATTACCAGATTACTTTCGTATTCGTCTCTCCAAACTATTGCCCTCAGGTCAATCCCACTGAACGCTACAATAAGACCATAATAAGCGCTCTAGGTTCACTGGTTGGAGAAGACCACAGAAATTGGGACTTAGATCTCTCCAAGATACAACACTCAATGAACCCAGTAAGTGCGGTGACTGGTTACACTACCTCATTTCTTGTCTTCGGCCGCAAAACCATTCCCTGTGGCTCACTCTACACTGCAACAGAGAAAATAGACGAGCTAACCTTTCTCCCACGCGACATATACGCCAGCAACATTGGTCTCCTTGCAAACCATCTCGATAGAGTTCAGGTCGCTCTTTACAACGCACACGCCAAAAACGCTGAGCGTAAAAATTATACTCAAAGCGACGCTGAACGCTACTATTCTGCTTGCCCCTAAATATATCAAATGTAGGGTCATACAAAAACTTTCTCCTTTGGTATATATATTAGAAGACGCCTACGGCATAAGAGCTAAATGGCACATTAAAGACATTAAACAATTATATTAATTTTGAAAATGTACTTTTATTCTTATTCAAATCAATCATTACCTTAATTTTAAAACTAGCATAATTAAGACACTAATTCGTAAGCTGTTATTTTTTATTATATATACAGCTTTTGTGAGTACACTTCACTTATTTCGTATCAGATTATTAACTCCAAGTTCTTTAGCTCACACGTAGTCATATCATATTATTAATTTCATATTATTAATTTCATATTATTAATTTCATATTATTAATTTCATATTATTAATTTCATATTATTATTTCCATATCACACTATACTCCTGCGGGCTTCTCGGCTCGTTACTTTTTAACTTCTTTGAAACCTCGTTGAAATAAACTCAACTATCTTGGGTTTAAACTACATTAAACTCACTATTGTTCTACACTATACGTATAGTATACACTTGGGACTTTAGGTGGAGCTGTTGATATCTCCTTAAACAAGCCTTACAATCCAAATGGGTCTTTAGGTGGAGCGGCTGACAACTCCATAAATAAGCCTTACTGTCATAACAATCGTACCGTTCGTGCTGGAGTGGAATCCATTGAACGTGAGCTTCACCCCTCAGAATGTCAGATGATGAATGTAGTTATTGTATGCAAGAGATGTATGTAAAGTAAACACGACAATTCACCAACCACTAAATTTTAATTTTCCCAAATAATTGTACAGCAATTTTTTTCAGAGGGAAATGTAACATAACATAAACTAATTAATTTAACTTACTGTTCTCGGTCCTGTATAAATATGCTATTAATTGTATAAATTGTAAATTTTTATTATCTTCTTTAAAATTAATTAATTTGTATTTTTTGTTGTAAATAAAAATATTTGTCATATCACTTAGACAATTTAGTTGATGTTGATGACTTTGTCAAATTGTAATTTTTGATTAATGTACAATAAACCAAAGAGGTTGTTATATACCTTAAGGCATCCGCACATCATGCTTACTTTCCGAAAAATGTAACTTAAGGCGGCGATAATACCCACTCGGATGAATTCCCACCAATGAACATGACTACAGTAGCGCCCTCACAAGTAAGAACTCGTTGGATTATCCCTGGCCGGCAAGACGGATTCTAATTCAAACAACAACTTCGACAGAACATGATTTTATTATAAAAGCCCACACTTATCGAAGAAAGTCATATTCTCGCTCCGATCGCCGCCCGGTACGGACGTGCGAGACCACGTTCTCCGTTGATCGGTCCCTTCCCGATATTCCGTGGCGCTCAGTCTACTGACGTCACAGTTTAGCGTGTTGGTTCCGTGCTACGGTTTTCAAGGTTTTTCTACTCCCTCTGAGTGCTATCGAAGTGTGATTTTTCTTTGTGACTAAGCCCCTTAGTCTTCAAAGTGCTGTACTAAGTTGTGTTGTGCTTGTGCTGAGTGCAGTGTTGTGCCCAGCGTAAGTAGTCTGGTTTCAGTACAAAGGATACTTAACGGTGACAACGAATTTGTACAGAACCAGTCCTTTTATTTTTATTTTATTTCTCTTCTCTATTTTAATTTATTTTTCTCCTATTTTCATATTTATTTCTATCATATCTGTGTATTTTCGTGTGTATTTGTCCTTTCTGTCGGTAAAGGTTGACCCTAACGCGGTCAACTCTTTACCTGCGTACCCTTTTTTTTAGGTTTCTAGGTAATTAACTTCGCGAAAGCGTTCGCCTAGGCGCTAGCTGCGTCGGGCGTCTCAATCTCTGACGAGGTATTCACGCAGGCCTTATCTGCGCTTAACGCGTCCCCGGCCCCTCAGGCCCCAACTCCGGCCCCTCAGGCCACCGACTCCCAGACCCCTCAGGTCTTTACCAGCCCTCCCACGTCTCCCGTTCCATCCGATATGGACTGCGCGTCGGTCACGTCATCTCGCGCGTCGCAGCGTAAGCGTACCGCTCCCGGGAGCGACTCCGCGTCCGAACTGTCGTCGGGCGCCGCTACTTTAACCGGCTCTCCTGAGCCCCCGGTGTCTTCAACACCCACCCCCGCGCCGTTAATGTCTCTACAAGTGACCGCGAATACGTCGGCTCCGTCCAAGCCAGCAACGCGCTGCGCTCCCGTCCCACCTAAGCCTCAGCTTCCTCCGCCCGTCTTCCTCCGCGAGAAAGCGCGCTGGACAGCGGTTTCTAACTTGTGCAAAGAGCACAAAATCAAATATCTCAGGGTCGAGCCTAAACCGGCGCCGCCGCTCACTCCTGCCAACTTCCCGCCGCTGCTCAAACGGGGTCCCCCGGAAGCAAAGCCTGAGCAGCCGACACCTACTCCGGCTCTGTCTTGGAGACAGCGTCCGGCCGCTCCACCTGCACCTTCCCGTTCAGTCATTATGTTCGGAGACTTTAACTCTAAACATACTGACTGGACGTGCCTATCAACCAACACCAGCGGTATCGCTCTCCTCGACATCACAAACTCACTCTCCTGACATCCTCGATTTTGCAATTATCAAGCGAATCAACCTCGACCTCAGGTCTATCGAACCGCTCGATGACCTAGGCTCTGACCACCGCCCCGTCTCCCTCTCCTAAGACCTTTACCAATTGGGAAGGCTTTAAAAATACGTTAGTTTCAGCCTTAGAGGCCCCGAACTCTCCGCTCGCGATCTCGCCCGATCAAATTGATAGTCCGGATAAAATAGATTCATTAGTCAATTCTCTCACTGATGCTATCAACTCAGCCATCAGTGACAACGAAAAGGTTGCTAAGCAAGGTAAACCCACGCTTCCCTTAGCCGTTAGCAATCTTATTAAAGCTAAGAACGCGGCTCTCCGGAGAGCCAAGAAATATCCTACGCCCACCTATAGATTAGCTGCGAATCAGCTACAACGTAAAGTTAGGTCTTGCCTCGCAGAACTCCGAGACGCTCAGATGAACGATCTCATGGCGAATATCTCTCCGTCCCACCAAGCATACTATAGTATGGCCACTCACGTTCCTCCTCTCACTCGTCCCGATGGCACAACTGCCTTCGAAGTCGAAGAGAAAGCCGAATGCTTCGCTGACAGCATTGCCGCACAATGCTCGCCCAGCACGCAACCTGCTGATCCCTCCCACATCCAGGCGGTGGAGGACGAAGTCCTTCGCAGAGACTCTCTCCCCATCACCGCCGACCCCATCACAGTCTCTAATGACGAAATCTCGCTTCTCATTAGAAATCAAAAATCCAAAAAGGCTCCGGGTGCGGATGGAATTTCCAACCACGCACTTAAGCAACTGCCTCAACGGGTGCTTACCTTGTTAGCTATCATTTTCAATGCCTGCTTCAACCATAGCTACTTTCCAAAAGCTTGGAAAGAAGCAACAGTCATATTCCCAAGCCGGGTAAACCTCTGAATATCCCGGCTAATCACAGACCCATCAGCCTCCTCAAGGCAATGTCTAAACTTCTCGAGAGAGTCATACTCTCTCGAATGCGGAACCATCTGTTTTCAACGGATGGCGATCCCCTCATTATTCCCCATCAGTTCGGCTTTCGCGCTAAACACTCCTGCCCTCAGCAAGTCCATCGAATCGTCGAGTACATACTTGACGGTTTCTATCCGCGTCGTTATAAAACAGTCGCGGTTTTCTTTGACGTAGCCAAGGCTTTCGACAAAGTCTGGCACAGCGGTCTCGTTTATAAACTCTACAAAATAGGCTTACCGGATCGCCTAGTCAGGTTAATAGCGTCGTTTCTCAAAGACCGTACGTTTCGATTTAAACATGAAGGCAAGCTTTCCGCGCCTCTTCCCATAAAGGCTGGAGTCCCTCAAGGCTCAGTCCTCGCCCCTCTGTTGTACACCGTGTACATCAACGACATTCCCATCCCGCTGAAAGGCGTCGAACTCGCCCTCTTTGCCGACGACACCGCACTCTATACCAAAGGCCACAGTGTTCCGCACTGTATAACCAGGCTCCAAAAGGTCGTAAACACCCTTGGTGTATGGTTTCAAAAATGGCGCATCGATGTGAACCCTGAAAAGAGTTTTGCAATGCGCTTCGACCACAAACGCCGTCGTCCCGCTGGCGATCCCCACGTTCGAATGTTTTGTTCGAAGGCGTTCCCATCCCCTGGAAGCGCAGTACTAAATACTTAGGCGTCACGTTAGATCCGACGCTTTCTTTCAAGCCACACGTCGAAAGAGTTTCGAAACTCGCCCGTCACTACTTAGGCCGCCTAAATAGCATGTTAGGTAGAAAAAGTAAAATGTCTTTCAGAAACAAACGTACACTTTAAAAGGTCTGCGTTAGACCCGTCCTGACATATGCCTCGCCAATCTTTGCCCACGCCAAACCCTCCCTCCTGCACAAACTGCAGGTAGTTCAAAGCCTCTTTTGCCGCAGGGCCACAAACGCGGGGTACGTGCGTGACGCGGACTTGCACAGAGATCTTGAACTGCCTACAGTACAACAACACCTCAAAACACTATCTGAAGCGTTCTTCAAACGCTCCGAATCCCATCCCAATATTTTAATTCGAAATTCAGTCTCATATACTGCTCCTGTCTTAGATTCGGAATTCAAAGTCGCTAGACCGAGAAACGCGCTCACTGGCGAACCCACGCAATTAACTTTAGATCTCGAAGCCCTTCAGGCCGCAAATTCTAATTCTAACGTAAATCCGAATTAATGCAATTTTATTTTTCAATTTTAATGTTTTTAATTAGTTACTTTTCATTTTGAGCACCTTCAGTGCTATGTATTCACCTTCAGTGCTTTGAGCACCTTCAGTGCTATGTAAATCCCAGTGGGTGACCCCTTCTGGGCCCCGCTAGCGTGGCCTCTTTCTCCAATTGGCCGTCGCTCAGATGAAGGCTGAGTGGCAAAAAACTGCACGAGCCGACAGGGGGTGTTTTAGTGGGACGAGCCCCACATAACCTGGATCGCGCGCGCCAGTGTATGCGTCAGAGCATTTTTTATCCTCCTGCCCTTCCCGTGGAGGGGAACAAAAAAAAAAAGAAAAAGAAGAAAGTCAGTCGATCTCGAGCTTCAGAGATATAAACATTACTACCACAAATCTTCACTACTTAGTACTTGAACCCTGTGTGCATGGGATCCTTCGCTCCGCACGCCGACTCCACTCCTGCCCTGCGTACCAGTCTGCAAGCCTCACCAATTGCATCTTGCGTGCTAGCCAACACGTTCTCGGCGATCCTGCTATATGTCAGCTGGCTCACCCTTACGTCACCGCTCCTGCCTCACGCGCTCATGCCTCCTCTCCATCAACGATACCCGGATACACCTCGAGTCACCTAGTTTAGAAATTTATTTCTTCAATTTAATGTAAATATACTTTTTGTGAATATCCTTGTAAATTAACTTCTCTCATATATTAAATCTAACTTTATATTCCCGGTAATCACCTGTTTTATTCCACTCCCGCAGGACGGTTAATGGAGTCATCGTGGTTTCGGATCCTTCAAGGAGGGTCCCTCATTACGTGGCAACTGATGCTTAGCTTTACTTACTATTCGAATACATTGAATGTGATGCAACACAAGAATAATGTACCATTTAAATTAAAATGTAAAAGCACAGGATCGTAAAGTTTACGAACGAGCAACAAACTTGTGCTGCTTTTTTTGTATCTTAGTTAAATGTTACCTATTTTCAGCACCATTGTAAAATCACCTCTATTTAAATGGGTTAAATTATGTTATTCCTGTTTAGCATAATTGAACTATTAAAGCACAACAGTTTTTATTTTAGAAAATCTTAGGTGCCAATGGTTTCTAAGCAAAATCTGAAATAGAATGATGCAAACCAAATACAGTTCAGCTAATGTTAATTATTTAAGTTAAAAAGTAGGAATTGGCGTAGCGTCTCAACTATAATTTAAGAACTAAACTGCTATCCTTTTTTGTTTTGTTTATAAAATACACTAGCTTTAGCCCGCGGCTTTGCTCGCGTAAAATAAGAGAAATCGACTTAGAATAGTCACCTTTTTGAAATCTTTCCCTAACTTTTTAAAATTAGAGAGGTGGCATAGTTTACGTGTGCATCTCTCGCAGTATCTCCCATACTAACTGACCGATTTTGAATCCGGCTTTATTTTTGTTTAAAAACTGAACGTGTTGAGATTGTTTTTACCTATGTTTGATGGCTTCTATGCTTTTTCTCGTTTTGTGACAATAACTTCTTGGTTACATTTCTACTCTCGTATATAGAAAAACCAACACTAAAATGATTAAATGCTGCAATGCTTTTTAAATCAAATATTTCCATATTAATCATTAACAAACCAAGTGAAGTAAAAGTAGATCAACACATGACCCACATAAAAAATTTAAATCTTATTGAAATGTTGAACACCCCGATGTCCTAAAAAGTAAATAAATACAGATAACTGCACTTTTACCCAAATATGATACTAGTGACCCTCTGAATTATGTTACTTTTAGTAACAATATATTTTTCAAAAAATCTCATGATAGGCTTTATTTACATTCGAAATATTCAACAATTTGTTTGTTCTGCCAGCTGCGTATAACTTTATTGTGAAATTTCTATTAAGGGTAAGACAAACTAAAAAATCAGATATTGAGTTGACTAAAAATAATAATTTTGCGCCTTCCGCAACACTAGTATAGTTTTACTTGCTAATACTGTCTAATAAATATAAATGCTGTCTGTCTGTTACCTTAAACGCAGAGTACAATCTTAGTTTGAAAAATTATAATGTATATTCTTAATATAATATTTGGTAATACATTCGTATTGTAACTTCAGCATTTTTACCAACACTGCGAAAGAGTTCCACTCAATAGTTTGATCATATGTTTTTAAATGACAAACTTAAAGTCTCTATTGACACTCGGCTACATATTACAATACTAAAACAGCAATAACTACGACAGGAAGAGCTAAGGGAGAAGATGGTTTGTTCCCTCCCTGTCCCAAAAATCACGATTAATTTGCAAATCCAATTCAAAACAGGTTGTTTCCCTAATCGTTTTCTAGTTTGGAATTTTTAAAACACGTATTTATTTAAGAATACCATGTAAAAAGTAAAGTAACAAAACTTCCACACGTAATAAAATTCTCTGTTCCACCCCTTAAGGACGGAATTACCAAAAACGTCGAATTATTAGGTTATATTTATAAAACCACTGAAATTTGTTTTAATTATGTGTCATAAAAAATCTAAAACATAAGTTTCATGCCTATAGCTTCCAAAAATAAAAAAATTCCAAACTTTCAACCCCCATTTCACAGTCCTGAGGGGTAATATGCGGCATACGTCCTTTCCGGAATCTCAAACTAACTCCATACCAAATTTCAATCAAATCTTAATCGTTTGGACGGGTTAAGTCCGAAAAAGTAACTTTCGCATCAATAATATTAGCGTGAAAGTATTGGTAGGGCATATTGTATTTACTCACGTATTCAATAAATCAGCTGATTTCGACACGTAAGTACCTTAAGCTCAATTTTTGTACGTAAACGTGGCCTTGGAATCGATCACGCCTCAAAATTACAACTAACACTACAACAAAACTTACTTCACTATACACTGCCAAGTTTCCTTTCTGACACCCAAAAATTAAACAACAAAGTTTTCAGTGTAAGACGAACTTGATCTTTGTTTGGAAACTGTGACCAAACAACTTTAAGCTCAGATACAAGGGGCTTTGATTTCAGTTACAAGTTCCAAGAAAATGCACATTAAAAAAAGCTTTCGTTTTAGACGATTTTAATTAGCTTACGTGTTTGAAGGTAGTCTTTCCTTAATCCTAAATCTTTTATGAAAAAATTCAATATTTTGTGAATGGGATTTGAATTAAAAATCAAATATTTGGCTCAAGAATTTGTACTCCGAAATTAATTACTAAATATTAAGAAAATGAAAATTTTTCATGTACCAGGGAAAACATGATTTTTTGTAAATAATATAATAAATATAGCGAATTCCAATTATTTTCGTGGCAGGTATCAATTAAGTGTGAAGGTGAAGTTACTCTTCCTGTGCATATAAAATATAGGTTTCTTCTGTAAGTAAGTTGTTATGGTCCATGACGCAAGCTTTACTAACATTAGTGCATTAGTTCAAAAATAATACTAGTCTTTTTAAAATGTTTTGCCTAGGAACTGTAAGGGCGGTTCAGAGAAACAAAAATAAACCAAGGAAACATATTTTGAGCGATAAGCTTTAACAGAAATAGTAATACACCAGTGACCACTAAACTCACTTTTTATTACACATCACTTTCATATTTATTTTATTAATTTCCTTTATTTATTCATAATTATTTGAATAATCACTACGTTAAAAAGTAAAAGGGCCTTAAACCAAAACAACCGTTTTGAAAATTCTTTTTTATCAGTTGGTCTCTACGTTTGTTACGTCATCAAGCTAAAAAACACTGAATGGATTTTTACATAATTTTCAAAGGTCTTGCAGACCAACTTGAGGTCTGAGCCTGTACAGATGATCCGAAAATATGGCGTATAATGTTATCCACGCAGGTAAGCGAAGTGGGAAAATGCGTAAGTCTAGAGTCTAATTTGTACTAAAAATGTACAAGTTGATAAGATAACTAACATATCCAAAATTTGATGACACTTAACACTACAGTAATAACTCATTATACCATACACTGACTTCACAAGTTTCACGGCCGCCACCTGAAATACAAACAACGAAGTTTTCAGTGACAAGACAAACTTGATCTTTGTTTGGAAATTTGTGAATACACAACTTTAAGCACAGATACAAGGGACTTTGATTCCAGGTAATATGCTGTTTCTAAATAGCGTGTAACGCCGGCCTTTATAATTCCACTGCAGGGATACTATTCTCCTCCATCTAACTGGGTGGGGGGCAATGTCTTCCACGCTTATAGTGTACCTCGCTGGTCTAATGCGGGTTGGCAGACTTAAATACTTTCAAAATATATCTTAGGTATATGAGTTTCCTCCACCATTAATGCAGTCCACTTAATGTAATTAACTTGTAGAAAATTATTGGTTAACTTGGCAGTCACCGGGAACCGCAACCGGGACCTTAAAATCTAGAATTCAGTCCCTTAACTACTGCGCCACCGATGCTCGAATATAAGGAAGTATATTAATTATTTTTTAGTTTCCCACAAAGATTTTATTCATAAAAATAAGTAATAGTTCTTAAGTACGTTGCCGGTCCTTTTAATAATGTCTCTGTAAATATTTGAGGCAGGCTATATTTCATTTCATCTAAAAATATTACAATAAACTCTAAGAAGCAATAATGGCGTAAGGCCTACCTAAAAATCAGAAGTCAAGCAGTTTACATAAATGATCTGCTCTCAGTTGCTTCCCGTGCCATCTAAAATCCCTCAAGGATTGCATCTCTCGCTTCTGTTTTTGTTATACACTTATAAATTCACACTAGTAAGGTCACAAATTTCATCATAGTCATCACCTGCGTACTGCAGACGGTACAAAATTGTATGGAATAATAAAATCTGAAGATGATTGCATCAAATTGCAGAGAGATCTGGATGCATTTCATAACTATTTCACAAAAAATCAGTTAATTATTAATACTGATAAAAGTTATTCTATATCTTATTCTAGGAAAAACCTTCAAATTTCAAATTACCTTTAATCATCGCATAAACAATAATCTTATTAAGACCAATGTAAAAGACTCAGGAGTTATTATGGACCCAAAATTTAGATTCAATAACCTATTAGATCATAATATCGTAGGTAAAACTTTTCGTAGGCTAGGATTCATCTCAGAATTAGTATAAACCATGTAAAAATGCAAATACATTAATTATTCTGGACTTTTCATTTGGAATCCTTGTCACAACGTCCACATTAATAGACTTGCAAGAACCCAATTTAATTTTATCAAATCACTTGATTGTTCGTAGCAATAATATCAATAAAAGTTATTATGTTTCTTAATAATTATTAATTTAATCAACTTATATGTACATTCTAGAAATGTAAATATTTTTAATAGTTTGTAAATAGTAAATAAATATTTTCCTTAAAATGTTTAATTTAACCTTTTATTCAAAATTCTGAATACCTTTATCAATAAAGGATTGATGAAACAATTCATCAGAACTACTCAGCCGAGTCCAGTTCGATTGCCGTGCTCGTCTCCCTGTGCGCCCCTTACGTAATTTGCTACTATTTGTCATTGTAATGTCATTAAAATTACATGGGAGACTCGTTCTTTCATCGTTCCGCCTCCAACTTATAGGGCAAGGAATTCTCGGAGATTTATTTATTTAACACATCTTGACCAACTTTAAAAAAGAAGCTGAAATGTATGGTAGTAAAAAAATTAACTTTAGTTAGTTGGCACATAATTTTAATTCTAGTTTTAACTTGCCGCTTTATTTTTCTTTTCAATATAATCGTTATAAATTAATAATAAAAGTAATATTATCTATTAGTAGTTATATGCAAATGTTTAAGAGATAAGTACTAAATAATTGAAATTCGAATACCAATATACCATTATTGATCATTCTTTATGTAATTTTGGGCATTGTTGGCTTTTAATTTACTCACGTTTTTCATATCTGTTTTTTTATAAACATGACTGTTTGTTGCCAAAATAAAAGAAAAAAAATGCTTTAGTTAGTGGTATGATGCTGTTGCTGTAGAAATTTTGAGACTTCTGATTATAAAACTGCGACTAGCAGTCCTCTTTTAATGTTAAACTTACACTGACTAATAAATTTTGAGGACACCGAAATAAGCAGAAATCCAATGGTGCAAAGTCAGGGCTGTATAGTGGATCAGTTTATGCTATCGTTATCTGCTTAGGTATATGAACTGGCGTTATCATAATGACGGACCACACCACACCGTGCTAGACTCTGGCCGTTCTTTCTCAATTTCTTGCTCCAAGCTCATCAGCTGTGAGCAGATAAGATCCGAATCGTTCGTTTAATCCGGCGGTAAAGGCTCACAACAAACGGTGCCCTTCCAATTCCACAAAACACAACATAACCTTATTGCGGGGTAATCCGGGTTATGCCACAGTCTGTGGTGCTTGACCATGACCATGACCATGACCGTTTTCGCAAGTTCTAATCGTGTGATAATGATTCAAGTTCTCATTACCAGTGATAGTTCTCTTCAAAAAATGGTTCAAAGCCCAAACCCGAAGTTTTTTCGTGTAGAAAGATTTTTCAAACAGACTAAAACTGTCTTGTGGTCCATTTCTAACTCTTCAGCAGTACATACTTCAGATGTACATAGCGAATATAGTGATCTTACCCCCTTTGAAAAAAATATGGCGTCGACTTTATCCCTAACAGGGTGATCAGGGCAACCAAGGCATCTTCGACATCAACATTTCTAGATTCAAAACGCTTGAACCAACTTTTCTTACCCTAACTGACACTGCATTATGTCCACGTCAACATTTTTTTCATGGCTCGTGCGCATGTTTCGCTGTTTTGAAATAAAATTTCAGAATGCATCGATTTCTTTTTTGCATATACTGATTTTCCGTTGAAAACTGTTATATACTGGAAACCATTATTTTAATCTCTTTTCTATTTTTCCTCTATTTTTTAGGCGATTGGTGAGTAAAATTACAAAATATAACATACCAAATATGAAAAGACTTTTTCCCCGGCCTATTAACACTGTATCTACATTTGTACATTTGCAGTTCTTTCAATATTTCTGCTTCTGCACTTACGGTAAACGCTTCCCTGCTCGAATACTTTTTGGTATGTTAGGTAGTAGAGTAAACTTTTGCAATAGTTATCTTTTTATATGACAGTTGTTTTTTTTTACGAGATAAGAGAATGGAAAAGTGGAAAGGGATATTTTATTTTACCTTATGTTTAGGCAGTCGTAGGTAAAAAAAAAACATTATAAAAACTATTATTGTAAAATTTGACTGTTGATAAATACAAGATAAAAGCTATGGTAAATGTAGCAAATAAATACACATGGTATCATATTTACGAAAATAGAAGGCTTTTATTATTCGTTACTACAATGTCGGTATTTAATGTGGCTTGTGTATTACATAAAAAAAGTTGCAATATTTTCAATTAATTAAGTTTGTTAGGATAGGCATGTAAAATGGATATCCTAAATTAGAAATCAATTTTATGACAAATAAAAAGTGATTTGCGTTAAAAGTGGATTTCCATCATCTTTCTTCGATTTGCTTTTCGAGATATGATAATTATAAATTATTCCCTAGTCAAACACATTGTATGGCCCCAAAGTAAGCAGAGCTTGTGTAATTGGGGGAACCCAGATAAAACAATCAAATATAAATATCTACAACCATGGCCAGAGAACAGATATCTGTGGATGTAGGGACCTCCGGCGTATGAGGCAGGGTTACCACCGACTGCACTGCTCGGCCATTGGTACATTATTTTTGCTTCCTCTTTGTAAGAGTGCACATTTCAGCAAATGAAATTCGGTCGAGACCGTACAAAGCCAGATAAACGGAGATACAGCTAGAGTACCAAAACCAACCTGGCGCCCACTGTGATGACAGCGGTTTTTAGCTTCAATGTTTAAGAATTTTGGTATAAATGTGTAAAGCGTAAAATATAAACATATAGCATATACAGATTATGTATTTGTATACACACAGTCGATGTTAATATTAAATATCATCGGAATGTGTTTAGTAGTTTTTGCGTTAAAGATTCAACTTTCGCGTTTACAATAAAATTATGATTCTAAAAAGATGTTTGTATTGTTACATATTATGTTTTCTTCTTCATTATGTTGCTTCATTTTATGTTGAACTAAGACATAAAATTGCTTAAGTCGACGTTTTATTTTTCAAAATCACTTTAATAAAAAAGGTCAGATTTCTTGAAACCTCATGATGTATAAATACTTATAAAGCTGTAAAGTTTTATTCCAAAGCAACAGCAATTAAAAAGCTAATTTTTAGTAAAGTCCCTAATTTCTGCTCGAAGCGCGGTTATGAATGGAGGAACAGCAAAAAGGAAACTTCAAAACGGATCTACTTTGAATTCGCTGGTTGCAGGAAAAAACTGAGGCGGCTTCGGATTTACTGTTCGTTAAATTTCTTTTGACAGAAACATTACCTTCTTGTTTTGCTGACGTTTTTTGTTAAAGACGAAGTCAGTTTTCTGGTAAGATTACATTTTTACGCCCCAAGTTTTTTTTTTGGCAAGGAAGGTGTGCACTACTTATAAATACCAAGAAGTGTTTCGTGGTTTATTCGTCAGCCTAGCTTCAGATCTCGGTACACAGGATAAAATATACTTATACACATTGTTCTTTTTAATAGTTGATGAATTAATTAAGGTATTTCAAATAGTAAAATATCCAGAAGGACAGCTTATAAAATCTCAATATTGTAATCACAAAACGACTAAAACAATGAAATAAATGGGGACATAATTTAAAAAGCACATTTTGTCAGAGCTTTTTATACAAAACATAGCAACCACAACAGTAATAAACCATTTTTCAACAGTAAGCCTATCTTTATTACTAAATATTTAGCCAACATTTACTTTTCTCAGCATGCCATGTAATTGTAATTAATGTTACAGCACTTTGGTCAATTTCATTTGATTTATCTTAGTTTTTTGTTGCATACTAGTTGCTTTTTTTTCTTTTTTTTAAATCATCACTATATGTGGAGGTTTGTTATTAGCCTTAAGCGATTAAATTGTTACTTTATTGTGTGTAAACGGCTGTAAACCACCCAAATAGAAGTAAATAAATAAATAAATAAATAAATTTTTTCAGGAGGAGTCAGAGCAGGAGACTTTTGTATTAATATAAAATGCTAATTATTCATTTAATAGCCCCGTTTGTATGAATTGTTAAGCAAGTAGGCAAGAAACAACTTTACTAGATTGCATATTATTTCATTCTCATCTGAGTATAAAATCTACGCATAATAGCTAAAATTAAATATAGCTTGTTTGTATCACAGTACTTAGTTCACACTGGCAATACCAACCAAGCCGCGAACAAGATCTACCAATCAACTAACTGCGCCATTACCAACATTCCCAAGAATCTTGTATCAAAACGTAGGAAATGTTTTCTAAGTTATAATAAATTGCTTCGATATCAGAAAACAAGAATATCGCATGTCTGTAATAGGCTCCTCAGTTATGATTTTCCTGGGCTCTTCGTATTAAAACGCGGACGAAGCAAAAAGTAATTTAAAGGTTTTTGTAAAGACCCCTAATTTGGTTGAGGGGCTTCGCTGCCCTCATGATTAGATCACGATGATTCCAAGTAAAGTATTAAATTCAGTATTTTGGTTCAATAAACTGGGCTTGAACGTAATTATAAAATAATTAGGTCCTTATCTCAATATTTATTTTGGAAATAATAGATTTTTTTATTTGTCGATTCGCATAATGTTTCTTTTATATTATTTACCTCGGAGTTAAAGTATGTCGAGTCTTTGTTCTAGATACATATAATGTTTTGTTGAGTAAATATTGTACTTAGGCGAACTTAATGCAAAGTTGTAATGATACATACTTTGCAGAGAAAGTGCCTAATTTGATGATGTGGTGAATGTTTGTAAATTATAAATAATTTACTTCACTTTATACGAATAGTTGCAACGTTGTTGTAGATGCAATAGCCGTGAAGATAGGAGTAAATTTTTGATTGCTAGGGAAAATATGTATTTTGATTTGAGTCTGATGGTTTACACGGAAACTTATCAGAACTCTGGGCAAAAACTTGTCGCAAGTAAGGATGTAGTGGAATGAACATTCAGGTATTAACAGCGAGGTACTAATGGACGGTGCTGATATCATATGGATGAATTCTCTACACAGAAATTACGAATATATCACAGCTATTTTATTCGATTTACATTTTCTACAGATTTTCGCAAAGTAATGCCTAAGTTTCTCAATAATATATTACTTGTAGCAATAAAAAAGGACTTATTCAAGATTATTATGATATGATAGCTATTTTCTTAAGCTGTAACAATTTAATATATGCAAAGATTATTATAGACTATCCAACCACCCTTAGTTTGCCTCGGCATTAAGTGTTTTGCAGTACGGTGAGAGCCAAAGATTGCAACACAAGTAAAGCTTAACAAGGTCTCATGACATATTAATACATTCGATTAAGGAAACCCATGGACTGCACTTACCATCAGGTAGGTATCTGTATTTAATTGTGTTAAGATATCTTCATTCGATTTAACATTCCCCTTTTTCTTTTATGTTCAGCCTGCCTTTCTCGAAGAAATGTTTTCTTAGCATAATAGTTAATAGAATGTTTAACTGCATTATAAATTGTTTAGATTTATGTAGTATTACGTTCTAATTTTTGTGTGAAACCTATCCAATAAACTCTTCAATAAGGAAGTAAAAAGTTTAAAGTTATTATGTTATGATATATGCCGTGCCTTCCTGAAAAACAAGTAAGTAACTGTCTAACGACATCCTTACTTTACATATAAGTGAGCGCGCTCGGTAACTAAAACTTTGTTTAGCTGAGATTGCGTTAGTAGAGCTGTGTTTAAAGCTGGTGTGCTATAAAACTATGCAATCTGAGGTAGGCAAGGCTGTGCAGGTGGTTCGTGTATTAATCACGGCGTAAGGCAAGCAGCGGCGGCGGCAGCGGCGGCGGCGGCGCGGTAGTGTGGCCGCGGACTCACAGCGCGCCGCATGCCCGCACTATCTTGCGCCCCTTTCCCGCCATCGCGCCCGACCCCGCGCTTTACGCGCCAAACTGACGTCCTACAAAACCAACCGAAAGGTAAGCCTTGTAAATCACACCCACACTAAACAACACTCCAAATTATCACGAACCCAAATTTTATATGAAACAACCTGTTGCTTCCCTGAAATTTCAGCTTCAAAACAAAGATCATATACGTACTTGTAATACGCGGGTAATTGCAATTAATTGTAAAAAGCTCTCCGGCTTCACGTGCATTTTAATGAAAATATTTGTTATTTTGACAGTGCTGTAATTTTTCCCTTGTTTTTCGGATAGGGTCCGGACGAAGGTGGGTAAGTTTTGTTTGCCAGCGGTTGAGCGGTTAAGCCTCTTGGGAACTCGCAGAAAGGGTAGAAACTTTTTTCTCATAAAATCGTAATTTCCGCCTTTGTCGCGGTAAATCCCAGCTCATCAATTTTCCTTAAATCAGAAATACCCTAACACCTCCATCTTGAACCCGCTATATAATATATATAATATGTAGTGTTGATGTAAGGAAAAAGTTTTATTCGAACTTCGTGAAGATTTGCGCTCTTCAGTTAATATTCGACGAAGCGAAACAATGATTGTGTTTTAATTGCTGCCCTTTTTGGATAGGTGTTCCAATCAAAAATTAAAAAAAATTTCATAGCACTATGAGTACGCTTCTGTCTTAAAACTTTAAGTATCTACAAAATTTTTACAATCTTAATTACAATAAAATTACCTTTACTACCTTTATTGAAGATCTTTGATTAGACAAGGACACCTAGTAGTAGATACCTATTGCGGAGTTAGTGACGCATCAGGTGCGTGTTGAGGTTGTGGATTCGAAACCCTAATCTAATCTAACACCCTTTACAGGAATGATTGGTTAAGATTCAAGACCATTCAAGCAAACGCGGCACAGTTTCGTTAAAAAAAAATAAAATGGTTCTAAAAGTTTGTGATGCAAGTATTTAGGTTAACTTAGCCTATAAGTAGCCTGCCACGGCCAAACTTATTCGTTAAGTTTTTAACTTGCAGCAAACTCTTGATTATCTAAATGAAAATCTCCTATACTAGCACAAACTGGCAGGAACTACAGTTAAATAAGTTATGATGGCATTTCTGATAAAGGCGAAGTGGAATACCAGGTAGGTAGGTATTCAAATGAATATTCAAAATGTAGCACTTCTTGAATATGTTATCCTCGCTCCGACGTTTTTAGAAGAACCAAGAATATTCAAGAAAATTAACTTGTCAAAGTTGTCGGATTAAAATGCAATAAGTAAAGAGTTAGAGTAGGACACAGTGGAAAACTGTTGTGCGTTTATAGTGTTAATAAACCACGAAGCCAGACAACGAAGCAATAAGCTGGGATGAAAGCACTTATGTTATTTTGTACTTAATTGACTTTTACAGTATCAGAGGTTGTCCTTTTTTACTAGAATAAAACCTATCATTTTGCTTTTTGTTTTAGTCGGTAAATGGAATATTTTAGCCAAAATGTATATTTTGGTATTAAATTGCATTGGTTACCTATTTTGTAAAACTTTGCGGATGAGCAAGTACTCGAATTTGGTAATGATGTAATTACAAAACAATCTAAATATTAATTACTAAATTTAATTTAGTATTGTAAAGAAGACCACTTTTAGATATTATATTATAAGCGCTTTCAAGATCTCTATGCTATTAATTTAACAAGAAACTTTGCAAACAGCATAAGTGTGTGCACGCGAGCAAAGCTATTCGCCAGATAAGGTCAGCAAAACGCTGGCAAAGTTGGTTATACAATATATTAGTGCTCCTGCAGCTCGCACGTGCAGGCTGGGACATTGTCTAAAGACCTAATAAAATCAAATGTAACTCTGAACGAGCCGCTTCATACGACCTTAAAGAGTTTCATCTAGCTTAAGTGACTGTATAAGAAAAATACTGTAAGTTTAAAATATGGTTATTTCATTGTTTTTATCTGCGTGAAAGTAGTCATTGTAATGAGGGTAACGATATGCTATCTCCGCTACTAATAGTACGTATTTTTCATTAGGTAATCCCTAAAATCTGTACCTAATTGAACATAGCGTAATTAGGTTTCCGCCGACTTCCCTTCCAATAACAAGCAACTGGCTTTCTTGGCACAGCTTTCAGACGTCTTAAACATCTTTAATTATGAAGTAATTACGACCGCAGAACCCGCACTTATATGCTTTAGGAGAAAAACAGTAGCCAGTTTTATGAGGGTTATTAACTGGGTAATAATAAAATACAGGAGTCTGACCAACAGGTCGCCCAATCATTAGGTTTCTATTGCGGGGCCATGAGGTGCTAAGCCGCCTATTTGGTAGGTGTTTTATTTGCGTGCAACGTGATGCTTGTGGGTTCCACAGGTGTAGACTATATCTGTACTTTAATACATATGGAAGACATTTCAGTTAAGTATTTTATATAATTATTCAAAAATCTTGAATTAGACATTAAAAGACAATGTGCAAATACTGTTTATTTTAAGTATGTAGTGCTTAGTCACCACCAGAGCGATTTTGTGGTTTCCTAAATCAAAGATTTTCGAATTTAGGTACCGCATTCATATTAGAGCGTGTTGGTGTTATAAGTAGTTAAAGGTTTCAATATTGCTGCTTAAGTCATAGGTTACGGTTTAAAATGCCGAAAGGAAAAGATATCCGATATATCCGGTTGTTTATATTCGTAAAAGTACGTTTATTCAGGGATCGCGGTATATGGTCAAAACACAAGCTCTCCTTACTTTGGGGTCAGAAGTAGCTGTGTTTGTCTGGGGATTTATTTATTGAAATTCAGTATTTATCAACAAAAATTTTTGATTAGCACGGTTATAATGTAATGCATTAGTATTGTCAACAGGCCGCGGAATCATAACGTTTCAATGTGAGAGTTAAGCCGCCTATTTGGTGGATGTTTCATTTGCATACAGTAAATGTGGGATTTACACGTGTAAGCTATCTCAAATGAACTTTAAAAGATGTAAAAAAGACTTAATCATATTATTAGGTATTTTAGGTAGGGTGGTTTTAGCTTAAATTTGAACGTTGCATACTGTTTACTACAAATTTGTAGAGATAAGCTGCCAGACTAATTTTACAGCATTTACATTACTGCGCGTTGGCATAAGATGGCGTTGAGTTTGAACCCCGGTTTGAATTGCAAAAAGACCCGTAATTTGAATAGCCAATGATTTGTTCACATTGAGTTTTATGTAGCTGACAAATAATCTTGAATTTTAAAATGTTGAAACTTACTTTACTTACCGAATCCTTCGCTTCGATGTATAACGTAACTGATGTCGAAATAAGACATAAAAGAATGCTGCAAAATTGGATGTAACGACGAGCAAAGCGAAGAGGAGCGGTAAGGTAGCATGTAGGCCACGCGTGCCAAACAGGTATTTTCATGAGTACCGAAAAATTTCTAGAATTTTTCTGTTTGCGTACAGATAAATACATAATTTCTATATAAAAGCCTCGCAACTTACAATATATGATGAAGAGGTACTTCCTGAATAGGTCTTACATATTATTTACTTGTTCGTTCGAAGACAAAATACCAATAGGTACGAACTAATAAAAAAAAACAGATAAGCACCATAAATTCATGACGAACATAAAATTAAAATCAACAGGGTTTAAGCTGATTGAATGTACTTTATAAAGTGACAGTCGATTTAATCCGGTATTGAGTATACGTGGTGGTTGTGTGGGTGTGTGGGTGATTGTGTGCGGCCGGCGATGCATATCGGCACCCCCGCCCCTGCCACTATTTGTTAAAATAATTCATACATAGCTACTTTGGCACCCCGCCGACCGCCTAGCGCTTGGTGGGAAAAAATAAATCGATGCTACGCTGTTTTATAATTGAGATATCGAAGTCAGCGACGATTGGTGTGGTTTGTAGCTTTTGATTATCTTTATAAAATAGTTGAGCATACTATTTTGTTGTTTGCGTTAACAATTATGCCACTTTCAGGATTTTAAAAATACTAACACATTTATTCACATTTTACTCTTACGTAATGTGATTATAGTTATTTGCTTTAGGTAATCGTGTAGTAAAAAAAGGTGGCAGAGTCATTCCAATGGCGTGCAATTTAACATAAAATTTGTGTGACTTTTCCTTGCCTCAGTATAATTCTTAAAATACAAGTTGAAGTGATGTTTTTGCAAAAAAATGTATACACAAAATAAATAAAAGTTATAAATAAATATTAGTATAATTTTAGAGCTTATTTGTGGTTTGGGTACCAATAACACTACTTATTGGGACCGTATAAATGTTATGATGTATAATATTTTCATTGTTTTTGGAAAAGATGTAATATATTTATTTATGAAAAATTTTACGAACCGACTAACCCTAATAATTTAGCAAAATAAGTTAACCTAATGGGTCTGAAAAGGATGCTTCAGAAATGTACATTAAAGATTGTATGCGCTTGTTATAGTTAGGAAAGCTAAATAAAATCAAATTTGAGGTTTTCCCAAAGCGCATTGAATAATTTTACCTCAACTTTTTAACACCATAATTAGAGTCCATTAGACTTGACGCCTAATTAGCTGGACTTGTTAGATTTACACGAGCCATTGTAGAGATTTGCATACGCCTCAGAACTTCATCAGAAACTAAATGTATAGCTCTCATCAATAGCCTATATCGAAAAAAAAATTCTTTCATGTCTCAGTTTTAACGTGTTTTCTGACGTTGTTGGGTTCCGTTCAAAGCCTCCATGTCATTTTGTAATGCCATCTGGAAGGTCATACTCTAAATATTGGAGTATTATTGGAACGTAATACTATAAGGAAATATACATTCAAGGATATTTTATAATACGCTTGGAACGCCCGGTAATTGGTCTGGCTAAAATCCGAAAAATAATGCTATGTTTTTTATGGTATCAATCAATACGGTCAGATATAGTTATCAAATCTCTCTAACAAACATGGTCATTTAAATAAAAGAAAAACCATGGAATGATTTATTATTCATTCAACAACAACAAGAAAAAAACTGAAAGTGTTCATTATTATTTAATTAAAATAACAAATAACTATTTAGGTAACATAATTACAATAATCTTTACACTTAATTGTAATGCAGACTGACATAACTGCGAGAGACACAGGCAATTTCAAAATGAAAAGTCACATTTAAAAAATTGTGCCAACAGCAGAACCCCCACAGCCTATGTTACTACCATTTCAACACCTAGACCGGTACAAACGGCACAATGAGATGGCCTCACAGATTACATGACCTCAGTCTTTGTATTTTTATGAGGATATGAAAAAAATTCAATTTACAGAACAACTAAACTTTATAATGCGTTGATTTTTAATGACAATTCATTTGTTTATGCAACAAGATAGAGCTTATTTCGAGCAATTGATAAGTTTATTCGTTTCTTGTAAGTTATTTAGATTTTAGGTTTATGGTTTTCTATTCAATTAGTTTATCAAGTTTTTAGTGAGATTAGGTCCTTATGGTTAACTCCATCGATTGGTGCCATAACATACCGGGTGTTATTATTTCGCATTTTAACTGGTACAGTTCCCGGATGAGGCTAGCATATTTTCAAATATATGAAAATGAGGTTTTGCTTCTTTTTAAAAATAAAAATATGTTCCTTAAGGTAAGGTAAGTTTTGACGACGGAGTGGCGTAGTGGTAGCCCTGCCTCATACGCTGGAGGTCCCAGGTTCGAGTCCTGGCCGGGGCATTCATTTGTGCAATGAACATATATGTTTGTTCTCTGGTCATGGTTGTTTATATTTATATATGTATGTTAATTCTGGGTTCCCCGCCAGTTCTTTGTATAGTCATCCATAACACAAGCTCTGCTTACTTTGGGGCCATACAGTCGGTGTGTCTGTCTGGGTATTTATTATTATTATTAAACGATACTATTTTCACTATTTAAATAATGTCCTTTTAGGTGGCGTTGCAGAATTCTATCCTGTATACACATGTTTTGAGATGTCGCATACTTAACAAACATTTCCTATTTAATGTGTGTTCATGTTCTACCTTCGAAAATCCGGAGTATAGCACTTTTTTTTTTCGAAATGCACAGTTTATTTATGGCCCTATTAGACTTTTAAATTTCACCGGACTTTGTGGCCTAGGCGCTTAGGGCGCTTAGCCGGAACTAAAACTTCTCCTACATACGATACGCCTAAGGGCACCCGAGAGGGCACGGACCTCGGCTTAGGACGTCGTATATTGAAACTACCACTGGTTTTTTTTTTACTACTACCTCCGCCGGCAATGGCGCAGTCTATTTTTGCTAATTCACATTCATACCAGTTCTCGCTTTTATGCCTCTCGCACTTTCATTCTACATACTATATCTTTTCGGGAGGGATTTCCCGTCTTGTCGACTCTACCTCTATCTACTTCACACGTTTATTTATTTTTTTATTCCATGGGTGTACAGGGTAAAACAACAACACTTTTTGTTTTTATTTCGACATTAACATTCTTATTCTATTTACATATTTCTTTGTTTACTTATTATTACTGGCTATTTTCTAACTCTTAATCTACTTTTACATTTTGCCTTTCAGCACCTTTTTTAGGGTGTTGTTACATTTCTTACCGAACAAACCTTAACATTATTTACATTCATTACAGTATTTATGACTATTATTATTATTGACAAAATTTACTTATCTCTACATATTTTATTACTTATTAATGTTGTATATTGTTACAAATATTACATATAATATTGGTTCAATATACTTTCTATATCTTATTGCGATTTATTATCTTGCTGGCTATCATTTTAGCAAATTCTATTAATACAAGTCTATTTTTACTAGCCATAATTTCTGCGGCATTTTCCTCTACAATATTGAAGAGTATATGCTGCACTGTTTCTAGCTTACCCGGATCGCAGGCACATGAAGGGTCCTCTTTGCATCTAAAGCGTACTAGATACTTCGAGAACCCTCCATGTCCTGTTAATATTTGTGTCAATATGGCTGATGTTTCGAGTTTACCCATAATTCTGTATGCCTCAATAGCGTCAGGAAAGAAAATTTTGGTGGTTGTAGCCGTCGGATTTGACTTGTACCTACTGTTCCATTCGTCAAGCGATCGCATCCGGATGCTTCGCTTGACGAAGGATACTGGGCACTTATCGTAGTCGGCTTTCTTCCTTGACTTCAGGGCAGCTTCTTTAGCCAGGTAATCCGCTCTCTCGTTGCCCTCAAGACCAGCGTGAGCCTTGATCCAAAACAATTTTAACAATTTACCTTGGTGTGATAATAAAATAATGTTTTGTCTGGTCTTGGTGGCAAGAGAGTGCATGTTTTTCAGGCTAGTGACCGTTTCAAGGGCTGCTCTAGAGTCACTATATAAGGCGAAAGTTCTTTCACTTCTAGTGAAAATAGTTTCTGAGGCCCTGAAGATTGCGGAAGATTGCGAGGAGTTCCGCTTGGTAGACGGTACAGTACGATGGGAGGCTAAGTTTGACGGCCTTGGTTTTGGATTCTCTATTCCACAAGGATAAAGAAGCTCCGACCCAGCCGTCAATCTTACTCCCATCGGTAAAGATCCGAATATCAAAGTCGCTGTTAGCGTCAAGTTGTTCCTCGTCTACCAGCGTTTGGAACTCCAAGGCGATAAATTCAGCGGGGTGGAGTGTTTCCAATACAGAAGTCCTGCGCTCCACTTCTCTATCAGCTAATACCGGCTGAGATACTCCCCTCTTTGCCTCATACAGAGAGGCAGCCTCTCTTACACGAAGGTTCAACGGGAGGATGCCAGCCAGAATCAGCGTGGAATTTAGGGAAGTTGTGTGGTAGGCTTTGCATATCTTCTGCGTAAATCCTCGCTGTACAGCATTAAGTTTATCCCTAACACAAATCTTACTTGCGGCAGGGGCCCAAACACTAGCGGCATACAGAATAATGGGTTCTATCGTGGCAGTATATATTATTCTTACGACTTCAGGGTGCAAACCCCAACTTACCTTGGTCGCTCTAGTGAGCTGTTTGTAAGCAGCTATTGCTTTTCTGCACTAACCCTTCACGTGCTGATTGAAGGTAAGCTTATTATCTATGACAACCCCCAAAAGCTTTATTTCCCTACTCAGAGCAATACCAATTCCGCCCATGCTCAGCCGAGGAGTGTCGTACTTGAGCCTTCTAGTTAATACCATAGTGTTGGTTTTTGCTGGTGCAAATCTTAATTTGTGCTCGATGCCCCACAACCGAACACACAAAAGCACAGCGTTTGCCCTAGTTTCCATTTCCAGTGCCGTCTCACCATCAAACAGCAGCACCACATCATCTGCAAAAGCCTGTGCGTAGGTTCCATTTTGTTTCAGTTCGTGTAATAGAGGATCCAGCAGTACGTTCCATAGGATTGGACCCCCAATGGAACCTTGCACACAACCTTTTTCCGTGGTCCTTCGGCTTTCCGTTCCTGCGTATCTTACACAGACCCTTCTGTTGCTGAGATAACTGTCGATGACTTTTCTCAGATTCCATGGGCACTTTTTTTCGGCCAGCCGGACTCTTATCTTCGGCCACCATGCGCTGTCGAATACCATATTACTAGTTTGTTTTGGTTAAGTTTACTTTTGATGTGTTCCAACAAGACATAGAGGGCGTCCTCAGTGCTTTTCTGGGGCATGAATCCGAACTGGCGTGTACTGATCCTTGGAATCAGGTGGTATTTGAGTCTGGTCATCAACAGTTTCTCGTAAATCTTGCCCAAAATCGGCAGAAGGCCAATTGGGCGGTAGGACTTTGGGTTGCGATAGTCATCTTTTCCGGTCTTACGGAGCACCACAACGGTAGCCTCTTTCCAAATTTTTGGAAAATAATGGTGCTGTAACTATTGATGAGGGCTAGGAATAGATTCGGATCATTTTCAATTGCCTGCTGACATATGTCGGCAGTGAGTCCATCGGAACCCGGGGCCTTTTTGGGGTTGAACATTTTGGTCGCTGAGATCAGTTCGCACATTGTGAAAGGGGGGTCTAGGATGTCCGTGTCCGCTATTTCCTCATTCACTCTACTCGCTTTTTCCCTTGTGGCTTTGTGTATTTCTTCGGCTTCATTACTGTTATCTCTGGGGAAAAAAGTTTCAGCGAAGAGTTGCGCTGATTGTGCAGCGTCCAGGGGCTGTCCCTCCCTCTCCAACGGAATGTCCTCCTCTCTCTTCTTTGTCCTGCCGATCACCCTATATATCCCGTCCCATACGCTTTCACCATTCTGCTTTTCGCAAAAGGTCTTCCAACTTTGGACCTGTGCTTGCTTAGTTTGCGTTTCGTAGTTTTGTTTCTTGTCTAGGTACTCCATTATGACAGCCTGACGTCGACATTCTGCAGCTCGTTTTATTCTGTTTTTGAAGGTGGCAACCTCCCTTTTCAGCTTAGCTAGCTCCTCAGACCACCGCTGCACTCTAAGTTGTTCGTTATTTCTCTTTTTGGCGATGGTTAAGGTACAGGCTTCTATAATGTTGTTTGTGTATGCTGCTGTCATTTCCTCCAGGCGTTCAATATTTGTGTTGTTATTTATTTCTTGAATCGTAAGTTGTTTTTCTCTGTTAAATTGTTTAGTTTCTTACGAAACTCTTACCAATTAACTTTCTTTGTATTGAACAACCTGGTGGTCCTGGCAACAGCAGTGCCTTGTGATTTGCATAAACCGATCTCGTACAGAATGCCGTTGTGGTCTGAGCTTGTCAGGGACTCTTCCACTCTCCAATTTATGACTCGGTCGAACAGCTCTGTGGAGCATGCAGTAATGTCAACGTTAGATTTGTATCGCTTTCGACCGCGTATGGTATCAAACGTTGGCTTGTCACCCTGATTCAGTATTTGGAGCCCTAGATCGTCCACAAGGTCCATCATTTTTGTACCCCTGCTGTCCGTAGTTGTCCCCCCACCATAAGTTTTTTGCATTTGAGTCGCCACCAATGAGGAACCATCTCGATCCAATAGTCTGCTCTATGTTTTTTAGCTGCTGTAAGTAAGGGTCGATCGGCGTGTCCAGCTCGAGGTAAAATGATACCAGTGTGACATTCCAGGCTTCCGTTCTGGCTCCTACCACTAAGATGTTGGACGTGAAAAGGTGAGGATATTGTGCGATGTCCACACTAGAGTCGAAGACAGCAATCGCCACTGGGCCAGCCCCGGTTGCTCAACGATTAACTACCACTGGTTCGGAAGAGTCATCTACTAACAAAGAACCAGCAAGAAACTCAGTAGGAATGCGTACGCTGCGTTAGCCTGGCCCACCGGTGGGTTAGGCGATTCGAATGCCGTGTTGCCCTATTTCTAACTGGAACGCCGGCGTTCCTTGCTGTAATAGCGTCATAGGGATCTGTTAAGACGTTACGCGGACGCCTGTAACGGTCCGGCACGTCTGGGTTGGCTGTGCAGTCAGCTGACTTATTGACCAGCGGGTTGGGATGGTGGGGAGCGTTGTCGAAGTAGCGTCTAGACACCAACTTCATCAACTTGGCAATAGTAGGCAGCTCGAGATCTTTATGCAGATCTAAATTGTGGACATAGGGCGAGGCCCCGAAGCATTTGCGTAAGAACCTATTTTAAGAACCTGCAAGTGATTGATATTCGACTTGCTGGCGTGAGCGAAAACCACACTGGCATATGTCATGATGGGGCGGATGCAAGTTTTGTAAAGTGTAAGCTTATTATTAAGTGACATTTTACTCTTCTTGCAGATTAGGAGGTGTAGCCTACCCATGACGAAGGCGGCTCGGTCCTGGACTCGTTTTATGTTATCCGCGAATGTAAATCCACTATCTAAAGTGACTCCCAAATATTTGACTTGTTTAAACCAGGGGATCGGAGTACCAAACAGAGAGATCTGCCCTAATCTTTTGGAGGGTTTCCTAGAGGTTGTCCTAGAGCAGGTTGGAAGAGAGAAGTACACTGCTGCACTTTTTTCTGGGTTGACTTCTATTCTCGATTTCCTAAACCAAGCGCCTAATGCGTTGACGGCGGATTGGAGTATTCTAGTTAACCTACGTAGATTCCTATCAGATGTGTATAGCGCAGTGTCTTCTGCGAAGAGCGTGAGTTCTACTTTCTCCGTCTTCGGCATGTCATTAGTGTATAGTGAAAACAAAGTCGGAGAAAACACCGAGCCTTGAGGGACACCGGCTAATACAGGGCGGGGATTAGAAAGTGCACGATCCAATCTGTAACGAAAGGTTAGACACTGTAAAAAGTCTCGTATGATGTGCACGAAGTTGTCTGGCACGCCTAGTTTGAAGAGCTTGAATAACAAGCCGTTGTGCCAGACCTTGCCGAAGGCTTTCGCCACGTCAAAGAAAAGCGCACCCGTGCCTATCGGTTTTCGATCTACGTATCTAACCTGACCTGCTGTACCTGAGAAGGCGGAGAAGCGAGGGAAGTGATTGGTTTCCACACCATAGTAGGCGGGGTTTCCACCCATGCGTTCTTGGGTGGCGGGGGAGGATCGGTTAATTGTGGCTGCGGTTTTACGGGTGGGCTGGGCTTGGCAGGAGTAGAGGCTAAAGATCTCTGCTTCGCCTTGTGAGTCTTTTGGGGTTTGGTTTTGGATCCCTTGGGCAAACTACATAGTTGGCTGTATGGCCGACCGTCTTACATAATACGCATGTGGGGGAGTCTGTGGACTGCGGAGTTCTCGCGCACTCCGCAGTGCCATGATCGCCCAGGCACTTAATGCACCTAGGTTTGGCGTGACAGTTTCTTGCCGTATGGCCATATACTTGGCATCTATGGCATTGACTCGGAATGCTGCGCTTGTAGGGGACCTCCACTGTGATCCCTGACAGATTGGCAATGGTTTTTAAATTAAAAATTTTCTTGCCTTCTAATGAGTGATCTAATGTTACTAACACTAGATCTACTAACTAACGGCAACCTATCATTGCCATAAATGCGGTGGACAGACTGCATGGTGTATAGCGCTTATAAAATAAGCATGTAAGAAGAATGTCACTACGACTTACGTGTGAAGAATATGAGTCAACAAGAAGTAAAGAAAAACAAACTTACGTTCATTCGTATTCGATTTTAGGTAATAATGATAAAAAAAATTATCTTTTGATAGTCGAACTTGATATCGTTTCGTATAGTTAGATTCATTCCTATTATTACGAAATATCGATTTTTAATCTTTTGTTCAGTAAAGCTATTTTCAGTGCTATAATGTTTATGCTATGCTATTTTCCCTTGTGGTCGGAATTTCAATAAAACATTTGTGCGGCTTTTATTTTTGATATTTGAATATTGTTAAATATTAATATAAAGATAACAGAAGCAAGTTTCAGAATCAAAGACTATAAGTCAACCATTATTACAAATTTGAACCAATTAATACCATTGCTTTTGCTATCAACTTTGTCGTAGTAGTAAATATGAATTGTGTTTTGAGTAAACCAAAAGCTTAGCACGATCGATCCGTAGTTCATTATTTCTAACTTAATTGAGTTCTGTTCATTAATTTATGAACTTTCTGCTCGACATAACTAAGTTGTGCTCGTTATTGAATGGCAAACGATTTGTTGACAGGTACTGTCAAGGTAGTAATATTAGGTCTTTACCTATGAAATTGCCGTTTTTCACGAAATAAATGAAGCGTAATTTTTTTATATATTTTTTATTTCTATTAATCAAAATAATAACCCATGCAATCAATGCATCTTTGCCAACGCATTGGTAGCTTATTGATGCCTTTCTTGAAGAAATCAGCTGGACGGGAGGCAACAAATTCTTCAAAGGCATTTTGTACTGCCTCTCGGGTATTGAATTTTTTTCCCGCCGAGAAGTTATCCAAATTCTGGAAAAAGTAGAAGTCTGTAGGCGCAAGGTCTGGTGAGTACGGCGGATGACGGAGAACTTCCAACCCCAACTCTTGTAGCTTGGAGACCGTCTGCTGTGCAGTATGAGGTCGCGCGTTGTCGTGCGGGAGCAGTGGAGCCGAACGATTGACCAAAGCTGGTTGGAGACGTGCGAGCTTCTCCATCATTGTGTTCAGTTCTTCACAATACACATCTGCAGTAATGCTTGTCCCGTTTGGCAAGAAGCTGTGATGAATTACACCCGCGTTACACCACCAAACAGTGACCATCACTTTTCTAGGGGTAAGTTTTCGTTTAGGGCATTGTTTGGGTGCTGAACCAGGGTCCAACCAACTTGCTGAGCGCTTACGATTGTCAAACAGGATCCATTTCTCGTCACAAGTAACAATGCGGTTCAGAACTCCTTCATTTGTATGCCTGCTGAGCAGTGCAAGGCACGTCTCCACGCGTACTTCGCGCTGGCGGTCATTGAGTTCGTGGGGTACCCATTTGTCAAGCTTTTTTACCTTGCCAATTTGACGCAAATGGACCAATATTGTTTTGATGCTAACGTCGAAAGCTGCTGCTAATTCAGCCGTGGATTGAGTTTCATCAGCTTCCACAATTGCCTTTAATTCGTCATTGTCGACCAAAGTTTTCGGACGACCACGTGGTTCATTTTTCAGGTCAAAATTTCCAGAACGGAAGCGGGTAAACCAATAACGGGTGGTGCGTTCGTTTGTAGTGTTCGCTCCGTAAACGTCGTTGATGTTGCGTGCCGCTTGTGCCGCTTTGCTACCACGACGGTACTCATACTCCATAATTACTCGAATTTTTAACTTATCCATGATGACGAAAAATGTTCGAATGCGTTGAAAACAAAACACTAACTATTAAACAAATGACGATTTTAGAAAAAGAATTCCATGTTTGTCAAATAAAATTAATTTGAAATTAGAATTATCAGTCAAAAAAAAATATTTTCATTTGAAATGGTCAGTACGGCAAAACGGCAGTTTCATAGGTAAAGACCTATTATATTATTTAGTATTAAAGGTAAGTTGAATATAGTTTGTTTACTTGGTTGTAAGAACGAAGGTTCAAGAGCTTAGACGTAGGTTGATGCACGCTAAACCTGCCTTTACTGAATACTTCATCTTGTGTCAACTTTTGTGCGGTTCGGTGGAGAGCCCTAAGCGTTGAATGGCGGAGGCCGCTTTTCATCGCCAGCCATGCATTTTGCGGCGCTTTTACCGCTCTCGACAGCCGGCTGCCGGCGACCGACCGGCCTGGCGCAATCTGAGCTAATTGCTCCACGCTCACACGCTTCCAATACAATCAACGAGCTTTCATTCTTGTAACTATGAACCGTTCTATTATGACGATAACAACACTTTATTCTAAAAAGTGTATTTCAATACAATTTTAGGCGTGGCTTCTTACAATTATACGAAATGAAATAGCCTATTAAGCGTTTACGAGGACAAAATCGGGCTGACGCTTGTAATAAAAAAGAGCTTTGAGAACGGACGTGGCGGCTTACGTAAAGGACAATTGATCCTCGTCGCTTAGATGAGACAAAGTGCTCGGAGTGATCCGCCTCGCGCTCTTAGAACGCAGTCGCGCCCGGAATAGAACCTGAGATCATCCAAGCGTCTCTTTGTTTAACTAAACCCACAATGGTATTCGCATTACGCCTGTCTGTTATGTTACACACACATTTGCCGACTCACGTTGTTTGAATGTGATTCATGAGCTGCCGAAATATTTATTCGTTAACGATGAACGAACGTTCATTCTATTTGCATATTTTGATTCTACATATTGTTAGCGAGCAAATGTATTTATAACCTTTTATTTATTGAACGTTTTGTATATTGAAATATGAAAGTCAAATTAATAATGCAATATTTTAGAAATGTATTTCAAAATTTCAGAAATGTAACGATAACAAGAGAATTTGGCGTAAACGTGTTCTTTCGGTCGTATATTGTTCGAAGTCAGTCGCAAGTGCAATTTCTTTTTACGATAATACACTTCAGTCCGTGACGGTGGAAAGAATTTTGTGAAAAACTGCAACAACTCGCATGCAGGGGAAGATATAAATCTGTTTGTAAAAACAAAATGTAGTTTAGTGTTCCGCCCGCGGGCTCGTGGGTCAAAATGGCAGGGTCGTTCACGACACGATATCACAGTTTTACGAACATTTTGCGTTCATCGACATCCTAAGTAGCCTTTTTTTCAACAGTTTTATGAAGCCAATCGATATAGCGCTATATGTATAAAAAGTTACCTTTTTCCTTGTAAAGATAACTTTAGTAATGTAGATGCTATATGTTAATATTTCGATGTAAGTCTCAGAGGAGTTTAGGATTAGAAAGCTAAGTTTTCAAACATAAACCTTTGGTTAGGTATTCCTTTTACTTTATGATCCAATATGGTTTACAAAATTGTGTAATCCTATTTAATATTTTATTATAAACAGTATTAAACCGACATTATGCTGATAACAACTCATATTGAATTATAGTTTAATCTTCATGGGAAGGGAATCCAAAATCTATTTCGTTAGATGAAGACTGAAACAAGAAAACATAAGTAGAGGAAATAAAAAGTGCTTTTCCTCAACCGAAGCAAGCTAAGTTTGTTATATTGTCGACAAAAACTTTCATTATTTAAGAAGACTATCAAGAGTACCTATCCAAATGGAATGTACCTCTAACTTATTCATATAAATTACGTCCTGAGTCCATTGACACACGTGGGCGCGGACAGATGTAATGGCTGGTTTACACGCGTTAAGTGGTTAAGTTGGTAATTAAATTTCAACTAAATTTTAAGTTAAAAGTTTCGTGTAAACAGTCAATTAAGTGACAAGTGGTAACTTAAAATTTAGTACGCAAGTGATTAAGTAGATTAGGATTCGTTCTATTTTTCGTATAAGTAGGTGGGCGGAGCTTCTCACTTAACACGTTTGGACATGATTTTTTAGTTAAGTGCATAAGTTGACAATGCGGGTGGCGGCAAGAGCTCATATTTATGTCGCATTTTCTCTTTTTTTTTTAATGTTGGAGTAGAGTTTTGTTTCTACTTTAAAATTTGTGGAAGAATATTTAAGGGTGTTACCACACCAATCGATCGACCCGAACGGTCGATTCTGCCAACCCGCAGTTGGCGTGATGGCCTATAATTGTCTGACACCACCCCTGAGTTGGTAAGTCTGCCAACCCGCAGTTGGCGTGATGGCCTACAATTGTCTGACACCACCCCTGAGTTGGTTAGTCTCCCAACCCGCAGTTGGCGTGATGGCCTACAATTGTCTGACACCACACCTGAGTTGGTAAGTCTGCCAACCCGCAGTTGGCGTGATGGCTAACAATTGTCTGACACCACCCCTGAGGTGGTAAGTCTGCCAACCCGTAGATGGCGTGATGGTTAACAATTGTCTGACACCACCCCTGAGTTGATAAGTCTGCCAACCCGCAGTTGGCGTGATGGCTTACAATTGTGTGACACCACCCCTGAGTTGGGAGAGGCTGATATCCCTCCAGTGATTATTAAGGGTACCTAATTAGTAAAAGTAACGCACTAATCTATGAAATGAAATAAAATGAAATGAAATATTTATTTCTCAACATTGACAATTACTTGTTCTTATTGATGTCAAATAAAACATGATTCTACCACCAGTTCGAAAAAACCTTCGTGAAGAAGAACTGGCAAGAAACTTCACGGGTATATTTTTTTCAAAATAAATTTACAGTCTCTTTATGTCTATACAAAATTATTCTTTTCTGCAACTGTTAGCTCGGCAAGTCTCCCTCCCCCCAAGTATCCAAACGACGAACACCCTCAAACGGCACCCGTTCACGAGTTAACGCGGGATCCAGCCATCGCCCTCCTCAACCATATTAAAGGGAAGTGAGCGACCCGTCTTTAGTGACAATGACGCTTTAGATATTCATCGGGACGAAGAACTCATCGAACATACAGACACATTACACATGCTTTGTTACAAATACTAGTACAATCCTGTTAATGAGGGGTTTATAATATGCTCTAGCACACAACTTCTCCTTTATAGTTTCTTTGAATTTGTCAATAGGAAGACCTTGGATATCCTCAGGAACCTTATTATAAAAGCGTATACATTGACCAATGAATGAGTTAGTGACTTTATGAAGCCTACTATTATGAGCTGCCAGCATATTTCTTCCTCTTGTGTTAACATTGTGCAGATCTTTTTTTTCTTTTGAACAAGGTTATGTTCTTTTTAACATACAATAAATTTTCTAAAAAATATTGTGAATGGAAGGTAAGAATATTTAAATCCTTAAATTTACTTCTAAGTGACACCCTTGGACCGAGCTGATAGATTGCGCGAACAGCCCTTTTCTGCAGAATAAATATAGTATCGATGTCGGCAGCACTCCCCCACAACAGAATACCATATGTCATGAGGCTGTGGAAGTAACCAAAATAGACTAATCAAGCAGTTGTTTCATTTGAAATTTTTCTCATATTTTTAACAGCATATGCGGCAGAGCCTTTTCGCTAAACCATCAACATGTGGTCCCCACTGGAGTTTGGCGTCTAAGGTTATGCCCAGAAATACAGTTGAGTTTACAGGAGTCAGTTCCTGGCTCTTAACTACAATGTTTGTGTTTACCTGTTTGAATTTGGCAATGTAAACTTAACACATTTCGTTTTTTTTTCATTGAGGAGCAAATTATTAGCTGAGAACCACTGCTCTGTGTTGGAGATGCATTTGTTTACTGCTTGATAGTCAGTTTCCTGTCTTTTGATTTTAAATGAGAAGGAAGTATCGTCAGCAAACAATATGACCTCGCATTGATTCTTAACGACCGATGGCAGATCATTGATATAAACTAAAAATAAGAAAGGACCAAGAACTGAGCCCTGGGGCACACCCATTGTCACTGCCGATCCTGATGATTTTTCTCCATTTATTAAAACTTTCTGTTTTCTATTAGAAATGTATGATTTAATCAAGGCAAGCGCTCGGTTTTTTATGGCGTAATGGTGCAGTTTCATGAGTAGAGTAGTATGATCCACACAGTCGAACACCTTGGACAAGTCACAAAAGACACTAATAGCATCACACGACTCCTCCCAGGCGCTGAATACGTGTTTTATGAGCTCAACACCGGCATCGGTTGTTGAGCGACCCCGCGTGAAACCAAATTGCTTAAAATTCATTAAACTATTACCGTAAAAATGAAAAAGTAATTGATTTAAAATTAATTTTTCAAAAATCTTACTGAGCGTTGGTAGTATAGATATAGGTCTAAAATTATTAGTGTCAGACATACTACCTGCTTTGAATATTAGAATGACCTTACTCAATTTCACTAAATCAGGAAAAACACCATTATCAACACAGTCATTAAATATACTGGCTAAGTACGGGGCTATACCATCAATGCCAGATTCAATAATTTTAACAGAAATCCCATCTAAATCGGCAGTATTTTTACTTTAATGCTTTTAAATGCATTTAAAACTTGTGGAACAGTAACATGTTTAAAAATAAAATCAATATCGCATGAATTTACATTTTCCGTTAGCAGTGACTGTGCAAGAGTGGAACATGAATTAATACTCGAAGTAGTTGACACAGGGATGGCAGTAAAAAAATTTTCAAATGCTTCAGCAACTTCTTTGTCAGTTGACAACACTTTATCATAAATTTTGTGTGGTTCTTTTGCTTTCCCAGTTTCCTGATTAATTATATTCCATGCAGTTTTGGAAATGTTAGTACCATATTTAATTTTATTATTAATGTAATTAGATTTAGCTACACTGCAAACTCGTTTAAATAATTTTGAATACTTTTTAACATATTCATAAAATGTCTTATTATGATTATAAGTTCTTTCGCTGTACAATTCATATAATCTATTTCTACTTCTGCATATTCCCACTGATGCCCAGTCACTAAACGTAAATAAATAATTATTTATACATATTTTCTTTTTTTTTTTTTAAACAGAGTCATATTCATTTCTAATTATATTATGAATAGAGTTATATTGAGTAATAGGATCTCCACAGTAATCTAATTTAAATGTTTTTTCAAATAAATTTTTCCTCAATGTTTCAAGCCGTCTCTCATTCATGGGTATAAAGGTAATTTCTCTTTTTAGAGTCTTTTTTAGCCCAATATCAAAAGTGGCCAACTGCCCACTATGATCTGATTGTAGTTTATTAATTACGGACTTTGTACATGGCTATAAATTTGTAAAAATGTTATCAAGACATGTGGCTGAGGTCACTGTGATTCGCGTAGGCTCTAAGAAGAGATTTTTTAGGTTGTAACAATTAAAAAGATTCAAGAATCGTTTACTTTGTGACGTCTCTACTAATAAATCAATATTAAAATCGCCACAAATAATTATTTCTTTGTTTTTGTTATTTACTCTATGTAATACCTCATCCATAGTGCACCCAAACACTTCAAATGGTGAGGATGGGGGTCTGTATACACTTATTATAACAATATTCCCTATCTCAATACAGGCTATTTCAACTGATCGCTCAACAGACAGACTTACAATATCAGTGCGTTCTTTAAATGTTAGGCTCTTATGAGTGATGATCATTGAGCCGCCGCAAGTTGTTTGTTCTCTGTTGAATGAACTAGCCATTACATGGTTCTTATATGAAGACATAATTTGACACTGTCTGAGCCAGTGTTCTGTAATATATTATATATAATATTTTCACAGTTTATGAATAGTTCAATCTGTAATTCTTTACCATCGATGCCCTGCATATTTTGATGGACTATATTCATAAAATTATTTTTTACATTTTTATTACTTAAATTACAACTTAGAATACTGGTGCTAGATGTGTTATCTGTTGTCACTAACTTATGTTTAAATTATTCCTAATACTATGTTTTGGAATGTTACATTCCAATGGGTCAAAAGTATAAAGTGACTGCTCAATAGAAGCAGCGGTTGTAGTCAACGAATTGACTGTTATGTATAAAATATATCTTTCAAAAAAATTCTTTCGTTTTATACGCTACATTCCTTTTAATCACAACACATAAAATAAAACTCACTCAACCCTTCTCCATTTTTTTTCAATATCTGTATACAAAGTATTCACCGTGGCATATTTTGTTAAAAATGTATAGAGTCGGCTAAAAATGTGGTCTATCACCCTACAGGTGAAGTTCATTTGCACGTCACAGAACAGCAAGGTTGTTTTCCCTTGTAATAATATTCTGATAGTTAGTAACTCAACTTTACAGCTGTTTTGGTTAGACAGGGAGTATTGTCAAAAGTAAGTAAGTCCTGGTCAAAGTCAATAAGGGTATTTTAATTTAGGTAAAAGTTAATAACCTTGAACGATACATCTTAAAAATAAATAAATCATATCATAGCAAACTCAGTATTAAGTTAACGAGGAATAATAACTGATTTACATTTATGTTGAAAGCTTTTCTAAACTTTACCGTAACATCCAGATTGTTTTTTTATTAAGTTACTTGTTCTCGCAATAATTCAATATTGAGTTGCTTACTCAATATTTCCAAATTTAATAACGTTGTTCTGCTTGCTTAAACCCGTTGTTTTTTGTTGATCACCCTGAGAGGAGTGGGGGGGGGGGCATTCATAGGCCTTGTTAGATAATGGCTTCATGAGCCATTTTTAATGACACCTGACAGTTATGCGAAGTTTAATGTAGAAACTAAATATTTACATACGAGAGACTCCTCTCAGTTTTTCTAAAGTAAATTTAGTAAAAATACAAAAACAAAAATCAAACACGTTAAATATGTTTAGCGCAGTTTTAAATCCCTGTTTTTTATATACGAATCATTAATTTGTAAAAAATGGATGTTTATTAAGAGGTAATAAAGTTGTTATTCCGGACAATTTGAGAAACAAAATTTACAAGGAGTTCACAGTTCACACTTCGGTATTGTAAAAATGAAAGCAAATGCGCTTGCTCGGCTGTGGCTTCCAGGAATTGATCGATTCTATATTAGAAAACTCGTGACTGTGTGCGTCACAGACTCGGTTTGCGTGCGGACTCGTTCGCACGTCGATCGCTGTCGCTCTTCCGCTTTCTAGTCCCCGCACTAGTTTAGCACCCCATTTCATACCGTCGTTTTCACGACGTGTAGTCTCGTACCGTAGCTTCTTATATTCATAGGACCATCTTTTCAACATCGTCGCCTGCAGCTCGTCGTCACCAATATTCGTCGCCGTCGCCGCTCCGGCAAGCTCTGTGTTCCAGGACTATGAGTCGTCATAAGTACTCCATGAACAGATACCTCATGGTGCTAAAGAAACCTGTTAGCGTTGCTCCGGTGCGCTCTATTGGCCCTTCAGGCCGTAAGAAACCGGAAGTCCTGATCACAGTGCACTGGGCCTTTCCCAGGGTGACGGAAGAGTGCTGCCCGAATTAAGGGCACCACTCCGCGTCGTCCCCAACCCCCCTACCGCGGGTAGTGAGGTTTAGGAAGTTAGTCTTCGTTGGTAGGTTCATAGTATATATATTTATATATTATCGTCCCTCCCCAACTGCTCCGCCATGACCTCACAGGTTTTGATGGACGCTGTTCAGCGCTCATTGAAACCGCGAGAGCAAATGGGTTTCTACTCCCCCAATTCTTAATCGACACTATTGTCGCAAGTTGCCTTACCATCCCTCAGGCACCCCAACATGCCCCTCAGGCCCCTCTGGTCTTAGGCCCGCCCTCGTCCCCCACCTCCAGCGAGATGGAGTGTGAGGATGACGCCCCTACGCGCCGTAAGCGCACCGCTCCCTCGAGCGCAGCCGCGACCGAGTCTTCTTCGGACGCAACAGCTGGCTCGGAGCAAGTTACTTTCACTTTCATTAAAAAGCGTTCTAAGAAAACCCCGGCGCCTTCAAAGCCCGCGCCTAACCCGGTGTCTTCAACACCTGTCCCTACTCCACTGAGGTCACGCCAAGTGACCCCACCGTCCAAGTCAGCGAAGCCTCATGTTCTGCCGCCTGTCTTCCTTCGGGAAATGGGCCGTTGGTCTGAGGGCTCGACATTGTGCAAAGAGCACAAGATCCATTACACCCGAGCGGCCAACTCGGGTGAATCCACCAAAATTACCGTCTCGTTGTTAGACGATTTCCGAGCCCTAACTAAGCTTCTCAATGGTAAGCAATATGCTTACCACACTTACGCTCTCCCAGAAGAACGTAAGATCAGAACGCTACTCAGGGGGGTCCCGTTCGAATTATCGAACGAGGCCATCCTCGAGGACCTGCAGTCCCAAGGCTTCCCGACACTCGCTGTGTATAAAATGCACAGCAGATTCGGAAGGCGTCACCCTCTCGCTCTGGTGGTTCTAACCAACGCTCCTGAGTCCAAGGAGATCTTCAGAGGGGTTAGCACCATATGCGGCCTCTCTGGGATCTCGATCGAGACACCTCACCGCCGTGGTCACCCCGGCCAGTGCCACCGATGCCAGTTATACGCCCAGGTGCGTAAAGTGCCTGGTGCCAAGCATTTCACCACGGAGTGCAATCGCACTCCTGAAACTCCTTCCCCTCCCGAATGCTTTGTTTGCCTTTGAATGCGCTGCTTGCCGAATCCTACCCCGGCTCTTCGCCCATTTATTCCTACATCCCAACCCTCGCTAGCAGACGATATGCGTACCGTTTGCGAAGCGATTAAACATGTTCTTTGTTAGGGAAATTTCAGTTTTAGCCCGCAAACTGAAGGCTTCACGTTCGCGTACAGAGCGACTCTAGCTTTGGCAGAGCATAGTTCCCTTCTCAGTTCATTATAGGTTCATTTAAATGAATTGATCCCTCAGTCAAGCTTCGGCCGGCCGGCCCCAACCGGCCCCAATTCATGTCCCTTTGAGCACCTTCAGTGCAACTTTCATATCCGGCGGACGACCCGTTAGCGAGTCTCCGCTAGCGCACCCACCTCCCAACGGGTGTCGCTTTCGATGAAGGCTAACGGCAAAATTTCTACAGCCATCAAGGTAGTTTTTAGTGGGAGGTGCCACTCTGGTGAGTTCCACATCACCCCCGCAGAGGTCGGTTGCCTGCGGAGGTATGCGGAATGATTCGGCGGCAAAAAAAAAACTGTGTTCGCGCAACTGCGGCCCGTTGGCTTAGCTACAGATAACGGTACCTCATTTACCTCGCAAGAGTTTTTTCAATTTTGCAATCACCATCACACAATCACTTGAGTACCATCCCGCGAGCAATGAACAGGCAGAAAGTTTTGTCAAAATAGTGTAAAATGTAATTAAATCCATTATTTTTAACGGTATTACAATTCAAAATATTAAAATTAATACATAAGATTTACAATCACACATTTCAAAGTGCCTTTTTGACTTGAGAAACTCTTAAAACACCTCAACGGGTAAATAGCCTTCCGAAATCTTGTTTGGTCGACCATTACGGTCAATATTAGATTTATTAACACCCTCCAACGTTAGGTCATTGTCATCCACGGCGCTCCGCCTAACAGTGAAAAAAACTCTTGAATCAAGTTGGTCAGATTTCTGAATGACCGTAAACAAGGATTTATTCTCTTTTGATAAAGAAAAGCAATTGATATTTTAAAATCTTTTGTTATTAAAAGATTTGATTTTTAAATGAAGAATCTTAGAAGAAAAAGAAAAAACGTTTTATTCTACTGTAACAAAAAAGGTTTCGTATTTTTAAAGTGATCTCAAATTGTTTTTGATGTGTGTATAACCCTGACTTCAAAGTTAATGATGCAGTGTTAATTAAAAAACATCTTACTAAAGACAAAATATATAAGATCGTATGAAATCGTTTAAAAAATATTAGGTCATTACATATGAAATTGGCGTTTTGTAAGGGAGGAACATAAAGTCATTTTTTTTAAATATAATATATTTATTTAATCAAAGTGTGTACCAAGGGATCACTGAACTACCTATTGCTAGCATCCCATAGGTAGTTCATATATCCTTTACTAAAAAAACCATTTCTACGGGAATCAATAAAATCTTTGAAGGCGGTTTGGACTGCCCCATCGGAGTTGAATTTTTTCCCTTACAAGAAATTATCCAAATTTCGAAAAAAATGGTAATCTGTTGGAGCACGGTCCGGGGAGTACTGTGGATGTCTTAGTCATTCCAATTAGAGCTCGTCTAATTTGGTAGCCGTCTGTTGTGCAGTGTGTGTTCTAGCGTTGTCCTGAAGCAGCAGTGGCCTAGAGCTATTGACCAGTCTCGATTGTTTAGCAGCTAGCTTTTCCATCATGGTTTGCAGTTGCTGACAATAGACATCTGCCGTAATCATGAACATCAATCAAATTACGTGTTAGTTACCAGTCAATTAAGCGACAAATGGTAAGTTTAAATTTAGTACACAAGTCATAATTAGGATTCGTTCTATTTTTCGTATAACTAGGTGGGCGGGGCTTCTCACTTAACACGTTTGGACGTGATTTTTTAGTTAAGAGCATAAGTTGACAGCGGGTGGCGGCAAGAGCTCGTATATACATATATATTTATTTTTTAAATGTAGGACTGGAGTTTAGTTTCAACTTTAGAATGGGTTGAAGAATATTTAAAATAGGAATGCTTGTGAAGTAAAAAAATTTGAACAAAAACATATTCATCTGAAAATTTTAATTTCCGAAACAAATTCTTCTGAATTTGTCCAAAATCTCGCTTTCCACATAAGTTATGTATTTAATGTACTTAAAACTATTGAACGTACACGAATAAAATAGTTCTCAACCAGAGCTTGGCTCTTTGGTTACAGAATATATATTGGTTATAAAAATAAATTTAATCACAATTATCTTTAGTAAAATTTTTTAAATGATTCAGTTATTATTAACAAGAATCTATACAAATTAACTATAAAAGTAAAGATAGGATACAACGCCTAAATTGCTTTGTACACGGGGTAAAGTGGCCAAAACACTGGCAAAATTGCCACGTTGGATCACTTAAATTTTGCGCAAAACGAGTTCCAGCCTCAGGGGCACGACTTTCAGACACCAATCGTTTAAAAACTCTATAGTCTCAACGCTAAAAGCCTTAAAAATAGTTCAATTTCTTCTTTTGGTCGTGACCAAATGTAGTAACCGAGTAACCGAAAAGAAATGTTATTTTAGTCAGCAATAGAAATCCTGCATTGATTCAAGAATTTTTTGATCCTTAATACAGTTTTAGGAATGTTTTAAGAAAATGAACTTCGGAAAAGCAGAGGCAGAATAATGCAAAATTATGTACCGTTTATCGACACCGACCCAGGTCTTTGACCTCTTTACCCGTTCTAAAAACCTAACTGCAGTTTCCTACTAACAACTTTTTTTGTTTACTTTATTTCTACATTTGTAAACATTTTGTCATTTTTTATAACTTCTACTTAATTAGGTTAAAATCCTCGAAGACGTCGTTATTCAATATTTCCTGTGAAATTGAATCACAATTAACATTAGGATATTGAATCCAAAGTAATCGCAATAATTACTCAGTACAAGAACACGTTACCGCTTTGACAGCGCACGGAATATCAGCAAAACGACATCTAGTAACCACTTCTGGAGTTGTGCACTGTAGCCTGCTGGCACAGATATCACAATTTGTTAGAAATTCCCGACGTAGCAACCCGAGAATTTACTAGCTTATCGCGACGAATGCAGCTGCGAAATAACGTAGCTCTACTGTAGTTTATATGATTTAATTTTTATATGTTTGTTGTAAGCTTTGTGCTTCATTTTCAAATTTTATTTATAATAATTTAATAAAGAATGGGGATTATTGCTTATCTAGACATTTCTTACAATTTCACTGTATGTATGTCTTTATGAAGTTTATTTTTCATAAAGACAGGTGAAGGACCTGGTAGAAATATAAAACTATATTTAAGGTCATCATATCTCGTCTTTTCGTGAAGGGTAAAGTTTCGATTACAGAGGAAACTTTATGTAAAATAAGAACCGCGGACGGAAGCATAACCGCTTATTGTTCAATTTTCGACGTTTCACTTCTTGTGGACCTGCCTGAAAGGAAAACACAATATACAAAAAAAATAACATTTATGTGCAATATTATTACACAGACGAAATGTTGTTTGTAATTACAGTTTAATTTATTAAAGAAAAATGGTCTTTCATTCAATGAACACATATAATAACAATAGTAATTACAAACAATATATAACAATAATAATAATTACATAAATTAGTCTAATTAGCTCCCGTATATATACCCCGTATATAACTGCACGTGCAAACACTTATTTCATCCGTAACTTTAGAAGTATTGCACCTCCCCAGGGAGGCTTTTAGCTGTAACTCTGCATCAACATACAAGTTATATACAGTTAAATAATAATGTTAAAGAAATATACGTAAATCCAAACTGACGTATGAAGACAGAGTTACATACAAGTAAGTACTTACATGTTTTACCAATATTTTTGATGATATCTTTGTCGTACCTACTGTTTGAAATTACTTTTTTTGTAAGCTTCGAAAATGTCGTAGTGTTTTCCTATGTTATCTCACCTGGACAGTAATGATCAAGATATAATAAGCCCATGGAAGTGATGTTCGTTCTGAGTAACTTTGAATTAATAGGTGAAAGCAATTCATTAAAAAGAAATAATATTGTACGTATACCTCCTACGTTCTGTTCTTGGAAGCAATTACTTGGGTAAATTGATATTTGTTCTGTTATGCGTGCTTGCAAATACTTTAGGATGGAGTCCAGAGGTAAGACTTTAGTTTAACATGCCAGAACTAGTGTGTCGAACAGTGTCAAAATCGTCAGTCAGTTAATTTAATCGAATAACTAATACTATTTATTTATGTAAGTGAATCCTCACTTTTAATTTAAGTTGTTTATAACCACTATTGAAAGTTGAAAGATAGAATCTGCAAGTTCTCCTCTAAGTTTATTACTGTTGTCTACATGATTAAATATTAAAAAAAAAGGGATACGCTTTTTGTTGCATGATTTTTCTTGCAGAATTATCGTGAAACATTATTTTTCTTTTATATCATTAAATGCATGTGAAGAAAGGAGGTTTTATTATTTTACTGTATTTTCATTTATTTACTATACATTTCTGTGACTGAGGGTTATTAAGAAGCCCACTGACCAAACTTGGTTTGTAGGCGCAAGATAACGCGTATAAGATTTGTAGGTTATTTCATAAAAGCACCACTTGTATGATATTTTTCAAAGGCTATCCTACGTTAAAAGTGTTTTAAAAAGTGTCGATAAATTTTAGCTATAGTTTATAATTATGTTTATAAAATCGGTTAAATTATTTATAACTCGTATTTATATTCTGACAGAGCAACGTGGTAAGTGTGATTAAATCAAATTACTCAAACTGAACCACTTTATCCTGTGGAGAATTTCTTGCTAAATTTGTCCTGCCCTTTGGATTTAAAACTCTACACGTTTGATATGGACCATAACACATTATAGTAAAAAAATAAATTCAAGCCGAAGCAAATTTTGTACCTAACATTTATACAAAATAAGTCACTTGCCAAACAATATTTCATTTTTTCTTAATTCTCCATTCATAATTAATTTTACCATGAATCATAAATGAAACAGTTTCAATACCTGTTTTAAAACCCTGGATTCGTACGTAACATGAAACAGAGATTTCCTGGAAGTAAACAAATTCAAGCTTGATCAATTAAGTTTTCTGATTATTCATTATTTCCATAGAAATGAATACTGACAATAACAAATTAATTAAAACAAATAATAATCATTATGGATCAATGCGTTCTGGCGAACACCTGAAATGTATAATATGTCTTCATTAGTAAATTACTTATGTTCATGTTTTAATAACTATGATATAGGCTTACATTCCGGATGTATTGCGGATGATGGTATAGAACAGCCAATTTAATTACTCGCACACAGGCAATCGTTTATCGATAAATCATAGAACAACAAGATAACCAATCAAAACCCCTGCCACTAATAATTTTTGGTTCTGGATACCACTTACCATTAGATGGATCGTGTTTTCGTTTGCCGACTCTGACCAAGTTAAAATAATAATAAAAACATCAAATAGTTTGGATTGGTGAGTGAAACTCGTAACCCTAAGCACCTATCTCGCACAACGAATTTCTATCGCAATCCAGTGTGGTAATTCGGCCAGCCCTTTGGCTACGTTGCCTTTAATAGATTCTAGTTCAGATTTAGTTTTTTATTTGTAGCATATATTTATCTTATAATTATTAATTTAATACCCTTTTATGTACTTTCTAGAATTGTAAATATTTTTAATAGTTTGTAAATAAATAAATAACTGTAAAATAAAAATAAAAGTTAACCTTACTAATATGACTAGATGACCCTGTACCGTTTCACCCGCGTAACTTAAATTTTGTGGGGAGTGCGGTTTAAAATATATTATAGCATTTGATGGATTCTATTCTTTCAATTAGTCCAGTAGGTTCAATCGGTATTTATCAAAGTGCAAACGAACAAACTAGCATTTTCTTTCTAAAACAATATTACAGATAAAGTTTAATGATTTGGTTTTTCAAATGAATTAAGCGATTTAATAATGTTATCAACATCAATATGCATGATCAAGAAGTGACATTCAAACTAATATTGAAATATTTAAATGTTTTAGTTTGTTCATCCTTCTTATAAGTAGAAACATGGCGTCGGATTGTGTTATGATAGTCGAACGTGACCTTGTTGTGTTATGATAGTCGAAGGGCTGGAAAGTGACATATTCTTAAAATGTATCACAATACTTTCACTAAATCAGAAGTTTAGCGGATGGTACCGCGGGAAGCGCTAGAACTTCTAGCAGGATATATTGTATCGTGATACGAGTTTATTGTAATAATAATTCCTCGTTAACTCGTCGTTAATATCTAAAAAAAATAAGACTGACAAATTAACCAGTTCCTTAAAGCTTAATTGGAAAACGAATCGCACCGACCTATGACGTAACTAACTCTAACTGCCTTTGTTGAAAGTTGAATATTAATTAAATAGTTATCCTGTACACAAAGTGAGCTTTCAAAGTCATGGCGGTATAACCCGACCCAATTTAGAGAACAATAAAATTGACCTTCTGTGTTAATCAGAAACCACATTGCTAAATGTGTTTTGTTACAAAAGGAACACAGACACCAGAATACTAGTTTTTGTTAAATTAGCATTATATTGGAGCAATTTCTTTTCTTTTCTTCTTAACTTTACCTGCAATATCTACAACGATTTAACCTTTAAAACAAAAAATAAACATACGACTTTGATTTACCTTTGTGACCCAGAGGTCGTAATTTTTCAAATAGATGAGGCGTTAACCTTTGCATTATTAAATTTGAAAAGTACCAAAAGTAAAGTTAACACGGCAACTTTTTCAATTAAGCTATCTTTATAGTTTTGATATGACCATAAATGAATATTAATTTTGAGATAAGAGAAAATTCAAACATTATTAAGTTACAAAAAATGAAAGTGAAATCTGAAACTCATGAAATCTACAAAGAGTCATTAAATATCCACAATTTAACAAGCAAACAACGCCTATATTGTGATTTATTCATCGATCACGATACCGAATGTAGCTGAAACAATTTGCAAAAAGCTATTTGACTGAGCGGGTAAATTCCCGCGTTGAGATACGGCCATAAGGCACATGTTAAAGTTTACGTCCAGTCTTTGGGGATTCCGTAATGTTGGTAGGTGGCGTTCTGCATTTTAGTCGTACCTTCCAAAATAAAGAAATTAGCACTTTTAAGTTAACTCGAATATTTTCGGTGTGGCCGACCAGTAGCTTCTATAAAAAAGCCTGTTATACTTGGCCATAATTGACAAAGCATAGCCTACTTCTGAATAATGAAGCTTGCTAGGGAATAATTATTTCAGCGGTTTATTAGTTTTAAAATGACAAATGATTCTTCCATACTTGTAATATCTGTATAAATATATAGTTTATCGTCACCTATCAATGACGATGGTTTTAACGCAAGTTTAATTTTGGTTAGATAATTAATTTGGAGACCAAAAATCGACATATTCGAACATAAATGCCCATCCCTCGAACGCAGCGTTATTCTGATAGGTATGAAACGAATGGCGAGAAATAGTTCGCGAAGTATTCTCAAGTGTCGGGAGAAAACTTTAATGTTCAGGGAATATTTGTGAAATTTTGAGATTTTGTGACAGAAGACGTTCAAATAATTCCTTAACTTGCAAACCTTAGCTGAAGCTAAGATTATTTTTTACTTTTCTTTACCTTGTGTACCTACCTAATTTTTTTATTAGAAAATAAATTATATATATTGAAAAATTATATATATTATATATTGAAAAAGTCACCATATTTTTTAATTTTTGAAAATATACTCTTAAGTTACTCTTTTAAGGCCTGTTATGTAGCTAAGTAAGGTAAGGTACCTTATGAACATATAAGTTAATTCAAGTTGAAATCCTCGTACCTTGAAGTACCTTCTTAAAGATAAATTTAAAGTCCTGCCTTCGATATCAGATGAAAGTTTTCTGGATTCAAAAGATACTAAACTACTTTGACACTTGATAACTCACTTAAATAAACCCTGGAAAACTCCGTTAATTTAAACAACTTATAATATTAAGTTAATTTAATTGTTCCTTTTTTGTTATTTAAACTGATGATTGTTTAAAGTGGTTTAAATGGTGATTGTTTCGTTGATGGGGATAAGCTGCTTGGTATAGCATTTAACTAAATCTCATTATAAAAATTACATTTTGGTTTACATTCAGGACGATGCAATTGAGTTTAAATAATTAAGGTGACTAAGTCGCTTTCTTGAGACTAAGTTTGAAAATCACATGTAAAATACATGTAATTTTCAATTGAGCATTGTATTTTTCAAATAAATACAGAAACTTTCATTGCGTTCTTACGAAGTATCTTACAGAAGTTTACATGTATTTTTCGCATTATTCAAAATGACTGGACCAAATTGGGCTTTGTTTGGGAGGACACACACCAAAGATCGGAACCGTTTGACAGCTGATCGATTGAATAAATTAATTTTTGTTAACTGGAATCTGAAATTTGTCAATTCGAAAGATAACGGTGATAAATTTGATGAAACAGATGAAGTCCATGTTGATGATGTCTTCGATAGTGATATTTCATTGTTGAAACTTGTTTTTCTTCATAATTGTACCTAAACATGTACTATAAAAAATAGTGAGGTTATGTTTTTTTTTCGTTAATTGTAATTTATGAGAAATACATTGATTAAAACACGTATTATACATGTGTAATTGTATTTTTCAGATATTCCTAAAACAGTATTTTTCCAAAGTTACATGTAATTTACTAGAAAGATGCAACGTTGCGAAAAAAACAAACGTGTATCTTTCGCCATTTTCGTCCCTACTTGAGACATACAAAGGAGACATTTCATTTTCGGCTAACGTGATGTACGCCAATTTGGAATGTATGAAAAAATGTGGTAAAAACACTAAACATATTTAAAAAATTATGTTCTACTTTGAGACAAAAAACGTGTCGTTTCCATATTCTGCCATGTTTACCAAAATATGAAATAGTTGCAGAAAATGTCTTTGTAATATTAACAGGTGGGCCTAGTTGCCACAATAAACAAATTTATTATTATTATTACGTGGATATTTATAGTGGGTTTGCTATCTTCTGGACCACTTTGAACCTACTGCTTGAAACCGAGAATATAATAATATGCAGTTCATAAACTTAATGTACCTACATCCGATTACGACACGGTATTCTTTTTCAATTACGAATTATTTCGTAATAGACTGTGTCCACTGACACGGTGGTTTGCTGCTTCGTCCTGCTGGCATTTCCTCCCACCTGCATGAAAACTTTTACAGTTTGATCCTAAATTACTTTATATTTACAATATACTTTACTTTATAATATGAAACAAAACTACCTAATATTTAGAACTCAAAAAATATCAATCACCGTTATTTATACCTACCTATACCTAAATGCTTTTTTTATTCATTATTACCATATTTCAGCAAATCTCTCTTTATCTAAATTTATTTTATTTATTTTATTGCTAAAAAAGCAACGTACAAAAGCCATTTTTCCACTAAGCGTCTATTGGAAAACACAATGGTTCTCCTTATTTCAACAACTATACAGTTTAAAATAACCTAATTGCTTCGTTGTAAAACTTTGTGAAAGAGATTTAATAAAAGTACTGAAGAGTATAACTCTTTTTCAGAAACGTAAGTAATTTGTTTAAATCTCACGTTTCAGATTTATTGTACACATTAAGTAACAGTATACATGAAAGAATACCGTCGCCATATTGAAATTTCATAATTAAACTGCACTTAATATTTTAGTTCAACACAATATTACTAATTGATTTAACCATTCAACATGTGATTTTTACTTCATGGGTTTCAGTTTTTACTAAGAATGGTTAGCGTCTATCTTTGCTGAATCTTTAAAAAAAGTTAATAAACACATGTAGGCCGGTAGTAAATATGCGTTACGAAGGTTACCTGCCACTTTAAGAAACAGCGTCTTGTTTTAAACACAAAGAAAATTTTGTTATTTTAGATTTCTATCTCCAGTGTACTGCTTTCCTTATTTGGTAAAACGGATGAAATATTCAGCAAAAACATCACATTCATAAATGTTTACAAACATACATAAAGCTACACCAAAGATTTTAGAAATCCATTAAAATACGTAAAAGTTTGAAATCCTACAATACGAAAGCCTTTATCCCTTGAGACAAGAGCTTTTCTACAAAACACTAACTTCACTTGTAAAAGAGTACGTTTTTCGAACTCACGGGGTAAAATGAACCTCGTGCTTATACCTACGTATACAAACTATCCGTCTCGGTTGAATACTACGAGTATAAAAGGTATAAGAAAATTTAAAAAGTTTTGTGTCGTTCCAATATGTACCTTATATATTACTATAATAATATGTACTACAATGTTCGGTCTTTTACATTTTATTCAGGTTCCTCTCAAAATAATACATGACTCAACAACGGTGTGGACCATTAATATTAATATTTTTGGCATATTCTGGTATAGAGATTTTCTGTTTTCTCTTAAAAATTTTACCAACCTTTTTTAGTGGAAATATCGTGACATTCTAATTCGCTTGTAAGGTTAAGCTGTCACGACCGGTCACCCGCATAAAATTTATTCATTCACAAAAGTTGGGATAGTTTATTTTTTACAAAAGTTAACTTATCTACCTGCCTAAGCAAGAATACATATACGCAACGGCCTCAGTAGAGACTACTTCTGTCGAGTAGGTCGTTGCTGCTGGCCTGCGAGAGTACATTTCACATTGTGAGCCGGGGAGCAACTGCCTCGAGAGGAATTCTCCGTAAAACTCGCCAAAAAGCGACCAGACATCGCACTAACTATTTTTGTTATACCGGCACTCTTTCACATGTCAAGTTCATTCTTTAGCATAATAAGGGAGTTCGAGAAGGGGATTTTGAGATGATAGGTTCGTAACCATGTTTATAGATATTATTGTTGTTTCACTTCCGTGGTTGATGACTTCACGACACTGCATGCCCTACCATCCAGCCTGTCTAATCTACCGAGTTGGTGACAGCCTGATTACACCTTTCAAGTCCGTCTCAATAACTACATGAAATGAAAAACATTCCTCTATAATTGTTTAGTGGCGATAAGATTTTTTTCACAAAGTTCGATTTTTCTCTCGAAAACTATCAAATCTAGAGATTTTCTGTAAATCACAAAAGTTGTTAGTCTAGTCAACAGCTAACCAATAAAAAATCACATCTAAATTCTGACACATATTTCCAAAATGGAACTACTGTGCGGCGCCTACAGGACGGCGGTGCGGGTCAGAATTTCAAAGTAACTTTTTCACAACACGCTATACTTTTTCATTGAGATTCTGTACTAAAATATGGGTATATTGAACAAATGAATGAACAAATCTTCAAATAATCTGAGTGCTTAGATGTGATCTTAACAACCATATTCTGCAACATAGCAATGTTTTGATGGAGTTTTAGAACGCACCTGTAGATGTCACATTGCCAGGTTATTTTGACTTACGCATGCATGATATTAACAATCAGTTTGATACAGAACGTTTTTTTTAGTTATTTTCGTGCAAGTTAAGAAAGATATGATACTAAAAGAGACAAAGTTATTTCCGATTATTGCTAAAAGTATAGCGTAAACAAAACTCGTATGTGTTCATTTTGTGACGCAATTACAATAACTTCAAAAAATCTGATATAAAATAAATTGGCTTCTTAACGAGAAAATAACCGCCATTTTGTTGACATATTCTGATTTCGTGATTTTCAAATTCAAATTAACTTTTCCCTTAAAAAGTTTACCAATCTTAATTTAGTGGAAACGTCGCGACATTCCGATCCGGATGTAGGGCACAGCGGTCACGGTGCATACATCGTAAAATATGAAATTATTTAATGCTTTACATAAACATGGTAATATTTGCTGTAATTTAATTAAATTTAATAGAATTTTAACTTTGTTTATTGATATAATGAAAACGATTAAAATACAAAAACTTACATCTAAATTTATTTTTATTATGCAGCTACGCTTTCCTAAGTGACCCTGTTTAGATGTACAGAACCGTTTAAAGTAAGTATTTGTTAAAAAAAACTATAGTCTATATCTATTCCACCTATGTACTTCATCTATCGGCGCATTTTCTATTCACATTTGAAAACACTGGCGATAAACAACCGTGATGTGGTTACAGCCTTAAATCACGCATCCCACGTACCGCATTTGAATCCTGGCAGAGATGTATTTGTTAGATAAACAAAAATTTGATGCTTTATTTATTCATGGTCTATGTTTATATTGAATTTTATGATAACAGTTGCTACAGTTGGTGAGATAATCTGAAGATTGTATTATTGTTTTTTTTTTCAAAATGAAAACTTCACAGCTTTCAACATGCAAAAGCGAACCGTACAAAAAGATCAACGCAGGCATCCAAAATCATCTTTCAATATTAGGCCCCGTAACACGGTTCCCATATTTGCTAACACAAGTTTGCTTGTAAATAAACAAGCCGTGAATCCTCGGAGGGATTCCCGCAGGAAGGCGTCGTCACAACTCACACAATTTATAACTCTACCCGCTAAAATATTTAATGTGTTTTGGTGTGTGCCTCGTCACTACTTCAAATCATTGCTCCTGGCTATCTTGAGGGAAATAAGAGATACACGCGGATGCTGGTTTATTAGTTGTAAATGTGAGTTACGGACAAATTGACGGCCGATAGTTACAGATGTTAAGTTTATTCTTCCATTTCCCTTAAAATCACGACGTCGGTTTATTTAAACAAATTTATTTAAAGAATACAGTACGTACGGGTTATTTTTGTCCCTTGAAAGGTTTCTTCAGAATTTTTTATAGAATCAAACTTCTAAAAGAGGATATTTAGTAAATTTTCGGAATAAAATGTATCTATAATAAATGCGTGACTCATAATCAAAACATCTTCAGTTTTTTTTTCCAGAATTCGAACACCTGGTGTAAGAAAGAGAGCTTGCGCTTATGAGAACGTATCAGTTATTTATTAATAGTATTTTATGTGTTATAAATATAAATATCTTGAGGTCAAACGATGAAGTCCATTACAATGCGAATCGTCACATTGTAATGGACTTCATCGTGGGACGCGTTTAAGCGTAAACGCTAAAACTATATAAAACGTAATACGCTTAAACTATGATTGGTTTAAAGAATAATATTTTGGCAAATAAAAACCAAGCACCTAAAATAAAGACTTTGAAAATTAAACGTTTAATTTTTATGCAAGAATCACTAATGTCTTGTAAAACTCAAAAATATATGTTTTGATCGCACCATCTAATTTTGTACCTCATTAAGAAACGACCAATGTCATAAGAGATCTTTCCTTTGTCAAAAAAAATTAACTCAAATAAAAATGAGTTGGGAGAAATTTAACTTTTACCTAAACTAATATGTAACCCTAGATAATAAAGAAACTTAAATAACGAGGGTCTCATTTTATAGGGAGGTATAAAAGAAGTTGACTTATTGAAACGTCACAACGTATCTTTTAATAGTGTGAATAAATCGCACAAATGTTTTTGGAAACATTCCTATTTATGTTTAAGTTAAATCTGTGTGCATACATGTCCTGAATAATCAATCGTTTCTGCAAATGTTTTCACTTGCGAATAGAGCGACTGCCACGTGTTGCTCGTTGCACGCATCGCAAATAGTAAAGATCAAATTATCGATACCGATGTCGTTGATAAATTTGAATAATAATACTTGATGGCAGACGTAGTGAAATAATCACAAATATTTATTCATGAGCCATGGATTTTCATTATAAGTTTGCGTTTCTTTATTTTTAACCCCCCAATTAAAAATAGGGATGTTTGTTTAGCGTTTGCATCTGTGTAACTTGTGTCTTCCTGTGGCATCATATCTCCCAGTCCAGTGTAAATATATTGTTGAAATTGAATAATCGAAAGTATGGGGTGTAAGGGGGAGTCGCCTACCATCAAGACTCTCCAAATGCCAACCTCACCTGCCCGTGGTGCACCCTGCCGGACAGCGGACGAAGCTCTAGCGACCGATGAATGGCGGGATAACCATTTTGCAGGTGGTAGGTTTTGACTGCGGCTTGCAACCACCCTCTAGACAAAGCCATGCCGCCAAGTGACCTAGTCACGTTCCGGCATGATGTCTTGAGTAGCCATTGGAGGAGAATAGGTCCGAGTAATTGCGCAACGTATGAGAGCCGTTTGAACTCGAAAGGTTATGATGGACCGGGTGGCTCATTCTGGAGGGCAGCGGGATCCAAAGAATCGGTGCACCGCTGGCCGACCGCAGGTTGTAGGGGGCCCAACTAGCGTTCTAGCCATTCGTGGAAGGCTGCCCCACCGCCTGTATAAAATCCCGGGATTGCTCCATCGTGCCGGATGGCGACCGGATGGAGAGGGCCCGATGGCGATCCCCGGGGGGTTTTGGGCGTCCCCGCGGTCTCCATGTGAGTCTCCCACCAGTAGGTCTGACCACTCGAGTTGCTTGGTTACAAACGTTGCGCTTCACTCAACTTCTATTCCTCTCCCCTATTCACCCTACCAACAACATAATGGAAAAGTCCAAAAAGAAAAATAAGTACCGACAGCGGATGCACTCCCTCTCCCTAAAAGTAGACTTCTCTAACATCCGAGGAGTGCACTCAATTCTCCACGATGTCCACCACCACCTTGAGACAGAGAGGCCGCACTTATTCTTTCTGACAGAGACGCAGATATGTGATCGTTCAGATCTGGCATACCTGCATTACCCAGGGTATATCCTGGAGACCAAATTTCACCCCAATGCGGGCGTGTGCGTATATGTAAGATATGAGATCTGTTGTCGGCGTCTCCGATACTTGGAAGTTCCGGATTTTTCTGTTTTATGGGTCTATGTAGATAATGGCCTGGACCGAATTGTATACGCCAGTATTTACCGATCACACACGGGAGCTCAGGAGACAACTCGACTTATTGAATACATATCTTAGTGATACTGCAGATAAGGTCCAACGACGCTATCGCTCTGCGCAGTTTGTGTTCCTTGGGGACTTTAATGCCCACCATGGAGAGTAGCTGTACCCGTTCAAAGACACCGACCACGCTGACAGAGAAACCTATCGGTTCGCAGTAACTCATGGTCTCTCCCAGCTCGTCCACGAACCTACGCGCATTCCTGACGTTATTGACCATACTGCGTATTGCTTGGACCTTCTGCTGACAACCGATCCAGACAGATACTCGGTGTCCGTATCTCCACCATTAAGGACATCCTACCACTGTCTGGTAAAATCTGTGTCGCAATACTCGCCAACCGATACCAAAAGCCCAAAAGGCAAAAGGCGAGTATGGCGGTTCAAGTCAGCAGACTGGGATAAGATGCGTCCCGTTTTCGCCTCTTATCCTTGGCGGCAAGCTTGCTTTACTTCCGATGATCCATCATGCTGTGCTGATGCTGTCTCCAGCGTGATATGTCAGCGTGGTATGGAGTACTTTATACCATTCTCTGATGTACCCCTGGAGTCCAAAGCCCGCCCATGGTTTAATGCTCCTAGCCATGCCTCCTAGCTGAAAAGCGTAAGCATGCAGCATACCAAGCCTGGGCTAGCGCTCGCAGTAGCAAAGCTATGGATCTCCCAGCTAAGAAGCAGGCGTACAATGCTGCTGCCAAGTCTGCAAAAAGGTGATCAGAAGCGCTCGTTTCGACCACATTGGCCGTATCGGGGACAAGTTAGCATCCTATCCCACGGGGAGTAAAGCTTTCTGGTCCCTTGCCAAGTCGGTTGAGATGAACTTCTGTCGCCCATCACTGCCACCACAGCAAAAGCTCGACGGATCTTTGGCCCACAGCGCAAAAGAGAAGGCAGACTTGTTCGCAAATCTCTTCGCGGAATGTTCACGTCTAGATTCCAAAGGGAAAAACCCACCCACGTTACCCCCATTCGGCTCCAAGATGGAGGCCATCCAAATTCGCCAGAAAGACGTACTCAAATGCTTACTAAATCTAGACGTGAACAAAGCCAGTGGTCCGGGTGGCATTCCCACAATGGTTCTGAAGCACTGTGCAGCCGAGTTATCTCCTGTTTTGACACGCCTATATCACCTCTATCTAAGGACTAGAAAAGTTCCAAAATCATGGAAGTTTGCAAACGTACAGCCCGTACCAAAAAAGGGCAGTCGAGCCGACCCAGTCAACTATAGACCTATTGCAATCACTTCCATAATTTTCAAAATTATAGAACGTTTATTGAACCATCGTTTCCTGACGTACCTAGAGACCAATGAGCTCCTCAGTGACAACCAATATGGTTTCCGCGGAGGACGCTCAACAGGAGACCTTCTAGTGTACGTTAAGCATCTATGGAGCATGGCCTTGGAAGGGCACGGAGAGGCAATAGCCGTATCCTTAGATATCTCCAAGGCCTTTGACCGGGTATGGCACGAAGCCCTCTTGAGCAAGCTTACTGCGTATGGCATACCATCTGGACTCTGCGACTGGATTTATGATTTCCTGAGGGAACGGTCAATTCGAGTTGTCGTCGATGGCTTCTCATCGGACCTAATGGCGATCAACACCGGCGTACCTCAGGGATCTGTTGTCTCTGCAACATTATTCCTGCTGCACATTAATGACCTTCTTTTATTGGAAGGCATTATTGGTTACGCCGATGACAGCACTGTTGTAGAGAGATATGTGTCCAATGCACGAGCGAGTCCAAACCAGATCCAATTTCAGAGAGAGTCGTTGATCGAACGGGTTGATTTGACACCATGTAGGGTTTTTGATTGGGGTGAAGCCAATCTTGTAAAGTTCAACCCTTTCAAAACCCAGGCCTGTCTCTCCTCCGGTAAAAAGAGCACATTCAACTTGACGCCCACTTTCCAAGGTGTATTTGTACCGATCACAAACCATCTAGGGCTTCTAGGCATGACCATCACGTTGAAACTTAATTTCGGTCAACAGATTGAAACTATGGCACAGTCAGCTTCCAAAAAATTGGGAGTCATCGCAAAGGTCTGGCGGTACTTCAACTCCGAACAGTTGCTCAACCTGTACACAGCTCAGGTTCGATCCTGTATGGAGTACTGCACCCATCTTTGGCATGATTCCGCTAAGTACCATCTTGAAGCGTTGGATTCTGTCGACCGAAGGGCCCGTAGACTTATAAGTGACGACAAACTTACTTCTTCGAGACTGCAAAGTCTCAAACATCGTCGAAAAGTTGCTAGTCTATCGGTTTTTTACAGATTGCACTTTGGAGAGTGTGCAAATGCTCTTTTTCAACTGATCGAATCTTCCTCCTTTCTCAACCGATCAACCAGACGCAGACAGAAGTTTCACCCGTTTGTGGTTAGCGTGCCGAAGAGCCGAACTAAACGGTTCGATAGCTCATTTTTGGTTCGTGTTGCCAAAGAGTGGAACAATTTGCCTGCGTCTGTTTTTCCAGACAAATATAATCCTGGAGCTTTCAAGTGTAGAGTGAATAGGTACCTCTTGGACAGGCGTGTATAAAAAAAAATAAAAAAAAATTCCATTTTTGAATGCTTACTTATTTAGTTATTAGAAATAACTGGTCAAGATTATTATCAAGATATTAATAGGTTTATCGTTAATCTTGGAAACAACATTTTAATATGGTTCAAACATATTTGATGCCATTTTCACTGCCAAAAACGTGAATTCAAAAGTGTATATAACTATCCTTTGAGTAGTTAAGTTTTGAAAGCATAACTATCAAACACAAATAAACTCGCTTAATTTCAACAATCAGATTTATATTCGTTAGTTTTTTTTTTCATTTTCGAAAACCCAGTATTTTATGAATAACCTTTTCGTCTAAAGATAAAAATTAATATAAATATTGTGAACATTTTAGTTGTATGCATGCTTGGGGGCTGTATCAAATCTGATACATATTTGGAACAGACGTATGTGAACGTCAAGTTAACATACATAAACATTTTATCTCAAAGGATACTCATATGAGAGAATTAATTACAAATGTCAGATATCTTACTGCCACCAGCTCCGAAGCAAGAATTAGCAGACCAAAGTTCTATATGCAAATGAGTTACAAATATGGAGTTTGTTCACTGGGAAACAAAAAAATACATTATCATTATACTGAGTAATTTACTTTTAACTAGACCCATGCGTCTTCTCAATTTTGTAAACATACTATTTGATGGACCGGTAACTATGTACTAAACAACACTAATAATGTGACACACTACTTGAAAAAAATGGCTTATTCATTTCAGAGTATATCAATTACAAAATACACACAAACAAACCTTGTCTCATCTTGATATTAGTACAGATAATAGTTATAAGTTTTAAGTATTTTGCCTTAATTTAACAACAATATTCCAAAGTGATTCTTTAAATTTAATTAGCGAGGTCCTTATCAAGTTTCGCAGTTATGATTGTTTCCAGTTAATTGAATTTCCGATTAATCTAAGCCTTTAGTTCCAGCAACGGACATCGAGCAACAAGAGTAGATGTTCTATTTCTTCAATACCGAGAAAATGCAGTGATTTTATATTTTTCGTAAAAAGTTCCAACTGTGATAAAACCATTTTTTGCCACTATCTGTAATAAGAGTTTGAGGTTAACATTGACATTAATTATTGAAGTTATTGATACAGTATGTCAAACGGTTTGACATTTGTTTACGGTTTATTCTAATCAAAACAAACGTAGGTGTGTCAAGCTCACAAACTATGAAATGTTCAGGTTTACCATTTTTATTCACGAATTATGCTTGAAAATTGTTATTTAGAGTAGTTTCTTTGCACTGTAGAAGTCAAGTAAAACATTCTCTCATCTCAAGGTAAATTTACATCTTCAACCTTTAACACTATACTATATATACTATATATGGTAAGACTCCATTCCGATTGTTCAGTACAACAAATTATTCCTTCACGTATTGGCCGGTCGTTATAAAAACTGAAGTAATTATTTGATACCAAATAGCTTGGTATGCACAGAGGTATTTTATTTTACAAAATACAAGATAATAGAAATACGAAACGTAACTTGAAAACATGAAGAATTAATTAATATTAATTCCACATCCACATTCAAAGCGGAATATAGAGAATTACAAAAGAATAACAAATAATAAAACGGAGGTAAGTCGGCGCGTGGCCATTGTGGTTGTGTAAAAAATGGCAGAGCTCGCGAGCGACGGTTATTTTCTGCGGAAACTTGCGATACTACCCTACCAGTAGAGTTATTGTTCACTGATGATCATGCTAGTTGCGGTTTGCATTTATTTAAAAGAATTCTAAATATTTGAAAATTTTGTATTTTTCTTTTTCACTTTACATTTTTGCAACGACGATTGTCAAGGTACTAACAATAACCACAGGTTATTTTTTAAACATTCATTTAAATATTAAAGTAATTGATGGATCTACCAAAAATTTCAAAGTACTAAAATATTTTCTATATACATAAAAGCTTTAAAAAGCTTAGAAAACTTAGTTTACCCTACTAAGAGAATAGACAAACCACAGAAGCTACAGTCAGCCATAAATTGATAAATTAGATACATTTTGCGCAAGATAAATTAATGTGTGATCGGTTATTTAATCTTTGTACTTATTTTTTATATGTATTTAGCCCTCTTATTAATTTGTTATTTACAATGCTTCTTCATTGTTGGTTTTAACTTTTCTAACAACTAGGATACATTTATCATAATGTAAAGTTTACATTAACATAAGACAACTTGCAAAGGGCGCCTTATCGCAACAAGTGGATTTTTTGCAGCTAGATTATACTTAACTTGATACTTAATTCATTAGCTCAAAGTTTTTCAGAACATGAACAAATGTTTTATAACAATAATTTTAGTCACAAAAATGTAGATGCCTGATTTATACAGAATTGGTTTTTGTTGCCAAGATTATTTATATGTTGAACTGTGGTTGATTTTGTGTAATATATTTCATTCAATTTGACCCTCCTATTGCATACCTTATGGAACTATACTTGTACCTGTATAGTTCCATTAGATTACCAGATAAATACATTGCTACATATTCACGTCCTTAATATCTTTAACACCAACCACTGGGACTTTCAAGCGTAGAGTGAATAGGTACCTTTTGGATAGGGGTGTACCATCCTCGTCTTCATCACCACTTACCATCAGGTGAGATGGAAGACAAAACGCCTACCAATTTACAATAAATGCTTTTCCCCATCAGATGTATAGCGCACTTGTTGCCTGACTATTGAAAGGAAAAAAATGTTACCATGTAAAATTATCTACAAAACAATTAAAACCTCCTTACAAATACTGTATCGGCCATAGAACTCATAATTCCACTAGTTCATCACGTTCTGACGCAGTAATAACATAAGACACGCTTTGATTCAGTAATATCCGCGTGACTTCGCCAGACTTTAAACCAGAGTCCGTGCTACTGCGGATATAACCTCCTTAGTTAGTGCGACCAAGGAGTCCGCGCTATTCCGGATATAACCTATTTAGTTATCTGTGACACAGGCTTGTAACTAGTAGCGGTTTGTAAATTGTGTAAGTGCCAAAATTGTATATTTTTATGTGATATGTTGAAGTTATAAGGATATAAAGTTAGTCCCATCCATGAAGACGTGTTCTACTACATTTTGATGGAGGTCGTCTACGTGGACTACCTTTATGTATGAATGTGATATAAATGTTTTATTTTTGATTGACTTGAGAAGTTTTATATTAAAATAAATAAATTCGGTTTGAATCAAACTCTCCAGTCCGAGGTCTGGAAGAAACTTTTTTTTGAAATAACTAGTACTTTTGAACATGCATTTCTTATATGTTATTGTATTGTATGTTTATTTTGTTGTTCTTTGTTTTGTGTGTACATAAATTGTAAAATAAATAATATAAATGAACTATTGAAAGTGTATTAAAATAATAATAACAAATATCATAGAGAAACACGTCAACAGTATCGGATATAGGCAGAGCTAATAAGTAAGGAAACCCGATAAACATAAAGTACCGTTACAATATTCTGTTTTCTATTCTTTTTTTAAAACAAGATGATAACAAAGAACGCGCGACCTGAAAGACCAGTAGTATGATTAATACTGGCTTGGTTTAGTCGACCGCGGTTGTATACCCTGTGCTTCGTGGCGACCACCGGTCGTCGAGTAATCTATTGGGGGTGATCTGTGGTATGGATGGAATAAGACAAACAATTTATTGCAAACAATTGAGACTGCAAGAACACTAATACACACGAGACAAACCCGCCAAGTTTCAGAGAAAAGTACCAATTTACACATTCATATTATAATTCAGTTGTTCTAAGACTAGTTAATTAAACAGTATAATTATTAAACAAGGAATAAAGTTCCGAAGTGAAGTATTAAAAACACCCTTTGTCCCGGTTAGACCTCCGATGTGTGTTTATATAATGTTAAATAATGATGACATATAGTTTTCAACATAGCAACTTTGAGTAATTCTCTACAGAATTCCGGTTATTACTAAGACTATCTACATCAATAACTTATTCTGTATTTAATTCTAATTTATAGAAAATAAAGATTAGAATAAAGATAGAAAACTTGTAAGAAAGATAGCTTTTGCCGACGCCACGGCTTAAGTGGCCTTTGAATTTGCAATACACTTGTGCCGTAGTCGAATGCAATTCTGCCCGTAGTCGGCTACGAAGTAACGAAGTAGGAAATATTTGGAAAAGTTCTATCGAAATTTGAAATTTTTTTGAATAAAACCAACAAATGGTTTGTTGATTAAATAGCCACGTTGTTAATAGTAGCCCTGCCTCCTACACTGGAGATACTTAGTTCGAATCTTGAACAAACTTTGGTATCATGAACAAATATATTAGGATAATGTATAATACTCTTGTCTACATAACATTCGCTTCAACATACAAAATACCCAATTTTAACAGTTACAAAATTTACAATCGCCTTTAGTTATACCCCACTACATGTGGAGGTAATTTCCGGAGTAGCACAGACTCCTCAGTATGAACTCTGGCCGAAGTCATGCCATTGCAGTGGCGAGATATTGTTCCATATGGCAGGTTTATGTACTCAGTCATCACTTCGTCACTAGGCTGATGGTAAACTATTAGGATGATTAGTTTTACGTTTGGAAAACTCTTTCAGGAGATTTAATATGAGTAATTTTGTACCGGCTGAAATATTGACGATATTACACATTTTGTGTGCGACATATCTGATGGCGAAAGACATTCGTGCCCATGGATATGAGTAATTGTTGGTTATATATACGTGTATTATGGTAATCTAAGTAACCTTATCAGATACCTTGTGGGCAATGGGATGGTCTTATACATGTATCAGGCTTTACAACAAGTACAAGAGTAAAAGAGAAGTAAAAGAGATCCAAAACAATATGCACACCTAAATATGTATTATATACATTTTTATAAACTAAATTACTTATCGGTAAAAAACATTTGATGTAAAGCTCAAAAACTTTGAGTAACTAAACTCAAAAATTAATTAAGGTGAGAAGATTAGTTGCACAAAAATTGTTTGTGTTAAACTTTACATTACGATTTACTTTTACAAGCTAGATATCTTAAGCTAAAATCAATAATTAAAAAATAATTTATCGTTCAACATAGAAATAAGTGAGTATTGAAACAGTCTAACTGTAAATTAGATATAATTAGAAAGCTGCTTAAAAAATAAAAATAAAATAAAATAATAACTGACGCAAAAGGAGGTTGTCTACTTTCCCTAGGAGTATATACTAACTTTCCAGGGCATGTAAAAATTCCTTTACTGAAAAGGTAAGCATGTTTTATTCTTCTTCTAGGTTATGTACAAACAATAGCTGATGGATTAAAAACTGAAAATATGCGATAAGGTAGTGCGAAATGTTTATTTACGAACTGTAGTTTTTGTAGTAGAAAAAACGGGTTTAACCCCGAAACAATTCCAGGCCATTTGATTTATCCGCCTGTAGGCTGCCTCTCAGTGGGTCACATAGAGTTTGAATTCGAAATCGCGACCAAATTCGAACGCTGCGTAAGCCGCCAATCGTGATTTTAAGGCAGGCAGCGTTTTTTCTCAATATCTCGGCCATTTTCAACTTTTCCTACTAAAGCGACAAACGGCTGGTGTAATAAAATGTTAGCCTGGAATTTTTTCGGGGATAAATGCTACGGCAGCTGGACTACATATCTACAGACACATTATTAAATTAGTGTCTTATAGATAAATTTTTATAACATTCTGAAATGCAAATATTTTAAAATAGGTGAAAAACGTTTCAAATAAATTACCACAACTAATATTATCAAACAAAGAACTCTACTGGTACATTGCCAACATCCGCAGAACAATTTGTTCCTCGCGAGAACACGTCTGCCACAGACAGAGGGTACAAACCAGATACCAAAATGATTTAAAACGAATAGTTATGTTTAGGTGAAAATTCTAAAGTCTACATTATGACTAACGTAGGAAAGAAGCACACTGCTTCATTTTTATTAATTTACAGCATGATTTATTGAGGTCAAATCAATATGAGTATTGGGCGATCATAGCTTGTCACGATTCGCTGACTCTGCGTCTGGGGCCTGCTATGAAATAGGTTTAACCAATGCCTACCATTGCTGGGATCATATATTTTTGGTTATGATTCTCTATATGACCTTTGCTACGCGCTCAATCGATTCGGTAGTATTATATGAGAACTCTTACAGTGAAGTGCTAATGGGCACATCTCACGAAACAGAAGGTATTTATCTAAAATAATTTGAATTAAATTTTTTATTTTTGGAGTGGCGATCACGATCTGGAAGACCAGTATGACTTTCTACAATATGGGTCAACGACCTTGTAAAAAGTGGTTGCAAATCAATAGACACTAGCTGCATAAGACCGAGTGCCGTGGATTTAATTCGGGACCGACTTTAGCGCATACAAAACGCAGTTCTTCAGCAAGGTAGCTTTCTTTCTTAATGTCTATCGGAATAATAGTTAATGCAACCTTCCTATTTTTATAAATAGCGCAAACAAAAAACATGCATTCATTTTGTTCTTGGTCACCCTCCACCAAAGGCGAAAAACGTGCCTAATGGTAAAAACCAAAAACGTGGGCGTCCCTCTTAATCAAAATCAACACCAATATTGCAGTAATATCTTTTAAATTTTCCTTCATTTTTTACTTCTATTTTTTGCAACGCAATGTTTGATTGAATAATATAATAAAATAAAAAAGTATGAAGTAATCGTTAGACTGAATAAAATACATAGTAAACCTATTGATGTAGGTATTTGTCCTAGTAATAACTGGTGTTCTGTAGATATTTACTTAACATTGCTATGTAAAAAGCTATATGTCATCATAAACCGGCTTAAACGAATACCCGCCGGACGTCCCACAGGGGCTGGGACGCCTACTTGTGGTTTCGAAACTTCACTTTGAAACAAGTCAAAGCAGATTTCATTAATTTATTCCGTGTTTACTTATTGTGCTGATCCACTTGTTTGCGGAACAACTTGAATATAATATGAATATGTAAACCTAATATCAATCTAGTTCACCTATCAAAGATGGCGGGTATGTCTCGAGGATTTGTTAGTAGCTTCGTTTGTTGAGTAACATTTTTGTTAGAACAAACATATATTGTTACCCGGATTTTCACACTGGCTCTAGGGTTAACAGTCATTCATTATGCAATAATAGCTTCTTTATCTAAACTTTGATATCTTTATACTATGATTATACAGCGAAGGCTTCGAATGCTTGTTTAAACTTAATAGATAATCTCCAAAACCGACTCAGTACTCTAGCGTGATCTGCACCGGGACCTCTATACTAGCTTATAAAGTTGGAATATTTATCTAAGGGTTTTATTGACTTTTCCAAGTCATCCAGTCAAAGCTTCAGCTCATAGAAACTTGTATGGGCTTTCTGTTTAAATTGATAAACGTACCTTTTTCATTTTCGCGGAAAAATAAAAAATAAATGTATATTGTGATCCAAATGATCAGATTCTGCGAATAACAATATTAAAAACTATAAGTCAGCAGAATTTCTTGTCAGTGGTTTGCAATGTATTGTTGATGTCGCAATTGCGATTTTCCATTTAGGTGGAAATCCATTCTAAAAGGGCTTGTAGTAATTTTATTAAACCCAAGAATGGGATCATAAGTATGCGGTGGGAGGTAAGTAACATGTCGAGATAAGGTAAGATACTAGTTCCCGTGGGAACTAATGACATGTGATGGCTTTGGTTACATTTGTAGTAATGAATTCGGCTTTTTGTTTTGTTGTTTGTGAAACGAATTTTATTCGGTACCTTTATGTTTAATTACTAAATTTTTTATAATTACCAAGGTGGAAAAATCCTAAATGCTTATGTTGTTTTATAACAGAAATTTACGGAATTAGGGTACAAATTCTAGATTGTTATGTCTATTAAGATACAGTTTCCGAATAAAAGTGACTGAAAAACAAATTATTTGATTTTAATTAAATAAAGTTGTATTATATGAACACTACAGAAAATAAGTTATTTATTTCATTTATTACGCACTTTAAGCAGGCATACAGTAACTTTATAATAATATGAATCTAAAATGAAAATATCACAAAGGAAGTTCTTTCAAAACCTGGGCCGAACACTCCACTAACAAATGATTCACAGCTAAACACCACGATCGCGGAATAAAGCGCATTCAATTCGTTATATGTAGAACATGACGAGCAGAAACACCGCCTTTACAATCTTTCCCTAGGTTAATGATAGGCCTTATAAGTTTCGAATTAACATATGTTTTCTTGTAACGGTTTTTATGTTCGTTAAACGTATTATAATTTACATATAGAAATTGTTGAAAGAATATTGCCGAATTCTTATTTAAGTAAACAGTGAGCGTTTAGAAAAGTAACCAGTACCTACTGTTGTTTATTCTTTTTTTAAATGTGAATTTCCGTAATATTACCTTCATGTGTAGAAATCTCCATAAAATAATAGGTCTTTACCTATGAAACTGCCGTTTTGCCGTACTGGCCATTTCAAATGAAAATATATATTTTTTTGACTGATAATTCTAATTTATAATTAATTTTATTTGACAAACATGGAATTCTTTTTCTAAAATCGTCATTTGTTTAATAGTTAGTGTTTTGTTTTCAACGCATTCGAACATTTTTCGTCATCATGGATAAGTTACAAGTTCGAGTAATTATGGAGTATGAGTACCGTCGTGGCAGCAAAGCGGCACAAGCGGCACGCAACATCAACGACGTTTACGGAGCGAACACTACAAACGAACGCACCACCCGTTATTGGTTTACCCACTTCCGTTCTGGAAATTTTGACCTGAAAAATGAACCCCGTGGTCGTCCGAAAACTTTGGTCGACAATGACGAATTAAAGGCAATTGTGGAAGCTGATGAAACTCAATCCACGGCTGAATTAGCAGCAGCTTTCGACGTTAGCATCAAAACAATATTGGTCCATTTGCGTCAAATTGGCAAGGTAAAAAAGCTTGACAAATGGGTACCCCACGAACTCAATGACCGCCAGCGCGAAGTACGCGTGGAGACGTGCCTTGGACTGCTCAGCAGGCATACAAATGAAGGAATTCTGAACCGCATTGTTACTTGTGACGAAAAATGGATCCTGTTTGACAATCGTAAGCGCTCAGCAAGTTGGTTGGACCCTGGTTCAGCACCCAAACAATGCCCTAAACGAAAACTTACCCCTAGAAAAGTGATGGTCACTGTTTGGTGTTCTAACGCGGGTGTAATTCATCACAGCTTCTTGCCAAACGGGACAAGCATTACTGCAGATGTGTACTGTGAAGAACTGAACACAATGATGGAGAAGCTCGTACGTCTCCAACCAGCTTTGGTCAATCGTTCGGCTCCACTGCTCCTGCACGACAACGCGCGACCTCATACTGCATAGCAGACGGTCTCCAAGCTACAAGAGTTGGGGTTGGAAGTTCTCCGTCATCCGCCGTACTCACCAGACCTTGCGCCTACAGACTTCTACTTTTTCCAGAATTTGGATAACTTCTTGGCGGGAAAATAAATTCAATACCCGAGAGGCAGTACAAAATGCCTTTGAAGAATTTGTTGCCTCCCGTCCAGCTGATTTCTTCAAGAAAGGTATCAATAAGCTACCAATGCGTTGGCAAATATGCATTGATTGCATGGGTGATTATTTTGATTAATAGAAATAAAAAATATATAAAAAAATTACGCTCAATTTCATAGGTAAAGACCTAATAGTTGATTAATAAAGCTTGATTTTACTTGATCAGTATGTTTTGCTTCCTGTAATTTTTTATTACGACACATAGGATTGATTGTGACCAAGCACAAGTATTTGATTTTGTAGTACAGTTTCTAAATATAGGAAATTATAGTCACTTCAGAATGTAAGGACTCATTTTTATGTGAAAATTATTTTTTTTATATTCCTCATAGTGAAAATGATTTATTACTCACCTGAGGCCTTAACCTTGGTTGTATAGCTTTTGCCTTTGCCGGCGAGTTTGAGACGACGACTTATTGCTGTATTTTCTGACTACGATTAAGCTTTGTTGTTTGGAATAGGTTTGTCTTCGTAGCGTTATCATGGTAGACAAAATTACACGAATTCGAAATTGTAGGTACGCATTAAGTTAAAGGTACTGATGAACATTTACGTGTCATTATCATGGTTGGCTGGTGATAGTAGTAATAACCTTTGTAAATGTAGGTAATTTGAAATCATAACCTCAAAATCAGTAGTTATTGAAAATGCAATTATTATTGTTCCTAGACATAATCCATGATATATATATTTTTTAAGTGGATCCGGAATTCATGCCCAATAGTTTTAGATATTTTTGACTTCTAAACGCTCCACTTTAACTAAAACCATATATGGCAATCTTCCAATATTCTTTGAGACAATTCATTATAAGTAAATTGATAATACAGATCCGGGACTCACATTGCCCACATGACTTCTAACACTGAAGTGCCAATAGGCTGGACACAAAGGTCAGGAAACAGACGGCTGTCGCGGCAGTTGTTCTGGAGTGGTGGCTGGTCGATAGTGGATGCAAGCCACACAAGACCTAATGGCGTGGAGATTCTTGACGAAGGTCTTTGGTCTTTGTCCTACAAGTGAACGTCTTACAGCTTGCAGAGGACGATGCGTGACTTATTTCAGCTGAATGGTCACATAAAAAGCGACTTTGTTGAATACTGTATAGTGAGGCAAAACGATTTTGACAAATTTTTACAGGATCGGCGTCACTGTTTCTAGAATATGTAATCTATATATAGTATAACACAAAGTCGTATTTATTGTTTTTATTTGATTATTTAGCAGATATAAGTATTTATATAATTAATCTAAATTCGGTTTAAAGATGTCAGCCTGTGACAAGAATACTCTGATGGCCTATAATATTAAGTCTTTACCTATGAAATTGCCGTTTTTCACGAAATAAATGAAGCGTAATTTTTTTATATATTTTTTATTTCTATTAATCAAAATAATCACCCATGCAATCAATGCATCTTTGCCAACGCATTGGTAGCTTATTGATGCCTTTCTTGAAGAAATCAGCTGGACGGGACGCAACAAATTCTTCAAAGGCATTTTGTACTGCCTCTCGGGTATTGAATTTTTTTCCCGCCAAGAAGTTATCCAAATTCTGGAAAAAGTAGAAGTCTGTAGGCGCAAGGTCTGGTGAGTACGGCGGATGACGGAGAACTTCCAACCCCAACTCTTGTAGCTTGGAGACCGTCTGCTGTGCAGTATGAGGTCGCGCGTTGTCGTGCAGGAGCAGTGGAGCCGAACGATTGACCAAAGCTGGTTGGAGACGTGCGAGCTTCTCCATCATTGTGTTCAGTTCTTCACAGTACACATCTGCAGTAATGCTTGTCCCGTTTGGCAAGAAGCTGTGATGAATTACACCCGCGTTAGACCACCAAACAGTGACCATCACTTTTCTAGGGGTAAGTTTTCGTTTAGGGCATTGTTTGGGTGCTGAACCAGGGTCCAACCAACTTGCTGAGTGCTTACGATTGTCAAACAGGATCCATTTCTCGTCACAAGTACCAATGCGGTTCAGAATTCCTTCATTTGTATGCCTGTTGAGCAGTGCAAGGCACGTCTCCACGCGTACTTCGCGCTGGCGGTCATTGAGTTCGTGGGGTACCCATTTGTCAAGCTTTTTTACCTTGCCAATTTGACGCAAATGGACCAATATTGTTTTGATGCTAACGTCGAAAGCTGCTGCTAATTCAGCCGTGGATTGAGTTTCATCAGCTTCCACAATTGCCTTTAATTCGTCATTGTCGACCAAAGTTTTCGGACGACCACGGGGTTCATTTTTCAGGTCAAAATTTCCAGAACGGAAGTGGGTAAACCAATAACGGGTGGTGCGTTCGTTTGTAGTGTTCGCTCCGTAAACGTCGTTGATGTTGCGTGCCGCTTGTGCCGCTTTGCTGCCACGACGGTACTCATACTCCATAATTACTCGAATTTTTAACATATCCATGATGACGAAAAATGTTCGAATGCGTTGAAAACAAAACACTAACTATTAAACAATGACGATTTTAGAAAAAGAATTCCATGTTTGTCCAATAAAATTAATTTGAAATTAGAATTATCAGTAAAAAAATAAATATTTTCATTTGAAATGGCCAGTACGGCAAATCGGCAGTTTCATAGGCCTATTATTAGAAAATTAGAATAGAAAATTACCCTGATAGTAACCGGTCTTAAGCTTAATGTTACTTTTTTAAGTTTTGTAGAATAAATACTGGTACGCTTTTTACGTGAATCCTTTATGGTGGTCTTACCTTGGTAGGTTTTTACACATAAACTTGTCGTTAAGACACCTTATATTTAGTGTTTTACGTATACATTTTTATCGTTTGTTTGTGAAGAGCGCTCCCTTTTATATTCTACACTTTTTAGCAATCGAAATATTGTGCAAAATATGTATACAAAAATATATTTAATATTAACGCTAGCATATGAATAGAACCCTTGTTACTATTTATAATAGCCATTTCTTAGAGTATTATTAGTATCCTTGGTTGCCATGACTGCGTCAATTACCTTATCTTTATTATTTGTAATATTTTGTTTCAATTAAATGGAGCCTTAATAAATTTTAATTAGATCTTTTTTACGCTGAAATGATTGGCATTTCTTTGAATGTCTAAAAATATCTAATTTTCCACTGCCTATTATCGTTGTTGATAGTTCCCTTGTTTAATGTAAATATTTTAATTGTGTAAATAAACATGTTTAAGTATACAAATGTATAACATTATTTGTTATAATGTCAAGGTAAAATTTAATTTATTTTAATTTTTAAGTATCGGTTGGTCTTCCAAACACTGAATTTTAAAAATTTGGCACGTTTTTAACACTCTAATTTATGATATAAAAGGTTTCCGTATTCGTAAAATTTATCACGAGTGTTAATCGATCGGAAAATATATCTCTACCAGCCGCAAAACAATTATCCTTTACATTTCTATGCAAAAAAAGGCGACCTCTGGCGGCAATAAGACCATGCCGACGGAATGTGTTGCGTGCGGACTCTGGAGATCTAAACTGTTTTAAATGTAGGACCTTCCAGTTCTTTAGGCTAGTTACTCAGATTGAAACTTAATAACCTTATCATTCACCATGTGTACACTAGTAGTGTTTTAATTTTCTTGTTGAGATCTGACCTAAAAGGTTTCTAAGTTTTTGTTACTTTAGGATAATGTGGCTTTCTAAAGGTGAAAGAATTATCAAAGTCAGGTCAGTGCTTTAATTGTTTCTGAATTTATCTTTTACAAATACACAACCAAACATATCTTACCTTTTTTTAGGTAGTATAAGTATAAATAATAATGTTAATATGTGTAAGAACTGGGGTACACATTAATTGCTTCTGCTAAAGGTTTTGCATAGGCAAGACCTAATAGAAGGTTTCAGTATGATTCTTTTTGAGTATCAAACCACTCACTTTGACAAATTAATGATTATATATATATATATATAATACTATTCTATTGAATAAGTTCTCAAAATAGACGAAAAATATAAGTTATTTTTTTCACTTACAAAAGCAGGGATCGGTGCTTATTGCCATTTTTGTGATACGTAAAATATGTTCTTACTTTCTAGCAATAAACTGGAATAAGAAGTAAAGACTACTCGTTTTTTAATTTGCTTATCACTCAAATTTCTTAAAGGTTTTGAGTAATAGGGTCGTGCGCTCGAAATGTCAAAAATCGTCCTCTTTTACATTTTATATTAAGTTGATGTATAGATACGGTCAAAACATAAAATATATATCATCCTAAATCTTACTATATCGCTACTCTATGTCCGAGCTGGCTGGGTTTCAGCTTCGATTCCCAACTCGAGCGGATTAGTCAACTGTCTTACTAAACTAGTTCGGTTTCGGTTAAACTAAGATATCCGCAACACGAACAACGCCATATGCTACTATGTTAACTGAGAACAAACAGAATCTATGCGTTAAAACTGAATTAATTTATTAAATTAACCTTCCTAACAAAATTCTGATAAATCACGAAACTCAATTTGACCCATTTCAAGTCACATCAAGTTTAATGGAATAAGTTACTTTAGAGTTATAATTTGAAGTTGGGGATCATATTTATAAGTAATTTATTACGGCCCACTCGTCACTTCGAGTTTTAATCGTCACAAATTATTACTATTGCAATCTCTACGAAGTGCTTTGCCATTGCCACTACGGTACCTAACTGATGGCGCCGCCTAAACACGCGATCGGCCAAAGTTATTATTGAATATTTTCGTCGTTGGAACTGAAAATATAGCAAAATAATAATAAGCCACTTCATTTAAAGGCGAAAGGTGGCAGCACTGATTTTCACAATTCAAGTCGTTGCTTTATCTTCGTTTTGTTGTGTCATTAATCATTTTGACTCCATTGTGATCGTTCAATGCTTATTTATGGCTTCGATTTAACTATAATATTTCAAAGCACTCACTGGAAATTTGTTCAGTAATTTCTTGGCGTAAATTACCTTTTTTGAGGTACACTGTGGCGTATTACAATGCTTTGTATCTACTTTTATAATTAATATAAACTATCAAGATAGACAATATGTATGTGAAGCACAGGAAATACCAACATACTGGTTATATTGTTGAGGCTCTTGGCGTTGAGACCATGGGGTCCTGGGGTCAGGGTGCTCATCGACTCTACATTGAAATTACTAAACGATTGGTGGGCGAAACTCATGACCCCAAGTCTGCAACTTGTTTTGCATGTTTATCTATAGCGATCCTACGCGGCAATCTGCCAGCCTTTTGGCCACTTTGCCCTATGTACGAAGTAATCGAGGCGTTGTATTCTATCTTTAATTCTATTTCTTTCTTTGTTTTTCTTTTTCCTATTATTAATTTGTAAATTTTCTTGGTTGTAAATAAAGAAATAAGTTATGTGTGAGCAGACTTTATATATCTACTACTAATGAACACGGTGTCTCACGGGTAACTTGGATCCGAAGTCGTATCAAAACTTTAGCAATACCCGAAAGGTTTAATTGAAAGTTCTGTGCAACTAACTTTATTTTTCTGATAAATTACGTAGACATGTTTTCTCTAGATGACAAGGCTTTTCGATTGGTATTTTATATTATTCTAGCTGCGGATTGCTAATAGGAAAGTTTGTAAAGCATAAATACTAACTGTTCAACCAATTAATTGGATTATGATATTTTTTTGATATGAAACGTTTTTGTTAATTTGCCCAGTAGGTACCTCAGAAACCATTCTACATTTATCTGACTGTTAAAATTTTAATTATGGGCCAATATTTTTCTAAAGTTCGTTAGAGAACCAATCACGTAAAAATTTGTATTTTAAATAGAGCTCAGCACAGAAATTTGACACACACAGTTTAGTGAGTTTACCGCACGTTTAATAAACTTAATGATCAATGCGATGCTGCCTAACTCAAAATTTCATGCAAGTTCTTCGAATTTAAGCATAACACAATCCTTGCTTTCTTTTTTTGTTTGGTGATCTCCTCACTAGTATATATTAGTACTATTGTTATTGACCTCCACTCCACATCACCTCCAGTCCAACAACCTTTTTTTGGGTCTACTTTTATAATTGATATGAACTTTCAAATGAGACAAATACCTTTACTTTTAGACCGTGATCGGTCAATCGTTAAGTAGTCGGTGATCTGACAACGACTTAAACAACGATTGGTCTACAGAGAAATGCAACACTATCGCAATCGCCATGAACGCTAGCGTGCCGTCAACACGGCCGAGTGAGGCGTGCATGACTTACAACATGTAACGTGATTAGAGCTGCATTTCCATTCCGATGAAGCGGCAAACTGCACGCGTTCGCCAATCACATTCCTCATGGATCGCTTGGCGATGAATTGCGAGAAACTAGCCTTTTCTGTGCACAGATATATTCCTTTATATCTATCTTTAGTATAAAAGTTCATACCTTTTAAACTAACGATAGATCTAATTGCAATATATCTTATATTGACATAATTTCTTGGGATACAGGCATGCTTAGACCAAGAAATAATTTACGACTATGTACCTTACATTTGTCTTACTCGTACATTTGTCTTGTCTTCATATTATGTGCTGTATACTTTGTAAGATGTCTAAAAGCAATAAATTTCTATTTACTTTTCTTTTATAACGAAGTACCTACTTTTGTTATTTGGTTGTCTTAGTCGTACTGGTAACGGGTTAGATGCACGAATTTATCTATCTATATTTTATCATTTAAAATATTTAAATAATTTAAATGTCTAAGAACATATACAGTTTCATAATAAACAGTTTGAACTTTAAATATAAATAAGGATAAGTAATTATATCATTGATTAATGTCACCAATAGAGAGATATGTTACCACTATGTAATGTTCCTAGATAGGGACTTTCTATAAAATAAAAAAGCAATCAAATTCAAATTCAAATATTGATTTCTCAACATTCACAATCACTTGTTCTTATTGACGTCAAATAAAGCATGATGCTACTGATAAACCTTCGTGAAGAAGAACTGGCAAGAAACTTCACGGGTATGGTTTTTTCACGATAAATTTACAATGTATCTTTATGTCTATACAAAATTATTCTTATCAGCATCTGTTAGCTCGGCAAGTCTCCAAACGATGAACACCCTCATACGGCACCCGTTCACGAGATAACGTGGGATCCATCCATCGCCCACCTCAACCATATTAGAGGAAAGTGAGCGACCCGTCATCCGACGCTGCCATAAGAAGACGTATGTTACCTAGTTATGACGTCACAACTCAGTACCAGTTTGCATGAACGATTTCCGGCAAATTATTCGCTTTATAGGTTTGTACCAATTCCTATCTATTTTAATAGTACCTTCTCCTCAATTATTACGTAGTAGAAATGAACACAAAACTGAAAAACGAGAACTCCAGTATTTCTTCTGTTCGGTAGCAAGCTTGATTTCGATTGTTTATATCGTCCGAGAAATCCTTGGCCTGCGCCTTTGGTGATTTATTAAGTAACGTAAAACGGACGCTTGCCGCGATAACAACTAAACGGTGAACTTAATTAGACACTATTTTGGTACCGGACTATCATTTTGTGGTTATTTTGACAGGGATTTGGTAGATTTCTCTAATCTGTACCTATATCCTAAATAAACGACGGGATTATGTAAATTTTTTATTAAATGATTTTCAATTACATAGGTAGCCATGTGAACTTACGACAAATGTTTGAAAAATAGGATTGTCTGCAACTGTTCAGTGCTTTATCGATACAAATTATCTTATAATAGCTCAAGTGTGTATATCACTAAATGACCCGGCGTTACAGTGTTTATCAATACCGTATTATGTTCAAAGTTACATAAGTCCGCTTTGCTAAGACAATTAAGTAGTTCCATACTTTTAATAACTATGTATGGGAAATGTAATTTGTTCAATCTGTTTTTTAACATGGTATTCGTAGAAATTATCTTATCTAAGTGAATTCAAATTCACAGAAAAGCCACTAATAACTATTTATATTAGATTAACTTTTTAACGAATTACTTTTTTTCTATATTAACCTACATTTTAAAATTTTAAAAATCAACTTGTTTAGTATTTTCCGGTGACATTAAAAATCAGTCCGTACTTTTACACATAAAACAACGTAAGGGGAAAATCAGAACAATGTTTTATTAAAACCTATATATTTTCATTATCATTATCACTACAGCCAAGTTTGCGTTAAACTTGTAAAATTTGACGGAAAATCAGGAATTACTGATTCGTAATATTTTTGTAATTGCCGTTTATTCTTGACTACACAAGTTATTATTAAATATCGATACCGATATCGAGCTTTTCCCATTCCGAGTACCGTAGCGGCGATGCGAGGCAGTGAGGCGGGCATCAAACACCGTCCCTTGCGGCTGTTACACCCCCACATGCCTGTGTATACAAAATAGTATTTTGAATGAAAATATAGAAATTAGACTTAGGGATTATACTGAGTATGCTAGATTTTTGATCGGGCGCAATTCTTCCCCGAACGTCCGCGCTCTATATAAGTTATTGAAACTAAATCTCTTGACAACTTGGAAACAAATTGACTTTCTTGTTTAAACAAACCTGTAATTAGATAAAACTATACTATGGATAACACAGATTAAGATTACTTTATATTTTTGGTTATTCAAATAACATGTCGTAAATAATTATCGACCCTAATTTAACTACTTATTTCCTTAAATATGTAAAAGTATCAAAATCAATAAAGATACGGTACAAGCATCACAAAATGGTCCTATAAAATATGACTCCGTTTTCATATGCAAACAAAAACCGCCCATTTTGACGGTATTCTATCGAAAAGGAAATTGTTACTTTGAAACTCCATTAGTTTTTAAACTTTAACACGGGTTTCGCAACTATAGATAGTATATCAAGATTTCAGTGCACTATCAGGTCAAGGGTGGCATTTAGATGATATAATAGCGCGATTAACTAAAGTCTGCGAGGTATAATTGTGGGCGGCACGCAAACATTATTTGCAGCACTGAATTACCCGTCAGAGGGAGTGCATGTAGTGCTTTGGGCGAAGTAAACACGGAATTAATTGCAGTACGTGGACACACATGCTATTTGGTTACAGATTGATTTAGTTTTGCCTTTGGTTTTAGTGGGACCTAGTAGTAAAAGTGGCGTTCGGGTAGGAGTAAATAAGTATTGTTTTTGAAAAATAATCAAAGGTAGAGTATGTCCAATTTATAGCATTAGTACATAAAATAATTCTTTAAAAACACAAAATGTGTGAAATTTTTAGTTTGAAACTTAAATTTCAAATAAATAAATGATTTGATAATTACGGTTTCTTCTAAACACTTATTTTTTTTCTTCTAAATACTTACAGGCACCAAGCAGAGCTACATACATTCTTATATGTATATAAACATTTTGCAAAACAAACTCTCAGATTTCCATTACTAGCATAAATTCATCAAATGCCACCCCCATCAACTGTGGCGTCGAGAGCATTTTACAGGTTTAATTGGCAGTGAAAAGTGACGTGTACATATTTTATAACGATAATCAAACACGAGTATATCGTTAAAGTTTTGTACATGTACAGAAATTTCGGAATTAGGTATAGCAAATATTTTTACAATGTCATTTAACAAAAAAATATTTAGTAAGAAAAGTGCATCTATGTAATTGAGATGACATAAAATTACGTCAAATACAATAATCAGTACAAAGCATAAAAAGTATATGTTAACAGTTGTCAATTTAAGTCAACTTAAATTATGTCTGGAAGAAACCACTATGCAGTGATAAGGCCACCTTTTGTACATTCTGTATAAGTTTCTTTGTTTTTATTTCCTGCTTTTGCTATTTTTTTGTATTTGTATGTGGTATTAGGTGTGCAATAAAGAGTATTATTATTATAATTATTATTTTCACATTCTCTAACGTTTGGGTCGTTAACAGGAGGAGTTAATAGGAGTGTGGGACGAATGCCTAATTAGTGTTTCCCGCCTTTGAATTCAAAAATATATTCCTGTTTTCCTAATCCGCACTTTTGCCTGTAAAAAAGTTAAATGGACAAAGAATTTTTCTTTGGATACAAAATGTACTATGATCCCAATATAATATATCACACAGAACGGTAAAGAAATAGTTTTAAAAACAAAGATTTTATTTTATATTGAAATTTTTATATTAATTGAAATATGCGTGTTAAATTCCTTTTACTTGCATATTAACCTCGTAAAAATTCATTTAAGACATACAATACAGGGGAAAAGTATTTTGCATAAGTATTTTGAACTACCATCGCGACAAACTCGGGGTTACGAGGTTAATATTTTACATACTTGTTGATCCTGTAAAATGTAACTTTTATGCTTAAATTAAGGCTAAACTAATTCTCAAAAACAGAAAATAAGCAAAGTTAGACTAATGATCATAGTTATGTAACTTTAGGCGTCGACTTGAATCCGGTAATTTAAAACGATTGGTCAGGGCAATTCGTAAATAAATTTGAATTTTATGTGACATGATGTTTTTAGAATTCGATCCAGTTTTAAGAAGTTCTGCTAGCCTTTTGGCTACTTACAAGGAGACGGCAAGGGTGTGGGGTCCTCAAATCAAGCGGAGGTTCCGCGTGTAGTTAGCACTCAGTGAGTGCATTCTTATACTCAAACCCTAGAGCGCACTACTTAGCCATTGCCGAAAAAAAAATTCCTAAAGTTTGAAAAAAAAATTTTTTTTTTCTTGTATTAAAATTTTATAAATTGTTCATCATCAGCTCTCTTCTCCAATTTTTTCAAAAATGATTAAATATGCCTGGTATGCGTCAAAATTATCTGAACATCGAGAAATATTTATGAACGTAAACGAAGTTTGTTTTTCAGAAGAAATTCTAAAAACACTGTGCTCCTGTAAAAAAGCTGCATTTATTTGTTATGCAAGTTGTCGACAAAATTTGTGTTTTTCTTGTTTTTATGATAAATACCATCCAGGTTTGTGTATTCCTAAAGATGAATGATTGAAAAAATTGCTAATGCTATAAACATTTTATCATAAATATTCATTGTATTTAATAATATATTATTTTATAAAAATTTTTTAAAGGAACTGTGACTTTTGTATTTATTATATTTACATTCCTCCGTCTTTTATAAGTTCTAATCATTAAAAAGTTAAAAATTATTCAATTCGCGATTCAATAATGTATAAAAGTCCAAAAAAAATGGTTTAAAACGATTTATTAGATTTTAATACAAAAAAAAAATTTTTTTTTTCAAACTTTAGGAATTTTTTTCTCGGCAATGGCTGAGTAGTACCCTTTAGGGTTTGAGCATATAAATACACTCAATGAGTGCTAACTACACGCGGAACCTCCGTTTGATTTGAGGACCCCACACCCTTGCCGTCTCCTTGTTAGTCCTATAAAGGCGCAATGTTGTATGACATAGGTTATTTCATGTTCCCAACTATGTTATCACTACTAAGTAATGCATAAATTTTTTAAACTGAACTTATCAACTACACTGTACTTATTCCAGGATCTCGTTTACTGATTTGTTTTGTAAACAGAATAATAGGGTAAAGTCAAATTTATAATAGTTTTGACACAAACAGTAATAAATTAATACATTGAATACTCTGTAACAGCGTGTAATTCAGAAAGCATGAATAGCTGGCGATTATCCGAATCGAAAGGCAATAATACTGATTAATATTAAATGTGATTTAACGTGATTCCTGTTTTATTTACTATCAGGTTGTGCCAGAAAGATTGTTATATTTTTGTGTACAATCAAGTCCAGCTGCGCCTCACCAGTTTAAAAACAATATCCCTTGTGGTATAATACCGCCCCCCGCGCCCTTTTCAACAGACTAATAATTAATCACGCATCTGTCCAATAATTTTTATATCAATATCGCTTACACAGAATCGCAAGCGCAGCGTAAAATTGAAACCAAAAAGAAATCATTTACTATAGAAATTATATACTATTCGACTACTTTCATAAAATTTTCGATGCATACATAATATTGACGCATTTGTTACTCCCCACATATTAAAAGACTAAATAGACGTTGCCGTCGGTCAAACAAAAAATCAAAACATAACCATTTTTTTGCATTAATATTAGGAGGACTCTCGAAAACTTCAAATATCTTGTAGAGACAGATTCAGGTGATTTTTCAAAAAAAGATTAACTATAATTTTATTACAAATATTTGAAAATGGAAAATGGACTTAACCTTTCGTCACTCTGCATTAAAGACAATGAAACAAAATCTCTACCTATTGCTAGTACCTATTGCGTGGAACGATAATTTATTTAAGAAAATATATCTATACTTATTGTATGAAACAGTGTATCAAACTATTTTTTGATATCCTACATTAAAACAACCTTAACCAACCTTACCATTCGCAAACCCAATAATCTTGATACATAACATTAAAGTTATTAAGCATCGAATGTACACGATTAAGTTATATTCAATTTATAATAGATCAATACATCATACATTTGCATATTCATAAAAATTACGGACAGCATTGCGAATACCACGAGGTGTTCAGCCTACAGGCGGGTAAATTGCTGATCACTTGATGACGTCATTTGCTTATCGGCCATCTTAACGATTCGCCCCACGGGTTTCCGGTCGCCATTATTGTTTGCCTGAGGTAACTGTTACGCTGTTGTAGCTCCTATAGTTTTTTTGTAATGTTGTTTATAAATCTTGTAATGGCTTACAAATGTACACCGGGTAAACCGGATTGTTATTTGTACTTATATATTAGAATGGGATTAAATATAAATTTGAATAGGACTTAAATGTTATATTCCTCTTATTTCACTAATTAATTTTTCTTTCTTTTGGATTTAATGAAAATACATTAACGATTGTTATGATAAAAACTATAGGAGGCACTGTGATATCTACTGTTAAGACGAGTTTATATCTCTCACTCTTATCGCCGTTTGTGATAACTTATACCTAGGCTACATGATGATACACGGATTGATACACTGTGACACTAGTTATCCTGCTCGGAGATAAATAGTCGATATTCATATTCACTCATATTATTTAAAAGCAAAAATAAATTGGTTCCAAATTTCAATCGCCATCAAAATTTTTTTTTGCTTGAATTATCAAACTATTATGTGTCATGCGAATGGATCTGCGTCTTAAACTTTTCGTGCAATTATTTTTATGACTTCAAGTCCAACTTGAAACCTGATGGATTTATATGGATTTATCGACTTTAATTTTAGGAACAAGGCAACTGTGTACCGCTGGTATAACAAGTCAAGTGCGGTCGTTTAAATTTGAAGAATGTGGAAGGAAGTGGTCGTCCTTTGACGGCTGTTATGAAAACGTTAAGAAACGTGCTACAAGTGAAAAATTTTATTCATCAAAACCGGTCAATCACATACGAGGAGATTCAGCACAATCTGCAGATTGAATCTGGAAGTGTTTATAATATTATCTACACAAGCACCTTTGCGTAAGGAGGATTGTTTCGCGCGGTACCCCACAACCTCACCGATGCTCAGAAGCAGGCCGCGCGTGGAATGGCGCCATGATACGGTTGATAAATTCAAACCTGGTTCTTCCCGCCGTGTTTACGATATAATAACAGATGAAAAATCTTGAATATATAATATGATCCAGAAACAAAGCGTCAGTCAACAGTATTGCAGTTTCAAAACACACCAACGCCTACGAAAGTGGTGTGTTTTGAAAACCTATCGAGAAGCGCTGGAAAGATGTTTCACATTATCGGTCTGCTTAGTATCAATTCCATTAGGAAACCAAAGTAGCAAATGCTTGCCAGAAGTGATTGCTGATGCGAGCAACAAGCGACCGAACATGGGACTCTGAGGCCTTTTGCTTCACCACGACAACGTGCCCGCGCCCTCCGCGATCAAGACGAGGTACTTCCTAAATACTACACCGGTAAAACTTTTGGGCCACCCACCTTACAGCCCTGATTTGGCATAGCGTGGCTTCTTCTTGTTCCCTAAAATTAAAAACCAGCTCATAGGGATACAGTTTTCATTGCCAGAATTTCATCGACTCAGTGCGTTCGAGAAGACCGTTGAGGAAGTATCTGTTGCAGACTGGAAAATGTGCTTTAGAATTTGGTTCGGACGCATGAAACTTTAAAAGATAGATCTTTGAAATGATGTTATAAAAAATATTACCTATAGAACATTTTTATTTTCAAACTTTCTGAGTGTCCCACGTATTAAACTGTAATCTGTCACAGTCCTGACTTTACTATTAACTCCTTGCGTAGCTGAAAGTTGTCAGCACCTTAGCACATAAGTGTACATACATAAGTCACTCTATCATAAACATTTTTTCTACTCCTATTTTGCACTAATACGTATAAATAATGCTTGCCATGCAGAGTTTTTATATAAACGATAATGGGCCGTAGTAATTTCTTAACATGCAAATATTGTTGTTAAAAAGTCGCGTAGTACTATAAAATTCTTTCCTATGAAATACTTTGACCTACAAACACGATATAGTACAGGTACTCGTATATGTCAAAGATGGGTGGTTGAATTAGATGTTCAAATTCAAATACAAATATTTATTTCTCAACATTGACAATTACTTTTTCTAATTGATGTCAAATAAAACATGACTCTACCACCCGTTCGGAAAAACCTTCGTGAAGAAGAACTGGCAAGAAACTTCACGGGTATATTTTTTTCAAAGTTAAGTTCTATTCCTTATGTCTATACAAAATTATTCTTACCTGCGCCAGTTAGTTCAGCAAGTCTCCCTCCCCCCAAGTATCCAAACGACGAACACCCTCAAACGGCACCCGTTCACGAGTTAACGCGGGGATCCATCCATAGTAGAGGGAAGTGAGCGACCCGTCCCCCGACACACCTAGGTGTTCGGTTGAATGGATTAGTGCAGCTAACCGGCTAGTTATCTCGTTAAATAGTTTATTAATAAGCAAGGAATGTGCGATCTTTTAGTTATTCTCTCACAAACTTTTTGATATCCAAGCCAGCAAATTGTTAAACAAGATATCAATTTGCGCAAGCCGAACGAACGAAGTGGCGTGATCATAGGCATGGCATTATGAAAATTGAGACTATAAACAAAGCATAAAACATTTAACCAAACCTCTAGGTGTTTTAGTTGAATGTCTAATTCAACCATCAAGCCTGCGACATATAAATTAATAAAATAAAATAATACGATCTTTAAAATATTCCAACTTTGCAAAACTACTGTAACAACTTAAAAAGAGGTTACGTTAGCCAAAAGTTCGTCTTTGTTCATTGCTATACGAGAACATAGCCTCTTTTAAAATCCGTTTCACACTCTGATCTTCAAGATAAACTATCTCACGACGAAACCACTATCAGTTCAAGCTAATTCGGTTCAGTATGTGACGTCTAATAGCTTATATGCTCAGCAATTATCACCCGTATCCCTATCTCTGATACGCCGGATTGGAAAAATTACTCCCGTGAACTTGCCAGTTCTTCCTCACTACGTTTCCGACTTGGTAGTCGAGCCTTTCATCACACAGGGTGATCCAGAAAAGACTGTCAAATGGTCGTTTAAAGAACTTTATTTGGCAATAACTTATAAGTATTGAAATGTTTAATGGGTTTCTTTCTTTACTGGTTATCTCAAGTTACCAGTATTAACTATATAAACACGGTTAAGTAAATAAAATAAAATCACAGTTACATAAATAAAATAACGAAATAAATAAAAACATATCAATCCTTCTCAAGGCGTTTTAGAGATAAAACAAAAAAATTTACCAAAAGTATTTTAAAAGGTTCCTTAACTTATCACCTTTATACATACACCAGTAAAATCACAGTTTTACCATTACCACATTACCATTTCACATATACCAGTTTTACGGGTAAAGAATTGGGAATTCTTCAAAAGCAACATTGTATCCAGAGCATGTGAAACGGAGAGGAAAATCTACCCGAGATAACTTGTCACCTATCGCCTGACGAGCGTATGATTCTGGAAGTTCACACGCGTACAATAAAATTCGGGTACCAAAGACTATCAAAGACCTGTGTAACGTCAACAAGAACAATAAATTATATACTTGAATAAAGATTACATTCATTCATTACCGGAGTGAGGCGCACGCGGCGTCCGCCGAGCGGAGAGCTCACCAATTTCCGACTGTCGAGTTCAGCTACTGTCGGCCTTAGGATGACCCCTCATATTGCTACCCAGTTGATAACTTTTATTCGTGCAAACTAGGCACAACTGAACTGCATCAAAAGTTTGTTTGATGGCAGTTTTGGATAGTTCTGTGGTTGTTTGGCACAATTTTAAAATAGTAGGAAACTGCCTATTTATTGTTTTTTGTAAACAGTTAGCAGTGTATATCGCTATATTTTAACTTTTTAGTTTTTAACTATATATTTACTTTTTTTACACTTTAAATTTTAATAGTTTCTCTGCTCAGAAAATATTCTAATTTCATAATTTGATCCAAATTCAATATCCAAAATATTACAGGCATACCAACCAGGATCGGCAAATCATTTCTAATTTGTGAATTCCCAATCCTAGTATTGCGGCAAAGCCAAATAAATTGATTTACGTTTTGAATAGAAACGTAATACATATATATAATTTGAATCAATCACAGACGGCTCAGATTGTAATCCCTCGATACAACAAAGGCGTCCCTTTGCCATTGTTTCACCACAGAACAATGATTTTAGTATTTGCTTTCGATTAAAAATAAAATCGGTTTTGGAGCCAGTATTTATTGAAATTTGTTCTGACCACAAAAAGACACAATCTCATGATCGTGTTTAGGTGTAATTTGCACAGTTCGGTTCAACACAATCGTGTGAGCAGCGAATTAAAAAACTTCAGGAGTCGTTAATTAGTAGAAAATGAAGAACGAATAATTATTAATAGATCATAATTCTGAAGTGTAGGTACGTTTAGTTAAAATGAACTTATACTAAGTCAAATAAAAGACAACAAAAATTCACGTTTGCTCTTTGAAGGCGCATTAGTTTATTGGTATTTTTTAAACTGATTACATAGTCGGCAAACGAGCAGGCCATCCACCTGATGGTAAGTGGCACCCGTGGATGTTTCAGTACGACAGCCTTGCCTTAACAATCCTACTACAGGGATATCAGCCCTACTCACCCAACTAAAAGGTGGTAATGTGTAGTCCACCAAGCTTGCCTACTGCGGGTTGGCAGACTGAAGACATATTTCTGTCATGCCTTAGAAATATTATCGATATGAGGATAAAGTCCCGTATTTATATTTAGTACTTTTCTTCCACATGGAAACAGTCCTTGGGTATTGGTATTTTAAGTTGATTGTGCTTCATATTATTTTCTCCATATGATTCCAAATGTAATAATAAATAATGCTCGGGCCGACATTGAAATTAAAAAAATGGAAATTTAGAATTGTGTGTTGTGTTGGAGAGGTTGATCACAATGAATTCTTGCCGTAGCCTTCAGGATGTCTACAGAGCGCTTCAGTTCGGTAATTCTTTAATTACTTAGGCTTATTTTATTAGTTTTTGTAACCCTCGATCCGGCGGTGCCTCTACAACTGTATACCTGTACACCTGCTTACGTAACAGCTACTTGGGCACAATTTATCTATGAGGTGTTGTTCGTTTGTTGATCTTATCATAAAGGAGCTTCAAGTAACTTTCTCAATCGAAACTAACTACGTAAACACAATAATCCTCCCGAAGAACTTTTATCTGTACTGTTTAGGTCTTAACAAATATCTACGCAATTACGGTATTTTATAGATACGTAATTAATTAATTTTTTGGGTGGAAAATTCAGGGCAGCGAAAACCAATACAATTTTTGAAGGCAATTTATAGTGCTTTGATAGGGATGTCAAACTTCAGATATCTTTATCATTAAGTAAATATGAATGATCAGCGCTAGATAAATTTTTGAAATTTATTATAGGTTTAGACGAATTATGAGAAAAATTGGTAAAAATAAATGTTATAAAATCTTTATAGAGAAGACAATGAACGGTTTTTGTTTTATTTTTAAATTACCAGACATAAAATATTTTTTTCATACTGATGTAGTTAGCATAGTTTAGTTGTGAAAGTGTAAGGGGTGGTAGTCATATATTCGGGCTGGCATTAATCTTCACAGCGGGGTTAAGTCAAATACGTTCGGAAAAATATCTACATACACTGAGACTATTACGCCGATATTGCTCATATTTTGGAATTTTCTTTTTAACATTGATCGACGGGAGGCCAGGCAACTCATTTCTTTTTAAGAGTCCGTCATAGGCGGCCATATTGGTCCATCAAAAATTCTTTTTTTCCGCGCTTTCAGCTATTAAACTCATAAAGATTAATATAAGTATGGATTTAAAATATCAGAATATTTACGAGTATAATGAGTATATTTAAACTATCTACTAATGTTAGTTATCAATGTAGTATGTACATCTCTATTTAGCACTCAGGATTTTTTTTACCACTATACTTTTATTTACTTTCGTTGCTTTAGGTTTGCGTAGTAGGTTTCATCCACGTGACACCTGTATGGGAATATTGGAGAAAAATTGAGCTTATTTGCTCCTGGATACTGTCATTTCAAAAGTTCATGAGTTTATCGATCGAGTGTACACAAACAAAATAGTTTTATTTTTAATAACCTAACCATACAAAATTTTGATGTATTTTATGTTCCGCTTCCCCGCAGTTCCACACAGATAGCCTAAACTAAATAGAAAATTATCTGTAGATCCATGAAAATAAAATTATATGTCAAGAATAGTGTGGCGAGCGAGCTGCCAAAAAATATATTCAAGGCTTTATGGGCTGATTTTTCAACGCTCAGATAACTTTTATCAGTACAATAATTTTGACAATATGACATAATTTCTATGGAAAGTCTTGTCAAGAGTCAAAGTTAGTATCCAGATAATAGACAAGTGACGATTGAAAAATCAGCCCTTAAAGCTGTACAAATACTCATTACTCTGAGCTTATTCGTAAATTAAACTTTATGAAAAGCTTATTTTTTCTCATATGACGAACGACGAAAAGTGTTCTCAATGGTGAAGGGTGCTTCTCCGTCAGGCTATACTAATATTATATAAAGGAAAGATAATGGTTTTTGATCAGTCAACTTCGAACCTACTGAATTAATTTCAAAACTTTTTCACTATTAAAAACTCCATTCAATTCAAAAGTCTAGGAGAACCACAGACAGTAGTTAATCTAGAAATTGACACAGGATCCCGTAGATAAGCGTGTGATAGATATATTTAATAAATAATAATAATAATAAATCCCCAGACAAACACACCGACCGTGTAGCCCCAAAGTAAGCAGAGCTTTTGTTATAGATGACCATACAGCGAACTAAGGGGAACCCAGAATAAATGTATATATATATATATATATATATATATATATATAAATGTCAACAACCATGGCCCAAGAACAAACATAAATGAATGCCCCGGCCAGGACTTGAATTTGCGACCTTCGGCGTATGAGGCAGGAATACTAACCACTACGCCGGTCGGTTTGGCATATTGTTGATAAATATGAATGACTAAACTAAAATGAAATTTTCGTAGTATCTATTGTTTGTCTTCTTGTCGATAACATAAACTTAAATGTCATAAAATTATACGATAAGCAACCTCCAGCAATAATTTATGTGAACCACCTACCTATCTACTTGTATGCAAACATGTCTACTGCGAAAGCTCACTGAAGTCAGCTAAAAAGCCTTTGTTAGTGCACCTGAAAACGAAAGTGCACGTAAAACACAAATGTATGTTTTATTTAAACTTTTATATATAAACCAAACAGTTGAACGATGACGTGTGTGGCACAGCGGACCCAAAATCAGCTTTGTCGAAATAAGTTTCAAATTCTTTCTCTGTACGGTATTAATGTTTTAAGTTAGATGTCTGCAATACTGGAGCTGAACTCAATTGCTTGAAAAGTCTTATCTCAGCTATATGGTGAAATAAAACGGATTCATTAAATAACAAATAGTAATCAATAATTTATTCATAAAACATTTAGTTATTCATAAAATTATATAAAATACAGCTTAAATTAAAAAAAAATTGACACGATCGTTGTCGCATGTTTTCATTTTGCTTCGAAAACATGCAATCTTTTCACAAAGGTTATCTCTATATTCACCATGTAGTGTAAACGAAGTTGCGGTTCATTTGAGTGTGTTATTTCTATTTCAAAATTAGTTTTATTCCAATTTGTTTTATCCTTGTTTTGCCGTTTTCCTTTTCCAGAATAATTTTGTAATAGCTGTAAACAAAATAAACAAATAAACAACGCCTACTCTAACAGCAAATTAATTGCCTTAGGCTCCTCAGCAAGACAAGATTTCAACCAAGTTAAGCTTTGAAATCGGAACATGAATAGAAACATGAGAACGAGCTATCTAACATCAATAGGTAATTATTATTTACACTTTATTGATTAATCTTTTAGAATTTATAGTATTGAATAGAAATTTAATAAGAATGTTTATAAATGGTGGACTTAATTATCTCTAAATAGTGATTTCTTCCAGACAACCGTTGCATTTGTTGATCTAAATAAACTAGAAAGTATAGGGATGTAGTATCCAAAAAAACATGAGCGCAAATAGACAGGTACATATTACAGTAATGACTTACATTGGTGTATAGTTTAAATTCACACATTATAAATATTTTGACATTTCAAATCAATACATACATTCTACATCTATAAGTACATACTCATATTAATAAATACTACTTTGCTTTTTCAACCATATTCAGGTAATAAGTATATGTATTTTGTTATAAGCCATCAGATCAAACTTTGGCGAACAAAGTGCTGCTCTAAATGACAATACTAACACTTTTCAGCCAGATCAAACTTAAATAAGAAAATAATGAATATTGTACCGGCTTGAAAGCAAGTTACAGTCTTGAAAAGAACGATCTAAGCATAATTTATATTTTTGGGATTAAAAACCTTCTTTGAGGTGAAAAGGTAAGCTTTATGAGTTTAATAGCTGAAAGCGCGGGAAAAGAGAATTTTTGATGGACCAATATGGCCGCCTATGACGGACTCTTTAAAAGAAATGAGTTGCCTGGCCTCCGGTCGTTCAATGTTAAAAAGAAAATGCCTGGATTACAACCTATTTTATTTAACTAATGGAAATGTAATTTTGTAGGAAATATAATGAAATTACTCGTAGCAATATCGGTTTAATAGCCTCAGCATTTGTAGATGCTAACTTATACTATGAATGCGAAAATGAATTTGTTTGTTAGGGGCGCAACGGACATTTTCCGGGCAGCAGTATATACAAATTGACAACCGAGTGGTGTAGTGGTAAGTAACGAAGAACCGAAGGTCCCAGGTTCGAGTTCTGGCCGGGGCATTCATTTGTGTGATGAACACAGACGTTTGTTCTCGGGTCATGGTTGTTTGTATTTATATATGTATGTTTATTCTGGGTTCCCCCCAGTTCGCTGTATGGTCATCCATAATACAGTTCTTCATACTTTGGGGCCATACAGTTGGTGTGTTTGTCTGAGGATTTATTTATTTTTTAAACTACACATATTCGGCTTGTACCGATCGGGTAGTACATACGGACATAATGCAGGCGGCACATTCGGCACAGTGTCGTCTCGCGCAAACCTTTGGCCGGGCAATATTGTTTTCTATTCGGCCTAGTCCGGCTTTGCCGATTAATGCCGGCCCGAATTTGCGACCAGAGCCCCTTACACTTTCAAACCTAAACTAGGCAATTAATCAGTAATTAAATAGTAACAAATATTTTATGAATTGTCTCGTAATTTAAAAATAAAACGAAAAGCCGTTCATTGTCTTCATTGTAAAAACTACGTAGGTATTATATTTATTTTTTTTTTTAAATTTGGCTCAACTTTTTGATAAAATTTCAGGGATAAGAGTTATCTAGCGCTAAACATTCGTATTTATTGAATGATTGTAAATATATGATTAATGGCTAAGAAACATCAGAGAATGGACCGGTATCAAAGCCGTGGAACCACTTTTTGCACTAGCCAGGGACAGAGACAGGTTCAGAAACTTGACTGCCAACCTTCAATAATGGAGAGAGATTTTACTGAAGTTTGACATCCCTATCAAAGCACTATAAATTGCCTTCAAAAATTGTATTGGTTTTCGCTGCCCTGAATTTTCCACCCAAAAAATTAATTAATTACGTATCTATAAAATACCGTAATTGCGTAGATATTTGTTAAGACCTAAACAGTACAGATAAAAGTTCTTCGGGAGGATTATTGTGTTTACGTAGTTAGTTTCGATTGAGAAAGTTACTTGAAGCTCCTTTATGATAAGATCAACAAACGAACAACACCTCATAGATAAATTGTGCCCAAGTAGCTGTTACGTAAGCAGGTGTACAGGTATACAGTTGTAGAGGCACCGCCGGATCGAGGGTTACAAAAACTAATAAAATAAGCCTAAGTAATTAAAGAATTACCGAACTGAAGCGCTCTTTGGACATCGTGAAGGCTACCTTTACAACCTACGGCTTCGATAGCTGGCTGCCGCGTCTACTCTTTTTTTTTTTGTTTCCCTCCACGGAGAGGGCAGGAGGATAAAAAATGCTCTGACGCATACTCCGCGCGCGTGATCGGAGTTATGTGGGACTCGCTCCGAGCCTACCAGAACCACTACCCACTAAAAAAACCCCCTGTCGGCTCGTGCAATTTTTTGCCACACAGCCTTCATCTGAGCGGCGGGGCGTTAACTCGTGAACGGGTGCCGTTTGAAGGTGTTCGCCGTTTGGATACTTGGGGGAGGGAGACTTGCCGAAGTAACAGATACAGATAAGAATAATTTTGTACAGACATAAAGAGACTCTGTAAATTTATTTTGAAAATAATTTACCCCTAAAGTTTTTTGCCAGTTATTCTTCACGAAGGTTTTACCGAAGTGGTGGTAGAGTCATGTTTTATTTGACGTCAATAAGAACAAGCAATTGTCAATGTTGAGAATTAATATTTGAATTTGAATTTGAACCTTGTTTTCGTCATCAACCTCTCCCAAACATCACATAGTTCAAAATTTTTATTTTTTAAACTTCAATGTTGGTCCGACCGTTATTTATTATTACATTTAGAATCATGTGAGGAAAATAATAAAAAGAATCATCAACTTAAAATACTAATACCCAAGGACTGTTTCCATGTGGAAGAAAAATACTAAATATAAATACGGGACTTTATCCTTATATCGATAATATTTCTAAGGCATGACAGAAATATGTCTTCAGTCTGCCAACCCGCAGTAGGCAAGCTTGGTGGACTACACATTACCACCTTTTAGTTGGGTGAGTAGGGCTGATATCCCTGTAGTAGGATTGTTAAGGCAAGGCTGTCGTACTGAAACATCCACGGGTGCCACTTACCATCAGGTGGATGGCCTGCTCGTTTGCCGACTATGGCTAGTCTCTCATATCGATAATATTTCTAGGGCATGACAAAGGTATGTCTAAAGTCTGCCAACCCGCCTTTTAGTTGGGTGAGTAACGCGGATGTCGCTGTAGTACAATTGTTGAGGCAAGGATGTTTTACTTCATGAACCTTCATGATTCCTTTTTACATTACAATATTTGCACCAAAGACCATTTTTCAATGCTTAGATAAATTTTATCATTTCAATAATTTTAACACGTGTCAAGACGTTGCATAGAATTATGTCAAATTCTCAAATTTAGCCTACTGATAAAAGTTGTAAGTGTGAGCATTAAAATATTAAAATAAATTTCCTAAGCAATAATATGTACATAGTGAATGGTAAATGTAAGATAGAAGTAATCTGTTTGTTTGTTTTTATTTATTTTTATTTTTTATTTATTTGAGGGATTCAAGGGACTTTATCAAGTTCCTTTGATTTATCAAGTAAACTCGCACATGTAATTCGCCGCAGAAGGCCGGGGTTGTCTCTAACGTCACGTTATGGCAGACTTCCTTGTACCCTAAAATCCAAACCCAAACATGGCGGCGGCTACCCAGCACCTACCCAGGTAGAAATTTGTGTCAATAACAACATGATTAGCATTTATTTTCTGACGTCGAAAGGTTTTCTATACGTATTCTGGGTTAACTTAGCTCACAGCCACTCTATATACATTTTTTTATTTACTTTAATGGAAATAGGTATTTTTTGTCGAGATACAAATTTATCCTAGATATTACTCTGAAAACGTATGAAATCTGTATCAGTTCGTGTAGACCAATACCACTCTAACATAAGATGAGTGGGCGTCCCGTATTACCTTGTTATTACTTCGCCGTGTCCCTTAATTCGGTGATACGGATACGGATCAGCCCAATATCTGCCTCGTATTTTTGTCTTTCAATATATTACATGTATTTATGACCCGGACAATATGGAATTAGTATAAAGATGTTTTCTTCAGTAAAAGAAAATAATGTAAGTTTTTTTGTACTTTGTCTTAAAAGGAGATTCTTGTTTCTAAAAATGCGAGATTTTACTTAATCGAGCCGATAAGCAAGTTAACTAAAAGTTAAAGCTAACAAAGTCAGTAATGACAAATTGTCGTTATCTTTTCGTCCCGTGCATGTTACAGGATATAAGCAGCAATAACTTAATTTTCATTGCAAACACAGGAACAACAACTGTCCAAGCATTTCATTTTTATGCAGGACGTTTCAGATTGCCGCGGTTTGGAATGCTCTTTTATGCACATTAATGAAATCTACATATAAGTGCATTAAATTAATAATTATTTTATTCATTATTATTAAATACTGTTTGTTAAAATATATTGTAAACAAATAAGTCTAATTCTACTAAGTAAAAATAATTATACACAAAATTAATATATTAATAGAACAGCTACGACTAACGATGTCCATGGACGTGGATGCCACTTACCATCAAGTGAGTCGCGTGCTTGTTTACCGGCTGTGATAATAGCGATAAAAAAGCTTATATGACATTATTATATCACGTCATTTAAAATTTTAAACTATCAGGCTATTTAAGACTGACCTAATATTACTCATGTGAGATTTCCAGAATCGTATTTGTATTTCAATTATATTATATATTTATAAACATATTATTTAATTGTATTATACATTTTCCTAATTGTATAATTTTATGTATATACCGCTCTCCCTCTGTACACAATGTTGAACGTCGATCGACGTCGAATAAAATAAATAAATTCTGTGATTGAGGTTTGTAAGATAGCAACTAAAGCCTTTTTTTGTCTATTTTCAACATAAAGTGGTCTATGCAATTTCAGTTACAGATCTCAATAACAGACCACGCTACCACACTCCTAATAATGTCTAAACAAAACACGTAACAACTTTACATCTAAAATCCGTAAAATTATTGACTATGAGAAAGCTTACATGCATTTAAAAGAACAAAATCTGTCTAAATAACTGACTTATGATAACCAAATTACGGATTGTCTCATTAGTAAACTCATGGAGTCACTCAATTTGACAACAATAACAACATTGACAAAAGTCCCAAAAAGCAAACGTACAATCAAACCTTGAATAAATGATTGAATACTTAGGTGTATAAAAAATCGCAATAAATTACAAAAACTCTATAAACAAGATCCTTCTAACGAATTAAATAAATTAATATATACACGATACAGAAATTACTGTAATAAGTTAATCAAGAAAACTAAAATAATTCACAAGCGACAACTTCTAAATAATTCGATCAAAAATAAGAAACAGCTTTGGAAAAGCATAACGAATATCACTGTAGGTCTACACCAATAAACCCAACACCAGTATTCCTGAATTAAGTCACATCAATATATCCCCAACAGATTCAGTTAACTATACAAATTCTTATTTCGCAAGCATTGGTCAACATCTAGCAAATAATATAAAGACTAAAGTAATGAAATGAAATATTTATTTCTCAACATTGACAATTAGTTGTTCTTATTGATGTCAAATAAAACATGACTCTATGAGATCGAAAAAACCTTCGCGAAGAAAAACTGGCAAGAAACTTCACAGGTATATTTTTTCAAAATAAATTTACAGTTATTCTTATCTGCATCCGTTAGCTCGGCAAGTCTCCCTCCCCCCAAGTATCCAAACGACGAACACCCTAAAATGCACCCGTTCACGAGTTAACGCGGGATCCAGCCATCGCCCTCCTCAACCATATTAGAGGGAAGTGAGCGACCCGTCACCCGACGCTACCATAAGAAGACGTACTTTACAATGACGCTTTAGATATTTATCGGGACGAAGAACTCAACGAGCAAACAGACACATTACACATGTTTTGTTACAAATACTAGTAAAATCCTGTTAATGAGGGGATTATACCCAAGGGCTTTTATCATCCAAATAATCGGATAGATTATAATATGCTTTAGCACACAACTTCTGCTTTATAGTTTCTTTGAATTTGTCAATAGGAAGACCTTGGATATCCTCAGGAATCTTATTATAAAAGCGTAAACATTGACCCATGAATGAGTTAGTGACTTTATGAAGTAACTAGCCACAATCAATATCAAAATGAATTTTGTAACTATACTCAAAGAACATTAAATTCTTTTGCTTTATTAAAAACGGACCTGGATGAAGTTAAATGTATTATAAATAACTTAAAATGTAATAGCGCTCCAGGGTGGGATGGCATACCTACTAAGTACATACAACTTGTTAGTAGTACCATAGCCCCTGTGGTTGTACATCTTACCAACCTCTGTTTCAACACTGGGACCTTCCCAAATGCTTTAAAAAATCAATAATAACGCGTATTCATAAGAGAGGAGATAGAGACAACATCGAAAACTATAGACCAATATTGATATTGCCAGTTTTGTCAAAAATAATAGAAAAGCTTTTAAATAGCAGATTAATCAAATACTTGACAACGTATAACATTCTATCAAAATGTCAGTATGGGTTCAGAAGGCAAACATCCGCCGAAGATGCAGTTACCTCTCTAACCTCACTAATTACAGAAACAATAGATATAGGCGAGAAATGTCTATCTGTCTTTATCGATTTAAAAAAAGCTTTTGACACTGTTTCTTTCACCATCCTTATACACAATCTAGGAACTATACGTATTTGAGGTACGCAACTCTTAATTTTTAAAGACTACCTAGCGAACAGAAAACAGGCTGTAAAACTAGAACAACATTACGAAAACTCGATTTTTTACAAGCAGAAAGAGCACAGAGGAATATACTTAAAGTCATGCATTTTAAGCATATTCGTTATCCAACAGATGAACTGTATAAAATGTGCAACCTTCTTTCAATGAGAACACAGTACATAATGAATATCGTATTGAAACGTCACATATCGACTCCTATCAACCTTCAACAACAACGCATACGTAGGAAAGACAAAGTTGTTACTACAAACGCTGTAAGAACCGAGTTTGCTCGTGTACAATGCGGGACTCAGTCGGACCAGATATACAACAAAATAAATAAAAAGTTAAATATACATACTATAAACTTGCACAAATGTAAAAAAGCTTTAGTAGATTGGATTCAAACCCCAAATTATGACGAATCGGAATATCTACTACTCAACAATAGATAAATATCCCATTTCATATCTCAAACACACTCTTATAAACACACACATACTCAAATTATACAAACACTTCAAAAGCGAATAACAAATTGCAGTACTTTATAGCTCTTTTTTACTTGCATTTTTCTTTCTTTTACTATTTTTGTTCTGTTTTATTCTGTGGAATAAGTTGTACTAAACTAAATTATAAATTTTCACTAGTGAGGACTTTTGAATAATAAACTTGTAATTTTGCCAGTAAACATTTTGTATTGTAATAATATAAACATTTGTATATACTTATATGTTCAATATGCTCAACGTCGTATCGTTATCGAGTTTATAATTTATTAAATCTAATGCTATGCGATACATAGATAAACATGGCGTGATATTTGACTTTAACGTTCGTTATTAAACCATTCACAATACTGAAAATCGATACTATAATAATCTTTATTTTAACAAGTTTCATGACAATGGTAATAAAGGCTTGCAGAAAATTTGCTTTATTTCAATAGAACCAGGAATCACCAATAAATATAACTGTTTATAACGTACTTCAATTTCTTTTTTTTTTGTTCTCCTCCAAGGGGAGGGCAGGAGGAACTAAAAAATGCTCTTACGCATACCCCACGCGCGCGGTCGAGGTTATGTTGGAATCACTCCGAGCCTACCAGGGCCACTACTAAAAAGCCCCCTGAATGACTGGCAATTTTTGCCTCACAGCCTTTATCTGAAGCGACGACCAATCGGAGAAAAAGGCCTGAAGGGGTCACCCGCTGGGATTTACATAGCACTGAAGGTGCTCAAAGCACTGAAGGTCAATTCACAGCACTGAAGGTGCTGAAAATTGCAAAGAAAAATTAAACTAATTCGAATTATAATTAGAATTAGAATTTGCGGCCAAAAGGGCTTCGATTCGAGATCGTTTGACAGCTTTGTACACTTGCGCATTCCTAGGCCTAGCGATTTTGAACTTCGAATCAAGGGCAGAGGCAGTATACGAGACTGAAGCTTGAACTAAGAGATTGGGGTGGGTTTCGGAGCGTTTGAAGAACGCTTCCGAGAGTGTTTTGAGGTGCAGTTGCACTGTAGGTAGTTCAAGATCTCTGTGCAGGTCCGCATTACGCACGTACCAGGGTGCGTTTGTGGCCCTACGGCAGAAGAGATTTTGAACCTCCTGCAGTTTGTGCAGAAGGGACGGTTTGGCGTGGGCAAAGATTGGCGAGGCGTTAGTCATGAGGCGTTAGTTTGTTACGAAAGGACATTTTACTATGTCTGTCTAACATACTATTTAGTTGGCCTGAGTAGAGACGGGCGTGAGTACTCTATCGACGTGTGGCTTAAAAGAAAGCGTCTGGTCTAGGGTGACGCCTAAGTTTTTGGTACTGCGCTTCCAGGGGATGGGAATACCTAACATTCGAATGTGGAGATTGTCGGCGATGCGACGGCGTTTGAAGTCGAAGTAAACCGCAGAACTCTTGTCTGGGTTCACATCGATACGCCATTTTTGAAACCATACACCGAGGGTGTTAACGGCCTTTTGGAGTCTGGTGATGAGGTGCGGGACGCAGCGGCCTTTAGTGTAAAGGGCGGTGTCGTCGGCAAAGAGGGCGAGTTCGACGTCTTTCGGCGCGATGGGAATGTCGTTAGTGTACACGGTGTACAACAGAGGGGCGAGGACTGCGCCTTGATGGACTCCAGCCTTTATGGGACGAGGCTCGGAAAGCGTGTCTTCATGTTTAAAACGAAACGTACGATCTTTGAGAAACGACGCGATTATCCTGACTAGGCGATCCGGTAAGCCTATTTTATAGAGTGTATAAACGAGGCCAACTTTATCGAAAGCCTTGGCTACGTCAAAGAAAACTGCGACCGTTTTATTACGCCGCGAATAGACGCCGTCGAGTCTGCCTTGCTATTACGTTTCATGCTATATAACCCGCTGACAGTCACTTGATTAGTAATAGGTTATGTTTGCACCCAAGTAAAATAAACATTTTTTCTTTGTATTGTTTTCAGTATAACAATAACATTGAAAGTACCTACGTACCACAAGAATACAACGTACGATACGGGTCCGTATAATTTTTTTAAATAGACGTTTTTGACCAATTTGCTATATAAAATAGTATAAAAGATACTATCGATATCCTAATTTTTATTTGATGAAAATATAATTAGCTTGAAAGTTTATTGCCTGTCATTTGGGTGTAGATGCTAAATCGAAAATTTTATTGTGCAATAAAGTCTAATGTTGAAACAATAACTATGAAATCAATAAAAACAAATTAATTTCCAAATAGTTCCGTATAGCACTTATAAACTTTAAGCAACATATTTATAAATTTACGTAATCTTCGGTCTTTGTCGCAATTATAATTGAGCAGCTGCTGAACATTGGCGGCGTAAAAAGCATATGAAAGGTGTCTACATACTTTCGTTCAAGATTAAACCTGGGTTGTAAAAATATTATATGCCCGTTTAAACTATAGTGCATACCTCAGCAGCATCGATAAGTCAGAAAAGTAAAGATTTAACGGTAAAAATAGATGACCTTGTAGAACTTTAAACTTTTACAGGAATACATACATACATACTTATACAACTAGGAATTTACAGTCAAATATAATAGTAGTTTTTACACCATAGGGATTAAGCAGTGTTTTATGTTATGGGCAGCATATTGAATCGTAGGCAAAATGAAGGTATCGAGGGCATGCGCGGTGCGAGGGAATTAGGAATCCTGAATAGAGCGAAGGATGTAAGCCTGCCCTAGGCGAAAACAGGTTTATCCCCAAGGAGTACACTTTACTTCCGCAGCCACTGAGATAATTAAAATCAGTAATACTAGAACTAGAAATGTACTATAAATTAAAAGTTAATACCTGGCTTCTGCACACTAGACAAATATTTAAAAAACACTAACAGCACCGACTCACGTATGGATTTGCTGTGTTTATTTTTCAATTTGTTGAAATCTTCAAAGGTTTTTAAAAACACATTCTTTGACTTTTCATGTAGAATTTTATTACGTACAATGCACGTAGTTTCCCTCTTCGTAAGTCACTGTCATCACCAGTCACCACCAGGTTTGAAGCACTAAATTCTCAACGAATATGTTATAAAGTTGCGCCACTTCTTTTTAATGAATAGATAGAACTATTGAGGCAAATTACAGAGCCATAAAGCCTTGTTTTCTTATGAAATATCTCAAGTATGTGATTTCAAATTTAGAACATATGTTTATGGGATCGCTCGTACTTGTGAAATTCTTTTTGTCTTTTAACACCTTCTTTGTGGGAGTTCAATTGTAGGTTTTTACGGCAATAAATTTCAGGGTAGAAAGTACCCCTCACACTTTCGTAATTTACCGGTAGTTTGCGGAGCGGGGTACATCAACCCTACACTACAATACTTGCTTTAAACCCCAATTCTAGGCTAAAAACAAATCAAAGATATATAAAATTTATATTGAAATATAGCCAAAGAATCAATATATATAAATCTGGCTTCGCCTGGAGTTGGCATTCATAATAATGGAGAAAATAACGAAAAACATTACGTGGTCTTTTCGCCCCGTAACGCATGGTATGACGGTATAAATTGGAGTTAGAGTAGTGTTGGGAAGTAAAATTGTTGATAAAGATTTTAATATTTATTTAGCGAGTTTCAATTAAACATGTAGCGTACAAAACTTTATTACTTTGGCGACAATTTGTCATAATTTTTTTAACTATATTATTTACAACACGGCTAGATTTTGTAAGTCAAATTTTTCTGAAACGTTTTCATGCACCGTTTATATATTTAATAACTTTGCGTGTCATAAATAAAACTAATTGTCCTTAGATCCAATTGCCATAAAACGATTAAATTTACGCCCGCATTTTACTAATAAAAGTTACATAAAATAAATATAATAGAAACAAATATGTTAGAAATAACCACTTTTGTTCGAAATGTACTATAATGATAAATTAAATAAGCCGTTAATTTAATGTCGACCCCATGTCAACGCATGGGCATTCAACTCGACTAACTGCACATCACTAGCTGCTCCGGCGCTTGCAACACCGGGCCGGGGTGGGGTAATGAAATTCAGTACAATATTGTGCTGTGGTGTGTAAATATATGAAATCATCGACTCGGTCAAGTATCTGAAGCTTATATAACTACAGAGTACAGTTTGGAGAGATGCTTGTAATATTAATTTCCTTTGCAATTTTCAAATTTTAAGTAGCAGATTCGCACTTACAACGACTGACAAAAAATTTAAGTAAAATGCATTTTCGCTACTTTACAGCTCTGACGGAATGTTGAAAAACATAATGGTGATTTTAAAACGACGCTTTGCTTAAATGCTATTTCTCGGTTTATAGTCTCGAGTGTATGAATAGTTTTGGTTGGAGCAATATATTGTGCAGGTTGGTTAACATAACTATAATGGTACAAAAAAATATTAATTATTTTCTTATTGTGCGACTGTGTTGGTACCTCCAGCTCTGAACGATATGTGTTTATGTTAAGTGTATTTTTTTTATTAATAATTAGCAGGCGTTTGTCTTCCATCTCACCCGATGGAAAGTGACGATAAAGACGAGGATCATACACGCCAGTCCAAGAGGTACCTATTCACTCTACACTTGAAAGCTCCAGGGTTATGTTAAGTGTATGTCTCCATTGTGGTTTTGCTCTAAATAAGTTTACATACTTGGTAATTTACAATTGGTACGTTTTTATGTCTAAGTAACCTGTACTTATCAATAAGTTAAGTTTTCTTCTCACCTAGTTTTCCATGTCAAACTTGCGTACGATATTTTTATTATGTCCTTAGTCGTCAAACGAATACCCAATTCACCTGATGATATGACTGTGGCACCTCTGCTATGGAATACATATGTCGTGGCCATATCGTACAAAAAACATATTGTACACAACATGATGTGGCTTGGCCAGATCAATGATACGATATCGTTTTTCGATATGGCCAACTTATGCGTGGCTACTTCATGAAATGGCCAAGTTTATTTGATCATATCGTTAAAAGGGTCTTACTTTTGACAGAGTCGCTGCAAACGCTTTGTTATGTATCAATGTCGCACGCGAATGGTATTATTAGCTGATTAATAAAAATCATGTAATTTTTCTAAACCTTTTTTGCTTGTTTTGCACTCTTTATTAATTTCATTAAATGGTCGAGCATTTCATGAAAAGAGCAATTCTATGATTTGGCCACGACATATACATCATCAAGAATGTCAAACATTGATTATCGTGCAGGATTGGAAGGAGGCAGGCAGACGGAAGTACCTCCAGTTATGAAACAACACTTGCTGTTCCCCCCCTTTAACCGGAACTTAACCACGTAAACATGGTTATTTTAAAATAGGATCGACTGCAGTATCACTGCGTGCGAGCTCTGAATGAACATCTAATGAAATACCCAAAACAACGGTGTTTCCTCAAAACACCTAACTAAGCTTTTTATGACATGTGTATGATGAAGGTCAATAGCTATATTTTCCGTAAAATTTTTCCACTTAATCAACTCTAACACTGCTGTTCAACGATGCAGTTTCAAATGTTTCAAAATACAAAGAAGAAGGGTGCAATGGATACAGGTCGCAGTCTTAAGGGATATATGACAGGACTGCTTAGACCTTGATCTCAAAAAGGAAAGAGAAATGTTCTATCACCGATCTAAAAGGAGAATCTTTTTCATGTATTGTCTGTCAGATGTATTCTTTGGGGACAGCTTGGGGCAACCTCTGTGTATGTAGTATTAAACCAAATAAAATAATTTGATGAGGAGGGTATCACATATCACTGCCCTCTAATATGGTTGAGGATGGCGACGGCTGGATCCCTCGTTAACTCGTGAACTGGTGCCGTTTGACGGTGTTCGTCGTTTGGATACTTGCGGGGAGGGAGACTTGCCGAGCTAACAGACGCAGATAAGAATAATTTTGTATAGACATAAAGAGACATTGTAAATTCCTTTCGAAAAAAATATACCCGTTTCTTGCCAGTTCTTCTACACGAAGGTTTTTCTGAACTGGTGGTACAGTCATGCTTTATTTGACAGCAATAAGAAAAAGTAATAGTCCATGCTAAGAAATAAAATTTGAATTTGAAATATTTGAATTAGGATCATAGATCTATGAGTCATCATGTAATATACACAAAATCGATTTTGATCTTAGATTTTTGACATTTTCTGTTAGATAGGACCATAGAAACAGGTTTTGCCACATCAAATATTATATATTGAATTTTTACATTTATGTTAATCATTACCTTATACAAAATCTGTCATTTTCTAAATAATTGTAAGGAAGTTAATTATTGTAACGGTGTTATTGATGGACCAACAGTAAGTGCAACAGAATTTCGCAAATTCACAATATGCTAAGTGGTATTCTAAAAGTACTGTTGGCTGCAGCCTGCCCGGACATATTAATGTTAGCCATTTTCGATTTTTTCTTATTTTCCTCTCATTATTTTTCTTTCGTAATAATAACATCATACACTGTAGTATACATAACCAACTCGTGCTCCATTGCCCAATATGACAACAAAAGGAGCTTATAAATAATGTAATACACAAATATGACTCTAGGGGTCATATATGTAGGATCAGAGATAGGGTCCTATACATGATTATAGATGTATGATATTGTAGTACTAACACTATGAGACGATTTCTGTAATATTGGTAATAAGTTTTCAGGCACAATACGAACTGGCTGTGTTCCAATACCGTTCCAGTGCTCTACCAAGACCTTTTTGATTTTGTAGTCAATTTCATATTTGAAGACCAGAGGAACTTAACATAGGCGCACCTTCGTCTAGAGCTATATACTCACTACATACAAAAAAGCAATATATAATTCTTGGACGTGCCGCATATCATCACATAGGCAAAACAATTATTTTCTTTTCAAGTTCTTTCTTTGAACTAACAACTGCCTTGCTATTTGTACAGTAAAAACCCTAATACGCAAAAAAATCTGTTAACTTTAATAAGTAGGTACGATATTTTCGTTACAAAATAATACGCTTTTTTAGTAATTTTGTCTTAAATAAACAATAATATTCCAATGTTCGCAAATATGTTAATATTCTTTTAATATTACATTCTGAGAATTTTATTTGCAAAAGCTACTTACTTGCCTTCGGTCTGTTTTTCTTTCACAGAATAAATATGACGATGAGAAAAGTAAATTGCGTACCTACTTAATAAGTCTAAGTAAATATGACATCATTACATCTAAAAATGTTTTTTTAGCTGCCCAAATTATATCCCACGCAGCCGGTCAAGCTTTTTCAGAAAAAAGCTACGTATTTACCAAGGCTGCTGGGCTGTGAATATAAAACGTGCTGGCTTTAATCGCTGAAGCAGTCAGATATCGCTCAGTCAGTAACTCAGTCCCTCCCTATTGTTATAATAATAAAATAATAATTAATAAACCCCCTGTAAGACATACAAACTGTAATACGGAAATCAAATGTTGAATTATTGAAGTTTCCTTTGCGTCACTCGCTATACATTGAACATTTCTTAATCATTAATAAAATAATTTTCCATCTATCAATTCGTCATTATCAAATTAAAACGTTACCTCATCAACAATTCAATTATTCTGAATTCAAAATGTCGTGTTTTAATTCCAGAAATTCTGATAGCGGTAAGTATCAAACTAACAGTTCGAGGAATATTGCAAACCAAAAATGTTACGAATATGTTGCTAGGTTGGTTCTTGTGGAATAATATTGTAGAAAATTTTAAAGATAAAGTTAGTCACACCAAAATTTTTCCTTATGATCATATTAATGTACTATATCCGCAAAATCACAGAACTTCTTATAGATGGAAATAGAAATGGCAAGCTAGCCAGTAGCGCGAGCCCATGTTAAAAATGGTGTGATTGGTTGAAACTATTTTTGCGCCATGTGGCATAAGTGGCACAACAGGTATTTCTCTTTATTATAAACTAATAAATATTCGTACTTTAAGGAGAACATATTCGTTTGTTTACTTTGTCCTCCTCGATAAACTCTTAAACGCATGAACAGATTTCTCTCATGAATCTCTGAGCTCATGAATCCTTTTGCCATTGAAAGCTGTATTACCCAGAAGTTACACTGGCTATTCTAAAACGATATTCAACCATGATCACGAAATGCGCGGCGGTACTTCGTGTCTACTGTTTTTAAGTATTCACTTGAGTTCACTTTGAAAATAAGTGCAGAAACCGAGAATTAATTATATGTAGTTAAGATCACTATCAAACCATACTGGGCGAACTATAATTAAAACTATCAAGCGATGCAATTTCATATACTACTCTAGCTCCACTCAAGCATAACTCCATTTCGAAATAAAATTACATTACAACCTTCATTCGGCAAATTTTCCTTAATTGCCTTTCAGAGCAAATCAAATAAAAAAAATTAACTCGAAGCTCAAGTGTCATACTTCAAATATACGTTATCATTATTCATTATTCATAAAAACTATGTAACTTAAAAAAATGTAAAAAAAATACTTCATAGGACAGAGATGCCATCGCTGGCAAATAATTTAATTTTGTTCGTAATATTTTTCATATCAATGAAACTAATAGGTCTTTACCTATGAAACTGCCGTTTTGCCGTACTGGCCATTTCAAATGAAAATATTTTTGTTTTTGACTGATAACTCTAATTTCAAATTAATTTTATTTGACAAACATGGAATTCTTTTTCTCAAATCGTCATTTGTTTAATAGTTAGTGTTTTGTTTTCAACGCATTCGAACATTTTTCGTCATCATGGATAAGTTAAAAATTCGAGTAATTATGGAGTATGAGTACCGTCGTGGCAGCAAAGCGGCACAAGCGGCACGCAACATCAACGACGTTTACGGAGCGAACACTACAAACGAACGCACCACCCGTTATTGGTTTACCCGCTTCCGTTCTGGAAATTTTGACCTGGAAAATGAACCCAGTGGTCGTCCGAAAACTTTGGTCGACAATGACGAATTAAAGGCAATTGTGGAAGCTGATGAAACTCAATCCACGGCTGAATTAGTAGCAGCTTTCGACGTTAGCATCAAAACAATATTGGTCCATTTGCGTCAAATTGGCAAGGTAAAAAAGCTTGACAAATGGGTACCCCACGAACTCAATGACCGCCAGCGCGAAGTACGCGTGGAGACGTGCCTTGCACTGCTCAGCAGGCATACAAATGAAGGAATTCTGAACCGCATTGTTACTTGTGACGAGAAATAGATCCTGTTTGACAATCGTAAGCGCTCAGCAAGTTGGTTGGACCCTGGTTCAGCACCCAAAAAATGCCCTAAACGAAAACTTACCCCTAGAAAAGTGATGGTCACTGTTTGGTGGTCTATCGCGGGTGTAATTCATCACAGCTTCTTGCCAAACGGGACAAGCATTACTGCAGATGTGTACTGTGAAGAACTGAACACAATGATGGAGAAGCTCGCACGTCTCCAACCAGCTTTGGTCAATCGTTCGGCTCCACTGCTCCTGCACGACAACGCGCGACCTCATACTGCACAGCAGACGGTCTCCAAGCTACAAGAGTTGGGGTTGGAAGTTGTCCGTCATCCGCCGTTCTCACCAGACCTTGCGCCTACAGACTTCTACTTTTTTCAGAATTTGGATAACTTCTTGGCCGGAAAAAAATTCAATACCCGAGAGGCAGTACAAAATGCCTTTGAAGAATTTGTTGCCTCCCGTCCAGCTGATTTCTTCAAGAAAGGCATCAATACGCCACCAATGCGTTGGCAAAGATGCATTGATTGCATGGGTGATTATTTTGATTAATAGAAATAATAAATATATAAAAAAATTACGCTTCATTTATTTCGTGAAAAACGGCAATTTCATAGGTAAAGACCTAATATAAAATTTTTATCGTACAAATCATGTTTTCTGTGACATTAACCTGAAAGGTACTGGAAATGAAAAACTTTGCTCAAAGATAACTTATTTGTCTATATATTACTTACTTACTGTCTATCGCCAAATATAAACTAGGTATCGGAAATTAAAGCGAAATCTTTGAGGTCCTTCAAAATATTTTGTACCCCAATTTAAAAAAAAAAGCTTTGTTTCGTCAATTTACTAAAGTCTACAAATACGATTTATTTTCTTATTTAATTAAATTGAGCGTCAGTGCCTTAATTTCTTTGTCACCACAATATTATTTAAAAAAAAAAACAATTTTGTGGAAAGGCATTGTTTAAATTTCGAATTCACAAGCACATTTTTCTTGTTTAAAAGTAGTAAAATGTACAGTAGAAACAAGTTTATAAATGATTTAAAGTGCCTTTTACTACTAGAGTGGTATCAAGATTGGGAATACATAAATACTTGCATTTGGGTAAGTTATTTGTTACAATATGTTTGTTTCAGAATGTTAAATTAATTATCTACAGGAATTTGTATGTCTTTTGTCCATTTTATTACCACATTAACAAATAGAATTATAAAAAATAGCAAAATAAACACACGAACGCCGATCAAACATCAAATAATCTTAAATCTGCGGCCTTTAGAAGTCTCCCAATACATCCAACGTAGATTCACAACTTTTTAAAATAAATAAAAAATTCAGCTTGATCTAGTTTCGAAATAAGTTTGGCCGGTCTGACGTAATGTCTTTCGTATTTCGGTATAATTAGGTTATACGGATAGTTATCATGTTTAGTTAGTTAACTAGATTGAGAAGGTAGAATAAATAATCAAATAAATAAAAATATATATACAACTATTTTATACGATTTTGACCCAATAGAAACAGAGATCAAAAAAAATTACAAAATTTTTACATAAAAGTTTGGGATCTCAGTCGTGTTTGTACATGATTCCTGAATTTACCTAAGACATAATGCATTATGTTTGTCTATGAATCGACGACATTGCCTCAAGGACGAGTGGCCCGGGCCGATGCAGCAGCGGCTGTTAGATATGCAGCAAATACGGAAATAAATAAATAATTTCCTGTGGCAGACTAGAAAGCTGGAATGCCTTCGGTTCATAGTAACTTTTGATAAATACAAACCATTTTATGAACACTACGTATTACTATAATCTACTATCAAAAAGTAAAAGTATATCAATTGTTATATCTAATGGAGTAGTTTTTATTTTAACTTAAAACTCTACAAAGTTATTTCATCAAATTCTTAATTGAAAGGCTACATCGGGTATGTACCTACTTAAAATCTGACCGTGCGACGAAATGTCAATTCCGCGCACGCATTCCTCGTTCCCGCGTCATTTTGTAAAAACTTCGCATCACTGAGCGCTTTCCCACCAAAGATTAGCTAAGTGAGGCTTAAAAACCTACTCGGACAGTTTTGGTAGTAAATCAGGTAAAGAAAGATGAAGAAATCATATCAATATAAATCAAGAAATATGCCATAAATGTATATTATACTTACAGGATGTAAAATAAAGGAAGCATAATACTTAAGGGTCAGTAAGTATACCATTGTTAAGACTTTCATACATTTAATTTTTTTTACTTCAACGTCTTTGACATCCCTAGGTGGTTTTCAACGCACGAGGCGCGCGTGGCGCAAATAAATAAAATAAAACGGTTTTATTTATTTATTTGAAATCATTAAAGTAACTATTACGACCAGGAAAAGGATTATGAATCAAGACACGATTACATGTTGAGTGACAATTTATTTGTTAAAATAATGAGCTTATATACTAGATATAAACGTGTGAAATACAGTTTTATCTAATAATCTCATGATCTTACTTTTATTTAATAATCTCACGTATGTTCACTGAATAGATAAACTGATTCTCTGTAAGTCACGTCTGGGGACGCCACAGTAACCAAAATCGTGTCCAGTCGCATCGCATTACTCGATAGGTAGGTAAGTGACGACGGCTGCGCTCGCCTCATGCATAGGTAGATATGAAAACCACTTAGGGCTGTCAAAGATGTTGAGTAAAAAAATTTAAATAAAAATTATGGTAGTCTTAACCAGCCCCTATAACTCCAATTCTTTTACAGTATATTCTAACAATGGTATACTTACTAACCCTTAAGTATTATGCTTATACACACTTAAGAGGGTACGAGTGTTGGCAGAGATTATTGAATGGGAGATGTTATTATTATTTTAAATCCATAGACAGATTTTTATTAATCTCTCCAAGTGTAACATCACCTAGTCGGTAAATAAGAGGTATTCATATACATACAGGGTGTCCTATAAATGAAGGATAATCTCAATGCTGCGGATAGGTAATGTTATGTCCTACAACATACTAAAATTTCGTTTTAGTAAAGGTTTCAGCAGTTTTGAGATATCGACACTTTAAGGTTTTTTTTTAATTACCTTATTTTGAATAAAATCACGCATGTCTACAAACGGTGACTTTTCTAAACTGTATTTTTTTTTAATCTCTAAAAATTAAATAAAAATATTATTTTTAAATTTAATAAAAATCAAAAGTTTTGCTAAGACATAATTAAAACGGCTAACTTTGACAGACCACAGCGTAAAAAAAATGCATTAAGTAAAACGTGCCAATCACTTGAAAAAATTGCTTGGGTGATGGCCTTTTGATAATTATAAAATAATTCAACATTGCATTTAAAAAAAAATTTATGCTATATTTAAAACTGAAGGGTAGATAAATAAGATTTCGTTAAAATAAAGTAATGGAAAAATTAAACTACTTTGTACGTCTTATTCGAAAACAAAAGTTCAAAAATAGTTGCAAATAAAAGAAAAAATAAAAGAAGTAGGTAATTGTTTATTTATTTTTTATAACAAATGCTCAAAATGTCTCCCATTCGATCTTTGGCATGCTCTAGGTAAATCTTTTGACGCAGGACGGCAGATCTTCTATTGTATTTACTTCTGTCGTGTGGACGAGGTCCTTCAGACAGCCCCAACAAAAAAAACTCCAACGGGTTAAAATCTAGCGATCTTAGTGGCCATTGTATGGGACTTTGGCGCCCGATTCATCTTCCAGGGAATCTTTCATTCAAATGATTCCCGACCGTTTGGGCGAAGTGTGGCAGGCAGCCATCATTTTGCAACCACATGTGCTGCCTTGTTGCGCGCGGCACTACTTCTAATAAACGTGGCAGTTGATTTTGTAGGAAATCAAGATGAATTTTGGCGTTTAAAGTCTGCGGTAGTTCATTTTTTTTTATTGAAAAAGGATTAGACGTTTGTCTTCTATCTCACCTGAGGATAGTCACATCGAAAGTGACGATGAAGACGAAGGTGTTACACGTCTATCCACGAGATACCTATTCACTCGACGCTTGAAAGAACTAGGACTATAGTTTTCTGGAAAAACAGACGCAGGCAGTTCAATCCACACCTTGGCGACCCACACCAAAAAGGAACTATCGAAGCGTTTGGTTCGACTTCTTGGGATATCTACCATGAAGGGATGGAAGGTCTGTCTGCGTCTAGTAGTCCGATGCAAGAAGGGTGTGGGTTCAACCTGATCAAAAAGAGCATTCGCGCACTCTCCAAAATGTAATCTGCAGAAGACTGCTAAACTGGCAACTTTCCGACGATGGTCGAGGCTTTGCAGTCAAAGTTGTTAATAATTTTTCGGGCTCTTCGGTCAACTGCGTCCATCGCTTCTAGTTGGTACTTTGCAGAACCATCCCAAAGGTGGCTACAGTACTCCATACAAGATCGAACTTGAGCTGTATACACATTCAGTAGCTGTTCAGGGCTGAAGTACCGTCAGACCTTCTAGATGATTCCCAACTTCTTTGAAGCTGTTTGAGCCATGGACACAATTTGTTGCCCGAAGTTTAGTTGGGACGATATAGTTACGCCCAGAAGGCCTAGGTGGTCGGTTAAGGGTATAGAAACATTTTTGAAAGTGGGCGTTAGGTCGAAATTGCTCTTTTTCGCGGAGAATAAACACGCCTGTGTTTTCGACGGGTTTAATTTGACCAAGTTGGACTCGCCCCAATCGGACACTTTCTTTAAGGCCAAATCCACCCGCTTAATCAATCTCTCAAAGCCCAGATTTCTTGAGGACTCGCTCGCGCATTGGACTTGTATCTCTCTACAACGGTGCTGTCATCAGCGTAACCAATAATGCCTGGGGTTAGCAGGTCGTTAATGTGCAGCAAGAATAACGTTGTAGAGAGAACAGATCCCTGAGGTACCCCGGCATTCTTTGCCATTAGGTCAGAAGAGCAGCCGTCTAAGACTACTCGAATTGACCGTTCCCTCAGAAAATCAGATATCCAGTCGCAGAGCCCTTTAGGTATTCCGTATGCTGGAAACTTACTCAAGAGACCATCATGCCAGACCCTATCAAAAGCCTTGGAAATGTCTAAGGATACAGCTATAGCTTCACCGTGACCTTCCAAGGCTTCGCTCCATAAGTGAGTGGCATACACAAGAAGATCTCCAGTAGAGCGTCCACTGCGAAAACCATGTTGGTTATCACTAAGGAGTTCGTTGGACTCAAGGTATGCCAGGAGACGATTGTTTAATACACGCTTCATGACTTTGCAAAGTATGGAGGAGATTGCAATAGGTCGATAGTTGATGGGATCTGCACGGCTTCCCTTCTTTGGTACTGGTTGCACGTTAGCCAGCTTCCAGGATTTAGGGACCTTTCCAGATTCTAAAGAGAGTCGATACAGGCGCGTTAGTACGGGAGACAACACGGCTGCGCAGTGTTTTAACACAACTGCAGGTATGCCATAGGGGCCGCTGGCCTTGTTTACGTCTAAATTCTGCAAGCATTTAAGAACCTCCTTTTGGCGAATATGTACGGTACCCATTTTGGGTCCGAACTCAGGTTGCTGGGCCGGGACTTTACCTTGACTATTTAGACGTGAATAATCTGCAAAAAGATTAGCAAAGAGGTCTGCTTTCTCTTTTGCAGTGTGGGCCAGTGAACCGCCAGGCTCTCAACCGACAGTTCTCGTCTTCTCGATTTTTTTATAACATTAGCCGACAGAATTTGACTCTACGCGGATACTCAGCCGGCTGTAGAGTCTGCACCCGCTAAACATGATACACGTGCAATTGATATCTTTATAAAGTTAAATGCACAGTACTTTTGGAAATTCCTGTTCTGCTTGCTATTTTTCGGACGGAGGTAGAAGGGTCTGCTTCCACTTCATCCACGTCTCTTCGAGGTCTACCCTCGTCTCCACGTCCAGGCATTCGTTATTCAGAGAAGTCAAATCAAATCAAATCAAATAATTTATTTGCACGAATACAGTTATATTTGTAGTAGATTGTAACAAAAAATTTTTGTGTGATAGCCATATACATATATATTACAATTATATTTCATTACATATTGTGAATAATTTTAAGTTAAATTTATATATTTCAGTTATTCTTGTCGATTAAGTAGTCGTGAACCGTGTAGTAACACTTATGAACTAAATATTCCCTTAATTTATGTTAAAAAGCATTTATATTCTTAATCTTCTTAATGGTTTTGGTAATTTGTTATTTATTCTGGGAGCCATACCAAAGAAACTTTTCGAATAAAATGCAGTATTGTGAGGTTGAGTACGTAGTTGTTTGTTAATTCTCCGATTATAATATTTTTCAAATAACACCATTTTTTTTTTCAAATACGGCTGTTTCAAATTTATATAGACAAAGAAAAGTAAGAATATTTAGTTTTTTAAATACTGGATTACAAGAGCCCCTACTCCTAAGATTACATATAGCTCTAATGCATCTCTTTTGCGTCTTAATTTTTCAAGATAAGATTTTATTAAATCTAACGCTACACCCCGAACGCCATACGTTTCAAGTATTAGTATTTTATGATCAACATAATCGAATGCTTTTGACAAATCCATAAATGAAGCGCATACTGTCGTTTTTGCATCTACATTTTTAAGAAAATTGTAAATTGCCAAATTTATTCCCATGTTTTTCCGGAAACCAACCTGCTCGTCTGCTAATAGATGCTGAGATTCGAGGAAATTATTGATGATTATATGTATTACTTTCTCGAATATTTTGGAATAAACCGGTATAGTTGCTACAGGTGTGTACGATGACATGCAGTCTTTATCAGATTTTTTGTACATAGGTTTTATAATAGTCCTCTTTAACTTTTCTGGATAAGTACCACATTCAATGCATAAGTTGATTAAGTAGCTTAAAGCTGGGGCAATTAATTCAGCAAAATCCTTAACAATTTTAGTTGATATATCTTCATAACCCGTGGTTTGTGTGTCTTTGAGATTTTTGATTATTGTCATTATTTTGCCGGTATCTGTGGGACGAATAAATATTGAATTCGAATTCACGTACTTTAAAGGTTTTGTATTAGAATAATTTCGATTTTGTCACTGATCAATATAAAAGTCATTGAAAGTTTTAGCTATATCCATAGGATCTTTTAGGTTAAAATCACCATTTTTTATTTCCTTTATATATTCAAATGGCTGATTACTTTTGCCCTGATTAATTATTTGCCAAGTTGCTTTCATCTTGTTTTTTAATGTTTTGATGAGGTAATTATTTTCTGCTGTCTGTGTTAGCTTTATTATAGATTTAATCGTTGAGAGTATGACCTAAGTATAACTGTAAATTTGGTGTTTTCCTATACTCCCAAAGTAATTCCCTTTTACGTTTGGCACATTTTATGATGGCTTTTGATATTCGAACGTTTATTCGAATCTCGGGAAAACATAGATCGTAGAAAAGTTTGAACAGATCACAAAAATTATCAAATGCTTCATTTTAGAGCTTCAATACATCCTTGAAATTTCCTGACGTTGTCTCTACTATAATCTCTTTTTAATCTAAACCAATAGGGAGTACAGTATATTTCCTTTACAGGACACATTAGAATTTGAGCCGTAGAAGGCGCGATAAACATTAATGAACTCCTGGCATATGCCTATTAGGATACCTGCAATAGCAAAAAGAGCCTAGTAACCTAACGGTGTCGGCGTAGGCGCCTTCAGCTAATAGTTTTTAGAATCGCGCTGCTGCTGGTTTAAAAGGTCAGATACAAAAACCCTTTCAAGGAATTCATAGTTCGCATGTCTCAAAAGCTCGAACAAAACGTACAAAGTAGCTTAATTTTGCCATTACTTTACTTTAACTAAATCTCAATTATCGACCCTACAGTTTTATTTTTAACATAAAAAATTATTTTGAAATGAAATGTTGAATTATTATACCATTATTGAAAGGCCATTTACTAAGCAATTGGCACAAGGATTGGCACGTTTTACTTAATACATTTTTTTTACGCTGTGGCCTGTCAAAGTTAGCTGTTTTAATCATTTCTTAGTAAAACTTTTGTTTGAGATAAATTTAAAAATATTTTTTTTTTATTTTTAGAAAATAATAATTATTACTTAAGACGCTACAAACGTGCGTGAGTATTTAAAAAAACAGAGTTTAGAAAAGTCATCATTTGTAGACAGGCGTGATTTTATTTGAAATAAGGTAATTTTTTTTAAATATCTTAAAGTGTCGTTATCTCAAAACTGGTGAAACTTTTGCTGAGACGAAATTTTGATATGTTGTAGGACATAACATTACTTATCCGCAGCATTAAGATTATCCTTAATTTATAGGACACCCTGTATATATATGAATACCTCTTATGTACCGACTAGGTGATGTTAAACTTGGAGAGATTAATAAAAATCTGTCTCTGGATTGAAAATAATAATAACATCCCCCATTCAATAATCTCTGCCAACACTCGTACCCTCTTAGGTATGTATGACCTACACCAACAGCTATATATGTGCAGCTATTTTATGACATAACACTACTATTAAATATAATCTTGTATGTTGCGAAACAACCAGTACTATTGTGTTGTTGAAATATTATTATTTTAAACTTTAACTGATAAAGTAATACAATACATAAAATTAGAATCCCGAAATCAAATTTTACATTATATACCTAACAACAAAGGGTTGTTAATCGGATTTTGTACCAATATTTCCAATCTTAACACCACCAACTGTATTTAAATAAGTAGTTTTTCTGTAGCACATAGCACTACTTAATACTTCTCAAAATAGTAGCATTTTCGCACTTGGATTATTTCATGATAAAATTGGCTTGTAATTCGAAATAAAATTACAAGACATTTTGCGAGTCAAGGCTGGTATTTCTAAATTAAATTAGATTTTATAAGCTGGTTCTATTTACCCGGGACTTGGGTGAATAGGAAATTTCGTCTAATAAGAAAAGTTTTATTCATTTCGAACATTTCACCTTTTGATCTATTGTGGCTTGATTAACAAGTCACCTGGGAAGGAAAATACCTAAGTTATCTACTATTGATTTTCTTGATATTATAAAATTCCACAAAATAATAAAAAATATCAAAATCTATCTTTACTACAGTTATTTACCTGTCATTTATTTTTAAACATTTATAAAATTTTCTAATTTCTGATTATGAATTGTTGGTAATAAATTAAACCAAATAAATTCATATTAATAACTGAATAATTTAATGTCTTACTTTCTCAAATCGACAAGCCTACTTGAGTATAAGTTCTTAACAAATAGGCCTACTTTGTTAAGTACCTTCTGATTTCACTAACTTCTGATTAAACTTATATAGGTACACCATAGGTACATTTACCTCCTATTTACTGTGCTTCTGTGGAGAAACAATTTAAAAACTGAGCTAGTGACATCTTGTGTTTCAAAAGAATATCGTTGTGTAATTTTTATTCGCGGTTTGTAACACTACCTACCGTACTTGAAGATGTAAATGGTCCCTTCAATAAAACACAGATGGCGCTGGTAGTACGCTTAATCATCAAGTCCAAAAACACTAAAACTAGAAATTTTTTGGTTGTCGTTTTTATTCTAATGTTACTTGGGCGTGTAAGAAATCTTGTATTTTATAAATACGAGTTGCCCAACTATTGAATACTAAGTGTCATTTCCTTTAATGTTCACTAATCAATAATGTTAAGAATTTTTACAACGTGCGGGTTATATTTTGATTGGACGCAGATGGTCCGTCAATGTGAGACCCATATGCTGCTTGTTAGATTAATAAGCGAGGAGTCACATAATAAACTATTGTCAAGAACTCAAACACGTAAAACACGAATAAGAGGCATTTTAATGTCTAAATAGAAAATGTTTATGTTTATTGGCAAATGGCAAATGAGCACTAACTGCTGCATCAAAATGGAAAATAAATTACATTTACATGCTTTGTTTTCTACTATGTATCTCAAAGCTAGAAGTAAATAAAGAAATAATATTTCAGAATTTTTAATGAGGCGCTGATTTAACTAATAATATGTAAACTACGTACCTACATGGGCTTGGCGCGGTGTACAGAACATTTCTAATTATTGTCTATATATATATATTATTTTCTAAATATAACTATTTGTTTAAGAAACTAACCCTTGGAATTTACAAAAACGAGCATTTACTTAGGTACCAATGTACAAAATGTATAGTGTCCACATAAACTACATAAGCTTAGCCATTGAAACATACAGTTCAAACTACGACAGATACCGATCTGCCAATTGCCAATCCAGGCCATTGCCTTGAAGTCTTACAGGCAATAAAACTCAAAATTTAACACAATACGTTTTCAATTAGGTAATTGGTAACTATAAAAAACTACAAAACTACGAAAAATAAGGATTACGACTCTTTTTCTAGCTGCATGCCTACCCATATCAATCAAAGAGTAGGAGACATAGCAAACAAAACGAGATGAAGTGTAGTGAAGTGAGGTGGGGGAGGGTATACTAGGACGCGGTAGGTCCTTCCCTAGATGACGCCATCCCGTCAAAGTCCGCCGGGGCCCCGGGAACGTTTCATTGATCCGAAGCAATCTCGGCTCAACGAGAGGGACGAATTACAGGTTCCAGATTAACATCCAGCTTTCTCTTTCTTTCACGATTTAAAAATTCTGCTTCATCTCTTTCATTTCTGAAAGTACTCATTTTTGACTTGTTTTGGGTAAAAAACTGTTAAAAGTGCAACCATAATGCATAATATAGACTAAACTTATTAGATTTCTAAAAATAAATAAATACCTATCCCCAAATTAATTTGTCATAAAGTGATGTTGGTAATTAGAAGATGTTTTAAAAGTCAGTATGTAAGAGTGGAAGCTTATATAGCTGGCATTTTTTAGTGTTGCTTAAATCAGAAAAAAAGAATTAAAAGTTTTACAGTCGTCATTACTACACTTTACCAATTGTACTTGTAAACTGCGCGATTTAATTGTTAATCAAGTTAAAAAAGTATTTTAACGAACCCGCCGTAGGCGAGAAAGAGACAACTTAATTTCTTTCTAATAGCCGAACATGGTCTAGAATGCTTCACCTCTCTCACTCAAATGCTATATAAGTGAGTGTGAGTGAAATCATTGCCACGCGCGCTCGTTCGATAGCTTCGTCTCGTTCATTGGCTAATACACATTCACAAAAGCAGGCACAAATTCACATCGACATCAACTGCTTTCAGTGCCACAGCGCGTAACTCCGCGCTAAATACATAACCTAAAAGTTGAATAATCCTTTTGTTACTTTACTATTATAAATACCAAATACTCATGTTTACCTCGATTTTATAATATTTAGTGTTGTGATCGCGTTAGCCCAGATAAGGGCTGCCGTGGAGTGTATTTTTGTGAAAAGTAAATATAAACGCCAAGCTGTGGGGATCAGGGGCTTTTTTTCTGCCGCCTCAGGGGATGTACTATCCTGTAAGTAAACTGCTCGATAAGCCGTAACTCATAATAAATAAAAAACATGTCGCTTTTACTGACTGGAGGGTACTAAATAGTGATACATGATAACCTTTGTAAAATGATCGACATTAATCAACAATGTCGGTAGTTATAGCGCCAATTGAGAAAGACAAAGCTATAGCACGGTGCATTCATGGCGTTGCTTCTACATTGTATGGTAATTTAATACCATGTGTTCGAGTTCGGTAAAGTATAAACAAAAGAAAAAAGACAGGACTTATTACTTAGATAATGTCAAAATTTGTAAACAAATAATGACTACAATTACATCGTTATTTGTGGTAAACATATAATTTAAGTGCAACTATTAATGACTTACAATAATAATACAAGTAAATTAACCGATGCTTGGTAAGTAACACACTTCACTTTTTGTGTTAAATAAATTTGTTAGTGATTTTTTTATTCAGTAGTGGAGGGTAGGTGTATAAATTAAGACACATTGAAACATTAATCAATTGAACAATGTCAGTGTTGTTCGGTAAAACATTATTGTTTTGGTTCCCAAACACCCAAGTTTAGGAAGGATGGTAGGTGTATATTTTTCATCCAACTTCAAAAAAGGAGGTGCAAATTGGGGTGTGTGCATTTTATTCTCACACTTTGTAGGTTATTAATAAAGGAACAATAAAGTGTTGATGGTTTTATTGGTATTTTGTAAGAAAGAAATAGATAATGGTGGATATGTATACTTGACAGTCCAGCTAAGTATCACTTATTGGTTATACAAACCTGTGGAATTTATTATTTCAAAATTAGTATGTGTGTGTTAACAGAGCTGGGCCTTAACTTTGAGTTTTCCCTGTTCACCAAAACACCAAAACATTCTTGCTCTTTTCCAGGAATTCTATTTGTTACTATAGTGCAAATGTAAAAGACCACATGTCTTCAAACCTGAAGTTACAAACACTTAGCATTTGGTTCAGGTAAATTTCTTTTGTTAAAGAACATCTTTTGTTGTAAATTTAGGGTGAGATGTGTGTCTTAATTTTACAATATTTAAGTATTGCCGACAAAGAGAATTCAGGTATTAAAATCCTTAAAGTAAATAACTACGACAACTATCATAACTTGGTACCAAATCAATTATGGAACACACATTACAGAAATAAATTAATAAATTTGGAGAAAGATTTAAAGAGTTGGACTTTGAAAATAGGTTTTAAAATTTGTCTATATAAAGTAAATCGAATTTTAAAAATAACATTGGCCTGTTGTAGATAGAGACTATGTAGGTATGTTAAGGTTATGTTCCCTCAAATTTGAAATTATTTTCAAGAAAGTATTTACCAATGGCACTTGGAACTATACCACTTAGGCTTAGAAGCTTATGGTGCTGACAATTCTAAAAAAGCTAAAAAAAACTGAAAAAAATGTCAATAGTTTTGGTTAGGTATAAAATTTTACAATTTCATCACAGATTTTAATACCCATGTGGTCCAAGTAGTATCTTTGTCCTTTATAATTATAAAGGTATAATACATAATTTATGTTCTGATTGTTGGTCTGGAGTTCTTAATTATGTACCATATTTAAATTATCATAAACAAGAATAACAGTGATAGTTTTGTATGTTGTTGCATTGTTATAAGTATGTAGCTATTGTTATAGCAATAACAAAATGATGAAATTGGTATCTCTAATAGATTTAACAATTGATTTATTACATTTCATAACTTTCTGTGATTACCTTATCTGTTACATGTTGGGTTTTCTGTGAAATTAGTTACAATATTAATATTTAGTGTATGTTATTTAAATAATTTATTTTCATTGAGTTTATTAGAATTTGTTCAGTTCGACATGATTTCGGATCATTTACTACTCCAATAGCCTTGAAATAATTTTGGATATTTTGAGTTACTTTAAAATTTCAAGTTTTATATAATAAACCCTTCTATGTTTTAATAATGTGTTTTAATTTTAGAAACTAAAATGCTTTAGGGGTTATACAGTAATTCCCTAATGACAGATTTAGAATTTAAGTTTTTCAAAATAGTATAGCATAAAAGAAAAATGGCATTATGGCAAAGTGAAATATAAAGGAAAGTTTTATGATGTACAAAGTATATTCAAGGTTATAATCATTTAAAAATACAATAATATATTTGTTTACAAATTTAATTAAATAGAAGATGTAATCCAAGATTTTAATGAAGCCCAAATAATATTAAAATGTTTTTTGTTGGCTTTGCTTGTTCTCCTCATATTTCACTGCTTGCTAGATCTATTCTGGTATGTCAATATTATTAGTTTGTACTTCTATCTATGTTAGGTGATAATTTTCTTTTTTTAAGGAATGGTATGCCAACCTTATTCTGCAAGCAGATAGTTGTAGTATGATTCTAATTGAGTGAAAAAAATTTGAATCTCATTGCATCATAAATAATGTTTTATACACGAACAGTTTTTTTGTTGTAAATCTCATACAATAAATAGAATTACGTTTTCACTAAAAAAGCAAATCCACGTATATCCTACGCGTAGTTCGCAAATGCGATATCTTACCATCATAATCCGATGGCCGACGCAAAGTACCTATGCATGCTTTTAAATTTTTGAGTTTTTTTCTTATTTCCGCTTCCCTTTCATTTAGGCAGCGGCAGACCGTCCGGATGAGATTACGGTAACTTGTTCAAGTCCCAAGGTGAACGGGCTCGGTCAGAAATGAAAATAAGAACAAATTATTCGCATACCACCGCCCTTCGTTCGGATTTCGTGTAATGCTATAGCCCGTGGCTGTCGGCGGGTAGGTTAAAATTAAATCAGTCGACTCTACCCCCCGCTGATACACTTATGCTTGTAACGATGTAACTTAAAAGAATATAATTTGGTTTTCACTTACTTAGTAAGTGCTTTGTATTAAATCCTTTTTTTTTAATTTAAAATATGCTTATATTACGATAGGTGTCCTTCATAAGTAAATCGATTACAAATTGATAACAAAGCAAATTATTTTTCAAATAAAACATCGTAGATAAAATTATTATTTTAAATTCAGTGTCATATTCATTTAAAGAAACACACCGCCACTATCATCACCAGTAAACGCCTCGAGGTAAAGGTCAAAAGCGGTTTAAGTCTCAAAAACAAAAAAGCAAAAAAACAGAGGCACCGAACTTGTATACCTGTTCATGTAATAAGATGAAGAACTTTGAGTGCTTAAATAGGTACCAGGAAACTTTCCATGACGAGAATAATTAAAGCTGCTCAGTGGATTGAACATCTCTTGTTTTAGCTCCTTTGTACAAGACGTAAATTAAATTAGTCTGTCCTTAATATCCAACCACCACTTTGTTTCATCCATTGGAAACTTTTCGACAATGATGAAGATTTAGCTATTTTGGTTAGCGGTATACCGGTATATACTACCAAACGAAGGAAATGTTCTAAGAAAAGGTTTCTTAAGCAAAAGAGATAATGGTGCTTCATTTCTCTTGTCCCGTGAGGAATGTTCGTGCAAATTGATGGAAAAAAAACTGAGCTGTCTTTTCTTGCACGTTGTTTTTTTCGCTGCAGACGTCTTATAAACTGTTTCCGCATAGAGGAAGCTGCATTACCTGCTGCATCAGACTACGATGAAAACGCTGGTAAACGGAATGCGACAGTTTCCTTTGCTTATATCCGGCTTTATAAGATGACATCCCATTTTTCTGTTGGACGTATTTATTTATTTTATGTTGTTATTTCGTATAGTAAAACAGCTGTTAATGTAGCATATTTATGACAATGTAGGTATTTATGATTTAGTCAAATCATCGCTTATCCTGAGTCCAGCGCTAAACTCTTAAAGGCAAAGCTCTTAACTATTTTAATGGGGTTTCTATGTTAATCATGAAACTATAATTGATCAGACTTAAGTAAATTACAAGTGTCTTATAAAAAAAAACCTGCAGACCAAGCTTTACTGATCTACATTATTGCTGGTACGTCTTAGCGGATCCCTTCGGCAATGCCACAAGACCCTCCTTCGTTTATATGAGTGCTTCAATCGTCCGTTTAAGAGTATCACCAACAAAACTGACATGTAGCAATATTGGTGACTTTGAAAACTCAATGTTTCAACTTTAACCACCTCAAATTGCTCTCACGCCACAGTTTGAAACAAAATTGGAACCCCAGGAACCCTTTGAAACTCAAGCTCAAGTATGAGGAATAGTTACTAGTATCGAGTGACTTTGAATATTCAACGAATCTTATCTGTTTAACCATGTTAGTAAAACTCACGTGGCTCAACTTTAAGATGTAATTAAAGCCGTCAAATTAGAATTTCCTTTTACAAGTAAATATTTAAGCACCGCAGAATTAAATGCCTTTGATGTTTGGAAAAGGCCTCGAATTGTGTCATTAACATAGTAATTACCTGCCACGTAAATAGGAACTCTGTTTCATTTCTTGCGTATTACTAATATTTATATAATTGTTTAATTCTTCGATGCTCTTTCCTTAAAGGACTATGTAAGGCAAATGGTATATTTTTTCTTTCATTGCGAGTAAAATGTTAAAGGTTCGTGATTTAATTTTCTTCCATTTATTGTATTACGCGTTGCTTCATAGATTTATGCTTTTAGTTTCTTTTCAAGACTATTTACTGCTACCATTTTGCATCGAAATAAAAACACATGATGAATCAACACCACTTGAAATTCCATTGCAATAAATATTCCATCTGTATCTAAAAATATTCGTAACATGGACAAATGCTCCCTGACTAGCGAGATATTGTAGTTGATTGCGTATTTGCAAGAGAGATGTGTAGTTTGCTTGCATAATGTCGGGGCGTGGCGAGAGTATTCAGTACTGAATGTACCTGCACCGTGTCACCTAGTTTCTTTGCGTTTAATTTCGCAGCGAGCGGGATGCGGTCTGCGCTCATTTGTCTCGAGCGCGCCGCCCGGCGATACCCACTAATCAGAAGCCACATAGGCCAGCAAATAAATGCTGCATTTCTCTGCTCTACTTCGTTTTTTTATACAATCTTAAAACAAAAACCCTCGAGAATCTCTTCCAGAATCTTGCGCAATATACAGACTAGGAGATTAGTCAGATCTGGCAAGATTTCAAAGATAGTGAATTCCAAAAGAGCTAACTGCAACTTGAAATTTCAGTGCTATCGCGTAGAACAATTTAAAATCGTGGATTCTGCTCGGTATGTAATTGCGGTATTGTTTCCCGCTATTTTTGCATTTGTCTATAACGCTGTGTGGTATCACCGAATGGGGTTACAATGTTTAACGGTTAATCTTTTAACCATAATTGCTTGCTATCGTATTTTATTATTAATAAAGTTGATAGGATATTAATTTGACAATTACAGTGTAATCTTTAGGTCAAGAACCTGTTCAATTCATTCTGAAAATAAATCATAATCGTTTATTTATATTTATTTATTTTAAGGGTTGTGCGTCACATATGCAAGTCATATTGTTGCTCATATCACTTGAGCTATTTATCATTTGTGAGGTGGTAGGTAGTGAGGACAATCTTTTTGGACAAATTGGAAACATTCCAAGCTCAAGCGCCGATATCATGTAAAATGCCGTCGCTTTGAGACGGCCGGGGCTATTGGTTATGATTTATAATTGCTACTATTTATGAGTGCTCTAGAGAATGTAGAAAACACAACTTGTAACTTGAAACTAGGTTTAGTTTTATGATTTCGAAAGATTTCATTTTGAAATTCAGTTTATGCAATAGAATATATAATAATAGGGTTTTAAATACAGTTTTATGGTATCTTGGACAAATTTGAATTTATTATCCTGAATCAGTCAAAGCTTGTGTTATGGTCACTTACAGCGAGCTAATAATAAAAAAATAAATGTATAATAAATTAAAAACACAATGACTTGCAAATAAATATTATTTTGTCACACTCTTTAATCGGGATTCTAATCCGTTAAAGTCCGGTGAAATTTAAAAGACTAATAGGGCTATAAATAACCTGTCAATTTCGAAATAAAAAAGAAAAAAGATTCTAATCCATAAACGCTTGCATGAAGGTTACTCACTTTCAGTAACGGTCGAAACCGACATTCTGTATCATCTTTGGTCTGTACTGATAACCTCTATTCGTGTTTATAATGTTGGTTTTAGAGAGGGGCTTTTGGCAATTCGGCACATGTGCTCGGCTGATAAAGGCAGACAAGGGCAAAGATTTGTCGCTCGTACCCATCTCGTGCCGTACTCGCTATAAACTTGGCAATCATACAATTAAATTGACAGTTCGGTATACCCCTGCTGCCTGACGCTGGGCGTACTAGTTTTATCAGTTTTGGTTTATATGCTTCTTGCAAATGATTCCTTACATTGTTTTGAAAATGTCAAGAATAGAAATGTTTGTGACGAAAGAGAAAACCTGGTCTGTAGAATGACCACGTTGTTGCCAACATAGCTTGTATACATTTGGAATGTTATCAACCAGAACAAACATGTTTGTTGAGATAAAATTGCATTTAAAAAACATTAGCAACGTACTTAAAAACAGAGTAAACTCTCAAGTTAGCTGCCGAAGGTGGAAAGAAGCAAAGACCTCTTTCAACTTTTTACCTAAAAGCTTACAACCCCGAATATTTTAACTTAATGTGTCAAAATAACAATTCCAACATACATAGTCCAGATTCGTATAATTTCACTTGGCTCAATGCTGAGGAACCGCATAAACAGGTGAAATTCAACGTATATTCCGTTGTATAGAGGTTTGAGTAGATACTCAAATATCAGCATTATAATGGGCTTGTTTGTTTTTTCTAATTCTTACCCTGTTGAATACCGCTTTCCTGTTATTTATAGCTTCAGCGATGTTTAGGTAAGGGCAGTGTCGCTGTGTTTGCTGACAATGGAGCTACGTGCTATCATCTCGTTATCGCTACTTTTGCTTGTTGCTTCATTCCGAGCTTATAATTTGTAACATTGTGATTTTGGGTCAATTTCAGAAATAACAGTCGTAGAGTTCATAAATAAGTAATAAAAGTTATTAGGTCATTAGACTAAATTACCCACCAAATAAGCAGCTTGCAAGAAGACCAGAAATTAAACTGGTTGAAAACTGTCTTACCATTACCTATTTTTCTATAAATAATAATTTAGGCGTTGTCTTCCGTCTATGTTGCAATTTTCTTTACTTAATGAATGCTATTTCAAGTTTCCGGGACTTATGTGAGCTAAGCTTTATCACGCCACATTAGGTACTATTTATTTATATATAATAAATAGTACCTAATAAATCAATGATATTAGATGGTTTAGTTGCAGAAAACGTTTAGTTTTATAGAATTGGAAAATACTCGATTTATAGTTTGTGTGTAGACATTTTCATTGAGACAGTTTTGATCAACAGTTTCAGAGTTTTCGCAATAAAGAATATCACATATCTGTGTTTGTTTTTTACCTAATGAATCCATTTTGGTTACATACTTTTTACATTAGTTGACCTCTAGTTTTTGTAACAAGGTTCTGGATCAAGAAAGTTCGAGGTCGCGGTCGGTGTTCCCGTTCGGACTGTTTATTGTTTCTATCTTAATTTGCATTTTGGGCCACTTGACTCGATATTAAAATTATGCACGGAGAGATAAACTTTTGTGTGATAAGCATAGATGCTTATTTTGGAGTCACGTTTGATTGAATTTGGTATGCGTTTAACCTGGGATGTTCCAATTTGGCAGCCAGTTTACAAGACACTTACACTTTCTGGTTATTCAAAAATGATTATTGATCTATTCAAGGACCATCAAAATTTTTCGAAAATTAACAATAATTTAATTAGTAGAGACCTAAACTAATTGAGCTAAATATTGTGAGGTGAAGTTAGGTAGTCCATGTTAGTGCGAGGTTTCTTTACTGCATGAGCTTTGATTATACACACACACACACACATATACACACACCCTACAAAAGTCCGGCCCATGCGAGCTTTAAAAGTTTGCTGCGAAATGAGCCAGCCTCGGTGTTTCCAAGCTTATGAGCTTTTGACCAACTTTATTTCAGCTCTTATTATGTATATTTCCGCAAAGGAAAGGATTGCAGTACGTGAAGTGGAAACTATTATACTTGGGACTATATAGAGAGAAAATTGTATTCAGTATCTTTCAAAAGTTAACTGCGAATGTGGGGTTAGCGTATGAATATTTTAATACATTTTAAATTAATAGTTCTTTTACGAATGAATAGTATTTTTCTTTATAGAGGATAAATTATATTATTTATTAGAAAAACCCGTAGATGTTTATTTCTTGTCGTAGTCGAGTTGTATATGCTATTTCATGTATTTAACAGTTTTCACAAAAGAGTGCAGAGAGATTTTTTTGTTCCTCCGGCTTCTTTTCCTCTCGATCTACCTATGATTACTTTTTAATGTTGAAGTTAAAGGCGTATTTGAGTTATAACGATGCAGATTAAGTAGAAGAAAAGAATCAACGTGTAAAAGATTTTTACCTACAATGAATTAAAATATTTTGAATTGTTCATTCAACACATTTCTGTGCAATATCTGCCTGTACGATTTAAAAAGTGGCTCTTTAAAAAACATGTAGTTTTTCGCTCTTTTGTATGAAATGAGGATACACAAACATTCTTATTTTTTATACTAATAAGCACCATCCAAGTAAATGAGACTGCATAAAGTTGCGAAATTTTCTTAAACTTAGAAAAATACTTTTTTCACCTGAACCACGTTGCTGCCCGCGCAACTACAAACGTTTACCCATCTAGCATATTCGTATGCCAGACGAGCAGATATGCAGCATAATATATGAGAGTAATAAATAAATTTACATTGGGAACCGTTATTGATTGATCAGTCTGAATAGTTAGTTTTACGAAGCTTGTTATTCGCTTGTTCAAGTATCGCGAGCGCATCGCCTGCCTGCTGTATGGCTATTAATAACTGCCTTTCTATCAGACGTTTTTCACCTGTGATATGTTACGTTAGCTTTTGCATTATAGGTAGAAGTCATGAGAAAATAATTTTCTTGCAAAATCATTAATTTCATAGTTGTATAAATTCATGCGTTTTTACCTGTCATTTCAAATGAAAATATTTTTTTTTTTGACTGATAATTCTAATTTCAAATTAATTTTATTTGACAAACATGGAATTCTTTTTCTAAAATCGTCATTTGTTTAATAGTTAGTGTTTGTTTTCAACGCATTCGAACATTTTTCGTCATCATGGATAAGTTAAAAATTCGAGTAATTATGGAGTATGAGTACCGTCGTGGCAGCAAAGCGGCACAAGCGGCACGCAACATCAACGACGTTTACGGAGCGAACACTACAAACGAACGCACCACCCGTTATTGGTTTACCCGCTTCCGTTCTGGAAATTTTGACCTGAAAAATGAACCCCGTGGTCGTCCGAAAACTTTGGTCGACAATGACGAATTAAAGGCAATTGTGGAAGCTTGTGAAACTCAATCCACGGCTGAATTAGCAGCAGCTTTCGACGTTAGCATCAAAACAATATTGGTCCATTTGCGTCAAATTGGCAAGGTAAAAAAGCTTGACAAATGGGTACCCCACGAACTCAATGACCGCCAGCGCGAAGTACGCGTGGAGACGTGCCTTGCACTGCTCAGCAGGCATACAAATGAAGGAATTCTGAACCGTATTGTTACTTGTGACGAGAAATGGATCCTGTTTGACAATCGTAAGCGCTCAGCAAGTTGGTTGGACCCTGGTTCAGCACCCAAACAATGCCCTAAACGAAAACTTACCCCTAGAAAAGTGATGGTCACTGTTTGGTGGTCTAACGCAGGTGTAATTCATCACAGCTTCTTGCCAAACGGGACAAGCATTACTGCAGATGTGTACTGTGAAGGACTGAACACAATGATGGACAAGCTCGCACGTCTCCAACCAGCTTTGGTCAATCGTTCGGCTCCACTGCTCCTGCACGACAACGCGCGACCTCATACTGCACAGCAGACGGTCTCCAAGCTACAAGAGTTGGGGTTGGAAGTTCTCCGTCATCCGCCGTACTCACCAGACCTTGCGCCTACAGACTTCTACTTTTTCCAGAATTTGGATAACTTCTTGGCGGGAAAAAAATTCAATACCCGAGAGGCAGTACAAAATGCCTTTGAAGAATTTGTTGCCGCCCGTCCAGCTGATTTCTTCAACAAAGGCATCAATAAGCTACCAATGCGTTGGCAAAGATGCATTGATTGCATGGGTGATTATTTTGATTAATAGAAATAAAAAAATATATAAAAAAATTACGCTTCATTTATTTCGTGAAAAACGGCAATTTCATAGGTAAAGACCTAATAGTTCTTAAAAACTAAAAATTCCATAGCTTTATAATATTACAGATTTAAATTAACCATCAACTAAAATATCAAGGTTGGCACTTTGCTGTGAACGCTTCATTAATTATATTCAACATCATCAGATACAATAATTATAGATACTCATGTGACCTACATACCAAAATAAATAAAAATCATTGGCCAATACCAACCAAGCAGCATAATATTCGTTATAATATGCGGGCTGCACTAGAATTCGAAAAATGTCCAATCCAGTAGCAGATATTGCAGAATGGTATCAGAGCCATCTTGAATGCAGAATCATCCGGTATGCGTATATATCCTAGGAACCTGCTGAGCTTTCAATTGCTGCCTTTTATATATATATATTCAATTTGATATTATGCTGAATACTTAGAAACTTTCTGCTCAACGTATGTTCGTTCTGTGAATAGTTAGTTCCGAGAGAACTGTTGCTGGCAAAATCAGGCCGCTAAAATTGGTATTATTGATCCGTTTTTGCAGTATTTGTCTTCTTATTATTATGTGGAATAGATTGCTTAGACTGACTTGCGCAGACTTGAGTGACCAATTTAATTCGGAGTTAGCTGATTTCCATTGGATTGACGGACAGGAAATATTTGCTCTTAACCCGTGTAAGTTTAAAATGTTTACTCAGGTCCATGCAATTCGGCTTTAAAAAGTCAACAAACACAGAGTGGAAACGCCCTAACCTGCGTTCAGTTTTATTATATTATGTTATTTTTTTGTAGATATGATGTCAATAAAAAATCCAACTTCAACTTAGGGTCTAACGTTAAAAGTTACTAGTTTACCTTGATGGTGAAGTTATATACCTAAATAAAGCCTTTTAAAATAAATGTATTATTTATAGTGCACGAACTTAAGAGAGTAAATCATTTAAAGTTCAGTGTTATTTTCGTACCAATTTTTTTACTTATATATATATATATATATATATATATATATATATATATAATAAGATATATTTTTCGTGACTAATGAAATTGCGTATATACAAAATTTTAAGCTCAATATTTAAACCTACGTAACACATTATGTAAATCTGTCTTCATTGTAAAACCATATCAAAAATCAGCAAACGCCATAGCATTAGCTACATGTATCAACTTACCTGATATGGATAAAAAATCGAACCGTGTTGTCTATCACAGGGAACAGACCTGACTCACGTTCCACATCGGCTTGATACGATGGTGGATTTGGCCGGCCTTAATGGGAAATTTATTTATCTACATACTCTTCTCCTAGGTCACAGCACTTAGTCCAGCGGTCCTCCAAAGCCCCCATTTAAATAAGATCCCATTTAAATAGAAGGTCTCGTCAAAGTCTTCAAAAAAGGCATCTACGGCCACTTTGACCTCCTCATTGGTAGAAAATTTCATTCCACCTAAGTGTTTTTTTAGTTTTGGAAATAGGTGGAAGTCAGAAGGTGCCATGTCAGGTGAATAAGGGGGATGAGGAAGCAATTCGAAACCACAATTCACTATTTGAGCCATCGATTCTGCAGATGTGTGAACACGCGCATTGTCCTGATGGAACAAAACTTTCTTGGTCAATAATCCTGGTCTTTTTGACTTTATTTCTTCGCGTAAACGACGTAATAGTGTGTAGTAGCATGCAGAATTTACAGTTTGACCTCTGTCTAAGTAATCAACCAAGATGACACCCTTAGAATCCCAGAACACTGATGCTATTACCTTGCTTACTGAAAAACACACCTTGGCTTTCTTGGGGGTCGGAGATCCGGGTCTCTTCCACTGTTTGGATTGTTGTTTGGATTCACGAGTATAGTGATGAACCCATGTTTCGTCCATAGTAACAAAGCTTGCCAAAAATTCGTTTGGATCAGCTTGAAAAAGCTCTAAACAGTCTAGAAATCTTAAGCCGAGTTCGTTTCTGTTCAACTGACAGGAGCTGCGGAACCCATCTTGCAGACACCTTGTGGAACCATAATTAGTTAACGATCATGTTTTGTGTACGTTCATATGAAATTCCTAGAGCTTCAGCTATCTCAGATACCGTCAATCTTCTGTCTCCCATGATGAGATCACAATTCTACGATGTTTTCCGAAGTCGTAGCTGTAGAAGGCCGTCCAGAGCGGGGGTCATCTTTGATGCTCTGTCGTCCACATTTTAATTCAGCTGTCCACTTTTTTCACGGCGGAGCAGATGTTCCTAAAGTAGCCACCATATCTTCATGAATCTCCTTTGGAGTAAAGTGTTTCTTGAGGAGGTATTTGATCACGGCACGGTGCTCTAAACTATCCATTTTCAAAATTAATGAAACTTACTCTCACTTAATGTTCAATAAAATAAATAATTACGCATTTATCTCAGAGAAAAATTGCACAGAGACTGACAAAGAGTCTAGGTTTCATATGAGGATAGTTTTACAATAATATGACAACGCTATCTATGTTAGGCCGCGAACTTTTCAATCCACCCTAGTAACTATCAGTAACGTTCCACACTCTGCTAATTAAGTGTGTACGTATGTTAATTACAATTAGGTTCCGTAGCTGTCACACGCACAATCCTGCCGGTAACAGATTGCAGTAAACATTACAGGTGAGGGACAATCCCTCAGAAAACGAAGATAAACGAGTTATGTGCTGTTAAGTGAGCTTCTACACCCTTGATTGAGGTTTCGTATAAAGTATTCCAGTACAGGTGAACGGGAGAGATGCCGCGGTCCGGCGCTTGAACGTTTTTGGGCGTTTGCCAGCGATCGCCGCTTGGTAGCCGACGAAATTCGTCTACTTGATAACTCTGTAATGCCACCAGCAGCCGCCGGAAATGCTTTTCCTTGTCTTTCTTTGCCAGCTTCGTCAAACCAATAAAACCATTACGACTTTCAAACCGACTTTAATATGTATAATTTACGAAACGTTACGATCTCAGTAGATCATCCCGTCAATCAGCGTAATCCATCCCGAACCCTGTTTTAGCTGTAATTCAAGAAATCGTGAGTTTTAAAGGGATAATCCACTTATGTTTGTTCATTACAGATGAGTAACGGCAATGTCGTCGACACAGGAACACCGACCCTGCTGGTATTTATCGAGTTTTATATTTGCATGTTGGCATGCGACTGCCTGCTAATCTCACTCACTAAATCCGTATTTACACCATTACTAATATTTGTGTAGATTTTTTTACTGAACTACAAAATACCTCAAAGCATGCGCATCGTTTTCTCATTTAAATACTATTTAACTTTCTTTGTCTCCTCAACAACCTCTCCGCATGTTATACTTAAGTTGTTATCTCGTGTTACTTAGTAACTGTACGCCATTGTAGTCATAATTGCCTCCATAATAGAGTTTCATAGATACAAAGCTGTATAGATCATCGAATATCTTATCAAATTCACCTCAGTTAGATGTCTACTAGAAGCATGACATGACATCTAAAACCGTATCTAAGTAACCCTTGATTTTCCTCGGAATTATACTAATTTGTTTCAAAATTTTAAAAAATGGATTGCGTATGTAAAATTTTCTCCTAAGTTTGTTCTGAGCTAAATCTAGAGCTAGCTAAATCTAAAGCCATTTAGATTAGTTTGAAAAAATAATCAAAATGGCGTATTAGTTTCAAGCCGGGTTCAAGCGAACCTGAATATAAAAAATATAAATTCTCTTTCCCTGCGTATGATAATATGGCTTAGATTAAATGCATAGGTAACATCTTCATATCGCCATTTCCATAAGATAGGTATTCCAGCTGCATTGTAATAGACGTTAATATCGATTCTAGGAGCTGGTTAGGTTACATGAACCATATTACGAATATTACTGATCTAACGTGACATACGCTTAAACCGAGCGAGCTCCAGAGAGGATTTTCCAAGTGTACAAGCAATAGTCGCTTACTTATGGTAATTTGTCACAAAGTTAATTAACTCATTTACTAGCTTGTTTTTTTTTTTGGTTTTATTGTACTCGTATTTGAATTTGAAGTGTATTAATAATACACTTATAAATAATAATGAATGCTTAACGTATCTGTTGGTTAAAAATGAATGTTTACTTGTTAACTAAATAAACCTGTAATCATATATGGCGTCAATAAAAATCACTATGTGTAATATTTTAAATATTTCACTCAAACACTCGAGATAGTAAATTTTATAGCTGGCAATTAAATGAAGACGTCTTTGGCGACGACCTAAATATCAGCTCTCAATATAAGTTATGCTATATTTCAACACTTTACTCTCATCTCTTTTTATATATTTTCCTACGACAGGCTAAACCTTATTTTCGTTCAATGGCAAGCTTTACTATCGGGTAAAAGCAATATTTTATGTTACCCTAAATAATGCAAAAGGGCGTGAAAAAGAATTCTCTAAATTGAAATACTTCGGGCATCAATATCCTTTGTGCCTTTCACGCATCCATTCGATTGTTATTTTCTTCATGTCACTGCTTATGTGAGTGACCAATTTCTTTAATGTACCTACACACGAAACTTAACGTACGCTCCAACGAAAGTTTCAGTAGTCTCTGAAGGCGAAAATCTCTTAATAAGATATCGAATCTAAATCGACGTTATAGTCACCTTTGAGAGTTTGTGTATCGAAGTGGCTGGACCAGTGCCAGGGCTGAAGTATTATTAGCTAGCCGACAAGCAGCGTCCGAGTTAATCAAGCTCAAATAAGATCGATATTTCCCGTAGGTGATCGTCTCAGGGCCGGCTGTCGTTCAGGATTACCTTCTGGAACGACGACACGGGCCAAGCTGCTCCCAACAGCGCAATATGTCAACCTAATTACCGGGATTAATCCCTAATAAAATACATAAATTGAAAAGACGTGTGGCGTGTTTGCGCTCCGCAAATACACATTCCAATGTGAGGTCGTGCGTTTGCTAACTTATATTGATTCGAGATGAAAGCTAGTAAAATACACTGTTTACTGTTGACTTTGGAACATGATCGTGTCTGTACTTTTTAAAATGACAGTGTCAACATGTGCAGAATCGATTGTTACAGAAATAAAAACTTGTTTTGTTTCATACGTTACGCGTGATATTGTTAGCACATGTTATACCGGTGTCTAGATTAGCGATGGCTTGGTTTTTCTATTTACTAAAAGGAACTCGTTTATAGAATCAGTTTCGGTGTTAAAGAAGACATTTTTAATAATAGCTATTCATAATGTAGCGTGTTCAACGGCGTGAGGTTTTGCATGCCGACTAGAGAAAATATCTCAATTACTTAACTATGCAGAAGTAATAACATGATGAATAATACAACATTTTATCATGTAGTCTCATTATGTATTTTCTCTTTTTATACAATATCATTTAAACTGTAATTCGTGATTTATAACATACTACCTACACAAAATTTAAAATAATAGCTCTATAAGTTTAGTAATAATAGACGCTGGCAATGTTTCTCGGCATTTCGTATTGGAAAAAGAGAAAATAACAAAGTTAATTAAATGGTTCGCCGACCCGTTAAATAAGGTGCAGTGTGCAGCGCAGCTAGATTGGTTGGGTGAGCAGCACTAGTGTGAGTGATGTGAACCTGTGCTCCTCGCGCGACCCATTACCGGGACGATTATAAATGCTCCACCGCACCCGCCTGCGATATTCTCCAACATAAAAAATCGCTGACCCGAAATAAAACCCTCGTTTCTAAACAAACAATTTTGCACCTAACAAATTTACCGTAAGCTTTACGTCCATGCTTCTTTTGTTTGTAAAACGATATTTTCATAAAAAATCCAATTTGCTGAGGTGTTTATCATCCATCAGCGCTTCGTTTCCGCAGCTACATACGCAGTGAGTGGCTGAAATATCAGTGTGTGGCGTTACATCTAAATATAATGCAGAAACACGGGAGAAGTATTTGCCGAGAAAGGAATTCGGGTCGTAAGGGAGCAGTTTATATCTAGCTACATGTACAAGAGCCGTTAGTGCTCGGCTCGGTGATTTGCAGCTCTTTCTCTGCATGTAATTTTTGACTCACATGTAATATAAAAGGGCTGAGTAATATATTTTCTTGCCCAAAAGTAAAGTTACTGTCTAATTCCTTATTCTACGGGTAAGTTGAATGTTTCAATTTTATGTTCAGGTGTGTGTTCCTTTTTTTTTCCTCTCTGTGGCTAAGACATGGTAGCAATTTCACGTCCTCGCATGAATTTCATGAACCGACAGTTTCATGCGGTATGAAAATGGAGCTGTCACGGTGTAGGAAGCTGAGCGATTTATTATAATTAGGGTTCGGTTCGTACCCTTAGCTCTACAAAAATTAATTTCAAACTGAATATATCACGGAAATATTGTTTAATCAATTCTTATTATGTATAATTATCGGTGTTACTATGTTTTTTGTCATTAGTAAGTTAGCATTATAATTCACGAGTAAAACACGAAAAAATGGGGTGCCAAAGGTCGTTTAAAAAGATAGTTTGGAGGTAAGTTTACAACTTGAGTCGCGTGAAGGCTTTGATTAGTGGTGTTTGGGCACCAATTAATATTTTGTTTTACGTGTTTCGTTGGACTGTGTATGCCTAAATTATAGAAACGGAACCTTTGTTAGAATCATAATAAAATGGTACCGTTCGTTACCTAAAAATAGATAAGTAATGTTTTCGCAATACTTATATTAAAGTGGGTACTAATGTAAAAAATAGTTTAAAAGCAATTTTTTTATTTTAACGAAGTATACCGAATTTTTGCTTTACCTACGCTTGCTTTACCCACGTATTCCTCTTTTCCATAAAAGGAACAGGGTACAGAATGTATCCCCGATAAATCGAACATCAATCGAACAAACATAAGATGTTTTAATTTTTGATATTTCAAACTTTTGTTATATAATAATCCTAAAAGAAATAAAAACAGATTTGTTTAAAAAATTCAAATAACAAGTATTATAAACAATGGACCTAATGGCAATAGGCAAACTCAAATAGTTTGAACCGGTTTGACGTTATTTCGTAATTCATTGCAGCTAAGGTACTAATGTTGAAATGTTTTGCTATAACAACAATATGCTAATAATACGATCTTGTAAACACAATATTTCCTTGATATGAAATATCTCGAAAGCTACTTGTTTTAGGGAACTCCCTTTGTTGCCAAATATGTGAAATCCTAATTTAAAGCTCTTTATCAGTTTTCCTTTGAAGTATGAAAGGAAGTTTAATCCCTTTAGCAATAAGTTTTAGCTCGTGATACTGTTAAGCTCATCCGACGATATTACATTTTGTCATTAGGGAAATAAGTTCAGCTGAACAAGCCAGTTAAATTAGATATTATGTACTACGTATATCGGAGTTCTGCTAAAGGGGATTCTTGATTTGAACACGCAAAAGAAATTGGCCAATTGTCACATTTCTTGTATTGTGAACGCAACAAATACAACCAAATATTGATTTGAATAATTTCGTTTTATGGTGCCGGAAACCACGTCGGAGGGTGCCTATTGCGATTTTGAAAACATTGATTTTGGCATTATGCTTCGGTTTTAAGCGCGATTCCAACGTATACACAACAATAAATACATGATTTAACAATAGAAAATACATACAATTCAAACGAGACTGAGGTTTTGTAGCGACATATAAAAGATATTTTAAAGTATCAGTAAAATAATTTAGCAGATAGATGATCACATTACTAAAACACGTCGCTTTGACCAATGTAATTCCACATTACGCATACGTTACACGCATACATTTAAAATCGGAACGTCTAATGAATAACAATTCGGAGTGAATATCCATGAAGATAAACAGCTATACCATGTACATAAGTGCGCCGGTCGGCGGACATATTGTGTCTCATGTAGCTACAGTAGGAGTCCGCTTCGCAATGCCCGGAAGAGAGCTATTCCATCCTATTTATGAGGACATTGTGTGCCCGCGCGGCCATTGTCAGCCGCACATTGACGAGTGACGCCCTAAGTACGGCCTTGTGCTCGCAAAACGCAATGCTCGAACTAAATGTACAATGTTCGTCTATACAAATGTAAACTACATTACGCTCTGTCCGGTGTAACGCTCCAAGTGCCACCTACCTAAGTGATGAGCTCAGTTAATCATACAGGGCGACTGCACGATTAACGACTTGACCACCGCTGTTGACCCCAACTAAATGGAGCCTCTCGGGACATCTATTTTACTATCTCCCATTTTATTCCTGTACCATTGCCGTTAGGAACATTAATACTAAAATGTATTCAGTCACATAAAACACAAATTACCCTTTCATTCTTCAACATTGTAAACTTTTTATGCAACGGTATTAAAATTTGCAATTTCGAGTTTTTGAATTTCTGGTAGGTTTGAAAAATTCACGAGAAAACTTAATTCAGATTACGTGGCTTCCAAAATGGCTTTTTTGCTAATCACGTTTTGGTTACGACTTCGAAAAATATAAATGTTGGCAGTAAGTGGACGAGATCATCCATATGCATGGAGAGGCGGTTTTGCTATCTTAGGTATAGCCCGGCCGGTCGTGTCGGAACGAGGGAGCGAGGAGGCTGAGGCTGCGCGCTTCGCTAAGCACTGTAAATACTCTCCGAGGCACGTACTGCCGTTGCAAACTGTTGAATATTAATTCGCAAAATCATATTTTTTAAATAAAAGCCCTGAAACTGAAGCTTTATACGTGCCGCGCCTGTGTAGACTCGCGCCAACCTAAATTGTGAGAAATTGAATAAAAGCTTTCGAAGTATGCAAGGTATTTCGTTCGTGGGGAGGAAAGTGAAATAAGTTGCTGATATTATTTATTGTACTGAAAATAAACAATAGAGGCATCTTTCAAATCATAGTAATGGCTTTTCGCGAGAAATAATTTCTAAGCTTCTTTTGTTGAAATTAATTAAATGGGAATGATCTTTGAGATGTTATTCAAGCCTTAATTCAGACGAATCTACGTAATTATTATTCTTGGCGGATAATGTGAAGGTAGGCGGGTGACAGAGCTTGAGTTTTATGTTTGGTGTTTACAATCTGAACATCTGACCGGAGGCAGGGTGAAGGGATGCGGTGCGGCGAGGCGGACGTGGGGTCGAGCGCGTATTGTCGGAGGGTTGTATTATTGCAGTACGCTGAGCACTCAGCCGTTCTTTGTCCGAACTTACTCTCTCATCGCAACAATTTCGGAATATAAAATCAAAAAAAGATTTTTTGTAAACATTTACTTTAATATACTATCTAACTTTATAAAAGTGGCCTTTCCAAATGAAACATGATTTAAAAAAAGATCAATAAGTATGACGATGCGAAAACTCATAAGGTTTTGCAAAAAAAAAGGTTTTAGGTATGAAACCTGGCGAGGTGATATGATTGATAAGTCAAAGCAAATACTTTCCGCCATATTTACGATATCATAACATCATAAATCTTGGATTTATCAATATGATCCAGAAACAAAGCGCCAGTCAACATTATGGCTGTTTCAAAACGAACCCATGCCTACGAAAAATAAGAAGAACACGGGACTCTGAAGCCTTTTGCTCCACCACGACAACGCGCGCCCACGCCCTCCGCGACTTCCTTAACACCACACCGGTAAAACTTTTGGGTCATTCGCCTTATAGCCTTAATTTTGGCACCGTGTGACTTCTTCTTGTTCCCTAAAATTAAAAACCAACTCAAGGGAATACACTTTTCATCGCCAGAAGATGCGCTCACTGCGGTCGAGAAGGCCGTTCAGGAAGTATCCGTGTAGTATCTGTTGAAGACTGGAAAATGTGCTTGGAAAAATGGTTCAGTCGCATGAAACTTTGTATAAACGCTGGTGGAGATATCTTTGGAAAGATGTAATAAATAAATATAATGATAAAGTATAATAATTCTGAGTGTCCGTAAGACGCGTTATGGGCGGATATTGCAAAAATAAAAAGTACATTAGCCCATTATCCTGTTCCATTTCTGTGTCTTCATAATTAATGTCATCACATTTATACATGGCCGTTGAACCTGTGACCGTCATTCATCAGCAAATACATAAATACATGGCTTATCGCAAGCAGCTCAATAAATAGATAACGAAGTCTTCGCATTGACCCCCAAGTACCGTAAACATTACTGTGTTCTCTACTTTATGTCGCCATTCAGATTATACGAGACGAAAACAAATGAAATGAAACGATTCTTTAAAATGTATCAGACATCTTTTGTCTGATACATTTCAACAAAAAATTATCGTTAATCATAATAAAACAGGAATGTAGATACTTTATCAACATTTTATTCAAGTTGCTTCAAAGTACGTGCTTTTGTATAGAGTTCTGGCTGAGTTAAATAGCTCGGTCAGTTTCAAAGCTATTTCGAATTTGACGGTGAAATATTGCGAATAAGTGCGTCATCCATTTTAAAAGTCTTGTGAGCTTTAGGGCGCTTTCTCACTTTATCAATTGGCAACCATCACCAAAAACTACCGTAGGCTACATATTTATCCATAGACTGCATTATACTCATAAAACTGGGCGGTTGTAATTTTCTTTAAAATACTGTATCGTTTATAGGTGCAAATTTAAACCAACGAGCGTACTTTATGTGCGGTTTTGTCAGCAAATTGTGCGGTGTTGTAGCTGCAAGTTCAACTCTACCCAGTTGGTAGTCACGTGGATATTGTGCTATATTCGCGAATTCGAGTGAATGTAAATGTTGATTATTAATAAGTCTATTGTTCAAACAGTTTAATGTTGCCCTGTTGGTGTCCGCCTCATTGGTTTTCATTATTTCTCGCACACAAGCGCAGTTTTACGTTACGAGCGTATGTTTCGAGTTAACTGTGGTGGAACAAATCACATTTAATCGATGCTTATTAATTTTCGCGTTCAGTTAATACGGCATCCGTAATCAATGTGTAATCACCTCTACAAAACGGTAGGCAGGGCAGTTTATTTTATCCTTACGAGCGTGCGATATTTTTGGCCCAAGTTTACTCTTCCCAGATATTGTGTACTTTCTGCGTATTTTCGATTTATTCTTCACTTTTCGCATTAGTGACGAATATTTTCGACGGGTTTTACTTGCTATGTGGGACGGTCAGGAAAGGTCGTACTTCCCAACATTGCAAAGTTTTTAGAAAATTAGAATTTTGTATAAGCTGTTCGGCATATTTAAATGCCTCTGCAGTGTCATTTAGAGTTATTGTATTTCGTTTTTCTTTTAAAATCAAATTATATCTTATCCAGCAAACCTTTTAAATCCTTATTTGGAAATGGAAGGAACAATAGAGACTTAAAAGTGTAGTATCAGATAATTGCCCGGGGACAATTGAACATTATGATGTAATGTAGCCAGCTCAGCCCGCTGGCTCCCGGCGCGGCGGCAGCTACCAATTACATTTAATTGTTCTTTATATAATTACCGCACACTCTAACGGCCTGCCTCAATTCATACTGCCGGGATATTTTTCCATTGAACGATATTTTATGCCTATTGTACCCTCCGTACATTCAACGGGACACTTACGAGCAATTGTTTTAATTTGCTAATTTTAAATACGGCGCTAATGCTAAAAACTGTTTTTGACCACTACACACGGAGAAAACTCGAACTCGTGCTATTTTTACAAGCACATTCATACACCGATAAACTCAAAAATTTTATTCCTCGCAACAAAAGCATAACGATGACTAATACAGAATTTCTTTCAATTTCTCAAGAATATATCCTGTGAATAAATAATATCTACATCTACTCGAGGAAATAAATTATCCGCCGCAAACGCTCGTACATTATCATGTCCCTTTTTACGGGCGTTTAGATTCCACTTAACTCTGGAAGCGAAGGAAATAACAACCCAGTACAGCCGCTGTGCTATGGCACGGCAAAACTGTACATTTGAAAAAATGCCCTTGACAACGATTTTCATATATGAGTGTATTAGATATTCTATATATGGCTTGCGGCTATGGGTACATCTCTCAGGCATTGATATATGTAACTTACGTATTCTGTATGTCAACTCGGGAAGTTGAACATTACATATTCATATTTTATGTTTCTAACTTTTTGCGTAGCATTACTTTATAGAACATAACAGGTTCTGACTAGTTACTTATTATATAACTTGGTTGATTATTTACTAGCATTAACAGCTGTATCTGTTTTAGATATTCTCATAACAGATATAAGTTATGTGTCTATACACTGTAAGTAAAATAAACAATCCTGACCCAGCCAAGACGTACTGTTTTTAACAAGACGAAATGCAGATCTTCCATAAAGTCAGTTTGTTTACGCGGACGCCGGATACGACCAAGCGGCGGCGCACCACATGTTACTGGTCATTGTCACTTTCCTGAAACATTACCACTACGTATTCAGGCTTATTCACGCTTGTAATATCTCGGTCGTTTACCCCTCATTATTTTTACACCACGCGTCATTATCGTCTGCACATATAAAGTTTGTAACGACGTCTTGGTAGCTTGGTCGCTCTGTGATTAGAATACCGAATATGCCAAAGCGGCTATTAAAGTATTTTTAACACGTAGATCCTGCGCGGGGCGTGAACGAGTCACGGCGATTGTGTTGGGTTATTATTGAAATAGCAGCCGTAGGGAAAGACTTGCAACACTAATCGCCTTGCTCCCACTGAGCGGACAATTACAACTCTCAAAAGGAACTCTCTTAACTCTTGCCCCTCAAGAAAGCGGGACACTCTCTTCATCTCGACCCTACCCTCTAGCAATAAGACTTCTAAAAATAAACCGTGTAATATTTTTATCCATAACCACTGTTTCATTATTTATTCATTTTGCATTTTCTTATTATAAGATATTAAACACATGACTCTTGTTTACGGTTATCATTGGGCATCTTAATTTATGTCTTTCATTAAAACGTTATTTAGTTTCCTTCAATATATCTTTATTAGAATTCACGTGGTTTATGGATACCTTATAGGATTTTAAGTGAAATAAATAGATTGTGTTACAGAAATAGTTATTGCGTATCTGAGTATATCAAAATTAATTACTTACTTGATTCCGATTAATTACGTCTTGCTCTAAGATCTAAACAGGTTTTAATTGAAATGTCGATAGAAATGAAAACGATGGTTTAAAAATCGAAAAACACCGAATCATATTAAAATTAAGTTTAGAATTAAGCAATGTTTTTAAATCTGTTTATTTTCCTCAAACCCGTGGGTATAATTATTTTGTGTAGGAGTGCGTCTAGGAGTTCCAAATTAGATTTTCAAATTATTTTGCTAAAATTGTAGGTAATTTAAATGATCTTCTTTAGAAACCTAACCTTAAATTAATCTAATTAAAACCCGAACGCATTTGTTAACGTAACAAGATAACGAGATTTTCGGAAGGGTTCAACAAAAGTCCCAACTATTCTGAGATAAACTTTAATTCGATAGAAGTCGAAAAATATTCGTTAGATTTAAGCGAAAAGGGTAGCAGATAAACGTGGGAAACACAATGTGTTAGTCACTAAAGAAGCCTCTGATTTGAAAGGGAAGAATACCCAAGGACCCTCGAATATACCTTAACATAATGATTAATGTGTTCAACAAAACTCGGTTTCCGTCGAATGTATCAGTTCCACAACGGCCTTCTCGGTCTCATTTAATTTGAAAAGAGGAACATGACATGTTTTTTTAGCAACCAATCTTTTGTCAATAGTACACAATAAGGTAAAATTGAGCTTTTTCATGGGTACTGTACAGATATATTCTATTTACCTTGGAAAGATCTACTATTATACTTTTGGAAAGTATATATTGACTACGAAATTCACTTTTTCGTTTTTGTGTTTTATAAGTGAACTGTGTATAAACGTTTGTATACATGTATATAAATGAGCTTAAGAATTGTTTTCAAATTATCGAAGTATTTAAAAAGCTACGAATTATCCTGTTGAAAAGAAACAATTTATGTCGACTCTAGTAACATATGCCTGAATCTCCAACGCGGCAATGGAATATTATGTACATGAACGAATGAAATTAGGAGAGGCCGTTCCCAAACTAATAAACACAAATAAAATATAATTAACTGGACGAAGGAATCTATCGTAAATTCAAAAGGCCTTCGTTATAATCTTGGGCTAGCCACCGATGAGCCGTAAATGCCCGCTAAGCCCCACTATCTCCGGCTAGGGGTTTGTTAGCGCTGCGGTAAACAAACGCTGGCTGACTCATTTGTAACACTGCGATGTAAATTGGAGCTTTGTTTATAACGAAGTAACAGAATACGCCTGAGGGATTAAATGAGGATTACTCTTTGATTCCATGCCTGGATTTTTAAATACATTTTCCAAAAGTTGAACGTGTGGACACACATCTGTATGGCAGATGTACATTTTATACACACTAGTGCGATGTGCAACCAGTGTCGCTTCGTTCGAGCCAATTGTACCCAATGACAACTTCCTAATTTTCTCATTTCCGGCGAATCGCTCACGGTCTATTCTCGCTGTTCTCATTCGCATTGCTATGCTGGAATGGATGAAACTTTACCACTACAGTTCACAACCAACGATAACTTTTCTAATTTCTGTACTATCAAAACATTAAGCGCCTTAATATTTATCAGTCAAAGTTCTGTTGCGTGATATTGAAATTATTGGAACTCTCAAGTCTTAAAGTTTCTTTGAGTTTCATCAGTTGTTCGGTGATACTTGCTCGGGATCTGCAAATTATGACAGGTTACCGCAAGGGACTTTCCAATAAGTTTTGAAAGTACCTATCTGTAAACTTGTTAATTGTTAATGTTGGAATAACAAGGGTTTGAAGTGTACAACTAATATAAGTCGCTTGAATTGATTTCATTCCGTCTATAGGTCGAATACTTTCATGATTAAAAATGGCTTTGGGTTTTAAAATAAATAATTTTCATTCCTTGTAGGTAGACTTAAATCATAAAATTTCATTAACTCGAAGCGCTTTGGATATAAAAAATAAAGTAAAAGGGTTGGCCGTGCTCATCGGCGGAGCTGCGACCGGAATTCTGCGCTCTCCAAATGGATAACGTTAAAATGTCGTTAGGAAATAAATTATACTTCACTTTCGTGATCGAAATACCATTCAACGCTCACAGAAAATTTTGATCCTTGGCTTCTACTACTACATGTTACTTTTTAATTGATTCTAATTGAAATTAATCACTTGTGAATTTTTAAACTTTTAAATGGTTTCACCAGTAAACGTGTATCTACATTAGCAGTGCTAATTTTGCGTACGTATTCGTAGGTAATCATGTAATTAAATTAATACAAACCTACGCGAAACATAAATCTGTATAAGACAAAGATCCAAGGGCCTTTATGACGTCTACGAGTGTTAATTACAGACTATTAATCCACTTTTAATTTAAAACACATACATAGATCTGGCATCTGATTTTATTACTAATTCACCTGAAATATGATTATAGTTTTCACAATATGCGTTTTGTCACGGTGAACGATCACATATATTCGGGGCCGCCTCAGTTTTGGCACTAACTTCGTGTCAATATTTCGATTCGCAGCCTAGAAACGTCAACTCTATAACTATGTTATAAGCGAGAGTATTTATGTACCCAGAATTAGTATACCTATTCTACGTCCCTGAGCCAGGAATGCTTAGAATTCATGAATTACGTTGCTTACGTGCTTCTTAACATGCAATGCGACCAAAATAGGCACGGTCATATATATATATTTTTTTTATTGAAAAAGGATTAGACGTTTGTCTTCTATCTCACCTGAAAGTGACGATGAAGACGAAGGTGTTACACGTCTATCCACGAGATACCTTAAATAAATGAAAATTTAAGAAAATATACACGAGATACCTATTCACTCGACGCTTGAAAGAACTAGGACTATAGTTTTCTGGAAAAACAGACGCTGGCAGATCATTCCACACCTTGGCTACCAAAAAGGAACTATCGAAGCGTCGAACTTGAGCTGTGTACTAATTAAGTAGCATATTTTTTAAATACGGTAACATTTTGCCTTAAGTTCTTTTTGTGTCTGCACAAACACAACATTTGGACTCTGGCGGTTGTCACAGTTAATGCTTGTTGCATGCCAACGCTGCTGGATGCATCAATATGAAAACCGTGGATGCTCGGTATACTTAGCTTTAATGTCCTGGTCTTTAATTATTAATTAGATTCAGTCCTCTGTCGACTTAACTAGTCGTGTGGTGGATTGTGGGATTTGCCATTATGTACTTTGGACGGTTTGAAATTTAGATTGTTTCCAGTTGTTTTTAACTTTTTATTGGTTTCACTCAACACATGGCTTTCCACAGTACTCTCAAATTTTTTACGTTAAGGTATTTAATTTTCGCAATGATAATCTTCCGAAAATCTTCTTCATATGATCAACGACTACATCGACACCAACTAACGTCCTCTCGTTTTCCAGCACATGGTTGGCACCGGCATGGCGACACCGTTCCCGGCGGCGGCGGCGGCTGCGGCAGCAGCTCAGTACGCCGCCAACAATGGAGAGGCCCTGGGCGTGAAGCCGGAGACCGGCGGGCCCGCGGCGTCTCAGCCCCAGCTCGTCAAGAGCGAGGGCCCGCCTCCGCCCGCGCCCTTGCCTCCAGCCAACTTTTCGCCGCAACCACCGACACAGACGCATGCCAACTCGATAGACACTCAGAATAATAACGCTGTAAGTATTGCTTTGGTAACAACTTTAAGTTCTGTGGCAGTTCTGCAACACTGCTGTTAGCCGTTTCTTTCGTTTTAAAGACGAAAGTAAATACTACCGTCGGTACAGTTTTAACCGCCATAACTAAGTAGACATATTATCCTGAATAAAGGGAAAGATCAGCGGTGTTCGTCCAGAGACAAAGACCATTCCAACAATTGACGTTTACGCTCTGCAATGCAATATTACTTATGTTTTATGATTGTATGACCATGGGTGCCTCATGCCACTTACCTAAGGCTGGACCGCGTACTCGTTAACCATATTATGTGAAATTATAATAACAAAGATATTCTAAAAAAAAAATACAGATGCTCGAACACGACTGTCATTCGTATTGAGGTAATGTAAAAAGGAAACGGAACTTATTTATTTGTTTTGTATGCATGAAAGGAATATTTTCATTTCGATATTCCAAGAAATCCTTTGTCTTGAAAACGATGCTGCGGGCGTTTTATCTGACGAGACGGCGATATTAATATTTTGCAGATCTGGTCCGAAAGCAAACGTTTGCGTACCGGTAATTGATCTGAACTAATTATTATAAATGTGCTAGAAACGTTGACCGCTTACGAACAATCTTTGTTAGTACCCGAACATCAAAGAAACAGCTGCCTGTTATAGATCAAGGAAAATCATTTGACTAAACAAACAGAGTGGTTTAAGACTGAAAATTCAATTAATTTCGACTCGGCTCAAAACGAAATGAATTATGAATAATCAAACACAAGTATCGGGTACTGAGTGGTATTGCGTCGCTTTGTTGTTTGTTACATTAATAATTTACTGAGCTAGTTTACTTTTCTCTCCTACCAATAAATTTAAAAAATTTCTTAATGCCTTGTTATTATACAAACCTTTCAAATTGGAGATAAAATATTAAAATTAATTAGAAACCTGAGATAAATGAAGTTTCCATTCATTAATAACTCCATTCGTTTGCTTTTGAATTTTTGCTAAAATTTGCTTGTCGTTTTCAACGTACGCCCTCAATCTCTACTTGACAGCGCGAAGAGCCCTTGTTTCAACCTTATTACATTCCCTACGCCCTGTTTACAGTAATTACTGGGGGGGGGGAAGAATCGATCACCTTGAAAGAGAACATAATTAATTAAATTGCAATAGCACCAGGAAAAGTTCTAAAATTTCTGCATTATTAATTATGAAGGTTCAGATAACAGAACCTAATTATACTGCGCATGCAACTCGAGCACGGATCTAGTTGAGAGTACTTAATTGTGATTATTAACAGCACCAGCCAAGACTGTTACAGATGCCATGCCGATACTGTTAATTTCACTGACATTGTACACAAGGCTGGTTTCGCTGGCTGTTCCTTCCCACGGTTACGCGTAGATATCTCGAGTAAAACAAGGAGTGTACCGCTCCAGGCGAAACCCTAAAGGTGACTACGTGGCCATTAAAAGCCACTGATGTATTTATAACAGGACAAGAAAGTTATAAAAGTCAACAGAACGAAAAAAATTATAGAATTTGAATCTAGTACAACAGGCAGTACGCCAAATGAATAAATCACATTGTACCGGTTGTAATGCGCTTTGATAGCAGCCTACGCGCGATCGACTGCCGTACGCCGCAATTAAGCGTTCAATGCATGCTAGTTCTGATTAATTCAGGAATTTCTCTTTGACTCCAGCTATCTGCCAATTTAATAATTTATGTAGGTAACTCCTGCAATTAAGGCCGCACTTTCGACCTTGACGTTTCATTGAATACTGAACCACAATTTTCAAATTAGTCTTACTTTACCTGATTGATTTAGTTAGCTGAAACTATTGGGGCTAACCTAATATTACTTATCTACTCAATTAATTTTCTCTCGCTGTCTCTAATTTGTAGTCTCAAACGAAAGGGTGATAAGTTGTTTGAGTAATGCCTTCGATTCATAACCATTATCAGTTTATTAACTTTCTTGTTTTAATTTGTTTAACTTATTTCTTTACAAAGTTTTGGGCTCTAACGAACTGGAAACGCAATTTGGAAATTTAGGAAGTATGTCAACAATTCTTTTGTGTCCCTTTAAATGAGAATCGATTTCCTACGCTGTGCTCCAGTTTTTCATTTGTTTAATTTTAGCATTTTGTTAAGTATTTTACCTTGTGACTACCCAAAGTATTCCTTTAGAAAATATTTCAACTTTTTCCTTTTTACGGATCCTACAGTTCTTTACAAAGAAAGCAAAATTGTAGGTATTACGAAATTTTAAAAATATTTTAATACTTTTCTTTTATTATTCTTTATTTTATTTGGTTCGGGTATGAAGGTGCAAACGTTTATGCTAGATCTGTATACGATTTCGAATGATTGGATAGGTGTGTAACATCCTCGTGTTCATTGTTATTTCACGTTGAGATTTAAGAGAAACCTCGACCCAAAGCGCATTTACATATTGGTAAAATCTCTTACACCATACTCTTAGGTTTAGCATTGAGCTATTCGTAGGTATAGTCATTCAATATTCGTATATGCTACACAAGCATAAATCTTACATTTGCGCGAAAACACCACAACAGGGTTTTCTTACGTTTTGTACAGGCCAAGAGCGAGAATCTTGTGGTTTTTTTGGGAGCCCCGCATACTAGGGTACGACGACACTACAGGGGATTCGGTAGCGAATTTGCCCTGAAGCAACGCTCCCAACTGTTATTATTACCAATTAAATTACCTATTACGTAATCATATACTCTCATCTTCAACACCTAAAGAGACTTTTGTAAAGCAAGCCTTCCGTCTTAACAGCAAGCGGAACCCGAATCCCCAGAAGACAGTACGCCTGTGTCCGTAGCCACTGCCGCCCAAGCGGTGGCGGCAGCGCAGCAGGCGGCGGCGGCACACGCGGCAGCCGCGGCGGTCAGCGCAGCCGTTGCTGCCGGTGCAGCAAACCCCGCCGACAAGACGCTGGTAGCCAGTTCGCAGGGGAGTGACATTATTGTAAGTTGTTTATTCGGTGACTCTTTTTTTTTTTAAATATATAGTGCTAAATTCTTGTCTGTGTAATTGGTAAAGTGTTACGAAAAGACTCAGTGTAGTTATCTGTTTGTGAATGTTTGTTACTGTCAACTCTCCCAGGTTTTTTTTTTCATTAACCTATTTCAATGATGGTGGAAAATATAAAAAGTTTTTTTCATTTATTTGCATTTTATTGTTAAACCTTATAGAAGTTACAGTTTTGAATACAGAATAATAGTAGAGATTTTCACTGAAGTGATTGTATATCTACGTACATATAGGACGTCACTTATCAAAGGCTGATAGTAGTCATAAGACAAACCGTAAGCGAAACAGTAACCAAATACTTCTCTCAATACACAATATACCATTGCAAAATATAAAACTGCAATGCTCGTTCTTGAGGTATATCAAAACTGCATGCATAAATAGAAGACGGATTAGCCTCCCTAGTCTGCCCCATGCAATGGATCCCTTTCCCTCCGTGGGTAAAACATCTGTGCTACTATTATTATTGCAGATAGATGAGGGGGACATGACCCTCTTTCCTCACTACACTGACGTTTTTATGGTATACCCTCTATTATAGTCGGCATTCTTAAGATATTATTGGAGAAAACGCTTTAAAAAAATGTATTTCACATACAAATTTTCGTAACCTAACCTAAAAATAACCTAAGATAAAAAACACAGTTTGATTCGCTCTTCATAATAATCGATAATTTTGGATTAAAAAGCACTGATAAGCTGATATCTCCAAAAACACGATTTTCACCAAGTAACATGTAATATTATGTTGGGCCTCTCCATAATACTTCAACAACACTCGAAATTCGTTCTCCAACAGGAAATGAGGAATATGTGCTGCGTGATAGTCCTAAATAAATATGTACCGTCCATTACGGACAGAAATTACTTCATGATAGAAATTTATTATCGCATCTTACGTAGTAACACTTATTTAAACGATGAATCGACACCCTGCAGCCTTAGGTATAGCAAGACAAGATTTATATCACGGATTATACAACAGTTCTGCCGAAATAGTCAATACAATATAAGTCACAGCAAGAGATTGAGACAGATAGTCGACCCGTGCTACCTCTAAAGCTCATTCCAAGATCAAGGCTAATCAATTTCTTGTCTTGTGGCTTGAGTCTCATGTCGCTCGTGCTTCGCCTGCTGTTTACTTTAAAACTTGAATCTACTGGAAAGTACTTATCTTTCATTCGCTAGCAACGACCAAGTTTAATGATAACTAGAATAAGCTGTATGCACTGGTTTCCCCGTTTTAATATTTTCTGGAGTCTTTGCGTTCTTTTGTTTTGTTTTCGCTTTTCTCTGAATATATGTTTAGAAGGAGGCTACCTATAAAAATATTTAATTAGTTCTTGTTGAAATCAGCTTATTTGCGGTGAGAGTTTTTCGTTTATAACTTTGTTGTCAACTAATACACACTAGTGATTTGAATCTTAAATGTGTCCGTTAACTCTCTGAATATAATAACTATAGAATTACATAGCGTGGTTTTTACAGTCAATTAGAACTTAAACGTACTTAAATTAATATTAATTATAAGCATATTCCATATTTAAAAAAGTTAATAAGAAGTAATTTCATTTTGACGCATAATTTGCATACATTATTGATTATTGTAGCCCATAATTTATGCTGTATTACTAAACTAGATACATTTTCAATTCCAGGGCTCACAACCGAAACGCCTACACGTGTCAAACATCCCCTTCAGATTTAGAGATCCAGACCTAAGAAATATGTTCGGGGTAAGTACCTGTCCCTCATATTTAGCACCCTTGCATGATACAACCCTCTTTATCATGTGTTAATTGTATTATTTATTTCTTTTCAGCAATTTGGTACAATACTTGATGTAGAAATTATCTTCAATGAGCGAGGCTCCAAGGTAAGCACTCGTCTGAACCCAAAAAAATAAATATAATTTTGTGGCCCAGGGCAATCCATCCTTGCAGTGGATTCCTCTGTTGGCCATTCTGTGAATATTTAATTTCAAAGTCTCTTAATTTAGTAAAAACAATAAATATTACCTTTAATCTTAACTAACATTAACCGCGGTTCCATTAAGCTTTTATAACGTTAAATTACAAATTAATAAAAAAAATATCTTAGTTATTAATATTTATTGTTTTCATTACAAAAGTCATAAGTTTCAAATGATCGCAAATTTTTGTAGCCTCCGATTTATCTATGTACGTAACGTAAAACAAAACATAACTGTATTATATTTTTAGGAAAGCTTGGCTCAAAAGTTTACGTTCATACTTATTTATAAGATTATTTTTGCACTTCATAGCTATTGCCACTTAGCAAGATATAGAGTTATTTTATTTTAAGTGTATTTCAATGTTATTTCAAACGCAATAGCTAAGGAGCCCAACTAACCGTATTATTCTTAACGTAATGGCTGCCCAAACATATAATATTAATTCAAGTCTCTAATTTTTCCAGTGATTACTTCTATATTTGATTATTCTTTTAACCTTTGACTTGTACTGATATGATAAAGGAAATGGGCTTAGTTAATATAACAATACCTATTCTAATAAATGCGTGTTAAAGAATCTTCTCTGTCTCATTTTTAATCATGGTCTAATGTTTGGTGCAGTTTCTCTAATTGCATTGTAAAATATCATTTAATAATTATATTGTAATCGAAAAATTTCTCTGATTTTGAAAGATACTTAAACTATTTTTGTACCGAACTATGTATTTTGTTCCACCTGTGGCATATTTTTGTTCTTTCGAGTTGTTTGTTTGTAAATTCTGCCTTATCATTTATGTTTCATTGTTGACAAATAAGAAAAATAAGTCACGGGTGTGACTGATGATTATTAATTTATTGATTGATATATAAATGATACTCAAAAAACAACTCACTGTAAATGTCAATCCCCAATGAGATTACGAATAAAGAGATATCGATTTGATTTTTATAATGATTGATTGGATTGACTGCTTTTTCGTGTTTATTGCTTTCCTTGTGTCAGTTTGGTGACCGCCCCTAAGTAGTCCATGCTCGCTCATGTCTAAAAAGTACTTTTCTCTTTTGAAATAATAGCTCCGAATTATTTTTTCTTCAAAGCCTCACATTGGGATGTGCAGTATTAGAGAATGATGCATTGTCACTATAACAGCTGATTTTCTAAGTCATATTTCTCGAGACAGCTCTATTATTTATCACTAATAGGGTTGTTTATCCGTCTGAACTGCACGCGCTTTCTTCATAAGTAGAATGTATGTAATTAATTTTATTTTTACTATGTATTTGGTACTAAATGGGTTTGTCTTCGTTCTTTCATATTTAAATCCTTGTGGCGTGTCACGTGTGTGTAGTTTGGATGACGAATCATTTGATATTTTATATTATAAACCAGTATTAATAGTGTCTTAATACTTCTCTTACTCTAATTCTTGTTATATCATTATTTTATAATTAGGCTTCCTAATATTGATCATAAAATAGGTCTTTGGGCATGTAATCTTCTGACAATAAAAATCAATTTAAATGTAAATCTAACAGCGATACGGCACGTTACGCTTTAGACGGTCTAATGTTGATTATTCTTCCCCGAGTTCATCAAATTAAACGACGACCCTTGGCATCAAACGCATTTTTATCAGACTTATCATAGTCGCCCCCTTGTTAAGGAACTCATTACTGCCGCTGTTATATTAAAAAGAAAACATTTATAAAGAAAGTTGATAATAATAGAGCTGTCATTGCTTCTCTAAGTGTAAGCGTTTCGTTACAATCAGCCAGAGACTGCCACTCGTCTTCCACCGTGTGTTTGCTAGCTGCTTTTTGTCTCTCTGGATGTCACCGTGTAAACATTAGCAACTTATCTTAGCACAGTTTTACCTCCTTATATGAATGATTCATGTTACATGTATGCAACCTTTATTGATAAACTTTCTGTATAAACACCTCGATATTGAACGATTTTATTGTATTCATGAAAGTATTGCTTTTAATTTGTAAATGTTGGAGTTAGCACTGTGTACAGTTCTGATAAGCACTTAATTATTTTTTTCTGTTTTTTTTTTGTTTGTTAAAGATTCCAGTACACATTCTTGATAGAAAAACCTTTTTATTGTGATTTATAATTTTTTTATATAGTTCTTTTTTTGTTATGATTTTCTTAGTAAACTGATTGTTTTTAGAATTGAAACAAATTTCGAATGAAATCTATATTTGCGTAGGAATATTTAGTGATGTAACAGTAAGTAGGTTACCGTAGTCCCATGTTCCTCGTTCTGTTTGTTGCATGAACTCAGGCGGTGTTTTAAAAATAGAACAAATTGCAGCTAACATTCACACTTGACGACTCGTCATTATATTTAGCCTCCTCTTAATTGAGCTAGTTTCGAAACGTTCCTTACAGTTCCACATTATACAGAACGTTCTATTTCTTTTCGATAGTAAAAAAATTACTAGGTCCAGTGACATTTTTACTATAAGTCCAAACGCTTATGTGTACCCATTCAGCTAGAAAATGCGCTCAAAAGTATCAACGTATTAAATCAATTGAATAATATCCTTTCGATATTTCGTTAGATTTGTATTTTTATATAATGAACAATGATACAATAAAAAAAAATATGCAATGCATAAATGTTAATTTTTGTTGCACGTTGTTTTTTGAGCGACGCTGTTTTTAATGCATGTTTTGTCTGTCTTGCATGCAGGGATTCGGTTTTGTAACATTCGCAAATAGTGGTGATGCGGAGCGAGCACGAGAGAGACTCCACGGCACCGTGGTTGAGGGCAGAAAGATAGAGGTGTGCATGACTCAATGATACATCGTAGCACTGTGTACCTAACATGCCACGCCACGCCACGCCGCTCTGTAGTTGTCATGCTAGTCGCCAGGCCCCCCACTAAGTAATACCACCACTCTAAACAACAAACCTTATTTATTTTATCCCTTTACTCTCTAGACGGTCATTTAAAATGCCGATCGAATGAGAGATGTCTCACAGAGAGTTAGAACGAACCGTACGACCGACGAGGTAAGACACCACACAACAGAAACAACCAAACTTTAAAATCTTCAGAGCACTAACACGATATGACAACTCTCAGACACATCGACTTAAGCGACTCTACATACAACTTACATGGCTCCGTAGAATCTCCCCCTCTTAATACACAGTCAGATTATATCCTAATACAGAATGAGCATTCCTTATACCTTTTACTGTATCTAACATAATTAAATTCATGTCAAATGTCTTGAGAGTATGATCATTTTGAAATTAGATTCCGATTCCTATTGGTTTACATCCTAAACGCAATTTTGTACACATTGCTACGAAACGAAAGGAGACATTTGGCATAAACATTGGCTGACTTTATTAGAATTCATTAACTTTTTTGTTTTGGTATTTCTTTTTATGAATATATTATAAGTTATGGTTTAGTTTACAATAATACAAACAAGATTTTGGGTTCGATTCCCATTGTCCTTCTTGATTAATCTTAGATTATCATTGTAACATTAAAATGATCACTTTTCGTCTTAAAATATTCTATTTACTTACTTATTGAGTTTAAAAAATAATTTACACGTAAACTAATCGTTATTCATATTAAAATTTTAACTTTTTGCTTAAAAGTCAGCCAATTTTCTGGGTTTCTTATGGGCGATATAATGACATGCATCTGCTTCCCGTATCAGGTTAATAACGCGACCGCCAGGGTCCAGACAAAGAAACCTACGACGGTGCCAAACGGTAAGTTCCTCTTTAAATTAAACTAAAACAAATTTTTGTTTCATCCTATCCAATTACCTACTACCAATTAAATCTGACACATCTCATACCACCGTTCATATCTAATCTAGCATTTTTCACTTAACAAATTATATTTCCGAATGCATTTTGAGATTTTGTCTGTTTAATCCATCCAGTTATTCTGGCTAGAAATGGATCAGTCCCCACTTTGGGTGAGAAGGAATGATGAAATTGAATGTTGTCTCGATGTTCCCACTTTACTTTAATGTATTTTTAGCAGTCTGAATGCTGTAGCTGGATGCCCATAGACAATCATTTAGCGGAGACAGTCCTTGTAATAAAGTAGTTGAATCTTACACAGATGTTGATTGATCAATCAAATGCAATTGCAAAACAAAAGACTGTCTCCGGTACCTAACCGTTTGCTTGAATGAATCAACTCTGTCTTCAGATAACACCCAACGTTTAGCTCGCTTCCCTAGATTGACATGACTCCCTATTTACTGTTCGAATCTTCTACCTTGCGGACTGGAATGACTGCAACGCCGAAATGCACTGATATTGTAATTATGTAGTGAGGAATGTCTAGATAAACTCTATTTTATCTTTCTAGATAACTGTAGCCACCAATTCAATGTGCTTTTAATTAATGTCGCCTTAATTTTATTTTGTTCCAGTATGCGTCCAATGGCCGGAAGGTAAGGCAACGTTTTATCTGCTAATATCTCTTGAATGATATAATTTTTACCTGAAGATTATATAAAGCTTCCGCGTTTACATTATTATAACATTCATTCGAGCATGTACTTTCTTTACTTAATGTGGTGGGACTCTGGTTGATTAGATCTATTGCTCGATGAAGTCTTGTATGTCACCGATTGAATTGACCGCATCTGTAAATTGACCATGCTTCTTTAGAGCAAAGAGTCCGAGGGTCAAGTAGCGACCGCACTTCGGTTGTCGCTGTAATGTGGCATGGTCTTGCGTATCCCTGGTACACTAAATGTGAATAATATTTTAATATTTTTTCGACATTTTTTTAGTCTTGTTAATTCGAGCATCCTAGTGCATAGTGATAGTAACATAGTTTTATTGTTTACTTGTGATTAATGGTTGGATAATTTTGTAAACGCTTTCTGAATTTGTAACCGGGTGTGATTTTGCACTATGTTTCGACATGCGACATTCGAGAAAGGGTTATTAAGGATACAATTTATTTACATTATAACGTGTCCAAAAAAATTTACAAAAAATCTGCTAGCTGATGCGCAAAAAGAACATAATATAAAATATATAGATGTCTCACGTTCTGTATTTAAACAGAACTGGTAAAATAAACGTTTAAGATATTAGGAAGGTTACAAAACAAAAGATATTAAATGTATTCGAAATAGGTTCAAAGCTTTATAAGCTTTTTTTGAAAACGTTTTTATCATAGATCATTTTATTTAACAAAGTACTGAAAATCGCAATCAAAGCATATGTTTGTTAGTAAACTTTAATAGACATGAATCAGTCAGTTCACGTTTAGTATTCAGCAATAGAACAATTCAGTATTACATCGCAACGTCCTGGTCCATTTACAACTAGCTTGTACTGTTCATGCTTGTTCATTGTATTCAATAGTTGTAAACTAAATATCCAATTTGACCTTTTTGTTTGGACTAACAGAGCAGAAACTACATTTGTAGTGCTTAGTCGATATGAAACTTTAATACTGGATTGCATTTTTATAAGTAATTTACGTGAAATATTTGCTGATTTTAGCAAAAATGCAAACGCATTTTGCCGGTTTTTAATAATTAATATAGTGCTAGTATAATTGTATACAAATTATTTGTCACAATATCGATAGGAATTATGAAAAACTGACATGATTCGCAAAGTGACGCTAAAAATAAAAAGCGTTTGCAGCCGACTCTATGATTTAGGAATGCGATTTGAGGTGACTTACCTACTTAACTTCAAATCAAAAAGCCGTTACGAAAGTCAGTAAAGATCAGCTTAGGGAAGTTACCTATATAAAGTGAAAGACTGAACTGTTTCAAATTAAACAAGCCATGAAAGCAGTGTTTAGTTCCACTTCTGTTAAGAACGCCTGCAAGTGGTACGTTTTCAAAATTAGATAAAATCGCTGTGACACGTTTAGTTTATTAGTTGTCACATAAAATGAAAGGCGCGCTGTTGCAAAAAAAAGGAATCGCTATGATTCGAAGTAGTGATAGGTAACTGACACAAAAGCCAGTTACAACCGACCTACATAAGTTAAGCACGTCGCTATGACATAGGGCTACGGGTGTCTGGCGTGAGCTGGCCCTGGCTCGGCGCGCCCACGGCCGCTGCGCCGCCTCTCGTGTTGGCTCCCCGCGCGGCCGCTCGACGAAGGTACCTTTTGAGCATCGTCCGAGCAGGTTTATGTGCCACCCCGGTGTCATGACTAGATATAGTTCTGTGATAAAGACTTTATGAGTTATGCGGGAATGAGAAAAGGTTTATAATGATGATCCTTGGATCTACGCTAGATCGTAAGCCACGAATTAAACGAAGGTGTTAATTGGAGAGACATTAAACAGTTTAAACAAAGACTTTCTGTATACCGGTTATTAGACCGTCTTGAATTCCGGTTTTGATGACTAGAATAATTGAGAAGAGTAAGGATGAACGAATACCGTCCTAAATGACATTTAGGTTCGTAACTCTCCAAATTTCATGAATAAGATACAGTTTAATGACCAAATTAGTGTCTTTGTTTTAGCTGTTAACTTACATTCCCCAGTAGACGTATTTGGTTCATATAGCGACGTGGTCATGTCAACTTGTGAAAGCATTAATGTTCAAGGGGTTTGATGCATCCAAGTGTAGATCGACTGTACTTTGACCTTGACAAACCAGTCATCATTACAACCTCTTCTCATTCCTCTTCACTCCTACAAAATACAACCTAAAACACAAGTCAAAATGCTACGCAAACGTCACTATTCCCCGGACATTTGCCTAGTAACCGGGTTAGTACTCAACCTGTTCGGTCGAGAGTCGCTCGCATGATAAGTGTTTGCATGCAGGCCGGGTGCGCGCGCGCCTCCGCCCTCCCGCCTCCCCGCTGGCTGCGTTACCCCGCCCCGCTGCGTACGCGCCGCACCTTCATGCATATGCACCGTGAGTACTAAGCACTGCCCGTCCCGATCCTATGGTCCTGTCCTTGTTGACAATGATAAAAAAAAATTATTGATCTGTTTTAATCAAAATTAAAGATTTTATTTTTTTAATAGATATTATGAGTCTCGTCGCCTCATTTGTACTTGTTTATATGTGGCTTTTGACAACTGTAATATCACCATGTTGCTGACGTGGAACTCGTAACTTCATTTTTTACCAAACACACGTAAATTCAAATCAAAACGTTTTTTGGTAGTAGTGTACGGTAATCTTTTAGTAACTGTATTCGCTCTAAAAGCACAAAAATAGTTGTTTTGGCTACATACATGCATTAAGCATGTAACCTTACAGTTTCATTTATAAACAAAAAATAAATCTATATTGAGATATAATGTTCAGACAAATGCTAGGGTCTCAAAAACAAATTCAAATACCAAGCAAGCAAAAATACATATAAAAGTTAATAAATTCAAGAATTTAAAAATAATTTCCTTGGTCCTTATCACCCCCAGAATCCGATGTGTCCTACCCCAATCCTACCCGTATCCTAAGCACTGACTGCCTTCCTGTAACCAACTTCTGTCCTATTCTATCTGGTATGAATTAACATTTTACATTTCTTTCTAACGCACTCGAATTAACGCTAAATGTAGCTGAAGATATTACTAGAAATCAAATAGTTTGTCTATAATTTATATTAACTGTAAAACTGTTGTCTGCACAGCTTTAATTGTTTTAACACTAATAGAATGACATATTTCTGATTCATGATTCTGTTTCTATCTCTTTTCCACATCTAGTGAATGACTCACCTTGGTTTTAAGCACATTTTGTGGTATTTAGAATTAGTCGTGTAATGGTCTTCATTTCTATTTGCTACTTTTATCATATATGTTAATAAAACATTTAAAAATTTGTATCATTTTTATTAGGCTTCATAGGAAAAATTTGTGTCTAGCTATTATTTTTATTCCTTTTCGTTCATAATATTTATTTGTAGTGTATTACGATAAGATAAGATAAAGCTTGAAACAATATGTAAATCAACGTATATTTAACATTTATAATACCTAGTTTCTTAATACATTATCAAAGATTTAAAGTTAAAAATAATAAATAAATATTTATTCGATAGTAGTATTTACATGCTAATAAATTAGTTTTTGAATAGTAATAATGTCTAACATAGTTTTCTATTTCACAGTGTATATTACGACCCCTTCTTAGCAGCAGCGGCGACGGCTGACTCCAACTACAGATTACAGGTAATTTCACTAACTTACCACTCTCACGGCGTATATCCCAATTATAATTTTAAAACCATATAATTATCCCCATTACAAATAAAAGCGTAGTACAAAAAATCTAGTTAAAGTATTTCCTGACATTTATAAACAGAGATAACAATGCACATTAGACAACTGATTATAAAATACGATTATCTATTTTCTTCTGTGATTATTTTGACAACAATGACAGCAACAGGCTTATTATAACTTTTGAAATATAAGGTTTGTTTATATTATAAGCATCTTAAAATAAATCGTGGTGGTGACAAAAAACTAATGTTGTTACAGGCCGCGAAGCCGGCTGCTGAGGTAAAGCCGATAATATTGAATTGAATTTTTATATTTCTCATATTAATATCGCTTCCTGAGACATGTACCACCACGCTAGCGTAAGACCTCGTCGAGTGAGTGCGGGTTTTAGTTTGCTCCTTTCTTATGTTCTTTGTATGGTCCTGGTATCCACCGTATGCAGGGTGCACTTGTGTTTTGTGGTAACTGCGATCGAGCTCGCGACTCTGCTTGTGCTGATGTTTCTAGTTAGAAAGGTTATTTTTGGCTAAAGTTTCTGTGAATTTTGGGTTTACTACTGAAAATCCCTAAAAAATATTAATAAGCTCTCTAGTCAAGCCCTGAAATAACATTAACGTTAAACTTTTCGTCTTAAATTTTTGAGTTGTTATAATTCCCAAGTTCACAAATTCTTCAGCAAGTAATCCTGTCGCGTCTAGTTTAGTCGGCGATTCTGTCGACGACCTAGTTGTAGGCGAAAGCTGCGGCCGTCACTCGAACTCGCTATGTGTCATGCTCCACCAAAACATGAGCCCACAAACGCTAAAACATACTAACATCCACCACTCAGTAGCCTAGAACAACTCCATCTGTCTGTACATTGATTTATCATAGTTTGTGTTGATTTTTATAATCGTAATTGGTTTATTTTGTCTAGTGCATGCATCATCATTACACATTTACTTCTGCAACAAAAAAGGTTGACGTCGCCATCAGATTTTCCTCTGTTTGTCGCAGAATCCATTTTGATATTCTAAGCACAGGGCTGCATGCTTTATTTTAATGAAATAAGTATTCAACGAACATATAACTTTATTTTTATTATAACTTTATATATTGAATCTTTTAACAAGTAACATGGGACAAAAGCTATTGAAAAATATAAGTAACAACAGCAATGAAGCAGCATTGAAAGTGTCAAGGTAAATTAATTCATTTTGGAATAGCTTTTGTAAATGAAGCTCATGCAATAATAATAATAAATCGTTGATTTGCCTTTGTGGGCTCATTATTCATTATGTTTCCATTTAGTATACAAAAAGACATTATTGGCATAGCTAAATAAAAGTATATGTATTTATTTGATATGCAGGGTGGTATTTTTTAAATGAGAATGGATGGCCAAATCCTAAGCTACGAGCCCTATTTTGATAAAAACTAAAACTGCATCCTTGGATTGAAAAATAACAACCAGAACCAGAAAAGTTTGAATTAATAAACACACGCTGTATTATTCCACTATTCGTTAGTGTTGCAAATAAGGATCAAACTCTGGGAAGTAACCGCATACGGCATTTTTATACATTTATTTCTTTTAATATTTAAATAACTCTGTGTCTTATTTAATCAGGTTAAGAAAAATCTTATTCTGGATAGGAAAATAACCTCATATTTTCATTATTGATTAATTGCATCTTTAAACCGAATTCAGTTTACGAGTGTATAATCAATAAATTTAAAAAAAACGTGATACAGTACAAGGACCATGTTAAAATGGCATTTCGTATGCAATTCCTGGCGCGGGATATTTATTTTTCAAAAATCCAATGATGCCGTTTAAGTTTTTATCAAAATCGGGCACGTAACTCCTTTCAGCATTTTTCGCTTTTCCTCAGGTACCCAACCGCTCCCATTTGAAGAAAACCACCCTGTATATTCTATTCAGAAACACTAAATCAACACCTACACTGTCGAGATCTCTCAAATAATGAAAATGTAACAAGTTTGTCTAAACCTTTTTTATGGTCAAATTTGGCACATTATGCGGTAGGTCTTTAACCACAAAGTATCATTCACTCGCCGAACACAATAGTTATTAAAATAAATACAGATCCTCACTTAACACTTCTACATATACACAACCACTGATCGTACGAAATTTGACTCTACAAAAAACAATTGTGCTAAATTTGCAGTTATCTTCATCGTCAGAAAGATATACACCATACACAAAACATTAATTCACTTGTCAAAGTCATCCTACCTTAAATTTGCAATAAAGCTGTTAGAATGTCCTTAATTTTGTGACTGAATATGTTCCACCTTTTAGACCTCAATTCAATGCTAATAAAAAATTTACGAGTAAGTAATTTTAGTTGAAGCAGGAGCTTAAATGCCATTTATGAAGATATTCCTTCTTTCGGGTCACGAAATATAGTACAGTAATAACCGCTTAAACCATTATTTCATTCATCCACTCGTCAAACAAATTATTTCAATGTACATGTCCATCCTAAACCCAACCATAGTTACAACTCACAAACAATTCCCTTAATATTCTTTTCTAACTCTCCCGTTTTAATTACCGACAAAAGCCAACTTATTCGTAGCTCAACGTTACACACGACTTAAAAATAACAGTCCTCTTTGTTCGAGTTTCAGGCTGCAGCAGCGGCTGCGGCGGCAGCAGCTCCTCTATTGAAATCTCCGCTGACCACGGCGCAGCAGGCGGCGGCAGCGGCTGCGGCGGCCAACTACGGCGCGGCGGCGCGTGCAGCAGCCGCAGCCGTCAGTGCAGCCCCCCAACCCACTGCGTTGACGCCTTTGGGGGCTGCGTTAGTATTTGATTTTTTTTTCTTGTACTACTGAAGTAATACGTTGTATATTGGCGTTATAATATAAGAGAAATCTGAAATATGAAATATTTATTTCTCAACATTGACAATTACTTGTTCTTATTGACGTCAAATAAAACATGATTCTACCACCAGTTCGAAAAAACCTTCGTGAAGAAGAACTGGCTTGAAACTTCACGGGTATATTTTTTTCAAAATAAATTTACAGTTTCTCTTTATGTCTATACAAAGTTATTCTTATCTGCATCTGTTAGCTCGGCAAGTCTCCCTCCCCCCATCTACCTGTTCATCAATCTGATGAACATCACCCGTCTCACTCAATTCATTGCCTAAAAAACCTCAGAGCAACAATTTAATTTTGTAATAGTAGACTTTTAATTGACTGATCCATGGTATTTTTTTTATTATTTCTTGTTTTAAAAAAAGGTATAATATTTAAAGACTTTGAGTGACCTATTTCGAAAATAATACATAATTGCTATTGTTGGCCTTTCTATTCATGTAAAACATTAATCATTAAGGCTCAATCTCAAATATGTACTATTTTACAATGTAACAATGTCTTAATATAACAAAATTATATAAACGAAATTTTTATTTTATTTTTGCAGATATGGCAGAGAATATGCAGATCCATACTTAGGTCACAGCATCGGGCCTGTTACAGGCTATGGGGTATGTGTAGCATGAATTTTAAATAAAACTATGTTATATTCTCTCAGGTAAGTAAATAGATCCAGCAACTGTATGGCCACGTAATAAGTAGAACTTGTGACCATATAGCATGTTGAGTAAGATTTTCAGGGGAAAATGTTTTAGGAATCATAAAACATCAATGTTTTTGAGAAAATTTGAGATCATTGGATGAATTGAGATGGATGGAAGACAAAAACAAATGCAACTTAAAATAATGTTATTTTTACTCAACAAAAAGTACATTAAAGTACCATGTTGGTTGAATAATCCTCATAGAAATGACATGTATAAAAAAAAATCAGATTTTTTTTACATTGTAAATCATTCATTTAATGTTTCAGACTGCAGTTTACAGAAGTGGTTACAACAGATTCGCACCATACTAAGCCAGTGGAACTTCCAGCTCTCGAACAAGAATCTACCTGAAATGTCAAAAATCACCTTGACATGACAATGAACTCTCTTTGTTATCGTACAAACATATTTTCATATTATTTCATAAGAACTCCGTTAGTGCTAGCCGATAAGCTTGGATAGCATAGGTCAGTTAGCCGTTAAAAAGCAATCTAAATTAAAATTACAAATAATTGTTTCGTAGACAACAACTTGAGCAATTGGCAATTTTTCATGTCAAGTGTCATTCTGTCTCCTCCTAAACTTATCAATACCAAAGTCATTAAATTTCTAACGGAAGTAGTTATAACATGTAAATTTATTTGTGTAATGCATATACAAGTGCGAGCAGCTAACGTAAGTGCATTCTGCCTATTTAGATATTTGTAGTTTTCGTTAGTAACACGGGGTAGGAGCGGGACTGCGTTCAGCGTAACGTGTCGTCTACTGTAGGTGTTACACGAAATTGACAATAGAAATGTTTTATGTAATATTTAGTGAGCTTTGCACTTGCATATCATAGAGGAATGTAAATATTAATCCACGGTTTATTCTACTGATACGTTTTGTTTTGTGTTGAGATATTTTATCTGCCTGCTCGCAAACTTGGTACTTTTTTATAAACTGTTAAAAATTCGACAGTTGTAGCTTTATACATTTTTAAAGTAATCCATTTTACAATATTTTAACACTTTCAATCTATCGAGATTCTTAAGTGATTTTTTTAAATCAATTGTTGATGCAGTTTTGGATCAGTATCAGATAGAATAGCATTACATGTCTTGGTGCGATTTTAACACGGTGCCATTACTTTTGGTTGTTATTTTATACATCTTACTATTTTTCAGATCGTTCGTTACCTCCTGAACAATATTTTCAAATATTTTTTTTATAATAGATTCTAGATACCTAGTTGTATACTCCATGTTTGAGTTATTTTATATATGTAGGTGCTTGATGCTTCCACTGTACGCAGTGTTTGTATTATACGAAATACGGGATCAGATGTTCCAATTTGAATCCTTAATTAACTAGCTCTGTACAAATTCGCTCTTTATCGATAGCATAAGGTAATTATGTTCGCAAGCCAACAATATTTCAAACCAAGTTATTGGATCGCTAGATAAAAATATCTGATATTTTACAAAATAAAAATGTAGCTGTAACGCTTTAGAAGTAGTGTTAAGTAAAGAACGGAACTCCATAGAGTTCTGACATATCATTGAGATTCTCCTCGTATTTTCGTTAACTCAAGACGGTGTCTAACTTCAGTGCTGTTTTATATCCGAAATGGAGTTTGGTTTTATGTGAAACACGCGTACGGGTCCAACCCTCTAGACGTCGGTAACATTAGTCTAACCTTTGCATTAGGATTTTAAAGTAACCTTACATCTACGATTCGCTCAACGTTTATACCAAAGCACAAAACCCATCGATTTCACCTGTAATAAAACATTTCACTAATCCATCCTCACTAGATTTCATAGTCTTTCATTTGGAAAAACTTCAAAAATCTATGGGATTACATAGATCATTCGTTTCAATAATTCGATATAAGGTTTTACAATAATTTTTTTCACTATGAAAAAACATATCTTTTTGCAACATAGATTAGTGTCTACTCTAACAAGTTTCGATTATAAAATAGATCTGATTATATGTATTTAGTTTTAAAATTAATCAGTAATTGTATGTTGTTATGAGTTTCCGTGACTTTCATGAATTAAAAGAAATCATATGAAAACATTTTATTATGTAATCAATTTTTTGTTATTTACTTACCAAGTACCTATGAATTATTTTCTGTCTCGTTTACCGTAGTTTTTAATAATGGTTTGTATTTAGTTTCTCACCCAATGCAATGCAATACGTACAGCAACAGTACCATGACATTTTGGTTATGATATTCTCTAGTCTATTCGCGCACAATCTAATTATACAAGGTGCTTCGTTCGTAAAGTTTTCATGTGATATAATTACGGAATGAATTATTATTGTGAATCTGGATTTCATTTTGTTTATCTTGTAGTAAGTTTGTATTGGTTAAGCTAATTTGTGTCATATGCTGATTTTACACTCACCTCGAAGTGCCACTGGCTTGTAGTTTTTAAGTTTAATATAGTTTCTTGATGTAACAAGACTCTGTGGTCATATCGCAGCTTCGATCAAACATTTGTGCTTTACTGCTGAATACTCAACTGGAAATGCGTACTTTTTAAGTAATCTTTTAGTTTTTAGGGTAAATAGGTACTTGTTTTAGATTTTACTAATGCAAATTTTCGTGTTTAAGTACAGATAAAAAAGTACATGTGATTCTATTTGAGGAATTTATATTTTTTTAAGATTAAAAATTTCGTCTAAAGTTTTGATCGATGTCATAAATTATTGTCGTGATGAAACACGAGTAGGAGTAATAAACTAACGGGCGTTATTTAGATACATGCACTGTAGACTTATTCATTAATAAGTAATCAATTACAAAATCAAATAATATTTTTATCGGACCACCGTTTGTCTAAATTCGTCTTATATACTTGATTTTTCTACAGTCGTATTGATTTTATATTATTTTCATTATTATAAATCATATTTAGTTGATTATTATTTAATTTGAATTAATAATGGAAAATCACAGGAGAAATGAATTACTGCATAGAAATAAGCCAAATTGTTACTTGGAGAATAATCAGAATTTAAATGACATATCTGATAAAATGGTTAGTGTGCTACAATAAGATTTTGAAAAATAAATCATCAAGAACAATGTATTATAGAAATGTAATAATCACTATATTAAGAGTATGTATTTTGTAAAACGGTTTGTTTATCAGTTTTAAGAGATGTTAAATTTAAAATTTCATACTGTTCTTGTTTGTTTACGCTGTGCACAAACAATGATATCGATGGCTTCGTATAATTGTAATGTTTAGATCTATGAATTTGTTATATTGTGCATAATAGGAAGTCATATCAGTAGTTATTTTAGAGGTCCGGCACTGTCGGTAAAAATCCCTCGCTGATTCAAAATTACTTGCTATGTCTACCGCGTGTGGAGCTTCGCTTTAACTGGGTATCGATGTTGCTTCTTAATTGTTGTGCATTTGTATGAAAAACTACTAGCGAGGCTCTAGCGAGGTTTTAATTACGTCTTTTTAGTATTAAGGTTGGGTCCCAGCCCCCTTCAAATGTAAATAGTGTTATAGCGGTGCGCCGCTCGTGTTGTACCTATAATTTGTACCCTCGGGTTTATATTGTTAACGTAGTGTGAGTTATAAGTAACACTTGTTCGTCAATTGCACACGTCGACGCTGTTCAGTTAGAGTAGTTGACTTCTGTTGCACACGCGCCGACAAACATGAAAGGATAATATAAAAACTTCTAGTTTTGTAACGTTTATCTTCAAGTCGGCTACTGCGCAACGGACCAATCATTTTTGCAAAGGGCCCGATTGTAAAGAGCGAATTTAAATTAGTAGATATACCAGTGCACAATAAACCTATTTAGAGACGGTACTTATTAATATCTGGTATTCTATTTAATTTAAATACCTCGTTCGACTTGATGTGAATAATCGTTACGCATATTTATGTACTAATTTATTAATATCGCAGCATATTCATGACAAATAAATGCGCTAACCTGTGTTGTCAAAAATCGGTGATTTACTATTTATTGTACAAAATATTGGTAACAATAGTCTCTACATTTAAATATGCGTAGCGTTACCACAGAGAGTGCGTTTGTACGCACAATCGGCTACTACGCAGACTCTAGCCCGGCTGACCAGTATTGAGATACATACCATGCTCAATTTCCATACTTTACATGTATATTAAAACTAAATGTTTTGAAAAATTAATATTAACTACCATAGATTTGTTATATAATGAACGTCTTCCGTTTGGCACATTTTAAAGATTCAACGCACATTTATCGTTGCACCGTAACCCTACAAAAGAGGACGGTTTTATTTTAGAAGTTCGATCGATCCAAGTGCACAGCTCCGGTACGAATTGTGATAATATGAACAAAATATTCATTTTTCTTATGGCGATTTTTTATATAGATTGCTAAGCTGATTCTCTCTTTTAATGTAAATATTTTTTTGAATGAAAAATATGAAAAGAAGTGAAGAATCATTTAAAGCCTTTGGCATTGTGTACTCATTTACGTTATTAATAAATTATAGTATGAATTGAACGATGTATTTTCTTTTATCAATATCCCTAAAACCCTAAAAAAAAAACAATCCTCATGGCCGCTTCGACATGTTAAATTGTAATTTCAACAATGAAAGTATAGATACGCAGTTAAAGTAATTTGTGAGTGCGCCCTTATGTGTGCGTCCCAAAATTCAAAGTCAATCCGAAACGGGACGTTCGGTTCGAATTCCGATTTTTTTTCGATGGCAGTCATCAAAAGAAAATCCATCCCATGTTCAGAAATTACTGGCTACCTACTACATCCCATGTTTAGAAATTACAAAAAAAGCTGAATTTCACACCATAACCCTCAATAACATATCTTTAATCACAATAAAAAATAATAACACAATGCCGTTTTTCTTAAAAATAACACTTTTTGCCTACTGGACATTTTGAAAATGTTGAATTCATAGATTCAACATTTTCAAAATACGTCGACTTTGACAGAGCCTCCTGAAAAAAAAATTTACTTGAGTGCCTTGGCAAGTGCCATCAAAAGTTGGCGCCTTTAATCAGGATTTCAAAATGTTACAACACTTGTGAGCTAATACTGAAACCACAGTCGAATAAGAACGTACATGAGCTTGGATAGTGTGGGGGACACTAGGCTCTGGGGGCTACATTCAATTCAACAAAATACATTTAATAATAAAAGAGAAAAATATTGTGCATTACCTTTAAATACTACATTATGAAGTGAACAGGGTGAGTGCAGAGTTTTTAAATACATATTTGAAAGTGTGAATGAGTGTGTGTATGTATTCGAATGAAAGTTTATATGTGAGTGAGTGTACACATGGCAACAGAATCATGTTGACCATCTTCTAATGTCGCACGCACACGCGCGTTCATCGATACACCACGAAATATCTAAACCACTTGAGCACTATGGCAATCTGCTTACGCAACAAGCACACAGTGTAAATCCCTCACTTATTATCGGTTAAACTGGTTCTAGCTACTCTCAACGACGACGTGCGCATTCAATATTGTATAGTCATGTTGCCAGATTGTTTGCTGTTTTGCATTCGTTCGTTACACTTATTACCTAATAGTCCTATCATATTTCTGTGCTCAAGTGAAGTCGAAAATGAATTATCATTTAACAACGCTGCAGAGAGCTGAAATCGTTGTTTTGTTTTATCAAAATGTTTCCATTAGGAAAATTGCTCGTCGAGTGATGATATCTGTAAGTAAATTTACGCTAAGTATTATCCTGTGACTAGGATTGAACGAAATTTTTATTTCTAAGTTGATAATTTTATTTACAGAGAAAGACGGTGCAACTATTGGTTCGTCGTTATGAGGAATCTGGGGATATAGAACCTTGTAGGCCTAGACGGAATCCTATAACCTATACTGATGCATCGGAGAGACACCGCGATATTGTGGCCAGAGAATTAGTTTTTTCAACTTGGGAGATGATGAGAGGATCTGACTTGTACATGAATTTAGTTGACAGTATCAGATCTCGGTTGCAGCAGGTCATAGATACGAAGGCGCACAAATTAGTTTATAATAAAAAAAGTTTCGTGATAGTTGTGTTTTAAAAAGAAGGTTTTTCATGAGTGAATGATGTTATTGTCATTTATCTTAGAAACAAATAATATTTATAGTTTCTGGCTAATAGCATGTTGATTAATGTCTACAATGCATTTACTACTTCAATGATATAATAAGGTCATACGCCAAGTGAAAGACAAATTATAATGAAAACTGTCATTCAAATCTTTTAATTAACAACGAAATAACTAAACTATATTGTTTTTAAATGTTCTCAGCGTCTAGTCGCCTAGTCCAAATAAGTAATGTTATATTTTTATTTCTTTTCTAGTCAGAAGCAACATGTTGTAATATGCACAAAATAAATAATTATCTGAAAAAGTTTGTGTTGTTCTTAGCTACACCTTACTATATGATTTTATAATACTAAAATTAATTTATTGATTAATTGGAATATAAAAATAAAATTATAAAATATTTCTTTAATTTAATGAACATTATTAGGTTTATTAATGAACATATCTTTAATTATTTTTGAAAGAAAATAAAAGATTATTAAAGTTTTATATGTATGTAAATATTATTACTTACAATTTTATAAAAAATATAATATAAAAGATATAATAGGTCTTTACCTATGAAACTGCCGTTTTGCCGTACTGGCCATTTCAAATGAAAATATTTTTTTTTTGACTGATAATTCTAATTTCAAATTAATTTTATTTGACAAACATGGAATTCTTTTTCTAAAATCGTCATTTGTTTAATAGTTAGTGTTTTGTTTTTAACGCATTCGAACATTTTTCGTCATCATGGATAAGTTAAAAATTCGAGTAATTATGGAGTATGAGTACCGTCGTGGCAGCAAAGCGGCACAAGCGGCACGCAACATCAACGACGTTTACGGAGCGAACACTACAAACGAACGCACCACCCGTTATTGGTTTACCCGCTTACGTTCTGGAAATTTTAACCTGAAAAATGAACCCCGTGGTCGTCCGAAAACTTTGGTCGACAATGACGAATTAAAGGCAATTGTGGAAGCTGATGAAACTCAATCCACGGCTGAATTAGCAGCAGCTTTCGACGTTAGCTCGAAACAATATTGGTCCATTTGCGTCAAATTGGCAAGGTAAAAAAGCTTGACAAATGGGTACCCCACGAATTCAATGACCGCCAGCGCAAAGTACGCGTGGAGACGTGCCTTGCACTGCTCAGCAGGCATACAAATGAAGGAATTCTGAACCGCATTGTTATTTGTGACGAGAAATGGATCCTGTTTGACAAACGTATGCGCTCAGCAAGTTGGTTGGACCCTGATTCAGCACCCAAACAATGCCCTAAACGAAAACTTACCCCTAGAAAAGTGATGGTCACTGTTTGGTGGTCTAAAGCGGGTGTAATTCATTACAGCTTCTTGCCAAACGGGACAAGCATTACTGCAGATGTGTACTGTGAAGAACTGAACACAATGATGGAGAAGCTCGCACGTCTCCAACCAGCTTTGGTCAATCGTTCGGCTCCACTGCTCCTGCACGACAACGCGCGACCTCATACTGCACAGCAGACGGTCTCCAAGCTACAAGAGTTGGGGTTGGAAGTTCTCCGTCATCCGCCGTACTCACCAGACCTTGCGCCTACAGACTTCTACTTTTTCCAGAATTTGGATAACTTCTTGGCGGGAAAAAAAATCAATACCCGAGAGGCAGTACAAAATGCCTTTGAAGAATTTGTTGCCTCCCGTCCAGCTGATTTCTTCAAGAAAGGCATCAATAAGCTACCAATGCGTTGGCAAAGATGCATTGATTGCATGGGTGATTATTTTGATTAATAGAAATAAAAAATATATAAAAAAATTACGCTTCATTTATTTCGTGAAAAACGGCAATTTCATAGGTAAAGACCTAATATTATAGAAATAGAAGATCAACTACCTGATTAATCTTTAAATTAATCTAATTTTCCCGTATTAAATTCATTAATTCTTTATTAATAAATATTCTTCGACTATCTATAAAAATAGAAAAAAATAAAAAAGGTCACGCTTACCGAGATTCGAACTCATGCCGCCTGAAGCAAGTATAGCGTGCAAGTGAATCTGCACATTATACGGCTGAGCTACGCTCGTCTCCATAGGCTATGTTGAAATTAACGATCTATATTCCCGTATAGTAGCATTATTTTTTGTTCTGAACAGATTCGATCGCCGATAGTTAGAATTTATTTTGCAAACAACAAAGTCGCTCTAAACCGGTTGTGTTAATTGTTCTAGTCTTTAGTAGTGTGAGTTCGGGAAAGCGTGCGGGGGGTATTCGGCCGACGACTGGGTGGTATAGATGTATCTGGCACCGACTGTACATGTAAACATTATATAGTTTCGCAGGAAAATGTTTCGTGGCTCCTCTGAGGCGCCAAGCGCCAGGGACTTACATCACCCGCAATGTAGTGTAACTTATCGCTTTTTCGTCGATTTCCGCTCGTTTTTTTTATAGTTGCAACCCAACAGCGTGTTTACACCGAATTTTTTTTTTATTGAAAAAGGATTAGACGTTTGTCTTCTATCTCACCTGATGGAAAGTGATGATAAAGACGAAGGTGTTACACTTCTATCCACGAGATACCTATTCACTCGACGCTTGAAAGAACTAGGACTATAGTTTTCTGGAAAAACAGACGCAGGCAGTTCATTCCACACCTTGGCGACCCGCAACAAAAAGGAACTATCGAAGCGTTTGGTTCGACTTCTTGGGATATCTACCATGAAGGGATAGAAGGTCTGTCTGCGTCTAGTAGTCCGATGCAAGAAGGGTGTGGGTTCAACCTGATCAAAAAGAGCATTCGCGCACTCTCCAAAATGTAATCTGTAGAAGATTGCTAAACTGGCAACTTTCCGACGATGGTCGAGGCCTTGCAGTTTTTTGGTGGTGAGGTCAAAGTTGTTAATAATTTTTCGGGCTCTTCGGTCAACTGCGTCCATCGCTTCTAGTTGGTACTTTGCAGAACCATCCCAAAGGTGGCTACAGTACTCCATAAAGAAATGGAAGGTTATTTTTATCAGGAGTTGTAAACCTTTTGCTATGTTTTGGTTCGATTGGTTGATCAATTCGTTTTCTTTTGATCGTAGATCGGAAAATCACCATGCTAGTTGTGTATAAATAGTATTTCATAAATATATAAACATGGTACCTATTTATTAAACTTTTGAATAAAATGTCTGTTTCAAACAAATCAAATCAATCGAAAAATAAACTATTAAGTAGAAATACCTACCACTCAATAGATTGTTCACTATAATATGTCCTGTGTAGTTGGCCTCTGTAGCTAAATCAATCAGGATATATTATAGAGCAACTATAGATTGATATGATTTATTTCATGATTTATTCTAGGATTTTCTAGAAAAAGAAAATATAGTACAAATACAGACTCAGGTAGAGTCTGAAATTGAAACGCAATGCGATGACAAGTTTGTCGAACAGATTTGTTCCCAACAGAATTCCCAGACTTATGATGTCTGGGAACCAAATAAAGATATACCTGAGTCTGAAATTGAAACGCAATGTGACGACAAGTCTGTCGAACAGACTTGTTCTATTCGTTTTCATGCAATATCCTGAAGCTAACACTGGAACCGTAATATGCGTGACAAATTAAGACACTTTTATTTACGGATAACCTTTGAGATATGTAATTTTATCCGAGTTTTACAGGTAAAAATTTTAGCACCGCTCGGGCGCCATGCGCTATGTGTGCGCTATACACAAAAAATACTCATGGTGCCTCTACGGCTACATCCGCACGGAATCGGTTTACAACAATTTCAACATCGCCATAGTCCACTTCACAAGGGCTGAATAAATAAATTTGTTACTTTCTTTAAACTAAAGCAACTAAAATGGTATTGCGTGACAAGTTTTTTTGTAAATGTAAGGGAATAGAAAGCTTTGAAACCCTAGGGCAATTTTGTATTAACTCTGACACTGGTTACTTTGAAGAGTCTTTTTGTAACATGTCCTGGTAACCGGATGGGTTCAGTACTACAGTGTTATGTGATTACTCGTGAAATAATTTTCAAACTGTTAGAACTTGCGCTATATTAAAAAGCTCTGTTGTGGGAAATTGCCGCGGTTTCTTTAGTGATACCTTGAGAATAGATCTTTGTCAAGATCTTCATCCAAGGCAATCGTGACAGTTTAGGGCCACCACCCCAAGCTAAAATGCAGTAGTTTAATACGGACTCAAAGAGCACTATGTAAATAGATTTTAATAGAGTGCCGTTAGTAGCGTCTCAACAATTTCACAGTGTGCACCAATTTCAGAAAGCTGGTGAATGTTAGATTAATGTGTTCTTTTAAACTCAACCTTTCGTAGATCATCACAACTAAGTACTTAAGAAATTGAGATAATTCACAGGTAAAATGTGAGGAACAATAACGGAGCACACTGTGAATAGAGCAAAGGCAAGATGGAAAGATAGAAAAGGCAAGGTAGAAAATCGGGTGTAAGTAGAACTATTGAATTTCCCCTCAAACCGGTAGGTGTATTTCTGAGTGCAAATCAATTCATACTAACATAATTACTAACCTCATTAATCTTGCAATTTAACATTTACCTACTTTAAAATCTCAGTTTACCGCTATCCTCATTCATACATTTGATATCTCCCATCATTCTTTTGTTCTTCATGTGCGATAATTTGTTTGAAACAGTTCGCAACATGCACACATATTGCCTAAGCGCTGAAAACATGCATAGGTGTAATATTACATACCTAGTTGTGGGGACTGTAAAATAGAACATAATTTTGTCCACACTAAACAGTGCAAATGAATAATTGATTAACACAATTGATAAAATTATTTACGCCGCGCATGATAAGATTGCAGAATTCTATGATAAAGTGAATTCTAATTGGTAGTTCTTATTTAATAAAATAATTAAAACAATTGGAATCGTGAGATTATCTGTTATGAGTGATAAGGGCGGCCAGTCTGGTACTGGCGGTGACTTAGAACTGTACGTCAAGTTTCTGTTCAATTTTCTAATAATGTGCGTGTAAATGTAGAATTGTGACTTATATAAACCACAATGGTGCTGTGTCCGCCCTTCAAGTGCTGTTCAAAAGGAGGCTTCAACTTGCCCAAAGTATCGTCAGAAAATGAAGATCCAGAACGTCGTGAAACTATAGTCGTGAGTAACTTAACACGAATCAGGCAGTAACAAGCCAAAAACTAATTTAAATTGCAAAAGTTTTAACATCAAACACATACTCAAGAACACTTGAATCACTACCGAATCTAAATCTAAACTGATCAGAATCTGATCGCCGTATTGTTAATAGTTACCTACCTACCCAAGCACTCTGTTTCATCGTGCATTTACTGCAATAATAAAGGCAGGTACGTGCAGTTTATGTTCGTTTTATTTTGTTTTTACTGTTGCCAGCTGTGCTTCCTTCACGTAAAATCAAATAATTCCAAGAGTATAAGTTATACATCTTTTGTAGATGTCATTAAACGTCTTTCGCAAATTTATTATGTGAATTTGAAAATAAAATTCAAGTAGGGGAGATTCAGGTGAGTGAAAACAATTTTCACGTAAACTATGTACTACACCACGTGTATGACACTAGACGTCCTTAATATAAAAAAAAAAGAAAATCGTCAAGACCTACATTAAAATTTGGTTTTTAAAAAAGTTGCTTAATATTGCCTGCATACTTACAATGTAAGTAGTGAAAGAGGTCATTTTTTCACTATATGGTGTCTTTGGAAATGCCTGGAATTACGGACTGAGCCCGTGTGCCCTTTTCCCGAAAAGTAAAAAACCTCACCCGGTTTACGTTGGTATGTACTCGTAATAGATTTACATAACAAAGGCCTACTTAAACGTAGACAATTTTGAAAGATGGGTCAGACAGCCTGAGTTACGAATTGATTTTCCCATTTATTTGGTTCACTAGTCCGACACATTCGTGATGCTGGTTTTAGTTGGAAATAAGAGATGACTTAATCGGATTTATTATCCTATTACGTTATATTCCCTTACATATTTACAGATATAATTACATAGTTAATAGTTACTAAGTATGCTCTTCTCTACTCAAAACTGAACTTTGATCTGAAAACAAAAATTTGTCTGACAAAAAAACTTCATTTCTTTTGATAGAACTATCTGTTTTAATTAAAATTGCAAAAATCTTGAAAAATACAATTATTAAAAACCAGTGTTGCCACCTCTCACATTAATTACACATCGGCATCGATTGTTCATACTTAAAATTTAATTGTCAATGTCTTGCTGCGGTATGAGGTGCCATGTTCTTTGCAAGTGTTCGTAAAGTGTGGTCCGTCGTCAAATTTGGTGGAAAATCTCTCGAGCTCTTCGTTGTAACATGTCCCAGGCATGCTCGATTGGATTTAAATAGGGCGACTTTGCAGGCCAATTCAAAACTTGAATATCGTGGTCTCGGAGAGCGGCCGACACCAACCGCGCCGTATGGGATGGAGTATTATTCCATTATTAATTCCTGGCCCATTTGGATTCTGTGTGGGACAATAGCAGACTCTACTACCCCTCGAGGTATTTTTGTGCAGCCATGCCTTGGATCCAAACGAGCTGGGTTCGTCCGCCAAGCCGACTTGCTGCCCACATCATGATTGTCCCGGCTTGGTATGAGTGGACCTCCTGAGGGTGCCGTAGATGGCTTACTCTGCATGTATTTCTCCAAACGCGTGTTTTTCGTGAACCCGGACGAAACCCAAACGGAGACTCATCGGTGAACAGCATCAAATACCATTGTTCGTCACTCCATGGTAAATGCTCCCGAGCCCACTAAAGCCGCCGACTGCTGGAAAACGTAACGGTCTTCGAGCATGAAGATCCACTTCATGCGGCCTCCTTCGCACAGTGTAGGCGCTTACCAACGGCTGGTGGTCCTCCGCAAGCCTTTGTACTAGTTGCATCGCTGTAGTATTGGGTTGTCTTCTAGCGGTCCTTTATCTTTAATACGATTTAAATCTGTAAGCCGTTCAGCCACATCCCCAGTACTGCGATAACGTGACCACAACCTTGAGATCACGTTTTGGCTGGTGTGTAGGGCCTCGGGAACGACGCCTTGAATAGCATAGTAACATTTCATCTCGCCTCAAATGACGCCGTGACATTACTTTTGAAGCTCACATGCACAAACTAACTAGCGATGCTACGCACTCACATGGCACGTTAAATTAAAAAACAAAAACAATCTATTGAATTTTCATTAATTAATATCAATAAAACAATTTTAATTTTCCTCAACGAAACTAATTACTAACAATTTTACCGCCATGGTGTGTTTTTATTTTTTATTTACATTTTTAATTTTGCAAATAGAATAAAAGAGGTTTCAACCTGTATACAAACTTTTTATTTCAAACTCATTTATTTAATTCAGATTTGCCTCCATAAATAAAGTCGTAAATGATTTAGGATTATGATATCCCTAGATTCTGTTGATGTGTGTTTCTTGAAAAAAGTTTGCGCGGGTAAGTTTTCCAAGTTTTGTAAGTATCTACAACAATACGTTTATTTGCTGTCACAATTTCATAATAAAAACTTTTTAGTCACACGCCAAATTTAGTGTTAATAATCTATTAGTGAGACAGAACAGTTTTCCCAAAGAAACAAAAATGTTGTTGGACCTCCCACACAAAATCGATGCAGTCAATCCTGCAACTTGTATGGAAAGCCTAAAATGTTTTTTTGTATATGGACCCGTGTTTTTTAAGTTTGGTTTCGCGAATAGATTCTACACCAACTTTGAAAAGTGATTAAAAATTGACCCTGTTTATAACTACGCGTCGCGAAATCATTTACTAAATAAAAAAAAAATTCTTGTGAAGTAACAATACCTTACAAACAATACCTGGATATAACTTTTTACCGTACCTACATATCCGTAAAGAACGGACAGTCTGATGAAATTAATGTCCATAACTACGTCCTTAGTGTCAAGGGCATGTCAGTAGTGTACCTAGACAAGGTTACATTATCGCCAGAAAAGGCAAAGCATTGAAATTAAGAAGAAATACATTTTACATTCCATTAGATGGATGCATTTACAAAGAAAAAATGTGAACATACAATAGCTTGAATAGATTTGCTCATAAGCAGCATAATTTTATCATACAGGATACGCTCAAAGATGCTATATAAAGCAACATTGTTTTGTACCACCTTGTAACTCCTGGAAGGGTTTATAATTTAGATAGCTGATGTACCAAATTCGCTGTGCACATGCAACTGCTCGACCTGCTTCTCAACGCGCAAACTACATGGGTAGATGAGGTCAACATTTTAAATGGGCGCAGAAGTTATGTGTGCTCTGGTGTCGGATTTTCGACACACCAAAATATTTTAGCACTTAGCTTAGCGCACTAAGCGATGTTGGCTATATAAGTATATCAACGTCGTTGATTTCGCGGGACGCGTTCGCAGAGCAAGGACGTGTGTTTATACTAAAATGGAGTTGTCAAATGAAAAATTCTGACGCTTTGTTAACGCGTTATTTCAAGGAATTTACTTTTCGTCGTTCGTATCTCAAGGTAAGAAGCCAGTGTGCGTTTTAGTGCCTTAACTAACGCAGAGTTGGACTTAACATCAACGTTAGACGTAAACGGACCAGCATTAGAAAGTGAGTCCAATTTTCAACTTTTCAGTAACTCGATACTTATAACCTTTGAACACAATCTTCTTATAATGAAACAAAAATAATTCTAAATGCTATATTGATAAATTTATTCGATAAAGATGAAATCACCGCATATTTAACTGATATTGCTTTATCATTAACCTGAAAGACATGCTGTGATTTATTTTATGTACCTAAAATGGAGTAGGTAACAAACAGGATACTTATAATCTATTTTTATCGATAAATAGATGAATACCTCTAGATCCGCACTTTATGGGTGAGTTTTAGCCCCACCGTCATCTAGTTCTACGTTACCGACTCTTTTGACAAATATGCACTTTACCAACTGTTTTAAACTATCGCGGTTATTTTCACTATAATTTATTTAATGATCTTATGGCATTCTTATCACGATTTTCGATCATGGTGCTTGCACCAGCATCGAAATAATGGACGTGCGAAATAAAAATCGAAACTCGTGGTAAGAATCCTGTAAATTCATTAAATTATACTTTATAATTACTTTATCATAGCGCGGTGTCGTCCGCAAAGAGCGCTAGGTCTACTTTCTCCGTCCTTGGTATGTCACTAGTGTATAGTGAAAACAGAGTTGGAAAAAGCACCGAGCCTTGTGGTACACCGGCTAATACAGGACTTGGATTGGAGAGTGCACCTTCCAATCTGTAGCGAAAGGTTCGACAATGGAGAAAGCACGGGTGTAGCCAGGTTTTAGAATCGGGGGGATTCAAAAAAATAAAACGACTAAAAGTACATAAAATAATACATACAAAATAACACGTACATAAAACAAACTTATGAAACTATTTGCCAAAAGAACTTTGTTTTCAGTACAGTAGGTTAAAGTTAAGCACAAATTTTTTTATAAATAAATTTAAATATTATAATAAATTTTTTTATTGGTTTTGGTTGGGAGAAATGAGATTTTTTCTTCTAAGCGAAGATGATTTTAATTGAAGGCTACAATAGATACAAGCATTTCATGGCTATATTCCAAAAATAAAACCAAGCAAAAGAAACAATTTGTAGCAACAAGGTTGAAATGATCATCACAGTGTGCTGATTTTTGTTTTTTTTAAATACCTATAGTTTCATAACCACAGGGCCAAGAATTTATCTTTTATTTTTCTGATAGCTGTTGACTTCTTGCATCTCCAGCTTCCGGTTTATCGTCGACTTTTGGGACACCCTGTATAAGAAAAATATTAAAGAAGATTTTTTTCGGTATGATAAGAAAACACATACAGACAAAATCTCGAAGGAATTGGGGAGTCCTTTTTCGACCAGTGGAACAGTATAAACTATAAGCTGAATAAAAAAATAACGTTCGTTATGTACAATTAGTTTTAAAATAGTCGTCGAATTATTCCTTTACACTCCACGTTTAGAATTAATTTAAAGCTATTTTCTGACCCTTGTATTTATAAGACAAGTGTTACTCCTGTGTTATCTAAAGTCAAATCCTTTTAACGTATGTTAGGTAGTGAAAACTCTAAATCTATACCCAAGGGCACGAAAACATACATAGATTACCGAATGCGATCCAATAATCGACGGTGGCGGAGGAATCCAAACCACCGTATATTTTAATGTAGGTAAAAGTTAGTAATCAATGAGATATGCCGCACGCCTGTTCTTATTTTAAGTCTATGAATGTTAATATCTGAACTTTTCGGGAGGGTTTGAACCCCCAAAACCCTCCCCCTGGCTACGCCCGTGGGAGAAAGTCTTGTATGATGTGCACGAGGCTGTCTGGCACGCCTAGTTCAAGGAGCTTATATAATAAGCCGTTGTGCCTAATTAACTTAGAACAAGAAACTTAGTATGTTTAACTGTAATCTGTTATTGTACACCCATCTCTCACTTTCAGTAATCGGTGGCTATCGTTGTTAGATACGCATAATGTTATATTTTTATTTACACAAATTGTAACTTGTCATGTGTTTCTGTTTGATAGTCCTAATAAAGCAATAAAAAAAAGCCGAACTGTTCATCCGGTAACAGGTGCTTCGAATGGATGACCTCTCGGAGCCTGTTCAAAATGATCCTTTCTTATAATTTGCCTATCGCGCTAAGCAAGCGAATAGGACGGTAGCTTGTGGGTAGATAAGCCGGTTTTCCGGGATTCCTAATACCTATGACAATCGCTTCCTTCCACGTTTGCGGAAAGCAGTTTGTTAGTAAGTTATTAAAAATAACTACTAACAGTTGTATGAGTGCGAGTGGGAGAGCTTTCAGAACCCTGTTTGGTATTTCGTCTGAACCTGGAGCTTTCCGCGGTTTTAGGTTTTTGATTATTGTCTGTACGTCTTCCACCGTTACCAGTTACAGGGTGTCTGTCGGTGGGTTGCCGCAGTTGGTGCTTTCTGTACTTGGTGTACATTGTTGGGCTAAGCAATCGGCTAGGGTTTCAACTTTTTCGGAGTCATCGAAGGCGAGAGTTTATGGGAGTTTATGGGTGAAAGCATAAGGAGCGGAGGCATCTATGACGCGGTAGAGTCCATCTTGAGAGACTTCGCCAAGCTCCAGTAAGCCAGATGCGAAGGCGAAATCTCTTCAAGAAGCGCGTCGCAGTTGTTAGACCGCAATTCGCCTATGAATCGATTGGGGTGTTCGTGTTGTTGTATTGTTTTTATATGTATTTTTTATTTTTATTTTATTTTTATTTTATTTTATTTTATTTAGAAACAAACGGTCACTTACAGTCTAGGTTACAAAACAATTGAGCTCAGATTTGACCTATAGTTCCCTTAATTTAAAAGTGACAACAAACTTAACTCTAATACGAATATACAAAAAAACTATATGTAAACATTTTTGTAAACATATCAAAATTAGAAAGTATGAATTCCAGAAAGTAAGAAATAGACATACACTTAATTCATTTGAATACTTATTAGCATTTTGCAACACCTTAATACAAAAAAAGAGAGAATTAAAAAAAAGAATTTAAAGATTTACGACTCTTAGTTATACAGTACTTACAATACTATTCTTTTTTTCAGGATCAGTTGCTATCCTTTTAATTTTTCCTTTAAATTGGGCCAATGAATTAGAAAATAAGTCAACGCTACAAAGTTTATTGTCATACATTTTACAGGCTCGTCGAATAAAAACATTATTAACGTAACATCTCGGACTTGTAGATATGGTATTTTGGGGGTTTAGGCAAAGATTAGGTATGTTTCTTTGGATGGTTGGGTATGTTTGTTTTGGTTTAGGTCTGTTGGTTTTCTGTATGTTGTAGTGTTTGTGTATGTATATGTAGGTATTGTTTAATTAGTTTAATATAGGTAGTCTAATGTGTATAGAGTAATGAGAAAAAAAAAATATTGTGTTCTAACAATAAACTTTTACATAAACAGAATTACTTATTTTTCTATGATTTTTCAAATAAAAATATTTTTTAATAAAAGCCTAGATGCCTAGATAATTTTTGAGAATATCAGTTGGCTATAATAGTAATAATATGTATATAAATGCCTCCATCTTACTATTGCTGCGTTCCGTTTGCCGATTACAGCGCTCACAGCGCTCATATACCCGTTCCGTTTGCCCGTGAGCGCGCTCACAGCGATATCGATACGTCATCAATGACGTCATAAACGCCGCCATCTTCCCGCTCACAGTGCCAACGCTACGGAGCATGGTCGCTGTGAACGGCCTGTCAAAACTGACACATGACGTTACTTTGTTGATGTTTTTATTAGTCGATTAAAGATTTTAAAAGCTTGCTTATTCATTTTCTTTTGTAATAATGTAAAAAAATGGCTCCTGCTTCATTCAGGGTCAAAGATCTTAATGAAATTATAACTTTAGTCTTAATCGACGAACAATCAGAATGTTAGCGCGCTATTTACCGTTCCGATTGCAATATCACTAATAACACTTTTAGCGCGCTCAAACGAATCGGAACGGTTTTGAGCACTTTTAGCGCTGTGAGCGCTGTAATCGGCAAACGGAACGCAGCATATGACAACACTTACAGATGAAATGTCACTGTCAACAAAATTGACATGCCGCTGTCAGCGGTCAGTCTAGTGACTAATACTTCTGCGCCATTCGTGTCGGTTGTATTTGTGTTGTTTTCATTGTTGTTTTTGCTATTTGCTTATTTCTATTTGACTAGGACTGATACTTGATTCGTTTTAAATGTGACTTGTGCGTGCCTAATGGATTCTGCACCTTGTCTTACGTGACTGTATCTTGCTTTTTGGATTGTTGAAGTGCGTTTTGAACGACAATGAAAGATCGTAGCAGATTAACGCGAATCCTACGTGTTAATTGCAACACTCGAGTTTACACGTTGCGCCGCTATCCTGCCCTAAAAGTCGATCCAAGAGTCACTAGTTCATTCTGGAGCTGGGTATACCCACTCATACTATGTACCGATCTACCTTAAAACATAGTAAACCATTGCACGACTCTCACTTATCTTATTCTATATAAGAATAAAGGCAAAATTCACTGTTAATTTTCATATATCCTTCTGTGTAAGCTGGAAAAGTTGGGTATCAGAAATAAATTCCTAGAATTAATAAAAAGCTATTTGCAAAACCGCACCCAACGCGTCAAAATCTGTGATTATTACAGTTCTGATACATTAACCACAAACTATGGAATACCACAACGCAGTGTACTCGGCCCAACGCTTTTCTTGATTTATATCAATGATCTGACGAATCTTAAGTTACCTCAAGGCCAAGTGTTCTCCTACGCTGATGACACGGCATTACTTTTCCACGGCACCAACTGGGAAATAGTATTCCAAGATGCCGAAGCTGGTTTGCAGTCGGTAATGAAGTGGCTCAAACTAAATTCCTTGACGCTAAACCTAAAAAAAACTAGTTTTATAACTTTCTCGATTCGCATTTCATCTCAACCTCTTGCAAACCTCAGACTAAAAGCTCACATCTGTGATAATAACATTCTGACAGTCTGCGACTGTCCAGAAATTGAAAAAGTTAAGACAACCAGATACCTGGGCGTCGTTATCGACAATCAGCTATCATGGTATGCACAATTAGAATCAGTCTCTAACAGAGCTAGGAAAATGGTTTGGATCTTTAAACGTTTACGCCATATTTGTGACAAAACTCCCATAAGGTATATTTATGTAGCTTTAGTTCAATCAGTTCTTCTGTATTGTATAACTGTCTGGGCAGGGACATTTAAAACTAAATTTATAAGCATTGAACGGGCACAGCGTAAAATATTGAAAATTATACTTTTTAGGAATATGTTATACAGCACTGAACTAACCTATCTTGATACTGACCTTTTAACCGTTAGAAAACTATATACACTGCACTGTATCTTAAAAGTACACAAACAAAATATAATAGACAATAAAACATTGAAAAAAAGGAACCATAATACTCTAATTAAAATAAACAAAGTGAATACAGAATTTGCTGCGAAGCAATTTAAAATACAATCCATTAAACTATATAACAAAATAAATAAATGTCTTAAAATCTACGATATGACTGCACATAAGTGTAAAATAACGGTCACAAATTGGCTGAAAACCTTAGATTATAATAAAACGGAAGACTTACTAAAAACAATTTCATAGCAAAGCATAATAATAATCATAATATACATCGTCATACATATGTGTGTGTGTGTGTATAGAACATGTTTTCACTGCAAAATAAATTATTATAACGTATAAACCTATCTTATAACATTATATGTATTATTAGAATTCATTTATTATAAATTTAAAAATACTAATATTTATTCTATTTTAAATCGCTATACGCTCGTGACTTATAATAAGCATTACGTCTAAGCAACACCAACAGAAGAATGTCCGTGCGATCCTGCATGACGCCATAATCTAACCCGAACTGTAACGTTATAAGGAGCACATTTACTTGAATATGTTGTAAAAATTTTTGTGTACCGTCATTATGTTTTATATTTGAAAAAACGTCAACTGGTGCATAGAAATAATAAACTTTTAAAAGTACCCTGCAAACGTAGAATTTGAATAGGAAATTATTTGTTTTTGTGAGATTTTTCTGTTTATATACTTTGTTTTATTAGATTTATGTTTGTGACCCTTAAGAAATTATAAAAAAGTACCATTATTTTATTTTAAGTAAGTATTACGTTTGTAAAATGAAAAAAAATAATTGTCATCATTTCAAAAATTGTTTATTTTTAAGTATAAATGTAAAACTAACGAGTGGAAGAGTGTTCACCCCTAACACAGGAATGTTTATCCTAAAAGGGGTGCTCCGCATCAATTTGTAAAAACCTTAGAAATAAAGAAAATTTTGAATTATTGAATTTTGAATATATGTTATTACAATCAAGTAGCTGGTAAGTTACTGGTTACTTAACCTACCTAGAATTATTGTCAATGTGAGTATTGTTCTTATTTTTGTTGATAATTTGGCTAAAAATACTCAATATTCAACGTTGTCAAATTGTCAATGTTGAGAAATAAATATTTCATTTCATTTCAATACACGTTGACTGACTGTAGGTATAATTGCCAAAAAACATGGGAATGTTTTATAAATATATAAAGGATCAATAATCTAAAAAAGCTTGATTACGTAGGTATGTTGAGAATGTGGTTGACAATCATAGGACGCACTTTTTCCAAGTGATATAAGTCATAACCTAAAAAAGTTCAAATCGAAATATATTTTTTTAAAGCCTGCCCAAGATTAATTGTTTCGCTATAGTTACTCAGGGACTCACGCTTAACATTTTAACATATTTTTGACGTATAGACGCCGCCATTTATTCTCAACTTATTTTATGTATGAGACTTTGCCATGATTCTTTATGTTTTAAAATTTTCGAAACGTTTGCTTTGTGGCAGTAATTTGTTTCTCCAATGATACACTTTTCTGAATTTTTTTAAATGTCAAAAATGAAATGTTGTTTTTTAGTGGTGGCGGTAGATTGTTCCAAATGTTAGATGCCGCAAACCTAAAACTACTTTTGAAGTTGGCTGTGTAGTGTTTGTGAGTTGCCATGATCTGGAGATTTTTACTCCGTGTTTCTATTGTGGCCTTTTCCAAGCCAGTCAATTTTGTCGTAGAGGTATTGAGGTTTACCGGAATGCACAACTTTATGAATTAAACCTGCCAAATGAAGATGCCTTCTACCCTCCATTTTAAGTGTTGAACTTTTAGTAAGAAACGGTGTGAGTGTGAGAGCGTTTTGGGATTTTGAAGCAGAATCTGGCGCATGCATTTTAGACTCTTTGAAATGCACGACTAGTTTTTTCATAGAGTCTCGGGCTGTAGACTACATCACAATAGATAAATACAGAAAGAACGAGAGCCTCCGATAGGTCAATTCTAACCTATTCGATTAGGAAGTCCCTGGTACCATACAGCACTTTTAGTCTAAAGAAGGCAGTTCTGATCTTGGCGTGTATGTGCTCAATGAAGCGAAGCTCACTGTCCATCTGCAAGCCGAGGTTCATGGCCGACGTCACCCGCTCCACTTTGACCTCACTTATTCCGAAATCCGGTGAAGAGTCAATTATTCGTTGGCATTGATGTTTAATTCCCATTACAATGAACTTGGATTTAGAAGAGTTGAGAGCCAATGTGTTGAGTTTTGCCCATTCATAGATATTGTCTAAGTCCTCGTTTATTCGTAGTATTGCTTCCCTGACTGTATTTTGTTTGAATGAAGCATAAAGTTGAGTGTCGTCGGCGTAGAGATGGATTTTGCAATGCTTAAGGTTTTTTAAAAGATCGGTTGTATACAAAATAAATAAAATAGGTGATAGTGCAGAGCCTTGAGGGCAACCTCTTGTAAGGGTTTTAATTTCCGAATTTACTTGGTTAATTCGATCATCTTCGGTATGTACAAATTGTCTTCGATTAGTAAGAAAAGATTCGAAACATTTACAAGCCTCCTCCGAGACTCCATAAAATTTTAATTTAGCCAGCAACAGCTCAATGTTTTTGCAGTCAAACGCTCTGGAAAAATCTAAGAGCACAAGAATACTTTTCATCCTATTGTCTGCTGCTGCAAGAATGTCATCTGTAACTTGCGCTAAGGCGGTTGCGGTCCCATGATGACGACGGAAACCTGACTGCATGACAGGTAATATGTCCTCTACCTCTAAATATTCGGTCAGTTGTGAGCAGACTACACTTTCTGTGATCTTTGATCCATCGTAGATCTTTGCAGCTTTCTACTGTCGATGATTTTGTGATAGGTTTAATCTTGGCAAGTTTCCATGTTTCAGGAAAAACGCCTTCGGTTATTGATTTATTTACGATAGTTGTGATGATTGGTAGTGTGATAGGTAAGGTCATCCGTAGCATTTGTATTGTTATTGTATCGTGGCCGGCAGCCTTTGTATTTATTGAATTGATGATTTTAATAATTTTATTTTGAGTTGTGTTTTGACTTTTGAATGTTTTTTTGGTGTTTATGTACTTATTATATTTAAAAGTGTTTATAAAGTTAGAATCTACGTTAGAGTCACCAGGAATGTCGAGAAAAAAATCTGTGTATTTTATCGGGATCTTTTAATAAATGGTCAGGTGAGGCATCCACGCGTTCGCACAAGGGTTATTATTGTTTTCGTTGACTTAGAAAGTAAAGAATGCTTCTTTTTCTCTTTTTATTGCACTGGTAACCATGTTTCTTAAATCTTTATAATATCTCATATGTGATTCCTTTTTTGTAGATCGAGCTCTACTCAGAGCTTTATCTCGTAGAGACATCATAAATTTAATGTTGTCGGTTAGCCATGGGCAAGGACATTCTTTTATGTTTACTTTACGTAAAGGGGCATGTTTATTGAATATGTCATTTATATTATCGTTAAAAAAATTTACCATATCATTGATGTTACTGTAATTATAAATTTCGTTCCAGTTTATTGAATTAATGTCCTGCATAAATAATTCTTCGTCAATTTTGTGTATGGACCTAGTCCACATATAATACGGTACAAATACAGGTCTCTTGATGTTAAATTCGCCTAATACTAAGCCATGATCACTCAGTATAGGGTTATGATATACTGATATGGATTTGCAAATATCTTTGCTATCTGTTATTACAAGATCCAGGAGAGACGAAGAGTTACTTGTAATTCGCGTTGGTTCTTGAACTAGCTGATACAGGTTATGTTGATTTAATAAAGAAATCAACTCCGGTGCTGGGTGATCATTTGGTTGAAGTAGGTTAATATTGAAGTCTGTAAGTATAAAAACATATCACAATATCCAAAACTACTCACTGACTGGCTTAGCGCGTCCATAGCTGCGGTGGGTGAGAGCCCAGAGCCCGGGCGGTACGCGGTGTCGACGGCGACGTGGCCCACCCCGGGCAAGCTCAGTTCGAGCCACATCTGCTCGAGCGCGGAAGGAGGGTGTGGTTTGTTTCGCACTCGCAGACCACGTCGCACGTAGAAACCAACACCACCCCCTCTTTTGTCGTGTGGTCGTGGAGTGTTCTTCAGTATAAATCCTGGGATAACTGGAGCATACTTGTCTTGTCCAGGTGTGGTACAAGTTTCATTTAAAGCTAAAATATCATGGCTCATAAGCTTATCCTGTCCTGTGTTTAAGGAGCGTATATTTAGCAAACCTAGTTTTAAATAAGAACTTTTTTGTGTATTTGTCATTATCTAAGTAAAACCATTGTAAAGTGTGTAGTAGTTATAAATTGATGAATTAAAAGAAGTGATTATGAAAATAAATGAATTATGTATAAGTGAAATTGTAAGATACCTAAAAATCCCTCGCAATAAATTACATATTTTACACTCCATGAAACAAATTATCGATACCAAACAGCTAAAACATATTTTCTTTGTGGCTTAGACCCATTACTTTCAAATTTGTATTCCAGTAAAAAGGAATATTTTTAAGTAGTTTAATAGATAAGCTATATTTATGAAAACTAAAATAAGTTGTTATTATGTTGTTCAATACCAATGTAGAAAATATACACAAATATAAAACAAACACATGAGCATTTAACAAAATAACAATTTGCTGAACCAAAACTAATATACTATATTTATTATAAGCATTGTGGATATAAAAGAATAACACTAATAGTCAATTTAACTTCTCCAAATCAGTTTCACTACGGGTTCTGATTATTTTACTTGAATCGGATTTTCTCATTTGTACAATCAAGGCGTGTGAGATTTCGGGAAAGAGATTGAAAAAGGTCTAAATATTGTACAGTCCATTGGCACCAACCGTAATGACACAATGTAAAGGTTAACCCTAATAAAATCATGGTATTTTGATAGGATTAATAATAAAACCAGATTGGTAGGCAATATAAAAAGAGCATGGAAATGGATAGGGGGAAAAAAGAGGGCAGTATTTGAAGAATCCAGTATGACAATGACAAATACGGACGATAAGGTATGTGGCCAAAATATTGTTGTAATACTGTGGTCCAACATACAAGGGAGTCATGTAAGGACAGTGAATGGAACGTGTGTGAAATAAATAAAAGGAATAAAAGCACACAAGGTAGAAAGTAAAACAAGACAAAAATAAAAACAAGAAAATTTGATCCCCGTTTAAAATAACAATGTTGAAAATTAATAAATATTTGAATAAAAAATTTGAATTTCAATTTGAACCTGTCGAAAATAGTCAAGGATATACTGAGCGCTGGTAGATAGAAACTTATAATATATAATAAGGTGGTATATAAATACCATTCCCGCCCTAAGGGTGCCAGGCAGGGAGTTGCCACGAGAGAAAATGTCTAGCGATCAATTATGAGACATCTAACATTGATAGAAAATTAGTTTTATGCTTATATTAAAATAAATATTTTTCACTTATAAAATTAGTGAAGCCACAAAAAATGATTCCGTCTAAATAAATTTATTTTTTTGTTTGCAAGTCACGGTGGTACGTCGGCGATAAATCAAGGTAGAAGAGCTTCTATTCTGTCGATGAAATAAACCTTAGTTGACCTTGAAGTCGAGCGCATTAATTAATTATTTCAAGAGGTGGGACAAGAGCCTGAATTAGTCAAGCAAGTTAGTGGAGTCATCGTTGCCATGAGCAGTCATAATTGCTATAGACTTATATTTGTAAGGTGTCAGTTATTGTGGGTTTTCACGAAGTACTAAACATTCAAACTATTGAATGAGTTTTTTTAACACGATACGTATTTAAAAGTAATTAAAAAAACAATAAGAAGCTTTTACTACGTTCATCGATTTTAAATGTAGTTCATTTGCAATGAAAACGGGCTATATCTCCTGTTGGGTTGCCAACTTCTCTCTTATATGGTGGTATCCCGCGTTAACTCGTAAACGGGTGCCGTTTGGGCGTGTTCGTCGTTTGGATACTTTGGGGGAGGGAGACTTGCTGAGCTAACAGGTGCAAATAAGCATAATTTTGTATAGACATAAAAAACATAGTAAATTTATTTTGAAAAAATTATACCCGTGAAGTTTCTTGCCAGTTTTTCTTCACAAAGGTTTTCCAAACTTGTGGTAGAGCCATGCTTTATTTAACATCTATTACAATAAGTAATTGTATGTTAAGAATTAAATATTTGAATTTGAGTTACAACAAGCTTAAATGTTAGTTTGTCTTTCAATAGACTGCTACTTACTAAATATAGTTCAAAAAACGTAATAATGCAAAACTTCACTAACTAATTTACTGGCACTGCAGGCTGGCAAATATGATTGGATAGAGGTTCGGGAGTAATGCCGCCTGGCCAATCCCGTTCGGGTTTTGGCGAGACGAGCCGAAAGTGCTGACCTGCCTATAAATCAAAAAATTAGTAATGTATAACACCTAGTTCATACTAGGTACGGATCAGAAAGTTTAACGCTATAATTTTATTCCACAGAAATTACCCGAAATAGACAGAACAACAACAAACAATGTCGCCTTCCCATACGAAGCCTCACCGTCGAAGAGTGGTCTCAGCGTGGACACTGGAATCGCCAGCAAGAAGTCCAGTAACATGAGCATCGCGAGCGCCAAGTCTGCAGTCAGTATGAGCAAAGATTCAGACAGCGACGTCAATGACAGGAAGAGCAGTGCTGGAAGAACGACGGTCTCAGATCTTATACAAGCAAACGCGACTGAGAAAAACACGCGTAAACGAGGAGTCATCGCACCGCACGCACCTCTTGATACTACTAGATCGCTTTCTGATTTACGATATGAGATTTATGAAAAGGATGAACAGTAAGTAACAATTGTGGTTAATTGAGTTATAGTTTTTTTTATTATTATGCCTATTAGAAATAAAATATACGAGCTTGTACGTACCTACATGTATACAGGTTTCAAAATGAAACCGGAATTACATTTGAATTTTTTTTTAATTTTGGTGAATTTGATTACTACAGGTCAGCCGAGGTAATAAAAAAAGCAGTGATGGCTAATGATTTCTTAAGAAATCTTATGGACGAAGAAAGATTAGCAGCTGTGGTAGAAGCAACGATACCTCAAGACTACGAAGCTGGAAGTCTCATCATACGGGAAGGGGAAAGTGGCAGTCACTTGTACGTCTCGGCTTATGGCCAATTTGAAGTATTAAAAGGAGGACATGTTGTGAAAACCTTTGGTCCGGGGGAAGCTTTCGGAGAACTGGCTATTTTGTATAAAGCAAAACGATTTGCATCTATCAGATGTAAGTTACAGTGACTCACACTAAACTTATAAGCAAACTTTAGAGTAACTTAGAAATTGTGTATTTAAACCAAGTAGCGTTGTTGGTTCGTGTTAACACAATATTAATAATTTGTTGGTCACATAAATTAAACATATACAGACCATTGTACTCAAAATAGAAATAACCTATAAGATATTAGCAAATGCTGGTAGAATTATCTCGTATGGCTAAGATAACGCTTTGCGCATGGTGTGGTCACCGGAGACTAGGACCAATCTGGAAGAAAATTGCTTAATGTTTTTTTGTGTCTGATCAACACTGGCTTTACAGACCTGCGTATTTGAGGTACTTTAACTCCTGAGCCAACTCTGCAGCAGCACCGGGCCTATCGCATTTTTATTTAATATGGTAATTACATTATACTGTAAATGTCTTTTCAGGTATAACAGAAGCGAAGGTATGGACTCTGCAAAGGCGAGTATTCCAAAAAATAATGGTCCGAAGTGGTCGTCAAGAGCAAGAGGATAATGTGCGATTCTTGTCATCAGTACCACTTCTCCAGGGCATCCACCCCATAGAGCTCACCAAAATATCTGATTTCTTAAAAAGAGTAAGCATACGCAACTTTAAGCCACAACTTAAAGAGAGTAACATGTGAATACATTTTAGCTTTATAATTTTCCTCGTAGGAATTCTTCGCAGCTGGTACAGCAGTCGTTCGACAAGGTGATAGAGGAGACAAATTCTATATAATTCGCGGAGGTACAGTCGTAGTGACAAAACGAGAAGATGATAACAGAGACAAGCCCGTAGGTATATTAAAACGAGGAGACTATTTTGGAGAACAAGCTTTGTTACATGAAGATCGACGTCTTGCAACAGTCACTGCGCAACCTCCGGGTGTAGAATGCTTAACACTAGAACGCGGGTAAATATGATTTAAACTATTTACTAAGCCTAACAGATCTTTTGCGTATGGTTTAATTTGTGGATTTTCAGGCCCTTCACGGAACTTCTTGGTAATTTGAATGAATTGAAAAATAAGCGGCATGCAGTACCGAGACCGTCTCAACAGAAAAAGTCTCCGCAGAGAGAAAAGAGTGGTAATTTATTCTGTAATGTAAAAAAAATATAGTGGTAAAATTTAAGATGCATTCGCGTTGTGTACTTATATGTATCTTACTTTTTATTTCAGAATACTCATATGTAGAGTTAAAGGACTTGGAAATAATAGGAACAATGGGAGTTGGAGGTTTTGGTCGAGTTGAGTTGGTTCAGTACAAACCAAACAAATCGTTGACATTTGCTTTGAAGTGCTTGAAGAAAGTGGACATGGTTCAGCAACAACAACAAGAGCATGCGTATAATGAGAAGAATATCATGATGCTGTGTAAGAGTCCATTCATTTGCAGGTAGGTATAAAACGGCACAGCACGTCTTTTGGCACTATTGTTATTAACTAGTATTTGGAAAAAATTAAATAAGCTATAAGTAAGTTTTAGATACTTATTTCAAATTATAACAGGGTTCAGTATAAACCAAAAGTATAATATAAAAGTATAATGCCTTAAATCACAATCCTTCTTTTTTCCGGTTTCATGTCGTAGTCAAATTATAATGAACTCATAGGTAATATAACCCTATAATAATACCTTTTAAAGGTCGAAGTCTAACTGCAACATTTCTAGCTTCTAAAGATTAATATATCTAGGTTTTTGAACTTGCATTTCGTCTCTCGTTTCATTTGTAAGTCATGTTGACTGATCTACTTCTAGGTGAATACGTGTAAACGTGTCTATATGTATATGTAAAAAGTAAATTTTACAACAAAGCTGATGTTTACTTTAATACACCTGTAGTTCTTTATATTTGCATTTACAATCAGGAATTATTTCAAGTAGACCATTTTACGAGAAATGCATTAAAATTATCTTCTTATCACGATAAGATTAAGAAAATATACCTACATACCTATTTTACATAGGGGATTTCCTGAGTCAAACATTTAAATAGCATGAAGCATTGAAAAATAAAAATAAAAAATCTTTTCCAATTTTAACATATCCAATAGTCACTGCATCGAGCCCAACATGAAAAGACTGCATTTCGCTTTATACATAAATATACTAGTCGAATCGTATATCATAGTTTACAAAATGTTTCATTATAATAACGTTATCAAGTAAATCCTATCGCTAAAATAGTCTTAACTTATATGGTGTGTTTTTTTTTTGGTTTTACTCTTACATAATAGAAATTGCAAACAACAAGCACATCAAAAAATATTTACGCATCGAGCATATCCAGTTTCAACGTATTGCAGAGAATAATATAGTTTAATAAACTCTTTTCAGTTTATACCGTACATTCAAAGACAACAAGTACATTTACTTCCTGATGGAGCCAGTGCTCGGAGGAGACGTGTGGACCATCCTGCAGAAGCAGCGGTTCTTCCCCGAGAACGTCGCGCGTTTCATGGCCGCGTGCGTGGTTGAAGCGTTCCAGTTCCTACACTCCAATGATATCATCTATAGGGACTTGAAGCCCGAGAATTTGATGCTGGATAATAAAGGTTATATTAAGTTGGTAAGTTTATGTTTATATTTGTTTATTAGTCTAATATTTCAATGTAAAACCAGACTTCATCGCGGAGCAGAAAAGTTCTCGAGTGGACTCGATAGTCTGCCTCAAGGACTGAAGAATATTAAGTTTAAGGCTGCATCTAAGTAAAAAAGAGTACCTACTTAATTAATTTTTTGTCTGTTTAATGTAAAAAATGGAGTAAAGATATTTTTTGCACGCCGCGTACTGTGTTTTCAGTAGCGCATATAATGCGTGGTAAAAATGTGCGTATTTTTTAAATGTAGTCACGATAGTACACCATATCTACCCGTCAGATTCCCTTGTGTTAAATTTATGTAGGTACCTGCGCAACAAACAATGCGATTGTTACATGTTTCTCTGATTCGCTTGAATCGCGAGACGAGACGCACCCAAAAAATTTATGTAAGTCTAGGTACTATAGATATATATTATTCTTTGTACCTATGAGGTAGAAATGTATGCCTTAATTTACCTATGTGTAAACAATAAAAGGAAATAGGTACCTATAGCCTAATTCGATTTGAGTCTTTGATCTAGAATGTTCGATTATAAATTATTTCTCCTTATACTTTAATTACTTACCTTATTAATTAATACAATATTTCACCTAATCAATATTAAACGATATTTTATTTCATTTATTGACCTTGTATTTAAACAGCATTTTCCTTTATAAAATGTAGGTTTATTATTGAAACACAAAATGTTTTTTTATTTTTAATAATATTTAGTCTTAATGTTATACAATTAATTTTTAGGTAGATTTCGGCTTTGCAAAGCGCCTCACTCAGAACAGTAAGACGTGGACCTTCGCTGGAACGCCGGAATACGTGGCTCCAGAAATTGTGTTAAATAAGGTACCATATTTTTACAGCGTTCATGGTAACAATATAATATAAAATGGCGTATATTAAAAGTGATTGATAGATGTAAAATAAATTTCTGCGCTACTAAGGGACGTGTGAATGTTTAATGCGTATTACTTGGTACTTAACCGCCTTAATAACTTTATGTGAATGTAGTTTTGTTTGGGGTGATGAGATGCAAGTACCAATGAAGTTATTGAAGCCAAAGGCTTTGATTGACAAAACACTAGTAATTTCCATTGTTTTACAATCAAAACGTAAATCAACTTACAAAAAGATAAATGGTGACTGTAGACCCAACAGGCCACTTTCCATCATGTACACCTTGGGTTCTTTCTTATTCCTATATAAGACTTTAAAGCCGATTAGAATCCGTTGGCTGACAATATGGCAATTAATTATCAAGCGTAAATTGCCTAAGGGTATCTGCCTCAACCACACATCAACAATCTTGAAGTGCGATTTTATGGACAATCAATATCACGATAAATATTTTCATTATTATAGAATTCTAAACGAATAACAATTACAAAATAGTTAATTACCTGCTTTAAAAATGTGTTTTATACGTAGGATAAAATTTCAATGTCCTTAAAGAATTCATTAAACGGAGTGATGTCTTGTCGGGAAGTATTACTTAATGAATATTACGTAATTTCTGTCAACAATAAGGAGGAAATACTTTCACCAAATACTCTATCCTTAAAACTATAATAAAAATAATAATCACTTTTACATTACTAGCGATAACTAATAGTTAAATAATAAAACTATACGTAACATGGTAGTGCCGGCTTCACGGCCTCTTCGTCACCTTTATCCCAATGTTCAATAAAGCTCTGAATACAGTAAGTCACCCTATTATAAGTAACATGAGTTAACGTAGACTTTTTATTGACCACACTCGAGACATCAAATGCTAAGCAAATCCAGACTTCGACGCTATTAAAGATAAAGTTCACGTTTGCTTAGCATAATCTCTTCTTGATTTGTCGTTAATAACGTCCTTTAATGTACTTGGATGTGATATTATACTATGTAAAAGAATGTCGCCTTACACATATCGTCTATAGATAATTAAGTACCTAAATAATACAACTACTAACATATAAAGGTTTTTACTAAATAATATCTCTCTTTTTCATACTACAGATTAAACGTGGTTAAAATTAAGCAATTAATTAATTTAATTTAACAATGTTAGATACATCCATTACTTACTTAAACTGTAAGTTTGCCATGAACAATAAAACCTACCTAACATAACCAGGGCCACGACCGCGCCGTGGACTGCTGGGCGCTCGGCGTCCTCGTGCACGAGCTGATCGTCGGTAAGCCACCCTTCAGGGCTGCCGGAGGAGACCACATGAAGACCTACACCCTTATCCTGCGCGGCATTGACGCCGTCAACCTGCACTCCAGGATCCCGGAGTCAGCTAAACTGCTGATCAGGAAGCTGTGCCGCCCGGTGCCCGCTGAGCGGCTTGGCTATTTGAAGAATGGGATCGGAGATATTAAGAATCATAAGTATGTTTCTTGCTTTGCAGTCGTCGTCCAGTTTGTACTTTGATTATAACAAGACTAGGGTTGAAAAGAGCTGTTAAGTTGCTTATAACAAAAACCATAGCGTTGAACGCACTTTTCCAAATATTATTTTCAGTATCTATGCGTTTTTGAAAGCTACATGGAAGTAAAGAGTTTAATAAATTACGAAATTTATAAAGACACCGTTTCAATGATTTTGCCTGTAAGCCATATCATAAATTTTCTTTTTAACTTATAATTAAATCCCATTAAAATAACCTCGACGCCTGTAACATGTTGCAAAATAATTAAGTTTATTTACATTAATCCTTTTCCACATTTTTAATTAATTGCTCACCAGGTCTACCGCAAACGTGCAGTTAATTGACGTCGCCATTTATCACAAGCATTAATTAGTACATTTCCATTTTCCAGATGGTTCCTCGGCTTCGACTGGGAAGGTCTACGGGAGCAGAGACTCAAGGCTCCCCTGGTGCAGCCGGTGGCCAACTGCACAGACCTCTCCAACTTCGAGAAGTACCCGAAGGATAAACTACCTCCAGATGAAACGTCTGGCTGGGATTGGGAATTTTAAAAATAAGAGTTTGTACAAAGCTAAAAGATTACAGTATACATATACATTAATACACGAACCCAACCACCCTCTGCTACCCATGATTTGAATATAACTTTAACTCGCTTAATGTCCATTGCTGTTTATGAGATTATTCACATTGCCCCGGTTTATTACAATCATTAAAAATCATAATTTTCTTATAAAAACAGTTCATATAATTGCTTATATTAATATGACAACGAGGCATATTTTACGTAATATATAAGGTTATTTTTATGTTTAATTTAATATCTACAACTATCTTGTAACTATAATTGTTTAGTGACCTTGGCTTTGACTTATGTCGTTCAGAATATTTATGTTTATGGCTGCAATATTCTTACACTAAAATGCTGCAGTCACTCTCATTGGAGTATATGTATCATAATGTAGCTATGTGGGATTTTTTATTTAAATTGTTTCAGTTTATACTCTGTTATTTGTGTCATTGTAATAAATAAATAAAAATATTAGTGATAACAGAATGCTACAGTTACAAGATTTTCATAATAAATACTCCATGACTTCTTGCTGTAGGCACTATTGGTATGTCTTAGACAATGTTTGTAAAGAGCAAGGCATCTAGATATTTATTTCAAGCGGAATGACGAGCACATACTTCTTTTTATACTGGACAATAAAAATACAATAATTCAATATTATTTGCATTTTTATTTATTATCAATTGGTTTTCCTAAACGCTTATGCTATAAGTTATGCAGAATCTAGTTCCGCCACTGTATTACACAGGGTCTCAATAGTAAATATCATATTAAATGGTTTTACGGTACAAGCTAGTCAGACCCGATACTTTAACTATTCCTTTTGTTGCCATGCATTATTTTAAATGCTTTAATGAATTATGAATAGATCATGGAACAAAAGTTATTGCACGAGGTCTATTCATATCTAGCAGAGGTAAGTTCACTCTGAAATACGGACTTCTATATTTCTACATACCTACATACAACCTATATTTGAGCTAGCTACGGTTTTACTAAAGAAAATATATGTTAATACGGTTGCTTATTGAAACTTAAAACACTTCAGATTAAAGGATATCTATCAGTAACTAATCAAATATCAGATAATAAAAACTTCCTTTTCAAATTCAAACATCCAATGTCTCATTGACTTCCGATTTTCTATGGAATAGCCGAGAAAGACGTCAGCCTCGTCTGTCCATGGAGAGAGCGGCCGGATGAACGCCGGCGCAGCGCAGGCGGAATGCAGGTCACTGGGGACAAGCGCGAACAGCGTTGATGCGCATAGTGCGGTTGTAGCGACGATCATCATAACGACAGACACCTCTTCTAAGTATGATCTAAGGCGGATGGTGATGGAACAAAGAAACGTGTATTATAGAACTATTTAATAATATAAAAAGTGCTAAAAATAATGGTACTACCATTTTTTTTGGTAGCACAGTTTTATTTAAGATTTATTTTGGGGTTTTAGCTCATGGTCAGTGAAAGTGCAAAAACAATAAGCAATTAAAAATGTCACCTGATTTGATTTTTAGTTCTTCGCGTTCCCTATTAAATATACATAATTTGCGTGAAAAAACTACATTCATACGCCAATAATTGTCTCAAAATGTTTACAAAATCTTTTGATAAAAGCACGGCGATACCTACATAACCGAGCGCGTGAGCGAATGTTGTAAATTGACGTCCCACGCAAATTTTAAACATTTTTTACTTCCATACACCGCAGTTGTTGAATTTTCAAGTTGTGCATTTGTGATATTCTTTTTTAAATGGTAATTTTGCCAATAGCTGCAATAAAATCTATTTAAATTTCTTAGTGTGAACTCTAAAGTAAAACCGGTTTTACACAAAGAGCTGTCGGCAGCAGATCAAAACCAAGTTAGGCCGCTAGATTCAATATAGTCATTTCTGCATTGGAATGTTTAAACTTCAAAGCATAATTTAAGGTTCTGTTTTATTTAGATTACCTTATATTTTAAGTCAAATAAATATATAATTGTTTCCCTCAAAGCCAATTGTAGGTTCTAGGCAATAGCAAAGCTGTAATTGTTTTTAACTGGACATGTTCAGTTCATCTATATCGTCTGAGCGCAATATTTCTTGCCGGTTCTTGTTGATTCGAAAAAGGTAAAGCTTGAAGCGTAGAAGAAAATTAACTAAATTATTTTCAAAATTTTTTAGTCAAGGTCATCTTTCCAGAAAAATCTAAGTAGGTTATGTCAACAAAACTTCTATGTTTTGGTATTTAGTGTGGATTACTTTTGTGATGTGTATTTTAAAGTGCAGGAGATGCGCTTCCTATACTTAGATATATCATCAGCTCCTATAATACCATTAATACTTTATAGAGAATTTTAATGACAAAAATTATAAAATGTAAAAATATTATAAATGATGTATTATAAAGTAATTTACTTTGATTTAAATGCAGTATGCAGAGCCTCTAGTGAGTGAATGATCACTAGTGGATCATAATATTAAGTTCCTTCGGAGTTCCGAACGACATTGCGCCCGCGCCACCGCCACCGCGCTGGCCTAGCGCGGCGTGCGATGCCAATGTCGAATGCAATGTCAATTGAAAAGGTTGCTTTAGATTAGTATAATAAAGAAATGAAATATAATAATATGATGTTCTTGTGTTTAGTTAGACTGTAAGCATTAACTTTAAAATTTTACCAATACTTATATGAAGCTTACAAGGTGCATTTTATTAATGTCTACCTACCCATGCTAGGACTAGAATTTTTCTAAATATTTTATTATTTGTCACGTCGTCATACTCAGACTGGCCTTAATGATGGTAACTAGCTTTCGGCAGCACTGAGCCAAAACTGTTAGATTTATTAAATTAATGTATCGATGCAAGGTTTATGTTGGAGTTAGAGGTGGGTCTCACCCCTCACCTGCGTAACTCAGCCATATCACTCACACCACGGGATTTCGTGAAACACAGAAACATCATGAACGTATCATTAATTACATTTTTTTCTTTTGTTTTTATGAATTATTTTTTTAATGTATATATAAATTTCAATTAAAATTTATTTCAAAATCTCCTTAAGTTCAATATACTATACAATATATAGTTATCACCTGCTCAAATGGGTTATAACTGGGTGATAACTGTATTATAAAGGCATCATTACTTATATTAATTTTTGGGGTGTAAGGGGGAGTCGCCTACCATCAAGACTCTCCAAATGCCAACCTCACCTGCCCGTGGTGCACCCTGCCGGACAGCGGACGAGGCTCTGGCGACCGATGAATGGCGGGATAACCATTTTGCAGGTGGTAGGTTTCGACCGCGGTTTGCAACTACCCTCTAGACAAAGCCATGCCGCCAAGTGACCTAGTCACGTTCCGGCATGATGTCTTGAGTAGCCATTGGAGGAGAATAGGTCCGAGTAATTGCGCAACGTATGAGAGCCGTTTGAACTCGAAGGGTTATGATGCACCGGTTGGTTCATTCTGGAGGGCAGCGGTATCCAAAGAAACGGTGCACCGCTGGCCGACATCACCACCTTGAGACAGAGAGGGCGCACTTATTCTTTCTGACAGAGACGCAGATCTGTGATTGTTCGGATCTGGCATACCTGCATTACCCAGGCTATATCCTGGAGACCAAATTTCACCCCGTTGCGGGCGTGTGCGTGTATGTCAGGCACGAGATCTGTTGTCGGCGTCTCCCATACTTGGAAGTTCCGGATTTTTCTGTTGTATGGGTCTGGATACTGGCCTGGACCGTATTGTATACGCTAGTATTTACCGATCACACATGGGGGCTCAGGAGACAACTCGACTTATTGAATATCTCAGTAATACTGCAGATAAGATCCAACGACGCTATCCCTCTGCGCATTTGGTGTTCCTTGGAGACTTTAAAAATTATGAATCGTACACTATAATTTATTTATTATCAGTCATCAAACAAGTGTGTCCCTACCAGGTTTCTAGTTTGAAGCCTCAGGAGTCAGTACCGTCAAGACATTACCGTTAAGAATAAACTCGGACGAATTTAGAACAGAATTTTGTATTTCATTAGCAGAAGCAACTTCAGTCCATTGAGTGTAAATAAACACACAAATAAAATAGAAAAGAGTATATAAGAGTATATACACTAAGGTTCTTATAAAATAGCACTTTATATTTTCCAAATGATTTAATAATGAGGCTCTTGGCGTTGAGACCATGGGGTCCTGGGGTCAGGGTGCTCATCGACTCTTCATTGAAATTACTAAACGATTGGTGAGCGAAACTCGTGGCCCTAAGGCTGGAAGTTATTTGCCCAACGTTTATCATTAGCGATCTAACGCGCCAATTCTGCCAGGTTTTTGGCCACATTACCGTGTGTACATAGTAATTAAGGCGTTGTATTCTGTCTTTAATTGTTTTTCTTTTCTTGTTTTTATTTTATCTATTGTTTATTTCTAAATATTTCTGTTTGTAAATAAAAAGACAACATTTTTTTTTAATACTTGCAAAATCTGTTAGGAACATGAAACGCTACCTGAATATCTTAATGATAAAAGTACTCGTACATTAAACAATATATTCTAAGGTTAAGAGTACAGTTACGTAAATTGTATTTGTTTGTTGTAATGTAAGTACCTACGTAAAAAATCCGTCACATTTAAAATTCCGGAACATAATTCCATGAAATATTGATATCTCATGGAATGTAAATCAGAATTCTTCGCATTGCGGAGGTCGGTCAGTGCTTCGTACGACGAGGAGCCGTCGTGTTGCCGTCATATTGCCGTCATGTTGCCGTCGCCGGTGTTAGTTGACGGCACTGTACATGCGACTACTGCGATTACAGCTCAAATGTGTTAGTCAATTTGTAATTGAGAGCGTTAAGTACGTCAGGTTAGTTGTACAGTCGGACGCAGCGGTAGAACTAGTACCAGCAGCCAGTCGTGAAAGTAGCTCGCCGGCCGCGCACGCCAGCACTCCGCGCCACTCCGTCATAACCCACACCACAATGCCAGCAGACGAACGTAATAATTTTACACACAATGGACAATAGATGAAAATACGCGTTCTCATCGTACTATCAACAAACGAGAACAAGTGAGCTGTGTTCCGAAAAATTTGCTCGAAACATTTTTAATTTCGACCGTTTTACGTTTACTGTGAAGTGATGCGGTGACCGACTCCAGTGTTTACAGTTTGTGTTTATACCAACCATATACAACAAATCGAAAATTGATAAACAGTATTAAAACGCGCTCCGAGAACATTAAGTTCATTTAAAACAATCAGTTCGAAGTATTTGTGTCAAACTGTAATTATATGTGTCCTTACGTGTTAGTTTTAGCAGGAAATATTCCTCATCATACCTTCATTGCAGTTAATAACAGGTACTTATTTCAACGTTTACTTATTTTTTCATTTGCTCTAGTAATTAAACCTTGGCAGTTCAATAAATCTTATTAGAAATTGACTTTTCTGTAAGGCATTGACTGGCTTGTAAGTAATGCAAAAATGTAGCACTACCATCAAAACTACTGCAGCTGATGAATATCTAATTGCCGCTATGTTATAAATACTCAACATTGAAATATTTTACATTACCATGAAAATCCTTACGATACGGCTACGAGGAGCGTGCAGGTGTAAAAACAAAACCTACACACTTATGTGCCCGCAGAACATAACTACAAGCTGTAGATACTAAAACATTTGTTAGTACTTTACTACATAAAAAAGACTAAACTTTAACTCTGTATGTGTATGCTTCCTTTACATAATTTGTGGCCCTATTTTCATAGAACTAGGTCGATAAAACATGAATCATTCATTTACTCACATGCCGTTACGATCTTCTGAATTACTTTTTTGAACGTGCTAAAATATTTACAAAATTTATATATATCTACAATTATTATATCTTGTGATTCAAGTTTTAATCTTAGATACATTGTTATTTTGGCTGGTATGAATGGCTTAGATCAAAAACAATCTATCACATGATGACCGAGTGATAAATAATCAAGATCATATGATAGATAAATAATCAAGATCTATCAACTCAGATATTAACAAGTGCTCTTAAGAAACAATGAGCTGTCAATTAAGGTGTTAAAAGTTAATTTCATTTTAATATTTGAAATACGAATCTGCGTACGATACCCTTGGTGTGGACTGCGGTTCGTGTTCTCGATGCTGGATTTTAGCTAAGAGATTAAGTTGGAATTTCTGTTTGAATATTCGAAATAACAATCTTATTTGAAGAGACTGTATGTCTTTACGTCTTTTGGATGAAGGTAGAAATGAAACTGGCCTGTTTCCACATTCAGCGAAAATACACAACAGGAAAAAAATTTACACAAAGATTTCTAAAGTACTCAGTGCTGTGTAACTTCCATCCACTACCTTCTGGCAACTTTCACTAGATTGTTAGTCCATCGTGTGGGATTCTGGCTACACAGCTACACCTTACTGCCCCAATGAGGGTCAGTAAAGTTACTGATACTGTTCAACGAGTTATGTGTCCTGCCGATTGCCACTTCTCAGTCGAAATTGTCCGAGCTAAGGGTTCACCAAATAATCTGCCAATTTCAAATTTGATCTCCAGAGAAACTTCAATCAATTTTCTTTTAAAGCCCATAGTTATGGATAGACCAGCATAAACGGTTATTAATTGACTTAATTTAATGAAGAACTCAAGAAACCATTTTTTGCTGATAGTGATTCGTATTCGCAGTTGAAGCATGGATTTAAGTGGATGAGGGAGCAACGTGGTGCGTGATGGATGCGGTGTGTGCGCACGGCGACGTCGGCTGCGAGGTGCAAGCGCTGACGGCGGCGTTGTATGGATTACATCTATACTGCGCCGCACTCTCCGCAGCCCTTATCTGCTGCTGTACCAGTAGAGATCAGAAACGGTCAGTCACTTTAAATGCTTCAGTAAACGAATGTAAGGAGTAAGTGGTCTGCAAGACACTGTGTGTATGGACACAGCTATCGAATAATATGCATATGCGAATTATTACTCGAGGAAACTATTCAAGACATTTTCCCTTGTCTTTTGTTGAAATGAGTCAATATTTACCCTATTATCTAATGAAAAAAAAGGTGTTTGAAGCTGAGCAAGTGTTTTGTGTATGTTGGGCAGGTACTGCCGAAGATGGAGATACCAGAGCATACGCGGGTGCTGCAGCGTGGCGGTGGCGATGGCGAGCGGTGGCGGCGCGGCAGCGGTGGCGTGGCTGCGCGGCAGAGGAGCGCGGCTGGCAGCGGTGGCATTGGGCCCGCCCGCCTGGCTGGCCGCGGCGCTGCTGCATATCACATTGCACTCGCGCCGCGCCGCCGCTCCATTGCTCTACCTGTCTCTCTACTGGTTGCTCGTCAGCGCCGCCTCGACTGCCCAGCTCTGCACCCACTTCCTCGCCGAGCCCGCACTCCACAGCATTGAACTCTACATGCAGTTCGTCACGGCCTGCATGGCACTTATCATCTCCATTGTAGACGCCATTTGTTTTTACGATGAGGTAAGTTTTCCAACAATTACACTATTTAATTTTAGGTTTAGAAATACCTACTCGCACAGTCAACATTTGCGAATAGTTACGCTATGACATTATGTGCTACCATGGTAAACTCACAGTTTACATATTTTAAGCACCTATTAAGGCCGGATTTTATGAAACTATATATAGATAATATGACGGAATCCTAATAATAAGTCAATATTATCCTCGGAATGACGAATTTTCAATTTATCAATTGTAATTCTTAGAATAAAAACACTATGCCTGGTAAAATATTTATGCCAGGACTTGCCGAGCAAACAACTGCAGATAATAATAATTTTGTATAGACATAAAGAGACATAAATTTACTAGAAAAAATTATGCCTACCGAAGGTTAAGGTTTTGTCCGAACTAGTGGTAGAGTCATGCTTTATTTGACGTCAATAAGAAAAGTAATCGTCAATGTTCAGAAATACATATTTGAAAACCGCCGATTTCAGTTTGTGTTTTTTTTTGGCACGTGTGGGTTTTTAGTACTGCGCCAGACGAGATTATAACAACGAGATTGGAACTACCACTAGAAGTCATTGTAAGTTTGTTTGTTGAAATGGTTTTCATATAAATATAAATCTATGAATATTTTGTTGGAATAACCTTACACCTGTAGAAGTTATTCCGCAAGATTTTAAAGTTTGATGAAATCCGGCCTTACATGAATTGTGGCCTTAAAATTTTAATATTTTTTCCTTTACTCAATCGAATGATAAGTAATAGATAAGTTTTGATGTCCACTTTGGTGTTGTTGTTGTTGTTAGATAGATATATCTACATGTGTCTGCCTCAAGAAAATACGTATTAAATACACAACACTGGCTCTTGTAATAATACATTACCCGTTATTTAATTCCGAATTTCCGAACAAATTAATAATACGTATGTTGAAACAAGTTAAATACTTAATATTTAAAATATGTCCGATTCGTATAAATTACCATTCGTTACACCATTCATTATTCTACCGAGCGATTCCTAAATACGTGGCTAGCAGTTACCTGTATCGTAATCATAAATATTCAAGATTCAAACAAAAAGAAACACCTACTTTAAAACCATTTGAAAACCATGTTAATATTTGAGGTTCTTTCGTCCCTTTGCAAAATTACCCTACGGATGAATCTATTAAATTCTCATCGAAAAACTTCTCATGAATGTCTAAAACAAATTACAATTATTATGTTTACCCACTCAAAAGAAAACATAATTTATTCAACAAGATTGCTTTACGCTTATTAGGAATGAAACTACGGAAACGAAAATTTCTTATTTAAATACATATATGGAAAGTACACCACATTCAATCTAGATAAAAATGTATGCGTGTGGCATATGATTGCAGACAAATAGCATTGCGCCGGCGGCGGCGCGGCGTTTTCTTTCGTTAAACGAGACTTTTCACTAAACATGTCTGCATCTAACCTATTGTTACTGAAAGTAGATTCGCGTGACACGTTGACAGCCCAGTTCTAGGCACTCGACTCTTACTAACCAACTAATAGGCTAATCTCAATTACAGTTCAATTCATAATTACATTACTCTATATGGAACTACTCGCATACCACTATAAGTATATTACAGCGAAAGTTGAGTTTTCTACTAGTCTCTTCACAAACAGCAATCGTATACGATCCTGTGAGTATGTATTCCATAAATCGGAGTATGTGATGAGTTATTGGAAACTCATCTTATAGTCCACATGTCGCCGTCACCTCATACAATTCATATAAACAATTCAAGAGCTGTTTTGATTTGTCAGACACTTGTGACTGGATATTTACGGATGAGTGATAAATGATTACAATACTAATTGTCCGCCTGTTACATATGTTGAGCACGATGCATCAATAACGGTAGAAGCTCAATAAAAACTGTAATGATACTTTTAACTGAACTAACAGAAACATAAAACCCGGGTGAACTGCAGAACCGTTATACAAGCTCTTAGCGTAAATTGTTCGACTACTCAGCATTCCACTTGGTAAGAGTTTCAGCACATTGGCACGTTTTCTAATTTAATTGACTCAACAGAAACAACTCCTATTATGGACTTTATCCTTTACAATGTCAGCATTCTATAATCTCCAGTGTTTAATGTGAGTTTGTCTTAGTATTTTTAGCATTTTTAAGGTTATGAGCTACATTAGTGTCAGTATTTACCCAATCAAAGCTGACACGTATAATGAAAATGGCCGCTCTGTTCACATAAAAGGATACTTATTGTTTAACGGGAGTTGAGCGGAGTAAATCGCGTGATCGTGAATTAGTCTGCAGACGACTGGCGCCGGGCACCCCGCCACAGCGTGGCGCCGCCGGCCGCTCCTGACTCATACAACGACCGCTAATCTTAAGCTAGACAAACTTGGTTGCGTTCTATACGAATTTACAGATTCAAGTGGTTTGCAATTTTAGTTGCAAACCACTTGAATCCATGAGAATAGTAATTTGACAGCCAAAGAGCAAAAATCTGTATCCTTTGTGAAGCATTTTAAAGATTACATACATAATGCAGCATAATAATGCATAGTTCTTCAAGTATTTTTATATAACAAAAACACTTCGATATTAGAAAAAAAAGTAAAATGTGTTTGTCTTGCCTCCGTTGAGTAAAGGCATGGGTTTAAGAAGTCGTAGATACGTCTAAAAACTATGAAAGGTCTTAGTAAATACGCGTATAAGAAAATATATCAGAGGCTTTCCCTCCTATCAAATTACTTTTTTGTTATAGTTACGTATAAAAGAAAAGAGAGCAGATATTAGATATTCAATTCATACCCAGTTCCAACCTACCATTGTCGACAAGAAAACAAGCCCCGTTGTCAAGCTTGGCACACTAATATTGTAACCAATCCACCCCAAAAAGCCATGAGTAAACTTGAAATAACGTGTTTTTGTTTAGAATTTCTTATTGCCTTGTTTTTAGGTAACGAAGCAAGCAACAATTCATGAGAACCCACAATCACAGGAAGTAAATATACCATACAAGCATCATCGCGCACATTTCTACTCGAAAATATCGTTTTTTTGGATAAACTCGCTCATGTTGAAAGGATACGAAGTGCCTTTGGAGAGAGAGGATTTTGGCGAACTACCAGACTACGAACGGTCAACAAAATTTTACCAAAAATTTAAAGCTATTTATTTTAACGAAAAGGTATGAAAATAGGTTTTATTTTCGTAGAAAATTACCTGACGACGTGGCTTTATTAGAATAATAAGTTCTAACCCAACTTTCCATTTTCAGGATTCGAAAGATAAACAGCCACCGAGTATATACCTATGTTTTAGTAGATTAATATGGCCTAACTTTTATATAGCTGGCGTTTTAAAACTATTTGGAGACTTGACAGGGTTAATACCCCCATTGGGGTTGGCTATTATTATTAAATTCATCCAAAATTCCGATCAGCCAGTCGACGTTAAGACACAAACCACTTTCCATGACTTTCTGGCTAATGGCTATATTATGTTGTTAGTGGTCACATTAGCTCTAATTTTACAAGCATTTTTGTCCCAGAATTCTAGCCATTTATTAAATGTGGAGGGAATCAGACTTAAAACAGCATTACAGGTAATGAAACATGTATTTATATTGTATATTTTAAAGTATAAACATGACTCACAAATCGTCTTTTATAGAATTAATAATTGATACGTCTCATTTACGTACGAGTACGTTTAAACATGGCTTTTACAGTCTCTTTATATTTAATCATAAATTATTATACAGGGCATGGTCTATGATAAATGTATGAAATTAGCTCCATGGTCTTCAATTGAAACTGAATCTGAGGAAGATTTACCTCTGTTAGGAACACATGACAATAAAACGAGTACACAGACCGGCCTCATAACGAATTTACTATCACAAGATACCTACAACATTATGTCATGTGTGTGGATCTTTCACTATACGTGGGCTATTCCACTGAAGGTGAGTAATACAATAATTACAGAAATGTTATAGCAGTATCTTAGCACGGGATTTAATAAAGATTGTTTTCAGGTGACGGCAATTTTGTATTTATTATATACCAAATTGGGCGTCAGTGCAATTATTGGAACCACCGTCAGTATAGTTGTGATTACTCCACTGCAGTTTTACATAGGAAAAAAATTGTCTGACAACAATAAGGCCATTTCCAAATGTTCCGATCACAGAATATCCAAAATGTCTGAAATACTCCAGGGCATTAATGTCATTAAACTTTACGTCTGGGAGGATCTATTCAAAGAAAAGATCTTAAACCTAAGAGAAGTAGAGTTGAAGTTACTAAATAGAGATTCAATTTACTGGAGTTTTCTGTGTGAGTTTTTAGTGAATCTAAATTCGAAATACTATAATGCGTTTCGTTATGTGTTACTTTTATTATAATGTCTCGTTTTCCTGTTTTTCGTAGCATTTCTAACGCAGGTCTCAACTATATTGGTCACGGTGGTTACATTTACAATATGCTACTTCCTGGACAACAGCGAAGGGTTCACAGCGGTCAATGTTTTTGCCGCATTAGCGCTGTTCAACCAACTGAGCATACCGCTCTTAATTCTACCCGTGACGGTACTAATGATCATTCAAGCACTGGTAAAAACAACTTTCTTATTTACTGTTCAAGTTCAACGGTTTCGACTAAACGCAACGTAAGGCTACCAGTAAATAAAAGCTTGCTTTTTTAGGTAAGTTCTAAGAGAATTGAGGAGTTCTTGCAACTACCGGAATCAAACAATGTAGTTAATGAAAATAAGGAAGAAAATTTTTGTAGAGTTTCTGAAAGACTTAACGAAGCTTTCTTAGAAACGAAGCCAGATGACGATGAAACTCAAGAACAAGAAAAGGACGATGCTGATGCTGAGAATGCAGATCAATTTTCTGACGAAGAGATAAACACGCAAAGTAATGAGTATGTTGTACGGTTTAGGAATGCAGCATTTTCATGGGGAGCCAAGAGTGATGGACTTTTGGAAGTTGACGATTTAGACATTCCCGCTGGTAACTATCAAATACCAAGTAATAACAGATACATCATTATCGAAAACATTACTTAACAGTTCTCCTTTACAGGTAAATTAATAATGGTAGTGGGTTCTACGGGGGCCGGAAAATCATCTTTACTATCAGCCTTATTAGGAGAGATGTACCTAGAACGAGGGGACGTCATCTTTAATGGGTGAGAATCTTTGATATTACTTACCAGGTTTCTTCGTACTCCAGTTCATCCATAACCATTATTTCATACTTTCATGTGCGAGCGAGTCTCGCAAAGATCGCTCTTTAACGATAAGACCGCCAATGCGCCGTGCTGTTGTCATCGAGGATTTCAAAATAACATATATACATTCTTAGTTAACATAAGCAACAACAATTTTATTGTTGCTAAAAAGTTGTATTGTTTGCGTATTTTTTCCCACTTTTTTAGTCCTTCATAAATCATAACCGAGTAATGGAGTAGTAAATGGTTCTTACTCAACAAGTACACAAAATACTTAATATCATTCGATTCGACCTTTAGTCAATTCAAATATTTTATATCTTAAGACAGAAAACTGTTTTATTTACGTACATCCTCATATTCTACCACATCAGAGGCAGTTCCACCTGGTACGCAGGGCAGCCTCCCTGGCTGGTGGAAGGTTCAGTCCGAGAGAACATCGTGATGGGGGGCATCTGGTGCCAGCGCCGGTACGCCAGGGTGCTGCGAGCCACGGGTCTCAGGCCTGACCTGCAGCTGTTGCCAGGTGGGTGAGAAGAATTGGCCTGTTTATATGAAGGGATAAAGATTTATGTAGTTGTTTTAGAATTGAACTTAATTTTTGTAGATAGTTTGCAAATAAGTTGTAAAGAAATCAGCTTTTAAATTATTATAACAAGTCCCAACAAGAACCTTCATGCCTTTCACCGCGTAGATCCCGATGCCGTAAGAATTTCTAGACAAAAGGAGGCCTATGATTAACCTGAATGAAATGTGGCTCTCCAATGGCATTGGAATTAAATAATCTGTCTGTCAAAGTTTTTCGATTATATTGAAACAATTAAGCAAGTCATTCCTCTGTACAATAATATTATAGGATCTTGGCACTACCCACATGTTTTGGTCGCTATTAATCGGCAAATATATGTTAATGAACTTTCGGGGAAAATGCCGCCCAGCTTATACCCAAATGGCCTTACCCGATCGGTCGAATATTTGTGATCAATGCTACGGGCCGGCCAATCGAGTCCAAAATACTGCCGAACCGAATATCGATCGAGTTCTTTGAGAGTTCAGTGTCTTACAGAGTTTGAACATATATTTTCTTAAACCCAACCACTAGAAAGCTGTTAGAAATTGTGAGCACCAAGTTTTAACAACCAGTTTACTACTAGCGGTAAAGACATCTTACTGATCTAAACCCAAGAAGTTACTTAATCTATTCGTTGAATGAAACTCTATACCATAAATATTGAACCATAGAAAAACCACATTACTATTAATAAGTGAATTTACTTTCGAAATCAAGCAATCCGACTTACTTTAATAATACATTAATATTTCATACTTTACAAAGTATGTTGTGCGTTTAGCATAATGGTATTATTTGTAATCACGATACCTATGAAAATATCACTTCTTGTATTTTACCAGGTAAGTGCCAGACAGGCCAAGTGCCGCGACCAGTCCGCTACACAATAAATTAACCAATACTTTTTATTACCTATAACACATTTGATCGCCCGAAAGAAATAAACAAACATTTGAGTGTCAAAAAAATTCTATAAAAATTCACACACTTTAATGCAATCTTCGTCCTCTGTCATAGCTAACGTCATAGTGAAGTCGATAAAACCTGGAAGGATAAATTTTGAATATCTACATCTATAAGGTGGTTTCTTTTGAACAGCAATATTGACTGTTCACATGCTATTGCTTCTGTTATTTATAAAACCTCTTCCCTGATTTTCTTACTTTATTGCAAAAACCTTTTAATATTTTCCAGATAGTTTGGTATGATGGCTTTTGTCTTACACCTACACATTTTTACAAACTAGCATTTACCCGCGGCTTCACTCAAGTAAAATAACTAAAGAAGTGGCACATTTTAAAAATCTTAACAAAAGGAGAATGGGCAAAAATGTATGGAAGCTGGTATACCTTGCAATAACAATGAGTCATGTATGAATAGAAGGATACTTTTATGTATTTTCATATTTACTAGGTCGCATGTTTCTAAGAGTTGTCGGATCTGAGTTCTACCGCTTTGAATCTGACAGAATTTTTTGTAAAGAGGCAAGCTTCCATCTTCTTAAAAGGCCGGCAACGCACCTGTGATGCCCCTGGTGTTGCGAGTGTACATGAGCGGCGACGATCACTTACCATCAGGGTGACCCGCTTGCTAGTTTGCATCCCTCTTAGATAAAAAAATACGGTATAAAGAATTTGAATTAGTACATGTTGTGTTTAATAATGTTTAACTGCATTATTTAAAGTAACATGTTTTGATTATACCTAGTGCCATGTAGGAAATAATGTAGGTACAATAAATAAAAACACAAAATATAAGGATATTTTATTATGTATATTAAATAACATGATCACCATCATCATCAAATATACGAGTAATATCGTTAAGGGTTATTGCAGGTGCATTAAAGCCTTCACAACGGGCACACCCTAAGTACCATATTATTGACAGTACATGGGCACAAGTACCTATGGTTCGTCTTCCTGTTAAACAAGTACAATAATATTGGGAGATATTGTTATTAACATTATTGATTAAAATATAGCAATAATATTTCGAGACTGTATGCGCCCACGCAAGAGCTAAGCTTCCTCGTCTATACCATGTTGTTCTAAATCTTTTAGCACATTATCCCTAATTGTCTCTATTATGTAGAGGCCATTATGTAAGTGCTCGCTACAATATGATCTAGCGAGCTTCAGCTGGTAAGTTCCCAAGGCAAAGAGTATGACTTGTTCCTCGTTGAGCCTTGGGAAGTTTTCTATTTCATTTGCTTCGATTCGCAAGAAGTCTGCCCTTCTTATATTTAATCTTTTTGCCTCCACAAAATTGCATAACGAGTTAGGGATATTTATTTTTGCCCTTATTGAATTTAAAAAGGCTTCTTTATGTGCACTGTCCTCAATGGGAGCGTGGAAGTGGTTTAGAATGGCTGGAGCTATTTTAAAATCTGCAAACATTTGTGACAGAGTTTTATTAAAATATTTTTGCCGTAATAGTTTAAAATCACGTTTAAACTTCCATTCACCACTTCCACCACCCATCGGCACATGGTTACAAGACGAGATTGATTAGCTTGCTCTGTGGTAAGCTGCTTTTCTCTTCTGTCCTTAGTTGGTGGCAAGCTTCTATATCTCCCAAGCTGTCTCTGAATCCTCGATCTAGGATGAATACATCATTTGTTTCGAGTAACCAATGCAGTGGCTCTTCTTCTTTTTTCATTATGTTGGCATCTGTCTTAGTAGCGACATATGGCCCTTTGACGTCTAATATATAGCCGTCCGTGGTTACCATCATAAACGGCTTCAACAAGTTTTGATATTTATGTAGGCTGTATGAACGCCGTTGGAATAAAAAGTTGGAACTTTTGTCAATATATACATACGTACCATCACATATAATTATGGCTTTGTTGTTTGCGTCGTTCCCTGATAAAGTTCTTGGAATAGTAAGGTTTCTTTGTAGAATATTATTTCTGGTAATTTTTTCCACTCCTAGATGAAGCGCAACGTAATCATTGGTCAGACAGTCTCTAACCATAGGCAAAAAACGTTCGAGTTTTCGACGAGATATGTTGAATAATGTTGCCAGTCTCTCGTCTGACTCTCCAGTTCTTAGTTTTGTTAGATAAATGCCTAATGCAGTTTTAGGCTGGTTACAACTCGCTCTCTTAATGAAGGACTTTGCTCTAATATTGCTTCGAACTGTTCGTATGTGCGCCCAGTCCATAGGTGCATGTCCTCATTTGACATCGCGCCTCTGTTTTCAAAATCAATTCTGGGCTCGTTTTTTGCAGCCATTCTCATCAAGTCACAGAGCGATGTAAACTGAGCGTCATTAAATCATGTGTCACATTACATAATTGCGGCAGGTTGTTCCATTCATTGTTTTCTAGGTGTTCTCTACACACCCTAGCGCCGTCAGGAATAAAAAGCTTGCTCTCACAAAATACATTTACTCTTATCGCGTTTGGTATGCGATGACGGGTAACATTAGCACAATTGTTAAAAATACAATGTACTGGTATGTTTGGCGCCCTCATGTAATCTTGAGAGTGCACTGTTCCTGGTACTTGTGCTGGTTGCGCTTGCTGTGCAGGTCTATGATCACGCTCAGCGCTCTGCCAACATCGGTGACACAAGCTTCGAGTATTGTCGAAAACCACCTAAAAATAGTTAAAATTATAATTAAGACTTGTGAACAAATCAAACTATATTTTGTTCACAATATATTGTAGATGACGCCTTAAGTTACTTTTGTATGGAATGACAGATATTTGTTCTACTCCATTTAGCTTCATTTGTGCTGACTATAAAAAGAGCAAAAAATGTGTTAAAAACTTAACACACAGATTAAGATCAACAACGACAGCATTGTGTCACTATTACACTCAAAAGGCTCTCTCTTTCTTTGTTACAAACGGTTATTATTGGAGGTTTATTATTATTGTATTTTGTGTGCGGTTATTCTTTTATCTTTTAGCTGTAGCTATACCTGTCACCTAAACGCAGGTACCTGCCCGAAACAAAAGAATAACCGGTTATGAACAACGCTGGTATGTTCTAGCTGGTTCAGAGACTAATCTTAAGGTTGATATTAACATACGGAAAGGTGTACCATACTACTATTTTTGTCAAAAATATTAGTTTTATAGCACCTAGACCATTTAGGTGCAATGCAGCTACTGATCGGAGGTATGTAGATCGAATCTAGACCCACACTTATGATCTAACTCCAATCGGTAGCTGAATAATAGCACCTCTACACGTGTTTTAAGCGTTTCATTACCAAAGCAAACATTTAAGGGCTTTGTGTGATTTTAACTAAAATGTTAGTTAGTAAAACTAAAATAAGTAGTAATAATAATAACTAACCTCTAACACCGCATTTTGTTCTATAAAAACCGCGGATTCTGATCGTTCTCTGGGCATGTTATCAGCTAGGACATGTTGTTGGTACCGTCCATGGTAAAGTCCTCTACGGCACATCACACAATTTTGGAAACCTTCCATTATCGCCGCAATTATTCCATTATTAAATCAAGCCGAGGTTACGTAAGGAATAGGTTACAAAGTCCAGGAGAAGGCCAAGGTCAACACTAGGAGTTAATCACAAAGTCCAGAAGCAAGCCGAGGTCAGTAAAAACAGGGAACGAGGAATCCCAAAAAACAGCGAAATCGTAACGAGACGTGACGTAGCCACTCACTTATTGCTAAAAAGCGACTACTTTCAAAACCGGAATCAGCCCAGGTAAACGCGTCAGGCACGTACGCAACCCTTCTCCGCTGTCCTTACCCCCTCCACACCTCTTTGCGCTCATACACCCGCACTCTGAAGTTTACTGATCGTGGCGAAACCATTATTTAAAACAATAATTACACTGACTGAAATGTTTTTAAAGCCAAAAAAAAAACCAAAATTCCTCATGTTTGGATCGCTGTATCTCCGAACGGACAACGATTTGGGAAAACTTTCATTAGAAAATATTGATGTACTATGTAATCCCAATCTAAACATATACTACTCATTCCTATTGCACTGTATACCAGAATGCCCGTTCTCCTTTATCTGTAATGCAAAACTTTTGACTTTACATAATTACTTACATCTCACTTTACTTACTTACCGCCATAATATGCCACTTGTTTGCAAAATTATGCTCTAGATAAAGGAATGATATTAAAATTCAGTTATTTCTAAAACCAAAATCTTCAGAAAACTATAAGTTTATACTAAACTAAATTAAAAAAAGTTCTATACTAACTTTTGAATTAATGTTTGTTAGAATATTCTTTAAGAAGTAATAAAAAATAGAGGTTTAGTTAGGCATTTCCTTTAAAGTTGATTGGCTAGTGGCCGCATTTACATTGATCCAGTGGCTGCACTGTTTTGTACGCGTCCATTAATTATTGTAAATCATTGGGTTGACTACACGTTTTCGTTCACGAAAATGAGTCTCTCGCGTGTGAAATATCGACATTTTAACGTCGTCTATGGTTGGGCCCTCAACGTTGATTCCAACGCAAAAATGCGTTATAATGCTAAAGGCCACATATTTTTACTATGGTATTTTTGGTTTTATTTTATAGATAGAGGCATTTATCTTTTCTGTTTAATGGGTCAAACTTATTTAGTTCTTTATCAGACCACTTTTACGATCTCATTTTCAAAACGTCCAAACCAAACACACTGTGTGTTTATATATGGGGCTCTAGCACGGGCTGCGCGGTGCACGGGGAGCAGTCACTAGCCTGAAAAAGAGATGGCTGGTTTTTTTTCAGCATTCATCAAGTAAGGGAAGCAAGTGTTATACTGGCGCCAACTACTGGATCAATGTAAATCGGCCTTAATTCCCATCCAATATTTATTTGAGAGGCAGCCGAACATGCAACAACAATGCAGTATATACAGGTTCTCAGCTAATAATTTGCTCCTCAATGAAAACAAAACCAAATGTCAAACTGGTAAACACAAACATTGTAGTTAAGAGCCAGGAACTGACTCCTGTAAACTCAAGTGTATTTCTGGGCATAACCTTAGACGCCAAACTCCAGTGGGGACCGCATGTTGATGGTTTAGCGAAAAGGTTTGGCTCTGCCGCATATGCTGTTAAAAAACATGAGACAAATTTCAAATAAAACAACTGCTCGATTATTTTGGTTACTTCCACAACCTCATGACATACGGTATTCTGTTGTGGGGGAGGGCTGCCGACATCGATACTATATTTATTCTGCAGAAAAGGGCTGTTCGCGTTGGGGACTGGTGATTTTTTCACCGTCTCGTGTAAAATTTATAATTTTTTTGGATTTAACGTTTATAGTTTAGCTCAAGAGGGCCTTCCTTGATTTCAATACAAGAAAATTGTATTGTTTGCAGCTCGCGGTTCAAAACCAAGTCTGTCCTGTGTAGGTAAGGTACATTTTATCTTGCCGACACAAACTGAGGGTTCTTGAAAGTTTGAGCTGACTCGGGTTAAAACTCTGTCAGTTGAATAGAAATTGATAGCGAAAATTATAAGCCTTCGGACATTAAATATAACAGTGTTTATTATGACAGTATGCATATACTTAAACACATTATTTACGAAGCTATTGTACATTTTATCCAAACGCCCATACAATTTTTTGTATGATTTACAGGTTGTGAGGTAACAACTCGCTACCTTTTTGTATGGAGCGTTTTTCGGCGACTCGCAGCAGCTCCTCAAACATATCGTTGTATCTAGAAAACTATTGATTGTAAACACACTGTACTTCCGCAATATTTCTTTACTGTTGATAAACTATATAAATATGTAATAAAAACAACTTTATCAAATACCCAATTGGCCATTGGAAAATCTCACTTTTTTTCAAACACAAATCATTTTTCGTAAAGTTTCAAGTAACTGGAGCGTCGACGAACCTAAGATAAAAAAAAATAGAACAATACTTTTTGTAACAAAGTATTTCAAAAAAAAAAACGGCACGACGTGGAAGGTTTAGTCACCACATTTGTCCATCTATATACCTAGATAGAAAAAAATATAGTTAAAAGCGATGATCAAATTAAAAACGTTTTGTTTTCTTATGGTTAGTTTTATTTATTTTATTTTTTATTAGTTTTTTGTATTATATATATCTTAATTATTTTTAAGTTGGTCGTATATGTTCTGTAAATAAATACGAGTATACATATTATAAAACAAACCCATTATGCATTGATCAAATTGGGTCTTCCAACAACGCTTTTAAACGTTTAACGCTTTAAGACCCAAGCCGATATTACACATTTTTAAACGCAACTGTCATTTGGCAGCGTCAAAAATATAAGAACATCTTTAAAAATTCAAAAAACGTTACTTAGCAAAAGAAAAAAGTAATGTAAAAAATAAAAAATCCATAAGCTTAAATCGTATTCGACTACCATTTTAATGCCTTCGTACACTAACCATCTAATATCTATATCTAATATCTAATAATATCTATTTAAACCAGTATTACTCTGAAATCTCAATAACATTTCAACAGAAGGCGACACCACTCGCCTGGGGAGCCATGGCGCGCCGCTATCCGGCGGGCAACGGGTGCGCGTTTGCGTGGCCCGGGCGTTGTATTCCCGCGCCCGGTTGATCGCGCTAGACGAGCCCCTAGGCGCACTGGACGCGGGGCTCGCGCGACACGTGGTGGCCCGCGGCTTGGTCCCCGCCGTGCGTACGAAACGGACCGTCGTGCTGGCGACGAATCGGCTCGAGTTGCTGCATTACGCTGATTTGGTTAGTAAGGCATAATTAATTAATGGGGAAATCGAATGAGTCTCGGTGCTTTTGCTTGTCTGTTTGTTTTCATAACGGTTTTATTGTGTTGTTGCTACCTACGCATATGCTGTAATATAGAAAAACATCCACAAAATTTGCAATTAAAAAAATTCGAGTTTCGACATCAACAATTTATGTTGAATACCAGACGAATCAGTGGTTGTAGCCTTGCCTGACACAATTAAAGTTCCAAATAAGGAGATAATCGTTGTTTCCCCTCCGGGAGGCTGTTGGTCCCCTACATAGCAAGCTGATCTAGCAGTCGCACAATTGGTGTATTTGTATGAATTACTGCTTACTATTTTTTATTAATCATATACACTTCCTACAGGTAATAGCAATGGAAGACGGTCAGATATCCGCCGTAGGTAGGTGCGGGGAGCCTCAGCTCGGGGCTTGGGCTGCGCGTGCGGCGGAGGCCCGGGCGGCGGCGGCGCGTGGCGGCGCGGGCCCGCCCGGAGGCTGCGCTAGGGAGCGAAGTCGCCTCATCCGGGCGCTTTGTATGGCCAAGTACACGAGTGGGGAGGATTCCTTGGTAATTTGTTTTCCATTGAAACTGTTCTTCTTGGCCAACTTTAACCTTTAAATGGTTGATGGATTAGATTCATCCTTGATTGCAGAGCATGACAAAGCATGACGTCCGGCAGTTAATTACGAAGGTGGAGTAAATTCGTTTTAATTATTGGTACTTATAGAAATTTACGTCTGTCTATACAAGCCTCTGTAATCATAACTATAAATATAACATATATCACATACTTATGGAACTACGCGATTGTAAGATCTAACAATAAAAATATCTTTTGCTTAACAAATTTAAATATCTAAAGCAAATTGGCATTGTATCCATGTCATTAAATACATCAATTCTTTTGATGAAATAATAAGTGATAAGTATATTTTTAAGTAAAGATGAACCTTGCTTGAAATTAATTGCTCATTTCACCTTTAAAAGTACAACGCGCTTCATTGGACTCGTTCATTTATACTGAATACCGAGTTCAATAGGAAAATAAGAAGCAACATTCGAATAAGTTACTTCGGTTTCTGGTAAACCTTCACTGTTTCACGACACTTGTCGGATGTTTGTAATTTATCAGATTGAGCTCAAATGTTGGTGGTTAGGTCTTCCAATATGAGGTCGCTGCGCGATCAAAACTAAGTTGCTTATAAACATAAACCCAGTGCAATCTATTATTTTACTAAAAATCAAAGTCGTGGTAAGTATCCCCTTAGCAAAATCCCCTTAGTTCCTCAAATTATTAGGCAAATTATAAACATACTTCACATTAAAATATTCTAAAATTAACACTCTTTCTGTGCTTTTAGTTAGGTGTTATTTTTTATTCATGCCAGAACAATCCTTGCAGGTAGGCATACGTGAAGCCACTGGAGTGCACCTACTGGCAGAGGTGCCTTCGTGTGGAGGAGGCAGCTGGCGCCGTCGGTGCCCGCCGCCTCGACCGGCGCTAACAAGACAGCTGTCTTCTCCCCCGCTGCCGTTGTATAACAAGTACGTATGAAGTATTGGCGTCATGGTTTTAGGTATATTAAATGCACTTGTCATTAAAAAGGAATATGCGTAGACATTAAGAAGTTGATGGCAGTATTTCTGCGTCATATGCACAGCTTTCTTTACACCTGCCACTGTGTAACGAATGAGGTGTTGATAATGATAGTCTTGGGTTGCTAAAAGCATTGGCATAGTGCAGAGAGTAATGAGTGCACACATTAATACAAAGATTTGTGGTCATCAAAATAATTATTATTCTAACAGAAATCTGGGCCTGTGTTTTCAAATGTAAAAGGGGTTTGTCAATCAAGGAAGAAGAATTTATCTTTAATCGCAATTTAAAGATCCGCAAACATAAATAATGTTGTGTTGGAGGAACTAGCTTTTTATATAATCGAAATAAAATTCATAAAGCCATTTACATAACATATTTACTAATTACTAATTAAAAAAGAATATTTTTTTAAACATTCAGACATTCACTTTGTTGCTATTTAATTTTATCTCGTATTTATTGTCCATTTCGTGTGGTAATTATGATAATCATTATCAAATCCTACTTTAAACTTTACGCCACTGATTTCACATTTCTTTGATACTAAATGATACTCGCTTGAATATACACCATGACACACAACCAGGAAAACTGTAAGTATAGTTTGCTAATAATACAGACAGGATAGTTGCATTTCTTTAGATTTGAATCATATCAAAAAATTTAATTATGGGGTTATATTTAATACGAAAAGTCTGTTAGTCTAACCCCAAAATATCTATTGGTTCATATGATATTAGTAATCAAATAGGACTTGAGGTACATTTACATGTTAAGGAGTCTACAAACTAAAGCCCGACGAGAGCCCTATACAGCCGCCAGCGGCTATATTGCGATGTGCGAGTGACTTACACTGGCCCAAAAACAAAGTTCTACCATATGAATTGGCCAATGATATGTCTTCTCTCTTTTGCTTTATTTCAAAAGGTTCACGGTTCTTATGCCGTGACCCTCTTAAAATAAATATTCATTCTTGGTTATAAAATACCTATAAAGCAAAAGAAATAATGAACTTACAGATGGCGCCGCGAGGTCCGCCGCTCGATTAGCGCCGACGCGGCCAGCGCCTCTCTTCAGAGAGAAGCCAGCGTGCTGCGTCGTCTACTGCAACCACGACCCAATCGAAACCTTAACAGGTGGAAGTAGAATTTATCTTATTTTATAGCTTTTTAGCTTGGCAGAGAGTTCGGATGGTCTTATGTTTCAAACCCTACTAAAATTAAAAAAGTGAAAGTTTGCTTGTTTGTTACTTGAAATCGAGGCAAACACGATGACCAACGTTTATCTCTTTTGTATGTTAACAAACAGGAATTAATTTAAAGAAACACAAGTCAATTTAGTGCTGACGGTGTCAGTATTACCAATACTGACTATACTGACCACTATGCTGTCATCAAATGAATATAACTATTCTAGTAGCTAGGCCAATCTTTTGATTCGACCTTTATTTTAAAACATTAACACTGAAACACGGCGCCGAAGTTCTACATAAAAACAAAAAGAATGTGTTTTCTCAACACCGCTTTTATGCCTAATCGTAACAATGGCCATTATGTTGAAATGCGTTTGACATAGACTGATGGCTGTTTATAAAAACATTATTTACAGATTCATGACGCTCGTGATATGTCATTGTTCACAGGTGGACTCCAAAACCTATACGACGTATTATTAGAGCAGACGCTGAATCACCTATTGATGATACTGTTAATGGTAAGAAATTCAAAATGTATTTTTTTCACTACGTTATTTTATAACTAACAGCTTCACAGTAGTATGAAGGCTATTCAAGATTACCTACTTGAATAGCCTAAGTACAACTATGTTCAATAAGTTTTGTTGGACATGAAAATTCAAGAATCTCACGTCTGAAAGTTTATCATACTAGCGTTTTCAAACGAACACACTCTTCGGCTTTAAATATAGATAAATAATAATACCTTAGTAATTATTATAATACGATGGTAGTTCTGGTATTCGTCCCTATTTACACAACTGTTATTAACCATCGAGTACGGATCGACAGTGCTCCATTGGACTGGAAGTGAGTTTTGCCACGAGCAACCACACGCCAACTAATAAATACATACGTGTCAAAAATACTTTAAGGGCCCAAACTCTAATGGTTCTCCATATTCAAATCAAGAGTAAGGCGAATGTTAAAGCATACATTAAAGCGGTTACTAGTCATTTCACGAACGTTTTTAGCGGATGACACTGCGTTAGTCATTAAATTATTTTAAAGTTTGCATATAACGGACTTCCTTCCTGCGGATGTCCTCGTAACTTTTGACTTAGATACTTTGTACGTTTTAATAAACAAATGTTTATTACATATTACTTAATAAAACAAGCGATAGTTTAATCAATAGTAAGGTTTTAAGATGGGCTTTCACTTGTCTACGTAGGTACCAGTTGTTCGGCCAAATATTAACATCAAAACACTTTAAAGAAATCAAGGTACAATATTATTTTCCTACCTAAGATTATTAAGTACTATTTATATATTATTTCAAGTCATTATGTATAAAATTTCTGATATTTTTGAAGTCACCAAGTTTGATCAAGTATAAATATTCTCAATATTTTCATCAAGAAACTGTTTTAGGCACGGTGGATGACTCCGGGGCAGACACTACCTACGCGTCTTTAACGTCCAACGGCATTGAGACTACCGTCGTCAACATTACCACCTCCGACCCCGACGCCGACGAGCAAGAACTCGAAGCCAGTGAGGTAACGTGCGGGGTGCTTTAAATTACTGCTGTTTGTGAATTGTCAATCATGGCCGGTTTACACGCGTTAAGTAGTTAAGTTGGTAACTAAATTTTAAGTTAAAAATTACGTGTAAACAGTCAGATAAGTGACAAGTGGTAAGTTAAAATTTAGTACGCAAGGGATTAAGCAGATAAGGATTTGTTCTATTTTTCGTATAAGTAGGTGGCCGGGGCTTCTCACTTAACACGTTTGGACGTGATTTTTTAGCTAAGTGCATAAGTTGACAAAGCCGGTGGCGGCAAAAGCTCGTATTTATTTCGCAGTAGCTCTTTTTTTAATGTCGGATTGTAGTTTAGTTTCAACTTTAAAATTTGTTGAAGAATATTTAAAATAGGTATGCTTGTAGAATAAACGAGCTAAAAAATTTTGAACAAAACTTGTAAAGATTTTAATTTCCGAATAAAATTCCTCTCTGAATTTGTCCAAAGTCACGTTTACCACATATCTAAGTACAGAACTGACGAATTCCTTGACATTCATCACTGCTCATCTTCACTGAACCTATAAACTTAACTACTTAATCCGTTCGGGCATACAAGTGACATGTAGTAACTTAAAATTTAGCTAAAATTTAGTTAATAACTTAACTACTTAACATGTAAACCGCGCATATGAGACAAAATTATAACAGCCACCAAAACACTAATGCGCGGTTTGCAACTCTCTCTGCTCTGTATTTTTTTTAAAGTACCATCTTAGTACATATATTATTTGTTATTGAATATAAGTATTATTAACTCCATACTTTGTTTCTAAAAGTACTTGGCCGCCATCACTATTTTTAATTTAACATTATTACAAACAAAATACCTATATATGTTTTTTATGTTAGAGTAATGTTAATTTTTATAAATTAAAATAAGTATTTTGGTAAAATTAACAAGTAAATCATGTCGCCACCATAAACAAATTTATTATCATTATTATTATTGAGTCCAGTCGGTGCAGTCAAATGTGTAAGCTCTCATTACTGCCTTTTTTCAACCTTCCTCTAGTCCACCAACTGCTAAGTCTTCAAACTGTTTCAGTGCTCGGTGTGGTGGCAGTACACCCGCGCGTGCAGATGGTGGGGCGTGGCTTACGCTGCGGCGGCGGCGCTCGCGCAAGGGCTTGCACTCGCCGCTGACTGTTGGCTAGCGCGCGCCATTGCTAATAATGATAGCCGCATGCTGACTGGAGAACAGGTAACCAAGGGCACAAAGCTTCATAACGTGCATAAGCAAAGTTATTCAATCATCATACTTTTGCTTGTATGTTCATGGAAAAGCTAGCAGCGTGTGGAACATTGTTTCATCGTATCGACTATTGAAATTGATACCTTGATTCTGACATGCATCTAACATTCTTTTAATCTCATAAATTGTAACAAATACTTTACGAGTATTACATTTTACCTATCGTATGTTCTTAAGGATTAATATAAGGGTTAAAACAATAAAGATACCATTGTACCTGCGTAGGTTCCGTCTTCGTAATTGAGGCGGACAGCAGATAAAATCGGTGAATTTTTTTTGTTTTAGTTTGAATTATGATCCGACGCCAAAATTTATGTTATTATAGGTTGTTTACTAGTATTAGACATAAACGATTAAATTTTATTTCAGATGTGGAAAAGTGTCCGCACTTACGCATGTTGGAGCGCGTGCGGCGCGGTAGCGGCAGGCGCGGCGGGCGCGGCGGCGGCGGCTGCGGGAGCGGCTGCGAGGCGCACCCTCCATGAACGCCTATTACACGCCACGCTGCACGCTCCACTCCAGCGCCGCAGCGGGTACGGACCTACTCTGCATCGGTTTTCGGCTGATGTGCAGGTTGTTGATAAGGTAATTATTTCCGGTTAGGTGACGGTATTTCAAGAGATTCAAGCATTTTTGCTACAACGAAGGTCAAAAACGAAATTAAGTATGTATTGCTGGTATTGAAGATTTTAAAATGGTCTAATAAGTAGATATTAATTTATTTAAGACTTTCGACTCACATTTGAAAGCAATAAATTTTACTCCAAACAATTAATCTACGGATACTTTTTTTTTTTCGAAATGGACAGTTATTTATGGCCCTACACGAATACTGTCGGTAATACGTACAATGTAAAAGTAACTATCTAAAATTGCACGTTCCTCCATGCCTGAGAATAACTAATTCTTCAGGACATTGTCACTAACGTTCTCCACTCTTCTAACAGAAGCTGCCAACAGCAGTGACGCGCTGGGCGCAGCTGGGTCTCCTCTGCGGCGCGGCGATGTTGGTGAACGCGGTGCTGGCACCGTGGAGCCTGCTGGCGCTGGTGCCGGCTTCGGCCGTCTACCTCGTACTGCAGAGCATCTACTTGCACACCGCCAGGTAAGTGATGTGAAGGTATGCCTCGTGCTACAGAGCTTCTATATGTGCACCACCAGGTGGGTGTTTAGGTCAGATTATTTGCAACTAAAACTGAAACTGGAGTCACCGGTACCACCCGCCACCTGTATCCTCAGTACGAAGGTGGGTCCAATAGCATCGACTGTGGCTGTAGGATATCTGATGGACCTCAGGGCCGATTTATATCTCACGTGCGACATAATGATTGCATTTGTGTAACACGGTATACCTACTAACAACTTAAGTTAAATAAACCATAATAAATCGTACGTGGGAAGTAACATGAACAAATAATTAATAGTAATCTACCAATTAACCGCCATAGGACTTTGAAATTAATCCTAGTTTTGCGTAAGCTTTTTTTATAACGGCTGAGTATGCAAAATTGTGTTACTATCTTTGGAAGTAATTGCTATTTTTCCAAGTGAACTCCAACGTTTCGAAGCGGTCAGTGCAGCCCGGGTGGTGTGCCTAGGCGCGGAGACGTGCGCGGGAGCCGGCACCATCCGCGCCGGCCGCCTTTTGGCTCGCATGCGGGACACCTTCCTGCGCAGGCTCGATGACAACCAGAATGCCCTGCTGCTTATCAACGCAGCAAATAGGTGGCTGGGACTTTCCTTGGTAGGTTTAACGAAAAGTTCGGTATGGTAATGGTCTGGAGAAGGTTAATTATAGAAAGTGCTCATTGAAATTAAGTATTTATGCTATCTTAGTCATAATAAATAAGTATAGATACTTTTAATGCTCTTTTTCTGCATATAACGTTAAGAACTTTCACCTTATGCCACAAATCATTGCATGACATGTCTGTACCATGTTATAGTGTTTATATCTACTTATAGACCTTAATACCTTAATCCGCAACAACTCTGAAGTCATGTAATATATTGAACCTGTCGATGTGTCCGTATTAGTGCTCAGAGAAGGAACAGAAAACGGGTATCTTAAAACAGCAACCAATTGTTATTATTATTATTATTTTGTGTATAATGGCAATCAGCTGTTGTTACTACACAATAACTATTTCTGCCAATTTCAAGTATTAGTATACACACGTACTACACGAGGTTAATAATTTTGTAGCGAAAGGCTGAGTAGAACTTGCAGTATCTCGAACATTGAGTTACCTTGAACAATACAAAAACAGGGGGATGATATAAGTTTTTACAGATCTTTAGAAGAGTATAATTACATATTTATAGTTTGATACTAAACAAATGGATAAATCTTCCAAGAACCTTAAAGATAACAGGATTTTGAGAGGAGAGCAGAGTTTTGATACTTGTAGGTTTAGGGAACTGGAGTGGGAGATGGTCATATAAGGAAGCTGGTGAGAGAGGGCAATTAAAGAGAAGATGGTCAGTGGTTCCATCCCCCAAACCACAATCACAGACTGAAGTCCTTCTTATGCCAAGTTTATGAAGAAATACTGGAGTACAACAATGACCCAATCTGAGCCTGCAGATGACAGATGCTGTTTTCTTATCCATATATTTAAATTTACAGAACCAAGGTTTAGTTGGGATGGATGGTTGGATGTCTCCATAGTACTTTCCTGTTGTTAGCCTTGAATTGCACCATATAGAGGCCCATGCCATACTTAGGCGTGTCTGCGCCAGAAGCTTCAAATCTTGGCTAAAACACATAAAGTGTTCTAGCGTACCCATATAGATAGATGCTTTAGCAAAACTATCTACTGTACAATTATCTGCAATATCAGAATGCCCCGGAATCCAAGCTAGTGTAATGTTTAGGGATTTAAGATAGCACGAGAACAGAATATTTCTAATGTGTAAGATAACTGGGAATTTAGAGCCTAATTTGAAAGGGTTACCCTTTAAGGCCTGTAAGGAGCTAAGGCAATCTGTCAAAATAAGGGAGTTAGACAAATTATTATCCGAAACGTATGTTATGGCCTCAAGGATGGCTATGGCTTCACCAGTAAATACAGTTGTTTGCGGTGGACATTTGTAGGATAGCAAGATGGAGAACTTAGGGATCCATACTGCCACCCCGACACACCCCGAGGGAGAAATTTTTGAGGCATCAGTGAAGATTAAGGTCCAATCCCTCCATTTTTCATTGACAATCCTTAGAAATTCAGTATTAGCATTTGGCATGTTTTTAGCTAAACCTAGGCTCAGTATAACATTGGGGGAATATACAAGGGCTTCATAAGGAATAGTATAGAGAATTTGAAGATCCATCCTGAACGTAGGAATAGGGGAAGAGTCTAAATTAGAGAGACTGTTAACCAAACAAGGAATATCCTTATTGGACCAGAATGTAGAGGAAGAAGTTAAAAATTTTAGATAGTTAAGTTTAGTGTGAAGAGGATGAGAATGAACCTGTTGGATGTTGGCAAGGAATCTATCTGCCAGAAATTGTCTTCGAAGATGTAAAGGGGGTTCTGCACATGCCACCTGCATAGTATTAATGGGCGAGGATTTCATGGCACCTAAGATGATCCGAAGGGCCTTACTTTGTATCTTATCCAGTAAATGTAACACCGATTTGTTACATGGGATAAGGCAAAAAGAGCCATAATCCATAATGCTCCTGATTAATGCATTATATAATAGTCTCTGAGTGTAAGGGTGAGATCCCCACCAAACCCCAGAGAGCGAGCGCAACAAATTGATATTTTTTTCACACTTTTGAACTATATAATTTATGTGGGATGAGAAAGACAGACTAGAATTTAGTATAATACCTAAAAATTTCACCTCATTGTACATTGGAATGGGAACACCTTGAAAAGAGATAGCTATTGGGGGAAGTTGTCTCTTCCTCGTAAAGATAAGAGCCTTACTCTTAGAGGGAGAGAGAGAGAGGCCATGGGATTCCAGCCAGTTGCCTAGGTAGAAAAGAGCAGTGTTGAGGCAACCTGAAGTAATCTCTGCTGTGGCTACCTTGGAGTAGAGAGTGATATCATCTGCATATTGCAGGATATTACAAAAGGAAGACACAGATGTGTCCAAATCAGAAGTATAGATGTTATATAGCAGTGGGCTTAAGACAGAACCTTGAGGAAGACCCTGCCAAACTAAACGTGGAGATAAATTAGAGTGCTGATGTCTGATTTGGACAGATCTAGACACAAGAAGATTGTAGATCAAGTAGGTCAACCTCACCGGTAAACCTAATCGCAGCATTTTCTGTTTAAGTATGGGAAGTTGAACGTTGTCATAAGCAGAACAGACATCCAAGAACACCGCCATCACTGATTCTTTATTAGACAAAGCTAACCTTAAATCAGTGGTGAAGATGCTCAGGCTGTCCATGGTGCTCATGCCTTTCCGAAAACCAAATTGTGTTGAACTTAGCAGATTATGACTCTCCACATACCATTCAAGGCGATTTTTAATAAGGTGTCCAGTGACTTTTAATGGAGTTGGAGCTAGCGCAAATGGCCGATAGGAATTATGAACATCTGGGTCATTGCCTGGTTTTAGGATGGGAATTACTAAATAGAGTTTCCAGGGCGCTGGTATCTCACCAGATATGAAAATGATGTTGATAATTTTAAGAAAGGATTCCATAAGGAGGATACCAGCCCTGGATAAGAAAGAATAAGGAATACTATCATGACCCGGGGTTGAGTCATGAAGGTTATTGAGGACAAGATTTAATTCGTCCATGGTGAAGGGAGCATCGAGGGGACTAGATGAGGTGAGAGTAGAATAATTGCAAGGTTGTAAAACAGAAATCGGGACATAAGGGGGAGCAATTTTATCCAGAAATTTATCAAGCCAAAGGGATGGGTTGTAAGAGAGCCCCGGTGGAGTGTACGACATGGAGCCGCGGAAGCGTCGAATAGCGCTCCAGACATGGGAAGAGGGGGAACGAGGAGCCAAATTCTCGCAGAACTTACGCCACGCCTCTTTCTTCTTTTTTTTAAATAGTCTCCTGGTCTGGGCTGACACTTTTTTAACTTGAATGTAATTAAACATTGACATAGTGGCCGCATATTTGCGGATAGCAGACCTACGCATTCTGATCATGTCAGAGCAGTCTGAGTCCCACCATGGGGGAGATGATCGAAGTCTTTTATCTGGGTTCTTCTTTGGAATATGTAAGTCTGCCGCAGAATGAATGCAAGAGATTAGGCTCTCATAGCACTCTTGGATATTATACAAGGACGGGGAGAGAATGTGGGAGGACAAGTCATTAGTAGCCTTAGTGTAGTTGTACCAGTCGACCTTATCAATTTTATGCTGCAGAAGGGGTGGTAACTTAGGAGGAATATGACAAGAAGAAGGTATGGTTATAATTATAGGTAGTGGTCACTGCCATATAGGGAATTAAGCCTTCTCCAACTAATCGACGCACCATCAGCAGCAGAGCACATGGAAATGTCCACAGCACTAGGGTTCTGATGAAGGCCAGAAAAACGAGTAGGACAACCATCATTCAGGACATATAAATTTTGCTCATCAATTATGTCTGCTAAACGCTGACCAGGACCGTCACAAGCCTGTGAACATTGGCTACCCCATAGGACATGGTGGCAGTTGAAGTCACCTAGAATAATAGGGTTACTCGGCAAACGGGAAATGAGTGAATGAAATTCATCTATAAGTGAAATAGTGGGGTCAGATATATAGACTGAAACAAGAACAAATTGAAGAATTTTGACAGCAAGTATACTAATTTCAAATGAGTGGGGGGGAATTTGGATAGTTGTGTATGGAAGAGAAACCTTCACGAAGAGAGTTGCACCACCATGCCCATCTGCTCTGTCATCTCTAAGACAGACAAACCCAGGCAATTTGAATCGACTGCCTGGGGATAGCCAAGTCTCAGAGACAGCAATAGCCAAAGAGTCATGCTGATGAGCCAAATGAGAAATTGCATGCTGTTTATTTCGGATGCTTCTACTATTCCATTGCAGGAGTCTGGCCATTGTTAAGAAGAAGATTAGCAATATGGGATAACTTTTTAACAACGGAGGACGGTAGTGGGATGTCTTCAAATTTTGAAAGAATGTTCAAAACTAGGGAAATCAGGAGTTCTAAAAAATTGTCATTAGGGGAGCAGGAAGAGGTAGGGAGGAAGGCGTTACCCGATTTAGAAGATGGAGGATTAGAAATAATAGCATTATGGGCAATTTTGTCATAGCCTGGAGATAAAGACGGACTGGGTTTTGATGGTTTATATATTGTTTTTTTGTAAGAAAGATTTAGTGAAGGAGAACTTTTAGAAGCATCTGCATACGATTTTTTAACTGAAGGGAAGAGGGATGATGCTTCCTTGAATGATATGTTCTTTTGGGACATGGTGATTTTAATATTCTTTTGCCGGGAATGTTCCGGGCAAGATTTGTCAGTTGCTAAATGAGGGCCTGAGCATTGCAGGCAGGAAACTTCAGAGGATGCAGGGCAAGACTCACCTGAGTGAGACTGTGCACATTTGAAGTAACGAGCACTGGATCGGCATTGGGCTTTCACATGGCCAAATCTACAACAGTTTAAGCATTGTATGGAAGGCAAAATGTATGGATCAACGGTTATTGATGAGTTAAATATAAACACTTTATCAGGTAAGCATTGTCCAGAGAAAGTGATCACTACAGAACCCGTGGGGGTCCAAGTGGAACCAGACTCCATGGACACTTTTCTGTTTAAGCGACGAGCCTTCAAAATTATTATATCACCTTGGCTTGTGGAGATTGCTGATACAACTTCCTCCATTGACCAAGAAGTTGGGATCCCGCGAATCAGCCCCATTCTTGTTATATTATATGTAGGAATTAAAGCTATATAGTTATGAGATTTAAGACTCGGGTTTCTGAGAAACTCGTTTGCTGCACATGCAGATGAGAATTCCACAGAGACCCGATTTCTGCCAACACTCTTTATACATCATTTTTAATATTTTTAATGTTTGATGTAAATAAAAAATTTCCAAAATTTTGATGATTAAATGTACTGCCTGACTTAGGGTGATTTTCTGACCTGGACACATGAACAATGAAAGGACCTTTGTCAGAAGGATGGTAAGATTTTTCTTCTAAAAGACTTGGATGAGTGTAAATAAGGTTATTGGCTTGAGATGGAAGAGCATTCGAAACAGATTTTTTAGGAGTAGGGGACGAATCCCGATTTATACTCGGACGTTTTCTTGTTTGCACATGTTGAGAGAAAGGGTCAGGGGAGTTGTTGACATCAGGAAACGGGATTGGGTCTGGGGGCTTAGGAGGGATTGGAACACAATCCATGCTCATTAAGAGCTAGATAATTCATACAACCACTTACCAGGCGAGGAAGAGAAAAGCAGAAACACTTAAAATAACTCAATGTTGATAACAAAATCACCAAAAAAAACCGACAAATGACGAAAACCGTGTGTACACCGCAAACGAAAAATTGACCCAACCAATTGTTCTCCACAGGACCTAGTCGGCGCCATGACAGTGACAGTGACAGTTGGCGTTGCATTGGCGAGTGGCGGTGGCGTTGCTGTCGCTGGCCTCATCGGCACCTACTCACTGCTGCTGCCGGTCTACCTCAGCCATCTTGCCAAATACAGAGCTGACTTACACATGCAACTAGCGGCTGTTGAGAGAGTGCACGCTGATAGCAATATACCGCAAGAGGATTATAGAGATGATTGTAAGCCAGTGGAGTAATTTCCGTTAAATAGCGGTTTTTACAGGTTGTCGATAGATTAGATAGCAAGGAACAAAATCATCAACGATAATTTGTAAATATGATCTAATATTAGATATACTCCCGTTTTTTATTATAAATGTGTAAATTAACCATTAAATTACCACTTCTACTCTCTGACTTTTATAACTTGTTATTAAGTAAGTATCTGACTACGATATCTAGGGGCCGTAAAAGGTAAAAGTTATTACAATGTGAACAATATGCGAGAGCTCCAAAGCCTAAGTACAATAAAATTGTATGCCTAGACCACCACAAAAATGTATCGCTTATATACTTATATCTGTATATACTGACTGTATTAGTAAGAGTATATATACTCTTACCCACAACTTGAATTAAAACATAATTTACCTGTAATCAAATAAAGTTAAATATCAAATATCTGCGATACTGTTTCTTCAAACGATCTTACTTAATTATTTCAATTGGGTCAACTGATCTTTACAGGTCCAATTCCATCAAACTGGCAAAGGAACGGAAAGATTGAGTTTGTAAATGTTAGCGTCCAACAAGAACCGGGGTCGCCGATCATTCTCAGTAATGTTAACATTTCTGTGAAACCTGGAGAAAAGGTATAAACTTTAATAAAATAATGATGACTCAACAGTCGACGTTACACTCCCCAGTTTCACGACTTGAGTACCGACTAGTTTTTGACAAAACTCCATTTTGTGCGTCAGATTCAACTTATTTTGCTTTGCTCCCATTTCAGTGGGAATGCCATACCTTCCCCAAAAATAGCCAATACTGCCAACACTGCCAACACCTAGGTATATAGTATTTCTGCATATTATATTTTATAGAAATCTTTTCATCAAAAATTGGGCCACAAAATGTTATTAATGTTATTAATTAATATTAATAATTAAATTAAGAACATTAATTAAATTAAAACAAAATATTTTAAACATGCTTTTTAAGTTTCAGTTATTAGAAGGTTCCAATAAAAAAACAAACTTTTAATCTTTACCAGGTATATTTTATCAAAAGATTTCCCAAATATTAAAACTACTTTCAGGTAGCAATATGTGGTCGAAGTGGAAGCGGCAAATCAACGCTCCTTCTATCCTGTGCCGGAGCCACGACAATCCGCTCAGGTCGAGTGCTGATCGACGGCCAAGACACCACCCTTGTTCCCCTCAAGGCTCTCAGACACAGAATAGTCGTGATGCCGCAGGACCCTGTCATGTTCTCTGGAACTTTAAGGGAAAATTTGGACCCTTTAGCGGTACACACAGACGAAGAAATCTGGCAAAGTTTGAAGGCTGTCGGACTTTGGGAGTTTGTTCACGCGCAGTCGGCTGGTTTGGGTGAGTGAAAGAGTGAACTGAATTATTTACGTATCGTTAGTATCGTAGCTTAAAAGACGAAAATATAAGCAGGTCCATAACATAGAAAACATATTTAGTTCTAACGCGAATGACTATTAATTTTTAACCCGTGACGTTGCCGTGTCCGTAGCATTGTTAAGCTATGAAACGGATGAATCGATTTTATTTCCGTTGTCTTTTATTTAGAAGTTTACGTTGCGTTAGCGTCTATAAAATCTGTTCTGCCCTATGTCTTTGTTGTGTTTTTAATTTATTTAACAGTTGAATGTACGATAAGGTACATATCTAACTGTTTTGTCTCTATATGACTGGCTTTCTTGGCTATCGGTTTAATTCTAATGGCTTATGCTAGTGGTATTTCCTTCACCGCAGAGTGCGCAGTAGGCCGTCCCCGCTGCGGGTGGAGCGGCGGGCGGGCGGCACGAGCGTGCGCTGCGCGTGCGGCGCTGCACGCTCGCCTCGCCAGTGCTTTATTGCTAGATGAGCCAGCGGCTGCACTTGATGCAACCGCTGAGAAAGCACTTTTGGCAGCGTTGGCGGCTGCCGCGCCTAATACTACTATATTGACTGTTGCGGTAAGTTCTTAAGATACAAAACTGTTTGTACTTTTTCATTATCGGTAGATGTTGCTGACTAATGTTACGTAATCAACTGGAGACTACAGCCGGAGATAGATCTGTACCTGTATATGTATTTCTGGCTTTAAAATACCAAAATCACTGTACTATTCAGAATTTCTCACATACCCCATCTTCAGAACTGCAATTCTTTTGGGTCCTACTCGGAAACAAAAAAGATTTAAAGAATTAATTATAAGATTTATCACATACCTTCTAATTAACGTTTTTCTTTCTTGATTCATATCTTTTAAAATTACGTTTGAAATGTATAGATATTGAAATTTACCTCTGTATTAAAAGGTCACTCCCTTCTCATTGACGCATTCCATTCTAGCACCGCATCTCATCAGTGCGCAGCTACGATCGCGGCGTGGTGGTGGAAGACGGGCGCGTGGTGGAGCAGGGCCTGGTCTCCGACCTGCTGGCTCAGCCCAACTCCAAGCTGGCCAGCATGCTCAGTGCTACCAGACAACTGTAGGTTGGCAGATGATAAATGTCGCCTGCGTGACAACTGTAGACTGTAAGACGTACATATATGTCGCTTTCGGAAGAAATGGTGCTAAAAGGGGATATCTATAAATTACGTCACAAAGGGTTATTGGATCATTCCCCAGCCCTGGTGATAGAATTCCACAAAATATTTCTGTGAAATAACCACCACACTGTAGTGGAAGTGGGTGATATAATTTATGGAGCCCCGCCTTATTATTATTTTAAGACCAATTACTGCCTAGAATCGAATAGCGGAGAAAGATACCTACTTAATTTGGTTACAATAATGTGAATTTTGTTACATTTACGTACCTTTTAATAAGACATCAATAAGCGTGGACCAAACACTAAAAAATAAATATCATCCCCATATGTGTAAACATGAACGTGACGTTCATGTTGTTATAAATATAGTTGAAAGACTTACAAAATGTAAAACATCCATGATTCATTATACTAAAAAATTAATTATTTAGCATATATTCTAATTAGCCTGGTTTGTATTCTCGACAATTTTCACAAACCTACCTATAAATGTTACAATAAAGACTCATAGTTTTTAAAATCCAAACCTTACTTGGTTCGGTGTAGAATTGGCCAATCTAATTAAAAGTAAAAGCCAAATATAATAAGTTGAAATGAAAACAATCGATAGCGTTGCACTGATAAGTCGGCTTAACTATTTAAAAACATTAGTTATGAGTATTACTGGTCGTTTGATTAGCTTTGCACGTCATCGACTTATTTAATAACTCAAATACTGTGGTGTTTCATTGCACTTTGCGTGATTTTATCGTAACAAGATTATTTGATTTCGTAGGACCCATTATATTGTAAAGTAGTATAAAGCAATAACAAGAAACCTAATTTCCAATAGTGAGCAATATTTATTGGAAGAATTCAGCAAATAAAAGACAATACATTCCAGAAGGAACGTCATTTATTAGGAATAAACCTCTGGGTATCTAGATGATAACTAGAAGAATTAAAATACTCTGACACTAGACTGTTTGACAATATCCGAGTATTCGGAGTCAATGGATTCAAGTTGCAGAAACCAGTTCAGATAATGTATAAATGTTAATAATTGAATGCTACAAACATTTACTCCGTAAAAACATAGAACATAATAAGAATGACTCAAAAAACGAGACTGATTATTAAGATTAAATCAATGACCAATAAAAAAATGACAGAAAATAGAACCAAATGTAACGGACATTGTAGGTACTATTAAGATGTAGCATGATCTTGTATAACTGTTTTGTTCAAAATAAATTATAAATAAAAAACTGTGTTTGTTTTTTATATTATATTTCCAATAGAACAACAATTGCACATAATTCGTTTAAAGCTCACAAGAGCCTGAGGCTCACAACGTGCGACCACAGTCAACGACTCATCATTTTATTATCACTAATTAACAAATTACAACAATATTTACGTTGGCACCGATTTATATAATCATTATAAAGACATTTGCGTTTTCACACAAATCATATAAAAATATTCTTAAAGTAGTTACGTAAATATACTTAGTGTAATTCTAATTTAAATCTCGACATGTTCAATAAAATCTTTTTTTTTTCGCTTATTTTCTACGCTGGTATTCACAGGCAACGCACGGACGGGTGGGAAAAAACAGTTTGCATCGATATTTTTTATTAGGGACAAAAATATATTGAATTTATGCTTATATTTTCACTCTTTGGTAATACAATATGAGACTGTAGATTATTCTTAGATTATTATTTACAATATATATATATTATAAGGCACAGTTCTAGGCCACCATTTTTATATACAAATAACATAGTTCTCCTTTTATTTAAGTTAATGCTGCCATTTACATATCATTTTAAAATAATTTCAATAAAAGTATAGTAATTTTTACAAGATCGTTGAATGTTAATTGTGCGTAAATTGATTTACAAACGTTTAGTGAACACCAATTTTTTTACAAATTAGTCTTAACAATTCAACTAGACCCGTGCGTACATAGCACTTGGGAGTGATCCAGTTACGAACAGATAAAAAAAAGCTTCGAAGAATATATAGAAGTCTAAGCTCAAAAGAAAGAAAAAACATCTTCTGAACTAAATCACACCCAAGTTACGAATCGCACTTACCCCAAATCATATCAAGAACATCCCTGAGTATCCACTTAAAAAGATTAACAAAATCCCCCTTTGCCAACAGATCTCTCGACTACACTATACAAATGTATCAATATACAAACATCTTTCAAATAAGTATATATAGATAGAAAAATATAAGATATTATGCAAATATATGTATCGCCATCGAAACCTTCGTTATCCCAAATAATTTCATACTGTATTATCTCCCAAAGGTTAGTAAATATAATTTCTATCAAAACTAAACCAATTATTTTAGTAAGGCACATTAATACACAAATGACTCTCCAACCAAGCTTTAAAAGCGATCTTAAGAATATATTCAACTTCAATTTTAAATAACTCTGTCCAGAAATTACTCCAACCTATTGCATGTTTTATTTCACGAAGATAAATCTGAAGTTAACAAAAAGAGGTGATTCAACTCATTATAAAGTAACATATTTTGATACATCAACTTTAATTATTCTACGTAAATGAGTCCTCTTTCTCGCTCGCTCACTTTAGAACTTTCCTCCATGAATTGAAACATTTAACAGACACTTTACTCAAGAATTTTAAAAGTTAATATCTACAAATCGATTGACAAGTTAACTAAATCAAATCTTTCTCGACTTTTTCACTGGAATCTATAAGCCAAGGGGGTTTCTAATATGAACTAAGTGGGTTCTGTTTTGACGCCGCCGCCGCTGTTAGCAGCCGCTTGCCGCGCTTCTTCTGGTAACCGCTCAGGATTGGTAAGGATGTCTGTTGTAGTGCATAGCACTCGTAATGAATTTAAGACCGCTGGAAAGTAAAAAGTTGATCGATTAAAAAAGTGGTTTTTGCTCTTGGTTTTGTTAAATTGAAATGTTTATGGCTTGCCAAATAAGAGGGACGTAAAGGCACTAACAGTAAGTGGTTGCAGAGTTTCTTTTTTTAAGATCTCGTTTGGGGCGGTAGTCCTTCCTATTTTTGGTTACAATCGAAATTCGGAATAAAAAGGCTTGAGTAAGCACTTATGAAATAAGAAGGTAAACAAATAATTCAGCTATACAAATGCGGTGCGGGCCACCGGAATCCCAAAGTGGCTGCTATAGCTTGACCTTTAATGGCACAATCCGATCTTGTATGTCGATATATATTTACATACAAACAGAGTATTGCGACAATTGCGCGCCCCAGCGGTTTTCAATATTCGGTGGCACCATTATAATAATAATAATTAATCATCAGACAAACGCACCAAATGTATGGCCCCAAAGTAAGCGGAGCTTGCGTTATGGATGACCATTCAGCGAACTGGGGGGGAACCCAGAATAAACATACACATATACACCCAATGACCCGAGAACAAACACATGTGTTCATCACACAAATGAATGCCCCGATCAGGGCTAACTTAACGACACTAACTTAAACATACAAGCATAGATGAGGCGTTAATGTATTACCGGGGCGCATCTCGACGAGCGAGCAGTGCTGCTCGGTCCACAACAGCGTGGTGCGCACGAGGTCCGCGCCGCTGCTGGAAGACACGCAGGCGCTGAATGAGTCCACTAGAGTGGCTGCTACCACGCTGAACTGGAGGTAATAGCTTAGGAAATATATTGTTAGAAGATTCTCGGATTATACAATCTTTTTGAGGATATTTTCTTCTTCACAAGAAAGAAGTATTATTATTATTATATATTATAGAGAGTATTATTATAAAGGCTTTTAAATAAGCATTATAATAATATTCATTACATAACATAAACATAAAGTTTACAAATTTCAAACATATTATAAACATTGACCAAGTGGATGTTGCACGATACCTGATGCTTCTTAATAAGATACAGGGTGTTTCTTATAAAGTGTCAAGCCAAATCCAATTTGATGATTATTGTACTCATAATCATATACCATGAAATAAAATTCATTGCAACTCAGATACAGAAAAAAAGTGCACTGAATGTCAACCCAAAAAAAAGTTTTAACATGTTTAAGTCACTTCGCCATAGGATCATAATTAAAACAAATAATGGGCTATAATTAGCTAAAATTGACTAAACGTTCCTGGAGGTTCAATACATATGTATAGCAATCCCCTATCATCGAGCATCGTTATGTTAAAGACAGTAAAGACTATACATATTTATAGTCTTTTCATTAAATTATGTGTGTCACTTTAAATTTCCTGACCCTGGATATAATAAATATGTTTTCAACCTCTAACAAAAGTGACATGAAATAATGTTATTGCCTGTTCGGCAATCGAAACAAAGGACAGTTTAAAAAACCGTTTTCAAAATTAGTTGAACAAAATTCCTGAACAAAAGTAAACAAAACACGTAGTCGTAACAAAAGTAGCCACGAAAACTCACAGATCAAGGCGAGTTGCAATCAGAAGCTTGTCCATTCAGAAGCTAGGATAGAAAGATAAAAACAAATAAATATACATAAAACGCAACATTCTTTCCCCTGCATCAATAGGCAAAAATTTAACCCATACATATTATCACCAATTTGCAAAGGATACCAGCCAATACTTCCAGTTATGCAGCGTCCTATTGGCGACGTGGCGCGCGAACATTTCCCGCAGGCGTCCGGCGCGCGCGCGCGACACCGGCGCTCCGGTAGCCGGTAGCAAACTGTGGCAGTTTCTATGAAAATGGTGAGGTAGGTATGAGTGGCTTCTGAGGTGGTCTGAGGTTTTTGAGTTTGCGAACCGTACTCTAGATAATAATTTCTAGATAACAATAATCTAATATTGCAAACGCAAAAAACATTGACAAACTGGTTAACTGTATAGTATGGATTGTAAATAGTGGTGCAAAGAGTTTTACTCTTACGTATAACGACATTTATACGTATAACGAATAGACTCTTACGTATAACGAAAGTTTCGACAACCGCGTTGTCGAAAATATAAGGAACTACCTATGTTGTTATAATTTCAAGTTCTTTTAATAAATACTGTGGAAACAGAAGCATGTGAAGCTGTTATCTGTTTCAAAAAACAAAAACTTCCGGTTAAATATTCCGGTTACACTTTTTTAAACAAAATTATTAAGTATGAAAAGCATCACATTGCCAATTTCTAGTCCGAGTCGACTGTTTTCGTAGCCAGAAATGTTCCCACTAGCACAGTTGTATATTATAAATTTAAAACATTTTGTTTTTTGCTAGTATTACGGAAAATCTGAATAGTAAAATAAATAGAAACAATTCGTAACTTATATTTGAAAAGATAATAAATACTGAGCATTAAAATGGAATAAGGTCTATGAAATTTACGGTCACACAAGCTCTGGACGATTGAAATATTCAAACAATTTCTGAATATTCGAAAGTATCAAAAGTCAAAAAAATAAAAAATGCATTAGACATTGCTGACTTACAACTTAAAAAATTACAAATTATTTATATCTACTTTTAAAACGAATCGTTACTGTGCTACATCACGTACACTCCTATGAAACGCAGTGTTCAGTACTTGGGTGATCGTTGATGGATGACTGACAGATGGATTGAAGAATACTCACGATATGGAATTGTTAAGGCATTCGATTTGCTGTCGTAAGCTCTCCATTTCCTCTTTGATTTGATTCCGTTCAGCTTTGAGCTGCTTTATGTATTCCGCTCCTTTTTGCAGCATTGCAGCCTTGCTTATCTGCAATATAATAGTTTTGCTCGGCTGCCTTTTTCATGCGCAATAAACTAGGGAGCAAAGAAGAATGGAGATTTCTTTCATTTGATTCAAGCTTGTTTACTTTTACTTAAACTTGACAGATTAGAATGAAAACGCTTGCATTGCAGTTATATTTATTTTATGGTACAGGTTTAAGATTTGGAGTATACGATTGTTACTAAATAAAAAATAGATGTATAAAATGGTGTATATTCCTCACCATAATAAAAGCGACTAATAAAATTAATTTCATATAATACTACTAATACTAATATCAAACTACTCTCCATACCTTAGCGCCGGGGTTGGCATTGAGATGCGGTATGAGCGCCTGTAACGTGTCGAAGCCGTTCTTGATGTTGTATCTTCTTTTCTGTTCTGCGTGGAGGTGTGTTCTACGGGGCTCTCGGGGAGAACCCGCGCGCGGGGAGGTGGGGGATGTTGGTGGGGATAAAGACTGGAAGAAGAAACGTAAGGAAGAATCATGCGTTAAAAAATAATCAATATGATATTACTTTTAATATCGAAAAACAGTATTACTGTCTTGCGTTTTCTCACGCTTATGAAGGAGCGCGCACTTAAGTGAGACTTATTAATACGAGCCTAACATTATCAATTGTATTTATTTCATGAAAAAAAAAACAAAATGTAAATTTTTCGGCACCCAATGTAAAACAAGTCGAATGAAACCTGTATCTTAATAGTAACAGGTTGAACCTAATACATAACACTGTTTTTCTTGGTATACCCATAGATTCAAAACTGCAATGGGGCGTCCACATTTCACAACTGGATGGTATATATTAGTTATTTTTATAGAACAGTGTCTTATGGTATCCTACTGTAGGGAATTGTCACAGACATCGAAACGTTCTCCACTCTGCAGAAAAGGGCTATTCTAAGTTTAATGACATTGGAAAATTAACGCTTGCATCACAATATATTTATAAAAATATTTTGTACAGTATTTTGTAAAAGTAAGAAAAATAGCCATGACAATGATAACTTTGTAAGAACTAGAAACGACTGCGAATTAGCGTTTCCAAAATTTAGGCTAGCTAGAAGCAGCAAATCATGTGTTGGAAAGTCAATGCATTGTTACAATAAATTGCCGAAATAAGTTCAATCCCTGCCCCCCAACAAGTTCAAGAAAACTATTAAGTACTAAAAATCACTATGACAAAAAGCTTACTATAAAATCAAAGATTATTTGGATGACAAAAGGGCATGGGATTGAACCCCACAGGCTATTTCTATTTCTGGTGTTTAAAAATTATATACATACAAGGTAAACAGCTTGGCTGCGGCATTTCATTAGCACGCAAAATTAGCAATCATGCGTGACATGACTTTCATGACATCGTCAAACTGTATACCTTCTTCTACCAACTATTTTTTAAATATTTTTTATAAAAGAGTGCCGAGAGGTTTTTTCCGCCGGCATATTTTCCTCTGTCTACCCACAATACCTTTTAAAGGCCAAAGTAAAGTTGTATTTACGCAATCTCGATGAAGATGAAGAGAGAATTTTATTTATTATTATATAAATAGTATGAAAAAGCTACCGTAGCTAAAATATTAAGTGACATATTGTAGAGATTGTAAAGCCAAAAGGAGACATATTATGGTTCCTAATAAACAATATTTTAGCAAATAAACAAGACATATTTGAATATTTTGCAATAAAGTTATTATGACCGGTATGTGATTTATTCGGCATGTCGAATATCATTTTTTGAGCTAATCACAGTCAAATAAATATAAAATCAAAGATCCTTACACTTAAATGGTGAATTAACAACTCGACTGACGGAAAAGTATTTAAGTTATGGGAAATGTATGTTTATTTAATTTTTATTTAATTTAACAAATACGTAGTATGTCAAATTTTGTTGAAACCTCCCTACTTACATGGTGTGGCGACATGATATCACTGCCGATGGGCGATGGCTGCGTGCGTCGGAGTGGGGACTTGGGCTCACTTTCTTCATTGCTGTTCAATTTGTAAACACTGTGGGCTGAAAAACAATGCATAGAAAAATATGTCAATCTTAAGAAAATCTAACAAATACAAATCGTTTTAATTTGTTAGGAACAGGACTAACTTAAAGGAATTCTTTTTCGGCACGTTTGTTTACATAATGGTCATAAAGAGGAATGCTTTGTTTGTTAAACAGTAAAATCTGAAAGGAGGCCAAACAGGTTTATTTTATTTACATATTCCCACAGGATCAAGAGATGTGCTGCATTTTTTAAATTAAAGTTACCGTAACATAAAAACTCTTCCTATCGCAACTGGTTTGGTTCTAAGCTCCAATAATGTTTTTTTTTTATTAGGTTATGTTTATTTAATTTATTTAACTTCTTCTGCAGATCGCGCAAATCGCAAGACATAAACAAATTTGTCGGTACTTCTTACACGCGATACAGATGTGCTAAAATTTTTCATTCTATTAACCGATAATTGCTTTGATCAAACTGCAAATACTATTAAATTAGAGGCATAAACTTCTAGTGGCATAATAAAATTTGTTTATTTTGGACTAAAATCAGATTTACACGCCAAAACATTCTCGATGCCTACCAACAACAGTCACTAGTCTATGTAGTGTGTTAAAACGCGTAATCGACGTAGTTCGCACGGCGGTTAAGCTCTTTTGGACGCGAATTTCCACCAGATAAGTAAACATTAACAGTGAATTTTTATCATTGTTTTGCATAATCGACGAAGTTTCTAGGTGTTATTATTTTAAAATCCAATCCATATCCTATCTCATCATGGATTGCAATAACTGTAATAGAGTTTTGAAAGCGGATGACTTAATTAAGTGCTCTGTGTGTCTACGATCTTTTCATTGGATTAAACGAAATGGAATTCAAAAAAATATTGCCTATGAATAAGTTGAAATGAAAGTGTCCCTCTTGTAAAAGTGGAAAGAAAAACAGCAATAATATGAATAATAGTCCAGTAACTGGGGGTCCTAAGAATAGTTCATCACAATCGATCATAAACATTGATGCGAATGCAATTATGAAACACATCGATATGAGGTTTAATGCGTTGCAATTAGTCATTGATTCCCTTACATTCGATGTAAATGATCAATTGTTAAAACTGTCCGCTACCGTCTCCTCCTGGGAGACCAAAATAAATGATTTTACGTCAGCAATTACATCTATTAACTCCCAGTCTTAACTCCCAACTTAAGGTGAAAATAAACAATTGAAACAGGAGCTGGATTCTCTCCGCTCTAACTTGAAGGATATATCCGAAAGTAACAGTCGCAGTGAACAATGGGTACGTCGCACGAACATACAAATTAACGGAGTGCCTGAGAAAAAAAATGAGAACCTCCTGAACTTGGTGAAGGCTCTGGCTCAAAAATGCAACTTTGCGATTAACGTTGATACGGATATTGATTTTGTTACTCGAGTAGCGGTTAAAAATGACATCGATAACAAGACACCGAAACTAGTTATTTTAAAAAGTGCATTCAAAAGCATAGTAAGCGTCAGTTTTTTACTATCATTACGTAAGCTAAAAAATTGCACCGCAGGCGACATAGGTATCTCAATGCACTATGTAGCAAAAAAAACGTTTTCCTCCCATTGTAAGAAATTTTTATAAATATATCTTTACCGATTTTTTTATGATTCGCTCTAGGTAATCATGTGAAAAAATTAATTGACAGATTGTTGATTGACTGTCAAAACTAATCCGTCAATAACGGCAATTACTTGTGGGTTCATTCGTCGTTTTTTCGACTTCATTATGTGTAATTTTTATATAGTTTTGTTACTTTTTTTGACATTGACATTGATACATTCAAAAGAAAACAAAATGGTAACTTATGATTGATTTTTCGCAAATAATTTGTTATGTTTTCACAAGATTTTTAGATTAAAAATTAGGGAAGTTTAAGGGGGGAAATGTTACTCATGAGTTAATCTTTCATGTGTATTACTGACCATTAGCAGGTCACAATCCCATATTGAGTTTGACCATCACCTTTATTTCAACGACCATCTCTCTGCAAGAAATAAATACCTGCTCAGAGAAGCGGCTCGCGAAGGAGAAGGGCTATGTGTGCTGCTGGGTCCGGGACTGTATTGTCTTGGTGTGTCGCAGCGATCAGTCCCCAATCATACACATCACATCCGAACAATCGTTAAACAAAATCGTATAAGGGCTATTGTTGTGTATCTCCCTGTTTTTAATTTAATTTCAGATGTTTATAATGCTAACAGCAATGTTTGGTAAGCTCTTTTAAGTAATTTTCTAGTTCATATCTCTTTATTAAGTGATTTTATAATAATTCTTACTACAAATAGTCTTAGTATTATGATAGCAATCAAACCTTTATCTATACCGACCAACAAAATTATCTAAAAAATATATACCTAAAATTATTGTGTAATTCCTTGTTATAAGTTTTTTTACTTTATTTCAGGTGTTTATAATTCTTACTGCGATGTTATTAATTACAAAATTGTATTCAATAGCTTTCAGAAATGTCAATAAAACACTCTTGATTATAAGTGTACTTTCTTAATATGGCAAGCTCTTCTTAGTTATTTATTAGTGCATATCTCTTTATTAAGTTTTTTGAAAATAATTCTTACTACAAGTAGTCTTGGTATTATGATAGCAATCAAACCTTTATACTATACCGACCAACAAAATTATCTAAAAAAATATATACCTAAAATTATTGTGTAATTCCTTGTTATAAGTTTTTTTAACTTTATTTCAGGTGTTTATAATTCTTACTGCGATGTTATTAATTACAAAATTGTATTCAATAGCTTTCAGAAATGTCAAAAAAACACTCTTGATTATAAGTGTACTTTCTTAATATGGCAAGCTCTTCTTACAAGGAGACGGCAAGGGTGTGGGGTCCTCAAATCAAGCGGAGGTTCCGCGTGTAGTTAGCACTCAGTGAGTGCATTCTTATACTCAAACCCTAGAGCGTACTACTTAGCCATTTCCGAAAAAAAAATTCCTAAAGTTTGAAAAAAAAATTTTTTTTTCTTGTATTAAAATTTAATAAATTTTTCATCATCAGCTCTCTTCTCCAATTTTTTCAAAAATGATTAAATATGCCTGGTATACGTCAAAATTATCTGAACATCGAGAAATATTTATGAACGTAAACGAAGTTTGTTTTTCAGAAGAAATTCTAAAAACACTGTGCTCCTGTAAAAAAGCTGCATTTATTTGTTGTGCAAGTTGTCGACAAAATTTGTGTTTTTCTTGTTTTTATGATAAATACCATCCAGGTTTGTGTATTCCTAAAGATGAATGATTGAAAAAATTGCTAATGCTATAAACATTTTATCATAAATATTCATTGTATTTAATAACATATTATTTTATAAAAAATTTTTAAAGGAACTGTGACTTTTGTATTTATTATATTTACATTCCTCCGTCTTTTATAAGTTCTAATCATTAAAAAGTTAAAAATTATTCAATTTTCGATTCAATAATGTATAAAAGTCCAAAAAAATGGTTTATAACGATTTATTAGATATTAATACAAAAAAAAAATTTTTTTTTTCAAACTTTAGGAATTTTTTTCTCGGCAATGGCTGAGTAGTGCGCTTTAGGGTTTGAGCATATAAATACACTCAATGAGTGCTAACTACACGCGGAACCTCCGTTTGATTTGAGGACCCCACACCCTTGCCGTCTCCTTGTTAGTTATTTATTAGTGCTTATCTCTTTATTAAGTTTTTTGAAAATAATTCTTACTACAAGTAGTCTTGGTATTGTGATAGCAATCAAACCTCTGTACTATAGCGATTAACAAAATTATCTAAAAAAAATACGTTGAGCCGACTTAACAATAATGCAATCACAATACAGGATATATCGCTTTTTACTTTTAATCTCGTTGTTAGGAATTTTATTATTTTTATGTAATCGTTTTAAATTTATATATCATTTATATTGGAACTAAAACTTTTTACAATGGTTACCAAGAAAGTTGTGAAAAAAATAGCTCTAAAGTTAGTAATGTTATGGTGTCATATCTCTTTATTAAGTGATTTTATAATAATTCTTACTACAAATAGTCTTAGTATTATGATAGCAATCAAACCTTTATCTATACCGACCAACAAAATTATCTAAAAAATATATACCTAAAATTATTGTGTAATTCCTTGTTATAAGTTTTTTTACTTTATTTCAGGTGTTTATAATTCTTACTGCGATGTTATTAATTACAAAATTGTATTCAATAGCTTTCAGAAATGTCAATAAAACACTCTTGATTATAAGTGTACTTTCTTAATATGGCAAGCTCTTCTTAGTTATTTATTAGTGCATATCTCTTTATTAAGTTTTTTGAAAATAATTCTTACTACAAGTAGTCTTGGTATTATGATAGCAATCAAACCTTTATACTATACCGACCAACAAAATTATCTAAAAAAAAATATACCTAAAATTATTGTGTAATTCCTTGTTATAAGTTTTTTTAACTTTATTTCAGGTGTTTATAATTCTTACTGCGATGTTATTAATTACAAAATTGTATTCAATAGCTTTCAGAAATGTCAATAAAACACTCTTGATTATAAGTGTACTTTCTTAATATGGCAAGCTCTTCTTAGTTATTTATTAGTGCATATCTCTTTATTAAGTTTTTTGAAAATAATTCTTACTACAAGTAGTCTTGGTATTATGATAGCAATCAAACCTTTATACTATACCGACCAACAAAATTATCTAAAAAAATATATACCTAAAATTATTGTGTAATTCCTTGTTATAAGTTTTTTTAACTTTATTTCAGGTGTTTATAATTCTTACTGCGATGTTATTAATTACAAAATTGTATTCAATAGCTTTCAGAAATGTCAAAAAAACACTCTTGATTATAAGTGTACTTTCTTAATATGGCAAGCTCTTCTTACAAGGAGACGGCAAGGGTGTGGGGTCCTCAAATCAAGCGGAGGTTCCGCGTGTAGTTAGCACTCAGTGAGTGCATTCTTATACTCAAACCCTAGAGCGTACTACTTAGCCATTGCCGAAAAAAAAATTCCTAAAGTTTGAAAAAAAAATTTTTTTTTCTTGTATTAAAATTTAATAAATTTTTCATCATCAGCTCTCTTCTCCAATTTTTTCAAAAATGATTAAATATGCCTGGTATACGTCAAAATTATCTGAACATCGAGAAATATTTATGAACGTAAACGAAGTTTGTTTTTCAGAAGAAATTCTAAAAACACTGTGCTCCTGTAAAAAAGCTGCATTTATTTGTTGTGCAAGTTGTCGACAAAATTTGTGTTTTTCTTGTTTTTATGATAAATACCATCCAGGTTTGTGTATTCCTAAAGATGAATGATTGAAAAAATTGCTAATGCTATAAACATTTTATCATAAATATTCATTGTATTTAATAACATATTATTTTATAAAAAATTTTTAAAGGAACTGTGACTTTTGTATTTATTATATTTACATTCCTCCGTCTTTTATAAGTTCTAATCATTAAAAAGTTAAAAATTATTCAATTTTCGATTCAATAATGTATAAAAGTCCAAAAAAATGGTTTATAACGATTTATTAGATATTAATACAAAAAAAAAATTTTTTTTTTCAAACTTTAGGAATTTTTTTCTCGGCAATGGCTGAGTAGTGCGCTTTAGGGTTTGAGCATATAAATACACTCAATGAGTGCTAACTACACGCGGAACCTCCGTTTGATTTGAGGACCCCACACCCTTGCCGTCTCCTTGTTAGTTATTTATTAGTGCTTATCTCTTTATTAAGTTTTTTGAAAATAATTCTTACTACAAGTAGTCTTGGTATTGTGATAGCAATCAAACCTCTGTACTATAGCGATTAACAAAATTATCTAAAAAAATACGTTGAGCCGACTTAACAATAATGCAATCACAATACAGGATATATCGCTTTTTACTTTTAATCTCGTTGTTAGGAATTTTATTATTTTTATGTAATCGTTTTAAATTTATATATCATTTATATTGGAACTAAAACTTTTTACAATGGTTACCAAGAAAGTTGTGAAAAAAATAGCTCTAAAGTTAGTAATGTTATGGTGTTGCAAGCACTACTATTATGTTCATTTTTAGTTTTTTTCTTAAACCATCCTGCTTTGGAGTGGACGCACAACCACAATTTTTAAAAATAAGTAAAATATTAGTTAAATTTACTTTAAACAATTCCATTTAACATATTCTATCAAAATCTTAGAGGGTTAAGGAAAAAAGAAAGTATCTTTTATAGAAACATGCTAAACACCGATTATAACATAATATGTTTGAGTGAGACTTGGCTTCTGCCTAGGCTCTATGACGCAGAGTTGTTTGATTGTAATGTACGGATCGCGACTATGATAATTTAAAAGTAAAAAAGGTCCTTGATTGCAGTCCGCCGAGGGATAAACGTAAGTGTGCAGGGATCGCGAGCCCAGCCCTTCCTACATGGTGCTGACGTGACCTATGTTAACATATTACTGAATCAAGCGCCGACTTCAACCATGTTACGATTATTTTGTTGTTGTTTCCCGCAAAACGATCACCAATCATCAGCTGAATTATTGTTTTATGAATATACTTCTGACGTTAAAATTGAATATCCTAATGATAATTATTTATTGGTAGGTGACTTTAATATTAAAGACGCAAGGTGGATTGAAAACCTTAACTCGCCTAATAATAAATTGCAAATTGAAAATCCATATGAAAATATGTTAACTTCACAACTATTTGCGTTTCTGTGTTTTAATGACTTGACTCAATATAATCATGTTAATAATATGAATAATAGACAATTAGATTTAATAATATCCGATCCTGAATGCGTGGTACAAACAACCGTGGTACCGAACCACTGTAATTGCCTAAAGATTAAGATGCCCTTCTCTCTTTATTACAATGTCTATTAATCACACGTCAAGTTTATGTTCGGCTACTCGAGTCGAGTAGTACGACGTTTTCATAAAGCCGTCTATGGTAAATTAAAAAGTGAACTATCGGAAATTGATTGGGATGACTACCTTGATCGCAATAATATCGATCTTGCTCTAGAAAATCTCAATAAAATGATTAATATAGTTAAAGATAACATTCGATATCCTATCTGGTTTCATAAGCACTTAATAAAATCGATTATTAAAAAAATTTAAGCTTCATAGAAAATGGAAGCGGTACGGTAGAAAAACTGATTACGAAAATTTCTCAAACGCTCGCCGCGATGCCAAAGATTTTGAAGTTTTGTGTTTTGATAAATTTATAGGTCACACTGAAAGTAATATACGATTTAATTCCAAATACTTCTGGTCGTTTATTAAGTCTAAACAAAACAATGGTGGGATCCCACAGTGTCTACATCTTGAGGGAACTAATGTATCTGAAGGAATATTAGTTGCTTATCTTTTTAACACATTTTTTCAATCTGTTTTTGAACCTTCGTCAAACATTAATTTATCTAGTTGTACGTCAATTAATGATTGTGTTATAAGTTCTGTCCACATTAATATTTTTATTGTTGAAAAAACTAGATATCTTAAAAAACTAGATGTCAACAAAGGTCCTAGTCCTGATGGTATACATCCGGTCTTTCTCAAACAATGCTATAAATAAACAATTAGCTACTCCGCATGCATCCTTATTTAATATTTCTCTTTAAATGGCATTTTGCCCTCGATATGGAAGAAATCAACGATTACTGCCATTTTGAAAAATTGGGATAAGCACAATATCGCTCACCATCGTGGTATTTCCAAGCCGTCTGTCATTCCTAAGTTATTTGAGAAGATTATATACGACTCTCTCCTTCCAGGAATAAGATCACTAATAATATCTAATCAACATGGATTTATTGCTGGCCGATCTTACGGAATCTAATCTGTGTGAGTTTTTGGATTTGACTTTAGAAGCTATGGAAAAGGAATTTCAGGAGGACGTCGTGTTTACTGATTTTTCTAAAGCATTCGATAAAATTTCGCACAATTTATTAATTACTAAGCTGAAAAACATCGGCATACACGGTGTTCTCCTTAAATGGCTGACATCTTACTTGCGCGATAGATCTCAGGCAGTAGCAATAAAGGGTTATACGTCTAGCTTCGTCCCTATCACTTCTACCCCAGGGCTCTCATCTGGGTCCTCTTCTTTTTAACATTACCATGTCATACAATAGCCTTTTCCCGAAAAAAACAACAGCTTGATTACAATTATAAGTTTGATAACTTCCCGATTAAAAGAGTATCCCGGGTGAGAGCTGCTTTGCTGGGCTTTGTGTTTCGGCAATGTAAAGACTTCAAAAATGCGAACACTTACTTTGCTTTATATAATTCTTTAGTAAGAAGCCATTTGGAATACGCATCTACAGTATGGAACCCTCTTTATACTACTTACGTTGAACAAATCGAAAAAATTCAAAATAAGTTTTTAAATAGATTGCGTTATAAGTTGAAGAATATAATCCCTCTGCAAAAATTTGAGTTGCGGCGAGAATATAGGGATCAAATGTTTTTGTTTAAGCTAATTAATTATATATATTGATTCTCCTGCCCTTCTCGGTCATATCTCATTTAGATGTCCTAGGTCTATTCGTAGTCGTTCTAATGCAGTATTTTCTCTCCCCAAATGTAGAGCTTGCAACAAACATAATTATTGCTATCGTCACATTGACATATTTAACTGTAAACTTAATGCTTTTAGTTTATCTATGAAAGAAGAAAAGAGATCTTAACACCCATAACTTACTAACATGTTTTATTACAATTTTTGCCATTTAAACTGGTATTTTTTTTTTGTTTATATAAATGTATTATTTTTTTTTATGTTCATATGTTCTGTTATAATTTAATCAATAATTTCTTTAAATATTGTCATATTTCCATATGTAAGTAGTATTGTTAATAGGTATTTGTAATGTAATAGTTAACGTTGGAAACTGTTTTGGCAAATGTACTATTCATCGTAAACATGTATATGTGAAATATTGATGCTGTATGTTTCTTTTAATAAATAAATAATTATTTTTTTCATTCAAATGTAAATAAATTTTTTTAAATAAAATTGTTTGTTCTTGTTGATGTTATACAAAGCATAGCTCCTCAACCAGTTCGGAAAGACCTTAATGAAGAAAAATCTTCACGGGTGTAATTTTTTTGAGAAAATAAAATGTAGCGATGGCTGGATCCCGCGTTAACTCGTGAACGGGTGCCGTTTGAAGGTGTTCGTCGTTTGGATACTTGGGGGGAAAGAGACTTGCTGAGCTAACGGATGCAGATAAGAATAACTTTGTATAGACATAAACAGCCTCTGTAAATTTATTTTGAAAAAAATATATTATACCTGTGCAGTTTCTTGGCAGTTTTTCTTCACGAAGGTTTTTTTCGAACTGGTGGTAAAGTCATGTTTTATTTGACATCAATAAGAACAAGTAATTGTCAATGCTGAGAAATAGATATTTCATTTCATTTCGTTTCATTTTATTTCATCATATCTGCATCTGTAAGCTCGGCAAGTCCCTACACACTATCCAACCGACGAACATCCGCAAACAACACCAGTTTGCGGGCATACCGCGGGAGCCAGTCATCGCCCTCCTCTACCATATAAGAGAGAAGTGAGCGACCCGACACTGTCGTAAGAAAGCGTACTTTAGTGACAATCACGCAGACACTGACACTCTTTCCCGAAGCAATCCCAAGTGAAATATTTATTTAAAAACATTATTCTTTGGATTATTGTCTTTAGATTCACGTTATATTTATATAACTGCAATTATCAAATGTATTAACTTGATTAATATAAAAAAATATTCTACTGAATATAAAATGTATTCTTTACTTACACGCGTGATTAAAGTTTGTTATCAGGGATTTTTTTATGTTAACTATTATCTTCTAATGCATTTATTAGACGGTTTTTTAAATAACATTAAATAGAATCCTTATCATATCTCTATTTTATTGTGTATGGCTAAGGCTGTACCTAAGATTTTACCAGTTTTATCCGGAAATACTCTATTTTACCTATGTGATAAAATTCGAATATTTACTTAAGTGGCGTCTTGTTTTGATAAGTAAATTATGAACGTATGTCAAACAATTATGTGAGATTACTTAGTGTTTTTAATTATTACGTTTTAGATAATATAATGTCATACAGAGTCAATGTCATAACCCAGAGTATATACTTATAAATGTTAACTACAGATGTGGTAAATTAAATCACTGCATTTGTTTAGATCTTTTAATAAATATTTACTTTTCTAGCTTTAATTATGTAAATAATTTCCATCTACGGTAATTCCTAGTAACCATTTGTAGTTTACTAGCTGATTCGAATTTATAATTCATGAGGTGCATTTTAGACGCAGAGTGTGCATCAGGCATCAGACTATTTATAGTCCACTACGCTTGCCTACTGCGGGCTGGCACACATTACGCATACCTTGGAAATAATTTCTATGATATGTGGGTTTCCTTATATTTCCCTTCACCGTTAGAGCAGTCGGCTTTATGTACTTAAGTTGTTAAAACTCATTTGTACGTTTCCAAACCAAACTGACTAGCTTTAGCTGACGTTTTGTAAAACTGCACAATTTCCTTTTGCTTTTTATCATATTTACTTAAAATCATTTAAAATACTTTTATTTGAATCGTCGCTTCAAAAAAAATTGCAAAGTTAAGAAACATGTTTCACTTGTTATCGAATTAAGAATCAATAAAATAAATAAGGGGAAAGAAATTGAATCACAACATATACCCACAATGACATCAGTTTTCCAACGCCTTGGAGATATGATGTCACAAAAAGATATAAACTGACTTACTGTGTTAAAAAATATAAATGCAAGTTGTTTATAAAAATAAATACATAACATCTCCCTAACTTCGTCACAGTCGCGATTTTACTACCTTTTTATTTTACTCTGCGAGAATGCCTTCAATACCTTATTGTCATATACCGGGTGACTTTTTACCGTTCGAAAAATGAGCACACCACAATTCTGAGTAGTTGTAACTATCAAACGGTTGAAAAACGTAATTAAAACATGCTTGCTGAGCTGTAATTATATATGTGTGCGTATATAAATATAATTAAGTAAACTATTAATGAATATAATTCTTTCTTCCTATCCATCACGCCAAGCACTTACAATGCTGCTTGCTCAGCAACTGCGCTAACATGACGCTCGCTTGCGGCAGCGTGGGCTCCGAGTTGACGCTGTGCAGTGGCGGCCGCGGCGTGCCGCCCGTCCCACCGCCGCCCTCCACGAGCACGCTGGACGACGTCGAGCGGGAGCGGTGACGGATCGACGGAGGGTTTGGTTCGCGAGGCTGTCGATAGAGTGATATAATGTGTAGATTTAGTTAGGTGGTGTTTTGAGTATTTGAACCCATTATGAACGTAATATCGTCAAAGCTTTTATAATTTACACAGTATAGCTTAACAGTATAAGTTAATATAGACTTTAATTTAACAAATGTTTAATTATAAGTTTTACTTGTAGTAAATTCTGACAATGTTGTGGTGACATATTAAAAACAATTTTCATTTTTTCTTGAGGGTTTGCATTAGTAATAAAAGTTTTAATAACAAAACTTCAACGTACCCTGGCAGCATGTCTTGGAGATACATCGTGAGTGGCAGCGGAAACGGATGTGATGGCGTGCGCAGGCACACTAACCGACCAATCAGTATTTAGCTGCGAACCAATTGGAAGACTGTGCGAACGGAACTGGTCCTTATTGGTGGACCGCAAACCGGGGCTTAGCGGTGCGCCTGATACGTTTGTAACCTAAAAGAAAGAAAATAAGATATTATTGATTGTGTACGTATAAGTACGTTATGTCCAAAACTAAATAAAGCTATAAATTTTAATTCTTCTTACTTAACTGCGTGTACTATGAATTAAATGAAACATTTATCAACCACTAGTTTATGTACAAATACAATGAAATTAAATTTATTTATAAATCAATAGTTATTACTTTTAAATAACTTGTAAAACTTATTTGCGCTGTCTATACGTATGTGTATGTAATGATTGTAATATTTCTTTTCGGTTCACGTTATATGTTATGAAGGCTTAATGTTACTATTTAATATCAACATTGACATTCACTGTAAATGAATAATCACTGCGTCTTTACTAAACGGAAAATATCGTATAGTCTACTACAAATCTCTTAATCTGAACAATTGCTTTTTGTTTGAACACGGTAATACTGAAAACTACCATTAAGATAGTACACACATCCTCTTTACGTTTAATAGCTGTAGGATTACGGGAATAAGCCCTAAAGGCCGTACTCACAAAGACTTCAGATGGTTAGGGCGCTCCTTAGTGTATGTTTACATATTAATAATAATAGTATACCCCAGACAAGCATACCAACTGTATTGCCCCAAAGTAAGCAGAGCTTGTGTTATGGTCGACCCTGACCATACACCGAACTGGGAGATAAATGTTAACAACCATGACCCGAGAACGAACATCTGTGTTCATCACACAAATGAACGCCTCGACCAGGACTCGAACCTAGGACCTCCGGTGTTTGAGGCAAGCTACTACCCAATACGCTACTCGGCTGAGTGCAGCCGTAACACGACGAGGGCAATGTAAGTCACACGATATAGCTTATGTAATGGAAAACTTGGAAGAAAATAAACCATTATGTATCATATTATATACTCAGCTCGACTGATGAATATCTACCTGTTCGAAAAGAACTACTATGTTTTAAGGAGTCATCTGTTACTAAACAATCTTGATAGCCAATGGGTTAGTATATCAGATAATAGGTATACGTATCAAGTAAAAATATTTAATTTCTGAAAAAGTATATTTTCTTGCTAAGTATCTTTTCTAGGTAGGTACTCACTGCGTTTACGAAATAATCTAAACAGAGTTTATAACAATTTTAGGTTAATGAAACTTATGTATGACAGGCAAATGCAAAATATATTTTGCAGTGCTTAAAAAATTTAATTTGAGCTTAAAAGAACACCTACAGTGTTCGGTACCAACTTCAATCTTTGAACCGACTATATTACAAGTAGAATGGGAAAAAACAGATGGTACGTTACTAAAACCATTTTTATAGATTTTTTTCTTTATGTTTTATTAGGGGACTTCTAGTCATAAATCAGTCAGTCCCATTGAAACCTTATAAATAATTTTATTGGAATTGCCATTGTTGGCATTGTTGCTGGCTGTTCCGTTTCGTCGTCCGCGACACAACCACGTGAAAGTGGTTATTATGGCGGTTAACATAGGAAGGGCTGTAGTAGCACCCGGACGAGATAAACGAGAGTTTATTAGGAAGTAAACCCTGATAAGATTACATAAAAATAAATGTCCATAATTGAATATGATTACTATTCTTATTTGATTTACGGCTATAAAAAAATATGAAAATGAGTTTTATCGCCATAATCGATTATTAAATATGATTTTAGAGCGTCTTCTGTCATAATATTTATTTTAAAAGAAAGAAAAACAGGGATGGATATATTTTATCATTAGGTACTATAAATCAGCGGTTTATTGTTTATTTTCATATTTTTTAAGTGCATTTGACGTATTGGCCACGCCCAGTTAATTAATCTAGCGCGTATCTATACGCGAAGATGTGCGTTGTTGCGACACATGAGAACAGGTAATTGTCAATGTTGAGAAATAAATATTTCATTTCATTTCATTTCAAGGCCTTCGTCATATCGTCCCTAAGTTTAATCGCGACAACGCGGAACGAAATTTTACGGTAATAGTGAAGTCCGAGCCTTACAGGGCGGATGATTGATTTCACAATCATATTATTATGTAGTTTAAAACTGAGTCACGAAATCTCTAGTCATATTTTGAAGAAAAAGAACCACATAATTTTTCACTACGTGGGACACTCAGAAGGCTTGAGAAAAAATGTTCTATAGGTTATATTTTTTTATGAGATCTTTTTAAACGACTCTGCACCAGCGTCTTACGAAGATTCGTGCGTCTGAACTAATTTTCAAAGCACATTTTCCAGTCTTCAACAGATACTACACGGATACTTTCTCAACGGCCTTCTCGAACGCAGTGAGCTCATCCTCTGGCGATGAAAACTGTATCTCCTTGAGCTGGTTTTTAATTTTAGGGAACAAGAAGAAGTCACACGGTGCCGAATCAGGGCTATAAGGCGAATGACCCAAAAGTTTTACGGGTGTGGTGTTTAGGAAGACCCTCGTCTTAATCGCGGAGGGCGGGGGCGCGTTGTGGCCTCGGAGTACCGTGTTCAGTCGGTTGTTGCATTTGGTAGAGTCCCATTCTGCATTGATGCTACTTTGGCTTCTTAAGGGAATAGATACTAAATACCCCGTTAAGGAGAAAAAACTGGAAATCAAAATTTTTCCAGCGCCATTCGACCGTTTCACTTTCGTGGGCGTTGGTTCGTTTTGAAACAGCAATGCGCTTTGTTTCTTGGATTGATTTAAAAACCTGCTTTGAATTCATCAATCATATCACGGCACCATTCCACGCGCGGCCTGCTTCTGAGCATCGGTGAGATTGTGGGGTACCCAGCGCGGAACAATCCTCACGCAAAGGTGGTTGCGTTGATCATGGACACTTCCCAATCAAATCTGCAGTTTGTGCTGAATTTTTCGAATGTGATTCACCGGTTTGTTGAATAACTTTTTTACGTAACAGTAGTCAAAGTACGATCACTTCTTTCCATCCATCAAATTTAAGCGACCGCACCTTAAAGTCTTCATACCAGCGGTACACCGTTACGAGAAGGCGCCTTGTTCATAAAAGCTAATTGAAGTCGACACTATTCATCAGGTTTCAAGTTGGTCTTGCAGTCATATAAAATCATTGCAAGAAAATGTTCCCGACGCAGATCCATTTTCTATGATACACAATAGTGTACAATGCTGGTAAAAAAAAGTTTGAGGGAAATTTAAATTTGGAACAAATATATTTTTATACTTTTAAATAATAGAATTTTCAAAATAAATTATCACTCGCCAGCGTTTGCGAAACATGATTATTACGTAACAACCTTGATATCGGGCTTTCATTATCTCAGTTCTAATGTCTTTAATTTTGATATTGATACCTTGATATATTGCATGTAATAGATAAGTCACATGCATTATTTTAAGTATGTAGGTACCTAGTTTATGTATATGCCTACATCAAAAATGGTACTCTAATTAATAACTATTATTTAATAAAACCCCCAGACAAACACACCAACTGCATGGCCCCAAAGTAAGCAGAGCTTGTTTTATGGAACTGGGAACCCATAACAAACAAACTTCTGTGTTAATCTCACAAATTAACGCTCATAACCAGATTCAAACCTAGGACCTCCAGCGTATGTGGCAGGGCTACTACCACTTACGCTACTCGGCCGTCAAATATGTAAACATCAAAATTATAGTCATTTTGTATTTGGCTTCATTCTTATTACCTGTATTTTAAGAGCTATAAGATGAGATCAAATGTTTTACAATGACGGTCTAGCAACAATTTTATTTTTATTCTATTGTATAAATGTGTGTACCTGTGGTGGTGGAGCGGGTGCTAGCGGAGGTGAAGGCATCTTAAAAGATCTCGTATTGACAGCAGGAGCCAATTGCTTCGGTTTATACTCCACTCCTGGTTGCAAGTACTGCATTTGCGGCGAAGTCTGGCGCGCTGAACGATTTTCATATCCCGGCGAAGTGCCTTGAGGCATGGGCTGGCCGTATCCATACTGGCCAGTTATTTGTGAAACATAGTTCACTCGGGATCTGGGTTTTTCTCTGGTATACCCACTCCGACCTTGCATGACCAGTGCAGAAGCGTATTTCGCATTTTGAACAGGCTGTTGCAACAACGATACCGTCTCTGGAGCAGTCTGTGATGGTGTCACCGCTACGGAAACGAAAACATCTTAACCAAAGAAAGTATTATTGACGTAAAAAAATGATTATTAGTCATGACTCAGCAAAACTAAATATCGCAGCCATCATAATCTCCATATGTTCGCAGTAAATTCTAATCTGTTAAACATGGCGGCTTTATATGTCTAATTAGGATGTCGCTGCAAACTCACCTGCGTTGTACTTATTGTAGTCCGGTTGGGTGATAATTTTCGGGTTATTTACATACTGAGGCCTAGCAGTTTTGGCGTATACGGCGTTCTGAAGTTGATCCGACTGGGGCGAATGGTCGTATGCGTTAGTGGAATATGATTCTTGCAGCATCATGTCTTGAGGCGACATCATATTGGGCTGGAGTTCATTTTGATTGTACATTCTAGAACTTTCATACATGTTGATCTGTTCGTTTTTTATCGATTGATCTGACATGTTGATTAATTGAGTATTATTTGTTGAGCCTGTGGGACAAGATTCAGAGGTTAATTTCATTTTTACGAAGAAAATGCAGTGTAGCGATTCAGCCATTACATTAAGTTATAGTAGTACTAGAATTCCTTTCGTTAAGATCTTGTGTGGGGCGGTACTACAGTGCTTCCTATTATTACCGCCATAATATAAAAGTTTACGTGAGTATGTTCCGGTTAAAGGGATGGAGCAGCCAGTGCAATGACTGGAACAAAAGCAACTACAACTAAAGCCTAAGGTCGGCAACGCATCATTAGTCGATATAATAACCACAATTACAATATTTGTTAAACCTGCGACTAATGCTGTCTATGGGCGCGGACGTTACTTACCATCCGGTGTGTCGCGCGCTCGTTTGCCGGCTATGAAATAAGTTAAATAAAATTATATCGTCGTCAGAAGAAAAACTATCAAAACTATATTTTCAATTCCATAATCATTATTTAGCTGTAACATGAAAAACATATTTCAGTAACATATTAAGATTATGATATCTCAAATACCAAAAGTGTATGGTTATTCATGACATTATACAATGTATCTTTATATAATTAATGTACTATTTAATTAATTAAATAACAAATATTTTTTATATTTCATTCTTCATTTTCGTGATAAATATTTACTTTATAAGTTTTATAATTTTTAAATGATTAATAAAGGCAATATCTAAAACAGATCAATATCGCGTCACGCGAAAGTTGCATTCCTTAAGTTTTAAACCCACATCAAACCATTCAACGTACTAACTCAAACACAACTTGAACAATTTCACAAAAACCACACCAACCATGTAAGGGCATCTGCGAGTTGGTCATGGCGACTTGAGGCGGTTGCGCGGGCGTCATGTAGCCCTGCTGCGAATACGAGTCCACGGGCATACTGCTGCGATACAAGCTGTCTTCTGGAGGAAGAGGGCTTTCTTCAGGCACGGGAGGCAAGCGAGACACCGATAGCAAATCTGTGAGAAAATATTTGAATGTTTCGGTTGTATGTTGTATGTATATCAGCTAATTAATCCACCAAAACTGTGCGAGAAACATTGACGGCGTGCGAGGAATAATACAACAAATAGGATTATATGTATAGTGTGTCACTCGATACAGTGCAATCCCGCAAGAGGGTAAAATTAAATCAGAACCGATACACAAAAAAAAATAATTAAAAAATTTGCTTTTCTATTAATAACTACACGTATACAAGCATCGATTTCTTTCAAAGAAGTAGATGGATTATGATGAAAAAAGTTGCTGTTTCAAATCAGGATGAAATAAAAAAAATTCTAGGAATTAGGGACTTTCATAATTTAAACTTTGCTTTTGTAAAAAAAAAATGTCATTGGCATTGTCAAAATTTCTTCAAGTTGTGCATTTAATCGTAATGTATTCTTTATCGTACCAGCTTTCAAAAATATAAAATCTATGTTGTAACTCAAAAAACCATTCTTGTTAGGATAGAAAATTGGCATTTGTCTTTATGTACAAAGTTATGTAGGATGATATCCACTAATGTAATAACTTCATTTTCATATTAATAAAGAAAACAAAATTTTTTTACAATATGTCCCTCAGAAGTGGAATCCAGAGAAGGGGTGAAATTGGATGAAAATTTACCCACTAAGAGAAAAGAAAAAAGAAATTTAAAAATAATTAAATTTTTATTGACAATTTATAGTATTTTATTATATTTTTTACTATGGAATTCTTAAGGAACACAGCACCACCACTAAGCTACGCGTTGTATTTGATGCCTCTTCGGCTAGCTCTTCTGGCGTGTCTCTAAACCAGATACTCATGTCTGGTCCTAAGCTGCAAAAGAACGTCGAAGATATTATTCTCCGTTTTAGGTTTAATAGGGTAGTGTTTAATCCGCTAAAGGTACAGGCAAATCAAAGTAGTCGATGAGGATTGCAAGCACTAAACAATTTTTTGGCGTGAATCTCCTAATCATCAACTGAAACAGTACGAATTAACCACCGTCAGTTACAGTGTTTCTAGTTCTGCTTATCAGGCTATTCGCGTTATTCATGAACTTGCTCATCTCAATTCACAAACTTCCTGAGGCTTCTCGAGTACTCCTAGAAAGCACCTTCGTAGATGATGTAGTCTCAGGATCTTCTTCCTTTGATTCTGCTCGACAGCTCCAACAGGACATAGTCAAGAAAGTTTTCTCTCCACAAATGGTCCAGCAATTCTCAGGATCTATTATCACAACTTACTGCTGACCACTACGAATCTCCCTACAGGTTTGAGGATGGAGACAACATCTTTAAAATTAAAGGCATAGAGTGGAATTCCAAGACAGACAGCTTCATTTACCATGTTTCTAAGATGAGCAAAGCTTTGACCAAGCGTGGCGTGCTTTCCAATATTGCTAGATTGTATGATCCTTGTGGTTTCTTAGCGCCAGTATTATTTATTATTTATGGCCAAACTCTTTATGCAAACTCTTTGGTCTCTCGATTCCGAGTGGGACGAACCGCTTCGCCCAGATTTTCGCGAATCGTGGAAAACCTATTTGGCTGATTTCCATAATTTAGACAAAATTTCGATTCAGCAATCCATCTTGTCTGATCAACCGGTAGCGACTCAGATCCACGGTTTCAGCGATGCATCCGAAAAGGGGTATGCTACTTGCATCTACCTTCGTTGCGAGAACTCTGATGGCAACGTCACGGTCCGTCTTCTCGGTGCCAAGTCCAGAGTAGCTCCTTTAAAACAAAAGCTCACGATTCCTAAATTAGAACTCAGTGGCGCTTTGTTACTCGCTCAGCTGTTAGAGCAAGTTCTTAAAAACGTTCACGGTCATTTTCCGGTTCAAGGAATTTACGCGTGGACTGATTCAACAATCGTTTTGGCGTGGCTGCGGATTCCGCCATATAAGTTGCCAACTTTTGAAGGAAACCGCGTCTCGCAAATACTAGCCTTGTGTCCAACTGCCGTCTGGAACCATGTTCCATCGACGATGAATCCCGCTGACACCGCGAGTCGGGGTCTTACTCCCTCAGAATTAGTGGAACATCCTTTATGGTGGGGCCCACCATGGCTTGCTGATCATCCTGCAGCGTGGCCTGGGAACGTACCACCGAGTAACGAAATCGACTTACCTTGTATAAAGTTATCTTCACCCATCGCCGCTGTCACTCAGTTCGCGACATCTCCATTGCCGTTGGACAAATTCAGTTCGCTTACCAAGTTACAATCTGTTGTACGTTGGTGCAATCGATTCTTGTTCAACTCGCGCAACGTTGCTTAGCGCCGCACTGGACCTCTATCTGTTTCAGAGTGGAACGACAGCTTGCTAACTATTGTCAAGCTAGTCCAGTTCGCCTCGCTGTCTGAGGAAATGGAGATGGTACGTGCTGGCAAACAACTTAAGGGCACTATAATGCGACTTAATCCTTTCATTGACGATCAAGGACTTTTACGAGTGGGTGGCAGAATCCGCAGATCTGACTTATGCCACGAAATTAAACATCCCTTAATATTGCCCAAGGATAATTTCGTTACGAGACTTATAATTGATCATTATCACAAACTCTATCTCCATCCCGGTCTAGGTACCTTGCAAACACTTCTTATCCGCAAATTTTGGATTCTATCAGCTCGACGATTGATAAAGCAGGTGATATTTCGCTGCCACCGCTGCTATCGACTGCGGCCAAGTTCCATACATCCTTTCATGGGTGATCTTCTGTCCAGTCGAATCACTTCTGCTCGTCCCTTTCAGCGAGTTGGTTTAGATTTCGCCGGGCCGTTTTGGTTAAAACCGTCCAAGATTCGAAAAACGAAAGCAATGCGCTCTTATCTGTGTATTTATGTCTGCTTCACAACGAAATGCGTTCACCAAGAGATTGTTTCTGAGCTCTCAACCAAAGCATTCATCGCTTGCTTGGATCGTTTCATTTGGCTCTGATATATACAGTGATTGTGGCACAAACTTTGTCGGTGCTCGAAATTATTTAGGAGAAGTTCAACAAGTTCAAAACTCTCTACTAACATTCATACATTTATGACTGCTAAAAATATAGTTTGGCATCCAAATCCACCTGCAAGTCCACACATGGGTTGCATTTGGGAAAGCGCTGTTAGGTCCGCTAAACTTATTTTAAACCGCGTCATTGGCGATCTCCTTTTATTTTTTATAGTAGCAACTATAATCGCAAAAAAAGAGGCTGCAATGAATTCTCGACCACTTTGCTCTCTCAAACGACTTGGAGGTTCTAACGCCCGGTCACTTCATAATCAGTCAGCCTTTGTTGTCATTGCCGGAACGCAACATAGAAGATGATTCTATTAGCCAACTGAAGCGCTGGCAGTTGCTACGTCAAATCACACAACATTTCTGGAAACGCTGGCATACTGAATATTTGCATACTTTATCTCAACACCCTAAGTGGCTCACAAAAGAGTCAAACATTCAGGTTGGTGATTTAGTACTCATAAAGGACAATTCTCCGCCGCTTCAATGGCGCAGGGGTCTTGTTGTTCGTCTCTGTTCTGGCAAGGACGACATTGTAAGGGTAGTAGTTGAAAACGGCTTCTGGAACTATACTCAGACCGGTCATCAAGCTTTGTCCTCTGCTGCCACGTACGAATTTTTAAACTACAATCAAGTGTATGTACTATGTAACATGTATGAACTATTTTCAATAAAAACTTTTGCAAACGTTTATTTTAAAAATATATATGTATGTAAGTATATTTAAATTTAAATAAAAACATTAGCTTAATAATTATACTATCCGGCTCGGAAATCCGGCTATGGAAATCAACATTTATATTTATTTCTGTACAACATTTACATTGGTTGAGTTTTATATTATTAATTTTACCCATCTGAAAGAGCTAACTCGCTCTTTGGGAGGCGGTATAATAGATCAAATTAGCATTACGCAGGGTAGGTTATATATTCATATGAAATTTATAAATCTCTTCCTGTTCCCAACCCAAATCCACCCTCAAGCTTCTTCACATCATATGTCAACGAGTGACGTTGACTCCCACACTTCGTCGTCAACGGCTCAGCGGTCGACACTAGCCGCGCGCTGTTCCGTTACCGAAACGAACCTTAGTGCAATTACAATCAGCGGAATCGATTAAGTGATCTTCCCAAAAAACTATAAACTCGCGTTTGCGCCCAAAATAAAAAGGTGAACGTGCGAATTAACCCATGTTGGGCATAACAAAGAAAAGGTGGATACGAGCGAACCAGCGCAAGTGAAGAAGGCCCTTTTGCCCCTTTGTCTTTTTCCCCAACAACCACCTTTGCGTAAGGACTATTGTTTCGCGCTGGGTACCCCACAACCTCACCAATGCTCAGAAGCAGGTCGCGCGTGGAATGGCGCCATGATATGATTGATAAATTTAAAGCAGGTTCTTCCCGCCGTGTTTACGATATCATAACAGGTGACAAATCTTGGATTTATCAATCCAAGCAACAAATCGCCAGTAAACAGCATGGCTGTTTCAAAACGCGCCAACGCCTACGAAAGTGGAATCGATTTGGAAACGTGTGACTTCATCTTGTCCTCTAAAATTAAAAACCATTACGATCACACGCTATGATCACAAATGGTAAGTAATAAAGATATATGAAATTCGTCGTAATTCCATCAGTTTAGATAAGAGATCGTTTGAGTTATGTGTTTTATATACTAAGTAACGACATTGTTATTTTTTATTATGCGATATATTTTTCAACCTTATCACAATAAAAATAAATAAAAAAGTATTTTAAAATTCCAACAAAGTTTGTTTGTAATATAGAAACATAATGGAACTAATATCTGTCAAATACCCAAAGAATCTCTTAACTTTATGTCAATATTTGTTTCAAAAAGTTCAAGTATTCAAGAGGACAATGTATTGTTTATCTCTAATTGAGTTTTCTCTACATCACTCACAAAATAAAATGCGTTAAAGTAAATTGATAAAAGTATGTCGCTCCGGTGTTTTTATAAATTATCGGGTGTTCGCTAAAAATAAACTTTTACTGCTAAACAAATAAATTACGTACAAATACAATCTGAAAATTAAAAAAAAAGTTAGTAACATAATCGGATTTCAAAATCCAATTCCAATTGAAAAACTAAGAAACGTTTTTGTTATTTCCAAAGGTATTTATAACATACAGGGTGTCCCAAAGGTCGACGTCAAGCCAAAATCGGGTGGTAGGCTAGGTCATAACAGTTATCAGAAAAATATGAAAAAAAATTTCAGTCATGTATTTTTCAAATTATACTGCTTTTTTGTTTCTTTTTTAAATGTACACCCTGTGTCAGTCTTTTAACTTCTGTTGCTACAAATATTGATTTTTACCAAAGTTTCTTTTTTAACAAGTTTCTGAATAGTGTTTCTGCAATCTGTAATATTAAATTTTAAACTATCTGTTCCAGCTTGAAAGAGGATGTCATTTTATGCCGAACCAAGTATTCAAAATTAATATTTGGGCCTACTTTAACTGCCTGTACTAAAAAAAATGTACTATGCTATTTTGGCAAGTAACTTAAAAAAGTGGTGCATTTAATAACAATTCTAAAATGGTGTAGCACTTACTACATTATTTCTTAGACTTGGTGCGAAAAATGTTTTTTCAAAAAAACTCAGTTTCGAGCTATTTCTCTTAACTTACTAAAAATGATTCCAAGCGACCTTAACTTTCAGATTCTGGTTTGAATGAGATAGTGTGAGTCATTCCATAAAGTGTGAGTGAGATCAGTAGGAATCCTAAATGATTAAATAAAAGGTTTTTTTTAAAGAAAATCAGTTTCGTTTTTATTATAAAATTAATTTTAGAGCATTTAAAATATTTTTACAAAAGATGTTGAAATTGTCCTTCCTACACCGGCAATACACGCACGACATCTCCTTAAAAAAGATCTTAATATAAGGTGGGCGAATCGTCCGTTATTGACGAAATCCTCGCTTCCATTAATCTCCCTTGAAGCTCAAATAAATTTTCAATGGGTTTTGAATAAACCTTTTCTTTCACTGCTCCCCATTAAAAAAAAGTCCAAGGGATTTAAATCAGGTGATTCTTTTTCAATACAGGCAGTTAAAGTAAGCCGAAAAATTAATTTTGAATACTTGGTTCGGCATAAAATGACATCCTCTTTCAAGCTGGAGCAGTTGGTTTAAATTTAATATTACAGATTGCAGAAACACTATTCAGAAACTTGTTAAAAAAGAAACTTTGGTGAAAAATCAATATTTGTAGCGACAGCAGTTAAAAGACTGACACAGGGTGTACATTTAAAAAAAAAAACAAAAAAGCAGTATAATTTGAAAAATACATGACTGAAATTTTTTTTCATATTTTTCTGATAACTGTTATGACCTAGCCGGTTTCGGCTTGACGTCGACCTTTGGGACACCCTGTATATACAATGTTGATAAAAGCGAGAGGCATTAAATGAAACCACATATTTTGTTTATCATTATCAGGCTACACAACAAAAATCAGATCAATGTAAGCAATAGTTTAGTCACAGCAATGCTTTTTAGTTTTTACTTAGTTTCATTTAAACACTCTGTACATACACGGCGTCAGAATACACTGACATGATTTTAATCTACGGGAAATCCCACGGAAACGCAGCTCTAGCTCTAAGAACTTACCGAGAAAGGCATGGAGACTGCGCGTGCCCTAGGAACGCTCGCACCATAGTATTGGCAGTACAACGGGCACGGGAAAACAAACCATTAGCAGCGCATCAGGAGGGAGTCCCATCGCAGCAGATACCTACTGCGCGCGAGCAACAGATTCTTGACTATTTTGACCGCAACCCCACATCGAGTCTGCATAGAGCCGCACGCCAGTTTAGAGTTTGCCATAGAACCGTGTATAACATTTCAAAAGGAATAAACGCAAACCGTACAAATTTAAAAAAGTTCAAGCCCTTTTAAGAAGGGATTTGCCAGTCAGGCGTACTCACTGCCAGTGGATACTTGACAAAGTTACTGACGACTTGAGTTTTTTATTAAATGTCATGTGGAGCGACGAGAGCACATATACACGCAATGGCATATGGAACCAACAAAATCTCAGATACTGGAGTATTGAAAATCCACGCATGATTCGGGAGTCAGAGCATCAGTACCGCTTCTCTATTAATGTTTAAATACACAGGGACCAGATTATTGGCCCTGTTTTTATTGACGGCACCCTTAACGCGGCAAACTTTTTGGAGATATTATCCGGTCCCGTTGCTGAATATACCGAAGAACTACCCTTAGCCGATTATCGGCATTCATGGTACCAATTGGACGGAGCTTCTCCACATTCAGTGATGTCTTCCAGAGAGCTACTCACCGAAATGTTTGGACAGCAGTGGATTGGTCGATTTAGACCAGTACGATGGCCACCACGGTCCCCGGATCTCACTCCAATGGATTTTTTTATCTGGGGGTTTGTGAAAAGTGAAGTGTACGCGACAGACGTGAATACCGTAGAGGAACTTAAAAACCGGATTATTTTAGCGTTTAATAAATTAAAAAGTTTAACAACAAACAGTGACCTTATTGCACGGTTAAATGACAATATTATACGTCGTTATAATTTGTGTACCATTGCAAACGGCGGACATTTCGAACAATTGAAGATTTAATGAAGTGTTACAATTAATTATTTTTGTTTATTATTTTCATTGATCATACCTTCCAACGTTACCTACAACACATGTTTACATTATCATCCACATCAAACCCGGGCGCTCCGCTGTGTAGGTAGGTGTGCGAGCCGGTGAGCCCGCCGCCGCAAGCGCTATGCTATTCAAATGCTACGTTGCCAATTTGTTATGCAGGTGGCGGCAGGCTACTCAACAAAGGATGTTTACATTTTAACTTAATTATTAAGCTATTTAAGTTCTTTGAAAAACGTTTTTTCGTATACTTCTCGTAAACTTTTTTTTAATAGTTTCGGATTAACAGTAGGCACTTATAGTATATTTGGTTTCATTAAATGCCTCTCGCTTTTATCAACATTGTATAATACTTGGCGTGTGGTGCTAACTTAGTTATTACCAAAAACCGCATTGGTTACGTTTATTGTGACGTCAAAAAACCTTGGTAGGTGCTCTAACTGGTATCACATGACGTAAAATCTGAGACTTTATCATTTCAGCATTAATAAACAACACAATAATGTTTGTTTAAAATATATTTTTCTTTTAGTTTATTTATAATTGTTTTATTTATTTCATTATGGTAAGACTTACCTTGTAAAGGTTCCAATGTGTCCATAAAATCATCAAGATTTGGCTGAAGTGGTCCCAGGCTTGGTTGGATAAAGTCTGCTAGACTAGCCCCTCGAGCTGTAGAATTTTCATTAATATTTTAATAGCAATCTACATAGGATTTCACCTTAAATGGGTCCGCTAAACTACGAAACAAATACGATGTTTCTTAGAGTGCCTTTCCAACTAGCGAACGTTGGCTACTAGGTTCTTGTATTCATTTTATTAACTTAAAATATAACAAAATTAATGCTACTTACAAATAATGTTAAGTAAATTTAAACAAAACCGTTCTGTTTCTGCAGTCGAACCATGGAATTTTAAATGGTTTGATGCTCAAAGATGATGACGTAGATGCTCGTGGCATTCACCGTTCAATACGTCAATAAAAAAATAATACAAATATGTAAATATGTCACTAAAATTATACATCAACATACTTGCTCTATCGGTTATCTCATTTTCAAAATATGAAAGACAAAGACAGAATTCATATTAATTGTAATTGAATGAGAACAAACGTTATTCCTGCCCAATATTTATTAATTAAGTTTTTATTATAATGAAAATTCTTCGTGTAAGTATTTAGCTTACCGACTGAGTTTTATATAGGAACATGTGTAAATAAATTCGTTCTGGTTTCTTTTACTAAACGAAGAAAACTTGCGAAAACGAATATTTCAGCAAGAGTTTTCATCGAATAACAAAATTTTGCATAATTTTAATAGATTTACGAAGTCTATAATAGCTTTATATTAAAAAGTAATAGGGCCCTAACATTTTGTCATAATAATTGTTTAAAAAATACTCATTACAAGTAGCCTGAAACGTTGCTCCACTGAAGATTTTGAGTTTAGCTGCATTGTACAATCAACAACAGGGTGATACCTATAGTAAGGGTAAGACCTATAGTAATCTGAGCTCTAAGGTCTTAAGAAATAAAATCGATTTTATTTTTGAAATCTGTCTAGCGGAAGCCCGGGATAGCGTGTAGCTCAGGCAAAGCGGATAGGTCGTATTTCCAGAATTATTTAACTGTTGGCACTATGGTTTAATGCTAGTATTTGACTATGCAAACAAAATTACACATCCATTCGTGAATGGAAAAGCGGGTGAAGATTGGTTTTCTGGCTTTAAGAAAAGACATCCTGAGATTGTGTTACAAGCACCAGAACCCACTTCTATAGCGCCAACGAAAGGGTTTAATAGAAAACGAAGCTACACAATTATATTCTAAGTATTGGAATCAAGTTGAGAATTTATAACATGGACGAGACGGATGCTAAGACTACAACTTCTAAGCCTCGCAAGGGCAAAAGACAAGTTTGACTACTGTTACGCGTTGCTGCAATGCGGCTGGCGCGTTCATCCCGCTATTTAAAAAAATGCAAGCACGTCTTCTAGATAATGCACCGTCTTGTCGAAAAGATCCGTGCAAGATAAGAAAGTCCTTCTACTTCTTGATAACCATGAATCCTACAAATACTATCCGGCCTGGGATTATGCTTCCACAAACAATGAGTGATTGTTTCATTTGCACTACATACTACAGACAAAATGTAGCGTCTAGATTTTGTTTTATCAAGCCTACTAATATTTTGAATAAGAAATCAACGTCTTTCTAAAACGTCATCCGGGAAGAATAGCCGACCAGTATGAAATTGCAAATTTTTTGTTGGAGCAAAATGTGCTTCTTTTCACAATGCTGTTCAAGGATTCCGGAAAACTGGAATTTGGCCATATCACCGACAGGTCTTTGGTGACGGAAAGCATGCACTATCTACTATAACGGCTCGTCCTAAAAATACCGAAGCGATTGGATATCTTAACCCCAAATGCTTTTTTAGCAGACCGTACTATTGCTGGTCTTGCAGTTTCAGCTAAGAGCTAAGACTTTCAATGGCGGATCGTTCCCTAGATGTCAAAATAGCAGCTTCACCACTTGAGACACAAGAACTTGATATGTCACCCGTACCCTAACCATCTCTTTTTGAAAATCTTCGTCATTACGACTTCACCTCCTGTGGTACAAAAAGGGACAGTTCGTCAGGAATACAGGCGATGAAATTGAGATCCACTAAAACTATAACAGCATGTGCATTTTCCCCGTTCCAACTAAGACGAATACCTGAACCGACTACTCCACAAACAAATTGGAAATACAAACGTTAAAAGTCATACTGACATCAAACCCTGTTAAAGCCGAACAAGCTCTTAAATACGGAAGATTAAAAGTAAGATATCCGAGGTAGCTTGACCTAAAACATTTAAATTAAGTAAAGGAAGAGTAAAAAGAGAGGCAACACGAATTATTTTTAATAAGAAAACCACATGAATGATTATTTAAGCTTCGTAATCTATTAGTTCGCACACTGTGATCACTGGAACAGAAGACTGGATCCAGTGGTCGCAGTGTCATCAGTGGGCGCACGAAGCTTGCACGTCATATGGTGGTCGTGGCAGTTTCGATAACTTCGATAACTGAGACGATTAAAAAGTATATCCACTTTGTCCTTGAAGCAAATCAGCTTTGCCCGGATAAGTCGGACAAATCAGATAATGGACAAGGTTTTATTTCATGTTGATTTTTTTTAAATTGATAGTTTTGTAATTGTGAATTGTGAAATGAAATTGTAATGTACAACCAAAGGCAATATATGCTATTTAAAAATATAAAAAGATAGTTCCTAGCCAGCTTCTAGTTATGTTTCTTATTAAGTTTCCCTTAACATATCCGCTAAGCCCAGGCTTCCCAGTCTGCAATGTAATAAACTAAGCATTTCTTTACACACGCGGTATACTTAGATATTAGAATCTCACCGATTTCTCTAGTATCAGGAAAAGCGAAGGGCTGATGGCTGGTGATAGTAGAAAACAGTGTGTCGCTCATGAAGTTAAGATAGTCTATGTCCGTTAGCATGTTGTCCGCATAATCCGCGCATTGCGAAAAACATTCCACATCCATTTCCGAGGTCTGCAATTAAATAAAACGGAAATAAAACTCTGCAACCGTTGTCTTAGTGTTGGATATAACCAGGGCACATAAAACAAATGCATAAAATGAGGGAAAAGAATCTAGGTCTCCAAAATCGCCTCGAATGTATGTTATGATAAGTTATGTTCCTGCATATATCGGTTAATAATTCTAAAGATGCTTTGTGCGGTGGAAATCAAAAAACTATCTACATTTGAGTCATGTTTTATCACAAAAGTTTTGCAATAAACGGCGCTTTGTCAAAAAATCAACTTTGGCTGACAACATTTATGCTATAGCAACATGATCTATCAAACGCCTAACAAGGGAGCGGTATATGGTAACGCCTGAAAAGGGTGCTACTCATATCAATATCATAATGTATTTATACCTTCATGTTTTTCGGACATATTTTTAGAGCTTATTCATATAGCGGAATACCGTAAACCCAGTATATAATTTTTGTTGTAAATGTAACTGTGACCTTACAGAAAAACGAAGTAATAAGAAAAATATACTTTACCGTGTCCTGGACAGAGGTGTCCCCTTTTCCATAAAGTCGAGTAATATGAAACATGCGCCATTTTTTATATTCTGCTATAACTGCTTCCGCTCTTCTTTTCCAATATTTACCCTCTAGTATAGTAGTCTGAAACAAACCAAAATCACAGTTTTAAGTTCCTATCTTTATAGCAAATAACTTTCGTTAATAATTATTAAGACAAATTAGACTGTATAGTACAAAAGGTCTTTTACTTTAGATTCGGTTATTAACTGAATTAAATATCTACTTACTTAAATTGATATCTTAATTTTAGTTATTTTGTATTTATTATTTGATTTGAGTGTAAGCAAATTACAGTATTCAAGCAGTTACTAAGCAGTGGCGTAGTGAGTAGTATAGTCTGGGGATTTATTTATTACTAGGTTGCGTTGTACCTATTGTTCTATAGACATAGATATGTTTATTGATTACACGTCTACTATTCAAAGATATTAGTCATCTTTCCATATGATAGAAAATCTTATTCGTACCTATACAACACAATAGGTTGGTATTGTAAGACAAAATAGCGTTGTCTGATCTCAGTAATAGTTAAAGAAAAACATGAAACCAAATTTTGTCATGTAAACTCTGTTCCCGTGGAAATTCCGCGAAAAATTATATCCTATGTGACTCTAACAACCGAGGTGAATCTAATGACACCTTATACGTTGAAACCCGTCAACGGGGTAGGCTGTAGAGCGTGCCAAGGAAATATACATAGGTACATCCACTCGAAAAACATAACCCACCTTCTGTCGGTCGGGTAATAAAACACGTGTTGTGATGCCATCTTCCGTCTCCCTCATATTGTAAGATACACCATAGCTACATAAAAAAATACGAGCTCGGCTAAAAGCTAAAAGTTTGTGCTATAAACACGTATATCTTACCTCCGGTTTCACGTGCGTGTCAACATCTAGTGGAGATGCGAACTGGCACACCAAAGTATTCTGTTTCTTTATGACTGGAACAAACGATTCTTAATTAGGTTTATCTAACACATGTTATAGACGCGGTAATACCTAAAACATCGTTTCGAACAACCACGTGGCAGAAAATGTAGCTTATCTATCTACATATATTGAACCAAAATTAATAAATTGATAATATAGTTTTAGCGACTTTTTCGATCAACCATATCTTACTGTTCGATTCATATTTTTTCAAACTAAGTTGATGACCCCGTATTTTATTGCCGCATTGCCAATTAAATATTTTTTTTATGTAGTTATTGTAGCTTCTGACGAGGGTTATCTAGGAATTATCAAAGTGCTCGGTGTTCTGCAGTTTGTGACAGCCTTGAGATACTTATTTGAGTAACATTAATTAAAACTGTTTTTATTTACGTTACAAATGTTAAGATTCAGTTACCTATTTTATTAATTTTCCGAATACAATTTTTGGAACGTTGGTTAAAAAGCATTACGATAAAAAGTTACGTTTAAGATAAAACAAAACTTTGGAGTTATTTCCATTTAAAAACGTTGTGTTCTTTATATTTATCTGAAAATTAACCTTTAAATAGTAGAAAACGAAATTTCAAATTTGATTTTTAAACATTTTTAATTAATATTAATATAGACTATTTTGCCCTCTGTTACTTTTTTTTCACAGAGCTAACGGCGTTAGTTAAGTTGGTAACTAAATTTTAAGTTACTGCATGTCACTTGTGTGGCCAAACGGATAAAGTAGCTCATAAGTTTAATGAAGATGAGCAGCGATGAATGTCAAGGAATTCGTCAATTCTGTACTTAGATATGTGGTAAATGAGATTTTGGACAAATTCAGAGTAGAATTTGTTTTCAAAATTAAAATCTATACAAGAATATGTTTTTTTTCAAAATTTTTTTACTTCATTTATTCCACAAGCATTCCTAAAAATATTTTAAAGTTCAAACTAAACTCCACTCCGACATTAATAAAAAAAAAGGGAAAATGCAAAATAAATACGAGCTCTTGCCGCCACCCGCTTTGTCAACTTATGCACTTAACTAAAAAATCACGTCCAAACGTGTTAAGTGAGAAACCCCGCCCACCTACTTATATGAAAAATAGAACGAATCCTAATCTACTTAATCACTTGCGTACAAAATTTTAAGTTACCACTTGTCACTTAACTGTTTACACGCAACTTTTAACTTAAAATTTAGTTACCAACTTAACCACGTAACGCGTGTAAACCAGCCATTAGGTCTAATTTACAATTTGTTTGTATTTAATTACTTAAACAGACCGCCAATAACAGACTCACAAATTGTAAAATTATCTTAAAGATTAGAATATGTGAACTTTTTACATTTTTAGGATTGAGAACACTAAATTGGACAAACACAAATTACCTAGGGAAACTCAAAAAAGGAATTTGTGCGTTTTTGTGTTGTTGTGTATGTGTATATAACGTGCGTATGTGTATATTTTTGAGTTAGAGTTCACGTTCAGGTATTACACCGGTGTTAGTTTTAAATGTCACTTTGATCTACACTAATCTACAGAGTTCAGCAATAACAGAATTTTTAAATGATTGTTTTTTAAGATGGCATGTATCAATTTATTTATTTATACAATTAATCACCAACAGAGTGTACATCAAAATAAACATAGGTGTATAACATAAAAACAAAATTACATTCTAAATGCCACTCTAATTACAGGTGACGCCGACATCCTTACAACTGTAAGTATAAAACTGTATCACAATCTATCAGTAGTTATTTAATTTTAACTTATTTATTAATTTAAAACAATTTTTCAAATACACAAATATACAATGAACAAGAGAAAACAGGGATGAGGTTATCAATATTAATTTAAAGTAAGAGTGAAATTTTTGATTGTAGCAGCTAAGTACTTGGCATAATTTGAGTGGAGAGTAGGAATATAAAAGAGAGTACAATGTCTAGTTTGCATAATTGGTGTTCTGAGTTGAAAGACGTGCGCGGTAGATCAATTAGGATTTTATTTTAATCTCAAGCGTCGTATGCAAAAATATAATACGATTAAGATTGTAAAATCCCGAATCAACAATTTTGACTGAGAAGCCAGCCAATTCCAGGATGTATTTGTAAATAATATTTGGCCCCTACTTAATCGGCATTACTCGAATCTTCCAGAAGTTATACCATAAACTTATTTTAAGTCGAAAGTGAGTACAAGTTCAGTGTGAAAAATGTATGATTCTGCTATGTTAGGCTAGCTTTAAAATCAGCAATGTCAAGAATGATAGCTCTCAGTATTTACTTTTATTAATCACACATGTCGATGCACGCAAATTACGATAAAAGACAATGGCCCTCATGCTAATAGGTCTTTACCTATGAAACTGCCGTTTTGCCGTACTGGCCATTTCAAATGAAAATATTTTTTTTTTGACTGATAATTCTAATTTCAAATTAATTTTATTTGACAAACATGGAATTCTTTTTCTAAAATCGTAATTTGTTTAATAGTTAGTGTTTTGTTTTCAACGCATTCGAACATTTTTCGTCATCATGGATAAGTCAAAAATTCGAGTAATTATGGAGTATGAGTACCGTCGTGGCAGCAAAGCGGCACAAGCGGCACGCAACATCAACGACGTTTACGGAGCGAACACTACAAACGAACGCACCACCCGTTATTGGTTTACCCGCTTTCGTTCTGGAAATTTTGACCTGGAAAATGAACCCCGTGGTCGTCCGAAAACTTTGGTCGACAATGACGAATTAAAGGCAATTGTGGAAGCTGATGAAACTCAATCCACGGCTGAATTAGCAGCAGCTTTCGACGTTAGCATCAAAACAATATTGGTCCATTTGCGTCAAATTGGCAAGGTAAAAAAGCTTGACAAATGGGTACCCCACGAACTCAATGACCGCCAGCGCGAAGTACGCGTGGAGACGTGCCTTGCACTGCTCAGCAGGCATACAAATGAAGGAATTATGAACCGCATTGTTACTTGTGACGAGAAATGGATCCTGTTTGACAATCGTAAGCGCTCAGCAAGTTGGTTGGACCCTGGTTCAGCACCCAAACAATGCCCTAAACGAAAACTTACCCCTAGAAAAGTGATGGTCACTGTTTGGTGGTCTAACGCGGGTGTAATTCATCACAGCTTCTTGCCAAACGGGCCAAGGATTACTGCAGATGTGTACTGTGAAGAACTGAACACAATGATGGAGAAGCTCGCACGTCTCCAACCAGCTTTGGTCAATCGTTCGGCTCCACTGCTCCTGCACGACAACGCGCGACCTCATACTGCACAGCAGACGGTCTCCAAGCTACAAGAGTTGGGGTTGGAAGTTCTCCGTCATCCGCCGTACTCACCAGACCTTGCGCCTACAGACTTCTACTTTTTCCAGAATTTGGATAACTTCTTGGCGGGAAAAAAATTCAATACCCGAGAGGCAGTACAAAATGCCTTTGAAGAATTTGTTGCCTCCCGTCCAGCTGATTTCTTCAAGAAAGGCATCAATAAGCTACCAATGCGTTGGCAAAGATGCATTGATTGCATGGGTGATTATTTTGACTAATAGAAATAAAAAATATATAAAAAAATTACGCTTCATTTATTTCGTGAAAACCGGCAATTTCATAGGTAAAGACCTAATACTATACCGATGCTAGTAAATCATTCGGTCGAGGCAACAAGAACCGCAGGTATCCTCGAATTAGTGGAAGAGCTTACTTTCGCGCAAGGCACAGTACTACTCAACCAAACGATCTAAATGAACGGGTGGAACGCGAATTCTTCTCTCAACCTTAACGGATATAAACAAAAACATTGTATGCGGAAAAAGTACCGCTCGACACTTTGGTAATTTAGTCAGGTAAATAAATTCTGGCATAAAATACCGAAATAAATGATTGACAGAACTGGTGTCTGTACTCGAAGTCGGGTAGTACCTACTTTGAAGCACACTGCAAAATATTACTGGAATTGTAAAGTAATCTTAGCTTTTAAAAAAAGTTGAAGTTTAAATTATTTAAGTGTTGGTGCAGCTATCACTAACTGGTGTGCGACGCCATTTTTTAATGAAAACAGAGAAAGAGAAGATGATAAAACGTCGTAGAATTAAATAGTTATTATTATACCCTACCTGTTAAATACGAACTATTGTTACTTAGGTAGGTTTAGCATTAAGAACACTTATCGAAAGCAAAGAAATACGAAATAAATAACTCAGTAGTCATGCAAAAACACAAAATCAATGGCTTCATCAAATAAAATGAGAAGCAAGTACATATATACCAATGTGTATTGCATTTTGGGGTTTTCATTTAATGTGGTAGGCACACTTACTATAGTCAATTAGACTCTATAATATTAGTAATAGAGAAGTTACCTTCGTAATAAATGGTTTCAAAATGAGGCGACAAAATTGATTTGACACATTGTCTTTAACATTCGTAAAATTCGACAGCTCGAGAGGAGACTCGGGAACGATGTTATCAGTAAAATAGTGTAAAATAATAATAATGTAAAAATGTATAATTTTTTTATAAATATGTTTGTAAATATCGTTACATCTCTTTTCTGGTAAAACTGATTAGTTTCTTACGCCTAAAATAGTTGTGTATGTAAAGAAAAAATTTGACATTGACAAATCTGCCAATTTTAAGTTTACCTACTTGAAAAACATAATTATTTTTAATTTAATTAAGTATATAAAAGAAGGTTTTACAAAATACAGTTATTGTAACAAGTTTCATATATAATATTTATCGAAATTTAATACAAGCATTACGACATGTTAAAAAACAAAAATACAAACATTAATTGCCATCGATTAAATTTACCTGATGATGAATTCAAAAAAGTTTAAATTTATTTACAAACAAGAGTACTTTTTTTCAAATTCACGATAGGAAAACGAAAAACAAGCATCGGGTGACGGGTCGCTCACTTCCCACACTTGAGGGGGTTCCGTTTGGATATTTGGGGGTAGGGAGACTTGCCGAGCTAACAGATGCAGATAAGAGTAATTTTGTATAGACATAAAGAGAAACTGTAAATTTATTTTGAAAAAATATACCTGTGAAGTTTCTTGCCAGTTCTTTTTCCGAACTGGTGGTAGAGTTATGTTTTATTTGACGTCAATAAGAACAAGTAATTGTCAATGTTGAGAAATAAATGTTTGAATTTGAAAAAAGAATTGAAAATAGCATACAACTAAACACATAAACAAGTAAAATTGTACATAGGGCCTAGTGACAGAATTGAAGCGTTGGATCACTTACCATTTACATAGTGCAAAATAAGGTCCAGACTAATAAGAAATAAAGTTTATTTCGCTTTTATTTTTATACTGATTAATTAATCAATGATAGCACGCTTTTAATAAATAAATAAATAAGTTTAAGCCGGAGATTCTAAATCTCAGGTTAGGTAAACTCTAAAGATGTATGACAGATGTAGGACAGCCAATGTATGGAAGAGATCAGACCAATCAAGAAAAGTTTTCAAAAATTCTCTTTCTTTCTTATTCTTTCTCTCTCTCTCTTCGGTTCTCTAAATTTCTTATCTTTTCTTCGAGAAAACCGAGGAATTTGGGCTTATTGTCGTCTTTGAGTACTATAGTATAAATTTCCTTTCTCTTAATAATGAATCTCTAGGCAATCTATAATATGAAGTTTAACAGATGCACACAAAAGTTGCCTTAAAAACCAAGAATACACAAACTGACACCTAACTGCCTAGTCTCATCTCCCCAACCATTTACATTTTAATATTCTAAAATCACAAATAAAAATAAATATTGAGCTTTGGAGTGAAATGAAATATCTTTGTGTTTCTTTGTGGTTGCAATGAATTTTTTATTGTTGCAATGGTGTTTTTATATTTTAAAGGTCACTGTCACTACAGTCAAAGTACAGTAATTACCTAACTTTTGCATTCCAAAAACCGTGGCCAGTACCACGGCCACCTCTATACTTTCTTTTTATTATATCTATGCTTATAGTAAGTTCCATTTATATTATTATGAACTGTATAAGCTGTTGGTTTTAAAGAATAACTAAATAGTAAGTATATATTTTTTTCTAATGTAATAGAAGAATCACTAGCCATAAACTGCTATGGAATAATAATCACAAACATTTTGAAGTATTTATTGCTAAAATGATTGATCATAAATGTAGTAGTGTTCATAGCTTTATCTACAGAACTTTATAGAATTACGAAGTTTTTGGTTAGATTATTTTTACTTGAAAAGAGACCAGATCTATAGTATATAAAAAGACATAATCATGCTGCTTACTATCTTATCAATCAGAGACACTAAACTATTTAGATCAAAATTATTAGTAGAGTGTTATTAGAGCATTTACTCAGTTTTCCTTGAAAAATAATAAATGAATGAAACACACAATCATTTATACACAATTTAAATTCAGAATTGTTTAATAATTAAGCATAAACATGAAAGACACAAGGGCTGGCAAGGTTTTAATGCAATACCACATTGGATAAGTAAACTTATCATGATGCAATTATTTATAAAAAAAAATACTAATCTATAACTTACATTGCATGTGCCAGCAGCGCCATATAACATTGTTCAATCGGATCTTGTCTTTCCAGCGAAGTTTGATACCTTTGAAACGATTCCATTTAGGTGATGTTAATTTTTGTCTGAGAACATATATCAAAAATAAAACATATCAAAAATAAATACTTGCCATGGGTACTCCTACAAAACACAACGTCACAAATTAATCTTTAAAGTAACCATCCCCATGTTAGAATTCAATGTAATAGTCCTTGAATTCAGAAGGAACATTTTGAGTGAAAAAGTTTTTATAGAATACATAATTAGAAAAGAAAAAAGTGTACGAAAATTATATTTTCTGGAGTTGTACAGCAGACACTAGACTGTACAGTACTGTACTATGGAAACTTAATAACCAGACATATACTAAGTTTTATCAGTGCCACTATCAATATATGATCATAAGCTTGGCAAATAACATACTCTGATAAAAACCTACCAGTATCTTATCAATAGTCTCTAACACGAAAATAGGCAAGATACATGGTTTATACACATCTAATTTATATTAATTACATAATCAAAATTTTTGATGGTTGATTATTTTTTTATTACTTTTCATGAAGTGTTTTAAATTTTTATAGATGTGAGTAGATATAAAAACTACATTTATTATGCCCAAAATTTAGGTTGAAATTAATTAGATGAAAGACTCACACTTAAGACACTTGTGATAAATTTAAATTGGACAATTTGTATGAAAGAAACTAATAATTTTTGACACATATCGAAAATGACTACGACTACTAACATTAAAATTAAAAAAAATTTTATATTTTTGATATGCATTGACATCTTTTAAATTTAATTTGGACATATTTATTGTTGTTTGTTATTTTTATTTGTTTTACCTTGTGACAGAACTTATTTAATTTGATTATATTTTAATTGTCAATGTAATTTATGTAATAGTAATTAATTCGATTGCTTTAATGATTTAGATATATATTTCCAATTTTATAATTTTGCACGCTGAATAATCAGCAGTATATGATGGATTTAATTTATATTTAAGATCTAACTGTACCATATATTGGCTAATAAAGATTTTATCTTATCTTATCTTAGTTCATGCCCCTGTATACGTTTGAATAAAATATTTTTATAAGTTATAATACTAAGATATATTATTTGTTTATTTATCAAAGTAAGATTTCTCTAAACAAACTGTGGTCATAAATAAATTGTGTATGTTTCCAAATTATCACTGATGTGACAACTAAACACTGAAAGATCCTAAGTAAAAGTATAAAATTATTGATTTTAATCACTGGAATAGAAGGTAGACATGCTGAAATATCTGAATAAAATATTAATCCATAACCATCATAAAATCTTCAGGTGTGCTAAACTCCTATTTGTTCCCACTATCACTACAAATTACTCGCAAAATTCATATTTGTTAAGGGTGTGTGATGTTGATGTTAATAGAGAACTGAACGTCAATTTGGTTTATACTAGTAAAAGTAAAGTACTAAAATTTTTGGTCAAAATTGTTTGTTTCAGAATAAATGTACTGTTCAGATGTATTGATATTAAACTAGGTATTTATGAAAACTTTTAGTAAGTCTTATCACTCTATTTTAGGATTAATATTTATTGTACTATAAGCTGTAAATTTTTCAAAGAATGAAAAATAAAATATACAAAAATTGTCTATTAAAATTGTTCACACATATATTTCTAAATCATTTCATAACACTGACTGAATTGTACCACTACTATGAGATTCAATTTTCTTACTTGAATAAGCAACACCAAATTTTATTTATATTAAACATAAACTCATTTATCTTGAAAGATGACCCCTGCCTTTGTACTGATATGACCTGTGTTATCTCACCCAACTTAACTTAGTATTGTAAGTTTCCACTTATTTCCTTTAAACTAATTGTATAAATTTTTTTAACAAAACTAATGTATATAATTAGTAAGGATATGTTAACTTTAATATCTCATTAGTTTCATCTTATATTTTCTTATCAGTTACATTCAATCAAACTAAACACATATTTATAAAATAACTGCCTACTACAGATATCACTGTTTACCTTCAAATATAACTGGAAATCTACTGGTTGAATTTAAATAATGACATTGAGAACATGAATTAATAATATTATATAGTTTTTGTAATAAAGATTTTGTAAATAAACAAAACTAGACACTACAATATACTAAAATATATTGCGTCACACTCAATAATAATCAAGACCAACCTGTAAGCCAAAGTCATACATTTAAATAACTTTGTAAGAGATATCTCAATAGAAAGTTGTTGATGTTGATTGTTCTCTTCTTTACTGTAAGGGGTTAATGGTTGCACAGATCCGGGAACGGTGTAAGTTGCAACAACTGACACTTTTTGCACATTTTGTTCTTCATCAGGAACAGGTACAGCCAAGTCGTCATAGTCATCTTGGGCCTCAGCTTCAAAGTGCGACACCATAAAATGACCTGAATGGATTGTTTCTTTCCCTGTTCGGGATTGTTTATCTACGCGAGTTGTTGTAACTTTATTCATTTTCACAAATGCTAACTCAGATAATAACTAATATTTTTAAAACAGTTTTCAAAAATGTGAGCCATATCATTGCTCCTCACATTGTTTTTTCACCACTTTTATGTCTGACAAACAACAAGGCAATTATCTGACTGATGATTGACAGTTGATTTAACTTTACGTTTTTTTGACGTTACGTTTTATTGAAAGGGAGGTGAGTTTCAATGTTTTAAGCATGATGTGACCTTAGTAAGGATGCTTATGTTTATTCAGAAAATAAAAAACGTTGGTAAAATACTGTATTTTGACGTTTGGTGCTAAGGAATGCGTTGGAGCTTATTGTTTTAAGCCTATAAGAAAAATGAATGAACCTTTCATGGGTCCTTTTATAAGTATACAATTAAATTAGAGGAAATAAAAAGAAACTCTTTATAAATAAAACTACAACAGCAAAGTACATCAAGCTATCTTACATATTATGATTTAAGGCAAGTAAGCAAAAACATTATGAAAATGAACAAAATTAGCTTAAACACAAAGAAACCATTTTTAAGTTTATCTAGATATTCATTTAAATCTGTAAACTAAAAAGCAGATAGCACAAAAGATGACCTACGAATAGTCAGTATATCAAATTAAAGGCCAATAAATATAGATTATCATACAATCATTAGTTTAAATATATAGACATTCCTACTATTGTAAGATATTTTTTTAAATATATAATTTCCCCGATTTTTTTAGGATTCACTCTAGGTAATTCATGTGAAAAAAAGAACTGACAGGTTGTTGATTGTCAAAACTAATGCGCCAATAACGTCCATTACTTGTGGGTTCATTCGACATCGTTTTGTTACTTTTTTGACACTGACATTGATACATTCAAAAGAAAACAACATGGTAACTTATGATTGATTTTTCCCAAATTATTTATTAATTTTTTACCAGATTTTTAGGTTTAAAATTAGAGAAGTTTAAGGGTGAAAAGGTTACTCATGAGTTAATCTTTCATGCGTACTACTGACCATTAGCAGGTCAAAATCCCATATTGAGTTCGACCATCATCTTTAAGCGACTTATAGTATGCATTTTCAAACATTCACATACAAAATTAAATAAAATATCAACACATTGGCAGTTTTTGAATATTTTTTGGATCTTAAAATGCAAATATAGGGAATATTTGCATTTTAATTTCAAATTTTAATATTTTTTACACATGAAAAAATAAAACGGGCAACTCTGAATAATTATTTATACAATAATTCTGGAAACCTATGATATTTTTTAGTATTAGAACCAATGCTAGTACCATGGCAATAATTTTTAAGTCTATACTATTTCATTTTTGATTCCCAATTGTAATCGAAGGTATAAATTGAATAAATTGCTTTATTTTAATAACATGACAAAAGATTTCACCAATAATTATTTTAACAATTTATTTATTTATAATTCGTCTTACGGTTTGAAACCTTCGAATAGCAGGATTCCCCGTGTTCTGGCTTACCTATCAGAGAGGGGTAATTCCAAAACAGTTAAAATTTAAACCTTGCTCAAACTGAATTTCACGTTTGCAAAGCTGTTTTTGGTAATGGATTTTTCCAATACTAAATAGACCTGTTTTTAAATAGTTAAATTCATACACAATTTAATCGCCTAACTCCAACGTTATATAAAGGTAACTTCCCTTTATATATTATTACAATTTATTATATATTGTAAGAATAATAATTGTGTAAAACCTGCAACCTCCTATGAGAGTTTCAGCAGCTGCGTTTTTATATTAAACTAGTGCCCTTGTTTGCATTAAAATGTGGAAGTGTACATCCGTTCACAACACAAGTTTAAACCATTTCAGTGAAGAAAATTATCAGATGACGCTTACGTCTGAGCGGCGTTGGTACCCTATTCTTAGTTGTAAACTCTCCTCCCACACCTCAGTAACGCCCATTTCACATGGTTCTGGTGGGGGCGTGGCATTTGAGAGACATTCAACTTTGATGACGAAGCTATTTAGTTAGTTAAGAATTAATATCATAATACGAATGTGAACAAAACGGTAATTGTAACTTAACTATAATATTTAGTCATCTCACGGATTTGTTTGTGGGGATAATACATTTTTTTAATAACTTGTAATTTTGTTGACAAACAGATTGACATATCCATAGATATCACTGACATCATATCAGAAACATGGTTTCTTAACTCTGTGGCCATATCAAATCATTTGACATACAAAAAGTGCGCCGAAAGAGAGGTATTTCAGCTCTCTGTGTCATTATGTAGCGTTACCATGTTCATATTGTTACTGAAGTGGGTTACGGGATTGGAAGAAAACACAACAGGATTGGATTTCGACATCGTACATCTCTTCACTGCACCTACACTATCTTCTTTATAGTACCTCACTTCGCACTATATTTTCACTTTTCTCTTCTTATTCTTCCTTATTCATGCTTTCACGGACTGCCATGTTTGCTCGTTCGGACGGGTTGATATACCCAACAAGCCGATCTTCCTTTCTGGATTCCTTTATTTCAGTAATTCCAGGCAATATTATTTTCTTTATGCTTTTTTTTCCATAGAATATTAAAATACAATTTACTAGAATGGTCCTTACTTCCTTCTAAATTCCTAAATCCTACTTCCTACAATATTATAAACGCAAAAGTTTGTAAGTATGGATGGATGTCCGTTACTCTTTCACGTAAACACTACTGAATGGATTTTAATGAAATTTTACAATAATATAGCTTATACATCAGAATAACACATAGGCTACAATTTATAAAGATGTTGTGCGAACTGTCGAAAATATCAAATAAGTAGGAAAAAATGTACCATCTGCGATCTATTCTGGTGTGCGCTGCCAAACCCGCTAGAGTTACACATAATATGTAATGTCTGATTGAATGTATTCTCCTTAAAGTTGTACCTACCTGGCCATATTCTACTGTTGATAGATCGTATCATTACAATATAATTTTAATTTGAAGAACACGGAAAAATTGTGTAAATAACCTTTTAATGTCGTATTTTTGGTTACAGGTATGTTTTTTAAGATCTTTAATATTTTTTTGTTGTATTAGATGATAATAAATGTTTTTGGTTATAAAAGAACGACCAAGTTTTATTTATACAAGAATAAAAACATTTTAAACATAATAATAACTACCGTACTGTATTTTTTGTAAGTGTAGAAAAAGCACGTACTAAGAATTATGCCGCGAAAGCGTAAGTCAAATCTTTCCCAAAGCTCTAATAAAGCTCGAACTATGAAAGTAGCTAGACTTAACAAGACGTTTGCACAAGCCGAACTGCTCATAGAGCTGCTGAGATACCAGAACAGTCCCACGATAGGCGTCGACTACTCATTTTGTTATGTAAATTCGGGTACGTATTATAAAGCCGAAGTTGAAAGTTCTGATTTTCATAAGACCTATGAACGGAAGGCCGAATATTAAAATGCCGACTGTTTATATGACCGAAAGTTCAAAATACCGAAGGTGTAAAATCCCGCAAATTTGAAATGCCGCATTTTACAAGACCTATGAACGGAACGCTGAATTTTAAAATGCCGACTGTTTATTTAGTCAAAAGTTCACAATCCTAAAGATTTGTATAATACGGTTAAATGCATGTTCATTGAGAAAAGCAAATTTTAGATGAATAAAAATATGTATTTGGCATAGTTAATCAACAAAAATGTACGTGCTTATTCTTTTAGGTATCAAAAAAAAATATGTCCTTTATGACGGACATAAAATCAAAACACATATTATGTAGGTAAGTTTAAAGATTACTAGCCTTTAATAAATCCACATGCGTGTAGTCAGGTATACCTATGCTTCACAATATTTAATGTTGTTGTATAATCATGAAACTACTAGAGATGATTGGGACTAGTGTTGAAAATTACCTCGAAAGTTTCCTATTCGAAGGTATAAGTTTCGCGAAAGTTACCTGAAAGTTTCAAATTCTGGAAGTTTTCAAACAAAAATTTGTATTGTTGTACCCTGCACATAAAAAATGTAACGTCACTCAGAAACATGCTTATTTCTGTGTATCAAATTTTTTTCAAATTATTCTGTAGTTACGTTGTAGTTAGTTAAAATACGTTTGTTTTAAAAATCTTATGTTTTGGGATTGTCAATAAGTATTAGGTACATCGTTTAGTCTTTTTTATATATAATAAGTAGGTAGGTATCTACTATCTACTACTTAGGTCTCTAGCTGGCAGCGTAAAACTTCGGGAAACGGACCTTGGAAATGAACTCGTCGCGTAAGCTGGCAACGTCGCGCGCGTAAATAATAGGTCTTTACATGGTCTTTACCTATGAAACTGCCGTTTTGCCGTACTGGCCATTTCAAATGAAAATATTTTTTTTTGACTGATAATTCTAATTTCAAATTAATTTTATTTGACAAACATGGAATTGTTTTTCTAAAATCGTCATTTGTTTAATAGTTAGTGTTTTGTTTTCAACGCATTCGAACATTTTTCGTCATCATGGATAAGTTAAAAATTCGAGTAATTATGGAGTATGAGTACCGTCGTGGCAGCAAAGCGGCACAAGCGGCACGCAACATCAATGACGTTTACGGAGCGAACACTACAAACGAACGTACCATCCGTTATTGGTTTACCCGCTTCCGTTCTGGAGATTTTGACCTGAAAAATGAACCCCGTGGTCGTCCGAAAACTTTGGTCGACAATGACGAATTAAAGGCAATTGTGGAAGCTGACGAAACTCAATCCACGGCTGAATTAGCAGCAGCTTTCGACGTTAGCATCAAAACAATATTGCTCCATTTGCGTCAAATTGGCAAGGTAAAAAAGCTTGACATATGGGTACCCCACGAACTCAATGACCGCCAGCGCGAAGTACGCGTGGAGACGTGCCTTGCACTGCTCAGCAGGCATACGAATGAAGGAATTCTGAACCGCATTGTTACTTGTGACGAGAAATGGATCCTGTTTGATAATCGTAAGCGCTCAGCAAGTTGGTTGGACCCTGGTTCAACACCCAAACAATGCCCTAAACGAAAACTTACCCCTAGAAAAGTGATGGTCACTGTTTGGTGGTCTAACGCGGGTGTAATTCATCACAGCTTCTTGCCAAACGGGACAAGGATTACTGCAGATGTGTACTGTGAAGAACTGAACACAATGATGGAGAAGCTCGCACTTCTACTTTTTCCAGAATTTGGATAACTTCTTGGCGGGAAAAAATTCCATACCCGAGAGGCAGTACAAAATGCCTTTGAAGAATTTGTTGCCTCCCGTCCAGCTGATTTCTTCAAGAAAGGCATCAATAAGCTACCAATGCGTTGGCAAAGATGCATTGATTGCATGGGTGATTATTTTGATTAATAGAAATAAAAAATATATAAAAAAATTACGCTTCATTTATTTCGTGAAAAACGGCAATTTCATAGGCAAAGACCTAATATATACTTATTATGATCGCACACACATACAAATTGCATATATCTACAATTGTAAACAAAGCCCAGCTCCACCACTTCGTTTCCCCACCACCTTTTAGCTTGTGTGACAGAGTATGGTCGCTAAAATTCGCTAGGAGTTAAATAAAAAGAAGCGTTTAAATAAGCTGTTGTTGCATATTTGTAATTAAAATCATCATTTTTGAAAGTTACTTAAATTACCTTATTTTGGTAAGTTTCAGGAAACTTACCCGTAAGTTACCTCGAAGTTTTCGTTTCTTACTCTTTTTGGCGCTTCACCGGTCGCTGCCACGGCACGCTCGCTTCGCTCGCTGGGTTCGCGCTGCATAGCCGACATACAGACTAACTGCTACCCTTCGCTGCGCTCGTTGTCGCACTAATTATTGTTGTCTAAATAAACCCAGAACACCTAGCACACGGTTAATCTAACTTTCGGGATTTTGAACTTCGGCATGTCAACTGTAGGTATATTAAATCTCCGGGATTTTGAACTTTCGGTCATTTGATAATAGGCTTATTGAGCTTCAGTATTATAAGATTATAAGAATTTTTTGGATAATAATACGTGACCGTAAATTGCAGGTCTCGGGGCTAGTGTCTACGCATACACAAGTGTATTACATCCTTGGAATTTCATAGTAGGTACTTGATGGTCTAAGAAATATAAAAAAATACTTATTTCTATACCAATTCGTATTTAAAATTAAACTTTTATAATGCGTGGTAGCTGATACGATCTACGAGATAACCACTATAATTTTTCGTTTTATAATTTTTATTGGTACTATGTTTTAATCCTAGACTAACCTTTCCCGGTGCAAACCATTTTAGAACAACCCTTCGCATAGCACACCACATATTATTTATTACCTAGCTAAATAAGTTTTTGCCAAAAAGAAAGTATCTTGTTGTTGCGAACTAATGCAATAAAATAAAGTTTGTTTCTACTGTCACGGCTACGACGACGACGCAAGATTCGACAGGCCTGCGTATGGAGGAATAACCAAATTTTTCCAAAATGTTCGCGTTGGACCCAGAGCGATTCAAAGCCAACCGGGGAAGACGAGAAAAGTAAAAATAAATGACAAGATATAAAGAAATAATATAAAGAAAGAAGATAATGTCGGTGCAGCGAAGAGGTGTATGTACGATATCGAAGTGTGGGGGACGTCAAGGTATTTGTGGAAGAGAACCACGCACAACGTCATTGAAGTCACGTCGTGTGAAAATCAACACACGATTTGTTGAACAAAGACACGGGTTGTAACAAGACGCGGTCACCGTGGGTTGAAAATAAAGCTCCATCTATAAAATCCTGCAGTGATTTCTTCCAATCCCGTTACCCACTTCCGAAACAATATGAATATGGTTACACTAGATCAGTGGTTCTCAAACTTTTTAATGACGGAACCCTTTTGGGAAGCAAAATACTTGATGTCACCCTACAATAAAACAATTGTTTTTATAAATGTATTTTTTATTAATCAGCATAATAAAAGTACAATGTAACAGTTACTAATTATTATTTACTTCACCACTTGGCTAGGACAATAATAGAAAACATTAAAAAAGAAAAAATCTAACTAGTGGGAGGTATGAAACTGCTTTTTATTTTTCATCAATTGGTTGATATCAGGTTTGATGGAAGAAAGTTGGAGTCTCATATCAGCTTCGGCGTCCAGTCTATTGCAATATTTTGTTTTCGTGGCTGCGTAGGTAGATAATCCTGTTTCGCACAAATATGTAGTTGGGAACGGGAGAAGAATATCCAGAGCCATTTGGCCAAGCATTGCATATTCATCTTGGATTCTGCACCAAAAATCATTGAGAGGCGTCGTTTTGAACAGTGACTCCATATTTGTGTCTGATGACATTTCTAAAAGAGATTCATATATCTCGTTTGACATGTTTTCAGGCTTTTCCAAGTTGGGTAAAAAAGGATTATAAATCCATGAATTTACTTTAATTTTTGTATTGTGTTCTTCGGGAAAATACTTTTCAAAAGATGCGCTCATCGAACTGAGATATTGGACCAATTTTTCAAACACATCATCTTCAAACATTTCTGAATCGTTTTCGCTAACAAACTCACTAAGTAACGTAAAGCTTTCTATTTCTTTCTTATCAATGCAAATGATCCAAAAATCTAATTTTCTATTAAAAGCAGTTATTTTATTATAGGCCTAAAACACTGTTGTCTGTTTACCTTGCAACGATAAATTCAATTCGTTAAGTTTTTGAAAGATATCCGCCATAAAAGACAATCGGAACAACCAAGTTTTATCATACAAACGGTCCTTCAAATTAAAAGAAGTATCTGCTGAAAGAAACATTTGTAACTCGGCTCTAAGTTCAAATAGCCTTGTTAAAGTTTTACCCCGAGACAGCCATCGCACTTCTGTATGGAGCAGCAGTGTTTTATGTTTGCTGCCATAATCTTCACACAATAATGAGAACAATCGGGATTGTAGTGGTCGTGATTTGATAAAATTAATTATTTTTACCGCTTCATCCATAACTAATTTTAGATTTGACGGCATTTGCTTCATCGCAAGTGCTTGTCTACGCAGAATACAATGACTGGAACTACAATTAGGCGCTTTATTTTTCATTCGTGAAAAATGCTCCTGCTGTTTTACCTGTCATCGCCTTGGCCCCATCTGTACAAATGTCAATGCAATTGTTCCAACTGAGATTATTTTCTTCAAAAAATATATTTGTTTTATTAAAAATTTCTACCCCGGTAGTGTTTGTAAGCAGCGATGAACACATAAGCATGTCTTCTTCAAAAGAACTTTTATATGGATATCTCACAATAACCAGCAGGATAGCCAAACCAGCGACATCAGTCGACTCGTCCATTTGCAAGGCGAATCGTGTATTTTGTAGACGTGTGACTAGTTCTTGTTTTCTTGTTTGACGTAGCTTGCCAGATCATGGATTCGTCGTGAAACAGTATCGTTTGATAGCGGAACAGTAGATAGATGCTTTGCAGATTTTTCATCGAGCATACATTTTGTTAAGTCTAATACACATGGTTTTATTAATTTCTCAGCGATAGTATGCGCTTCACCTGCTTGTGCAATGCGATAGCTAACTAAATATGATGCCTCCGTGGCCTTTTCGTTGATAGTTTGTGTTACATGCATCATATTTTTTTGACTTTCTAATAACTGATCTTTTTTGCGTACAAAAAATTCTTTATTCTTGTCTTTAGACTCGGGGTGTACAGTTTCTAAATGTCGGCGCAATTTGGCAGGTGCCATGGAACTATTAGGAAGCAGTTTACTACAGAGCATGCAGAGAGGTGAGCCGTTAGAATCAACAAATCCGAAACTGATATAAGATTTATCATACTTCCTTCTTTTCGTATATAAAAAATATTTTTTATTTAATTGTAACAATAAAAATTGTGTACGTACATATTTCGGTAAAACTATGACACATTATAAGCTTTGTTGTTACGTGGGGGAGGGTACGCGCATTCCACAGACCGGCAAACTTAGAGCGAACGGGTTGTACAAGTATAAAATTGTTGATACCAAACTTATAAGATATTGTACCAGCTATTGTAACACATGTTTCTACAAACACAAATAAATAATTAAATAACGTTCATAGCGTTTTGTCTCCGCGCGGCCGCCGAGTCCGCGCAGCCGCGGAGCGACCAGAGAGAGGTGTTTTGATTTTTTTTTCTAAATTCTTGCGGAACCCCTACAGAGGTATCACGGAACCCTAGGGTTCCGCGGAACACACTTAGAGTATAGTATATATAATGATATATATAGTATATATAATGATATAGAGTATAGTATATATAGTATAGATAATGACTGACGCGCTTTTCCAGCTGCTTTGGACGTTCCATTCATATTAATTCAATGATCGAGAGGGACTCACATTAGCTAGCTGTGTCCCTTTGGAACCGATTGCCATATCAAATGTTTTATTAGTTATTAGTAATAATAATAATAATAAATCTCCAGACAAACTCATCAACTCTATGGCCTCAAAGTGAGCAAAGCTTGTGTTATGGATTACCATACAGTGAACAAGGGGGGAAACCCAGAATAAACATACATACATACACAAATACAAACGACAATGATCTGAGATTGCTTTTTGTAGCTGCTAGTTTAGTTTTGATTTTTAAGTTCCACACACAATCAGCTTTGTTAAAGAAAATTGCATCCAGAAATGCGTCTGCTTGAGGTAGGTTGCTGTTATCAGTTCGCACAAAATTCGTTTCTATTTACCCAAAATTATCATTAAACTGCTTAAGAAATAGCTAAAAAAAAAGGACAAAACACCTTAAAAACTAAAAGCGCGTTCTTTAATCAGAGAATCCATATTTACTTGACTGTAGCGTCAGCAGCGTTGTGACCAGACACAGGGCGTTCGCGTCACAGATATTACAATTATTAGTATTAAAACTTGTATTAAAACTATAGAAACTATGTTTTAGGCTTAGCTGATAGGTTTAAGTCCTTTGCAAAGAGTTGATACTGATCCAAAGTACCAATCTCCACAAAGTTTTTTGCGAAACATTCAGCTTTAGTATTTCCTGTGAAGCCTAAGTGTCTAGGTATCCAGGCTAATACTGTACTGACGTTTTGATGCATGCTAGAAAGTAGAAGAGAACCAATTTTGAAGTGTGCATCTGCATTGAGTGTCTTTTTTTCAGGTTTTAGTTAAAGACTCAAGATTTTTGGGTTAAAAATAGTAAAAACTTATAGCATTAGGTAAAACATTTCTAAAACTTGAGTTAAATCTTTCATAACAATTGGTCATAACCAAAAAACTGGGACACTCCATCTAGACGTTTGAACAAATTTGCATGATCTAAATTTCAGAAAGTACTTACTAACTATGTGATAACAATTTTGTTTTAAAGTTTAGTAAAGAATTTCTTAAATCTTTTAAGAAATTAACTTCCTAGGATGTGAGGTTACAGATGAATAATTGGTTTAAATGGGTCACTCAATTCATTTCGTGTATGAACTAAATGATCTGCAAAATATAAGTTTGATCAGAGAATTGCATAAATATAACACTTTTATCTTATAGTTTGACTCTTTAACAAATTCGTAAAATAGGAATAATGGCTCAAAAGTTAATCGTCGAAAAATAAACGAAAGTAGATTTTTTTCGAAATATTTGAACTGAGTGCCCTATATATGCGGCTTTACAGATTGACCTAAACTTCGTACATTGAAGCAAATTAGGAGCAAAGTTTTGAAGATTTTTTTTATTAAAATATGAAATATCATTCGATTTCCTAAGTGTCATACTTTGAGAGAAAAATCAATTTTTAATGTTTTCTGTGAGCGAATATTGTATGGGATCACAATTTATAATGTTTAATAAAAAAATGGTACTGTTTATTGAAAACGTGTTATTTATATTATAACATTAGTAGTTATATTATAATAAATGAAAAAATATTTTAATTACTTACCTACAAATTTTTTTGTTTTAATATGGTTTTATGATTATTTATTTTCAAAATTAGTATAAGTAATTCCGTATGATAAATTTTGTATGTAAATGGGTTCTTCTTTACAAGTACAAAATTTTACCATCAAATCATCATAGCAAATCATACGGCCATTCATAAACCATGCCCCCTATAGTGACCGAGATTAGCTGGCGGCAACGCTGGAACATATTGCAGGAGTCAGTTCCAGTCATAAAATACTTTCAGTTTAATTCTTTTGATTTTTATTAAGCACTACTTGATGTATGATTGTTTCTAACTCCACTTTACACATATGTCTCCCTATATCACAATAGCACGTTTTAAAGTTAGCACGAACACCACGTCAGAATGCTCTAGTCAGAATGCCCGATAGTTTGCTATTTTTAAACCAGTTGCGGCCCCACCCAAAAAAAATCCTTTCGATAGCGCGGCAACTAGCTAGGTAACAACAGCTAAGTCCTTTGTGTTAGTATCATGACTATCAGTACTAAAATTAGTCAATATCATTACTTTTAACTTAATTGTGTGCTTAAAATGACTAATTAATTACTTATAGGCTTACAACTTGGCCATCCTGTATAGAGCGAGTCCCTTCGCGAAAAGACAACTGATGAATGTATATATTTTGAGTTAATAATAGGTCTTTACCTATGAAACTGCCGTTTTGCCGTACTGGCCATTTCAAATGAAAATATTTTTTTTTTTGACTGATAATTCTAATTTCAAATTAATTTTATTTGACAAACATGGAATTCTTTTTCTAAAATCGTCATTTGTTTAATAGTTAGTGTTTTGTTTTCAACGCATTCGAACATTTTTCGTCATCATGGATAAGTTAAAAATTCGAGTAATTATGGAGTATGAGTACCGTCGTGGCAGCAAAGCGGCACAAGCGGCACAAGCGGCACGCAACATCAACGACGTTTACGGAGCGAACACTACAAACGAACGCACCACCTGTTATTGGTTTACCCGCTTCCGTTCTGGAAATTTTGACCTGAAAAATGAACCCCGTGGTCGTCCGCGCACTCCACGCCGATCGCCTGTGTTCGCACCTCCGAGAGCGAGGCGCCGCCGGCGCCGGTCAGTCTCCGCGCGAACTTCGTCTTGGAAGGTATCGTCCTTTCGGTTCCGATCGACGAGCGGCTGCAGGCGCCACCGCTTTCACAATGCCTTTTCGGTACACAAGTGTGCAATACACTGAAATGGTGAGAACGCTCGCGCGATGTAACGACAACGTGAGTTTGGCAGTGCGACAATTTCGTGAGCAATTCGGTGTTTCCGTCTCCAACGAGACAATGTTAGCAGCCACTCAAAGGCTTAGAGACAGTGGAACTTTTTTTCCTCCTACCGGAATGGACAGAGGCGACGACCCCTTTGACGCACGGATTGAAGAAAGGATATTGGAGTATTTCCATGAGAACCCAGAATCCAGTACACGTGAAGCAGCGAGAATTATCGGCTGTAGTCATGCCTACGTTTGGAGAGTTTTACAAGACGACGGACAGCACCCTTACCACTTTCGTCGCTGTCAAGAATTGAACTCTCAGGATCTGGCTCCGCGTGTTGCATTCTGCGAGTGGTATTTAGCGAATGAACATAAGAACATTCTTTTTACTGATGAGTGCACGTTTACGCGCGCCGGTATGTTCAATCAATATAACAGGCACATATGGAGTCATGTTAACACCTACGCATCAGTAGAGAATTCCTACCAACATAGGTTTTCTCTAAATGAATGGGCAGGTGTTCTGGGACCATACATAGTCGGCCCCGTATTCTTAGAACGTTTAAATGGAGAAACGTACTTAAGTTTCCTCAGAGAAACATTGAGTCAGTTACTTGACGACGTGCCTCTGTATCTGTTACGAGACCTGATGTTTCAGCACGACGGAGCTCCAGCGCACTTCCAGTGGACGGTTTGTAGGTACCTCGACGCGGAATACGGGGAAAACTGGATCGGACGTGGTGGACCTGTGCAGTGGCCTGCCAGGTCGCCGGATTTAACTCCACTAGACTATTTTGTGTGGGGTAGAGTCAAAACAATTGTTTATGACAGTGGACATAGTGCCAGAAACGTTAGTGAATTACGCGAGGCCATTGTGAGTGCTTTTGAAATAGTGAAAACAGACACTTCAGTGCTAAACAAACTAAAAAGACACCAAAGAAAGCGCGCGAGACTGTGCTTGCATTAAAGTGGTGGACATTTTGAACAACTTTTAACTAGCCGCCAAAATTGGACTTCTAATAATTAATTTTGTAAGTAAGTAGTTATAAATGTACATAACAATCAGTGTAAATAATTTGATTCAAAACTTTTAAATACGCCAACCCGTTTGTACCTGTAATATTTTTTTTATTACAAGTTAAACATTTGTTTCTTTACAAACGTACTAGGTACTTGGTCAAATTAACATGACACCTGCGTAGTAGCGATAGCGTGTCTGCGCTTTAAAACTTTCGAGTTAGGTGTTTTGATATAATGCTGCGGCCGATGCATAAGGCTCCCCTGGATTTGTAAGCGGCGGCTGCGGCGGCGCAACGGCGGCCGATGCATAAGGCTCCCCTGGATTTGTAAGCGGCGGCTGCGGCGGCGCAACGGCGGCTGCGGCGGCGCAACGGCGGCCGATGCATACTTTTGAAGTTTTTTTCGGGCCATAGGTAGGCCAAGGTTTAGTTCTTACAGTTTACTCAAAATAACTTGGCCGGTGTAAAGTGAACGTCTGTTAAACTGCTGAATAGTAGTCAGCTGTACCGGCGCTGCGCTGTGTGACGAGACGCGGAGTACCTACGCCATAGAGCTCGAAACTTCATAGAAAGGTCACCTCCGATCTAATGTTGAATAACTTTTTAAATATTATATATTTCGGCGCAATTTATATTTTAATCATATTATTACTTATTTTTTTAAATGAGGTGTATCAGGTTTTGGGTTAATTCATTTACACGTTGTATATTCAATGCAAACTTATATGTAGATTTTTCCTTTTTGAACTAAGTAATGAAAATGTAATTGTCAAATGACTGATTTTGATTTTTCAGTTTGTTCATAATTTTGTGTTTTGAGCCATTTAGTCAGTCATTTTACATTTCTTCAAGGTCAAAGAATAAATTTTGAGATTTCTATTAATTACATTATACAATCTAGCAGATTGTGCGTAGAACTGATTAGAGGCGAATTCCGTGTTTACTTTATTTATTTTAATGACAGAGTAGGGATTTCGTTTATTTACCAATTGCTTTTCTAACACTTTCTGTTTGTGAATTTTTAAGATACATTTTAGTATATACAATTGTCTTACCGTTAAAAGATCTGTATCTTGATAAAGCTGAGTTGTCCCATAGGATTTATTTTTTAAGGACATTATTTTAAGAATTTTCCGTTGTGCTCGTTCGATGCTGATAAATCGTGACTTAAAAGTTCCACCCCAAATATTGATACAGTATAGAAGAATAGATTGAACTAAAGCGATATATATATATATCTAATAAGATTATCATCACAGACATGTCGTAACCTTTTGAATATATAAATAATTTTTTAGCTCTAGAAGCAACAATCTCTAATTGAGGATACCAAGACAATTGATAGTCAATAATGACCCCTAGGTATTTTATTTTATTTACTCTTTCGTTTCGTGTACATGAGCAGCCAGCCGATAGGAGCATATCACATGAATGAGCTTTAATTGTACAGTTTAAGGAGGGCTGAGTAGAGTTACGAATCGAAAAAGTGACATAGTTGGTTTTATTTAAATTAAGAGATAATTGGTTTATATTTAGCCATTTCATGACCTTTTGAAGTCCAATCTCAGCACTAGAAAACACAGATTCCCAACTGTTGCCATGAAATAGCAAAGCAGTGTCATCCACATACGAGAATACTTGACCCTTGTCGAGATGTATAGATGTCAGGACATTAATAAAAATCAAAAAGAGTGTTGGGCCAAGTACACTGCCTTGAGGTATACCGTAGTTAGTGCAGAACGTGTCTCTACTGAGTGTATAATTTATTTTGACACTTTGAATGCGGTTATTCAATTCGTCTGATATAAGACGTAAGAATGTACCCCTGATTCCTATTTTTCAAGCTTGCGAACGAGGGAGGGAACAGAGATCGTATCGAACGCTTTTTTTATGTCTAGGAATATACACAAGGGTTTCATTTTAGTATCTAAAAGTTCAGTTATTTTGCGTGTTAAATCATGAACAGCGTCTTCAGTACTAATTTTTTCACGAAATCCATACTGAGATTTTGATAATAGGTTATACGAATTCAAATAATTTAGTAAACGATAATTTATAGCTTTTTCTAATATTTTTGATACGACTGTTAGAACTTATATTGGTCGATAGTTGTTGATATCGTCTCTGTTCCCTCCCTTGTGGACAGGATGTATTATGGACCGCTTTAGTACTCGACGGAAAATGCCTTGTTGGAATGATAAAGTACATATTTTTGTAATTATAGGTACAATAGATGTTTTAGCCATTTTGATAAATTTTGTTGTTATTTAGTCATAACCCGGAGCTGACTCTAGTTTTAAATTATTTATTATATTCTCTATTTCTTTGTCATCTGGTTCTACCACACCTATGGAGTTTGGTTGAATCGGAAGTTCGTTGATATAATTTTGAACTGATTGACAATCTATACGTATGTCATCCGCCGAAACCTTTCCCACATTATTAAAGTATTCATTAATATAGTCTACAGATTCAGCAGGTGAAGATTTTAGGTTCAGTAGTTCCAGATTGCTATTTTTCGTTGTTTTTGAATTGGTTATCGATTTTATACAGTTCCATAGTGATTTATTATTAGATTTTGAACTATTTAGCAACTGCCTTTCATGCTGGTGTTTTAAGTTTTTAATAAGTTGGTTACAATAATTACGATAGCGACGGTAAGTGATTTTGAGAATAACATTTGTCTCATCGTGTTTGCTTTTTTTTGGAGGTGATTTCTGTTTTTAATACATTTTAGGATACCTGGTGTCATCCAGGGTTTGATAAGCCTTTTATTGCATGGAATTTTAACAGTTTTTGTATTAACTTTTATAGCTTTTGTAATTAAACTTGTAAGTTCGCTTGTAGGATCGTTAGGGTCCACATTAGAAAGTAAGTCGGGATTTATATTTTTATTCAGTGTTTTTAGTGCTTCGTCGTAGTTAGTTATTGACTTTGTCTTAGGTGCTGAGTGCTGTTTTTCTGTATTAAACAAGCTTATAACTGTCATTTTATGATCGGTGATTGAAGTATCCAGTACGGATATCGTAGCTGAGCACCGTGAATAATCTAAGTTGGTCATGGTGTGGTCTAAGCAGCTGTTTATTCTTGTATTAAATTTATGACCTGGAAGAATCATATGAGATGCTAACATATTCAGATAAGCATCAGAGTAGTTATCATGATTTCCTATCAAAATATTTATATTAATGTCACCTGTTAAAATTACATTTTTTTAAGGTGTGGTTCTTTAAGATATATTCTTAACGAATCTATAAAATGACCAGCAGTTGATCTCAAAGGAGGTCAATAGATACAAATTAAGGTATATACCTCAGAAGAGTATGAGACGGTTATTTTAAGACACGAGGCACCCTCCAAAAATACTTCCTTTACAGAATGTTTAATAAATTCATTAACAAAGACTACAACACCATCATTTTGGTTGACTTTTTTAGATGAGCTATAGGTTTGGTAATTCGTTTTTAATGGAAGAGACTTACAAGGATCTATTCTACATTCAGTCAACACTATTACGTCTATATCGATATTAAGTGCAGAGATATTTATATCTAGGTCATCGATATTAGAGTTTTTATGAACACTTCTGATATTTTGAGTAACTATGGTCGAGACCGGGGTTTTCGTTGTTAAATTTTTAGTAAAGAAGTCTATGTCACATTCTCGGGCAGTAACATTATTAAAAGTCTCCAATTCATTCAAAATTAGTATGTCACTATCCATTAATATATATTATATAAAAATACATTAGTGTAGATAGTTTGCATAGATTTTTGTTACGATAATTATAGAAATTAACAAGAGTTAAATAGTACTTAATGTCATGATAATAATTGTAAAAATAATATTTATTGTGTGGGTAAAAATACATGTTTATAAATTCCGGGTACTGTATTATTTTGACTACAGTAGATAAACAATATTTTAGGTAGTTAATTAATATTAGGTCTTTAGCTATGAAATTGCCGTTTTTCACGAAATAAATGAAGCGTAGTTTTTTTATATATTTTTTAATTTCTATTAATGAAAATAATCACCCATGCAATCAATGCATCTTTGCCAACGCATTGGTAGCTTATTGATGCCTTTCTTGAAGAAATCAGCTGGACGGGAGGCAACAAATTCTTCAAAGGCATTTTGTACTGCCTCTCGGGTATTGAATTTTTTTCCCGCCAAGAAGTTATCCAAATTCTAGAAAAAGTAGAAGTCTGTAGGCGCAAGGTCTGATGAGTACGACGGATGAAGGAGAACTTCCAACCCCAACTCTTGTAGCTTGGAGACCGTCTGCTGTGCAGTGTGAGGTCGCGCGTTGTCGTGCAGGAGCAGTGGAGCCGAACGATTGACCAAAGCTGGTTGGAGACGTGCGAGCTTCTCCATCATTGTGTTCAGTTCATCACATTACACATCTGAAGCTGTAATGAATTACACCCGCGTTAGACCACCAAACAGTGACCATCACTTTTCTAGGGGTAAGTTTTCGTTTAGGGCATTGTTTGGGTGCTGAACCAGGGTCCAACCAACTTGCTGAGCGCTTACGATTGTCAAACAGGATCCATTTCTCGTCACAAGTAACAATGTGGTTCAGAATTCCTTCATTTGTATGCCTGCTGAGCAGTGCAAGGCACGTCTCCACGCGTACTTCGCGCTGGCGGTCATTGAGTTCGTGGGGTACCCATTTGTCAAGCTTTTTTACCTTGCCAATTTGACGCAAATGGACCAATATTGTTTTGATGCTAACGTCGAAAGCTGCTGCTAATTCAGCCGTGGATTGAGTTTCATCAGCTTCCACAATTGCCTTTAATTCGTCATTGTCGACCAAAGTTTTCGAACGACCACGGGGCTCATTTTTCAGGTCAAAATTTCCAGAACGGAAGCGGGTAAACCAATTACGGGTGGTGCGTTCATTTGTAGTGTTCGCTCCGTAAACGTCGTTGATGTTGCGTGCCGCTTGTGCCGCTTTGCTGCCACGACGGTACTCATACTCCATAATTACTCGAATTTTTAACTTATCCATGATGACGAAAAATGTTCGAATAAGTTGAAAACAAAACAATAACTATTAAACAAATGACGATTTTAGAAAAAGAATTCCATGTTTGTCAAATAAAATTAATTTGAAATTAGAATTATCAGTCAAAAATAAAAATATTTTCATTTGAAATGGCCAGTGCGGCAAAACGGCAGTTTCATAGGTAAAGACCTATTATTAAAAAATAGGGGCTGTTAAATTTTGTAAATCTAGTTATTCATTAAGAAGCTTTTGAATTTGACTTTCATTTCTTACCATGATTATCGGGGAGTTAACTTCTTTTCTAATATAAACCCGACCAAACGAAGTCCAACACTATTTGTAATTCTTCGAACGTTTCAAGTCTCTGGCCAAGAAATAAAGTCTAGAAGATTTTGGCGTTAATAAAAATTGGCTCATTTATGTTCTTTTTTATTCCGAGGTTTTTCACTTTTAGTTTATTGTTATTGTTTCTCCGGTTGTACATTTTAGCACTTTTCAGGAAAGTCTCTTTAGTTAAGGTCGACTGAAAATTTACTATTATTGACTTTCTGTCACTGTTAGATTTAGGTTTAAATATGTCGTTTATATGTGATTTATTATTGTCCAATCCAATGTCCTTCGCTAGATTTTTGACCATTACTATAATCCCTTCTTTTGACTCCTTAGGTTCTAGAGGTACATTTTTATTTCTAGGCTGTTAATTCGGTGTCCCCTTTGGATATCTTCCAATTTGTCTTCCAGAATCACAATATGCTCATCTTTCTTTATCATCTCTAACTCCAAGGCAGCAACTTTCTTATGTAGGTCTTCGTTCTGCTGATTGAGAAAGGCAACAGATCCTTCAATATTTGAGTTGCTAGCTTGAATCCCTTGTAGAATAGGATACAGTTTTTGCATTTGGGAGTCATTTTTACGCGCCCACTCTTCAAACAATTCCTTCATTTCACATTTAAAGTCAGATAATTCTTCGCTTGCAGTTTTTTCCATTCTTTTTCTTTTTAATCTTAGAGATACGTTAGTAGTTTCTTCATTCCCTGCGATTGTTAAGTCGGGAGAAGAGTTTGATTTTTCTGGAGAGAGCACCATTTTTGTTTTATAATATTAAAATCGCTTCCTCTTATGACTTGTGGCAATTGGCAAGTACGTATTACTCTGCAGGAAGTTTTAAATTACGTCGCGGTTTTGTTACACTTCTGTGAATTTATGCGCGCCTAGTACTTTTGACAAATTTATTTATGTCGATTTAATTAAAAACACTTTGTTAATTTTTACTAGAATCACGAGTACACGTCTAAACGCTTTCGCGGTCCGGAAGGAGCTTGTGGGTCATATAAAGCCAGTAATGGGCGTTGCGTGAGTAGAGCCTTAATCTCTCGAAACGCACACTGCTGCCTTTCACCCCAAATCCAAGGGGAATCTTTTTTTAAAAGATCAGTGTGTGGTGAAGCTATCAACGCGTACCCTTTTATGAAGCGATGGAAAAACCCTGACAGCCCTAAAACCTGCCGTGTTGTTTCTTGCTGATTCTTGGGAGCTGGGAATTTGGATACCGCGTCAGTTTTCCTCGTACCTGGGTGGATGCGTTCTGCACTTACCTCAAATCCAAGAAACTCTACCTTACTTTGGAAAAAGTTGCATTTACTCAACTTTAATGTTAGTCCCCCCATTTTTAATAACTGTAATACCTCTTCCAGCTTTTGTAATCCATCGTTAAAATTTCTCGCCGGTATAAGTATATCATCCATATATACAATCGCGTATTTAATTTTTGCCTTAAAAAGTATCTTATTAATAGTTCTTTGAAAGAAGAATGGTGCGTATGCCGTTTGGCTTAAACGGCATACGGGTATACTCATACTGGCCGTCGGGAGTTACAAAGGCTGTCTTATGGCAAGACTCCTCTGCTATGGGTATCTGATAATAGCCGGAGGGCAGATCTAACTACGTAAATAGGGTGTTCCCAGAAAGGTGATCCAACTGATCTTCGACACGTGGCAGAGGATAGTGCTCCTTTTTAGTCTTGTGGTTCAGCGCCCTATAATCAACGCAGAGGCGTTTTCACCTGTCTTTTTCTGTACAAGGACTATTGGACTTGCAAAAGGCGAGGAAGATTCTCTTACGATCCCATTGTCCAGCATTTCCTGTACCATATCCCGAACTACCGTTCTTTCTGCGACGGACATACGATAAGGCCGGTTAACTACAGGCTGTGAATCTTCAAGTTCTATGAACATCTCTGTAGTTCTTGTGTATCCAAGGTCATCAAGACTCTTAGAAAAACAGTCTGCGTATATGGAAAGCAAGGTTTGGAGTCGAAATCGCTGGTCTTCATCGAGACTGTCACCGCAACTAATTAATTCATCGATCTCTGTTTCACTGAATGTTACGCCGCAGCTATAGAGGGTGGTGTTACTTAACTCTCTGAAGACAGCCCTTGTTGAAGGAAGGAAGCCTTCATCGATCATGATATTGTTGGCTGATACGCTTAGAACCAATAACGTGCCGCAACCATTATTGATCTCGTACAGACCAGGGAATAAGTAGTATTCTCTGCCTTCAGGGCACCTCAGTGAACCTTCAACCTGGAGGAAACTTGGAAGAATTGGTCTCAGAATATTACTCACTAAAAGTACTTGCGCACTGGCCTTCAGAGGGAGTTTTTGGCTGTGAATTTTGTTAAAGGCCAACTTAGTGGGAGTTTTGGTTATAAAAATGTCAGGTTTCTTAGTGAAACTATCCTCTAAACTCTAATAATACAGGTTGCTGTATAACGAAGTCTTCTACGACGTAGAGGTCAATCGATTCCCGTATACCCTGAACTTCCACAGTGCATGTAACTAAACCTTAGGGTCTCACCAGGTTAGTACCTATCCCTTTTAGGACCGGTAAGTTTTCCCGCTGTAATATTGTAAGATTAAGCGCTTTCGCTTGGCTGACTTTCATTAGCGAACACTGGCTGCCCAAATCGACGTGACATTTGACGAGGGTTCCGTTGGCTCTAATGTTTATGATGTATTTATCGTTGGCATCGTCAACGCTCAGCTTTAAAACCTGCTTTTCGACCCTGTCTTTAGCCTGCCCTTGACCAACAACATCCCCTTTGTTTGCTCTTTTTCTGAAGCAATATTCCTCTAAATGACCTAATTTTTCGCAGTATGTACATTTAGACCGAGGCTTTTCACATTTTGAGCAGCGATGACCTAATTCGTTGCAGTTGTAACACTTTACATTTAAGTGGGGTTTTCCCCCAGTGCTTGAGCCGGTAAATCTTCGCTCATTACGTGAAGAAGAAGGTTCATGCGAAGATCTGTCCCTAATCTGACCAACCTTTACGGTCCTAAAATATTTAAGAACTTGTTCTGGTTCACCAAATTGAGCTGCTTGTGCACCTACTTTGACCGCCCTATCTTCAACACCATAAAGAATACAATCAACTGCATGTTTTCCGTAAATTCTACATCTATTCAGAAGGTTCACCTTCGCATAACAATAGTGCTCCAGTGACTCCCCATATTTAACTTTCTTTGATAACATCTCTGTCAGGAGCTCAGCATAATCCTCTCGACAGGGATAAGTTTCAATAAGTTTCTTCTTCCACTCCGACCAAGTATATAATTAATATAGCCCTTGATACCAGGTCTTTGCTACGCCGATTAGTTTAGGAAGAGCATAATGAATCGTTTCCCTGTCCTCCCACCCATAAAATAATGCACATTCTTCTACTTTCGTCAACCACGTTAATACGGTCTGCTCCTTCGACATAGGGTCGAATTCCGGTATAACATTAGTGTTAAAGGTAAGTTTCGGCTTGTCTGAGCTCTTAACTTGTTGCAAAATAGATAAATCTTATCTAGAATATTATTATTTGAATCTTTACTACAATTTAATCTAGTGCGCTTACGTGTAACATACTACTCATCAGATTCTTCCGACGACGAACTGTAATATCTCCGACGTTCACGACGTCCACTAGAACGGGAAGGTTCTCTTGCATAAGGACCGTGACCCCTACCGGGTGCTCCTGGGACACTGTCGTTGGGATCCCGACCCATTGACCTAGGTACTCCTGGATCTTGGTTTTGACATGTATCCTGGCCCTGTAAAACTTAGCTTAGAATTTGGTCTTGCAAACCAGGAATCATCATTATTATAAGTTTCGTACTAGTGAACGCTATTGGTTCAGGACTAAAATCAGTAAATAAAGGGACGAAGGGAGCACAGTAAATATATTATTTACTTAATTTACAATGACGTAACAAATAGAAATAGAAATCTGAAAACAGGTAGAACAACAAATCAAAGCTACCATAATTCGTTTCAAGTAGTTTTATAATGGAGTAATAAAATCTAAATATAAAAACAAAATAAACTCTATAAAAGTAGTCAATTTAAATCGTAATTTCTATCGTATGATTATTACAAAAATGTAAATTTTATTGAATGAGAAAAAATAAATAAATAATAAAAGATAAAACCAAACCAAGTTTAATTACAAGACTTTCGCAACAGCGGCTATACGTCATTCTTCATTGTGTTACAGATTATTCCTACCTGTTCCAATAACGCAATAAATGTTATACTCAATGTAAATTTCTTTTAGTGGCCTGTTTGCTTTCAATACAGGAATCTTAATATTATGAACAATGCATTTTTTTAAATTTAAATTTAATTTAATTTCAATTAAAGTAAAAAAAGAAAAAAAAAACTTTACATATACACAATGTAAAAACGTGATGGTCAAACTCAATATGGGGTTTTGACCTGCTAATGGTCAGTAGTACAGATGAAAGATTAACTCATGAGTAACCTATTCCACCTTACGCTTCACTAATTTTAAATCTAAAAATCTTGTAAAAAAAAAACAAATAATTTGCGAATAATCAATCAGGAACGTCTGATTTAAGAAGGCGCACTTTTTTAATTATTTTAATAAAACACAATTATTTGGTTACTATTGTGTATATTTCGTGTAAATATTGTGTAGTATTGTTATTGATATAGTAGACAATAGTTTAGTGTAAATATGGCGAAGAATCGAAAACGAAAAAAGAAACTTGACGAAAGTGGTAGTGGAGATGAAGATTCAGCCTCGGAATTTAGCGACGTCTTGTCAATAAAGTCTCTGGAACAAGAAAAAGTTAAAAAGGACAAGTATAAAGATTTCCGGGTTCCAAATTATGTAAGAGTTTATCCAGAACAAGGTAGTAACTTTGAGTAAATTGTATTTATTGAGAGCACAATAGCTGAACAGCCCCTAGGCAATCGCGACATGATGTCGTTGGCCAACTGCCTGAAAAGATTCCACAAAGGAGTGAAACAATTACAAAGAATAAATAAATACAAAGTTGGTGTGATTTTTGAGCGGCCTGGCCTAGCTAATGCAGCTCTGCAAAACAAAAAATTTTTAGATTCATGTCATCTGGCGGCATCTATTCCGGCGTCGGCCAGTGAGGTGATAGGCGTGATCACTCATGTCCCAATAGATCTGTCCAATGAACAAATATATTCCGCATTGACATCTACAAAAAATATTATAAGTATTCGACAATTTATGCGAAGAACAAAAATGAGCAATGGTCATATACAGTTCGAACCGACAGACAGACAGAAGACAGTTTCCATAACTTTTTCGTGTCCTGTGCTTCCAGAGAGTGTAGACCTGAACAGCTGGCGCTTTGAATTGCGTCCATACATTCCACCCGTTAAGCAGTGCCTGAAGTGTTTGAGGTACGGTCACATAGCAAAGTTTTGTAAAAACTCTGAAAGGTGCTCCATCTGTGGTGAGTCTCATAATTTTAAAAATTGTAATAAACCGACTGATGAAGCCGTATGCTGTCACTGCAAAGGTAATCACATTGCTATTTCGTCTCAATGTCCTGTAAAAAAAGAAAAAGTACAATTAAATAAGGCCAAAGCTGAAAACAAGACATATTCTGCTATACTTAATGAGAAATCATTCCCTCCATTGAAACAAAAACCCATGGAAATGTTAGCTTCGTTATTGAACTCAGATCAAATTTTGAATATGGTTGTCGAGTCTGTTGTTAAATTAATAACAATGAACAAAAATAATGAAACAGTAATTTCAAGTAAAAGTATTAAAGAAACTCTCTTGGACACTATTAAAAAAAATAAGACATAAAATTATATATTATTATTCATGGATTATTTACGAATAATTCAATGGAATGCTCAGAGTTTACCAGCGCATAAATATTTATTATTAAATACTCTGTGAAACATGGTTAAAACCACATATTACTTTTAACATTAAAGGATATGATGTAATACGATTAGATTCTGGAAATAGACATAATGGTGTAGCAATATTTATTCATAATATTACATACAAGCTATAATACAACATATAAGCTTACAATTTACTAAAATACATACTTCCTTTGATGATTCTATCCAAAATGTAGCTGTTCGTTTGCAGTATGGTAACAAAGAAATTTCTCTTGTGTCTGTGTACAGTCCTGGTAATTGTAACCCTTCATTTTCTAAAGTAAAGCTTGATAATTTAATTAAATATGTACCTGGCCCTATGTTTGTTGCTGGTGACTTCAATGCGCGGCACACGGCATGGGGTTGCGACACTATAGACTCACGAGGTAGTCACATTATTGAATGCATCAATGACAACAACCTGGTCCTTTTAAATGATGGTCAGATGACAACTGTTGGTTCTAGTAGGTGGCAAAGGAATGCTTTAGATTTAACTTTAATATCATCCTTGGTGGCATCAAATTGCGATTGGTCCGTTTATGATGACCCCATGGGTAGTTACCATTTACCTGTAATCACAACAATCAAAATTACTAACAATAATACTTCTGACGTACCTTACATTTCAACTCCTTCCTCTTTCAATTTTCGTTTAGTGGATAGGCAAAAGTATTTCAAAAATGTTGATTCCTGTTTGCAAAACTATCAATTAGATCAGTCTGATCCCTTAAAGTCCTATTCGGAGTTGATAGCATTATTGAACCTTGCATTGCATCAGTCCGTTCCTATAAACAGTAAGTCTGCTCCTATTGTTAGGTCTAACAAGCCAGTTAATCAAGTTTATCCAAAAAATCGCAAAAAGTGTGTAGGTTTACCTTGGTGGCATAATAACTGCGCTACGGCAGTAGATAATTGTAAAAAAGCATACATTGATTTTAAAAATAACTTTTCAGAAGAAAGTTTTCTCAAATTTAAAAAACTGCAAGCCATCTAGAAAATGGTTTTGAAAGAAGAAAGAATTTTAAGTTTTACTTCGTTTTGTGAGTCTTATTTTATATACGTAGAGTTTAATAATAATAATAATCAAATTTATTCAGCAAAAAGTTTAAATTATATCAACTGTGGCTGGAGTCACCTTTTAAGCCAAGAAGGCCTGTGCCAGGAGACTCCGCTCTTCCGTTACATTGTTTAACTTATTAACTAACATTTAAAATATATATGAATGCCTGCAAAGCAGCAAAGCCGAAAGCAAAGCACATGAATCATCAGTGATTACTTCATGGGGCACGTCAATTACATTACTCACCCATTTTTTTAACCAACTAGAAATAGATGATCCACTGTGAGAATCTGTGATCATTTGCAGAACTGGTACGGATTTCAGTTTTGGATGACTAGTTATTAGTCCAGTGTACAAGAATAATATTTTTGTTGTTGTTAAAAAAGAACCTGTTGCATCAACAGCAATAGTGACTCTATCGAATTTATTGTTATACTTTTTGTAGTATTCGATGTCGTTATCTGTCCAATAACAAACGTGTAAAGGACAATGGGTAATCTTGGGCCCACCTCTTAATAGAAATGAGATACTCATAAATGAGTAGGTGTTTTAATACAGGATAAAACTTACTATTACGACTAAGGTTAAAAATCAGTATTTTCGGAGTTACACTACCTATTATACTGCTATATAAAAGTAATCCGAATCTAAGCAATTAATGATCGTAGTTTACTAGATAATAATAGAAACATTATCCAGAGTCGAACTGTATTGTGTATAATCATTGCTTTTCTCCTACCCGCTCCCCTCTCTATCCGCCGCGCCACCCATTTGGACCTGGCGCCACCACTTGCAAATGGCGAACACCGACCGGCCAGTGATGCGCTAGCGCTCGTCGTCACCAGAGTGTTTTGTGTTTTGCGTTTAATGAATTATCGTTATCTGTTTTGTACACATTTTGACCCGGCTTTCCCTTGGATACTGATTGTTGTTGTTTTTATTGTTGACCCCAGTTTTGTTTAATGGACTAGTGAACTGTATCTCGATTGATTTTGTGGAAAATGGAACAACATCGTAACTGTGTTGTGTGCAGACGCGGGTTATATCATAATAGATATCAGCGTCATATTTTGACTGAAGATCTTCCACAAATACGACCGGATTTTGCAAGACTCATACAACAAAATGCGTTATTAGAGGTTAGTAACTAAAGTAAGGTAATTGATGTTAAGTGTCTATAGTACAGAATAAGTAATAATATGGTTGGCTGCAGCTAAAAGTGTACTGACTTGTTCGTAGGAAATAAGACATTTGTTTAGGCAGAGTGTATACTTTTAGCCGCAATGAAAAAATAACAGATAAATACAAGTCAATTTTGCATCTATTAACCCATTCACAGCTGGCACACAAAAGTGCGAAATTACCCGCACGCCGCCATACGTTCGAGAACGGGACGCCCATCGGCGGCCCCGGCTACTCGTTATAGTTTTCTTGGCTGCCCATGGGCGTCTTCGGCGTGAGCCTCTAGATTTCGTTAAAAAAGTTTGTTTTTATTCACAAAACAAGCAATTAGATTTTTTTAAATATTGGATTGTTAAATACCAAAATAGAGATCTTTTGCGAAAGTGAGTTACACGTTTAATTAAAGTGGACCATTTGCATCAACTTTAACACGATTCATGAACTTAAATAATAACACACTTGATACACCTCAAAAAATCGTAATTTTAAACTTTTTTCAAAAAGTCAGAGGTCTCCAACCTTTTTTGTTTTTTGTTTAGATTTGAAGTATTTCAATATAACGTTCTATAAATAATCAAATTGTATGGCTTGTAAAGAATCCATACTAATATTATAAATACGAAAGTGTGTTTGTTGGTTTGCTTATCCTTCTTTCACGACACACCGGAGCGATGTCATGATATAAGATAGAAGAAGATATAGAAATTACCTTTAAATTAATTAATAGTTTATAATTACCCACTTACTTAACACAATTATAATTAAAAGAAGAATAATGGTCAATATCTATGTGACCTATCACTAAGTATTGTTCTATCACTAATTCAAGCATATTATTGTGATATTTTAAAGTGTTTTTTTTTCATTTTATAATGCTCAAATATTATTTTTATAGAATTTAGAAAAACACTACATAAAAGTCCGAGTCCCAGCGTATTATAAGTGTTTTCCTAAATTAAGTCTCAATATTACTTAGTATCATATTAAAACATTGCACAAAAGTCTTAAAATCCTCGCCTTTGAAAGGCGCAAATCTTTTTATTTGATAATCATGAGGAATCCCTAACAATTTACTAAACCAATGAGTGCCCAACTACTTTCAGGTCGGCTTTCTTTTGTTAAAATTATCTACGGAGCATAAGTATCTATTTTATGGCACATAGGTATGTACACTGTAGCTAAAGCGGCATACTCTTTGTGATAATTTAAATTAGTGCAAAATTAACAACAGAAGCGGAAACGTAACTAATTACCTAAAACAATGATTGTTAACCCACTTTGAGGTCGGCTTTCTTTTGTTAAAATTCCAACACACCAGTTTTATGGCACATGCAATTAGCTCGGTGGCTGGGCTTCAGGCTTTTATTTTATGTTGACGCGATCATAAACTCTGAAGATAATTTACCTCAAAAGTGGGCAAATCGTTATACAAAATAAGCCAAAAACAAAAGAAATATGAATAACATTTTACATGATGTTTGTTTGCTTACAATTATCCAAAAACTAATCATATTACAACAATATGTTTATATCTTAATGAAATTAACTCTTTAATAATAATAATAATAATAATGCAATAACATTTTGCTAAAAGACAAACAACATAAACAATTAGTAGGCAGCAAATACAAAACCTATTTTGTTGAAACATATGACCCATTTATTTCTGCATGCAAAAAAGTTTGTTAAACTCTGACTTCAAAACGAAGACGACCCAGGGTGGCTTTGCCGTGAGAACTAAGAATCCGCATTTTTAATAACATAAGTCTAATATCAATGGATCCCCAGGCCGTTTAGGAGTTGGATAGATTATTATATATCTCATTAATGTTTACTGTAATTTGGCTGAGAAAATCATGTTTGAAAACTGGACGTCCCAGGGCGTCTTTGGCGTCTGAGTAGAAAGACGCCAGAGACGAAGAGGAGAAATTGGCAGTGAATGGGTTAAATTTAACACGATCGATACAGAACATACAGCTCACACATAGCTTTTGTACTTTCAGGTTGAATTCAACAATACGCTAGCTGTATGTCATCGATGTTGGCAGAGAATCCATGTTGAGCTTACCGCTCAGCCAGCTCTTGCCGTTCAGCCGGTACCTGCTGTTCAGCCAGTTTCTGCCAATCAGCCGGAACCTGGCGTTCATATGGAACCTGAACCAGAGCCAGAGTCTTTCATTCATATGAATGAATATTTTAGAGCACCAAATACTGCTAGACATTGTTTATTCAACAATTGTCAAAATGAAGACCGTTATCGTATTCCGGAGATGATAAAAACATTTTTGCTTTGCGAATATAAATTGTACGTACCTGAACATGCTCGTATTTGCCAACATCATCTTCGAGGAAATGATTGGGACACCTTACTTAGTTTTTGTAATGTTTCCCACGATTTTACTGCAAATCAAATGACAGCACTTTGTGACATATTAATAAAAGCTGCCCGGCGGCCACATAAATTAGACTTTGAAAATGAAAATGCTTTAAGTAATGATGAAATGCATTTTTGGACTGGTCGTGATAGAAATCAATTTCAATTGATCCTAGAACAGACTCCATCTTTGGTTGAAAGATGCAGTCGGCCAAAAACAGCCTTAGGCATATATCTATGCAAGCTGAGAACTGGAGAACCAAACGAAAGGTTGGCAACCCTTTTCACTATGACGCGACGCACGCTCGAAAAATTATTGAAGATTGCACGGGAATGTCTTTCAAACGAGTATGTTTCCCAACACCTAGGTTTAGACCATATTACAAGAAATGATGTGATACAGAGAAACCTACTGCTTCCAAGAGGAATATTTGGCAATGAACTAAATACTCAGGCTATCCTAATATGTGATGGAACATATATATATATATATATATATATATATATATACAGAAGAGTTCTCACTTCCGCTTCCAAAGGCAATCCTACAGTTTACATAAATACAGAAATCTTTTAAGCCATTCCTCATTGTTTGCACAGATGGGTACATTTTGGATGTTTTGGGACCCTATGCAGCAACCGAATCGGATGCTACAATTATGAGCAATATTGTCAAAAGAGTGGATCATCCTTTACATTGGTTTTTAGAAGAGAACGATGTCTTCATTTTAGACAGAGGCTTTCGGGACTGTATTGGAAATCTACAATCATGTGGTTATGAAGCTCATATGCCACCATCCAAAGAACCACGGGCAACTCAGCTAACCACCGACCAAGCCAATAAATCGCGGTTGGTGACTATATGCCGCTGGCCGGTAGAAATTGTTAATGGTCGCTTCAAGCGCGATTTCAAGCATCTACGCCAGAATTATTTCAATAAAACCGTACAAAACATGGTAACCGATTTTAAAATAGCATCTGCACTTCTAAACCATTTTCATATGCCTATAGAAGATCACAGAGAAGCAGATGTTTTTCTGAATTTAATTAATGAAAGGCTTGAAGTCAACAACCTCTTATTTAACTACGTGGAAGGTAATAATATGAACAGACGCAGAGTCAACTTTGAACGAATGGATGCAAATCTGCAAGTTCAGGATTTCCCTCAAATGACAGAAGATGACGTCATGTTTCTTGCTTTGGGTTCCTACCACATGAAGCTAGCGAAGTCATATTGTGGTGAACATTTTCAAGACGGTTTATATGTCATAGAAATCTACAGAGAAAGCGAATTGCACGACCTAATAGATTATAATATAACCGCAGAAAATGTGTGGTTGCTGCGTGGAAGGATACAGTCACGCCACGTAAGAACAAAAACATATTATTGCTATATATTAATTGATCGAAACCAGGTTGGGAGAAACGCGATATCACAATATTATTGCACTTGTTTGACCGGACGGCGAACTGTAGGAACTTGCGCTCACATCATATCTTTGATTTGGTATCTAGGAGTTGGGAGATATCAACCATTTGTGGCCCCTGCGGGTTTTTTAAATGATGTAATTGTTATTGATGCACAGGACGAATAATAAATCTTGTTTAAAAATAAATACATGTCATATTAATGTTGTAAACCTTATAAATATCCATAAATAATATGTTAGACTGAGACGACTTTAATACGTCGTAACTCCGAAAGTACAGACATTTGACTATAGGTTTACTAATAAATAATGTTCTGCTTAAATGGCCTATCTAACGATATATCACACATTACTATTGAGGAGTGGGCCCAGACTCCATACATTGGTTTCCCATTGTCCTTTGGTTGGACATTAATCTAACGGATAGCGCTTGTAAAATTTGAAGTTTTAGTCATAATTATAAGTGATGTCAAAGGATTTATATGAATAAAACTCCGATTTTAGCTGCAGATTTGATTTGTTGCAGAGCAGAAAGAGACGGCAATACTGGCGGCTCATTAATTTCGTGTGCATCATGACTGGAAATCAGCTTCGAAACCATCTCGAGCTGAATTAAAATAGCTGGTTTAAATTTTAAGTTTAAGTATCTTTTATATGGCGAAAATTTTGATTTTTTTTAATGGCTTATGCTTAAATGATTTTTTTATTATTATACACGGCAAAGAAATGTTTGTATCTTTTCAGTCTAAAGTAGTTTTTTTCATATCATATACCTACATCTACATCAAAGTAAAACATTTTACTTTCTCAACTTGCAATTATGTTTTCATCTTTGGAAGGAATAATGACTGGGGTTGAAATAACTGAACTGCGACTTGTATCATCTGATGATGTTTTGTGCTGTGGTTCTTCATCATTGAAAGCGGCTGGCTTTGTTTAAAATTTTTTAAACGCCATATACAATGCCATCGGTTTCACCTTGGCACCCAGTTCCTCAGCCATATTATAAAAGACTGAATCATTATACTTAATATTAGATCTACGTAACACCTCGGCATATTGTTCAAATATCTCTTTTTGTGCTTTTCTATCTACTTGTGGTTTGCGACCCCTCTTTTTTATAGCTTGACGCTACCTGTAAAATAGTCAATATTGATTGTCTTAAATGTAATTTTCATGCATTTAGGGTAGCAATAAAGCTCCGATAAAAAAAATTGTCTTTACGTCAAAATATTTTTATTTCCAAAAATACAAAAAAATATCTGATATCATTTTTTAAATAATCATTATTATTTCACTTTATATGATTGCACGATTTTTGTTTTAAATTTATACAGGGTGTAACAGGCGGGATGGATCAACGGACTCTGAGAGGTAGGGGACCTCAATAACTACCAATTTAACATCTATGTATGTTCAGCAATATTTAGTGGTTCTTGTGATATTTCGGATTTAGTGATTTTTTCGAAAAAATCAGATTCTAGAAGAAAACTCGAAATTACAACCCAACATTCAGGTCTACGTTCATGAATTTTGCCTCAAAATAGCTTAATAGTAGGCCTTTTGTGTCATCTAACCGCCGATAATCGTTGCTTTTTATAAACGGAAATAAAATTGAAATTATTACATTTTTTTTGAAATGTGAAATGTGAATGTCAACTTTCAGAGGTCTTAGAAAAAGAAAATCACATAATTTTTTTTTCCAAAACTTATCTCAAAAACTACTAGAGCTAATGTGAAATAATGTAAAAAATTTCGTTTGTCTAGCAACACGGCAACATGTACAAAACTAAACTTGAGCAGCCATTTTTTATTACTATTTTTTTCCATTGAAATATTACATAAAATTTACAATTCTTTGAGGACGCAATTTTATTTTTAGGACATGTAGGGGGGATCAGTAGAAGCTTAACCCCAAGTTTGTGGGGCTGCCATACTTGTCCCGCGGCCGCCATCTTGGAAAATTTCTAAATACATAATTTGTAGCAAATCACTTCATCTACAATTTTGTTTATATAATTTTTTATCGTAAAATCAAAAACAAAGAAGTTATAAGGAAAAATGTGCAAAAATTTGTCAAAAAATTTTCTTTTGTTCTATAACTGTTTTTTTTACATTTTACAAGAAAATTAATTCAGACCAATCTAATACTCTCTAAATTCTACCTCTCAAAGTCCGTTGATCCACCCCGCCTGTTACACCGTGTATATAAGAAAACAAATTTATTGTTTTAATGTTGAAAGTGAGAATTCAAATTAAATTATCCGTAATTATTAATTATCACAATATATAATATTAAAGTATCCCTAATACCTTATGGTAAAAACGCATAGCACCGGTACGTTTTAAACTTTTTTTATAATTTTAAAAATTATAATGTAATTGGTTTTTGTTCAACGACTTTAGGATCGCTTATTCTGACGATAATCGTTGACATCCGATCGAAGTAACTGTCATTTGTAGGAGTAGAATACCATTGTGATATAAGGTTGTGAATACGTTCAGCGACATTCCGATAGAGCGACTTCAGAACGACTTTAGAATCGGTTCAATGGACGGATGAGAATACGAAAGTGACTTCAACGACTGAGTCGCTACGACCTTGCCGCAGTTTTATTATGAGAATTGGCCTAATGTATTTCCATATTTCAATAACGTTCAAAGTTGAGATTGAAATTGAAATTGACAGACAACCAAGCACCAAGAGACATTAAATCAAGTCATTCATTCACTCCATCAATCTATTCATGTAGGAGGGAAACGCAACAGTATTTATCTGTTATTTGTTTTTACATGAGTTTGAAACTATTTTTTTGTTAGTCTAATTAATATTATCAATAAAACGGTAACTGCTGTGATCATAATAAAATTAAAATCCGCAATAATGAACTCTCCAAGCACCAGGTGCAGTCCATCGTACAGAAACTTACATAAAAAGAATCAACATTCTCCTATAGAATTGAAGGAAAAAATGAGAAAGGTAGGATGTGATAACTGCCATCATCATGCAAAATTATAGCATATGATCATACACTGAATATAATACATACATACCAAAATTTCGGATGCGTATTTGAAAAGCCCACCCGCAAAAACTCTTAACTTACCAATATTTTATATTAAAAGGAGGGCGGAAACAATAAAGAAATATATGAAGATCTTTATAAATTTTGTAAATATTTAATCTGGAGAATGCAATTGATCAACAGCAAACACAAAATACACGAGGGGTGGGCAGGGCATTTGAAATACGCATCCGAAATTTGGATTGGTAAGGGTTGATTTTTATATGGAATGGTCCCCCTTTTCAAATGCCACCCTCCCCTCCCAAGGAGATGCTTAGTTTTTTTTTATAGTGTTTAAAGTTATATAGTGTTAAGTGTTTAAAGTTTCATGTAATGGTGCATCGTACACCAATGAAAATAGACATGACTGTCAATTCTACAGTTGGCATGTTTTACTGCAGTAAAGGAAGCTGCAAGAATAAAACTTGGAAAACCAGAACTGCTGGAACAAGGTTCGAAAACAAAAAAAATTATCTATTAAATTTTTATTACTTAATGTACTGCTTTGCGCATAGGTGGTCCCATGATCAAGTTATCCATGAGGATCCCTTAAAGGATGAGAAAGAGCAATATTTGGGCTGGGCCCCTATTTCTGATTAGTACAGTTTTTGTAGAGAAGCAGTTGTCATTTAAGACCAACAACAAAATATAGGAAAGATTGGTGGCCCGGTAAAAATTGTGCAGTTGAATGAGAGCAAATTTGGAATAAAAAAATATATTAGAGGCCGCAGAGCTGAGGGGCACTGGGTCCTAGGAATGTTAGAAGATGGGAGCGAGGACCTGCAGCTGGAAGTGTGCTCTGAAAATAACCGGTCTGTAGTTGTGTTGGTGCCACTGATACAGAAACATGTTGAAGTTGGCACCACTATCCATTTGTACTTTTGGAGAGCTTACAATTGTCTGGATCAGTATGGTTGTATACATAAAAAAGTGAACCATTGTGATCCAGACAATCCATTTGTAGCAGAAGATGGTACACATGCCCAAAGAAATGAGTCGCAGTGGCGGGTGGTAAAAAGATTTTTCTTTATAGGTAATTATGACCACCTAGAAAATTTTGCTGATGTAATTGTGGAGTACATGTGCAGGAGAAATGTAATAAAACATAAAAGAGACCCTTTTATTGCAATAGTAAATGTTGTTAAACATGTGTACTTACAATATTCAATAAACTATTAAATTAAATAAAACACTTTTTACCGGATATTATCGCGTATATTTTAGTTAATTTTAAAGTATGTATCGTGAAAACGTAAGAAAATATTTAAACTATTAAATTCTTGTTTGTTATTTTATTGTTCCACAAAAAATATGATGACTAGCCTAAACTACTTGATTAGATTAGTGTTGTTAACAGTATCTTATAAACAAAAAAAAAGTCTCATTGGTTGGGTTAGGTTGGGTTTTGTGCGTGATAAAAATATGCACGACCCGAGCGAGCGAAGCGAACGTGGTGCAGCAGCACCCGGCAAAGCACCATTATGTATACTTATTATTAACCTGAGCCTTTAGTCCCGTGTTAAGAATTTTAGGTGAGATTTTAAAAAAATCATTGAAAAAAAAACTACTCATCTCCTCACGGGGGGAGTGGTGGGAGTGGGCTTATCACTACACCCCCCTTCCCCTCCCCCATCGCTTAATTCGGGATGTGTATTTCAAATGCAACCCCATTATCGCCTTGCTTGTTTACAGCTTGTCAGTATAATTAATGTGTGACATGAATGTTCATGAAACATTTTCTTTAAGAAACATTATTTGGGAAATACTTGAAAACATTAAATTCTACAGGACTACAAGAATAGACTGCAGAACTGTCGAAATATTCTGTTAAATAGAATGCGTGGGACAGAGACTCAATTGGAAATACGGGATAAATTAACTGAAATATATCAAAACATGTTTGACTTTTCTAATGAAGAAATGTTGGATGTTGAAGAACAACTTTTTTTTGACACAATAAAAGACGAAATAGTAGGGGAAGAACTAAATTGGTGAGTGCAATTTTGATACTCTACCTAGAATTTTGGTTCTTTATGTAGTTTGTCAGATATGTAATTTCGCTGTTAGTTTTCCATGTAAATTATAATTAAATTAAATAAAAGGTCACTAGATAGATGAATGTAAAATAACTATGACATTGGTAGGTACGTTCATTTGTAGAGTCAATTCATTTTTATATTAGACATCAGTCAAATTGTATATACAGTGATCTAAATCTAGGCAAACTATGCTATGCGTCTTTTTCATCTCTAATAGTACAATTTGTAAAGAAGTTTTATTTGGCTGAATATTTTCTATCAATCAATCAAAATCAATCGTTTTGGTCTCCTTGTAACTGCAATAAAGCAGTCACTTTCTCCTTCTTTTTCAATCAATTTTCTCTTTGAATTTTGTTGGTCAAATTCCATCTATTCGTGTATAACATCTTTCGGTTAATATTCTGTATCGCGCCACCAGCGATTTTGAGGCTGATTTTTTTTTTATGACTTCGTCATGAGTTCTCAGCACCATAACTGGTGTTGTTATGATGGTGCATGACCTATTTTGCCAGAAAAAAAAAAATCTCAAATTTACCCTTCTTTCAAAAGACTCCGTTCTTCCTTCCGACTCGAAGATCCTTAGTATTTCGTCACCACATTTGTCTGATAAGTCATCACTTACGTTAGTATCACTTCCCAAGTCAATAAATAATGAGGGTACCAGTTGTTAAAAGAGTTTTGCACTTGAAATGTATACGAATTGCACGTAACGCGTGCGCAATTGGACGACTTGCTGCATTGGATTCGGAATTTGGAATTGTACAGTGGAATTCGCAAAGTATAATCCCTAAATTAATTTGTTTCTCAGAACTGTTAAATCAGGAAATGCTATCTAGATAGATTTATATAGATTTATATCTAACATTACATAGTCATAGGGGCGATTTCAATGCTCATCACAGCCATTTGATAAGACTAACACTAAGGGGGTACAAGTGGCTGAATCTATTAGATCATGGTTTCATAAGCCTTAACGATGGATCAGCCACGCGCATTAGGCTTGTGAATAGGGTTTTGCAAAAAGCAGCTCCGGACATAACTTCGTCGTAGCTGACGTTGCTGTTAGATACGAATGGTTTTATTTAATACGTAGAAAAAAAGAAATAATAAAATATCTTACTGGAATGTATACAGGGTGTATCAGGACCGCTTCCATTAACTTTGGGGTATGATTAAACTGCTTATTCTGATTATGAAAAAGTACTTATTTATTTTTATTTATTTATTTTATTTATTTATTTATCAAATATATATATATATAACATATATATATACAAATTTCAAATAAATACAGTTTTTTTTAATTAAAAAAATACCCGCTATGTATTGGTAAATGTATTTACTATCTGGGCTGGCCGCTCGGCTACGTTGCTAGGCGACACGACGCGGGACGAGTGCACCAGACCTCGCGTGTGGCTGTGGCTACTCGCGCTCAGCTGACTCGCAGCGTGCGTATCGCGCGTCGCATGAATACCATAAGCGAACTTTATGTAGTTGTTTCCTATGTTCGAATGACTTCTTATGTTATGTAATAGAAATTTTTCATGAATTTGTTTAGGTATGATGGCGATGAAATAAGTAAGTACTATTAAAAGCAGTTGATCGAAGTAGGATGTAAATAAATAATGGCTGAAAATTATTCCTGTCAATCATAAGTTCGATAAGTTCGTTTGATCAAAAAATTTCATTCGTAAGCCTAGGCTACACCTTCTTTAATTAACTTTTCTTACTTTAGGCAAAGCAAATTATACCATTAGTTATACTCACTTCATGATAGACCTGTGTACCTACCTATTGCACTGCATTGACCAATAAATGACGAAACAAGCCATCGTCCCTAAGTTACCTACCTACGTATGTACCTACCTATGCTTCGAAATAATTATTTTAGGTTGTTTTGGTACCTATCTTCCCACCCAAGCAGGGGTACCTAGAAATCTGTGAAAGCACTTATTTGTCCAACCTAAAACAACTTTGTTCGCTTCTAAGAAAATGAGCAACCTGACGATAGGTATTTGTTACTTGATAGTTTAATAAAAATCATTTACCTGCCTCGTGCCAACTCATTCAATTGTTACTGAACAATATAAATAAACAGCAGCTGATCGAAATAAATAACAGTACAAAAATAATTCCTGCAAATCATCTATCCGAATTACTGCAATAACAAAGTTGGATTCCTCTTTCTTGTGAAAAAATAGTTTAAATCTAAAGATCATTTTGCTTAATAACATAATAGCTAATAACTTACAGTAGATTCCTTTAATAGAAACACCCTAAATAATTAAATAAGATAAAACTTACAGTAACTACCTAGTCTACAATAGTCTACATAGTAGATATTAAGTTCTGTAAGAATAAAAGTTGTAAATTCTATACGCTCTCGCCCGTGGCCTCACTGTTACTATGTGTGAATATTGAACATTGAACTAAGTACTAGCCTACTAAACAAGCACCGCAAGTAGCGATGGGTCGTCGATGTTTTTGACTTTAATGAAACTAGACGGTTTATTGGCGTCAATCAACCAGTCGATCAACTAGTTGATTTCATCGACTAGTCCATTATGATAACTTATAAGTTTTTCGTTCGTGTACGTTCTACGTAAACTTCGTCCTGAGTAGTTTAATATACAAGTATTTACTAGTAGAATATTTGTATTTTATATTTTATAAGTTTATCTTGTGTACATACATATTTATTTTAAATTCCACTATAAATTAACATTACATCATATTTTTTAGCTTTTACATGTGATGAGTAGTTTATTTATGATCAAATCGAACTTCCCTTCATACTTTTCCAGGTTTAGGACTGGCTGAATAGTAATGAAAAGTTATTTATCTCTTAAAAAAGCTTCTTATGAATTTCAATCACAAAATCTATTAATTAATAAAACAAAAAGTCAATTATCTATTCTTTAAACAACACTTTCATATTATGAATTACGCACGCAAGTCGTTACTCAAACATACACTAATTAAAATCGAAATTCAAAAGAAAGAAATGTAAGTAAATGAACACAAACATGAACTTATTTCCCGTCCACCGTTGAACTAGTCGATTGTCACTCAACTCTTACAAATATCAACTCTTGAATCCTTGAATTGCAGTCTAAATTTGTTTGCCTCGACGGTTTTATTTCAACGAACTTAACAAAAATCAACTCTACCGTCGTTGAATTACAGCTTAAATTTGTTTGCGTCGACGGTATTATTTCAACGAACTTTAACTAGTTAACCAACTATGTTGAGGTGTTGTCGTTGCATTGCCAGTCGATAAGAACGTTGTGGACTTTTTAGTTTAGCCGTCCTCGGATTCAACTAGTTCATTTGCAGGCGATGAACCGTTCGTTCGTTTACTGCTCGTCGACCGTCGAATTAAAACTAGTTCGTTCACTCAACACCCATCGCTCCGCAAGCAAAATTTTCGCCAACCCCACTGCAGCCCCGCACCGGGTGATCGCTCGGCGACCACGGATCGAACGGCAAACGAACACCCGATCTATCTGATGGTAAGGCTAAGAGGATATGGCACGTTTAATCGTGGATGTTACTGATTATCGATTAATGATGCGTTGATATTGTCTTTCTGATAGTTCTACCATCCCGGTAAATAGTTTTGTTTAAAAGACAGCAGATGAACCTTAACACAAGGTCATTCTCTTTCATTTACCTTTATTAGTTTATACTAGTGTGCCTTTCACGCGCTGTCAACAAATACAAACAAAGATACCTAGGTGATGTCTAACATTTTTCTATAAGTAGACGTCTGGTAACTTCGTTTGCAGTTTCAGATCGAAGCGCTGCATGTTTAAATCGTTTGAATAGACAACTTAAAGTTTTTGTAGCGCTGCATCTAATAATAAATCATTGAATAGGTAAAAATGGCATGCGTAGTAACTCAATAATATTGAATATTTAATAATACAGGCATTGTACTAGCTTCAAAGTACTACAAAGTTTCACATGTAGGTATAATATTAGAAAAATCTAATTATTGTATTTGGATCCTTATAATAAAACTTACTTCTCTACTAAGTAAGTACGTCTTACCTCCCTTTAGAAGTTCGTTCATAACAAAAATGCACAAACTCACTCACACAAGTTCACAAAACTAAAACATAGGTAAACTGCGCATGTAGATACCACTGCGCACAAAAGCACCTAAAATAGGTACTTATTCATAACATACTCTCGCAAGATGCCCGCACGCCCGGCCCTCTTAAAATCAACGGTGAACTGAAATAAAACTTAAAAAATGGTGTAGATTGCAGTAGGTACACAAATACTATTATTTCCTAGAAAAGCACTTCCGAAAGGTCGTAGTTTGCTGAGCGAAATCGTTTGGCAGAAGCCGCTAACACAAGTACAAATGAGCCGCCTTTCTTTGCACGTGCGACGACTGTGTACAACAGGTAGCGTTGTGACCTGAAATTACTTATTAACATTATCGATTAATGTTATTATTTTAGTTTTGGTCTTTGTTGAGATGAGCGCAGTACTTGCTTTGATTTAATGTATTGTATTATTGTAAATATTGTCTCTAAGATTAGATTACTTAAAAGATGTCTTCTTAGGATTATTGGTAAGTATTAAAAGTGTTAATTGGTATTCTTATTAAAAACGCTTATTACCTTATGTTTTAACCGCCATAACCTCCACGTCTAAGCGTAGTTGTGTTCCGGAAAGGGTTAATAATATATACGGATACATTATTTTAAAAAAAATTTATTCAAATAGTAAAAAAGGCGAATATTCGAACACCATGCCCTAGTTTCGGAGAAAGGAAAGGATCAGGCAGTACGATTATAGGGTTTAGCCGAATTTCATATCACAAAACAAACGTAAAAGCATAATCACGACTTATCGATATCAAAAAGTTTCGATAACTTTACTTCTTACACTATTTCTAGGATATTTGCGTGGCTCGTGCCGACGAAAAAAGCCGTTACACGGTCAGTTCCTTGTTGGCCGCGCTTGCAAGTGACATTTTTGCATCTTTGTTTTCGTGTGTGTTTTCGTGTTTAAAAATTGTGATCGTTTTATTTAGTGCTAAGTTTTGTTGTGCTTATTTTTGGGAACAAAAATGCCTGTTCCTTATGTATACAGCTCTCGAGAATATGCCATGATGATAATGTGCTTAAGAGAAGCATCAGGGAATGCTGCTGAAGCTTTAAGGATTTACCGAAACAGGTATCCTAACGCCCACCACCCTTCTGACTCACGGGTCATAACAAATGCATACCAGCGAGTTTTGGAAAACAGGCCGATAGCTCCTGTAGCTTCTGGAGGTGGGCATCAGCTGGATGTCAACACAGAAGAGCGCATTTTAGACGTTGTGCGCCAAAACCCTCGTCTTGGAACGCGCAGTGCTGCCCAGCAGCTTAGACGTCTGCACGGTAGGCCCATTGCTTCACATTCAACTGTGCAAAGGATATTACGACGCAGCAGAATGCGGCCTCACGCAATTCATCGTGTACAAGCTTTGCTGCCAGTTGATCGAGTCCGTCGTACTGAATTCTGCCAGTGGCTGTTAGATCAGCAGCAAAGTTCACCTGAATTCATCAAGCACGTGATTTGGACGGATGAATCCACTTTCACTCGGAACGGAATGTGGAATAGGCGAAACGCTCACATGTCGTAGGAGGGATACCCTCACGCTTCACAGGAAACCGGTCACCAGACCCGCTGGTCCGTCAACGTATGGGCCGGTATTTTTAAAAATGTAATCCTGGGACCAGTCTTTTTGCCACGGCGTTTAGATGGTGCGTCATACTTAGATTTTATTAACAGGCAACTGAGTAGACATTTGGAAGATTTTACTGTGGCTGACTACCGCCGAGCGTGATTCCAGCATGACGGTGCACCTCTACACGTGTCTCGATCCGTTCGCCAACGGCTCTCCGAAATATTTGAAAGCCAATGGATCGGAAGACTGGGACCCCGCGCTTGGCCACCTCGTTCGCCTGATTTGACGCCTCGTAGACTTTTTTCTGTGGGGTTACGAAAAGAAAGGGTGTTCGGTCGACAGTGCGATAGTGCTGCAGAAATGATAACAAGACTAAACGATGTTTTTAATAAGTTACGCGGCAACAGTTTAGAAGATACTACCCTTTTGCCTCGACTTCACCAGGAGACGAAAAGACGAGCTGAACTCTGCATCGAACTGGAAGGTGCGCAGTTCGAACCACACCTCATAAGGATGAGAAGGATTTAGTCAGGTTAGTGAGTGTATTTTGCGATAGAGCGGAAAATTTTTTAAACGGCTTGAGCTTATTTTTTTAATAGGCATTAACTATATAATAAGTGTGTCATTTTATTGTATTTTGACACAATTTCAGCTTACATGTTTTGCTTATAAGTTAATTTAAAACCCAACTAAATGTAAAGATTTAAAATTACTATTTAATGATATTTTTTTAAATGTTTGATGAACTTACACACTTTTTTCCCGATTGCCTAAAAGGGAGGTATTCATTGTTCTTGTTAGACCAAATAGTTCGATTCATTGTGGCAAACGAGGTGTAATTTGAATCTTCTTAACGGAGAGACTTGTAGGCTATAAAATTAGGCCGACTGCGGCATTTCGTAATGAGGTTAATGTTTTACAAGTATTATTACAATTATTTTTCTAAAGAAAGAAGTCTAACTTCGAATCCAACTCTGTTAGACAGTAATTCGGAAAGCTAGTTATAAGGTACGTAAAATGTAATACCCACGTAAATGTGATTTGCAGGAATTATTTTCGCCGTTATTTATTTTAATCAGCTGATTGATAACAGATCAATGAGTAATAATTAAATGTGTGCTAGGTAAATGTATTGTCATTAAACTGCTACGTAACAAAAATCGTCCGGTTGTAGGTGTTCTTATAAACTAATAAAGTTGTATGTACGTATTAGGTAGGGAGATGAAGTGCTTTGACAAAGATTTCTAGGTGGGCACTTACCTACCTACCTACTAAGGTTTTGACAATGGGAGATAGGGAAGGGAAGATCGAGTCAGCTGAGCGCACGTAGCAACAAGCGAGCACCAGAGCATCTGCGCGGGCTCGCGTTGATTAGCTACTGCAACCGTAATGATTGTAAATACGTTTAGCAATACACTGTGGGTTTTTTTTATTGTAAAAAAAACTGTGTATTTAATTAAAATTTGCTGATAATCCGTTTGTTCTAACATATGTTAACCTAAAAAATTTGAATTAATTTTTTTTAAAAAGTCCAAAGGCATAATTAAGTCCATAGTGTTTGAGCCATCGGCCGATGATGTTTTGGCGTGTAATACTGTCATGATTATTTTTAATAGATTGATTATATAGTCATGAACCATATTTAAAAGGTTATTGAACTAACTTTTTTGTTTTTGGTAGTTTAATTAAATAATGAAGTCAAAGGAAATCTTAAGTAAAACACAAGTCACATGTCCAAAATCTTAACTAGAATATAGAAAGAAAACACATTTATACATTAGACTAACCTAAAAGCTTTTAAAGGAAGAGGTCTGTACCCGCGACAAGTCGAGGAGGTCTCAAAATGCAAGAAACTGACTCTACTGAGCCATATTATCTCTCGACCCGAAGCGAGTGTTTGTCGCGATTAGACACCTTCTCGGCTAATTATGCTAGCCCCGTGCCCATTTAATAGACGCAAACATGTTTAAGTGTATGATCAAGATATATACTAAGATATTCTTGGTGATGCCCGCAACCTTCCGTGCTTATGAAGCTTGTTTTTAGCTTGAGTTCTTCTTATTATTATTATTTTCTAACACAGGAGAGTTTTTGGATAATTAAGTTTATTTTATGATAAAGGAATAATAATATAAAGGAAAATCAAAAAGGGAAGAAAAGGGAACATGGGAAGAAAAAAAGTAGCGCATCCACTTCTTGCAAAATAACAGAGTGAATATTTGATTGACGTATTTGAATTTCGAAGTTTGGTGATAGGGATCCCGAACTAAAAGAAAACAAAACTCACAAAAATGTATAGGTGCAATCGAAAAATGCTTTGCAAGATTATACAATTGACATAATTTTGTAGTATGTTTTTGATATTATTTATTTAGTTTTAAATGTATACTTTATATGCTTACTTTATTGATAATGAAAAGCTTTGTGCCTTTATCTTTAGAATAAGCCACCAGCAAAACTTCTTTTGCATTGAATCAGTAACCTCAACGTTGCGCAGCTATTGTATGGAGACTCCTCACGTTTCTTATTAATTGAGATAATTTTATTGGGAAATATTTTTGTTCTGATACTGCATGCATTTTAGCTAAGTCAACTGAATTCGCATAAAATCGGATTACTTCAAGTTTTTTATTTTTTACCCGTATTGTTTTAGTATTAACCCACCAAGTGTTGTACCATTTCGGAACCCCGATTAAAGGCGCCATCTTTGGATGGCACTAGCCAAGGCACTCTACTACATCTTTTTTTCAGGAGGCTCTGTCAAAGTCGAGTTGTTTTGAAACTGTTGAATTCACAGTTCGGCAAAAAGTTTTCTAAGAAAATTTGGAACAATTGTGTTATTATTTTTTGTTGTGATTAAAGATATGTTATTTAGGGTTATGGTGACATGTTTTAAATGGACAAAAATAACCAACATTAACCGCAATAACCAAAAAATGGTAAAAAAATTGAGGAATTCTGCTATTTTTGTTTAAAGCCCATCATTTCTAAAGAACATAGGATGGATTTTTTTTCTGATTTTTTTGATGATGGTTACCATCTATCTAATCGTCCCGTTTCGGCTTGACGTTGAATTTTGGGACACCCTGTATATGTCCCTTGGTATGAAAATTTCGAAGTTTGTTGTTAAAACAATAAATTAGTTCTCAGGCTTAGATCAGGTTCAAAAAAATTTTGTACTTAGCGAAAAAAGTGAATTCCCCTAATTGTGAAGTCTGCAACAAACTTGAAGAAGTGGAATATATTTTAACAGATTGTTGTAAAAATTAAAGTAAAAGGATGGCACTGATGAGAAGAATGGTGTTAATCTGCAAGATGTGAGCATCATCTAGAATTCGCTTGGTAATCCCACCTCTGCAATAGCTTAAGAAGCATTTTACGATTTGGCAATCACTACTCAGCAGTGACTTCTATCTTTATTTTAGGATTAAGTGACGATGGGGCTGGCATGTCTGATAGGCAAAAGTCCTTTAAAAAAAATAGATTTAAAAAAGTATATGATAATCATAACTTCATTTACAAACTTAATTTTCAGGTGGATTCAAGAGTATGAAAAATCAAATATGGATAACATTGACTGGTCACAGGTGGAACAAGACGATAATGTAATATGTCCCGTATGTCAAAAAAATAATGTGTTGTTACAAAATAAACATCTTTCTTGTGCAGGGTGCCAATATAAAATACAAATTAATATGACACTAGGAGAAGTGAAAGATTTCATTTTAAAAACTATAGAAAAGCATGATTCTTTATGTAATGGCAACATTCAATTTACTTTAGTCATAGAAATTAATGATAAACACGTGTACCTTCTGTGTGATTCTTGCCAAGATATGCAATTGATTTTCTAAAAATTGTTTTTAATTTATAAAAATATCTAGTGATTGCTAATTTTAATTTAATTATTTTGTTATTTATATTAAAAACTACAAAGAGTTAAAATTATAGAAAAAATACTATTAAATTAAAATATGTTTACTTGCTGGCAATAATAATAAGGATATAATCCACAATTGGGTAGATGACACCATTTAAAAATGCAAATTTTTATAATTTATTTATAAAATATTAGTTATTTTGACAGGTACAATGTTTTGAAAAATATAGTTTTGAATTTAATATCGAAATTATATAGATTTGAAAACTTGAAAAAAGAAGCAAAAACTTATTATAGTATATTTAAAATTTTTAAATATCATTAGCTTACTGACATTAAATATAACAATTTTCACTATGACAGTATGCATGTAAACGCATTACCTACGTAGCTATTATATATTTTATCCAAACGCCCATACAATTTTAGTATGATTCACAAGTCGTGACGTCACAGCTCAGTACCGTTTTGTATGGAGCGTTTTTCGGCGACTCGCAGCGGCTCCTCGAACACATCGCTGTATCTAGAAAACTATTGATTGTAAACATACTGTTACCTTTGCAATATTTATTTACTGTTGATAAACTATTTAAATATGAAATAAAAAAAAATTTGTCATGTACCCAATTCAATTGTTAGTTTACACCACTGAAACTATACACTGCACCGCAGTTACTAAAAAGAATGACCACAGTATTGTAACCATTACACAGTTTCAATTGATTTTTGAAGTATTTATGCTTAGACGTTTCTTAATTTTTAATAGAAATTTTATTTTGTTAAGTCTACAGAGGGAATGCACCTGTGTATAGGTGCATTCCACCAAAATATAACCAGACTAAATGATATTGCATGTTATATGTTTTATCAAAACTATTAATCGAATCTGATTTTTTAAATTAATTAATTTTTATTTTCTAATTATTACTTATAATCGATAAAAAATACAATGGGTTCATTTTTGTTTTGTAGAATGCAAATGTGATAAAAACAATAAAAATATTGTTAAATATTAACGTCTTTTATTTTTATAATTGGACATAGTTCTGCAAACAAGAAACAACACTCACACAAATAGTAACTTTCAAAATAATTCGATTTTTACTATAATTTAATGAATTTACGCGATTCTTACCACTGTTTTCGATTTTGTAAAAATTGTAATCGTGGTTAGAATGACTGCGATAGTTTAAAACAGTTAATTTGATTTTTATTTCTAACACTGGAAGAAAATATATGGTAACTTATTTGTTTATTATAAAATTACTATTACATGGGTTTGTTCTTTATTGCAATATGTTTAGGTTTAGGTAAATGATAGATATATTTGAGAAAATCTAGAAACTCTTATGTTTATATCGAGGGGTGAAAGGCTATTTGGTTTACATTTTTGCAACTTTACAGGAGAGCCATCTAAAGTCTAAAATTTTGGAAAAAAAATCATAACAAAAACACTTATTCAGCTATTTGAATAGGGTATACTTAATTGAAATTCAGTTAAAAACATCTAGTTGTTGATGCTAATACCAAATAAAATGGACCTTTAGTTACAAAGATAAATGTTGCTTAATACAAATTGCCTTAAGCTCTCATTTTTCAGAGTATGGAAAAAAGTGACTTCATAGTTCTTCGTAACTACAATTTGGCTACAGGAAAAAAAAATTAAGCGACGCGGCAGTATATTTTCAGAGAAAGCCAAATAGTATGAAGTGACATAGCCCAAAATTAATAAGAACAAGCTATTTATCTCAACTACCAATTTGGATTAAATTATTGGCAGGGTAATTTACTTATGTGACATATAATACTAAAAATGTAACGCTTGATGTGACATTATTTTACGTCTAATACTATCTATGGCTGTTGAAACAATCGGAATATATCACAATCTCCGAAAATCTCCGGTGCTTATATTGAATAAATAAAGAAATACACACAACACATCAGTTCAAGTCTTTATTTGGTATAATAATTAATTATTACAGTCTCAATGAGTAAACATCAATTATAATATTTATTTATTTTTTAGCCTTATGATATTAGATTATTTTCATAAGGCTAAAAAGTAAATAAATATTATTAAATAAAACCGGGCATCAATCAACAACATCAGTAAAAGTATTAATATTTTGTAAATTAATCAAGTAAATTAAGTACAATTTTATTCAGTCTTATTGACATCGGCTGTCATAACACATAATAAAAGTATGATTAATCACAACCAATATTATTAAATTGTAAACTTCAATTAATAAAAACAAAATAAAAACTAACAAACCAACAAAGAAAGCTTGTAGTTATTATAAAACTCAGTCAATACTTGATACACTAATCATAATACATTATGAATGAATGCATTTACTTATAACTTTCTTGTGGGATAGTAGCAATTTCATTTGCACCTCTTTTTGCTTCAAATTCCCCCCAGATGAAACATAAACCATTCCTTGTGATGCTTATCAAAAATTATAAACGGCTTACTTTCTAGAATAAATCAGTAACATGTTATTGGCTTGAGGTGGGTTGAGAAATTTCTGGAGTTCAAAAAATGTGCAAAATATAGAAGGATTTTTCTAGCCAATGACATTCCAACCGCTTCTTTGATGCCTCCTTTTCATTTAAGTGAGTTTGCAATTTGGTACAATCCTCTGGCTTTTAGCTAGACTAAGTCAGCTAGGCTAAGCATTAGCCCTTTTTGGGCAAATGAAACCCCTATGTTAAAATCAGTAATGAATATTTGACGGAATACTTTTTCACCTACATTATCAACTCCTTAATTATAGGTCTTCTTTATATAACTTATACTATATTATATAACTTATATAGCGATATAATTTTTTATATTTTTATATGGAACAGGCTGACAAGGTTTCTGGTTATTGATCTATGTTTCTCACATTAATAATACTAAATCATTGATTTGTCCATCATAAGAGTTGCTAACATTATTACTGTAGATATGGTCGTGTCACTTTCATCAAGTACGTCGATTTCGTTTTTGTAGAATTTCTGGTTTCTGTCACCATGTTTATCTGAAATAGTAAATTTAGTAATTATAAGGCAAATACATAGGATGAACATTTTAAAGTGGGGTCGTCACATTAAACCCAAAAGTTAGTGCTAAATGGGAGTATAATACAAAACGTAATTGACATAGTTCATAAATAATTTGTGATAAGCTATTTCAGATAACTGAAACAGTAATTTGTATGTTGCATTTGGGTAATTTTATTGCAATAAATAAAGTATCGTGTATAATTAAAATGCGTCTAAAGATACGAGTATTAAATAATTGTAAGTTGGTACTTTCAACAATATCGATAATAACTATTACATACCTACATAATATATCGCACATAGATGGAGAAAGATAACCTAAGATTGCCATCACTCTCTTGAAATAATGTTTTTACTACGTTCCTCAATAGAATAAGTAACTAAAGTCAGTAATCGAAGCAAAAATAATAAAAACAAATAAGAAACGTAATACATTTCATCTCCATTAAAAATTTTTCGTAAAAAATTAAATTAAAGTACTTACGATTTGATTTCAAATACCCTTTTACGTAAACACTGGCAGCAATTGCGCATCACGTCGCTCCCCGATGCACTCTAGAGATCGACTTAAGGGCCTGCGCATGGCAGTCCAGTTGAATGATTACGATATTTAACTCCCGGGAGATGAAATAAATATAGTATCACATGACATTAATGAAATGTATCATATTAAAATTTAATGATTGAAAGGCCATCTCGTATTTTTAATAATACTGAAAACATGTTTGATATTTCATCACTTCATTTTATAGTCTGTATTAAGCGTAAGCATTTAAAAAATAATAGGATCATAATGTTTTAACGACTAAGCAAAATATTAGAAACAAAACGACTACTTGGTTTAAGTAGCACCCTGCATGGATACCAGATGCAGCTGACAGAGCTTAAGCGACACTCCTAGTCGTATTTGGGTGACGGATTAATAGGTTAAGCGATATCACGCCGTGTAATTGGTGGAAGTCATAATGATTCTGGTTACGTCTTAATAAAAATAAGAAACAGGAAAAACGGTTTAATTGTTATTGAATTATTTATCTGAGGAAGGGTAACTGGTTTATGTCTCGGTTCTTAGTATCATTATATGATTCAAGTAAATTACAAAAAATAAAATGCAAAATCTTTGTCGGATAAAACCACCGAACCAACACAAAAAAAGTATTGTTTGAAACGCCAAAAAAGTGCTCTGATTTTAATGAATCCGGCATCATTCGACGGAGAAAAATTCGCTGATTCCGAATATGTATATAACTCAGTATCGCCCTGGATGTCGCTTAAACCAAATAGCCTTTCACCGCTCGATATAATACTTTTCAAATCTGACTTTAGGCGACTGGTTAATGTCCGCGTCCGTAAGCTTTCTAGGCCGTTTTTTTAGGAAAACTTATGTGTGATCCCTACGCGAGCAGCTTGTTACCACCCTCTTCACAAAGCCTTTTCGCCAAGCGACCTAGTGTCGCGTAGCGGCATGATGACAAGAATAGCGATTATCAGCGTTGAATAGGTCTGAGTAATCGCGCAAAGGTAGAGAGCCGCTTGAACTTGCTGGGTCGATGCACCGGTTGGCTCATTTTGGAGGGCAGCAGGATCTGATGAATCAGTTCTCTGTTGGCCAATTGTTGGTTGTGCAGTGCCCAATTGCAAATGGAATCCCAAACCCCATCGAAAATATTCTATATTCTTTTGTATTCCGTAACGGTGGCGAGACGCCACCGGGAAAAGTTCGTTGAGGGACCTGTGCAAAAGCTCCTTGGCGGTAGATATATCGTCCTCGCTAAAACTAGACTTGCATATCTCCCACGCTCACTTCATCCATCTCGTCAAACTTCTGTAGCAGGAGTGCAAGGAGAAAAAAAATCATAAAAAAGGAGGCAAAGGGTCGTCAATCCAATACTGCTTCAATTTTACGAAATTCGTGGCAAATTCCTGAAATATAAGGACTGTTTCACCTATGACCCGATGGAGATGCGTCTTAGCCACTTTCACTATCGCTTCAAATATACCTCCCTACGCGGAATAAGCGGGTAGACTAAATTGCCATTTCATGCCCCGACCAGAAAGAGAAGAATCTAACAGGTAACGTACCACACTAAAACCCCGAAGCCAAAACGGCTTATTGAATACTGTAATGTATAAGCTTATGTTGGTAGGGTATTATTTTATATAAGTATATATTATTAGCATGTTGGGGGTATTATGGATCTGTGAAGGTTTTGGAATATAGCGGTCAACTGTCATGCGTTTTTCTCTTGGTTCCCGAAGGAAGCTCCATATTTCTCAAATACCTCAGTGATGCAGCAGATAAGGTCCAGCAACGCTATCCCTCTGCACAGTTCATGCTCTTGTTGACTTTAATGTGTGGCTTACAATGCCACCTACCACAGTAAGCGCTAAATCTACAGGTTTGCTTTAACCCATGGTCTCTCTTAGCTATGGACCTCCATGCTTTGCTGACATAGAAAATAGATACTCGGTGTCCCTTTTTCCACCATTAGAGATATCCGACCACTGTTTGGTGCAATCTGTGTCGCAATACTCGCCAACTGAAACCAGCTAAAACAGCACTAGACAATTCATCAAGCTGCGCTGATGCTCGGCTGTCCCATTTCAAAACTTAGTAAGGAGCCAAAAAGTGTAAATCGATATTTTGGCTTATATGTAAGTTTCTAGTAAGTCTGGACAGATTGCAAAAACTCTTAGACCTCTAACGCGTACTTTCAAAAAGTTATGACACATACCAAACCTAGTAAGGGCATCACTGTCTCTGATATAACCACTTCAAAACCTAGTAAGACAAAAAACCATTTCAAAATCCTAGTATGTGCCGTTCCTTTACTAGGTTTTGAAATGGTCAGAGACCCTTACTAGGTTTTAAAATGGACAAAAAATAAAAAGAAATTATTATTTATGCATTAGTGAAAGAGAGATACAAGGATTTTGTATTAATTATTGCTATTCAGATTCAATTTTCTAATCAGATTATAAAATTCGCGCGCTTTTTATTTTCTGTGTTATGTTCGTATGCCTTCAAGCGATTGGCGCACCGACCCCATCTCTGTAAAATCGTCTAAACCTGCTGTGTGTGTGTACTTTGGCATGAGGCTATATCTGGCCGAGACGCCAGCAACGTAGTAGATGCCATAAAAACATTTATGGACGATTTTGGACAAATTTGGGTCGACAATTGTGTCGCGCAGAATAAGAATTGGACTCTTTATACTTCTTTAGTAATGCTAGAAAATGGCGATAATTTCATAGAATCTATAACAATTAATTATTTGACTAAGAGGCATACTCATATGGCTGCTGATGCCATCCACGCTAACATTGAACAAAGAATGAAGGGACAAAGACAATTGTATGATTTTACAGATTTGAAAGAATGTGTAGGTACTGCATTCGAGGAAAAATATTAAAGTATTAGAAATTACAAATCGCTATAATTGGCCGAAAAAAAAGAGGGCTGGACGTTCAGGTAAGCTACTTTAGGAATTCCAACTGCAGTCTTGGTCAAGGCTAAATTTGTAAAGGGTTCAAGAAATTGTTTTTATACGAAGGTGGATTGAATAATTCGTGGCCTAACATAGACAGCGTTGTCGTATTGTTATAAAACTACCCTAATAAGAAACCTAAACTCTTTGTCAGTATCTGTGCAATTTTTGTCTTAGATACCTAAGTAATTATTTATTTTATTGAAGATCCAGTGAGAGTTTTTTTAGATTAATTTTGAAAATGGATAGTTTAGAGCACCGTGCCGTGATCAAATACCTCCACAAGAAAGACTTAACTAGCAGCAGATTCATGAAGATATGGTGGCTACTTTAGGAACATCTGCTCCGTCGTATACAATGATAAAAAAGTGGACAGCTGAATTTAAACGTGGACGAGAGATCAATGATGACCCCCGCTCTGGACGGCCTTCTATAGCTACGACTTCGGAAAACACTCAAACAATATGTGATCTCATCATGGGAGACATAAGATTGAAGGTATCTGAGATAGCTGAAGCTCTACGGATTTCATATGAACGTACAAAAAACATGATCCTTAACGAATTAGGGTTCCACAAGGTGTCTGCAAGATGGGTTCCGCGGCTCCTTTCAGTTGAACAGAAACGAACTCGGCTCACGACTTCTAGAAACTGTTTAGAGCTTTTTCAAGCTGATCCAAACGAATTTTTGGTAAGGTTTGTTACTATGGACGAAACATGGGTTCATCACTATACTCCTGAATCCAAACAACAATCCAAACAATGGAAGAGACTTGGATTTCCGACCCCCAAGAAAGCCAAGGTGTGTCTTTCAAAGAGCAAGGTAATGGCATCGGTTTTCTGGGATTCTAAGGGTGGTTTCTTCGTTGATTACTTAGAAAGAGGTCAAACTATAAATTCTGCGTCGTTTACGCGAAGAAATAAAGTCTAAAAGATCAGGATTGTTGACCAAGAAAGTTTTGTTTCATCAGGACAGTGCTCGTGTTCACACATCTGCAGAATCGATGGCTCAAATAGTGAATTGTGGTTTCGAATTGCTTCCTAATCCCCCTTATTAAACTGACTTGGCACCTTCTGACTTCCATCTACTTCCAAAACTACAAAAACACTTATGTGGGATGAAATTTTCTACCAATGAGGAGGTCAAAGTGGCCGTAGATGTCTTTTTTGAAGACCTTGACGAGACCTTCTATTTTAATGGGATCAAGGCTTTGGAGGACTGCTGGACTAAGTGCTGTGACCTAGGAGGAGAGTATGTTGAAAAATAAATATACAAAATTGCATTATTCCTGTGTTTTCTTATTGAGGCCGCGAACTTTTCAACCCACCCTCGTAAGACCAGGTAATACTTTCACATAAATAAATACTATTCGCGTTAATTTCTAGTTAAAGATTCGATGAAAATTATCAGGAATTCGATATTTTATTTAAAAAATTTGATATCTATTCATTACCAACAATTATTACTGATCCAAGGGGAATAAAAGAGTCTAAAAAATGGAATTATCAATAATTATCACCCATGATGCCGGAATCTCGTAGATTTTTTTGGCATAATTTACCAATCAACTATTACTTCACACTGATTACTTCTAAAGGTAATCCATCAAATTTTATTGACACCTAGTAGGTGCAACTAAACTTTATCTTTTAAATTCCTAAATTCTTATTCCAATATGTTGTTAACCGGACCAACCTTATAATTGGCTTACTCATTCCATTTTATTTATAGAACTAGGTACGGATAGAGACTGTATATGAAAAACTAATTCTGAATGGCCCCTTATAAAATTTTTTTTCATTCCAATAAATATTTTTAATAATTAAACAAAGCCTTAATAGCTTTTGTTTTATAGCAATTTGTTGGAATAAAGAAAATAAATACTGTTGCGCTGGAACGAAAATAAATAAGTAATTTCTCACAATAATGAAAGATTTCGGAATCTTCAATGAAGGATGACCACTGATATACTAAAATTAAGTGGTCGTTTAGCAAAATAACCTGCTAAATGACCATAACAAAACATAGTAAGAAGCCTTGCTAGGTTTTAATATGTTTTTTTTTTTATCTTTTTTTATTAAAGCTTATAAAAGATGCATTATAAAAGTTATTATAACATTTTCCCTTCTTTTTTATGGGTACACGTACGTTCTATGAATCAAAAGTTGTTTGGTTTGAACATCTTTTATTTTGACGAAGAGGCAAGAGATTATATATTTTTTCGCTTTCTTGTAAAATTGATCTAAACCTATTACTAGGTTTTGCTCTGGGACAGCCGAGCTGCTGTCTTTAGTACGGAATATCTTTTATAGAGTTCGCTGCCATGTCACTCGCTCATAGTTCAATGCTGATTGCCGCCTTGTCAGAAAGTGTAAGCAAATAGCCTGGGCTGAAGCTCGCAGCCTCTGCTTTTTTTTGCAAGGAGGAACACCTTGCATCTCCAACTTAAGAAGAGAACGAACAATGCTGCCGCCTTGGGATTTCTGCTTTTTCATACGCAAATACGGCCAAGATTGTTAGTTCGTAGTTTTAATGTTAATTTTATAAAATGCAAATATAAATATAGAACTAAGCCTCTTGGTTACTTTAAAAGTCGTTTTATTTGCAAAACAGAACTATATTTCAGGGTTCCCTTAGTTACAAAAATAATTGTTTTTTATGGAACTATATGGTTCTATTTTCCTTAATAAAATATTGCTATATATAAAGAAATCGTGTGGCATGGGTCTATTTAGCTTTAAAAATAGACTTTGTGGGATTGGTACCCTATGCCTCATTACCTGTTATGTAGATTGGTAGTTTGGCCAGGATTTTTCCGATGAGGTGAAGAACACTATTATTAGTCTTTCTAAATAAATACTTCAATTTGACCCGATATGTAGGTTGGTTCTTGTTTGCAAAGCAACGTCCAACGCCTGTAGGCTCGTGCTCTTCTGTCACTGCCATGGAGACAAACTCTGGACTCGTCGGCAAACAGAACCGACCGCCATTGCTCAGCGCTCCAACTGATGTGTTCGCGAGCAAATGCAAGGCGAGCTTGTCGGTGAGCTGTGGTCAATTCGGAACCTCTGGCGGGTGGTTTCGAAATCAGATTAGCATCTCTTAGGCGTTTCCTAACCGTGCATTGACTAAAAGCTACTTCTCGAACCTCTCTCATCCGCTGCTGGACAGCAACACCGGTGAGGTGGCAATTTCTGAGACTGGCAGAGACGATAAAATGATAAAGTAGGTATACTGGCGCCGGCTGGTGTTTGGCTTCCTGAAGTATGAACTGGTTTCTTGGAATCTTCTGTGTACCCTGGATACAGCAGATTGGCTCATATTTGACTGACGAGCGATTTCTCGCTGGCTACAGCCCTGTTGCAGCAAAAGTTCAACTTGAGCTGGTTCTTCTGGTCTTGTGTCCATAGTTAGTAGACGTATATTGGCGATCGTAGCTTGCGTAGATGTGAACAGGTCAACTTTTGATAAGCGACTGATGAGGGTGCATTTTTTTTTTTTTGCTGCCGAGGCACCCTCGCGGGAGGGAGGTGGAAGATGCGTCATGCATACCCGCCCGCAGGTAAATTCCTCTGCGGGGGGGTTATGTGGGACTCACCAGAATGGCACCTACCCACTAAAAACCACCTGTTGGCTGTAGTTATTACCGTTAGCCTTCATCGGAAGCGACACCCGTCGGGAAGTTGGGCGCGCTGGCGGAGACCCGCTAGCGGGTCTTCCGCCTGTAGTGAAAGTTGCACTGAAGGTGCTCAAAGGGACATGAGTTGGTGGCCGTTCTGGGCAGCCTCCGGTGAAGCCGGGCTTATTCAAATGAATGGAAATGAAATGAATGGATCAATTCATTTAAATGAACCTATAATGAATTGAGAAGGGAACTATGCTCCGCCAGAGCTAGCAAACGCTCTGTCGGAGTACGTGAAACCCTAAGTTTACGGGCTAAGACTGCGATTTCACTAACACCGACATTTTTTATAGCGTCGCAGACGATACGCATATCGTCTGCTACGGAGGATTGAGGAGTGGGTTTGTATGGGCGAGGAGCCGGGATGGGATTCGATGCGGGGCGCTGCCTCCAGTTTTCTGGGGCAGGCCTGGATTGTGTAGGCTTAGCAGCCGGAGGAACCCGGCTACGCAGCGGCGGAAAGTTTTCTTGGGAAAGGCGCGGAGCCTGTTTGGGTCCCGCCCTCTTGGAATTGGAGCGCATACAACGGGGTGCACGAAGGCAGCCCCTGTAATTTGCGGTGTGGCCGGACTGGCCACAAAGCACGCAATCGGGAGGAGAGGGAGTTTCAGGAGTGCGATTGCACTCCTTAGTGTAGTGAGGGACCAGGCACTTGACGCACCTGGGCGGTGCGCGGCAGTTGGCCGCCGCGTGCCCGTACAACTGGCACCGGTGGCACTGGCCGGGATGACCGCGGCGATGAGGCGCCTCGATTGAGATCCCAGAGAGGCCGCAAATAGAGCTAACCCCTTTCAGGATTTCTCTGGACTTGGGGACGTTGGCGAGAATCACCAAAGCGAGAGGGTGTTGCCTCCCGTACTTGCTGTGCATTTTATGCACCGCGAGTGCCGGGAAGCCTTGGGACTGCAGATCCTCCAGGATAGCCTCGTTCGATAATTCGAACGGGACTCCCCTGAGTACCGCTCTGATCTTACGCTCTTCTGACAGAGCATAAGTGTGATAAGCATATTGCTTATCGGTGAGGAGCTTAGTCAAAGCTCAGAAATCGTCTATCGACGAGACAGTGATTTTAATAGATTCACCCGAGTTTACCGCTCGGGTGTAATGGATCTTGTGCTCATTGCACAATGTCGAGACCTCAGTCCATTTACCCTTTTCCCGAAGGAAAACGGGTGGTGGGACCTTGGCCTTGACAGAAGTTGGGGCCGGAGCGGGTGTTGAAGACACCGGGGCAGCTGGCGTTGAAGACGCTGCAGGGGGTGTGGGGACGGGCGTTGAGGGCGCCGGGTCTTGTTTCGCTTCTTAGAGCGCTTCTTAACAAGCGTAAAAGAGGGAGACTCAGGGCCAGTTGGGGTGGCGTCCGAGGATGACTCGGTCGCGGGTGCGCGCTTGCGGCGCGGAGGGGCGTCTACTTCGCACTCCATGTCACTGGAGGAAGGGGACGCGGGAGGACCTAAGACCTGAGGGGTCTGGGGAACTGGGGTGGCCTGAGGGGCCATTGTGGACATTAATGTCATGAGATTAGGGATAATAAGGGTGCAATGCTTCCGGGGGTTTATATAGGGGGTTGCAAAGCGCAACAAGTGACAACAGAAAGGAGTTAATTTTCGGCCCCTTCGTTTATGCCACAGTATTTTAAAAAGGACTGAACATAATGATAAAGATGTTGATTTAAAGCTTATAAAATAGGCTTTAAAAATAAAATACATTCCATGTAATTTTTGTAAGTAATTTAAAAAAAAACACACTTTTAGTCAATTTTGTAAACTGAGTCGATTTAGCTGCACACGAGTGTATTTAAAATTCAAAAATGTGTTATATTATCTATGATCGTTTATATTTGAATATAATATAAAATTATCATAGGCTACATGAATAAAAACATACCATCAAAATAAGTTCGCATGATCAATCTAATATGATCATGCGAACAAATGATTTCACACAATTCAGAAAAAAAAGCAGAAAGTATATAATAGGTCTTTACCTATGAAACTGCCGTTTTGCCGTACTGGCCATTTCAAATGAAAATATATTTTTTTTGACTGATAATTCTAATTTCAAATTAATTTTATTTGACAAACATGGAATTCTTTTTCTGAAATCGTCATTTGTTTAATAGTTAGTGTTTTGTTTTCAACGCATTCGAACATTTTTCGTCATCATGGATAAGTTAAAAATTCGAGTAATTATGGAGTATGAGTACCGTCGTGGCAGCAAAGCAGCACAAGCGGCACGCAACATCAACGACGTTTACGGAGCGAACACTACAAACGAACGCACCACCCGTTATTGGTTTACCCGCTTCCCCTCTGGAAATTTTGACCTGAAAAATGAACCCCGTGGTCGTCCGAAAACTTTGGTCGACAATGACGAATTAAAGGCAATTGTGGAAGCTGATGAAACTCAATCCACGGCTGAATTAGCAGCAGCTTTAGACGTTAACATCAAAACAATATTGGTCCATTTGCGTCAAATTGGCAAGGTAAAAAAGCTTGACAAATGGGTACCCCACGAACTCAATGACCGCCAGCGCGAAGTACGCGTGGAGACGTGCCTTGCACTGCTCAGCAGGCATACAAATGAAGGAATTCTGAACCGCATTGTTACTTGTGACGAGAAATGGATCCTGTTTGACAATCGTAAGCGCTCAGCAAGTTGGTTGGACCCTGGTTCAGCACCCAAACAATGCCCTAAACGAAAACTTACCCCTAGAAAAGTGATGGTCACTGTTTGGTGGTCTAACGCGGGTGTAATTCATCACAGCTTCTTGCCAAACGGGACAAGCATTACTGCAGATGTGTACTGTGAAGAACTGAACACAATGATGGAGAAGCTCGCACGTCTCCAACCAGCTTTGGTGAATCGTTCGGCTCCACTGCTCCTGCACGACAACGCGAGACCTCATACTGCACAGCAGACGGTCTCCAAGCTACAAGAGTTGGGGTTGGAAGTTCTCCGTCATCCGCCGTACTCACCAGACCTTGCGCCTACAGACTTCTACTTTTTCCAGAATTTGGATAACTTCTTGGCGGGAAAAAAATTCAATACCCGAGAGGCAGTACAAAATGCCTTTGAAGAATTTGTTGCCTCCCGTCCAGCTGATTTCTTCAAGAATGGCATCAATAAGCTACCAATGCGTTGGCAAAGATGCATTGATTGCATGGGTGATTATTTTCATTAATAGAAATAAAAAATATATAAAATAATTACGCTTCATTTATTTCGTGAAAAACGGCAATTTCATAGGTAAAGACACGGGCGTAGCCAGGTTTTAGAATCGGGGGGGGGGGGGGGGGTTCAAGAGAATAAAACGACTAAAAGTACATAAAATAACCCTTATATAAGAAAAATATTAAAGATGTCAAAAATATATACACAGAAAAAATTAAAGGAATTGGGAGAGTCCTTTTTCGAGCAGTGGGACAGTATAAACTATAAGCTAAATAAAAAAAATAACGTTCTCTTATATATCACAGAAACAAAGAGTATTACAAAATTAATCTTCTGTTTTTCTTTTTAAATATATCCACTACTTCACTCGCATCAATTTCTATCTCATAGTGAATGTTCATGAGGGCCAAGCCGTTCAGTCTGTTTTCTCTCGTTGTGTTCCGCAAGTAGTTTTTAAGTCTTCTTAGGCTTGAAAAGGTCCTTTCTGGGGTAGCAGTGGAGACAGGTATGGTAGCCAATATTTGCAAGAATGTATAAATATTTGGATATAGTTTTTGGTCACACTTATCTAAGCATTCCAAAGCTGATTTTGGAGTAGGGGAGGTGAGAGTCATAGCTGCTTTCCACACTTCAAGTTCTGCTTTGACGACAGATGTACATTTTTCGGGCAGCACTGCCGAGTACATACACAATGCCTCTTCGATTTCACAACCGGCCGCAAAATTTGACGGTAACACACCGGATAGTGCCGATACTACTTTACGGTGTTTTGTAAACCTCTCGATCAATTGTTGAATTGTATGGTCGAGAAATGGGATGAATAAATTTCGTTTGTAATACGTGGATATATCCGACGCAGGAATGTTAGGGCGATTCAACTGCCTTCCGACGCTACGTGGCATAAGCAGTATACCACCATTTTCTTCGAGCAACACCTTTGCTTCTTCATAGAGACGGAGGTACTCTTCGTCAACTTTATCTCTCAAAAGTTGCAAAGCATTAATTACATCATCCACGTGACTGAATGCTGTTATGAGGTCTGTGTTAATTGCCTGCAGTTGTTTTGACAGTGACAATGTGTAGCTCATGACTTTTTGAAGTATCACTAGGCACATAACAAAATTCGAAGATCGAAGTGTGTTAAGCAATTGGACGGCTTGTTGCGATGTTTCTTTATTGTGGATAGATTGAAGTTCTTCGAGAGCATGCACAATCGCTGAATAAATTTCCCTGAATCTTATAACGGCTTCATGCTTGTGAACCCACCGTGTTTCGCACATCGCAAGCAGGCTTTTTTGGTTATCAGCCGGTAACAGATCCCGAATTTTTTCTTTCAGAACAGCAGTGCGTTGAGCCGAATGTCTAAAGTAGGATCCAACAGACTGCACGATCCCAACGCAATTTCGCACATTTACTTGTGAACATGAGTCAGCAATAGCAAGGTTGAGAGAGTGTGCACTACAATGTACATAAAGAGCAAGAGGGCATTCTTGACGAATATACGCTTGGGCACCGCGCAAATGCCCACTCATTGCTGCAGCCCCATCGTAACCTTGACCAACCACATGAGAACATTCAAGTCCATGCTTTTTAAGAGCTGTAATTATAAGATTTGCAAGACCGGATCCTGTCACGTCAATTGTTGGAATATATTCTAAGAACATCTCCTTAACTTTATGTTGTGTAACATCTTTTGAATCAACATATCGCAAACACAGCGAGACTTGCTCAATACGTCCAATGTCAGTCGTCTCGTCAGCAACAATTGTAAAAAATTTGGCTTCCTTTACTTCACCGATGATCTTATGTTGAATAATTTCAGCACAAATGTCAATAATTTCATTTTGGATTTGAGGGCTCGTGTAAAGGGCATTCTTCTGAGAAGTGAACAAATGCTCAGAAAGATCTTTATCCCCAGATTCGGCTGCGTACCGCAACAGTGCGCGAAAATTACCATCATTTTGAAGTGGTTGTTCAAACTCCGGTGAAATGTGGATCCGTCCCGAATCAGTTTTACCTCTTAAAGGTATACCTTGTTTGCCGCAAAAAATTACTCCTTTTACGATAGGGATGAGTTTCTTTCGGTTTTCCTGTTGCTGTCTCTTTCTTTCAGAAGACAACTGATCATCGACTGAAGAAGCCCGAGAACACATTATTTTTAGGAAATTATCTGCGAGTTCCGAATTCCGTTTGTGATATCCTGATTTTGCATGAGCTTCAAATATTTCTAGCGCATTTTTCCACTTGCAAAAAGGATCGGTTACAAGCTGGCCGACCCGCTGATGGCCCCCTTTACCTTCATCAAGCGAACGTCTCATTACGACGCAAATTCTACAATATGCTCCACTTTTATATTCAGAATATGACAACCAGGGGAATCTTTCCATCCATTTCATCTGAAAGCGCAGATTTCGTTTTGTATAAATGGGAAACTTATAATCTTTAGATGGAGTCCAAGGCTCTTTTAAAATTTGAGCCTTTAGATATTCATCCTCGATTTTGTCTTGATTCGCATAACAACCAACATCCAATTTAGCAGACTGAAAAGATGACGTAACAGGTGACTTGGCACTGCTGCTGGTTGGTTCCAGGATAAATGTAGGCTCGGTAGTGGTAGTCATGAAACAGGGCGCCGCCGGGGGCATCACCGACTCGGTCTCGACAGTGGATACTGCAAACGAAGTCAAAGGCTCGGTTGTCATAACAACTGTAGTGTCGGCATGCGAACTAGTTATTGGTCCCAAATACTCTTCTTTACGGGTAGCCGCTTGACCACACCACTTTTTCCAATACTCCATACCTTTAAGCTTATCACCTTTTCTTTTGTTTTTCTCCATTTTCTCGTTCTTAACCTAAAATAATAAAAAAAATACTATACTAAGAGGTAATATAATTTACACATAATAGGCTGACTAGCCTTCGTTCCGCAGCTTCGCCTGCGATAAATTAATTTTCCCATATGAAAAGGTATTTTCCCTCAGGAATAATGTAGCATTCTAATGATGGAAGAATTTTTAAAATCAGTCGAGTGTATTTGTTAAGAACATAAACAAATACGAAGCTTTCCACTTTATAATATTAGTAGATATAGATTATGCTAAGTAGGTAATTAGGACAACGTATTACGATATTTAACTAAAATTACTTAGAGGCGTGGATGGCTTTAGTTTATTGATTCATCAAATAAGTCTCCAGGATAAAATTCAAATTCAAAGTTATTATTTCCAATATTAGTAGTAATTTTAATCCTTTTAAATCATTTCGTTTAATCAGGGATATAACCTTGCTGCAAAATTGCTATAAAATTCGTTAAATATATCTGAAAAGATGAAAATTTAGTTTAAAAAATACGTCAAATTATTCCTCTACACTGCACCTTTAGAATTAGTAATTTAAATCTTATTACTTTTTACTTACCCTTGTATTTACACGACAAGTGTTTACTCCTGTGTTATCTTCAAGTCAAATCTTTTTAATGTAAGTATGTAGGGAAAATTCTAAATCAACGTAGGTCAAATCATAAAAATATCAAAATAACTTCGTTTTCCCGCGCTCGGTAATTAAGTGAACGCGACAAGTGCGACGCGCACTTATCGCGCAGCGCGTGGTGTACGAAAGTGAACGAATATATACGAAGATTACCGAATGCGAACCGACGGTGGCGCAGGAATCCAAACCACCGTATATTTTAATGTAGGTAATAGTTAGTAATCAATGAGATATGCCGCACGCCTGTTCTTATTTTAATTCTATGAATGTTAATATCTGAACTTTTCGGGGGGGGTTTGAACCCCCAAAACCCCCCCCCTACGCCCGTGGGTAAAGACCTAATAGTAAAAACATAGAACAATTTCGATCATAGCTCAACGACATCAATTGGTATAATATTATTACACAAGACAAAAATATAAATGAAAACTATAGGCTATTCCATGATACACTTATAAATATCTTATATTTATACATACCTAAACAAATATCTAAAGTAAAAATACCATCAAAGAAATACTGGTTAACAAAAGGTATTAAACTATCTTGTAAAAATAAAAGGCTCCTAAAATCATTTAAACAAATAGCAAAATACTTAGTGATTATGATAAAAAAAATATGAAAATATTTTAAAAAAGACTGTGGCTAAAACAAAAAAACTAAATCATATACAAAAAATTAAAAATCTAATAATATTGTTAAAACAATGTGGAGCATAATTAATGAAAGAATTAATAAAAACCATAGAAAAGAAAAGAACAATATACGACTAGACATTAATAATAACTCAGTCTCAGAACCTAAACAGGTGGCAAATATTTTTAATAACTTTTTTGCAACTGTAGGAGAGAGGAGCCTATCTGCAAACATTTCTACTGTACAAACCAACTCGCAAATCAACTCAACTGCCCATTTTAGAGAAAACTTACTATTTCTAAGCCCGGTACAGCCTTCTGAAGTATCGGGAATATTAAAAAGTGTTAAAAATAAGAACAGCCATGGCATAGATGAAATACCACCTAGTCTATTAAGAAGTATTAATCAATCCTTCAATGAACGTGTCTTCCCCGATATGTTGAAAATAGCACTCATCAAACCTATACACAAAAAAAACATCAAAACAGACCCCAATAACTTCCGCCCCATAGCTATATTACCAGGACCATCTAAAACCTTTGAGAAAGCAATGTGTAACCGCGTGTATCATTTTTGTGAAAAATATGACATTTTCGATGATTCTCAAAACGGATTTCGGAAAAAACGGTCAACAACACTAGCAGTCTATAAATATATACAAGAAATACTTCAAATTATAAACGATAAAAAATACGCAATCGGTATCTTACTTGATATGTCCAAGGCATATGATAAAGTCCAATATAATGTATTACTAAATAAACTATACAGCATAGGAATACCTAACAAATAGACAACAATTAGTAGAAATTGAATATTTTAACTCGGCAACTAACGAAATATAAACAGTTAGATCGGAGTATAGAGCAGTGAATGCATCTATCCCACAAGGCAGTGTAATCGGTTGTCTCCTTTTTTTGATATACATCAATCAGTTGCCAAAAATCATGAGCGAACCATGTGTCTTATTCGCAGTCGATATCTCACTCCTTACCTCTTACGATAGTAACTGCGGCATAAATGAAAAAATCAACATCATCTTTCAGAAAACGGTAGATTGGCTTCACAAACACAATTTAGATATTAATTTTAATAAAACAAAAATAATAACATTCCACCCTCATCAAAAACACCCTATAAGCATTAAAGTCAAATTTAAAAACACAGAAATTGAAATCGTTAAGAATTTTACACTTCTAGGCATAGATATAGACACACATATAAACTGGAAGGACCATGTAAAGAAAGTTCGTTTGAAACTGGCAAGATTTATATACGCGCTCCGCGAAATAAAAAAGACAACCGACCTAAAAACTGCTTTGATCCTCTGGGGTGGCAGCGTGGATGCGCCATCTGTGTTCACGGCTCAGAAAAAACTATTGCGAATCCTTGTCAGTATCGAACAAACGGACACTTGTAAACCCCACTTCATACACCACAGAAACCTTACACTTCCAAGTATATATATATATTGGAAATCTGTAAATTTGTTAGAAAATATCCAGAATACTACTCAAAACGCGACGACATAACAATAAAATACTCCCTGAGACCGAGTCGAACAAAGCAACTAGTAGAACCACCGTCTCGACTCAAACTACTATCATCCGGCCCGCTGGAAACGTCAATAAAAATATATAATCATTTACCTGGAGATATAAAAAACCAAGTCAAAGATAAAGAATTTATTAATAAACTAAAACAACTTCTTCTCACAAAATGCTACTGTTCAGTTAAGAATACCTAAGTGAAAATTTTAAATAACTCGCTTAGTGTACAGCTGAATCTACAACATTTGTATAATTTACCAACCGATTTAAAAACACACACATAAACCCACCAAAATAATACAAATTTAAATAAATACCTACCAGAGATGTGTAACATGATGTCACTATACCATATAATTAACACATAATGATAATAATAGTAAGTTGATTTAAATAAAAAGGAAGCTCCAGATAAATAATTTATTAAAAAAGGAACATAGCTAACTTAAAACCTATTCACTACTAAATTTAATTCATCAAACTCAATATGTACTTAATTGCCTTTCTAACATACCTGCCACTTTAACAACAATGCATACTTAAATAATATAAAAACTCGTATAAATAACCAGTAGGATAAACCAATAGGTCACTATTTTGTAACATAGTATAATTATTAAACACGAAACGTTACTTACTAATAACATTATATAATGCTTAGCTTACAAAAATATATAATGTTAAAATATTTAATATAAAATAATGATATAATAATGTAAAAATAAAAAGTAAGGTAAAAAAAAATAAGGTAAAAAAATGCGCTTGTATTTCTTCGAAACCTTTGGCGTTATAATTTTCACTAAAATCTACTACAATCACTGCTTCGTTTATTTTAATACCATCAACGCTTAGCCTGAAATTTTTGTACTGGTTCTTCATTTTAAAAATATGCGACTTTGTAGTTACTAGCTCAACTTTGAAATTTGCAGCTAAAAGGTGTACCTCATCTTCGCACAACTTTTTTACGTTCTTTATGGCCTTTATTTTTTTCCCATCTTTTATGTAGATTTCTTCTTGCCTCACACATTCATGCCATTGTACCTTTCCTTTTACATTTTCTGCATTAATCTTTATTTCTTTATCTTGACATTTCTTACAGACTCCAAACATGCATTCCAATTGGGTGGGCTATAGAATAGAGCCGCAGGATTTTGGGGGTAAGGGGGGTCGAGGGGGTTAGGGGCTGGTCCCACGAACCCCTTGGTACCATTCCCCCGGCGCGGAGACGCATGGTTTTTTTTTAATTATTTTTTTTATATCTATATAAATAGCTTTTATGGAGAGTAGATAATAGTTGTTAACCGATCAATTACTAAGTTTAATAACCAGAGAAGATCAATTAGACACAAAATAAATTTCGAGGTTAGGTTTCTCATGAACTAACCATCTTACACCAATCTTGTATCCGGAGTTGATGAGGGGTACGGCGGGGTAAAGCCGCAACCTACTTTACCATTTTCTACTCCTATTTAAGCCAAATCCACCTCAAAACCCTCTTGAAAATACAACCTAACCTCAAAGCTTTAATCATTAATATCTCAGGAACCATGCATCTCCGCGCGGGGAGAGTGGTACCAAGGGGTTCGTGAGACCACCCCCTAACACCCCCGACCCACCTTACCCCCAAAATCCTGCGGCTCTATTCAATAGTAAACCCTTCCAATTTATTACTATCGCAAACAGTTTCCAAAATTAACGTACTAATATCCATTGTATCAATAACTTTTTTCTGATACAGTGCTTTTATTTTAGAATCAGCGTTTGTATGTATTTTGCACAAACACATTTCTCTGCCACCTACAGTAGGCCTGACTACATAGAACGGTCGATGTTTAGTAAAGTTATAATACGAACATTTCAAATTTAAGTTCTCGGACTGGAAAGTTTTAAACAAGTTTTTCATCGTGTCTAGAAGGAATCTTTTTTGCGCTTTGTTATTTCTCTTCGTTATAATTTCTCTTCGTTATAGTTTCTCTTCTACCAGCTGTATTTCTGGAAACGTCGTCTCTGATAAAGAAACATTTAATTTTTTTGGCGAACTTTCTTTACGAAGCACACTATTGGTTTTAAGTTTTGTATTTACGCCAACACAGTCTTTTATTATTATTTTTTTGTAAGACCCGTCAATGTTATTAAATATAGTCTTAATTGTATCTTTGTCCTTGCGGACTTTAATTTTCTTGTATCTTTCTTTTATTGCATTTGATAAAATTTTATACTTATCATCATTAGGTAATCCAATTACTGTATTTTTAAAACAAGATAATTCTTTTTCTTTGCGAGCAGCTTTTTTTTTTAAATTTATCACATCCCTTCATCAAACTCTTCACTTGTTGTTTCAAAGTCTTATTTTGTTTAAGTAATTTGATTCTTTCTGACTGCATTTTTTTATTGCTATGCTTTTTAGGCGTCGCGGGAGAAACCGGTGGAGTGGGTGCTTGTGGGCCATCAGGTATATTAACTTCGTCCAGAATAGATGGTGAACTTGGAGGGGTATCATTTAGAATGTTACGCACTGTTTTTCGGAGTTTTCTCTGTTCCTGTTTTCGTAATTTCCAAATGGTTCTGCAATGTTTTTGTTCTTCTGGCTGTAAGTTTGAAATCAACCTTTTATTTCTGTGATAGCTTTCCCTTTTCTTTCTCTTTCGTTCAGCTAATTTCTCGGGGTTTGCCTTCAGCCTTTGTCTATAACGCCTTGATTTTTCTTTTTCAGAAAGGGGAATAATCTACAAAAAAATTTTATCTATAAATTCTTGCCTTTAGAGATGCGTATAAATTAACAAAAAGGTAGTATTAATATGTTTATGTCTTTCATGTCCTCAAGACAACCAAATTGTCCTAAGGACAACTAATTTCGTTGCCCAAGTGACTGGTTGTCCCTAGGAAATATTTAATAGTTTAAGGTGTATTTCAAAATCATATATAATTGTGTACATTATTTTGTTCTTATTAAAAAATCAAGGATCAAATAAATATTTGTCCAAAATAAATTTAACAATATGTCCATTACTTACGTAATTTTAACGGTGGTCTGGTGGACATGAAACACAGACGTGTTTCACTTTCGACAATACGCAGGCGATTGACGGCTCGCCTTTCGGCGGATCATAACAACCACCCCGCGGATCATAACAACCATCTATTGACGGAGTGAATAGAACGACCATTCTATATCTATTTATATATATTTTGCAGTGGTCCAAAGGACAGTACAAAATGTAAGGCTTGCGTGGACAGAAGTTGATTGTTTTTTTTTAAATAATACTCCATTATGTAATTAGGAAATTTGTTAGTTATTAAAGTAGCAAATGAACTAAATTATTAAATGTAAATCATAAATCTGAATCGGTGATACCATTTTTTTTGGTTGGATAGAAATATCTAATTGAGTCTTGTTGGGGGGACAACCTCAAACTTAAAAACTTTTACGTTTTGTCCATCGGACAACCGTTATTTTACAAGAAATTTCTTAAAAAATAAAAAAAATTTGGCTTGATACTGTTGTTTATGGCATAAGGAATACACAACAACAAAAATAAAGCTGTTTTTTCTTATTTATATAGAATTATTGTCTCGGGACATGGCTAGGTGGTCAATGGATCTTTAAAAGTTGATCGGCCCATCTAATTAAGATCTTAAATGTTATGTGATAAGCAATAAAGAAATTTGAATTTGAATTTAAATTTTAACAAAATGTTAAGTTACTGTATGTCACTTGTGTGTCCAAACGGATTAAGTAGTTAAGTTCAATGAAGTTGAGCAGTGATGAATGTCAAGGAATTCGTCAATTCTGTACTTAGATATGTGGTAAACGTGATTTTGGACAAATTTAGAGAAGAATTTGATTCGGAAATTAAAATCTTTGCTAGATTATGTATTTTTCTAAATTGTTACGTCGACGGGTCGACGTCAATCGACGGACGATCGATTGGTGTGGTACCTTTACTAATTAGGTACCCTTAATAATCACTGGAGGGATATCAGCCTCTCCCAACTCATGGGTGGCGTCAGACAATTGTACGCCATCACGCCTACTGCGGGTTGGCAGACTTATCAACTCAGGGGTGGTGTCAGATAATTGTAGGCCATCACGCCAACTGCGGGTTGGCAGACTTACCAACTCAGGGGTGGTGTCGCACAATTGTAGGCCATCACGCCAACTGCGGGTTGGCAGAGTTACCAATTCAGGGTTGGAGACAGACAATTGTAGGCCATCACGCCAACTGCGGGTTGGCAGACTTACCAACTCAGGGTTGGTGTCAGAAAATTGTAGGCCGTCACGCCAACTGCGGGTTGGCAGACTTACCAACTCAGGGTTGGTGTCAGACAATTGTAGGCCATCACGCCAACTGCGGGTTGGCAGTCTTACCGACTCAGGTGTGGTGTCGTCGACCGGTCGACGGTCGATCGATTGGTTTGGTAACACCCTTAAATATTCTTCCACAAATTTTAAGACATGTCTTTTTCCCCAACACCAACATTTAAAAAAAAGAGGAAATGTGACATAAATATGAGCTCTTGCCGCCACCCGCTTTGTCAACTTATGCACTTAACTAAAAAATCACGTCCAAACGTGTTAAGTGAGAAGCCCCGCCCACCTACTTATACGAAAAATAGAACGAATTCTAATCTACTTAACCACTTCCGTACTAAATTTTAACCTCAAAGCTTTAATCATTAATATCTCAGGAACCATGCATCTCCGCGCGGGGAGAGTGGTACCAAGGGGTTCGTGAGACCACCCCCTAACACCCCCGACCCACCTTACCCCCAAAATCCTGCGGCTCTATTCAATAGTAAACCCTTCCAATTTATTACTATCGCAAACAGTTTCCAAAATTAACGTACTAATATCCATTGTATCAATAACTTTTTTCTGATACAGTGCTTTTATTTTAGAATCAGCGTTTGTATGTATTTTGCACAAACACATTTCTCTGCCACCTACAGTAGGCCTGACTACATAGAACGGTCGATGTTTAGTAAAGTTATAATACGAACATTTCAAATTTAAGTTCTCGGACTGGAAAGTTTTAAACAAGTTTTTCATCGTGTCTAGAAGGAATCTTTTTTGCGCTTTGTTATTTCTCTTCGTTATAATTTCTCTTCGTTATAGTTTCTCTTCTACCAGCTGTATTTCTGGAAACGTCGTCTCTGATAAAGAAACATTTAATTTTTTTGGCGAACTTTCTTTACGAAGCACACTATTGGTTTTAAGTTTTGTATTTACGCCAACACAGTCTTTTATTATTATTTTTTTGTAAGACCCGTCAATGTTATTAAATATAGTCTTAATTGTATCTTTGTCCTTGCGGACTTTAATTTTCTTGTATCTTTCTTTTATTGCATTTGATAAAATTTTATACTTATCATCATTAGGTAATCCAATTACTGTATTTTTAAAACAAGATAATTCTTTTTCTTTGCGAGCAGCTTTTTTTTTTAAATTTATCACATCCCTTCATCAAACTCTTCACTTGTTGTTTCAAAGTCTTATTTTGTTTAAGTAATTTGATTCTTTCTGACTGCATTTTTTTATTGCTATGCTTTTTAGGCGTCGCGGGAGAAACCGGTGGAGTGGGTGCTTGTGGGCCATCAGGTATATTAACTTCGTCCAGAATAGATGGTGAACTTGGAGGGGTATCATTTAGAATGTTCAAAAAAAATTTGGCTTGATACTGTTGTTTATGGCATAAGGAATACACAACAACAAAAATAAAGCTGTTTTTTCTTATTTATATAGAATTATTGTCTCGGGACATGGCTAGGTGGTCAATGGATCTTTAAAAGTTGATCGGCCCATCTAATTAAGATCTTAAATGTTATGTGATAAGCAATAAAGAAATTTGAATTTGAATTTAAATTTTAACAAAATGTTAAGTTACTGTATGTCACTTGTGTGTCCAAACGGATTAAGTAGTTAAGTTCAATGAAGTTGAGCAGTGATGAATGTCAAGGAATTCGTCAATTCTGTACTTAGATATGTGGTAAACGTGATTTTGGACAAATTTAGAGAAGAATTTGATTCGGAAATTAAAATCTTTGCTAGATTATGTATTTTTCTAAATTGTTACGTCGACGGGTCGACGTCAATCGACGGACGATCGATTGGTGTGGTACCTTTACTAATTAGGTACCCTTAATAATCACTGGAGGGATATCAGCCTCTCCCAACTCATGGGTGGCGTCAGACAATTGTACGCCATCACGCCTACTGCGGGTTGGCAGACTTATCAACTCAGGGGTGGTGTCAGATAATTGTAGGCCATCACGCCAACTGCGGGTTGGCAGACTTACCAACTCAGGGGTGGTGTCGCACAATTGTAGGCCATCACGCCAACTGCGGGTTGGCAGAGTTACCAATTCAGGGTTGGAGACAGACAATTGTAGGCCATCACGCCAACTGCGGGTTGGCAGACTTACCAACTCAGGGTTGGTGTCAGAAAATTGTAGGCCGTCACGCCAACTGCGGGTTGGCAGACTTACCAACTCAGGGTTGGTGTCAGACAATTGTAGGCCATCACGCCAACTGCGGGTTGGCAGTCTTACCGACTCAGGTGTGGTGTCGTCGACCGGTCGACGGTCGATCGATTGGTTTGGTAACACCCTTAAATATTCTTCCACAAATTTTAAGACATGTCTTTTTCCCCAACACCAACATTTAAAAAAAAGAGGAAATGTGACATAAATATGAGCTCTTGCCGCCACCCGCTTTGTCAACTTATGCACTTAACTAAAAAATCACGTCCAAACGTGTTAAGTGAGAAGCCCCGCCCACCTACTTATACGAAAAATAGAACGAATTCTAATCTACTTAACCACTTCCGTACTAAATTTTAAGTTACCACTTGTCACTTAATTGACTGTTTACAAGCAACTTTTAACTTAAAATTTAGTTACCAACTTAACCACTTAACGCGTGTAAACCAGCCAATATGTCAACTCTATTAGTTCACTTCAATGTGCGCCGTCGTTCAGGATAGAAGACAACGTTATGGGGGTCATAAGCGAATGCAGAAAAAATATGAAGTGCAATATGAGCGACGTATTGTATTTTGTACTAGCTTCTGCCTGCGGAAACCGTGAGCTCGTAAGAGTTTAGAGAACGCATGTTATTAAAATATTAACATATGTTGTTGTTGTTTTTTTATATGCCGCCTAAGCAACACCCTCACGGGAGGGAGGTTGAAGATGCGTCATGCATACCGCCGCAGGCAACTGACTTCCGCGACGGTGATGTGGGACTCACCAAAGTGGAACCTACCCACTAAAAACCACCTTGCCGGCTGTAGCATGGGAATGCTGTCAGCCTTCATCGGAGCGACACCCGGGTAGGGAGGTGGGTGCGCAAGCGGGGACCCGCTAGAGGGTCACCCACTGAGAATAAAAATCACATAAGGTGCTAATGACATATGGATCATGGTTATTCGGCCTGGGCAGCCTTAAGCTGGTCCAGATTAGCCGAGAGCTGATCGGGATTGTTGTTGTACTTATTTACTTTTTTTATAATGCTACGAGTAGTGCATTTTTTAAAATTATTGTAAGTAAATAGATCACAAATTATAAATGAACCTTATGCAATTTTCATAAGGCCCAAAATAGTATATGGACTAACGGTATGTACAATCGTTCCGAATCGTATTGCTAGTAGACTAAAAATTGATTTATTGATATAGCGTTAAGATTTGGAATAGCGTGTCCACAAAGGACTAAGTGTCTTCTTTCTATTTAGCGCGCCTCTTTGTGTTGTAACAAATATGCTTCTTACAGCATAGCCCTAGAAAAGTTACTAAGCTACATTAAAAAGGGATTTTAATGGTTAATAGACACGCAGAAATAAAAGTAATACTTACTGATTTTTAGATTACGGAGCTATCAAGTATTACGTAACGAATTTGGAGGGAGGGGGGTGGTCCTGTAAAACATTACGATGCGTTACAGGGGAGGGAGGGGGTCTTTGAACTATGCGTTACATAATATTGTTTTTTTTTACCTTCAAAACGGTCGCGTAGAAAGATTCTCTCACGCATTTTTTAAAATATTTATTTTTTCAAAATTTCAAATGGAATGAGAACTTGAAATTGTTTTAGTAGTACTTTTTTAGTTTATCGCATTCGGACAGAGAGACAGACGGGCCAGGGCGACAAATTTTTTTAATTTGTAATGATAGTAATGACTGAAGAGTAATGTGTACAAATGTTAACGTGCTCCTATGCTCCTGCCGCTTGGCGATTACAACACGACTTGTTAATGTACGTACCATCCAAAAAATACAAGATACCACAATCGAATAAACGAAAAAATTAGTGTACAAAATGACACATTGACCATTTCATCTACCCCAACTTTTCCACCACCCAAGTATTTCACTTTGGTTTTTACGACTAAAAATATTGTAGACATCGCTTTAACTTTTTCGCTGCGGGCTCACCGTACAGTAAACCTGGCTTGTAGACGGGCTCACAAAAAAACTATTTTGCTCTCCAGTACGTGCGGCGAGATAACTCGTCAACCGCAGCGAATAAAAAATCTTTGGTCATTTCATAAAAAAACCATTTGTTATTAACCCTATTCACCGTATGGTTTTTGTAAACCTCAGTACAGGGTACATCAAACATTTTGTGTTGCTTTTTAGGGTACATCAAGCAGCTAGAATCTGCTTATCTATCCAATTAATTAGTTATAAAATAATGTACGACTAAAAAACTACTTCCTAGCAAGGTATATCTATAGTTCTGAATTATAATTAGTCGTAGTCGCATACTGGTGGCTCAGGAAGGCTTATTAGAGGTACTTTAGAAGGCTTATTAGAGGTACTTTAGAACCTAACCCACATAAAAAATGTGGAATGCTTTCGATGAAGAACAACATCCTGCTGAAAGACAGGACATGGCCCTAACCCTTAACTTAGCGGCAGATGTTAAGAGACTTTCTGCTATTATTTATATGAAACCAGACACGGATGATGATTTTGACAGCTTCTCCTGCCACAAAAATATATGAATGAGTGTTCATCACACTAAAGAAACACATGGGAAAAATATAGTTTCTGTAACACAAAGTTTAACGTTTTCCGTAATATAATAATTTTCGGGAAGTTTCCATTTTGTTTTACAGAAAACGTAACATGGACACAACAATGTAATCAACAACAAGATCTTTTTATGGTAGCATCGGGTTCCAGCTCTCTCACTTCCCTCTCTTTACATAGTTGAATAGGGCGATAGCTGACTCTCGCGTTATACTCGTGATCGAGTGCCGTTTGCAGAGTCTGTATGGACAATTTATAAGGGTGCTTAGCTGACCTAACAGATACAGGTAAGAACTTTAATATGAATAGCGATAGAAAATTCATAAGAGTTCCATTCGCATTCTATTCTCTCCACCCGCACCTCAGGTAGCATGAAAAATCGAAAATCAAACAACAGTTTTTGATCACTCGAAATGCGCATGCTCATTGTCTTGACACACGTGTTTATGACATGCTTACGTGCTAGTAAGAGCATATCATGTACCTTTACTCAAGTTCGTCATGTTATTATTTTTATGATTCTTTCGATGTCTTACTAAGCCGACGGCAAGCGGCGACGTGTTAAAATACATACATGTGAATTCTTACGAAGTCAGCATTGTAGAAAACTACTCCATATTCTGGGACAAACAAGCAGCTATTGAAGTCTAGGGGAATTGCTCAGTGTCTTTAATTAAACTGGCTGATTCTTCTATACTATTCCAGTTTCACAAAATGTTTTAATAGATTTATAAAACTATTTGGGGCTTATAATACTTATGATCAGTTATGTCATAGATGACCTACAATATCTGAAAATAAAACAACTATTATATTAAATTCGAATTTATTTCAAATTTAAGCTATCCTGCGCTTTATTTACATCAATAAATGTACACACACAAACAATGTACAAATAATGGCTGGATAATAGGTACCTAAGTGTTAAGTTTATATTATGTAGCCCGAATATTTCACAACTCTTCTATATCTTGAGGATTCCGTAAAAGCATAAACAGCATAAACACAAATATGAAAGCTACATAATTAAAAACTTCAAAAAAATTAATTTTAACTGGGTTTATACCGAAGGAACGACAAGGCTGTCAGATAATCATCTTCTAAACAGTTTTTTCTACATCCTGTGTAATTCTAGTCTTATATGGAAGAGGTTTATTATCATTAAGCAGATTAATCCCAATTAAATCTATCGACAAGCACACAATTCAATATACTTATTACTGCTATCAATTTAAAGCACCATTGCTAAACACTGAGGTAGCAGCGCATGGCATTTTTAAATGTAACAAAAGGATCACAACTGTATATTTTTGTTCATAACATACAAAATCTAGACGTATAGAATACCTTAAAACAATGCCCACATTCAAAAGCAAATGTTATTATTTAATTGCACTCTGTACTAGAACTTTGATTTTTTTTCAGTCAATAAATAATTAAAAGTTCTTTTTTATGGGGAACTATATAGAGAGAAAGACTTGTGAACCATAATATGATTGTCTGATAAATCCTTTTCATTCCCAGCCAGTACATATTTCATATTACTTCAAATCAAATCCATGTTAACAAAATATTGTACCTGCATTGAAAAATATTAATTTTTATCTAAACTATACATTTCTCACTAAGCTAAAACTACAAAATAATAAATAAGAATAGTAACGCATGCTTTATATTGTCTGTCCAATGACAATAATATAAAATCCAATAATAAATTTGCTCTCGATATGAATAATTAGAATAAATGTCTTGTATACCATTTTGAATACAGATTACAATGTGTATAGAGTTTATACCAGTAAACTTTATATCTGTTTAGATAAACTAAAAAGTTTTCATTAGCATACATTAACAATGATTTAAATAGGGTAACCATTAATTCTCCATTACATAATTAATTCATATTGCTCATTTTGTATTACAATAAACATTGACAAAAAATGTTAATTAATCACTCTCTTTTTAAGTAAATATAGAACAGACACAGCATTTATAGTAGTTTTATTGATATATATAAAATATAATAAAGTTGAAGATGGTCATAGTACACTTACGAAAAAATAATCAATTATTTTAAGATAACCATGTAAAACACTGCACACTTAACTTATAAATGGTTATAAGATTCAAAATACAAAAATGTCCTTTACCTACTTAATAAGAAAAAAACTGTACTTGGGGCAATGTATCTCAACAACAAAACAAAAAAAATATTAGATCCTTTTCACCTATACTTGAGATAAATAGCACCTGTCAAAAGCATGCAAATAACTTTTTTATTTAATAACAAGTAAACCTAATAAACGAAAATAAGGTTATACCCAATAATTAATAACCAATTAAAAATAATCAAGTAAAGGCAAGAACGATCTAACAAAAACAACCAATGCTGAGTCTGTACTAGTTAAAATAGATACACATAAAAAACATATTAGCTATTGGACTTAACAAGTACAAAAATTAGGTCTAATTTTGGAAGTACTTACTATATGGGTAGGCCTTGTACGTCCATGAGGTCCTCTTGGTGTGCGTGCGCGGTGGATGCTGATTGGGCGGCGAAGGTGTGGGCGTGGTGCGGGCGCGGGCGCCGGGGGGACCGAGCGGTTATCACACGCGGCTTGTGGATTTCATCCATTACCGACGGTGCCACGTAGGTAAAACCCTGAAATTATGTTTATTATGTTTGCTTGTAGTTAAGAATGTATTTTGTAATTAATAAGTTGTACTTTAGATTAGGTAATTTAAAAAAGCTTGATAGTTGCTTAGCTGATTTTTTCTCGACATTAAAATAGTATATTATACAGTCTACACTGCTGGCATAATGCTGAGCTGTAGCCATTTCAGCATTGTTAATTGTATATTTAGTTTTAAGTTACAGTTCTATTTAATTTAATTTTTTATTTTTTGTTTTCTCTTTGTATTTTTCTTTTTATTCAATCGTTTATGCTGAATAAATATTTTTCATTTCATTTCATATTTAGTACTAGTGTATACATATTCAAAAGATCACATATATTACAAGCTAAATAAGTAAACAAGACATATTTTTTGAAATAAGAACCTACACACTACATGCATAATTACCAAGAAATAATTATAACTCTTTGGTAGGCTTGTAACATCCCTGTCTTCATCATCACATCCAGCCAGGTGAAACGGAAGACAAATGTAAATTCCATTCAAAATAAAAAACGAATATCTAATTATATAAGAACTTTTATCCTTTGTTTTGCTCAAATCTAATTATTTTAATTTACCATATACAAGGTCATTCAACTATATTTTTATCCAGATTTATTTGCTTTTTTAATCTTTTTACCACATTTATTTACACTTCAATACACCAATTTGATTATACAATAAGGTTATATTTGGCGATCCTATTGTTACACCGCGATCTTCATTGATCTACACCATATTTTTAAAACAGTTGACCCACTTCCCAAGAAATACATGCACATTTGCTTTTGAAGGCTATATAGCAGAAGTACACACTATAAAAAATATGTTAGATTTTATTTGTATGACTGCATCTAACATAGAAATGTTTTACAGTCACAAAATAAATCACCTTGGTTAAATTATGTTCTAATGTTGTCTAAATAATAATAGCAAATAAACATAAAAAAGATATTACTTTTTATAATGTTTCTAAAATATTATAACATGGATATTAGAATTGCCTAGGTAATATATTAAAATAAAAATATTAATTACAAATAAACAACTTTGATTCGGTATTTTATATGAGTAATTAGGTACAATTGTATGAAATGTTACACATAGTTACAAAATTATATTAGCTATAAACCTTTTCCTTGTACCGAATCCGTTCCATAAATATTTAAAAAAATCACTTGACAATGTCACATATTATCTATCTGTAATATGTACTACAGTACAGATATACATAACAACTATTTATGCCATATGATGAACTTTATCATTATTATAATAATAAATTGAATAAACTCCACAATTTTGAGACATGAAATGAGCAACTTACTTGGAACATAAGGTTGGCACTTTCACTAAGAGTGGACTCATCTGGAGAGTCAATTGGAGTCTGCAGTGTAAATCTTGTGTCAAACTGAGAAACATCATCCTCACTGGACTGGAAAAAGACACTTATTTAGATTATAATACAACAAAATCCAAAAAATACGTTATAAATACATAGTAGTCCATTTATTTATGCTCGAAAAATTCAGCCTGCTTTAGTTTGTTACTAGCTCTATATCAGATAAGTTTTTCCAATTTAAGTGCCATTTTGTTATGGCACAAAGCCATAAATGTGGAAAGACTAGTCAGTAAAATTAGAAGAACAAAAGTTTTTACACTATATGTGAGCATTAGTTTGCCAAAATATTATTTTAGGTACTTATTATAAGAGATAAAAATGAAGGTTATTTATTTACCCAAATGAAAATTAAACATCAATTGATAAATCTTCATTAATTACATCCATAAATAAATACATACCAGTTTAGGCTTAATTGGTGGCTCAAGTCTTCTTGCAAAAACGTCATCCCAATGTACATGTTTGAAGAAAGCATGTCCACGGACAGCTGCAGCCCCTGCTGCACCTAAACGTTGCGTCTCAGAGCGCTTCATTAGGCGTCTTATTAAATCTCTAGCATCTTGTGTGAGGTACCCAGGAAGCATTAATTTACCTTTAAGAATTTTTTCTATTGTCTTAGAACGATTATCACCTGTAAAAGGAGGCTGAAAGGAGGATTATTTTGTTAAGATCCGCTGATGGTGAATAAAAGGAGTTATGAATTAATCTCGCTGCAATAGTAAACTATTTTTTCAATGTCAGATGAATGAATGAATGTCCACTTTCATTATTAAAAAAAAATAGTATATGTAGTCTACACATATTTCATACATTTTTCATTTACTTATTTGAAAATTTTGGCTTAGTTCCATACTCTACAAGAACCCTACCTATCTCATTAATTGACAGATCAGGTCAGTCAAAGCCATGTACACTGACAAATGGCATTTTGAAAACCTATGTAAACGTTATGTCACTTATTCAAAAATGTAAGTATTTGAAAGTAAAGATTACACACCTGACCAATCAACATATCATACATCAAGGCACCTAAACTCCACCAATCTACTGCTTTTCCATGACCACTTCTCGTTAAGATTTCAGGAGCCCTATAAATTAAATAAGTATTATAGAAATTTTCCAGAAACTTATTTATTTACTTCAAATGTTAATACAGAAAAAATCTTGTATTTTTATTTATATCTATGTACTGCCAATACAAACACTAATTTGAAGTAAACTTATGCTTTATAACAAACAACCACAAGTGGCTATCACCAACAAGGATGAAATGAAAAGTATAGAATCCTTAGAACATTAAAGCTTTATATTACCAAGGGAAAACTCAGAATTAATAAACTCAGAACTGAACAATGATCATCTATATTTATTACATAGGACACTAGTTGATAACAGAATTTGTATTTGGGATCCTTGGTTATGATAATACTTACATATATTCAATGGTACCACAGAATGTGTGTGTAACAATCCCTTCTTGTATGTGTTCCTTACATAATCCAAAATCTGTGAGTTTAACATGACCTTGTGCATCCAGTAAAACATTCTCTGGCTTTAAGTCTCGATAAATGATACCTAAACTATGTAAATGCTCTAAAGCTAGGATTATTTCCGATAAATAAAAGCTGAAAGAGATATGATCATTCAGTAAATAGGTCATTTCTTGTCGTGTACACTGAACTGAAAACTTTATGTATTAATTTTAAGGATACATAAATCAAAAAGCTATCCTAGTGTCATATTTAATGCTATTTCCACACTGTTACATTTTCTTATATTAAACAGCATACTGTATAATTAGTAAAAATACCACATGGGACTATTAACATTTTATTTTTGGATCTATCTAATAATAAAATGCTGTTTATCATTATCTTCTAAGATAAGAGCCTCATTACATAAAAGTAAAACATTGATACCAAATAATAATAAACATATACTGTAAAAATACTAACCAGGCAGTATCCTCAAGGAATATACCCTCTCTTTCTAAGTGCATAAAAAGTTCACCTCCACTCAAATATTCCAATATAAGATACAATTTACCTCCAGTTTGAAAGGCATATACCAATTCAACTATAAAAGGATGCTGAAAGCAAGAAAAATTGGAATAAGAGAAAGTTATTTATCAAAAATTTTCTTTTGAAACTTTAAATACCAAATATATATAAGTAGGCAATTTTATTGGATTAATATATTCAATAACATGAACTAAATAATTAATCATTAGATTTAAATATTTATAATTTAGTAAAACCCTAATCTAATTTAAAGACAATAAAATACCTTAACAGCTTCTAAAATATTTCTCTCAGCTTTAGTATGAGCAGTGTCTTTTTGATTCCGTACTATAGATGCTTTCTTCAAAACTTTCATTGCAAAGTGAGCACCAGCATCAGGACCCGTTATTTTTCTCACTTGAAAAACTTTTCCATAGCCACCTTTTCCTAGAACCTTTCTCAGTTCAAAATCTTGTGGACCCAAACGCTTTCCGAGACCAGGATTGACATTGTCCTCACATAGCTGTATAGTTTCTGACCCTTCTGCACTGTAAAACAATGTAATAGTGTAAATATGTGTTGGATAATATTACTCACGTTTTGCACATTTTGGTTTACTTACTCCACTATATTGTGCACATGTAGTTCGGGTTCATAGTCAACCTGAATCGAATAAAGAGAAAGTAAATTTATGAATAGCCAAAATTATTATGAGGTTAGGTTATTTTATTGACCAAAGTATCCTGGACTTTAAAAATTATAAAAGGGATAGTAATTAGTAAAACAAGAAGTTTACCTCGTCAATTTCAATAATATCGTCTTCGTCAGAATCACCTACGGTGACTGTATCGACATCCAAATCCAAATCAAATACTCCAGCCATATAAGATGACATCTCAATGTTGTCACATTAGCATAGAAAAATAAAGGTTCAAAATAATATTACAGAAAATGTTTTTGGTTCAATGTTCAACTTTAGCACACTTTCATCCAGATATATGGAAAATAAAAAATAAGCTAAATCTTGAACAAAACTCAGAACAAAATGTGATGATGAAGCTCACTTTTTTGTAGTCTTTCTTTGAGGAAGGGTGTGACAACTAGCTATGCAGCTTTTAGCTTGTTCTCATATATCCCAAGACGGTCCAAATTTCTATGATGACAAAATAAAAGCCAAATACAAAAGATAAAATAAATCATTAAATGCAGCACAAACATTATCACATGTATTCACTAAAAATTGTTTCAAGTTTATTTTTATTAGGCTCAATACGTTAAACTTCAATTCATTACTTTTAAAACTATTCAACATGACAGTAACGTCTGAGAAATTAGCTTCAGTTCAGAAATCATTTTTAGTTTTACTGATTTGAGTAAAAATTATTTATATGTGAATCATAATGAATTTCTTAATTTATGATATGTGTTTTAACGTGTGAGTTCAAAAAAAGCAAAATGTACTATTGCAATTTCTTTATACAGAAAAAAGTTGCCCTCTTAAATACATTTTTAAACGCACTTATCAAAATCAAGGAAAACGACAATTTGGTTAGTTTGCTGATGAAGGTGTAAACATGGTTTTGTTTTCTGTTATTAGTTGCTTTTATTCATTCCACGTAACGTATAAAAATTTATAGTAAATTATGTGATAGTGTTTTTTATACTATATTAATAAACGCAAAAACATTCAATGGCAAATGATAACAACAAAAGTTGTAGCACTCAGAGTTTGGAAGGTTCTCTTAGAAGTAAAAAACAATCAAACACTGTTAATCATGGTAAGTTCAACATCACTTTTTATTTTGTTCTATGAGCTTTTCAACATTGTAGAAATTAAACCTTGTCAGATATGAGTTCTTAACTGACCATTAGTATGCTTAGAGTTCTTTAATTGAAAAATTAAGGTACAGCTATTTTTACTTGTGTTCCTACTTGAATTATTGCAACACTTAATTTATGGGTTTAGGTGATATATAATAATTAGATATGCAATTTAAACATACATAACATAGTTATGATAACCATTTAACATGTATTAAGCAACAACTTCATACATTTTTATTTATCTACATAAGAATAAATAAGTATAAACTGAATGTGTCCTCAATCATGCTCAAGGAACTCCTAATTTATATGAAGTGAATGAAGTGGTTATGTTATCAAAATAGTTAAATTTAAATAAGTCATTTATATGCTTTTACATATCTCATAAATAAGGTATGTTTAAATTGGCTATAATTGTTCTGTATACCAATACAATACAATAACTTAAGTACCTTTTCTTTGAAAATATATTGATAAAGATACTCTACATAAGTTTATTAAAACTATAGTGATAATTTGTTAGTGTATTAGTATGTTTAAGTATATTTATACTCCTGTTTTTGGTTTATCAACTGATCTACATAGGTAAATAGCACACTATATGGATCTTTCTAGACTCAACCCAATTCATCAAAGGAAAGCCAAAAGGATGCTGTGATTTAAATCATGGATAAAACAAATCATCAATGTTTTATTTTTATATTATTGCAGTTTCTTTCAGCTTATTGTATTGGTCAATATTAAATTCAAATCATATTTTATTTAAAAATGATTCATTTTATGATAGGCAATAATAATATCACCATCTGAAACAAAATTTATAAAACTAAATTATTTTATGATGTTATTTCACCATTAATGGAGGGTGGCTGGTGGTGGGTTTGTCTAAGCATTTATGTTTTTAATTTTGATTAAGTTGTTTATTAGTGAGTATATTTTTCACCAAAATGAAAGTATAATGAATGAGTTGCAGTTACTGGTTTTCCTTAACATTTCAAACCTAATTTGTTACATGGCTCCAGTAAGAGCCATAATCTATAATGCTTCTAACAAGTGCATTGTATAACAATTTTTGACAATAAGGATGAGAACCCCACCAGACACTAGAGAGGGAGTGAATAATATTTATGTTCCATAGTTACAATGGGCCATATGCCAAGGAACTTAACCTGGTTGGATATGGGAATTGTTTGGTTCTGGATAGATTTAGGTTCGGAAGTAGTCCCTTGTAAAAAAAACAACATTTCTTTTCGGGGGAGAGAGAGAGAGAGACCATGGTTATGCAGCCAGTCCTCTATGTAGAATAGGGCAGAATTGGTGGGGTGTCTTGTATTTCACTTACATAAATAGAAGATGCTATCATCTGCATATTGCAGGATCTTACAAAGGAAGTCACTGATACATCCAAATCAGAAGTGTAGATATTATAAAGTAGTGGGATTAGCATGGAGCCTTGAGGAAGGCCAGACTAAACAAGAAGATCAGTTAGAATGTTCCGAGAACTAACATCTGTTCATCATAGAAATAAATGAAAGACTCGAACCTGGAGCGTGAGCAGTTTAAATAAGTCTGATTTGGACATATCTAGACACAAGAAGGTTATACTTGATAAGGGTCAACATCACCGGGATACCTCTCCAAATACCATTCAAGGCAGTTCTTAATGAGGTGTTCTGTGACTTTTAACGGGGTTGGAGGAAGGATTTGTTACATAGATTACCTGCCCTGGATAGCGAAGAATATGGACATTCATCATGTCCGTAGTTGGGTCGTGAAGGTTAATGAGGACCAGGTGTAGTTCCTCCATGATGAAGGGATTTCCGAGGGGACTAGATGCGGTGAGGGTGGAATATGTGGAAGTTAGTAAAACAGAGGTTGGGACATAACAGGGAGCAAATTTGTCAAGGAATTTGTCTACCTAGAGCATCCAGCAGGAGTGAACTTAATTAAGCCGCGGAAGCCTCGAACAGCATTCCACACACATGAAGAGGTTGTTTGTGGAACTAAGTTCTCAAAGCACCCATCTTTTTCCTTTTTTTTTCAAAGTCTTAAGCGTTAACTGTTTTATCTTGTAGAAAATTGCTAAAGGCCATGCTGTGTAGGTACAGCAGACTTACGCAGTCCGATCATGTCAGAGCATTCTGCTGATATATCAGCTAAGACATAAAACACTGGTAGCAAACTTTAATGTTATGTAAAGACAGAGGGGGAACATGGAAAGACAACATACATATAGCCTAATCAGCCTTGTCAAGGTTTACACTTGCAGACGGGAGGAAGCTGTTAAGGAATGATGGCAGTGGTGGACAGAGTACTAACTAAAAGGAAATGATCATTATCATATAAATAATTGATTTTCTGAAATGACATTGCTATATCAACAGCACTTGACTTCGGTGTGGACCTGAAATTCGAGTTAGGTGTCCATCATTAAGGACACATACATTCTGGCCCTCAATGATTCTGATTAGCGGATTAATTAAAAATAAAAATATATTTATGCAAAATTTAAATTTCCTTCTTAATTTTTTAACCAGTACTATGCAACTATTGTGTCATTGAAAATGGGATCTGCATCAGGAACATTTTCGTGCAATTTTTTACGTCTCCAAGTCCAACTTGAGAACTGATGAATCGTTTAATCCACTTCAATAAGCTTTTATGAACAAGGCGCCTTCTAAAGCAACTGTGTACCACTGGTATAACGAGTTTAAGTGCGTCGCTTAAATTTGAAGGCTGAAGAAAGGAGTGATCTTGCTGTTACGGAAGTAAACATGCTACAAGTGAAAAATTTGATTCAACAAAACAGGCCAATCACATACTTCGGAAGTGTTCATGATATTCTTCACAACCACCTTTGCGTAAAGATTGTTTCGCGCTGGGTACCCCACACCTAACCGATAGTCGGAAGCAGGCGCGCGTGGAATGGTGCCATGATATGATTGAAAATTCAAAGCATATTCTTCCCGCCATGTTTAAGTTATCAAAGCAGGTGACGAATCTTAGATTTATCAATATGATCCAGAAATAAAGCGCCAGTCTACAGTATGGCTCTTTCAAAACGAACCAACGTTTACGAAAGAGAAACTATCGAGAAACGTTGTAAAAATATTGATCGTCAGTTTTTTCTCCTTAATGGGGTCTTTAGTATCAATACGCTTAAATAGCATCAATGCAGAGTGGTACACTACCGATTGCTTGCCAGAAGTTTTTGCTGCTGCGTGTAACAGCCCTAATTTGGCAATGCGTAACATGTTCTTCTTCTGCCCTAAAATTTAAAAAAAAACCAGCTCAAGGGGATACAGGTTTCATCGCCAGAAGAAGGCCGTTCAGAAAGCATCTATTGTAGACTAGAAAATTTCCATAGACGCTGGTGGAGTGTTCTCTGAGAATATGTCATAAAAAACTTTCCGATTGTCCCACGTGCAACGGTATAATCAGGAAGTTCAACTGCTATTATGATAATGTTGACAGAGTGGGAGAGAATAGTGATTAACGAATAGGGGATTGAGCGTTTCACAAATATGGCTACCCTACTATGACTATACCGGCTGCTCGGGGATAGCCATGTCTCAGAAACAGCAATAGCAGGAGGGCATGTTGGTGAGCTAAGTGTGAGAGAGGGAGTATCGTTATCGCTGTGAGAGCGCTCACAGGCATTCGGAACGGGTATATGAGCGCTGTGAGCGATATAATAGTTAATCGAAATGCAGCATTATACAAAACATCAGTTGGGTCATAAGTGGTCATGGGGCACAGTGGTCGCAGCCAATCAGAGTTCTAAAAAATTTGAAGTTTTTAGACAAATTAAAATATTTTTGACATTTGACTGTGGGATAATTATACAGATCACTGGATTTAAATCAAGCAGTGGATTGAAACAAATTCTGAGATAACATTAAAAAATTGAAAAATATTTATTCAAGACATCTTTCTTTTTACCCTTACGTTAACTAGATTAGACTATGATAAATACTTCTTTCGTTATAATTTTTCTAAGTATTTTGAGTTTTAACTATGGAATAAAAAAACATTAAGTATTGCTTTCACTCTAATATATTTATAGCATGGTTCATTAAAGAAAGGAATTGAAAATGGCGGTGCTTATCATGTTCTCACACTAGTGCCATCTATACTCACTCTCGCGCGTACGGTAAGTAACAAAAATATTAGTTTTGATTTTGCTTGAGTTAAAAATAATATTCGTACTTTATTTTACTTACTACTTTTTCAGGCGTACACAAACGGACATAGGGTCCTTTCATCCCGAAAAAAAGCACTGTTTCCGATGAAAACAACAGTAAAGTTCCAATGATAATGGACGGTGGCATGTGTCTTTCAAACTTTCAACTTTCATGCCGTCGAAGCCGCTGTCAGAAGCTACTTTGAAAACCCGGTCTTGTTTTTATAATTTTTGAGTTGAAAAAAATCTTTTGAAAATTTGTATGCTAACGATAGTATCTGTCAATGCAAGTACAAGCCGCCATTTATGATTCCTTTCTTTAATGCATCGGCTTAAATGTTGATTGGATAAACGGGAAAGAAGAGGGATCAATATTAGTTTTCTTGTAGGACGGAAGGTAACTTCTAAAACTTCAACCTTTTACGCGGAAATCGATCAATCAATCAATCTTAAAAGTTATGGCAATCAGCCGCCGTTACTTTGTGGCAAACTAATTTTACCAATGACGAGTATGACACCACTTTGTAAATGGGACCAAACAGAATTTTTGTTTTCCGAGTAGGGTGGAGCTGGAACATTCAGTTACCTAGAACATTAACGCGGAAATAAGCCATTCATTATTTTTAGTCTTATAGTGCGTTCCGTTTGCCGCTCACAGCGCTAAAAGTGCTCAAAACCGTTCCGGTTCGTTTGAGCGCGCTAAAAGTGTTATTTTTTTTGCAATCGGAACGTAAATATCGCACTAACATTCTGATCGTTCGTCACTTAAGTGTAAAGTTACAATTTCATTAAGATCTTTGACTCTGAATGAAGCAGAAGCCATTTTTAACATTATTACAAAAGAAAATTAATAAGCAAGCTTTTAAAATCTTTAATCGACTAATAAAAACATCAACCAAGTAACGTCATGTGTCAGTTTCGACAGGCCGCGCACAGCGCCCATGCTCCGTAGCTTGGGCAATGTGAGCGGGAAGATGGCGGCTTTTATGACGTCATTAAAGACATGTCGATATCGCTGTGAGCGCGCTCACAGGCATTCGGAACCTGTGAGCGCTATAATCGGCAAACGGAACGCAGCATTAGTGACTTGATGGCGGCATTGACAATTAATCAATCAAGTCAATCATGATATATCAAAATAAACTTCTAGGTTATGGTGATTTGTTTACTTTAGTTGAAACGTCTAGAAAATTTTAGCCTCTTAATGGAAGGAAATATGAATACTTCCATTGAAGAAAGTAGTACCGAAAGAATACCGGCAAACCTTTCTGAAATCATCCGAAATATCTTGCAACACAATAAGGTCCCAGACAGTTTGCAAAAAGACTTTTTGTTTGTTGTTATTATTGTTATAATGTTAGAGAATGGATTTCAGCCTTCAGAGCAAAAAACTTTTAAGCCGATAGAAATCATTGATTCACAACAGTTGATGAAATGGAAAAACCCTACTGGAACATATGAAGCATGTTTTATCGTTTCAGCATTTGAAAAAATTCCTTTAAAATTAGTGATGGTTCCTTTGGGAACAACAGCAATTATAAATTTATTAATAAGTGATTTTAATTCTGAAACTTATTCAGTTTGTCTCCCAATTGGGCGGTATGTGGTATCTCCTCAAGCTTCTACAATACCAATGATATTTCGTGATTTGAAGCATTTGTCAACAACATTAAAAAACAAAATTCTAACGCCCACGAAAAGCAAAATATTGAATTATTATGGTTACCCAAGTGCAAGTTTAGTGGGACTACCAGAGGAAGTACTTCATAAAGTCATTCTATACCTACCAGTAGCTAGTATTATTAACTTCATGAAAGTTTGTCGAAAACTAAAATTTGTCACAGAAAATGATTTGTTATGGCATGAATTGTATAAGAGGGATTTCAAAGTATTAGATCAACAGCAAGTAGATAATTGGAATGGAAAATATAAGGAAACATATCAAGCTGAAAAAGAAAAACAACTTAGAAGAAATGTCTCAAATTGTTATCAGGAATTTCCATATCCTAGTTTTAGTTGGGATAATATTATACTGTAAAGTTAATTATATTCTGAAGGGTTGTAAATAATAGATTGTTACATTCATAGTGTTTTATATTAAATATCTATAAGAATCTCTAATAATTACCCTTTATTAAATTTCTGGTTAGGTTTCACATTTACAACATTAATCACACAGCATTTAGATTTTGTAACCTGCCCAGTGTCCTGTATGATCACAGATTCAACAACATGGTTATCAAGTTAACTTCTTCATTGAGAAATAAGTGTAATACAAAAATATTAAATATTTTTCAAATTGCCTATATTGACTTCTTAATTATTTTTAGTTAAAATATTTTTAAAACAAAACAAAGCAATATTTCTAAACATTTCTTTGTTAATAGACATGCTCAAACCTATACTCTGATGTATTGTGTACATCAGGCAGGCTGAGCTGAAAGGAAAGGAAACTAACCAGGACAGTTCTCGCATATCTAGCATGATAGTACATTGTAGGTGAAGCCACTCTGCCATAGTTTTATCATTTGTAAAGTAAGCATTTCTTTGAAAAATTGCAAACTTTCAGCTTTTCAAGCACATCAGATCATACTATTTTTAGGGACCCATTGTTTGAAAAAGATCTGTAAAACGGAATGTGATAACATTGTGTCACACTAACCCAATTGAAAAATCATTAAAAAAACTGTTCTTTGTTGCCTCATATCAGTATGTCATTTGATAAATATTTTATACATAATTAGCTTTTTAGACTAATGTTTTTGAAAAAAAGGCAGGTGAAGTGATTCATCAAATTAAATAGAACATTTCTGATGCATGCCTTTATGAGTTATTAAAAAAACTGAAAGGAAGAGGACATTTTCAGGTAGCTCTATGTACACCAGTTCGAAATGTACGAAAAAATGTGGTAGACATACTAAAAATATTTATAAAATTATACCCTGCATTATGTTCTATTTTGAAACAAACCACAGTGAGGTGCCGTTTCCATACTCTGCATTAATAAATAAATAATAATAATAAATCCCCAGACAATCACACCAACTGTATGGCCCCGAAGTAAGCAGAGCTTGTGTTATGGATGACCATACAGCAAACTGGCGGGGTCCCCCCAGTTATGGACCAGAATAAACAAGCATATATAAAAATCAACTACCATGATCCAAGAACAAACATTTATATTCATCACACGAATGCCCGGCCAGGCTCGAACCTGGGACCTCCACTATATGAGCCAGGGCTACTAACCACTACGCTATTCGATCGTCAAACTACGCATTGTTGAATGAAAATGTGAAACAGCATGCTCATACCACTAAGTCTGTGATAACTTGTTGTCTTTCTAGTCTGTGGTTTGTTCAGGTCCTTTTGGAAAACCTAGAGCTGACTACGGTTTCAATAATCTATATACACTGCGAGTTACGACTTACAACAATTTTAAAAACTAAGGTATAACTAACATTTGAATGACTTTGTAGGTGTTTAATGTTCGATTATAATAATCAAAATCGTTTTGGCAACCTGAAATAATCAAAATATCCATTTACTCACTTCGAATTGCGCGATTATAAATCAAGATGTTTGCTGTTGTTATATCAATGGTAAATAAAAACAACGGTTATAGTACAATAATTAAATCACAACGAATATCTCCAAAGGAGCTCGTAAATTGGATAAGCGATAAATTGGAAAATAAAAGTAACAACAGAATAAATTAAACATCAACATGATAGAAAGCGCCATGTTTCATTATGTAGTGTGGCTGATTTACGAAAATACGATTACGAATACTGAACGAAATTATGAAATATTGGCATAAAATTCTCGTTTTTTTTACTTAATGCAATCCTAGAAACACCCGTACAAAAGCTAGCCAAGTGCCCCTTAAATATTGAAATGCCTTCTTTGGAAATAGCATTTTCGCCAAAAATGGTTAATACGAAAACAATACTCAGCGAGTACCTAATTCAGAAGTAACATCTATAGGCGATATTCTATACGGAAATTCCTGTGGCTCAGGAGTTATACAGTTACATTGAGATCAAAAAGAATTGCAATGTTTTATGTCCTAAAAAAATTGTTAAAGTGTTTTTACCGATCGATTCGATCGCAATCGATTTAATTTGTGCGTGTAAGTAGTAGTACTGATAGCCAAGCAGATACCTGACCCCCCTAACTTTTAAAAAGGTAATTGAAATTTGCCAGGAAGCGCCACCTATCGCAACCACCACCTATCGAGCAAGTCAATAACTGCTCCTAAACTTGTTCCGATAAACTTGTAATTTGCTTCGTTGTATCTATTCCAAATCATTCCTGTATTTCGATGTAGTAAATAAGACTTGATCAGCAGTAATGGTTCGAACCCTGGACCTAAGATTTGTGAAGCAGGCGCTCATCCAAAGGCGCCAACTGACTGGCTGAAAGTCAAGCTTATCATATTATATTAACTTTTAATCTTTCACCACAACATCATCGTCACCAACCCATACGTATTGACAAATATAGGGTGATCTACAAAAAGTTTCCTAGGCCAGTAAATGTGATACGTGTTTACCCTACAACACAGAAAATAAAAATCTAGTCTGTAGTGGCAAGATTATTATAATTCACTCATAATAATAAATATTTCTAACTAACACACCACACTATCTAGCCCAAAGTAAGTATTATTAAGAACTGGTGTTATGGATACTAGATAACGGATAAATAAACTTAAGAAATATATAAACACACATATAAACTTTTTTTAACATAAATATTAGAAATAAACTTATATAAATATACATACACATCCATGACTAGAAAGCAAACATGATAAAATGTCTGCCCCTACCAGGATTCGAACCCGGGACCTCTGGCATGAAAGGCAAGGCTACTTACCTCCATACCAAACAGGCCTAGTTACTTGATTACTCATGCATGGTTACTTTCGAGTTATTGCGGTTATTGTGATTTCATAAATATCCACAAGTTATTATTACATATTATATTGTGTCTCAATTAACAGATTTTATGAAAGCTAAAATAACTTTGCGTTGGGACGATAACCAACATTAAAAGTATATCTAAAGAATTAGGTGTCACGTTAAGTAGATACCATAAGTATTTTTAATAGGTTTGTTAATACAATTATTATATATTTCCTACATATAAACCCTGTTCGTTGGTGGATACGGAGATACTGATGAAAAAATCTGATAACGATTGTCATATAAAATGATAAAATATTGTGGAGAAAAACTGGCGAACGCTATAAGCGCTAATCCAAAAAAGCTAATTGGATTCGGCGGCTGCACGAACAAAGAAAAATACTTAGAAATTTTGTGAGATGTAGAGAGTCCAATAGTGCAAAATGCATATCCAGGGGGGCAAACATATTTTATTCAAAACAATTTTTTTGTACACCGATCACGTTTAGTCAGATTGGTTAGCCAACCACTCTCCCTACATACCTCTTCTTTTAATTGAAATACTTATTGTTAATTTTTTCTAGTGCTTTCGCTATATTATGTAAAGGCTTGTTAATGGCCCTCTTCTTCTATAATTTCTTCTAAGAGTTCATTCCTTTGTTTAAATTTTAAATACCGATTGATTGTGCATTTTATTTATTACTTGCTCTTTTATTAAAATAAATTTATAATAATGTTCAAATCAAACATCAACAACATTTTACATTTAAAAATATAAAGGTTTCGGATTTGAACTTGTAAAGCTAAATTTGATCTTAATCAATTGCACTACTTTAAACTGATGAACAACCGTTTAGGTTGAATAATTAGTTTAGGCTTTAGTTTTCAAGGGTTTAACACTGGATTGTTTAGCGATTAGTTTTATCTCTGTTGTTATAGATAGCGCTTTGTTCGATTTTCTTAGGGTTCAGTTATCTGCTTGGCTATCTGTACAATTACTTTTAACGCAGAACACTGTGTGTGTTTGTGTGTGTGTATAACATGAATTTATTATGTAGGCGGTATGTAAGATATAATATGCGCGAGTTTGAAAAAAAATTTTGCATAACATAGAACTTATAAAACACTCTTATCCTACCCTACAATGGGGAAAAGTGCAATTTGTTGATTTTTTGTTTATATTATTGTACACAGGTGAAAATGGAGATAAATGTGGCCAGCAGAATTCAAAGGGTGGTCGGCATTTATCCATACCGTTTGATTCATCTACAGCGAACGGCGATATAAGTACGTATTAAATAAATAATCTTATGTTAATGTTGTAAACGAGACAGTTTTTGGTCATGAATAGATGTAAGTTTTTTATTAACGGATTTGGTTGTTTTGAAGTACTTAAGCACATACACTAGAATACCATGTGGGCGAACATATTCGGGGCGGCATGACTCGGCACAGCCGTTAAAGTGCCGCGCTGCATAGAGCACGAAAGGACTGCCCGATCGGCCCTGGCTGAATATGTCTAGTAATTGTTTTGGGCTAGCCTTGTCGTTTAACAAATAATAATAATAATAAATCCCAGACAAACACACCAACTGTTTGGCCCCAAAGTAAGTACAGCTTGTGTTATGGATGACCTTACAGAGAGACCATACTAACCACTACGCTACTCCGCCGTCAAATACTGCCGAACCGAATGTTCCAGCCCGAATACGTGGATACGTTTATCCAGAAAACTCAAGTGTTTGACTTAAATATTTTAATTTACTTTTATAATTTTGTTGATATGATTGCCCATATTTTAAATGGTCAAAGTTAGGTGCCTACGTATTTTGGTAACTCCATCACGCAAAACATACTGAAATTTTTTTTCCTAAACTTAGGTAGTGTAACAGACTATAATCGAGTTTAAGACATTTTAATACAATCTGAGCAGGGCCGTTCAAAAGTTAATTTTTCACTTGAAATTTGAACATCAATTTTAATTCATGATATGGAGACAAATTAAGACAATTTGATGACCGAATAGCGTAGTGGTTAGTAGCCCTAGCTCATATGCTGAAGGTCCCAGGTTCGAGTCCTGGCCGGGGCATTCATTTGTGTGATGAATATAAATAAAGTTGATTTTTATATACCTATGCATGTTTATTCTGGGTTCCCCTCAGTTCGCTGTATGGTCATCCATAACACAAGCTCTGCTTACTTTGGGGCCATACAGTTTGTGTGATTTTCTGAGGATTTATTTATTTTTAGTACATGATAATTGAAAATCACTGTATTTATTTTTAAATTTTCATTTTTATAATTAATGAAGTCAGAAGATTTTTTTTACCTCCTATATGATTACTAATGTATTGTATCATCAACTTTATGTAGACCAACCTAGGTACCTTATGGCCTGGTTTTAAGACAAAGTTATCTGTAGGAAAAATTACATAGCAAAGCCATCATAGGGACCACAAGATCGTCCCTGCTAAGGTCGATTTTCGTCTATTAACAACTTCACCCTGCTTTGGTTTAAGGGTCCCTTATTATCGTCAAGTCCTTTAATAAAAGCTGAGGTAGAAAGCAAACTTCGTGAATGTACTTATAAAAATCTTGTATTGATTATCTCATATGCTGTGTGATATTTTTTTAGTAGGATAATAAACCTTTTGTTCTTAAATTCCCCAATCACTACTTGTGCTCATATAACGTTGAGGTTCTACTCGGGTTCCTGTGGCTGTTTTGGCAAACATCCAACTGAGTACGTCTAGCGCTTGCTCGCTGTCCCACGTAATGTTTTTATATGAACGTCACTTATTCACTTAGGTAATATTATGTCTTTTTATCGGTCAGTAGAATTTTTCGAAGAACCGGATTTTGAAATATTGTTTAGCGTTACTATATTTAATCAAAATGTTTGGAAGATGATAAAAATTATAAAATAGGTCCTGTATTCGTACGTTGTGCTATGAATCTCAGTCTACCAGTATGTGTTCACATTCCAGAGCACACGACCTCTGTGAGCAGCTTAATTTATGTGACTAATAGGGTGTCCTATATCCCATGAACGTCGTTAAATTTTAGGAAGGTAAGGAACATCGGGATTACTTTACTGAGGTGGTGTTATAAGCAATTTATTATCTAGGAGGTCTTCTTAGTGCCGATTGGCTGATTTAGCATACATGTTATATACAACTTGGAAAAAATTTCTTGACTTTGCTAACGATGATTGTTTTTATATGTGAAAAGATTTTTCAAGTTACGCCATTTTATTAAATTCAAAGTTAATATGTATGTACATAATAATAGTCACCATCCATGATAAAGAAAAAACTCTAATATTATGCCCTATATACCTTGCCTATAAATATTATTGCAATTATCAGAATTTGATATTACTTGTTTTTTTAGTTCTAGTTCATTTATATTTAATAAACTACTGTTTCTTTCGTGGAACCTAGTAATAGGGAAGTAGAACTTTAAAGACTCAGAAGTGTTATTTGCACACGAGTATGTACGGAAATTGTATTATTTTTTGAAATGGTCGTAGAGCCTCCTAAACCCGCTTTTGCGTGTGATTTGAGTGAAACCGTAGAAGAGGCAGCGTTTTAATGTTTGTGTAATTAGTTTACAATAAATAATGTATTCTTATGTAAAGAATATTATTCAATAACCCATACATTTTAGTAACATTTTGACGCCTCATAACAAGCTTTATCAACTCTAAATTTGGCTTATTTTGTTAATTATAATCATTTGAGCATTATTTTTATATTATTTATTAGTATTTAAACAAATACTTTTGAAGGAGATATACATTTATTGTATATTTAACAGTTTTATTATTTCGGTTTATTGCGTAATTTATTAAGTTCAATACTTTAACTATATTTGAGAACCAGATGAAAATCATAATATCCTATTAACTTACATCTCTAACATTGATTTCAAATAGTTCCATAATAAGAATAGACAAATTTTGTAACAAAATGTAACTTGAGACAGAAGTAGGAATAAGAATTCTAAAGATGACGCAACGGCAAAGTCTATCTTATACTCAAGTATTTTGGTATTTTTACTACAATCGTTATTGAAAGAAACATAAGTTATTACTGTGTGAAAAAGGATTAGATTAAGAAATAAATATAAGTTTTAAAAAAAACATGATAGCCTGCAAGTTTTATTTTAATCTCCAACCAAATCATACACGAGTGATTATGGCTGAACGTTCACGGTGAGCTGGGCTAAGGGTAGCTGTGTAGGGTGAGGGGCGTCGAGATGCGCGGCGCAGCTTCTGTGCCCGCCAGTCGCGCCGTGACGCCGCCATAGACTCGGCGGGACTCAAGCCAGGACGCGTCGCCCTGCCCTGCGTAAATAAATGTAGGCCCGCTGCTGGCCAGTTCTTGGGAATGGACAGGCGAAGGTGAGCGCCGTGGAGGGCTCGCGGTCCGCCCGCGACAAGCCGCCGTGGCGGTGCTACGGACCCATGCTCACACACAGTCGCTCCGACAGCGACTTCCCCGTTTACACTAGAGGTGAGCTCCCAACAATCAACCTACCCAACCTTTGATTAATCGCTTCCTTCCCACAATGGACTATCTGCGTCATTTCGTTTCATGTTTATGCCAGATGTGACAACCGTCTATAATTACAAGCTCGTCCTAACATGATAACAACTGTGTAATTGACGTGTACAATTTTAATGTTCACTTTGTTAATGTTTGTGAAAATAGATGTTTTTTACTTATTTGGTTTTGGAAACAATTTGTATTAGTAACCTAATTTATTCCGACTGTTATTCATTGTATGGTACAGTTTTACCAACGATATCGACGGCGTCTAGTTGTCGGGATGCTGTGTCTTACCATTATAAATCAATATTCCTCAGAAAAAACCATTTACATTCATTGTACTGATGTTGTAGAATGATTATTCCTCGTGAATTCGTGTAGCAGGATTCTGTATGCTTCAGTTTATTTGTTATTTCTGTATACAAGGTTCAAAGATGCTTAATTATTTTATTTTTGATTTTAGGCTTCGTCGCCTGCATTACATGGTAGAGAGGTTCACTCAGAAGGATCACATGCTCGGCTAATTTTCTAGGGCATCGGGTACCTATCTATTTATAATAATGTTATACGCTAACGTCACCCCGCCGCGCTGTTAGTAGCCTATTTGAGATCAACACAGCATAATGTTATAATGTGATCATTCGAGTGTACGCTTAAAAGATTATTTGCTAAGTTTAAGGGCTTTTTTAAGAGATTAAGGTGACAAGGCAGAGGACAGGCTTATCCGAAAAATAATAGGACAGGTTTTTGTACTTCAAAAGAGATTCTTTTTGCCTATCATGAGGGCAAAATCTTGGTATAAAGTCATTTGTATCTAAGATGTTTAGCTATATCTATTTATAATTTCCTTTTTCAAACTTAGTATCTTTGTGCGTTTTTATTCTACGATTTCTGTAGATGAATTAGCCAAAAGTCAAAATGATTAATTTAGGTAACCAATCGTGTGTTGATGTAGATGTAGACGAATAAGCTAAGGCCTTTGTCTTTTGTCCTAGATATTATAAATTAATCTTCCTATCTTAATGAATGATATCCAAGAACCTGAAAGTCGATTACCATCTTAAAGACAAATTTTGTTAAAACTTGAATAAAAAATATGTTCCATCTTTTCTTGGCTGTGTACATTACAGAAAGATGCTAAGTAGTCTGCAAGTTCTGTAACACAATTGCGAATGGTCGTAAAGGTACTAGCTGGCGTTTAACGTAATGTATTTCGAGAAATGTCGTAATGGGCAAGTGATTTAATCTACAATATCTTATACTGCTTGTCAAAACTACTGTTCTAGACTATCGAGAGTAGCTGATATTTTAACTAATTATAGTATAGAGTAGATCGGTTTGTTTTTATTCCATTATTATAAAACGGATATTTGATGGTAATGTTCCACATACTTACGTGTTAACTATTAATTAATTTGGCCAGTCTTATGTATCTTATGTGTCTGTTGTTTCATGTGTCGTTACGTAATATAACAGTTGAAAGTTATCAGCGAAACGATAAAATTGTGTGAGTAAATAATACAATAAAAAGAATATACCTAGACAAAGATACTCTTGTCGTTCACTTATGAGTTTTCAGTCAGCTCTTTGGCGTCCGATACTGGATGTAAGCTTTCTGCGATCCGACCCTATTCTACTGATTAGAAATCGATTATTTAAAAGCACTGCTAAGGTAAATCAAACATGTACTTACATTACATCATTGAAATTAGACCTTTTTAAAAGAATTTTAAGATAATAAATATATTTAATTTTTGTAAGCCGTTCTCAGAGACGTCAAATTGTTACAAAAGAAAAGGTTTTGTTCGCGAACTTATACATTACTCCTTACAACTCTAGGTCTAGATTTGCTTAACAAAGGTATAATTAGGATCACCCTAAGTTATCATTTAACGTCTCTGAGTTAAGCTTGAAGGCCTCTGGCCTGAGGGTTTTGTATTTTGAAGGTATTGTGAGTATAATGTTTCTTAATAACTGTTTTAAACTATCGCGGTTATTTTCACTATAATTTAATGAATTTACGGGATTCTTACTACGATTTTCGATTTTTATTTCGTGCGTCCGATATTTCGATGCTGTTGCAAGCACCATGATCGCGATCATGGTGCTTGCAAGTGCGTGGTAAGAATCCCGGAAATTCATTAAATTGTAATGTTTCTTTCTCAATAGAAAATATATTTCTTGATTTCATTATCCGTTTAATACAAAAAAAAAACCTTGCGAATTCTGTAAACGTCGCGTTCTTAGTACGAATGCGAAATGCGGAAACTTTGTATACGTACAGATTTGGTTGAGTACAAATAAGAACGAAGCATAATTTGATAAGTTATCATATCCAAGTTATCTAATCAACGAGGTATAAAGTCTTAGTTATTTTTCTCTTTCCGATCGACGAGTACATCCGTAGTGAAAATGTATCGTTTTTAGTGAATTGATGGAATGTTCTGTTGTGGAAAAATGGATGATTTAGTTTTGTCGAGAAAACAAAAACGGAGGCCTGTTGATGAGGATACTAGAAGTGAATCGGGCGTCGTAGATAAAGAAGATAGTGTCTGTGAGTTTTATACTTGTGACTTTGAGATATCTTTAGCAGATATGACATGATTTTTAGTTAGGATTTTCAAAGTGTTGAAAGAATTGTCTGCATTTTGAGACAAATAGTCCTAGAGCTTCAAAAATTTGAATAAAAAGGTACGTCCAAGCCGGGCATGTAATGTTTTCGTCTTCATTGCCAATTTTTGTCAGTCGGACAGTAAAGATTCGGAAAAAATGGCGTCCGGAAAATGCTGTTCGGGTTTTGGTGAGGCAAGCCGAATGAGCCGAACTGTATAAAGACCGTGAATATACTATTTATCCGATATGCATTTGCTGTATTTCTGTAGCAGTTAATTCGGGCCGACATTGTTGTTCGACAAATAGGTAACTGCGGACGCGAATGTGCTGGCTCGAACATGCGGGTAGCGCTCCTTAATATTGCCAAGAAAAATTGTTTTCATAACTTTGTCATTCGTTTGTGGTTATTCGACCGTACCAAATATTTGTCGTTCCTCAGTAAATGGCGTCAAGTTGCTTCCGTTTTCCACCTTGACACAGTCTAATTCTAGTACCATATTTGGCTTCTCGACATATTTTTATCTCGTCCATATATGGGCTGGATAGTTTAGGCATATTTTATTTTGTTTTTTTTTTGTTTGCTGTGCTTGTATTTATGCTTATAGCAAGACTATGAAGGGAGTGAAAAAAATTTCTTTTTGTGTCAGTTTGGTGTTGAAAACGTTACCACAAGCGGCCGCTGATGTAAATTTCGCTGATAAGATTTAATATTATAAAATTATTTAAATAATTAAATTTTTATGAATTACATTTATTTTCTTATAAATTATGGCGGCCTCATGGAGCAGTTAGAGTTGCTGGGTAAGTCCGATGGCAGATCTCTCACTATCAAAATCTGATAACAAGTTGAGCAGGGAACAACGATATTAGAGTCATGGATATTTTCTATTAATATTTATTTTTCGGGTACTTTGCAAACAAGCTCGCTTGATAAAGCTTTGCTTGATTAGGAGCCGTTTTATTTGACATAAATTAATCAATGTAATCAGTTAGTCCATGCTTAGTCCACACACATGCTTTCAAGAATCGATTGCCAAACTACTAACATTATCTGCAACATCTGTAAGTGTGTGTATTAATATTACTATCTTCTTAGAATCAACGTTTGTAGGTATGTAACTGCGTAACTGCCCGTACGCATCAGCCACCTGGGGTCTTGCCGCATGCATATGAGTCTTATTTGACGTCACACTAAACTTTAAAGCGTTGTCTTGTCCCATGGTTTTTCCTGTATAATGTCTTTACTGACTAAATTCTAAATACTTATTTATTTCGAGCTCGCTTATTAGAAGATTTACGATAATTTAAATACAAAAGCTACTATTTACCGCCGTATACGGAAACATATGTGAGTAATAATATTACAGAAATATTTAAAATAATATTGACATAAATTTCTTATACAATAAGTACTAATAAGTAGGACTATCTTAATATCGCTATTACTTACTTAGGTTAATTAATTGCTAATGGAAAACTAGAAATATTGACCATTGGGCTTGGGACCTTCCCTTGGGAACCTTTTGAGCATAGCTTGATTAAATAAGTTACTTACTTTTATGTACGTATAACTAGCTGTTTACCGCGACTTTGTTCGCGACAATTCCCATTTCTCTTCATAGGTTTGTGATAAAAATTTAACCATAGAGGGAACCATAACCTATCCATGGAATTATCTAAGCCTAATCAAAATTTCCTAAAAATCGTTCAGATGTGTTAATCGTTTGCAATTTCATTTTATTGCGCTGAACTTAGTTCTTTTTTCAAAATAGAAGTAGGCTATGCACATACCTACTTTTTATATCTTTAGCTATCTGTAACTAAAAGCCCGTCACTATCTGTCCACCCCGTTAAGGCATTAGCGGGAACATTCAGAAAGTCAGACCAACAGATACTCAAAATGTGTAAAAAAAAATTATGGGATGAAAATACGAATTTAGTAAAAAGCGCTTATTTTGACACTCCAAAACGGGAATTCCAATTTTATTTATTTGTATAGAAAGAATTGGTTGAAAATATTTTGCATCCGTGCTGGCGCGTGCACCCGCTTAACTGCTAATCCAGTTAGAGTTTTAGAATACCGTGAAGCAAATGACTGATCTAGCAACGGTGGAAAATTAAAAAAATCGGTTTAGTAGTTTCCGATTTTATCACTTACTTTATTTTAACCAAATAAATATTTTGTGTAAGTAATAATAACATGGCTTTAATATTTTGAGGCACAGTCTGGCAAACTCATCATTAAATATTAACTCCTTTGATTAATATAGGTCCATTGTTATTGTGTAAAATTTGATTTATAGTAAAGCCGCTAACTACTGAATTTAATGGCGATGAAAATACTCGTATCGGGAAATGTACCAATAATTATTTAACAAACCGTAAATAAATTTTAATAGAAGGCAATAATATGGTCTAAAATATTAATGGGAACTTAAATAAATCAAAAAATTGTTACGTGTGAAAATCAAGCATTAAAATAAAAAAAATTAGGCTCAATCATAGTTCAATAGTAAATCTTTCTTTAGCCTGGCGATATTTCTCCCATTTCTTCAAATTTTACATTTTTGACTTAACAGTTATAACAATAAACATTAAAATACAATACGAAATCGAAATAATTGTATTAAAATGCTACTAATGACACTAGTTACTGTAACTGTTATCATTTTCATCATGAAACTTTTCCTCACACGTCTTTAGTCGGAGGTTTTCTCATAATCAGTGCTTTAAACTGATTATCAATAAAATCATTAATTTAAATTTTCCTTTTACCTATCTAAGAATGAGTTGATAATAATTCACGCGAATCAGTTGAGATTTTTACAATTTTCACAAAAATATTTTGTTTTTTAACATAAATTTCGGTTTTTGACTTTAAAATATTTTAAAAACCTTTAAAATATTGTGATAGTCTTCTTTCGTATTTTCGCTAATTTTTATCAGTAAGATTGCACGCATAAAATTAGTCCATGTAAAATATTCAAAAAGAATAAAAACCCATGCCAATATCCAGATAAGTATTTATATAAAATATTCATCGTATTATTCCTGTTTTCTTATTAAAGACCACAGCGCGACAATCCAAGTTTAGTTATGTGGTGTTTTTTTGTCTATGGAATGTGGCTCTTCTTTCGAGGTAGTCAGAGGCGTGAATGCAGGTAATAGTTGCCTGTTGTAAATAACCCCCTCGGGCTGAGGGGTTGTGCATCCACCTGCCCGGTGTTGAAAGGTGAGGGACGCGGGGCGCATTCGATGCACTCTTACATCCATTCAAACTTGTCAACTTTTATCAATACAGAGAAAATAAATGCTTTATTACTCTCTGCTGGATTTGCCATTTATAATAAGGTTGATTACACTTTAATGATTCTGATTGCAATACTGCGGCAGATACTATTATATTTATAAACGTCCACCAAATGTTTTACTTCACGGGCCATTATCTTAGCGCCAAACCGGTACCCGAAACACAAATCGAGCAAAACACGAGTAGTCGGAGCGGGCGCATCGCTGTGTCCGGTTACGGAGTTGACGCCTCACGTTCGGGTGAGTTCGGCGCGAGTGCATCGCTTGCATTTCAAGTTGCAGGAGCAAGATGGAGCCGTGGCTAGCCCTGCTGCCCCCCCTCGTCGTACGCCGCCGCGCCGCGCGCCGCGCGCCAGTCAGCCGTCGCGCGTCTCTCGCGGCGCAGGCACTTCGTTCCCGCCTCAACAGCGCCGGTGTCATGCGTGCCTTTGTTTAGTGTTTACCGAGACTTGTGTTAGTGTTGCTATAGTGAATTGTGTTGACGACATGGCCCATCGCAGTTGATATGTCGCTGACTGCGCCCGCTCCTGCGGTGCGCGGCACTAGGACCAATAGTCTCGACCAGCTTGATTTTCAGGAACGCAGGCAACTGATCGCCAGTTCGTTGTCTCTCACGGACTTCTTGCACGTCGGGGCGAAGGAGGTGGCTGCAGTCGCCGGTCAGTGTCCTTCCTTCACTTTAAACTTTGTATTTTTGGCAGAAATTGGTTTTACGCAAACTTCAAACACGCAAACTACAATTGCAAATAGCATATGCCTACATATATATTTAACGATATCGTGAGCATTGATGAAATGAACACCAACGATGACCCGAGGACCTCGTATTATATTCCCATGTTGTTAGTTAAATGGCATTGTCTTGGTTAATTCAATTAAGGCATTATGGACAAAGTCACTAGTAATATAAAATTGTACATTAAACTCTAATGTAAAACAAATATATGAATTGTATGTGAAATACGGAAAAATGCCTTGAAAATACGCATTTAGTTTATCGTTTCTGCCATTGCCAAGTTCCATGATATGTGTTATTGTCAATTTTAATTATGTTTTCACACGTAACCCTTCAACAAAGTTGAACCCAGGCATGATGTCATGGTTCCAGCAGGAGTGGTGTGTCACGAACCTTGGGATGTTGGTACTCCAACACACATCGTTAGTTATTTATCAAATCTCTGGCGTTCCATTAGTTACGTACATCTATTTTTAGTGGCACCGCAAAACGCTAACATTACACGAAAATTCCCGCGCGCAAAAATTACTTTTGGTTTTAACTCAAGAAACTTTTTTATTTGTGACAGAGCTTCGAGCTAAATATGGCTTCTGTTGAGGCTTGCTGAGATTCTGACCTTAATTTCATATATCTAAAATCATTCACAAACGGCAACCTCTACTAAAGGTCGACTGTAAGGCCTTTTCGCTGTCATTACCTAGGTAACGCAACTATAAGAAAACATTTTTATGTATTTTATAAAGAGAGATCGAATAGTCTCTTGTCTTCACGTTTTCCCATTGTTTTAACTCTGCCAAGCATTATTGAAAGTGAAAATAGTTCATTCTTAAGTTCATGCAACAAATTGTTAACTTTACTAACACCAATACAATGCACTTATTATTTAACCTCTTAGTTCATTTAAGCTTCAGATAAAGCGTCTTTATTTTTTTTTACTTTTTGTAAAGATATGAACTGTTTCGTTTATTAATTTATTTAAATTCAACAATGACAGGCTGCCAATAACTACATACGAAATCAAATGAAATTTTCGCCTGATACTTAATCCTGTAAAACTTATCAATTCACAACATTTTGAAGCTCACTTCAGTTTCAAACAGTTTGTTATCATCGTCTTGTTTCAAGGCAAACTACTATTGAGTGCCAGTCTAACCAAATCAACTACATATTAGGCGAGTTGATTTACCGAATTCTTTGTAAGGTATGTTTACAAGACACTCATATAAAGGCAGATATAATAATTAACTGATCCAAGTTACGCAATAATCTACCGCATAGTGAATCACCGTCAGCCCCATACCTCTACTCACGTTGAATGTTTAATTAGTTTAGAACTACGCCCTGTTTCAAAAGCGTTCCATCTTTGTTACCGCGACTACTACATCCGATTTGAGTTTCTGTTTAAGTCTCTGGTATTTTTTAACAAAAGCTATTCTTAGAAATAGCGTATAGAGTCCGATATTTGAAAGATAAACACTATCAGCGGTGGCTAGATAGTTGGTTGGAATGTTCATTCAATTGCCAAGGTTCAACGAAACCGTAAATAGCAAAATGCGAAACCAGTCACGGTTTTTGGAGGTGTGGTGGGTACAATAGAGCGTGGTTCTGTCACCGTGGGCGAGCATTGAGTTGCAGCGCGTGACTCACGCGCAGCGTTACATTTTCCCATCTGTTTGTGGGCAACATTCAATCAATGCCACGTCGATAGTACACCTTGCTCGCCTGTATCGATCACGCCCATACAATGTCTACATACCATCCTCGGTGCGTTGACAATCGCGCATTATGTATTGTTGCAAAACTATCCATAATTCCACGTAACCGTTTCAGAATAACATGTGAATTATTATCAAATAGTAAACAGTAGGCGCACAAATTACATGCGTAATTATTTACCTTCACAAATTACCTAGATACTTGTATGTATTTAGTACACAGATAACGTAATGCGCTCCACAATATGAAGCTCATCTTATCTCACAGCTTGTAGTCAGCGGTCCCGTTTCTTATAAATAGCTGCATTATCATAATGCTTTAAAATCATAAGTTATTGTTGTATTTTTCAGAGAAGTTATATTTTTATTGTGAATATAATTAGACGCTATTAACGATAATGAAGATAGAATGGACGCTTTAAGTGATTTGACTCGACGAATATTGCGTCTTGAATACCAATGATATTGTGCATATCCCGTTCATAAATCGCAACTTTCTTGTGAATAACAAAGTAGAGTTCAGTCTGATAATATTCGTGTCCGTGTGTATTAGTAACTGAACGAGTCGTGTATTGATCCGTGAGAGATGTGTCGACAAGTGAAGTTTTCTCTGTTGTAGCATACTTAGTTCCCGTCGGTATTGTGATAGGCACGGACAACTCTCAACAATGAGCTGTCGACGTAATGGGGACATTGATTGTACAGCCATTTGTTTGTGTGCGTTGTTACCATTTGGTTACCATCTTGCTGTTACTTATTATCAATCGTTGCCTTTGTCATAATCATAGCAAATGAGACGCTATTCATTCAGAGCGAACCTTACTATTCTCAATTATGTATATTGTACACAGTTATTAAAGTACTCGTCATGCGTAGCAAGCAATTGACTATAAGTCATTTTATTTAGTTCGTCTCATGTAGGACTGGGGCCCCAAACCTGACGTTTTTTGTACACGAACGAAGATGTACGGAGCGTGCGGTCAATTCTTTTTGCGGTCCAATATTTTTTGTGGTAGGTTTCGGATCCATTTTTTTATACTAAGTACCTGAGTGTAAGCCATTATGTTTTATTATACCTAGTCCAGAGTTATTTGAGAGGAAGTGAAAGCTTTGTCAAATTGGTCCAGTGGTTTTTGAGATCATTTCTGTGTGATTGTTGGTTTTATGTGATGAGTTAATTAGGCGAGAGTGTTGTGGTTTGTTGGTGACAGTTTTTGATGGTTGATACCGTACTAAGGCGAAGCCTGAAATAGAGATTATGTTACATATGTTCCCTCATAACCATAACTATTAAACGGCAAGACCGTTTTTGAAGTCTAATTTGAAATGACGGATTTTTAATGTTACTCATTTTAATTGTGTTGCAGCTAAGAAACAGAATGGCACAGCGGTGCGGACGAATAGCCTGGGTTCGGGTGCGCGCACGCCGCCGGCGGAGAGGACCAAGTCCAAATTCTCCGCCTTCGGAAGACTGTTCAAACCCTGGAAGTGGAAACGGAAAAAGAAGTCGGAGAAGTTTGAAGCAGCTTCTAGAAGTGAGTATACTTTGGAATATTATATTTTAATTCATGTGCCTTATCTGCTCTGATGTTGCAAGATCTCAGACACTTATCCTAAATTACTTTAGTCAGTTACTGAATTATCTGAATATACTACTACCTACTTATCATCTACCAGACTTTCTATGAATTGTTTTTATAATGTAATTAGAACATTAACTAAAAGACAATTCATTTCTTAATTACAGCCTTAGAAAGGAAGATATCCGTCCGAGCGAATAGAGAAGAGTTAGTGCAGAAAGGAATACTTCTCCCAGAGAGCCCAGTTACACCCGTAGCAGAATGTAGTAAGTTATTACACTAATTATGTTCACTTCATAAGACGTAACATTAAATAAGTTTACTATAAAATGTTAGTAAAACGTAACAATACCATGCTCAAATATGGCTTGCACCCGACTTCACACGATATTGATACCAAACACAGGGAGTGTGTGAAATTTTATAACCAAATCTTTCGCGAAACTGTATACCAATTGATGAAAAGTAATAAAACTATCTCCAGTTATAACCAAACAAACATAATATAGTAAACAAATTATTGCAAATATATATTGTATGTATATTTTGAAAACTTCATTCGTATTTTTGTTACGCTGAAAATTCAATATACGAAGAAAATCTTGTATTAACAGTATGTAAAATCTATGCAAAGTGCACCGTATGGAAAACTTCAGGAAAATTAAAATATCGTATATATGTAAAATAGTTTAAAAAACTAAAAGTTGAAGAGCAACAGAATGTTATCAAACTACGGTTTGCTTGTATTACGAAGTGTTGTAAAAATTTAAATATTGCCGGTAGTATTCAGGTATATTATTTGGTTATTACGGGGTTTTCACAGATTCTTAAGACAAATTTGTAAATTGTCATTACTTACTTCTGATATGTCACTTCCCGTCGCTTTCCTTTGTTTAATTATCATGCTATCAACCAATAGCGAATCTAAGATATTGTGTGAATAAATAATTAAGACTCATTAAAAAAAATACCGAGTAGCTATCGCGCTATTTTTTATAATTAATTCCTATACAAATATTAAGGGATTATATCTAACCAGTGGTATAATGAGGTATTTTGGTTTTAAGGTAGTAAATAAGTCCAAGGTCTCTAGAATATACTAATAATTATATCTACGATAGACCATTTAGTACCAATTTTGTTAAGTAAGTAAGTGTGGTATATATATATATATATCTCTAAAACTGAAAGTGAACTTGCCTGTTTTTGTATATAATTCGAAAAACTTCGCTGTACGTCTCGGGAAAATTAAAAAGTAACGGAGCATAAGTTATTGACGACTACATTAGACACATTATTTGGCTACTTAAAGCGCCGCTAAGTATAGGGTTTGCTTAGCGAATTTAGACTTTATCTATACTGCTTCTATATCTAGATTTGCTAAGCAAAATCTATAATTAAGACATCCCTGAGTAATCATTCGAATTCTCTGAGTGCTGCTGTTAGTGCTCTAGAAGTCTAGAGTAAAGGATTTTGAAAATATTGTGAAACTATCTCAAACGTCGTAACTATTTTAATCTACAATTTTTTTTAAAGATCACTACTACGAATTATTTCAAACTTGTTTTACCTGCGTAATTGTTATTTTTACCTGTTTATAAGAAGTATTCGAATTATGAAGATTTCCTGCATTTGTCATATGTTTAAGTATATATATGTTGTAAGTACAGGTTTACGTCTATAGTTATCCTTTAGAGATTTAATTTATTAACTTGAATAACAAATATAAAATCCTTCCAAATATTCATAAGACGGGTTTTTCTTCGTCTAGATTCGAAGAATCTAGGATCCTAGTCGTTACAGACATTTGTACGAACACTTCGATCACAAATAAAAACAAGGTTCACTGTCTACAATGTTTTAGAAATTTTTCAAGAAATGACGATTAGTTACTTGACGCCATTTGAAAATGCAAGTTTTTATCATTTATATAGAAAATATAAGTTATTTTGACCCAAAAAATGTTTTAAAAAATTAAGAATTTAATTTAATTATTATTTAGCATTTATATATGGCTGACATTTAATATAACAATTTTTATTTTGACAGAATGCATGTAATGGCCTTATCTACGTAGCTGTTATATATTTTATCCAAACGCCCATACGATTTTTAGTATGATGTACACCTTGTAACGTCACAACTCGGTACCGTTTAGTATACGTTTTTCGACGACGCAGCAGCTCCTCAAACATATCGCTGTATCTACAAAACTATTGATTGTAAACATACTGGTACTTATAATCTGCAATATTTCTTTACTGTTGATAAAATATTTAAATATGTAATAAAAATATATTTGTCAAATACCCAATCGGAACATAACAAACTGTATTATTGAAAATAAATACAACTTAAAAATAGAATTTAGGAACCCTAAGTAAATAAAATCTTAATTTTTGATTAGTTTATACTTTAGTATCTATAAAAGAAATTACTCTTGTAACATAGTAAATATAGATTTTTATTTAGATTACATTATAAATAGTACATTTAAGCGGAGATAACTACATGTTTCTTTAGCTATTATAAAAACAGGAAAATAAATAAACAGTCACGTGTTTTGTTCTCATCGTTATAGTTGCATTTAAATTACAATGATTGTAGCAAGATATGCCTATTAATGAGTCACATTGCTTGCGGTAAGTCTCATATCTACCTATTGTTTTGGTGCTTGTTTTGTATGGGCTTAGGTCTTAAAGTGGAAGATTTAAAATACTCAAATAGCTCAATCAAAAACACCAAAATTTTCATGTTAAATAATAATCAGTTATGTTGATATCTACATATACACAGAGGTATCTTTCATGTCTTAGGTAGCTTATAACTAAATATCGTCCGTTTTCTTTCAAATAGTCCGTCCTTGTGATCATATTCTAATCATCAGATCAAATTTAGTCGAGAAACAAAGACATGTTACAAATGAATTGTTTCCCTTTCAACATAAAAACTTAATACAAAATTAAATCTTAACATGACTGTACTATACTACTGTAGTTAACGTTCTCAGGTCGACGACTTAGGACAAATTCAATTCAAATATTGATTTCTCAACATTCACAATTACAATTTTAAAATAACTTGCTTCAATTATCCATTGGCAATAGTTGACACGCTCATGAATAGTTTCATACGTCCAACAGTGGACGACAATAAGCTAATTTATTTCAAACATTGTTTAAAAACCTCATCATGACTAAAACAGTTCATAGATTTTACTTTCATTATACGGCACCAAGAAAAATATCAATATCGGATGGAGTACGATTCAAGTAAGCGTGCTTTTTGCGACTTAGCACATGATTGAGTACAAGTTATGGAATCACTTTTAAATACTTAATGAATGATATTTATTACCATAGCACATGCGAGTTCGTTTATTTTAACGCCTGTTGAAACTGTGACAGACTGGTATCTCTATAAAAGTTTTTTTTTTGTAGCCATAATAGTTTGTTGTAATTTAATTCTGAAAACTCATATGGTGGCGTCGGTAATTGACTCAAAAATTATTTTGCTATGGTATTTTTTTTTGCACAACAATTTAAAATTTTACGTCTTCTTTATTATCATATTATACTAGAAACCTAAATATGTTAATATGAACACGTGTGGTCAAATTGTTCGCGGGCGTGCCCATCCCTTGACGGCACAATAATGAATACAGTTTCCAATCGTATTAGCACTAATAAAAAATTGCCAGTTCTATTAGTATTATTTCATTTTCGGTTTCTGTCCAAAGTTTGTAGCTAATGTCTGTACTTGTTCGCACGTTTTTAAACGGATGTAGTCTGGAGTTTCTGTGTTTTGTAATCACTACGTTAAGTAATTCGAGTTGATTGTTAAGTTCTGCCTTAAAAACTAGACTGGGTTCACGTGTCGTGTGAACATCTTGCTCCTAATTTGACATATTATCACCCATAATACTTCTTAGTTTCCAATCAATCGGTTGGAGCATTTCTCTGGTGACTTTATTATCTACATATAACTATAACGTTCAAGTAATTTGTGTGCGCGGCCCTATGAGTGCGTTCAGCTTGTGTAAGTACAGAAACTGTGTGTGCGTGACTAAAGTGTACAGATTTTACATGACCAAGGCGTCGAGAACTCGATTTGACAAGATGACAGCTACCACACAAAATCAAGTTGCATATTCCCAAGCAGACGCACACATGACGACCTACTAATAATAATATATATTTTATATAAGATGCGTTTAAAAAATATCTCATACTTTTTCTCATGAAAATAAATTTCAAAACGCGTATGATGAAATCGTTTACAGTTTCTATGATAGCATTGATAACGAGACTTTCAATTTTCATCGACACATTTAAAATTCTTATGATAAATTTGAAATAGCATTCTGATAAGAAACTGAATGGTTTGTAAGGAAGCGTTGATAACTGAAAATGTTCAAAAATTGGATGTACGGAACATTCCTATGTTTTGACAAATCTTACATCCGGGATTGGTACAAAAATGATTATTTTACGATATACTTATGTACTAAGATAAGGAATTTCAAAGAATGTTGATAATGTTCAAATATCTTTTTTATATAAGATCTGTTTAAAATATTTGGTTAAAATGTATAAAATCTGATAACAAAAGACATCATTGTCTTAACCTTTTGATGTTTTTAAATAAATCTGCAGATCTTTTCATTCTTTTACAATGTTTCGTATAATAATGTAAAAACTTTTACATGGCATTGTTTAAATTATATTATTTCTATGTTTGACCGTTACTTCCTTAAATAACAAGATAAATATGGGTTTCATTATTATGTAGTTACTTAAAATAGGTACGAGGGTGGATTGAAAAGTTCGCGGCCTAAATAAGAAAACAAAGGGATAATGCAATTTTTTATATTTATTTTTCTACATACTTTCCTCCTAGGTTACAGCACTTAGTCCAGCGGTCCTACAAAGCCTTGATCCCATTTAAATAGAAGGTCTCATCAAGGTCTTCACAAAAGGCATCTACGGCCACTTTGACCTCCTCATTGGTAGAAAATTTCATTCCAACTAAGTGTTTTTTAGTTTTGGAAATAGGTGGAAGTCAGAAGATGCCAAGTCAGGTGAATAAGGGGGATGAGGAAGCAATTCGAAACCACAATTCACTATTTGAGCCATCGATTCTGCAGATGTGTGATTCTGCACGAGCATTGTCCTGATGAAACAAAACTTTCTTGGTCAGCAATCATGGTCTTTAAGGCTTTATTTCTTCGCGTAAACGTAACAGTATGCAGTAGTATGCAGAATTTATAGGTTGACCTCTTTCTAAGTAATCAACCAAGATGACACCCTTAGAATCCCAGAAAACCGACGCCATTACCTTGTTTACTGAAAAACACCTTGGCTTTCATAGGGGTCGGAGATCCGGGTCTCTTCCATTGTTTGGATTCAGGATTATAGTGATAAACCCATGTTTCGTCAATAGTAACAAACCTTGCCAAAATTCGTTTGGATCAGCTTGAAAAAGCTCTTAACAGTCTCTAGAAATCTTGAGCCGAGTTCGTTTCTGTTCAACTGAAAGGAGCCGCGGAACCCATCTTGCAGACACCTTGTGGAACCCTAATTAGTTAACGATCATGTTTTGTGTACGTTCATATGAAATCCCTAGAGCCTCAGCTATCTCAGATCTGCTTCCTCTTCCTTCAATCTTCTGTTACCCATGATGAGATCACGTATTTTTCGATGTTTTTCGAAGTCGTAGCTGTAGAAAGCCGTCTAGACCGGGGGTCATCTGTGATGCTCTCTCGTCAACGTTTAAATTCAGCTGTCAACTTTTTTATCATTGTATACGACGGAGCAGATGTTAATAAAGTAGCCACCATATCTTCATGAATCTGCTTTGGAATTAAGTGTTTCTTGTGGAGGTATTGGATCACAGCACGGTGCTCTAAACTATCCATTTTCAAAATTAATGAAACTTACTCTCACTCAATGTTCAATAAAATAAATAATTATCCATGTATCTCGGAGAAAAATTGCACAGAGACTGACAAAGAGTCTAGGTTTCATATGAGGTCGTTTTATAATAATATGACAACGCTATCTATGTTAGGCCGCGAACTTTTCAATCCATCCTCGTATATAATTGCGCTTAAAAAAATACAGATCTGTTATCTTGAAACATAGTGTATGTATTATTTGCTGTAAAATCTTAGTAAACAAACAGCATATTATTGGCAAGCAAAAACGTCCTTCCTTCTTAGAAAACATTAAGTGAACAAGTTTTCCTTCTTACAAATAATATTACTTAGAAATCTCAAAGTCAGTCAGTAGTCAGTAGCCTCCAGAGATTGTGTGTTAAGGATGCGTTTGCAGTTACTGAATTAAGATTTCGAGTTGGCCTTATATTAGGTCTTTACCTATGAAATTGCCGTTTTTCACGAAATAAATGAAGCGTAATTTTTTTATATACTTTTTATTTCTATTAATCAAAATAATCACCCATGCAATCAATGCATCTTTGCCAACGCATTGGTAGCTTATTGATGCCTTTCTTGAAGAAATCAGCTGGACGGGAAGCAACAAATTCTTCAACGGCATTTTGTACTGCCTCTCGGGTATTGAATTTTTTTCCCGTCAAGCAGTTATCCATATTCTGGAAAAAGTAGAAGTCTGTAGGAGCTGGTGGTCTGGTGAGTACGGCGGATGACGGAGAACTTCCAACCCCAACTCTTGTAGCTTGGAGACCGTCTGCTGTGCAGTATGAGGTCGCACGTTGTCGTGCAGGAGCAGTGGAGCCGAACGATTGACCAAAGCTGGTTGGAGACGTGCGAGCTTCTCCATCATTGTGTTCAGTTCTACACAGTACACATCTGCAGTAATGCTTGTCCCGTTTGGCAAGAAGCTGTGATGAATTACACCCGCGTTAGACCACCAAACAGTGACCATCACTGTTCTAGGGGTAAGTTTTCGTTTAGGGCATTGTTTGGGTGCTGAACCAGGGTCCATCCAACTTGCTGAGCGCTTACGATTGTCAAACAGGATCCATTTCTCGTCACAAGTAACAATGCGGTTCAGAATTCCTTCATTTGTATGCCTGCTGAGCAGTGCAAGGCACGTCTCCACGCGTACTTCGCGCTGGCGGTCATTGAGTTCGTGGGGTACCCATTTGTCAAGCTTTTTTACCTTGCCAATTTGACGCAAATGGACCAATATTGTTTTGATGCTAACGTCGAAAGCTGCTGCTAATTCAGCCGTGGATTGAGTTTCATCAGCTTCCACAATTGCCTTTAATTCGTCATTGTCGACCAAAGTTTTCTGATGACCACGGGGTTATTTTTCAGGTCAAAATTTCCAGAACGGAAGCGGGTAAACCAATAACGGGTGGTGCGTTTGTTTGTAGTGTTCGCTCCGTAAACGTCGTTGATGTTGCGTGCCGCTTGTGCCGCTTTGCTGCCACGACGGTACTCATACTCCATAATTACTCGAATTTTTAACTTATCCATGATGACGAAAAATGTTCGAATGCGTTGAAAACAAAACACTAACTATTAAACAAATGACGATTTTAGAAAAAGAATTCCATGTTTGTCAAATAAAATTAATTTGAAATTAGAATTATCAGTCAAAAAAAAAATATTTTCATTTGAAATGGCCAGTACGGCAAAACGGCAGTTTCATAGGTAAAGACCTATTATTAAAAACATATATCAACGATCTCTTATTAATTACGACTATAAAGCTGTTACCGAAAACTGATTTCATCTGATTTGGAATAGGCCCGAATGTCGACTTTCGGATATCGTTCATATAAGATCTAAAAAATAATTGCTCGATCTTAGAGATGAATTATTAGTACTCTTCTTGTAACAACTTTTTGCCCAAGAATGTTTGTCTTGTTTGCAAAATTTGATTTGAGCGATCTGCGTAAATCGTTTTTAATAATTTTTTTATTAATTCAGGCATTTGTTTTCATTTCATCTGATGGAAAGTGTTGATGAAGACATTCTTTGTGCACTGTAGATATGCCCATACTGTTATTTAAATATCTCGTACTCCATTTCAGTTGACAATGTGTTTATTTCCAGATTGAAGTTATTTTTGGGTGGCTCTAAAAAAATATTTATGGCTCGTCACTTAGCTATAGTCTGTACGTATCGATCAGTATCTTACGTTCAGGAGTGAGTTAAACTCACACTATTCTCCAAGAATCACCCTTGCTACCTTCAGCCGAACTACAAATCCTTTTCCTCATTCCAGATGAAGAATCCTACGAGGACGAAGCACGGGGCGACAGTGGTCCGAACAACGGGCCTGACCGAGGGCTAGTCAACATGCATGCGGCATTACAGGCGCAGCTGGCGGCTCAGCTGGCTCAACAGCAAGCGAACTTGGCTGCGGCAGTGGCGGCGGCCGCGGCGGCGCACCACCACCATCAGAACAATAATGTTATTGGTAAGTGAGCTTGTAACTTGGGGACCTTGGATATAACCCAGTTAGAAATGTAGGTATTGCTAGTTTCTTTATATTGGCATGTTGATGAAACAAAAGTTAATGTTTGTTCATTAAACGAGTATAGATATGTTTTGTGAACGTGGTTCACTTCAAGTTTTGTTTTATTCGAGGCTATTAAAAAATATATCGTATGAACGAATGAAAACGAAGTTAGATAAAGACGACCAAATAGTTGCATCCTGCAATGTGTAGGTAATATATTTGTTTTACAAAATATTGTCATTAAGAAATAAAGAGGAGTATGTTTGCCATGGACAAAATTTGTTTCCAGGTTACATACGTTTCTATTTATCTCGCAGTTATCATTTCCGTACTCAGTCAGTGTCACTAACAACACTATTGTGCACCTCTCAATAGTACCTCAGGGAATATTGGCATAGAATTTGTTGGAGGAAATCAACTGAGACAAACTACAGCAGTTACGTAATTTGCTGTACATTATTTTCGACAGTTGGATGTACGTTGAACAAGGAAAACGGTTTTCAACGGCTTAGATATTTGTCTCTCCAGGGAAGTCTCATTCCCTTAAGTTTATCTCCGTTTTAGTCAAACCTAAACATAATAAAAAGTAGGTATAGGCATTGTATTTATTGTAAACGTTTATTTGTAGTCTAAGTAATGAGGTTGTGCATGCTAACGACGAGGACAAAATTTTAAGCTGATTATCCAATGTGATAATATGTTAAAATTACTACAATAATTTAACTCTATTTGAAATTACTATCATCATGATGAAATTCCTAGACAATCTTACAAACTGTAGGGCTCTGAGATACGCAAAGCGTGTAAAGTGAATAAAATGAAACTGGACGGACAGTATAAATACACATCATAATATTTTCTAAATGAAACAAAAATTAAAGAAGGTGATGAATGAAGTACAGCTCCAGCCAATTTTTAAAAGATATTTATAGGCAAAGATTCTACTATAAATCCAGCAAAATTTATCTTTTACGTCAAAACAACTTCCTGTAAATAACAAAAGTACAACCTTGAAATCAGCTACATGTCATGTCAAAACACCATTATATTATGTACTTTGTGTGTCATTACCGTACGGATAGGATTTTTATCAATAACAACCAAGGCCTGCCAGAGGTTATTAAGTAACTTACCGTTTGAACAGGTACTGTGAAATTTGCGTCTGTAGCTGTAAACATTACCTGCATACTTATTAGGCGTTTTAAATGTAGATAACAATATAAGGGGTCATGGGCAAATGACCAGTGCAATTTGTTTAGATCTTAGGTTGTTTCTAGAGCACAAAAACAATGTACTTGTGCCATCTCAAGTAGATATAAGTTGAAAATTATATATTTATTTATTTATTATGGCATCAAACAGTCATACAATGAAAAACAATTAAATAAAAAGTATTACATACTTAATACAAAGAGAACAAGTGCCGAAAAGTACTTAGAAGAAAGAAATGTAGATAAATAATTAGTGAGATATATCAATACTTTCTGTGAAATAAAATATTTTTTATCTATTTGTATTAATATTCTCATATTACCTTTTATACTTGTTATTCTTGTAAGACATCTATCATAACAATTATAATTGGCAACAAAGATTTTCAGAAGTTATAAGATATTTTCGATATTAAAGATAAGAAATTATATAAAACGGCCTTATACGTATAAAAAATGAATGAAAATTGTAGCTTTTAGTAAGTTAACTGCAAAATAACGCAAACTGATCCCAGTGCCAAAAACTAACTCACTAGAATTTTCGCAAGTTAGGCTACGTACATCTTTATCGGCTTCTTAAAATTGTTATATAGTTATTCGATGAAAAATCAACAATTTTACCACTATTACTTTCTCTTTAACACGATTTTTCGGTATTGTTACGAATGATTTAAACTCATACTTAAAAAAACTAACAATGAAAGTTACCGCTTTTAGGCGAATGATCTTTAAAGTGATACATAACCGACGCCCACTCTTATATCAAATAAAATGGGCAATGCCTTAAAGAGTACGTTCAACTTTCGACGGCCCACTGCTGTGTGGAGGTATTGGCTTATTTTGACATCATCTTATCTCGCCATTTATGAACAATGATGCTGGTTCATCAACTCGTCTAAACTTGGTTTGATTTTATTTTTGGTCATCATGTAAATACTTCGATTTTGCATGCGTACAGTTATTTTGTTCATATTTTATTACCTATTGGAATCGTTAGATTTAGTAAAGAAAATTGCAGTAAGTTGCGTTTATAATTATGTTTCCCTAAAACATAAAGTTATGTTGCTGAGATTATGGGTTTGCAGCCTGAGGGAAGTTCTCCGAAAGATTGTGCACTACCACGAACTGTAGTAAAAACTGGAAATCTAAATCACAATGTAAATTTCATTTACGCATACAACGCAGTTCCACCCTTTAATTAACATACAGGTTGGTCGGACTGTCCCTACAAAAATTCGCAGAATCTGCGTGAGGTAGATATTTAATTTACCTTGAATACCTACTAAAATAATTTAATATAATCCTATTATAAAGTATAGTTCATTTCCCGACCCAGCCTGTGAGTATTTTAATAATATAGTTACGATATAAATATTAATATTACACTGTATTTTGTCAATCCCTTTCTCGAAGATCAGTTATAAGAAAAGGTAATCGAACTCGACCTGAACTTGATCCCAAGGGATTCCTGGAAATAACCACAGATGTCGTTAACTTACCTGTAAAATGAATGTTCATAATAGGAAACAAATATAATGGTAAGTTAAATCCTTTTCGCGGTCAGAGGTATTAGAAAGGATTAATTATCGATCTTGGTTCGTTAAGTAATTTCAGGATTAATACGGGAACTTTGTGTTAAAGGGAATTAAAACTAGACAGAAGATTAGTCAACTGATTGTAATTTTCGATGATGTGTAATATATACATTTTTGGGATATTTACACCAACTAATTAAGCTAAGTTTTATGTTTGATGAATAACTACGTTACGAGTATGTATTAAACAAACAATAATATTAAATAAACATTATAATATATAAATGACTATTATAACAAATATTCAGTTTATTTATCATGCAAATATGTCGTCAAAATTAATGCTTTTTGTTATCTAGCGAACATTTTTGCAGTGAATTATCTATTATAACGATATATAACGATAACACCTCGGTGTCATCAAATTTTCGTTTCGCATCCGATCTCGCGTGTGCAAATAGTTGCAATCTCGTGAGAAAATCTCTTCGATCTTTAGAAATTTTTTAGAGGTATTTGCACCAGCTGGGTTTGAAGACAAACGTCGGGGTCCTATTTTTGAGTTGCTCGTTCAGAGTCTACCGGTTGATTATTAATAATTTTCTTTCCTTAATAACACCCTCACAAATGAGAACCTACCCCAGTATGAGTATACTCATCCACCAAAATAAAAATTTACATTGATAATTTTTACAAAAAATCTTAAATTATGATGCTCCTAAACCGTACGTATTCCTACTTACAAAGTTTGTTAAATATTAACTTTTTAAATTATTTATAGAACATAGTTGAAACCATATTGATTAAGGAATATTTTAAAATGAAATTAGACAATATTATTACACCTTTTATTGCAAAAACGAATTCGCAAGTTTGCCAGAAAAAAGGATTCTTACGAAATCTCTGCTTTACTAGTATACTGTTTGTACGTTGCATGAAAGTATCTAAAAAGAGATATATTATAATATCAAGTTGATAAGTCAGCCGACTATGACTCAATGTCGCATCCGTTGGTAGACTAAACGAGCGATCCAGAAATGAATCCCCAGATACGATTTTTAGAAAAAACAGCAGACGTACGTATTTACGATGTCTCGGAATGCACTTTAAATAACGCCAAGTGAGCTAAGAAGCGTCGCTAATTGTTACATTGCGGGTAATTAGTCTAGTCTAGTGTACTGTACTGTCTAGGCGAGATCGATTTGCAAAGATATCCATTATTAAATTCATATTTATTTGTGGTTTGCCTATTTTGTAGATTGTACCTACGCGTGGGATGAAATGTTCTGAAAGAATACGTTAGAATTTCGAAGAAAGTCACAAGTTAAGTTTGTTGTCTGATTTAGTTGACTTATAATTTTTGTTTATATTCTTACTCTTTCTTCCAAATGTTTTTACTTTATCGTAGCTTAATTATAAATCTAACTCATCTTATTAGTAATATCGTGTAGAAGAACAAACTTTCAAACGATTATAGTGTATTTATTTTTTAAACTTTAAAACAATCCAAAAAAAGTTCCTTCTTTTTTAGCTTGTTTAGCAAATTAATCTAACTGTTGAATCAAATTAATGTTAAATTCTAATCTTCAATGTCCATCGCCGTGTGGGTGTGGCGCTAATTAGTCTGCAAATGCATACATTTATTTTTTATCATACTTATTAAACACGTTATGAATTAGTATTTAAGCAGATGCTGTTGATTTGTGATTCAGAATCTTATTAGTTTCACTCATGTAGATTTCTTTTTTCAACGAATTAATTACTCGTGTTGAATATCGCTTGCTTCAGAATTTTTCAGCATTTTCAAACCTTATTGATTTACGAAAATTACTGTTCTTTGCAAGATACGTTACTCCTCGATAAAGTCGTCTTTTTGTATTGTGTGCGAGAAAGGACATTGTGGTATTTAACTAGAACGAACTTTGCATACAAATAGAAGTGACGCGTGTTGGGAATTAGCCCCATCCTGGGCGTCCGCCGAACGATGACCCTGTCTGTCAATGTCAGTTTGACAGCCACGCTGGCTACCTGACGTGACAACATTCGTGCTGAGCTCTCGAATGACTTGGGCGGAACCAGACTAGAGAACGCTTTTAATAAGATTTGGAGGACATATTTGAAATTCACGGTATTTGGTGGTGTTCTGGTCTCGGATTTGTATTGTTTAAGTAGCTATTTATCATCAAAGATTGTGTAGATTCGTTATGAAAATCCTGAAAAAATTGCATTGTGTACCCAGAGGGTTTAATTGATCTTATAATCTTAACTGTAAAGATTATTTTTACGATAGTTTACGATGTTTTCTTCAAAGTAGTAAAAATGTTGATTCTAACTTAAATATAAAACTAAACTGACAGTTTATCTGCTGCCGACCCTAACTTAGATATATAGAACAGATTTATAGATCTACCAAACTCTGTTTTGAAAAATACATCTGCAGCTTTAAAGCAATCACAGCCACTGCTACTGCGGCAGTAAATCTTTATGTCGGAGATCGTTAGACGTGGCGCTAGGTAGGGCATTGGGGTGACACTAAAGTCTAGGTTCGGCGAGGGGTGAGGGGGGAAATCGCGCGGGTGGCGGCAGGCAGTCAGTGCCGGCCCGCTCGCCTCCGCGCCCGCACTCCGACCGCCAACGAACCTAACCTAGCTGCCCCTTGCCGGCAAACCGGTACCTGCCAAACCGTGAAAAATAACCTGTCGCATCCGATCTTAATCTAATCCAAACTTAACCTAACCCGCGCGTTTCATCTTTGACGCGTAACACTAACTTCCAACCTCTGGACTGTTTCTACGCTAATTCGTCTGAAAAGCTGCTTATAACCCTTAAAAAAACTTGTGTTGTGCCGTAAGATTGCAAGTCCAAGTGTTCGGCCGGGAGGCGCGAAGTTCCCGCGGGTATCGATCGGTGGACCCGGCACGCGATCGCGCTGCACCGCTGATTTACCTACTCGTCTGTTTTTATGTCACAATCGGCTGTTAATATGAATATATAATTTCGTAAATGAAAGTCTGTTGAAGAATTGGCATTAGTATTATGACAGTATTAAGTTGATGTTGCTTTGCAATACTGTTACGGAGCTGTGATATTTTTAAATTCAAAATGTTTGGATATTTTTAGATTTGTTATTGACTAAAAGATTTCAAATCAAGACGTACAAGTTTAGCGAACGATAAACATTAAACCTTAACCGAAAAACGATAAGCCTTTAATATATTTGTAGACGTAAAAAGGAAGTTGAAACAAGCATCTAACATAATATCCGAGTCTGGCACAAAACTCACAACCGATTTCGAAACCGTTACGAAACTTATAATCTTCAACTGGAGCTAACAAATAAAGTTACGTCGTGTCTAATGAAGCGTCAAACTTAGTGCCTTACCGAGTCTGAGCTGGGTACACTCGCCGCAGACTCAATCTGAGGGCGAGAATCGCTTGAGCGTTTTTCGGTCTTTTGTAGGCGCAACGCATACTAGGGGACGACGACACTACAGGGGATTCGAGTGCGTATCTGAGCCTGCACCAGCGCTCCTAAGTGTACAGTAGCGACGGAAAGTGTTTGAGCGTGCGAGGGGAATGCAGTCGCGAGGCGGAGGGGGGTAACCGCGGTGTCCGAGACAAGGCTGCGCGCGCGGCGGCGCTCGCCCGAGCCTGCGCCGGCGCCGCGCGTCTCCGTCATGGGCTACATAATGGGCTGTGCATGCTTAAGAGGTGCGTAAGTATGGTGGTTTACAGCACTGCTTGTTAGAAGTTTAGATGCCGTAAAAAGTGAAGTGTAGTTCAGGGTGTATCAAGCAAATCAGAAGTCTAAAAAATAACTTACCACTTATCACTCATCACAATCAATAATATGTGCTATTTAAATACTTTATAAATAGCTCATATTATTTTAATATGTTAAAATCAAATATGTAGCGTGCTTACAGGACGACGTGTTTTTTTTTCTTCTTTACCTATACTTAATAAGCAAAGAAACAAATAGCGAATGGATTACTTGAAAAAAAATATACATGGTTGAGATTGATTAAAAAATTCATTATTATTTTTCATTTTTATTCCGCTCATTGTATTTCGCATATAAATTACGTTTTAAGTGTAAGCCTGGTAAGCAAGATGGTTTGAAGAAATGTTCTTTGATCTTTGTTGCTCTGGCTATTGTTTGGCTATCACTTCTCTTCTTCACATTACACACACTGTTACAATCGGGTTCACGTAAACCTAAATTGTTTCAAGTATAAGTATGTCACTGTCATGACTACAGCTTCATGAATATTCACTCTAGGTACAGTTCACCAGGCACCTTCAAGTTATTATAAACAATAAATATAATTTTTGCCATATACCAGAAACGGCACTTAGGCTTCATTATAGTGAAATAATATAATTTACATAATGACAAAAGCCTACACTCCACCTAATACACGATACAAGTATTGCTGTTCTCAAAATTTTAGTTCTGACACTGCTTACATAATACTTAGTACGTTATAATGCATATAGTTTCCTCAATAACCTCAATATTCTAAAAAATATTACTTAACGTACATTTCTACAGCGAGCATTGTTTTCTATATTCGAAGGATTGGTGGAAACAGTAAAGAATTGAAATTAAAATTACTTAACGTATTTATGGAATATTGTTTACGTAGTTGTATACTATTTGAGAGTTATTGCTTTTAAAAATGCCATAATTTCTGCGGCTGTTATTGTTTTATCAGCTAGCAAAACCAGGTATTGACTAACGTTTCGGTAAAATAATTCTATAACTCCTACAATCGAACAAAAAATTCTCTACATAATCAAAAATTTTACGTAAAAGTATGCTTAAAAATCTTGCAACGTTAAATTTGAACTGAAAGTTTTTTTTAAATGTTTGTGTGTGTGAAAAAATAGAATAAATTGGTAAATTTGATGTAGTAATGTGTTTTAGTAAAATGGTTTTAACATTTTTAAAACATTATGTTACACTTACAATGGTTGACAAAGTAGAGTAGAGTTCTTTGTTAAGGTCACGTCTGGAGCTATCCTGCAGTCCTTCCTCTTCTGACCGCCAATAATAATCACGCCTATATGGTTGTGTTCCGGTGAAAGGGAAGGGAACGCCAGTGCAATTACTGAGACAAGTGCAATTTCAATTGAAGCCTATGGTCGCCAACGCATCATCGGTCGAAATAATAATTAAATTGCTTTATTAAGTAAAACACCTACGATTATTGATGTCCATGTGTGCGTATGCCACTTACCATCAGATGGGTCGCGTGTTCATTTGTCGGCTATGAATCTGGTGACAAAACATATTCTCTTTCAAGATAAAATAATGCTTTTATGTTGTAAAAATTTGCTGTAATAAATGATAAAACCCACCAACCGAAAAATAAAACATAACATGCTAGAAAATTAAATTGTCGCTCGTAGACTTTTTCATACTCTATTATTATGTAGGTGTCTATGAAATTTATCTTTCTCTTGTTAACTATCCAATTAAAATTGTAAGCGTCCAATTAGTTTTCAAAGTATCTTTTGTGAACAAGGTTTTAATTATAAAGCATTTGCTTCGGTTTCGGGTGTGGAAATCTTGAGGGGTTTAAGGGTTAAATGAGTTGGCTCTTGTCCTGAGTGGGTAAACAGATGATTGCACATCAAAGGACACCTTTCCACCATTTCTGACTCCTCACAAGAATCCACTTCTGATTTAATAAAAGGTAACGACTTTTGTGGTTGTCTGTTTCGTGTAGAAAGCTAACGAATGGAAAGCTTTTGGGTTCATCTGATAAGCTGGTTTCAGCTTCATTAAGCAGGAATTGTGTAACCTTTTTTGATATTTTAAGATAAAGTTAGTCAAATACGTGATGAGTATCTGTTATTTATTCTATGCGTAGTTATGTAAGAGGCTTTCTAACACTGGTATTGATAAGCACAATAGTTCGAAACCCTAATAATAAAGTACTTTGTTTATGAATAAAGAAAATTAGTTACTCAACAGATTATTGCATAAAAACATGATATTACTTGAATATATTACTCATAATCATAATCGATAGATTGAAATTGTATGTAACAGTGAAGTAGATTTTTGATTAAAGATAAACGCGTGGTTTCACCCGTAGTTCTTAATTTTCAAGATGAAATCTATGAAATGTAAAGACACAGCGAAATGTCCAAACAAAAAGTGGCTTTGTTTTGGACATAGTATACACATTCCGAAAACATCTGCAACCAATCTTGTCACTTATTTTTACTGCGATTTTTAACACTAGGTATGTTGTTTGAAACAAAATTGCTTTTCATTTGAATATTAAGTTCTGATAAGTTTAAGAAGGCTTTATAGATTTCAGCTTAAGTTGATATTTTTTGGTTAATAAAACATTTAATTCTTGATAATTTGGTAAGAGTTTTTCTAATCTTTCAGTGATTTATTAATTTATCGATTATAAATTAACAAACAAATTCTAACTACAAAATGTGTATTCCATTCGGTACTTTATCATTAGGCCCAGATCTATTATGTCACAAGTAAGACGAGAAAAATTCAATGCTTATATTATCAAATTTAATAACAACATGAAATTGCTTTTTCCATCCCTGTACTGCAATATACTGTGTATATACTCTGGAGAGTTAGGTTATATTTGCACGAACCTGAATAATCTGGAACACATACCTTCGGGACTAAGTCTTCTACATTTTGTACGTATTGTTTGACTATGTATTTCGGTTTATTGTATTTAGTTAGGTATTATTACCTTGAAGCTCCTACGCAGTGTTCACCTTAATGTTTGTTTCATCCTTATTTTATTTGTCTTTCGTATATAAGAATATTTTTTACATTTCCGTACTTGTAAGGTTGATTCTCAAGCATTGTTACACATTTTTATCAGCCTTTTGTTTACAAACTCGAAGTACTGTCTACGATATGCGAGAGATTATTTCGTGTACTGAATATCATGGATTTTGTGAACGTTCCTTGCCTTAATGAACTATTGGAGAGATCATCTCTAAGTATGTTTGAAATTATCTGGTTACCTAGCGCAATTTATGGCCTTTGTACAGCCTCTGAGTAGCCCATTTGTATATGCCATACAACTCTTTGCTATCTCAATATAGTTACAAGGCTATTTCCATTAAGGATTGCATTAATAAATACATTATTTAATAATTTTTTTGAAGTGTAACATGCCTAGCTAATAACATCATTCCATCGCATTTAATTTATGCTTATCTCAACCTAACGAAAAGTTATGCAGGTTTTAAATGAACCTAACTTGACGCAATTCTACCAATTCTTGCCTTTGGGTAGAGTGCAGCCATTTTAAAAACATTATTCAAATAAGGATCACGTACAGATGCGGTTGAATTGTAATAGTTTTTCATTGCCAACGTTATAACTGCGTACATATGAGTGTAATTGTATCCGGGATAAAGGGAAAGGATATAGGAATGAATGCAAAAGAATATTAAGTTTTTACAATATAAAACGTATTTTCAAGGAAGGTTTCGCAAGCAAAGCGAAACCTTCCTTCCTAACCTAACCTAACCTAACCTAACGAAAAGTTATGCAGGTTTTAAATGAACCTAACTTGACGCAATTCTACCAATTCTTGCTTTTGGGTAGAGTGCAGCCATTTTAAAAACATTATTCAAATAAGGATCACGTACAGATGCGGTTGAATTGTAATAGTTTTTCATTGCCAACGTTATAACTGCGTACATATGAGTGTAATTGTATCCGGGATAAAGGGAAAGGATATAGGAATGAATGCAAAAGAATATTAAGTTTTTACAATATAAAACGTATTTTCAAGGAAGGTTTCGCAAGCAAAGCGAAACCTTCCTTCCTAACCTAACCTAACCTAACCTAACGAAAAGTTATGCAGGTTTTAAATGAACCTAACTTGACGCAATTCTACCAATTCTTGCTTTTGGGTAGAGTGCAGCCATTTTAAAAACATTATTCAAATAAGGATCACGTACAGATGCGGTTGAATTGTAATAGTTTTTCATTGCCAACGTTATAACTGCGTACATATGAGTGTAATTGTATCCGGGATAAAGGGAAAGGATATAGGAATGAATGCAAAAGAATATTAAGTTTTTACAATATAAAACGTATTTTCAAGGAAGGTTTCGCAAGCAAAGCAAATAGCGTTACATTTTTGCCTTTTGTTTTAAAATAGGTACAAAAATATGTCACATTGCTTGGAAATATACAAGTTATTATTATAAAACTTAGAAATTGAAAAACAACGTAATAAATAAATTATTTTTTTAGGTTACTTTAAATATCAAAACCAAAAATGTCTATTTAGTACTCAATTAATCAAATACATATAATAATTATATTAGATTTTTTACAGCACATTATTTATGACTCAATTAAAACTCAAATACGAATGACATCTTACAAAACAAGCGTAAAATATTGTTGTCTTAGCTATTTCTCAACCAATTTTGACGCAGATTATTAAAATCCAAATCCTTTGCCTTGTCTCTTGTTTAAAAAAGACATAAAGTGTCTCGTTTCTTCTGTGTAAATTGTTTGTAGTAGGGATAATACTTAATGTCTTAGGGTCTCATGATAGGAAAAAGACAAAAGTCACGTGATCGTAGAAAAGCTATCAATTGGCTATAATTTCATGTAAAAACTCATGTAAATGAATAACTTGATAATTCGCTTCTGTTGGATTTGAAAACTTCGTTAAGCTCTCTTATTGTATGGTACCAGAGTAATTTCTGTTTTTACCCCCATGGTTACCACGTCATTATACACAGCCAGTGAATTATAGGAGTAAGGGCAGTAAATACCTAATTACTATGTTTAGGTAGGTGAATATTATGTAAAATCTTATTGTGATTATGTGCACATTTCAGTAAAACGATATTTCTTGTATAACAAAAGAATAAATACATACGATGATTAGATTCCCGACTTGAATTATTCGTATCGTTTCGCTATGAATGCTTATGTAGATTGCCAGATTTTGTACATGGGATGCTAAGGTTCGCCCAGCCACTGAATACAAGATGAGCTCTGAATGTAGAATATGCTGGAATTTTACAATGTTTTTGAAATAATTGGTTGTTGTGTTTTATAATTTAGGATTTAAAAATAAAGCTATTATTTAGATTTTATGTTATTCGATTTAACGTTTTTATTTTTAGGATATAGATAACTAGCCTCGTTCAAGCAGCCCAGCCGAATTTCGTTTGAATAATCTTGAATTAGCCGTAATTAACACATTGTTTAGTTTGGCCTGGCTCCTAATTAAAGGATATTTCATCGAATGACAACATTTATCAAATAATTGAATCCTTGAATATTAATACATATTTGTACGAAGGCTTGGAATAGATTACAATCAATTTCTACTTCGTTATCGATTACAATATTTATAATGATGTGTTAGATTTTGATTTATTTACATTTCTAATTTTTAAGATTATTATAAAGATGGTCTCGCAAATTACAGACATACATACAACTTATGTTAAGTAATGTCTCTGAATATTATAAGATTAGTATTATTTCAACAAATCTTTTGTCATCTATCAAAAAGCCACATTATTTTATAGCTTCAAACCTAGCCCTGCACTTCGACCAACACTGAATCAGCTGTTCAATACCGTGTACATAATAAATGAGGTGTGAGGCCACGTGTCTCCGTCGTCGTACCAATGCGCCATGCGTCATCGGCAATATGTAGTTTTAATCGGCTCGTTACGGTTATGACACACGAATTCGAATATTGACAAGTTGGATAACTTGTAGGTAGATCCTAATTATATTTAGTTATATAAAGCGATAGTGATGTAATAATCTTAAAATGAGAATCGCTCGCAACGCTGTTATTTAGGTGATGCTATGTAAACGTATAGGAATAAATAGCTTTGTCTAAGCAAAAATCGTTCAAACCGAGTAATAATCAAAAGGCCTTTCTTATTATAAATATACAGATCGAGAAATAATTGGGGTTATTCTATAACAACTACAATAATTGGCTCTTATCTTTATCAATAATTGATGTTTGATAAGTACAGTGACGTAATGAAAACGTTTCTAGAATAAAAAAATATCGATTCTAGTTAATTATGTTCAAATAATGACCAAATGACCACGATAACTAAATCAGATTTTATGAATAAATGCAAAGTGTCCTTTTGTCTGATATTGAGCAACATAAATAGCTACCCGTTGAATAAATATAACCATTAAAAATTTTCGTTAAATAGCTAAAACCCGAACTGACGTCATCGCTCTTCTACTGCAGTTTGCGTGGGAGTGTGAAACGTTCTGCTCACCCCAGAGTTTCCTACAGGAGTAACTGTAATTTTACACAGGATTCCAAAGGGGATACAGCCGTTCCTGATATATGGAAATGACATAAAATAAGACACGTGGAAGCTTATACTGTAACTTATATTTCAAGTTTGTTGTATCAAGTTTTTATGTGTACTAGTTTTCATATGAACGATTTTTGTTGCTTATGAAATATATGCAAGTTTAATGCAGAAAGCGTCTTTTGAAAAAGCAAAGAAATGTAAGGCTTAATTGAGCTTAGTTATAATAAATAATTTCTTTTTCGTGAAACAAATCGGGAGTCCATCTTTGTCTTTCAAAAAGGTTAATATTCAACTATCGATCCAAAACACTAAGTTTATAAGATGTTACCCTGTGCGTCAGTTTAAACTGGATATTAAATCACGTAAAAACCTTCTTAAACGTGAGTAATATATTTTATAACTTTTTACATACTTATATTTAGTATTTACATACATTTTTCCTGTACATTGTAATTTCATTGTTAATATATAAATAAAGAAGACCTTATCTACCTTTTAAGAACGCGCCTTCATCCTAAAATCCTAAAAAAGAGTACTAGGTATTTCCTAATTAAAAATAATTAATTAATGCAAAATGTAATTACTCCGCTAATCTAAGTAATTTCTGTCACTGGAGCGCCGCTAACAGGTGGCGCAGGGTCGGGTTGCTGCAGTATCATGTATTTATATTTTATCATAATTACAATTTGCTAAATTAACTTCTACTGTAAAATAAGTAAGCTGAATATTTTGTTCGTGCAGCTTTATTTCAAGCCGAAGTATTAAACTTAATTTCTTTCAGCTAAGCGGAATAAATAAAATGCACGTTATTTTTCATACCAATTTACGCAAAGAACTCGAAGTTTTGAACATAAAGCGAAATGTTTTGCTCGTTATCTTTTTGTGTGGTTTTTTAAATAAAGTCCTTTGTGAACCCTGTTCGTGAATAAAGTGAAGATCGTAAAGGAGACGGCGGATAATTGGTCCCTCCCGTGACCTCGTTGAGTATCCTTCAGCTCTGCCAAGGACGTGGCTCAAGGTCACTGAACTTAGCTCATAGATACCCAATTTCATCAGGAGTTGTCTAAGCTACGAACTATATATACGAAGCAAGAGAGCATTGAAATCTCTACGTTTGTAGAGGCGTTTTAATAAGATTGGGTCTAGGTAAAGGCTGCATAATAGAATCCGAAAATCAAACTTCAGCCCAGTTCAACGAACCACCCCGACAAGCTGTTCATTTTCCACTGCACGCGCATATGAATGGCGAAAAATTAAAAATTGAAAACAAAGTGAGTGTAGCGGGTAGGCGGGCGGGCGACGGAGGGCGGGGAGTGCGGGCGGGCGGGGAGGTTGATCGAAGCTCGCGAGCAGCGCCGCAGTCTTCCAGTGACCGCGCGTCGGGATGGGCGACGTGGGCACACTGGCCGCTATGGATGCGTTTGCCGGGGGCGCCCGGCGCCGGCCCGCGCGATTGCCTCCACCGCCGCCCTTCGTGCCACCGCCGCCACCGCGCCGCTCCGAACACCACTACTACGCCCGTAGGAATTCCCCAGTCCCGAGACACCACTACGGCCTAGCCATCTTTAATAGACACAATGGTACCTAATCATCTGTTGCTTCATCACTGAAACTTAACATTTTTTCATCACGTTCACCCTTCATCTCCCACGGGACCTCATATAGTATAAGTCATGAGCAAAATCCATCATTTCTCTACGATTTTTCATTCATCTTTTGTATGATTAATTACGGAAGTTTGGACGAGTTGTAAGTAACTCATGTTTTCACCTGGCAATTCGCTGTGCGGCCCTTGACTGTCAAGCAGTGTCAATGTCACGCTGTCGATGACTTATACTGATATCATCGTAACGTCGAACTGTCTTTGTCATTTTCTTTTAATGTTGTAAATTAATTACATTTCTGACAGTAGTACTACTTGTAGTTCTTGTAAGATATTCCTAGTAGAATTACGATTACGCGATAATTATAGATGATTTACGAGTCACCGATATTTTCTTGATATTTTTTATTAATAAAATTATTCATAAACCAGCTTTCTTCGATTTGAGGTCATACAGCTTTTCTTATTCATAAGAAACTCACGACAATATCTCTGCAGTATTATAAAGAAGTCTGCAAATTTTAGCTAAATAATAAATTCATTTGTTAACTTACCTCGAGCTTCGGTTGGATTACGCCTACACTCGGATCAGGCTTTCATAACTTCAGGGCCATTTTAGACAGGCGAGTCAATTACACATTCATATGCTGATAAAGTTCTAATCGGATTTAGCATGCCTTTTTTAGTATGATAACCAGTATTATTAATTTATATTATTTATTTATTCTAGAAACAAACGGCTTACAATATTTCGTTATCTCATTAGCCAAAACAGTTTTCAATTTTTAATTATACATAGTGGATATGAGAATATGTACGCAATATTAATTAATGTACAATAAAAGGAGAAATTTAAATTTTGAAGTACTTATAGAATAACAATCATAGGGAACAATAAATCGTATTAGGAGTTACACATTTTTTCAATGAATGTCAAATTTTACAACCGAGCTTTCCAAGAGTGCGGCCCTCTATGTTTTGTTTTCCTAAATTAATAAGTAGAATGAATTTGCTCTTGTAAAGCTTCGAAGTTACGGAAGTTAATTAATTAAAAGTTTGGCAGAATGTTACCCCTCGATAGATGACTGATAAATGAAACCCTGCACAGCGATTTCAGTTCACAATAAGTAAATTCGAAAAATATATATTTAAACATAACTAAATAAAAAAAACGCAAATCAAAAACTTCTAAACCATAAGTCTTTGCTGTCGTCCGTCCCTGATCATATAAGTTATAGCTTTAACAGTAAGTGTGGCTACAAGTGCAAATCGATACCAAACCGGAGGCTGCGGCCGTGACCCGCTGTCATTGCCATCGAGCGGGCAGCCCACACAACCGATTCATTCCTTAAACAAACATTTACAAAGCCCAATCAGCCAGCCCTGAGCAACCAGTGATCAAGCTGAATATGAAAATGTACCCAAATTTTATGGCGCCGAAAATGGACAGCAATAAAGTTAAACAATTCGGATAAAAGGGTCGGGTGTTTCTGTTTAAGACCCGCGATAATCCAATGGGTACTTGGAGAACGTTGTTACTTCCTAATCGAGGGAAAGTTACCAGTGAAATAATTGGAGCAAAAGTCTCGTTAACTCCGAGTTCAGCAACTGTTCAGCTTAGATTTGTTCATTGACTTTGTAACTTTCAGATCTTTTGTTGATTCGAAGTACGTGATTTCATACAACCACCTCGAATCTTATCTATATTTTAATATGAAATTTCTAGCATCATACTATAAACTATCAAATTGTGAAGCGTACCCGCATATTCATCACGTTAACCTCTACGACAGGGGTAAATCGTGCCGAATTCCACTTTAGAAACTCCATTTTAGTCGTGAAACTTTTAGAAACATTCGTGGATATAAAAGACTGGCGTAGTTTCGCTGCCTGAAATTTATGTTGAAACGACAGGTTAGAACAGTTTTATAGATTTCTACCTTTAATAATAACCGTACTACGTATACCAATTGTATCAAAAATGTGGCATTTTTCCAAGGATTACTGCTGAAAACTCTTGAACTGCTTCAATCTTGACCGACTTATGTATGATAAATTTTAAAAGATTGCGTTTGTATCTAACGAAAATATATTGGACGAATATACTCTCTCTTGTATTTTTCGACTGCGAATCATTAATTACGAAACATTTATCTTCGCCATTTTTCAAAGTATACGGCCATTCAATTGTTGAAAGAATATACTATATTTTATTATGAAATTCATATTTGAAAGATATTGAATAATTTAATTTGTCAAAGTATTTCTTTACCATTATCATAACAACAAGGCTTCAGCATCCTTGAAAGAAAACCGCCAAGGGTTTTTCTGAGAAGTCTTCAAAGGCAAGAACAATATTATCGAACCCGAGTGGATTGCCACTCTCTGCCACTCGTTATTGTAGCTTTGTTTTCCCGTTAACTCAATTTTCTACAGGTATTCTAATGATTTGCCTACTTTATTGCTGCTCCTTAAATATTACCATAACAGTTAATCGTAGGCTTAATATTGTCAAGATCCCGCATAAAATCGAAGCTCCCAAGCTTTTACAAATAGAGCCCATAAGCCCTCGATCGTTGAGGAGCTTTAATTAAAACCGTAGTCTGACGTATTTTGTAAAAATATATCATTTATTTAATGTGTAAAATATAACAGTTATAGTATGCTATGAACGTTGAATGTCGCGGAATTCTCGGCATGCGAGGCCGGCGATCCAGGCGGCCTGCTGCTTCGTATCACAAAGTGACAATGCGTGCCTAAAGCGTCGTTTAAATTACAAGTTATGTGTTGCGCTGTAGTTCCACAGAATACTTTAGGTAATTCTCGTCGTTGAAATCATGAAATGAGACTTGAAGATACTCTCCATCCATACAGACGTGTGGGAATAACTTATGAACTATATTAATTGGTCAGTTGGAATGCGGAGTTAAACATTACAGCCGCGCTGTAAACAGGCCAATCACCCTTAATGTGCCACTGGATGTTTTCAGTTTTTTGTCACTTTGTTTTTAAGTTATTAATAAAAACTAGGTTTCGTATACGCAGTGTGATTTCTTGAGCTCACGATTGTCCATCCATCTCGTACTCTTGACATTGTAGATTCTATTACTGGGTACACTATACTTAACGCCATTGGCATAACTCAGCGGTTACGTCACCGTATCCCGTCGGCCTTCTAGTCAGTCTGTATAGTGAATATTACTGGTTATTCATCATGTTTGCGAAGTAATATTTGCAGTTTTGAAGTCAGTAAGTTTTCGCAGAAACTTGTCATCAAAGGACGTTCAAAGGCCTTGAATCTAGGCACGTGTAATCTATCAGGGTTGCATAACTGCAGTTTGTGTCCTCGAGCGGGTGTAGGCCAAGGACGCAGGCATCGATCGGGTGCGCGCCCGCGCGCTTCCCGGCCTCTCTCATTGTTCCCAATTCATCGGAACCCTTTCGGAGTCAATTGTTTCTTTGACACTTTGATACGGAGTGTAAATAAAATAGGGTTTTTGTCAGTTGATTGATAGGAATTTCACTAATGTTTATAATGGAAGAACTGGTTTTATTTAAGGAACAGTTAAAAGTTTTATTTTTATACTGTTTGTAGGAAATAATTTAATTTTGCGAAAACAACGGAAAATTAGAGTAACAGAGAAAACACACGTCATGAGATTGACGTATTTTCACATTAATCATAGGAAAATTAACATAAGTGGGTAATATATTTTTATAGTCACTAACCTAAAATTGACGATCCATTAGATTCTTTTATAGGACCATTCAACCAGTAGATTTATAGTAAATACATTATTTTTATGTTCCGTTTACAGCAATTTTCCTTAATGTGCCTAAACATTCTGGAACGTAATGGAGAAACGGAGGATTGTTTACGAAGTTAGAATAGTGCGATGATGTATTAGAGTTAGGATATGTCAATAATAGTAGCGGTTCCATGGGCGGCCAAGGTCGGTGGCGGCTGAATGGCAGCGCGTGCGCCGGCGTCACCGTTCCGCCTATATTTAGCGGATCTACGTCGCATTCTATCCATGACGCTGCACTACCGTAATCTCACGTAACGGGCGACTCTGACTATCCCAACAGCAACTATTAGGTCCTACATATGAAATTGGCGTTTTGTCGTACTGGCCACTTTGATCTGTATTATCTCCTCTTTGTTTATGAATTCCAATTTAAAATTTATACACAATTTATTATTTATACATGTGGCACCAGTGCTGCAGAAACGGCTTGAAGTATTAATGCTGTGTATGGCAGCGGGGTCGCAAAAGAAAACACAGTGCGTTTTTGGTTCCAACGTTTTCGTTCTGGAAATTTCGACCTGCAGAACAAGCCCCTTAGACGGCGGGAGGCCAAAGTTGATAATGAAGAATTGAAGGCCATTGTGGAAGCGGATCCATCGCAAACCACGTCTGAGTTAGCTGTAGGCTGCGGTGTTAGTGACAAAACTGTTTTAATCCACTTGAAGCAAATTGGGAAGGTGAAAAAGCTTGAGAGGTGGGTACCTCATGAATTGAGTGCAGCAAACCGACAAACGCACATCGACTGCTGCGTAACATTACTCAACCGGAACAATAATGAAAGGATTTTAAATCGAATCATTACCTGTGATAAAAAGTGGATCTGTACGACAATCGGAAACGCTCATCGCAATTGTTGAACCCTTGCGAACCAGCCAAATCCTGCCCCAAGCGAAATTGTTTCAAAAAAATTACTCGTGAGCGTTTGGTGGACTAGTACCGGTGCTAGTAGCTTTCTTAAATCTGGCCAGACGGTCACGGCAGATGTCTATTGTCAGGAACTGTAAACCATGGTGGAAAAGTTAGCTGCTAAACGACCGAGGCTGATCAATCGCTCTAGGCCATTGCAGCTTCAGGAGTAGTCTAGCGTTGGCTAGACCACACAGTCCACTACAGACGGATTCCAAATTAGAGGAGCTTCAATAGGAATGTCTAAAACATCCAACGTACTCTCCGGACTTTGCTCCAACAGATAACCATGTTTTTCGAAATTTGGTTAACTTCTTGCAAGGGAAAAAATTCAACTCCGATGGGGCAGTCCAAAGCGCCTTCAAAGATTTTATTGATTCCCGTCCGAATGGTTTTCTTAGTAAAGGGATCAATGAACTACCTATGAGATGGCAAGAGTGCATAAATAGCAATGGTACATTATTTGATCAAATAAATATATTATATTTAAAGAAAATGACTTAATGTTCCTGCCTTACAAAACGTCAATTTCATATGTAATGACCTAATAGAAGCAACACGATAAATATCCTGTACTACTCGACCAAGGTAAAGTACACGATTGTCAAACCGACGTTTCGTATTTGTGATATGTACGGGTAACAGCACTAGTATTATTTATTTCGGTATTTTAGGCCAGTATTTATTTACTGGCGTAAATTACCAAAATATTAAATGGTTGTTTTGTTTTGTTTTGTTTTATTAAATCTATACTCCGATCATAAATAAAAAGTAGATACACAGTTTCATACAATATTGAAACAATAGTCAAGAAGTTTGTCAAGAAAATGACAATTGGTACATAACGACCCATGCAAATCCAACCCTACGTGCAATGGCTTAAAATTGAATTTGAAAGCCATCTAGGTACTAAAAGAGTTCCCAAAATATTCACTTGGGCACTCATTTAGTGAGGACATTTTTTGGCTACTGATTGTGTATCAAGTTTTTATACTCGATCGAAGGTTGTAAAGGATTAAAAGGAGAAGCCGTATACCGTCCGTTTGTCGAGTTGGCTTGGTCGAGTAGTATCAACGTAGCGTGCTTTATGCCACCGGACGAAACAAATCGCTTCCTATTTGGTATCGGATAACGTGTCTTGGATCCACTTTCTAGTATCATTAATCATGATGCTCGTAAAATTGGATGATATTAATTGTAGTGAATGGATTGATATATTGTTATGGTAGTTTGTTTCGTATCCATGGTATGGTCTAATGAAATTAATTTATTTTTATCGATGAAAATGTAATGGTTTCTTTTCGTTAAGGTACGTTACCTCCTCTCCACCATACACCTCCGTAATTATTCTTTCCATGAAAAAAAACTTATCGTGTACAACATTTTCTCAAGTAAGCCTTTTCAAACCTAACAATTGCAACGTTGATTTTCTGAACCTTCATTTATAGCTTACATTGATGAAAATATTATAAGGAAGTAAAATAGATCACAAAAGTACTCTTATTTTTATATAAATTACAGTACAATTATTAGCAGCAACAATAATTAATCATATGCATTGTTGAAATTTTATACCATCAATTGGAAAAAAAATGTTCGGACAATTTTTTCATAACAATACAATATTTTCGCCGTGCTACAAATTCCATTTTTCTATTTCCTATCAACTTTTTTTATTGAATGCCCGTCTAACCGGCTCTCTCTTTATTTCCAGAACCAAAGAAAGACAAATTGGAGAACGGTGGCGAACACGTGAAGCCGGAGCGACCCAATTCTCTCTCGGCGGGTAAACTGCCGCGCCGGATATGTTATCAAGGAGACGTCGGTATGTATGTGGGTTGGCGTTCGAACTTGCCGATCGGAACTAAAATGATAATACACGGTAAATTTGTTTGTAGGGTGTTGATATGGGGTGGAAAGAAATGGGATGTGGGTTGGATCTGAGCCTTTGTGAGATACTTGGTTTTTTATTATAGGGGTAAAAAAATGTGGTTGTTTTGAATAATATATGTTTAGAATTTGTATTGAATTTGAATTAAAATTTATGGAGGTATAAAGAAACAAAAAAATACATAAAAGCAAGGTTGTTATTACTGTAAAGCAAATTGGCAGAACAGCGTAATAATGCAGTTAGCTTACTGATTTATCTGTAACTTTATTTTGGTGGCAGAATAACCTGATGGAGATGGAAAATACAATGGCGATACTAACAACGTATCTTAGATTTTAACTTTCATCCTATATTTAGAATCTCACACTATTTAAGTTATTTAGAATTGGCAGGCATTTGTCACTCGGTGAAAAGTAAACTTGAATACGAATATTTTACACGTCTGTCCGCTGGTTGAAAATCCTGGGATACATTTTTTCTGGAAAAATAGACGCAAGCACCCATTCATTCCTACCATATCATATGAATAAAAAAATTCTTAACCGTAGATCACAACAAGAGGTCTATATCAACACGCATTTTAAACCATTTCAAATTCGCCAACTTCAGGTTCCACACATCTTCAAACCACCCTTTTATCTTCCAGTTGGCGGCTTCATGCCACCTCCTCCAGAGCACGGGTCAGGCGAAGAAACACTCATGTTGTCCGAACTGCCCGAGCCGCCTATAGCACTATCGGACATAGGGCCCATTCCACCCCCGCCGATGTTCAGCTCGCCTAGCCCGCCGAGACATCAGCCGCCGCCGCCGCTTTCTGACTGTAAGTTGTGAGATGAGTATGTGGAACGAATGAATGAATTTGAAGAACTTTTCATTCGTTCGACATATTTTTTAATAGGCAAGGGGAGTTGTAGAACAATTGACGAGCATCATTTACTAGAACTGACATAGCCTATACATATTGTAATATCCAGAAACTTCCATGGGAGGATTGGAACCGCGTGAACGTGTAGTTAAACAAATAAATGAATGTACATAAATTACGTAATTGAAGGAACAGAACAATGAAATAGGTTCATAAATGCCTAAGTTATGCTTGTATAGTTTCCAAAACAGATATTCTATGTAGTTCTCGCTCATCATGGAATGTTTTTAATGACGTCATTTACAAGTATTATTGACTGTATCTAATAGACAATATTCAAACCGTTCGTTGTTGGTTATTTCAATAATCTTCACGAATAGTATTATTGTTAGGTTTTGGAGATTCCCTCAAGGTAACCCTAAGTTTAGAAATAGGTACAAATATATCTAGTCCAGTAATAATAATAACAAATGAATCCCCTGACAAACACACCAACTGTATGGCCCCAAAGTAAGCAGAGCTTGTGTTACGCTATAAACCCGTAAAGTTTCTGCCAGTTCTTCTTCACGAAGGTTTTTTCGAACTGGTGGTAGAGTCATGTTTTATTTGACATCAATAAGAACAAGTAATTGTCAATGTTGAGAAATAAATATTTCATTTCATTTCATTTCATATGGATGACCATACAGCGAACTGGGGGGAAACCCAGAATAAACATACATAAATAAATACAAACAACCATGACCCGAGAACAAACATCTGTGTTCATCACACAAATAATTGCCCCGTCCAGGACTCGAACCTGGGACCTTCGGCGTATTAGGCAAGGCTACTTACCACTACACCACGTTGGTCGTCTAATAAATATCATCACTTCGGTCTTCTCATAAATATTACCAGCGGCCTAGAGATATGTATTAAATACAATTCATATAGAAACACTCGACACAAAGTATATAGTTGCAATACATACAAATATAAACGCGCGGATATGTAAAAAGTTATCTTTGACACTAGGTACAGTCTGTTTGGTGCTGTCTCTTTTTCATTCTATTCTATTTTACGCCTAATGTGGAACAAATATTTAACCAGAATTCATCGAATATATACGCAGCATCACATTCATTAACATGATTCAGTTTTGAAATTTCTTGATCCAAAATAAATCAGACATTTCTGAAAGCGAACTTAACAATTACGACGTAACCTATTAAAATCTCAAAATAGAAAGTAAACCTTTTTAAAGCAATTCTATATCGTATAGTATATACAGGGTAGAATGTTGCGATGCCACCTGGACAGAAAGTACTCTTAATAATGGAGATAGCAAGTTTTACTCTTAAGAAACATTCCTTTATTTTCAAAAAGAAGAAAAACCACATTCAATGTAACCGCTTTAAAATTAAGCGTGCTAGGCCCGGGAATCGAACCGGCTAAATTCTGAAAAAATAACACCCTGTGGCATCAATCAATAGAGTCAATCATAAGGATTAAATCTCTCTAACAAACATGGTGAATTAAATGAAAGAGAATTAATGAAATTTTAAGTTATACATTCAATGATAGTAACAAGATTAAGCAACTTTGAGTTGCAGTGGATTACTTATTTCAATACTAATATGTTAAATATGAAGTAATTTATTTTTTAAATTACGAAAAACTATGAAAGTAACAAAATTACAATCTCTACACGTGTTAGTAATGCGACTTTTTCATTAAAAGCGCCAAAGCTGCGTGACGTGAGACATGAGTCCAAAAACCAATGGAAATTCATGTTGAAAAGATAGTGCTCCAATAACAGCAGACGTTTCAAACTCTTTTTTACTAACCATTTGAATACCTGGATCGGTAGCAATGGCGCATTCGAATGGCCCGCGATATCGCAACAACACAAGCCTTAAGAATGTTTGTGTAATGAAGACATTTAAAAAATCATATTTCCAGAAAAATCGATAATAAATTCAAGACAATGTGACAATTTTTCACTTCATCTTCATCATTGTAGCGTAAATGCATCTGTATTTCAAGCTTTTAAAAGGTATACCGAGAAGAAAAGTGAGTATTAGTAGAGTATAGTGTCAAAATTGCAATTTGAAAGAAATAATGCCACTGTTAACGGTTAAAACTAAGGTTCATAGTTGTTATAAATATTCACCACAACAAACAATTTAAAGTTACCCAAATAAATTTTTTGAAAGAATACATTTGTGTATGCAACAAAATAGAACTTATTTCCAGCAACCAATAAGTATGTTGTTTGTTTGTTTCTATTGTTTAGTTTTTGCTATCTATTCAAATAATGTTAAATTTTATGTTTTTTTCATTTAAATTACCATGTTTGTCAGAGAGATTCAATCCTAGGTGTTGATCCTACTATTTTGATTTGAAGAAAAATATAAGGGTGTTATTTTTTCGCATTTTAGCCGGTCAGAGTCCCGGGCGCGGCTTGCTTATTTTCAAATATCTTTAAATGCAGTTTTTCTTCTTTTTAAAAACGAAGGAAAGTTTCCTTAGAGTAAAACTTGTTATCTTTAGTATTTTGAGTACGTTCCCTCCAGGTGGCATCACAAATTTCCACCCTGTATAGCTAAGAAATAAATGCAAAGAATAATCCTTAATCGATTGTTATTAAGACCTTGACAAGATTTAGATTAAAGCCTCTTTAACAAGAACAGGTGTATCAAATCTCAAGCTTCCCGAAGCGGCTGCCCTTGAAGACACTTTGACATCAAGGATATTATGCGAAGGAAAATAAATATCTAAAAGTTGAACAGTTAATTTATTTACAGGTCGTTCTTGGGCAGATGTTCTTTTGTCGCTACAATAATTGCTCATCAATGTGGTTATATTATGAATTAGACTTTTGATTGAAGGTTTGAAAACAAAACGCTTTTCATATTTCAACGAATTCCGGCGATATGTATCGAAATTGAAATTATGGCAGCAAACCAATAAAATGCTGCTCGAATTAAACAGTTGATTGGAAACAATTAACTAAATATCACTTTAGTTTCACACTTTAAAAAAGACAAAAAAATATATACTAAAACGCTTCCTTCATAAAAAAAATTCAACTTTCAGCTGAAGACGAAGATGACCACGACGACGACGATGTAGACGCCCACACAATAACAGATCTGTCTCGAGTCGAAGAAATACCTCCAAAGGAGCCATTGTTCAACGCAGTACCACTGAAATCTGCTTTGAAGAAACGTCCCGCGCCGCCCGCTTCGCCCGCTCAGACGCCTATGTTGACCCCTCTGGCGCCACGACAAGATCACCATGCTAGTTTTAAGTGAGTCATGTTTTACTTGGTTTTTGAATATAATTAGGGGTTTTTATAAGTATTTGGGTTTGGGTCTGTGGACAGCTTAATGTTAAGTTTGTTTGAAATTGAAAATGTGATTGTTTGTTTGAAATGGGGTTTTGGGATGTAAGGTTGAGTTTTGCGTTGAGTGAGTTGGTAAAGCTAATATTGATGCTATTTTTCTGATCAATAAGAGTCTTAGTTCAAAGTAAATCTTTCCATACACAAGAAAACCACGCAAACAATATACTGAGAACGCTGCAAATCATATCTCTTTCATCGAACGTAGTGTTATTCAAACAAACAATTACGTGATTGGTTTACGTCGGAGTTAAATTGAAATGTTTATTTCCATTTTGCGTCGCCCGCAGACGTCCGCCGCCTAAACCAAGGATCCGAATATGGTAATACTCACACAAATATAAGTAAATATTGTTGGATAAATGTTGTCGAAATGTTGACGGCCTATTGACGGTTCGCTTAACATTGTTACCCATGCATCGTGCATCGCACGCTTACACACTATCATATATATGTCTTCCTGATTGTAAATTCGATAAAGGTTTGTCTTATTATCGATAGATCGTTTGTTTTTGTACCGATCATGAGATATGAAACAGAACCGATGGAAATGTTTGCTCCGGGATGCTGCGAAACTTAAACATTTTGGTTTTTAAAAAAAAGGTTGAAATGTTTGAAAAGGGGTCTGCCGAGAGTTATGTTGCGGTCGATAAAATAAATTGCAAATTTAACTGTATAATAACAAATTACTTACAATAAATATATGAATTAATTTCGCATTCTTATGTAACGTCACGAGTATCAAAGACAAATATTTAAAGATTCAAGACAAACCTTATATAAATTGAATGTCATAGGTTTATTTACCGTCTTTTGACAAGAATTTAATAGCTACTGTCAGATAACGTTTCGCTATGATTAACTGTCACACTGGCTATTAGACCCTTATCACAAAGTGGTGAAATAATCCTACGACTTATGCAACGTTCGATGTTGTCCAAACAACACAGGGAATGCAATCATTTTGTGTTGACACCAGTGTTGACACCATTAAAAATAACACATTGATAACTACACATTAAGTAATTTTTGTTTTAAAGTTCAACCTTCTTTTAAAGTTTTAAACTAACATCGTGTTTGCTACTGATAATTAAGGTTTTCTTTGCAATTTTCTCCTCGTTTCAACTATAGCTTTTAAATAGAAATACAATTGTGATGTTAAATGTGGAACGATTCTGTCTCGGGTATTCGTGGCTCGCCACGGTTCCATTAATTTGATAAATGTTTAAACCCGAGCTTCGTGTAACAAATACCAGATCCATCAAATTTAATTCAATTCGGTTTAACTTCGAACTTTCATTTTAAATATATTTTTACAATCAACATACCTCAATCCATTCAACCTATTTATTTTCATTTTCTAAATCTAATTCATTGTCAATGTTGCATGCATATGTGCCTGATTCATCTTCATTTTAAATAAAACATCATTTGTTCTCGTTCTGTAAATAAATATTTCACTAATCATAAGTCGCAGATATTTCCCATTATGCATTTTAGACTTTTTTCCAAATTGGCTTTTAAATTTTGTTAACTATCCTAGTGGACTGCTGTCAAAGCATACACTATTAAAGAATTATAGTTAGCTCTATCTTTTTTGAACGTCACTGATACAGTTCGTCTCTGATCTTCTTAATTAAAGTTAGATAAGCTTTTATAACTATCTAGACCTAGCTAAAGAAGTATTAAGTATTTTTCAGTACCAGCCATTTTCGTACTAAAACTCAAATGTCGACTTATATTTCCTACCACAGCAGTCGTCCTATCAGGGTCGGCAACGCGGCTGAAAATAAGGAGAATGCGCGCCCTTGGGAAGAGTACAGAGATGATGGAGGGAGCGAGAGTGAACGAGCGGCCGACAAACTTGCTAGGAAGGAGAGCCTTAATATCAAGCTGGCGTTGAGACCTGATCGACAGGAGTTGATTAACAGGTAAATATGGGAATTTTATTCTTACAGACATTTATTTGTTTACTTATTTTAAGGGATAATTTAAAGAGTGGCTCACGATGAAATATAGTTATTGAAAACAATGGTAAACAAAACCGTACAGTTATTGATACCCTAGTTCGACATTTTTTTTAACTTTACAAATAAACTCGGTAGTCTCGTAAAGTTTTCGCTCTCTGGATTTCGAAATTCCACCTATATTGCGCTGTACCGTAAATTATTACTTATTTTAAACCAAAATCATTAAATAATTTTGAATTAATTTTAAAAATAAATTTAATTAATTAATTGAATTTTTTTTATGATTCCTTTAATAATCAAATATCGTTGTTTACATGGCCTATACTTACATAGAAATGAAAAAGAAAATCGAAAAGTGATCAAAAAGCGCTTACAGCCGAATCCCGTTAAATTGTATCGACCGTAAATAAATGACAAAAGGTTTCGAATCAATTTGTTAATCACTCGATGCCCCTTATGAATGAGAGGGGCTTTGAGTGTAATTAATTGAACGTTCGGCCACCGGACCTAACAATCCTTGAACATCTCTTGAATTAAATTTACTACTCCAATAAAAAAAGTATTTGGTGCCCTATTTTGGCACATTAGGGTCAACAGTATTTGTTGAACGACAATGCCGGCCCGAACCACTGCTACACAGATTAGAATTAGGGTGTTACCACACCGTCGATCGACTGGCGTCGAGCCGTCGATGCCGGCCCGAATACGTGGGAAGCGCCCCTTAGGTTTCAATAAGTGAGATTATGGTGATTTTTTAAAACTATCGCGGTTATTTTCTATATATTAAATCCGAAATATCGGACGCGCGAAATAAATATCGCGGTAAGAATCCCGTAAATTCCTTAAATTATATTACGGTGATTTATTCAGAATAACTGTAAATCTGTCGTAATTACTTAGATATTCTTGAAGTTAAAACAATTTTGTTGGTTTTAATAGACTTTATACCGTAGTCAAAGATAATATATTTTTTTAAACTTGTGAATTTATACAAAAAGCGTATTTGTACAATAGTAAGTAATCATAGAAATATGTCATCTGTTGAACAAAATGACTATTATGAATAGTAGTCAAGTTTTTAATACGCTAGTCTGGTTTAATAAGCCAAAGTAGTTTAAGTGATTTTAATACTAAAACTTGTGTTACATTAAACGCAGTGAGTCTTAAATAACTTCAATACTAATTTTAATGTCAATTTATGTATTAACCGTAAAAATGTACGATATTTGTGGTGTTAACCATGCGTGACTAATATTCGTTCATCGGGCAATATTATGAGACACGAAAAAATGACCTCACTTTTAATTCCATTCTCGTGTATTTTTTATTGTGTATCCAATGTTAAAGCATCATAAAAAATACTTAAATAAAAAAAGACTTAAATTTTATTAAAACCTTGGTAATCTTCTTGCTACTCTGAAAAACAATGTTGCAAAACGAATGTCGTAGTTATACGCTATCTCCAACGGATATATTATTAGTTTGTCGACGTCGAGAATACGGAATTGTGTCCTGAGGAAAAAAAACATATTTATCTGACACCTATATTTTTCCGATTGGAATCTTTTACATATACTTTAAGGATAGAGAAGTCTCGTTTCCGAGTTACGCTCTGGGCAAACGAATCGAAATTAAATATTCTTTCACATAACAAATACTAAGATGACTACAATAAAAACAAAAAAAACATAAAAAATGTTTCAATTAAAAATACACTGATTCAGGACGAACGAATGGTGACACATGTATAAATAGACGTGTTATTTTAAAATTGGATTATATCCGATGCACGTTGTACATATAGAGTTTTTATATAAGGAACAAGACGGAAAGCGTTTGGCTAAAGCGTAGGGAAAGAGTAGTATGAGTCGGTCTGCCGGCCTGGGAGGTTATTTTTATTTACCTCGGCGTCTGTATTAATGAACGATTGTTTCGGATGTTTTCCTGCTTCGCTCTTGGCACTGACATTGTGCCACTAGCTCGATCGGTCTTCGTTTATTATGCAATCGCCTTCAAATTTCAAACGATGGAAAAAATGCGTTTAAAATAGAACAGTAACGTGTAATAAACTCGTTCGCGTGTTCGTGCAATTAACTTAATTAAAGTTGGAGTTTTGGGATTAGGCCAAGTGTGTATGTCAATCGTCACTATGAAAATAATTCCGGCGACGTATCAAAAACTGTGGCGGGTGTTGTATTGTCGCTCGGTGAAGGCGGGCGGGTATTTGCGGCGCATGTATTTCATCGTCGGGGCGTTTTATTTCCTACGACAGAGATTCACGTGGGTAACTGATAAAATTTCTAACCTTATACGGACTTTGTGATACCTTACCAGAACGTGGCCAAATATCTACCCTATTGGAACATTCCCCCTTAATGTGTTGAGTTTTTTAAAGTGATTGGCCATAATATACTAATAGTGAATTTATTGTTATCCAGGAATATCCTGGTGGTGCAAAGTGAGCACGAGCGCCAGGAATCCTGGGAAGCGATCGGAGCGAGACTTATACGACGGTTGTCTATGCGGCCGACGGCGGAGGAGCTCGTCGAACGGAATATATTGAAAAGTAAGTTATTGTTTCATTATGAATTATTATATATAAAGTGGTATGATTCGTAGGTTATATCTAAGTTATCATCATAACATCAAAACTTAGATTTATACTTTACATGATACCTATGGTTCGAATACAAATGATGGAGATTTGGAATTGTTAACTTATATCTTAACGTTAAAATACGTATAGTAGTCGTAGGATGCATTAACTTTATGAGCTGAGGAGGCAAGGAGAGTTTTCTTCTCAGCCGTTGCCTTCAAATGTTTAAGTAGTTACCAATAAACATCTTTTTATATCTTAAAATAAGGCTTTAATTCAAATGACAATTTATTCGTATGTTAAATGAAAGGAGCATATTTAAGATAGTTTTGCATACAGAACAACAGCCTTTCTGTTATACAATTTTGTAGCTGTTTTCCTTATAAGAATATTTAGATTTGCTTTGGCTGTAACGAAAATGAAATTTAAAAAAACCGTCAATAAATATTACAGACTACCCAGATCTTTATATTTAAAAATATAACGAGGAATTATGCATTTAAGTGCCTTAAAATTTTTACATTATGTTTGGTTTTATGTAATAGGTGAAATTACAGAAGCTAATTTGTTATTTTAGAATTGTTTTAGTTTAATCAGAAATATATTCTAAAACAGGAGTAAATCCTCGTGAACACATTTTTGAATCCTCAAAAGAGCAAAGCCAGTCAGCAAAGCTTTAGTAGTAGAAAGTGGTGGTCGAGTTTCTTAAGTCACGATTTCGTTTGGGGCGGTAATTACAGTCCTTGTTATGTGTCCGCCATAATAATCACATTAACGTGGTTGTGTTCCGGTCGCAGGGAAGGAACAGCCAGTGCATTTAGTGGAACAAAGGCAATTCCAAATGAAGCCTGCGGCCATCAGCGCATCATTAGTCGATATAATAATTACATTCAATGTTGATAAATAAAACACCTACTTTGCGTTTCAAGTACCAACAGGACCGACTTAGCGCCATATTGTGACGTCATAGCCGGCAATTCGAACCGGTAAGGTAGCGTGAGCAAAAAAAGATTTTTGTAAATAGAATTTATTTAAGCAACCAATTGCTTCTAGCGTCAAACTATCAATTTGGCTTTCTAACTTTTTGACGTTTACTAAGTGCCAAATATATTCGATTGGATTTTAATCACAGTTGTAGCAGCCTCAAAATTTCAAAACCGTGAGAGTTGAAAATGCTATTTTTCTGCCTTTTTATTAACTCATACAGTTCTATTTGAATACACTTTTATTTTGAAAACTTTGATGAATAAAGGAAAATAAATCGTTATTTTTATGTATAAAAGTTTTCTTTGCAGACCATAATTTTCGAGTGAAATTTGACAAATAGAGGTCATTGACGTTCCTATTCTCATTTGAATCGCATAGTACAACTAATGATGTCCATGGGTATGGATGCCACTTACTGTCAGGTGTGCCGCGTGCTCGTTTGCCGGCTACACAATAGTTAAAAATGAGTTACACACAGAACTATGTAATAAGGAATTCACAAGACGTATACCTAAATAAAAAACTCCTACAACTCGTATGTAAGCAAATGCTTTTTGTCTTGTTTTTGTTACAAAAGCTTTTAGATATTCTTTTGACAGGGACATCCTTGTGGTTGTTAAACTAATTCTTGTTTATGTATCTGTCATCATTACCTCTTTTTGCAGGTCAATCTCCGGCTGAAGAGAAGAAACAGAAAGAGGAGAAGAAGAGATATCTTCTTCGCAAACTAAGCTTCCGGCCCACTGTGGACGAGCTCAAGGAAAAAAAGATTATACGCTTTAGTGATTATATCGAGGTCACGCAGGTAAGACATAGTGAAAAGTGAAAAATAAGAATGTGTTTTGACTTCGGAGGCTTTTGATTTGCTCGAAATGTAACGTATTAATAGGTCTTTACCTATGAAACTGCCGTTTTGCCGTACTGGCCATTTCAAATGAAAATATTTTTTTTTTTGACTGATAATTCTAATTTCAAATTTATTTTATTTGACAAACATGGAATTCTTTTTCTAAAATCGTCATTTGTTTAATAGTTAGTGTTTTGTTTTCAACGCATTCGAACATTTTTCGTCATCATGGATAAGTTAAAAAATCGGGTAATTATGGAGTATGAGTACCGTCGTGGCAGCAAAGCGGCACAAGCGGCACGCAACATCAACGACGTTTACGGAGCGAACACTACAAACGAACGCACCACCCGTTATTGGTTTACCCGCTTCCGTTCTGGAAATTTTGACCTGAAAAATGAACCCCGTGGTCGTCCGAAAACTTTGGTCGACAATGACGAATTAAAGGCAATTGTGGAAGCTGATGAAACTCAATCCACGGCTGAATTAGCAGCAGCTTTCGACGTTAGCATCAAAACAATATTGGTCCATTTGCGTCAAATTGGCAAGGTAAAGAAAAGCTTGACAAATGGGTACCCCACGAACTCAATGACCGCCAGCGCGAAGTAGGCGTGGAGACGTGCCTTGCACTGCTCAGCAGGCATACAAATGAAGGAATTCTGAACCGCATTGTTACTTGTGACGAGAAATGGATCCTGTTTGACAATCGTAAGCACTCAGCAAGTTGGTTGGACCCTGGTTCAGCACCCAAACAATGCCCTAAACGAAAACTTACCCCTAGAAAAGTGATGGTCACTGTTTGGTGGTCTAACGCGGGTGTAATTCATCACAGCTTCTTGCCAAACGGGACAAGCATTACTGCAGATGTGTACTGTGAAGAACTGAACACAAGGATGGAGAAGCTCGCACGTCTCCAACCAGTTTTGGTCAATCGTTCGGCTCCACTGCTCCTGCACGACAACGCGCGACCTCATACTGCACAGCAGACGGTCTCCAAGCTACAAGAGTTGGAGTTGGAAGTTCTCCGTCATCCGCCGTACTCACCAGACCTTGCGCCTACAGACTTCTACTTTTTCCAGAATTTGGATAACTTCTTGGCGGGAAAAAAATTCAATACCCGAGAGGCAGTACAAAATGCCTTTGAAGAATTTGTTGCCTCCCGTCCAGCTGATTTCTTCAAGAAAGGCATCAATAAGCTACCAATGCGTTGGCAAAGATGCATTGATTGCATGGGTGATTATTTTGATTAATAGAAATAAAAAATATATAAAAAAATTACGCTTCATTTATTTCGTGAAAAACGGCAATTTCATAGGTAAAGACTTAATATTTACATTTGTCGCGAATAAATGAATAGATAGCTAAATTGCTTTAACAACATAATATTTTTCAATGGGAATTTATTTCAGTGAAAAAAACATAGTACAGTTATGCAAAAAAAATAACTGTGCAATAAATCTGTGTGATTTTGAAGATTTTCATCCCTATTTGACAATAAGTAAAAAGTATCTTACTAATTAAAACTATTACACCGCACCTAAATAAAACTCAATTGTAATCGGGAACACACCTGGGCTCAGCCCGGAATTCTGACACTAACCCTAACATATTATAAAGGGAAGATGAAAAAATAATACTGTTCATATATAATGGGCAGCTAACCCTTAGGAGTACCTACTTGAACAAAGAGTCGAATATTTTGTCGTGAGCTGTGCCCATGTGCAATTTTCGGAACGGTAGAAAGTCACTAGGTGTCTATAGTTAATAAACGGGTTTATGTCATTTGCAAATAATCGGATCGTTACAACTTACAGAAACATAAGGTATCTTTTAATATAATGAACTGTCTTCAAACAGTTACTACGATAACTAGCTCTTTTAGAAATAACGTTTAAACTATATTTATTTACAATCAATGGAATATTCAATAAATGAATGCACAATGACATAATTAAAAAATAACTTCACAAACCTCCTCAAATAAATTTCAATATGTTTCTATAATATATATTTAAAAAATCACAGATAATATAAGCCATAAATAGTTGAAAATACGTAAGGAATGAAAATGCATGACTATAAGTAAATTTAATTTAAGATAATCTTAATTAATAAAAGTTTTCCGAACAATATTTTAAGTTCCAACACTTTTCAACACTTTAAAATTTATTTACGGTTTACGAGACCGTATACAGTGTTTTTATTTATAAAAATCTACGGAAACGCGCGTGTACTGTTTTAAGTTTTGATCAGAATTTCTTATAAATTTCGAGTTCTCCATCTTCAAATCTGGTAATATGAAGTATGAGAACAAACGGTTATTTGATTTTTTTTGCATTTATTGGGAGTTCACTCTCATTGAACCTTTGAGATGACTAAGAGTCCTGCTTAAGTCATTTAGGAACCTTTGTCTAAACTTACTTAAAAGACATATCACATTTTAAAATAATACATACTTTTAAAGTAGTATCGTAAGTAATTCTGATTTGAAAAAAACCATTGATTTAACAAAACAACAAAATCTTATTTCGAAAATATGCATATTTTATTTTAAAAATTTTGAAATACGTCTGTACGGTGTTTATTGTGATTAGTAGCGCTAACAAACAAAATGTTCTCGAAACTTAGACGATCTGTATTGTTCTATATCTGACAGTGTTTCAGACATTCTGAATATAGAAATCGAATATATAATAATTAATTTCATAGGTTTCATACTAAATATAAAGCTTCAAAACGGTGAAGATCGATCATTCCGAATATTTCGTAACTCTAACATAAAATAAATTATGATTCAAGTGTCGACCGCGATGCAGTTGCCAAGACGATGCACAAATATGTAAACATTTGTACGTGTCGCAAATATTGTGTGGTTTATTTTTAGACTGTCAAGATTTAGTCACAGTTTAGATATGAATGCGTGGGTTACTAGTTCTTAGAATTTCTGCCTTTATCATGAGACCAACCGTTTCAAATTTAACTAATTACCATTTTGAGATTGTTTTTCTAATACAGAATTTGTAACGAAAGAAAGAATAAGTTTTCATACTTATTTTTTTATTTCACATCACCTAGGTGTTACTCTATCTAAATAAATAGGTGAGCGTACGCTTTTTTACAAGAATTGTATGAATAATTTGGCACTACGACAAAGGGGAAAGTCCTAGTATTATATGACAAATATTTTGGCAAATAGCCGGACATGTTGTGCAACGTAAAATTGTTCAATGTAATTATTATAGAGAAAAGAGATCTCGAAACAAAAGATCAAAATATTATTAACAGCTATGTAATTGTGCTTTTTGTATAAGTTTACTGCGTGTAAAACATACACTGTCCAAACTGTATAGCAAAATATTATTACAACATAATGAAAAAGCACAGCATATTTGCTTGCTATTTAATTTAGCTATTTAAAAATGTTCATTTCGTTTTGTGCCTTTTTCCGAAATACCAGACCTTGGTTATGTAATTTTAAAAAATTAGATCATAAACATTTTAGATCCTTTTAACTATCATATCGCTCCATAATAGAAGTAAATTGACTTGTATAGCCGAGCAGAAATATTTTTTTGAAAGTATATGTTATTTTATGAAAATTATAAGAAGTGAGTTATGTGTTATAAAAAAGAAAGTAAGAAACAAAATATTTTAAGAATAAAATCGAATAATACTAGGACATTTGAAAGTCCAGATCAAAAAACATTCCCTTTGCCTTATAGAGTGGCAGGGCTAAAATAAAAAAAGGGAAAGAATCCTCTTCTACGAAAGTAAAATTTTTTACATTATAATTTCTTTTGCACATTATATACATTACATTCTTTTGTCCTCCAGGCTCACGATTACGACCGTCGCGCGGATAAGCCGTGGACGCGGCTCACGCCCCGCGACAAGGCAGCCATTAGACGCGAACTCAACGAGTTCAAGAGCTCCGAGATGGCTGTGCACGAAGACAGCAAGCACCTCACTAGGTAATGTACTGCATTTTATTGAATTTTTTTGAGAGGCCTCTTTTATTACCGAATGAATAATCTTCGCCAATAAGGTATGAAATCGAATTGGTGCAACGTGATTTTATGATGTAACTGCTAGTTAAAGATGCCTAAGGAAAACAAGCTGTTTTTAAAAATTGTGAAATTAAACATGATTTAAATTTAAATATTTAATTTTTACAATCAACTGAATCCACTTTTTTTAAATTCTTTATTAGGTTCGTCCATTTATTTACGTCAATTTTTTTTGTCAAAATGATTTCTTTAAGTGCTACCATAGTATAATAATGAGTACTGCATAGTGCTACTGTCCAGCGTTTTGGACGAGGCGCTATTTGCCCGCAACTCGTTTATTTGTAACAGTCTAAACAAGAGAAATGTTTACTTGAAATAAATGGGGTTCATATTTATTTCAAACTCTTGACAATTATTTACTGTTATTATCTTACATTAATATTGTGTTCTTGATAACAGATGAGATAAAATATCTCATTTCTTTACGCAGTTTAAAGTTATACACGAACAATACAAAAAAGTTTCATATATCACTACCATTCTCTCGTTATATCTGTACGGTGTACTAATTTGTGTATCTATGTCTGTTTGTCCACAGATTCCATAGACCATGACGGCCGAGCCTTTTTGTATCAAAGCCGGCCGCATGCGCACGCAAGTCAAACGTCATTATTTTACTATACTTATCGCCGAGTACAACTTATTATTATTATTAATTCGTTATGTTAAGTTCATGTATTCTAAGTGTACCTATACATTCTTTAAATTGACCTTCGAGAAGGTTAGTGATACTGATTATATTAGTGAACGAGATTATTCGCTTCGAGGGTAGTTTGAAAATTTACGCGTAAGTTGGTTTTTCTTCTATGAAGTGTGAAGTCATGGTTTTTCTGAGAAATTGTGCTTTTTTCTCTTCTTATCTAATTTTAGCTCATTAGTTCTAGCTAGACACAATTATTACGTTTCTTCTTTTTTGTCGTTTTTAATTAGGAACCCTAGCTACATATTCGGGCCGGCATCAAACTTTACATCCGGGCGGCAAAATCAAGTATGTGTAGAGAAATGTTCGAGAAAATTGCCGTCCAGCCAATGTTTCGGGTTTTGACGAGACGAGCCGAATAAGCCGACCTGTTCAAGTCGAAATTATCTACCCGATCGGCTCTTGCCCGATATTTGTAGTAGTTGGTTCGGGTCGGCCTTGCAGTTCTACTAATACTGCCGATGTGGGTCGCGTTCTTACTGGTATTTAATTGAAGTAACATGGATATCATTTGTTAAAGCTATGTTGAGCTACCGTTTTTTTCTTATACTGTAAGTATAAAATCACATCTTTGCGATAGAAGTACAATATGTATTTGCAATTTTTTGAAAAATATTGACTTTTTAAACGTTTTGTTTTTATTTTGAAAGAATGTGAGATACTACCACAGATTTTCATTGGTATTTCAATGCGATCAGCATTTTTGCATTTTTATTGTTCTAAAGTAAATCAAGCAATATTGTTTTTCATTTTTAAATGTTGTTATCAAGGTGACGTCTATCATCGAATATGACGTAACTACTATTCTTGTGCAATTCGATATTTTATGTAAATGATATTTAAAAGTAGGAGTATGTTTGAAATTGAATGCAGTGGATCTAAATAAAAGTTAAATGTTGTACGCTGCCATTCAAATGATCGTTTTTCAAACTATTGACTACAATATTAAGGTTCAAAATCGGCATGTCTTTCTATTAGTACAGGGACTCAAGTGGTCCATTACAGCAAAATCTATTCTAAACAATCTTTATACTTAGCTGCAAGGTAAATGAATACTTAAAGGAAAATATTTAAAGTTTGGTTTTGTTCAGCGTGTTGTTTGTTTGAAATAAAAGACCTCGGAGGGAACAACATATATTCAAATTGACGCTCTAGATTAACTCTAGTGTAAGTAACTAATTCAAAATTGATCGAAGTATTGGATAAAGGACTAAACATAAATCATTATCTAAGTTCTAAAATCGTAGTGCTGTTAATATATAAATAAATGAATACGACTTCTGATAACTTTGTTTAGTGCTCGTGTCACAAACCATATTATTATAATATATAATGGAGATGTGTTATGTCTCATAAAGACTTATAGTAACTTGTAGAAAGCAATAATTTTGCTGCGCGGGTTTGTTTTGTATTAGTTGTGTAATTATTTCGAGGTTTAATGTTGAAACTTTTTATATCGTCTTGTGAATAATTCGTAGTGGTAGCTGTTAGATAGGTGACAGTTGAAAACGGTTTTATATATGCAATGTTTCACCCCATGCGGTGTGTGTACTTTTGATGGAAACAGGCGCGTAACTGCTTTTTGTATTATATGAATAAGGTAATAAACATTTGGAGTCAATTGTTGAGATGATACCAAATACTGTTTAATCGGTCGGTGAGTTTACCTCGGGAAATGTCTTCACAAACAAAAGTGTTCTTTGTAAGAACGTGAAGCGAAACGCAATATAAAACAGAATCTGCAAATGATAATAATATAATGGTTAATGTTGATACCATTCCAATAGTATAAAAATGGAAGCCAAAATGAATTATTTTTCTAAAAAGATTTTTGTTAGATTTGCAAATAAAAAAATGTAAGTTAAACCGTAGATGTTTATTGATATTATAATATGTATAAGACGATTCAGATCTCCAAAGAACTAAGGCTCAACTAAATTCTTTTAGCTAGCTTACATTTGCCATTTGAAAATTTGTATAATCTTGTATGTTGTGTATTCTCAATAGTTATGTATATTCAATAAGTTATATACAGTATCGAGGTTACATTCGGTTTCAAATCATCACAAATATGTATATATAAATGAGTATTTTACCAAGAATTGTGATACAATTATGATTATTATATTATATCTGTTAATTACTTTTTTTATTTTTGACTATGTATTGGTGCTAGTGAGCACAATGATTGTAACGAAATTGTTTTAAATCTGTAATATTTTTCAGAAAGTTTATCAATCTAGTATCGACTGTCGAGGTCATTCTAAATATAAAGAGAAGAAGACGATTCAATAAATTCAGAAGACGTTGTTGATTTGAATATATTGAATTTTAATGAAGTTAAAATCGATTAGTCGAATTAAATAAAATTAAAAAACATTAAACTTTTAAATCGAATTCGTATCGAGCAAAATTAAGCTAATTAATCCTTTTTTTGATATGAAAGTGAATTTTTGGTAAATTATTCAATGATCTCGATTTTTACCTTATATTCAATTGATAAAAATCAAGTTTGCACGTATGTCTAAGTAAAATATCTGCCCTAATCCTACAAAGTATGTTGATTAAATATATTTAATTAGCTCGAATTTTGATCAGTCATTATTACACCATTATAATAAAATAGAGTAGCGAAAATATCGACATAATTTGCATAAAAGTAGCATTTCTTATTTATTCACAGAATGGTATTGTAGGGGCTATGTACGTGCAGATATCAATACAATCGTTACCTATTAATTATATAAAGGAAATATACGACAGTTTCGCAAAAGTTCTTAGTTAAGAAGATTCTTTAGTAATTATATCGATAAACATTCTTTGAATATTTTACTATTCTGTATATATATAATTTACGATGTAAATTACGGAATCTCTTTATTTCCATTTTAGCGCCTATGTTTTGTGCTATTTCGAAGTTTTATAATTATTGCTATTCAATAATCTGTTTACTGAAGCTTTCATTTTGAATTGTGTAAATTATTAATGACATGTTGTAATAAGTATATTTAATGATAGCCATAAAATTAATTGTTTTATATAAAAATAAGTTTGTAAATATCATGATTATAAATTAAGTTTTATACACGATTGTTTTTGTTTTTCTCCTATTCGCCAACAAATCTTCGTCTTATGAAAAATTATTGTATGTAGTCTGTGGATACAAACATTTTAAAGTATCAATGTTACCCAAAACAGTAGCCCTTATTAAAGTAATTTGAAATTGTTAATTATAATAAACCGAACAATAAAGAACATTTTATGCTGTCATTAACGCATTTATTGCTTTGAACGAAGTTGTATGGAATAATTGATACCACTTCAAAGCTACTGTACATATTTCTCACTCGAACAATTAATTTAAGAAAGCTTTTTTACATACAAAGCTTCTACATATTAAACGAAGAACCGCCATGTTAATTTCACCGCCATTGTTTAACTGTCACTCTCTACAATGTAGAGTATGCCTGAACTACGTCCGTATTATGGTTAGGACGCGTCAAATTGTCTTTTTCATATGAAATATTAATGAGTAAGGCTTTGACCCGCGACTTTCGATGGCGCTATCCTCCAGACTGGATTTAGAGAAAGTAACTGTAGTGCGTGCCAGTTACCATGGTCTTACCAGTTCGGCCCCAACCTTCGTCGACGACGCACGTGTCCGCGCGATCCGCGACAATGTTTACGATAAACCGGCTTAAACATAACAGAAAGTGATAGTGGATAAATGACACTAATTCATAAAAAACTGTTAATAGTGAAGTGAAACAAGGAATTACAATGACGTTCGCAGGAATAAAGGAGAGTAAACCACGAGTGAAAGACTGGGAGTCAGAAGTAAGTTTTCTTTCATTGTTCTTTATAGGTGTTAATTTATCGCATATAGATCTCACATGCGTGTACTTATATTACTATTGTTCTAATGCACTATGAAAATTGACGGCAAAACGCCGATTTCACGGCTTTCCATGCCTTTTGCGTTGGCTATCTAGACAAATAATGTTCTACATGTTCACATAAAGCGTGGAAGTTATATCTTTATGGGCAACAACTGAGCTTTTAATGATATTCTCTACATTTATATCTTCCAGTGGACAATCCGTTGTAATAGGAAACCTACGCAAATTTTATGAAAATATTTGTGTTTGAATGTAGTGATATGTTGTGGGATTTCAAATCCATATTATTATAATAAATCTAAAGAGTTTTTTTGTGACTTATTATAACGCATAATAATAGTCAATTTATTGAACAAGATTAAAAGAAGCTGCCAAAATGGTCTTAGATGTTAAGTAGCCACGTAGAACACAGCCTTAAAGGGATAATTTTGTAGAAGCTTTCTCATTTTCAAGGGAAAGTAATCGTATTTTTTATAATTTCCTCGTTGTGAGCACATTCACTTGGTTATGGCAATATATTGACCTTTCTTTTGAGTATACAAAAGAAGAGTGAGGACAGTTAGATTTGCGAAATATAAATATACCATATTTATAATTACAAAAAATTCTGCACAAAATGTGTACTTAATGGTAAATAAAAAATTTTAGTAGTATAGAAAAAATAACTCTTATTACGTACGAAACGATATGCTGTATACAAAAAGAACGTGTAACTCTGTGTAGAGTAATGGGTTACTTTCGGAGATTTTTAAATGAGTTTAAAACCACAAGTGGTGTCCAAACAGTAAAACTTAGGACTATTTTGGATTATTTTACGTAGATCTAGGTGAAGAATATGTATATAAGTAAACATTGGATAAGCTTCGTCGGAGTAAACGCTACCAGTGCGGTCTTTGTCATTATTTTGGCTAATATCGGTGAATAATCTTAACTATTATTTCTTGATCATAAAGCATTACTTAATACTAAGAGCGAGCTTAATGTGTATTGTAAGAAATTAAAAACAAACAATAATAATAAATATTCACAAACGTATATTTTATAACAAATAAAAAGCAACCTGACATATACATAGCGAATATGAAATTATAACAATTTCATAACACTGATTCACACTTCTTTAAAAATAAACAGACGGCTTGATCTCCGGCTCTTTTGTTTATATGTCTAATATTTACCTAACTACTTAAAATAAACTTTTTTTAAGTAAATATTTTTGACTTAAAATAAACACTTCAGCCATGAGGGAGGTATTCCTTCCATCGCTCCTTCACGAATCTATGTAGTGTGTACAAGTGTTTTGTTTGGACCCCATAGAACCCTTGATTTCAACGAGTTATTAAATAAACATTACATATATGACAATCAAGGTATTATTTTTTTTAAAGTTACTCAACATGAAATAAATTAAAGTTGAGTTGATCGGTTAAGCTAACTTATTTCGCTGAATTTTTCTCTAATTTCTTTCACTAGGTTTGTAAAAGCGTTTTAATGTTACAAATTATCCGTTCGTTAAACCATACATTTTTATCTGCCAAGTCTGACTCGACCCCTTTTTATTCTTCCCGATTCTCGGGCGTTTCGCGTAACTATACCAAGACCCCACTTCCTTAGTGGTAACGGTCTTAAGTTTGATTACCCTCTGTTGAGTAACACACACCTGCCCTTACATTATGTAAAACCTCATTTCATTCTTACGGAATTGCTAATAAAACAAAACAAAAGAAAATTACGTGTCGCTAAAATTTCACAACACAGGAGTTTTGATTTGTTTAGTACTGCATTTCTTGCACCTATACGGTCTTTTGTTGTATGAAAAAACCTTCGTCTATTTGATTTTTTCATGTTACTGTTATTGTAAAGATTTGTAACTATAAAATGAATGTCAATTATCCGTTTGTTAATTGACCATGATCTTTTTGTTTCTATAAAAAAAGGAATCTGAAAAATATTTTAAATAAAACACTTTTTACCGGATATTATCGCGTATATTTTAGTTAATTTTAAAATTATTTCGACGTTTCGGCATCTTTGCAGTTGCCGTGGTCACGATAGACTCTGAAAAATTCTTACTTGTAGATGAAATGTGGTTTCATTTACAAATAATTCAATATACTGTAGTTTCCTTTATATAAAAAGGTTTCCTTTATCCTTTGTATGAATAATTATTTCTCATAATATAGGTCTGTATTCTTATTTAGTTTTAAACATATCGATTCACACTATGTAACAATCCCTTGTGTGTATCTATACCTATGTATTACACTGGAGGGTTACGTTCAATTCATACATTTTATTTTTGGACCGAATGTACGTTTATATCTAGGTGAAATACGAACGTTATAAATCCATATAAGAATTAACAGTTTGTTGTATATTCAGAGTTTTACTACAAGAAGACGATACGTTCCGATACAAGGTATTGACCTGCAGACTGCTATACCTACTATAATTTTGGGTAGAAATCTGTCGAAGCTTTAGACTTTAGCTTTCTGTGTTTGAGGACGAATTTCGAAAGACAACCAGCACTACCAAGGTGTTAAATTAACGATCTGCGTCTATTTTTTTATATAAACAGGCTTCCAAAAGTAGAGTTAACGATAATTCCTGGGTAGCTGTGACATAATTGTCAACATCAGTTTCCACCACGTGAGATGAACGTTTGTCGAACGTCTTACCAACAACAAAAATCAAATAAGAAGATCTAGCCAATATGTTTAAATTTTATAAATTGATTGTCAATTTCTACAAGTGATATTCAGCTAAGCTAATTATATAATTTCCATTAAGGCTGTGTTTCATGTATAATTTCGGGTTGGTATATGGAACCTTTTATTTTTTACCTATTCCGAAGTTTCCATCTAGGTACAAACTTCAATTTGAAATAAGCCACAATATTATTTTTGAGTTTAAGTCGACAAATTTTAGTAAGATAAGAAGTATAATACCTATCATACTTTGGTAGTTGTATTCTCAGGAAATCCTGTATAAACCTTCAAGCCTCATTCTAAAAATAAATGAAAGTTTGTATAAATACCAAAAACATCTTGAAGCTGTATTTCCGATCAGGAAATTCACTCTTACAATTTGATTGACCGGTTCGGTATTCACGTTTGTTTGTCCTTGATTCTTCACCACGCTATCGCCGCTCACTTATTTAGTAGGTACCATACATACACATGCAATAGAGGACTTGCCTTATCCTAATGGTATAAGGTTAAGATTTCTTTAACTCGTTTGATCTCTGAACTGATCGAAATTAGTTCCAATTGGAAGTTCACAACATGCATCGGACCAGTTTTACTTTTAACCGGAAACGGCGAACTACTCTTGTTTGGTTTAAGAAGGTACGTTATAAGTAGCACTGGAGGTAAGTTTTTAAAGTAAACATTAATACTATGCATTTATTAATGTTAAATAAATTATTACTATGCACTGTTTTAAATGAATTATTGTATCTTTCAAAACAAAGGATGGATTTAAAACATTATTCATTAAATAACCTTAACTACGTTGCATTATTCAAGAAGTGGGTAATCAAATTACAATAAACCTTAAAGGAAATACCGAAATTCGTTACCTTCACTTAACTATTTAAATCCAAGTAAGGTAGTCTTTAAGCAAATCGTCAATTAGATAATCAGTTACACCGCCTACTCCACATCAAATAAGGATCTAAACGTCGCCTTACAGTCGTTTGGGATGCATTCAGCCAGGAAACATCTATCTTCCTCAAGGTGATACTCATATATGCGCAGGCGTCGTGGGCGCAATGACAGCTGATGGGAAAACTACTCACTTGTGTATTATTCAATAGTTACAGCTGAGTAATGGGTCGTGGGTGTCACCAATGGAAGATGCTTCTCAGTTTTATGTGACCTACTCTGTGTGCTGTAAGAGTCTAGATATGTGTTTGCTTTGTAATATGTAACGGAGTCGGAGATATCTTTTCGTGATAAGTAAAGTTTTCTACCTTTTCTTATTTTCTTCTTTTAGACTAAGAGCGAAGTTACCTTCATGCGAAAATTTCATCATATCACATTCGCTTCCTTGATACTCGTTTCCAGAGATAGCCATATTTACACAGTAGATATTATCACGAGAAAAACAAGAAAAGTGTGTTAAGAAAGATACTCGGCATCGCCAAATGTGACTTTCTATTTTATTGAATATCAAGAAGAACCCGCTAACTCTTCGGCCACAAATATTGATAAGCCAACATCAATTTGAATTAAGACTATAAATTAAACATTTTTCTGCAAACACGTTTCAAATACGAACAAAAAGTATGTCAGTAGTCAGTGGTAGTTAACGGCGACTCAGCTGTCATCCGGGTCGATACGCGTACGCATCTCGCTGTCACAGAATACTTAAGAGTTCTCGCCTGGTTTTCCAATTTAGTCATCCTATTCTCATTTGAAGGACAAACAGTCACGACCTACTCGAGATACACCGTATGAAGTTTGTTTAAAGGTACATAGGTACTTGTAGAAATAGCATTAGACAAACATTTCGAGTAAACGTAATGGACTGCGCAATTTCATCTCATAAAACGTTGAACATCCGAGCAACTTAATTACTTTAAGACACATAATTGTGGTTCAAGATTAACACCGACTTACGAGGACAGCGCGTTTTAAACAATTGTGAAACTTTCGTGTCGAAAGCTTGTCACAATCGATCTTAAACTTCTGAGATAGTTCTCGCCGCTGTTTTCACAAGTTGTCGTGACTTGAGAAAATTAAAATTGCACGATCATATTTTTGTGATCAATCTGTTATTGAAATTTTCTTAAAAATATTCTCAGCAGAATACGAACATTTTGTTTTTCTCTTGTCATTTACATGCAGTATCGTCCAGGCCACATTTGCGTAATGTGGGGCAGAAATTGAGTTTCAAGTGACTTTGTTATGCATGTGAGTGGCAGACTGTTTTCTGAGAACTAGGTGAACTTTGAGTAGTGTCGCGGTCGTAATTTAGACGAAGGCGCAGATGTGGACACGACGGCCTTTCCAAACTGTCGCCGCCGGCTGCGGTGTGCAAATCGCATTACTGCTGCTCACTGGACTGAAAACGATGCGTTAATAAAAGTAAATATATTAATAAACGACGCTAGAGCGTTTTATAAAGTAATAAATCACGATAGAGAGTAACCGCATGCTTGTACATCAACATAATTTTACGTTTTTATTAATATTATTTCTTACTACTTATTACGCATACGCGATTTCGCGTTCCCCCTGAGAATTCAGGAATAATAAGTAATCTATACGGTTGTATGAATTCCGATTCCGAGAGATTCCGGTTAAAGATTTTCCGTATTCTTAATTTCATTCAAATCCCTCAATCGGTAGGTATATAAAAAGTAACCAACATACGCCTGCTGACTTTCACGATTATGTTATTGAGTTAAGTTATTTTTTCTTGCTAACATACAAGGCACATACGACCGTTTCCGACCCTTATTACACCGAAGATTTCACTTTTCCTAAATAGCAATTTAAAACAATGGAAAACAAAATATACGTACGCGCGTAGCAATAGTAAACTTGACCTCCGAACAACACAATAGCCGAATGAACTTTCTTCCAACTGGAAAGGCGGAGCCGCACTACCGAATGAACTCAACATTCTGCGCATATCCGATCGTATCGGATATGATATCACCTATAAACGATTATTAACTTTCTCACGAAGTTGCCTGACTATCCGGTTTTATCAGAGCGTTGTTTTTAATATTCGGATCATGTCTGAATTGTCCGATCGCTCGTGCGCAGCTTTCCGACGGCAATTGAGCGTGTAAACGAAATATGGTCTGTTAATTGCTCGGACTGATGAAAATGTTCTATGGTTTTTAGAGAACTTGAAGTAACTGTACCAACCTAGAAGTTGCATAGAAAAGACGTACAATGACGTACCGTTGTTTTTCTTTAACAGTTAGGTAACAATTAGATTAGCAGTGAGATTCTTAATTTACTGAAATGAGCACGTTTAGATTAACGTGTTTATTTGTAATTATAGTAAATTGTCGGGTATTTGCGGGGCTGCGCGCGCGACTATGTAGGTTGCGGTTCACGCCACTGGTAGCAGCACGATAGCTGACGAAACTAATCATAACTTATTTACACAACGTGTCGTTCTTTGTTGATGTATTGGACTAGAGTCATTTACCTTATGATTTTGAAATACCTATAATTGAAACAAGCAAGTCCGGTACCTGTTACAAATTGTTATAAGGATTATTTGACGAGGTGGGTACTTACATTTATATTTTAAAGCAATGAAGCTTTTTTAATCGCTTTGTTGCGAAACTCACTTATAAGGTCACAAAACCGCCTTGGGACTTTTTTGTTTGGAGGTTTCATAAGATACAATGCGGTGCTTTGTAGACCTCTAAGGCACTTTTTAAATCATGTTAAAGAATCTATACTTGATTCTCTTGTACTTCAGATACATTAAGATCCAGTTCTTACTACAAGAATAAACTAAAATGCAAAGGCCATTATAGCTAAAGGTATTTTTTTAAATAAATATCGTGACTTACAATCTGGACAAAAAAGTTAAGGTAGATACGCGTATTGACCGTGCATAAAGTTGTGTAGATATAAGGTATGTAGGTAACTTACCTATTCCATTTACAAAAAGTTCTTTATGAGTGTTCAGCGTCTGACATTTAACTATACAACCTCAGGGCTTGGCGATGAAGTATTTTGTATTACTACAACGGAGCTATTTCTAGAATACCGTCTAGAATACCGGTAGAAGACATAATCTGTCGCGTAGAAGACTGTCTTTTCACAAACAAACTTTCAAAGGAAGATTCTGAAAGTATACGGCAAGATATCTCCGGCGTATTAAGACGCAATAGTCTACCGAAATCGAATCTTTCCAGAGAAGAACGCCTTGCATTGAAGACCTTACGCAATAATGACGAGTTAACAGTTCTCCGTGCAGATAAAGGAAATGCTACCGTAGTGATGGATACATCTGAATATAACGAAAAAATCTTGGAGTTGTTAGCGGATGAAAACACATACAAAATGGTGAATTACGACCCCACCAACAGGATTATGAAGAAAACATCCACTTTAATACAAAAACACAAAGATTTGTTACATTTAGATGTGAAAAAGTTAACACCAGCAAGTGCAAAACCACCAAAATTGTATGGGTTACCAAAAATACACAAAGCTAAAGTACCTTTGAGACCTATTGTGAGCCAGCTAGACACACCAACTTACAAGCTGGCCCAGCACTTAGCAATTGTGCTCTCACAACTGCGAGGAAAGACAAGTGCATATGTAAAGGATTCTTACCATTTTGTTAGTGACCTTAAAAATCTCAAGTTAACTAACAATGAAACTATGGTTAGCTTTGATGTGTCGTCTCTATTCACCTCACTACCTGTTAGAGACTGCATTGATATAGTAAAAAGGAAGCTAAGTGAGTCAAACTTGCCCGAGGAATATGCAGAACTATTAGAGCTATGTTTAACATCTGGCTACTTCATGTGGAATAACAATTACTACATTCAAATTGATGATGTTGCCATGGGGTCTCCGGTGTCACCTGTTGTAGCTGACATTTACATGAAGAACTTCGAGGAGCAAGCGCTCCGAATGGCACCTGTTGTGCCGAAGATATACAAGAGGTACGTTGACGACACCTACACTATATTACCTAAGCATGAAGTGACTGCATTCCTAAACCACCTCAATTCCCTTAATTCTAAAATTAAATTCACTATGGAATTGGAGCAGGAGAACAAATTAGCTTTCTTAGATGTCTTAATACAAAGAAATCCTGATGGTACACTTAGCCATACTGTTTATAGGAAACCCACCCACACTGACCGATATCTAAATGGGAAATCCCATCACCACCCGAGCCAATTATCTGCCGTAGGTAACTCTTTGTTTCAGAGAGCACATGGAATCTGCGATCCCCAACACATTAATGAGGAACTCAACCACCTGGTTAAAGTGCTGCGGGATAACGATTTAAAAACACCGCGTCGCCGTCGCAGAAACCGCGTAAAGCCACTCACAGTTGAACGAAGACCAGCATTCCTGCCTTATATAAAGGGTGTTACTGACAAGATAGGAGGCATTCTTCGGCGAGCTTCAATCAAAACTATCTACAAGCCGCACTCAAAGATAAGCCAGCATCTTCGTCCAATAAAATCAAGCATCCCTTTACAAGATCCAGGCGTTTATAAAATCGACTGTGACTGCGGGCTCTCTTATATCGGTCAAACCAAACGAAATGTGTCAACTCGCATTAAAGAACACATCTCTGATTTTAAAAATAAACGAACCTCAAAATCTGCAGTTTGTGAACATTCCATAGACAAGCCCAACCATTATTTAAGATTTGATACCGTGAAGATCCTAGCAAAAGAGAAACATTTTATACCTAGAATGGTCAGAGAAACTATTGAAATTAAAAAACATCCAAATTTCAATAGAGAAGATGGTTGGAAACTTTCATCAACATGGGATCCAATACTTAAAAACATCAAAATGAAAAACCAGCAAACTGTTAGACTGCAAACTCAGGACACAGTCAGTGCCTTTTGTGTCAATCCGGGACGTTATGCGAGAAGACTGAGAAACAGATGGCGTTAATATGTATTGACAATCATGTAGTTTTTATTACTGGCAATAGATGAACAACACCTTAGTCTATCGTGACCACGGCAACTGCAAAGATGCCGAAACGTCGAAATAATTTTAAAATTAACTAAAATATACGCGATAATATCCGGTAAAAAGTGTTTTATTTAAAGTATGTATCGTGAAAACTTAAGAAAAGGTTTTATTTCTAGGAGCTATGCCATAGCAAAATGCATAGTATTTCAACACGTTAAATAACTTTGTAAACATTGCAGACTTCAAACTTGGATCCACAGGCAAAAATGGCTTATTATCTTTAAAAATTGTATTAATCCAACATTATACCTGAATAATTTTTTGAGATTTTAATGAAAAAATATCACTTTTGTGGTAATTTAAGATAATTAATCGTACGCTTATCATTGTAAAATACCCCGAAAGGGAGCTGTAGTATGAATTCCATACTTAAATTGAAAAGCATGTGATATCACTTTTTTCATGGTCACATAAGTGAAAGGTATTATTAGCATTTCATTTTAATCTCCAAAACTACCACCTACAGAACCCCCTAATTTTTAAAACAAACAGATATTACGAAAGACATTTTTAATTAACTTCTATTAAATTGTCCAGAAAGATAATTTAAATTCCATTATCCCTTAAAAAATTATACTACCTCAAGGAAAAGGTTTCCATAGAACCGGTTCCAAGAACATCATATGTTAGAAAAATTCCGTATACCTAATGCATGACCCTAGTTATATAGGTATGTGATCATTCTTGCCGGCGTCTTACGAATATGAAGTTTAAAATACAACGTTTATATCATGAAAAAAGCAGCTACTAAATGTTTATATACATGATATATTCTTATCTACTAAACGTTTGTATACCTATCTCTCTAGAAGATAATATTATGTTCATATCACGGTTCCGATTGTTCGTATTTTAAGATTGGCAGGCAGAAAACCCAACAGTAAGATCACGGACCAAAATAAGTTAAAGATTTTATTACTATTCTGCTTTATATTTATTTACTTATTTATTTATTTACTTTATTGGAGACAAAACAGAAATAAAAGATAGAACAGATATAAACAAATTTTAAACTAAAATAATTACAATTATTTCCTTAGAACGTCTCACTGAGGACAAACACAGATATAAAAAAAAATGGTAACAATTAAGGCGCAGCAGTGTCTGATATAAAAATAAAAACAAAGAATAGTTAAGAATTGTACAAATAAAGTGCTGTTTATTATAATGTTAAGGTACACAGGTATATTCTGAACTAAACAATTTCGTGAGTTCAGCTTTATACTTAGAATGGGAGCACGAAAACAAATCTATATATTTTTCAAATTGTGATTTTGAAAGGCACATAGTCTGTGAAGTGGTGCACGCTTACCAGCATTAGTCCTAGTTGATGAGATGTGAAATAAATTTTTTGATCTTGTTGCTTTAGAGGGTATACGAAAATCTATTTTTGATAACAAATGGGAACATTTTATATCTCCAGTGCATATTTTTTTTAGCGTTAGAGCGTCAATTACTCGTCGGCTGTCAGTCAGGGATAATGTATTGTGTTTGGCTAAGAGATCATTGTATGAGCAGCGAGGGATGCGCATTCGATAATTAAGCGATCTAAGGAACTTCTTTTGCACCATTTCTATTTTATCTATATAGACGGCGTATAGTGGGTTCCAGATTGGAGATACGTACTCTAAGTGCGATCTAACTAGACTCTGAAAGAGGCATGCAAATGTTTCTTTACGCTTAAAGGATTTCGTAACTCTTGTTATAAAACCTAGCATGCGGTATGATTTTTCCAGAATATTTTCTACATGCGTATCAAATGTGAGTTTAGTGTCCAGATATATACCAAGATCCCTGATTGTTTTCTTATTGTTCAGAGTGTGACCGCCTAGTTGGAAACTAGTGGGAAGTAAGTTAATGTTTTTTGTAAATGTCACGTGAATACATTTATCATGGGCTAAAAAAAGTTTATTAGTTCTGCAATACTCTTCAAATCTATTTAAATCATTTTGTATTAATGTTACATCATTTCTATCACGAACACTTGAGTACAATTTTAAGTCATCAGCGTATAAAAGAAAGTTACAGTGTTGGAAGCAAGATGAAATGTCATTTATGAAGAGAATGAATAGCAATGGCCCTAATATCGAGTCTTGGGGAACGCCCGATGTGGTAACTATGGAGGAAGAAACATACCCGTTAACAACAACAGACTGAGCGCGATTCTTAAGGTACGAGCTAAACCATCGCAAAAGATTGCCTTTGATGCCGTTGTAAGCTAACTTTTCCAAGAGTAGCAGATGATCCACTTTATCAAACGCTTTTCTAAAATCTGTGTAGATAGTTTCAATTTGGTGTTTTTGATCTAAGCCGTTAAAGAGATAGTTTGTGAAGACAAGGAGATTAGATAAAGTGGATCTTCCGCTTACAAAACCATGTTGTTGATCTATAATATTATTTTTTACAGTCGAGTAGACGTGATCGTAAACCAACTTTTCGAAAGCTTTCGCAGTTGCTGAAAGAATGGATATAGGTCGGTAGTTTTCAATGTTACTTTTCGAGCCGGATTTGAAAATAGGTGTTATACAGGCCCGTTTCCATTGATGCGGAAACACTCCAGCTGCCAAACATTTATTAAATATAATTTGTAAAGGGATTGCAATAGTTTTGTAAGTATTCCTTAAAAATATTGGGCTAATATGATCGGGACCGGCACCTTTGTTAGGATCTAAGTTTTTCAATACTTTACAAACCTCGGGACGGGTAAATACGATTTCATTTAAATGCACGGGACTGTCAGAATCTTTTTCATTTAATTTATTAGTGTCGTATGCTCCAGATGACGCAGGTTCAAAAACTGATCGAAAGTAATTAGAAAACATCTCGGTTATAGTAGTAGGATTATCTGAAGATTGATTGTCTAGTGTCATTGTTTGAGGGTATCCTGAGTTTGTTTCCTTAAGGTCAGAAGTATATTTCCAGAAGAATTTGATATTTTCTTTCATTGATGATTCGACATTTTCAATGTACTTTTTAAAGCAATCGCTTAATAATAGCTTAACACGTTTGCGTAGTAAGGCAAATTCTTGGTAATCGCTTAAAGACTGGTAAACTTTCCATCGTGACTTGGAGTTATTCTATTTATGAATATGTTGTTCTAACTTTTTGCCTCGACTTTTATTAGTAAAATAGAGGTATCTGCGCCGGTTCACTCGCTTATATGCTGAACCTCTTCGGATTTCGCGATATAATAGCCTATGTTACTTCTGGATAACGTACCTTTCAAATTATGATTTGTTTTAAAAATCGATTCCGTAGTTTTAGAGTTTATCGACAGCATTCAAGCACACAAAACAAAACACAACAAACAAACAGATCTTGTCTCTTTATAATAATAGTAGTCAAGATACACAGTTATATCAATTAAACTGAAGGTGTATAACTATGCTGTTTCCTAATGAAATATACCGACGTCGTGCACACGACTACCAATATTGCTAATCTTTTGAAAGAAATACAAGAGTTAACGAATAAGATTTATAAAATTAATCAGAAATATTGAAACTAGTTCTTAGCGTGTAGATATTAAATAACTGTTTTAAATAGCCTTGGCTTTTTTGATCGAAAATAAAACATTCTTCTTCATTCGCAGCTCGGCTATGGCTGGTCGCGCAACGGGCAGCGGCGGTGTCCGCGCCACCGGCCCCCTGAGTCCACCATGTCGGTCGGCAGCGACATCCGCTTCACACGACAGAAGCTCAGCCGACCCTGCCGCGGCTGCTGCGCTGCGCTCGCCGCCTTTCTCATGCTGCTGCTGCTCGCTGCTGTCGCGGTCTACCTCGCACGTGAGTCAGGAGTTCTGCAATTGTAGCTCAATCCAAACGACATCACAGAGTCTGCCTCGCTGCGTTCCTCTTGTTGCTGCCGCGGTCTAGCTCGCAGGTAAGCCTGGACTTGTAGTCTGGTCATTGTAGTTACTCACACACAACGACGACGTCGCAGAGCCTGCTCACGCCGCCTTCCTCACGCTGCTGTCGGCTAATCGGTGCTGGGCCTAGGGCCAAGCACTAAAGTCTGCCAGACAGATCGTAATATCATTTCAAAGCTATTAGTAAAAAAATAAGACAAGAGTTACTGTCTCTTACTACTTACTTCAGCTTATCAATGATGATAACAATACAATAAATTCAAGTAAGTTTTCTTAATTCTAGCCAGGACAATAATAAAACTGTCGACGTCATATCACTCAACTCGGTGACCTAGTTTACCAAAACGAATTATTCTTCGTCAAATATAAAAATGAATGTTTAATAACTTTAGATTGCGTTATTTTAACAGAACTATCATCCATGGAAACCGTTTTAATTGAATGTGGCCAAAATCACGACGCAAGCATTGACTCGTGATTCTATTACTTCTATGATATTGGCCTCAATACACTGTGAACTATTGTTTACTGATGTTTTCTCGTTCTTCGCACATCGATATTCTGAGGAATATTGGAATAACGGTGTCAAACTTGAATGTTCAAGGCAAATATTATTAATTACCAAGTTCCATTGAAAGATTGGAACGGTTTGGTAACGTCATTTCAGGACGTAGAACAGCCAACTAATGAAAAATTAGATTTAGTGGTACTTGTGCACTTATTTTTACTTTCATGTTAGTTTTTTATTTAATTATTATTAAAAGAAACATACCACCTGTAACCATGTTACTTTAACACAAAACGATACGCACCGTAATAACACCTGATTTAAGGGATATTATTTTTTGGATAAACGATAATTTAGTCTTAATTATCAAAACAGTGTATCGGAGTTAAAAGCCCTGCGATATATAAGCATAAAATAGACTGGGTTCAATCCTGTTCGAGACAAGCATTAGTGGGAACTTCCCACATGTTCGGGCCAGCACGTTCGCGATGGCAGTATTTGTTGAACCCGAACGTTCGTTTACACATAATCAACTTTGCCGCCCGGCAGTGCCGATTGAAGCTGTCCCGAGTACGTGGCTACCACCCGTTATGATCTCTCAGTTTGTTCTGGATAACGACATAAGTTTAAACATTTATGGCTTGTGAAGGTGTATTTGTCGTATTATTCGTTAAATATTTCTATCATATTAATAATATCCAGTAAATGCTATATTCCAAATCAGGTAATCTTTAGATCAACAGTGCATCTTTTTATACTCGTCTGTCGGGCCGGATGCTGTTTTCCATCATGCAGATCGAGTTTTCGCTGGCGTGTTTTATGTATAAAAATAAACTATTGTAAAAGTGCACAGTGCCATATTCACTCACAAATGCTATTTTAGCTCGTTCAGTAGAGAGAAAGTGGTTATTTGGTGCCATGACTGAGGGGTATGAATCATGTAGCTATTTGGATCGATCTTTATGACTGTAATAAAAATGATTTGATCTTATTTACTGTTACGATTTATCTTAAACTATTTTCGATTACTTACGATATAAGTTTAATAGAATATATTTTATTGATTTACTTATTCAATTAATTCAAGATTCATGGAATTTCATTACTAATAGGAAAATATTTGTTTACTATTAGTAACGAAAATACAATTAGAAAAGAAAACGATCACGCCTAGCTAAAAAAAAATAAAAAATATGGATTTTTTGATATTTATTTATTTATTTATTAGATCACCAACAAGTTTACAACAAATAATGCACATTTGGACCATAGTTTTAACAAGGTATTGCAAGTCGTAGACTCAATTATAGGTGACAACAGCATGCAATGTTATGACAACAATCAACATATTTATGTATATAAAGAAGAAATAGATTTTTTTTGGCAGTTTTTTACATTATGGAAAAAAAAATAAATGAATGAGACTTTTCTTATTACTTATACTTATACCTACTTATACAATTCCTAGATAGATCGTACAAATATAAACAGTCACTCGTGCATTTGACCAAGGACCAAGGACTGAAACTGATTTATTGAGTTACAGAAAATATCAATATTAATTATATAATATGTATAATAGTATAATATGAATATGTAAATATACATCTGTTGATAAATTATAAAACAAATAATATCGAATTCTAACTATAAAAAAGTTGAACTTAACAAAAATAAGACGCCTAGTAAAACCTCATTTTAAACCGAAAGTATTAGCTTAGCTAATTTTATCTGCGATCACAATCTTTAACATGTTACGTTTATTATCTAACAATAATTATGATTCTTAACATCTAATCTTTATACACCTGCATACATACAAATGTTTTCTCGGAAGTATGCGCAAGCGGTCAACCCTGAAGGGAGAGCATCTAGCCGTGACTCCGCGAAACAGACAGCCCGCAATTAAAAAGGAATGTGATGATGCATACTTTGCCATAAGTTATACTTACATAACTTGCATTTTACATCGTATGGTTAATTAGATGTGGAGCTTGGAACTGTCAATTTTTCTTTACTTTTATGCAATCCAACGGAAGCTTTTACGTTGTGTTCCGGGTGAAAACTACGGCTTTAAGGAATCTAGTAGATCACAAGCATGTGCGTTATGTAATAGGTCAGCAAGGAGATTAGATACTTTCCTACTGGATATTAAACAAAACACTTTTTACTTAAGAAAGTATTATCTACTGGATATACCTAACACTATATCGCAATTGTAAATATTTTTAGTGTTTTATCATGGTTGGTTTCATTGGGTCATACTATATAGTAACCACATCGAGATAATATCAGAATCACTCGAACGTCAAAATTTAATAATTCACTGACATATTCAGTAGTTGAAAACACATTATGGTTGCGTGTAAGGGTAGATATTGCACATAAAGGCATGGACAGAAAAGTCAAAATAATCACAGAATACCAGCTATCTATTTATTGTTACATTATGTATTAACTACGATTTAAATATTATGATGATGGGAAAACCACTAATCATTAGATGAATCAGCAGCCATTGGCTCAAGATGAAAGCGATCAACTAATCTATAAACACAATATCATATCGTTCAAGGTTAATTTACTGTGACCACATTTACCATTTCCGTTGAATATTATCTCGTTTTGCAAGATATCATTGACATTATGATCTCTATAAATCGATGGCTCCTACGTAAGTTATCGTAAGCCACAAAATGACAAATTTTAGATTATTGCTAAAATGCATAGATTAATGTTAGATCTTTTAGGATCTAAAAGAAAAAATACCAAATTCGAGCTTTAAGTACCTTTTTCTAAACGTAAATTATAGTATGTTTCAAACTGCTCCGACGCATTTTATCGTTAGTACCTAGGCGACGGTGTACGCGGGGTGAGGTGGAGGCAGCCACCCGCGCTTACGCATCGTAAGTATCAGTTGCGATCGACTACGCCGCATGTACTGTCATGTTCCCTTTAAAGCTGGTTTTTAACAGAATTAAAAATTAGATGATCTAGTATGGATAAGTTTAGAAGTTTAGACTCTAATCGTATCAATACAATGCTGAAAGTGTCGTCTAGAACACAAATGCTCATCGACAAGGACGTTATGCAAAAACGTAAAAATGAGTGTAATTCGAACGATGATGCTGATCCGAACGAGAAATCTATAAAACGAAGTTGTATGAATAAAACGCCATCGGATATCTCTACAAAGTCAGGTAAGCAAAACATAATTTTAATTTTTGGAACTACCTATTATGATGACGGTAGGTACCAACGTAAATTATGATTTGTATCACTTACAATAATTTACATAGGAACATCACTCGAAAAATATATAGTATGTGTACTTACGATTATTTACGTTGTAATTTATATAAGAAAAAGTATGGTATATTAAATATACAATATTTTACTTCGGAAACTGTTTATTTTTATTTATTGTATCTGTAACTTGCTGTATTCTACGTCGCATCAGTCATGAACATACGATATTTTACTGATCTAAATTTATAGATTTATGCCTAGTTTTGTTCTTTTTTTCAGAATCTCCCCTTCTATTTGGTGCAGACAGCCATTTCATTCAGGAATGAGGAAGTATTTGATTACAGACCTCCAGAAAAATCATCTAGACTCCAGAATCCATAATCATCAGGCAATAATGTACCTAGCAATGCACCAAACGTAATAGACCTCTGTGATGATAATTACAAAAATGAGTCTCCAATATCAAGTATTATTTCTAACCAAAAGGATTTATTATTAGACTGTGGTGAGTGGGTTAAAAATATTATGCCTGATTTATATGATTTAAGTATGGATGGTGTAAATACTCCGGTACCGAGTAAGCTTTATTTTATTCTATTTATAAGTCTAAATTAGTGATAAGGCCGCCCAAATTGTTCATGTTAAATTCTTATTATGCTAATTTGTGTACTTTGATTGTGATGGCAATAAAGAGCTTTTATTATTTATTTATTATTATTAGAACTAACACTAAATCTATCTATATAATTTCAGGCCCTGTGAATGAATGGTTAGATTGTAATCGTAGCTCTGCTTCACAAGATAATGGAGAACCGGTTGCGTCACCATATTTAGACTCCAATGGTGTTATGTCAACACCAACACCAACACCAGCTTCGGAAAAGATTATGTAAGTCGAAACGGTACAAAAAGAGCTGCTAAAAAAATGGGTACTAGGTGCCCATTAACTTGTCGAATGAAATGTTACACAAAAATATCTGAGGAACAAAGAAAGCATATCTTTCACAGTTTTTGGTCACTAAGTGACAGAACAAAGCAGTGGGAACATTTAGCTCAATTCGCTTTAAGGCAGACTAAGCGAAGGGTTTAAACTGACACAGAATCGAAACGAAAATATACAATTTAATATTATTTACCATCAAACACAGAAGAGCTTGACATTTTACAGCCAATTGAAGTTTGCAAAAAAATGTTCCTTAGCACTTTTGCTGTGAGCGAGCAGTTTGTTTATACATCAATAGATAAAAAAATAAAATGACAGGAATATCAGTAGCTGATCGCCGTGGTAAGCATGGAAATCAGCGCAGAATATTAACTGATGAAGTCAAAGAATCAGTGTGTAATCATATTAGATCTTTGACGCCGATTGAATCACATTATACAAGAAAATATTCAGATAAACTATATTTAGATGGCAATTTAAATTATCGGCAGTTATTTGAATTGTGTGAAGAGTGGGACGGGCTGAATTTATACACTTGCACAGCTCAGACTAAGAGACAATATCACGATATAGTGAACGATAATTTTAAATAACGTTTTCATGTACCGAAAAAGGATCAATGCCATATTTACAAAAATCTCGAAAATCCATCCCCTCTGCCTCTTGCAAGGCAGAAACTGGACAAAAGACTTGAAAGGAGAAAAAGTAGAATGGAATAAAATAAAACAAATTGCAATGAACCCTGATGATCCATTTAAGCTGCATTACAAGTACAATCTAGGTGATGAATATTCAATTATCTCGATAACTAGCAACACTAGAGCTAAAAATAAGTGTGTTCCGTTTTCCTTATCTGCACTTTATCCAAATCCACTGCCTATTTCGAAACCTAAAATGGATGACTTGATGAGTTTATGTAGCAGCGGAATCATTCCTAAGTCTTATAGCGGATTTTTTAAAAGTTTGAAACCAACTGATATTGACGAGCCAATATCGGATTATGATTCGGAATAGTGGTTTCTAATTTCATAAATGAGCTCAAATGAGTTTACTATTGTGATTACATTTGTGCACTATTGAGATTATTTTTAGCTTTATAATGACTAAATTTTTAAGAATTTTTCTTTTTTTAGGGAAGCTTTTTTATGTTTAGACGATTGTTATACTCAGATATTTATAAAATTCCTGTTATTCTGTAAACTAATGGTTTACAGGTCGCTTTACTGATTTATATTATAATCGAAACTGACCTCATACTAAAAGTTATACAATTTATCTTAAACATTAGATTTTTGAAGATTTTTAAAAATACTTTTAGTTCATAGAGGAGACATTTTTTTTGTTTTTGTTATTGATATTTTTGAAGCAAATAAAGTTGATTATATTCACATTTTTATTTTCTTTCGCCCATAAATCGTATCAAACCTGTTGTTAATGTTCTACTTGTAAATTTTGTAACCAACTTGCTAACGGTTTTATAACTATTAACTTTAAATTTTCTGAGACCATAATTGATTGATTTTTCTCAAACATACAATAAATTCGGAATCAGCTTTCCTATGTAAATTATGATATGTCTTACATGCCATAAAAAAACGTTAGAGAATTCCCCCGTATTGTATGGCAATTAATAGATACGACATTTTACCAACAGATCATTCCAACGCAAACTGTGGTTAGTGTGTGTTACAATAATTATCGTTATTAATTTGCCAAAGAATAATATCGTAACAACAATTCTAGTAAATCCAAGCATATGAAAGAGTATTTCATTACACAAGTTAATACTCAACATTATTGTTTATTTACATACCAAATTACAAAAAGATTGATTAAAAAATGAAGTTGTAGTTCAAATTTGCAACTTCAATCACTCTTCCTGAAAAGTTGCCTTATTCATGTTACGATATTCTACGTAGGAGCCATCGAAATATTCGCCTTTGTTAGTAAACAGTAGGTGTATCTATCTAGGTGCATGTGGTATTCAGCCCGTCGCTCGAAAGGCCGCACGAACAGGTACCGGCCTTGCGACAAGTGCGAGAGGGCGGCGTGTTGAGTTACTTTTACATTTAGGCTACGATATTTGCTGTAAGATAATATCTGTATGAAAAGGTCGGTCTTAGATATAAATAATTAGAATGAGGAAATATGTTTTGTGCTTTTTGCTGTCACGGAATGCGGAGAAAAAATTAGTTATGACAATGTGTGCATGTTTTTAATTAATATTTAACTACTATTTATGTATGTGTAATATTTACTATTTGTGTATACCCACTTATTTCTTTATTAATAACCAAGATATATAGGTAACTTCTATAATGTTCCATGTTTTTCAAAAAGGTTTCTATTTATTCCATTTTTGAAAAGCTCACTATGGATAAGTCGCAAAAACCGAAATTTCAGGCAGATCATTTCTTATATAACATTAATAAAACACTTGAATCTGGTTCTTATCTCAGCACAGCTTTTACCACTCACACGCTTAACGACCTATCAAATTTGTAGAAGTAAACTGGTTGATTTGGAGAGGAATTACTATCCACCGCCCCAATTAAGTGCAGGTTGAAAGTTTTATACGATAATTACACTCTCCTTTATTCAGAGCCTGAATTTAGAAAAGTATTTCCTAACTAAGTGGCTTCACACATTAATACAAAATTCAAACTCTTATCACACTTTCCTTTTTCGCCCTTTCTAAATGTAGAATCTGCATTAGGCTAATGATCAGTTTTCTTCGACTGAAAGCATACTATTCAATGTTAGAAAACCACATTATTATGAAGCGATTAGGTACGGCTTCTGAACCTCGCATCCGGTGGTGACGCACTACACTTTCCCCGTGTCATATTGATGCCATTGCACTCCTTATTAAAATGATATGAATAATATTTATAACATGTATATATGTTTTAACTTAAAATATTTATGCAACCTTAAACAAATACTCACCAACAGTGTGGCAATCAAACATTCAGCACTTGCTGAATAACAACCAATATAAATCTGTATAAAGTTTATACTTGAAACATAAAACCTGACAGTTTATTGATCAACGAGTTGGAATTTTTGTGGTGCTAAAGCCACTTCATTGCCATTCCCTTTTTTGTTGTATTGTAAACTTACTTTTTGGTAAACTGTTGTTTTGTCGTATTAAATAACATTACTAAAGTCGATCACTTTTACAGATATGTACCTGTTTGGAGACCCATTGAACCGGCAAACGTTTCGCGGATCTTTCGTGATGACCAGCAACCAGTCCTCGGAAGACCAGGTCAATGCCACCTCAGAGCCTCAACTTCAAGCTGCGTTATACAACCTGTATAGGAACTCTGAACTCAGATCCTGTTTTGTTTCAGCGGACATTCTCGCTTTGGACAGGTAACGTAGATGTATGCGCGGGCACAGGCAAGCGTAGCGTTTTTGTTCTTTCTCGTCTAACTCGTTTGCTGAAGCTGTATTCAATGTGCGGTTTTTAATTCTAGCTGTGGGTTCTTATTAAGCTTTTTCATAATTCTTATGTAATACTTATTTTGTCGTATACGCTTGCTAACCTTCAGATTAAATTTACACGAATGAGAGATTGTGTGTAAGTTCCTAATTTTTTATACTCTACGTAAAATCACGTGCTAACGCTAGTTTAGAACTGATAGCTCAAAAACCTGGATAGAGATCGGTCAATTCGTTTACAAATACGTTACAACACTCAACATCACTTGTTACTTCGTACTTTAGCATATTCTTTCATTCAACAACAGAATTGATTTTCTTTTGTTAGACGAACGAAAATTGAGCACAATCTGCAAAGTTCAATCTGAGGCTGAAATACATCGTTAAGTAATGGCAGGTAAATTGTCTTACGTAAATAACTGGGTAGTTAGGTATTTACTCTCATTTCGAGACTATTATTGTAACGGTCACGATTTTAGTAAAATTGGAATAGTTCCGTACTAATCGTGCAATACCTTGAAGATTATGCAAGTTACTAAATGTACAATAGGTACAGCTTGTCTACACTGCATGCTTTCTGCATTTTGCCTTATTAGAAGCACTAACGGATTGCAAAAATGTCTTTGTAATTTCATAAATAATTTTATGCAGATGTATGGTTGATGCCCGTTTATACAAAGGTTGCTTAGCGAAAATAGCTAATAGTCGGTTAAATCCTAAAATGCCGCCACAATTTAAAGTGCTTAGATAGATAGAGAAAATATATTCTTAGCTTTTGACAAAAAAACTGCGAAGAAATAAATGTAACTATTGTATTAATACGTCAAAAGTTTAAAGAGGACGATGTGGAGGTCTTTAAAGTTACAGCTTTTTAAAATTGCGACAGAATGCAAATGCAATTCCAAATATGGAAACATAAAATACAAAGTTAAACATACCTACAATAAGTTCTTCTTAGTAAAGTGTAAACACTTAATGTTTTTCTAGCACACATTCATTTGCAGTAATTGAAAATTCAGCAGAGTTACAAGACCAAGTTTGTCTTATATGGCATCGTTTCCAATTTAAGAATAGTTACAGCTTAGCAACATAGCCATGTATAGCCGCTTAAATAGCTATGTAGTTATTTTGCTCTGTAGTTCCTAATATAAGAGTATTAAGAGGTATCGCTGGAATTTATATTTTATAGTCAGCAAAGAGGTTGAGGTTTTATTATTATTATTATCATAATATATTTTCATATCATTTTAATAAGAATACAGGTATAAAGAAAAACGTCCATTTATTGTTTGATTATGGCTTTTTTTAACTTTTTATGAAAATGACTAAATCTTTTAAATTTCTCAGAAGGTTTACGAATAAGAAACATTTTTCCGACTGTAGAAAGATTCGGTAATTACTATGTTTGTATATTTACCAAGTTCACACGATGTAAGTTCGCTACTTTAAGAAACAAGCACCGACGCAAGGCGGGCGTAGCCAAGTGTATCATTTTTTGTGCCAAATAATAACGTAGCTAACTAGATAATGTAACATTGAAAAATATCGGTAAAAAGATATTAAACCCATGTTTTATACCGATTGTTGGAAAAAGCAAGTAGTTATAAGCAGATCAGAGAAAGTTCACTTTCTAAAGCCGATGATTTGTGCCTTTGGTGTGGTAAAGCACACTGTAATAACTTGTAACGACATTGTCTCCACTATATAATCTTATAAGATTATAACTTAATTATCTTAAATGGCTGCATTCAAGCGCTTTAGAAACTTTGTTCTTTGTACGTACAAAGGTTTAATCGCACATTGTATAGTGTGGGCTCCGATCGTTCTAACTTCCAAGTAATATTATGCAGAACTCTTTTAATGTTGCGCGTGGAGGTACTCGCTGTATTTAGACCTATTATTTGCAAAATAACAAAGGTCGTGAGGGAACTGGTTACTAGAATTACACTAACTTACTTACGTATCTGAAGATCAAACGCCTTGCAGAGGATTATGTTGATGTAGCAACATGATAATCAGTTTACAATGAAAATGTAACTATACCTATATGTAACTTAAGAGCATTTTATTATTTTTATTTAGATTTAGATTTTTAATATCGCGTTTCCGATATTTCGGTATTTTGCAAGCGCCATGATCACTGAGGCTGGTTGTCTATGTTAGGTATTTGGCCATGGCAGTTGTCTGTTAGAATTAATTAAAAATCTCGTTAATTTCTTAACTAAAAGTTTAGATAACAGCAAGCACAGGTAACATTTTAGTATTGCTAAATTACCCTCTAAAATATTATTATATTTATATTTATAAAATATGACAATAGTTATGTAATTATATTAAATACTAAAAAATAACAGTACACTTCGACACTTAAGTCACATTTCAAGCCTTTTTCTCTTCCGTTTTAGGATTTTGTTAGAAACGTTATTTGGCCTCAAGATCTCACTCTCGTTCGTCCCACTTCTCTTTGTGGCCTTTTACCAAAACACTGCATACTAATGCGACATGAAAGACGTGACTTCAAACCCAGCTAATTTAAAAACGTGCGCTACTGACGCGGGAAAGTATGACAGTTGTTTTTATTTTATTTGTCGGCTTTTTGATACCTTCTTGCCCGCCTAAATGTCCGTAGAATGCACTTTCTAGTCAACCGGTGAACTACATGTTTGGTCCTTTGATGGACATGAAAGGGCCTTTCTAATTGTGCTCTGAATTGAAATCAAACATGGGTTGGTCATTCGTGTAGGCAGCACATAAGTGTTGAATGTTAACTTTGGTATTTAGTTTCTAGAATAGCAGTATGGTTAGATGAAACCAATTGATTGTACCAGAACTTTAGGTTTAGTAGTAAATGTAAACTCATTAAATGTCGTATACCTAATTGTTTCAGTGGTTTGTAGTACTAAAATTAAATGCTAAATATAATGACTTAATTTTAACAACCAAGGTTTGGGTTTGTCACACTGATGCGCTAAAACTACTAAACAGATTTGGTTGAATTTGTTAGATGACTGAAAAAATATGATTTCATATTTGTATAATATTATAATAAACCATACATTTTTCCCCGATAGCAACCGTCCTACAATTAATCGTTTACAGGATAAATTGATATGTACGGGAAGCATTTGCAAATGCATGGAAAACGTTTCACATAAAACGCTACTGAGTTGTGATGTCACAACTAGGTAACATAGTCTCTGAATATAAGAAAATATTTACTATTACTAAAAACGTTAAAGATTCAGCATATACCATATGTATCGTTTTAGCATATGTTGTTATTTTAAATGTATCTGATGTGTCGGTAATGGTTGTTTTGTTGAAAAGTGAGCATCAATAAGTACACTGCGTAAAACTACGAAGTTCAGCTTCTTAAGTCCTGGAACTCCACTTTCCTTTAACTAGGTACCACCACGTAGATTTTCTCATTGAATTGTAGGTAAAATTTCAGTGCGGATGACGGCACGCGAGTCCACTTCGAGGTGTCCTTCGAACCGATCTTCACGGCTGTTGGCACGGCAGAGGTCGCTAGTGTGCTTGCGCAGGAGTTGACAGCGCCGACGAAATACTTCCACAATATCACGACAATGCCCGAGTCGCTTCATATCGAGGTAAGGTCGCGTGTCTGTTGCCTGTTGTAATGGTAATGTTATGTGATCTTTGGTGTTTTGTAATGGAATCAGTGGTCGGTTATTTGAGACAGCCATTTTTGCCGGGCATTTTTGAAATATAATGCTTCAATGTCAAAATCTGAAATAGAAAATCACATAATTATTTATTTGTAACCAAAATTGTCTTTAAGTATTTTTCTTTTTCTTTATTTCTATGCCAATTAATTCAATACTTATTTAATTTTTTTACCTCAGTTAACAGTGTAAAAGTGTGTAAATTATGAAAGAACTTCAAATATTTGCTTAATTTTTCTATAAAGGTGTAGATACTTTTAATATAACAGAAAAAAAAGTTTATAATATGTAAGGGGCACTATTTACATATTCGGGCCCGAATCAATCAGCACTGCTCGATGACAAAGTCAAATTGAACACTCGGGAATAATATCTCCCGGCTGGTGCCGTCCGGATTTTGGCGGGACAATCCAAAGAAGCCGATATGTATAGGCAGTAGTAGGTTCAGGCCGGCCAAATACTGCCGACCGATTATATCGGAAACATATATCTAAATCGATTTTTAAAATTCTTTCACCATTAAAATGTCTACGGTAATTCCCACGGGATCGGGAAGTAAGTGGGTGAAAATGCCCGAGACTTCTAGCTACATGGCATTGCTTAATGCGTCCATGAAGCGTGTCGATAGTTTCATGATTACCTAACTAAGCCTGTCTGGAACACATTGACTGACAAACAAATGGACTTCGGGTCAGATATCGATAGCGCCCGAGCAAAAATTTAATGAAAACGCAGGATTGGAATGAATGTCATACCAGTGTTGATTTGTTCGGCCATCCGGCAGCACGTCCAAAATGAAATATTTCTTGGTGAGAACTGTCAAAATCTGGAAGCTCCAAGTAGAAGAAGCTGCAGCTACATAAGGTGAAAAATAGTGACAAATACAAAAACACACGATTTAAATTTTAAGTGATAACTCGGGATAGATATAGAACAAGTGATAGCCCTCCAATTGTTTTTAGCCAATGCTGGAACATGATAAATTATGAAACGATTTATCTCATAAAGCCTCAGTTATATAATTCATTTGCACATTGTTTCCAGGAAAATTCAGTGATATCATCCCAAGCGCTAAAAGAACCAGAAACTACTACAATAGAACTTTCAACGACGGAAGCCATACCTGCCGAAGTCGTAGAAGAGATCCGGGAATGCGTGCCTTTGAACTTGACCCTGTGCTCCCACCTGCCGTATAACGTGACGTCATTCCCGAACCTGGTGGGGCATTCGTCTCGGGATGCGCTGATGAGGGATGTGGTAGCGTTCAGGGAGCTGCTTGATGCCGAGTGCTCCCATCTAGCCCAGGTTTGTAAGATAATATGTGGGTACATCATATGTGATTTAAAAAAGCATTAAGATTGGATAAAAATATTATAATTTAAAATTTTACTATACGCAAATGCCTTTCTGTAAAAAGTCAAAGTTACCTCTACCGTACCTCCATCAACTTCCAGCTTCTCAAGCTTACCATTATTTCATTCACGGCTAATAGAAATAAAATAATGAATATTGTTGTTTGCAAAACTTTCGTTAAAACTTTGAGTTGTAGGTATTAAAAAAACGGTCAATAAACCAATTCATCAAATAAACAAACATAAACATACAAAGCATCCAAATAGAACCATCTCCAAAATATCTGTACCTGACGAGATTTGAATCTATTAGATCCGATATATAAGGCAACTTCACGAGACAACAAATACTGCAAGGACCGCATTTATAATTTAAATAACCACTACATAGTATAAAACAAAGTCGCTTCCCGCTGTTTGTCTGTCCCTATGTATGCTTAGATCTTTAAAACTACGCAACGGATTTTGATGCGGTTTTTTTTAATAAATAGAATGATTCAAGAGGAAGGCTTATATGTATAATGTAAATGTAATGTCGTAAATAAACACATTTCTTTGCGCTTACATTGCCAACGCTGGCCGAACCCTAAGAGATAGATCAAAATAATGTACTACAATATTGTACACTTTAAAAAGGTCTACAAAAAATCTGCGACGGTATATGTCTATCTCTTAGGGATAACCCACAATAACCATTTTTATCCTTTACTTTTTACGAGAAATAATGGCTTATTTACGAAGCATTAATTCTTATCCATTAAGTACCTTAAATACATCGTGCATTTAAATACATCGTCCTTTACAGCGTGCAATTTAAATGAATATTTCCGAAGATAGTACAGATTTAAAATGCAGGGATAAAGACCCGTGCGAAGCCGGGGTGGGTCGCTAGTTATTAATAAAACTGTATTTTATTAACTAAATACATTTACTATCCTCACTTATATAACATTTATCACCACCATCGTTCCAGGATTTCGTATGCCAAATGCTGCAGCCTCGTTGTTCCGCAAACCACGTGGTGCGACCTTGTCGTGCATACTGCCGCGCGTTCCATGCTGGATGCGGTGCGAGGTTGCCAGACCGACTGCGGCAGTACTTTGACTGCATGCGCTTCCCGGAATACTTTGGAGAGGGGTCTTGTGTTCCTGAGCCGGGTGAGTAGTGTTTTGATCAAACTAATAACAAGGATAAACAATTGTAAGACAAAGCTACAAGAGAGTTGAACAATAAGTAATTAATAAAATTGTTATTTTTACGAGCTGCATTGTTGCTATTGATTTATCTGAGATAATGTTTAACAAGCTTTTGAGTACGGCTGTGCCTGTCCCATGTAGCTAAGTTTTGTCCGTTGCGTAGTGTAATCATATAAGACCAATATACAGTTTTAAAAATACATATTAAAACATTTACACGGATTTTCACCTTACAAGGCGAAGCTATATACCTCCATCACGAGGCCTTCAATAGGTACAATCTCATAAGAAAAATACCAATGATGTTTCAAATACACCATACAATGTTATCCTACTTTCCTAAGCCACTCTCTACTTCTTACTCCAGACTGCTCCCTTGGGCTTCAACGCCTAGCGCTCTCTCGGCGCTGGTGCGACGGCGCGGCTGACTGCGCCGACGCGTCGGACGAACGCAGCTGCGCGCACTGCGCAGGCGCAGGCATAAGATGCGCGTTACATGCGCGCTGCCTGCCACCGCATTTGAGGTGCGATGGTACCCCGGATTGTCCGGATGGCAGCGATGAACAGGGATGCTGTAAGTTGATATCTTATTTCTTCATTATATTATACACAAGACTGGCTTTTGCCCACAACTTGGTAAGCGGGATTGGTCGTTCTTTTAGAATTTTCTGTGTAAAACTTAGCCAATAGGTCATTCCAGTACAAATCCTTTTTACTTTACTTTTCAAATTTATAGCATTAAGCGTAAATATTTCCCGAGAGGTAGATTTTTTACACATTCGACTAGAAACTGACAATGGTGCCTACCATACTTAAAAACATGGTTTATGTTTAAAATTATATTCATGTTTAGTGTTCTCATTGCAAATTTTTCTTACTAATAAATACTTAGTAATTTACATACTTTTTGATTGAAAAAGGATTAGACGTTTGTCTTCTATCTCACCTGATGGAAAGTGACGATGAAGACGAAAGTGTTACGCGTCTATCCACGAGATACCTATTCACCCGACGCTTGAAAGAACTGGGACTACTAGGATACGCATAGAAGTCTAATAAAACTCTAATCTATCACAAATAAATTTAACTTTAAAACAGACAAAAGTCGTATTTGGTTAATGCCTTTTTGTAACCGACTGTAGTTTTTACTTCACTCTTAATTTCTTGTATCGTCATTCAAGTAATGTCGTGGTTTGGCTTTAGGTGTTTACCAAGAGTTAAATAGTAAGGTTTTTAAATACCATGAATATTTGAATGTTGTCAATAGAAACCTGTAAATCTGCTTCAAAATAGCCGTTATATATTTTTAAATACCTATAAAAAATTTTACTTTTATATTGATAAAACTTAAACATGATGTCCTTTTAAGTTTCGGCTGGAATTGAAACCCAGTTGAAACCTAGTTGAACACTATTTCTAAGGCCTAACAATTTATTCTACTTCTTCTGCACTTAATTTTACACAATTTAAAACGAAAACTTTACCAAATTAATTGCATATTATAATCGACAACCAAGCCATTAATTTATTTCAGTATGGATATCCCGTTCCCTCTCGTGGTGGCGCCGCGAGATGCAAGAGTCGACGCTGGGCGCGGTGCGCTCGCGCGCCGGATACGCGTTATGGTCGGAACGCGGGCGGCGGGGAAAGCTGTGTGCGGGCGCACTAGCGGGCGATAATGGAGCTTTACATAGCCTGAGTAACTCGTTGTGTAGGGCATTGAGCTTCAAGTAAGTGATAGTAATTGTGTATTCGGTATCCGGCTTATCGATCACGTTCTTTGTTGTGGTGGCAACACAAAAAGGAGTTGGATACGCACATAACGTGAAGCTGGGTGTGGCGAGCGGTGTAGAGTCTTGCGAGCCTGGCTAGCTTACTGTGTAGTGTGGTTAGCGTCAAGTGAATATAATATAGTGTAGGAAAGGGTCTTATTATGAAAGCTACAAATAGAAATGCAGATGGATGTTTAAGGGTTTTGGCGGTCTTCTTTTAGTACCTGTGGTTTCGATTATACCATCGGATTTAACATTACCTTCATATAGATTAAAATTACTTATCTGCACGTTTTTTTTCTGTGTACGACACGATCTAATGCACGGATTGTTCAAGGGTAGGTACCTACCAAATGTAAACTTTCCAACTTAATAGACAAATAAAAATCACTTTTTCTTCCAGATCAGCGGTAAGCTCCGAAGTAGTACCTGATACAGAAGAACTAGAAGCACCAGACAACGAGACTTCGCAGAACGTCACCGCAGAGTATGTGGAGGTCGTTGACCCCTTCGCTCCAGAGATATCATTCGTTCAGAGCGATTGCCCGGACAAGAAAGTCATAAAAGTTGTCTGTGATCAGTTAGGTAAGCAGTGTACTTATTTATGGAGATTGTTGATATTTTTATATTGAGTTTTAATGTGAACCAGCATATGGCTTACATCAATTCGAGTTATCGGCCACAGCTTCTCCTGTAACCTAATAGCGATCAACTCCGGCGTGCCTCAGGGATCTGTTCTCTCTGCAGCATTATTCTTGCTGCACATTATTGACCTACTGGAGGGCATTATTGGTAACGTTAATGACAACACTGTTGTAAAGAGATACACATCCAATGCACGAACGAGTTCAAAAGAAATTCAGTATAAAAAGGTAATTAAATCGGGTTGATTTGACACTACGTAGGGTTTCAGACTGGGATGAAGCCAATGTTGTCAAACTCAACCCTTCCAAAACGCAGGCGTGTCTATTTTCCATTAGAAAGAGATCGTTTAACTTAACGCTGACTTTCTAAAGTGTAGCGTTCCAAAGTATATGTACCAAAAAGATTTTGTGCATGACCATCTCGTTGAAACTTAATTTTTATCGCCAGATAGAAACAATGGCACACAGCTTCTCAAAAATTTTGAATCATCGCAAAGGTCCGGCAGTACTTCAACAAGTACGATATTGTATGAGGTAGGTACTAACTTCTGTCACCTTTGGGATGATTCATATCGCCAAAGAGTGGAATGATCTGCGTGAACCTGCTTTTCCAGACAAATCATCCAGAGGCTTTCAAGTGTACAGTGAATAGGTACATCTTGGAAAGGCTTATCGTCACTTTCCACCAGGGAGGAAGAGAAATGCATGCCAACTTACAATAAAAAATAATTCAAGTAAATAGTTCATAGCTTAATTTAAGTTTGTCATTTTAATGTACCCTGTAAGTAGGTACATCTGTAACAAGCTTAACAAAAAATATATCCTCCTTACATCTACACCATCCTTATGTTTGCTTGGTGACGTCTTTGTCCTTTATCTGGCCCATAGCTTCACTTTGATATGCCACTTTCTTAAAGAAAAATAGTTCAATGGATTTATTTGTCAGGGGCTCTGGATGGCAAAGTGTTTAAACTCTTTACTTCATAATCCATTTCTCTCTCCCCAGAATGCGGTCTCCCATCGGCGCGCACGTCGGCAGCCACGTCGGGCGTGGCGGGGCTGCCACGGTCCGCACGCGCGGGCGATTGGCCTTGGCACGCGGCGTTGCTGCGCGCGCATGTACACGCGTGTGACGCCGCGCTAGTGCACGCCACCTGGCTCATCACTACTGCTGAGTGCTTCCAGGTATATCTACCAGACAATTGGCGACATTAAATAGGCATTCACGCTAATTACTAACTGGCTTGTCTACGCATAGGTAGATGCGATTGCTTACTAAGAACATAGCTAGACTATTAATAGCTATAATTGTTCACCAGTTTGTGTGTATAACAATTGGTAGACTTACCTTATTCATTTTACATCCAGCCAAAGTCAGCGATAGAATAAAAAAAAACTTAAGCAAAACCCTCTGAAAGTAGGCATTACTGTCTCAAATGGACACTATTTTATGGTTTAATGGTTCTCAATAAATACTGTTTAACGCTTATCGCGGTTATTTAAACAACAATTTAAGGAGTTCACGCGATAAATATAATAATTATAGTCATCGTTTATTTCGGAATCACATTCATGTGTGTTAGTAGGTAGGTACAGTAATCTTCTTAAGTTCTAATGTTAGTAAATAATTAACAAACTATTAAATTGTCATAATATAGGTTAATAAAATAACAATATACTGAAAAACTAAAGAAAAATAATTACAAAATAAAGAAAAAATTAATGATTTTATTCTAAATTGCATGTCAATATGATTCGATCATTCAATTAGAATATCTAATCTATCAACAAAAAGATACAATAAAGAATTTCCAAAGTCAGAACGAAATTAAAATTGTAAAAATTAAATCATTTTAGGTTTATAATTACGTTACTATTGTTTATGCTGCACAATAACAAAAAACAGAATTATGTCAGTGTTTCACCAATCTCATTATTTGAGGGAGTTCTAACTGTCAGTCAAGTGGCTAAGGATAATAATTACAATGACAGGAAAATAACTACCCACTCTGAATAATAAATATCCACGTCGAAATTACGGAAACTCGAAATTAAAAATCGAAAGCCTTAAAATTATAATATTCTTAAATCCCTCAACGCACCGCAATTTACTTTCCAGGGTCAACCAAAAGCAGAATGGACAGCCCGGTTAGGCACCGTCCGAACACAGAGCACCACACCCTGGCAGCAAGAGCGGCGCATCGTTGGCATGGTTCGTTCTCCTGTAGAAGGCAGCATGTTGGCTCTCGTTCGCCTGGAAGAACCCCTCGACATGACAGACTTCGTCCGCCCCGCCTGCCTCCCTGACGACGCCATAACTAACGACCAACACACTGTTTGTAATACTCTAGGTTGGACAAGAAATAGAGATCAATTGCAGAGGATACATGTGGTTACTAGTCCCATGAACACTTGCGAGAACGCCAGCATAGCTACGGAGAATGGGATCTGTGCGGAACCACTGTATGATCAGGATGATTGTGATGTAAGTGGGCTTTTATTAATTTATTCATTTATGTAGTGTTTTTTGTTTGAATGTTAGTACATGGTTTAACATATTATTACAGTATTACAACGCCTTAATTTTATAACGTCTCGAACAAAACACACTTTTGGCAACGACTTGGGGTACACGGCGATCTGTTCAGATGGCTCAAGTCTTATGTTCAATCGGTATATCGGTTATGTTCAATAAGTCAATCGGTAGTCCTGTGTGGTTACACATCATTGTCAAAACTGGTCTGTTCTGGGGTACCCGAGGGATCACATCTAGGGCCCTTGTTATAGACATTATACATTAATGACGTCACAAAACACCTAAAACACTCCAGCTCGCTACTTTACGCCGATGACACCAAGATGAATACGCGATATTAGGGACTGTGAATTGTTACAACGTGATTTACTAAGTCTCGAAACTTATTGTACAGAAAATAAATTACTTTTAAACTTGGATTAATGTAAATTAATCAGTTTTTCAAAAAATCTAATTATTATAGATTACGATTACACCCTATATAATCATAAAATTGAAAAAGTTACTCAAATTAGAGATCTTGGATCATGGATAATAAATTGTCCTTTATACCTCACATGGACTCTATTATATCTAAATCGTACCAGCAATCGGGGCTAATTTTAAGGATAGGTAAACCATTTAAGATCCCTCTCACTTACAAAATACTTTACAATAGCTTTGTTAGAAGTCATCTTGAGTTTGCGTGTGCGGTATGGAATCCCTATTTTAAACCGCTTAGAAAGAATACAACGAAAGTTTGTTAAATCTTTGGACTTCAGAACTGGTTTTAATCACTAAATCGTCGCAAGTTTTAGTCATCAGAACGCCGCCGTGATTTTGTTGAATCCGTCGTATTACACAAAATAGTCAATAACTATGTTGATGTCCCCTCACCACTAAATAGGATACATTTAAGAGTACCTCGCGGGCGTGAACGTGAATGTCGTATTAAACATTTGTTTTATATACCGCGTAGTAGTTTAGTAGTAGTTTTATTAAGCGAGCTTGTAAACTTTTTTTGATAACAAAAAATTACTTGACATAGATAAATTCTTTGACAAATTGTCGAACTTAAAACAATGTTTCATATAGATTTTTTTAAAGTTTTAATGTTATAATCTTATTATGTCTTTTTTATATTCTCTGTCGCTTTATATACATTTGATTATACTACTTCATTTTTTATATTTAATGGTCTGTAGACCACACAATCTTCAAAGTTAAGTTTTTTGTAGTTGTTGAGTTGGAGAGAAAAACCAATAGGTGATTATTTTCTTTATTGAGAACGCAGTTACATAGTTCATTTGAAGTTGTGTTGATCCCGTGGAGGCTAATGCAGTTCTGATTAATTTTTACAATTAAAATAAATTATTTGGACTAATGCTGACTCGCGGAACGTTTATTTCTAAAATAAATAAATAAATAAGTTTTCTCGTTCTCGAAAAACTCGTAAACGAATTAGTCTGGGATTAACATTGTCACATATTGAAGTACTTATTAGTGTCGATTTGTATCTTAACTACGTCGATTAGAGAAACCTACATGTTTCATACTTACTGGGTACAAACAGCCTAGGTATATCTTTTAATAAATTACTTTGCGACTAAGTGTTTTACATGAAACGCCAAGGTTAAGGTGCACTTCTTCAAGTAAAGAATTCTCTAAATGTAAATAATTTCTTGTCTACAGGAAGAAGAATACGCAGGAAGTACAATGATGTGTTTCGACGACAAAAGCAAACGCTGGTCTCTTGTGGGCGTTAGCGGATGGCGCATCGCGTGCACAAAGATAGGCCTGGGTCGTCCCAGAATCTATGATGCCATATCCTCACACGTCGAATGGATAAAAAGAACGATCTCGAATGCTGCCAGGTGACCTTATCACCTTGTAATTTGAATTTTAAAGACTGTATATTGATTTATATAGACGTAATTTTAAGATCTTTCTAGTAATCTTTAAAAAAATTAATAAATGAATTTGTATTTTTTACCTATACAGATTTAGTTGTTCTCAGTCGTGGAATCAGTAACTATTCAGTAAGGCAGTTGCTGGTTTGTAATTATGAATAGAAAGTCATTGTGGTTCAAACGTTGGAAAATGGAAGTACAAGATGTTATGAAATGATTTGTAAATAATATGTTAAGTATAAGATTTATAAAAATATAAGGATTTGTTACAGTATATATGTCTTATTTGATTTGACCCCTTTTTAAGAAATTTTCTTTGCTTGGTTCTTTGCCAAGTATGGGTTAAAAAAAATACTTTATTAAATTACCATCAATTATAAAATAAATAAACCTGAATCAAATAAAACGACTATGCTACTTCCTTGAACCTCGAGCGCGTGGAAAATTCTTGCATTTGTTAATAGCACCACTATCCCTCTCAACAACGTGATGTCAATGCCACAGAACTCTATAACGTTGGATCCCGTCCGGGCCGAGACTTATTCACATATAATTAGATATATGATATACTTACCCCAGTATATGAAATACTATAATGTATCAGATAAAATTAACTATCAGTGAGATTCGAGGTAATGGGCACCGGTGATCTTAGATGTGATAAACAACAGTTCTTAAATTATTGATAAAACAATTGAATTATTATGTACCTAACTGACCATACCCAAAGCCTAGAACAAAAGAATGTTAAAACAGTTGTAAATGCTGATAACTCTACAACAGCCTTAATTACCTTTATCAGGGTGCCGCTTCGTATGTTTTACATATTGTTTTACAAGTAGAGTAGATAAACATAGTAGATATTTTGCCCGTAAAGCAACACTAGTGCCCGACTGACAATCCATTGTAAGTCAGCTGCTACATACTGTTACAAGTTGGTGAACTTTTCGGCAATTTCATTTTTACGAATATATGGTTTCGTATGCATATTACCATTGTTTATTTAGAAATCTATAAAACATAAGTCATATTTCATACCATCACAAATACCTACTGAACATTATTTGAAAACCTACAACCTCAATACTTACAACATTCTTTTTGCTTTATTTTCTTCAGTACAAATTTGTTGACTTTTATTTATTTTTTTACTATTGTCATAGCCGGCAAACAAGCACGCGACCTGGTGGTAAGTGGCATCCACGTCCATGGACATCATTAGTCGCAGGTGTTTTATTTATCAATATTGAGTGTGATTATTATATTATTTAATAATGATGTGTTCTGGACTATAAGCTTCAGTTTGAATTGCCTTTGTTCCAGTAGCTTCCCTAGCTGTTCCTTCCCTTTGGCCGGAACACAATCACTTATCTACACGTGATTATTATGGCAATAAGAATATGAAGGACTGTAGTACCACCTCGGAAGAGATCTTAACAAAAGCAACTCTAATAGAGCTGATAATATAGTACTTTGATTACCTAGGTAGGTACTCTTTAATTTGTCATTAGGTTTCTAGCGAAGATTTTCATACGGTTCAGTACCGAGTCATTACTGTAGATCTCAATTGCCCCTTCGGGCCCTTAGTTTCATAGAGTGTCATCCATTATACGCTGGCATACCGTGCGGGGTCGCACTGCTTGCTGGGTGCCAGTCACGATATCCCGCGAGTTGTATTCTAATAAATGAATTTCTAAGCTTTTCGTTTTAAATAACAATAAAATAATAATATTTTGTAGTTACTTAATTAAACCACGCAAAAAAATTACACCGGGGTAACGTTATCCAAAATGGTACCGGCAAGGAAAAATTAAAAAAATATCTTGTTTTCCCGGAAAAGTGAGAAAAATGTGTAATTTTTAAACAGCGCTAGTATACTTACTACTATTTTGACAATGACATACACAAAACAATATGAATCTTTGAAGTAGCTTTTTAATGAACATACATAAGTTTTAAAAACTCATTGCTACATTGGGCAGTTGCCGGGACCGAACCCATCGCCTTTAAATCAATAAAACAGCGCTTTAACAACTACGCCGCACGAAGCTTATAACTTTAAAATTAAAAATCGGCTTGTCCATGAGGATGTATGATTATGTACTTAATAATAATAAATCCCCATACACGTTTGTTTTTTTTGTACTTCTTCACGGAGAGGACATGAGGAAGTAAAAAATACTGCATACCCCGCGCGCGCGATCGAATGTATGTGGGACTCGTCACTCCGAGCCTACCAGAGCCTCTACCCACTAAAAATACCCTGAATGACGCGTTTTTGCCACACAGCCTTCATCTGAGCAACGAGCAATTGGAGAAATGGCCGCGCTAGCGGGGCCCAGAAGGGGTCATCTGCTGGGAATTACATAGCACTGAAGGTGAATTCATAGCACTGAAGGTGAATTCATAGCACTGAAGGTGCTCAAAATGAAATTTAAAAGTTGAATTAATTCGAATTTAAATTAGAATTAGAATTTGCGGCTGCGGCTGCGAGATCTAGCGTCAGCTGCGTCGCTACGTTCGCGTGTGCGTTTCTCGGTCTAGCGACTTTGAACTTCGAATCTAAGACAGACTGATGAATCTCGAACTAGAGGATTGGGGTGGGTTTCGGAGCGTTTGAAGAACGCTTCCGAGAGTGTTTTGAGGTGCTGTTGCACTGTAGGTAGTTCAAGATCTCTGTGCAGGTCCGCGTTACGCACGTACTAAGGTGCGTTTGTGGCCCTGCGGCAGAAGAGATTTTGAACTACCTGCAGTTTGTGCAGGACGGAGAGTTTGGCGTGGGCAAAGATTGGCGAGGCATATGTCATAACGGGTCTAACGCAGGTCTTATAAAGCGTACGTTTATTTCTGGAAGACATTTTACTTTTTCTACCTAACATACTATATAGGCAGCCTAAGTAAAAACGGGCGAGTTTCGTTACTCTATCCACGTGTGGTTGGAAAGAAAGCGTCTGGTCTAAGGTGACGCCAAGGTATTTGGTACCGCGCTTCCAGGGGATGGGAATGCCTAACATTCGGATGTGGAGATTGTAATCGGCGATACGACGGTGTTTGCAGTCGAAGTAAACCGCAGAACTCTTGTCTGGGTTCACATCGATGCGCCATTTTTGAAACCATGCACCGAGGGCGTTTACGGCCTTTTCTAGTCTGGTGACGAGACCCGGGACACTGAGGCCTTTGGTGTAAAGGGCGGTGTCGTCAGCAAAGAGGGCGAGTTCGACGCCTTTCGTTAGGACGGGAATATCGTTAGTGTACACGGTGTACAACAGAGGGGCGAGGACTGAGCCTTGAGGGACTCCAGCTTTTACGGGACGAGGCGCGGAAAGCGTACCTTCATGTTTGAAACGAAACGTGCGGTCTTGGAGAAACGACGCGATTATCCTAACTAGGCGATCCGGTAAGCCTATTTTGCAGAGTTTATAGACGAGACCGCTGTGCTAGTCTTTATCGAAAGCCTTGGCAACGTCAAAGAAAACTGCGACCGTTTTAAAACGCCGCGGATAGAAGCTTGCGAGTATGTACTCGACGATTCGATGGACTTGCTGAAGACAGGAGTGCTTAGCGCGAAAGCCGAACTGATGGAAAACAATGAGAGGATCGCCATCCGTTGGAAACAGATGGTTCCGCATTCGAGAGAGTATGACTCTCTCGAGAAGTTTAGACATGGCCTTGAGGAGGCTGATGGGTCTGTGATTAGCCAGGATATTCAGAGGTTTACCCGGCTTGGATATGACTGTCGCTTCTTTCCAAGCTTTTGGAAAGTAGCTAAGGTCGAAGCAGGCATTGAAAATGACAGCTAATAAGGTAAGCGCCTGTTGAGGCAGGTGCTTAAGTGCGTGGTTGGAAATTCCATCCGCACCCGGAGCCTTTCTGTAGTTTTGACTTCTAATGAGAAGCGAGATTTCATTATTAGAGACTGTGACGGGGTCGGCGGTGATGGGGAGAGAGTCCCTGCGGAGGACTTCGTCCTCCACCGCCTGCATGTAGGAGGGTCCGCGGGTTGCGTGCTGGGCGAGCATTATGAGGTAATGCTGTCGGCGAAGCATTCGGCTTTCCCACCGTCTTCGAAGGCGGTAGTGCCGTCGGGACGAGTGAGAGGAGGAACATGGGAAGCGGCGTCTACGCGTAAGGCTCGGGCCATTTTATAATACGCTTGGTGGGATGGGGAGATATTCTCCATAAGATCATTAATCTGAGCGTCTCGGATTTCCGCGATGCAAGACCTAACCTTACGTTGCAGCTGATTCGCAGCTGATCTATAGGCAGGCGTGGGATAGAGTTTGGCTCTCCGGAGAACCACGTTCTTAGCTTTAATGAGATTGCGGACGGCTAAGGGAAGCATGGGTTTGACTTGCTTAACGATCTTTTTGTTATCTCTGGTGGCTGAATTGATAGCAACAGTAAGGGATTCGACTAACGAGTCTATTTTGTCTAGAGAGTCGGGCGTGATCGCGAGCGGAGAGTTCGGGGCCTCTAAGGGGGTTTTCACACGATTGTGTTGGAAAGTCCCGTATATATACGATTATGTTAATGTAAGCTTATTACCTTTTGAATAAAAACTACTGACTCAAATAGATTCGATAATAGGGGCTTATTCTTTCTTTGAAAAAAAAAATCAGACTCTTTGTGATCTAAAGAAGTTTATATAGGTGCACACTCAGTTTCTTCAAAATATTTCTTAACAATATCCATAACAGATAAGGTTCAAAGATTTTGATCAATATACACGCAGCATAATTGCTGGCCATCGTACTTTTGTTGTATTTATAATTATTAGTTTGATAAGTACTTAAAAAAATTTCCCGTTATGAAATATATCTTTCCTAGTTGGTTACCATATTTACATCACCCTGTTAAAAAAAGTTTGACAATAATTCGTGAAATACAAAAATGTTTATGTCAAATTGATTTCACGTCACGTCAAATTTTTATGCGACTTCAAAAAAGAGGAAGTTCTCAATTCATCTGTAATTTTTTAAATGTATATTCGGGCATAACATCTTGGTTTCTGGTTTTGATTTTGCGTTGAGTTCAGTTCAGCGTCAAGTCTCATGAATATTCCCTTATAATTTCATGGATGATAGAAATCTTCGGAAATGTTGCACAAAACTCCTCAAAGTTGATTATTGAAGTTTTCAAATCAAATCAAATATTTATTTGCTTAAAATATGGTAGATACAGATTTAGGTCTTAAGATTAAATAGAAAGAACATGCATATTTTACCACTTTTAGGGCATGCAAAAATTTTTTAGTAGTGTATCCTATTCCCTAATACAACATACTTATTTATAACTAACAATTCATTTAAGATATTATCTATTTTTGACATTGAGAAATTCTTTTACACTGTAAAAATTTTTTTCAAGTAACCATTTTAAAAACATTTTTTTGAATTTTATATGTGGCAACAATTTATATTCTTTAGGTACAGCGTTATATATCTTTACACACATGGCATAACACTGCCTCTTATAAAGTTCTAGACGTGGCAGTGCATTATAAACTAGACGATTTCCATGTCGTGTTGGTCTTGTTACATCCTTTGCCTGAGTAAAATAATGACCATTGTTTTTAACAAAGATGGCTGCTTCAAAAATTTACATACAAGGCAATGTTAATATGTTAGATAACTTAAATAAAGGTTTACAGGATTCATCAGGTGCTTTACCAAAAATTGCCCGAATGCATTTTTTCTGTGCTATGAATGCTTTATTTAATTCTGTAGAGTTCCCCCAAGCTATAAGGCCGTACCTTAACGTTGACGCGACGTATGCGTGATATGCAGTCAGCACAGTTGAGAGCGCACAGGTTTTCCGCAATCTACTCAGTACATAAACGTAACTATTTAATTTACTATTAACAAAGTCTATGTGCTGCTTCCAATTCAAACTTTTATCAATTTGACATCCAAGAAATTTAGTGCTATCTACTTCATTAATTTTATGATTGCCGTAATGTATGTTTATATTATTAAGAATTTTATTAGTATTAAATCTTATATAATTTGTTTTAATAAAGTTAATATTTAAATTATTATGTGATAACCACTTTATTATTAATTTAATTGTATTGTTTATGTCATGTTCGAAATTATTGTCATTTTTAGTCAAAATTAAAGATATGTCATCTGCAAATAGAAAATATTTATGAGATGTCAGATTAGGTAGGTCATTTATATACAAAATAAATAAAAGTGGCCCAAGTACACTGCCTTGTGGCACACCAGTCCTTATGTCACTAAAATTTGACCTGTGAGTCACTATTTCTTTTTTGCTATTTATATATTGAACTTCAACACATTGTTGCCTGTCAGATAAGTACGTTCGAAACCAATTTAATACTGTCCCCCTGATACCATAGTTTTCTAACTTTTTTAGCAGCAAATCATGTGAAACAAAATCAAAGGCGCGAGTCATATCAAAGACAACTCCTATTGTTTCTTTTCCTAGATTCAAGTTATTTGTTACTTCCTGAACTAATTCAAAAATTGCCGTAGTTGTAGATTTCCCTTTTTGGAAACCTGATTGTTGCTTACTTATGATGTTATACTTAGTTAAAAAATTTGTTAATCTAATTTTCATTGCTTTTTCAAATATTTTTGAGAGTATTGAAACTAGCGATATAGGACGATAGTTACCGAACTTGTTTTTTTCACCTTTTTTGAAGAGAGGTTTTACTATAGACTTTTTCAGCAAATCCGGAAATTGACCTACTGAAAATGACAAATTAATTAGAAAGGCTATGGGTGCTGCAAATTGTGAGCTACAATATTTAATCACTTTTGTGCTAAGTCCATCATAACCTACTGCACTTGTGCTATTTAGTGAATTAATAATAGACACAACTTCATCAGGGGTCACCGGTTCCAGGAACATGGTATTTGCTACACGTTTTGTATTCGTGTTGTAACGAACATTTGAAGTATTTTCATTGGTCAAATTAATTAAGTAATTATTAAATTCCTCAGCAATTTCCAATGGATCTTTTATGAGCTTTCCGTCTTGGAGGATTTCCTCTATGTGGTTCTCGTAAAAATTTAAACTTTTATTATTGATTAGTTTCCAACACGTTTTACCTTTATTTTTAGAATTAGAAATTAAGTTATGGTTTTGAAGTTTTTGAGATAAGTTTATACATTTACGTAATGACTTTGAATAGTTCTCATATATACGTTTACTATGAGCACATTTATATTTATAAAATTGGTACCGTAGTTGTCTTTTTGTCTTACAACATTTTTTTAAACCTTTTGTAATCCACTTTGGTTTTTTATATTTACTAGATATTTTAATGCGTATAATTGGAAAGCACAAATTGTAAAATATATTTAAAATGTCATAAAATAATGTCATTGCTGTATTAATGTTTTGCTCTTTATATATTTCAGAAAATGAGAAACTTGACATACACTTTTGAAATTTTATTAAGTTTTCCTCTGAATAATCCCTTACAAATTTATAACAAGTTTCTGGAGTTTCTGATAATTTATCCACACACACACTTAACATTTGTGCAGTATCATGATCGGAGAGCTGTAGAGGAAATACTTCCCCTCGAGCATCTTTAATATTACTTATTAATAGGTCAATACAAGTTTTTTTTCTTGTTGGAACGTTTATATGTAGATTTAAGTTATAATTTTTTATTAGTTCCTGCAATCTGTTTCTACTTTGTGAAGGTTCTAATGTATTAATATTGAAGTCGCCTGTTAAAATAATTTGTTGATTTTTATTACGAGTCAATTTATATAAAAGTTTATTTAAATTGTCAAAAAATATTGTAAGTCCTGATTTGGGAGTACGATAGATACATATAATTATTATATTACAACCGAGAATTTTAATACCGCAACATTCAAAAAATTTATCTTGAGCGAAACTACTTACCATATTTAGTTCTTTGTACTGTAACATATTTTTTACTAAAATGCAAACACCGCCACGCTTTTTGCCATCCTGTCTGCAATACTTTGCCGCAAGCTTATATCCAGATAGTTTTATATGATTCTGATAAATTGCATTAACAAAAGTCTCTGAAAAGCAAAGTACGTTTGGCATATTATTTTGATTTCGCAATTCGGCTATGGTGATTTCCAGAAGGTTAGTTTTTGACAAAAGCCCTGCTATATTTTGATGAAATATTTTAAGTTGTTTTGCGTTCTTATTATATACATTAACTTTATTTACGAAAAAAATTTGATTTATTATTTTCTATGTTACTATTAGTCATTTTTTTGAAATAGTATGGAATTGTACCTTTTTTAATTATAGCCTCAGAAGTGATTTGTTTTGATTTATTTGCACTTGAATGTACATTTTTTACATTGTGGTTGAAAAAGAACAAGAATTTTTTACTATAATCACAGCCATCAATGATCAAATTTATTTTTCTACATATTGCATCCCATGTTTGGCAACCTTTCAAGTGTACGAATTTACTATTAAAAAAAATGTTACTTAAATTACGTATCATGGCATTTAACTTATTTTCATTTAAAAATCTGTTATTAATTACACTTAGAAGAAGAATATTACAGTCTATATATTTTTTTAAAACTACGCAGGTTTCTATCAACACTTTTGTCGGTTTGTTCTTAAGTTTGTGACAATCATACACCACAAATGTATGTAACTACGATCTAAGACGTCCTGGGCTGGACCTGGAGTCGTACAACAGAACTCCTCAACGTCAAACAGTATGTTATAGATTGGTAACACAACCATTAATGTATGTGTAAGAAAATATAGATTGTGATTGGTAACATTAGATAGTATAATCGGTGGTTGATCATGTCATGTGGATCTATTGTAAACTGTGGAACTAGACTAAATAAAATAAAGAAATACAGTAATAAAATTATAAGTCTTTTACCAAACCTTTTATATGGCGCTGAGGTAGCCTTGAAGAATGGAAGGTGCAACAGGAATTTCAGGATTAAAACCCCCGGAAGCCCTAAAAGAACTATCTGCGGAGGCGTTTAAAAAATGGCGCACCAAGTTTGAAATATATAGAAAAGCGTCGGGTGCCGACACCAAACAAAATGAAGTTCAAACGGCCTTATTATTACACTGCTTAGGAGAAGATTGCATAGAGATCTATTTAACATTTGAAGAAGAAGACAAAGAGACTTATGATAGTCTAATTGCAAAATTTCAAAAATATTTTGTTCCAGATCAAAACGAATGTATAAACTCGCACGTTTTTTTCACAAGGAATCAACATGAAAACGAATGTTTTGATAGTTATTTCACTGAACTGAAAAAGTTGAGTAAAGAATGCAATTTCGGTGAACTAAAAGATAGATTAATCCGAGATAGAATAATTGCTGGCATCAAGGATGTGAAGCTGAAAGATAGATTATTGAGGGAACGAGGATTGACTCTAGAGAGAACTATGCAGATTTGTAAGGCGGCAGAAATAGCATGTGAACAGTTGAGGCAGCTTGAAGGTGAAAAAATGATGAGTAAAATAGATATAAAGAAGGAACAGTTTAGAGGAAGAGAAAAGAGTATGAGTAGAGGAAGGAATTATGGAAATAAGAAGAAAGAAGAGCCTAAAGGAAGAGAGAAAAGCATGACGAGAAATAGAAATACTCAAGCGAATGGTCTATTGTGCAAATATTGTGGCTTTGTGCATGAAAGAAAACAGTGTCCAGCGTTTGGAAAGAACTGTAATTTTTGCAATAAACTGGGTCATTTTTCAAATATGTGTAAGTTTAAAAAACAAGTGCATCATGTAAATGTGTCTCAAGAAGAAAAGAATTATAACTTCACTGTAGGTAATGTCAATAGTTGTAAGAACCCATACTTAACATGGAGTGAAAATGTGCAATTTATAGAATATGACAAGAAATCTATATTATTTAAGCTTGATACTGGGGCTGAGTGTAATGTGATAAGCAAATCAATATGTAAAAGATACAATATGCCAATAGAAAAGTCATATTTAAAATTATCAAATTATAATGGTCAACCAATTCCAACAGTAGGAAGGGTAAGCATTAAATGCAAAATTCATAATAAAGTGAAGCTTCTAATGTTTGAAGTGACTAAAGAACCTCTAATGCCTATTTTAGGATTACAAACTTTGACAGAGTTAGGATTGATAAATAGAACCATATGTAAAGTAAATAATTATGAAAAGAAAGAGAATAAGTCTGTAAACAACTATATGGATCCCTTATTTCAAAAGTATAGTAATGTTTTCTGTGGTATAGGTAGAATAAAAGATTTTGAGTATGATATCAAGTTAAAAACGAATTATGAACCAAAAGTGGAAACCCCTCGACATGTGCCTTTTAAATTAATGGACAAGCTGAAAGAAGAGTTAGTAAGGCTTGAAACATTGCAAATTATATCTAAAATTGAGAAACCTACTGAGTTTGTTAGTTCATTAGTTTTGACTATGAAAAGTAATGGGAATGTAAGGTTATGTTTAGATCCACAACATTTAAATAAACAAATACAAAGAGAACAATATATGATGCCCACACTTGATGAAATCACATCCAAACTAAATGGTAGTAAAGTATTTACTGTGTTAGATGCTAAAAATGGATTTTGGAATATTGTTTTATCGGAAAACTCAAGGGAGCTTACTACATTTAATACTCCATATGGGAGGTATTGTTTTAATCGATTACCTTATGGCTTAGTGTCTAGTCCAGAAGTTTTTGCTCGTGTTTTTGCTAATATTTTCAAAGATATAGAAGGGGTAGTGAACTATTGCGATGATTTATTGATTTTTTCAAAGAATGAGGCAGATAATAGTAAAATTTTAGAAAAAGTTTTGATTAGAGCTCAGGAACATAATATTAAATTTAATCAGGATAAATGTCAATTGCGTTTAAAAGAGGTGAAATATTTAGGTCACATTTTATCAGAGTCTGGTATCAGAGTAGATCCAGAGAGAATTATAGCTATAACGGAGATGAAACCTCCTCAAAATCAAAAGGAAGTTCAAAGATTTTTAGGTATGTTAAATTATGCTGCAAAGTTTATTCCAAATATGTCCAGTATTACAGCTCCACTTCGAGAATTAATAAAAAAAGATGTTTGTTTTAGTTGGTCGCATGAACAGCAAAATGCATACAATAAATTAAAGAAAATTTTGTGTGAACCTCCTGTTTTGTCATATTTTGATTGTAATAAACCTATTGTTTTAAGTGTAGATTCGTCAAAAAATGGTATAGGTGCAGTATTGTTACAGGAAGATAAACCGGTAGCCTATAGTTCAAAGTCAATGACTTCCACAGAGATATCTTATAGTCAAATAGAAAAAGAAAGCTTAGCAATATTGTATGGAGTAAAGAAGTTTTATCAGTATATTTTTGGACAAAAGTTTGTTGTTGAAACCGATCACAAACCACTTGTGTCAATTTTTTCAAAACCAATTTATAAATGTCCAGTTAGATTGCAGAGAATAAGAATGGCTTTACAAGGTTATGATTTTGAATTAAGATATAAACCAGGTAAAGATTTAGTTGTAGCAGATCATTTAAGTAGGTCTTACATTAATAATGAGAATAACACAGAAACTTATGAACAAGATATTGAAGCTCATGTATGCATGATTATGAATTTTAATTATAAAATATCAGATCAGAAAAGCAAATTACTAAAAGAAGAAACTAGTGTTGATTTGGAATTACAGTCGGTAATAAAATATGTAAAAGAAGGCTGGCCTAACAATAAGTGTGATGTTGACAGTTTAGCAAAACCATACTATAGTTATAGAGATGAGTTATCTGAGTGTAATGGGTTGCTTTTGAAGGGTTCTCAATTGGTAATACCAAGAAAATACAGAAAAGAAATGTTGTATAGGATACATTATGCACATATGGGTGTTGACAAATGTAAAGCTATGGCTAGAAAATCTGTGTTTTGGCCATCTATGTCCAAACACATAGAAGACTATGTGAGTACATGTGATGTTTGTAAACAGTATCAAAACTCAAACAGAAAAGAACCTATGATTTGTAAAGAAATTCCTAAAAATGTATGGGAAATTGTTTCAGTAGATATATTTTTTTTAAGAGGTAGTTCATACATGTTAGTTGTTGATGCTTTTAGTAAGTATGTTGAAATTAAGAAATTGGACTCATTGTCAACTCATTGTACAATTAACACATTGAAAGAAATTTTTGCTAGATTTGGCATTCCGGAACTTATGTATTCAGATTCAGGTACACAATTTACTAGTTTTGAATTTAAAAATTTTTGTAAACAGTGGAATTTTATTCATAAAATAACAAGTCCTAAGTTTCATCAGTCAAATGGTTTAGCGGAGAGATACATACAGACTGTTAAAAGAATTTTAAAGAAACTTATTACTGAAAATAAAGATGTATATTTAGGTTTGTTAGCTTATAGAAACACACCAATTTCAGGTAGTGGTACGACACCAGCAGAGCTTATGTTTAATAGAACTGTAAAAAATTTGTTACCTAATTTATCAAAATTTAAACCAAATGTAAGAAGTAGTTTTCATAATGAGTTAAAAGAAAGACAATGTATACAAAAAGTAAGATTTGATTTTGGAAGTAGAGAGTTACCTGCATTGCAAAAAGGAGATTATGTTAAAATTAAAAGTGAAAATGATTCAGGTCCACATAAGAGTGCTGTTGTATTAGATAAAACTGTAGAACCTAGATCTTATATAGTAAGGAATGAAGATGGTCAGATTATAAGAAGAAATAGGAAAGATTTAATTAAAGGAGGGAGGTATAGGGATAAGTCTCTATATGAAGAAATAAATTGTAATGTCAATAATGACTATGTAATTGAAAATAATAGTGAATGCCTTAGTTCTGTAAAAGATAGTCTGAAAGAATGTTCTAGTGATGTAACTAATAATAAATATTGTAATAACTCAAATGGAATCGTAGAAGAGAACAATAATGTGAAATATACTAGATTTGGTAGACAGATAAGAAAACCTTTGCGTCTGAGGGATTATGTTTAATTTTAATTATTGTTTTGTTTTGTAAAAGAGAGGGATGTTATAGATTGGTAACACAACCATTAATGTATGTGTAAGAAAATATAGATTGTGATTGGTAACATTAGATAGTATAATCGGTGGTTGATCATGTCATGTGGATCTATTGTAAACTGTGGAACTAGACTAAATAAAATAAAGAAATACAGTAATAAAATTATAAGTCTTTTACCAAACCTTTTATACAGTACATGCATAAGAATAATTTCGATTGATTTACAATATCTTCCGTTGGGAAGTCATACCCATTATTTTGAGTAACTGATCTGTGATCACTTATATCTATACAGGGTGACAAATTTTAGATATTGAAGGAGAGCACTCTGTACTCGATTCTGGACATAATTATGTAATAAAAGTAGGTACTTAATTTTTCAATATAACTCCCATTAAATATATAAAGTGTTGTTTCCCTACACTTTCCCGACGCCTGAGTCAACCGCGGCACGTGACCTGGCACGCGGATCGCGGCGCGCACAAAATAGTTAGCCCGCCACACCGTACGCCACCACCCACTAGGTACCTATTCTATATATCATCCCGCCGCGCCACCGCCACCGCCCGCCCGTCAGTAATTAGTGTGAGCGCAAGCGCCGACCAGCCAGTAGGTATTAGTTAAATAGAGAAAGAAAGGGCCGACAGACCCCGCAAACCATTTTGAAGCGAATGTGGAATGACCGTTCGTGAAGCCGACTATACCTACCTACCTATTCTGTGTTGATAGCGCAGCGCGTACGTCCGTGCTAAGTAGTACCTACGCTAGTGTAACCATGCGTTGCGTAATTAATTCTTTAACTTTCGGGTTAGTTTACTCAGTAAATAGTTAATATTAATTTTTGATTATATTTTTTCTCTTCATGTATGATCTCAAACTATCACGTCCTCGAATTTCAAAAGTGACCCACCAGTCATCCTGTATATAGCTATCACTGAGGTATATATATATATATATACCTCATTGCTACATATGCCTCATTGCACCTATATATATATATATATATATATATATATATATATATATATACGTGCTATTATATGTATATATACATTCATTAGAATTGTGTGCAGAAGTGCAAACCTGGAAGACCTGGTTTGCAAACAAACAGAAGTTTTTGACGTGAAACTGTACATTAATAAGAAATGTTCCAGTCGGTTTGGTATTATGTCCATTTAGAAGTCAAACCACGTATTTTAAATAACTGTATAGACATCTAAGAAATCCTGGACGCATACAACGGGGCTTCCTAACATCAAACAGTAAATTAATGCGAAATATTTCTGTCGATTGCATCTAATGTACATCGGGGAATCACACTTGTTATTTTGTCATAGTAACTGTGTTTGATCAAAGATATCTTGGACTGGACCTGGATACATTCTACGGAACTGTTTAACATCAAACGGTCTACTGTACATTGGGAAGTCACTACAAGTCTTTTAAGTAACCTATATAGTCGTAGTAGAGTTTCTTTTGTTCTTGTGTGGGACGGTACTACAGTCACTCCTATTTTGCCAATCAGTATGTTTACGTGGTTGTGTTCTGATCAAACAGAAGGAACAGCCAGTAGGTACTGTAAATGGTACAAAGGTAGTTCCAAGTGAAGCCTGCGGTCGGTAAGGCATCATTATTCGATATTATAGTCACGTTCTATATTAATAAATAAAACACCTACGACTAATGATGTGGGATGCGGATGCCACTTACCATCAGGTAGGTCGATTGCTCGTTTGCCGGCTAAGGAAATAGTAAAAAATAACGGAACTCTGATGTCGAACAGCACATAATATACCTATCGAGTCTTTTAAGGGAATGATTGCGATCAATTTGGACTCACGTGGTTATAAATTTATAAATAGAAGCTCGGATCTGGACGTGGAACGCTTGAATGGCTACTATTTAACCTATCATGTTTAGGTTCATTTGCTTTGTTTGGACATGTTCAATTAATTACACACATTGGCCAGCTTGCGATGATGAAGTCAAGAGCTAGAAGTGGAAATCTTTAAGGCTGTTAGAAAAATTCTCGAGTTTGAGTTTGTCTCTTTGTTTTGATGTAACTATACAACAAAATCTCAAATACTAATATTTAGCGTAAAAAACCGCAAAAAGAAATATTTAGCGTATGTACCTACCTAGACACCCCTTTTGCATGAAGTCATTATTTTTCTCTTTTTAGTTAACTTACTTATAAACAAACACGGGTGTAATAATTGGAATTCATAAAAATCTACTTTATTAATTATATATAAATATGGCGCCAATTTTTACTACAGTAGAAATCGTAGGTATTATCCTAATTTACGAAGAATGTAAACACAATAATAGTGCAGCCCTTTTTATGTATGCGGAAAGATGCCGAAGACGGCAACCAAATGATGCTTGTGTTATCGTAAATGCAATATCGCGGTTACGGCAAAATGAGAGACCGCTATCGATCCGTTTCGATGCAGGTGACCCACAACCATTTCCTCGCACAGTCCTAGTAAGAGCGGTAGAGCAAGTAAGTAATCACTTACAGCTTCAGCCTGACTCCAGTACTAGAAGAGCAGTTAGGCGTTAGTCACAAACACGTACACAAAATGCTGAAACGAGACAAACTACGTCCAGTCTTGGTATATACGCTTCACAGCCAGCTGACTTTTCTCAACGTGTTGAGAACACTGATTGGGTCTTAGGTAAAATAGGCAGAGACCAACATTTTCTAAGAAAATTACTTTGGACTGATGACAGTTTGTTCACAAGGAGCACCATGTGGAGTCGACGAGTTGTGCACCATTGGGCTCACGAAACGCGGTATCCATCATCAAACCCGTTGGTTAATAAATGTGTGGGCTGGTATAAAAGAAATCAATGGACCAATTTTTTATTTAATGGAACTTTTAACAACATGTATCAAAATGACGGAGCACCATCTCAATTATTGGCAGAAGTTTTGAAATTTGAGTGTGATACTTCACTCAACTTTTTTTTGGGGTTCAATTAGGTGAAACAACTTGTTTTAATTGAGTTTCACAAACCATAATGAAATTATGCACTGTTGAAGCATGTTCTTTTATTGAAAGACATCTCCAACAAGACACAAATTTGATGCGACACATCCAAGAAAATAACCGTTGTTGTTTGTTGATACTTATGTGTGGATACTGGCGGACGCCACATTGAATTAAGACACATTTAATTTTAAAGTGTGTGCCCAACCTTACAACACAACTGACAATGTTTTACATTGTGAGTTTATTTTGACTTCTTTAATTCAAGTTTACTTTTCAACAAGGTTAAAACTCCTTTTTAATCGCTTTATTAAAGGAATTTTGGTTTACTTTGCCAAATACAGTAGTACTTAGTTTTAGTATTTAGTTTTTAAACAATAATTTTATTTATAATACTTTATACATTATCAAAATTGGAAAAATCTAGTAGCATACAACCTATACATAGCTTGGTTAAACAGATTGCCTTTACTTAGTGTACATACCATATTGACTACCATAATTGTGACATTTTATTAATAATTGCTGTTGTTTAATTGGAGTGTATTCTTTTAGTTTCTTTTTGTTGATGTAAATCTTCATTTTTATCATTTTCAATCTAAATTGTGTATCAAAAGAAAATAATTAGCATGCGGACAATTAGGACCAATGTTTGAACCAACATTGTTTTATATATTATAAATAACTGTACTATCTATTTCTATGTACTTATATACACTTGCAAATAAACAAATTTATTATTATTATTATAGCTTTGCGCAAAAGTAAGAATGCCCAAGAATGCAAAAATGTAATGAAATATCAAAATGTCCATAATATTGTACAAATATTATATATTTCAAATTAATTAACTATGGAATTTTTCACAACTGCTAAGTAGTCTAAAATATTTTGGTTATATTTTTATTTTATCAAGTTTTTTTTACTTTGTGGTCCATGATAATTGACAAAAAAAAAACACTTAACAACAGTTTTCATAATTTAGACAATGAAACAACAATATTATGAATTCACTATATTTACAAACATCATATTTATAACCACTAATCTAAAATCCCTTCCTCTTTTAATTCCTGTCGAATCTTTAACTGAACATGATCTGGCAGATTCTTGAGCTCTTTTTCAATATATTTATTCAGATCCGACAAAGGTTTATAGTGTTCATGGACGACTTGAGATCCAGCGAATGCCGTAACTGTTGCAGCGGCAACAAAAGACAAGTACTGTCCCCATGTAACTCCAGCAGGCATCTTTATAGCCCTGAGTATTTCTTTACTTTCTCTTCAATTATTTCGTGTGCTTGACGTTTCTTGAATGTGTTGTAAAAGTTAATTTCACCAACTTTCCAGTTTATCATAGAAAACTCTAATCCTGCTCCAATTGCAAAAAACAGCGGCAGAAACCTATAAACACCAAGAATTCGCTTTCCGGGCCATTTGTCTAATAGTTTTTGTAAAACAGTACTTTTCATTAGAAGGCCTTGTTTACAAAACAGATTTTTTAATTACATATAAAATCGATTTATATTTTATTACTGGTGACTGACTAAGGTTACATTGCATAACCTATGCTACGTTCCGTTTGCCGATTACAGCGCTCATATACCCGTTCCGATTGCCCGTGAGCGCGCTCACAGCGATATCGATACGTCATCAATGACGTCATAAACGCCGCCATCTTCCCGCTCACAGTGCCAAAGCTACGGAGCATGGTCGCTGTGAGCGGCCTGTCAAAACTGACACATGACGTTACTTGTTGATGTTTTTATTAGTCGATTAAATATTTTAAAAACTTGCTTATTAATTTTCTTTTGTAATAATATAAAAAAGTGGCTCCTGCTTCATTCAGGGTCAAAGATCTTAATGAAATTGGAACTTTAGACTTAAGCGACGAACAATGAGAACGTTTGTGCGATATTTACCGTTCCGATTGCAATAGCACTAATAACACTTTTAGCGCGCTCAAACGAATCGGAACGGTTTTGAGCACTTTTAGCGCTGTGAGCGCTGTAATCGGCAAACGGAACGCAGCATTACAAAACTATTTATGGGATGCCAAAACATTATAACTATTTGGCTCAACAACTAACAAAAACAAAATGTTTCTACCACAAATAATTTTATTAACTTAGGCCCCAGTTTCACTTTATCGTATAGGAATGTTATCACTAGAAATCTTATGATGGATTTTATTTAAGAGTCGCAAGTAAATTCATCCCCTTTCAAGAAAAACCTGTCCTACCCTTTCAACCAATTCAACCCTTTATGATAGTATAATTGCGGAAGATAGGTGACAAGTTTGAGACGCATGAACTTCATTAATTAGGTACCCGATGCCTTATTCAGTCTGATACGACACTAGTACTAATTAATTTAAGCCATCTGCTATATTCTGTCTCGCTCGCGCGAACCCTTAGTCTGGTATAATAATTTTGTCACTTTATCAGTTATAGTAAATATACCATTGTTAGAATACACTGTAAAAGAATTGGAGTTAATGGGGCTGGTTAAGACTTTTTTTTACCTCAACGTCTTTGACGGCCCTAAATGGTTTTCTAATAAATAAAAAAATACGAGATTTTTTTATTTGTTTGTAATCATTAAAGTAACTAAAATCGTGTCCAGTCGCATGGCATTACGTGCAACTTGATAGGTAGGTAAGTGACGACGGCTGCGCTCGCCTCATGCAAAGGTAAATATAAAAACCACTTAGGGCTGTCAAAGTGGTTTTCATAACATATGTTAATTCAAAGATGTTGAGTAAAATAATTGAAATAAAAAATTATGGAAGTCTTAACCAGCCACTTTAACTCCAATTCTTTTACAGTATATTCTAACAATGGTATACTTACTGACCCTTAAGTATTATGCTTCCTTTTTTTTACACCCTGTATATACAGGGAGTCCGGTAATGAATGGATAACCTTCAAACGTCTAATAGTACAACTTATGGCCGTTCTGAAAAAAGTACGAAAAATAATTTATCATAAGTAGTACCCCTGATATTTCTTTTTTAAAGAAAAGTCTTTTTTTTTTCAATATTATTTTACTGTCTTAAAAACTATGACCAGAAATGAATGATTTCTATTAGTTTTTTGTTGTTTTAATATTATAGACTAACTGTGCTGATAGATTAAAAGTAAATAGTATGAAAAGCTTACGCAGTTTTCTTTTTTAGGAATACGCAACATAATTTATTTTTGAAAAATATGCAAAAACTATTTTTTAAGCAAAGTTCAAACCTTTTGGTTATGAAAAACATTTATGAATACATGGGTGGCCAATAATTTTAAAATAATGGCTGTTTCAAGTAGATTTTATAATGGTACAATTCATAAATGTATCTTTCATAAATAGTGACTTATTACCATTAATGTAGAAAAGGAGAAAATTTGACTAAATAACCAAAGGGTTGAGTTCAAAATGTTTGTGCCGTCGGCCACTTATGTTTCAGTAAAATATACAGTTATAATTATTTTTATTATAATAATCAATAAGGTTAATACCATATTTTATAGTCACCTGAGCTAAATACTAATTAGTTTTTTTTATTTTTATTGTTAAAATAGCCATCATTAGAGTAAACTTATAATAACTATATTGTATTGCACCACAAATTATTTAATCTAAAAATATTTGTTACTTGATTTAATATGGAAAAAAGGAAAAATAAACAATTAACTACTAATTAATTATTTATTGTGTTAGTTTGCTATCTCATAAGTAAGCAGGCTGCATTCACTTGCACAAAAACAGAGCGAATGCTTTTTTTTATTGAGGGTTGCCGATCAAAGAAAATAATTTAGCACATAAACCCATACAAATAAAAAGCACAAAAATAAAATATTTGACTATTAAGCTGATAAAAATATTTTTTTGGGTGATATTATTTAATATGTTATGATTTTGACACCTTTTAAATTAATTAATACAACTGAATATCTATGTCATCTATTTTAAATCATAAAGATTACCTAAAGTATTTCTTTTTCCATAATGATTAAGCTATAGTTCGAGAACCTTGTCTCTATCGGTAAAGATGCACGTGATAGATTATTATTATTACGTGATAGATATGATACACAATATTACAACAGTTTCTTATCATAATCTTATAAACACTATAAGAAATACATTTATAGGTTAAGTTGTGATTGTTTTGTATAAAATCATAGTTAACTGTTTTTACAGAAACAATGTAACTTGTTTACTAAATGTGCTATTGTACGACCAGGTGTGTAATTTAACTAATTAACTTAGTTGTATAATCATAGTTTTATGATAAAACCAAATGCAAGTCATACGATGTGACGTCACTTGTTTACCACCGGTTATAAAAGCCGCCGCTCCGCCATACTAAAGGTCAGTCGCTCTGGAGCAGTCACACCTAATGGACCTAAGTTAAGTAAACCTTATCTTGTTGATTTCTATGTGTATTTTTAGCATATATTCTAGTAAATATTGTATTTATGAACTTTTGATGTGTGGTTTATCTATAAAACAAAAGTATGTAACATTCCTACTTTACGCCTATAAAATAAATTGTTATTTCTATGATTTTGTCTTTTTCCTTTCTATATTTAAAAAGTGAAAAGTTCCTAGACCAAACTGCTTATTATAACTTGTGGTTTTCTTTACAAATAATACTTATCAAATAGCCCATTCTAATCCGTTTCAAATATATAAGTTTTAAATGAATAATTGCTTCTCGCTTTAGTATGTCCGATATTTTTTTTAGTTAAAAAAAATGTATAATCTTTTATCAGAAGTGGGATCGGAACCTATTATATGTATTTCAAAAAATTTTTTAAGATGGATCCTGTCTTATTGGAGAGTCTTCTGAAAGCCATCCATGATGCCGTAGCTGGTAACCACAAGAAAGATGATGTGGTGTTGCCGTCATTTGATCCAGAGAAGAACGACAACGGTGCGGAGGGCTGGTGCAACAACATTGACACCATAGCCCAGGACCGTGGATGGAGCAGCATTACTACTGTTGGCAAAGCAGGTAAAGCCCTTAAGGGCTCTGCTCTTCTATGGTTTGAGACTTGGGATCCAGATAAGGGTAGGACATGGGAGAACTTTAAAACTTGTATAAGTGATTTGTACCCCGAGAAAAAGAATCTGTCGGAAAAACTTTCAAAAGCTGTATTTTATAACTCAGATATAGCAGAAACCTACTGTGAATATGCTAGGGAAAAGTTAAGGTTACTACGTAATACTAAAGTAGCATTTTCTGAGGGTCAGCTAGTCGAGCTTGTCTGTGGAGGTATATCGGATATTAATATTAAAATGGCATCGTTTAACAGTCGTGTTAACAGCACATCGGAACTTATCTCTCTTTTTACAACCTATACTAAGAACCCTAGAAAACACACATTCGAAACGATTAATGTACCTCACCCTTCAAATAATAAGCATTATAAGCCGGAGAATTCACAATCTTCCAAGCCACCTATTAGTTTCCTATGTAATAAAACTGGTCATGTACGAACTCAGTGCTTCAAAAATAAAAACCAAGATACTCCAAATGTCGAAACACCTAAAAATCAATGTTCTTACTGCAAAAAGTTTAATCATGATGAATCAATTTGCTTCTTTAAGAAGAGAGATGCGACAAAAAATAGTAAAAGCGTCAATTATTCTACGAACGGTAACTTAACGCTTACGGATGAAAAAATTTGTGAAAAACCAAATAAATCACCATATGATAGCCACGGGTACTCCTAGGAGCAACGGCCAAGTTGAAAAATATGTTGGTACTATAATTAATATGTTAACCACTAGTCTTAGCGATTCTTCAGAATGGCCAAGCGTTTTGTGGAAAATACAACTGTCTTTGAATACTACCGTACAAAAATCAACAGGTTTTGCACCAACTAGATTATTGATTGGTTGTAATGAAAATATACCTCCAATACAGGCTCGCTTAGACGACATACAAGACGGCTATTCTGTTCAGGACATTGATGCTGAAGCTGATAGGGACTTAGCTAGGCAACGTCTTAGATTGGCGGCAGAAAAGTATAAAAAACGATTTGATAAAACTCGTAGAAATAATAAGGTTTTCAACATAGGTGATATAGTATATGTAAACCAAGACCACAGAAGACATGATAAGTTAAGTCCTAAATTCAAAGGTCCTTACGAAATCATTGACCTTTTAGAGCACGATAGAATTAACTTGAAAGGGCTTAATACATTAAGGAATATTACTGTAGCAAAAGAAAAATTAAGGCTTTGGCCGGGGGAATGGATTGAACAAAATTCTTCTTTTGAAGAGTCCCCATAGCTCCAGCATCATTAGCCACGTTAGATTATTGTTTCTTTGTTATTATTATTAAACAATTTTTGTATGTAACCATTTACTATCTACAAGATAATTATTTTTGTTATTAGATTATTTTTAGCGATTGTGTAATTATGTTGTTCTATTAAATTTTTGGATTTTGTCTGTTAAAAAAAAGGAATAAAATATAATTTATAAAATTATAATAGTTATACATTCAGGAATAATTATACATTACTTACTTACACACATGTTAATTTGTTTATAACTCATGTTAAATTACATTGGTTATTTGAAATAATCAAACGATATGTGCTTTAAAAAAAAAAAAAAAAAAAAAAAGAGAAAAAAAAAAAATCAATAAAAAAATAAACCGCCTTTTCTTTACTGCTGGTCGGTCACTGCCCTGATATCAGTCTGAAATTCATGCGCAGCAGGTGATAGGACTGATATGTCAAGGCCAGAGGCTATTATATGAACTGCTGGTCGGTCACTGCCCTGATATCAGTCTGAAATTCATTCGCAGCAGGTGATAGGACTGATATGTCAAGGCCAGAGGCTATTATATGAATTGCTGTTCAGTCACTGCCCTGATATTAGTTTGAAATTCATGTGCAGCAAATGATAGAACTAATATGCCAAGGCCAGAGACTTCAAAAAAAAAAAAATAAATAAATAAAATAAGAGAAGAACAAGGTAACGAGAATATACACATCTATACATATTATTAGTTGGGTACTTCGAGAGCGAAGTACAGGTCAGTCTGGCCGTGATAGATTATTATTATTACGTGATAGATATGATACACAATATTACAACAGTTTCTTATCATAATCTTATAAACACTATAAGAAATACATTTATAGGTTAAGTTGTGATTGTTTTGTATAAAATCATAGTTAACTGTTTTTACAGAAACAATGTAACTTGTTTACTAAATGTGCTATTGTACGACCAGGTGTGTAATTTAACTAATTAACTTAGTTGTATAATCATAGTTTTATGATAAAACCAAATGCAAGTCATACGATGTGACGTCACTTGTTTACCACCGGTTATAAAAGCCGCCGCTCCGCCATACTAAAGGTCAGTCGCTCTGGAGCAGTCACACCTAATGGACCTAAGTTAAGTAAACCTTATCTTGTTGATTTCTATGTGTATTTTTAGCATATATTCTAGTAAATATTGTATTTATGAACTTTTGATGTGTGGTTTATCTATAAAACAAAAGTATGTAACATTCCTACTTTACGCCTATAAAATAAATTGTTATTTCTATGATTTTGTCTTTTTCCTTTCTATATTTAAAAAGTGAAAAGTTCCTAGACCAAACTGCTTATTATAACTTGTGGTTTTCTTTACAAATAATACTTATCAAATAGCCCATTCTAATCCGTTTCAAATATATAAGTTTTAAATGAATAATTGCTTCTCGCTTTAGTATGTCCGATATTTTTTTTAGTTAAAAAAAATGTATAATCTTTTACACGCAGTTACATTTTCTTTGATTTGCTTTTATGTCTTTTATATATTTGTATACATAATTTGGTTCTGACTTTCTTTTTAGTAAATATTATAAAATGTTATAAAAATTAAGGTATAGTAATTATTTGCGTAAAGTACTGAAATCAAAAGCTTATTGAGGGCCTGGAATGAACTTAACTATTTGTAATATGGGAATTCTTTTTTTAATCGAATTGTGTCTGATCATTGTCGATTTACATTAATTTACAGTAAATGTTCAAATTGTTTGCCTCCCACTCTTATGCATGCCCTACATCTTCGGATAAATGCTCTTCTGAGCTGTTTAGTGTACCGTCGCTTGCTGATTTTTGATGCGGCTGCTCTGACACGACTGCGAAGTTCGTCCAAAGACCGTATAGGCTTACGGTATACTGCCTGTTTGAGGCAGCCCCAGTAAAAAAAATCCAATGGATTTAGATCCGGTGAACGTGGAGGCCACAAAATTGGCCCTAGACGTCCGATCCACCTATTTGGGTATCTGCTGTTTAAATATGCACGAACCGGAACAGCATAATGCGCAGGACAACCGTCATTTTGCAGCCAATACGATTCCGTCAGCTCCTCGGGAACCTCTTGTAATAAATTGGGGAGATCGTTTTGAAGAAACTCCAAATAACTTTGCCCCGTCAAATTCCCCGGTAATTCAAATGGGCCAATTACCATACCATTTAAAATTCCAGTCCAAATATTTATTTTAAATTGGTATTGTGACCTGTCTTCACGCATAAGATGGGGATTTTCTAGTTCCCAACCGTACATAACCATCTCTTTTCAGCGTTGACTCATCGCTCCACAAAATATTATAAAAAAATTGCGGGTTTTCCTCCATCATAGCCAGCATTTGCCGGCAAAAACCCACTCTAGCTTGAAAATCTCCTTGGTTGGAGAGTTTGCACGCGTGTGACGTGGTAAGGGTGGAATCCGTTTTTCTTTAAAATAGATATCTTGCACGGTCGATTTTTCAATGCCTGCGCGTCGAGCTATTGCTCGCGTAAAGGTTGAAGGATCATTTTCAATCTCCTCAAGCACCACGTCTTCTACATCAAGACGACCGATTCTTCCAGTGCTATTACCACCTACACCACTACCCGGTATTCTTCCTTCTGAGTAACAACCGTGGACTCTTATAAATACGAGGTAGTCTGGATGGCGCAAATTAGGGTATCTCTCCCTATAAAGAACTGCGGCTGCATTTGCGTTGCCTCTGCATTCTCCATAAATAAACTGCATGTTTGCATATTCTTGAGCCGTGTACTGATGACGTGGCATTTTGATACACAAAAGTACAGTTCAGTCCAGAAACAAGCCAAATCGTCGCAAATATCAGCAAACAAAACAAGTCCAAATCAGTAAGCAAAACGAAGTCCAGTAAAATAGCCAAGTGGTCGTTTTAACACTGATTCAAATAATTGCAAACGGAGACAAAATAAACACATGCGAAGTCGAGCAAGTCGAGTGACGTACTAAGTTCCCTTTATTTTTACATTTAGCTCTTCTCTTTAGCACTTACCCAATTCAGACCCCTCTTTGTCTAACATAACACAAAAGACGGTCGGTATGGCATGCGCGCAGGTAACAAATATAAAGGTCGCACGGCCCATTTCACGCTAGTAAAGTAACCATTTTAAACATTTAAATTGGTTATTTTATTACATTCAAATTAGTTAATTTCTAACAATTTGGTTTCAATTTGTTTTAAAATAGCCGTTTTCATGTTTGATCAATTCCTGATGCGTTTTTTATTAATCCCCAATGATAAGACACAATTCAATTAAAAACAAATTCCCATATTACAGGTTATTTAGTCAAATTTTCTCTTTTTCTACATTAATGGCAATAAGTCACTATTTATGAAAGATACATTTATGAATTGTACCATTATAAAATCTACTTGAAACAGACATTATTTTAAAATTATTGGCCACCAATGTATTCATAAACTTTTTTCATACCCAAGAGGTTTGAACTTTGCTTAAAAATATTTTTTGCATATTTTTCAAAAATAAATTATTTTGCGTATTTAAAAAAAAAAACTGCGTAAGCTTTTCATACTATTTACTTTTAATCTATCAGCACAGTTAGTCTATAATATTAAAACAACAAAAAACTAATAGAAATCATTCATTTCTGGTCATAGTTTTTAAGACAGTAAAATAATATTGAAAAAAATAGACTTTTCTTTAAAAAAGAAATATCAGAGGAACTACTTATGATAAATTATTTTTCGTACTTTTTTCAGAACGGCCATAAGTTGTACTATTAGACGTTTCAAGGTTATCCATTCATTACCGGACACCCTGTATTAGTATAATTATATACATACATATATCAAACACTGTCAAATATCTGTACCTAAAAACATTTATCTGTGGTTGGGCCAGACCAATTTGTCAAGTACTTAATGTAAGAACGTCACTAATCTGCCGCTGTTTTTATTTAAGCAAAGCCTTTATAATAAAAACTACAAACTACACGATGGTACTTACCAAATATTGTTTAAAATTATTACTTTTTATGTCGATAAAAGAAATTCTTATTATGACAAAAAAGTTTAACATTTAAAGTATTTTATTTTATTACAGTCTTTATAATGTATTAACTAAATGTGAAATGAATTAAAAGCTATGTACAATTCTTTGAACACATAAATGGGTTTGAGCCAAAATAAATGTACATTTCTCACAAAAATCAAAAACGTTTCTCACATTTCTCACAAAGATGCGTTCACACAGGTAACTTTTTACTGGTGAACAACTAGGTACGTATAACATTCACGATTCATATGTCCAGGAATAAACAAAAGATTCAAGATAGATTTGTTTTAATTGTGGAAGTGTCATAGACTATAAACTTAATAATGAAAATCAAATGGCGGATTTTTGCGACAAAATGTTACATCATAATTATTTTTTAACCTAACCTTTGAATTGGGGTATCATTTAATAGGTATTTAAAAATATTTTTTAAGTGTTTTTATGCCATTTTTCATTTTTGAACGACCATTTCGGATCTATGACAGTTTGAAGTAGGTTAGCAGCAAGGACGGAGCCCTCTTCGTCGTAACTGTAACAAATAATTTTCTTAAAACCATATTAAAATCGGTTCAGCCTGAATGCGAGATAATCATAGCCAAATATACATACATACATACAAAACAAACTGAGAATCTCGTTTTTTTGAAGTCCGTTAAAAATAAATCCTATACCGGGCACTTTTATGTAAGACACACACAACTACGTAAATACGAATAAGTATAGGTATATTAATACTTTGAGAAACGGTCATTTGAGAATATACGACCAGTATAAACGTGCCTTAGTTTTACATTTGTGTTCGACTGTTTCTCACAGGCATACCAACATGCAACTTTTAAAGCACTTTATTTGATTCTTATCTTAAAAATCGGATACTATGAAAGGGTGACACTGTTATATCGGGATCACTTTACTATCAAAATGATTTGCACTTAAAATAAACAAAAATATTACTAACTTTTCTTGATATTAACTGCGTTTCTCACAGGATTTTTTCACAAAAAATATGGTAACCAAAATAAAAACACCAACACATCAAGACACAGAGGGAGACTGACACTTTTTCTTTTTAATAAATCATGTCGATGTTGCACAGCTTTAAAAATGTAGTGGTGGTAACGGGGGAGAAATTAGCGTTTCTCACAAATTGTTTCTCACAGGGCAAAATCTAGGATGCTCTCATTAACAATTTTTATTTTGATAAGCTAGGCGATAAAATATCAATCAAAGAGAAGACCAGGTACTGCACGAACCTGTGGTAAAATTCTAATTCTTAGCTTCCTAAGAAACTTTGGATTAATTATTATCATTAATTTTGAGCTATTATCGTAACGAGGTAGTGACATGGACATGTTTCATTTGTATGGACAAAAACAACTTTAAATAATATATTACTATGTAAAAAAAACTATGAATGGTGGTGTATATATGACATCTAATTTTTAAAATACATGGTCAAGTGTAATTTAAAAAAAATGGATACATGTTTAATGCAATAAACATAGCCACAATTATGGGTTGAAGGGGTGGACACGATATTTTTCACTCGTGTACATTTATTCTGGCTCAAACCCAAATATGATTATTTTTTGATTGATATATAAGTACACTAATTTGTAAGTTTATGAAACAATTTATAAACTTATAATTTTTTTTATATAATGAGTTATTTAATGATCTAATTAATTTACTCACAAATTGGAAAACATGCCTAGCAATGTTTGTTTTGTATGGTATAGATTATATGAAATACTACTTTAATAATTTTTCTAGTGTTTTATATAAACGCACATATAAAATTACTCAGAGGCCAAGAAAATAATCTTGTGTGTTAATCTGCTGTTTACAGACGTGTAAACAGTACATAGTCAAAAATCCTTAAGCTATTCCTCCAATACCAATTATTTGGCTACATTATATCACTTTGACCTTTGTCAGATATATAATGCTTAGTGTCTTTTAACTCGGTGCAATGATTTTTACGTAGAGTTTTGCTTTCTAAGTATACTACGGCATTGCAGGAGATGTCGCTACAAGTATATTAGATCGCTTTATCGATGGGATAAGGTGGTAGTCACAAAGTAGGTGCCTTAGAATTCCCAACAACTGTATTTTTAAAATTTGGGATTTTCCTTTATTTAATAAACTGTCGGTCGCCTAAGAAAAGCTTGTTATTGAGCAAAAATATAATATAATATAATATAAGACTAAAAATAAAACAGCTATTGTTCATTTGTTTCATCTTTATACCGACAGAGTGCGCTAGTATTTGATTTATCATAAGGTCCTCTGCGGTTTGAACGGACACTGTCAAGTCAAATATATTTCAATTTCAACGTTTAGAAAAACAGCTGGCAAGGCAAACATCACAACAAAAATGGTATCGTCTATGCACCACAAACTATAGATTGCATGCACATTGCATGCTTTGCTTAAAGTATTTCAAAACACTTGTTTGCGTGCTGAATGAGTTTCTCGGACAATTTATTTGGAAAATAAGTGATAAAATTACTTGCAAAACATGTTCGATTTCTATTGATTGTCTATAACTTGAAAAGGTAGATCGTTTGAAAGATTTATTATGAAAAAAGCAAATAATACCCCAAAACTCTACGAAAAAGAAGACGCGATCAAAATAACGCAAGCCAATCTCTTAAAACTTAATAACCTGGGTTGGAGTGTGATAACAGATTTTTATTTAGAATCTGTGAAAATTAATAATTACAATGGCAAAATTAACTCAACAGCGACACTGAAAATAAGTGATATCTCTGGCAATGTATCCTGCATATTAAGAGGCCCAACAATTGGGTTATTATTCGGACTGACTCAAGATGAGTGGACAGAAGTTGAAAGTATGTGCTGTATTGGACATCAGTTATTTTATAGATATTTTAAGTCTGGTTTAAGTACTAATTATAGCTTTGAAGAAAAATTATTTTATAATTTTTGTTTGAGTAATCAAAGAAACTTACCTTTAGTGCTTGTGTTTCGAAGGTGTCCCAATTTAAAAAGCAAAGATAAAAATGAAGCTATAGTGGAAGCTATTGAGTTAAAAAAATGTGATGATTTATTGCTTCAACGGTACATATTTAGTTTAAGAAGCGAAGCTATGTAGTTGTAATTATTAAAATTATCATTCAATTATTTATATTTATTTATTGTATTTGTAAAGGGCTTTGAACCTCTTAGGCACATGTAACTCTCCCCAATTCGAAAAATCTTGTTTTTAGCGGCTAGTGATGTAGTAGTGTGAAGCGATAGAATTAATTAAAACAAACATCATATATTTTTATGAACCACATAAATCATATACTTAAAAAAATTATTTTAAAAGTTAAATATAAGATATTATTGAAAAAGTTGATATGGGCCATCTACAATTAGCATGGACTGAAGGAACTCACTACGCTAGGTATGCATAACCTTTATGAGTCAGCTAATCTCAATCCTTCACCAACACTATGTGGCTTTACTAACTACACCGCTCAAGTCATTTTCCTTCACTTTTCAGGAGGCAATAAAATCTTACTTATTTGGTCATTAATTGTCAAAATTATGTTTTTTTTATACCAAATTGATTACAAAAGAATTGTAAATCTGGAAATAACACCAAATTCTGATTTTTTTTTGTATTTTGCTGTAAAAATGACTTAGGCGGTGTTCATAGGTAAAATATGTTGACTAATGTTGATATGAAAACAAGTTATTTATTATGAAAGAAAAATCTTTATTGAAAAACAAAAATAACGCATTTTCACTATTTATTTATTTATTTATTACAAAGGAGACACAACAGAAACAAAAGATACAAGTAAGAATTTGACAGATACATAGTTTTACAATTACAATTGTTCCCTTGGATGGTCTCACTGAGAACAGGTCATGATTTTATATTGAGCTGTTACATTTTTGTGAGATTTGCCTCTATGGAGATATAATCATAATAAGTAGGAATCTATTTGGACAAAGCAGTAAGTAATGACTTGTCACTAAGCACTGATAGGTGGGTTCATTTTTTAGTTCGTTTTTACAGACCTGAATACGCTTATTATTGACCATCAAAAAATATGCCTAATATAAAATAAAAATATAATATAATAAATATATATTTTCGATTCGGCGCGTTACGTCTCTTTTTTGTCGTATCTAGGAAAATGGCTGCAGATGTATGTTCTCCGTTTGTTCCCAGTTCATTTTTTTCCAGAAATTATCGAATAGTTCCTGCCTAGATATTTCAGTAATTTTATGACAGCCTCTGAATTTCGATTTAAATAATAATTTGACTTGCAATTTAGTTTCATTGATCGAGCAGGTTATAAATATGTCTTGGATCACTTTTAACTTCTCTTCTTTTTTTGCTTTTCTATCGCGCCGGTTTCCCAGGTAAGTTTCTTCCTTCATTCTTTTTTCTGGATTAATAATTTTTTTTCCAATTTCTGGAATCCATAAGAGCCTTATTTTTGTGTAGCTTTGTATCTGTGAGAGTCCTATAAAATTTTACATCTTGTCATCAATATGGTAACTTTTGGGGCACTGCAAGGCCCAGCAGTCTGGGATTTCAGCAGCAGTTCTTCCGTAGTCACCAGAGTTAACAGGGAAGCATTTGTCAAAGCATTATCGGTTGAAATTGTCATATCAAGTTGGGTAGGTCCCAAAGCTGGTATACGATAAAATACATCACCAACTTGTTCTACCCACTGAAGATTAGATATATCAATATTTTCGATATCTGTACTTGTGTTTAGTTCTGGAACAAAGCAGTGTAGGAATAACAAGACGAAGCATTGAGTGGAAAATTATAAGAGCGAGAAGCAAATTTAAGTTATTCCCATAGAACCCTAGCTAGAAAATGAAACCTTTTTTTAACTTATGAAGTTATTTACCAATATTTGACTTATTTATAAACATAAAATGAGTGGTAAGTGTGAAAAATAAAAACATAATAAAAAAACCCATCACAAATAGAGTAAAATAGCGTAAAACGTAAGATAAACAAAAAGTTTCTAAAATGTAACTAACTTTATCAAAAATCAATCAAAATCCTTACCATTTATCCACGCAAGGTGCAGGGCTCTTTTTTTTAAACATTGAACATTAGCTTTAGTCCCATTCTCTTAATGAACTCATCAACAGAGCCGGAATCGGTATCATCCATCTGCAGACACATACAAAAACACCGCTTAAGTGCGTTGTTTATATTGTCCAAACACCGCTTAGGTCCAACACTTATTTTTAAAGCAAAAAAAACATAAACGAAGTAACTAAACATTGACATAACTTAGTTAATGCAAAAACATACCTGTCTGGGCGCTATTTATAAGCTCTTCAGGTAAATTCAGTTGCAAAATCACTCGATATCACAAACTCATGGAGCAAGGTATCGGCGCGTACGGTTTCCTGTAGCGATTTGAAAGACTTTTGCGGTAGCGATGGGTAACTCAGGAGCAGGAGTGATAGATAAAAAAGATATGCATCACTCCGTTTGAATCAATCACTCTTTATATCTGTTCATATCCAAATGTATCACTGTATCTTTACAACTGCTCGCTCACGCACGCGTCGTATGAATATCTCGCTCGCACAATGCTAGGAAAAGAAGTCTTGCAACTCGCAACAAATAGTTTTCAAAATACATAGTTTCAGAACTCGTTATTGGGTACCGATAAATAGTTTCGTTTCGATACCGCAAAATGGCGCCATCACTAAGAAACAGCTGCCGATTAAACTAAATCAATCAGTAATCTTTCATTTCATCATATCTTTTACATCTCTCATTGATATATTTGATAGAGTTGAGCAGAGCAAACCTACTGAGTAGCGAGAGTGACGCGCGGGCATGAGCAACTGATACATTTGTGATAAAGATATAAAAGAGTGATACATATCACAGTGATCGAAAGATACATATCAATCTTTTCTTTTTAGTGATACATTTTGCCCATGACTGTTGTGCGGTGTTTCGAGATCATGTGACTTGAGCGGTGTCACTGTGATTTGAAAAAATGGCATTTATTGTCAAACAACCAACCAATCAGATGAGGTCAATAGATGCGCAAAAAAACGATAGTTCGTGGCAATGACATCAAAATGTCCATACCGCCAAAAATCGACTTTAACTAGGTACTAATACACCACTCAAAGGTGCCATATACATTTGGTATGAAGACAGTCAAACAACGGAGGGTCCTGCTAGAAAAATATGTAAGATTTCGGTGTAGCCATTTAGGTACTATTTTTTTTACCTAAACAATTCGGAAGGTACTAAATACTACGGACGTTAAACTCTAGCTTCCAATCGGATAAAACGTAGGGTCCTGCTGCATAATCAGACATCGACGTTTAAATAGGTCATTCGGGAAGAAAATAGCCAGTATGGAGAAAATTAAACACCGTGATTAAGTTCGTTACCAAACAAGGAAAAATACTGCAGATAATTTTTCAAGATATGTTAGCGGTTTATGGTTTATGTTTAGTTTTCTTTGCCCATGGTAAGACCATGGTTTACATGTGGCATGACCTTTTCAAGCATGGCTCCAGGCAAGGGACTCCATTGAAGACGACCATCGCTCCGGACGGCAAATTGACACCACTACCCCTGACAACATCGAAAAAGTGAATAAATTAGTATTGGAAGATGCCAACTGAAGAAGAAGCAGCTAGCAGCAATAGTTGGTGTATCCGAAACCACAACTTTGAACATCCTACACGATCATCTTAGGATGACCAAAGTCAGTGCAAGATGGGTTCCGAGAATGCTTACGCCGGCGAATGCTGCTTTAAACGCCGTAAGGCGTAACGTAAGCAAACGGCGTAACGGTGCCAGCGTGTCGAGTGTTCTCGCAAGTTTTTTGAGCTCTGTGGAGAGAAGAAAGAAGAAGTTATGGCCCGAATTGTTACCGGGGACGAAACTTGGATTCCCCTATGAACCTGATTCAAAACAAGAGTCGATGCAGTGGCATAACAAAAGAACACCCCCTCCAAAAAGTACAAATCATTGCAATCGGCCGAAAAAATCATGGCCACTGTCTTTTGGCACACAGGAGGCATTTTGTTAATTGATTACAAGGAACTTGGGGTTTCTATAACGGGATAGTATAACGCTTGTATACTGGAGCGATTAAAGGAGGCCATCAAGGAAAAACTAAGATTAAAACTGACAAAGGGTGTGCTCCTTTTGCACGACACCGCACCCGTGCACACGAGTCATGTTGTGACGGCTGCCATTCACCGGCTTTGAACTGCTTCAACACCCTACAGTCCAGCCCTGGCCAGCCAAGTTTCTTGCCAGTTCTTCTTCACGAAGGTTTTTTTTCGAACTGGTGGTAGAATCATGTTTTATTTGACGTCAATAAGAACAAGTAATTGTCAATGTTGAGAAATAAATATTTGAATTTGAATTTGAATTTGAATTTGAATTTGAATTTGGCCCCCAGTGACTATTATTTATTCCCAAAGGTGAAAAAAAACCACGTGGAAAAAATTTTACGACTATGAAGAAGTAATTTCGGCCTATTTCGACGACAAGAACGAATCATTTTATTTCCCATGGATTAAATAAATTATTGAAAGATCTGAAAAGTGTATTAGAGTAAGGAAGAATATATTGAAAAATAAAAATATTTTTTTGGTATATTTAACCCTCCTCATTCCGAGAACTTTTTGACCTCCCCTCGTAGGCATCCATTCTTAGACTGTGAGAACGAATTTTTCAATTTTTCCCGCTTTTAGATTTTAGGAAAAGCAATTCAGGCTGCAGTAATATTAAATTACCCCACCAGAAGTTCTTTTAAATAAATATTATATTGAAATAAACGTTAGCTATTTAATAGATACACAGGGTGACAGTAACATTGACGTCCAAATAAAATAGTTTAGGTCCCCCGTGTCGTGAGGTATCCGTATGTACCTATAATCCGCGACTTATCGTTTCAAGTTACGAATTTTTTTCAGCATTTTTGAGAAATTTCAACCCTGCTTAAAATATTTAAAAAAAGAGTTCAGACATTTTTTTTGCACCTGAATCTTCATTGCAAATCAATCTTAAGCATAAAATAATCACCTTCGTAACTTTGAAATATGGGACTAGAGTGAAAAATTGACGCTCGTTGAATTATGACTAAAATTTTCAACTTTAAATAAAAAATCTGAATAGGTGTCTTTATGGTTCCTAAGTAACCTTGCAGCTATCTTAATCACAACAAAATAATTTTTAATGGCTACTTTGTCTAAAATCGGTCTTCAAACACAGTGAGGTAAAAATTACTTAAAATTAACCATTGGATTAAACAAAATTTATACTGAAATAATGCTGGAAACTCGCCAAAAAGTAGCTTACGAGGTTGTGTAAGGAAAAATTGTAAGAATAATAAGTGTCGGATACGAGCTATCCGCTACATAACTAACTAACTAACTAACCAACTAACTATTGTATCTAAGTCATTCGCTTTCTTAATTTTCAGCTTCAATAAAAAAACAACTAGCTAAGTAATTTTGTAAATTATACATTTTGACCCAGGAATTAAGTTGAAAACAAGATGGTCGATACCTACAAAGACTTTCTACTTGACATTAAACTATAGTTTTTTTGTTTGGCATGAGGCTGGAAAGGCGTAAAAACGTTTCTACTTTATCAATTAAAACACAACCAAAGCCTGCCATTTGTTTACGAAGGATAAAGCTATGACAAGACAGGTCCTAGTTTACGTTTGTCCTGCTAGAGTCGAAATCGAGTGACAGAAATTGATAGCGTAACACATGGTATATCTAAATAAAAATATTTGATGTATTTCCGTTAGGCCAATTATAGATTTTGTAAGCTCATTCTGTTATATGATCGACAATGTTTCTTCAAAATAAGTTTACTACGAAGATCGACACCAACTCTTGATTGGTATACCGTCAAAGTTGCATACAATTAGAATGACTTTACAAGTTTTTTAGATGAACAGTAATTGTACTTAGAGTTTCAATCTTCCTGTAGTCATGAATACCATTGAGTATGTAAAATATATTTTTATCATCTGCCTATATATGAGTTATTAATTTGGCTATTCAGTATATTCTCCTGTCATACAAATATAGATTGCATAATATAGGGAGCCGATGATGGGGTACCTACGTCAGTTGGTATTTCTATAAAATCAGATTTAAATCCCCAGACAACCGACAGATAAATAGGACTGAAACCAACGCAGAATCGACTCTTTATAATACAAAATTTACAGCTGACCGTATGTAGAGTATGGACAGGGGATTTTTTTTAATTTCCTTAATTAATATGGTTTCTTTGGAAAACGTTGCTCGGGATCGTTTCATGAGCTTATTTGCCCATTTTCCGAACGATAAAAAATCACCCGGTAAACATTAACGGTCTTACCAGAGAGAAAATTAAACTTTCTAACACAAATAAATTAAAAGAAATATCAAGCCATCCGAATAGTCATCTGAGACTGAAATTTTAATTTCGCTGGGTTATAGGTACTTTTAGACAGTATCTAAAGATAAACAAGTGTTTAACTTTTTTGTAGTAGGACCCTAAGTTGTGTACATTTAATAAAAAACTAATCAACGTTGCGAAATATATAAATACATCAAGATAGAGAACAAACTGCGGGATGTATGACACTTGAGAACGTCGCGCATCATTCCAAGTAATGCTGAACAATAAATATTACATGGCTAAAAGTCAGGAATAACCATCTGAATCTAGAAAGTACCTACCTATAAAAATTTGGACTGAACGTTTATAATGATAAAGGGTAAATTATATACAGGTAAGCATTATAGTCTAAGCATATTAGTCTCCGTGTATGGCACGATCATAAAATAAACATTAATTTAGCATTAGCTTAACAATTATCGTAAGTGAGTATCTATCTGTTTTAAGATCATTCTCATTTATCGGCTTGTAGCATTAGCTCATGCGCGTGGGCCGCGATTCTCGTCTGCTGGAAGCCGAAGCAGCAGTGGGCGTTGACATCAAGTAGGAACGGTTTTTTGCCAATAGATGGAAGGCAATGACTATATTCAAATTTTATGGGGTAAAGTCGCGGCGCGCGGACACCAACAGTACGTGTTGAATCGAGGCACGAGGCGAACGTGCCCGCCGTTCTGTCGCGATCGAACTCGAGTGTAGCTGCAACGAACTTAGTTAACATGGAAGTCGCCGGCCAGTGGCGACGGCAGTGGGCCGGCACAGCCGAATACGGAAAAGTAAGTCCACCTACTACCTATAACCAAAACTTCAAAAATTTGTATTTCTAGTTCAGAGAAAAAAATATTCATTATGAGATTCGAGAGATAGCAAAATATTTTAATTACTGCAACAATAGTCACTGGTTACCAACAAAACGTGCCGTTGCATAAACTGTTATCTCAATCTTGAGCTCAAACTAATACCTGGCTGTTACAATTACGGCAAGCTTTACAAAAGCTCGTTGGACTTGTTAGAGGCATGTTGTTCAATATCGATAACGACTCTAAACTAAACTCGTAAAGTCTACTATGAGGCGCGATCTTGGGTTTATCACCTCATCAGTACCTAAGTCGGTGTCACCTAGTCAAGTGACATGATTTACTGAGCATGTTCAAGCGGTCATTGCCAAAGTTTATGCTTTCAACGAGTAAAGTCATTTCCTTATACGGCTGCAAATCCCGGACTACTGAGCTATATTTTAAAGTGTGATATTGCAAAACAGTCCATGTGAGTATTTCAATAAGATCCAATATCGCAATTCGTTCTCACAAAACCTGTCTACCAGGGCCAGGTCATCGTGTATTTCTTTGTTTCTTCATTTTATCGAGGATATTTACAATAAACTGGAAACACTCTTTGTCAGAAATGTTAGGTCATTCAAATTCGAGTGATAGTTATATTGTAGCAAGGTCAAACATTTAGTAATTATTTAATATTTTAATTTCTGTTGTGATTTTTTTTCCGCAAATATAGAGATTTGTGTTATTGTTTAGGTACCTTACCTATGTAGATAATTCCTGTTTATTCATCTATTTGGAAATATTTCTATAAATATCTATTAAATATAATATCACATATAAGTTATCGAGTAACTGTAATTTTATTAACAGTCACATGTGCAAAAATGTTCTTATCCAAAATATTATGTTCCAATTTGCCTGATAGTGACTCATTAAAACTCTCTAAAGGTTGATTTTCGATATTGACAGCATGCTAATAAGGTAAATTGCTCGCCTTGGATAAACTGTGCTATATATAATCGAACGTTAAGTATGACAGTCAAGCTTTTTACGCTTTTAATTCTAGGTGTGTTGATCAATAAAAATTTAAGGCAAAAAGCTCTAAGCCTAGTTAAAACTGAATCTAATAACTTGATTTATTGAGTTGCATTTTTAGTGTGCACAAATATATTTACGGAAATCATTCATACAGCCTTAATTATTCACTGCAGGGACACCAGCCTCGCCCAACTAAGGGATGGTTTAATTAATTAATTAATTTAATTCTAAAGGCAATTTCCTACTGCGGATTGGCAGACTTACACAATTACAAATAATTTATTTCCTTAAACTGCTTATTCTATTAACAGATAATTGGCGCGTGAGTCCTCTTTTAAGCACATTACTAGTTGAATCAGAAGACTCAGGTCTTCTATATCTAGTAACGAAAACATGATAATAAGTATTAACGCACCTAATAAGCTTAATAAGTAGTACCTTAGAATTTATTTCTTAGGTATAGGTGTGTTTCCTCACGCTGTTTTCCTTGACCGTCAGAGCACTCTTAAGTTGTATAAACTCATTGGTACATTTGCCAGTCACCAGAAATCGAACCCAGGGTCGAGAAACCAGGGCCTGAACCACTGCGTCACTGACGGAAACCTTTAGTGTTATCGAACTAATTGTTAATTGCTCTTCAACTCTCCTTACAAAGTCAATGATTTTGTTTAAACAATAACGTCTTGTTAATAAGGAACCACTTTGATATTTTTATAACGAGCATACTGACTGAGGAGCCAACCTAGTTGACTTTATATTGATTGGTAAGGAACTCGTGTCATAACTAACTCCTTGAGCCTTGTTAATAAGGAGCACCTTTGAATTAAAGCCAACTCAACCGAAAAGAACATAATGGCAAAATAAACTTTTGTGTTAAACATTACGAAATGTACAAATGAATAAATAGTACCTAAATATGTTTGTTTGTATCTTTAGTTAAAATCACATTAACCGCTTATCCATCACAAAACTTCATTCAGATAATTATTTATTTCATGTGAAAATAAAACGTTAAATAAGTTTACTAACTTAGTAAACTGCGGATTTAACTACCGGAAGTAGATGCCGCTGTGCCATGGGAAAATAAATTGAATAACATGGATTTTTTTTTACAAACAAGCAAAGTAAACGGTGAAAGTATCGATGGCGGGATGCGAGGAAGCATCTAAACAACATTACAATAAGTGCTTCCTGTGTGAGATGTGTTTCCGAGGCAATTGATCAAGAAGGTTACGTAATGAGAAATTGTACACGACATTCACGAAGTGTGCTGGAGTAAGGACATAACCTATGTGTTAGATTAATACACAGCATCAGGTTATTATGTAATTTTCTGTAAAGATGCAGAGAGCTCGATATTAGAGTGTTACTTTTACATTTAATTTTAGATATTTATGTTTATTTATTATAATTTTAAAACTATGAAACAGCTATTGTTTTGTAAGTTTGCTTATATTAAATCAATAAATAAATATTAGTGTATTACTTTAAAAGCTAATACAAAAGATAGGTTTGAAGTGATGATGAATAGACACGACCGATGTAACACATGATATTTAACTTAAATAAACAAATAGAGAATCCAATATCCCGTGGGGTTTCTATGGCTGTTGTGAGCAATACTTGCTAAGATTCTGCTCTATTCTTTACGCTGCTGGCATGAGACAAACGTCTCAATTTTCAAATTTTTTTTTTATATCCAACAAGCTTTTCTACAAAGAAGTTAATAATGTTACGATTATTAAAAATAAATAATAATAATCGTATTCAGTGAGCCTATACTAAAACTGAAATACTTCTAGGTCAAGCGGTGGGTGGATTGCTCAAGCAGAACTAAGCAAATATACGCCCATGCCAACACAATACAAACTGAGCCCACAAAGTGCTAAAACATTAATTAAATAGCCACTGCTACATTGCTATGAGTAGATTAGAATATTTTTTTTTATAATTACAAATAAAAAACCTTCAACGCTTTCATACAAATTTACAGTATTGAGTAAAAATAGCTACTACATGGTATTTACATATTCTAGATACAATTTGAAAACTGCAAAAAAAGCTTTAACTATGTTATAAAATAAAACCTTCTGATCAGGAAATACGATAGCATAAAAAAAAATTATGGTAAAATCTAAGGTAAAAAAAGGTGTCATAGTACCTACGAACAAGAAATACTATATTAGCTATTAATTAAATCTGACAGAAAATTTAAATACAATACAATACAATACAGGGCGTGACCAAAATACACAGAGCATTTTAAATTATCCTTTATTTTAAATAGTCAATCATTGTAAGGCAGTTTTATTATACACGTTATTATTTTCTTATTGATGATGTAGTAACGTAGGTTAAGGGAGTTTCCGATGGACTAAAAGTGTGACATTAATAATAATTTATAATTTGTTTCTTAGCGTAGCTGGCGATAATTTATATAACTTAATAATACAAAAAATCAATATAAAACAGTAGTATATAAAATTGTTTAACTTATTTTGAGTTATATGCGATGCACGTGTTGTTACCCAATGAATACACAACATTTCATCATCAGTACTACACCGAAAGCTGCGGTTCACTTTAATCACTAAATAATTTTAATATCTCGTCATCATCACAGAAGCTATGATGACAGTAACTAGTCACTTGACTCTATACATTTGTAAGGACATTCAACTATACATTGAGTGGCAGTAGAGTTTCTTGGTTAAGATCTCATTTGTGGGGTACTACAGCCCTTTTTGGCCGACATAGTAATCACGTTAACTGGTTGTGTTCCTGTCAAAAATAATGAACAGCCTGCGATTACTGGAACAAAGGCAACGCATCATTATTCGAAATAACTATAACTATTTCCAGTATAACTATAACTATTTAAATAAATGAAACACCTACGACCAATGGTGTCTATGGGCGCGGATGCCTGATAAAAGTCAGGTGGATCGCGAGCTCGTTTGCCGGCTATAAATATATTAAAAATACCATTGTTACTTTGGCAAAGTAAAAACAAACATTAATTTTAACTCAAGGTGGTTAAACTAGACGAAAAAAGTGCTAAAAGTTTCTCAAACCCGCAACGATTTAAATAATTTATGCATTACAGTAGTTTCTAAAGTTAATTGATTTAGGTAAGTGTAACTTAAATACAAAGTCAAATATTTTTCTTCAACATTGAAAATTGCTTGTGTGCAACCAATTCGGAAAGACCTTCGTAAAGAAGAACTGGCAAAACTTCACGGGTACAATTTAAATAAAAATTACACTGTCTCTTATGTCTGTACAAAATGAATAATTATGATCTGCAACTGTTATCTCAGAAAATTTCCCTTCCCACAAATTCTTAATTCAAAAGATGGTTCAACCATTTAGGATTATAATAAAGTATGTAATGATTTTCTTTAATTGTATCAAATAGTTACACAAATAACTCGTTGAAGTCTTTTGCAGGGGAACACGGAATAAGTTTAGTGTAAATGTAAAATGCTTTGATTTGTTCAACTTAAATTCCTTTTCTGAGTAAAACATTTGTTTGTGCTTCTGTTGTATGCAAATAATGTTGTTCGTCCCGCATATTTGAATGCTAAATAGCAGAACTTATGGAGTTTCGATCACGATTCATGTAAGAACAAGTTAATTTAACTGTTTATTTGAATAAAAAACGTTTAAAATTCCTTTGTTTTACTCAAATATCACATATTATTATGATCGCGGTGATTCTACCAACTTTTTGGCCATTTTGCCTTATGTAATTTAGAATTTTTTTAACTATTATTATTTTTCTTTCCTCCTTTTTCTTTTTTCTATTGTTAATTTGTACATTTTGCTTATTTGTAAATAAAAATACTAATATTCTTTTGCGTATGTTTTAAATGTCATAAACTATGTTTTAACGGTGATCTTAATACCAATAAGATAATCTTCGGGATAACACAAAAACTAAAGCCTTTTTTAAAACTACCTTAAATATTTTCTCTCATACCCATCATAAGTCCATGATGCAACGCTCTTTTGTAACACAACTTAGATACATATCTTGGCTACCGTAAGAACAATAGATCCGACAATAGAAAATATTACCTGAGAAGAATTGACATTTCAACCACATATCAGTTATTATCTTATAGTGTAAAAAAAGTAATAAACTCGTCAAGTGCCATTTTAAAATCCAGAATTTAATACTTGACATGAATAACGTAAATGCCTTCCACCGAGAAACAGCCTTAACCTTTGTTATAATTTATAGTTTTAATACGTTTTTACACACGACTGAGATGCTTCTTACATAAATCCCAAGTTTTAAAGGGCCTTAAACCAGGAATTACTATTACAGACATTCATAAGCCTCGGGCTGAAACCTATAAAAACTGCTTATAGTCGTCTCTTACTCATTTCAAGTAAATGGTTAAACAAAAAGTGACTTTGACACATATTTCCAGAATATGTATTCTGTATAGTATAAAACAAAGTCGCTTTTTATTTCATCATTTAGCTGAGATAATTTCATCATAGATTTCGGTTTGGCGTGTGCTGACAGTAAATGATCTTACTAGTGTCATAAATATGAAAATTTAAATTGACGTTGAAATTTTCCAAGCATAAGGTAAGCTGTAAAAATGTAGATAAACATTTTGAGAAAAATGTAGGTAGCTAACACAAATTGAAATTGTACTTATCTTGATATCTACGCAAACTTATTAAGCAAATATTAGCGAAGTATATTCTGATTTATATTAAGAAAACCCGTTTCTGGTCGTGTGAATCAGCACTCTCTGATCAAACAATTACTAGCAAACATTATAGGTAAATGTTTGATTTGTCAAAGAAATCGAGATTGTGAACTAGTATCTAATTATTAACATGTGACAGAATTTTACTAAGGGGAAGGCATCTCTTTCAATTCATTTCCTCTGGTGAAAACAAAACTATCAATGTTGTTACTAATTTAGGTACAGATACATTTTGTCGATAATGGATCAAATAGAAGTCTTTGTTAAGTAACTGTGATTACTTTTTGTTTCGCAATTAGATTAACGTGTCTCTTCCATCTCATCTCTTGAAAATGAGTAAAAAGTCTAAATATCTATACATTTGTATACAACAGGTGACTTTTGTACCTTTTAGGAAAAGGCATGGCAATATTATCAGCTGACCCGTAAGATGTGTATGAAGAGACATATTTTTTATTTTATTTTTGCTACATGGTTTCTTTGAAAAAGTTTCCCAGAACTATGGTGTGAGCTCATGTGCCAAATGGTAAAAAATTTCACCCGGTATAGAACATTAACATATATATATAACAGCCCCTATAACTACTTTGGAATATAGCATTTAATTACTGGTAACCCAGTAAACCGAATATCAATAAGAATTTGCAATTTTTATGACTGTTTTGTCGAATCGACTATACAATCAACACAAAATTATCTAAGAAATAAGCATTTTATGTACCTATTTCCCTTTGTTTTTAAACAAACATAAATGGAAAGCAATCCCCGAAAACCTTGCAAACACGGAAGGCGTTTAATGACATCAGCAATGTAATCAAACAATAATATGAAGTGTTCATCACAAAGTGATGGTTCGGTCGCGTCGGGTGCGCGTGCGCAAGTTGCCGGAAATCCTGTACAGGAGGCCGGCCCGAGGCTGCGCACATCATTTTGTTGGTTAAAATATGTAAGCTAGTTACATTACAATACATTAGTTGTACGAATATTATACTCGGAAGCCTTAAAAATATTAAGGTATTTGGAGAAAGTTACAGAACTAAAAATAAATAGAATCAGTTTTTTACTCCTTGATTTCTGTTATTTCATTCTGATTATACTTTTGGCCCACTCTTTGTAAAAAGACTCTAGCTTTCATTGTTGTTTATATCATCAGTATATTCACTTCAGCCCATCACCGCCAGCAGGTAGGCACCTGTTCGAGTACGTCCACTATCTTAGCCCATACAAAGTGTGATTTTATTGTGAATAATTCTGTAACCAATAAATACTCGTACACTGACAGCTGAGTGGCGTAGTGGGTAGTAGACCTGCCTCATACGCTGGAGTTCCTAGGTTCGAGTCCTGGTAGGGGCGTTCATTTGTGTGATGAACACAGATGTTTGTTCTCGGGTCATGGTTGTTTATGTTTATTTATATTTTAATGCTTATTCTGTGATCCCCCAAGTTCGCTGTACAACATAAGCCCTGCTTACCTGCAGCGATTGGTGTATTTGTCTGAGGATATATTCATTTATTTCATACACCTTTATCCTTTATGACAAATCTGACTTCAACTGAACCATAGACTTTAACACCAAATTCACTAGTAATGCAGATTTCAAGAAATCAATACCAGACAGACTTGTGACTCACAATTTGAAGAGATGAATAGGCAAAATTATTCCGATGAGTTAAAGATGGAATTTCCCAGAAAACTTTATGATTACTTTCTAGAAAATCATGTATAGAAGCGCTGACAAAGTAATCAAATTAAGCTTTGATTTTGATTGAATTGAAGCAGACAGATGAAAGTTTTACTAATAGCGAAACATACTACAATAATTTATTCTTCATTTAGTAATTTTATTTTGTTTTGCAAAACCAACACAAAGATACGTAAGGTCGCACTACATACTCAATGAATACTCAAATAAAATAATGTAAACACACTGTATGCAAAAAAATACGAAACAAAAGACATTCTCAAACATTTGTAAACCAAACGAGGCATAACCGAAAATAAATCTGTATAACGACTTAATATCATTTTACGACACGCGTCCATACAAAGTAGTTTTTGGGTCATCCCAACAAATCTTCAAAGTTACAGTTATACTCTGTGAACTTCAAACAGTTGTGTTATTACGGTAATGATGTATGAATAGGAATTTAACTATATAGGTAATCTGGTTTCGTAACGTAGATTTTGACGCTTTATTTGTGTGAATGAATTAGTTTAACGTGTGGTCATCCAAGTGGCTTCTAGTCCTGTGGGATTGTGTTCAGTAATGTTTTTGATAATATATAGCTTACGATTATAGCTATATATTTTGGAAACTATAGCTTTAAGTTTCACAATTGATTGCGTACAAGAAAACAAACAAATCTTATAATTTTTTAAAATAATTAAGCACATCGTAGCAGTAACGAGTTACGCGATTTAAAGCTGCGCTGACCATATCAAGGTGACAGTGGCTCTTCGGTACAAGCTGAAATCTAAAATTACAGTGACATAGAAGTAGACATAAATACTTTATATACAAGCAAGAATATTTACAAATTAACAATAGGAAAAAAAACAATGAAAGAAAAGTAATTACACACAGAATATAACGCCTAAATTATTTTGTACCTAGGGCACAGTAATCAAAATTCTGGCAGAATTACCGCGTTAGATCGCTTGCGACAGCGTGAAAAGTACGTTCCAGCCTTAGGGCCACGAGATTCTCTTATCAATGCGCTTGATATTTCCCTGAAAGTGAAGTCTGCAGCAATCTGACCCCAGGGTCTTGACGTGAAAAAGTACCATATTTTCTTTAATATTTTGAATAAATATAAATAATCAATAACAATAATGATTCATAGATGACTTATATTATAATTTTGAAAAATTTATATTATCCCTTTTTTTGTGTTTGCTTTGCTTTTTTGCTTTTGCTGCGATGACTAGTTTCATTAGAACACCCATTCTTCCACATTCAAACTCTGGCTACCGAACTGTTATACCTCGTATCTTAGCAGCCAGCGTTTCTCGCTTCGATATTTGTTCATATACAAATTCCCAGTAGAAGCCTCATGTGTATTAACGTTTATTTAAGTTAATTTCTAATATTTATATATAAAAAAACATCAAACATATATTTATATATTTCTTAAGTTTATTTATCCGTTATCTAGTATCCATAACACAAGTTCTTTAATGATACTTAATTTGGGCTAGATAATGTGGTGTGATTGTTAGAAATATTTATAAAAATAACTCAAAATAGAAAATAAACTTAAAGCATGAGTAAGTGTCTGAGGGTGGGTGTGTGTGTTTAGTTGTGTATGTAAGTGTGTTAGTGTGTATGTATATGTAAGTATGTATCGTTGGAATATGTGCAATATCACCTAAACATAACATAGTGCCTCATTATCTAAGAGTAAAATAGTAAACTAGATATCATAGAAAGAAAAATTAAAGTTTGTACATTCTAACAATCTTTTATATTTCATGTATTCAACAATTCCTCTCTCAAGATTGGATATTTGGGATTACTAATTCAATTTAGTTGCGACATATACAAAACACAAACTAAGAAAAAAAATGTACAGAATTAGATAGTGAGCAATCGTGAATCCACTTATGAGTTCCATGGACATAAATTAGCATATTAATAAGTGTTTTGGAAACGTGTTACGCGTCTACCGATGATTCAGATCATTATATCGATTTCCCTTTAGATTTCTGGCCTCCCCCAAATGTTAATGACCGACACGTCATAGTGTAGGTAACCCCTTGAGTATATATTGTGAAATCATCTTAATTAATGTAACCTATAAAGAGTAAAGATTTCCTTGTTTTGGTATTTGTAATCAAACAACTCTAGTCTATTGAACCGATTAAAAACTGATTTTATTATAATAAAGCTATGTTATCCAAAAATGGCAAGAGGTGTAATTTATTAAGATATTTCCTCAGGCTCAAGAGCTACAAACGTAAAACGAAAGCCCCAATTAATAACCCAAGAATAAAAAAATCGGATGCGGAATGCTTTTTCCTTCTTGCTACAATAAATAAATCCCCAGACAAACACAACTGTGTGGCCCCAGAGCTCGTGTTATGGATAACCGTACAGTGAACTAGAGGGGAAACAAGAATAAACATACATATATAAATATATACAACCATGACCCCAGAACAAGCATCTGTGTTTATCACACGAATGCCCCGGCCAGGACTTGAACCTGGGACCTCCGGCGTCATTCTATAAACGTAATACGTTGACCGTACATCATAACTAAACAATCCAGCGATAGCAATCTGTATCAATTAGCACATCTAACTATCACAGTATGTAGATGCACGAAGAAGCCGTTATATTTCACACCCGTTTGTTACCAAATATTGTGACATCTGTTTTTTATATTGCGACACGTTTTTTTTATCTATGAGTCTAGGACAAGGAAGCTCGCCAGTGACTAATGTTGCTTTAATGAAACTTACCGTATTACTTTATTTTAATGGTGCTACAAGGAGCATAAATGCGGAGTGATTGCGCTCATAAAAGTAGCAGATTTCTAAAATTACACCAACTTTTTGTCGCGAATGATATTAGATTTTATATCGCTCATTGGTTTATACTTTTTTGTTCAGTATAAAGCCAAATTGCATGTTAAGGTTGGTACCGTAGTAAAAGCTAAATAATATATTGGTGGGTGCATTTGTTAAAACAACTAAATCTATTACACCTCTTCTGGCATTCGACAATATCCGAACGCCGCCGAGCGCAACTAAAGCACGCGCTGAGTGCGCTCGCGGCCACTACGCCATTGCTCTTACAGCTGACAAAACACAACTTCGAATTATGAATTTTTTTAACGTACTCTCAAATATGTTTTTTCTATAACAAGCATATCATTTAAAACTTAAACAGCATTCATTCCGTGAAATGTTATTTCGTAATGTTTTTGCTACCCTCATATAATAAACTAGGAAGTGTCTTGTGTTGTCTCCCACTTAGCTCCTTTGTTTGTGGGTCTTGTAGCTCTGTAATGGTGAAAGGCTAATTGAACTCGGTTTACTAGTTACAGCTTTTATCGATTCAAATAAACAATCAAGCGAATATTTCCACTTTACATATTACCATTAATCATAAATATTGTAGATGAGCTTTTAAAGTCTTCACATTCACGGTCAAAATTATTAATAACTTGTTAAAAATAAATCAAACTCTAACTAGACTTACATCAACTAGACTCTAACTTAGGTACATCATATGGAGCAACGTAGAAATCTGCTAATCCGTCTTCAAGTTTAACCAAAATTTGTGAAATACAATAATCAAACCTACGTATTTTTTAAAGTCCGCGGAAACTTTCAAGTTTGATTGAATAAGCCATATTTTAAACTTAACCGTTGTGGGTAGCGTGAGTGACCTTACATTGGGCTTTATTTGTCACAGATGTGACGTCACTATCTCTGAAACAGTCGCCTTGTACCAGTAATAATGGCAGTAAAAGGCAACCGCAGTTCCGACTCATTTAACAACAGTTATCTATTGGCTACACCTACCATAGATAGCCGTGATTGTGGCTTGGAAATTTTTGAAGCCAAATCGATATTTACAAGTACCTATAGGTTCTTATTTATTAAAATTATATGAGGTTTATTATGCTAGGTGGTAATGAGACTGGCTTGTTCTGGTTAAGTGCAGTTTAAATGATAACAATAAACAGTGATTTGACGGCCTCGTGACGTGTACATTTGTCTCCTAAATACACAGGTTTAATTCCTATTTCGAACATGAATTCTGTCGCCTCTGATATTTACCTAAGTTTATTTCTGACATTTGTCAATTTCTGTAGCTTAGGTACCTATCGTTATCTTGAATTAGAAACAGAAGTCGTTAAACGTGAGCTACGTATGTAGGTATATTCCGATTTTTACATTTCTGCTTAATGTGCTTATGAATTAATTATTCCGAATATATGACAAACGTCATATAGGAAAACCAGGCCTTTAACTGTATAATTATTAATCATACCCAGACTTTCCGGTAAACCAAGAGAAAACAAGAAACTTAAAATATCAATAACTCGTCCTGCGGCCATTCTTGAAACATATTAAATTTAGCGAGCACTTACATTTCCTCCATAACATACAATTAAAAGATGTCGGAGCTCGTGAGAAGAATGATGTCGAGTATTTAAGTTAAATGATTAGTCAACTTAACAACATTCCTTTTTAGGAAACTTGTCCACGCAAGATATCTTTAAAATGTTTTCAATGTAGAGGTACTGTCCACCGATCTTTGGAAACGGGTTAGATCATGTTATACTAGTATAGATGTACCTATACTATAGAAACTCACGAAAAAAATATATAAAGCCCACATGCAAGTACTACCAGGGTTATCTTCTGACTAGGATTCGCAGCCTTGAAGAAAAACGATAGTAATATTATAAAGAGGAAATATATTTTTGTTTGTTTTCCATACTTTCTGGGTGGGGTTGGCCATCACCATCAGAAAGCTACATAAATCAGAAGTAATATGGGCTATATTCTGTTTATAAATTCCCACAGGATCAAGTGCTACGCTGTATCCGATAAATAGAAACTCCAAATTAAAAAAATATGATTGCGATTTCTGTCCACAGATTTAAACGTTCATTGAAAAACCCTTTTTACTTTTTTAAACCTCGAACAGGATTCTCAATTTAGGTAATTGTCGCAGATAGATTTATGTGAAACATTAGCTGCAGGATGTATTAGCGCATTGTAAAGCCATCAACACCCACTCGTAGATACAAAACAGTCTGTTCAATGGAAAGATCGTAATCTCAGCGAATTACTGTTTCATTTCGCCTCCACTTTTGCATTGGTGACGTCATTTAAACAACAAATGTAATGTATGAAGGTTGGTTAATGATTTAATAGGTCAAATCTTTTTTGCAGTATTAAAAATAAACTACATGTCGTTACTATTTTGGATGTTATGTTAGTATATTTTAATGTATAAAAATTTACTTCAATAACTAGATTATTTATGAACTGTTTGTTTTTATGTCGTCGAATGTCATATAGCTCCATCAAAGATAATACAGTATGATGTCTAAAACTGTACTCCGAAATAAGGTTTACATACAACATAAATTCTCTTACGGTGAGTGCTTTTCTAACCGACGCAGAACATAGTATTTTTCCATATGTAAAAAAATACTATGTTCCTATTAAACTGCAATATAATAAAGAAAAAAAATTTACATAAACTTTGTGTTAGTAGGTACGGTAGCTTGGCTAGGTAATACTTAAATTGCTTTAGTCGAAATGAAACTTAAATAAATACCTACCTAAGAAAGTAGGTTTAAATATCTTATTTTATGACGTGGATCAACGAATTGAAATTTGCTGAGTAATTTTGCATTCCAAAGTACAGAAGTAAAACCAGAGCAAAATTTAAAATGGGCAATTCTACAAATTAACTATATTATTTCCATTTCTTTATTTTCTCGATGACAGCTCCTGTGTAACCTTGTGCGAGCGTTTTTTTTACATTATGTATGCAGTATGACGGCCTGTTTGGCGTGGAGGTAAGTACCCTTGCCTTTCATGCCAAAGGTCCCGGGTTCGAATCCTGGTAGAGGCAGATATTTTATCATATTTGCTTTCTAGTCATGGATGTGTATGTTTGTTTATTTAAGTTTATTTCTAATATTTCTATATGAAAAAAAAAATGTCTATGTGTGTTTCTATCTTTCTTAAGTTTATTTGTCCGTTATCTAGTATCCATAACACAAGTTCGGAATGATACTTAATTTGGGCTAGATAATGTGGTGTGATTGTTAGGAATATAAAAAAAAAATTATTATTATTTTATAAAAATATGACGTTTACACACGTACAAGGTTATATAATAGGTACCAGAGTCGGAGAAACTGATTTGGTTAAACATTTATTTGTTTTAAAACATGCCTAATGTACTTCCTTATTTGTGTAAATATTAATTTCAAATATGAAAGTAAATATAAGAATTCTGTTTGTTTTTTTATCGGATCGTAAGTTGTTAATGTCTTGTAAATTTCACAGGTCTCGATGGTTTGAAGGTTATACCCGGAACAAAAACTGCTTTAAAAAATACACCACAGAATATAATATTCCTCTGGAAACTTAACTGTATCTTTTAAGTGCACAGTAAGAATCTTTTATATTCGACGGTTATATTAATAAGAACTTTTGAGGCCATTCCGTAAGTGTCGACATGAATATTACATGAGGGTTCCGCTACCTACGATATTGTTTGTATTGTTATGTGGGTTTGCATAATGCCTATGTTTTAAATTTATAAAGGTTCAAAGTAAACGTAGAGTGTTATCTGTAAAAAGCAAGTGGTTAAATAATTGTTCAAAGTTTGTAAAAATAATCAGATGAAGTAAAGAGTAACGGTTGATGTGGTGTGTGCACTTGTAAATGTGTATCTACTTGGCTGCATATTTTACAAACCATTTGAAAGGAAATAGCGGCGGCGCTGTTATTATTTTAAAATTCATGTCAGGGATAGGACAGACCTGTCAAAAAGCGGAATACATGCCTTCTGGGAAGCAGAGATGTTTAATTATTCTTTTGGATTTATATATCTCATTTAAAATTTTTTTTAATGCAACAAAAATCAACTGGAAAAATTTATCGATCACTTTAATAAAAGTTATGGATGTTGGATCTATTGTTTAAAAAATTATTATATTGTACTAAAAAATTGCGTAGAAAATCTTTTTTCCTCAATTTTAAGGATATATGATAGGGTTGAGAATAAAAATACCTTTGAGATTTCTATCTACCCTGCGAATTTATTACAAGGAAACATCAATGTAGAGTCACAAAGAGAGTTGGTAAATCTTTGTAAAGTCGTTGCGGCGATTGCTAAAATGTCGATTTTCCCAGGTAAATCTTTTCTAAAATTGAGCTTTGAAATTGCAAAAAAAACCTTACGTGTTACAACAAAGTTCTCAGACAAACCTAAAGTTTACAAGTAATTAGAAGAAATAGACTGATAGACCTCATATAGGTCTCGTAACACTTTCTAGACGTCATTACATATTTAACGACAAAAAAACTTTTAAAATAACATATGGTAGATGGTTCTTTTGCCCTTAACAATGCAGTCTTTACTTACTATTCATTCACTATAGCCTACTCAGCCCCTTAAAAATAAAGTTTACCTAAGGTTTACATGTAGATATCTATTGTCAAACAAAAAATAATATCCTTCGTCGTCGTGTGATATTATAATTACATACAGATTTACGCAATGCAATATTTTGCTTTAAGTTTAAACTCATTAAGCATAATGCTTTTTCTAATTATTTCATAGACGTAATTAATGAAATAAACGTTTGAATAATGAATGAAACCTAGTACATATTACTAATGGTGCTTCATCACAAGCGCTCATGTCTTATGACACTAGAGGCGTGTCATTTTTATATCGATTGTAACTCCCTCAAATTACATTTCAGAAGGGTCTGCCTAGGACAAAACTTTCATGATTTGCTACGTAGATCTAGCCTGATGTGTTAGTTTTTGGATATTGTGTAAATTCAAAAATTGCAGAGTTTGACCTTTTAAAATATGCATTGATTTTTTTTATCCTGTGGCGCATGACACGATAGGCATGTCATTTTGGATAGATTGTAACAACCTCAAAAACGTTTTAAAGGGTCTCACTAAAACAAAATTATCATGATTTCGAAAGTAGTATTTTAGATAACTGATACAATATGTGTGACGATTATTACTATAGCAGGACGTTTTTTTTTAAATTTTATCGATGCCTTTGAGTTGCGATGTAACGTTAGTTTTCACAAACAATACATATAAGTATAAGGTGGCCGCGATAACTTGCTGAGTACCATAAACTATTGTATATACCGATTATTTTTGCTTAAAACACCAGGGGTGTTTACTAGACATAAAATGCGTGGCATGTGGCAGGCCAGCTGGCAAACAATAGCCGACCTCTTTATGTGTACATGCTGTCCTCAAGCACCATGTGAATTCCCACCCCGCATGTTATTTCAAAATATAAGAATAACCCCCAAGTCAAATAAAATATTCCTTGACACTATTTTCTTTACCTATTCCTTGAATACAATAAAAAAATTAAACAACATCACAAAAGGTTTGAAACATCTGAAAACGTAAAGGCACTTGCCTTCCATTTCAGGAAAAACACATAGTTTAACTCTTTAAAACCAGTTTAAATAACGTACCTACACTACCGTAGTTTGATGTCAACTAATCTTAAATCAAGTCTAAACAAGGGAAAAAGCAAAACAAAACGCATGTGTTTTTATATACATGGCCGATGGAGCAACAGGCGTGCCATCAACTTCCACGGCGCTTGACACGCCAGTCGTGTCATATAAATTTGTTCAGTCATGGCGAAAAGTTTTCGTGGGCGCCGCAACGAATCGGTTAAGGAGCTCCTAATAATAGATTTCGTTTAGCGATTGTATACTTTATCCCTACTGAGTAAAATATATAATTATAAGCCCCTCTAGTATGTAGCTGACGTCTCCATAGATATCACTGAGGTATTAGGTATGTTTTTATTTTAAGCTGAAGTCGAGTTTAGCGTTCGAGGTTGAGAAGATGAAATGTTAGAACATTAAGGGCACTGCTCCACGTATCCGGCTAGTTAGTAAATGTCCATCCATCACTTTCTATTTCTATTGAAATGTAAAGCAATATTTAGCCTAACACTAGCTATTTCAGAGCTGTGCGTGGGGGCCTAGGCGTTTTTCAGACAAGCCTTCAGTAATTGCAGGTGTACTACAATATAAAATTTATCAATTCAACTTATTATCGTTTCATAACTCAACCTCGTATAAAAATTAACGGAGAGGATAAGACATATTTTTATTGCTGGAATAACATTATTTACGAGCATATACATGTTTGTCAGCATTAAAACAAATGAGTTTGTATTTGAAAGAACCTCACCAAAAAGGTACAGTTTAAATTTTTTTTAATTTAGATATTATGGAAACGCTAAATTTACTTACCACGTGTTAATTATTCAAAATATTTTACCAAAGTTTTTACGATTAGCCGAAATCAGTACCTACCTACTAAATAAGAAACACTTTTTTGAATGAATATTCATAAATTTCCTCCTCGTTTGGATTTCCGTTTTTAAAGTGCAAAAATCATTCGGTGTTAAATTTTTTTTTTTTAAAACACCTACATGAATTAGCTAATATTGTAAGTTTGTTGTTTATACATAGTAGGTGCTTTTTTGTTTGAGGTAGCATATAACTACCATTATCCTATAAAGCATTATAAACGTAACTGGCAAATGTGCATCTGACATTAACATCCGAAGGTCAATTAACATCAGATACATCGAAAGTTCAACTTTATTTACAACAAAACTAAGTTTAAATATCGTAACTTTGTTGCACCCTGATCCAGGTGACAGAGGGCGGCGTGACGCGACAGGTGGCTCGCGCTATGGAGGTGCTCCACGCCAGCGGCCCGGGCGCAGCTGTCAGGGTCGTGAGAGCCGCATACCATTCCTCCGCCGCCAATGGAGCCCCCGCCTCCTCCTTCTTGGTGCATTCTTCAAGAAGGGTGAGGATCACTTCGATATATTTTTTGTTTGTTGATATGCGTCAAAGGCTTCGTAGATATGTTTTCTTTTTAAATCACATGTTTGAAAAAATATGAAACAGCCAGTTAAACTAATGAAATATGACGGCCTGTTTGGTGTGGAGGTAAGTAGCCTTGCCTTCCATGCCAGAGGTCCCAGGTTCGAATTCTGGTAGGGCCAGATATATTATTATATTTGCTTTCTAGCCATGTATGTGAATTTACGTTTGTTTAAGTTTATTTCTAATATTTATAAATAAAAAAATATCTATGTGTGTTTATATATTTTTTAAGTTTATTTATCCGTTATCTAGTATCCATAACACAAGTTCTTAATTATACTTAACTTGGGCTAGATAATGTGGTGTGATTGTTAGAAATATTTAAAAATATTTATTTAATCATGGGTCCTACTTAAGACTCCTTCAGGATCACCTTGGTTGTGTGATCCTTAACTATAAAGGTTTATATTTGGTATTAAAACAATCTATTGCGTTAAATCTCTTCTACGAACTTAAGTTACCTACTCTGGCTAACACAGGCCATTTTTTGTTTTCAGGTGTTTTCATCGGGTTTTAATATTTTGGAACCACCGACATTCCCTACTAAACCGTTAGAAATATCTTCATCCCCATTTGCAACCAATGAAAATACAAATGAAAATACGCCATACAAAGTCACAGAACCAGACGACACAGAAATTTCAGAACCTTCACAATGGCGAGGTTCTACTAAAGGAACAAACTCTATACGACTGCCTAGTGAGGAGTCGTCTTCAACAATTGATAATACCAGTGTTATTGATCTCGACTGGAGAAGCAAAAGCAGTCACAGAAAGTCGTCATGTGACTCCGAAAGTAGCGAATTACAGTTTCCTAAAAGAAACAGTATCGACATTCCTATTCAAATAATTCCCCCTGAAACTTTAAAAACATTAAAATATAAGTCACTTTTACACTGTAACAACGATTGGAATGACAGAAGACAAAGTTACAGTTTCGAAGACACTTCACCAATAAATGAAACTATTTTGCATGCAAACGACACATTAGCTATGGAATCTTCCACGGACAGTGGTATTTGCAAATCATCAGAATTGCTCAATGAACCTGCTAATAATAAATACAATTTTAAGTCAACTGAAGAATCCAACTATTCAAAGGATGTTTCGTTTAAAGATTGGCTTTCAAGAAATAGAAATTATCCAAGTCGATCTTCTACCAACTTAGAACATGACACAAGACTAGAAAGTAATGTTGCATTACGAAGCACCGGCAAAGTAAGCATTACAGTCCCAATAACTATCGAAAAAGATGAACCAATAAGCAACAAAATCAAACCTAACGAAGAGGTAGACAGAAAAGTAAAACGAGTAGAATTCTGTAAGACAGAATTACATTTTGCAGCGGAATCCGGAAAGGTAAATATTATAGCTACAGATGAAAAACCACCACCCTCAAATGATTTTAGAAAGAGGAGAAGTGCTTTTGTTCCCCTTAATGAAAACTTTGAAAGACCTATAACATTATTCGGCGAAAAGAGTTTAAACAATTCATTATCTAACAATAACATACTTACTACTAGTCATAATTATGAACTAACTGAACACATTGAGAATACAGCAGCTACAAAAAGTATTCTTAAAAATAAAATTCCCAAACCCAAACCATATCTCTTAGGTGAGAACATGGAATTTGGTCTCTTAGATAATGTATCAACTAAAGAAAATAACACGGAGGACACTGTAGTTCCGTCAGCGGTGTTGCTAATCAATAAACAGTTACAGGAAGGAAGACTAAGTAATGAAGATATCCGCAAGGATGTACCGTCTGATTATGGAAAATTCAAGAACGACTTTAATACAAAAAGAACTATAAATACAGGTCAGTAAAATCTCTATATAATATGACTTCGCGATAAATTATATGATATCGACACATTAACATTATAATTTTTGCTTCAGGTTCTATACGAAATGAATTTTCTTGTTACCAGTCGAGAAGTAAAGTTAAAGATGATGCAAGAAGAGATGAACAGAAAGTAAGCCGCAGTCCAAGCCCAAACAAAAGCAGAATTAAAACAATGCCAAGCTCTCCAATACCTACAAGATCCAAGCCCCGGCCTCTTCGGGACAGTGAACTTGAATATTTTGATGTCGCACAGAATGAAAATTTGAAACAAAGGTACATAGAAACCAAGTTACCTACTCGAAGAGACGACGAATTCAAGTCCGTGAAACTTATTCAAAAAGTGTCTAACAGCGTATGTAATAGTGACAATGAATCAGAAAGTTCGCCTGAATATCAGAACCTTCCTATACCGAAATTCACTCCAATACCTGCTCCTAGAACTACTATAATGCAAGAAAAACCTCGCGAAAAACGCGAAATTGTAGAAGAAGAATGCATCAAAAAGAAGGCTTATGAAACTCGTCGATCCAGATTTAGGAGCCAAGATAACGGAGCTTCTACAAGAAGCATATCTGAGCCTCCGAAACGAAATACACTTGAAAAGTACAATAAAAGATCTAACAAATCTTCAAAAACAAACGACCCACGGTATGTATTAGAATATTTACGTTTAAAATTATGAACTTTTTAAGCAATCTGTTTAGTTATTCGTAACTTTTTCTTATTTCAGGTCAAGAAATTCACAAGTTTACGGAAATAGAAATGAAGTTATTCACGAAGTTGAAGACCCATATTCGGTTGAACAGGGTTCTCCGACATACGTTAATTTTCCAGTAAAACATCTTGAAGACCAAATTATTTCTACACCAGAAAGCCGACGCAAAAAAGGAGATGCAGATACAGAAACGCTCACAACTACGGGATCTCGGGAACGCAGTCCTCGCGCTCATAAATCAAGAAATAACACTACTAACATTACTGAAACGAACTCAACTATAAAACAATCTGAGAAGCCATCTAGAAGTCGTCATAGTCCAGATAAGCAATCTATAAGACGAAGCCGTCATCGAACAGAAAAATTACAAACACCAGATATTACAAATGAAATAAAGACGTTTGATGGCTATTTACGAAAAACTGATGACAAAAGAGAAGAATCCTACATGACCCTTAAGAAGGGTCGTGAAGATACTTTAACCAACAAAGCAGCGTTGGTGCCTACTGCCAAACATCGTGAAAAACGATCCAAATCTTGTAACAACCAGAAAGATTCTTTAAGATCGATAGCATCAATTCCTAGTAAAAACCTCTCTCCTTCACGCAACGTAGCTAAAAAAGAAAGGCATACTGATGAGCACGCAACGAGTCGTAGCAGTGACAGTGTTCAAAAATCTTCCAAATCAGGTTTATACTTGAATGACAAAAAATATGAAACTGTCGGTAAACACAAATCTTCTAAAGCCCATGACAAAACAGGTACTAATTATGACACGAAAAATGACAAACACAGATCGTACAAAAAGAGTGAATATGTGATAAATTACGACGACAAGAATGGAACAGTATCGTCGGTTTGTAAAATACGCCCAAACTCTGCAAGTTCGAAAAAGATGAAGATTCACAAGGAAATCAAAGAAACGCCAAAATCCACAGAAAAAATATCTCTGCGTAAGTAAGCCGTATACCAGCTTTAAAAGTTTTACCAAAGTGATTCGTATTTAATATGAACGTCTTTCAGTGCAGCTTGGAGAACGTGAGTGGATTCTAAACGACTACGAACATTCGGACCGAAGATCTTACAGAAAAATGCGTATTCAACGAACTTGCCAACTATTGTAGACAAGAGCTTATACTCTGGAGAACAATATCGTATGTGGCGGTTAAGCAAAACAGTATAGTTGAGTCATGTCAAAGGAGAGCGAAACGCATTCTGTATTTGTTTAGTTCTATAGCCCAGCACTTTGTATTAATTTGGTTGCATTATACGATATTGTTTCAAGGAGAAGGCCAGGACACCTAGATCATTGCTAGTCCGCATTGTATAGACTGATTCTTATTTACTTACCTGAAAACTTATTTAAAAGGTCATCTTTAAGATGATAGTTCAATCGACTGTGTTTTACTATTTGTTCTATATAATGATCTCTATATTATGTAATTTAGATTATGATGTAATACTTTTATTTTATATAAATAACAAGTTTGATTAATTTTGCCTGTTTTAACAAACCGAGTGGATTAAATAAAATAAACTGATTGTAACTCTCTTTAAGTTTTATTGCTCACACAGTGTCTAATGGATCCTTATCGAGGAGACTAATAACAATTTGGACTTGATTGTTGAGTGTGGTTTCTAAATGCGACGAGAATGTTTTCAAGAATCCTCTCTCGGAGTCCGAGTGGTTAGTCAAAATAACCGATGTGCCTTTTTGAGCGGCGTCAAGTACATCATGATGTAGCATTTCACCTGCAAAAATAACATGAACTATAAATTGTTTTAATAATAATGTGTACAATGAGCAAAAAATAAGTAATTTAGCTAAATTTTTATTCAACTATGTAGAGGGGACAGGTCCCTTTTGAGCAGACGTGTGTTAGGCTCGCTAACCACACAGGCCGGGAAGCAAAGTCGAATTTGTTTAGGCCATCGATAAAAATGCTGCCCTGACAAAGCAATTTGGGTTTTTGCGCGACGAAACGATCTTCATCTTCGTTAGGTTCTATGTAAAAGCATGCTAATCGACTAAAGGAATTACGTAAAGTTTATGTGTACTGTAATTCTACAATTCTTATCACAAATGTAAGTAATAAAGTACACACCGGTCAAGTAAAGATCAGCTTTAACGCCTTTCAAAACTGACGCGCCGGAACCAGCGCATAGAGCCACAGTCTGTATGACGTCATCCAACTGTTTCCCTTTGCCTATCGCCAAACGAACGTATTTTAGACCTGTAAGCTGTTTTACTTTTAATACTGCGTCGTTGATTGTGGTCTTAGCTTCAAGTTGGAGCAGTCTGAAAGTTGTTAAGAATCAATGTTAGTTTGGAGATGTCAACAAATAATATTTTGAGAGGTAGAAACACTTAGGGAATTATGAAATTTTTTATTTTATCTAGGTATTATTTTTATTTTGTCTAGGAAACATTAATGACTTTCGAAAACTCTTGTGCTTGACACACGAATGTCTTTGTTTTACAAAAGGAAGATCTATAAATAAGAAGGCTAAAGCTGTGTATTGCATTACAATACAAACAATATAGGGCTGAACCCTGAATAAAAAATTACTCGTGGTAAACGCACAATTTAACTTTTTAATGTACGTTAGGTAAACTTTAATGCCGCAATTCCGATGGGGACATACATGTACGGGACTTCACACGAACGAAATCGCGAGTAAAGCTTGTGTACATATATTGTACAATATATGATTGAATTGCTATAACTAATGCAAATCATATTCATATATAATCTAAGAAACCAACCTCCCTGCTCCAAAATCAGGTTGGCTAGCGTTCGGCACGAGCGGCGCGGACGCAGCCGGGGCAAAAGCCGAAGCGAGCCAGTCGTTCACGCCGCCGCGCACGCAGTCCCAGCTCGTGTGCGGAGAGTACAGGTAGATACGGTTCTCTAGCAGGATAGACACGATCTTTTCTTTCCAGGAACTGTAAATTTGATTTATCAGAGTTTTATCGGATTATACTCAGTTTGTCACGCTGTGCGTCGGTCTTGTCATTAAATTATTACACTCCTTTGTTTTAAATTAAATTATTTTAAATTGTTTTACTCCTTTGTCAGCTGTAGTTTTATTTTCATTATATTTTCACAGTTGAATAAAATTTGTATTAATATATTTATGTCGGATTATTTTATTGGATACTAATTTTATAAATTTACTGGATATTGTATTAATTTAGAGCGTGAAAGAATTATATTTCCAAATCATAGTGAAATCTATAGCTATGTAATATTTATCTTAAGGGTTAGTTAAAATTGTATAACTTGCTATTTACATTTACAATATTTGGTTGTTTTTCTATAGTTTATATATTATTTTTTATAATTATTGTTTACAGACCTCCCTACATTTTAATAATACAGGATTAAGATCTACTAGCATATTCTGTCTATCACCTATCACCTCCGCTTGCATTTTCACAAGTTTATAACTATATTGAGGTAATTAAAGATATCATTTATTAAATATTAAAAGCTTGTAAAACTGTCGGTTTGAATGATAATAGAAATATGGGCCGGATCCAACATTGGGCAACAGAATGCTCGCTTCTACGTGTGGATTTTATTTATATATAGCCAAATAGTCGCGTTAATCACTCTATAGTACCTATCTATCGCGGGGACTTGAACGATATGGAGAACTCGAATTTTAACTATTGCATGCTATTCTGCATGTGTTCATACTAGACTCAATATAATTATAAAACTGTGTTGTATCTAAAAGATGCGATGGGGTATATCTTATTTTTTGACCTTCGACATTGGAGTTACAAGTAACATAATCAGTAAGAAAGTAATAAGATATTAAAATAAAGCGATTGGTAATACTAACCTTTGAACCACAGACTTCATTGGTGCAAATATTGGCGGGTGATAAGAGATTATCAACTCGCAATTTTGTTTTACGGCCTCTAAAGCCACATCTTCAGTCAAGTCATTAGTTAGCAGAATTTTGGTGATATCTCTGTAATTGGAAAATATTAATAAACAAACTGACGAGAATGTTATCTAGATATCATAAGCATTATGTTTTGCCTGGGAAGAACTTCAAAATTAGTTAATATTTACGTTTCAGTGAACCACAGCAATGAGGTTACAGGGCTTTCAAACCCTTAATGTTAAAACTCTTACAAGTGTACAGTACACTTGTAAGAGTTTTAACATTTGTTTTTAATTATAATTGAATTAAAAAAACTGCCAAATACGAAAATAAGTCTGGGTTAGAAATATCAATATAGCATTATATCGGTGTACTATGTAAGTAAGATGGTGATGGTAACTGTGCATTAAAAGAGCTAAATATAAATCACACTGATATGCTAATAGCCTCAAACAAAACATGCCTATGAATTAAAACGTACAAGTTTAAAATAAATAAAATATTATACCTCGCAGTGTATGGTTGGACCAGCAACCCTATGTTGTCCCAAGTTTCAGCCAGTGCTTTTGGAGCAAAGTTCTCCAACACGGACAACACCTTATTCACATCTAGACCGACACTTTCACCAGTTGACATCTTGGGACTAGAATAAGAGCTAAGTCTTCTTAGAATGATTCTATGGCTAAGAATGATCTGTCTTACTTTCAAAAACATCAGATTTTAACTGAAAAAAGAATTTTGTAACATAGGTCTGAATAAATATTCTAGTAAAATAGTTTTTAAAACAGCTGGTAGCTTCCAAAAAGTTTCCAAAAGTTGGTAGGTATTATAAAACAAATTATTGTATAATACCAAATATTTATATGTAAGTAATAAGAAATTAAAGTAGATTTCCATTGCAACAAAATTCTAATATTACATTTTATTTAAATTTTTACAGTTTAACTATGACTTTTTTTTGAATATCTTTCATTGTGGTTTTTTATAAACTTTTTTTTGAATATCTTTCATTGTGATTTTTTATAAACTTAATGTGGTGAAATTAAACTAGATTAGATTTCATAATTTATTCATAACAACATAACTAAAACTTTACATTATACACTTACAAGCTAGTACAATATACAAAACCACTTTATTCTCTAAATTTCCACACTCTAACATCTCCATTATCACTGCATGAAAGAAGCTCCTGATTTCCAGTTGGATTCCATGTGACACAGTTTACATCTTGCGAATGAGCACTTAATTTTGTAGCCACCAACTCAAATGTAGGGGCATTCGAGTCGGAGCCTTCACTTTCTTTGAATATTCTTATAATGTCATCACCACAAGCTGTGGCTATGAGACCAGTGTGGTGACACCAAGCAATATCATAAATGCATCTACTATGATATCCAGACAAAGTGCACACACATTTCCAAACTGAATCTTTATCAGCGACTACAACACCCTCTTGATTGTTAGGTTTATATACCTTCCAAATTTTTACTGTCTTATCATCACTACATGTGGCTAATCTTTCTCCTGTTTTGTCAAAGGCTAAACTCCACACAGTAGATTCATGTGACTGTAATGTAGCAATACATGTCCAATCATTATCCATTGTGTCTTCTTTATAAAGCTTTACAGTATCATCATATGAGGCTGAAGCCAATATGTCTAAATTTGGATGCCAGACAACCTAAAACAGAGTAGAAAAAGTTATACTTTTTATTACCCTAATTGATAACTGAATATTAAACTTATTAATCATATTTTGAAACTGACTTTTTTAACATCTTGATTGTGAGCATTTAATACAGCTTCACATTCATATTCATCATCTCCAGCAACTTCCCATACCCAAACTGAACGATCTCGTCCACATGTTGACAGTAGTTGCCCAGAAGGAGACCAGGCAACACTTTTAACTTCATTTTCATGTCCTTCTAATGTTGTGTTGCACTCAAACTGACCTTAAGGATAAAATTAAATACATTACAAGTGCTTCTCTGAAGTGTAAAAATTTTCTAATGTATAATTTCTAATACACACCACTTTTTTTATCCCATATTGCAGTAGTGGCATCAAAGCTTGCTGATGCTAAGAAGTTTCCACATGGAGACCATGCCACCTCTCTTATTGTACGCTGGTGTCCATCCAACAATACAGTTTTTACTGTCCAATCTTCTCCTTCTCTGCACCAAAGTTTTATTGTCTTATCTTCCCCACATGAAGCAAAGACATTGCCAAGTGGATGCCATGCCACATTCCAAACAATTCCTTTGTGCTTTGATAATGTTTGTAGTAATTCCAGAGCCATACTCTAAACAACACACCAAAACTTAGTAAAAATTTATAACATTTATGCCTTTTTTTAAATTTTCATCTAATAAGATGTCTGATGAAGACATCTAACAAGATCTGATAAGATGGTTCATTAAAGAAAGGAATTGAAAATGGCAGTGCTTATTATGTTCTCTCGCCTGCACACTAGTGCCATCTGTACTCACTATTATGTATGCATACGGTATCTAAAAAAAACTATGTCTAGATTTTGCTATTATTGATAAATTAGTTAAAAATAATATTCTTGTTTTATTTTAACCAACATCATAATAAAGATTCTCCTGAAATTTTGTTATTTAATTTTACAGGTGTATAGAAATGGACATAAGGTCCTTTCATTCCAAAAAAAGCACTGTTTCCGATGAAAACCACAATAACGTTCTAATGGATGGTGGCACTTTCACGCCGACGAAGCTGCTGTCAGAAGCTACTTTGAAAACCCGGTCTTGTTTTTATTATTTTTGAAATGAAAACAATATTTTCAAAAGTTTGTATGCTAACTGTACTATCTGTCAATGCAAGTACAAGCCACCATTTGATTCCTTTCTTTAATGCATCGGCTTATACCAAAATTATAATTTAAGCAAATTGCAATAGAATTAACGAACCGTCCAAGACGCAATAGTACCTATGTTAGTACACATATAATTATAGAAAAATAAAATGCATTTTATAACTCAATGCCACTAACCTTTAAACTGGCAATGTGTCTCCTGGACTCCTTTTAATTAAAGAAAATGAATTAAATTATTTTGACACTAGCAAATTATACAGCAATTATATTAATATTTCAGGGTGGCGTTCTCTTATTTATATTGGATTTTAGAGAGTGAAATTCGTATTATTCGTAAGATTTGAAAAATAATAACGCACGATAACAATTGCGAATCCGTCAAGTTGACACTTGACAGTAGAACTAGAGATTAGAGATGGGTAGGTCCGTTGGATGTAAATCCTCGGACACGCATCACACGCGTTAGAGATGGATGCGTGTCCAATGGCCAATTGGATACGGTTCCTCGGAGTGGTGACACGGCGCTTTGGATTGGCGGACTGGACTGGTCGGCGCGATCCGAATCCTATTGATTATTGGATTATTGGTTTTTGTAATTATTTCAAATCGTTCAAAGACATGTTGTTTTTATAGTTTTGTTAATTTCTTTTGATGAGACAGTGTTACTATTTTTTTTCTCTATTTATACCAAAAGGGGTATTTTTGTTTATCTGACAGTTAGATTTTATTATATTTGTAATTACTTATTTAAAACATTAGACTGATTGATTATAATTTTTTTAGTACATTGTATTTAAATAAAAGTTGTATAATTTTTCCATCCATACATTCAAGCAATAAAATCGCTCAAATCCTTTTTAAAAATTAACTGCTCGCACACCTACGTCTGCGTCCAGTACACCTTCCTACTGAATCATGTTTTGTGCCTCTCCGTCCTACAACCCGAGTTACGATGACCGCCAACCGGATACATATGGGTCCGTCGGACACGGGATCTGGATCTTCCTACTGAATCATGTTCTGTGCCTTTCCGTCCTACAACCCGAATTACAATGACCGCCAACCGGATCCATATGGGTCCGTCGGACACGGGATCTGGATGTACATCACTTGAGCTGGATACACATCCGGATTCCACTCCCAATTTACGGCGGACCTACCCATCTCTTGACAGTGACTCTGCTGTCATCGTCTCATGTCAGTCAAAATCATGTGTGTATTAGGGGGGGCTCGGCGACTTATTGCGGGAAATGCATTGACCTCAACTAAAGGACAAGCCCTAAGTACAAAAAAAATGCATACCTAAACTTGAAACATAACATAAAATGGCGTCCATTTCTAGTGTTGCACAACGACTATCGAAGATACTATCGATATTTTAGAACTAAATATAGAACTTGCAATATGTATAATATTGTTTAATGAACTTTTGTGAGAGATTGACGTCAATGAAATAATCATAGTTTATGGTTTATTTCCTTACATTCTAATTCTTTTAATATAAAAAAATAAAGAACTATACAGTTTATTTTCTTATTCCTGATATAGTTTCGTCAAATTAGCCAGAAAAATAGCGGTCAGTTTGCATTAATTCCTAACATGCTGAATTTTGGTACAGACCTGGGGTACACTATTATAAATAAAACACCGAAAGATCCCATGTTTGCTTAAAAAGTTATTCAAGATCAAGCACCAATTTTTCGGTTCAATCAATTAAAGTATGGCTTGTCTTCAATAATTACGATTCATAAATAGACAATTTAACAAAATTAACAATTCTAAGCAAACTTAATTCCCTCTTTCTTCACGCCTTTTATTTCAAAAATACTCGCACGTAAGCCCCTGTTATCATTTGCGAAAGTATGAAAAATAAAAGCATATTAATAATGATCATCGATATCTGGTTAAATAATCAAAGCTCCGGAACATCACTTTTGACAGCTTTTTTTTACAGAAATGTAACAATAAATGGCCATTTGTGGCACGCTAGCCACCTGCTATGACGTCACTACACGATTGATATTTTACAACATTGAAAAATAGTACTAGAGCAAACAGGAAAATGTGACTTCCTTAGTAATGAAGTTAACCACGGAGAATTTGAAGATGCCAAACTTTCAAAAAGAAGATATAAGGTTCTGTCATCGGCTTGGTAAGTCCAGTTGTGATAATAGACCAAGACCAATTCTAGTTAGGTTCAACAGCACTAGTAGTAAGGAAAGGGTCTGGACACAAAAAAAATCCCTCAAAGGCAGCGGCATTACTCTGTCGGAGTACCTCACAAGGCGTCGGCATGAGATATTCTTGCCCGCTAGACAACGCTTCGGGGTCACTAGGTGCTGGACGCAAGATGGTGACATTTTTGTCGCGGGAACAGATGGCACTAGGCACCGCATTAGCAAGCTTGAGGATATTGGTTCTATTTCGGCGTTATTGCCGACAGCTTCGACGAATGCAAATAACGTAGAAGACAAACAGCAGTCTAAAGCTGCCGCAGCACCGAAGGGCCGGCGTGCAGTTTCGAAGAAATAGTTCATCAATCTTCTCCAAAGTGTATATAGGTTAGTGAATTGAATTTGATTATTTTTGTCTTCTCTTTCAATCTCTTAAAATGTAATAATTAAAAAAAATTTTTTTTAGGTGAAGGTTAACTTTAAAAAACCTTGTTTGTTTTTATTAGTTTTGAAGTTTTAATTTGAAGTATAACCTGTCAAATATGCGTCACTACCAAATCATTGCTGAATGACAAATGAATCTGCGTTCAAAATCTTTTCCTAATTTTTCTTTTGTTCTTCTCTAGTATTAATAACCCGTTCCAAAGTTTTGAATCATTTTTGTTTGTAAAATAGCTGGAGGATTAAGCGCGTCTTTTAGACAATCGATATTAATATACATTTATATACTTTTTATTAACTGGGATTTTAAAGTTGTATATTATTATTTATTTTTATTCTTATAATTTAAGTATTTTTGTTTTATTTAATATTAGTACATATGTCCTTTGATGAAAGTGAATGTTCTTCTTCTTTTAAATCATGTTCTACAGGTGAGTTGAATAGTAGCAACAGTAGTTTCCAAAGTCTATCCACCTCCCTTAATTCGTTTTTAAACACTGAATTCTCCGGTCTGGCGAATAATTTAAACGTTGCACAACGCACAGAGTATTCCTGCCACCATGTCGATATGCTGGATTCTTTTGAAATTAATAATCTCCATGCCCTTTTTCTGTCAGAGACTTGGCTAAAACCGTGCTTAGCGTCAACATCGTATGGTCTACCGGGTTTTCACTTAATTCGTAACGATCGAGTCGAAAAAACTGGAGGCGGTGTTGCTATCTATCTCCGCAAGAATATACCATTTAAAATTATTTCACAATCCACTAACAACTCAGTCTCAAATATAGAATACTTGTTTGTTGAATCTATTCTCAAGCACAAAAAAGTTCTTTTAGGTGTCATATATATACCTTCGTTGCACGATAACTACTTTTCATTACTCGAGCAACTTCTAGAGGATATTTTGCCAAATTACAGTGATTCTATAATTATGGGAGATTTCAATACATGCTTGCTCAGAAACGATTTCAGAGCTAACAAACTAAAATCTATTGTCGAATCCAGTAACTTGCACATACCTTCACTTAATGCAAAGCATTTTTTTTCCGAACTGTGCCCCTTCTCTCTTGGATCTTATGTTTGTCACCTCTTCCAATCACATATATAAACATGGCCAGTGTGGTGCAGACGCGTTTTCATATCATGACCTGATATACTTGTCGTATAAAGTACGCCCTCCTAAGTTGAAGCCTAAAGTTGTGTGGCGTCGTAATTTTGGTGGTATGAATGTAGAAAATCTGCGCAGTGATGCAGCTGATATGGATTGGTCTGTCATTGACAAAACAAATGATGTTAACGAACAGATTAGGCTTTTCAACGTTTTTTTGACAGAACTCTACGACCACCATGCACCTTTGCGTAAAATCAAATTAAAACACCTGCCAGCCCCATGGCTAACTGATACAATTAAACAATTGCTACATAAGAAAAACGTTGCCAAGGCTAAGTTGAAAGCAGACCAATCCGAAGCGAACAAGGAGCGATACAGATCCATTAGAAATCACTGCAACAAGGTGTGTAGGGATGCACAACGGCGCCATATTCACGCATCCGTAGAGAACGGTGATCCAGCTAAAGTGTGGAAATTTCTCAAAACCCTGGGCATTGGCAAGCCAAAAACTTCTGTAACTTCAAATGTAGATATATACTCACTTAATCGACATTTTTCCTCAACTTTTGCAATGGACGGATTACTAAAGGGCCGTACCTTAAAGAATCTTTCTACATTGCCACGCCCAGACATAACTCCTTTTACATTTCAACCTTTCACTGAATGTGGTGTTAAGCATAGTATACTTCAAATTACATCCAATGCCATGGGTTGCGACAGTATCAGCCGTAGCATGGTTATTCATATCCTAGAATTCCTTCTCCCTACGTTAACCAAGATCCTTAATAACTCCTTATCATCATCAACATTCCCTGAATCTTGGAAAGTCGCTAATGTTATTCCCTTACCGAAAACAAACAATCCTATACATCCAACTGATTACCGTCCAATTTCAATTCTACCTTTCCTTTCCAAAGTCCTTGAACGTCTCGTCCACCAACAGCTATATTCTTTCCTGAATACAAACAATCTACTTAACCCATTCCAATCCGGATTTCGTTCAGGGCATAGCACGGTTACAGCCTTGGTGAAAATAACCAATGACATCAGGTATGGCATGGAACATCAAAAATTGACCTTGCTTACTTTGTTGGACTTTAGCAATGCCTTCAATACAGTTGATTTTGATGTTTTACTTGGTATTCTATGCTCTCTTAACATATCTCCAGAAGTGATTGAGTGGTTTCGCCGTTATCTGCAGGGCCGCCGGCAGCGTATTTCAGTGGAGGACAACGTGTCTTCATGGTGCAATACTACTGCTGGTGTACCCCAAGGCGGTGTGCTTTCTCCTTTATTGTTTTCAGTTTTTATTAATTTCTTTAACGTTCTCTCTTTCTTCTTCCTACCACTTGTATGCAGATGATCTTCAAATTTATACACAAGTCAGTTTTGATAACATCAGTGTGGCAATTAACACAATCAATACTGACCTTGAGTTATTGCTTAAATGGAGCAAAGATCATGGTTTAAATATAAATCCTTCAAAAACGCAAGTTATTTTTGTTGGCAGTTCAAAAATTATAAATAAAATCGATTACAACCAACTTGCTCCAATAGTTTTTGATAATTGTATTATTCCATATAGTACCGTGGTAAAAAACTTGGGAGTTCTCATGGACTCTACTCTATCATGGAAACCGCAATTGCAGTCTGTCAGTAGAAAGGTATTTTCCGCTGCACGTTCTCTCCGAAGGCTTCGAAATTTTCTGCCAATACCTACCAGAATTGCACTCGCACAATCACTTATACTTCCAATACTGGATTATGGCGATATCAGCTATCTCGATTTGACTGAGGAGCAACTAAACAAGCTTGAGCGTCTTCAAAATCTTTGTGTGAGATTCATATTTGGCTTACGCAAATATGACCACATATCTGAATTCCGCGCAAAGCTCATGTGGCTCCCGATTCGTCTCCGAAGGAATACTCATGCACTTCATCTTTTATATGGTATATTGTTCAACCCCTGCCTGCCAACTTATCTTAAAGAACGGTTTACTTTTCGCCACCAACACCATGAACGTAACTTGCGGTCAGCCAGCAACTTCTTGCTGGCAACTCCTCGTCACGGCACCCACTTTTATCAGCAGTCGTTCACGGTGAAAGCAATTTCTCTTTGGAACTCACTACCCTCTCCTCTTCACCATGTTAAAGGAATAGATTCTTTTAAAAATCAGTTAAAGAACTTTTATCTTTTACAATGATTCGTATAATCTTTCATGATTTTCCTCAAAATTTATGCATATGTATGTATATCTATGTAAGTATTGTATTTTTATGTAAGTATATGATATAATTATGTATGTATTTTATTATTTATGTTTATATATATACAATTTTATTATATATGATGTGTTTTTTTGGTTTATTTTAAAATTGCACTGCCCATCAGTCTGTAATTGTTTTATATATTTCTCTTGATTTAAGCAGGATTGCCTGGAAGAGATCGCTCTGTAGTGATAAGGCCGCCCAAATTGCATTTCTGTATTTTTTTACATTTTGTATATTTTATTTTTTGCTGTTTTTTCTTTTTATTGGCAATAAAGTGTTTATTATTATTATTATCTTTTTTTATTAGCATTTTTGTATGAGCACAGGGAGACCACCAAGTTCTTCCTCTTCTTCCTCGTCGATATACATAACTACTTATTTATATAGGACATTACGACTACTCCATGTATTTATCACCTCGCTGGGGAAATGAACGAAACAAGAAGTGCTTCTCATTGATTTTTTTTATTAATAATTAGCAGGCGTTTGTCTTCCATCTCAACTGATGGAAAGTGACGATGAAGACGAGGATCATACACGCCTGTTATCATTTTTTCTTTTTGTGTGCCGAAACTAGTGTTTAGTGATGTACATCTAGCTCGAGACCATAGCAGGTAGTCTTCATACAAAAAAACTAGGAATTATGTCTATGGTTAGAACTTTTTGATTATGACAGCTCTGTTGCTAATTTTCGAGCGTACAATTGTCATATATCACTTCAATGTGAATGATGAATGATAACACTATGTTCAATCAATGATGCACGGTTTCAGGATATCTTTCAATATTTAAATTTTATTAAAACTATTTTTATTATATCATACTTGAAATTGGCAGAAATAGTTATTGTGTAGTAACTACAGCTGATTGGCATACAACGCAAAATTGAATTTAATTTTCAATCAATCAACTTGATCTGCCATTGTTGTTTGACGATGTGGTTGATGAGTGAAGAGTTTGCGTTGATCAATTTCCGTAAAATAACCTCTCAATTCCCAAATATAGTAAATAATTTGTGTTTATGGTGCTTCACAATGTACAACAAGTGCTGGTAGTGAATGGGAAAGTAGGCAAAAGGACGTCATGTTGTAACGCGTTGTTTGCGGAGTGGTAATTGAGGGTCCAGAAAGGAAATACCAAAGCTCTCTTCTATGTTTATTTTGCAGTAAAATTAAAAATATACAAAAATGCCAAAAATTTTGGCTACGCACACTCGTGTACGTAAAAATAAATTATTGATTTCATGAAAACTTTGATTGTAGATAATAAAAAATTGATAAACATGTAATTTTGAATAATAAACTCGGAAACAATAATAAATAAATAGATTCTAGTTGTTATGATGGATAATTTTTCGTGACTGGCTTGTCAAATCAAAACATTGCCGTTCTCCGACACTACGTAATTCGTAGTTTAAAATTACGTCGGGAACGACAAAAAAATAAAATTTACTGACAAAAAGAGGTCGAAATAGACAACCGTCACAATGTTCCATCATTTTCCAAAAACTGAGATAGGACTTTACATTGGTTACCGTGTCTGTGCTAATTAAGGTTTAAGTGTGGTACAACTTCGTTAATTGTTTATAAGCCACAGAGATTTTGAAAAAAATGTTTTCTGGGTTACTCAATAAGAATAACGGTGTTTAATTGGTGTAACATAATCAACAGAATATTTAAAGGTACTGATGTCTCGCGTCTAGAAAATAAAAATTTGCTTCCCATGCAATACAAACAAAGCGTATAAAAATATAAAACAAAGTCTAGAAATAAAAAAAAATCATAAATATATAAGTCTTTTATTTATTTTACCTTCTTTATCTTTAAGATTGTTAAAATATCTTGTAGAATGGAAGAAGGGCTTTCGCCCTGCCACTATGGCATTACGCCAAAATCCAATGCAGTCATTTTAAAGTTAAGAAATGAAGGACAATCTAAAAAAAAAAATTGTTGTCAAATTGAAAAAGTGGGTTCCTAGTTGTAGTTAGGAAGTCGTTCGTCTGATGCGTAGCATCACTAATTAGTTTGTGCTCGAGACTATTTCTATGTTAATATTGGTTGGTTTTGTTGACATGTCTTGAGAGCAATGTTTTAATTTGATGAATGCTTTTTGTAGCCTGCCCAGACGTGACCTACAGAGATGAGTCTATCTGTCCAGTAAGCATACGTGATAAAAATAAGATGATGAGATGATTAAATAATACTGCATTTCACACGTTTATATCTAGTATATAAGCACATTATTATAACAAATAAATTGTCACTCAACATGTAACCGTGTCATAATTCACAAGCCTTTTCCAGGTCGTAATAACTGGTGACCCCGCACTAGTCATGCACCCGCCGCTAGTCACGCATCCAACGCAAGAAGTTTGAGGACCCGACCGAAATACAAAGGAAAATGGCTCTACGTGCTCAAGTCAAAGCTGTTACATTGGAACCTGAAGATGCCGCCAGAAGAATATCGGAACCTATACCACGCTCTGGCAAGACCAACCAAAACTATGGTTTACCCAGTTTGAAGCTATAGTCGCTGCCCAGAAACAAGGAGATGACTACAATCGCAAATTTATCGAAGCATGAAATACGCGAAGTCAGTTACATCATCGTTAACTCTTCAGAAGAGAACAACTCAAAGACAAAATTCTGCAAGTAAATAAGTTAACGAGGACACTAGCCTTACAAACCAGCTGACACAGATGAAAATTGAAATCGCTGCACTACGCGACGAAAACAAAAAGTATCGACGCTGTAAATTCTGTTCAAGATCAAGGTCAAGAAGTGCATCAAGTTATCGTAATCAAGGTCAAAATAACATAGGCGATTCAAAGAAAAGGCATATAAGTCAACTACCATATGCCTGGGAAAATTAGGACAATTAGTACGAACCAGGGCGGAACGTTGTGCTATTCACCTCTACAACTGCCTTATCTTAGCCGACTGACAAAGTGGCATGAGGTTTTTAGTCGACACCGGGGCAAATATATCAGTTTTGAGAAGAAACTTATTCAAGCACAAGCATGTTACAATTCACAGAGTACACGCCACGAACGGTAGCCTCATGAGAACATACGGCGAAATACCGAAAATCTTAACATAGGACTAAGTCGCCAATTTCGATGGAATTTTGTTATTGGTGACGTCAGCACGTCCATACTTGGTGCAAATTTTTACAGTACCACAAATTACTCGTCGATTTAGGTGGAAGAAAGCTTACTGAGAAAGTTACTGAGCCGACAACGCCTGCAACAATTATCAGAGCAAATCAACCTAGCGTTGAAACTATTTCACAAGAAAGCTTACTGAGAAAGTTACTGAGCCGACAAAGTCTGCAACAATTATCAGAGCAAGTCAACCTAGCGTTGAAACTATTTCACAAGAAATTAGCAAAACAAAATTACTGGCAAAATACGAAGCGAGCTACCAATATACCCAACTCCAAGTGTCAAGTGCAACATCATACCCAAACAAAAGGAGCGCCCGTATCAGCCCGCGCGAGGCCGTTACCGCCAGACAGATAAGAGCGCAAAAGAAGAACACCTACAACATCTGAAAATAATTTGAAAACGCCTGCATGAGCATGGAATAACGATTAACTTAGAAAAATGCCTATTTCTCAAGACCGGATTCGATTTCTTAGGTTATCATATAACGAGCTAAGGAGTCACTCCAACTGATGAGAAAGCAATCGTATATTTCCCTTGACCGTGCTAAACCAGCATTTTTTGCAGATACTGTCAATAGCTCAAATAATTTTAAAGCACGCAGCGAGAGAAAATATGACTTATCACGATCACGTAGACTACGTAAACAACCAGTCAGATTTGCTTGCGCCAGCATAATATGGCCTTAATTGTAATTAATATTTAATTTTAGAGTAAGAATGTTGAATTGTCATTTTTGTGTTTACATATTTTTTAAGGGGGAATATCTGTGGCGTCCCCAGACGTGACCTACAGAGATGAGTCTATCTGTCCAGTAAGCATACGTGATAAAAATAAGATCATGAGATGTATAATAATACTGTATTTCACACGTTTATATCTAGTATATAAGCACATTATTATAACAAATAAATTGTCACTCAACATGTAAACGTGTCATAATTCACAAGCCTTTTCCTGGTCGTAATACTTTTGCTATACTAATACTTGAAATTGGCAGAAACAGTTATTGTGTAGTTGCCATAAAACACAAAATATTAATAATAATATGTAAATATTTTTTATATTTTTTTTACATTGAACTAAAGGTCGTTTAGGTTAGATAGGTTTACTTTGGTTCAGCCATGAAGCTAATACTGAACTATACGAGGGTGGATTGAAAAGTTCGCGGCCTAACTAAGAAAACACAGGAATTATCCAATTTTTACATTTATTTTTCTACATGCTCTCCTCCTAGGTCTCAGCACTTAGTTCAGCGGCCCTCCAAAGCCTTGATCCCATTTAAATAGAAGGTCTCGTAAAGGTCTTCAAAAAAGACATCTACGGCCACTTTGACCTCCTCATTGGTAGAAAATTTCAGTCCACCTAAGAGTTTTTTTAGTTTTGGAAATAGGTGGAAGTCAGATAGTACCGAGTCAAGTGAATAAGGGGGATGAAGGAGCAATTCGAAACCACAATTCACCCTCAAATCAACCAAGATGACACCCTTAGAATCCTAGAAAACCGATGCCATTACCTTGTTTACTGAAAAACACACCTTGGCTTTCTTGGGGGTCGGAGATCCGGGACTTTTTCATTGTTTGGATTCAGAAGTATAGTGATGAACCTATGGTTCGTCCATAGTAACAAATCAAAGTAAGTGAGGCGAGTTCGTTTCTGTTCAACTGAAAGGAGCCGCGGAACCCATCTTGCAGACACCTTGTGGAACCCTAATTCATTAAAGATCATGTTTTGTGAACGTTCATATGAAATCCCTAGAGCTTCAGCTATCTCAGATACCTTCAATCTTCTGTCTCCCATGATGAGATCACATATTTTTTCGATTTTTTGCCAAGTCGTACCCGTAGAAGGCCGTCCAGAGCGGGGGTCATCTGTGATGCTCTCTCGTCCACGTTTAAATTCAGCTTTCCACTTTTTTTATCATTGTATACGACGAAGCAGACGTTCCTAAAGTAGCCACCATATCTTCATAAATCACCTTTGGAGTTAAGTGTTTCTTGTGGAGGTATTCGATCACGGCACGGTGCTCTAAATTATCCATTTTCAGAATTAATGAAACTTTCTCTCACTTAAATAATTACGCATGCATCTCAGGGAAAAATTGCACAGAGACTGACAAAGAGTCTAGGTTTCATATGAGGGTAGATTTATAATAATACGACAACGTTGTCTATGTTAGGCCGCGAACTTTTCAATCCACCCTCGTATAATTTTTTTGTAACTGGTTTATTTGGTAAACAACAACCTTCAGCACGAAAGAAGGAAGGCCATTTGTCAACGAGTGTCATTGAGATGAATGAACCTGTCTTTGAGTGATTGTTGATTGTTAGTCACCTGACACGTCTGATATTAAGCGTTTAATGAAATACTAAGACTTGATCTGGAAAAAAGTATTAAACTTTAAAACATTTACTAGAAATACTTTCATGAACGCAGCCATAATCTTAATTTGTTTTTACATAACTATTATGTTGTAACAAGTGTTTTTTTGTATTCAAACAAATTTTGCTCATTTTTATAATTTCATAATATAAGAAATAATGGCTTTACTTGTCATGTTCATGTTTTATTTTTTTTTCAAGTATTGAGGTTAAATCTGTTGTAACTTTTATTTTTCCAATTTATAGTCTATCCAATTTGCCTTCACCTATCTTTGTTTCTCGTTTGCTTTAATTATTTTACTCTGTTATTATTATTTTCCAATGATCTTGATTTATCCATTAGTTAATATGGTTTGAAGGATTATTTTGATTATTACAGGTTGGCAAAACGATTATGATATTTGTAATTGATCATTTAACACCTCCAAAGTCATTGAAATGTTTAATAAACCTCACTGTATTTTGAATATTTTTGTAAGTCGCTACGGTAAACTTCATAGCAGGTACCTAGTCTTCATACAAAAAAAAACTAGGAATTATGTCTATGGCTAAACCTTGTTGATTAAGAACACCAAACTTGTTTGTAGCACGGTTAGGAATACCTTTAAAATTATTATTTTGTGGATTTGGATTAATTTTGAAACCCTGTTCTGGAACGCCAAACTTAACCTTGTTGCGGAACGCCAAATTTAAAACGTGAGTTTTGTGGTAAAAAATTATTGTTAACAAATACCGGATTTGACTGGATAAATTATATTTATTATTTTGATTTGTAAAAGAATTTGGTGGAACTTAAATGTGTTATTTGGAACTAGTTGCTGAAATTATGGCTGAATTATGGGTTTATTTATTTATATGGGTTTAGTTATATTTTTGGAGTTGTATTGGAAATAAAAGTTCACTTCTTCCATAACGATGCTTAATGCACTTTCTAAATTTAAACACTTATTAAGTCTAACAATTCTAATTAAATCTTCAGGTAAATTGTATAGGAAAACATTTAAAGATAAATTGCTTTGCAGCTTTCTTCAGCTTCTTTCGTCAGGAATTAAATTCACTTTTGCTAATAAAATACTTTTAACACACAGACTTCTGTTGCAGAAATCTGAATATGATTTACCTTGTTTAATTTTTAAAGATTCTAGTTCTATAGCAATGCAGAATGCATGCCGACCTCGGATCATCGAAATATTGAATAACTAACGATTTTAATTGTTCCCAGTTTGAAATGTCATTTCTCTCACTCAATAATTCCGCAGCTCTACCAACTAATTTACTAGTTATACAATATAAATATAAATTTTGGGTTGGAGTGTTGGCCTTCAAAATTTGTTATTACGTTTTCAAGTTTTTAATAAAAATATTTATATGATTTTCCTTACCCTCCAAACTTGAGCATTATGCATGAAATTTCTTTTGTAGTTAATTGTATTAACTAGTTGTTCCATTTCTCAAAATTTAATAAAACACTTTAAAATTATTTTAACACACACAGTAAAAATAAATAAAATAAAATGGAACACAAAATAAAATCAATAAAATTCAAAAACAAAAGATAAAATGAATGTAGAGTATAAAAATTTTATAAAGTAGAGCACTGAACCATAAAGGTTAAGCAATATATTTATGAAATAATACGTTTATAGTTTCTTTTTTTTTATTTTAAACTGAAAAACATAAAAATGTAAAAAAAGCAGTATTTAACCCTTTACCGCATACGATATCACATATGACACACTAAGAGTTTTCACAGATTAAGTAATAATTTTTGACTCTTCTTTGAAACGTGTTGATGGCTGATATCTGTACTTCGATTGTATGCAACGACGAAAAAAAATTTACAGGTTTCTATATTGTCCGTGGTTTGTTATTACTGTTACTAAAACATCAAACCGCCATTTCTGTTAATCAGTGGTGTTTGTGGATTAGAAAACTGGATTTTTGATAGTTTTCTCTAGCTAAAATTATTTTTGTGTTTTGCGAATGGATCCAAAGAAGTTTTATGGAAAAACAAGTAAGTAATAACAAATATTTCTTGAAAAAAAAAGATTAGAACTTTGTATCTGAAATGAAACTCTATGCAGTTAAAGCAATTTTTTTGTTTTCAAATATGATACTTAATGCATTAGAGTTTGTATTATTGCTCGGTCAGATATGAGACAGCATGCAATAAGGGTTATGTCAAATATTATTATTATTTTATTAGTGGGTGTAGTTGTGCTGATATGTCTATAGTACATATTATAATAGAAAGTCCCCCGCCACGCCTGTCTATCTGAACACGATACTCTCAAAAACTACTAAACGGATTTTCATACCGTTTTAATCAGTGGACAATATGACTCAGGTGTAGGTATAATCCACACTAGATGCTTGCAGCCCGCGCACCGCGCATTATTATGCGAGTGCACGCGCATGAGTGCATATCGTACAAAAAAACGGGTAACAGCCAGCTTATTTAAAATAAATATTGTGAATATTTTATTCTATATGCTACAGTTTGTATCAGCGTTTGTACATACTTTACTACATTACCATTTGTATGGATTTATAATAAAACAAATATACTGTAAACGGTTGGGGTATGTTTTTACTGTATTTATTTATTTTTAGGGACTCGGCAAGCAAGCGGCCGTGATATTCCTCTAGATAGCGATGATGAAGATTTTGGTTTACCGCCCAAAAGTGTAACCATCGAAGAAACAGACTCGGAGTACGATATTTTTGAAGAAAGTGAAGATGAAGAGAGTCTCACTCAAGTTGCAATGGAGACGATAAATGTCGAAGACGATTTTGAATATGGCAGTATGGGAAGTGCTGACTGTGTTAATGACATTCAAGAACCATCAACATCAACCGGTATAACAGACGAAAACAGGAAAACAAAGAAACATACAAAAAAGATGGAAAAAAAAAGGTAAATGGACTAGGACCGAGGACACAATTACATATAATAATGATGATGTTGCATTTATGGACTACGCCAATCTACCTGAAACCATAATGAGCCTGGAGACACCAATAGCCTTTTTCAAATATTTGTTTCCAAGTAGTGTTATACAACGTATACATTAACAGAGCAATCTTTATGCAAAGCAGATGCGACCGGAAAAAGCAAATTCCATAACTTGTGATGATATATCCAAATTTATAGGAGTTATACTGTACATGTCAGTTGTACATTTGCCATCAACGCGACACTACTGGCGTGAAGGAACGTATATCGAGAAGTAGCTTCTCTCTTATCTTGTAACAAGTTTGAAGAAATCAAACGATTTTTGCACTTTTTTGATTTGGTTTTAACCAAAGAACTTCCTACAACCGACCCAAATTGCGATCGACTGCTGAAAATAAGACCGCTTCTGGACATTCTGAGAGCTCAATTATGAACAATCCTTAAGTAGAGTACCTAGCAATAGATGAGCACATGATACTCACAAAAGCCAAAACATCCGGTTTTCGACAATATAACGCAAAGAAACCCACAAATGGGGATATTTAAACTATGTTCTGAGTGGCGTTTCAGGATTCAGCTACGTCTTCGACATCTTCACGGGACAAAACAAAACTGCTGTGGCAGATAATTGTCCAAATTTCGGGGCATCTGGCAATGTGGTTACAAGATTGCTAGCCAAAGTGGAACAAAATTTAAACCACAAACTATTCATTGACAATTTTTATACCAGTCTTCCTCTCATGGCACATTTGAATCGCGTTGAAATTTTGCCATTAGGTACAATTCAAATAAAAAGAGCAAAAGATATAGCTTTGCCAAGCAAAAAGGCATTGCTGAAATGTGAAAGAGGTCAATTCATTGAAAAATCCACAGAAATAGATGGAGTTCGACTTAGCGTGACTACATGGGTTGATAATAAAGTCGTAAGTTTATGTTCTTCCTATGTTGGAAAGGAACCTATGGCCAGTAAAACGATTTTCTAAAAAAACTTAAGCGAATAATGGAAGTTCCTCGCCCTAAATCTGTAGAGATATATAACAAATATATGGGTGGGGTTGATTTATTAGGTGTAATGTTAGGATTTTATAGAATAAAAATAAAAATAAAAAGTGGTATCATCGCATTTTCTTCCACATGTTTGATATGACGTGTGTGAATAGCTGGCCCTTGTGGCGTCGCCGTAACAAACAAAAGTCTAATAACGAACAGGAGGAAATGTATATGCCGTTGTAAGATTTTAAATTGTATATTGTTGATGTTTTGATGCGGGAAACCGGAGGTGTTTTTACTCCAACTACCCGAGGAAGAGTAGCTTTAGAACATACCGATATCAAAAAGTAAACGAGGACGTATTGAACTGCCTCCGCAAGAAGTAGTATACGACGCGATTGGACATTGGCCCAACTGTTGTGACAAACGGCAGAGATGCAAAAATTGCTTACACCTATCTTATGTTTACTGTAGTAAATGTCAATGTTTTTTTTTTGCTTAGACAAGGAACGTAATTGTTTTAAGAAATTCCACATGGTTTTGCATTAAATATTTCCATAAAAAATCTTTTTCATAAAAAAAAATAAAACTAAAATATTTAACTTAACTGCGTGTTGTATCATATATGATTTGATAGCTTAACTGCATATTGTATCAAATGTGATATTTATGGTTTCGGGTAAATTATTTCGGTTGCTAATTAACATAAAAAAATATAATTTTCTATTTCTAAATTTCTATTTATATAATAGGCCGTAGAATAACGTGAATTAATTTGAGCTAAATCAAAAAATCCATGCGGTAAAGGGTTAGATCCCATTCAATAAAATGTTATAACCAATTAATTATAAAATTTTTAATAACTTTTCTTTGAAACTTCGTGTGAAAAATAAATAAAAATAAAATAAACTTAACTTTCCTTTTCAATTATTTGAATAAAACTTAATTTTTGACACTTAAACTATTAAAACTTTTAACCAGATAGTAAATATTTCGACGATTTTCGGTCCGAATTATTCTAAATTAATAGTAAACTAATGATAGTAAATTAGGAATATTTTTAAAAATTAATTCTTAATTCTAAGTGACTAGTAAGTCACGATGGTCCATCTTGCTATCTTGCATTTTGGGAACCTAACATTATCACCCAGGGTTGCGTGGGAAAAGTGGTTGTTTTAGAAGATATCGTTCGTATGTTTTTTTATTTTTTGTTTTTTTGTTTAGTTTAGTCAATACTTACCCATATTTAATTAATTTGTTGTGGTACGGCTTGTTATAGAAACAATCTTTAAAAATAAAATCATACTTAGCATCACTAATTAGTTTGTGGGTGACACAATATCGACGTAGGCGGGAATGTATAATAAAATCACTTATTACGGACCTATAAGAGAGATATACGAATAATGGTTGTAAATATTAAGTAATATGAGTCTAAACTATATGGTTAATATGGATTTTAAGAACCAAATAAAGTACATCCGGATCGTATGGACTTGTAAGGATGGTTGTGCCAAAGTAAAGTAAAGAAGAAGTAAAGTATCAGTAAATGAGAAGTGATCTGTATTTTGGAAATATGGTACAAGCAAATTGGTAAAGAGTAAGATGGTGAAAGGACGGAATAACTGACAAACCAGGATGAATATGTAATGGTGGCTCCCAGAAGTGCACAATCGACGTTGACGACGTAGTCACATACAAACGTCCTGTATCTGTCTTTTTTAAAACGTCTATCACCAATATGCTCGCTGAGGCTTCGACACGATGATTCCTTATTGAATATTACATGACTTCCGTAGTCGATTTATATAGAAAATCACTCGGTAGTTTCTTGATCGGCACGTAAGCCGGCACTATTTTCTGGCACTATTTTCGGGTTTCAACCTATCTATTGAAATAAAATCTTTTATATCATAACATTGTATTACTTAAATAAACTTATTGAATCAAATTGTAAAGAAAAAACGGATACGTATGTCTCTGTCTAGACCATTTTTCCTTAGTTTTACATTCAATATAAAGTAGACTATAAGACATGATAATAAAATTCAAAATTATTTGGATGTAAAACTGAATGGTACTTCCAGTTACCTCTACAGGTATATAATTTTCTTGCGTTTGGAATGAACTTGTTTCCTCCGGTTGTATAGTACGTAGTACATAATATTATTAGCTGCATAACTGTATGATTGATGATTTGTACATCGTATTTGAGTGATTGACACTCAATTGACCTGTACATAACCTCAATCTTTGTTTACTACTTTTTTGGTTACGGAACTAACGGACGGTTACGTTATGAACGAAATTATTTCTATTAATCCGTGCCAGGTTCACCGTGTTTTGTAAAGAAATGCTCCTCAATATCTCTTTAACCTAGTGTTCCGAATTTCATCATCTACACAAAAAACGTACAGAGATGGATTGTTCCAGTAAAATAGTTCCACCACATCTAAATGCGGAGGTTTACAGATCAGATACAACTGGGACCAGTTCATTTAATTATTTGGACTACATAAAAATCCATCCAGGTACACTTTTGATTTAAGTCAAAGAATATGAAACTTCAAATTTTTATTAACTTTCAGACTTTTGATTTGTAGATGGAAGCATTTTAGTTGGATGTTCTGAATTGACTGGTCGGTATTGGAATGGTGGATGCTATATTTTCAACAGTGTAGAACAAGCTAAAAACAGTTTAAAAGATTCAAAATTCAGCATAACACTTTCAAGTGGCACAGCTGATGGATGTTTCATTTTAAACTCGGACAAAGTAAGCTAGATTTTTCTGTAATAGTAATAAAGTGAATATTTTAAAAGTATTTTTGTAAACACAATGCTCAGAGTAAGAACAGTTTAATTTATTATTCTTGTTTTCAATTTACCTTTTGATCTAGTTTTTTTTTTTTGCAATGTACGCACAGTTTTAATATGTAAATATCTTTTGTTCAAGGTATTACTGGGTGAAGACAATGGAGCACTCAGCATTTGGAGTCATACTGTGAATGATGCATGGCAAATGTGGAATGAGGAAACAAAAGTTTTTGAACATGATGATTCTATTTTAGCATTGGACTGTCTTTATCCCGGGAAAAATTATGTTACTGTATCAGCTGATGGAACTGCTAAGGTATTTTTATACTTGCTTACTAATACTCTATATGCCTATTGTATTATATTATAAAAAATGCACAATAATGGATTGCAGCAAGTAATTTTTAATAATATTGTGAAATTAAGATATTAATACAATTTATGTGATAATCATGAGTACATGTATAAAAGTAAATAAAATAATTTATTAAATTAATGTATTCTTTTAGATTTGGGATATACATGAATTAATAGCTGTGAAGAATTATACCGCTGTACATGGCCATGCAATAAATGGGATCTCGGTTCGACCAAATTCTACCAGCCAATTCGCCACGGGCTCTCTAGATTGTTATATCTCTTTGTGGGATGAATATATAGATAAGTCTGCAGCAGGTATGGTTTAATACAAGCAAACAATTTTAAAAATATAGATTAAAGAGTAGTAGTGTTGGAGGTCCCAGTGTCATAGTGGATCCATAATGGATCCATAACACAAGCTATGCTTACTTTTGGGCTATATGGTTTGTCTGGGGATTACTATTATTATTTATTTAATTGTTAGTCTTTGTACTCTAAGGTAAACATTTTTAAACATTTTTTATTCAGATATTGTAAGAAATGACTGTGGTGTTCGCTGTGTTAGTTGGTTAGATGAGAATCAACTACTGTTTGGTGATGATGCAGGATACTTAAGCATTGTGGATATTAGGAAACCAAGTGATATAATAAAATTATCAGAATTTCCTGCAGCTGTACATAGAATCAGTGTTCAACAAGGGTAAGTGCAGCCGCAAATAAATTGATAATAATTGTTTTCCTATTTTAAATGTGTATGTCAAACATCTTGTTAAACTATCATGATGTACACAATTTGTTACGGCCACCCTCAGACATGTCAAAGGGTTACTTTATGCACTCTAAATTATAGATTTTACTGAGCAAATTTAGACTTAGCTAAAGTATGGATAAAGTAAAGATTCACTTAGGAAATCAATACTCAGGAATAGGAGCACCTTAAGTAATACTTGACATCTCTGAGTGTGACCATTAAACTTATATCTAAAAGACATTATGCAAAAGCTGTAGTATATTCAGATGCAAATGAAAACTTGTGAATAACATGTATTTAATGAATTTTTTATTTAAGTATTAAAAAGTTTTTGAACTTAATGACATGATGTTTATTTGGTGCCTAATAGCATGAATGTAAATTTTTTATAATGTACAATAACTAAAACATGACAAACAAAAACAACACATTTTATTTTATTACTGGTTTATAAATTGTAAATACATAGATACATCTTTGTAATTAGGCTTTAAAAAGGTATTATTGGTAGTCCTAGAGGAAAATAAGGAAAAAGGAAATACCTGTTGGCAGTCTTTTGTTTTATAAATGGAATTGTAATACAATATAGACATGTCACCACTTTTTTCTACTATAACAATAATTATATTTTAAATAATCCATTTTTTCCACAAATAACATTTTAATCACACCATGTTTTCGGTCAGTTTGGCAACAAAGAGCAAATACATTATAGCTTCAAAACCAGCAAAATCACCATAGGAAACTGTCCTCAAAAATTACTATTTGTAGCAAAAAGAGCAACATCTAAGTCAGTGAAGTCCAAAAATAGCAATATCTGAAACATCCAATCAGAGTGCGCCTCCCAACACAAAATTAATATGGTGATTAGTTGGTGAAAACTCTTCATGTGGTCTCGTGTTTTAACATTTTTTGCTGAATTTAAGACGTTTTCAAAAATAATAAACATAATAATAGTGAAAATGGATTGTTCCCCTCATCCTGTAGACAGCAGTGCAGCTCGAAAACGTGTTGCACATCCCGAAAATTGGAAGAGAAATGTGGCTAAAGTTCTTACCATGCACAGTTTTACCATGCAATCTTGATACTTGTCATATCTTGTCAAAACCGCACTGAGTTAAAAAAATATGTTACTAGGCATGTGTTTGTAAATAATTAATAATTGGCATTTTAAATTCAAGAGTTGCAAAAGATCCAGGTCACCTATCATGAACAATCTATCAGAAATGTTTTCATCGAACTGTATTAATTCTGCAAAAACAAGAGATGTACGCAGCAAATTACTTGCTAACCACTATAGAAGTGATTGCGAATCAATTGAGCTGTTAAGGTTTTTTATTCCATTAGTATCTGTGGCCCTTACTGAGATTATTGACAACGATAATTAAGAAGACCCCGAAAATACTGATGTTTTATGTGAGCCACAAGAACCAATTACCGATTATTATGTTTGAGTAAAATTGCATTAATATTAGTTATAATGATGATTAAAGATTTTAATCATAATAATATATTATTTGACATACAACATTTTTTTTAAACTATTTAAATCAGGTACAGTATTAGTAAAAACAAATATACAATACACTGGCTACAATATACCCAATATTTTCAGAAAATTGCTTGTTAATTATTTGTTAAATTTATTTATTTTTATTTCATTAGGGTCAGAAGATTAACATTAAAGCCACCTAGTGGTAATTGGCATCCAGGCCCATAGACATGATGCATTGAAGGTGTAATGATTAACGACACGTTGCTGATTCAAGGCTTACGATTTCTAAACGTTTTGTTCCTGCAATTCTTCCAATCGTCCTCCTGTTTATCCGGAATACAACGAACCACGCACACACGTAGTTGTCACAGCGGTAAAATGTATAAAAACTAACAATTAATTAAAAATTAAATAAAAATATAAATAAATTCATGTTTACTCAATGATGACCAGGAGTATCAAGATTGTTCGTACGTTATATAGCCTAGATTTACAATGCCACTGTTGTTACAAACACAGCAATATCCCTTAAATACAGTTCAAATGCAGCATTATCCAGAAGTCAATTTCATAAACAGCAATATCCGAAGAGTTATTTCAGACTATTCGTTTAATATTAATTGAACTATCGCTTTGATTAACACAATGTGTTCGCTCTTACGTTCCACATACATTGAAACACTATTTCAGGGATAATCTATGTGTAATTTCTATAAAAGACTTTTTTCTTATATGCCACGTTGTGACAAATGTGGATATTGCTAGTTTTGCTTTTATATGACTTTATGTCTAGTAAACTCAGTATTCATTATTATTGGTTTGAGTGCTATTTGCTCACTTACAATAATTATATTTTACTTGTTTGAAGCATTTATTTATTAACCACAAGCTCACACGACATAATATATGTTGTAATGCGATTTTAATTAATTGAAAACATTGATATAAAAGTTTAGCTAAAAAGAAGTTAGAAAATAATGCTTCTTCATGACGTTATATAGAGGTTGACGGTTAGTCAAATAACTTTTCGCATTTTAGTTAAAATAAGCTTAATTGCTTTTACCTGCGAGCTTTTACTAATAAAATATGTTATAAAAAAGTGATTCTCGAAAGGTTTTTTGAGTTAGGGGGACTCGCCCGCAGAAAACTGGCCTGGCTGTGCGAGTTAGGTAAATCAATAATATTCATTATTTCGAGGGGCGACTAGCACGCATACATTTTATATCTACTTATTTTCAAAAGTACAAACAGCATAGAGATGATTTGTTAGATTAATAATAAAACTGTACTTTATTCAAAATGGATGGTTATTTAAATGAAATAGGTGTACAGTAGGACAAAAGATCTTTAGCAAACCGAAAGAAAACAGAATTAACAAATGACACAAATATTACCAAAAATAATAGGGTTACAGTTATAAAATCATTCAACATTTACATAAGGTGTCTTCTTATGTAGGTAGTTTAACCTAGGTGCGTAGGTCTACTAGGTACGTAGGTAGATCTTGCAGAAAATATGTTTTTGTTGAGCGTTATCTAGCACATTCAGCTATGGCGACCGGGCCGCTGTATTAGGTAGGTACGTAAGTAATAAGTTCCTGGAATGGATGAAGGCTAACGGTAAAATTTTACCACAGCCAACAGGTGGTTTTTAGTGGGTAGGTGCCATTCTGGTGAGTCCCACATAACCCCCCGCAGAGGACGGTATTTTCCTGCGGGCGGTATGCATGACGCATCTTCCACCTCTATCCAGCGAGGGTGCCTCGGCAGCAAAAAAAAAAAAATGTATGTTTATAGATAAGCGTCATCTAGCGTATATAGCTAATAACTTAATATAGTGGAAGTTATCAATATCACCTTGTTATTATATAGTTATACCATGACATCTATTAGTTTTAGTCAATATCACTAAAATGTTACCTAGGTAAGTAGGTACTCAAACGGTACGGGTCCATCTGATGGCCTAATCCTAATACTAGGAGGGCTTTCTAACTATCGAGGAAAGCACGTATATTATTTAATACACTTTTTTATTCAAGATGAAAATACACATTTTATTCTATATAGATATTATTGGGGCCGTTGCCCGTGATTGAATTCCATAGAACAATCTTAAATATTCTATCTTTCAAGAAATTACAAAAAATTACAGGCTTGTAAGTTGCCAGTTGTAGTTGCCAGCAAGTTTGTTTGTGCGATAACCTCTTTTATTAGATACAGCACAAGCAAACGTTGCAGTACCTAGCTATCTTCGTTATGAAAATAACAATAGCAATAGCGAATACAACTCTCAACATTTATTCGCACGCTCTGGGCAAATGAAGCTGGCCACCAGTTAGCCGCAAAGCACAGTAGTGGTGATGCGCAGAGGTCACAACAGGGACAACTCGTGAGCAACGGCGTTCATCACCGTGTAGCGCGGGTTTAAGAGTATTTTATTAACCACTGGTGGTAAACACTGCGCGGAAAGTTATTAAGTCTAAATGCATTGTCTCGTACATTATGTCATAAAAAATTGGCACTTTTATTTATGGTGTTTAATAACGAGCTAAAGAAGCGAAACATACTGTAACATCGCGGTGCTTAACAATGCAACGACTTTTCTAATATGAAACTAGGTATATTTAAACTTTGAATAACTTCATAAGAAACTCGCGAATTCTAAAATTGCACTCTGCAATATCGTTGCTGTATACTTGATATTATAGGCTTGACGGTATTTAGTGTGTTTGGGCCAGTGGCCGCCTGGAAATATACCGTCTTCAGTCAACTCGCCCAGACCGGCATTTTGTTAAGAACCCCGACGTGGTTTTGATTTTAAATTAGACTTTTCTTCTTTGCATGCCGAATTGTAGAAATTTTACTTAAAATTTAAATAGATAAAAGTTTATTTTATATATTATTTAAGCTGTTTAATAATGCACCTTTCTTATTATAATTAACACTGTTCTTGCACCTACCTTTTTTTCGCTGTATTGAGGTGAAAAGTTGTGTGTTTCGATCGGCACTAAAGTTATTCTGCGTTTAGTACATTTGAAACCCTTGCTACGCCTAGGATTATACATTTGATCTACTCGCTTCGCTCGTGGTACAATCTTAGGATACTTTCCTTGGTCAGGTTTCAATTCAAGTACCACTCGCGCCAAAACACAGCTCTGTAGCCCTGCTTGACAAATAACTTTTCATGGTGCAAAATCCCTAATTACGTTAATTATTGTAGCATTCTATACAGATTGTGGTTCCTATTTTTATACAAAATAAATCTTAATTGTTTCAGATCAACTAAAGCTGCAATGTGCTGTGATAATAAAACTGTAACAGTTTGTGACATCAAAAATTCAAGTGCAAATTTAATATATAAAAATAAAGATTCACACAAAGCCTTTGTCAGAAGTCTTGCTTGGCAGTCTGACTCTACTGGAAAGAACATCCTGCATACCTCGGGCTGGGATGGTGAAATAAAGACTCATGACATACCAGCTTAGTGGAAATTGTTGTGGAGATTTTATTTTTATGATTATTTAATGATGTCATGTGCTCCAACTAATAAATAATTATTCTAAATACTTGTTTAATTTTTAAGTGACTACATTCAGTTTCTGAAATTATGAGGTACTGCAATAATAAGTACATATTTACTTATACGTGTTCAATTCAATTAACAACGGATAGGATTTTATCCAAATTAGTTAAGCGACGCGATTACGCGGCAATCTAAGGTGGGTAAAAGAAATGTCACAACCTGGGCTAGGTCTTTGTACACCATCTAAAAAAATTGACAAATAAATGGTAATTATAGGAAAAATACAAATAATTTGATTTAATTAGTAGTTTGATGGTAAGAAAATAAAAAAGCCAACATTAATTGTGTTCGTTTTAGCGGGCAACAATGACAATGAGTCTTTTCTATGGCAGGAAGTTGTCAAGTGAAGTTAGTTCACTATGCAGAGGGGACAGCCACCTCATTCACAGCACACTTTACGCACATCACATTGATAGTGGTCTCCTGAGTGTTGGATTGTTCGTTGCGCTTGAGTTCTTTCTTTCGGTTTATTTTTAACTTTACAACTGAAAGGATGACTGATACACAATACAATTTAATTCAATTCTTTGGACTTAATGGCAACCAGTCATCGATACTACTCAATACACAAAACGAAATGTAAACACTTGATGTCCGCCATGAAGTTTTTTGTTTGTGTTGCACACTACTTTCATTTCTTACCAATAAACAAAGTGTTTTAATAACAATTTAACAATCAAAAAGTGTTCTAAGAATCTTAAACTATTTTTTGATAAAGTGTACAAAGACCTGGCCCAGACTCCTTGCATTTTGGGACATTTCTTTTGATACGATTGTGTGTGATACAGTGCGACAATGTCAACCGCATAGAATTCTGGATTAGGTAATCAAGTACCTCATAGGACATGTTAGAAGGCCATACTCCATGCATGAAAAACTAACAAATTATTACAAACTAAATCAATTCAAAGGGAACAGTATGTTATTTTATAATAAAAACACCGAAAAATTTACCCAAGAACCATTTATTAGAGTACACTGCGTAGAGTTTATAAAGATAAGCCTTTAGTATGACGGCGAAAGGGCCCGCCGCTCAGGCGAGGCGCCGGGGGACGAGCCGCGGCGGCTGGCCACGGGGCTCTTCAGACGCACCATTGTGTCTAAGTGGCGAAACCTATAGGGAATGTCAGGGTGTTAAAAGTGTTGTTAGTGCAGATACCTAAGCATGGATAGGGAGTTTTAAAAGTATAGCAATGTAGTATGTAATAATGTATGTAGTATAGCAACCCCACTCCCCCACATATAAGTAAATTGGAAGCGTCTATACTTCTATATTAATATAATAATTGATAATATCGCTACATTATCAGCGAGTAACATAGGCTGTATTTTATTATCAAATAAATTAGAGGTCCCTACGCAAATTACACTCGTGTAACCCCAAGATATCAAAAATTCTGCCATCTGGGAGCCGTTTTAGCGTGCGCTGCAAAAACCGTTGGGGTAACACGAATATAATTACACCATACATTCGAATATAACAGGAATGTATGGTGGAAATGTTTCTCCTAAATAGTTCTATGTCTATTTAAGTCCGCTACTGCATATATGTATCTATATTTTATGTATAAGTCACTATTGCCAAAATAGTGAACCATAATAATAAAATTTGATACTTTATCACCTAGCATTTTGTGCTAGTAACAAATTAATGTTTTTCAGAATAAATACTTGTATCGCTTCTGATATTTAATTTAGACAGATTTTGTCTTTTACACTACGTAAATTGAAATGTCTGTCGGTTTGTTAAAAACGCACTTTATTATGTAATGTATTAGGTAGGTACTGAAAGAATTATTTGTTTAAACGATTACATTATTCGAATGTTGTTTAAAGTGGATTAGTATATTTTAAAGTAAAAGTAAACTCAGGGTTAAGCAAACAATACAAAGTTTTGGTTATCATCTGACAGAATTATCAAAATTAATTTACTTTTTCATAAATTTAGGAAATAATTTATTGTAAGTACTGGTGTTGTTCTTTAATTTGCACCCTTGCATTAATTAAGATTAGTTTGGAATCATAAACTTTAAATAACAAAGCGCGAAGTTTGATAGATACTTATTGTTTTTTACAGTTTTTTAATTTATTTGATAGCTATTTCCTTTTAATTATTATTTATATTAACGATGTTCCTGTTCATTTTCATTGTATATTTTTCTTTACTTGATAATCAAATATACGATTAAATAAAATTGACCGCTCCTTTCACATTACGCGCGCGAAGCCGCGGGCAATAGCTAGTTCTTAATATTTAACATATCAAGATTTTTTTATGTTCACTGCTGCTGTATACGTGGATGGACGTACGTGGGTGGATTGAAAAGTTTGCGGCCTAAATAAGAAAACATAGGAATAATGCAATTTTTTATATAAATTTTTCTACATACTCTCCTCCTAGGTCACAGCGCTAAGTCCAGCGGTCCTCCAAAGCCTTGATCCCATTTAAATAGAAGGTCTCGTCAAGGTCTTCAAAAAAGGCATCTACGGCCACTTTGACCTCCTCATTGGTAGAAAATTTCATTCCACCTAAGTGCTTTTTTAGTTTTGGAAATAGGTGGAAGTCAGAAGGTGCCAAGTCAGGTGAATAAGGGGGATGAAGGAGCAATTCGAAACCACAATTCATTATTTGAGCCATCGATTCTGCAGATGTGTGAACACGAGCATTGTCCTGATGGAACAAAACTTTCTTGGTCAACAATCCTGGTCTTTTAGACTTTATTTCTTCGCGTAAACGACGTAATAGTGTGTAGTAGCATGCAGAATTTATAGTTTGATCTCTTTCTAAGTAATCAACCAAGATGACACCCTTAGAATCCCAGAAAACCGATGCCATTTCCTCGTTTACTGAAAAACACCTTGGCTTTCTTGGGGGTCGGAGATCCGGGCCTCTTCCATTGTTTGGATTTAGGAGTATAGTGATGAACCCATGTTTCGTCCATAGTAACAAACCTTCCCAAAAATTCGTTTGGATCAGCTTGAAAAAGCTCTAAACAGCCTCTAGAAATCGTGAGCCGAGTTCGTTTCTGTTCAACTGAAAGGAGCCGTGGAACCAATCTAGCAGACACCTTGTGGAACCCTAATTCATTAACGATCATGTTTTGTATACCTTCATATGAAATCCCTAGAGCTTCAGCTATCTCAGATACCTTCAATCTTCTGTTTCCCATGATGAGATCACATATTTTTTCACACACGATGTTTTCCGAAGTCGTAGCTGTACACGGCCGTCTAGACCGGGGGTCATCTGTGATGCTCTCTCGTCCACGTTTAAATTCAGCTGTCCATTTTTTTAACATTGTATACAACGGAGCAGATGTTCCTACAGTAGCCACCATATCTTCATGAATCTGCCTTGGAGTTAAGTGTTTCTTGTGGAGGTATTTGATCACGGCACGGTGCTCTAAACTATCCATTTTCAGAATTTATGAAACTTACTCTCACTTAATGTTCAATAAAATTAAGAATTACGCATGTATCTCAGAGAAAAATTGCTCGGAGACTGACAAAGAGTCTAGGTTTCATATGAGGGTAGTTTTATAATAATATGACAACGCTATCTATGTTAGGCCGCGAACTTTTCAATCCATCCTCGTATCGTTACCAAAGATAAATACGAGTATAAGTACCAACCTCAGAGGCAAATCATTAGAATCGTGATCGGCACTTTGAAAGAAGAACGCCAACGGCCAACTTATCCATGAAGATGGTTTCCTGAAATTTTAAAAATATTATTGGTATCTAATGTCCAATTAATTATCATTTTAAATTGTTTAATGGTTGCATCGACTAGAATCATAAACAGTTCACACTCGTATCCCTTACAGGGTGTGTTAACTGCAGAACAAAGAAAGAGGTTTCAACTGGAAAAGAAACCTCTTTATGTTTTTTGTGGTGTAACCTTACCTAGCTAAGTTCTAAGGCCGACACTAGAGTCATGATTCGTTTTTAATTTAATTTTAGAACTATTAATATACCTATTTTATATATATTCAAGTAGCACTTACGGAGACGGAGACTCCAATTGCACAGGCGTCGATCCTGGACTGTCAGGTGACACCGCCGGAGCGAGAGCAGTGGGTGGCGACAGCGGCGTCGGTACAGGCGGCGGTGACTTGTTGATCGCTGGGTTGTAGATCTTCGGGTCGCTGACCATGCGCACGAAGAATGAGCGTTTGTGTTCAAGCGCGGCACGGTTGCGACGAGCGCGCTCTTCGTTTAGATCCTGTGGAATGATTAGACTTTTAATTAAGGGGCGCGTGCACTTAGCATATCAAAGCTTGATAACAGTCCAGCAAAAAGGGAGAAACCCAGAGATTAGCAAATAGGGAACGTAGGACAACTCAAGAAAAGATATTTGTGTTAATTTCTTCATAACCTATTGGTCTTTTTCGTGGATCACTGCATTAAAGAACTATTGATTATGAGCAGTAAGTATTGTATACTTTTTGCCCTATGCCCAAAAATAAAAACGTTGCTAAATTCGATGATAATATGAATAACCCGACAACTCTGCGTGTCGAATGGCAGTGACCGTAGGTAACGCACTTCTATGAATACTGTGTTCACGGCACCTCGCGATGGTCAATGTGAACCAGCAAAAGGCCCTGTAATTGTAATTTTTTTGACCAACGATCATGTGTTCGGGCACACAGCGTATTATCACAGCGATTTCGTCATTTGTAAAGGAAACCAGTGTGTTATAGTCAAATTCGACGCATATCCTCACAATCATCATCATTATTGTCGAAGAAGCCATCAGTATCTTTCAGTCATCAGCGTCTTCCTGAAGAACTTTCCTTTAAGCCTTTTTAAGACTTTCCGTGAACTTTTTGCTTTTTTGCCCTTCACTTCTTGGAGTGCTGTCTTTCAAGTCAATCAAGTCAATCAAGGTTTTCCTTTCATTTAAACCACCATGTTTCTTAGAAAGATTTGATCTTCATGGTTTACCCTGTTAATTGATGCCATAAAAATCGAGGCGAATTTTCTAATTTTAGACGGTGCGATTCCTGGGCGTTTTCAAATATCTTTGAACGCAGTTTTGCTTCTTATTGAGAATAAAGGAATGTTGCCTTAGTGTAAAACTTGCTTAAGTGGATATTACACTTGGCTAAATTTTGTCACTTAATTTAGACAATTTAGTCAGTTATATTCAAAAGTTTGTATATGGCTTTCTTAATTTTGGAAACGGTAATAACCAGTTGACGTCAGTATTTAGAGTACTTTGCATCCAGGTGGCGTTACAGAATTTCACCCTGTACAGGGTGTTAAAAAAAGTATTTTACAAAAAAATGTTCCATACTAAGTAAGTCTCCACCATTCGACTACAAAAAACCGTTTTTCATTTGGACTTGAGTGTTTTCACAAAGAAATTCAAAACATTTAGTCTTAGGGTGTCACCACACCAATCGATCGACAGTTAAAATGTCCTTTCGTCACTGTGAATTTATACAGGGTGTAAAATAAAGGAAGCATAATACTTAAGGGTCAGTATACCATTGCTAGAAAATACTGTAAAAGAATTGGAGTTATAGGGGCTAGTTAAGACTTCCACAATTTTTTATAAAAATTTTTTTACTCAATATCTTTGACAGCCCTAAGTGGTTTTCATATTCGTCGTCACTTACCTACCTAGTAGCACGTAATGCGATGACTGGATACGATAATAGTTACTTTAATAATTTGTAATAAATAAAAAAACTCGTATTTTTTATTTATTTACGCCTCGCTCGCCTCATGCGTAGGTAAGTATGAAAACATGTTAATGTGTGGAAGTCTTAACCAGCCCCAATAACTCCAATTCTTTTACAGTATTTTCTAGCAATGGTATACTTACTGACCCTTAAGTATTATGCTTCCTTTATTTTACACCCTGTGAGTACAGAACTTATATTGCCGTATATTTTCATTCGAGTTAGCTTAAGTTTTTATCTCAGATCTGCGCAAATCGAAATGGAATTAGGTCTTAAAGGCGAGACGTTGTTGGCACAGTTTGAACGCTTAAATAACGTTTCTTGTTTATGTGCGTGACCAGCATTACCGTGGCGTAGTAATGATTACCTGCTGACCACTATTAGCCATATCTTCCCGTAATTAATTAAAATTATCCAAATTACTTACCCTTTCCTTGTCTGGTCCCTCCAAAAGTTCAGTAGCGTATTCTTGTATGATATCCCAGGCGATTTCTGCAAAAAGCGGTCAATGAATATTAATGTTCTTGTTATTTAACTCGAAAATAAGTTTTTTTCATAACTTGACTGGAAAATCTTGCAAAAGAGTGGGCCAGAGTCCAAGAGTCTTATCATATAGGCGTAGTTTAGGGCCATATTAGAAAGTAAAAAAAGTGAATGACAAAGATAAGTGGCTTTTTATAATATATTGGATCTTGTTTATTTTCAGCTTTTGCTTCAGTTGACCGTGGCTGCTACTTAGCTAGCTTACTGGAGATAGCTTAGTTGCTTTGCCACTATAATCTACTCGTATAAATACCTAAGTTAGGATATAATCTCTTATAAGTTGTAGTAAAACAATTATCAAATATTCCAAAAGCCAATGTTATCACCATAAACCTGGAGTATTGTTTTGTTTGCCATTATTGTAAAAAAATCACCATCTTCTATTTAACTCCATCAAGAAGTATGGAAATATTTAAAAATATTATTATAAAAAACTAAAATCCAACAGTGGAAAATACTGAATCTGGACATTAATACGAAAAAAACCTTCGCATGCATTTTAATATTAGGGTTTTACCTATGAAATTGCCGTTTTTCACGAAATAAATGAAGCGTAATTTTTTTATATATTTTTTATTTCTATTAATCAAAATAATCACCCATGCAATCAATGCATCTTTGCCAACGCATTGGTAGCTTATTGATGCCTTTCTTGAAGAAATCAGCTGGACGGGAGGCAACAAATTCTTCAAAGGCATTTTGTACTGGCTCTCGGGTATTGAATTTTTTTCCCGCCAAGAAGTTATCCAAATTCTGGAAAAAGTAGAAGTCTGTAGGCGCAAGGTCTGGGGAGTACGGCGGATGACGGAGAACTTCCAACTCCAACTCTTGTAGCTTGGAGACCGTCTGCTGTGCAGTATGAGTTCGCGCGTTGTCGTGCAGGAGCAGTGGAGCCGAACGATTGACCAAAACTGGTTGGAGACGTACGAGCTTCTCCATCATTGTGTTCAGTTCTTCACAGTACACATCTGCAGTAATGCTTGTCCCGTTTGGCAAGAAGCTGTGATGAATTACACCCGCGTTAGACCACCAAACAGTGACCATCACTTTTCTAGGGGTAAGTTTTCGTTTAGGGCATTGTTTGGGTGCTGAACCAGGGTCCAACCAACTTGCTGAGCGCTTACGATTGTCAAACAGGATCCATTTCTCGTCACAAGTAACAATGCGGTTCAGAATTCCTTCATTTGTATGCCTGCTGAGCAGTGCAAGGCACGTCTCCACGCGTACTTCGCGCTGGCGGTCATTGAGTTCGTGGGGTACCCATTTGTCAAGCTTTTTTACCTTGCCAATTTGACGCAAATGGACCAATATTGTTTTGATGTTAACGTCGAAAGCTGCTGCTAATTCAGCCGTGGATTGAGTTTCATCAGTTTCCACAATTGCCTTTAATTCGTCATTGTCGACCAAAGTTTTCGGACGACCACGGGGTTCATTTTTCAGTCAAAATTTCCAGAACGGAAGCGGGTAAACCAATAACGGGTGGTGCGTTCGTTTGTAGTGTTCGCTCCGTAAACGTCGTTGATGTTGCGTGCCGCTTGTGCCGCTTTGCTGCCACGACGGTACTCATACTCCATAATTACTCGAATTTTTAACTTATCCATGATGATGAAAAATGTTCGAATGCGTTGAAAACAAAACACTAACTATTAAACAAATGACGATTTTAGAAAAAGAATTCCATGTTTGTCAAATAAAATTAATTTGAAATTAGAATTATCAGTCAAAAAAAAAATATTTTCATTTGAAATGGACAGTACGGCAAAACGGCAGTTTCATAGGTAAAGACCTATTATAATGAACCTATTGTGTAATGTGTAATGTAGTGATGCATATTTAAATGGTAGGTAACCTTGGCAGTAAACCAACATAGCTGAAAAGGTATTTCTATGGCAAGGTGGCTTTCGACTATGGCTATCATAAAATTATAACATAATAAATAATATATTTAACATTTCAATCTTCATCTATATTAATTACTAATATTAGAATGAATTAAGACTTCTGATTTATGATATCGGTTCCGTAATGTTTACGTAGCATAAGTATGCGCCATGGATCCCAATCCCATCCGGGGCTTTCGGAGTCTGTAGTCAATGCAACTTGCAATATACATACGTATATAAAATATATGTATATATATACGTTGTGAATAAAATAACTTAGTTCCTCAAGAAAACGTACATACATATATCCTTAAATTTTAAAAATATTTAAAAAGCGTCGATTGTAGTCATGCTAAGCGCTAGGATGTTCTGTTATACAATTGATTAAAAGCAAAATGCTTTACGTTATTATTTTGTACATATTTCAATATAAATTACGCAACAGATGCATAGTCAAAAAGATTCGAGTGCTTTCCCAAGCTGACTTTAAGGATAATGTGAATGATATGATGAAAAGAATAAAAACGAGGGCAGCAAGATTTAGTTCGTACTAAAGCAAAGACGAGCGCCTGGAATTTCTGAAACAAATGAATAAAGAAAAGACGATCGCCTGGAATTTCTGAAACAAATTAATATAGAAAAGAAGATCGCCGTGGTGGGTATATAATCCGCTTCGAAGCAGTCAGGGTCAGTTGCGAGTAGCCGGGAGTCGGCTGAACTAAACCAAAGAGGAGGAAACCGAAAGTAAAATGAGAAGTTGTGGTACTAGTGGGAAAATGCTAGTGCCAGTGTAATGAGGAAGAGGTGTACACGAAGTCGAAATACGTGTTGTTAACGTTGCTATTTGAAGGAAGAAGTGTAAAGGTGCTAGTGCTGGTGCACTAAGGAAGAGGTGTTCGAAGTCGAACTGCGAACATGGGAATTCAGGGTTTGTGCAACGCTGTCGAAGTCATGTCATGGAAAGATCATATCGCCGTTACAGAAGCTCATAGTGTGGGAAGTCAAGGTCTATACAGCGCCGTCGAAGACATGTCATGTGAAGCTCACCGTTGTAAGAAGATCCTGTCGCAGTTAGAGAAGCTCATAGTCCGGGAACTCAAGGCTGTACAACGCCGTCGAAGTCTTGTCATGTGAAAATCAACGTTTACTCAAAACCCTGTCAACGTTGTTTTAAAATAAAGCATGTCAACCAGATCTTGCCTTGTTTTCTTCCAATTCCGTAACAATACTTTGAGGATATTATAGACAACATTGCGATATAGAATACTCGCATAAAAGTGCTGTGCAAAGATATGCTGCTTTACATTAGTCGCATTTTTACCAAATTTTTTTTTTACTTTTGGGGTGAACCCTGGGGTCGCGCCTAGAGGTCGGTTATTTTTTGTAGGCTACTTAGTCTGATTCCAGTTAAGAAATTATTCAAATTTAAACGAGAAATAAAAGACAAATGCAAATAAAATCCTAAGAGCAAAATTTGTCACAAATTAAGAAGAATCCGCAGGTACGAGAAGTCATTATCTATAGGGTAGTTCTAACTGCTTTATAAGCTAAAACCTACGTACCAATATCCTCCCTGGAAGCGTGTTGGTACACGACGCAGAACCGGATGACAAATCTCTCGCGCACCAACGCGGGCACCATGTGGAGCTTCCCCGAGGCGTTGATGTTCATTAGCAGCTTCTTGTTCAGCTCGTCCACGGTCTCCTGGTTATCTTCCGGCCCGCCCCAGAGCCGGAAGCAAACTAGGCCGAGCTGGAACGGTAAGTGGAAGAAGATCTTGTGTTTAAAGATTTGGTGCACCATTACTGTAGGCGAGTTCGTCAGTCAAGATTTACTTACAAACTTACCTACGTTTGTGAACTAAATTCAGAAAACTTTAAGTAATGGATGACTAGGGGTAGAATTAGGGTAGAATGCAGATTGAACATACTTTCTTATTAGTAATTATTAAGTTTCCGACTTTTATAGAGTGATATTTAAGTTTATCAAAGTCTTATTTAAAAAATGTTTGTCCCTATCAGATTTGATTTTTGTATCTCAAGCGAATGATGAGGCCGCAAATGTAAATTATACACACTAAAGCTTAACATATTATTGGTTCAGTCAAAGAGAAAGTTATTTAAGTATAGGCAATTTTTTATTTCATAAATTTGAGTTCCATTGCATTATGTACCTATATATGTAGAGATAGTCTTTCAAAGTATGTTTTCTCTTACCTTAACCTGATTGCAAACTTCAAAGCGGGAGTCTTTCCGGACAAGCTTCTCAAAGTACTTAGCGAGCTCACAATGTTTGCGCACATACTTCTGCAGACCAGTGATTCCGTAGCTCCTCAACATGAACCACAACTTCAGCGAGCGGAACCGCCGACTCAAGGCAATACCCCAGTGTCGGTAGTCTATAGCCGTGTGGTCGTGCAAATGCTGCAAGTACAGGGGGTCCACCACCAGAGCAGACGTCAATAGGTATCTGTTAGTCACCCATAGCAGAGAGCAATCGAAAGCTGTCAGCATGAACTTATTCGGGTTCGTGTTGAAGGAGTCAGCATATTCTACCCCGGCGAGGTGATTCTTGTGTTCAGGGCATATGAATGAGCTGCCTGCGTAAGCAGCGTCGACGTGCAACCACACATTGGGGAACTTGCGAACGACGGGACCAATTTCTGGAAGGTTGTCGAAGGAGCAGCTGGATGTGGTACCCAGGGTGGTGGACACAAAGAAAGGCACCCGACCCGCTTCTTCATCTTCTTTCATAGCCTAAGATGGTAGGGATGAACATTAGTATTTTATCAAAAACAGAGCTTTACCTACTTATAGGCAAAATAAAAAAAAACGGATTTTAGGTTTATTCTAATTTGAACTAAAGTTCCGGCATTTTTTCAGTTTTTGTGCTTAGCCGAGTAAAACATAGTAAATTTTAATTTATTTATAAATTATTTATGTTTCTTTTTCCTAATCGAAAATGGGGACAATTAACTGTTTATACTGTGAGTACTAGACCCCACCGCATGACTCTGCAAGAATCTGTTTTTTTAATGAACGTGGTTTAGATTTTACACGAATTAAGACTTATAATAATTAAAAAACTAAGTTTAATTATTAAACACTTGAATTTGGGTTCCTAACAAGAGATGTGGGCATAACATGCAACTTATAAGAAAATCACCTTCTATCTGGTATATGTCGATAAAGTCGACTCCAATTTCCACAGTAATCAACTAATTGCACGACGAAGCCATCGGCACCAACCTCATAAAGTTAGCCTAATTGACTTTTACGACTAACTCCTTTTCGAAATCTTTTCCAGAATATTTCAACGCAGACGTGATTATATTTAGAAAAGTTTAAATGTAGGTACCTTTTTATCTAGTAAGGCTGTAATACCTGATTGGCATGGGAGATAGGTAGGTTGACTAATGATGCCTTAACACAGATGAAGTAGGTACTGTAAAAAAGTACTACGATACATGTTAATTTAATTTTAATTAATATTTTATTGTGTAAGCAGTTTATTTTATCATTTAACTATTATATCTTTAGTTTTTTGGATTATTTTCTTTATTAGATTTAGTCATCTACGGATGGCACTGTAAAACTTCACTCTATATTTGAAATTACTTTATTTATAATATGTCACAGGCATTGGGCACCTGTATTTGGTTTATGCTATTGAAAGTACGATTTTAATTACAAAGGGATGGTAGAATTTACGACACAATAGAAAAAAAACAGTTGGCATTCCACTCCAGACTCTGCCATAAGTGAGTTGAATATCGACGCAGAATGTCAACAATAGACGGGTGACTGAATGTGGGTCGCACTCGCAATTAAATAGAGAGCATCACTGGGGCAGAGAGCAGAAAAATGACGTACAATGCGGGTCAATTACCGCAAGATTCGCGACGTATTTCCGGAATCTGGGGCTTCTGCCATTAGCCGGCAGGCGGCGCTCCGAGCGCACCCGGCTTCAATTACCGCCCGATTATCTGCCCTGTCTCGGCACCTCATCTGCCTATTTCAATTAAAACTTCCGTGGAATAATTGAAATTGAAATATGAAAAGTTTTATAGGGAGCTGGTTAAACGCGTGTGTCGGTTGGTAGTGGGCTTGTAGGTACTCAAGGTCTCTAACTAAAGAAGAAGAGGCTGGACTTATAATGTCCAAAATGGAAAAAAAAATCGACCCTTCATACTTGACATATGGGGTCAGGTGGCAATTTTGTATGAAGGGCCAAATTTTTTTTTTCATTTGCTCTATATGGATTCCTTGGGAAAGTTGCTCAGAATTGTGGTGTGAGCGATTTTCCGGAAAAACGGTAAACGGTAATCATATTGTATTTAGACGACCGAGTGGCGTAGTGGTTAGTAGCCCTGCCTTATACGCCGGAGGTCCCAGGTTTGAGTCCTGGCCGGGGCCTTCATTTGTGCGATGAACATAGATGTTTGTTCTCCGGTCATGGTTGTTTATATTTATATATGTATGTTTATGCTAGATTCCCCCAGTTGCTCTCTTACTTTGCTCTGCTTACTTTGGGCCATACAGTTGGTGTGTCTGTCTGGGGATTTATTTACAATTTATTATTTTATGACATCTAATGAATACATTAACGAACATTATGTTGAAGATACATCTGTTAATCCAGTCAAAATAGCCGAAAAATAAAGGTATGTTTACATGAATTCGCAATTAACTGGAATTTGGTCAGACCTTTGGGACACTATAACAAATAAAAAATAAAAAGTCCCCATCGATCCAACTTGTTCTAAATAGGTAATATTTTTTAGGTCAAACGTCAAATAGAAGAGATTGTATTGAAAAAACAAACAAATGAATAGTTAATCTAAATGGTGCGTCAAACACATACGAATCTGCCAAGTAATACCAACATATCTTTGCAAAATTTCTGAAAGAAGATTTCTTGAAATGAAATGAAATGAAATGAAATGAAATATTTATTTCTCAACATTGACAATTACTTGTTCTTATTGACGTCAAATAAAACATGACTCTACCACCAGTATCTAATTAATCTTGTATCTTTAACAAATAATTGAACATTGAACAATTAAAAAATACAAATAAATGCAAAGTTCTCTTTGTAAGTTTGTACACGTGTAGGAATTAAGTCGCGTGAATTTTTTTTTCTAAGCAAATTTCAAGTTTTTTACATAAAAAAGAAATAGTGCCCGGATTGGTGTATTCTCGAGTTTTGCGTTTAGCAACACATTTACGAGATTTATTTTATTTATATAGAAAATAATCTTAGGGTCTGTACCAATATTCAGCTCGATATGAAAGCTAACAGTAATGTCTATGACAGGACTATAAACGATATAGAAATAAAATGACTTCAATGTTTTGTTGGTTAAAACTGCAGATATCCTTTTATTTCGCCTGAAAGTGATCTATTAGAAATTGGCTATATGCTGGCTAAAAATTCAAAAGCGTAAAATTAAAACGCATCAAATTTGTTACCTGTTGCAAAACCTCGCCCCGCAAAGCTCCATTTTCATCAGTCGGCAGAATCCTAAGCTTCACGAAGCTAATCATAGCCGCCTTCTCGACGCAGGAGTGGGCATCCTTGGAGCAGTAGGCGATGAGCTTGGACAACAGCAAACCCTCGTCCTCCGTCGGGTAGTGTTGCTTCAGTCTTTTAATGCCGTGGGCGCGGGCCGCTAGCATGCAGACTAGGATAGCTTCGCTTGCTGACCCCTGTGAACAATTGGAACTGCAATAATTTGGTATACATCGCGTACGGTGGGTATTAAATATTAAAATGTTTTTATTAAAGAAAAACTTACTACTTACTTATATTTTAATATTGTTTAAAAATATATATGAAACGGTCACTGTGCTACTCAAAGCCACGTTTACGTACTTGTGATCATTGAAAACATTTAGTCGGACATTTTAAGGATAAAATAATTCTAATGATAGGGAGAATAACTTTGATTTGGCAGGGTGTTGAGTTAATAGTTTTAACATACGTTTACGATTGATACAAACTAGTTTATAGATGGGCCAAATAAGGTATCCATTATATGAGTCCCTATAATTGATACCTTATTTAGTCTTAAAAGCACTTCTTTGTTCTTAAAAACTAATTATTATGAATAACGCACCTCGATAACACCTCCACCTTTGCTGCCTTTTTCCAATGCCAGGAACGCAGTAGGCAGTCCTATGGCTTTAGCTGGAAAACAAGCACACATTTACTGGTCTACCGAAATTAAAAAGGAATATTCTCCGTTTAGTACAAGTATTCTCAACAGGTATATTAAATTTTTTTGTCAAAAATTATTTTGTCAAGCATATCCAGGCGTTTCTCAATGATATCATAAAAGCCTTGAATTTATTTACAGTCATGTCATGTTGCATTTCTGTGCGAAAATATAAGATGTTTCCTTATGCGAACTATTTCAAAAACGAACGGAGCCTTCTGTCAAAGTTGAAAATTGGGATAAAACTGGAAATATGTTTGAGTATCCAGTACCGATTACGTAATGAATTTAATCTTAAATATACATTACTGTCACCTGTTTAACTTGTGGCTATTCATTTTGTTAATTTATTATTTCGTTTTCAAGCCGCCGTACACTGCAATCCTTTCATACCTAATCGATTTCATTTTAACGTGGCACTTAAAATGAAAATTTAATTCAATAGAGATAAAATATTTTTAGGATGATGTAAAATGGTTATAGACAGAAACGTAATTTTTAACGACTTTGCAGTAAAATCGAATATGATTAGAGACGTGATATTTTAAATTAAGGTTAGTTGAGATTCTCAAGAATTCATTTACGCAAATATCGTTTATACAATTCTAATAACAATATTTTAAAGGTCCTTTTTGGTCCAATAATTTGTTATTTATAGGTAGGTATGTATATATTTTAGAAAACAGATATCACCAGACCAAAGTGTTATGTTTCTATATTTAAAAATTATTTTGGTAATTAATCCTTTAAATTACTTTATTAATACTGTAAATTAATACTGTGAGTTCGAATTTAGAACTAAGGCGATCTAAATTCGAACTCACATATAAGCATAAACTCTCTTTAAATTTGAATTAGGTTATTTTAAACCACGACTAATATTGTACGGTAAACATCTAGATGTTATTTAAAACCTTCTTTACTAAACTCCTACAATTAACATGCCTGCATCAAAAAAGTTAAAGATTTCCTAAATTAGTTAAAGATATAGTGGATGGAATCTGTAACTTTTTTTACCAGCCGGGTATGTTGTTAGCTTCGAACGAATTATATAAATGTCTGAAAGCTGAGTATTTTTTACAACAATATGTAATACTTTTAAAAAAGATATCATGCATCTTGATAAATATGTTTTCGAAAATGTTAGAAACGCTAGTAAATAGAAGTGATAAAAGCATACAAATACCGCCACCAGTACTCAGTGAGTTTGTATAAAAAAAGCAAACACTTCTTAAAATAATAGACATTTCGAATAACTTTCTCATGTTGAGGTGATACGTAGTTGTCAATATAGTAGGTATCTTGATAAAATTGTACATTTACTGATAAAGGGGTAATGGTTCAGGGATCGTTAACGAGAAGTGCTGGTAATGTTTTTATAAGGGTTTGTAATTGCTTGTTGTTTTGGGTTTTCTTAGGAATTTGTTACTAAGTAGGATATGAATAGCGAGTGCCTAATACCTACACAGTCTTTTTGAATTATTTCAAAGAATATTTTTGATTCAATGCTTAAAGATGCGTTGCCGACCGTCGGCTGAACTTGGTATTGCGTTTGTTCCAGTATTTCCAGTGGCTGTTCCTTCCCTTCCTTACAAGCACAACCACGTACACTTGGTGATTATAACAGTTAAAATAGGAGGGAATATAGTTCCGTCCCAGACGATATCTTAACATAAGATATTGTAATAATACATATGAACATCAGTGATTTGCATACAATAATAATAATAAATCCCCAGACAAACACACCAGCTGTTTGACCCCAAAGTAAGCAGAGCTTGTGTTATGGATGACCATACAGCGAACTAGGGGGGAACCCAGAATAAACATACATATATAAATACAAACAACCATGACCCGAGAACAAACATCTGTGTTCTTCACACAAATGTATGCACCGGCTAGGACTCGAACCTGGGACCTCCGGCGTATGAGGCAGGGCTACTTATCACTACACCACTCATAGTACATACACTGAGGCACCACCTTTTTACATTTGGCACAATTTTCGGTCGCAGTATAAGTCCGAGAATAGTCTTGATTTTCTCAAAGATTTTCTTGCGGAATCTTCTCAGGAGAAAAAATCTTTCAGTGGTTGATTTAAATATAAAATCCAACGAAAAAGAAAGACAAAGAAAATAAACGAGGAAAAGTAACGCAGGAGTTTGTTTGTGAGAATAGTTTTGATCTGTTCCCCATTATTGAGATATGAAATTGCTTGTCTGAAGTTAGTTAGTAGATAAGTCTTTTTGACGTATCGAAACTAGCAATAATTTTGTACCTTGTTATCCATAGAATAGTTTTGAGAGTTTGACACAATTACTATGATAAATCTTGTCAAGTGTCAAGGTTATTCTCTAAATATAAAATATCTGAGCATTGAAAAATCAGCCCTTAACTAAAGAAGTTAATGATTACTTACCCAACCAATCCAACATGATTATTTCTAATTCAGTGCATGCGGGGCTTGCAGCCTGAAAAAAAAGGCATAACTTTTAAATTGGTCACATCTTGGTAGTAACTGCTTCTTTGTATATAAATACAATTTCAATTAATGTACAATGGCCTATTTGTATTAATTTGTTCCGATACTTAAACGACTACCAAACAGCAATTTGACGTCAGCCAATACCATCCTTGATTTGCGCAAAGGTTATGGCAACATACCAAAACTTTTCACATTTGAATGTAACAGTGGAATACAAAGTTGACCTTTCAAGCTTAAGAAATACAAAGCAGCCGTCTATCGACGCTTCCTTAGTGATAAGATCAGGCCAATATTTCAGTTAACTCTGTCACCTCCAACAAAACAGCATGCGATCCGCGTGATGGTGAGCAGCAACAGTAGCATCCATGCCAATAGACAGTAGGTGCTGTGCGATTGTCATTGATAGAATTATCGATCCTCGAGATGCGAGATCGTCGAGATGCACCTCAAGGTTCAGGGTTTGATTCCTGTGACTGTCAAATGCACCAATGAGGTTTAACAACTTAATTACATCAAGCCGACTGCTCTGACGGTGAAGGAAAACGTTGTGAGAACTCACCTTTTTTTACCTTTTTTTTACTTCACCTTAGAAATTATTTCACAGGTATGTGTAAAGTCTGCCGCCCGGCAGTAGGCCAGCATGGCGGACTATAAATTTTCTGACAACACCCCTCAGTTGGGCTGTTATCCCAGCAGAACGATTATTATCGTGTGATTGGTTTACGAATGTTTCATTAATTCAGTTCGAATTGGCTTTGTTAATGTAATAACTGGCAGTTCCTTTCCTTTAACCATAACAAAAGTATGAAACCGTTTCAATATTGCGGTTAAAACTGTAGTACTTACTGCACTTATAAAGAAATTATACAATAATTTTAACTATTTTAACTATTATTTTAACCAAGGTCCAGATGCATGTATTAACCAGTATTTTAATACTAAAGGGAAACAATGCATTTTCTAATTACTATAATATATTTAAAACTTTATTAAAATATAAATTTTTCCGTCTGACATTTTCTACTAGATTGTTCTTCATTATTTTTAAATGACACATGACGTTATAAGTATAAATAAAAAAGGTTGTAACATCCTATTTTGCCCGTCCTAATCCAAATTTTATAGCGAAATTAATAATCTTAGATGTAGATCGGGTATAAAAGGCTTGCTATGCTTAATTTCAAATAGTTGTGGAGTAATGCTAGTATGGACAGAGATTAAAACTTAAATGTCTGCTTCGTCATACATATCGATGGTGTATGCAATACAAAAAGGATTTACAAAAAACGTTGAATATCAGATAATCAGATTTCATTTCGTTGTTCTTTTATTAAATATTTCAAACCCAATTTCGAGCATGAACCTTTTCGATAGCAATTTGGTTCAAAATGTTTGAGATGTTTTCTTTCAACATTTTAAGAAGTTTGTCAGTCTCTCACTATTTCCTGATCAATAGAGCCATTTCTCAACAAACGTCTTTAATTTATCTATTCAATATATTATCTTTAATCATTTGTATAGAAAATGTAATCAATGTGAGACATCAAAGTTATTAATTTTAATTAATTATATATAGCACATTATCTTAAAAGTTACTTATTTAAAAGACAGGATTAAGAATATTATTATATCATTTTGCTTTTAATGAAAATAAAATAATAATATAAATAAATGTAAATTAACCTGTTATTTATTTTGCTTTAATATGAATTGAAATAATTATAGATTTATAAAAAAAGTAGATTAATACCATTAAGTTATGAAAACTTATTTAAAATAACGGTAACTAGTAACGATTTATAAGTATTAATTTTATCTTTTGACAGAATTCCTCGATATTAACAAATTCTATATATCTATTAATATATTAATAGAACGCATAGAGTAAAAGAAATACTATAAAAATCTATGGAATATATAACCTATAAACTAATGCATCTTGCGTGGGATTATTTAAAAAACATGTTTCTTAACTTTTTTATTAGTTTTATTATTTATTAACATATCTCTTTACAGTTTTGCTAGTTATTAAAATTATGGCAACGTTTCCGACCGCCCTATGTTTTTTATTCAGAGCAGTGGCACACGTGACCTTTGTGTATATAGATTTGAGATGCTCTACGAAACACAAAATGAAAAAAATGACCTCATTTAACTACCTAGTAAATAAACGTATATTAACATATAAAATGCAATGTAATGGCAATAGCAAATGTAACATGCAGACAATAAGTTTTGCAACTTGACCAAGAATCAAAATCGCGACGCGCGATAAATGAGCACGTCAGTTGAATGTTTCATAGATTTGAATAACTTATTGATACACGGTACTTACTTTTATATGGTGCCTTTTGCATTAAATTAACTAAATAATATTGATGTATTTTAAATTCATATTAAATATTAATGGTTATTTGTATAAATACTTTTATATGTTCTCTCTATTGTAATACGTGTTGGTTCTTTTTGTTATTTTTTGCTTCTACTTAATACCTTAACTATGCTCTATGTTCTATTTTACGACTCACTTTCTTTGAAACATTGCTCCTTCCTACTACTAAAAGTTGGCTGGTAGAGAATGTCTCGTGGCATTAAGCCAATCTGTACATTATAATTTGTAGAAATTTGAAATAAATAAAAAAAAATTATAAACTGATTAAAATTAGAAGTTTATTAAAAAAATAAAGTTATTCGTTTTTTATTTTCTTTGTACCATTACTACAAAAGTTTCTAGTCTGGTCTCAAGCCATATAGATCTGACATTTTCGATAGCTAAATGTTCACTTTCTGTAAGGAGAATCTACGGAAGAAGTCATTGTATAAATAAGTGATTTGGAACGTATAGAAAATATAACGCACATTGAGCATTCAAAAAGTTATTTGTGCTTTAATCTATCTTGAGGTATCGGGTAGATAGGGCCTGCTAAGCACAGTACGTAAAAGATAACTTTAGTCAATTGTAAAAGGTTTTTTACCTGAAATCAAGTAAATTATCTTGAATTTATAAAAGGATACACTTTTGAACCGCCGCCGCAGTAGATAAGCTCACTGTTTTTTGACCTGGTAAAACTGATAATCATAAATTGACAATATCGTCAGTCAACTAAACTACTCGTAGATTTCCCTGTCTAAACAAAAACGAAAATAATTATAACACACCTTGGAAAATGCAAATATTTACAGTTCAATAAAAAGACATTTTCTATTTAGAATTTCACCTTCTCAGAGAGCGTACAGGAAATAGGAAAATACGACTGACTTCGAAAACAGATCTAGTAGAAATCAAAAGTAACTCTTTCAAATTGGCGATTGGGGAGTGAAACTCTTGTCCCTAAGGGTGTTACCACACCAATCGATCGTCCGTCGATCGATGTCGACTGGTCGACGCGACGTCGAAAGTCGTCGACTGGTCTATTCGGCCATAGACCGACGTCGACGGGTCGACGGGTCGACGGCCGATGATCGATTGGTGGGGTAACACCCTAACCTCGCACAACAAGTTTCTCACGTGTTAATTCGGCCAGCCTTTGAGCTACGTTGCCTTCAGTTGATTCTAATTAAGGTGCTTGTAGTTTTTTATTTACTTTATTTATTATCCCTCTTATTGTTGTTATTTTTATATATTTAAAAAAAATAATAAGAATATTTCTGGGATCGTATATGTAAATGTAACTTTAGCTGGTTATATATGTTGTGTAAATAAATAATAATGTAACTAAAAAAAACAAATAAAAGCAAACGCCGATGATTCCTTAATATTCAGGTTTCGAAACTACAGAAAGGGACGATCAACACAGAAATTGGTTAGTATTTAGAACTGTCTACAAGAGAATTAGAATCCATCTTGGCGTATTTTTTTAATTTTTTTATCTTCTGTACTATTATTCTGATTTTCCAAAGAGGATATTTTCCATTGCATTGATATTTATAGGCACGAAAGCAATGTCGCTCAGTCATTTCAACATAATTCATCTTGATATATAGTTACTCAGGAACTTATATTTCCTTATACTCTTATATGACTAGTTGACAAACGGTCGAGGACAAAATATGAGTAAATCCTAGTATATCCTAGAAATATTTTAGCCAAGAAAAGGCAAATGAAAGATATGTATATATAATGAAGAGATAAAGATATCTTCAATCTTTGTCTTGGAAACTTTTTGGAAAAGGTTAAATTGCATAAACAAAACTTTATATGTACAGGTAAAGTGCCCCGCATACTGCGGGCTAATTTGAAGTCTTATCACTCAGAAAACTTCTCAATCTGTAGCAGCAGCAGATTTTTTCATGTTTACTCAGTACTGTGACTTATTATTTTAAAAAAATGTTCACTTACCGAGGGGAGCTAAAAAATTTTGATTTTATATAATATTTTTAATTTTATTTTTTATATTAAAGACAAAATGGAAAATCTGTCTGCTCGCGGAGTGTACAATAAGCAAAATCATTTAAACTAGAAGACAAAATTTTTAAAGGTTTTTCGGTCGAAGTGCGTAAAAATTTAAAGCAATATCGAGATCAGACGTACTATATAAAAAATTATATAGTACCTACGTTTTGTCTTAATTAAACCAAATATCATATCATTTTTCTATTTGTTAAGGTTCTCGAGATGTGGCGTAACAGGCTGACAGGCAGACGGATGTGGAAGCTTTGTACCTTAATAAGGACCTGTTGGCACCATTTGCTTACTGATCTTCCAAAAAGAAACTAATTTATAAATGATGAAAAATCATATTTAGGTATTTCATTCATAAACTTTTCACGCTCCAAGCACTGAACTGATTGAGATGAAATTTGGTATGGGGTTAGTTTGAGACCTCGAAAAGGACATAAGAAAGTTTTGTACTGGAAGTCATCCCTAAGGAGTGTGAAACGGTGGCTGAAAATGTATATGGGTCTTTTGTTAATTTTGTAGCTATGGGTATGAAACTTCTATTTTGGGTACTTTAACAAACATAATAATACAGAATTCAGATTCAGAAATTCTGCCCTTAACGGGATAGACGGCTAAATGGAGAGGAAAATTTGTATAGATTTTTGTATTTTTAAAGATGGAGCCATGAAACCTTTATTTGAGATGGAGTTAGTTTGTGACACCGGAAAGAACAAAGTATATTTTTATCTCAGAAATTATCTCCTAGGAGGGTAAAATGGAGGTTGACTCTTGTAAGACTGTTGTGGGACTTTTGTTGTAAAAGCTGTTACCATAAAACTTATAGGTTCTTTACAAAATATAAAAAATTAAAAAAGTTTTGAAGATTTTTGTATGGGGCCCGATCGTATTTTGCTTTTTTACAAAATTGTTGCGTACTATAAAACTTATGTGTTATATATCGATTAGAAACATACTAGGGTACACAAAAATATGATCCACTACGTTATTAAGTGTCACATGTCAGAGTTATCTGCCTAAATAGATTAACACAGAAAAATTATATAGCCCTATAACAATTTATTCATAGCCTTTCTATAGTATCAAATATAACAATTTTTGACTTAATTAGACATTCAACTTTTACATTATTTTAAACTTTATCTGCTAAAGTGTTTCGTGGTCAATAAGTTTTACTATTTAATGCAGAATATAACTGTTGGCACACAATAAACAGTAAACTTTAATGGCTATAAAAAAAACCCCTAAAAGAATACTATCTTATGTTTAAAGAGTAATCAGTGTTTTGTCCTACCTAAAAATTCGGAACATTTAAACGTCCTTAAATTATTTTGTATCCATGCTCCAAAACCCTGTTGCCAGATTCATGTGCAAAATATGGGCTATGTAAATTGTTCTATATTAATTTATTGTAGTGTATCAAACGCGTTAAATTCCTATTATTAAAAAAAAAATAATAAGAGAAAAAAAATTATGACTAGTATAATTTTACGTGAGCGAAGCCGCGGTCAAAAGCAGTGGGTTTTAAACACAACCTTGTTTTAATAAAATTAAGGATAAAATGAAAATGTAATTACGTACATGAATTATTTGTGTATCAATAAAAAAAACCTTAAACCATTTTCACAATTTTCATAGTTTTAGGTTAAAATAAATAATAAGTTTAACGAATTATTTACGAACTTTACAAATTATTTCTAAAACTTACTATATATAAAAATCCTACATTTAGACCTAGATTAAATCTTATAACCCACAAATATATTTGAAAAAAAGTAGACATAAATTTTGTTTCTATGTGAATTCGTGCACCTTTGTGCACGAATTCACATAGTACAACGAACGTTTAAAATCAGATTAAATCTCTAAGTCTCCTGCAGGAGTTTTCTCTAAACGATATCATTTCAATTTCTGAATTTACTCATGACTTACTTAAATGATACTATTTAAAAGTGCTTGAAAACAGGTCGGCTGTTACATTCTATTTTCTAACTCTTAACTTGAGTAGGCCTGTAAGTTCCCATGTCCTTTGTTTTCTAAAGGAACTTTGTGCTGCTTTTTGCGTCGACATAATTTATTTAGCCCCAATTAGAATAGAATCAATACTAGTGCAACCGTTGCGGCTTGGATCGAATGTGGGTAGATCATAAAATAATAAATATATGACTAGTAGCTATTTTTATATCTTCATACAAAACCGCTATGTTTGGAGTAGAGTTTAAGGTTTCTAAGGTACGCTTTTGTGGTAACGTAACGTGAACGAATGGTAATAGTTTAAAAAATAATTGGATGCAGGTGGTTTAAGTAAGAATAAAAGTTTTCAAAAAGACAAATTACCGGATATAGGTTTCGTATATCCAAAGGGTCTATTTATGGATTTCTTATTATGAAATAATTGTTTTAGTATATTCATAGGACACGAAATAATTAAATCTTCATGGTCTAGGTATTATTGCCTTAAAAGCGTCGTAAGTGTCATAAATAAATTTGTTACCCTATATTCAAATCATTTCAAATCTGTACGTGTCAAAACTCACCCACGAGAATCCAATACAACCAATGCCTGCCGAGAGCATATCCCCCAGGATGGAAGGGTATCCATTCCCAGCCGGGAAGTAAGCGTGGAAGCGCGGATGTTGCCAGTGGGTGACTCCTGGCATGATCTTCTTCTCTACATCTTTCATCACATCGTCCCAAGGTTCTGGGTACATCGGGGGGTCTGATGGCAGCTCGTTCCGTAAGTATCCCGGTTCTACACACGGCGTGACGCGACGGTCCTTCAAAGTGTTCATATAAGTGCAGATGTAGTCAACCATCTCTTTGCCTCGTACGCGGAATTCCTCAGTGTCCATGGCTGTGATTAGATTATAGATGGGTTAGCTGGAAGTGCATGCGAGCGGTGCCGGTGGAGCGGTGGAGGTGTCGCGGCGGTCTGCGGGCGACTTGTGGTGCGGCGGCGGCGGACGGAGCGCAGCGCGAAACCTACCGCGGCTGTAGAGATGCGTGGTGCAATGTGAAAACTAAAGCGGGTGGTAGGTAGTAGGTGGAAATGCAAGACATTTCGTTTTATTTTATTTGTAGGTTTGTGTATACACAGTAACTTTTTTCCTTTTATTGTCTTCATTTATGAAAAGGATAAACCTATTTAATACCTACTTAAAAATCAAATACTGAATTCTCATGATGATAAATTGAGATTGATTGCTGTGCCTGGGGCTCGTGAACTGTTGGTTTTATTTACTGACTTATTTACTACTACTATTATGAATCAAGCATTAAGGCACATAAACTTAAACTATAGAATGAATTGTCAGACAGACACTGGATTATGTCTTAGTATCGTGCTAATGCTGGTATTTCATTAACTGATCCTACTACTATCGATGTTGATGACGTCCATAAAATAATTAAAACTGGAGAAGCAAGCTCTTTTCAGTATTTTAATATTGTATCGTAAAAATCTTTGCAACTAGATTTAGTTTTAAGATTTCATAAATCTACTCCTGTTTCCGTATTAGTTTAGGATCTTTTATGAAGTTATACCTTTTAGCTTAAAGTGGCAGTATATTATTATAATAAGTCCTAAAATATTTTTTTTTAATTTAACAAAAACCTTATTCAATATTTTAAAGCATATTGCGAAGTATTTACAATTTAGTATTTACATGTAGTAAGCTTCCATGTTAAGCATTTTTTCGTCTGTATTCTGCATAAACAGTATTTTGTCATATTAAACGGAGTTCATAACTAAAGCAGCCATCTCTTAAAAGCACTCGATTGACTCAGCTGAATGCCATTCTCTTTGCACAGAATGGTCCTCGATTTCAACGTCACGATGTTCATTTCTAACTCCGTTCAGTTGACTTAAAAACCTAACACTGACAACATTAAAAAAGGTTTTAGAATTCGGTTGTACAGACTACAAATGTTGCGATTTTATTAAACTTTATTCTAATTTCAGAAAAACTGCAAAGCCCAAAGCTTTTAAATTATAAAAATGGCAAGCAAATTTTAAGATTACAGCCGCATTTCAAAATACGGTCATTTCACAGATACACAGGTACCTGAATGTAGCAGTAGCTGAAAGGGCCGTCATATCAGTAATTACAGAGAGCATTTAAAAGGTTAATTGTGCCTTATTTAAATTTAAATAAAACGTCATCTACATATAGTCTATTATAGACGAAATTAAAAAGGCCAAAATTGAGGGACTTCGAAAGCTCTTTACGCGTTGAAGTGGAGGTGCCAAGTGGGCATGAATATTCAATTTAAACTCACCCTTTCTATTTTTCTCGACCTGGTGAGTCACTTTTCAACGAATCATTAAGGCATTTAAAAATCGTAGCATATCAATAAATCTTGAAACGGTTAGACCGCAATGGGTAAATTAAGAAGGCCCGAGATTTCCATAACATTGAATTAAAAATTGCATATTACTATTGATGATATTTTCTGATAGACCTCTTATAATTATACAATTTTAATTATTGTTGACATAAATATTTCATAGCAGAAATAAACAGCTACTGAAACTATTGTTAAGTCGTAACATATAATATAACATAGTAAATGCGAAAGACGAAGATGAAAAAATTGTTTGTTTCGATTTTACAATAATACTGCACAACTGATCAGCATGAAATTTCTGCAGGTACACCTGACAAGAGGGGTACATAAAAAGACATAGGTTACTCTGCATCCTGAAAAATGTTCCCGTGGAAAAAGCCTAGATGGAAAGTAAAAATGTTTAATAGTTTCGTAAATGATGAATAACCAGGACTTCTACCTGCTATGTCAATCGTACCCGTTCTCGGGTGATGGTCGTTTATATTTATATATATGAATATATCATCTGGATTCACAAGCTCTGCTCCTTTGGGGCCATACAGTTGCTATGTTTGTCTGGGGATTTTTTCATAAAAAAATGTGTATTCTTTTTGAGCTTGTGTGATATTTTAGACATATAACGTAGGTTTTTCCAATTAACCGTATGGCCTTCCATAACACAAACCGTGTTTACCTTAGAGTCTTATATTAAACTGCTATTGACAGTTAACAATAGCTTAATATCTCTGTCGGGCCAAGCAAATGGCCGAAAATGCTTCCTACTTATGCAGAATGTACGTGTGTAAGCACAAAATTACTAATTGAGTAATGTTCCACAAATAAAATGTATGAGATTCTTCATTAAATAAGTTTTACAGTATTAGCACATTTTAGTACACAAATTAACAACAACAAAAGAAAAGTATATTATCGATGTCGTTGGAAGAGAAGTTGGGTACATATTTTTTTAATGTGTATAATTGATAAAACTGTTTAATTTAACGGTAACATACAACCAGCACCCCATATTGTAACAGTCCGTTTCAAGGAGTCCCGCGCTGGGCGCCAAGTTTCTTACGGTTCGAGCTCACAAGGGGCAAATATTCGCGGGCTGGTTGTGAGCATACGAGAAACGACATCTGTGTGTTACATGTACCAATAATAAGTATATATTTCTTATAAAGAGTGAAAATTTTGTTATCCCTGAGGTTTATATTTCGATATTTTATAATGTTTGTATATTTGTATAAATAGTTTATAGGTATTAATTGTCGAATAAAAACTTTATGGAAAATATTTTAATTTCGCTTTCATTTAAGCTCAACTCTGACCGGACTTGGTTTTGAAAGTTGGCGCCATGGCATCGCCTGGAACTTATTTTGTAAAACGCGGTAACTTTGCCAGCTTTTTGGCTACTTTGCCATACACAAAGTAATTGGCGTTGTAGTCTATCTGTAAGTATTTGCTTTTCCTTGTTTTTCTTTTTCCTATTGCAAAGTAGGGGATCAAAGTTCATAAAAATTTTGGCGGCATCCTTTTGCAATGGTTAGTAAGTAAAACTTTGGTAATTAATGTATTCGAATTTTGTTTTGTTTTTAATCTTAACACAAATCCATACCGTATTCGTCCACACGTTAAACTTTTATATGTTTTTATTCAATGTTAAAAAAAATTATACTGATAAAAGATAATCTTTCTTCTGTGACCTGGGGCTGATGAGATCGTTTTCGTTTGTAATTTGTTGGTACTAAAAAAAGTCTTTATTCAAAAATACATGATACGCAATGAAATGCCGTCATTACATAATCGATTGTGAGTTATCATAATTTTATTGTCAGTTTGTGCCTTTTATCAAGATAGCAACATCATTAAAATTATAGTTTGCCTTGATATAATTAATAACCAAACAGAGAAATTGATTCATTGTCTTTTGTCTTTATGTCTCAGTAACAAGATAAAAAGTAGTTCTCATATGATGAAAACTACTACGAACATATTTAATAGCGAAACTGGACAAGCTATGGACCGGAATAATGAGTTCAAGCTTATCGTTGATAACAGTTGAAAAAATATCGCGACAGCTTTTGAAAAGATTTTCGCTGATATACCAGTTTCATTTGTTACTACTATTATATTAGTTTCATCAATTTCATCGCCTATAGTGGCCAATCAAAGCTATCAAAGTATGTGCAAGGTAGATTTCAAATTTCAACTTAGACACCTTGAACATTATTTATTTACTTATTTTATCGTTTTTGTAACTACGATATAAAATACATAATATAACTTACAGATATTGTACAAAGGTACAGCTTAATTCTAACAGAAATCTCTTCCAGCAGACCTGAGACTGGAGAGTATGTAAAAAGAGCAAATTTAGTGCGTACTAAATAAATATACAACTAGTGAAATAGTGACATAGAGACTTAAATATTCAACAAGTAATGTTCTCTTACTCGTTTCTTGAATGAGGATAGACTTTTAGATTCCCAAATTTCGTAGGGTAATGAATTCCACAACCTTACCGCATGTTTTGTGAAGGAGTAGGAGAAAATGTCTGTTTTATGTAATTTTATTTTTAATAAAGTTCGCTTATTAATTCTGCAATGCTCATCTTCATTGTGCGCAAAGGAAAAGCGGTCACTCAGGTAACCTGGAGAGCTTGGGTTGTACAGGACGTTAAAGAGTACATTTAGGATGCGGGCGTTTCTACGATGTCTTATGGGAAGCCATCGGAGTCTTCTACGGTATTCAGAGACATGATCAAATTTCTTGACACCAAAGATAAATGGAATACACAGATTCTGTAATCGTTCTTGTTTATTTAGGAGATCCTCAGTAATATCCAAGTAATAGACGTCTGCGTATTCGATAATTGGTTAGATAAGGGTTTGAGCAAGAAAAATCTTGGTCTGAAATGGCAGAAAACTCCGAAGGCACTTGAGCTTAAGATAATAATACACTATACAATATACTTTTCTACTGATTTCACTGACATTTGCATTCCAAGTGAGACAATAATCAAATATAACCCCTCTAAGTTTTAGACGTGTCAGTGAAATCAATAGGAGAACTACCAAGGACAACAGAGGGCAAATTGGTCAAATCGATGCGGCCACGCATATGCCGACTGCCACTAATAATTTAAATATTTAAGAATGTTTATATTGAAAAAAAAAACAACTTATATCTTGGGTACATCTAGAAACATTCTATCTCCGTTATAGATAATATTTAACAACTGTAGTAATGAGTGAGTTCCCTGATTTAATCAAGTATAGTAAAGTTATAACATTATATAAAACTCGTGCTCCAGTGACTATGGTTTGAAGTGTGGAGTGCGGCAGGGTGGGATTACCTCGCCAAGACTATTTAACCTCTACATCAATGAATTAATTAAGGAACTGAGCTGCAAACCAGTAGGCTGTAAAATAGATAACATAAGCATAAATAACCTGAGTTATGCTGATGACATGGTACTGCTGGGTCCAACGGCCGGCTCGATAAGGGAGCTATTAAGTGCATGTGAGGAGTATGCAAGATCTCATGGCCTCGTGTATAACACCAAAAAAAGTGAGTACATGATCATTGGGGTTCCTGGTAAGCTAGTTAACTACGAGCCGAAAATCTTACTTAACGGCTTGCCGTTAGTTAGAGTTACGAAATTTAAATACCTAGGACACTACTTATCAGAGGACCTCAAAGACAGTGCCGATATTGATAGAGAGCGAAGAGCACTGGCGGCGAGATGCAACATGCTGGCACACAGATTCGCACATTGTAGTGTGGATACTAAGATTTCATTATTTAAGGCTTTCTGCCAATCATTTTATACGGTGGGCCTGTGGTCGCATGGTCACGGATAAAAGTCATCATTGAGCACTCTTAGAGTTATGTACAACAACGGCCTGAGAATGCTGCTGGGGTTGCCTCGGAGCTGTAGTGCATCGGCCATGTTCGCGTTAGCTGGAGTCGATGACTACTACGCTGTCACGAGGAAGAAAAATTTGTCACTTATGTGCAGACTACGTTCCAGTACTAACACGATATTAAAACTATTCGCCTCTAAATTAGAACTACCAATATGGCAGCAATTTATTAATATTAATGGAATTTTTCATTAATACAATATCGAATAATTTATATACTTTTAATTCATAATAATCCATCTGACATACATTTTTTAATGACATATAATTTTCTTGATGACATATAAATTTATAAATTTTGAAATACAATTGTTTATATGGAATAACTGAATTTAAATTGACATTTTCCAGTTTTCTGACATCTTATTGACATAGCAAATAATTATTTTTATTTATTTATAATTGTTGTTTATTATTTACTAATCTAATGGAATATAAGATATATTATTTATTAAATAGACATAGTCAATAATTGAATATTATTTAATTTAGGTATTTTTCACTTCTAAATTACACAAAGGCCCTTTACCGCCATCACAGTCTTAATTTATTATTTAATTTACAAATTTATTTTGAAATAGTATTGAAATAAACCTGCTTTGGATTTTGTGTTTTATTATGTTTATTCTTTTTGTAGTGTGTCATATATGTGTGAATTTTAATGATAAGGATTTGCAGAACATTTTTGGTTACATTAACATGGTTATTAAGCTTTGTAATATTAACAAGTGGGCCTAGTTGCCACAATAAAGAAATTTATTATTATTATTATTAAATCTAATTTTTGTTAATTTCATTGACAATAAGTTACCTCGTGATAAACAATTTCAATTTAAAACGGATAATAGACATAGGTGTTGAAACTATTCGAAGTTAATGTCACAGGATTCTTTGGATTTTGTATGTGACTTATTTAAGGCGTTTGATTGCGGTCAGAATGAAATATTTTTTAAAATTAATTTATCTAATACTTGTTAGACGTACAAATCTTATTTCTAACACACCTTAAACCTATAGAGTTTAAGTAAGTGCGAGTGAGTCGCATTATATTGCATCATATCTATGTATCATATTGTTTTACGTAATATGTTTTGTCCATGTGTTTACACATTTTATAATTTTTTATTAAGTTTGCATGAAGTTCATCCGAGTTCGTATTTAATATATTGGGAAGCGTGTATTTCCACGTCCGTTTACCATATTCGTTGTTATACTTAAAAGAGGAAACTCCATCACTTCAGCATCAAGGGCACTGAACCTGAAATTTTAACTTCATATCTGAGTAGTAGAACTCAGAAGATTGAGGTTACATGTAAAAGATCCTCTGGGTTGGTTGTGGAAATGGGAGTATCTCATAGTTCATTCTGGGCCTATTTCTTTTCCTCGTCTACATAAATGATCTAACTTATATGGCAGGCAAGAATCAAGAGATTGCATTGTTTGCTGAGGATAATCATTAACTTTTAAAATTAATTTACAGAATACAATTGACAATGTTAAACGATGTTGTGCAGTAGTTAATGTAATTCACAACTGGCAAGAGGATGTTATTCTGCAGCATTCGCGGATAAGAAAATTTACTCACTGACACATGTAAACACAGCCGGTATGGTATATCTTAATTATTTTCCTAGTAATGTCATATGGTATCCTAATGTGGGAAAATGCTGCAGACATCGAAACGATACGGTCCTCATTCTGCATAAAAACTTGGAAATAGAGAATCTCTGAGATAAAAGTTTAAAAAGACTGTTCTATCAGTCCTTTGATCAGAACATATTCATAAAAGATTGAGTATACTCACAAGAATATAAATTAATTAAAAACTAAGAAAGATAACTGTAGAAATTATTTAGTATGTATAGTGTACTTGTAACTTTAGTAATACACTTTGTTACTGATGGCGCCACAAATAGATTAAAGCGTGCATGTAACTTTTTAAATGTTTTTATTCCGCAACCTTGGTTGATTTCTATTGTCAATAAACTTTCACCATATGTTTTTGTGACTTTCATTATACCTGCCTCTGGTATCTGAGCTGTCTTTGTTCATGGTCCTTCGAGCGGATATTTCTGGCAGGACTTCGTGGTGTTAAGTTTGTTCATTTTTGGAAGATCCTTTGTGGAGTAGGGAAATCCTGAAAGGCACAATACGGACAGTGGATTGCTGTCGTAAACGTTTTTGAAGTAGCGGTCTGCTGAAAGGCGGGCGGCAGGAACGAGCAGTTTGCTGAACAGCGGGCGGCAGGAACGTGCAGTTTGCTGAAGGGCAGGCGGCAGGAAACGGATAGCTGCACTGGAGGATTCTGGATTGGAGAAATCGAGGAGCTATCTGTGATGACACGAAGTGTCAGGTGTGAGTGACAAATAAATATTGTGAGTACTTTTGTTGTTTTTACACGAATTTGGGCCTTATTGGCAGTTAATTGATTTGCAAATCTAAGTGAAGATTTATTGAAGTTTGAACCTTATTATAAAGACTTTCTTAACTTTTAAAGATTAAGATATTCGTTTAATTTAGAACAGTAAATGTATGGTATTTAGGACTTAGAATAATTTAAGAAATTTGGTTGTGACGGGGAACCTATGCCCAATTTTGTATAGAATTTAGAGTTCCCAAACACTTAGAATTTTTTAGTATAAAAGTTTATTACTTATTTCGTTTTCGTTGTATTAAACTTTTTGGTGCGTTCTTAAGTTAAATTTTAAAATGGAATCTGTTATAAATTTTCAAATGGAAATTTATTCTAAAATTAATAAGGCTAAGATTAACTTTAAAAAGTCTCCAAAGGAACGTATTACCAAGGAGTATGTAGAAGGGCGAATAGAAAGCTTAGAGCAATTATGGTTTGAGTTCTTAGCGGGACATAAGGAATTAATGAAAAAGTTTCCGTCCTCTGATGTTTCGGCTTCGACTTATTGTAAAACAGATGTTTATGATAAGGCTGAGGAATTATATAGTGATTATAAATGTGATTTAAAACTAATTTTATCTAAGTTCATGGAAAATAAATCTAAAGAAACTTCTAAAGAAACTTGTACTAGTGACATGACTGGTAAAAAGGGTTTATCCGCAGTCAGATTACCAAAAATTAATATTCCTAATTTTTCCGGAAAATATAGTGAGTGGGTTACGTTTAGAGATTTATTTAAGGCATTAGTTGATAGCAATGAAGACCTAGATGACATACAGAAACTTCACTATTTAAAGGGATATTTAACAGGGGAGGCCGAGCAACTACTTCGGCATATTCCAGTCATTGCAACTAATTATATCCGCTGCTGGGATATGCTTGAGCAGCGATATAATAATAAAAAGTACATGTCTCACCATATACTTACGCGGTTTTTAAGTCAAAAAAATATTGTTCATGAATCTGCAACTAGTTTGAAAGAGCTTATTGATTGTTCAAATGATTGTTTGTCAGGTCTCGGTAACTTAGGTATAGATGAGAATAATTGGGATATTATTGTGATTCATATCCTTACATTAAAATTAGATCCAGAGAGTAGACGACAATGGGAGTTTAATTTTACGAGTTCAAACTCTTCGGACGAGTTGCCGACTTATGAACAATTCAAAGAGTTTCTTACTAATGGATATCGTGCAATTGAGTTTTTAGGCACCAATATAAAACCTAAAATGTTAAACAAAGATAAAATAAAATCTTTTCATGCTAAGACGATAACAAGCTGTCACTATTGTACTGAAAAGCATGAAATACTGCATGTAAAGCGTTTTTAAATTTGTCTGTTGATAAACGTCGAGCTTTTGTATTAGAAAGCAAATTGTGCTTTATTTGTTTAGGTGGCAAACATTCGGCGAAGTCTTGTTTTTCTAAGAAAAGGTGTCATGTGTGCAATCGTAAGCACAACACATTGGTGCACCCCCGAGGGGAGGTTGTTGCTGAGGCTCACGGTTCTACGAGTGAAGACAATCCTGTGGTGTCTTGTTTGTCTTCAGATAGGTGTGGTAAAGTAGAGCGTGTTCTGTTAGCAACAGCATTGGTAAAAGCGACTTCGATGACGGGCGCAGATTCGGTATTAAGAGCTTTGTTAGACCAAGGCTCGCAGTCGTCATTTGTCACGGAAAATGTGGTTCAAAATTTGGGTTTAAAAAGAACACGAATTCATGGTGAAATTTCAGGTGTTGGAGGTAACACAAATATTTCATGCAGGGCGATGGCGACTATCAAAATAACTTCAATGGTTGATCCGAAGGTACATTTTATAGTTAAAGCACTAATTTTAAAATCAATAACGTCGTTAATTCCCTCAAGACGAGCTAGTTATTTAGGTTGGGAGGAATTGAATGATTTAAAATTAGCGGATCCACATTTTAACGTTCCTAATAAAATTGATTTATTATTAGGAGCCGAGGTTTACGCAAAAATATTACAAGACGGCCTTAAAAGAAGTCCGTCAGGTTTGTCAATCGCGCAACTAACAAGTTTAGGTTGGATTATATCTGGAGCTATAGAGACAAACAATCATGGCCAGATGTGTACAAAGGTTTTTCATTGTCTGGAAAATGAAAATGAAATTTTAAGAAAGTTTTGGGAGTTAGAATCTGATTCTAATATGGTTAAAAATAAAATGCTGACGGAAGATGAGACTTTATTGTGAAAACTTTTTCCTGAAAACAACGGCTAGAAAGGCTGATGGTAGTTATGTTGTACGTCTTCCTTTTAATGTAGAATCACCGGAAGTAACAAATTCAAAGGAAATTGCTGAAAAAAGATTTAACTTGTTAGAAAAGAAATTTAGAAAGAACCCTCAGTTTAAAATAAAATATTCAGAAGTAGTGAATGAGTATTTACGGCTGGGCCACTTAGAAGAAGTACCAGCAGGAGAAATAAACAACAATAGAGCTATTTACTTACCTCATCACGCAGTCATCCGAAATGACAAAGATACGACAAAGGTAAGAATTGTTTACGATGCCTCGTGTAAGGGAAGTAACAATCTATCGTTGAATGATCAGCTGTTAGTCGGACCAGCTCTACAACCAGAATTACGTCATTTAATGATTCGTTGGCGGACTTATCCCATTTGTATTGTAGCAGATATTGTACGAATGTTTAGAAATGTGTGGATTAATAGAGAAGATGCGGATTATCAACGCATTTTATGGAGAGATAGCGAAAAGGAAGAAATAAAACATTTTCGATTACTTACCGTAACATTCGGGACAGCCTCTGCACCCTACCTGGCTGTCAAAGCTTTGCAACAACTGGCTATTGATGAAGAACATATGGCTCATCAAATGATAGTTCCTGAAATAGCTGAAAAAATATAATCAGATTTTTATGTGGATGACCTATTAACAGGATGTCAAAGCAAGGAAGAAGGTATTGAGATTTACAAAGGGATGAATACAATTTTACAAAGGGGAAAGTTCAAGCTACAGAAATGGTCAAGCAATGATAGCGATTTAATTGAGGAAATGTCAGCAATAGATAAAAATAATGAAATAGTAGACGGATTAACAATCAAAACAGATGAAATTATAAAAATAGTTGGAATTACCTGGAACAGAAGAGAAGATACCTACCAATACGTTGTAACTTTACCGCCTGTAGAAGAACCTGTAACAAAAAGAAAAATAATATCGGATATTTCTAGATTATATGACCCACTAGGTTGGGTAGGGCCAAGCACAATCGTAGCAAAAATTATTATTCAAAAGCTGTGGTTGGCAGGTATTACTTGGGACGAAGAGGTACCTCTATACATTTACAAAGGGAGTGGTTGAATTATAGGAATGAGTTACCTCTGCTTGCAAAAATACGAATACCTCGGTGGATGGGCGTTCGCGCTGGCGACACCATGGAAATTCACGGGTTTTCCGATGCTTCTAAACATGCATACGCTGCAGTGGTTTATTTACGTATAATTGGTGCCAATAGTGAAGTCAGGGTAGCTTTGGTTTCTGTAAAAACAAAGGTAGCTCCAGTCAAACAAGTTTCTATACCCAGGCTGGAACTTTGCGGAGCAGTTTTATTAACAAAGCAAATGGTAGAGGTTGCAAGTATATTAAAAATTGACAAAAGAAACATGCATGCATATACCGACTCTACAGTGGTACTTGCCTGGCTTAATGATCATCCAAGCCGATGGAAGGTTTTTGTTGCGAACAGAGTCTCTGAGATTTTAACGAATTTGGAGTCTTCATGTTGGTCACATGTTTCTTCACAGCAAAACCCTGCTGATATAGCTTCTCGGGGAGCGCGGCCGTCTTAACTAGTAAATAGTTCTTTGTTCTATGATGGACCCGAGTTTCTGTTGCAAGAAGATATAGATTATAAAAGGCCTAAAAATGTTCTAGTCGACTTGGAAAGGGTTAATTTGAATTGTAACCTTATAAACGAAAAGGTTGATTGTATTTTTGCAAAGTATTCATCATTGTCATCACTAGTTAGAATGGTAGCATATTGTTTACGTTTCATTAACAATTCAAATAAATTTTCTAAGGTAAAGCACAAAGAAATGTATCTTACAGCAAATGAGTTACAAAGAGCGTTAAATGTTATAATAAAACAGTATCAAAATAAAACATTTTCAGCCGATATTGCATTAATAAAACAAAATAAAAACTTACCTAATTGTAGTCGGTTGCGCACGTTGAATCCTTTTCTTGACGATGAAGATGTTTTGAGAGTAGGTGGCAGGTTAGAGCACTCGGTATTTAGCTCAAGTAGGAAACATACCGTAATAATTCCTAAATCACACCTTGCCGAACTTCTTGTACTAGATGCACATAAAATAACACTACACGGTGGACCCCAACTTATGATGAATTATGTACAGTCAAGGTACTGGATTATAGGCGTGAAACCGTTGGTGAAAGCCGTGTATAAGAAGTGCGTTACTTGTGCTAAACACGCAGCCGTCACCCAAAACCAACTGATGGGTCAGCTTCCTGCTGCCCGAGTTACTCCCACGAGAGCGTTTAAACGCGCTGGAGTCGACTACGCTGGACCAATCCAAGTTAGAACGAGCAAGGGTCGTGGTAACAAGTCCTACAAGGGGTACATATGTTTATTTATTTGTATGGCAACGCGCGCGATACATTTAGAAGTGGTCACCGATCTGTCGACAGAAAGCTTTCTACAAGCCTTCAAAAGGTTTGTAGCTCGGCGTGGCTCATGTGCTGAAATCTGGAGCGACAATGGAACAAATTTTGTTGGTGCTTCCACAGAGCTACAGCGCATGGCTAAAGCGGAACAAAGTTTGCTCCCTAAGGACATAGGCGAAGCTTTGAGTAGTCTTGGGTGTACTTGGCACTTTATTCCTCCTCGAGCTCCTCACTTCGGCGGACTTTGGGAAGCCGGGGTCAAGTCGGTAAAGTTTCACTTAAAGCGAGTTATAGGTCTTAGTACTCTAACTTACGAGGAACTGGCCACGGTACTTTGCCAAATAGAGGCGTGTCTGAACTCAAGGCCTTTGTCGGTGTTGCCAAATAACATCAGTGACGATACTACGGTGTTGACTCTGGAACATTTCCTAGTAGGAGAGTCTTTGTTAAACGTGCCTGACAGAAATTTCGAAGACCAAAATATTAGTTCGTTGCGTAGATGGCAGTACGGTCAAAGAATGTTGCAAGAGTTTTGGCGTAAATGGTCGCAGGAGTATTTAAATAAATTTTTTAAACGTTACCGATGGCCTAAGCATGTACCTCCGTTAAAAATTAATGATGTTGTTGTCATAAAAGAGGATGGTTTGCCACCTAGCAAATGGTTGTATGGGAGAGTTATCTGTACTCATGAAGGCTCGGATGGGTTTGTAAGGGTCGTAAGCCTTAAAACAAAGTGTGGTGAAATAAAAAGATCCATACATAAATTGTGTAAACTTCCTGTTACAGAATAAGTTAAGCTTAAGGAAAATTGTTATTTAATTTTAATTTTAGTTTAGGTGTTGATGTATGAGCCTTTAAATTGTAAAGTCAAACGCTTGGTTTGTCTTTAGCGGGCGGTTTATGTAGAAATTATTTAGTATGTATAGTGTACTTGTAACTTTAGTAATACATTTTGTTACTGATGGCGCCACAAATAGATTAAATCGTGCATGTAACTTTTTAAATGTTTTTATTCCGCAACCTTGGTTGATTTCTATTGTCAATAAACTTTCACCATATGTTTTTGTGACTTTCATTATACCTGCCTCTGGTATCTGAGCTGTCTTTGTTCAATAACAATGATAATGACTACTCTGCAAAAACTAGGAGCGTAGTAGGTAAGAAGCAATCATGCATAGGAAGGCTCTGAACTTTATTTTGACGTTGTTACAATCATTTTTGTAACGTTATTAAATTAAATTCCGAAATCAGTTTAATCACCGCCCCTGAATAATTTCTAGAAAACTGTTAAGGGATTATTATGCCAAAAAACTTTTACTAGCTTACTTATTTCTATTGTTTGTTTACATCTTGCATTTCCTTATTCTATTCACTTAGACCTATTTCATTTATTTACACCTTTTTATTCATATGTTGTCCCAGATATCGTTTACAATATTCCTTCAACACTTTACTTAGTCTTATTTCTATTTATCACTATGTTTATAAGTTTTTTTGGAATATTCTAAATATATATCTCTATTTTTTCCTACCATTATTTCGGCTGTATTTTCGGAGCTAATTTTCGTGCCAAGTTGTTGTTCAACATCATATCCATGTATCGCGTTCACTGGACCATCGAAGAGGATGTGTGGTATTGTCTCTGGTTGGCCCGGTTCACATGAACATGAGGGGTCTTCTTTGCATTTGAACCTTGCCAAATACTCCGAAACCCCCATGTCCCGTGAATAGTTGTGTTGTCACGGCTGAAAATTGTATTTAGACTGTTTTAAAGGCAGTTACAGCATCGGGGAAGAACATTTTCGTGATGTTTGCTGTGGTACCCGCTTGGTAAATCTTGTTCCATTCGTCAAGCGAGGACATTCAAATGCTTCACTTGACGAATGAAACAGGACACCTATCATAGTCTGGTTTCTTTTTTGATTTCAGGGCGGCTTCCTTGGCCATGAAATCTGCTCTCTTATTACCCACTAGGCCCATATGAGCTTTTATCCAATTTTAATCGCATGATTTACCTTGTAACGATAAATGTTTTAGATTTCTCCTACTGGCAGTGGCTAATGGGTGCATGTTGTTAGGGCCCGTTACTGTCTCAAGGACCGCCCTGGAATCGCTATATATTGCAAACCTATGCTCACCTTTATCAAGAGTTAAAGGCTGAGAGTTCCGCTTGGTAGACCGTAGAGTAAGACGGGAGAGTAAGCTTGACGGCTCGAGTTTCGGACACTCTATCCCATAATGATAGAGAGGCTCCGACCCTGCCGTCAATCCTACTCTCGTCTGTGAAGATCCGTAAGTCAAAGTTGCTGTTTTCTTCTAGTTGTTGTTTGTCTTCCAATTCGCGGAACCTCAGACCGGTATAGTCAGCCGGATGTAATGCCTCTGTTATTGTAGCTCTCCTTTCCACCTCCCTATCAAGCAGTTCTAGTTGGGGTTCAACTCTTTTAGCTATGTATAAAGTGGCGCATTCCTTCACCCGGATGTCTATAGGGAGAATCCTAGCTGATATTAGCGCTGAATTGTAGGACAAGGTATGATATGCCCTACAATTTTTTTGCAGAAATCTGCGCTGTACTGCCCTCAGTTTGTCCGTAATTCCTATTTTGTTTACTGCAGGCGCCCAGACGCTAGCTGCGTATAGGATGATGGGCTCGACGGTCGCCTTGTATTTAATTCTGAGGACCTCAGGGTGTAATCCCCAGACAGCTTTTGCTGCTGTTGCTAGCTGCCTGTTACTGCTATGGCTTTGTTGCACGGATTATTGACGTGAGCGATAAACTTGAGTTTTCCATCTATGGTTAAGTCTAGGAGTTTGGTTTCCTTGCAGTTTGCCAAGTCAATCCCTCCCATGGTCAGGAGGGGGTGTCGAATTTAAACCTTCTAGTAATCACCATGGAGCTAGTTTTATGTGGTGCAAATTTCAACTTATTATCAACACCCCACGCCCGAACATGTTCAAGAGTGGCGTTGGCCTGCATCTCTATCTCTAGAGCGGTGTCTCCGTCAAAAATCAGTACAACGTCATCAGCGAATACCTGCGCGTATACTCCTTTCTCCGTTAGCTGCTTCAGCAGTGGGTCAAGCAGCAAGTTCCACAGAATGAGACCCCCTATTGAACCCTGCACGCACCCCTTGTTCGTGTTTTTATGGTATTCTGCCCCCGCGTATCTCACCGTAACCCTCCTGTTGCTGAGATAGCTGTCAATGACCTTTCTCAAGTTACATGGACTCTTTTCCTCAGCCAGTCGGATTCGAATCATTGGCCACCACGCACTATCTAAAGCGCCCTCTATGTCCAATGACACCATTGTGATTATTTTCTCTGGTTCTCTTGGATCTTACGTGTTGCATCAGTTCATAGAGGGCATCCTCGGTACCTTTCTGGGGCATGAATCCAAACTGGCGAGTACTTATCCTCGGAACTACGTGATACTTGATTCTAGTCATTAACAGCTTCTCGTATATTTTCCCCAGGATTGGTAGAAGGCCGATGGGGTGATAGGATTTAGCATTTTGATAGTTCCCCTTCCCAGGTTTCTTAAGTGCTACTACTGTCGCTTCCTTCCATATCGCTGCGAAGTGGAGCAGCTCAAGGCACTTGTTGGTGAGTACCAGGAACAGTGCAGGGTCATTGTTAATTGCACACGAGCAAATGTCTGAGGCGAGGCCATCAGATCCAGGCGCTTTTTTAGGGTTGAAGGTTTTTAACACCCAGTGTAGTTCATCTTGTGTGAACGGGGGATCTATTTCCTCGTTCTCCTTCCTGGTCAGATGGATGGTTTCTGCTTTGTCACGAATATAGGTGTGCCAATTACTATTCCCTTCCGTTGAGCCATTGGGATAGAAGGTTTCTGCCAATAGTTTAGTTGATTCTTTGTCCGTTAGCGATTTCCTGTCTTTTTCTAAAGGGAGGTTCATCCCTTCTCTTTGTCCTACCAATAACCCTATAGATACCATCCCACACGCTCTCTCCATCCTGTTTCTCGCAGAAAGACTTCCAGCTGTTGACTTGGGCTTTCTTCGCTTCTTCTTTGCCAAGTACTCCGATACGACTGATTGACGACGACAAGGGGCTGCTCTCCTTATTCTGTTGTTTAGGGTACCTATCTCTCTTTTCAGCTTCTTGAGTACCTCCGACCACCAATTGTTGAGATTTTTTCTTTTTTGGGATAGTTTCTGTGCATGCGTTTATGATGTTGTTTGTGTAAAGTTTTTCCATTTCCTCCAAATGTTCAACTGTGGTAATTTTAGTTATCTCATAAAGAGTTAAGTGACTTTATTTGTTCAGCTTGTCCAGTTTGTTACGAAACCGGGACCAGTTAGCTTTTTTGGTGTTGAACAATCTGGTGATCCTGGCAACACCTACACCGCATGATCTCTTTAGTTCAACATCGAAGAGGATGCCGTTGTGGCCTGAGTTCGCCACGAATGGTGTTAAACGTCGGCGCGTCCCCGACATTTAAAATCTGGAGCTCCATGTCGTCAATCAGTCCAATCATCTTTTCTCCTCTCAGATCATCTTTCTTACTTCCCCACCATGTGTTTTTAGCGTTGCCATCTCCGCCAATAAGGAATATCCTTGATCCCACTGCGTCTTTTATTTTTCTTAGCTGCGAAAGATATCGGTTGATTGGCTGGTCAGGCTCCAGGTAAAAAGAGACTACTGTGATATTCCAGGCTCTGGTTTTGACCCCTACCACTATGTATGTTCGGGTGGTTGGAAGTCATCGAGCCTGCGTTCGAGACGATTCGTGATGACTTTTGAGAACAGCTTATAAACATGGCTCAGGAGCGAGGTGGGCTTTTAATACCATTGGTATTGCACGGATATCGTGTCGCAAGGACTTATTGATGTCTTTATTGAGCTGCCGAAATGCGTTAGCGTCGTCGGAGGACTGTAGTGTCATGGATTGTCGTTTCTCCATGAGGTGCAAAGTGTGGTTAGATAATTTTTAAGGTCTATTTTTACGGCGGGTCTTAAAGAACTTAGACCCAACCGTATGGACAGTTTCTACCAGCCTGTTATTTGTATCGTCCACAGAAGCGAAATCTTCGAGGCAATCGAAGCGATTTTGGAGTTCGAGTTGAAAGCTGTTGGGATTCTAGATGTGGACAACTGAAGGTTGACAATTCCGTGATCGCTGCCAGTTTTTACTCTATAGATCACAGAGACTTCGTTGAATATATGTCGCCCAGTGGTCATGATGAAGTCGATCTTGATTTTTATGGAATCATCGGGGCTCATCCTGGTCCACTTCCTATGAGGCGGTTTCTGGAAGAAAGAGTTCACCAAAAGAGCCCCTCTTTCTCCAGAAAATCGGCCAGCCTCTGCCCCCGAGGGTTCCGCTGCCCGAAACCAAAATTTCCCTCTTTCATCTCATCATCGCTTCTTTTGCCTATCTTCACGTTGAAGTCCCCCATAACAACAGTGAAGTGGGTTTTGGAATTATACATGGCTCTACTAATACATAGCCTCCACTTCGTCATCCAGATGTGTCGAGGTCAGCGCATATACCTGTATGACCTTCAGCGAATATATTTTAGAAATTCTGAGTATAAGGTACGCTACCCTACTCGACACACTCTTGATGGCCATTATGTTGTTTATGAGGGACTTGTGGACAATGAACCCGACACCACCTTGGGACTGTTGATCGCCCTCCAGAAGAAGAAGTTGCCAGACTTCAGGCCTATCACATCCTCACCGTCTCTTCGGACACAGACAGCCCTATGATGTCCCAGTGCAACTGAAATTGATAAACATAAAAACTGTACTAAAGATACTTGGAAGACGATACGCCAAATATGTAACCTTGACATTAAAAAACCACATGACTCAGTTCTATTAAACATAAAAAGTACACCCAAAGAATCTGTTAATTCTGTAAACAATTTTTTTTACAAATGTAGGGAAATCTCAGCAATATTTTATACAAATTAAATAAAACAGAAACTAATTTAGCTACAAACTTCAAGCCGACCTTATCTCCTATTAACTCATTTACCATTCTGCCCACTAACGAGTATGAGATTAGGACAATTATAATGTCTTTGAAGGCGTCTACGTCTAAGGGATGGGACGGAATATCCTGAATGTTTATAAAACGGGCTGTTGATTGCCTGACTGGTCCAATCACTTTAATATGTAATCTTTGTCTCGCAACTGGTATTTTTCCAAATTCATTAAAGCGATCTATTATATTACCTATCCATAAGTCTGGAAGTAGAGATAGTATCAATAACTGTAGATGATTAAACGAACTTCCAAGTGAACTTCTATCGCTATTAAACGATCATTCGAAGATAGTATATAATTAAACAGGTAGTCCTTTTAAGGTACTAGGTAACTTCGCACAGTTTTAGAGTATGTCATTTGACTTATTCAAAAACTTCCTTCTGTTTACTTGATCAATCCCGGTCCCGGCAAGTCTTAATTTTTTAGAGATCAAAACAAAACTTTTGTATGGTTTCCGGGAGGGACGGGTTCTTTATATATCTGCGAATGAAGCGACTCATATAATAGCGATGGAACTTGACTTGAAAGTTCGTTTAATCATCTATTATATTTCGTCGCTTCATTCTTCAGATAGTATATAATTAAACAGGTACATTTTTGGAGACCAAGACTTTTGATTTCGTTTGTCTTTAAAAATTATAATTTATTTAAATACGTTTATTCATTAAATTCCTTACTTTAGTACATAATTTAAGAATCCAGTAAACTTTAGGCATTTATAATACACTTGGTGATTGCCAAATTAGTTAAATCAATAAACAGAACAATTTAATTTTAATTAATCTCTTTATCGGGAGATGTTGGGTGGTTTGTATCTTTATTCAGTACGGAAAAGGCAAAGTCGTTTAGTGGGTTTAATATAGGTTTATGGTACAATTTTTTAAAGGCCTGAGAGTTTTAGGTCCACCGCCATTTCTCGGATAACCTACACTGAGCACGCGCCGCGTGCTGTGTGCGCTCATGTCAACGCCGCTCGTACCTAGCGTCTGCATGTTATCCACCGACTTAGCGTCTCTGTGAGGGGCCTTTCATGTTACAAACAAGAACTCCGAGTTCGAAGCTTTAATATTTTTCGTCACAAAAAATATAATCGTTTAGAGTCGATACAGGATTTATATATTATCATTATGTTACTTTTAAAGATTGGCAAGGATAACATAGGTTCTTTACGATTTGGCTCCTACCCAATCTCGGAGGCCCAAGGGAAGAGGTTCATCAGCTATATGCGACGGTGGTGCGGTCAGTAGCGCTCTATGGTGCACCAGTGTGGTCTGCAAGACTGGGTATCCGGCGCTGTAGGACTATGTATTATAGTGTGCAGCGTCTGATGGCAATTCGGATTGCTCGCGGATATCGGACGATTTCCTTTCAAGCGGCTACGTTCCTGGGGCGCTTCCCGCCGCTGGACATTCTGGCAGATATGGATGCGAGGGTTTTTGCTCGAAGTCGAAGTCTGCCGGGAATGCTCCCTTGGTAGCGATGGAAAGGTTGAGGCAGCGGGAACGCCATGCTGCGCTGTTAGCGTGGTTTGACCGGCTCCGTGAGCCTCAAAGTGCTCGACAGCGCGTGGTACAGGGCTTACTACCCAATTTTTGGGCATGGATGAAGCGTAGCTTTGGACGTGTAAAATTGGGTTGACGCAGATTATTACCGGGCGTGGTTGCTTCGGTGACTATCTTCACAGTATCGGGCGCGTAGAAACAAGCCAGTGTCATCATTGCGGTGGTGATCTGGACTCGGCGCAACATACACTCGAGGAGTGCCCAGCTTGGGCCTCCATGCATCAGGACCTGGTCAGCCAGGTCGGGGAGGATTTTTCCCCAGCAGCATTAGTTACTATGTTGTAGAGGGAAGACTCGTGGCAAGCCGTTAACCGGTTCTGTGAGGACGTAATGTCGCGGAAAGAGGAGGCCGAGGGGGAGAGGGAGAGAGCCTATCCCACTCGGAGAACGCGCCGAGTCCGTTAAACGTTGTAGGCGATGACTCCTAGCCACGGGCGACCATCAGAAGGACAGCAGTCTTGGAGTACAGTGTCGTGCTTTAAATGGCATAGTGCAGAGTGTTCCCGGTGTATCAATAGAGGTCCCGGGGTCACTAGTGAAGCACTGATGGTGACACCGGTGGGTTGACCATAGAGTCCGACATAACCCGGTTGCCCAGGTGACCGGGTATCCGTGTGGATTTCCCAACGTTAAAAAAAAAGGTTCTTTACGATTTGGGGCTGTGGTTTTAATGATGTTTATTATGATTATGTGTACGGATGCAGAAACTATGTTTTCTTATTTATTGTCTGGACCCTATGTCGGTGCATACGACTAACGATGTAGCGGTAACTTTTTGGTAATTTTTTCTAAAGTTAAAGTTATATAATAATATCATAGAGAAAGCTGATTAAGAACTAAATTTGGATCCCAAGAAAATATGTACTTCGATTCAGTATGTTGGTATAATTTTATAAGCTTCTTGTAAAATTTGCATCAGCATTGCCCATATCTTCGCCTAACAATATAGACAAGGCTGAACGGTTTGAATTAAATGAACCGAATGAACAACCCTTATTAAATTGCTCATTTAAAAAACAAAGAACTAATTAAAGAGGTTTTTGAACATATCAGTATTACGTAACGTACAAAACTCCCACCATGACCTCAACGTGATGTTGTATTGACAAATAGTCTTGGATGCCAGAGATCGAGCATCAACGTCAGGGTCTCTGGCGGACAGCCGCGCCGCGCGGACGCCGCCCGGAGCGTCTCGCAGCACCCAGGGTAAGGCTGGACTGCTTTGCTTTGGTGCTGTTATGGGAGTTAATTAAATCTTTTGTTTCAATTCAAATCAATTATTTTTCTTACACATTTTAAGACAAGGTATAAAAGAGGAAATGGTTAAAAGTAAACAAAAACAAACAAACATTAAAGCAAAAATCCATAAATTACGTTCCTCGCCAAATGCCATAGCCAAATGTGTCTAGTTAGAGCATTTAAATGTGGAAATTGAATACTACCCATCCTATTGACGTAACTAATAGCGGTGGTATTATCAATTCGTAATAATATTGCACAATTTCTTTTTTCCCCGTCTGAACTTTTGAATCCTAAGGAAACGGCTAGTAATTCTAGGTAACTGAGATGGTATTCTTTTTCACTATGTTTCCAAGAACCATAAAATTTATTGTTTTGGAATACTGCGCCCCAGCCTGTTCTAAATGAATCTGTATATATCTTATAAATTTGAGAAGTAATTGAACAGGAAATGGTATATTTACTTCTACTTTTCTACCAGATTAAATCTTCTAACAGTAATTTAGGGAGTTTAATTTTTGCCTCATAGTTGTACTTATTTTGTAGCTAGACAGGCTGCGACCAGTATACCTATATGTTTGGCAAAATCTCGTATCGAGCATATTTCAAGTTTCATAAATGTATTTATTATTATAACGCTTAAAAATGTTACCGACTTTGTCGTTACTAGTAGATTTTTGTCCAAATTCACAACAAGTGACTTATAACTTCGCGCATAATTTTTGTAAATACCCCCGGAGCAACGGATAATCCGTATAAAAATAAACTCGTATGCGATTGGCTCAAACATATCGTTTTCTTAAAATTCAAAACGTAGGTATTTATTGTAATTAACAAATATAGGTACGAGTAGGTATGATCTTTCTTATCTATGTTAGCAAAGAAACCATTATCGAGAATTAATTTAGAAGCTGTTTTACAAGATTCCATTTTAAAGTGTACTTTTTCTACAAAATTTCATATTATTTACAATTTTTTTTTGTTTTGTACGAACCGTTTTTCGCCGTTGGCTTTCGGCGCTAAAGTATTTATTTAGTATATTTGTTTGATATAAACTGGTCACTTAAGGTATAACGAGGTTTTATAGCCTCTAAGTGTAACAATTTATTAATTGCTATTATCATATTTCGTTTTTCACTATGCAACAAAATATCTTTGGGAGCAAACACTGGTGGAATTTTATCATGAAATCACCATTATTACTTATACATTTTAAAATCATTTCATTATTTGTTATTTTAGGCCAATAATCGTAAAAGTAATGGATTTGACCTGCGTGTACCTGAATTATGGTTGATTCGGTGCACGAGTCCCGCACTGGTTGAATTTTGCGTTGAACGCCGAATTATAATGTGGGCGCCGAAGTTAAGGCACTGGCACTTTCCACTGACGTCACCCCCCCCCCTGTTTGACGGGTAAGGAGGAGGTCCTATCCAGTTTCCCGACTGGGTTTGCCGATTGCCTGTCGATGTTTGGGGAGTACTTAGTTGGCTTCGGTGTACTTTTTTATTATTATTACTATTATTACTTTTTTTTTAACTTTATTATCTCCTTTTTCAAGAAGTAAGTTCATCCCCCTATTTATAGCGGTTATTCCATTACTGGAGCCCCTTAAGCCCCAAGGTTAGAAAGAATCTCTGGATCCATGGCGGAAATAATTCTCCCGACTGGCCCGGTTCATTCTCGGTGGTCGACGGCTCTAGATTAGGGAGCGTCTACATAGAGGACTCGGGTATTGCGGTAACCGAAATGGCTAGCCAGAGATTCGTCCACTAGGTTCATCATTATATTTAAATAATTTTAATGACGACTTTCAGATTTGAAAACAAAATAGAAATAATAGAATATTACGTAATACAGATATCGTGTTAAATCTCTTTCAGACTACACGTATTTTCTGTATTCGTATTAACATTTTTAAACATTATTGAAAAAAGAAGTCAAAAATAACAATACGAGTATTATACAGCATTAATCGCAATAGGAAACATCAGGTAGAAGACTACCAGTAATTTATGCGGATAACGTGATATATCTATTATAGATTACGCGTATTTTCTGGATCTTTGCGACAAAGCGAAATTATAGTTTATAATAATAAACATCAGGTAGAAGACTACCAGGAATTTTTGCAGATAGCGTGATATATCTATGTATATATATTCTTTATTGCACGTAATCAAATCTTAAGAACTAGGTACAAAAATAAGTTATTTAGCAAAGGTGGACTTATCTCTAAAAGAGATCTCTTCCAGTCAACCCAGGTAATTGAAGATAATTACACAATGACAAAAGTAGGTGACAAAAGTGCAAGTAATTGTCTAATAAAACCCAAAAATATAAAAGTTACAAGATAAACATTTTTTTTCTTAATACTAAATACACACTTACTTATAAACAAAGAAAACCTACTGATACATACATATAATACATACAGATTACACATACATATATACCTAATACATATAATGTACAGAGATGACGTGGAGATGGTTAACTGGAGATGAGATGTTTTTTTAATCTTATTTTATAGACTGAGGGGCTATTTTTTATATTCCTCAGCAGCCCGTTCCACAAAAGAATAGCTCGGACTGTGAAAGTCTCAAATCTGAACTTAGTCTTACTTTTTGGACAGGCAAATGTTTTGGTATGACAGGACCGCATTGAGCGCGTGCCAGGAGATGGAGGTTGGAAACGGGAATGGAGATAAGTGGGACTCATAGGGTCTTTAAGAATATTATACAGCGCTGTTAATATGTTTAATTCATGACGACGTCGTATAGGGAGCCACTTTAACAGATTGCGGTAATGCAACACGTGATCATATTTACTAAGACCAAAAATAAATCTAATGGCCAAATTTTTTAGACATTCTAACTTATTTATTAACTCCTCAGTCGCATCCAAGAAGCAGACATCTGCATAATCTAATATTGGTAGTAACAAGGACTGCGCCAGCATTATTTTTGTTTTATATGGCAGGAAATATTGCAGTCGCTTAAGGGAGTGGAAAGTGTAGTGCAGCGTGATATATCGTGATTATAGATTACACGTATTTTCTGCATCTGTTCGACAATACGAAATTATAGTTTATAATAATAAACATCAGGTAGTAGATTACCAGTAATTTATACGGATAACGTGATATGTCTATTATAGATAACACGTATTTTCTGCATCTTTTCAGCAGAGCGAAATTTCTATTTATAATAAAAAACATCAGGTGTAAGACTTCCAGGAATGCATGCGGACAACGTGATATATCTATTATAGATAACACGAATTCCTGCATATTTTCGATGAAACGAAAGTTTTGTTTATGATAAAAAACATCAATTAGAAAGCTACGACTAATACACTACCTTAACTCGAATAACTTATTTTCTTGTAGCCAATACGGCTTCAGACATAATTTATGAACTTCAGATGCTATAGAAGACTTAGTTCAACATGTTACTCAAAAAATAGATCGCTCCTATAAGTGCTTAGCTGTATTTTTAGACTTAGCAAAAGCATTTGATACTGTATCTTTTCCCATACTGATAAGTAAACTGGAAGGTGCCAGGGTAAGAGGGATTCCATTGCAGCTTTTTCAATCGAATGTCAGTGATCGTACTCCGTCTGTCAGCATTAATGGGGTCATCAGTGACCCTGTTATCGTTGATTTTGGAACTCCGTAGGGATCGGTATTCGGCGCGACCCTTTTTTTAATTTACTTAAATGATCTGAATTAAACAACACTAAAATATACGAAAATAATATCTTTCGCCAATGACAGCGTTCTTGTATTTCACGCCTCATCTTGGAAAGAAGTCCACAGATTAGTGAAAGTGGATTAAAAACTGTTTTAGATTGGCTTGACAAAAATCTCTTTACACTTAACATGGAGAAAACAAAATAATAGGTCTTTACCTATGAAACTGCCGTTTTGCCGTACTGGCCATTTCAAATGAAAATATTTTTTTTTTGACTGATAATTATAATTTCAAATAAATTTTATTTGACAAACATGGAATTCTTTTTCTAAAATCGTCATTTGTTTCATAGTTAGTGTTTTGTTTTTAACGCATTCGAACATTTTTCGTCATCATGGATAAGTAAAAAATTCGAGTAATTATGGAGTATGAGTACCGTCGTGGCAGCAAAGCGGCACAAGCGGCACGCAACATCAACGACGTTTACGGAGCGAACACTACAAACGAACGCACCACCCGTTATTGGTTTACCCGCTTCCGTTCTGGAAATTTTGACCTGAAAAATGAACCCCGTGGTCGTCCGAAAACTTTGGTCGACAATGACGAATTAAAGGCATTTGTGGAAGCTGATGAAACTCAATCCACGGCTGAATTAGCAGCAGCTTTCGACGTTAGCATCAAAACAATATTGGTCCATTTGCGTCAAATTGGCAAGGTAAAAAAGCTTGACAAATGGGTACCCCACGAACTCAATGACCGCCAGCGCGAAGTACGCGTGGAGACGTGCCTTGCACTGCTCAGCAGGCATACAAATGAAGGAATTCTGAACCGCATTGTTACTTGTGACGAGAAATGGATCCTGTTTGACAATCGTAAAGGCTCAGCAAGTTGGTTGGACCCTGGTTCAGCACCCAAACAATGCCCTAAACGAAAACTTACCCCTAGAAAAGTGATGGTCACTGTTTGGTGGCCTATCGCGGGTGTAATTCATCACAGCTTCTTGCCAAACGGGACAAGCATTGAAGCATGAAGAACTGAACACAATGATGGAGAAGCTCGCACGTCTCCAACCAGCTTTGGTCAATCGTTCGGCTCCACTGCTCCTGCACGACAACGCGCGACCTCATACTGCACAGCAGACGGTCTCCAAGCTACAAGAGTTGGGGTTGGAAGTTCTCCGTCATCCGCCGTACTCACCAGACCATGCGCCTACAGAGTTCTATTTTTTCCAGAATTTGGATAACTTCTTGGCGGGAAAAAAATTCAATACCCGAGAGGTAGTACAAAATGCCTTTGAAGAATTTGTTGCCTCCCGTCCAGCTGATTTCTTCAAGAAAGGCATCAATAAGCTACCAATGCGTTGGCAAAGATGCATTGATTGCATGGGTGATTATTTTGATTAATAGAAATAAAAAATATATAAAAAAATTACGCTTCATTTATTTCGTGAAAAACGGCAATTTCATAGGTAAAGACCTAATATATGACATTTAGTATTTACGATAACAAACACCCATCTAATTTAGGTATCAAAATACATTCTAATTGCAATTGGGACTCGGCATGTGCCTGTTTTTCTCTTACTTCTGTGACATCAATTTAATATTTAGGTATAACTTTAGATCGTAACTTAAACTGGAAGTACCATATTGAAGCCCTTAGTAATAGACTCAGAAAATGAACATGTACTTTCAAAAAAATAAGACACATTAAGGATGGAAATACGAATAAAACCGTTTACTTCACCTTATGTCAATCTTTTTAACGTATGGAATAACAGCTGAGGGTAGTGCAAAAAAAGCTAATTTACTAAAACTAGAACGCGCACAAAGAGCAGTTTTAAAGGTATTGTACATAAAGCCATTTGATTACCATACTACGCAATTATATAAAGAACTTTCAGTTCTCACCGTTCGTCAATTATTTATAAAGCTTACTGTGTTAAGACAACGCACAAAAAAACCACAAAAATAATTTCCAAAAGACGATATGATAGACGATATTTATCAAGTGCCAACATTTAGAACCTTTTTTGCTCGTAATTCTATTACTGTGGCTATACAATAAATTGCAATGATATTAAAGTGCCTCTAAGAAACGAGACATCATATTCGTAAAAAAATAATCACGACATATCTTCACACTCTGGACTATTTACCCCCTGAAACTTTAATTATGGCGTAATCTTTTTACTTTTATTATATAACTACATGTACACACACACACACATACATACATAACATAAATATTTTATAACGTAAATATATAACAGTATGTATATATATACATTTTATAAACTATATTTAAACATATTTATTTATTTATAAACTAACTCCCATAAAGAATACATGTATAATATGAATAAAAAGTAAATATTATAGATCATTAATACTTAGTTACAAGAAAAAAAATTTATAAATATAAAAGGTAAAGCAAAGTTTAATAATAGTAACTTGTGTAGAAAAACATGACCTGTATTTTTTTCTAATTTAATATACAGGGTGTCTGGTGCAGGGTTAGCCAAACCCTATGGGTGTGTAGGTGGTACTAATTGTAAAATACAAATTGAAGTAAAAGACCCCAACTGTTATAATTTTTTTTCAATGTTTTGTTTTGTATTTTTTTAAGTTTTTCCGAAATCTTACCTTTCCAACCGTACAACTCTTTTTGGAACATGTTTTTGCTACGAATTTTTATGTAAATTTGGTCTCAGATGTACCCTTCGTCTGTCAAAGACGTTATTGGTTCAAAATAACGAGCAAAAAAATTTTTACAGGCCCTAAAGTTAAAAGAATAAAAAACATTAGTTAAAAAAGGCAACTTTATATCTTTTTAAAAAAAAACCATTAACGATCGAGGAGTTCAAGTACTTGTAAAAAAATCTCTAGTCATCCCTCTTTACATCGGTATACTACATGTAGCAAAAAAATGTATGAATTTGTCAAAAATACAACTTTAAGGGAAAACGGAGTAAAAACACAAAAGTAAATGTTTACATTTTTATTCTTTAAAACTACAAATTTTGTTCAAATACCCCTCCCCTACTTCTAATACACGCTCGATATCTTCGCCGAATTTCAACAGTAGTAGTACGGAGCGTCATCTCGACTTTCATTTTTGCAAATGCTGCGTCAATTCTTTCAATTAATTGTTGTTTTGTTTGTATTTCAACTTCATATACAAGCTCTTTTGCACGTCCCCATATACAGTAGTCAAGAGGGGTCAAATCTGGGGATCGTGGAGGCCACGAGATGGGGCCAAGTCGTCCAATCCACGCATTGGGAAACGAGTTATCTAGGAACTCTCGAACTGTTAGCCGATAGTGTGCCGGACAACCATCATTTTGAAATACTATCGGTCGATCTTCTCGATATATCGGCACATTGCTCATCAGTTCAGGGAGATCATTTTCTAAAAATTCTAAATAATTGTCCCCGTCAAGAGTGTCTGGTAAGTAGTGAGGTCCAATCAGATGTTTGCCAATTATACCTGCCCAGACATTGACAGAAAATCGTGTTTGATGCGATACCTGCCTTGTAACACGAGGATTTTGTCCTTTTTTTGCCCAGTGTTGTAAATTGTGTTGATTGAAAATCCCTTCACGTGTGAATTTCGACTCATCCGTCCATAGAATGCTTTTTAAAAAGTTTCCGTCCTCTATGTCCGTATTAAGTATAAAACGACAGAATTGCATTCGTCGCGCGTTATCACCTTGCACTAAACCTAAAACAAGAAAGAAAAAACCGTTAAAAAAATCTTAACGATTATGTAACAGTGCAGTTTCGACTGTAATGAGGCACCCATGAGATAAAACAAAAAAAAACGAAATTTGTAAAGTAATAAATTAAAAATGTAAACATTTACTTTTGTGTTTTTACTCTGTTTTCGCTTAAAGTGGTATTTTTGACAAATTCATAAATTTTTTGCTACATGTAGTATACCGATGTAAAGAGAATTATAATGAAATATGTAAGAAGAATTTTTTACAAGTACTTGAACTCCTCGATCGTTAATGGTTTTTTTTAAAAAGATATAAAGTTGACTTTTGTAACGAATGTTTTTTATTTTTTTAACTTTAAGAGCCTGTAAAAAAATTTTTGCTCGTTATTTTGAACAAATAACGTCTTTGACAGACGAAGGGTACATCTGAGACCAAATTTACATAAAAAATTGTATTAAAAACATGTTCCAAAAAAAGTTGTACGGTTGGAAAGGTAAGATTTCGGAAAAACTTAAAAATATACAAAAAAAATCATTGAAAAAAAATTATAGCAGTTAGGGTCTTTTACTTCAATTTGTATTTTACAATTAGTACCACCTACACACCCATAGGGTTTGGCTAACCCTGCACCAAACACCCTGTATAATAAAAAAAAAACAAAAAACTCTGTTTTCGCACAATTTTTTCATCTGTACTTTTTGACTATACTACGTTTTTAGACAAGAGACATACTGGTCACTTACCTTTCATTCTGTCCTTTGTTTGTGCTAAATATCAACTTAGATAAGAAAAATATGATATTAAGCAAATCGATTTTTCTTGCAAAGCAAGTCAGATCTAAATCTGATTTGCTTTGAGTGAACGAATTTACCTTGCCGTCAACCAGCTGCGATTAGTACGGGAGGTAACTTTTTTCAACTCGGGTTACTTAATTCTACCGTCAAAATGTTGAGTTTATACAATTTTTATGTAACAATTGTAACTTTTATATTTGTTTTACTAAAAACTTGTTACATTGTTATGGGTAGGTACCTATTTAGTCTTAAGAACAATTAATTGTTTATTTTTAGTGTAAAAACGAATTTTGTAACTCATACTTTTAAGTTTTTGGCAAATAAAGATTATTATTATATATAACTTGCTCAGTTCTTCTTCCAACTCGTATATCTTCTCGTCGGTCCTCAAAGTGCGCGTATTGTGTGCTACCAGGTCCAGTCGTCGGTGGTGGTAGCCGGATCTCTGCCGGAGATTGTTCGCACCCCCCTCCCTGCCGTCACCATGACCGCTACCGGAGCCAGGAATAGCAGGGCTGCCGGGGACTGGGGGCCTGGTCTTTTTGTCGTCCTTTGTCATCGGAGGGTTTTAACCACACTCGCCACACTGGGCAGGCGGGTTGGCGAGCGTAGTTATGGTTGAGTGAGATGGAATAACACAGGAACGCTGCTGTCCATCCCTGTTCATATCCCTTAGACGCCTCTTACATCACCCATAGGAGGAGGGTGGTGCTATTCTAAGCCGGCACTACACGGCTTTTTTTTTAATTCATATTTAACCTGAGACAAAGAACTATACTCAAATTGTTAAAAATGTTTATATGCTGTGTGTAAGAGTGACTTATGCATGCTGCAGAATATCTTGATATGCGATACTTAACGTACCTATATATTGTTACAGTTAAACTATAGACTCTCGATATAATATAATATAGGCTCTTTTCGTATTTATAAAATATTTTGTAATTATATCTCTTTGGCTGTTTTGTTTGTTTCTGTATAGTGATATTATGAAAAAGGTAACATTAAAATACATAAGTATAAGTCGCTCAAGAAGATCAGGGCCAATTTGATGATCAGAATAAAACTCCAAAAGTCACTTAACATTAATTTGTTCAAAATAGCTTGGCATGGTTTTTTTTATGAATTTTCGCAAAATTGCACCGAATCAGTTTCAAAAATTAATAAACTAATAAAAGAAGTAGAATGTTTCTTCGGATTTCTATTTTTGCACTAAATATCTATGAACTGTGTGTATATGCATAAAATAAACAGCCTCATAACGTTAATGAAAGTTACTAAAAAAATCGCCTAAAGTTGAGAATTTATGTTATTATAATAATATATATATATCATTTAAATTTTCAACTTCGTACTTCTTCAGAAAACTTCAAAAAATCGTAACTCGAAAACTAAGAAAAACCGTATGACATACATAGGGGTGATTCAGATACATCTCAACACAAGGCACCTCAAAAATAATTTTTGGACGTCACTTGATATAATGCTATTTTGCTTGCTATTTTGATATAATGTTGAAAATTCTTTCATCGCTGAGGTTGTTTGAGCTACTGACGCATACTGCAGTGCATACCTGTTTTTGGACATGGCATCAAAAGGCTGCACAACGAATTCGGAGATAAAATAGCAATTATCAGCAAACGAAATAATAGCTTCTATGACTCCTTTACAGAAATTTGTGAATATATATAAATAGATAAATATTTTCTAACAATCACACCACATTATCTAGCCCAAATTAAGCATCATTAAGAACTTGTGTTATGGATACTAGATAACGGATAAATAAACTTACGAAATATATAAACACACATAGATATTTAAATTAAAATAAACTGTCCAAATAAGTCGCGCTGCATGCGAACTTCTATTAATTTTCCAGATGTTGCTTTGAAATATTGGGGGGAGAGACTTAGGTAGCCCGAAGGTAGGGTTATGGGTTCGAGCAAGGCCAGCATCTATCTCGAATTATGTAAACACAATTAATCTGGAAAAAAAATCTCTTAATTATTTAAAGAATCACGTTGTTAAATTTCATTCGGCGTAATCAGAATATAACTTTATTTTACTTTTTTTTTTCAAGTTCATGCGAGCAGCTGATGCATAATCCCCCTCCATGATGCAGTTCACTACGCCATTATGGCGTGATTTTTTGATGGCTTAGTCTGAAATAATAGACGACATATCATTTTTATAAGAATCGTACGTGTATGTTTTCTTGCAAAACAAAAATAGACCTGAAAATAGGAAAGCCGTATATTTTCTTTTTCCGAAAAGTTTACATTTGTAAATTTTTAAATCCATCTCATTTTAAAGTGTCGTAAGCGCCAAATGACGTCATTTATACGGTTGCGTACGAATATGCCAATACTTCGCTCTAGCATTGTAAAAGAAATATCATCATCATATAATCTAGCATTGTAAATAAATTATATATATAGAAAGTAGAAAGTCCCAGCCGGCGAATCATTCTGCCATATAAGTGACGTCAACACGCTTATTTCCTCCGAAGGCTTAACCTCCACAAAATATTTAAAAAAATGTTTTAAATAAAGAAATGGTATTTTTATTTTAGACACTTATTTTTTTGAAATGGCTATCCTAAGTGCGCATCCTTTGTGTATTTGTCTTGAAATTTTATAGAGTAACGAAACATGATGTCGTCTTTTCCTAGAAATCAAACATTCTTGCAACAAGTCCTAATTCTAGTCTTGATTTGTTTTTCCATGAACTAGAAACACTACTACAAACCTTAACAAAAAAAACGTAAAAATGGTAGGTATAGAACTTTGTGGTATTTAATATAAACATAATGAAAGAAAGTAAACTTTCAAAAAAACTTCTGAGTTTACTATGCCAATACAATATAACAATACAAATAAATAAACCAACAAGAAAAGAGGCATGATTAGATTTAATAGCCAGTAATTTAAATTGTCCACAAGTGACATACATCTATTATGTTTGTCTGACCACGAGACTGCGTAAACTATGACATTCACAATAAAAGAAACTAAACAACAATTTAACAAATTTAGACATAATTTTTCTTTTTACACAAAATTAGCAAAATTAGACATAAAAAGAGATTTTAATCAAGAAAATATTAAAAAAATTGTCAAATATATTTCAAGCCTATCATTTAATGACGTTCATAGTGCGACTAATACTGAAAATGCATTTCATATTTTTCATCATTACCTACTCGTCTCTTTTTAATTTATGCTTTCCCATTATAAAAGTCAAAATAAATAATCAACCAATAAGAAAAGTTTTGATTTCTAAAGGACTTAAAAAATCATGTATTACGAAACTTAGATTGTGTTTGAAATACCGTCTGTGCAAACAATAAGCTAAATAAGATCAAACACACGACATACACCAATATATGTATTAAAAAAATGTTTGGACAGCGCACAAAATCAGAGATTGCTAAATTTTTGAGTGATGCATACGATTAATGTAAAAACAAAAAATATTTCAGGAAATAATAGTCATGCAAAATTAATAGAAAAAATAAAATACGACGGTAAAGTTTATACAGACCCTAAAGATACTGTGTGAAATTTAATGAACGTTTTACTAGTTTTGATAAAATAAACTCTACAAAAAAAAATTACATTTTTTAGCCCAAAAGTAAAAATAATTTTAATTCAATATTCTTGATACTTGTAACTAAAAAGACATATTTAAAATAATTATGGATATGAAAAACACTCGATAAGTAGGATATGATTTCTAATCAACTCAAATATTTTATTTATTATTTATTTATTTAATTATCAAATGCAAATACAAGATACATATTTAGTTTTTAATGCCTTTAAACCAAATTAGGTTTTTCTAGGCATTTGTTCTCGGTTACGGACATAATATGTTATTTATTACTCTTTCTTATCATAATGAAGATGGATTATCACTGTCAGAAGGAGATTTTCCTAGTAGGTTGAAAAAATCTATTGTCAAGCCACTCTTCAAAAGGGGGGAAATAGATAATATTAATAACTTCAGACCGGTTACATTAGGATCAGTTCTTTCGAAGACTTTTGAAAGGGCATTGTACGACAAACTGTAATGCTTCTTCACTCACCAAACTACGTTAACGGCACAGCAATTTGGTTTTAGAAAAAAACAGCTTTACAGCGCTGGCTCGCTATAATTCGTAGAAGTTATCCGATTTTATGGTTATACTTTAAAATATGATCAATCCCCTTACTATCCTAACAATTGAGGCGTTCCTCAGGGAAGTGTTCTGGGTCCCTTATTATTTTTATATTCCAAACTTATAATTCAAAATGTAATAAATATGACATAAAATATAATGACATTCGCCTGGACATTGTAGAATCTACGAAATTTTTAGGCGTTACAATTGACCAACGCTTCAACTGGAAAGAACATGTCAATGACGTTTGTATGTATATATGTACGTTCTAAGGCAAATAGTGCAAGTAGTATAATTTCAGGCGGCACTTCTTGCCTATCATGGGTATGTTTCTTCCGTTATCAGGTACGGCCTATGTTTATGGGTAAACTCAGTTGAGGCCGGCACAGTATTTATTCTACAAAAAAAAAATGTTCACGGGCCATTTTTAGGGCAGATTTAATAGACAGCTGTAAACCGTTATTCGCGAAAGTAAACATATTTCCACTTCCGTCAATGTTCATATATGAATGTCATGATTGATAAAAACAACAGGAAGGAAGTTGAGTTTTAATTTTAGTTTTGTATGGTGGCACAACTGATGCCGGCCTTTTCGACATCCGGTCATGGCACATGGTACAAAAAAATACGGCGTGGCAAAGGAGACAGGCATTGCTGTTTTAGTTGTCAGTTCGAGCAGTTGTATTAATGAATAAATTAATAAGTTATAAGTAATTTTGTATTTCCATTTTGTAAAAGCAGCGGTTGAATGATTAAATAAGTAACAAGTGACTTGAGTACTTTATTTTCATAAAAATTCAGAAGTGGGATAGACCAGACAAAGAAACGAAAAATCGTAAGTAACTCATGACATTTTTATTCGTACCTGAATTTCATGACTCTTTTGCGCCCACTGTATCTTGATTTTAGAGTTCGCATATGAATTTATCTGCTATTACACTATTTTTACTTTCCAAATTCTTTGATTAAAAAAAAATCAAGTTCAATTTTTCATTTTACTGGGAATATAAGTACACTATTAATAAATTATTTTAGTATGGGTGACTTCTGTAATTAGAATCACCGGATTTTGAGTGGGTCTTACCCCGCTGGAATTGTAATTAGAATCGGTGACTTTTGTAATTAGAATCACCGGATTTTGAGTGGGTCTTATCCCGCTGGAATTGTTGTTATTATGGGTGACTTCTGTAATAAGAATCACCGGATTTTGAGTGGGCCTTATCCCGCCGGAATTGTAGTTAGTATGGGTGACTTCTGTAATTGGAATCACCGGATTTTGAGTGGGTCTTACCCCGCTGGATTTGTAGTTATTATGGGTGACTTCTGTAATTAGAATCACCGGATTTTGAGTGGGCCTTATCCCGCCGGAATTGTAGTTAGTATGGGTGACTTCTGTAATTGGAATCACCGGATTTTGAGTGGGTCTTACCCCACTGGAATTGTAATTAGAATGGGTGACTTTTGTAATTAGAATCACCGGATTTTGAGCGGGTCTTATCCCGTTGGAATTGTAGTTTTGAGTAAACTTACATACCTTGCCAGGACCACATGGTTCGCTGGTTTATTCATTGGGTGAATTGCATATACTACTGGGACAGGAATTTTATTCATTTTAAAAGATGAGTATGGAATTCAGTGGAATTATATATGTGGGTACCAAGTGAATAATGAAATTAGTAATGATATATAATAAAATATTAAAAGAGGTATCTTTTAAATCAATTTGTTTTCTTATCTTTTTATCGAATGAATATAAATTATAGGTAATTAACTCATGATATTCTATAGTTTTATATTCTAATAATAGAATTGAAAACATCATTGATGTAATAAAAAAAAGAAAAAAATATATTTTTAGTTATCTTACAGTAATTTATACAAACTTAGAGTCTTGAAAAGTAAATACTACAAATAAAATGAAGGAAATGTTATTTTGAAATTAGGAGCCTTTATTAATCATTAATATGATTTCACATATAAAAGGGGTAGAAATATTTAAAAAAAAAATCATTGAACTATTGTTTACTGTAGAATAGATTCAGTTGGATTAAATTGAACATTTCAGGAACATTGTATCGTGATGGATCCGGATGGTGATGACAGGCAGATCCTGACACCTACGTCGACACCTCCGAGGCAGAAAAAGTCTAAAGGAAGAAGGAAGAGACGTAGGTCAACGTCGTCTTCCTCCAGTGGTGAATATGTGAGGACGCAGCGGAGGGCTTCGAGTCGCTTCTGCGCGGAGGATGTTTTGAAGTTATTGACTTTTTACAAAGACGATGCAAGTAAGCGTAGTGATAAGGGTAGTAACTTGAACAAAGTAATAAGTTACAGCAATTTGGACAATGTCATACCGGAGTTCGACCCTGCCAACAGAGCTCAAACCATTGAACGCTGGATTAGAAAGGTTAACGAGTGCGCGATAATTTACTCTTGGAACGAAAGGCAAATTATACATTTCTCGTTACAAAAACTAGTTGGGTTAGCGAAACGATGGTTTGAAGCTCTGCCTAGCGTAGTGTATTCATGGGATGAGTGGCAGGTGAAGTTAAAGAGGGCGTTTCCCAGCGAAGACAATTACGGACGATTGTTAGAAGAAATGTTAGCTCGTACGTCACGTGGGAACGAAAGTTTACGGGAATACTTTTATGATAAATTAAGCTTTTTGAATCGATGTGATATAAGTGGTAGGAAAGCGGTAGACTGTATTGTGAACGGTATAACGGATATATCAATCAGGAATAATGCACAAGCTATAGATTGCAATCAACCCGAAGATTTGCTTCGCTTTCTAAGCACGCAACAATCGCATAACTTGTTTTCTAGTAGACCACGTGATCGTACCAACTCAAAAACAATTTCTAATAAACCAAGTACGTCGGGTATAAACCCCTATGATAACTCCCTAACGTGTTTTAATTGTCGTGGAAAAGGACATCCTTATTATAAGTGTACTAGACCTATTGTAAAGTGTAAAAGGTGCCATAGGATTGGTCATGATAATGAACAAGTAAACTTACACCTCTGCCCTCAGTGGCGAACCCGCACAGTAATAATGTGTGTAATGATGAACTCGAAAAGAAAACTTTTAAAATAGATATCACAAATAATAGTAATGAAAAATTCTTTAAAGCAGTTATAGTTAACGGTCGTGAATTTCAAGCTTACATTGATTTTGGTAGTGAATGTAGTTTATTGCGCGAATCGGATGCGTTATCGTTGAACCTGGAGAAATCTGTAGATAGGCTACCTGTAGTGAAGGGTTTCGGAAACTCGTCTTGACTGCCGTTATATAAATCGAATATATATATTAAGATTGATGATTTAGAGTCTACTATTGAAGTACTGGTAGTCGAGAATGAATTTATGTCAACTACGTTAATAGTTGGACAAAATTTCACTGAGCTTCCTGAGGTTACCGTATTAAAGGATAGTAGTAGGCTTATATTTTATAAAAGTCCTCATTGCGATTCTTTATTACATGATGAAAGCAGTCCGATTGAATTGTATGCAACCGAGGACACGACACTCACTGGTACTGCAGTCTTGCAAGTTTATACCAAAAATAAAAATCTTAATGGCGATGTTTTAGTAAAAGGTTACACCGCTGTTGAGTCACATAAGGAGTACCACCTAGTAGGAGGTGCATATAATATATTAGAAGGAAAAGGGTATTTAATTATCTCAAGCTTAACGCCACGTAAAACCAATTTCAAGGCAAATTCGCTTGTAGCACGGGATATTCCATTTAAAGAGCAAATTAGCTACCAAGTTAATAAAAATTCCGTTGAAACCGCCGTTGAACCGATATCTAAAACCGACATTAGTGTGGGTAAGGAGTTAACTGACGATCAATTAAATAGGTTACATACATTATTGCAGTCTTATCGAGGTTGTTTTGCTACTTCGTTGTCAGAAATTGGTTATGCGGCAGGCGTTGAGATGAAAATCGACCTCACTGATGCTAGTCTCGTGGTGTATCGGCCTTACCGTTTATCACATATAGAACGCGAACAAATGCGAGATGCTGTTGATGAATTATTACGCAATGACATAATTCAAGAATCTAACTCTGATTACGCAAGCCCTATTTTGGTGGTTAGGAAGAAGACGGGAGAGCGACGCCTTTGCGTGGATTTCCGAGCGCTTAATAACAAAACTGTAAAAGATCGTTTCCCATTACCCTTGATCGATGATCAAATAAATAATCTTTGTGGTAATTGGTTTTTCACTACCTATGTAGGTTTTTCAATATACCACTATATGGCATCTGGCTATTACCAGATACCAATGGCCAACGATAGCCAACACCTTACAGGATTTGTAACGCCTGATGGGCATTACGAATTCAAAAGAATGCCTTTTGGGTTGGCTAATGCGCCCGTCGTTTTCCAAAGAATGATAAATAAAATTCTTAGATACAGGCATTTTGAATATGCGTTGACTTATCTAGATGATATCCTAATCCCTGCGAAAACATTGAAGAAATGTTTGAACGCTTGGTATATTAAAATTATTAAAAGAAAATGGGCTTACGTTAAAATTATCAAAATGTCGTTTTATGAACACTAAAGTAGAATACTTGGGCTATGAGATTGACGTCTGAGGGTATTTTAACTAAAACCCTTGCGGTTGAGAAGTTTCCAATACCCCGAAACGTCCACGAGATCCGCCAATTTCTCGGCTTATCGGGTTACTATAGAAAATTTATTAAGGGATATGGAGAGATAGCTAGACCTCTCACCGCTCTCTTGAAGAAAGACATTGTTTGGAAGTGGGGAGATGAGGAATACAAAGCTTTTGCAGAATTAAGACACCGTCTTATCTCCAGACCCGTTTTGGCTTTATACGACCCTCAACTTGAGACCGAGCTTCACACGGATGCCAGTGCCTCTGGCGTGGGAGGTATTTTATTGCAGTGGCAAAAAGAAAATAGTCCTAAAACCAGTTGCTTATTTTAGCAGGCAGACTACTCCAGAGGAAAAACATCTACACTCTTATAAGCTAGAGACACTGGCAGTCGTGTGTTCTCTAAAGAAATTTAGGGTGTATCTATTAGGTGTCCATTTTAAGGTCCTCACCGATTGTGCCGCTTTAAGAACAACTTTAACGAAACGCGACCTTATACCACGAATTGCGAGATGGTGGCTACAGATTAGCGAATTCGATTTTGATATTAAATACCGTCCTGGGGTACAGATATCTCATGTTGACGCTTTGAGTCGTAACACAATGCTACCGGCAGGCGTTGAAGAAAACTCTTTCGTCAACATATATACCATTAGTACTGATAACTGGCTTCTTTCATTGCAACTAGCAGACCCTGACGTTTCGCAAAGGGTTGAGTTCAAAATGTTCGTGCCGTCGGCCACTTATGTTTCAGTAAAATATACAGTTATAATTATTTTTATTATAATAATCAATAAGGTTAATACCATATTTTATAATCACATGAGCTAAAAACTAATTAGTTTATTTTTTATTTTTAGTGTTAAAATAGCCATCGTTAGAGTAAACTTATAATAACTATATTGTATTGCACCACAAATTCTTTAATCTAAAAATATTTGTTACTTCATTTAAAAGGGAAAAAAGGAAAAATAAACAATTAACTACTATTTAATTATTTATTTTGTTAGTTTGCTATCTCATTAGTAAGTATGCTGCATTCACTTGTTGCACAAAAACAGAGCAAATGCTTTTTTTTATTGAGGGTTGCCGATCAAAGAAAATAATTTCGCACATAAAGCCAAGCAAATAAAAAGCACAAAAATAAAATATTTGATTATAAAGCTGACATAAATATATTTTTTGTGATATTATTTAATATATTATGATTTCGACATTTTTCAAAGTAATTAATTCAACTGAATATCTATGTCATCTATTTTAAGTCATAAAGATTACCTCAAGTATTTCTTTTTGCATAATGATTAACCTATAGTTCGAGAACCTTGTCTGTCGGTAAAGATGCACGCAGTTACATGTTCTTTGATTTGCTTTTATGTCTTTTATATATTTATATACATAATTTGGTTCGGACTTTCTTTTTAGTAATTATTATAAAATGTTATAAAAATTAAGGTATAGTCATTTTTGGCGTAAAGTACTGAAATCAAAAGCTTATGGAGGGCCGGGAATGAACTCAACTATTTTTAATATTCTTAAGCCAGAAGATAATGAGGAATGTCGCGAAATACGGAAAAACTACGTTATAAAAAACCATACAGTGTATAGAAAAATTTATGAAGGTTTACGTTTAGTAGTTCCGCGCACTGCAAGGTGGCAGGTGTGTAGGGCCAATCATGATGATATAGGTCATCTAGGCTTCGCAAAGACTCTCGATAGGGTGCAAAATCAATACTGGTTCCCTAAACTAAGGCAATTTGTAAAAAAATATGTTGATGCTTGTATCGAGTGTGCATATAATAAGGATAAAGTGGCAAAGAGACCAGCCGGGTTTCTTCACCCTATTGAGAAAATAGCTATACCATTTCATACGGTCCGTGTAGACCGTTTTGGGCCTTTCGTGCGAAGTAAAAATGGAAACCTGTACATTCTTACCGTTGTGGATGGTTTTACCAAGTACGTGTTCGTAAAAGCTGTAAAAGATACTAAAAGCAAGACTACGATAAAAATCGTAGAAAACATATTTTATGATTTTGGTTTACCTGCTAGGATAATATCTGACCGGGGGGGGACCGGGGGGCCTTTACGTCTACTGCTTTCGAAACCTTCTGTGATAAATACGGAATTAAACATATTCTTAACGCAGTCGCTTGTCCCAGGGCAAATAGTCAGGCAGAACGTTTTAATCAAACAATTTTAAGTGAATTAGCGACGCAAAATTCTACTGGCTCTGAACGTGACTGGGACAAGTGCCTGGGTAAGATTCAATGGGGAATAAATAATACTGTTCATGCTACCACCCAAAAAACGGCGACAGAGGCTCTATTTGGGTTGAGAATGCGGGATAATTTATCAAACAAACTTGGGATTGACGTCGATATCAATGATAACATACAAACATTACGACAACACATAAGTAAAAACATAGAAAATGAACAAGAAAAGCAAAAAAAGAGATATGACGCAAATACCCTGCCACCCGTTATGAAATCGGTGACCTCGTCAAAATTACTCGTAACAATTATGACAATAGTGGGAGAAGTAAAAAAACTTTTATCCAAGTTCGTCGGATAAGACAAAATCACTGAAATATTAGGGAATGGTCGTTATAGGTGAGCCGATATACCTGGCTTTCCGAAGAAAGGAAAACCATATGATTCAGTCATAGCGGCAGATAGGATCCGACCTTGGATTAATACCAAAGCATTAGATGTAGATAGTCATTCTGATGATTGAGTGTTTTAAATTGTATACAATGTAATTTATAAAATAAGTAATAATAATAATAATACATGTACTTAGTGATTAAGAAAATAATGTAGTATACATGAATCTAAATAATTTAAATTTTAGTTTGTTATGCCAGTAAAAATTGATTAATTTATTGTTATTATTTTAAAAAAATGTGATGTAATTATTTTGATACATATTTGTCTTATTATAATTAAAGCATAAGACGTGACTAGTTGAGATTATATCACCGTTATTCTGAACTAAAGCTGTAAATATTTAGCTAAGTTTGTATACCGAATGTCATGACTGGTTCTCTCTTAGCGTGCGCCGGGAGGCTGCACTTTTGCCGGATGGCCGAATGTCATGATTGATAAAAACAACAGGAAGGAAGTTGAGTTTTAATTTTATTTTTGTATGGTGGCACAACTGATGTCGGCCTTTTCGACATCCGGTCATGGCACATGGTACAAAAAAATACGGCGTGGCAATGGAGACAGGCATTGCTGTTTTAGTTGTCAGTTCGAGCAGTTGTATTAATGAATAAGTTAATAAGTTATAAGTAATTTTGTATTTCCATTTTGTAAAAGCAGCGGTTGAATGATTAAATAAGTAACAAGTGAATTGAGTACTTTATTTTCATAAAATGAAGTATGTTGTTTCGTCAATTGGAATAAACATTTATTTGAGAAAAATGACGATGTAATTGGACGGCGTGGTAGAGACAAAAATAAATTATATGTACCACACCAAAAGCTAATCCTTTATAGTAGAAATGTGCACTGTATAATAAATTACCTAGGACATATATCTAAATATAAGATTATTATAAAACAACATTCTGTAATTTACTATTAGACAAAATGTACTATAACATAAATCTTAATATAAGTAAATGATAAAATATGAATTGTAATTTGCTGACGGAATTTTAATTTTTTTATTTAATTGTAAATTTGACTTAATCTTAATTATTGTTTACTTTTGACATTTTGATATTTTTCATATGCGTTGACATCTTTTAACATAAGTTTGGACATTTAAGAATATATTTTAATTTAAGACTATATTTTGATTTACAGTATCTGATGGAACTCATTTATATTTAAAACCTAACTCTACCATATATTGGCAAATAAACAGTTTATCTTATCAGAATCTTACCTTTCCATCGCTTAAACCTATATAGTTAGATACAGGACAGCAGGACTAAATCGCGAATTTGATTATTAAAATCGGATTTTGGAGTTTCCGGAAGCTCCTTTACAACAATTTAAGTTAGTACTTATAACTTTGTATCACTTTAAATTTCCAACAATAAGATTAAGATTTATCTGCTACCTATTTACTTACTTAGTTAGCTTGTGTTTGGTTAAGGACCACGTAAAAATAAATATAACAATAATATAGATTATTAGTATATATAGATATTAAGATTTCAATAATATCTATATTTTGGAAAAATATCAAACATAAATAGTTAAATATATAAATAGTTCATACAGACAAACCACAGACAGATGGAAATAGAACCTGCTTTCTTTTGAATATTAGGTTGCTGCCCCGTTTCTCACCGTTACATAAGCAGATGTAGAAATAAACGGTACACAATACCTAGATATAGACATAATTAAACACCTTTTCATATCTCAAAATAAACACAGTAAAACAAAAAGGGCATTATTATATTTATAAACACAAAATATAAAATCCCCGAGCTATGGGAAAAAATGAAACGGAACCGATTTTCTTCAAACATGGTTAAGAAAGAACACGCCCAATTTATTCAGCTATTAAACAAATCAGTCCTCGCGTACAGGAGATTTGATGCCACAGAGAAAGTCACAGACATACAGATACGTGTACATACCTACACGCTAAAACTCTTCTTGCATCAGAGGTATACAATAAATTAAGAAAGTCAAAGACTTGTAAAAAAAGAAATTGTTGATGAAGAAGAGTCTTGATATTAATTGTTTGACTGTTTTTACCTCAGAAGGAAAAAGGAAATCAACGTTTAGAGAGGACAATCAAAAAGTTACTGATTCTTAGTTAAGAAATACCTACCTATTGCGTTTCTGTACTTTCTCATTTACTTACTTGTATCATGCAATCACAACTTGCGCAAAATAAGTTCTAGCCCTAGGGTCTCGAGTTTCACTCACCAATCGTTTAGAAATTTTACTGAAAAGTCTATGAGCACCCTGATCCAATTGCAATCCAATTTGCCTGCTTTTTGGTCAATTTGCTCATGATTAATTCATTTTCTTTTTTATTCTATTCGCTTTTTTCTATCGTAACTTTCATTAGTTTTTAAGAAAATCATATTTATTAATAGTTTTTATTGTGTCAATAAATAATAATTTGTTTATTCTACAAAAATTTATATATACAAACGAATTTAATCATAATCATTATTAAATTTGTTCACCGGAAAACCCATCGTCTGCTTTCTTTCTTAGTACATATTTTACTTGACCTTGAGCTCTTTGCCAGCGACGCGACGCCACCCCATTTTCTTATAAGGTTATTATAATATTTGAGGAATGCTTATATTTATATACTTTTTATTACTTTATTCACAGCAAAGAATTATAAAAACTTGCATGAAATGTTGAATATTATAGAAATAGTCACCATGTAAAAGCAACGGCTGGTTACCATAAACTTGTGAATAAAAATTATGAATTATACAGTAAGTACTAAAAAGCTAGGAACATCAGCTTATTCATATCATACATGTATTTTACCAATCCAATTTAAAACCCCACATGTAGCCAATGTGCTAATTAACAAGAAATAACTAAACAATACATCAAGTGACCCAGTGATACCCACAGAATGAGTCCACAAGTCAATCGATCACGAAGGGGCACCCTAGCCTTCGGCGACCGGGCGGCGGCGGGCGGCTGCCGGGCGTCGACGTCTCAGGAACGTGCATTCCTCGCCCCCAGCATACCAACGCCCCATTATTATACGAGAACCTCTCGCCTATTGCCGCATCATACACATACTTATCTATCCGACGCCATTGACATCTTATTTTCCACTTGGAAGACGGGTCACGTAGACTTGAATTTTATTTAACAATGCGTGCAGACTCATTTCTATGGAATATTCATTGTATTCGATATAAAAATTCTATATGTAATGTATTCACTAGTTTTAACTTCAAGTTAATGAAAAATCAATAATTGATCTGACAATTGTGTGAGATCTAAAAAATCATATTAGTTGTCAAAGACTGTTGTGGTAACTGTATGATCTTTCAAAAAACCTTTGATGCAATGCAAAAACCTGTTTTCTGTATAACCTCTCAGTAGAGATTGTATCTTTTAATATTGTGTTGGCCAGTTAATAAACTTTCGATTAACAAGTCAAATAATTTAATGCAGCAATTTATAGTAACGTATTGTACGTTCTTATAAAACATTGTATGAAGTGGAACAAAGTTAACTTGAATACGCCGTCGTCGGTTGCTCCCGTAGTAACACAATTTGTGTTTAATGCCAGCAAGCATCTTGTGGCTTGCATAACGAATTTCCAATACAATTAAGGGGCAGAATTGTCCTTATCTTATACACGAGTCTTAAGTATCCTAAGAACTTCGTACGGCCCTGTACTTACGATACCTATATGGTTTTTATCTAGCAAGGTGTCTGCCAACCTATATGGAATTTTCCAAAAAAGGATACGACAGTTGATTGTCAAATTGTGCAACTCAGTTAGATGCCCAAGTTATAATTAAGATGTTCTATGTTAGTGCTGTGGTGTTATTTAGATGGAGAAATAAACCTTTTTACATACAATACACACCCCTAGGAATAATCTGTCGAATAATCCTTACTCCATGCTGACATGCATCTATAATGAATGAACCTTTGCTTGGGGATGATGAAATCCTAATAGGTGATTAAATGTTGAATGGTTTAAAAAAGTGTTTGAATGTTCTGACTATTTTTCATTACCAAACCAATATAAAATTCACGAACTTCCATCAGAAATACCAGTTTTACAAAAGTTACGTAAACGACAATCTTGAAAAAATAAAAGAAAATCTTCGTTTCTCGAGGAAAAGGGGACTTATTGAAATCTAATTTCGCGACCTATAACGGGCAGGCTCTTAACTGAACGAGCCATCGCCGGCAGACGCCTCATATCAATATCTTAATTAGGGCTCCATTTCTTCGATCTCTAGAAAAAACTCAACTCCTCCGCGGTTTTCGCGAACGGCTTGTTTATTATTATTCATAAATTCGATTTTAGAGATCGTAAAAGTTTAAATCGACATTCAATTAATTTATTGAGGCAGGTTTTAACGAACTCCTAGACTAATAAGTTTCTTAATAAGGGACTACGTATTTCACTTTAAAAACGCAAACGATATTTTTTTTTATTTTTTTATATTTTTCGTGAGTGTAAGCATCGAGGTAAGTAGGTACATCTTCTCGAACCGACAAATATCATAAAAGAGATGGTAATATTGTATATTTGTTTGTAGTAATTTGCGTAATCCGTATTTGATCTACATTCAATAAGAGTCTTAGTTCTGTAGACTTATTAAGCTTAACTCTGCAGAGATTAAGAGTGAAATCTTTGATATACTTCTAGTTTGTCTGATAATAGTTTTTTAGTTTAAATGTTTTTTATCACATAACCTAAATATTTAAAAAACACTCTTTTTTTTATTTATTTGGCCTCTCGGCTTTTTAAGCTTCACCGGTCGTTGTTAAACTTCTCCTACATACGAGAGGGTACGGACCTCGCCTTAGGACTTCGTATAATGAAACTACCACTAGTTTTTTCTACCAAGAGGTAGGCTGCAGGAACAAACATCCAATAAATGTCTCTTCCATTTGGTTTCTCATTCACATTTTAGTAGATCATCTCAAAAACAAAATGGCTATAGGTACAGATTATTTATTATTATAACAAATTTGACAACAAATTTCCTTTATTTTACACGGTTTTTTCTTCACCAAGCTGGTCTTCCTCAGCCGGAACCTCGTCATCCAATGATTTTGGCTGGATCATGGAGTACGGGCCCTCGTTGCACTTCGACCCTTGGCACGAAAAATTGTCAAACTCGCAATATTCGCCCATCACCATCTGTTGGAATTAGGTTGATTCGTAAAAATATAATGTAATTAGGTTAGGTGAGGGTTTATGGAATGGCTACGAAATTAAGAATTGCGATACGTCGGCCGCAGTTTCGAGGTTGTATAAAATTACAACCGATTTACTTTGGATCTTATTGGCACTGTGTTGGTATTATTTGAAATATTGATAAAATGTGAGTGATAAGCTAAAACTGTTAGCCAGCGTCAAAAGTCAAGCATTTTTTTATCTTTTAGCCTGGAAATTGAAAGATTTTTCACAGAGAGATAAGCAATTTGGTATAAAAGAAAAAACATCTGATGCGAATTCAAAAATAATTTGGAGATATAACTTTTTTATAATATATTTTGTTAGCGATGTAGCTTATGTTAACGAAAATGTGTAAAACTAATTAACAGTCAAGCTCTAAATGACGTAATCAAATACCATCATTTTCTAACCTCTTTTTGGTTCAACTGCCAGTCAATGTTTTCAATAAATATCCTACATCAAGAATCCATAGATAATTGTAGAGTTGATCATTCCAGGCAATATAACAAACTTTGCAATGCCATTTTAAAAAGATAACTACTCCGTGATGGCACCACACGAAATTCTTTATAAATGTATTTAATTAAATATTGCATAAAAATCAGAAATATTCAAATCTTTTCTCCCATTCCGAAATTAATAAAAATTGTACGAGTATTCCTCAAAATTACTGTACATTTCAAATTGCGTTCGCACCGTAACGCACTGGCCGTATCAAAGAGAAAGTTAATTTTCACATTTAGCTTGTAACGTACCGGGTTGGTAAGTAAAGATGGTTGAACATCTTATTCTGAACATAAATTTTCTGTTTACTGGCTTACTGGTAGCCGTAGTGTCTCACCAATACACTGTCATATTAAACGTAAATTGGTACATAAATTGGTTATCCAGATAAGTTTTCTATAAAGTACCTAAGAACTATTTGTTTGCCAATATGGCAATTGTCTTTCATTAATTAATATAGGCTTACATAAAATACGATGTAAACAATAAACAAATATTACAATGCCAACTGTCCATACAAACGATGCTACAGGTTATTTTTTTTTACTAAAATCCATCTGAATAAGTGACCCGTAGACATAACCCAGCAAGTAATTGTGTCCGTTCTCACTTCCATATTAGATACACTTGCTTGTCTAAACTAAACATTTAAATTTTGAAGAATGATGCAGTACCGGCCGTGCGCTTCATTTGGCATTGCAATTGCTTCTTTAATTAACTACTAAAAACTATTGTTCCTTCCCTTTAACTGAAACACAACTACGAAAACTTATTATAACGATGACAATAGGAAGGACTGTTGATCCCCACGCACGAAACTTCCGCATTACTTTTTACATAAATTATAGTTCCATCACTACCTTGGTAGGGTGCTCCAAGTCAGGTGGGTCGCAGACACACCGACCACAGACACAAGCCCCCCTTCCCGAGCACTGCATGGCATCTTCGGAGTCCTCAGGATGTCTGCAGTTGTTCTCCAGCTCTCCCACGGCGCAGGCGCACTTCGCATTGTGCTCCAGGCTAACTAAAATTTGAGTTCTTTGAATTTACATACAGAATTACTTATGATACCTGTCATCCAAGAAAAAGTTCGCAAATGATACGCCATTAAAGCTCCGGGCAAAATCCAATAAGCAAATAAGTGTGTTTCTAAGAAGAATAAATGTCGATTTTGCTCAGTTTTCTAATACACAGCTTTTTATTTAGAACTCACAGCGTCGTCTCCTGCAATATATATCTACTCAGTTTTTATTTTTCGGACTATATACTTGATGTACACAATGATTTCATTTACTATTTCAACTCAAAAACTTAGTGATTCGATTGTGGTAGGAGTTTACAAACACATTACGAGTATTTGTGTAAATTTTTGCGGGTAAATATAGGTAGTGAATAAGAGTAAATAGGTACCTCTCGGGTAACATTGCTGTCTCCATAGTCCGTCACTATCCATTTAGTAAAAAAAAATAAGAAATTAAAAAGCTATTACGTTGTCGGAAGGTTTCGTTGTGAGGTTCGATTGCAAATTCACTCGCATTTCCCGTTGGAATGCGATATTTTCGCTAGGTAACTTTTACGAGCGAAAAGAAACAACAACAACAACATTCGCTAGGTTTAAATGACAAGTAATAAAAAGTTCAATGACATTCTAGATTATTGTTTATCTATATACAATATAATCCAAATCGGTTCAGTAGTTCATAGTCTATAAGTTCTATATACATATATAGGACTATCAACAAAAAATGATCCCAGCTTGAATACTTGTAGGTATTATTTACTTACATCACCTGCATAGATTAGGATAAACATATTTTTTATTGAAAAAAGGAAGGTGTTTGTCTTCTATCTCACCTGATGGAATAATCATATCTAAAATGATTGCCTTTTATTTCTGTAATTTCACAGATGCTAAAATATTTAGACACAAGTAACGCCTTTTGTTCTTGGTGTGTGTGTGGGTTGTGTGGGCCCTTGTGGATGGGATTATTTAATTATTAACCTCATTAATTGAAGCACTAGAATTCAGACGGAAATAGGAAGCGAAGATATTTCGATTCTACCGCTTCACCTGCGTGTTAACGCGTCTAACGTAGATGTGGCCAACATTTTAACGGTATTCCATTAGACGTTAATAGCCGGTTTACACGCGTTAAGTGGTTAAGTTGGTAACTAAATTTTAAGTTACTACATGTCACGTTAGTAGTTAAGTTCATAAGTTCAATGAAGATGAGCAGTGATGAATGTCAAGGAATTTGTCAAATCTGTACTTAAATATGTGGTTAACGTGATTTTGGACAAATTCAGAGAAGAATTTTATTCGAAAATTAAAATTTTTTACCTCGTTTATTCTCCGAGCATACCAATTTTAAATATTCTTTAACAAATTTTAAAGTTGAAAATAAACTCTACTCGGACATTAATAAAAAAAGGGAAAATGCGAAATAAATACGAGCTCTTGCCGCCACCCGTTCTGTCAATGTATGCACTTAACTAAAAAATCACGTCCAAACGTGTTAAGCGAGAAGACCCGCCCACCTACTTATACGAAAAATGGAACGAATCCTAATCTACTTAATCACTTGCGTACTAAATTTTAAGTTACCACTTGTCACTTATCTGACTGTTAGCACGTAACTTTTAACTTAAAATTTAGTTACCATCTTATCCACTAAACGCATGTAAACCGGCCATAAGCGATAGCTCGAGTGTCGGTTGTGTCTTCGTTTTCGCGCGTATTTGAACATACTTAGCGATGTTGGGTACATGAACGTCGTTACGTTTCGCAAAGAACGGACGTATGAACTTTGTCTTTGTACGGGAATTGTGTTATTATGAGAATGGAGTGACGAATGAGAAATCATTGGAGTTTCTAGGCCCCCTTGCGCAAACATGAGTTAGCGCTTTAACTTGGAGTTAAGCTGCCTTGGGTAAAAAGAACATCATATGTGTCTTTCAGTATAGTAGAAACTGACAATAAGTTTACACTGACAGTAAGCCGGATGGTCAGATAAAACGTCCCTTATCTAACTAATTGGCTAACTACTTATTAAAGTCAGGCCTTAGTTACTTCAAAATGAACCATGCCTTTGGAAATTAATTGCGGTAATCAGTGCAGCCGCTACAACCTCCATTGTTGTATGGGTTTTGAGGTTTTCATCACAACAACCTTAACAATCCCAGTGCAGGGACACATACATTTGTTTGGTTGCAACTTTTAAGTACGTGGATTTCCTCACGATGTTTTCCTTATCCATCAGAGCAGTCTTAATTTACTAAGTTGTAAAAACTTATTGTTTCAATGGCACTCAACGGAACCCGGGACCTTAAAATTTAAACGCTAGCGCCGTAACCACTGCCCCGCCGTCGTCACTCTGTTAACACCTTACTTTAACGTGTTCTTTGAAGGGGCTGTCCATTAATCACGTGAGGCTCGAAAGAGGGGGGGAGGGGTCCATAAAAAATCACGAAATATCACAAGGGGGGAGGGGGGGTGTAATATATCACATTATTTTTTCGTTACGTGTATTTATTTTTTCGCCAAACGGGTACAAAATCGAAAGCGGCTTGTAGTGTGAAAATAAAAATAGATGGTACTTATACCTGTATTTAATAAATATAAAAAAAAATTAAGATTCTTTGTAGGTACTAAAAAATAAACGTGATATAGTGGCGGGGGGAGGGGTAGTCTTAAACCTCACCATGTATCACCAAGGGGGAGGGGGGTTAAAAAATGCCAAAAAACAACAACATTTCGTAATTGGACGTTAACAGCAACACTAACGCAGGTGAAGCAGTACAGATAATAAACCAATAAGATAAGCCTGGTGTGGCAGGCTAAAATAACTTATGGTACAGACGAACATTGTTGGTTGAGTAGCAACAAATATCAAAAATATCTTGATCTGTTAATGTTCTATCCTAATTTATTCTCATCAGATTTCAACTTACATCCATAATCCGTTGAACTAACAGTGGCATTTCCGCAGCTTTCCGCGTAACTGGACACAGATTCAGAAAAGCATTTCTCCGTGGAGCTGCACCACGAACAACCTGGTATTTTGAGACACTCCTGACAAGACGTCTTCACAAAACAGACCCAGTTCTCATCAATAGACACAACTTTACCTCCAACTGCAACACTGATCACACATAGAACAAAAAATAATGTTCTAAAACCCATTTTGATATAATTATGAATGACTGCAAAAACAAAACAAAATGAATCAATCGCGTGTTAGCAGATACTGTAAGTACATATATAGTTTCGCAATTTGAGTTCAAAGCTGTGACTATCGTATTCGATAACCTTTAGGTTAGTGGGCGGTTTATTAAAGTATCTTTATTTGGTAGTCTATTTCAGTGCTATACTTATAAATATAATTTCTACGAGTTAGGTACTTATTACAAGTAAATAAGAAACAATGCTCACATAAGTAGGTATACTTATGTCTGTATCTACTTTAATAAATAAATACTTGTCACACTTGCAAGGTTATATATAAACGGTTCCTTGATTTATATTTTCTATTCTTTAGTTTCCACTACCCTCCTCGACAAAGGCCCCTCCGTATCATTCAGTCTGGTGAGTTGATTTTGACAAGTTGGTGGGTCTATCTTGTGGGAGGCCCAGACTGCTGTTAACAGGGGTTTTAATATAAAATTACCGTTTCAATGCACTAGAAACTTTTACTCACTTCACTAGAAACGATCAATTGATCAATTGAAAGACGATGAATTGTTCGACAATCAATTGATTTGCATTCATCTTTTAACGTGAAGATGTAAGGTATTCCCTATAAGGTATACCATAACGCAAGTTTTGCTTATTAACTTTAGTTAAGGCCGACGCCGCCGAAGCCGCTGCCGCCGCCGCCGCCGACGCCGATATTTGAAATCACAGCTGTATTTGAGATTGTATTCCTCTGCCACAGATTACTTTATAATATCTAAGTTATGACAGTTTTTTTTGGTATTTTGACCTTTAGAAATTGCCTTTTGTAAAAAACCTTTTGTGACCTTTAGAAAATAAAGGACCTTTGGACATTACTTGTCATTCTGACGATTCTTCTAAAATATGTTAGTAAACAAATCTCCCATCATGATAAGCAAATAAAGCAATTCGTAAATAATTTTTGTTCACTTTTCAAAGTTAAATACGACTTTTTACCGGCCATTCTCATGTTCACCTCCAACTAAGTATCTCCACACAAAAAAGTCACGTCAATCCCTTGCTCCGTTTTGATGTGAACGGAGGACCCATTTTCACAAGGTCCTGGAACATGAGTTTAGGTTCGATATCCTTAGGCACGACTCTAAGGATGACACGAAAAGCGTGCTCCTCCTCGAGCGCATAAGTGTGGTACTCCATGGATTACTATTTGAAAAAAAGAAATGAAAATGTTATTTTTAGTATATCTTTTCAAAAAAGAAAGAAGATTTTTATCGCGTAATGTGTAGTCAAACGCAAAACTCGAGAATAGACCAATTCGGAACATAATTTTTTTTAATGTGTGACTAACTTAAAATTTGCCTAGAAATTTTAATCAATAAATTATTACTATATTAAAATTTCGTTCAATACATAACAGCTTATCGCAAAACTTTCTGAGTTGCGCAAAACTTTGTGCGGTGGTCGGCGGGCGTCACACGAATATCGATCACGGTATTTTTCGCGCGTGTATACGCAATTTTAAATTCGACATGTTTGCGGACACAGATGTCCACGCCGCTTCACCGCGGGTGAAAGTAGGAGGCGGATGCCGAACGGATTGCTTGGCCTAGCATAGCTATGCTACATAAAAATTTTACTATCCTAATCCAAACGTTTACTGACTAAAAGATATTTTTGCCCAAATTTACAAAAGATTCTTCTCGTTTTTTAATATTAAAACTTTTAACTTCTGTTAACTTTCTTCTTAAAACTTTTATGGGTTGTATGTATTATTTTATGAATATGCCTTAAAATAAGTAGGTATATCTTCAAGACTACTAAAATCACAGAGAACACCCTGCATACTTTTAACTATATTTTAAACAGTGGAAAACCATACTTGCGTACTAAACATAGATACAACCGTCGTCGGGTGACGAGTCGCTCACTAATGGTTAAAATGGTTTAGGAGGGCGACGGCTGGCTCCCACGTTATACCGTGAACGAGCGCCGTTCGCAGTGTTTGTGGTCCGGATAGTTTGTGGCAAGGGATACTTGCCGAGCTAACAGATGCAGATAAGAATCATTTTGTATAGGCATAAGAGACTTTGTAAATTTATTCTGAATAAAATTACTCCCGTAATTTATTGCCAGTTCTTGTTTACGAACGTCTTTCCGAACTGGTGGTTGAGTCACGAACAAGCAATTGTCAGTATTGAAAAATAAATATTTGGATTAATTTGTCATCTACCTCTATAATCAATCTCATTTCATAATAATACATTTCGATTGCAATCAGAATATTGAGATCATAAATTACACTGAAAGCTTCCTGAGAGCTTTAACAATTATACATTTTTCGACCAATATTTAGCCATTCCAATAGAATATAACTATAATATAATAAAACTATGTATATTAAGGGTCACCACCATTTGCCATGTGGTGCCGGCTTAGAAAAGCACCACCCCATCTCCTCCTGTGGATGACATAAGAGGCGTCTAAGGGATATGAACAAGGATGGGCAGCAGCGTTCCTGTGTTATTCCATCTCACTCAACCATAACTGCGCTCGCCAACCCGCCTGCCCAGCGTTGCGAGTATGGGCAAAACCCTCCGATGACAAAGGAAAACAAAAAGACCAGGCCCCCAGTCCCCGGCAGCCCTGCTATTCCTGGCTCCGGTAGCGGTCATGGTAAAGGCAGGGCAGGATCGAAGGAGGGGGTGAAGAATCTCCGGCAGAGATCCGACTACCACCACCGAAGACTGGCCTTGGTAACACACAATACGCGCACTTTGAGGACCGACGAGAAGATATACGAGTTGGAAGAAGAACTGAGCAAGTTGGACTGGGACGTCATAGGGCTGTCTGAAGTCCGAAGAGACGGTGAGGATGTGATAGGCCTGAAGTCTGGCAACTTGTTCTTCTACCGGGAGGGCGATCAACAGTCCCAAGGTGGTGTCGGGTTCATCGTCCACAAGTCCCTCATAAACAACATAATGGCCATCGAGAGTGTGTCGAGTAGGGTAAGTAAGTATAAGGTACGCTACCTTATACTCAGAATATCTAAAAGATATTCGCTGAAGGTCATACAGGTATATGCGCTTACCTCAACACATCCGGATGACGAATTGGAGCCTATGTATTAGTAGAGCCATATATAATTCCAAAACCCACTTCACTGTTGTTGTGGGGGACTTCAACGCGAATAATAATAATAATAATAATAACAATTTCTTTATTTGCTAGTATAAGCGTTACAATAGGTCTTAATTTTTAATATTAATGTCCGTACATATACTGCTATAATGTCAGCGTGCAAATTTACATAATGTCAATAATTAAAATTATTAAGTTAAGAGATTTGAAATATTTACACACATGAAATTTATACAATAAAGCTATTCAATAAAAACACATGTCACATAATAAAAATTGTGTCATAAATCAACATTCAAATAAAATAGTAAATGTCAAAATGTAAATAAAAAATAAAAATAAATTAAAACAGTGTAAATGATATGTCATATAGTTAATTTAGTGATTAAATGTAATATTAAAATTAAATTAAATGTAAAGTCATTATAATGTTTTGTCGTTTAGATATTCCTTCACATTATAAAACATTTTATCTATAATCCGCACGCTGAATGATGATCCCTATGACAGTTCGTTAGCGCTTAACATTGTACTGACGTCCTATCACATCAAATCCTTTAGAGGTCCATTAAAAAGACGAAAAAATCATAATTGTGTACAATTGTAAATTATAAAAATGAATATTAAGAAATTATTACGTAATGTTCGGAAATAATAGAAAAAAACTCAATGCAAATGTACATGGTACGTGCTGCAAAAGTTACGTCGTCAAGCTGTTATCGACTAAGAAGGGACACATCGATAAACAAAATATCGATAATTTGTTGGAAATATAAAACAAATGCTTTGAGTTTGTATTTTATTTATATCAATCTGAATCTGATACAGGGTCAATCGGATTTTCAAAATCTGGGTCTGAACTGCAGCTATCCGTGACGTTTATTATTAACGGTTGGTCAATGATATTGTCGTATTGTACATCTCGATCCCAGTCTTGTAAGCAAATTTTCTTCGTTCTTTCGACCACTTTTATTATGCTTATTATGTTGAATGACCTGGCTGAATGACATGACATTTGCCTGAAAAAACAGTATTTTATCGAAATTGTTTCGCATAACTAATACAACTGTCAGTTGAAACGTCATAGGGATCATCATTCGGCGTGCGGAGTATAGTAATAAGTTAAATAGTCCAGTTTTGAATTTGTTAGTTGGCAGGTTTTTATATTTAGATGGCAACTTGTTATAAAGTCTTATTGCCATACAGTAGACATTGTTACTAAATACGGCTAGTTTTTGTGAAGGAATATACAATTTTTCTTTGTCCCTTCCGCGCCGTCCGATCACATCACCACTACATTGGAACAGGTGTTTGTTTTGTTTTACAAAACAGCATATTTCATATATACTTATATAGTGATGGAAGTGGCAAAATTTTCAACTTTTTGAAAAGTGGTTTACAGCTGTGTTGCATATCTTTATTATAGCTTGATCTTAGACATTTCTTTTGGATTATAAACACTCTGTCAGCCTCTACAGAATTACCCCATAAAACTAAACCATATCTTATATTGGCTGATACATAGCCATGATAAGCCAGTTTTGCTGCTTCTATCGACACAACCTGAGCGATTCGTTTTAAGGCGTAAATCAATCTGTCTATTTTTTGGCATAACTTGTTCACATGGGCTTTCCAGTTACAGTACTCATCCACTATAACCCCAAGAAATTTCGTTGATTCTGATATTTCTAATTTTGTATAATTATATTTTATGTCAAGCTTTGATAAATTACTATTGTATGTCTTAAATTGAATAATTTTTGTCTTATCTATGTTGATCAATAATTCATGAGCATCTAACCAATCTATAACGTCATTCAAAGCTTTGTTTGATTCTTTTTCAAAGTCAATATTTTTTTTACAACTGATTGTAATGGTTGTGTCGGAACTCCACAATCATTGGGTAAAAAGGGGGACTGAACATGTTTTAGATATTTTCCATCTAATCGGTTGATTTCAACACATTGAATTCTATCACATAAGTAACTTTTTATCCACTCTAAAGCTGTTCCTCGTAGACCATAGTATTCTAATTTTTTTAACAGTACCTATGTTATGTGAAACCCGGTCGAATGCTTTCGACATGTCTAAAAATATTTAAATGGGATAAATACCGCGGTTTAAGGCTTCTGTCACATCCTTCATTAGACTATAGCAAGCCAAGGTAGTAGAACAATTTTTTCTAAAGCCAAACTGATTCAAGTTTAGTATATTTTGGTTTCTAAAAAAGCCAAGTATTTTATCATATACCACTCTTTCGTAAGTTTTATATAGCACTGATATCATAGTAATAGGCCGGAAGTTATTTATGTCTTCTGGGTCACCTTTTTTGAAAAGGGGTTTCACTATAGACTTCTTTAGTCTGCTTGGAAACACGCCCTCAGTCAAAGACAGGTTGATGACATGCGTCACAGGTCCAGTTAAATATTTAGCACATTCTCTTAAAATTTGTGTGGAAACAGAGTCATATCCAGTCGTTCTGGTGTTCTTTAAAGCCTTGATTATTTTTAAAATTTCAATTTCATTTACAGGAATCAAGAAAATCGTGCTGTGGTTTTTATAATTTTTGAACAGTTAATGTTATGATATTTCGTGTTATTAGATTTGGTAGAGTTAATAAATAGTTCATTGAATATTTTAGAAATGTCATTGGGGTCAGAATAAATTTGGTTATTACATTTAATTTTTTCAACAGATTTGTGTTGACTATTGGACTCTACATTATTTTTTATCAAAGTCCAACTAGCTTTACATACATTTTTACATTTTGCTAAGTGTTTAGTGTTTTCTATTTTATGAGAGTAAGCAAAGCATTTTTTCAAAATTTGGCTGTAGGCGTTATATTTGTATTTATTCATTACCTTGTTGCTAGGACATAACCTGTACTTAAGATATAATTTTCGTTTCATGAGACATGATCTTTTAAGCCCTCTAAAAATAAACTGTTTTCTCGCAGGTTTATTTGTAATTTTAACTCTGACCAAAGGAAAACAAAGTATTTAAAAAATTGACAAATAATCGTGAAATAAATTAAAAGCTTTTTCTGCATTAGTTTCTTCATAAACGTCGTTAAAAGATAAAACATTCATACACTCAATAAATTTTTTAACATTCTCTTGACATAAATCTCTTTTAAAAACAAAGTTAAAATTTGTTTTATTGGATATTTTATGTTTATTACTATTTATTCTAAATGACATAGATTGTGCTGTTTCATGATCTGACAAGCATAAGAAATGAACGTTACTTTGAACACAATTCAGATCACTGGCAATTAAGTCAATACATGCACGTTTTCTCGTTGGTTTTTTTATATGTAATGTTATATTGTAATTATCTAATAAGCTAAGCAAGTTTTTTGAGTTTTTGTTATCCTTTAGCATATCTATGTTCCAGTCTCCACATAGCAATACAGACTTGTTTCGTCTTTTATTTAAAGTATTTAGTAGTATTTCCAGTTCATAAAAAAATTACTTTATGTCTGAAGACGGTGTTCTATAGATGCAAATAATGAATAAGTTAAAATCGGTTATCTCAACAGCACAAAATTCGAAGCTGTGTAGGACAGGCTTTTGTAGATTTACTTTTTTATAATTAGAACCAGTCTTTAACAATATACAAGCACCGCCTCTACGTTCGTGAGGGCGCGAGTAGTATGAAGCTAAAATATAATTATTTAAATTAAAGTTCGCTTCAGATCCACCTTTAATAAAAGTCTCCGTTAGACAAATTATGTCAATCGAACCTACTTCCCGCTCGAGAGTTGCAACTGAAACCTCAATCAAATCGCGTTTATTAAGTGCTCCCGCAATGTTTTGGTGAACAATTGTGATTTTATAGTCGAAAAAAATTATTGAATGATTTACTAAGATTTGCGAAGATAGGCAAAAGAAGCGATGATGAGATGAAAGTGGGAAATTTTGATTTCGGGCAGCGGAACCCTCGGGGACAGAGGCTGGTCGATTTTCTGGAGAAAGAGAGGTTCTTTTTGGTGAACTCTTTCTTCCAGAAACTGTCTCATTGGAAGTGTACCTGGATGAGCCCCGATGGTTCCATAAAAATCAAGATCAAATTCATCATGACCACTGGGCCACATATATTCAACGACGTCTCTGTGATCTATAGAGTAAAAACTGGCAGCGGTCACGGAATGGTTAGAGGCACGTTAAATAAACGTTAAATTGGAAAGGTCACATATGGTGAAGTCGACACTCCGACCTTCAGTAGCCCACATCCAGAACCCCGACAGCTTTCAACTCGAACTCCAAAATCGCTTCGATTGCCTCGAAGATTTCGCTTCTGTGGACGATACAAATATCAGGGTGGTAGAAACTGTCCATGCGGTTGGGTCTAAGTTCTTTAAGACCTGCCGTAAAAACAGACCTCAAAAATTGTCCGACCACACTTTGCACCTCATGGAGAAACGACAAGCCATGACACTACAGTCCTCTGAGTCCTCTCTACAACTGACGCCCGATGGGGCCAAAAATTTCTGGATTGAAGTCCACATACCGGAAAAAGCAGCGAGTGACGGCCTCCGGCTACATGGACGATATAATAAAGGACGCAGGAAGTCATTAAATGCAGAGCGCGCGCGACCGGTCGCTCTGGAAGTCTTTGGGGGAGGCCTATTTTCAGCAGTGGACGTCCTGTGGCTGATATGATGATAATAAGGGTTAGTGACTACTGCTTCACCTGCGTTAATGTTAACGTTGACTTAACGCCCAACTATGCGGTAATTAAGGCACTAAAAAGGCAATTTGGCAACATTTAAGTTACAAACGCCGTCAAGAGTAAATTCCTTGAAGTACCTCGTTTACAGCACGTCAGTTTTTACAACTGCGTGCATAAAGACTGCTTTAACGGATGTTTTGTACACACCTGGGAATCAAAAAGCATAGTTATAAACAACGTATTGTCTAAAAATGTACAAAGGAAGGTAGGTACTGCTTATTTCTACGTGTGATAGAAATATCTACAAGCAGACCTGTGACTGGAGAGTGCGACGTGCAGCAAAGTTAGTGTGCACTCAAAATACTAATTTATGATTTATATTAATATATGTATAATAAATATGGACACCTTAATAAAATACAAAAATATTATAACACACTCGTGTACACCAACTTACATAATAATATCTATCTATCTATAGTTACATTGATATATTGAGTCTGCGTTACCAAATAAGGGTGTTACCACACCAATGGATCGATCGTCGATCGACGTTGCCTGTTCCATTCTACCATTGATCGATTGGTGTGACCCTAAAACTGTATGCATATGAAGAGCCGTCTCCTGTAAAACAGGTCTTCCTAGCTCAGGATCATTTATTTATTTCGATAATTAAGATTATCATTACTATATTATTATTACTGAAACTAACAAACAATAAGACATAGACTAACTTCTCTATAAAATAATTACTATACAAATATATATTAAAAAATAACTATTCATGAATAAGAACTAATTTTGAGCTAGATAGTACTCTCTCTTATTCTTTTTTTTTTAATATAATTAATGAGAGAAATGGGTTTTAACCCATTCACCGCCAGAGATTCCTACAATAGAAAGTGCCCTAGCGCCAGAAACGTTTTATCCTGCATAAGCTTTAGTGATGTGGCACATCATGTCGACAACAATCTACGTTTAATGTTCAGGTACTCTGTTTTATTTAACAATCCCGACTTAAATGACATAATAAACAAAACTGACACTAATTTATTCAATAAATCATGAATGTGTACACTTTACCATAGACTATGCTCCCATAAATAAGTATCCATATTTATTGAATATTATTTATCGTCTTTGGAATCACTATTGTTGTAAATCTGCAACTCCGACGCTGTACTTGCAAACATTTTCAAAATAAAAAGTGAGGGGTATTTTAGCTCATTTTTAATTTTTAATTTGATTCTTAATTTAATTCTTAATCAGAGCTATGCGTAATACTACTTCGCTTTCATTGCAACTTTTTTAAATAATTTATAAATCTAATTTATTAAAAATATATTATATTGATATGATATTTCGATATTAAAATGGAAAAGGACCCCTCTGATAATTGTAATGTATTTTATTTTACCTAATTTGCTGCAGTAGTGATAAGTATAAAATAGTTGGAGCCACACCTCATTTGACTGACTACTTAAAAGTTGTTTTATTTATTTTGTTTTTTTAATTTATGTATTGACAGTCAGGGCAGACTGAAATTACATTAGAAATTAGAGATCTAAACAAAAAGGAAGGATTTATTCGTATTTTATCGTTTCTTTTGCTTGCTGAATGGAGATGACTCATCCATCATTCATTGAATACATAACCGTAAAAACAAAAAATCTCAATTCTACAGGTTGTAAACGTCCTAGAGCCGGCGGTGACGAAGATACACAGGATTTGTTTGAAAAGTCTCGCAGCCGCGAAGTGTTATCTTCAGTAATCTTGCAAATATCCAGTCGCCAAGCACGAGCAGTAAGGCACCCAACGACAAACCTTGAGCGCTAACATCAAACTCGGGGGATTAAGTGAAGCCTGTTCAAAGTTAAGGAAGGACGAGAGGAACGAATATTTCACATTTCTGTTACTTGAGGGGTTAAAATACATAAATTTGGTGCACCGCGCAGCCGGGTATGTGTGAAAATTTAAAAATTTTTTAATTCTTTGAAAAATTATCAGACTCGTAATATTGAATTAACGTTATATTTAAAAAAAATTATTAAATTAAAACTTTTTTTGTAATTTTACAAATTTTTTTTTACAATTTTATATTAATTATAATTTTACAAGTTCATACGAGATCGTTAGTGGTAATTCTTACTACATGGCTTAAGACACCAATAAACTTTACATAACTATTTTACACATGTATCTTGTGTATCTTGCAGCACTGTCTTTTATCATTAGGTATAGGAAAATGTTCAATCACTATTAGGTAAGAAGCAACAAGGGTCGATCAATACATCAGGTGATACTGCAGCTAAATCTTTGTATTCTATTACTTTATATTTTGGAATTATTTGCCTTATAACTTCCAACTGAAAATCACAAAAGGGCTTCTTTAGACAGTTATTAATAACTTTGAATGTGTAAAACACGTTCAACATACACATATCAATTATGCGAAATGCTAATTTGAAGTACCTTCTGAATTTTCTGACACACGATAAACTACTCTTCATCATGTCCGTTGTATTCACTGATCCCATGTGTCTCAAATAATCTATCATGCATTCTGGCTTTAAAACGGGTAGGCCCGTTATTCTATCCTCCTTATTTGAAGGAATTATTTGGGCGACATCACATAATACAAATAACTTGATCCCAAAACGATTTCTTTTTTTAGGTAAATATTGTTTGAAAACTAAACGGCCTTTAAATGAAACGATACTTTAATCGATACACATTTTTAGATGAGGTATTAAAATTTGTTTGAACTTCTTTCGTGTATGATTAATCATAAATTGTATTTTGTGTAACCTAGGCAATCTGTCATACGCACTTGTAGAAAAAAACGTCGGTAAAGTGTAGCAGAGCCATGATTAGAGTTGAAAATTACCGAAAGTTTCGGTAAGAAACGAAAGTTTCGTGGTAACTTACCGGAAAGTTTCCTGAAACTTACCAAAATAAGTAATAAACTTTCAAAAATGATGATTTTACTTACAAATATGCAACGGCAGCTTCTTTAAACGCTTTTTTCTTTACGTCTAACGCGTTATTTAACTCCTAGCGAATTTTAGCGACCATTCTCTGTCACATAATAAATAAATAAAATCTCTTATTGCGGACCATAATCCATATCTTGGTTAGTAACACAATGAACTTAAAGACTATGTTAGTAGATATAATATAATATTAATTCATAATTTTTTTCAGATTAAGAAAATAAGCTAAACAATGGTGGTGAAACGAGTGTGTGGGGCTGGGCTTAGTTTGCAATTGTAAATATATGCAATTTGTATCTGTGTACGGTCATAATAAGTATATATTTACCTACATATATTACCTACATTACTACCTGGTTGACATGTAATAATTTAAATATTAATTTAATAAAAACTAATTATATGTGATTTAACACAAATAAAGTTCTCAATAGTATTGACATACATTATAAAAATGACAAAATTGAAGAAGTAGAATGTACCAAATTTCTCGGGTGCTATATTGACAATAAATTAAATTGGAAGCAGCACATAGACTATGTAACAAATAAATTAAATAGTTATGTGTATGTTCTAAGCAGACTGCGGAAAACCTGTGCACTTTCAACCGTAATGACTGCTTACCATGGGTATGTCGCGTCTACCTTAAGATTTCTTAAGAAGACTTAAGAGGGGAATTCTACGGAGATAAACAAGGCATTTATAGCACAAAAAAAGTGTATTCGGGCAATTTTTGGAAAAGCACCGGACGAATCAGCCAAACCTTTATTTTTTCAACATTGCCTTGTATGTACATTTTAGAAATTGCTATGTTCGTAAAAAGCAATGCTCATTATTTACTCAAGCTAAGGACATTACAAGAGCAACACGACATGGAAATCGATTAGTATATAATTCATTACCACGCCTAGAACTCTATATCAGGCAGTGCTACGCCATGTGTGTCAAAATATATAATGCTGTTCCTAAGGACATTCAGTCGTTGACTCAAATTAAATTTTAAAAATCGTTTAGTAAATGGTTATGTGAAAAATGTTTTTATTCGATAAAGGAATATTTTGACAAAAATAAGAGGTAGAATTTATTTAATTGTATAATGGAATATTAATTGTAATACTTTCATAATAGTAATATAAATAATAAAACGTATTGGTGGTGGGATGTAAATTAATAATGACATTATAGTAAAAAAAAAGCAATGTTAATAGATTTAGTCACTTATTATAATACCTATTGCATGCTGTTGTACAGCATAGTATGTGGAACTATATTTCTGTGTAACATCCTTTTTGTACCGTACTATGAAGCAACAAATAGTTTGAGTTTGAGTTGACATTACATACATTACCTACGCATATACTTATTTACATAATAAGTATATATTATATTTATGTAAGTATATATTTTAAGTATATATTTATTATATTTACAGCTAGAGACCTAAGTAATATAGTAGGGGTATGTAAGAGTGCGCGGCGTACAAGAGTACCTACGCATGAGCATTAACCAGTCCGAGGACAGACATCCGCTCCCATCTTTAGTTGTCAACTGATCGCAGGCAAGTTGCATGTGTGCCTTACAAAACATTTCAGTTTTCAATGAATTTTGGAAGATTTGTTTCACAAAATTTACTTTTCCTTGCTCTGATCTATTTTTAAAAGATTTTCAAACGTCGATTGTGAAAAAAATTGTTAAGGTAAGGCTTATTTAAAAAATTTTAAGTGATTTATTTAGTCTTTGAAATACTTTTCTTTCTTGCCGGCTTGCCCATTTGTCCGACGCTGCTTCTAGATGGCGTTAATAATCATAAAAAAATTATTAGTCCGATGCGTGCAAGAGTGCTCAGTAACAATGCAGACAAGAATGCGCGCGCACTCTTGCACAGTGTTTTATCATCATAAATAACCACAATGTACAGAAATAGGTTTTTGATTGTGTGAATATATTTTTTGTTTTTTCTTTTAGTATGTCTAGAAGGCCAAGAAAAACGACAAGAAAAAACGTCGAGTTAGCGTTATCGAAGAAGCTTGAAAGTTAATTTATTGCAGATGGAGACAGTAAACGACAAGTGGCTGCAAAAGAACCTACTGTAACTCTACAAACACCATAATTTATCATGCCAACCGTTCCAGCAGAGTTCCGGTGCATGTCAGTAAGGGAGCTGCTTCCAATTGAAGAAGATATTTTAGAAGCCTCTAAAAACATATGTAAACAATCTCAGACCTTACCTTCAAGATCCCAAGACCTAACTCCGTCAACCTCTAATTTTGTTAAAGTGTCACAATTGTTACCATATCCTAAATCCCCTGTGCGACGTCCATATAGCAAAAAAGGCAAAAGATCTGGAATATTAAGTAGTTCTCCTTATAAAAAGCAACTCGCTAACACTTTAATTGTGATTATTGTAAGTGACGCGTACTGCGCATTCTTGCACACCTGCGTGCGCATTCTTGTCCACTGCGTGGTACATGAGTGCGCAAACGAATGCCTTGCAATTTTCTTTACTTATTTCTCTACAGTCTGTTTTTCGTAAATCTTTTAATAGTTTTTTTTTAGCCAGATACCTAAGAAATTAATAAATGGTAGTAAGTATAACTTAATGTGTTTAACTTTATTTTTATAACATCAAATCGTGAAAGTGCGCACTCCTACACACCCCTACCCTAGATAGTAGACCCTACTTGCAATACATAAAAAAAGACTAAACGATGTACCTTATACTTATAAAGAGTCTCAAAACATAAGATTTTTAAAATGAACGTATATTTATACTACAGAATTAGGTACATAGAAATAAGCATGTTTCTGAGTGACGTTATATTTTTTTAAATGCAGGGTATACGAATTCATTGTTAGTTTAAGTAAATAAATATTTTTTGAAAACATCCAGAATTGGAAACATTCAGGTAACTTTCGCGAAACTTACCTTCAAATAGGAAACTTTCGAGGTAATTTTCAACACTAGCCATGATCAAGCAATACGTATTTCTATTCATAGTTTTATGAAAGATTGTTGACCATAACAGCGGATCAGTGCTCTTATACTCTTCAATGGTTATTCTTTTATATATTTATTAGTCCATTTGACTGATTCTTTTATCAAGGATTCATCGGCAAAATTTTCAAAGAACTGCAATTCGTTTGAATCGGCTGAAAGATTTTAATTCGGATGTGAATCCGGATACAAAATCGTCGAAGGTCCGTAATATTGGAGCAGTCTCCTCATGGGTCCAACGAAAATCTGCGACTCTATAGTCGACCATTACGCAGATTTTCTACTACTAGCTGCTTCGATTTAAAAAAATAAAACATAAATGAAATAAAAATTTCTCTTTAAATCGATGCGAGTTCAAGACCATTGGAAATTATTAATTATATAGTGTTTTATAAAGATAGCTTTTCAAATGCGTGCTTACTTATTTTCAGATATCCATAATCATTGCATTAATCTTGTAGTGAATTTGTCACTTCACTAGTGTTGCATAAATACAACTGCGGCGGTACAAAATTTGAGTTTACTCACGTTACGCGTTAAAAATCTTGCATACTTACCTAATGTTAAACTTAAGGTGGGTAGTAATGGGGAAGAATTTAAAAAAGGATCTTACTTGAAAGTAGATCTTTGTTTCTGTAGTTTCATCAATTTGTGAATTAAATTTTAAAATTATATGATATGTTTTTGGTTGTATATTTACAACTGCGGCGATTAAAACACTGGAATTTTTTGTTGTAAATATAGGTACCTCTGTATATAACTCTGGCGGTTACTGGGAAACATGAGCAAGGCATTCGGTACAAAACCATTCATTCCGCCGGCATGGACGATGATTCTATATTGTTAATTTTTGAACATTCTTATTTGTCTATTCGTTCAAGTATCAAAGTTTTGTTTGAATCTATTATTGTTTCAGGTGCTTCAGTAATTTTAAACGTTGGCAAAATATTAATATAAAAGACATTATTAGAATAAAGACTTATTGTAAAGCCATTTTACAAACTCATCGCTTTGGGTTTCTGAGTCCACAAAAAGGTTTATAAAAAGAAAGCCGGCGAGAAAACTACTAACTATCGGCTATTTTCTCGCTCAAGAAAAGTACAAAAGATATACATTCCATGTAAACAAAAGAGATGCATATACAAATAGTTGATCGCTGACTGTTCACACTGGCGGCGAGGACTCGCTTCAATAGTTTTACGCTGAGCGACAAGAGCTATGAAAGATAATACTCGTTCAGCGATACTCGATCAGAACTCACGCCGAGAGAGCAACCAGCGGTCATCATTGTTATCTAGTTCAGACGACGATGATGATGTATTATGTACGTAGTGGCAGCGGCAATTTTGAAAAAACGAAAGCAAATAACCTCAACTCGACGTCACACGCCTACACAACGGAAAAAAAACTATAATAAAAACGAAATAGCGAAAAAATACGCCATTTCACGTCATGTTTTTTTTCAATCAATCAGTCAGTTACCATTTGTAAAAATAATAGCGTCTGTGATTGGTCAGTTTTTCCCACATAGGTATTTAACATCGCCTTAGAACAGTCGATCCACCCCCTCCCCCCGTGCAAGTCTGTACGCTTGGCCGCTTCGAGCGAGTGATGCGAGTAATCGCTCGTCTGACTCGCACACTCGCTTATAGCCGAGCTACACAACTATCAGTTACCTCCGCGGCTCGCCAACTCGTTTCTACATTCTAGCTCTACTCGCTACTCGTTGATCTTTGCCGGTGGGACAACTGCCTATGGGATCAATCGTAAAAAAAATGTCACATAGAAATTCTTGTTCCAATCTAAATTGGTGTTTTAGCATAGTCTTGGATAAAATGTTTAGATGGAGTTGTTTAAGTTTTTTCTTTAGTTTATTAGAACCAATGACATATTACATATAGACAAGTCATACCCAAACATTACCGCACAAAAAAACGGCGTCAACGTAACTATAGATACCAACCCGATATATAGAGTAATATAATTTGTGGGAGAAGGAAATAATAATACGGTTCACTTGTTGTAAGAAAGAGATACCTATGTACTTTGCGACGTTGCTTTGCACTAATTGGTCGCGAGCGTACGTGACGTAGTACGTAAATTGTCGAAACTCTATAGCGTTGTCTCTTTTACTCTTTTAAGTTTTCCGTGACTCAAGGCCTCTCACAGCTTGTGCACGAGCCCACGCGCATCCCCGACGTTGCCGGCCACACTGCATATTGCTTAGACCTTCTGCTGACAACTGATCCTGACAGGTGCTCGGTGTCCGTAACTGCACCTTTAGGGACATCCGACAACTGCGTGGTGAAATCTGTGTCGCAGTACTCGCCACCTGACCACCAGCCCAAAAGGCGCTAGACGAGTATGGCGATACAAGTCAGCAGATTGGGATGAGATGCGGCAGTTTTTCGCGTCTTATCCTTGGCGGCAGACTTGTTTTACATCAACCGATCCATCGTGCTGCGCTGATGCTGTATCAAGTGTGATGGGCCAAGCAATGGGGTATTTCATCCCTTACGCTGACCTATCTCTTGTAACCAAGGTTCGCCCATGGTTCAATGCTGCTTGCCTCACAGCTGAAAAGCTTAAGCGTACAAAGCCTGGGCTGTCGCTCGCAGAAGCAAAGCCGTGGACTCGCATGAACTGAAGAAAAAATACAAGCTGCCGCCAAGTCTTGCAAAAAGGTGATCAGAAAAGCTCGCTTTGACCACATTGGCCACATCGGAGACAAGATAGCGTTATGTCCTTCAGAAAACAAAGCTTTCTGGTCTTTGGCCAAGTCGGTTGAGTCGAACTTCTGTCGCCCATCGCTGCCACCTCTGAGGAAGCCTGACGGTTCACTGGCCCACACTGCAAAAGAGAAAGCAAACCTCTTTGCTAATCTTTTTGCAGACTATTCACGTCTAAATAGTCAAGGTAAAGTCCCTAAATTAAATGCTTGCAGAATTCAGACCTGAACAAGGCTAGCGGCCCCGATGGCATACCTGCAGTTGTATTAAAACACGGCGCAGCCGAGTTGTCTCCCATACTAACGCGCCTGTATCGACTCTCTTTGGAATCTGGAAAGGTTCCTAAATCGTGGAAGTTGGCTAACGTGCAACCAGTACCAAAGAAGGGAAGCCGTGCAGATCCCATCAACTATCGACCTATTGAAATCACCTCCATACTTTGCAAAGTTATGGAGCGTATATTGAACAATCGTCTCCTGACATACCATGAGTCCAACGAGCTCCTTAGTGATAATCAATATGGTTTTCGCAGTGGACGCTCGACTGGAGATCTTGACTGGAGAAGCCTTGGAAGGTCATGGTGAAGCTATAGCTGTATCCTTAGACATTTCCAAGGCTTTTGATAGGGTCTGGTATGATGGTCTCTTGATTTTCATTTTCTTGATTTCATTCCAGCATACGGAATACCTAAAGGACTCTGCGACTGGATATCTGATTTTCTGAGGGAACGGTCAATTCGACTAGTCTTAGACGGCTGCTCTTCTGACCTAATGGCAATTAATGGGTACCTCAGGGATGTGTTCTCTCTGCTAAGTTATTCTTCCAGGCATTATTGGTTACGCTGATGACAGCACCGTTGTAGAGAGATACATGTCCAATGCGCGAGCGAGTCCTCAAGAAATCCGGCCTTTGAGAGAGTCCATGATTGAGTGGGTGGATTTGGCCTTAAAGAAAGTGATTGGGGGTAGTCCAACTTGGTCAAATTTAACCCATCGAAAACACAGGCGTGTTTATTCTCCGCGAAAAAGAGCAGTTTCAACCTAACGCCCACTTTTCAAAATGATTCTATACCCTTAACCAACCACCTAGGGCTTCTGGGCGTAACTATATCGTCCCAACTTAACTTCGGGCAATAAATTGTGTCCATGGCTCAAACTGCTTCAAAGAAGTTGGGAATCATCTCGAAGGTCCGACGGTACTTCAGCCCTGAACAGCTACTTAATTTGTATACAGCTCAAGTTCGATCTTGTATGGAGTACTGTAGCCACCTTTGGGATGGTTCTGCAAAGTACCAACTAGAAGCGATGGCAGTTGACCGAAGAGCCCGAAAAATTATTAACAACTTTGACCCCAACACAAAAAACTGCAAAGCCTCGACCATCGTCGGAAAGTTGTCAGTTTAGCAGTCTTCTACAGATTACATTTTGGAGAGTGCGCGAATGCTCTTTTTGATCAGGTTGAACCTCTTGAACTTCTTGCATCGGACTACTAGACGCAGACAGACCTTCCATCCCTTCATGGTAGACATCCCAAGAAGTCGAACCAAACGCTTCGATAGTTCCTTTTTGGTGCGGGTCGCCAAGGTGTGGAATGAACTGCCTGCGTCTGTTTTTCCAGGAAACTATAGTCCTTGTTCTTTCAAGCGTAGAGTGAATAGGTATCTCGTGGATAGACGTGTAACACCTTCGTCTTCATCGTCACTTTCCATCAGGTGAGATAGAAGACAAACGTCAAAAACCTTTGTCAATAAAAAAAAAACTCCTACATACAAAATCATATTACATCTCGCTCTTCGAGTTTGTTGAAGCTAATAGCCATGTCAAGTTTAAAACGTCATTTTAAATAGCAAAATAAAATAATAAATAAGATAGTTATAAAAAACAGTACTTGCGCATGAAAAGAAACGTTTATTCTACCTTTAACAGTAACAGTGTAATTAGTACACTGTCTAAACATACAAGAAGGCATTGTACGGTATTAAAAACACAGAATAGGGAATAAGTTTTGTTTGAAGTTTAGCCGTGAAACTGTGTTGCACAAGACGGAGTCAAATAGCGGGCAAATGCCTTGCATTTGCGTTGCCATTTTTGAGAGCGGATGACCTGTCTGTATGTAATATGTCATTGATTAGAACAGATATCATACTTACCTGTTATAAGCACGTGTAACATATTTAATAACCAGATGAGCGGAAGTGAAACACGTATATGAAAACGACGTATATAAAATAAATGGTTTTTTTCAAAGATTAGAATAAAAAATAAGCAGTCCGTTTAACGCAAGCAACTTGCGTTAAAATGAAACATAACATCTTTTTATAACGCATCTATATATCCTGCTAGAGTTTCTCAAACTCAGAATGTTTCATTTTACTGAGAAATGTTTTAATAACTACCTTGTTATCTTAGAAACTTTACACTCGGCTAGAATATGTTGCTTGCATTCTAAGTAGCTTTAAGTTTTACTTAAGCTATCATGTCCTTTGATATCTGATGCTTCAAACCAGAAGCGCTTCTGACCTATCTGACCAAGACTTTGAGAGGGTAGTATGTGATGTATGCATAACAGTTTCGTCGGTAAAAACAATTGGTCGATTTTGTTCACGATATTCTGCAATTTTGATGAGATAGTTAATTCGCAAGTATCGAATTTCATGCTTTTCCATTAGTAGTTTGCGCTTATCTTCCGTTGGTTCCATTTAAAATCTAATGAGATGACGCGTTATCGTAACGTGCTGACACAACCTTATTTAAATTTTGCGTGTAGCATTTTCATCGTCGGAATTTGTTTAAGGTAAGGTGGGGTAAGAGGATCTATGGGGAAGAGGGCCTATGTGTTATTACTCAAACTGTAAGTTCTAGTTCTACGATTGACCGCTGAAATAAATAAGTTCATGTAAATAATTCCAATGCTTTACCATAGATAACGGTACGATGCATAATGAGGGTGTGGTACACCAATGACAAATTTAGTTGTCAAACAAAAACACGTGGAGTTGGAAGTCATTTTTTTGCGCATTTTTTAAAACTAAAAGTACGTTTGTGTCGAGAAGGCATTTACTGGTAAGTGAAATTGTATGTGTACATTATGCGTTTTAAGCATCATTTTATACAAAAATAGCTTCGTAAGTAGATTCATTCATGCAATTAAAAACATAACCTAAAAAGTACTGAGTGGGGAAAGAGAAACTGCCATGGCCGGGTTAAGAGAAACATTATATTAATATTTATTAATATTATTTAATATAATTAATAATTATATTTCATCGCTGCATTCTTCAGATAGTATATAATTAAACAGGTAGTCCTTTCAAGGTACTAGGTAACTTCGCACAGTTTTAGAGTATGTCATTTGACTCATCAACCCCGGTCCCGGCAAGTTTCCATTCTTTTTTCGTGCATGGTAACAAGCACACGTCTTATACCAACGAGTAACTTAACAGATTAATATTAAATATTAATATAAGTATTAATATTTTGTTCAACGCCAAATTCAACCAGTCCGGGACTCGTGCACTGAATGAACCATTATTGACCTTTTACGATTATTGGCCAAAAATAACAAATAATGAAACGATTTTAAAATGGACAAAATTCTGTTTCTCAATTTTTTTATTTCATGATAAAATTACACCACTATTACTCCCCGACATATTTGAAATATGATAATAGCAATTAATAAATTGTTAGATTTAGAGGCTATAAAACCTTGTTATACCTGAAGTGACCAGTTTATATCAAACCAAAATAATAAATGAATATTTTTAGTGCCGAAACTCAACGGCGAAAAACGGTTCGTACCTACTAAATGAAAAAAAATAAATAAAATTTATAAAATTTTGTAGAAACGGTACATTATAAAATGGAATCTTATAAAACAGCTTCGAAATTAATTCCACATAATGGTTTCTTAGCTAACATAGATAGTAAAGATCACGCCTACTCGTACCTATATTACAAAAAATACGTACGTTTTGAATTTCAAGAAAACGATATGTTTGAGCCAATCACATACGAGTTTACGGCCATGCCGTATCGATTATCCGTTGCTCCGGGGGTATTTACAAAAATTATGCGAGAAGTTATGAGTCACTTGTTGTGAATTTGGACAAAAATCGACTAGTACCGACAAAGTCGGTAACATTTTTAGGCTTTATGTTTAACATCGAATAGATGTCTATTTCTTTACCTGACGATAAGCGTTATAATAATAAATAAATTTATGAAACTTCAAATATGCTCGATACGAGATTTTCCCAAACATATAGGTGTACTGGTCGCAGCCTGTCTAGCTACAAAATATTTATTTTTTTATCTATTTATTTACAACTGTCAGGCAAAATATAACTCCCTAAATTACTGTTAGAAGATTTAATCTAGTAGAAAAGTATAAGTAAATATACCATTTCCTGTTAAATTAGTTCTCAAATTTAGAAGATATATATGCATTCAGAACAGGCTGGGGCGCAGTATTCCAAAACAATAAATTTTATGGTTCTTGGAAACATAGTGAAAAAGAATACCATATAAATTACCTAGAATTACTAGCCGTTCCCTTAGGCTTCAAAATTTCAGCCGGGTAAGAAAGAAATTGTGCAATATACGTACGAATACGAATACGTATTGAAAATACCGCCGCTATTACTTACATCAATAGTATGGGTGGTATTCATTTTCCACATTTAAATACTCTAACTAGGCACATTTGGCTATGGCATTTGGCGAGGAACGTAATTTATGGATTTTTGCTTTAATGTTTTTTTTTTTTTTTTTTTTTTTTTCTAACAATCACACCACATTATCTAGCCCAAATTAAGTATCATTAAAGAACTTGTGTTATGGATACTAAATAACTGATAAATAAACTTAAGAAATATATAAACACACGTAAATATTTTTTTTTATATATAAATATTAGAAATAAACTTAAATAAACGTAAATACACATCCATGACTAGAAAGCAAATATATCTGCCCCTACCAGGATTCGAACCCGGGACCTCTGGCATGGAAGGCAAGGCTACTTACCAACATACCAAACAGGCCGTCAATTTGTTTCAAGTTGTTTGCCGTCAAGTTGGCCGTATGTTTGTTTACAACTGTGACGCATTTATAACTAGGTATCCTGAACCGGATGTAGTCGCAGTCGATGCGTTTATGATTAATTGGGCCTCTGCGTAATTTTAACCATTTCCTCCATTTTCCCTTGTCTTAAAATGTGTAAGAAAAATATTTGATCTGAATTGAAACAAAAGATTTAATTAACTCCCATAACAGCACCAATGCAAAGCACTCCAGCCTTACCCTGGGTGCCGCGAGACGCTCCGGGCGGAGGTCGCGCGGCGCGGCTGTCTGCCAGAGACCCTGACGTTAATGCTTGCTTAAGAGCACCCAGGGTAAGGCTGGAGTGCTTTGCTTTGGTTCATCACTATATTCCTGAATCCAAACCACAATCCAAACAATGGAAGAGACCCGGATCTCTGACTCCCAAGAAAGCCAAGGTGTTTTTCAGTAAACAAGATAATGGCATCGGTTTTCTGGGATTCTAAGGGTGTCATCTTGGTTCATTACTTAGAAAGAGGTCAAACTATAAATTCTGCATACTACTTCACACTATTACATCATTTACGCGAAGAAATAAAGTCTAAAAGACCAGGATTGTCGACCAAGAAAGTTTTGTTTCATCAGGACAATGCTCGTGTTCACACATCTGCAGAATCGATGGCTCAAATAGTGAATTGTGGTTTCGAATTGCTTCCTCATCCCCCTTATTCACCTGTCTTGGCACCTTCTGACTTTCACCTGTTTCCAAATCTAAAAAAACACTTAGGTGGAATGAAATTTTCTACCAATGAGGAGGTCAAAGTGGCCGTAGATGCCTTTTTTGAAGACCTTGACGAGACCTTCTATTTAAATGGGATCAAGGCTTTGGAGGACCGCTGGACTAAGTACTGTGACCTAGGAGGAAAGTATGTAGAAAAATAAATATATTGGTCTGCAACCCCTGGAACAATCTGTTATGTTTCTCTTACCCTAAAAAGAACTAATTACTTGATCAAAATCATCTATTATAATCGCAGGCTTCCTTTTTGGTTTCTTTTTAGGTGACGACCGAGTAGCGTAATGTTTAGTTGCCCTGCCTCATACGCCGAAGGTCTCAGGTTCGAGTCCTGGCCGGAGCATTAATTTGTGTGATGAACATTATTGTTTGTTTTCGGGTCATGGCTGTTGATATTTATATATGTATGTTTATTCTGGGTTCTCCCCCCATTTCGCTGTGTGCTCTGCTTTTTTCATTCAGTTGGTGTGATTTAGTGCGTTCCGTTTGCCGCTCACAGCGCTATCAGCGCTAAAATTGCTTAAAACCGTTCCGATTCGTTTGAGAACGGTACGGTCGGAACGGTAAATATCGCGTTCTGATTGTTCATCGCTTAAGTCTAAAGTTATAATTTCATTAAGATCTTTGACCCTGAATGAAGCAAGAGCCATTTCTTAACATTATTACAAAATAAAATTAATACGCAAGCTTTTAAAATCTTTAATCGACTAATAAAAACATCAACAAAGTAACGTCATGTGTCAGTATTGACAGGCCGCTCACAGCAACCATGCTCCGTAGCTTGGGCACTGTGAGTGGGTTGATGGCGGCGTTTATGACGTAAGGATATCGCTGTGAACGCGCTCACGGGCAATTGAGCGCTGTAATCGGCAAACGGAACGCAGCAAATGTCAATGCCACAATGTCATGTCGAGTCAGTCAATCAGTTCAATCATCTATGGATGTTAAATATTAGAGAAAGGGAATTCTGATTATTTTCATTTGAATCTTTTGTTTATAATTCCAGTTTTTATGACTGACACTGTTTAAAACACGCAATTATATTACATCGTTAAAACTTTTTGATTTCCCAAAATGGGAGACGCTGTTCAGATTATGAGGCGAAATCGTCCGGGGTCTAAAGCTAAAGTGAGTGTTCCTCGTTCATATTAAATTCTAGTAGAATGCAAATGCAATAACCAATGCATAAAATTTTCAGGATTTTTGTCGGTGGCCTGATGAGCCTTTCGAAGAAATGGATAGCACTTTGGCGGTTCAACAATTCATACAGCAAACAATTCGACGCGATCCATCTAATTTGGAAGCGATTTTGAAGAAACCTGAGGCACAAGACGAAGGTGTTTGGAAATATGAACATTTACGGTAAACTCTACAGAATATTTCTTGTGTTTCTTGTTTATTTTGTTACTTAGGTACTAATGAATATTATTTTACAGGCAATTCTGTATGGAATTGAATGGTTTGGCAGTCAGACTTCAAAGTGAATGTAAACCAGAAACTTGTACACAAATGACAGCAACTGAGCAATGGATATTTTTGTGTGCTGCTCACAAGACACCTAAAGAGTGTCCAGCTATTGATTACACTAGACACACACTTGATGGAGCTGCATGTCTTCTCAATAGCAACAAGTATTTCCCAAGCAGGTAAGCTGCCATATAAAGTTGTGTGCTTACGCTTGAACTTAAGCTATCCGATTATTTGAACGATAAAATCCCATGGATATAAGCCATGCTTTTAGTATTTATAATAAAACATGTGCAAAATGTCTATTTTACAACATATTAACTAAATAAATGTATTTGCATAATTCTTTACTTACATATTTAAAACGGGAAATTATAGGTCTAGCCACAAATTTCTTTATTGGCCATGCAATCAAACTTCTAATTTTATAACTAAGCCACGGGAAAATGAGATAGCCTCTAATACACTAATTCATCTTTTTTGCAATGCCTACTAAATATTCTATAGAAAGCATAGTAGTTAAATTCGGTTTAGGTTAATGTTAGGCTGCATTTATCCCATGCATATTTCCCATATTTTCCATAATCGAAATTGGATGAAAATTCAAAATTTTACAGTAAAAACATCGGCTAGTTCCCCCTAGTTCAATCGGTCAGTTCAATAGTTGAACTAGTGAGACTTTTTTTTCTCAGTAGTTCAACTTAGTACAATCCTTCCGAAAGTTGAACTACTGAGAAAAAAAACTTATTCTCACCACATTTTATATCACAAAGGAAGTTATGTATGTTTTGAATGCATCAAAAAGAGAAGTGGATCACAAGAAAAATATTTTATTTTTATGTTATTAATAGAAACTACCTTATTAATAATTAAAATAATTGATGGAATATATTCATTCAAAAACATAAAAAAGTCAAAATTGAACTTATCTATTTTAAGTACAGTCAATAAGTGTCAACATTTAACAAATTGTTTGATGGAATATAATTCAAATTATAATCTGTTTATTCAAGAACAATTTGGGTAACTGAAATTTTTTTACAGTATTTGAGATATTACAATCTGATTTATATTTACAACATGATGAATTTATGGAAAAAACAATAACAATTTTCCACAAAAGTCAAATTTAAAGTTATATAATTTACGAGTTTTGGGTAACTTTAAAAATATTTTTTATAGGATGAAAATCCTTTAATAAGTATTGGAATATTTTAAGGTTTGGGTATAATTAAATGATGTCTTTTTACTAAGGAAAACCTAACTACAAATGTGATAGATCGCTTTGTCTTGCCATTTAAATCAACATAGACCAATTTGGTGGAAAAAACATTGTTATGAGAACTGAGCAACATAATACACGTTTTTATAATGTGTCATAAATACCTTCGTCTTCATCGTCACTTTCCATCAGGTGAGATAAAAGACAAACGTCTAATCCTTTTTCAATAAAAAAAAAAGTTATGCAACATAATATTTTTATGATATGGGTAACTTTGAAGCATTCAATATTATCCAAATAAGATCGATTTTGAACGTTCTCAAAACTTTATCAGTTTCACACAATATTTAACATCAAAAACGGATAATGATTTCACAATGATTATATAAACTACATTTTAAAGAAAAACACAAAACATACCTGTTTACAGTAAGTTTTATATTTTTAATCACGATTTCAAGCACTAAACACCTCCAACAACTTCACTACGGAAAGGCGGGTATTTTACAAAATTATGACATATAGAGTTTATTTTTGTACTTCGCATTTGATACAAAACATTTTGGCGATTCGTTTTATGCAGCCCCGATATTGTAACATCAAAAACGTTTCCAAAAAAATTATAAAACTTTTTCACAACTTTGTTAAAAGTTAAACCTCAGTTCAAAGTTACCCAATATATACGTACTTATATATTTTTCTTATAATTAAAAACGTCATTCGAAAATACAAAAAAATGGTATACAAAGTGTCTACGCAGCGTCTTGGAGAAATGAATGAAATTCGATTTTTCAAGCACACACGTTTATTTGACAACGCTGTCGCAGATCCTTTTTGTTTATGGGGTCACAATTATTATTCGCAAGATAATTAATTATGTGGAAAGATTCACACAAATCTAGAGTATAAACAAAGCTTTATAGTTTACGTTAATACTGGTAAGTTACATGATAATTAAATAAGTAATAAGTGAGCGAGACGGTCTTCGAAGTGTTGCTCGCTGCAGGAACCGCCGAGGATAGAGGGCGAGCGCGCCGGCGCTCGTGGTTTTATTGAAATGATGCGTGGGGCGCGGGGCAGACGCGGCGTCCGCGGCGATGGAATGTTCCGGATGTGGAGAAACGGCGTGAACACAAAGTTTAAAAAATCATCTGAAATAATAAAATTGAATACAAATTTTTAATTAAGTACCTACATCTATAAATCAATTATATTCTTCTATCTATTGTATATATCTTATCATTGACAGCCCACATAGTAGTGTTCCAAGTAGTGGCCAACATCTATTAACCATTAACTTTTCACCCATGAACGTTTCGCTGACAGAATGTCATGCCAGTGAATGCTTAACCCACAGAATTTTTGGAACAATAACTTTTCTCCCACCGATCCTGAAATGAGACGCACCCGTTCAATTGGGTTAGGTTAAGTTTGTATGTAGTTAATAAACGCGCGAGCCGAGCGAAGCGCCAGGACCACATTCCATTACTGGAACAACGACCGTTTCATCTAGAGACTTTTTTTTTCGAAATGGACAGTTTATTTATGGCCCTATGGGCCTTTTAAATTTCACCGGACGTTGTAGCTTAGCGCTGACGGCGCTTAGCTGGATCTACTCCTACATACGATATGCCTAAGGGCACCCGAGAGGGTACGGACCTCGGCTTCCTTACTTTGTGATATAAAAAGTGGTGAGTACAACTTTTTTGTCTCAGTAGTTCAACTTTCGGGAGGATTGTACTAAGTTGAACTACTGAGAAAAAAAAGTCTTACTAGTTCAACTATTGAACTGACCAATTGAACTAGTGGAAACTAGCCAAAACATCATGCGACAACATATTTTTAGTGGCTAAGATAGTATTATTTAGACGCTCGTCGGTTGTGGCTGAGTTGATTTTTTGTGGCGTATAATGCTATTAAAAAGAAGTCCGTTTAATTAGCACACCCATTTAAAACCAGAAGTCTTTTTAAATGTCAATCTATTATACAACCTACTTTTATCCTTTCAGAGTCAACATCAAAGAATCATCAGTAACGAAGCTTGGCTCAGTTTGCAGAAGAGTCTACCGAATCTTCTCTCATGCTTACTTTCATCACAGGGCAATATTTGATGCTTTTGAAAAAGAAACTCACTTGTGCAAGCGTTTTACACTATTTGTAACCAAGTATTCTATTATATCTAAAGAAATACTCATAGTCCCGAAGCTAGATGATGAAGCTCCAATTGCTCCGCCAATTGGTGAATCAGAAGCTTAAATAGTCTAATAATATAGTAAAACATAATTGTTATGTTCTCTCAAACTATGGCATTTACTGAACTTTAGATCTTTGATGTATTTATTAATAATTTAAAATAAATTAGTAAACTAATATGTGACATATGATAACACCTTAAGTAATTCTTTCAGTGACTAGATAAACTTTGTATTTCAAAATTTAGCCACTTCATGTAACTTTCAATTTATATAATTATTAAAGATATGTATGTCCTGTACCGTATGTTTTTTAATGCATCACAAAATATTTTTGGGCTTCAATCCACATATTACCCTATACAAGCCCCAATGCAAAAGAGTTCATCCAGTCATATATTGCAAGGGTTGCCTGTTTTCAACTTAAGTACATTTTCCTAAAACAGGCCTTTGAAAGAAAATATAGTATAGGGTCAGATTCTCCATCTAATTGTTGTTAATAAGGTAGTTTTAAAGAAAAACTTTTACTAAAATATGTATTTATGGGCACTTTAATTTGCTACGGCTAACTCAAAATAGTTCGTCTAGTTCTTATTCAATTCAAAGGAGTTCGCCCATGTCTCAATTCTACCTGTTTTAATTGAAAAATCAGTAAAAAAAAGTGTCAAACTACGCAACAATGTGAAGAATTGGTAGCAACGATGCCACGAAGAATAAAGGCCGTGATTGATTGTAGAGATGACGCCACTGAGTGGTAGACGAACTATTTTGCGCCGTTGAATGCGACGGACGAAGTTTATTGCATGGATTTTTAGAATTTATTATATTTTATTTTACTTGGGAAATATTTTGTTACTTTTTTAATTGAAAATAAACTTTATTAAGTGTTCAAAACCACTGTATAGTTATATTTATTTATCTAAATTTTACTTTGAATATTAGACATTTGTAGTATTGGGCACTAAATGAACTCTTTTGCATTGGGGCTTGTACCATATCATATTCGAGATTCAGATTTATAATTGGACTTAGTTTAGCAACCAACCCACAAAAAAGTTTTAAAAAAAACTGGTCGACGTCGATCGGCGGCCGATCGATTGTATGGTAACCCCTTAGCGCGTTTTTGACATTTTTGTGGGTTGGATCCTTATTGCTAAACTATGTCCAATTGATATTCATTCACAAAACTCGTTTGGAATTTTTTTTTTTGGATACAAGACTTAAAATTACTTTCAATAACAATAAAGTCCACTATACCTAGTTTAATATACCTATACCTATTAACAATAAAGTCCAAATCAATTACTACATATTACAAACCAAATACCAGTCAGTAGCTTAGCCACCTCATCATCTATAGATAAAAATGTTTTTTGCTTGACACACATGGAGCAAGCTCCCAATCAAATGGTGGATATGACTGAATGGCCTAGATCTAGAAAGTAATGCTTGATTTTAAGTTTGCAAGTGTTAATGATAGGTACTATGCTAGACTACACTTAAGTTTATATTAGTGTAATAAGCAAGGGTTCATAAATAAACAAATATTTCAATATTGTATAACTATTTTAATGGAGCTTTTTTATTTTTAAATGGTTTCTTGTTCTTATAACCTGGTTGCTGCTTTGTACATGAGCTTTGTTCTTTTTGCCAAAATAGTTTTCCTTTTAATGATTGGTACCTGTAATGAAGGACTACTATGTTATATGTATGTATCAGAATAGGCTTATAAGCATTTTATAAGGTTTATGTCTATATAAGCAAAAATTGCTAAACCACAATCATTTTTCCAATGAGCATTTTGTTCTAACATAATTTTTTTTGATGCATCAAATTAATTTGATTTGGAATTTAATTGAATCATGATTTTAAAACTTGAAGGAAACAATGAACCAATAAGTGGTCTATGAAAATTTCAGTGACTTCGCACAGAACATACATTAGAAATACATGACTAGCCTTCCTAACATCAGAATTAATGGCCACCCTTAAATGTGTTGGTTCTTTTGAACAGTGTGACTCAAGACTAGTTACCAGTAATTCTGAGGCTTTGAAGCCTTTACAAGGAAGTATAGTACTAACCAGTTATTTTTAACACTGTGTATTCATATAGTTATTTCAATCAAGGATTTACAGGATTATTTTAATACATTAGTCTACCTGCACAAACTATACCAAAATTTTATGGGAGTAAGGCATGAATAATAATGTTGATTTAAGAACTTATTTAAATCATTCTTAGTTCTAAGTTAAATGAAATGTTGCATGCATACCAGAACACTGAATCTTAAGGATGTATGTATGGCCGAATCTGCAGTGCATCTTTTTATTTTTTAAGTTTAATTTTGATGTCAAAATGTCACTGCCGAATAATTTCTGTTTGCATTTTATAATTTCTAATGAAAAAATTATGTTGTTTTGTTTAATAATTTATGATTTTTTATAAAATTAATATGAATTTGAACATTTTTGGCAGAGTACAAGTTCACAGAATTCTAGTGAATCCAAAGTTAACCACGAATATCTTCATAGCAATATCTAGAACAGTGGTTTTTGTATGTGAAAGAATTTGAAGTTTCTGAAAATCAGTTTTTGGCCGTGCATTGACATATACATATACATTTTTATCATTTTGGCAACTTCCTGTACAAATAACACGGAGTTAAATGAGGCTTTTATTCTCAAATATTTCTTTCAAATCATCAGCTAAGAGCCTTTTTCTATTTTTCAATTGATGCAGCATGATCAACTCTATTCCATTCTCATATTTTCCAAATTTATGGAAAGTTTGACAGGTAGATATATTTTACATTCACCTTTAAATTTACTAAATTTACATCATGCTGATTTACTCACCCTATTTGGCTTGTGTCAGGTATAGAATCCAATGACAAAAGTATGTGAATTACCGGAATCTCTCTTTTTACTACAATAGTTTCTAATCCATCTATTTTGGGTTCCCAATATTCTTCCACACTGCAAATGAATAGATAAATTTTATCTCTAACTATATCTTGTAAAAAGTGTAAAGCTAAAACAAGATATTTGAAACTGAAAAAAGAACATTATATTAGTAAAATAAAATTTACCATTTGTAAGTTAGTTTAGTTACTTGATGCTCGATGGAAAACTGCCGCTTCAAAATTTCAGCACAAGATATTGCTTTGGCAATTGCCACTCCTGCTCCACTCCACACTACAGCTGTAGCTCCTTTATCTTCTAAAATCCCAGACGCGTGTGACAAAAGATTATTCATTTTACTGCCCCCTTTGACCTGAAATGAGTATTAACCCTTAAAGGCTATATGGGTGTCATAACACCCAGGTCCATTTGGTTTTTAGCCGCTACACTCTTGTATTTTTCTCTGCGCTTTCTTGTATTCTCCTAAGTTGTCAGCAGCCCTAGAACTCGCGAAAGGAGTGTTCGGTCGCTCGCACAGTTTTTGCCAAACACTAGCCTCCCGGGTGTATTGACACTCATAATAGTCATAGTGTGCTACTGATTAACAATGAAGTGTTTACCTTTTTTTTGTTTTTTTTAACGAATTTAGCATGCGAAATGGAGTTATTTATATTTGTCATTTTATTTTTAGATGATGAGACACCGAGGAGATCTAAGCAAGGCAGATATGGCCTTTGCAAGCCAAAAAAAGATAAATCGTTTTCAATAAAGTCCTCGAAGAGTACCAAATATGTATGCACGGAACATCGCAAGATTATGTGATAATTATACCTAAGAATGTGCTAATTGTATCTAAAGATCTCATAATAATTTAATGTTGTTATAGGTGTTGATTTTGCATGTAAAGGTTTTTAAAAGTTATTTAAAAATGACTGAGAAACCAAAGTTCCTAAAAATGTTAAGGTTTTTTTGTCTCACTTGTAAGGAAAAAATTCTATTAATCTTTTATATATAAATTTTAGTAAATTAGCCAAATCAAGGGCAACATATTGTACTAAACAGAAACAAAAACATTTGATTTGTATTTTGATTTCATCTTTTTATAAAAAAGAAAAAACTATGGTCCCCTTTTATATAGTCAGCTGTTTAAATCATATTTTCAAAATTATTTTTTTTGAGTTTTTTTACAAATAACTACTTATATTTATTAATGAAGGTCCAAATTAATTTTTAAAAGTAGGTCGTTCACAATTTCTTACAGTTCATTAATAATTTCATCATTTTTTTAAACTAAGGTGTTTTTAGACCCATTATAGTCTTAATGGGTTATACAGGGTGTCCCAGAAATGACACGTAAGGGTGACACTGGAGGTAGATGGACTTAAGGCCTATCAGATAACATGCTTCCAGTAAAAATTTTCTGGTTTTCAAGATATTGCCACTTTTGTGATTTTTTATGAAATTTCCACTTTATTGCCTACAGCTGCAATAAATATCTTTTAACTCAGGGTTTTTTTTACCAATCGTTATTAGTTAGTTCAGACAACCTAGTAATAATTTTGACGGAAACTAGCACACTACGCTAAGAAAAAGAGTTGAATTATTTTATTTTATTTCATTGTGAAAAACCTGACTCAAGTTTTAGTAATAGTAAAAAAATGTATGGCGATGATACTGCACATCATCTTAAAAAATTGCTTGTTTAATGAGTTTTTCAAAATAGCATCACAATAGCCATTTTTTAAAAACCAAATCTTAGAAAATTTAATTTTTTCACGAAAGGCGTGCTACTTGGAAAATAGTACAAATGCATGATAATGCTTAATGACAGGTCCAGGTGTCTTTTGTGGCAAAATTATTAATAAATGAAATTGCAGAATGGAAATGGAAATCGGAATTTAAATAATTTAAATTTAATTTAATAACTGAATACTGATTGTTGACTCATAGAGCAATTAAATTATTAGGTTGTGTAAAAAATTATTTACTTGCATCCAAAGGAAATCTTTGGGTAGATCTCTGATAGGAATATTGTCACGTCCTACTTCTTCTTCAACATTTTTTCCTTTGTAATAATTTTCCATATCTTTTCAGTTGTTTTATTTATTAATGTGTTAATAAACAAGCAAACATTTTTATTGTCTACATAACCTAAACCTTTATTTTGATTCGTTCGTCGGTATAGAGTATAGAGCACGGAAGGAACATAAACTACGGCGAGTACGGTATAGAGTAGAAAGAAGAGACCATAGAGTAAAATTTATTTTCTTTTTTTTTATTAACATTTAGCAGGCGTTTGTCTTCCATCTCACCTGATGAAAAGTGACGATGAAGACGAGGATCATACACGCCTGTCCAAGAGGTACCTATTCACTCTACACTTGAAAGCTCCAGGGTTATATTTGTCTGGAAAAACAGACGCAGGCAAATCGTTCCACTCTTTGGCAACATGAACCAAAAATGAGCTATTTAGTTTAGAACCGTTTAGTTTGGCTCTTCGGCACGCTAACCACAAACGGGTGAAACTTCTGTCTGCGTCTGGTTGATCGGTGGAGAAAGGGGAAAGGTTCGATCAGCTGAAAAAGAGCATTTGCACACTCTCCAAAGTGCAATCTGTAAAAAACCGATAGACTAGCAATCTCGACGATGTTCGAGACTTTGCAGTCTCGAAGAAGTAAGTTTGTCGTCACTTTTGAGTCTACGGGCCCTTCGGGCGACAGAATCCAACGCTTCAAGATGGTACTTAGCGGAATCATGCCAAAGATGGCTGCAGTACTCCATACAGGATCGAACCTGGGCTGTGTACAGGTTGAGCAACTGTTCGGAGTTGAAGTACCACCGGTCCTTTGCGATGACTCCCAATTTTTTTGGAAGCTAACTGTGCCATGGTTTCAATCTGTTGACCGAAATTAAGTTTCGACGTGATGGTCATGCCTAGAAGCCCTAGATGGTTTGTGATCGGTACAGATACGATACACCTTGGAAAGTGGGCGTCAAGTTGAATGTGCTCTTTTTACCGGAGAGGAGACACGCCTGGGTTTTGGAAGGGTTGAACTTGACAAGATTGGCTTCACCCCAATCGGAAACCCTACATAGTGTCAAATCAACCCGTTCGATCATCGACTCTCTCTAAAATTGGATCTGGTTTGACCTCGCTCGCGCATTGAACACATATCTCCTACAACAGTGTAGTCATCAGCGTAACCAATAATGCCTTCCGATAAAAGAGAGAACAGATCCCTGAGGTACGCCGGCGTTAATCGCCATTAGGTCCGATGAGAAGCCATCGACGACAACTCGAATTGACCGTTCCCTCAGGAAATCAGAAATCCAGTCACAGAGTCCAGATGGTATGCCATACGCAGGAAGCTTGCTCTAGAGGGCTTCGTGCGATACCCGGTCAAAGGTCCTGGAGATATCTAAGGATACGGCTATTGCCTCTCCGTGCCCTTACAAGGCCATGCTCCATAGATGCTTGACGTACACTAGAAGGTCTCCTGTTGACCGTCCTCCGCGGAAACCATATTGGTTGTCACTGAGGAGCTCATTGGTCTCTAGGTACTTCAGGAGACGATGGTTCCATACACGTTCCATAATTTTGTAAATTATGGAAGTGATTGCAATAGGTCTATAGTTGACTGGGTCGGCTCGACTGCCCTTTTTTGGTAAAGAATAAGTGCGGCCTCTCTGTCTCAAGGTGGTGGTGGACATCGTGGAGATTTGAGTACACTCCTCGGATGTTAGAGAAGTGTACTTTTAGGAAGAGGGAGTGCAGCCGCTGTCGGCACTTATTTTTCTTTTTGGAATTTTCCATTATGTTGTTGATAGGGTGAATAGGGGAGAGTAATAGAAGTTGGGTGAAGCGCAACGTTTGGAACCAAGCAACTCGAGTGGTCAGACCCACTGGTGGGAGACTCACGTGGAGACCGCGGGGACGCCCAAAACCCCCCGGGGATCGCCATCAGGCCCTCTCCATCCGGTCGCCAACCGGCACGATGGAGCAATCCTGGGATTTTACACAGGCGGTGGGCCAGCCTTTCACGAATGGCTAGAACGCTAGTTGGGCCCCCTACAACCTGCGGTCGGCCAGCGGTGCACCGTTTCTTTGGATCCCGCTGCTCTCCAGAATGAGTCACCCGATGCATCATAACCCTTCGAGTTCAAACGGCTCTCATACGTTGCGCAATTACTCGGACCTATTCTCCTCCAATGGCTACTCAAGACATCATGCCGGAACGTGACTAGGTCACTTGGCGGCATGGCTTTGTCTAGAGGATGGTTGCAAGCGGCGGTCGAAACCTACCACCTGCAAAATGGTTATCCCGCTATTCATCGGTCGCCAGAAAGAAATAGTTTCTTTAGTCCAATTATTGCAGCGAGGTGATAAATACATGGAGTAGCCGTAATGTCCTATATAAATAAGTAGTTATGTATATCGAATTATAGAAGAGGAAGATCTTGGTTGTCTCCCTCTACTTATACAAAAATGGTAATAAAAGAAAGAGATAGTACTATTTTTGAATGTTGTCACTGTTGTTTGAATGTTGATTATTTAACCAGATATCGATAATGATTATTAATATGTTTTTAATTTTTATATATTGATTCAGAATGTAGTCAAGGGTGCCACCATTTTGTATTTGTACAGTACTTGAGGCACTTGAGCTCTCAAGTAACTTTGTTGTTGGACGTGTAAGAAAGTTTCATGCGATTTTATACAAGTGCTGTGAATTTGTGATTTTAAATACGTATTAGTATATTAAAACTAGAGTTCGATATGCCCAAATGCTCGATTGTGTGGTGTGGTGCGAAGGACGATGAAAACCCTGAATTGACTCTCCATAGGTTGTTTTAACTTATTAACTTATAATTACTACTACATTATTTTGTTCTGAGTCTTTTCAGGCGTGTTTTATTGCAATAAATCTTATATGAAAATATACTTATAAACACAGTAAATTAGTACATTTTGTAGTTTTCACTAACCATAAGTACTTTTTATTAATAGTTTTTAAGTGAACTAACAGGTTTTGGTTGTTTTAGTGAGTCTGGTGTGTCCTGCTCTGAGGAACCCATCGTCATTCAATAACCGTGGCTCTTCCAATACCTGACACTGGCAGTAATAGTCTGTCGAGTGATGACGGCTGATTGCCATATATTACAAGAATAGAATAGAATTGGGCTGACTAAAATAAACTGCGTAGTTCTTTATTTTTTATATTCAAAGAATTATAATAAAAGTAGATAAATAATTACTGTGATTATTTCATCTACGTCAACTCCTACAAAAGTTCATTATATAATATTTAGTTCTAAAATATCGATAGTACATTCGATACTCTCTGTGCAACACTAAAAATGGACGCCATTTTATGTTACATTTCAAGTTTAGGTATGCACGTTTTTTTCGTACTTAGGGCTTGTCCATTGCTTGAGGTCAATGAATTATTGCGATAAAGCGCTGCTTATTATATCTGCTTTTATGGTTAACTACATTCTGGATGGTTCTTTACATAAAATAAAAAAATAACAGGAAGAAAACATCTAGGGGAGAACTCTTTACTGAATTTCGTTTCTCAATGAGGAATTTTCGGACAGCTCGAAAAAGTTGCAAATAAATTATACTATAGGTGTATATAGATATATAGGCACATTTTAGGTGGCGCTAGTAATGGTCAGTCCTCCAAAAAAAAAGAATTATCTATTATATTGGAACTATGTATAGTATGTATATTAATATTTAGGTCAACAAAACGTGTATATATAATTAAGATATTTATGTTACCCGAACCTACGGCGTAATGCGTACCGTGCCTATGGGTTGCGAGGCCAACGGGGTAAAAGGTTGCTCGCAAAGTGTGCCTGCAAGACAACGTTTGAAATCTTGCAAGAAATTAGCCTTACCCCTGAAAGCGGGGTACAGCAGACCTATTATTTTCCTTGCTAATAGTGGGAACAGTTATGGAGAAAAGAAAAAGAAAACAAAACTTTAGACGAAGAGATCGAGGAGCTAGAGTAGTTCTCCGCTCTAGATCTAACACCAGAGGAAGAGGCGGTCCTTCTTGGGGCAGAGGCGGACTCGTCCATGGACGTGGAAACGCCTACGGCTCAAGGCAATGATATGGCACTGGTGTTGGACGCATGGCAGAAAGTGGCCCTCAAAGGTCACCAGAAGGCAAGGGTTCGCAAAGCCAAGAGGCTCTCCAGAGCTGGCAGGATACGGCAACGTATTTTGGAGGCAGAGGGATTCCTAGAAAGGAGTTCTTTGAGTTGGCCAAAAAGCCGATGCGCGACTTGGCTAATGAAATCAGCCAATGTGACACACCAGTCACAACGGGGGCACAGCTCTGAGAACATCGTACTGACGGAGGAGCGTGCGGTGCGGCTGACTTACAGGGAAGCAACCAGCTACTACAAAATAGGCAAATAGTGTCGCTAGTATGCCACACTTTGCAAGTGTTTTTTTTTTTTGTATAAATACTACAACCTCCGGCGGTAATGCCGCAGACTTTATCACTATAGCCGTTTGTCGGCTTGTTTTCTTTCTGGTTTTTTTTTTAAATATATTCTTGAAGTGTATGAGGTAAAGTAAAAGACCGTTTTGATTGACTGCTCGTTTATTACTGGTCGCTCGGTGCGGCGCGGCAAAGCGCGCGCGTCTAATGTACTTAAGTAGTTACATACATATCACTCCTCCACAATTAGTTATCGAATCTGAAGACAATATTTTTCCTTTAATGAGACCTTATAGGTACAATACACATATTATAATTTGTATCTATATATCACCAATTACTTAACATAAGGACCTTAATAATATTAGTTATAATAGAGATAAAAACTATAAAATTAAAATTATGACATCATAGTACTCAAAAATATTTTCTATAGTCAACTTTTTTATTTAAACGTTTCTGGCGCGTGAGCATGGGCGGCGAACGCTGCTGCGCCGGTGACGGCGCGGAATCGCTGGGCGGCTCGCTCGCCGGCGCCGCAGTCGTCGCTCTCTCACACTCACTCCTACAATCTTCCCATTCCTCCCCATCACCGTTATTTTCAGTTGTACACTCGGTGTTGGACTCTGGTGATTCGTCAGATCTCGCCACTGTCACTATAGGCGTATCTATCGCAGTTTGATCACAATTTCCCGGTAATACAGAATCTTCTACAGGTTGGTCACTAGCGGAGGTACTCGTAGGGACGGGTAATTGGAGCGGATAGGACTCGTTCATGTTACAACTTAACCGTATCATGTGTTCATTGCTTCCCGTATATTTCCAGATTTGGTCTACATGCCTAATACACGCCACGTTTAAATCTTTCATTTTTACTTTGTACATTCTGTTACCTACTTTTTGTTCAATGATACCTATCTGCCATGATTCCTTCCGTGCATTGTACCACCGCACCCAAACAATGTCGTTCACATTAAACAGACGCGGGCCGGCGCTCGATGGCACATTCATTGAAGTTTCATCGGATGGTAAAACTAAATCTAATCGACTTCGTAAGTCGCGACTAAACATTAACTTAGCGGGTGTTTCCCCGGTGGTACAATGTACAGTATTCCTATAATTGAACAAATAACCTAAAAGTTTCTCGTTAATCTCATACAATGGTAAATTACTGTCCTTTATTACACATTTAAGCATTTTTTTACAGGTTCTGACAGAATTTTCCGCTTGACCGTTACTGGGTGGGTGGTATATCGGTGTTGTCATGTATTTAATTCCATTATTGGAGCAAAATGTTCTGAACTCGGCGGAATTTATTTTAACATCGTTATCAGAAACAATGACATTAGGAATGCCAAACGTAGCAAATATTCCCTTCAACTTCCTAATTAGAGAATTGGTCGAAACCCCATTATGCATGTGTAAGCATTCCAACCATTAAATGTGTGAATCTACAATCACGAGATATACCCTTTGGCTAACAGTCAAGTAATCAATGTGTACGCGTTGCCATGGGCCGGCGGCGGCGAGCCAGGGCGCGGGAGGGGCGCGGGGCGGAGCGGCGCGCACGCCGGCGCACGTGTCGCACGAGCCGATCCACCTCTCGATGTCACCGTCGATACCCGGCCACCACATTCTACCCCTGGCATTACTTTTGGTTTTAATTATACCTAAATGAGTATCATGCAATTCACGTAATATACTTTCTCTTAACGACGTAGGAATCACAACCCTATGTCCTCTAAATACTTAAACATCCTTTTTCAAACTGCAAGTCTGACTTACATTGAAAGTACGGTAAAATAGATTTACAATTAATTTTACGTAGCCAGCCTTTTAACAAGTACTTGACTACTGTCCCTATTGTTTTATCGGTTTCAGTAGCCTGAACGATGTCGCGCGAGGAAGTGGCCGGTGAACTGTCACTAAGAAAATGAAGCGCATAATAGGTATCTAGCTCTTTATCGGCCAACTCTTCTGTACCTGCAAGCGGTGCCCGAGAAAAATAATCCGCTAATATGTTATTATCGCCTGACACATATTGAACGATATAATTATACGCGGATAACATAATAGCGTATCTTTGTAATCTAAGCGCCGTAGTAACCGGGATACCCGTTTTGTTATTGAAAATTGATACTAAAGGTCGGTGGTCGGTTCTAAGAATGAAAGGCTCGCTGCGACCATAGAGGTACTGGTGGAACTTCTTTACCCCGAAGATAATGGCCGTAACCTCCTTTTGGATTTGACTATAATTTCTTTCGCTAACGGTTAGCGAACGTGTGGCGTAGGCGATTGGCCGCTCGCGGCCGTCGGGTGCACGCTGTGTCAGCACGGCGCCCAGGCCGGCGGGCCCAGCGTCCACCGCCAGCACGAGTTGCTGACTCGGGTCGAAGTGCGCCAGCACGCGCTCCGACGCCAGCTCGCGCCGCACGCCCGCCATGGCGCCGCGCTGTCTCGCACCCCACTCCCAACGAGCGTCTTTACGTAATAAATCGTGTAAGGGACTTAAAATCGACGACGCGTTCGGTATGAAATTACGATAATAATTTACAACACCTAAAAATCTTTTGACTTCGGTCACATTAGTAGGCTCCGGCGCGTTCATTATTGCTTTCACCTTTTCTGGATTGGTCATTAAACCGGTTTTACTTATAACATAACCTAGATACGTGACGCTCGTTTTGAAAAATTCGCACTTGTCTATTTGTAATCGTAGCCCGGAATCATTCAATCTACGTAAGACTTCCTCTAATCTAGAAAGATGCGTCTTTTTATCTGGTCCCGTTATGCAGATATTGTCAAGCCAGATGCTTACCCCGTCTATTCCGGATTCCAGAATTTCCATAGACTGTTGAAAAATTGCCGGCGCATTTGCTAACCCGTATACCAGTCTAGTAAATTTGAATAATCCTTTGTGAGTGTTAATTGTCGTTAGCTCTTGAGAGTGGTCTTCTAAAATAAATTGGTTATAGGCGTTTTTCAGATCAATTTTGCTATATAAATCACCGCCCCCGATTTTAGCAAAAACCTCCTCTATTCTTGGTAAGGGATACTTTTCAATTACAAGGTCCTTATTTAGTGTGACAGAAAAATCGCCAGCAATCCTTACTTTACCATTTTCTTTAAGAACAGGTACAATCGGAGTTGCATATTTAGAATGATCGACCGAAACCAAAATACCCGCATCGACTAACCGCTGCAGTTCTTGTTCGACCTTGACTCTTAGCGCAAGTTCGTGGTTTAAGTTCGTTTAACTCTTTTTAAGTTCGTGGCTTAAAAAACTTAGGAACTGAATGATCTTTGAGTCGTAAAGTAACTTTAAACTTGTTAAAGGATCCTAATTCGTCTCGCCATAGGTCTGGAAATTTATTGATCAACTTTGAAATGTCTGTTGTATTGCTGTTGCTAGCACGAAGTTGCAATGAATTCAAGTTACTGGTAATTATCAAATTAAAGGCGGACATGAAATTTCTTCCTAGTAAAGGGGGCCCGCCATTTCTAACGACAAAAACTTTAATTTTTTTTCTTATTTTGTTATAAAGCGCGTCTGTAATGAAAAAACCTAAGGGAGATATTTTATGTCCATTGTACAAACACATACTAATCTTACATCTTTGTAACTTAAAGTCAGAAAAAAATTCTCGGTACCATTTGTCTGAAATAACGCTGCCGCCAGAACCTGAATCGAGCTCCATAGTAACATTTTGACCACCTAATGTTAAGCTAATCTCGATAGGCTTATTAGTGACGTACCTTATATTAAAGTTTTGGCACTCCCTACAAACATCGTCTTGTTCGCAATCTCCGTGGACCTCTGTGTTAGAATTGTTCTTTGAGCTTAGGTAATAAACGGACGGGTCTTTTGAACCACACACTTTTTTTAGATGCCCTTTTACGCCGCACTTTTGGCACTTATATCCTTTATAACGGCACTTATCACTGTTATGGTTCTTCATTCCGCAAACCTCGCAGCGGACCGAGTCCCGGCGCAACCAGGCGCCCGCGCCTACGCTGCCGCCGGCGCCGCTGCCACGGCCCCGACCTGGTTGACGCTGGAATCCCGCACGATATATCGGCTCCTCCTTGACCGAAGAACCCTCGCAGGAAACCGAGTTGAACGCGACCCTTGCCTCCTTAGCACAGGCCGCTTGCTCCGCCATTTCTATTGCCCTCGACAATGTCAAGGTAGACGGACTTTGCTCGAATAACTTATCTCGCTCTGGTCCGGCGTTCATCCCAAGGACGAAACGATCCCTCAGGTTCGTTTCCAGGGCGGTACCGAAGTCGCAGAACGTCGCTAAGCCTCTCAATCGTGCCGCCCATTCCACTACGGTCTCGTCCGCGTTCCTCATAGCACCAAAAAACTTGGCTTTATCCACGAATGAACATTTTTTTGCCTTGAAATGGCCATCGAGTAATCCGACGAGCTCTTGGTACTTTAGTTCATCCAACTCCCTCGGGTATGCTAAGTTAAGCGCCAGACGGTAGGTTTCTTCCGTGAGATGAGTGAGCAAGATACCACTCTTTTTTTCTTCTTCCACACCGTTAATTTTGATGAACTGTGTCAGTTTGCCTTTAAATATAATCCAATCACTCAATTTGTGATCAAATGCAGGCAAATTTCCGAGATAATTGTTCATTTTGAAACGTTTTTTTTTTTTGTATATTCGCGTAGGTAGTTTTAACGCTCGTCGCCAGTGAAGTGTATGAGGTAAAGTAAAAGACCGTTTTGATTGACTGCTCGTTTATTACTGGTCGCTCGGTGCGGCGCGGCAAAGCGCGCGCGTCTAATGTACTTAAGTAGGTACATACATATCAATTCTGTAATTACCAGTTTCTTTGTTTTCGGACTATTGTTTCCAAACTAGATTTATTGTTACCCACATTATTTCTTTAATTATTACTTTATTTTACATCTTATGTTATACTAAATATAGTCATTATATTTTGTTAACATAATTTAACAGCTTTTGTTTCTTTTTATTTTTATTTATTCATTTATTAAGTATACAAAACAATCTTATAACTAAATTACAGTCCCGCAAAACTGTTTAACAGTTTGACTGCGGGAACGAGAGTCTCATTAATAATTATCTACTAGTAACATGTAATTTATTTTAATGTAGACAATAAATGTATTTTTAATTTAAATTTTTTAATCCTGGGGACAAGGTGCTCATCGTCTTTTTTCGGACCTAGCGAGGCGATTGGTGAGTGAAACTCGTGACCCGAAGGCTGGCACCTACCTCGCACAACGAATTTCTATAGCGATCCAGCGTGGTAATTCAGCCAGCCTTTTGGCTACGTTGCCCTCAATGCATTCAAGTTTAGATTTAGTGTTTTATTTGTAGTATAATTTTAACGTATAATTATTTATTTAATTCAAATTTTAAATTTGACCAAAAATATGTATTAACTAGCAAGGAATGTAAATTGTATTATGACTTTTTATCATGTTTGGACCAATAAATAAATTTAAATTTAAATTTATTTTTGTTGCTTTCTTGTCGTATGTCGTCAGGTAAACTATTTAAAAAGTATGGTAATCGTTTTGATAATTTTCTGTCACCATAATAATATTTACTTTGGGTACTTCATATTTACCAGACGACATCGACCTGGTACCTGATGGTACCTTGATTATGTGTTAACAATTTTAAGTGCTCTTGTCTGTTATAATTATTTATAGCTAGCAAGTATTTATGCTTTAATCTGATAGGTAAAATGTTACAAATTTTAAATAATTTTGTATAATTTCCTTTACAATTTGTTTTAGTTTTTTTGTTTACAAGTAACTTTAGGAATCTGAACTTCTTTCACTATATTGCAACAATAGTCTAGGAACTCGTGTCTTTGTTTGCCTTGCATTATTGCGCTTATTCCACTAACTTCTATATTTATGCCTAGTTTATGCTCTATGTTGAAACGGCGGGGAGCGAACAATGGACATTCTGTCAACAAGTGAGGGACGGTTTCAATTTTTCCAGGTTCACAGATACATGAGGCGTTCTCCTTACACTTGAATCGCGTCAAGTATTCGGAGAACCCCCCATGACCCGTCATGATTTGTGTTAAGACTCCCGCAGGTTTGATTTTCCTTATTATTCTATACGCTGATATTGCGTCTGGGAAAAACATTTTTGTTATGGCAGCCGTGTCACCTGCCCTGTATATTTGGTTCCATTCGTCAAGCGAGCGCATTCTTATGCATCGCTTGACGAACGAAACCAGGCACCTGTCATAGTCGGGTCTCCGCTTGCTGTTTAGCGCTGCTTGTTTAGCTAATTGGTCGGCTCTCTCATTTCCTGTCAGTCCAGCATGGGCTTTAACCCAAAATAAACACACAGTTTTATTCTGTTGGTTAATAGCTTTAATATTTGATCTTGTTTTCACTGCCAAGGAATGAGAGCTCCGCCAGTTTGTTACTGTCTGGAGAGCGGCCATTGAGTCACTGTATATGGCTGCAGAAGTCTCGCCCCTCCGCAGAACTTCTTCGCTTGCCCTTTGAATGGCTAGAAGTTCAGCCTGGTAGACGGTACAGTAGGATGGCAAAGTAAGATTGACGGCCTTGGTTTCGGTTTCACCATTCCACAAGGATAGCGAAGCACCGACCCTGCCGACAATCTTACTGCCATCCGTGAATATGCGAAGATCAAAGTCGCTGTTGTTTCCTATTTGATCCTGGTCTACCAGGCTTGTGAACTCTAAGTGAATTCGCTCTGAGGGGTGCGGAGCATCCGCTGCAGATACTCTTTGTTCCACTTCTCTATCTCCATGTTCAGGCTGCTGGACTCCTCTTTTTGCCTCGTATTTGGCAGCCACCTCTCGTACACGAAGTTCAAGCGGAAGAATTCCCGTCAGGATAAGAGCGGAGTTATAAGAAACCGTACGGTAAGCTTTACATATTTTTGGAGAAAGCTCCGTTGTGTGGCATGTAGTTTGCTCTTAACACATACCTTTTAAACTGCACTAACTACTACACTACACTAGCAGCGTAAAGGAGTATCGGCTCTATTGCGGCAGTATATATAGTGCGGAGCACTTCTGGGTGTAGTCCCCAATCAACCTTTGCCGATCTGCAAAGCTGTTTATATGCTGTGATGGCTTTGGTGCATTGGTTTCCGACGTGGGCGTTGAAAGTTAAACCTGCTCAGAATGCAGCCTAGGCCTGCAGAATTGTATACGAGGATTTCACGCCTTCAACGCCCTCAGCAATATGCTACCGCTGACCAGGCTAGTATGTCCCATTTTCTGCGTACTGGGCACACACCACTGTAGGCGTTATGGTCAGTCTGCTCATGCTTCGCTGCTCTACAGTTTTTGCAGGATGCAGGTGCATCAGCTCGCCATTCCAGACACTCACTTTTAAGGTGTGGGCCTCCGCAATGACTGCAGAGGTCGATGGTCTCTTTGCAGTAACGTTTTCCGTGTCCATATGCAAGACATCTGGTGCATTGCACCAGCGGCGACTGGTCCTCAACGCGTATCCGCTGCAGATCAATCCGCATAGTTCCCGCTTCTGTTGCCCTCTTCCATATGGTCGGAGACGTACTTATAACTATATGGTTTGTCAGGGGGTTTCTGGCCTTTTTGTGGTACTTAATTTGGATGCGGTTCTCTTTATGGTCGAGGTTTTTAAAGAAGTCTGTGTTTTGATTTCTGATTGCAGTCAAAACGTTTTCTTCACTGTGTATGGATAAAACATCTCTAAGAATCAATAACGGGTCATTGTTTACCATTTCCTTGCAAACTAGTTTTTTGCCTGAGCTTTCCAGTCGTGCCTTGATCCTGTTCCTGTCTTCCTCCGTTTCACAGCTTACAACTATCTTTCTGTCCTTGGCTTTTCTCACTCTATCAACCTTAACCCAGCCTTGTTTAGCGTCCATAACCTCTCTTACTGTGTCTAGCACACTCTCACTCGTTTCCCGCTCATCTTCCGATGCTACCGCAATCGAGTGGAGAGCTACCCTGTAAACTATAGATTTGTTAGGGTCTTTGGCCGCCACAGAGGCGTAGGTGGTCTGCGCTGCGTTTCGGGTACTGATTGCCTGCACGAGCTCATCCATCTTCCTGTTCTTAGCCAATAACTCTGACGATGTTTCCTGCAGACGAGACAATAAAGTTACGTTCTGGTCTTCTATATCTATACGCATTTTTTTCGACACTGTCCCTACACCCTCATTTCGTTTGTTATTCTCCTGCGATTCTTTTTCTGAGTCTTTACCTATTTGGTACACGTGGTTTACCGCTTCCAGAACCCCGTTTCTTATGTCCGTCCTCAAATTCCTGGAGTTGAGGATGTGTTGCTTCGCCTTGTTGAGGCAGGACAGTGCCTCCGACGTTTTGTCGGGATAAGATGTCGGGGAGTGTTCGTGTTCATATGCGCAATCTTGAGAGACTGTGTCACTTTACTTGTTACTGGCGATGTTTGAGGCAGTTCTAATGACACTTTCTCCCAATCTCCGATGCTTTTCCTGACTTTTTGAAGTGTTTTAGTTCTTTGTGGGGATTTCGGGCTTTCGTTTTCCTTATTGATATTTATTTCCGGGGTTCGGAACATAGCTGGAGGTTGAGAAATTTGCTTTGAAGTAAAATAAAAGATAAATATAGTATATATGTATATATATTTATGATTTCTTGATTGATACACTGGAGAGTATGAATTACGCTATTTGTCAACTCTTCGAGAGTAATAGGTTTTTCACCAGTTATAATTGCGAAATTAGTGCAGAATATTCACACCTCCGTGAATGTCAAATTAAATAATTGCCAGGGATGTAAAGTGTCCTAGTCTAACTTAGATCTACCGATAAAACAGTGTTTAAACACTGTAATATAAAAACAATAAATTTATAAAGTCAAGATACCACACAAAATCACTATACTAAAAAGTTTGTAAAAGCTTCACAAAAGTAAATTAATGTATAAGAAAAATATATGAAAAATATTAAAATTTTCGGTTAAGAAAGCTGTATGTGGGCTCTCAGTCACAAAGATAATTGAAAAGAATATAGTTAGCACCAGTTGTCAGTGTCCGAACATGAATAAACGATATTCCGTTGTTAAAATACAATAAAGCAAAAAATAAATTTTCCAAAAAATATAGGTGGCGCTACTAGTACAATAAATCGCCCATAAGCTTTTAGTTATGAAACCGCTCTGCCTTACCTCGAGACGGTTGTTGAAGTTTCCAAAGTTTTCGTTGTCCGATCGGGGCGGTTGATATCTCAATCGATGCGGACGGTTAAAAGCAAGCTATTGAAACCAAAAAAATTTATATGCGCTATCAAAATTTTGAAAATATTAAGGAAATACACTAATTTTAACCAAAATTTGCCGGATTTACACTAAGAATTACAAAATTTTCCAACACCGTTTTCCCGTGGAGGGGTCCTCAGTACCTTAAAAGACGCGCAAGGAACACGGCGCAGATGATGGTATAAGAAATTTGAAGAATATTTGCAAAACAGAGTGTTTTATAATATTTTGAAAATAAAAACTACCAAAAAATGTACTATTTTATATAAAAAACAATTGAAAATTGAATTTTCCGTCAGCAACGATGTACCAAAAGGTGTTATTTAACGACCTCGGATCAACAAAGCCTAAAAACGGACAACGATAAATTAATACCAATTACAACCGGTCAGAACGGTATTTTGTCTATCAAATTACTATAAAAAATTGAGTTTTCCGGGATTTTCTCGAGATTCCAAAAAGAAAATTTCACCCGAACCTTATAAACAGGTGGGCGTCAACAAAACAAAAATTAGAGTGCAAAAATCTCGGAAATCGGCCAGCGAAAACCCAGTGAAATATGCGATTTTGTATGGTACCACCAGTTAGCGGCGAACACCTTCAATACGGAGGTGTCTACACCAAAGCAGGCTGGCTGTTGGTGCTATACAAGAACGAAAGGAGTAGGGAGCTTGGTAAGCTCAAGCCTTAGAAGGAAGCTAATCTTACCGTGGTCGACGAGGCTGACCTTCCCAAGCCTATTATCATCTTCGCCTTCATCTCCAAACAGATGTTTATATCTATAGAGAACATGTTCTCCAGCTAAAGAGCCAAAATGAGGGTCTGAATGCGGACGTCTGGAAGGTTCTAGGCTCCAAGCCGGTCGAGCAGGGTCAACTACTGACCTTCGCCGTCGAGGAGGTAGCCGTGATGGCTTTGCGGGCGTGCAACTTCAACCCTTTCATGGTTCTCTCCAGGGTGAAGGTGGTTCCAGTCGGTTGAACCCAAACAAAAACGGAACAAGGCCGTGGGAACGGAACCGATAAGGCCCTCAAAGCACTCCGAACCTGCTCCAGCTCAAACGCCTAAAGAGAAACGTTCTCCAAAGGCGACCAGGCAGGAACAGCTGAAGACTGTGGAGAGGAGACCTCCGCCGACCCCAGAACCAAGGCCTGGCCCCTCAGGTGTTAGCACTGGACTGATTCCCAAGCCCATACAGGCTACGGAGTTCAGCTACGTAGGGGTCGTAGTCTGACAGGAACATCGCAAACAGAGTCGATTTGCTGTGTCGACCTGACTGGGCCGGACAGTGACAGCCAGTCAAACGAGTCTTTAATGAGCGTGAGGGCTAGCACTCAACCCCCTTGAGCTGCCCGGCAGCCGTTACGACTGCCTTGCTGCAAACCAGCCTACTAGCGGTGACCGTCAGGCACCAGTACCTAAAGGCAGACGAGCAAGTAAAGGTTTGGCAACAACAACGCAAGGGGAGTAACATTTAAACCCGCTCCACGTGGGCCTGCAACTGGACCCCAGCCGGAAAGACCACGAGGTTGACCTGGCAGGGGAAATGATCGCCGGCCCCCCAGGGCCGGATACATGTAACGGCTTAATGTTGTTAATGTTACGGTGCTAAATGAAGGTCGGGCAGGCCAACCTCCAACACGCCACTACTGCTACGGCAGTGATGGAACAGACTTTTAAATCTGTTGGCCTCGAACTTGCACTCATCCAGGAGCCGTGGATAAACTACCGTACAATCCTGGGTCTGGATACATCAGGTAATATTTTATATAACATCAATGGAAATAGGCCCAAAGCTTATACCCTCTTCATTAAAAGTCTTAATTTTTTACCAATTACAAATCTGTGCATCGATGACCTAGCGTCAGCCAAAAATACCTGGAAGTGCTAAGAGCAGTTGTATACTCAGCGTACCTCGCAGGTGACAAAAAGGACCCGTCAGACGAGCTGGCACGTGTGGCAGAATATGCCAGGAAGAAACGCGCAGAGCTCCTAATAGCATGCGACGCAAATGCCCATCACACCTGCTGGGGAAGCACAGGTATCAACAAAAGGGGTGAGTTACTTCTAGACTTTCTCACAATCAACAATCCAAACATATCTAATATAGGCCACAAACCCACCTTTGAAAGCAAAGCGTGAAAGGAAGTCCTGGATATCACAATTGGGTCAAAAGGTGCTAAACTAGCACGTCAGTGATGCAATTTCAATGTCAGACCATAAGCATGTTTGTTTTAACATAGATATTACCCAAAAGGCAGCGGAGACCAATTTCTGGAACCCAAGAAGCACCAACTGGGATACCCACAGGGCAGTACTAGCTGCAGAAAAGAAAAGCAGAAAAGCTGAATAACCTTAGAAAAATGGCAAAGATGCTATTCAACAACCCCCAAAAAGCTAGGCCTTCTTAAAGATCAAGAGGGCAACTTCACCACAAATGAAGAAGAAACCCTAGAACTCCTAGCACGCACACACTTCCCAGGCACAGTGCTCTTTCCAGAGAATGCCGCATCTGACCCGATATACGGACAAACTATGCGACCACAAAGTGAAGGCTGGCGACAGGCCGCCATTGCTTCAGGCCGGGGAAGCTAGAATGGCTATAAGGAGCTTCTCACGATACAAAAGCGGAGGAGAGAATGGTATCTTCCCTGCTCTGCTACAATAAGGTCTCCCAATTCTCCTTTCACATCTCATAAAATTATATAGAGCCAGCGGGAAGAAAGGACCCTTCACTACCAAAATCATTCAGACCCATCCTATCCACAGAAACGGCTCTTCTAGACCTGACAGACAAAGCGGAAAAGACGTTGGAAGACTAACAGGTTGCATTATGCGCATTCATGGACATTGAGGGGGCGTTTGATAACAGTCCCGCAGATTCCATCTTACGTGGACTAGAACAAGGCTATGAAGCTTACCACGAAAAGGTGGATCAAATCAATGCTCCGATCGCGAACAGCAAAACTAGAACTGAATGGGACATACCATACAGTTCTTACCACACGAGGGGATAATGTGTCGGTATCGATCCACGATCGGAACTAGATTGCACTTTTAAAGAAGTATGTGACAATCAGCCAAATTATTTTACGTTAATTCCTACTGACATTACTGAGCTAAATGCAATTATTTCCGGATTAAAAAGTGACTGTTCTGTGGGATGGGATAAGATTTTGACTGGCATATTAAAAAAGTTCAAATCAACTCTTACACCTATTTTAGTACTTATCTTTAATTTCTGCCTCGCAAAAGGCGTCTTTCCAAACAAGTTTTAAAAGGCCATTGTGATTCCAATATACAAGGGTGGGAGTCGGGACAGTGTCAGTCATTATCGGCCTATTTCAATATTGCCGGTTTTGTCTAAATTATTACAAAAAATAATCAATAAAAGACTTGTTGGGTACCTTGAAAAATATTCCTTACTTTCTAAAAATCAATTTGGTTTCCGCATAGGCAAATCTACTGAAGACGCAGTTTTAAAATTGACTACATTTATTGCAAAAAATCTAGACAAACATAAAAAAAGTTATTGCAGTCTTTCTCGATTTAGCAAAGGCGTTTGACACTGTTTCGATCCCTATCTTACTGCATAGGTTGGAACACATTGGTATACGTGGCATGCCATTAAATCTTTTCAGAGATTACTTGTCTAATAGACGACAACTGGGTAGAATAGGGGACTGTGTCAGCGAAAACCTGCCTGTATCCTACGGCGTCCCACAGGGTAACATACCAGGTCCCACCTTGTTTCTTATTTACATAAATAATTTATGCTCTTTAAATACAGGTGGTGAGATTATATCGTATGCTGACGATACCGTTTTACTGTTCTCTGAGGATACCTGGGCAACTGCCTTTTTACGGGCTCAGTGTGGCCTAAGCAAAGTGGTACTTTGGTTACAACACAATCTGTTAACATTAAACGTTTCGAAAACCAAATACCTAACTTTTTCAATATTAAACTCTAGCCAACCTTTTGATGACCTCACTCTGACTGATCATCTACCCCAATGCACCAGCGCAGAAATGTCTTGCCATTGTACACCACTTAAACGCACCCCACAAATTAAATATTTAGGTATAGTCATAGACCAAAATTTAAATTTCAACGCTCATATAAAACCGCACAACTTAGCTCTAGAATAAGAAAACTTATTTATACATTAAAAATACTTCGACACGTTATGGATCCCCTTCTGCTTAGAAGAATATACTATGCTCTCTGCCAGTGCCTCCTAACATACTGTGTATGTTACACATACATTGGGGTGATCAAACGTAAAGTAGACATTGTATGCAATAAAGTGAAATTTAACAACAAATTTATCAATAAATTTTACCCATTCCTTGGCCCGTATCTTTATAATAATATTAATAAGTCTTTACATTTTTATAGTTTATCTAGCTTTGAGTGCAAACAAAAGGTTTTATCCTGGCTTCTATCTAAAAACTATGAATATACTGAATCCATGCTGTCGCCATTAGAATAACTCATAACAACAACTACACAACACACTTACAAATACGTCACACACAGACACCAAGTTCACACATACACTTCCTCCTACAATAATCAAATCACACAAACCCCTTCGCGCTTAAAATCTATTTATTAAATCTAAAAATTGTAAACTAGGTTATATTTTTCATCAAAACTTTACTGACTTATTTTTATTCTTTTTATATTATAGATTTTATTTTATTTCGCACCTTAAAACTAATTAACTAATTAAAAAACATTTTAGGGTTGAGCAATCTACTTATTCTAAGCTAACAGGGCTCTGCCCTTTATTAGGGAGAAGAGATCTCAGTAAAACCTTATGATAATATTAGCTTTAAGATTAAAGTATGTAAAACTTTTACTGATGTAAATGCTTCTTAACATTTTTTTGAAATAAATATTTGTTATTATTAATATTATTTATTATTAACCTCCTGTTAATTCCTCCTCCTCCTATTAAACTCCTGAAGAAACTAAAAGGCTACGATGTGATTGGATACGCCAACGACATCTTTATAATCGTAAGAGGAGCATGTCAGGTCCTATCATACCTCATTCAAGGAGCGCTGAACATTACAACAAAATGGTGCTAAGATAACGAATTGACTATCGCCACCAAAACTGTTATAGTGCCATTCACCAAAAAGAGGAAACTTGACAAGCTCAAACCTTCTAATATTGATGGAACCACTAAAGCATTCTCTAAAGAGGTAAAATATCTAGGCATCACACGATAAACTCACTTACAATAAACATATAGTAAACACCACACAGAAAGCAAAAATCTCCCTCTATCTGTTTAGCAGAGTGGTTGGATCAAGATGGGAAATAAAACTGAACGGCGAGCTATAAACAGGTGGACTCACTCAATAGCTTTTTTGATTTTTTTTTAAATTTAATTTAGTATTTTCTTATAAAGTCACCTTTATACATGATGTATCAAAATAAACTTTAAGTAGTACTACTCGCCGGCAGTGTGTTGCAAACTTTCTTTCACCGTGACAAAAACAAGATGACCACTAATCACTCGCAGTTACAAGTATATTTATTCAAAATAATTTTCATTGTATGCGAATGTATAAAATGAGTAACAATACACATTTAATTAAATTATCTAAAATTACTATTTAATTACACATTTAAAATTATATTTGAGATCACAATAAACATTTCTTATTCTAATCATTATTATTTAAAAATAGTCTAAAGAACAACAACATTTTTCCATGGAGATGGCTTTAAGCTTATTTTTGAAAATTGGAAAACTAGGTATGCGTCGTTTTTAATTCCATCGGCAATTTGTTAATAATAGTACTGCCTGGTATACAGGACAACGCCTAACTACTGTCAGTTTGGGTTCAAAGTCCTGTTTGGTTTCATTTAAAATCATACTTCTCATAAAATCCGTCAAAAGTTTAAAAATATATAGGCTGGGCACTGTTAGTATGTGTAGTTTTTTTAAAAATTCGCGGCAAGATTCACATGGTGCTAGTCTAGTCATTGTACACACTGCCCTTTTTTGAAGTTTGAAAGCATTTTGACTTATGTATTTATAGCTGTTACCCCAATATTTAATGCTATAACGCAACTTAGACGTGACTAATGCATAGTAGACCATTTTTAATTGCGTAGTTGTTTATCCCGTAAATTACGCAACGCATAACATGGTGAGCTAATGGCACTTTCAATTGCCTTAAGCTCCACTTTCCAGTAAAAATTTGCGTCTATATGTATGCTGAGGAACAATTAATCTCAGTAACAGTTTCTAATTTTTCTGACATGAATATATTTTTAAATTGTTTCCATTTTTTGAGGTGGTATTAAACAGCATAATTTAAGTTTTGGCAGGATTTAACTTAAGGTTGTTAACCGAAAACCACATTTTGAATACCCTCAACACCATTTAATTTTCTACTAGATGATATGGCATTTGTATCATCTGCAAAAATGACGAGGTTCATACTAGGTAATTCACTATTTATATAAGTTACAAGATCATTGATAAATAAAATAAACAATACAGGACCGAGTCCTGAACCCTGCGGCACCCCTCTAGCAGATTTCACAAGTTTAGATCTTTGCACAGTTTGGATTTTTTTATTAGTCGTATCATTTACTTTTACAAATTGTTGTTTATTATCGAGATAAGATTTAATTAAATTTAAAAACTGCCACTATATAATATTCTAACTTTCTAATTAAAATGTCATGGTCTACCGTGTGAAATGCAGAACTCAGATCAAGAAATAAACCAGCCACCTTCATTTTGTCATTTAGTCTACTTATAATTGCGTCCAGCAGGTTAAAATGGCATCCCCAGTTCCTGAGCCTTTCTGGAACACAAACTGCTTTAAATTAAGTAAACTAAAGCGACGAAAATGATTCATAAGCCGTGTTTTAATAACTTTTTCAAAATTTGCCATAGTGTTAATGTACAAGACAACATTAACACTATTGTAAGTGAAGTTTCAGTGAAGGCGATGAAAACTCGTAATACAGCTTTTCTTTTAATTTAAATCTAATAAAACAGAAGATGACTGGTCCTGTTTTAAATCAGCAAGAAATCGATTTAATCAAATAATTCGAAATGCAAAGCACCGCCACCATGCAGTCCGTCGCAGATTCATCTCCAGCAAATGTATGATAGGTCTATTGAGCTGGGTACACAATCCTCTAGTGTGAATTACTCGAAATTCTCCCCCAATGATTTGAATAAACATTCGCTTCTTCCTCGCCACTCAATAACCATGTCAAATCCAAAACATGGGTATATACAATAATCATGTCAAACACAAGGTGGTACACTTTCTCCACTGTTGTTTTCAATTTTTATTAATTTAATAACCGCCAAACTAAGATGTTCATTTCACCTTTACGCGGACGACCGAGAAATATACACAAAAGCTCACACTCTAGATAGATAGATATTGGTACTGCTATTGAATCGCCAAACGCAGATCTTACTAACATCAGCCTGTGGTCACAGCATTTTGAAATCAGTGTAAATTCTGCTAAATGTCAGGCCATTATTGTGGGTAGTCCGCGACAGCTGAATAAGATGGATATTACTTCCGTGCCACCGTTATATTTTTATAATTCTAGGGTGTCATTCTGTTCATCTATCAGAGACATTGGAGAGACACGTAGAGGAGATAAATAGAAAAGTGTCAGCTGGATTACGCATGTTATACCGATTCAAAAATGTTTTACCAGTACACACTAAATTACTTCTTATTATTTCTCTGATAGTGCGCATGATCGATTATGCTGGCGTACACACATCAAAAAAAGTTTGAGATCACTAGCTAAAGAGGGATTTTTTTTTAAATTTTACTTTTTAAAAGAATGTTGCTTACGTAACATCTTTTTATAAAAAAGATACACTTTTTTGTCTTAAGTCTTAATGCAATTTCGACTAAATAAATAATTGAAAGAAAAAGAGAATTTAACTAAATATTATCATCATTTATTATGAAATTGTTTTTATTTAGTACCTACAAGATAACTCCGCCCCTGGCTCCAACACATGCGGCAATCCTTCTGGGCAAGCTGAGAATTAAGTTATCCAGCATTCCTTGCCTTCTTTCAGCATTCCTTGGTAACCTGTCCCATTCTGAAATAACGGCGTCCCTGATCTCTGGCACTGTCTGGGGAGGTGGCTGACGGTTCCAAACAGCTCGCTTGACAGCATCCCACGCGTGCTCTATCGGGTTGAAGTCAGGCGAGCCAGCAGGCCAGTCTAACCTGGTAATGTCGTATCCACACAGAGCAGCGTTGATTCGTTGAGCTCCATGTGCGAGTGCACTATCGTCAAGCAATACGAATCGAGGGCCATGGTTTATTCTAAATGACCTGACAATTCTATAAATAGCAATGGTTTATAACAAATCTCCAGTCATCCAGCCACGATAAGGGATCAACGGCGTTGTAGCACCAATCATTATACCGCCCCAAAAGGATACCGATTTCCCGCCTTGTTCGGCTTGAACGGTTCCAGTGGCAGTTCTTTGTCTTTCAGCGTTCCCACGTATTCTCCAATCACGGAGACGTCGGTTGTCAGGATGAGTGCTGTAAGGTTAGCTAACTACTTTAACGTGTCTATTGTAAAGTGTTACGTGTATGTCGTGTGATAAATAAAAACTGTATAATTATTAACTTTAGTGTGACTGCATAGAACTGTAATTTGCTGTAATAGTTAGCCGACTGTACAAGAAAGGGTGAGGTTAAATCTGTAACCTAAAAATAACCCTAATTTCCTACCTTCTCGAATTACCGGCTGGTGCGGTATATAGTATTTGCCCGCGTAATTGTCTTGTTTATTTACTGTCATATCCAAATGTTCTAGCATAAATGCATTGTATTGTTGCCGTAAATCCGGGTTTTTTACGATTGTCTTTTCTAATTGTATGTCTTGCGGCGGCTTTTTGTCGCGAATTTCCATATTCTATGGAAGGGTCTTTTAATGGAATCCTGACCGTATAGGTCCCATCATTGGGTCTCTTGTCGTTGTCTCGCTATAAATTTTCTCGCATATCGTCTTTATTTTGTGGTTTCTCGTCAGTAATTTCTTCTAATTCCCATAATCTGCTTAGTTGTAATTAGTCGGTGCTCTTAATTAAACTTATTATTTTAATTTCTCTGCAGATCTCTGCTTGGCCAAACCCGGACAAAATCCAGCCCAATTCTGTATTTTGCGCTATGACGCCATTTTCAAATTTTTTGAAACCTTGCAATGTCATGTTACTCTAGTCTTCTGCTCCCAAAATGATATTTACAGGGCCTCGATTATAGTAGGTAGGGTCGGCTACAATTTTATTTTCCAACATTTCATTTTTCAGCGGTTCCAGGTCTTGTTTAGGTACGGTGCCAGTAAGCTTGGGTAAAATAATAAGCGATGTTGAGCGGTAACGTCAATCATATAGTACGAGGTCTTCAGGTTTTCGTCTGCGATGCCCTTTATTTCCGTCTTTATTCTTCACCTGGGATGTCCTAATAATTGTGCTACTTCCTCGGTACATAAGGATGCTTCGGATCCCCGCATAATACACGCAATAGTTGTGATGTACCGTCGAACGTTGTTGTCTGTACTAAAGCCGTAGCCAGAAGTACCTACCATTTTTTGAGTATCCAAATTTTTTGTGTCCACATTAGTTTTGTAAGTTTGTTTTTCATAATGTTGTGGCTTACCCATGAATGGTTTCGATGTTTCGGGTTTCATATTTTTCGGTGGTGGTTTTTGTATTTTGTAGGCTATTTTAATGATTCAAATTCTTGATAATTTCTATACAACAGTGTATAATGCGCCTTATTACATATTTCAGATTTATTGTATTTTTGGCTGATGCACTCTTTCTTTGCGTCGTGCATGAGGCATTTATAACACATTTGCTTTTCTTGCACATTCCTAATGCGATCATTTACATTCATTGCTTTGAATAATGGGCATTGGTGTAGATTATGTTCGCTATTGAACAACCAGCAAATACTTTTTTTACTCGACTGCGAGTATAATAAAGGAGTGTTATGATTATGTCCATGGTTATTTTTTCTAGATATTGATTGTTTCCCCGAATATATGGTTGAGTGTTCACTTGCGATATTTTACTGGACTCTAGGCTTTTACTGCGCTTTTCCAAAAATGTCATTAATTTTGAAAATTATTGCAATTTGTTTGGCTCGTCTAATTGGTCTCCAATTTAATAGTTGTGTCTTGATCACACTTTCGTGTAACTATTCTTGTTAAAATCGGATCCCAGGTCGATATGTCAATATTTTGTCAGAGCTTCTAGTCTTTGTGTCTTATTGTGTCGTGCATTTCACGCAAATTCTTTGCGATTAGACTTTGTAATTTAGGCAAATCCAATAACTTGTCTACGAACGTTTGTAAAATGAGTCGTTCATTTTTATATCTATTAATTAATAACGTAAGTGCTGCATTATAGTTGACCTCATTAACGGACAAATGCTTTATTGATTTCTCGGCGTCACCGCGTACATGGGTATTTAGGTATTGCATCTTTTCAGTCGTGGAAATAGTACAGTCGTCGTCGTAAAATGAATTCTGGGATTCGTAACTTCCTGTGAATACTGGCAAAGTTATTCTTAGCAACTTAGTCGATGAAGTCTTCAAACTTTGATTGTTCGATTCGTTAATTTTGTCTTGTATTTTTTCTACAATAGTGTCTAATTGCGTTTGCGCGTCTATGTGCAGGTCTTGTCAGAAATACTCGTGGCTGAGTGTACTTAGTTCTAATAATAGATAGTTGTATATGTGTGTCGTCGATTCCTTCATTTTTCAAGTTGTTTTGTTATAGATTGTAGTTGCCATGACGTTTTATTTTCACAAATAGCTTTCTCTGCTGTCTCTAGTTTGCGTCGGAGCTGTCTCAATCTGTATCTGTAATCTGTGGGTCGTTTGTTGACCGCTGTCTGAGTTGGTCTCTAGAGAGAAATTGATGTCGACGAGCTCTTCGACATGGTGTAATTTTTCCTCTACTTGGTCAAGGTGTTCTGTTGCTAGGTCGTAGATTTTTGTACAGTTACTTCAAAGTATTTTTGCATCATATACCTGTGAGTCATTACTTATTCTTGTTCTTCTAATAGATGGTGATTTTGTCGTGCTCTCTGGTTTTTAAAAAATGGCTATTGTGATGCTATTTTGAAAAGGTAATTAACCAAGCAATTTTTTAAGATAATGTGAAGTATCATCGCCATAATTTTTTTTCCACAGCAATCAATTAAACTTTAGTTAAGTTTTTCGCAATGAAATAAAATAAAACAATTCAACTCTTTTTCTTAGCATAGTGTGCTAGTTTCCGTCAAAATTATTACTAGGTTGTCTCAAATAACTAATAACGATAGTCTTAGTAAAAAAACCGTCAGTTAAAAGATATTTATTGCAGCTGTAGGCAAAAAAGGACCAAAAAGGGGAAATTTCATAAAAAATCACAAAAGGTGCAATATCTCGAAAACCAGAAAACTTTTACAAGATGCATATTGATGTTATCTGATAGGCTTAAAGTCCATCTACCTCCAGTGTCACACTTACGTGTCATTTCTGGGACACCCTGTATAAATATATGCGGGATACCTATTGCCGTGAGACCTAAGGCAATAGGCGGAAGAGAAAGGGATGAAAGGTTTGGAAAGGTTTTCTCACTGCCGGTCAAGCAGACTCACAAGACCGATGTTGGATGATAAATGACTAAAGGTGTGTTTGTCACAGTGAGAGGAAGCTGCAAGTCATAGACGAAACGACGTCATCCAGGTCTCGTCCTGTAGTAGTCAGGTAAGCCCAGTCACATACTTCTTCAGGGCGTCGTCGTGGCTAGCTCAGCTTGGCAGTCGTCTTATCAAGGGGTGCCCAATTGAAACAGCGTTGAGTCCAAATCCAAAGAGAGTTTATTTATAAAAATTCAAGCTATTTATATCAAATGTATCTATAATAGTGTGTGTACATGTAAAATATGCCAATTGATGTATTTACTAATTCTGCACAAAAATTGCTACATTTTTGGTAGGTCAACGCGCTGCTGACTAAGATTCCTGTTCACTCTCGTGAACAGGTGCTAATTGTGTACTCGTCAACGAAGAGATAATTCCGCCAAATGTTTTCCTCGTCGTGTTCTTCATTTTTGGCGTAGTCTAGCCTACTGCAATCTTTGTCGCTGTCGTTTCTGTGCGTTCAGGCGTGCTCGCCAGCATCACGGTCATCAGCGGTCCTCGAATACTTTATATGGACTTTTGTATTTTATTTTTGTTACGCTTACAATCTCTTCGCCTCTCAACAATCTCGCCAAAGCAATTTGTTTTGGCAGTATTTGTAATGAAAACAAAGTTACTTCGTAAGAACTTAAGTTATTTTCCACGTTGTCATTAATATTCATCTCCTCAGATTCGCTTCTGATAATTATTAACCCATCCTCACTACTGCCTTCACCTTCACTTTCTCGTTTTCTTTTATCCACCTTTTGCAACATTAACGATGTATTCTCGTCACCATTACTCAATTCACACGTTTCGGATATATTTGCATTTGACATCTTTAACGATTCCCGCTCACATTCATTTATAATATCAGAGTCACTAGCATCGTCCTCATTAATGTTTATTTTTTATCGTAGGTAGTTGTAAAAAAATATTCCCAACGCGTAGTATCGCACTGCTACGTGCTTTCGTCAACACGACTCGCGCGCAACTGATAAATTAGTTATTTTTCATAATTTATTACGAGAGTAACTTACGTAATTATTTTCTTCGCCTAGCTCTGAGACCTCCGTCAATATCATGAGATAAATTATCAGAGATCCTGCATGGTTCAGAACTAGAGATCTTCACAGAAGTGGTCATATTATACACTACCTATTTATTTCTTCGATGATGGTTCAAGTTCCTTTACAGATTTGTCAACATATTAACAACAAGTAAATGGTTGATTTTACTTTATTACTTACCTTCATCATTTAAAATCAGCCTCTTAAGATATTGTTTTGCATTTGTCATTGGCATTTATTCATAATCCTCCCTAACTACAACATAAAACAAGGTACCACCAATGAGCTACATCCTACTGTGCAACGGCCAACAATGCAATACCAACAATAATCTTGTATTCCTTCTCTTCCGTTTACATTTTTTTCAATTAGAATATAAACATAAAAAGGTCACAAAGATAGGGAAACACAAACGAGATCGCACAGTATGTGCGCAGTACACAACGACGCAAGAGCACACGACGGGCACACGAATCATTATAAGTATGTATTTACTGGCATAATAGTATTTTTATTTTAATATGAGCTTTGCTCTAATGTAATTTTTAGTTTCGGTATTTCATTAGGTTGCTTTCTGTAAAACTTACAACAACAGATTGGCTGCATTAAAAAAAAATATTTCTCGTAAATATTTAAAAACGATTTTCTTTTTACCCTTAGACTGTCTTATCACAGTTTTAATTGCTTTAAAGTCAGTAAAAAAATCTATTTTTTTAGTGATATATTTGGTAACTAAGACGCGTCTTCTGGCTATCAATCAGTTGGCAGGTCATATCTGACCGGCCCTCTATAAAAACACGTCGAATACCGTTTTTGCCTTAAATCACGTCCATGACGTTGTGTTATTAATGTTGTTTTACCTTTACTTTAGCGCCACATTTAGTCTAGGTCGTGATTCGAGATGTTTAAGGTAGCGAATAAATTTAGCCATGAGTAATAAAATACAGCAATAAAAAAGATTAATAATATTTTTTTTAATCTATAACCAAAGTCCTCTGTGCGAAATAAACTTACACCTGTCAATTTTCTATCAATTATGTAATATGCCTATCATTTCTTAACGTGACCGTCTCTTTAAAAAATCGGGGCATGCCACCATCTACTTGGTGAGGGTATTCCAGGGAATTTCTAGGGGGAAATCAAATTATTCTAGGGGTACGTCACCGAGACCATCTGGTAATACTGAAGTCAAGGTCAAAGTTCTCAAAAGTGCAATTACAGTTCTTTTTCACATCGCAGTTCGGTGTTCGCATTTTTATCGCCTTTGATTCCTTCCTTATATGCGCATTGAAGTCCGAACAACACGAACACACCATCCATCCACACATCGTCATGAACAGCGAATGGGTCGGAACCCGAAACATGGCTATCATAATAACCGAAGCATAGTTAATGGAGATTTTTAGAATAGCTTTTGTAACATACAAGTGCAGCTTAAAAACATGTCAACCTTTGCGTTCGAGACTAGTAAAATGTACATGGATGTTCGGCATATTCGATGTTCATGACGATATGTGGATGGTGTGTTCGTGTTATTCGTACTTTAACACGAACATAAGCAAGCATAGGCGAAAACAAATGTGAACACCGGACAACGATGTGAAGTCTCCTGTAAGACTGAAGTAAAAGAACTAAAAATTCCGTATTCCGTATTGTAGACAGAAAATATCGGGGTTGGCTTCAGGTCTACACGGATACCTTTTAACTCTCCTCCACTGGAGGGTACACGTAGGGTCAGCCGTGTGGATTCCACTATTCTGGGTCCTGTTGTCTTTCAAATCTCTTGCTCAATCTACGGTCTTCACAGGTGAGGCTATTGCGCTTTTAGAAGCAGTTAAGTATATAGCTGAAAACAACTTACATAAGTAATTCCACTGTATTTACAGACTGTCTAAGCTGTCTTCAAACTTTGGAAGGCAATCCGTTTAAATTAGGCACGAAAGCCCTAAAATAAATAAAATTAGACATGTCCTATTCTGTGGCAGTTCCCGGGCTATACATATTGTGTTAGCCTGGATTCTTAGCCACTCTGGTATCACAGGCAACGTGACTTCTGATGGCTTTGCAAAAGATTCCATCCAAATCGTTTCCTCAGATTACTACATGTGCTTCGCTCAGATTTGAGTCTTCTAGCTAAATACCACCTACAGGCCGTGTGGAGTTCCAAATGATCCGGCCTTTCATTCCCGATAGACCTTGGTTTTTTAAAGAACGATGGCAAGATTCGCCTTATAGTTAAAAACAAAACGACAAAGCGTTTACACTCGACAATATAACACAATTCTTTAAAAAAAATCCCCTACTTTTTCATAATTCATTACATTTTTAAAAGAACGGCATAAAAAGTAATCAATTTCATTTTTCGGATCTAAATTGTTGATTACGGAAACATTTTGTTTTTGTTGTTGTTTGTTCTATTTGCTCGTAAGAGCAGGTAGGAGCTAAGCCTTACAGCCTTGTCATAAATAAATATATCATTATTTGATTTCATTTTCTTTTTGACTTAAAATACACGTAATTAACTGATCAATACAAGAACGTTGCAAGCGAACAAGTAAAAATAAAATAAGCTAAATTAAGCTACTTTTTATAATAAAATGAAAACTTCAAACGTACGACGTAACCGTATAAGTAAAGTTCTTGCCTTTCTAGAAGGAATAAATATGAATGAGGTAAACAATTAAAGAATCAAAAAAAAAAAATATAGTCACAGAGCATTCTTAAGTTATTATTGTAATTGTGCCGCTGGAAATAGGAATGTGGGATGTTGCTCCCATGTAATGAGTTTATTATGGTATATGGGTTATACAAGACATTTGGGATAACTTGGAGCACCAGTGGCATTTCTCGACAATGTTATAATTGAATATATATTATTATTTGAATAAATATAATTAAGTGTTTTTTATTTTATTATACCTACCCTTTTTAAATAACTGGTTTCTACGACCCACTAATCGTTATATCCATGTGATCAACTGGTAAATGCCATCTGAGTCCATAGCTATCATTATGCATTGATTAACATCTTACTGTTCTTATTCATAATCCTTTATAACAGTGATTTAGTTACATCATATTTTATTTCTTGCTATCAACTACATTGTCATATATATGGACTAAATATATTTTAGAGACAAAACATATTTTAGTTGCAGTTACAGTTTTATAAAAGGATTATGAATAAAACGATGTATACCTACAGTACGGGCTTAAGTTAAAATATTGACAAAGAGAAAATAAAGTGGCTTTTAAACAGTGATATAGACCTAAAAAAACAAAAAAAGAATACTACTGCAACATGAACGTTGTTTCATAAACTCAATGAAAAAGTATTGATAAATAACCGTTGTTATTACTTTTGTACTCCTTGCTGATAAAAAGTTATAGGTAATTGTAATTTTAAATAGTTATAATCCTAATAGTGATTTGTTTGAGTAGTGATAAAATTAGTGCCACACAGTTGAATAAGTGATATTCGTAAAAACCTAACCTAAAATGGTCTGCGTCACTATAATATAATATGCGTGAAGTGCAAGCTTCCTTTTAAGAAGCACAGTATCCGTTTCACTTTTAGCACATTTTCAGGTTTTGGATTGTCTAAAGTTCACGATACAACTACAACAGCATATGCCATGTCAGGTCTCATACCAACCATCAGGTAAAATAGTGCGCCAACTGCTTGTCTATAAGGAAATACCCCTTCTCCTTCATCCCCCTCTCTTTTTTTGCAAGGAACGGTGTCTTTTAGTATAGGGGTTACAGCTGGTTTGCAGTCCGGAGTTCCAAATCTTTCTAACAACCGTTTTAAGTAGCTTTCTTGATGAATTTTTCATGATCTATCTTTCATTCGCTCAATCTCAACTCAGAAAGTAAGATCTTGATTTGATAGTAATTTTCTTAATTTAATTAACCGAATTGGTTTTCCATAAACTTTTTCTTTTAAACATCGCCAATAAAAAAAATCTAATGGATTTAAGTCCGGAGAGCGTGGTGGCCACAAAATTGGTCCTAGTCGGCCAAACTATCTGCTTAGAAATGCCTAATTAAGATGCCCCCGTACTGCACGAGCGTAGTGCGCAGGACCCCCATCATTTTGAAGCCACATATTTCTTTTTAATTCAAGTGGCACAACTTCCATCATAATAGGTAGATGATTTTGTAAAAAACCTAAATATACTAGGGTAGATTGAAAAGTTCGCCTAGGTTAGGCCTAAATAAGAAAACACAGGAATAATGCAACTTTTTATATTTATTTTTCTACATACTCTCCTCCTAGGTTACAGCACTTAGTCCAGCGGTCCTCCAAAACCTTGATCCCATTTAAATAGAAGGTCTCGTCAAGGTCTTCAAAAAAGGCATCTACGGCCACTTTGACATCCTCATTGGTAGAAAACCTAAGTGTTTTTTGAGTTTAGGAAATAGGTGGAAGTCAGAAGGTGCCAAGTCAGGTGAATAAAGAGGACGAAGAAGCAATTCGAGACCACAATTCACTATTTGAGCCATCGATTCTGCAAATGTGTGAATACGAGCATTGTCCTGATGAAACAAAACTTTCTTGGTTAATAATCCTGGTCTTTTAGACTTTATTTCTTCACGTAAACGACGTAATAGTGTGCAGTAGTATGCAGAATTTATAGTTTGACCTCTTTTTAAGTAATCAACCAAGATGACACCCTTAGAATCCCAGAAAACCGATGTCATTACCTTGTTTGCTGAAAAACACACCTTGGCTTTCTTGGGGGTCGGAGATCCAGGTCTCTTCCATTGTTTGGATTGTTGTTTGGATTCAGGAGTATAGTGATGAACCCATGTTTCGTCCATAGTAACAAACCTTGCCAAAAATTTGTTTGGATCAGCATGATTAAGCTCTAAACAGTCTCTAGAAATCGTGAGCCGAGTTCGTTTCTGTTCAACTGAAAGTAGCCGTGGAACCCATCTTGCAGACACCTTGTGGAACCCTAATTCGTTAACGATCATGTTTTGTGTACGTTCATATGAAATCCCTAGAGCTTCAGCTATCTCAGATACCTTCAATCTTCTGTCTCCCATGATGAGATCACATATTTTTTCACACACGATGTTTTCCGAAGTCGTAGCTGTAGAATGCCGTCCAGAGCAGGGGTCATCTTTGATGCTCTCTCGTCCACGTTTAAGTAAATTCAGCTGTCCACTTTTTTATCATTGTATACGACGATCATTGTATATCTTCATGAATCTGCTTTGGAGTTAAGTGTTTCTTGTGGAGGTATTTGATCACGGCACGGTGCTCTAAACTATCCATTTTGAAAATTAATGAAACTTACTCTCACTTAATGTTCAATAAAATAAATAATTACGCATGTATCTTAGAGAAAAACTGCACAGAGACTGACAAAGAGTCTAGGTTTCATATGAGGTTGGTTTTATAATAATATGACAACGCTATCTATGTTAGGGTGTTACCACACCAATCGATCGACCGTCGATCGACGTCAACGCTATTACTAAAATTCTAAGTAAATCACTTCGCATAGTTTTACGTGCAATGAAGTCTTCCCCAATTAATACCATGTGTTACACCTTTTTTTGTTAGTCAAATCCTTTAAACCGTCTTTATATCTTTTTTCATTCGTTCGAAGCTTGGTGCCGGGCTGTATAGCTTTTTCCCAATATTGTGGAAATTTAGGGATAAAAAAAGTGAATGTTGAGTTGGCTGAGAGTGGAAGTTTCAAGAACATTCGGCGAGAAGGAATCTGGCAGTCGACAACTTTGAGTTTTTACATTGAATTAAGATTTTTGACGACTGTTATCGAGTGACGGCGTGAGGAAACTTGTTGGGGTGTGCGGGCGTGTAGGACTGAGGTCCGGCCCGTGGGCTACGTGGCGGCCTCCGGAGCCTAAGTTGTTACAGCCTCCTTGAGAAAGGAGGCTGTTTTCATACTACCAGCCTCATCGGCTGCTTTTTGTTGCACCGTGTTTTTTTGGACGCCAGCGATGCGGAGGTTTGGCTGAAGCGTCGAACCCCGATCTCCTTACTTTCCAAGTAATATCCAATATTTTTATGGGGCCATAAAATGGACCACCCTTGATTTTGTCATTTAATACAAATTATTTTAAAGGAAAGCTCCTTCGGAGTACCCCTTTGTTTAAGATTTTAGTTCTTTACTGTGGATGTGGGAAACGATTGCCCCTTCAGAAAACTTCAGTTCGCGGACGGAGTGTTACAAATAATTTAAATATAAAGTAATTTTATAGACTAAACTAAGGATCAGCCAAGCGACCGCAAGGTTCCCTAATTTAATTTTAATACCTTTTTATATTATAATACAATGCTTTTGTGTACAAGACAATACTTTTGTGTACAATAAACGACCGGTGTCAACATTTCACTTTCGTTTGATTTGGCCGTGGTCTAAACCCCACGCAAACCTTTTATAGGGGAAAACCCCCCTAACAGCGGCGCCCGAACAGGCACGTTGCGGTCGTTATTCTCGCCACTGGTCTTTCGCTCAGCGACGGTTGGCTGATCCATTTGACTACTTTTTATTTATTTTTACTGTAAACTGTTGAACTTTTATTTTAAATTAAACTATTTTATTATGATGAAATTGTGAGTGCATAGTGTATAACTATAAATTTTACCATGTGTGAAGAACGGCCTATCCGTTTTCACCTTCTTAATAAAGATGAACTTGTATATGAAGTGGCTATTCGGGATTGTATACCCGAGTCAACAGTGGATAAATTGCGTGCCCAAATGCGGCAGCTGGCAGTGCAAATACCCACCGACGAGGTACATTCTTATGAGGGCGAAATTAAACCGGAATTGAATACCATAGACTCGAAGTTAATCGAATTAGAGACATTGTGTGATACAAAACCGCTTTTATTGAAAAAATTATTAAGGACACAATCTTTGGGTAACCACCTTTTCCACCGTTTGAGTAGGATTGAACCGGTAGAGGAACAGGATGTTTTGTTGAAGACCGATTTGGATAGCCGCCTTTTAACTATTGTACAGCGTATGGATAGGATGGTACAAACCTTCCGTAGTAGTTATGAGTTTGTTCCCGAAGCCAGGCCCTTCAGGTGTAGGTGTTAATGAGGTTGCCTCTCCAGTGAGACAAGTGGTGACGTGCGACCGATCCTCGAGTGTTCATTCTCTCAATATTAAATATAATGGAAAGGGTAGTGTTATTTCTTTCATTCAGCGGTTGGAGGAATTATGTCTGTCGCGTAACATCTCTGATGAGAAGATACTGAATTCTGCGGTGGAACTCTTTGCTGATGAAGTCCTGTTGTGGTATAGGGGTGTAAAGAATGAGATCTCGAGTTGGAAGCAGTTGAAGGATTGTCTTTTGGAAGAATACCTTCCGGTGGACTATGACCATCGCTTGCTGGAGGAAATTCGCAGTAGGACTCAGGGAGCGGAAGAGTCTATTTCGCAATATTTCAGCGTTATGCAGAATTACTTTATTTTGTTAAGGCGTCCCTTGTCTGATACGGAGAAGCTGGAGATTCTCCAATTTAACATTAGACCATTTTATTCCACTAAGTTGGCGTTGGAAAACATTAGTACATTGAGTGAGTTGAAGCAGCGTTGTCGACAACTGGAGGCGGCAAAGCAGAGAGCGGAAAGTTTCCGTGAGCCGGTGCGGAACTCCCCATCGTCTGTAGCCCCCGATTTAGGGTATAAAGGTCGTAGCAAAACTTCTCAGCCACGTTGCGAGGTCGTCTCTGCGCCGAGGAATAAATTTTGTGTTAGGTGTCGCGTGGAGGATCACACGCTTTTAGATTGTACTGCCCCGAGAGTTATTGTTTGTTATCGGTGTGGAGAGAAGGGAGTTACGTCGCGTAACTGCCCTAAGTGTTCACCTAAGGTTGAGGAATCACCTCAGTCAAAAAAACGCGTAGCTGACCATCGCTATGATGCTGCAGAGTGGAGTTCGTGGTGCGAGAGGGTGCGTAATGCCTTTGAGACGTATAATTCTAATGTAGCGATGGTCTGTTCGGATCGTAAAAATTCCTGTCCTTATTTAGACGTTAAAATTGGTGATCTGCCTAGTTCTGGGCTTTTGGATTCGGGATCGGAGATTTCTATCGTGGGAGGTCCCGCGATCGAGCGTTATTCCAGCGTAGCAGATTTGCATCGGGTGAAGCCTGGAGAAGACATAACTTCAGTAGTTACCGCCAACGGCTCGACTTCTCCTGTCACTGGCTATGTGTATCTGCCAGTCACAGTTAATGAAGTGTTCCGTGTGGTGAAGTTTTTTTGTATCCCGGGAGTGTCCACGCCTTTAATCTTTGGCATTAACTTTTGGAAGGAATTTAATATTGCACCGGACGTGCTAGGTTTGATATCCCACAAGAAAGCCCCGCCGCAGACCCCTGTTGAGACCGTTACCCTGCAGATTAACAAATTACATTCTTTTGACGTTTTGACTGAGGAGCAGCAGAGGAAGGCTGACGCGGTGTGTGGCAAGTTCCGTGAAATTTCGGCTGGAGAGAAAGGGTTGGGTAGGACCCACCTGATTTCCCATCATATTGAAACGGGAGATGCCCCACCAATTAAGCAGCGTTATTATCCGCTTTCCCCTGATAAACTCCGGGAACTTAATAAACAGTTGGACGTGATGATAAAGTTGGACATAGTGGAGCCCAGTTGTAGCCCCTGGAATAATCCCATCACGATGGCCCCGAAGGCGAATGGAGAGTTGCGGTTCTGTTTGGACAGCCGGAAACTGAATGCGGTGTCGAAGCATGATGCGTACCCTCTTCCGTACATCCATAGCATCTTGGATCAACTTAGGGATGCGTGTTTCCTCTCGTCCATTGATTTAAAATCCGCGTTTTGGCAGATTCCCTTGACAGACTCTTCTAAAGAGAAGACAGCGTTCACTGTGCCGTTGCGCGGTTTGTTTCAGTTTAAAGTGATGTGTTTTGGGTTGACCTCAGCGCCTGCTACCCAGCAGCGGCTGATGGATCAGATGTTTGGGCCCGAGTTTAGCGGGCGTGTTTTTATTTATTTGGATGATATTGTCGTGGTTAGCCGGACGTTTGACGAGCATCTGGAGCTCCTGTTGAAGGTTCGGGAACGGTTGCGTTCCGCTAACCTTACTATTAACCTACCTAAATGTAGTTTTTTTCGGAGACAGCTGAGATATCTTGGCTATGTGGTGGATGAGTTAGGTCTAAGGACGGATCCCGAGAAGATCCAGGCCATTTCCGATTTTCCGACCCCAGCGAGTCCGAAGGACGTCAAGCGTTTCCTTGGGACAGCGTCGTATTACCGAAGGTTTATCCGAGGATTTAGTACGATCGCTGCACCTTTAAGTGCTCTTACTTCTACGCGCAAAAACAGACCTCCGTTTGAGTGGTCAGAGGAAGCTGAGGCCGCGTTTGTGGGTTTGAAAAGTGCCTTAACATCTGCACCTATCTTAGCGTGTCCAGACTTCTCCCTTCCGTTTGTAGTACACACTGATGCGTCCGAAGTGGGAGTGGGCGGAATGCTAACGCAATTCTTTGACGGAGAAGAACATCCGATAGCTTACTATAGTCGCTCCCTTAGCCGACCAGAGCGAAACTATTCTGCCACGGAGAGGGAAGCGCTGGCTGTGGTGTGTGTGGTGGAACATTTCCGACCCTATTTGGAGGGCCATAAGCCTTTTAGGATCATAACTGATCATGCCAGTTTAAAGTGGTTCCTTAATCTTAAGAACCCTACCGGACGTTTGGAGCGTTGGGGATGTCGGCTTTCCCCGTACAACTTTGTGATAGAGCATCGGCGCGGCTCGGAAAATGTGGTACCAGATGCACTTTCCCGTTCCGTACCAGTGTTTGCTGTAGGTGAATCCGTACAAGATCCTTGGTTTCGAAACATTTATTCTCGTTGCGTGGAGAGACCACAGACGTGCCCGAATTACCAAATTATCGATGGGAAGCTTTACCGTTTTACCAAAAGTAAGTCTTCGTTGACAGGCGATTTTGATTGGAAGGAGGTTGTTCCAGCGGAGATGAGACAGCAGCTTATATCGGAGAACCACGACTCTCCCTTGGGAGCCCATCTCGGGATCGAAAAAACTTACAAGCGGCTGCGCCTTCGTTTCTTCTGGCCCAGTATGTATACCGACGTGGAAACCTTTGTTTCAGGTTGCCCGACTTGCAAAGCGTACAAACACCCGAACAGACCCACCCCAGGATTGATAGGTAATCCGAAGGCTTGTCGTAGGCCGTTCCAGTGCATCAGCATCGATTTGGTTGGTCCACTGCCGAGGTCTAGGCAACTGAACGAGTACCTTCTTGTTGTGGTGTGTTGTTTTTCCAAGTACTGCTTGTTGTTTCCCTTGAGGCGAGCTACTAGCCAAGCAGTGGCGCAGCGCCTAGAGGAGAAGGTTTTCTTAGTCCATGGTGTCCCGCAAACAGTTATCGCAGACAATGGTCCCCAGTTCATAGGACGCGAGGTGAAAGCATTGTTTGACAAATATAAAATACCTCAAGTACATTATACCCCTACGTACTGCCCTCAAGTGAACACGGTGGAACGATATAATCGAACCCTCGTCACGGCTGTGGCCGCGCTTGTTGGTGAAGACCAGCGTAGATGGGACATGAACCTTTGTCAAATACAATTTGCTTTGAATACCGCTGTCAATGACTCGACTACTTATACTCCATTTTTAATTGTGCATGGCCGTGAAGCTGTGGTGGATGGCCGCATTTATGGTGGTAGTGAGGAATTGGATGAGATCGCGGTGAGTTCCCGAAAGGACTATGTAAATGTGCTGGGAGAATTAAAGGATGTATTCCTCAAGGTAGATCAGGAGTTAAAGAAGTCTCATGCCAGAAGTGCGAAATATTATAATCATCATCGCAGAGATGTAGAATTTGAAAAAGGGGATGTAGTTTGGCGTCGCACCCACATTCGAAGTGATGCATCGAAGTACTTTTCGTATAAGCTGGCGCCTCGCTTTGAAAAGTGTCTGGTGGTGGATAAGTTGTCAAAGCTTGTGTATCTTCTGGAAGACGAGCAAGGTCGGAGGACCGAATGCCACGTCAAAGATATCAAATGTTCTGATTGATGGATTCGCTTATCGTGTAGCTTCATTGCGTGGTATGTAAGTGGGGTAGTTTCTTCTTTCGTTGTGATGCTGGAGGGCCAGCGCGAATTTTGTTCGTTACCCTCGCAAAATTCTGGCGAGGAGGGGGATACTGTTACACCTTTTTTTGTTAGTCAAATCCTTTAAACCGTCTTTATATCTTTTTTCATTCGTTCGAAGCTTGGTGCCGGGCTGTATAGCTTTTTCCCAATATTGTGGAAATTTAGGGATAAAAAAAGTGAATGTTGAGTTGGCTGAGAGTGGAAGTTTCAAGAACATTCGGCGAGAAGGAATCTGGCAGTCGACACCTTTGAGTTTTTACATTGAATTAAGATTTTTGACGACTGTTATCGAGTGACGGCGTGAGGAAACTTGTTGGGGTGTGCGGGCGTGTAGGACTGAGGTCTGGCCCGTGGGCTACGTGGCGGCCTCCGGAGCCTAAGTTGTTACAGCCTCCTTGAGAAAGGAGGCTGTTTTCATACTACCAGCCTCATCGGCTGCTTTTTGTTGCACCGTGTTTTTTTGGACGCCAGCGATGCGGAGGTTTGGCTGAAGCGTCGAACCCCGATCTCCTTACTTTCCAAGTAATATCCAATATTTTTATGGGGCCATAAAATGGACCACCCTTGATTTTGTCATTTAATACAAATTATTTTAAAGGAAAGCTCCTTCGGAGTACCCCTTTGTTTAAGATTTTAGTTCTTTACTGTGGATGTGGGAAACGATTGCCCCTTCAGAAAACTTCAGTTCGCGGACGGAGTGTTACAAATAATTTAAATATAAAGTAATTTTATAGACTAAACTAAGGATCAGCCAAGCGACCGCAAGGTTCCCTAATTTAATTTTAATACCTTTTTATATTATAATACAATGCTTTTGTGTACAAGACAATACTTTTGTGTACAATAAACGACCGGTGTCAACATTTCACTTTCGTTTGATTTGGCCGTGGTCTAAACCCCACGCAAACCTTTTATAGGGGAAAACCCCCCTAACACATGCAGGTCGTATGTGCAGATTCTCCCCTGCATCTTCGACGTCAATATCCCTGGGATCGCTTTCTAGCTAAGTCGTTACAACTTTCATCTCATCCCCTTCATCGTAAACTCATTTTACTAAAACGGTCCATCGAAAACTCTAGGTATTGGTTAAATAAAATTCCGCCCTGTCTCATAAAAAGTTGTGCTAATCTGGACATCTCCCGTACTCCAGTTTTTAAATGTGCCCGTCCTTTTCTTTTTACTTTCCCTTATAATTCGCTGATTTTTACCCCGACTATAGACACAAGTTTTGGCATTGCCAAGAACGATCCAAACGCCATTTCCGCATTCTTGTGTGCTGAAGACAGAAAATATAGGGACTGGCTTAAGGTCTATATACGGACGCCTCTAAACTCTCCTCTACGGGAGACGTAGGGTCAGCCGTGTGGATTCCACGATTCTCGCTTCTGTTGTCCTTCAAGTCTCCTCCTCAATCTACGGTCTTCACAGGTGAGGCTATTGCGCTTTTAGAAGCAGTTAAGTTTTTAGCTGAAAACAACTTAAATAATTCCATTGTATTTACAAACTGTATAAGCTCTCTTCAAGTTTTGGAAGGCAACCCTTTTAAATTAGGCTCAAAATTCCCTATAATAAACAAAATTACACATGTCCTATTCTGTTGCAGTTCCCGGGCTATAAATATTGTGTTAGCCTGGATTCCTAGTCACTCTGGTATCACAGGTAACGTTACAGCTAATGGCTTTGCGAAAGATTCCATCCAAATCGGTTCCGCAGATTACTACATGTGCTTCGCTCAGGATTTGTGTCTCCTAGCTAAATCCCACCTACAGGCCGTGTGGACTTCCGAATGGGAGGCGTCGCGGAAAGTTAAAGGTAAGCACTACGGTGACATCCAACCTTTCATTCCCGATAGACCTTGGTTTTTTAAATTTAGAAAGGTAGATAAAAGGACAACATCAGTTATCTCTAGACTTCGCTTAGGCCACTGCTGTTCCCCAATTTTCCTTAACAGGATTGGAATTCGCTCTTCCCCGTTCTGTGACTGTGGTCAGGATTTATGAACAGTGGACCATATATTTTTTAATTGCCCGCTCGTTCCGGTATCACTGTTTGATTTCCTTCCCCCTAAGATTCAGCGCCCAACTAATATCAAGACTCTCCTCTCTACTTACAGCCCCAAGATTTTAATTATATTATATAAATTCTTTCATCGATTTAATATTAGCCTTTGATTGTACACTGTTAGTAAGTATTTTGTTTAATATATATTATTATTATTATTAATTTTTTTTTTCTTTTCCTTTTGGTAAGTAAGTTTAGTTTAGTTTAAGCATGTATTATACCATATAAATAATTAATCATTCTTATTAGTTTAAGTTATTGTACGTGTGTTTTATTTTGTTTTAGCCTATAATATATCCCAATGCAAAACGGAATTTACTTTTTGGCAATTTTTATTTTATTTTTTGTACTTTGTCCCACCAATACGCGACACTGGCAGAAATAGCCCGCCACACCAATCGCGGCTGATTGCCATTTTTCAATTAACTAACTAACTAACTATAGTAGATAACTTAGAATGTATTGTAAAACCCAAAAAGAAATGTATAATTGATTTTATGAGAGCAGACGTATTAAGAGAGTTAAGTGAAAAATATACAGGTTGGTCACATATATTTACTGATGGATCTAAGAGTGGGGTAAGACTGGGCCAAGCCTATTGTGATGCTATGAGAAATAAAAATATGTTCAGAAACAAATTTTATGTTTCTATCATGACGGTGGAACCCATTGCAATCTTTGAGGCATTCAAATTTATAGGTGGATTAGAAGGCCACCAATTTGTTATCTTTACCGATAGCAAACGTGCCTTGCAGCATTTAGCTCGATGCACCTCTGGATATAGCAGAGGTACATCGATAGCTTACAGAACTCTTGATCTAATTCATAATTTTAGTAAACGCGATATAACTCTGAGGTTGCAATGGGTTCCTTCTCATATAGGATTAAGGGGAAACGAAGAGGTTGACCGATTGGCCAATTAAGCATTAACTGAAGGTTTAGAAATATCAATTTTACCAATTTATACGGAGATTTTATATGAGTTCAAAAATAAATATTATGACAAATTTAGAGAAGAAAGAAAGAAAGAAGCAAAGAAAAGGGCGTTTGGTACAAGATAATACAATGTCAGCCTCTAAGTATCCCATGGTTTATAAGTGAACTGAAATGTAGACAGTATATTATTACAGCCCACAAACTTCGATCCTATCATTATCCATCTAAGAAAGGTTACTTAATGAAAAAGTTAGAATCGCCTTATTGTGAAACCTGTAATATTGTAGATGATGTCCAGCACATGCTTTCAGAATATGTAAAGTATCAGAGAAAAAGGGAATCTTTGTTGCAAAAATATAATATTAATAAATTAGATGTAGGTATATTCTTGACCATATTAGCAAATCCAAATTCAGATGTCTTTGTCTCTCTCTGATCCTTCAGTTGTAATATAATTAGAGTTGTGTTTTATCTTAAGTATAGGTTATGATGAGGCTGACATATTCTCATGGAATAAAAGCCTCTTTTAAAAATAAGATAATAAATTAAAAAAATAATAAAAAAAAAATATTTTTTAGGATATCATTTGCCACAACATTTAATAAATAGTATCACTATGTGAAATGTTATGTTAATATGTTTATACTTGTTACTTTGCAGCAGGCCACTTATTGTTACGCAAGGATTAAGCAATTTGTTCATTATTTTCTTAAACTTGTTGATAACTTGATATATTTGTGACTATTCGGCTGCGACATCTATACAATTGTTATTTTTGTAAGTCATTGATGCCTGACATTGACGCTTTGAGGTTATGTATTTATTTTATGAAATAATTTTATTTCTGCATCGAATTTTCAAATATTGATAACAGATTTGGATATTTAATACAATAAACAACTGTTTAAAGCACTAACGAATTCAAGATGGGATCAATGAAAGAACTTAAGTGACAGGTTTTTGAATGTATAGATAGAAATTTTTCTGCTAGCTCGGTCAAACAACCCCTAAATGTAGGGGAAATCCCCTGATCTGGCCACACTGGTTGACTTGTGCTAAATGACGTGAGTGCGATGGAAATCATTCATTCATTTAAATATGCTACGTTCCGTTTGCCGATTACAGCGCTCACAGCGCTCATACACCCGTTCCGATTGCCCGTGAGCGCGCTCACAGCGATATCGATACGTCATCAATGACGTCATAAACGCCGCCATCTTCCCGCTCACAGTGCCCAAGCTACGGAGCATGGTTGCTGCATTGACCTCTACTAATGGACAAGCCCGAAGTACGAAAAAAACGTGCACACCTAAACTTGAAACATAACATAAAATGGCGTCCATTTCTAGTGTTGCACAACGGCTATCGAATCTACTATCGATATTTTAGAACTAAATATAGAACTTGCAATATAATATTGTAATTTAATGAACTTTTATGAGAGATTGACATAAATGAAATAATCATAGTTTATGGTTCTTTTAATATAAAAAATAAAGAACTATACAGTTTATTTTCTTATTCCTGATATAGTCCCGTCAAATTAGCCAGAAAAATAGAAGTCAGTTTGCATTAATTCCCAACATGCTGAATTTTAGTACAGACCTGGGGTACACTATTATAAATATAGCACCGAAAGATCCCATGTTTGCTTAAAAAGTTATTCAAGGTCAAGCATCAAAGTTTTCAATCAATTAAGGTCTGGCTTGTCTTCAATAATTACGATTCATAAATAGACAATCAACCAACAACTACCAATAATATACTAATATTCAATAACTAAATTAACAATTCTAAGCAAACATAAAATGCTCTTTCTTCACGCCTTTTTGTTTCAAAAATACTCGCACAACGGCAAGCAAAGCAAATACCGTTTCGATATGATTTACTGCGTAAGCCCCTGTTATCATTTACATCGAAAGTACGAAAAATAAAAGCACATTAATAATGATCATCGATATCTGGTTAAATAATCAAAGCTCTGGAACATCACTTTTGACAGCTTTTTTTGACAGAAATGTAACAATAAATGGCGATTTGTGGCACGCTAGCCACCTGCTATGAAGTCACTACATGATTGATATTTTAGTGACAACATTCAGAAATAGTACTATCTCTTTCTTTTATTAGCATTTTTGTATAAGTAAAGGGAGACAACCAAGTTCTTCGTCTTCTTCCTCGTCGATATACATAACTACTTATTTATATAGGACATTAGGGCTACTCCATTGCTGCGTTCCGTTTGCCGATTACAGCGCTCACAGCGCTAAAAGTGCTCAAAACCGTTCCGATTCGTTTGAGCGCGCTAAAAGTGTTATTAGTGCTATTGCAATCGGAACGGTAAATATCTCGCTAACATTCTGATTGTTCATCGCTTAAGTCTAAAGTTACAATATCATTAAGATCTTTGACCTGAATGAAGCAGGAGCCACTTTTTATATTATTACAAAAGAAAATTAAGAAGCAAGCTTTTAAAATCTTTAATCGACTAATAAAAACGTCAATAAAGTAACGTCGTTTGACAGGCCGTTCACAGCAACCATGCTCCGTAGCTTGGGCACTGTGAGCGGGAAGATGGCGGCGTTTATGACGTCATTGATGACGTATCGATATTGCTGTGAGCGGGCTCACGGGCAATCGGAACCGGTATATGAGCGCTGTGAGCGCTGTAATCGGCAAACGGAACGCAGCACATGTATTTATCACCTCGCTGGGTTGCTGTGAGCGGCCTGTCAAAACTGACACATGACGTTACTTTGTTGATGTTTTTATTAATCGATTAAAGATTTTAAAAGCTTGCATATTAATTTTCTTTGGTAATAATGTTAAAAAATGGCTCCTGCTTCATTCAGGGTCAAAGATCTTTATGAAATTATAACTTTAGACTTAATCGACGAACAATCAGAACGTTGGCGCGCAATTTACCGTTCCGATTGCAATAGTATTAATATCACTTTTAGCGCGCTAAAACGAATCGGAACGGTTTTGAGCACTTTTAGCGCTGTGAGCGCCAAACGGAACGCACGCACTAATAGTCTTACCCAAGTCACCCACACAATTGTAATAAACAAAACAAATCAAATGTTTTGGTTTCCATATGCTCATGTTCAGTTATGCTAATGAAAGGCTAATTGTGTTTTAATTACAATACAAACGATATTCTACTATGTAATGTATACCGATCGGTTATCAGTATTCAAGTAGGTTCATCAGTTTTCCTTCTCTGTGTAATTATTTACAGTGCATTTTTATTAGTAATTATGTTTTCCATATATTTACTGTGGTGTCTATTTTTTAACATTGCGACTGCTGTGTTTGATATTACTTTCAATTCATTTGGTGCATATAATGAAGGTATCATTGCGGCTTTTGGTGATTTCAATTCTGACGAATTAACTGACGCATTCATTATCAAAAACAAATCTGTGTTAGATGTCTATTTGGCTTATGACAAAGAACCGTTTCTGAGACCATCGATATACTCTTGTAATTTTTCCGATCTGATCATAACGAGTGTTGTTCCTGGTGATTATGATGGTGATGCTTATATGGATATTCTCATTACAACCCAGATCATCAATGATACAACAGATACACATGCAATAAGAATTTTATGGGGAGGGTCACATCACCTTAACTGTTCTGATGCACTCCTTGTAAAAGCCATTACAATAGGTCAACCATTAGTCATAGATTACAACAGAGACATGACACTTGATCTATTTGGTATTAATGTACAAAACCAAAGAGTATTTTGGATATTTAATAAACAGAGAATTTCACCTGTAGAAGTACAAATGGGAACCAAGAAATTCAAGGAAATCAAGCTTCCACATTCCCATTCATTCCTTGATGTTAATGATGACAATGCTGCAGATTTACTCGTTACAACAAAGGTGGATGTAGAAATATGGTTGAATGAAGATTTAGGTGGGTTTAGCTACAATAACAGTATTGATCTACTAATGGGACATTCAGCCATCTATGGCCAAGCTGTATTTTTAGATGTTGCTTTGACTGGTAAATTTTTCTTAGTTATGCCTGTCTGCAATGACATCCAATGCACCAACAGTTCTATTCTTATCCATGACAATAACGAATGGCATGAGTTGCAAGTTGACTTGTTTGATGGCACAGGTTCACTTTGGCGGTTTGTTCCTCCACGCAATGAAGTTTATTTAGAAACATTAATGATGCGAGTTGGTGATTACAACATGGATGGATATCCAGATTTACTTATGACTTTGAGTCCTATAAATAATAATGAAACCAGAGCTTTTCTTCTTCATAATGTTCCATGCAATTTACCAGGATGCAAGTTCTTTAGAACTTTTGAAGTGCAGTGGGATAAATTTGACACTTTTGGAAGAGATGTGATTATGGCTACTTTTTATGATTTTGATATGGATGGAGTACTGGACATAATTTATGTAAAAAAGAATTCAACAACAGGAAAATATACAATGAATGCTTATAAAAATGAGTTAGAATATGATACTAATTTCATTAAAGTAATTGTAGTGACTGGTCTCACAAATCCAGTGATGCCTATTATAAATAGAACAATTTACAGTAGAAAAATAACATTTGGTAAGAAAGTTTTGATTTTATAAAATGTAATTTTTTTAAATTATATGAATTTATTGCAATAATTTATAATTTACATTATTTTTCAGGAACAAATCTGCCAGGACCAAAAATTGGATACAATACTTGGTCACAGGAAAGCAGTTACCGTACCGGTGTGTGTGCTCAACTGTCCCAATCAGCATATTTCACACTTCAGTTACCTTACTCAATATTTGGGCTAGATAATACACCAAACTTTGTAGAAACTTTGAATGTTGGGCTGTCAGGTAATATGAGAAGCTGGACACAAATAATACCTAATTCTCAAATTGTTGTGATACCTGCACCACCTGATGACCCATCACAATGGAAAGCTCAACTGTTTGTAACTCCAAGTAAAGTGATATTGAAAAGCCTTTTTGTTATCACTGCTATTTTGATTGTAATAACTAGTTTTGTTTTATATTTGCATTGGAAGGAAAGAAATGATAGACAGGACATCATTGAGATTGATGACAATACTTATGTTAAAATTTAACCCTTTTCTTAATAAACTGGGGTAACCCTGGAATAGTTAAACAGTGTTAGTCTCAATCTCATTTTTACTCAAAATTATTGTAATAAAATTAAAAACAAATTGTTTATAAGGGAACTATTGTTATTGTGTAAATATAATATAAGTTAAAAGAACTATATTTTTGAAAGAAAAGGCCATGGCTGCAGCAAGGACATGTATTTTTACAGTAAAATAAACAATAGGCTTATATTCCACTTTACAGTTTTGATATTATTATAAGTTGAAATTATTATTGTTAATTGTTATGAGTATGTGATATAGTTGTAAAATCATGAATGTCTAGAACTATGTTTGTGTTTCTTTTCTTTTTTCTTCTCCAGTTTCTTCAGTTTCCTGTAACAATGTTTTTTAAATCATAAATTAGCATAACCATCTCTAATATATATATATGCCAAAAAATAAAAAGGTTGGTAAATTCGGTGATAATAGGAATAACCTAACAACTCTGTTTGTCCAATGGCACTGAACATAGGTAAATTCACATCTAAGAATACTGTGTTCATGGCACCTTGCCATGGTCAATGTGAACCAAATGCGAAGTAAAAAAATAAACTCAATGTCATAATTTTGTTAAATACCCACCTTCTGTAGTGAAGTTGTTGGAGGTGTTTAGTGCTTGAAATATTAAAAATATAAAACTTACTGTAAACAGGTATGTTTTTGTGTAAAATGTAGTTTATATATTATAATTGTGAAATCATTATCCATTTTTGATGTTGAATATTGTGTGAAACGAAGTCGAAATCGAAGTTTAATGGTTAATTTAATTGGTTCGATAATATTGAATGGTTCAAAGTTACCTGTATCCTAAAAATACTATGTTGCGTAACTTTAAATATGTGCATAATGTTGGTCAGTTCTCATAACAATATTTTTTCCACTAAATTGGGCTACTTTGATTTATATGGGAAAACAAAGTGATCTATCACATTTATACATCAGTGTAGATGTAATTTTGATGGATTAGGTTTTCCTGAATAAAAAGACGGCATTTAATTATACCCAAACCTTACAATATTCCTTTTCAAAATATATCAAATATATATATATATATATATTCAAAGTTACCCAAAACTCATGGTTCCGTAAATTCATCATGTTATAAAAATAAACAAATTCATTCAATAAAATAAAGCTGTTATAAATATAAATCAGATTGTAATATCTCAAATACTGTAAAAAAAATTTCAAAGTTACCCAAATTGACTGTACAAATTTAAAATAAATTTTAAAAATAAATGGACCCTCGATCTCAAACTATGATGTAGGTGGCCTCAACACCTATATAAAAGTTAAGAGACTCATAAAACAAGAGATATTGCTCTAGGAGATATTGCATGCCTACATGACACTCCATGTTGTGATGCCTCTTCAAAAGGTCCTCTACATTGTTAATACTTACTTCAATAATTTCTTTTTTTGTTTCTTTGTAAGCTGGCTTATCAAATCATGTTCAGTAAAGTTTGCAGAATCGTTCCCATCCACACTGGAAGCAGCCAAAGGCAGTGCTCCTGGTTTCATAACAAGTCCATTATCTCTCATTTGCTGCATTAAGGTTGGTACATCTGGCTTTTCTTCCTCTTCACTGGGGCCTGAAGTTGATGCTTGTAATGCCCTAGCCTCACTCATGGACAAAGAGTACATTGAACACTCTTTATCTGCAAATACACACACAAAAAATATTAACATATTAACCATCTTACATCTATTCAATACAAAATATTCTATAAAAAATTTACCTGTATTTATATGACCCCACTTATGGCATTTTATGCAGCGGACATTTCTGACCAGAATTCCAAAGGGCTGGTCCCTTATTTCACTGTCACCTTTACAGTAACTTTCTCTTGGTGCATTATATTTTCTTTGCCATTCAAATTTATACTCTGGTTCATTATCTTCTCGCTCTCTCTCTTTTTTTACACCTGGTGGAGGTTCATACATGAAATTCAAACTAAGTTTGTCCTTACTGTCTTTGCTCAATAGTGCTCTGAAATTATGAAAGATTCAGTTAAGTGTATTTTAATACCATAATTTGTTGTAAAGAAAAGAAATATTACAAAGGTAATAAAATACCTATGTAACAATAACAAACAATTTACTTATTTTCATGCAACTCCTGTTCTTTTTCATATTGAACACGTAACTCTTCTTGTTTCTTTTTATATGCTTCGGTTTTCTGTTCTGCCATCCATACCTTTAAATTAAGAATAATTAAATGTCTAAAAGACAAATTATATAAAATAAACTTTTCTAAAAATATAATAAAAGCATGCATACCCTTTTTAAATTGTCTCTAGACGCTGGGTGAAAGAACTTTTTACACATGTAATTATTAAATCCTTTACCCATTTTTAAAGCCTTATTCAAACACAATAAAATAAACAAATTGGATTTAGTCTAGAGTTATGTCAGGATAAATAATATTATTTATTTCGACAGACAGCCAAACAAGACAAAGATTTACGTTGGTAAAGAATGGAAGTGAGTGAAGATTTCATGAATGATGGAATGATACTCTTTTTGAAGGAAGTCACTGACATGTAGATATGTATTACCACTGGGCATTTCCCAATTTGAAGCGCCTCTAGCGAGTACTCTTAGGAAACTATGAATGTTTAACATATAACTAAAATTTTGAGTCGCATATTTTAAATGACAAACTGAGCGAGCAATAGCATTCGTTTCGAATATTTTATTGAAAATCAAGTATGATTTAGAAATAGTCATAATAATCGAACATCATCTGTGGTAGATGATAAAATGATCACAAAAATTCTGAAATGACATGTAAAATTTGTGGTTTTCTTATGCTAATTTGTATATTATTCTATTTAATTTAAGTTTTTTAATTATGATAATAATAATAAAAAAAAATTTATATATATATATTCAGTCTGGAGGTAAAAAAATTATAAAACAGTATTTTTATTATGAATTGCTCTTGCCAAATAATGAATGAATATATAACGTTTCGTAGTAATTGGAATATTAATTAGATTTTTTTCTCGTACTCAATCCCTTACGTGTCTCCGAATATTCTATAAAAAAATGGTAACCGTGAAAGAGATCTCTACTGACTTGAAAAATGTTTGCTTAGCAGGTTTCCAAACATACGCGCTAGATAATTTACTGCCTCCCAATAGACATCAACAACCATTGAACATACTGGTCCAACACAACCTAACCGCTGACCAAATGCCTCGTTGTAACAGAATTAGGTACTGCTTCGACAAAGCTTGTTATGATAAAATAAATAATGACATTTTAAATATTAATTGGAACAACATACTTACTACTCCTTTAACTGCTGAGGCGGCGGTAGACACTTTTTATAAATATATTTTTTCAGTTATTAAACAACATGTACCTACTAAAACAGTTAAAAATAGTAATCAATATCCTATATGGTTCACACCTTCGTTAATACGTATTTTTAACTCTAAGAAAAGATACTGGTTAAAATGGAAAACTTATTGTAATATCAGTGAATATGAAACTTATTCCATCTTTAGAGAAAGATTTAATAGAGAATGTCATGCATGCTTGAGTAGATATATAAATTCGATCGAGGACTATATTCAAAATAACAGCAAATTATTCTGGAGTTATGTTTCCAATCGTAAGGTTAAACATGTTGTTCCGTCTACTATGCATTATAATGACTTATCATCTCAGGAACCTCTTGAAATATGCAGTATGTTTTCGAATTATTTTAGTTCTATTTACGAAAAATCAACTTTCCACGTAGATACTTGGGTACCACCAGATGATACCGACAGACACGATATACATTTAACTAATATTAATACACAACTGAAATGATAGTTAAAGAACTCAATTCACTTGACTGTACTAAAGGCCCAGGTCCTGACGAGATCCCTCCGTCATTCTTAAAAAAGACGGCCAAAATAATATCTGAACCTTTACACATTATTTATAATAAGTGTATTCAGGAAGGTGTTTTCCCTAATGTTGGGAAATTGGCAAATATAGCTCCTGTCTACAAAAGTGGCGATAAGTCTAAAGTTGAAAACTATAGGCCCATTTCTATATTGTCCACTTTATCGAAGACCTTTGAAAAGTTAGTACACAAAGTAGTTTATCCCCTTCTCCATAAACTCATTATACCTGAACAACATGGGTTTGTTAATTGCAGATCTAAAATCACGAACCTATTACTCTATGCAACTGTGCTATTTAAAAATATGGACAACTGTATGCAAGTGGGCTCTGTATACACAGATTTCAAAAAGGCCCTCGATAAAGTGGATCGTGAACTTCTTATGAATAAAATTGCATATAATGGAATCAAAGGTAACCTTCTGCGCTGGTTCTCATCGTACATCACGGCAAGAACTCAGAGAGTTGCTATAATTGGTTTTATTTCCAACAGCTTTATTGCCACTTCGGGTGTGCCACAAGGCTCGATTCTCGGACTTTTACTATTTGTCCTTTTTATTAATGACATTAATGAGTGTTTTGTTCATAGCAAATTTTTGCTTTATGCTGATGATCTTAAAGTGTATTTACCCATATTTTCATTATCAGATTGTCATAAGTTACAACAGGATCTCAACAGGTTATCCTCTTATTGTACCAAGAACAGACTATTACTAAATTTGAAAAAATGTAACCAAATAACTTTTACCAAAAAAACTAATAACATAATGTTTTCCTATGAAATATGTGGTACTACTTTAACTACAGTCAAAGTGATAAGGGATCTTGGTGTAATTCTAGATGAACAGCTGCATTTGGATAGTCATATTAACTCAATTATCAATCATACATGTCGAATGTTTGGCTTTGTTATGAGAACTTGTCGTGACTTTAAACGTCCTGCCACATATTTACATTTATATAATACACTTATACGTCCCCATCTTGAGTATGCTGCTCCAATATGGAACCCTTTTTATATTAAATATTCTGATCAAATAGAACTTGTCCAAAGAAAATACCTTCGTTCAACGCAGTACTGCAACGTTTGCTTGTGCCGTATTTAATAAAAGAGGTTATTGCACAAACAAACTTGCCGACATTTATGACTGGCAAATTATAAGTCTGTCATTATTTGATTTTATTTGTAAAATGTAAAATATATAGAATATGGAAGATTGTTCGAGGGCATTCCTTGACGGAATTCCTTACGGAATTCTATTGCGGGCTTCGTCCCCAAAATAGTCTAATAATTATCATTGTATTTTCCTATAAAATAGATTCATATTAAATAAAAGTAACTTAAAGAAAAAGTGTATTATCTTTCCTTTGTTGATTAGGAAGACCTCCCTAGGTTAGATTAGGTCCATCCCGGGTACCGACCCTAGAGTACCGATGTTTTCGTAAAAAATATCATATAAAAACTTACTTGATAATCTACTAACATTAAACAATAGAAGAACACTTATTGACCTTTTGACACTTCATAACATTTGTAATAACGGATTTGATTCTTCCACTATTGTTAATGAATTTACATATTGTATTCCTAGTAAAAATCAACGTAATCCTCATAAATTATTCTTCACAAAGTTTTGTAAAACTAATGCTGGGTTGAGGTCCCCGCTTAGACGTCTTGTTTGTACTTATAATTCTACTTTCTTTAAATTAGATATATTTGCACTATCTCACCGTAGGTTAAAAATTGTAGCTAAAGAAATTTTAAAATAATTGTCTTAAATTTTGTTACTGCCTAAAGTTTGAATTATATCCATTATTGCGTTTTGTATAATATTTAATTTACTGCGTAGTACTTAGTAACTTATTTGTGGATAGTGGTGTGGACTGTACCTGTATTTATTTTGATTGTAAGTTAGTTGCCAAGCTTATCTTGTACAGTTGTTTGCTGTCCCTAATAAAGTAAATAAATTGTTACTATACTATAAAATTTTGTCACCTGAATTTACCATTGTGGAACGCAATAAAGATTTGAATTTGAATTAACATTTTACTTTGTATAATGCGTGCTAGTCTGGAGGAGAGGTCGGAGTTGAATTGCGAATCCTACTCGGGCGTGTAACACTAATTTGAAATGTTTCAAATAAATATGGTAATATTTATATTTTTCACACCGTCTAGGGTGATTGCTATGGTATACATAAATCGAATTCAAGGGAAGTAGCGGATACATAGCATGTCAGGCTGGCTTAACAGTAGTGAACCTTTCAGTAGTACGCGTATTAGTTCCATGACGATGGCAGCTGCGTGAAAAGGACACCGTGTCTTAGTTGTAGATCGTAGAGTGGATGTTCCAGTTACCTGTATAGGGATATATTATTTCCTTGGTAGGCGCCAAGCCTGCGTCAATATGTCAATCAAATAAGCGGTATTTATATAAATCATTCGTTCTACTTCAATTCTTTCTTTCACTAGTTCTGCTTGCCTGTTGAGGGAGAAGAAAAAGTCATTTACGCTATGGTCCTAAACAAGATATTTTTCAAGTTGTGAAGCAAACGAAAGGACGAATTGTAATCTATTATTCCGTGGATTCATTGAAACTTTTACAATAAATCTTTAAATTCTTGTGAAGTCTAAATTGTGTGATTTATAATATTGTAACAAAAGTATTTACTTGAATTAAAGTGGGACGTTACGCGTAGTGTTTTGCAGAAAACTTTATTTGCTTGACTTTACGTGATGTATGTTGATTTATGTGAATAAAGGTAAATTAGCATTCTTAGTTTGTGTAACAGTGACCAAATTGTTAACATTTCTAAAATCATAAGCGTTAGACACATTACTTATAATCTAGTTGTCTTATTTGCATTCGTGAACAGCTAGCAGTTTCGAATTATAAGTGTGTTTGCATTTGAACGACACATAAACTATTCTGTACCAAAGTTGTTCATAAACGTAATACAAATTTCACAGATAATCGCTGTAGAATCCTCACTTTGTGTTCACTGTGTTAGTGTATGTTTTTACACATTCAAAGACTTTATCATGTTGATGTATTTTTAGAATCGCGTGTGCTATTGGTCCTGATGCCTTTGTATGTGTTGAAGTCAAATGGAATGAAAGTAATAGTGATAGCACATTGATACATTTAAAACCTTTTTGATGACTCTAAAATGATAATGAGTTTGTCTCATCTGAAGAAAACATTCTAAGGAGAAGGAGGCTTTTTATGGTAAGTTTTCAGCAAATATTTTTATTTCTATCTTGATTTCACCTGAAACTATATAGAACTTCGTGTAGTAAAAAGAAATAATTGTGGCTTGTATGGGTTCATGATTCAATATTCAGTGGGAACATATTATTTTTGAATATTGTATAATCTTGGATTTAAGGTGTACACATATTTTTCTATTTCTCTTGTGTAAATGCCAATAAACAATTATTAGACCTACCTAATGAGTATTATTGATTTATAATTAACCATTTAATGACATACTTATTGTTGAACATAGAGCTTACTTTAGTTTAGCTTTTGTGTTTGTATTGACGATTATTAGAAATAAATATTTATATATCTAGTATATATTGCTTTATTTGTGTGTCATATTTCTAACTATTGAATAAAATCTAAACAAAACTACTATTCTATTAATATTGTTATGAAGTTAGAGAATCTTTATTTAATTTGAAGTTTATTAAATTAAGACTGGGTGCCCATAACTGTCTGTGTGATGATAATATGTTACTTTCAGCCATCATATCATTTTTGTGTCTCATTCTTTTACCAAAAGCTGATTGAGCTTGCAATACTTTATTATTCTTTTGGATAGACAATACTTTCGACTTTACTTTTTTCATAGCTGGCACATGATATATGAACTCACCTGATAGTAAGTGGCATCTGTTCCTATGGACATCATTGTTTTGTGATCACAGTGTTTTGTTTATTAATACTGATTGTCATATGAACTAAAGATGTGTTGCCAACCATTGTTTTCACTTGGAATTACTTTTGTACCAGTTATTACATTGGCTGTTCCTGCTATTTAATGGGAACACAATAATGTAAACATTATTATTATGACAGTCAAAATAGGAAAGCTGTAGGATCGCCCCTGAAGAGATCTTAAATTGTAGAACCCCAAATAATTTGTAACATCAACTTTAAAGTAATATATTTTAACTTAATATTTAAACATAACCATGATGAAATACTCTTGAATGGGTCTTCTTTGAAATCTGTGTTGATGGCAGGCAGTGTATATCAGTGATAAACAAACAAACATTATATTGATGATATAAAAAGGTTAGGTTTGAAAATAAGCTTCGCAAACCTAGATACTTTTTGTTGCAGGCATAAAACAGTGATTTCATATTGATTATATAAAAACAAAACATTCATTGTATCCAACACATGACATGTACTTAAGTGTCCATGTTTGCACAGCCACTTAAGTTTATGCTTTGAAGATAACAAATTGATTGAACCTTTTTATTTATTTGATTTATTTATTATAATATATTGATACTATGATACTTGTACCATTTTGAGTATTGAGAAGACAAACAAACAAGCTTAGTGCTAAATATAATTTTTTGTCTTTGAGTCAGTTAATTAAAAACATCGAGCCAACTAATGGAGAGTTAATTGTTTTAACATGGATAATATTTACATCATCTCTCCTAGTATTATATTATGCATTTTTTGCCACTTTGGTACCATTTGTCTGAAATTAATAGGTAATGCTTTATTGCCACTTATTCCTTAATAACACCACTGCAGGATCATCATAGTATCAGCCTTATCAAACTAATTTTGAGTCCACCACATACAACATAGCATCATTATTTTCTACACTGTCCAAGCAGTCAGTTTAATTTTATCCCTACACTCTATTCCATTTATTAAAGGGTTAAGTCCATTTTAGGCCGTCAGTAAGCTTTATGTTTCAGCACTTAATGGACGAATGGAATGCACGATAATTCGTATCATTTATGTAAATGATTATTAAAAAAAGTATCAGAACTAAAATATTTCCCAATAAAATTAACTAAATTAATAAGAAACAAAACCTGAGGAGTCTCCATACAATAGCTGCGCAACGTTGGGGTTACCGATTCAATGCAAAAGAAGTTTTGCTGGTGGCTTATTCTAAAGATAAAGGCATAAAGCTTTTCATCAACAGTAAAGTAAACATAAAGTATACATTTAAAACTAAATAAATAAAATGAAAAACATATTACAAAATTAATTATGTTAATTGTATTATCTTGCAAAGCATTATTTCGATTGCAATTATAACTTTTTGTGAGTTTTGTTTTTTTTAGTTCGGGATCCCTATCACCAAACTTCAAAATTCAAATACGTCAATCCAATATATATTCGCTCTGTTATTTTGCAACAAGTGGATGTGCTCTTTCGGTTTTCCTTTTTTTTTTAGTTTTTACTTCCCATGTTATTTCCTTTTTGATTTTCCTTGTGTGAAGTCAAAACGCGACAAACACTCGCTTCGGGTCGAGAGATAATGTGGCTCAGTAGCGTCAGTTTCTCGCATTTTGAGACCTCCTCGAATTGTCGCGGGTAATAGACCTCTTCCTTTAAAAGCCTTTAGATTAGTCTTATGTATAACTGTGTCTTCTTTCTATATTCTTATTAAGATTTTGGACACGTGACTCTAGTGTTGTACGTAAGATTTCCGTTGACTTCATTATTTAATTTAAATACCAAAAACAAAAAAGTTAGTTCAATAACCTTTTAAATATGGTTTATGACTATATAGTCAATCGATTAAAAATAATCATGACGGTATTATATGCTGAAACATCATCGGCCGACGGCTCCAAACACTATGCTTTATAGATAAACCTTTATATCTAAAATGTTATGTAAATGCATAATTTTTGGTAACAATATTTCAAGTGGTGAATTTGTTTTTAAATGGTATCTAAAGTTACTGCTACTAGAAAAAATTTAGTTCTTGCAGGTTTAAGGCTCTTGTGGAATATAAAAGCATTTTTTTCTAATTTTAGATGTATGGTTTTGTAGTAAAACTTTCATTTCACAACATACACAAACATAACATATACAAAAGTTTGAGTTGCCATTTGCCATTTGCCAGAAATATCAGCCAGGCGTCAACAAGTACAGGTAAATCAGTTAAATTTATTCTTAAATAATGTATCATCATACTTTATCTGTAAAATAACTATGGCCATCATAAATGGCTTCATGATAAATGGCCATCATGGCACCCATCCATGGGGGTGGATGCCACTTCTCATCAGGTGAATCGCATATTTGTTGGCCAACTATGAACACAGTTGAAAAAATTAAAAATAAACTAAATTTTCTCTACCCAATGGAAAATCAATGACAAAAGCTTAATATAATTATTAAAATAACTTGCAATCAAATATTATGAAGATAAGAGACCTTGTAGCTCTATATACATTTATTTATAATAATTTAAAATAAATGTGTTTTTCTTTAACATAATTATTTATTGTATACCTAGTTGGAAAAGGCATCATAAAAACATCTACCATTTTTTTTCCCATTGAAATATGTCAATTGTAATGGCTATAATAAATAAATATTTGGAATCATTCAAGTTAGCTTGAAGTTTAAGGTGCTGTACACTGAAAAACCTGTATATTTATTGATTGGGATACAATCAAACACAGAGAATGTTGTATTCTTCAATTAATAAGGCAATATTCTCGCTCTTTACTTACGCCGACTAGTAACACGGACAGCAGAGTTTCCACTCTATGCTAGTAAAATTATCACAAGAGCCACAGTTTTTAGTCATACTTGGTTCAGATTTCCAAGGTGTAATAACAACTTTGGTTTAGCACATATTACCAGAAAAAAGTAGACTGAGAATATAGTCACTTGATAGCCGTGGTAGCGGCAGATATTTGTGTGTTGTGCCATGTGACCCGCAACATGTATTGAGTAAAGAGACTTTTTATATTTCTGGAAAGATATTTATTTTTTTATCAATGTCAAAGAAATCCTCCCCCAGATAAAACACTTATGCCAGAAGGGCTTTGTAGGGGCTTGTGCGCTTCCAGCGCGATTTGTTTTGATCTCGATTGGCGATTATCTTTCGATGATCGAACGATGCAGCACGACTTTGTTCTTGAAGAAAACAAGCGACATTGGCTCTTCTTGCTGTTTAGATAATTGTGCTTTGATTGCAACGACGTAGGTAGCCATGTTTCCTCACCAGTATAACCATTTTGAGAAAATCTAGATCGTCGTGAGAGGCATTTAACAGCTCCTTGAGTGAAGGCTAAGCGACGTTTCTGCTGGTCAAAATAATGCCAACTTCTTTGCAATTTATTAGCAGCAGCAATATATTCGATATTCCAACATAACAACTTTCTTCTCTGCTATAGCGTTTTCATCGTTTGATGATGTACTGGAACAACCAGGGTGAACGTCGCAATTTACATTTCCAGCCTTCTCTAAAGAGCTGGTACTATTTATATATTTTTTGTTCAAAACATCAAATGCCATCATAAAATGACAAATGTCACAGTCAATGTTAGCACATAATTCTACATTTAACAAAAAAAAAAATTATTAACTGGTTATTTCTAAAAACCAGATTTTCGTAGTGTCTTATACAGTAAATGTAAAATTGATGTTTTTTTAAAAAAATGAGGATAATTAGCACAGTTCTGGCTAATTGTTGTTCATTCGTTACCGTAGTACCTATATCATCTGAAATAGGTAACAAAACTGTTATTGTAGTTAACTGTAAATGGTAAGTGTCGTTTGTAGAAAGTTAGTACCGAAGCTACTCTGATACTGAGATACTCTTTCTACCAGCTTCTATGTGCGAAATAAGAAGAAATAAGTTGTGTCGTGTGTCGAAGATGTTTGATTTATGCTTGTAAAGTTCTCATTTGCTGCATGTATTCGCACAGATCCTTAGCACGCGTCCATTGCACGCCTTTCACAATTACTCCGCTAAGCCCTTTTCCACCAGATTAAGCTAAGGGAGGCCAAGAAAATGACGCAATTCTATCTTTTCTTAGCACACTGCTGAGCTTCCTGTCCAAGGTACCTGTTTGACCATAACCTAGTATTAAAATTCATGTATCACAACTGTCAATTTATCAGTAACCTAGGTTTAGAGCTCTTGGTGTTATCAAACTATGAAATTCCAAGTTTTTATACTTTGTTTTCACAAACAAAATATAATTCAGTATCCTCTATCTAGAAAATTATAGGTATTTGTTTCACTTCACAACAACGGTAACCTATTTCACGATTAACATTGCGAAAAATAACAGTATTGTATGTCGACATAGCACCGTACTTTCTAGGGGTGGATTTTATTGTCTTATGAGATGGGTGCGGCTGGGAGTGCCGGCAAACACCTTGATCGATAGCGGCCACGGACTATTCCATTTGTGAGGCTTATTTCTTTTTCATGTTAATGGTCTCCGGACTATTATGATGTTGTTTATGTATTGATCGGTTGAACGTTGTGTTTGTGAGATACCGGGCCGCCGAAAATAACAATGGTTTTTGATTAATTTTATGGTTTGATGATATATAGATTCATTGGTGTACTTTTTTGTTAGGTACGCTGCTTGTTGGCTCAACAAAAAAATTAATCACTTTTTACTGATTGCTTTTTAACATTACGAAGTGCTTACGAATCATCAGTTAATGTTTTTTTATATCTATTAACCTACATATTTAGTTAATTTTAAGTAAGAATAGTGAGACTTGTTGATAATAAACGGTAACCATTGTTACCGCACTACGACTTGCATTCGCCCTAAAGCGCGGTTTACATGTATTAAGTAGTTAAGTTGGTAACTAAATTTTAAGTTACTGCATGTCACTTGTGTGTCCAAACGGATTAAGTAGTTAAGCTCATAAGTTCAATGAGGATGAGCAGTGATGAATCTCAAGGAATTCGTCAATTCTGTACTTAGATATATGGTAAATGTGATTTTGGACAAATTCAGAAAAGAATTTTATTCGGAAATTGAAAGCTTTACAAGAATATGTTTTTTTCTAAATTTTTATTCTACAAGCATATCTATTTTAATTATAGGTATCTACTACAAATTTTAAAATTGAAACTAAACTCCACTCCGACATTTAAAAAAAAAAGAGTAAATGCGAAATAAATACGAGCTTTTTGCCGCCACCAGCTTTGTCAACCTATGCACTTAACTAAAATATCACGTCCAAAAACGTGTTAAGTGAGAAGCCCCGCCCACCCACTTATACGAAAAATAGAACGAATCCTAATCTACTTGCGTACAAAATTTTAAGTTACCACTTGTCACTTAACTGACTGTTTACACGCAACTTTTAACTTAAAATTTAGTTAAAATTTTGTTACCAACTTAACAACTTAACGTGTGTAAACCGGCTATAAGACGAACACCGTATGTGCCTTGTTTTAGTCTGACCGTTCCGAATATCAACAAGTAAGTTTCCAGTCGTTTTTAGTTATTACGTATTTGCATATGATTTTTCGGAGACCTATGCGTATTTGTGTTCCCTAAAAGTATCGACTGTCAAATGGTTCATTGTTCGAAGCTCGGTTTTTATTAATCCATAGAAAACAAGCCCCTCCCTAATCATTGTAATAACACAATATAACCTTGGGTAAAAGTTAGATATTTTACCACAAATTATCCTAGTAATCATTTAAAGGTGCTGTAATATAATTACAGACAAAACGGAAAAAAGCAAGACTTGCCACACTTAAGAATATTTTCGAAACAAACCTTATAATTGTTTCCAGAAATACAAAACCGAAATACCTAAATAATGCTAGGTACTGATAGTGAAAAAAATGCTAGTTCAGAATTCTTGATAGAACTGCGCATTAAAAAACTATTGCGTATGTAATCATTGTACATGTTGCAAATATTTCACGGAGTGAACCTTCAACTTGGTTTTTCTATTTATAAAATTTTGTTCAGTACTTAAGGATTTTTTAATATCTTTTCAGAGGTAGTATTACCTACTTACTTAGTCCTACGTTGTTCATTTATGTTTTATTGCAATAGTATATAACTATTGTGTAAACAGGTGTGGCGGATTTAAGAAGTATTGGAGTTTTACATCTTTTTAGTAATTGAATATTATATAACACAATACTTAACACACTTTGTGTCTGTATTTGGCATCACGGGCGATCTTAGTCCAACATCAGCAATTCTCCATTTCACCCAAATATATAATTATAATTGATAAAAACGACGTTCTCAATAATATATACCATTGGATTTTCAAATTGTAAAATGTTTATTTGCAAGAGTGTATACATACATTATATCACATAAATAAAAAAAGCCTTTTCACAGGTTTCGGAGTCATCGTGTTGAATTGGTTCGTTTACTATTGAAATACTGCAGTTTCACCCGAGTCCTGTGGAAATTTCGGGATAACATATATCCTTTGTTACTTCAGTATAATAAAATTTTCTAACGGTGCAAGAATTTTCAAAATAGGTTCAATAGTTTATTGTGTCTCCAATACACAAAATAACAAACAATGAAATATTTCCCCTGTTAAATAATAATTTTATAGGTAGATTACCCTTAATTGATCACACGCTTAATTCTGAGGATCAGGTCGGCTGGTCGATCGATCTCTTATGACTTTATCTATTTATCTTTTACTTACTACTTACTAACTTCCAGTGCCATAATCGATTTATAAGTTAGAAAATTCAGATCAATTTATTAATATTCGTTTTGATATTTAGTAGCTTTTGTTTTTGGTTGTGTATAATATCAACTCATGATTTTAATGAAGCGTCTGTGCTGTACGTGCTACAATGTTTTAGATAACTATATACGCACATTATCAAACTTCTTTAATATTTAACAAAAAAATATTTTTCTGTGCACCTATATAATTTGTGTGATACATATTTGTGTGATTGTATTTTATTTCTTTCACATGAACTGGTCTGGATTTTGGCTTTTGTAAATGCAGAATTACCATTTTGTTGAACTAAAATAATTTATATCAAACCACACCTAACCGACTTGCGTGGATCTGAGTAAAAAAATTAAACTAAGCTGGTTCAAAATATTGCTGTAAGTCAGTTCAATAGAAAATGACTAATAGAGAGACATTTTTCACTAACTAACTGGCTAACTCTGAGATAAAATTGTTAACTCAGGTCTTCGTTAACTTATCCATAGTTTGCAGTGCACTGCAAGTCTGCATGTAATGTTCATTACTCTTTCTTACAAAAATGCAGCTTGGGCATGGTTGACATTTTCCCAATCATTTTTTCGGAAATTCTCACGTGATATCACAAAAGACAATTCGTGAACTAAAGCTTTGTGATAATAAACTCACAACATTGTAGAATGTACACTAAATTATGGAAAAGGCCCGGGTTCTTAATTTTGCATCTATTATTTGTTGGGAAAATAATGATACGGACGTAGATTAAAAAACTTATAGTCCTTATTTTGAAATAATTTTTATAGATGTATTGAAATCATGTTTTTTAGTTTGTATCTGCTTTTACGCGCACCTATGTTAAAAACTGAAACGCAGATTTAACAGTTGCCGCCATGTCTGTTCCATATGTAATCACATCCACATTACCTTTTTATTACTTAAGTTCTAAAAATAGTTTGAGAGTGCGTTATCGCTTACTTTATCTCAAGGCGAGATCATTCTGAAGTCTACTTTGCGCCTGAGTTCTCCTGTTCAAAAGTATACATTTTTAACATTTTAATAATAGTTTATACAGAGGCATCAGTGCACATGGAAATTATTAATCGCAAGTGTTTTTGATTAATGATTCGTTGCAGACCGTAGGCCTTTAGTTGACACTTGCTTTGTTTCCCATAATAACTTTTTGATCCTTTAATGTATCCGGAACGATGTTAAAATAGGAAGAACGTTATGCTGCAATCATACTGATTTTACTTATCTGCCGTATCCAATCTAGTTAAGTTATCTAGAATAATGAAAATCGGTTCACACATAAGTTAATCTCGGTGTAATCGTAATGCGCTCGAAATACTAATAAAGAACGAGCGCACGTGGTTTCATTTATCCATTCTGCGTCAGCAAACGTTTGTTGCCTTGGAAGATAATGGTATCCCAGTGCAGCCAGTGGCACAAAGTCGGCTATATTGTCAAAACAGCGGCACGTCAATTGGTCTAATCGGTCTCCGGCTGCGAGGCAATTACTTACTTGCCAGCATGGAAGCAATTCCTACATTTGAGGGCGGAAAGCGCACCGCAGGAAGACTTCCTTTTGATTACTCATCGAAATAGAAACTTTTTTGTGAATTACTGAATTCGTCGCTGGGTTTTATAAAGATGTCCTGCTGTTTTATTTGCCTCGGTAATTAAAAAATCATGAAGACTCTCTCAAGTTTGAAAGTTGGAAGTTCAAAAGTTTCACGATAGTTCCATAAGTTCTGTAAGGTGTATGTGTAGATTTTAAGGTGTAAGGTGTATGAGAACATTTAGTTGAATTATGTACCTTTTGAATGCAAAATGTGCATGATATTTATTTTGTAACTACAGTTATTTAGAGTCGTAACTACATAGATAGAGTTATAGTTAGAGAAATTTTCGTCGACTCTATGTAAAAACAAAACATATTATTATTCCAGTATTTACAATGCGTCATTCTAAAGATTACGCTTTTCATTTGCGACATGATAAGAAACTGTGTTTAAATATTGTAACGGATTATATTAAATGGAAAAAGTGAATAAACCGCACTGAAATAGTGTATCACTCAATCGTCATCCGCATAATGTTTCACTGAAACTTAAAATAAATGCGCTTATCTTGAATTAAGCCTGCCTTCATATTTTACTTATAGTACTATTACCTATATCTTTATGAATCCGATATTTGAAATTTATTTTATCTCGTTCAGTTTATTTATAAACTGGCTTGAATGATTTGCATAAATTATGCATCGTGTATAAACCCTTATCTGCTAGGTGGTTCTCTGTTGTAGCAGGCACGCAGACGTGCGAGTTTCGAATGTATTGAATTAGCATTTTACTTTATACGATTTCATACAGTACTGATTAAGGCATCGTAGATATGTTTATTAATACCAGACAGTCGTGAAGGGTATAAACTCGATCATTTCCATATGATTATGTGGCATTGGTGTGTTGATGATGTTCGGTATAACGGGAGACGAACATTTTGAATAGTTAAAGGTGTTTTGCTCTGGTTATGGACTGAATCCGTGAAAATGCTGATCTTAAAAAGCGGACTGAAATCGACTAATGCTTTTTGCGTTATCTCCAATTATATCTGAGATACGTCTTTCATATTTAGAGCCACAACAGGTCATTCACGTCGTTGACCAGGTATCCTTTGATCGTCGTTGACCCGGGACAGAAAGCAAAAACAATAAATAATCCGAAATGGAGCTGTGTGGATAACAGACAGAAATCGTATACTAAAATTTAAACCTTGTACGTAAACTGCGACTAGTTCGGATCATATTTTTTCGGATTTCAATGGGATGTAGTGTGAAACCGCGTGAGTGAATTTCCAGTAGTGACTTCTCTATGCTAAGTCAAACAGAAAAGGTGCTTCGTACCAATCGTAGCCGATGCTAGTGCGAAACATGCCGATAAAACTTGTTACGCTGCATAAGATGAAAGTAAAATATTGTAGAACTCAGAACTAGCAATCTATATCAGCGTTCGCAATATTGATAGAGTAATAGATGCAAATGTAGTTATAAATATAGTATGCAAATTAGTTTTATATTTAAGTATGTATCTGCCGATTAACCTTTTTATAAAAAGCAAAATACTTACATTAATAAATTTTTGTATTTTATCAAGATATTTTGCTCTAAAAACATAAGAAAAAGCACTTAATTAGCTGTTTCGGAGTTGGCGTGGTATTGTCACAGAATATAAATGTTATGTTGAATTTAAAACAGGAAGAAATGTATGCTATGCTTTGACTTTGGACAATGTATAGTTAGGTAGTATTCCTAATTTCATGAATCAATAAAGAGACCGTTTAAAAAAACTATGTACTTGTCTTATATGTCGTGTACTTACATGTATTTTTAATAGGAATGTAGATTAATATTGCGCTGGAATTGCTGTAGGCAAGATGTCGTTTGTCTTAAATAGAGTTAATCATTTTTTCTTCCATGTTGCATCTTCCAGGTTTTTAAACCCATCAATTCAGGATAGTAAAGAAAAGCAAAATAAAGAACGCTATTTCATTTACTACGTAAGAATAGATATTCCGACCGAGTGTCTTAGGTGAAAAGACACTCGTTTGGTACCTACTCAAGGCCTACCAAAGTCCCCAAAAGTAGACAAAACTTTTACGAAACCTATCCTAATTTCTCTGTCTCATTTCTCTGCAGTTGTCGGCGGTGTGAAGGCGGCGGCATGTGCGGCATGGCGCGGCTGCTGCTCGCGCTGAGCCTGCTCGCCGGCCCTTCGCTCGCCCTGAACAAGAAGTTCCACATCACGGTCGGATACCTGCCCTCCATCAAGGGCGAGCTCAGGGACCGCCAGGGCTTGGCCATCTCGGGCGCTCTGTCTCTGGCTTTGGGAGAGGTAAGGCAGTACAGTTTTACGGGAGGACACTTTGAGTTATATTTTCAGGGTTGTGTAGTATGTACAAAGGGATGGAAATGGTGGTTGACAGGTTGTAAGATGTAGGATTTCGTATTCGGGCGACCTGTCACGGTTTAAGCCTTTCACTCCTCGAAAACAGTTTCTCTGTAAGATATACATAGATGTCATGTCGTCTGTAAATTTTGGAATTGCAATTTAACCCGATCGTGTACAAAAGCTGAAGTGTTAGGCTACATTATATTATAATGTGTTGTTTGTTACGATTTTGATTTATTGCTTAATTATGATTTTCCGATCATATATATCTAGGTATTTAATAAATCTTACTCTGTTCACAATTTGCACCTCAACTCAAAACGCTTTAGCAATGAAATATATTTTTTGTCCATTTTAAGTTTCATGCAGTAGTCTTATCAGTCAAATTAATTAATAACCTTCTTATGACCTTTAGCTAAGTGACGATACAACGCGTTATCACGAGGAATCCCTTGCAGTTGTAATAAGTTAGTTGTTAATTTAATTTACATAAAGGCTGTTTCTCAACATTCCATGATGATGGAAATTGCACTCAATGCACGTTAACCACACGGTTGTTTATTCGGCGCACGCGTCTCGTACGTGTCACATTATAGAATTAAGGGAATTTCGCGCACTTTATCCGCATCGTTTGCGCAGTTTTTCATGAAATGCGAAACGTGTCCGGACTTGAGAGACGAGCAGACATACGTAAGGTCACTTATAAAGTCCGTATAACTACAATAATAAATATAAGGTACAACAGAAATGATAATGTACTTAGATATAAAAATTAAAAATAGAGACGTTCAACCAAATAAAAAAATTACTAAGTTCCTAATTTTGGTTGTAAAGGTTCTTTAAATTTAATTTAAAGTTATATTTTAGTATTAATCGCCTCAGATGCAATGCATTGATTTTAAAATTACCGTCACTATTGCATCATTCCAATTTAATTGATGTATTAAACATAACATACCTAAAACAACGAGATGAAGCACTCAGTGTGGAATTAAATATTTCTGAATGTTTTTCTGAGTATAAATGCGAAGGGGCATTGTAATTTTGAATAGATATATCTATTTGCAAAAAATTGGTAATAGAACCTTAGAACGTACACAGTATTTGATTTTTATGAATATCTATGTATCTATGAGCCTAGTATGAAGTTAGTAAAGGTAACAGTTACATTATCAAAGAAGTTAAACTTAATCCTTTTCGTCAGTAGGTATTATTAGATGAATATGGAAAGGGACCTCCGTTAACTTCATTTAAAAAAAACCGCGCGTCACTGTCTCCTGACCAGAACTAATATACATGAATTCCATTTCTTTCCACTTCTCTTCCACTATTTATAAAATCTATGTATCACATAATGCACAATACTAATGTTTTCAACTTGCAATGTTAAGCTGAGGACCATTACAGGACATAATATTGAGGACAACGACAGCTATAGCTATTGATTTTTTGTTCACTTTTTAGTAATCACTTAATTACACTTGATCTAGTAATTATGAAAACGCTCAACACCTGCTACTATAGTTAATTTTACTAATTTTAAAAAGAAAATTTATTGAGGGATTATTTTGCGGGGATAAGTTCATGTCTAAATAACAAATGAAGCTGATATATCAATAAAATTATGCTCATTCTTAGGCATCATTATTAAATGGTTTTTCATTTCACGAGTGATAGTTTGAAGCTAGCTGTGAGCACTAACATTCACCTAGAATATTTCAAGTTGACAATTTGTATTTAAAGTCTCATTCGAATAAGACACGTAATCGTTTGCAGCTTACTTCAAAAGAAAACTCGATTAATTATCTACAGGGTGGAATTTGACGATGCCACCTGGGGGAAAGTACTCTTAATATTTTTACAGGAGGTAGCAAGTTTTACTCTAAGGAAACATTACTTTATTTTTTATATAAAGAAAAACTGCATTCTACGATATTAAAAATGAGCTTGCCACGCTCGGGAATCGAACCGGTTCAAATCCAAAACATATTCAACCTGTATTTGGTTTATTTATATAAATGAAATGAACAGGAAACCAATGGGAAACATAAAATTTTTCCGTCCAGGTGGTATCGCAAAGCTCTATCCTTTATACGTCGTCGTGACTTATTACTGACATGTTTATATCCCGTAAACTTTTAAAAATTTATCTTATAAGCATTTGATCAAACCTTCAAAAATGTAATTAACAATTCTCGCATAACACTTATTACTAGAATTAAAAGAAACTCAATTTGTCAAGAAGGTATAAAAACCAAATTGATGACATTACAGCACAACGAATATGCTTATCATACTTTTTGATACTAAAAATTTATAAATAACTCGAATGCTATAAAAAGATTGTACTGACTAGTGTATTTTGATGAAATCAGGCGTTGTTTTGCGGAAACTCATTGCGACTATAAATCTTAGTAGGCGTTATTTATGTATCTATCGGTGGGTATCTTAAATGGAACTACTACTACTATTACTAATTACTACAACTATTTTGATTTTGATTTATTTTCTGAATGTTTGAGAATTGTCAACCTGGCCGAATAAAATTTTTTTTTTGTAAAGTAGAATACTTTTGTATATTTTTTGGCATCTGAATCTTCATGAGTTTTACTTCTACGCATGCAATAATCAACTTCGTTACTTTGATAAAAGTCTAAGTAAAAAAATTGTATTAAAAATGTAAACAGGTCACTTCATGGTTTCTAAGTAGAATTCAAAACAGCACTTCGTAATCACAAAAAAGTAGTACTTAAGGGGCTACTTTTGCTAAAATCGGCCTTGAAAGACAGCGAGGTGGAAAGTTCTTAAAATTACACATCTGAAAACAACGATTTTTTTTGCCTTTTTATCATTCCTAAGGTTAATTATTTTGTACTAACCAAAAACTTTTGGATATTGGAATAACTCACGACACGAGGTACATAAATTGGTTTTTTGAACTCCCAATGTTCCTGTATAGTTATTAACAATATATATTTGCCTTACAACCTTTATATAATAATAATCCCCAGACAAACACCAACTATATGGCCCCACAGTAAGCAGAGCTTGTGTTATGGATGACCATACAGCGAACTGGGGGGGAACCCAGATTAAACATACATATATAAATATCAACAACCATGACCCGAGAACAAACATCTGTGTTCATCACACAAATGAATGCATGAGAAATGAGACAGGGCTACTGAACACTACGCTACTCGGCCGTCAACTCTTCACAACAGCAACATTAAAAACTAAATTAAATACGATCAGCCACGAAACATTAAACACGATTAAAATCGATTCAAAACAGCCTAATAATCCACTGAACGGATCAGCTTCTTTGGCGTTTTTTTTAAATTTAACAGTGTCAGATTGGGTTTAGTTTTCATTAAAACCTATTTATAATAGGTCTTTACCTATGAAACTGCCGTTTTGCCGTACTGGCCATTTCAAATGAAAATATTTTTTTTTTGACTGATAATTCTAATTTCAAATTAATTTTATTTGACAAACATGGAATTCTTTTTCTAAAATCGTCATTTGTTTAATAGTTAGTGTTTTGTTTTCAACGCATCCGAACATTTTTCGTCATCATGGATAAGTTAAAAATTCGAGTAATTATGGAGTATGAGTACCGTTGTGGCAGCAAAGCGGCACAAGCGGCACGCAACATCAACGACGTTTACGGAGCGAACACTACAAACGAACGCACCACCCGTTATTGGTTTACCCGCTTCCGTTCTGGAAATTTTGACCTGAAAAATGAACCCCGTGGTCGTCCGAAAACTTTGGTCGACAATGACGAATTAAAGGCAATTGTGGAAGCTGATGAAACTCAATCCACGGCTGAATTAGCAGCAGCTTTCGCAGTTAGCATCAAAACAATATTGGTCCATTTGCGTCAAATTGGCAAGTTAAAAAAGCTTGACAAATGGGTACCCCACGAACTCAATGACCGCCAGCGCGAAGTACGCGTGGAGACGTGCCTTGCACTGCTCAGCAGGCATACAAATGAAGGAATTCTGAACCGCATTGTTACTTGTGACGAGAAATGGATCCTGTTTGACAATCGTAAGCGCTCAGCAAGTTGGTTGGACCCTGGTTCAGCACCCAAACAATGCCCTAAACGAAAACTTACCTCTAGAAAAGTGATGGTCACTGTTTGGTGGTCTAACGCGGGTGTAATTCATCACAGCTTCTTGCCAAACGGGACAAGGATTACTGCAGATGTGTACTGTGAAGAACTGAACACAATGATGGAGAAGCTCACACGTCTCCAACCAGCTTTGGTCAATCGTTCGGCTCCGCTGCTCCTGCATGACAACGCGTGACCTCATACTGCACAGCAGACGGTCTCCAAGCTACAAGAGTTGGGGTTGGAAGTTCTCCGTCATCCGCCGTACTCACCAGACCTTGCGCCTACAGACTTCTACTTTTTCCAGAATTTGGATAACTTCTTGGCGGGAAAAAATTTCAATACCCGAGAGGCAGTACAAAATGCCTTTGAAGAATTTGTTGCCTCCCGTCCAGCTGATTTCTTCAAGAAAGGCATCAATAAGCTACCAGTGCGTTGGCAAAGATGCATTGATTGCATGGGTGATTATTTTGATTAATAGAAATAAAAAATATATAAAAAAATTACGCTTCATTTATTTCGTGAAAAACGGCAATTTCATAGGTAAAGACCTAATATTAGGCAACAAATTCTTCAAAGGCATTTTGTACTGCCTCTCGGGTATTGAATTTTTTTCCCGCCAAGAAGTTATCCAAATTCTGGAAAAAGTAAAAGTCTGTAGGCGCAAGGTCTGGTGAGTACGGCGGATGACGGAGAACTTCCAACCCCAACTCTTGTAGCTTGTAGACCGTCTGCTGTGCAGTATGAGGTCGCGCGTTGTCGTGCAGGAGCAGTGGAGCCGAACGATTGACCAAAGCTGGTTGGAGACGTGCGAGCTTCTCCATCATTGTGTTCAGTTCTTCACAGTACACATCTGCAGTAATGCTTGTCCCGTTTGGCAAGAAGCTGTGATGAACTACACCCGCGTTAGACCACCAAACAGACCATCACTTTTCTAGGGGTAAGTTTTCGTTTAGGGCATTGTTTGGGTGCTGAACCAGGGTCCAACCAACTTGCTGAGCGCTTACGATTGTCAAACAGGATCCATTTCTCGTCACAAGTAACAATGCGGTTCAGAATTCCTTCATTTGTATGCCTGCTGAGCAGTGCAAGGCACGTCTACACGCGTACTTCGCGCTGGCGGTCATTGAGTTCGTGGGGTACCCATTTGTCAAGCTTTTTTACCTTGCCAATTTGACGCAAATGGACCAATATTGTTTTGATGCTAACGTCGAAAGCTGCTGCTAATTCAGCCGTGTATTGAGTTTCATCAGCTTCCACAATTGCCTTTAATTCGTCATTGTCGACCAAAGTTTTCGGACGACCACGGGGTTCATTTTTCAGGTCAAAATTTCCAGAACGGAAGCGGGTAAACCAATAACGGGTGGTGCGTTCGTTTGTAGTGTTCGCTCCGTAAACGTCGTTGATGTTGCGTGCCACTTGTGCCGCTTTGCTGCCACGACGGTACTCATACTTCATAATTACTCGAATTTTTAACTTATCCATGATGACGAAAAATGTTCGAATGCGTTGAAAACAAAACACTAACTATTAAACAAATGACGATTTTAGAAAAAGAATTCCATGTTTGTCAAATAAAATTAATTTGAAATTAGAATTATCAGTCAAAAAAATATATATTTTCATTTGAAATGGCCAGTACGGCAAAACGGCAGTTTCATAGGTAAAGACCTATTATTAAAGATTGTTACTTAAATATATCCTGGTCGAAAACAGAACTCTTTTTACCGAGGTTGATTAAAAACTTATACGTATTTACTACTAAGTAGAGTTCGGAAACAGCAAATGGATAGATTGAATATCCATTTGGTCCAAAGGTAGATTTAAAATGACCAGTTTCTAAAGGGCTGTTAGGGATAAGCACGATAGGTAGGCTAAAATGCTTTTTAAAGCCTATGTACCAATATTTATTTTATTTATCAATATTTATTTGTACCAAAACAAAAACGATATTCATCGTATTATAAATAAACAGTAACAGACGTAAGAACTCAATTAGATTCATATTTTATTTGCACAAGATTTCAACTCCCCGTGTAAACAAGTTAAAGAAATCTGAATGAAGTCAACAACCAAAGTAAATCAATCTGCGAATACTTTACAGATAAGTTAATAATAGAAGCTTTATATTGTAATAGACACGTGACCACAGTTATCGTATATTTACAATTTACATGCCTAATTAGTTTATTTAGATATATACTTGGTCTAAATAGGCAGTTATATGTAATATTATAAAATATTTGTTTGTTAGTTTGGTTTGTAACGTACGAATTCTAAAACTATTCTATATTGGATCCAGAAACTCCAACTAAATCAAGAGCTGCGTATAGGAAACTGCAAGAAAATAAAGTGATATTTATAAATGGCAAGATGATAAAATTAAGTTTCGAGTTGAAAACTGTATCGCTGGCGGATGGTTGAATTTGCTATTTATCTACACAGCAAAACTTTTGGTTGAATGGATTTGTTATGCTAATTGGTTAACCGTGATGTACAAGTGTTAGTTATAAAACAAGAAATAAACGATTTGTTAATTATTTTCTTACAAACTTGTTGATATTCTGCGATTTGCGCGAGCCGAGCGAACGAAGTGCGCCATCACCCGGCTGCCAGTGTCATTATGAAAATTGAAGTAAAAGAAAAGCAGAAACCGTCCAACCAAACGACTAGCTGTTTAGTTAAATGGCTTAGTCGACCATCGGCTTGCGACATATATGTTCATACCCAGAAATAGTCACACAATATTATCATTGTTTGTTTGGTCAACATGAATCTATATCTTGGTACTTCCGTGGTTAAATTTAGTTTGAAGGTAAATGTAACACAGTTTACTTGAGTGATTTTTTTTACCGCTTGTTACGTATTGTATGTGGAATGTAGGCTGGTAGGTAGAGATAAATGTAACATCTTGTCTGTGTACATTTGCAAATGGATTGTCTTATTGTTTTAACCGGGTTATACCTGAAATTAGACATTGGTTATCCACGGTATATTGTTTTGTTAAATGCTTACCATTAGATGACTTTAACGTGTAGTCTGCGTGTAATATATAGTAGATAAATAATGCCCAATTATTCTTGAATGTCATTTGACGAATCGATATTCATTGTAGTTACTACTGCGTACTATTGTTAATGTATGAAGAATTTATAACTATGAATACCACACATAACTTTTTAGCTGATTTTAATTTAGTCAAACTTAAGTAGATTTTTTCCATAGATTTACGATTTACTTTTTTCTATAGCTATCGTTAAATTTAGCTTGTATATTGTAGTAACATACAGAAACTAAGCAATTACTGTAGCACACAATATTTAGATAGAAACTGCTATCTGCTAAATTGTCCAAAATACGTACCTGCCAATTTTGTATTAACATGGCAACACCAAGGAACCCAGGTAGTTTCTAATTTTTATTACTCGTTCTTAGTTTCAAAATTTATGTGAGTCATAAAATCCCACAAAAGGTATTAAAAATAGCGGTACCTAGATCGGTAGATTTTTATGGAAGCGCTAGTTAGCGAGTGATCCACTATTTTATGGGTAGAAAGTTTTCAATTTCGTTATTCCTAAAATGGTGTTACGGACAGCCAGCTTTTGCTCGGTCGTTCACGTGAATTACCGCTTTCCCGAGAATTTCTGGATAAAAAGTTGCCTATGTTTTAGTCCATGTGAATTCAAATCTATTTAGTAGTTTTTGCTTGAGATAAAAGCAGTAGATATTTATACTTACCAAACATCGCGTGTTCAATAATAAAAGGATATTTTTATTCTGGCATAGTCTAGAAACAATCATAACGTAAGCGATAATTTGTAAGTTATGTATATAATAGGTCTTTACCTATGAAACTGCCGTTTTGCCGTACTGGCCATTTGAAATGAAAATATTTTTTTTTTGACTGATAATTCTAATTTCAAATTAATTTTATTTGACAAACATGGAATTCTTTTTCTAAAATCGTCATTTGTTTAATAGTTAGTGTTTTGTTTTCAACGCATTCGAACATTTTTCGTCATCATGGATAAGTTAAAAATTCGAGTAATTATGGAGTATAAGTACCGTCGTGGCAGCAAAGCGGCACAAGCGGCACGCAACATCAACGACGTTTACGGAGCGAACACTACAAACGAACGCACCACCCGTTATTGGTTTACCCGCTTCCGTTCTGGAAATTTTGACCTGAAAAATGAACCCCGTGGTCGTCCGAAAACTTTGGTCGACAATGACGAATTAAAGGCAATTGTGGAAGCTGATGAAACTTAATCCACGGCTGAATTAGCAGCAGCTTTCGACGTTAGCATCAAAACAATATTGGTCCATTTGCGTCAAATTGGCAAGGTAAAAAAGCTTGACAAATGGGTACCCCACGAACTCAATGACTGCCAGCGCGAAGTACGCGTGTAGACGTGCCTTGCACTGCTCAGCAGGCATACAAATGAAGGAATTCTGAACCGCATTGTTACTTGTGACGAGAAATGGATCCTGTTTGACAATCGTAAGCGCTCAGCAAGTTGGTTGGACCCTGGTCCAGCACCCAAACAATGCCCTAAACGAAAACTTACCCCTAGAAAAGTGATGGTCACTGTTTGGTGGTCTAACGCGGGTGTAATTCATCACAGCTTCTTGCTAAACGGTACAAGCATTACTGCAGATGTGTACTGTGAACAACTGAACACAATGACGGAGAAGCTCGCACGTCTCCAACCAGCTTTGGTCAATCGTTCGGCTCCACTGCTCCTGCACGACAACGCGCGACCTCATACTGCACAGCAGACGGTCTCCAAGCTACAAGAGTTGGGGTTGGAAGTTCTCCGTCATCCGCCGTACTCACCAGACCTTGCGCCTACAGACTTCTACTTTTTCCAGAATTTGGATAACTTCTTGGCGGGAAAAAAATTCAATACCCGAGAGGCATGACAAAATGCCTTTGAAGAATTTGTTGCCTCCCGTCCAGCTGATTTCTTCAAGAAAGGCATCAATAAGCTACCAATGCGTCGGCAAAGATGCATTGATTGCATGGGTGATTATTTTGATTAATAGAAATAAAAAATATATAAAAAAAGTACGCTTCATTTATTTCGTGAAAAACGGCAATTACATAGGTAAAGACCTAATATATATATTTTCTTAAATTTTCACGATCCATATTTTAAATAAAACACTTTTTACCGGATATTATCGCGTATATTTTAGTTAATTTTAAAATTATTTCGACGTTTCGGCATCTTTGCAGTTGCCAGTCTATCGTGACCACGGCAACTGCAAAGATGCCGAAACGTCGAAATAATTTTAAAATTAACTAAAATATACGCGATAATATCCGGTAAAAAGTGTTTTATTTAAGACCTAATATGACGAAAAGAGCTTATGACCTTCTCTTCTATTGAAACCATAATTGAGGCTATCAGCGCAAAAGTGGTGTAACTCACAATTTTTGTTGGGAATGGTGTTGGTGTAAAATGCATTCATTATATTATAACTTTTCATTATAAAAGTGGCGTAAGCCACCTTTTACTATCTATCAACAGATGGCACTGAAAACATTGTTTTTGCACGGGGCATATTAAAGCAAACCATAGAGCAAGAGTGGTGTAGGCTGAATACACCACTTTATATAGTATATTACAAAAGACAGCCGTGGACTTTTTGCTTCGGGATTCACAACATGGGGACAGATGATGCCTACATGTTTGTTTGCGACGAGTCGGAAGCTTCCCGAGGACCCCAAGAAATAGGATCTTGCTTACTTATTTTTTTTTTAATTTTGTTACTACTAAAAAAGTAATAATGTACTCTGACCAATGTGGGGGGCAAAACCGAAATATTAAGTTATCATTGATCTGTCAGTATGTGGTGTCTCATCCAGACTTTACGATTGAAGATGTAGATCATACATTTTTGGTCAGTGGACATTCCTACCTACCTTGTGACCAAGATTTTGGCCTAGTAGAAAAAAATAAAAAATAAAATTGGCTACAAGTCATTTTTTATCTTCCAAATCTAGAAATCCAAATCTAGAAAGGAATATAACCAATAGAAAAATTTCGATTAGTAAGGCCAAGGTGGAATGGTTCAAAATTCAGTGCTTAAAATTCCATAAACTTCATCCATTTTCCATTTTTTATATATTCGAATAATGAAGAAGTCTTCTTTGAAGAAGTCAACGTGAAAAAAAGGCTGTCAGAAACAGTAATAAAACAGCTGGATTGCATTGGAAAAACCAACCATCGCTGAAAAAAAGAAAAAAACCTTCTAGAATTGTTACAGTTCATTCCACCAGTTTTTCATACTTTCTATAATAGCCTAACTTGTTCCAACAGAGTCCGGGATGAAGTGTATTATGATGAGACAGATGAAGAATAACTAACTCTGTATTATTTTAATTATTTCCTATAAAATTTTTGCTCATATGGTGTAACCTGTTTATTATTTTAAAGATGACCTAAATATGATATATGCAGAAATGGTGTACCCCACTTTTGTTTTTTAAATATTAGCTTCATTAACATAAATGTACACAATTATTGTAGATTAGACAGTTCTTTTTTATATTAAAAACAAAACAATTAAAAAAATGTAGACAAAAAAAATTAAAATAAGAAACAGTTAAGCAAATTTTAATTCCTTATTATCTCCTAATGTAGTAGTCTGGGGTTACACCACTTTTGCGCTGACACCCCCAATTATAATACTCACAAGAAAATTATTATAAACACTTCCAGCAAAAAGCAGGTGTTAATCCTGTATATTGATTGCAGGTGAATAACAGCACGGATATCCTGCCAGATGTGAGCCTGCAGTTGGAATGGAACGACACCAAGTGCGACACGGTGACTGCGACGAGGCTGATGACGGATATGAGCTGCTCTGGAGTGGCAGCCTTCTTTGGACCGGAGGGCAAGTGCCATACGGAGGCGATGATCGCACAAGCTAGGAATCTGCCGATTATTACTTACGTAAGTTGTGGGTTTGAGCTGTAGTCGTATTTGGGAAAAATACATTAGTCTTAATGATTATTGTCACGGCTATGTTGTGCAAACTACCTGCAAGTGTAGTGTTTAAGGGAGAAGAAGCCGGTACTATTAAGGGAACACAGTAATTAAGCCTTCTTGGGTCGGTAATGTGGCGCAACTTTTCGGCGCAATTAACAGAATAGGATTAGAAGTAAATAAATATGATAAACGGTGTTTAGAGGCTTGGGTTACACTAAAGGGAGGGGAGGGGTCTCGCTTGTGTTAAAGGTCGACTTCATTTCTCTTATTTTTTTTATTCATTCCTCGTAAGGTTAAATCGACATAGTTAAGCAATTTCAACTATACAGTAAGCTGCGTCTACCAGACGTACAGAATATCCGTGATTCAAGTCCTGGAAATGTTTTCTGTGGGACCTAGATTGTTCCTTTGCAGTTTGTTGCAATAGCTTTTCGAGAGATTTCATTTATTCATTTAATTCCTATACGAACAGTTGACATAAATTTGTTTTAAAATTCTTGTATTGATTAAAATGAAATAAATGTTGTCACACAAATAAATGACGCAGTGTCAACGTATTTTAAACTTTATGAAATTAAAAAGTTTACCACAAGCGACTTAAAATCTACGTAATCAATGTTCCAAATGTATCAAGACTGGCCAGGCTTTCGTTTACTCGTTTAACAAATGCTTTGTATTACGTACAGTCCTGATTGGTTCTGCCGATTGCTAAGGTCCTTGTTGAGGCTAATTCTCAAATCGCTGCATTCTAACCATATCTTTTTGGTTAGTTCTTTTGAATATTTGAGGCAAATTATTGCTTTTGATATTAACAGAAGGTTAGCCTGCTATCATCAGGATAGCTGTTTAGGTCTTGATGTAGAGTGACAGTGAACTCGAGGATTGAATATATAATTGATAATATATTAATCTAGAAAAACGCGATGAAATTAACCTTATTTATACACTAACCTAATTAACAAGTATTTACCAATAACTTTCCAAAAACCTTCTAACATTGGTAAGACGAATCTTTACATGCATTTATTAGTCCATTGTAAGTCCTTGTTAAAAGGATACTTATTTTATTTTGCATTGTACAAAGTTATAACGATACTATCAAGTCTCATCTCTTTCCTTAATGCTTTACTTTATATTATGTATTATCCATTATTTTAGGTGCATATATACTCCATTACTTGAAAATATAAATATTCCATAAAAATATCGTAGATGTCGGTCCCATCTGCATTACAATGTACCGTACATCTGACATGTAGCATAAAAAAACTATGACATTAAAAACTACTCGAAATTTGTAATAATAAAGCCGCGTCTTCACTCACTAATCCATTGGCGTTATTCTCGTGTTATCAGTAAATTCTATTGAAATGCGGCACAGAACACAATGTGAGTAATGGTAGCTAAATCCGTGACAATGGCAAGTCGTTGAACTGCAGATATCGGTCTTTTTTTATAAAATCCTGACTTGCGAATAATGTAGTCAAGGTTAAATTAAACGAAATACAGGGTGCGGTATGAAAAATGCGACGTAATGCTTACAGTAAAAAATTCAAACAACAGTTTTTAAAGGAAATAATAGATTTTTCTAAGTTTTCAAAGTGGGTCTCAATGTAAAAGTTTGCAATTTTCAAATCAAAACAAGTCAATTATTTGCCAAAAAATTCAGCGTTTGTTACAGATTTTAGCGTAGTAGGTATTAACATTAAGACTTAACTGTATCTACCCTTTTGCAAATTTTTCTGAAACTGGGTAGATAATAATATAAAATGTCAAAATATTTAAAACATATTTTTTATATTGGTAATTAGAAAAATGAAAAAGTGTCAATTTTTAACAATGCAAATATCCAATATAATATTAGCACATTCACTCCGATAGAATGTTAATTCGTATTGTAACGTGCTGTATATCAAACCGATGGAAAGTAGATAAGGGAAATCTATCTATTGGGAACTTTTTGGCGAGCCGTTTTATGCAAGACGTACTTTGAATGTAGATTATTTATTCCATAGTTTAACACGGTTTATTTTGCGAAAAAGAAGAACTTTTAAAGATAAATGGTTCGATTTGTATATGTTTTTGTGATTATTTTTCAGAAATGTCCAGAGAAGGTATCTGACGTTACGAACTTGGCGCGTTTAGAGCCTCCTGATACACAGGTAATTACTTTTGACCATTCAAATTCTTTCGATGAAGTAAAGGTTTGCGGTATCAAAACTCTAGTAAAGTTTGTTTCTAATTAATGTGGGATGTATTATTTTATTTTAATAATGTAAATTAACTTAAAGCTACTAGGAGTAGTAGAACACATGAATCAACTAGTAAACTCCACTCAGGATTTTTCTAATTCCAATTGTTATTTCTTACTTTCGGATAGGAGTATAACATATTCGTTTTCAAGTTTTATGAACTGGTGATATTTATCTACTTCTAGAAATATGAAGTATTTGTTATAGCATTGAGAAAACAAAACATTCACAAATCATGACTTTCCGAACTGTTCAATAATAGTACATTATAATACAAGTTAGCTAAATTGAAAATTACTTCCGAGGCCGACTCTGGGCACTAGCCGCAGACGAGTGCTACATATTTAGCTGAGTATGTAATATTCAATAACTTACGAATGTTAGTTATACGACTTTTTTTCAACACCGTATTGAGAATTAAATACAACTTTCTTAAGTAATAACAATTTCATTCATAGAAATGTTAGTAAGTACAATTATTAAAAAAGTAAGTAAATATTTGAGAAAATGGATTGCGGTCACTTTTAAAGAATTGCTCTTGACAATGTTAATAATTATAATTTTAAAAATAAATTCCATATTACTGTGGCCTTTAATTGAAATAAGTGTGAATTATATGTCAGTTCTACATAGTTCGATAAAATAAAAGTTTTTTGAACGCTGAAGTTACTTATTTAAAAGAAAGTTTAAGATTTTTAGGTATACAATCTTTTTGGTTGACTCTCTAACTATTTTTCTTTTTAAATCCAATCGTGCCTGTTGATTACTGAATCGTGTCCTAATTTGAATATTCGCAACAGGTTGCTTTTAGTTGGTAATAAGGCTCATTATAAAACTTAAATAGGTTTGATAACATACAAATTATGAGCATGGTGTTATAAAATAGTTTTTTTTAATATTGATCAATAAAACCTTCATAATTCTTTCAGGCTACAAAATCCGTAATATCACTGTTACGCTACTATCGCTGGAACAAGTTTTCTATCCTCTACGAGGAGACATGGGTGACAGTAGCTTTAACACTCGAGAACCATGCCAAGAAGAACAATATGACTGTGAACCATCAAAGACCTGTCATAGATGGGTTCAAGTGCTGTGAGGAGAAGATGACTTGCTGTGATCCAGGGTTTTGGTACCAGTTCATACAGGATACTAAGAATAGGACCAGAAGTAAGTGGATTTTAGTAGCTTTACGTAAATGTTTGTAAGGGTTGAGTTTAGCTAAGCTCGGCTTTTAATAAAGTAAAATAGATATTTGACAAGCTCCTTACGCACGCATATCGTGAATCTTGTCTCCGTCGCCTGATTTAAAGTCGCAATTCGACTGTCACTACGCGGAAAGAACCGAGCCAATACTACATGACACGAATAACACGGACAAACTTTCTGCTATCTTGCTCGCGCAACTTGTCCTACGTCACTTAAATTCTACTACGTCACTGGTTGTCGAAATAAGTATTCGTTTCACTTAAAAGTTCAATTACATGATTTTTTTGGGAAAACCATAGACTAAGCTAATTTGACATTCTTTTATTTGATTATGTAGCCGTAGTTTTGTACACAAATTTCAATAAAAAGCATACTCATTTCATGAAATTTTTCATTTATCCAACTAATGGTACTTAAAATTTTTAGGAGAAAGACTATTACGATTCAGGCCTTAATAATCATAACTATACAATGAATCCTGATTATTTGTTCTATTTCAGTATACGTGTTTCTTGGGACAACATCAGGGTTAATAGAAATGATGACGGCAATGGAATCTCTGCAGTTGTTTGTGAAAGGAGAATACATGGTTATATTTGTTGATATGATGACCTACACACCGAAGGAATCTTTGAAATATTTGATAAGTAAGCTACTTTATCTGAATTTATTCATTTTAGCTGATGGATTGTGGGATTTATGTACTTATTTATTTATGTATGCTTGTTTAGCGTAACGGAAAATTATGTTATCCATCATTGTATACAATTCCAAGGAATTGTGGAAAGGGGTATTAATCTTTTGTCCCAGACACTATCCTGCATATTTATTTTTTTGAATGGCGGCCACGCAGTGTAATCTTACATGTAATATCTGTATATTTTATTTTCAGAAACCGAAGACCGTGGTCAACAGCTAGTGTGTCCAAATACATCGGAGTTCAGAAAGCGGGCTCAGTCCTTACTTGTAGTTGTTTCTTCGGAACCGGCGGGGAGTTACGAAGATTTTACTAAGAAAGTACAGAAATACAACACTTTGGAGCCCTTCAAATTCCCTTTTCCGGCTGTGTTTGAGAATAAATTTAATAAGGTACGGTTTAGAAACATTATTTCTTTTTAATATTGTTATACTATTTTACTTTTGTTGTTAGCGTGTCTAGTGTGAACTACTTTCCTTTACATATTGATCTAAGATGTTAATTAATAGAGACTCAATATTTTTAAGCTTTCGATTTTTCTTGACTTCTTGAGGAGTGCATAAATTATTTATTGCCTATTGTAACAATCTTTATTACTTCTATATTCTAGTTCTAAACCGGACTGTACCGACATGTTCTTTTTAAAGAACATCGGCATTATTAAGGTTCTTGGTTTTAAGATTTCTAAGCCTAGAAATCATGTTTTTTTCCAGTTTGTTTCAATATACGCTGCATACTTATACGACTCTGTGAAACTATATGCTACAGCTTTAGATAAAATAATTAAAGAAGAGACTAGGACTGAAAAATTGACTCATCAAAAACTGATGAGCATAGCAACGAACGGATCTCGCATCATAGCCAAAATGATACAAAGTACTCCTTATAAAAGTAAGTGAATATTATCTTAGTTAATAAAAATGTATGTTTCATTGTTTTCTGAGTTCCATATTAATTATTTACATTAACTTTAGTTTATCGTAAGGTCTTTTTTAACATCTAACAGTTTGTCAACTCAATGTGTAGATAAGGAGAAATATGAAGCTATTTGGCTTCAATAAAATATTTGTATAACTCTTAAATTTAATTTATAGTAGTTGACATTTGTGTAACTTTCAAAACGAATACCTTAATTATATTTAATAAATAATTATTTTCACAAATAACAACACATGATTTATCACCCAGGTATATCTGGCTACACAATACGCCTGGATGACAAAGCTGACTCCGAGGGTAACTTCTCAGTGTTAGCCTTCAAGCCGACCAACTTCAGCGACGAGGACATCAATTGTACTCACAGTATGATCCCTGTGGGACACTTCCAACAAAGTAGCCGAGAATTTCCTGTAAGTACTCTAGTATTTTGTGCTACACATTTGGTATTTTGTCCTCGCAATGCTTGCTATCCTGTGGGATTTCTTGATAATGTATGGTCTTACTAATATAACCCTCAACAAATGTTCTTTGGAACACAAAAAAATGTGTACTTTTTTGAGCTTATAAAAATTTTGGAACTGAGAATCTTGTTAGTAGAGAAATAGAATTGTTTACAATATGATTGTTCATGCTACTTAAATGAAACCAAAGCAATAAAAAAATAATCCAGCTTCCCAACTCCGGTGCTCTTGTGGTTGGTATATATCAGTTTTTTGATTCTGTTACAGGAATACAAACTCAACCCTCGCTTACCGATCGACTGGCCTGATAGTGTCAAACCCGAAGACGAGCCTTCTTGCGGCTTCCTCAACGAGAAGTGTCCCAAAGATGATTCCCAAATAACATCCTTAGTTGTTGCAGGGACTTTAGCTGTCACTCTGTTCTGTGCTCTAGTGGTTACTGTTAGCATTTATAGAAAATGGAAGATAGAACAAGAGATAGAAGGACTGTTGTGGAAAATAGACTCGTCAGAGATTGACGGTTATGTCGGGAGTGGTATGGTCTATTCGCCTAGTAAGGTGATTTGGTTTCTTTCTAATTTTTACTGCTTTTGTATTATTATGTAGATAGAAATATATATATTTCATTTATTCATTTTTTTAATAGAATAATTTTGTACGGTATTTAATGTTCACTATAGTGTTTTCTGAACATGTAACTAATGTAAGTATTTTGTTACAGTTAAGTTTAGCAAGTGTGGCGTCTTGTGAAAGTAAATGTTGCACGCAAATATTTACAACTACCGCGCAATACAAAGGGAACGTCGTTAGAATAAAGGAACTGAAATTTTCTAAGAAAAAGGTAATTTAATACAGATTCAATTCGTTCATTTCTTATCCAAAAACCAGAACAAAATGTTTTCGCGTTGGGATGTTTAGGCCATAATATGTCAGCTAAGATAAGATTACCCTCCTTATGTATCTTACACACAATATAGTAAAAAGTGAAATACATAAATAAGATATTCGGTGATGTTTTTTTTAAAACAATTATATATATATGATGATATCAGATGAGATGGAATGACAAATATTGTTGGAATAAGAAAATTTGCTCATGAGTCTTTGGTGTTTTCTATTTACATAATGTACGTTTATTCTAGTTTTATTTATCGTAACACGCTTCACTTCATCTTTATTTTGAATATTATTCCCATATTAATCAAGGTTTTTTATTCTCCAGGACATTTCCCGTGAAGTAATGAAAGAGATGCGACAGTTGCGTGAGCTACGACACGACAACTTGAACTCATTTATAGGAGCCGTGGTGGAACCGCTGCGAGTTATATTGATTACGGATTATTGCGCAAAAGGCAGTTTGTATGTGAGTCTTTTTTTAAACTTTACATTAGTATAAGAAGACAAGTACAGTACATAGCAAATTAGCATTTCAGACAACGGCGAATGATACCAAACAGCAGTGTTCGAGTAATTTTAGATTGTCCTAAAAGTTATTTCTCTATAAAAATTTACTAGTTGCCGTTATAAGTCAACTTTGTATAGGTTTTATTTTATTAATGTCCTCGGCACGATTTCGTTGTGTGGTCAAATTGGAACTTATGATATTTTGGGTGGTAAGTAGATCAAGCTCGTGGATTAATCGAATTTTCTTGTCTTTTTAGGATATAATTGAAAATGAAGATATAAAGTTGGATAAGATGTTTATTTCTTCGTTGGTTCATGATCTCATTAAGGTAAAGACAAGCCTTTATAGGCATTAAATTCTATTGCATTAAAATGTATATCGATATGAAAACGTTTATAGTAAAATTATTTCTTTTTCCAGGGTATGATATTCATTCATGCTTCGCCCATACATTTTCACGGTAATTTAAAATCGTCGAATTGTGTGGTCACTTCGAGATGGATGCTTCAGGTATTTTCTACGATATTTCGAGTCATTTAATTATATATTATTTAAATTCACATTTTTTATTTGTTTTCAGGTTACAGATTTTGGTCTACATGAGCTAAGGTATTCTGCTGAAAATGAGTTTATTGGAGAGCATCAATATTATAGAGGTAATTTGACTTATTGCACATTTAAGATCGCTTTCTACAAAGTAGAAATAAACGGGCCAATTTTGTTAAGATTGCTCTTGCTCAGATTTTACCGTTCGTATAATAACTCGTATAATTCTTATAAAAGTAACTATATATTCATTTCGTTCTTTTATTTTCTAAGATTAATTGTCTAATATCCAATGAATATATTTACTCACCATGATCACACTGTTATTCATTCAGTACATGGTGTTGAAAAATCCTAAAAAAATGGATCATAATCGTAACGATGCTGTATTCTTTTGTTTTAACATTTTTAGTTTTAAAAGAAATTCAAATCTTAATTCCTTGTTTAAAGGCTTGTTATGGAAGTCTCCAGAGCTACTACGTCAATTAGACGACCCTAACGGCACAGTGGGTGGCACTCAAAAAGGGGATGTGTACGCGTTTGGAATTATCCTGTATGAGCTCATCGCAAGAAGAGGTCCTTTTGGAATGACTACTTTGGAACCCAAAGGTAATTTTTAAGACTATGTACAGTTACAATTTTTTTTATCATATTTAAATAGTTTATCTACAGTAAAGAAATATTGCAGATGTATGTTTACGACCAATCGTTTTTTAAATACAGCGATACGTTTGAAGAGCTGCTGCGGGTCGCCGAAAAATGCCCCATACAAAACTTTTCCGTGTTGTAACGACACAACCTGTCAATCATACCAAAAATTGTATGACCGTTTGTATAAAATATAATAGGTCTTTACCTATGAAACTGCCGTTTTGCCGTACTGGCCATTTGAAATGAAAATATTTTTTTTTTTGACTGATAATTCTAATTTCAAATTAATTTTATTTGACAAACATGGAATTCTTTTTCTAAATTCGTCATTTGTTTAATAGTTAGTGTTTTGTTTTCAACGCATTCGAACATTTTTCGTCATCATGGATAAGTTAAAAATTCGAGTAATTATGGAGTATGAGTAGCGTCGTGGCAGCAAAGCGGCACAAGCGGCACGCAACATCAACGACGTTTACGGAGCGAACACTACAAACGAACGCACCACCCGTTATTGGTTTACCCGCTTCCGTTCTGGAAATTTTGACTTGAAAAATGAACCCCGTGGTCGTCCGAAATCTTTGGTCGACAATGACGAATTAAAGGCAATTGTGGAAGCTGATGAAACTCAATCCACGGCTGAATTAGCAGCAGCTTTCGACGTTAGCATCAAAACAATATTGGTCCATTTGCGTCAAATTGGCAAGGTAAAAAAGCTTGACAAATGGGTACCCCACGAACTCAATGACCGCCAGCGCGAAGTACGCGTGGAGACGTGCCTTGCACTGCTCAGCAGGCATACAAATGAAGGAATTCTGAACCACATTGTTACTTGTGACGAGAAATGGATCCTGTTTGACAATCGTAAGCGCTCAGCAAGTTGGTTGGACCCTGGTTCAGCACCCAAACAATGCCCTAAACGAAAACTTACCCCTATTAAAGTGATGGTCACTGTTTGGTGGTCTAACGCGGGTGTAATTCATCACAGCTTCTTGCCAAACGGGACAAGCATTACTGCAGATGTGTACTGTGAAGAACTGAACACAATGATGGAGAATCTCGCACGTCTCCAACCAGCTTTGGTCAATCGTTCGGCTCCACTGCTCCTGCACGACAACGCGCGACCTCATACTGCACAGCAGACGGTCTCCAAGCTACAAGAGTTGGGGTTGGAAGTTCTCCGTCATCCGCCGTACTCACCAGACCTTGCGCCTACAGACTTCTACTTTTTCCAGAATTTGGATAACTTCTTGGCGGGAAAAAAATTCAATACCCGAGAGGCAGTACAAAATGCCTTTGAAGAATTTGTTGCCTCCCGTCCAGCTGATTTCTTCAAGAAAGGCATCAATAAGCTACCAATGCGTTGGCAAAGATGCATTGATTGCATGGGTGATTATTTTGATTAATAGAAATAAAAAATATATAAAAAAATTACGCTTCATTTATTTCGTGAAAAACGGCAATTTCATAGGTAAAGACCTAATATAATAGCTAGCCAATGAGCTAACTTTGAAAAAATTTACATATTTTAGAATTTTTTTTTCTTCTTTTTTGAGTTTCCCAATCTAAATAATTTCGATATCAAATTCCATTTTTCTTTATTTTTCAAAACAGTGTCCTTCATGTGGTCCAAAAAAAGAATAACAAGATTCAAATAGTCGTATTTCGAAAAGTGTTAATAAGAACTTAAAGCCATGTACTTTAAATATAAATACATAAAATAATGATGTTTATCGGAAATTGGGTGCTTTGACCTAACAAATAAAAAGTTTACAATTTTTTCGTTACAATTTCAACTTTATCCTTAACGTTCACCCCCGTTTTATTGTTTTTTATTCATTTTTAGAGTTTGAGCAGATAAGCGACAGTAAAAACAATGAAATAAAAACATCAGAATGGCAAATAAACTCAAAACAACCAAAATATTTCAAAAATAGAGAATAAAGTGGGCCGATCGTGCATAAAAAAAAAGAAATGACACTAAAAAAAATCTCTTGTCGATATACCTCTCAGCTAATGTTTTTTATCGATAATTTTACGTTACTTATCAAACCACTTTGGCCGGTCACTTCTGCCTGGGACACACTGTATTAAATAGTCATATTAATTAATAAATGTTTTTTTGGTTCTGGAATCCTCTATCAGGTCAACCATAAAACAATTTTTGCATACGTTTAAACCTTACTATAGCCATGCTTGTCTAACGGCAATTTTTTCAATTGTCAGGTAACTATTATCTGACCCTTGACAAGACTTGTCATAAAAATGAAGTCAAATTCTTAAAACTATACTACTGATAGAAGTTATATGAGCATTGAAAAATAAGCCTAAATAGATTGTATTCTCTGTTATTGATATTGATGGCGATATTGATCTCACGATATAGACAAACAATTAATAGATAAAACTATCTTAATCCTTTGTTGATCGAGGATTGTGTAGTGTTGATATAATCAATAACATATATAGGTTAGCGCAGTGCAATCAACTTTTTAGCGAACATGAAGATTATTAAATCGTAATGTTATAGTTTATTTTGTTTATTAGTTGATTCCGTTAGAATTTCAGTAGTACCTGAATATAAAAAAAAAACCCTGATCCAAAATCTGATGCACAATATAATCTCGTTGTTAGAGCATATCTTCGCATTCAACTATGTGCAATAGATTGAAAACCATAAGAATATTGAAGAGGAAGACAAACGTGATCATTAGCACAACGATATAGTTACTTTGCACTGTAAAATTTGATTCATACTGAAATAATTTTGATTCAGTACTCTAGGAACCTTAGTAGTAGTATAGATATATAAAACCGTTGACGTAGAAAGGAATAGCTTTCGCAGTACAGTCGTGCCCCAAAGTACCCATTTTAAACTTTGTATGCTTAATTTTTACATTGGCTTCGGTTACTTTTTTTTCAAACAGTGAAAACACGAACGTCCTCTATCTTATTGCTACATTTATATCTAATAGATTTTTCTTAAACTATTGCAGACATTGTAGACCGTGTAAAACGGCCCAAACTCGACACCGAGGAAATATTTCGTCCCGACACTAGTGTATTGGAGGGAAAAACTGAAGATTACATAATATCTTGTATGAAGGACTGCTGGGCTGAAGACCCTAACCTAAGACCGGAGTTCCCGACCTTACGCACTCGACTTAAAAAGATGAAGTCTGGGAAGTAAGTCGTTGAATGCGTAAATAGATCTTTTTGCAGGCTTCTGGATGAAAAACAATGACGTTAAACTTGTACATCCTTTCATAGTTTAGTTTGTCAGGGAATTCATAAACCACCCAAAAGTATATATACATATTACGTAGTTTTCTAAATTTGGAACATTTGGAAAATTTGGAAACGTCCAAATCAATTTAGTCCTGCCATTTCATAAACTAAATTTAGTTCGAAGTCAAAAACAGAATAGCAATTTGACCAAATTAAACTAAATTGGAAAAGTTTTAGTCATAGTTTAGTTTAATCGGTTTTCGGACAGAATTAGCATCAGTGTCTTAGTTATAAAGTTATCTAAGTTACATATATATCTTAGTTATAAATAAGTATATTTTTTAACTTGGATAAAGTTTAGAATTTAACCAAAATAAAACATTGTTGTACATGCAGTAGTTTTACAGATGTGAACAGTAAGGTTGTAGTAATGACTCTATAACACTGTTTTAAGTCCAACTTTTAAAACGTTACTTGTGTATTTTATGATTTGTAGCTAAAACAAAGTAATAATCTCTATCGCAGATCAAGAAACATAATGGACCAAATGATGGATATGATGGAAAAGTATGCAAATAATTTAGAAGAACTAGTCAATGAAAGAACGAGGCTACTTTTTGAAGAAAAGCAGAAAACCGAAGACTTATTACACAGAATGCTACCAAAGTAAGTACCAACATAACGAAATATCATTTAAAATAAAGGTATATGCCAAACAAAATGGATACATTTTATTCTGTTCGTGATTAATCTAATTATCATGGCCACAACATCAAGCTCGAATGTAATGTTAATGTATTATTTTAATTGAGAATTGATAATGCTTTTACTAATAATGGTTTGCGATTATGTTGTGTCAGAATAACTCTTGTTATCCTTACCTCCAATTTACTTTAAAACAATAGCTATATTATAAAAAAAAAAAACAAAAGATATATACGAAGGTTACCTTTAATCGTTACCTTGCAACTTTTCACTTGCACTCTTCCAAGTCCTGAAATAAAGTAATTGTTGCCTATTTTGTTTATATTTATGTTAACAAAGGCAACATTATTAATTTATATTTTGTGCAAGGTTACCATAAAGTTTGAGGGTTATCATAACTTGGTGTTTTTATATGTAAGCGGTTAGGAAGACGCAAATACAACAATTATGTTTGTTCCTGGCTGTAGTAACATGTTCACTGATTTACATTACAGTCCTATTAATAAAAAATAGAATAGGTTAATTTGTATAGTGGTGAAACATTACATAAGCTGTCAATCACCTTAAATATTATTCGTCAGTTTTCATATTAATATTGATTATTTTTAAAATTGTATTTCACCAGTAGGTAATAATAACCTTCTCCTTTATTTGTAGTTGTTCCATGTTTTGTCCCTGCAACATGCATTTTATTACATTATATATACCTACTACATACTTAGTAACTTATTCCCTCCCTTATACATATATTTAAAACAGGCTCTTAACTAAATCAAGGTTTAATTCCTTTTCATTTCGCATAATTTGAAATCGACCCGGACTTTATGTAAAACAGTGGTACGTGTAAAAAGACGGAGACGATACAAAAACAGAGGAAAATTAAAAATTAAAAAAATGTATTCACTTTGTTGTACTTGTGTTCTTTTGCAGATGTGGAGGTTGAATCGATTATAGAAATGTCGTGAAAATATCTTGAGGTAATTAACTCCCTACTGGTGAAAGTATATTAAGGTTTTTCTTTTTGGCTTCGTAGGATGGGCAGCAGAAATCACATTTCCTGTATTTTTATTGAAAACTTCAGCGGTCTTTGAAAATGGCATTTTTAATTATCAATCATTCAATCACTTGTGGTCAGCTTTTGCAATTGGTCTGCTGTGGTTTTCTATAAATATACATCACTTTGAATGTAGAATTTTGTCAATATTATGAGATTTATGCAACCGTCTAACATAGTTTAAAGTAGATTGCTTGTTTTGGGTATTCAGTGGTTGGTGATGGAGGTTTCCCTTGTAAGTAGACCCTAGTTTGTATTAAATATAGTCTAAGTAAGATAAGCATGGAGTTGTAATTAGTGCTAGATCATGAGATATTGTATAGTGTAGAGTAATCTTCGTTTGTTAAATAAAAGTGTGAAAGTGATAGTGGAGTAGTGAGCAATTCAGTATGACTCATAATGAAACTAATGTGTATTTTTTAATTGGTTTCAGCGTCCTTTCTTTATTTATTCACAACTAACTCAACGGCATGGTGTACGAGTACACATTATCTTATGAAAACACTTATTTATAAATAAATACGTTCAAAAAGTTCACAAATAACATCTATATTTTTTTTTTGGATTAAAGCACAATTTTAGCAGTTTCACCTCTTTTTACAAAAATTACAACTATTATGAAAAAAATATATATACATTATAATATACGAAGTGTCCTAAAAAATAGTGTCAAGCACAAGTCCATGGACAGAGCTCTCTTTTTTTTTGGATTTCCCCTAGACTTTTTCAAATTTATCTTTTTTGCTAATTAATCTTCAAGAGTTTACCGTTTATGCATAAAATAATCGGCTTCGTTACTTTGATGAAAGTGATGAAAATTTTACGTTCTGTTAATAATGACTTAAATTTTCGAGTCGCAATTAAAAATCTAAACAGGTGACTTCATGATTTCTTAGCAGGTCTAAAAACTTCTTCAGACTTTCAGCTTTCATAATCATTTAAAAAAAGTAGTACTTAATAAGGCTACTTTGGCTCCAATCGGCCTTCAAAGACAAGAGGCGGAGATCTTTTGAAATTAGCGATTTGATTTTCAATGAAACAAAAACTAATTTTAAAGTGCTAACAGCAGAATGGATGTCAGTGCCGCAATAATAAACTTTAAAAACCCCTATTTCTTGATAAAAAAAACCATTCCGCATTCTTCAAAACCCGTTTTTACCTGAGCGACAACAAAAAGAGCTAACACTAGCGAAGTAAAAGATGTTAGAAATAGATAGCTATGATATTGGGGTTAAGTCTTCTAAAAATGCGTCATTCATTGCATAGGTTGCTTTCGTTGTCTTTATTCTGTTTGTCTGTCTGTTTTTGCGCCTTCTGTACGATACGCTCTAGTTTGGTGAGTTATTTTCACAATTTGGCTTTCTTTACGGACTATTAAGTGCACTCATAATCGAAGTTTGGCTTTCCTTACGGACTCTGAGTGCTATCGGTTTGGATTGGTGTTGTTCCTATTTTCTGACGACTTGGCTATTCCTACGGACCTTGAGTGCACGACAACTGGATTTGACGATGCCCTTTTCTGCAAGAGACTATGCAACCATGTTTTATTATTATGGATGTGCGCAAGGGAATGCTTCCGAAGCAGCTCTGTTGTACAGATAACATGTAGAACGAAGCGGTGAGCCTCAACCAGACAGGTTTCCGGACCACCGCATGATTCTGAGAGTTTATAACTCTTACATGGATGGTCGTATACCTGGAACTAGGCCCGGACGTCCATTTAAATGCATGACCCAGATCAAGCGGAAGCTGTACTTTAAGATGTTGAAAGAGACTTCTCAGTTAGTGTCAGAGTCCTTGAGCGCCGAACTGGGATACCAAATCCCAAGTACATCGCATACTGCGAGCATAGCAGTAATATCCTCCACCACATACAAAAAGTGCAGCAACTCAAACCAGAGAACTTCCCGTGACGAGTGCAATTTTGTCGAGAAATGTTAGGCGTCCAGCAGAGGATGTAAATTTTTTAAAAACCATTTTATGGACGGACGAGTCTTATTTTAGACGGACCGGAATTTTCAACATACACAATTACCACTCCTGGATTATTGAAAATCCACACTTAGCAAGGACTTCACATTTTCAAGAACAATTTAGCATCAATCTTTAGTCTGGAATTGTCGACGGTCAAATTATTGGTCCATTCCAACTACCAGATCGTTTAAATGGCGAGTCTTACCTCCATTATTTAAGAGAAAACTTAAATGGCTTACTTTTAGATGTTAATTTAGCCACACGCAGAGATATGGTTTTTCAAAATGATGGTGCACCATGCCATTATGCATCAATTGTGAGACAATACGTAGCCGCTTTAGAGACAAATGAATAAGTCGTGGTGGACCCATTCAATGGCCGCCACGGCCACCTGACTCAAATCTGATAGACTTTTTGTTTAGGGCTACTACAAAGAACCAGTTTGTGCTAAAGAGTGTCGAAACATCAGCGAATTACGCAACAAATTAACACAGGCTGAAGAAACAATAAAAAACAATCGAAGAGCTTTTGTTCGTTTAAAAGACAATTTTTTCAGAAGAGGTAGAATATGCATCGAACAAGAAAGTAGATATTTTGAAAATTCCTTGTGAAATAATAAACTTAGTTAAGAAATTTGATAATTTCGTTTTATTTTGCAATTTTCCACTTACAAAAAATAAGTCATACATGTAAAAGAAATCTTAGAAAAAAGTGACACATAGTGAAAACAGTGGTCACCTGTCCATATTCTGACCGCACTGAACGTTTTATAATGCAGCATGACATCCATTTTGCTGTTAGCACTTTAAAATAATTTCAAGAAATCTCCGCCTCTTGTCTTTGAAGGTCGATTGGAGCCAAAGTAGTCCCATTAAGTACTACTTTTTTTAAATGATTATGAAAGCTGAGAGTCTGAAGAAGTTTTTAGACCTGCTAAGAAATCATGAAGTCACCTGTTTAGATTTTTATTTGCGAGTTGAAAATTTAAGTCATTATTAACAGAACGTAAAATTTTCACTTAACACTAAAATTTTCATGACTTTCATCAAAGTTACGAGGCCGATTATTGGTAAATTCTTAAAGATTAAAAAGCAAAAAAGAAATTTTGATAAAGTCTTAGTTTTTTTTTGGATAAGTTTTAAGTTGTCGAGATAAAGAATTCTCTGAAATTCTGAAAAAAATTGCTCTGTCCATGGACTACTGCTCGACACTATTTCTTGGGACATCCTGTATAATGCATTAAAACTACATTGAAAACAACCAAATAACTCAAAATAGACAAATCTACAATCAATTTACCATTCTATAATAATTTAATTTGTTTTAGGTCAGTTGCTCGTCGGTTAACTACCGGCGAGGGAGTAGAACCCGAGTCCTTCGACTCGGTTACGATATACTTCAGCGATATTGTTGGTTTCACAGCGATGTCTGCGGAAAGCACCCCTTTGCAGGTGGTGAACTTTCTCAATGATCTGTACACGTTGTTCGATAGAATTATTAGAGGCTACGATGTTTATAAGGTGGAAACCATTGGGGATGCTTATATGGTGGTGAGTGTGATTTTTTTTTGCGTAATTTATTTCATTTATAACTTCTTGTTATCCATCTGTAGATTTTTAAGTCCACATTGAGAAGCTAACATGTTGTTTTTCAAATTATTTTCAAATTAAACGTTGATAAAAGCGAGAGGCATTAAATGAAACCACATATTTTGTGTATCATTATAAGGCTACACAACAAAAATCAGATCAATGTAAGCAACAGTTTAGTCACAGGAATGTTTTTTAGTTTTTACTTAGTTCATTTAAACACTCTGTATCTTCCCGATCACCTGATCGTAAGTTTGTACTATAGGCATACGTAGTTATCTAAACGAAAAAATTCACGCGAGCGATGCGACGTTGCCAGTTCGCATCGTAAGTTTGCAGTACAAACAAGGAAGTACACTGTTACTAAATCTTTCCTTAAAATAAAGTACAGATCACGGTTATCTCACTCTAATGTATTAAGCGAAATAGAAATGATCAGTATGTTGCTATGGCGCCGGAGGCGGCTCGGCTAATTAGGTCAAGGGCACAATTTTTACTTTGTTTAGTGCGAAGACGCGTTGCATCCGGGGTGCACGTTGCGCAATTCAGCACAGATTATTGTCGCTTACGCGTCCCATTTACTAATGATAAGTTTTTATTGTGACAGGACACGTAACTGAGTATTTTTGGTTTAGTTTTGTGAGTAGTTTTAAATTATTTTGTAAGTACGTAAGACATCCACAATGCCTCGTGCTACATACACGGCGTCAGAATACACTGACATGATTTTAATCTACGGGGAATCCCACGGAAACGCAGCTCTAGCTCTGCGATCTTACCGAGAAAGGTATGGGGACAGCCGCGCGTGCCCTAGGAACGCTCGCACCATAGCATTGGCAGTACAACGGGCAAGGGAAAACAAACCATTAGCACCGCAGCAGATACCTACTGCGCGCGAGCAACAGATTCTTGACTATTTTGATCGCAACCCCACATCGAGCCTGCATAGAGCCGCACGCCAGTTTAGAGTTTGCCATAGAACCGTGCATAACATTTTAAAAAGGAATAGACGTAAACCGTACAAATTTAAAAAAGTTTAAGCCCTTTTAAGAAGGGATTTGCCAGTCAGGTGTACTCACTGCCAGTGGATACTTGACAAAGTTACTGACGACCCGAATTTTTTATTAAATGTCATGTGGACCGACGAGAGCACATTTACACGCAATGGCAAATGGAACCAACAAAATCTCAGATACTGGAGTATTGAAAATCCACGCATGAATCGGGAGTCAGAGCATCAGTACCGCTTCTCTGTTAATGTGTGGGCTGGTATACACAGGGACCAGATTATTGACCCTGTTTTTATTGACGGCACCCTTAACGCGGCAAAATTTTTGGTGATATTATCCGGTTCCGTTGCTGAATATACCGAAGAACTACCCTTAGCCAATTATCGGCATTTATGGTACCAATTGGACGGAGCTCCTCCACATTCAGTGATGTCTTCTAGAGAGCTACTCACCGAAATGTTTGGACAGCAGTGGATTGGTCGATTTGGACCAGTACGATAGCCACCACGGTCCACGGATCTCACTCCAATGGATTTTTTTATCTGGGGGTTTGTGAAAAGTGAAGTGTACGCGACAGACGTGAATACCATAGAGGAACTTAAAAACCGGATTATTTTAGCGTTTAATAAATTAAAAAGTTTAACAACAAACAGTGACCTTATTGCACGATTAAATAACAATATTATACGTCGTTATAATTTGTGTACCATTGCAAACGGCGGACATTTCGAACAATTGAAGATTTAATGTGTAAGAGTTACAATTAATTATTTTTGTTTATTATTTTCATTGATCATACCTTCCAACGTTACCTACAACACATGTTTACATTATCATCCACATCAAACCCGGGCGCTCCGCTGTGTAGGTAGGTGTGCGAGCCGGTGAGCCCGCCGCCACACGCGCTATGCTATTCAAATGCTACGTTGCCAATTTGTTACGCAGGTGGCGGCAGGCTACTCAACAAAGGATGTTTACATTTTAACTTAATTATTAAGCTATTTAAGTTCTTTGAAAAACGTTTTTTCGTATACTTCTTGTTAACTTTTTTTTAATAGTTTCGGATTAACAGTAGGCACTTATAGTATATGTGGTTTCATTAAATGCTTCTCGCTTTTATCAACGTTGTATAGTTAAAAGTTTATTTTGTAATACTTCAGTAACACAGTCTTTTTGTATTTTATTTGGGATAGAAATAGTAATTAAAAACCTTTTATTTACGATTTTGGTATTATAATCGAGAATGAGGTTTTCGCAAATTTTTTTCTTCTCTTTTTATTTGATATTTGCATTACATAAGTTTTTAGCTTTTTATCCAATAGTAAAGATACCAGAAAGACGAGTTACTAGTACTGGCTTATTTTTTTTTATTAATACGTGTTTTGTTACCTTCAGGTATCAGGCCTACCAATAAGAAACCAGGACAGACATGTCGGTGAAATAGCCTCTATGGCATTAGAGTTGCTAAGTGCCGCCAAACTTCACAAGATCTCACATCGGCCCAACGAAACTCTTAAGCTAAGAATCGGAATACATACAGGTTTGTGTTTCTTTATAAATAATAAATTGTGCTATTTGGAAATTTTTCGTTTTCTTATTTTTAACAATGTAGTCAGAGTATTCAAGTTTTGTAGAATCAGATTCAAAACGTCACCCTTACTTCCGTATTCCGGACAAACAGGATTGAACCTTAAGTAATTACCAAAACCCAGCAACACTGTATTACAAAAAACAGAAGTATCAGCATATTTTATTTACAGTTGTTTCTGCGCTCGTAGTTATGATTGATATTGATAATAATATATTAAGGTACAAGGAATTATGAGCCGTATTTCTGTGCCGGACGAATCAGTAAATTAAATAAATCTATTTCTACATTTATATTTTTCGATACTTTTCGATACATTTTTATTGTTTTTATTATACTACATTTTTTTAAATCGATATATCCATTCCTGTACATCACTTCAACATAAAAATTCCTTTGAAAAATTAAACCTAACTTATTTCGGCAATTTTCTAGGAGCCGTCGTAGCAGGAGTGGTGGGCTTAACAATGCCCCGCTACTGTTTATTCGGCGACACGGTGAACACGGCATCTCGCATGGAATCGAACGGGGAACCCCTGAAGATACACATATCGCCGAGCTGTAAGAACGCACTCGATAAGATTGGAGGTTATGTGGTGGAACCGAGAGGAACTATACCTATTAAGGGAAAGGGAGAGGTATGTTTTTATACGAAAAATATTATATTTATTTCTTGTAAAGTTAATAGGTGATTGTAGAATATTCCAATGTAGAATTTCTGAAATCCTATTCTGAAGTTGGATTATTAGATTAATCAAAATATAAGCAATTTAATTACATTATACTTATGCGGCCCTAAAAAAAGCTCCTTTTATGTAAAGTATCTTAGAGGGGTTAAGACATTAGATATAAATCAAGCCATAAAATGTTAAGCATGGCGAAAACTTCTATTGCAGTTACAAACATACTGGCTGGTTGGTGCGACAGAGAAAGCTATACAGAAGAGGCCGGTAGAGGGAGAGGAAAGACCGCTGTTTTGTCGACCGAGGCGAAGTCCTAGATTAACTGATTCTAGACATGCTTCGTTCTCAGGTAGGTCAGGTAGGTTTTATTATCACTCTTTTATCTAATGTTGATATAGCCTTTAACATCAAAAAGTATAAACATAATTGAAAACAATAGATATATTTTTGTTCATTAATCTTGCACATGTTCGTATCCATTACCTACTTTCATATAGTTTTTGAATTTTGTATATATTGATATTAACGAGAAAAAAAAGGAAATCCGTAAAGTGATCGTTGAAAGTTAACAATAGATGGACAGAGTAAGAGTTACTAGTGACTGTGCTTTTCATTTGTTTTTTCTTACGTTTCTTAAGTTTTGTTCAAAGCTAAAAACTGTTTCTTCTCTTTTAAAAACTGTATATGTATGTAAGTTTTTATTACGTTTAATTTACAGAATCGAAGTCGGAAGGGGTGAGACAGCGTCTCGGTTATCGTGGATCGCGATGTTCGCTCCCCGCCGCGCCTTCCCCGCAATTTCCAAGACGGACTAGGTATGTTATTATATGAGATCTATGTAATACACTGTACAATTCAAGTTGTGTACAGATTTCTTTACTTAGTAAATGCGCATTGTTCGTGAATCCCTTTGTGGTTCGATTCAATGACGAGAACCATTATTTCTAATCTCTCTAATAATCAAATAGAATAGGAAATTGTATTTTACTTTTTTAATATTATTGCAGGAATGCCCTAAGTTCAATAGCATCATCAACGGCCTGTGAAACAGTTGGTGAAAGCGACCGCGCTATAACTCTTCGATGTGCACATTCTTTGGACGCTTTTCCCCCAAGAGCCAACAGTCGACCTATGGATCAAGACCTCCCAGTTTCCACTCTATCTGCCCCCTTGTTCAATGGTACAATCATTGGAATTGTCACCGATGACCCCCCTAAGGATGATAGTCCGTTGTTGCGAAAGTGCAGCCTCTACAACAAATTTGATAGACCCAAAAGAAAGGTTCATGATGCGAACTACATTGAGTTCTATAAGAAGTGGCGCTCGCTTGAAAATGTTGCTGATGTTAAGGTGAATGTAATGTATTTTTTTATTGTTTTTTAATATTAGCATTGATACGTGATATAACTGAATAGTCCTTTTAGCTTTGTCATTATGAAAGCTAACTATTTTTTTGTGAAAAAGGCGTTACATTTTACGTACCGAATTTAAATTAATTTGAAAATCGTTTGAAGTAATATGCCGATTGTATGTGACGATATATATTTATGAAGAATGAAAAAAAACTGGTATTACATTTTATTGAGCTGTTCTTCTGTTTTTTTAGGGAGAACGTAAACTACCAGGCCTAGCCCTTCGTTCCTGGTTGCTAGGAATATTTTCCGCGCCCCGAGGGTCGTCCTCATCCCTTCGCCGAGCGCCGCCCCTCTTAGACAGAGAATCAGCTGTCTGACACACAACAACTTTGGACATCCATTCACAAGATCGCAGATCTATAGAAAATTTACATAAGTTTTAGGTCAAAACTTGACTCTGTAAATGCTTACTCTGGTATTCAAGAACAAAACCCTAGTGATCCGTTAGTTGTGCGAACTTAAAATAATCGACACTATGCGCTCTTGCGTTCTTTGAAGCCCCATAGTATTGTTGATGAATAACAGTGTTAACTCTTTGTACATTGTACACCTGTTTTGGAGTTTTCGAATCACAATTATAATATGAAGAGATTGTAGTTTCCAGGTGAGTTCTCAATATCTTGTAATTTTGAGAGTTGGAGATTTGATAACAATGTACTCTAAAATTTACCCATACTTTTAAAGGGTTCATTTTTATTTTAACGAGAAATAGTTTCATCGGAGTTTGTACGTAGATGAAATATTTATTGTAAACGTTTAAGACAAATTGTCTTTAAACATTATTAGGTAATTATCCAGATTATAATTTGGAATTAAATTCTGAATCGATTTCGGAAGTGTAGGGAATGGAAGGTTATACTGTTAAATACATCCCTTGAAATGTAACAACAATTAAAAAGAGGAGCTTATGATATCTTGAAATCATTGAATTGTGAATAAATGGTGCAATTAGATTGATGTGACCACCATGTTAGTGAAATAATTACTAAAGAAAGCCATCATTCAGTCATTTTTAAATCATAAGATTTATTTTTTGAATTCGTATTTATAAAGATAAAAAAGGTTTTACCAAGCGAAAGTCTTTCGTGAATAAATGTTGTAGGTACTAAACTCTGTATAATTGAACCAAACTAAGAAATAAACGAAAAGCGGCCTATTTACGCCTAGTTCTTAGTCTTGTTTCAAATGTATATTTTGTTATAGAAACAAATTATTTAACTATATTGTGTTGGCGTGAGAATATAACCAGGAGGTCGGTTTCGAAAAGTTTGAGGTGTAAATGAATTTCACGTGTAATTTTATGTGGCATAATAATTTAATCAAAATGTATAATAAAATAATTGTTTTGGGTGGAACGCTGTGCGTAAGTTGACCTGCTGGTTATATATTCAGGTTTGTGAATTTATGTATGTATATGAAATGATGTTGTAAATAATATGTGTAAGTAAAACGATGTTACCGTCAATTGTGAAATAAGATTTTAATGTTATTAAATAATTTCTATTGAATCTCGTTTTTTAATAATATTGGCATTAATTTAAAGTCCAGTTTACTTGAATTTGTTAAATGATGTTATGGATTTAATATGGTTACTCCTGGAAACACTCCCTTTATTTTTTTAAAGACGCAAAAGCTGCATTCAATTGTAGTCAAACCGGTTAAAATCTGAAAAAATAACGTCCTGTACTTTATGGCACCAATCGATAAGGTCAATCACTAGGATCAAATCTATCAAAGTCGACAATTTTTATGAATGAAAACCATGAAACCTGAAATTTGATTTGGTGGAAAATCCTTATAAGAATCAAATAAACGAAATGAGCTGTATTTCATGTATATTACTTTAAATAATTCAATTAATTAGACTTGACGTATTCTGGCAATTTATAATTTTCACAATAGCTTTTATCCGCTAGGACGCGACGTGAGGCACAATGTCTTATCAGACTTCCTTAGTAGTCTGGAAGTTGGGAGTATAAACTATTTTCTTAAATCTATAAACACTAAGAACTATTGTAAAAACATATTTATTTTTTTGCTTATTTTGTGTATCATATGTCGGCAATCCTTAATGAATAAATAAATAAAAATATAGTAGACCCTCTACTGTCGCACCTCGATATAGCTCAGGGCTAGCATGCCAGAAACGGAAACTTGTTTAGTAATCGTCAGTTGCCTAAATCATATTGAGGACTCATATTTCATATCATCATATTTAGAAGTAATTAATACAAAGTTATAGTTCCGATTCTAATTAAGCTGTGATTGTATTTTTTGCAGTTTTTTTTAATTATCCCCGGTCTACGATGGATAAGTGCAAACGTGCAGAGCCGCATCCCCAGAGTGTAATCTATATATGTAATCTATATATATATAGTTATTAATTATATATAATACAGGTATAAATAGAGAGTGCTGAACATTTCTTTCAAGAAGCTTGCTCATTTAGTATCTGCAATAAAATAGATAGTAATATAATTATTAACAATGTCACGCGGGCGGACATTACCAAAACATTGACTGACCGCCTTAATTAACCATGCACAACCACCAAGTATTAATGGTCGCGCCATCAGTACTTGGTTAAATAAGTCCCGAATTAAAATTTGTTCATCAACGTAGTCTCCTTCAATTCTTAGCAAACGCGGCATCCATTTTGAAAAAAAGCTTCTACATGGCGAAATTTTATGTACCAGTTGAAATCTTTACTATCTCAGCTATCCAGCTCACTTTTACTACCCGATATTCCTTTACGATTTTCAGGACTTGGTTGATGTTTTGTTGAGTCACTGCTTCATTTGGACGACCAAAGCGTCCAGCATCATTTATGTCCATACGACCACTTTAAAATTGGCACACCACCAACAAATGGTTGGCATACACGGAGAAGATTCCGGATAACTATAAGCATCGGCTGTGATTTAAAGGTGTTTTTCCCATTAAAAACACTGTTTTATCAACAAACAAAACTTGTATTTTTTCATTGTCTCGGAATTAATAAAGTATCGTCACTTATATGTCTGTAACACAAAATTTTATGTTCGATTTTAAACAAATTTTACAGTTATCATTGGATCAGTTCTTTCTAAAAACCAAAAGAGTTTTTAACATATTACTCTGTCGTTTAAAGAAAGGGATTGAGGGGATACCCCATGATAGCGGTACAGTTGGCTTATAAAAATTTGTTTATGAATAAGTAGGTATATTTTTTTAAGTTTTAGAATAAGGTGTGTCATTTTTTGTATTAACATATATTTAAACTAGGAATGCAACGTTACCGATGCCGATATTAGTTAACCACAGGTTAAGGCAATTTTTGACAAAGATTCTTAGCGTAAAAAGTATTATTTATTTTTACAATGAGAAACGGTCGTGTTTTATCATTTTGTTACGAAAGTATAGAAAATATAAAAAAGTACATCCACTCTGAAGGTAAAACCTTAAAATTCATTTTAAATTACACTGCAAATAAAAAATAAAACTACACCTTAACTAGAATCAATTAAAGGCAACGTATCCAAAATAAAAGTGTGTGTGAGAGACAAATAGAAAAGCCTGCCCCCAATCCCTTTCTTTAAATGAATATGCGGCATCTCCAAGATACTCTCGGGAATTGTGTAGAGTCCATCTACCATCTGAGTGTCTACCATCAGTAAGTATACACATCAAAAAAAGGTTGAGATCACTTTGAAAATGTACCAACCACTGCTATTGATGGAATTGTCAGGTCATTTAGAATAAACCATGGCCCTCGATTCATATTGGTTGACGATAATGCACCTCAAGCAATCAACGCTGCTCTGCGTGAATACGACATTACCAGGTTAGACTGGCCTGCCGGCTCGCCTGACTTAAACGCGATAGATATAAATAGATAACCCCTTAAACACGCGTGGGATGCTGTTAAGCGAGCTGTTTGGAACCGTCAGCCACCTCCCCACACAGCGCCAGAGATCAGGGAAGCCGTTATTCAAGAATGGGAAAGGTTACGGAAGGATTGCCGCATGTGTCCGAGCCAGGGGCGGAGTTATCTTGTACTAAATAAAAATAATTTCATAATAAATGTTGATAATATTCAATTAAATTTTCTTTTTCTTTCAATTATTTTTTTGTCGAAATTGCATTAGGACTTTTAAATTAAATTTTTGTTAATAAAAAATAATTTAATATCTTGTACTAAATAAAAATAATTTCATAATAAATGTTGATAATATTTAATTAAATTTTCTTTTTCTTTCAATTATTTTTTTGTCGAAATTGCATTAGGACTTTTAAATTAAATTTTTGTTAATAAAAAATAATTTAATTTTTTAATATCAAATAGTGCATCTTTTTTATAAAAAGATATTCTTTTAAAAAGTAACATAAAAAAATCCATCTTTAGCTAGTGATCTCAAACTTTTTTTGATGTGCTTACATACCATCATACACAAAACTTAACTTTTTTTTAAAACTTATTACTGTTATTTATTTCAATTAACCAATTTTTATTCTCTGCAAACGAATAAAAGGACTTTTAAAAGTTTTTAGCCAAAAATCATTAAAATTATTTTATTAAGTTCTCTATAATTGGCCAAATCTCCCAATAAGATAAAACATATCCTGTTCACTGTTGCCTAATGATTTGAGCTTATATACTTTGATATATCATTAGGTTTTTGAATAAGTTTTATTATGAACTACAATTTGCACGCTCGCATATCCCTCAAAAAAAGTTTATTCATATATGGAGTATATGAATACTAAGGCATGTTTTAGTTACCCAAATTTCATCTAAATTCGTAAACTATTTAAAAGACTAGCTACTTCACTGAATCATGTTAAATCCACAATGTTTGACAGCGAGAGAGTCGTCTGGGTGTGAATGAATTACTCAGTACCCGAGCGTGGCGTACGGTCAAGGCGAGCCAGCTGGCTGTACCAGATTCATACATGCTAAGCTCAAATCATTAGGTAATAGTGAACTGGATATGTTTCATGTTATTGGGAGATTTTGCCAATTATAGAGACTCTAATCTATAAATTGAAATGATTTTAAATGTACTTTTATTCTTTTCCAGAGAATCTATGTCCACATATAACGAACACAATTCTAAATAAAAACACCGTCGTAAAAAACTGATATATTTTTTTATTTTTCAGTTTTTTGTTTGCCATGTTACAAATTATAATCAAGTAGAGCTTAGAAAAAAATAAAGTAGGTCGTCATTAATAAATAGGGATATAGCTATTTCGTAGTTCCGGTTACCTAGCGATAGGAAACGAACTCTACCAAATTAATAAGATATCTCTGTATTTATCTACTGGGCCATTTGTCTGTGTCGGTCAATTGTTATATTTAATAATTCTTCACCCATTATTATTGAATAATTAACATTAAGATCGATGCCGACAAATCACCAACTAAATAAAAAAGTTGACTTTTTTGAATTGGCATTAGTGAAACTGGAATTATGACACGGTAAGCTATTTAGATTTGATTGCAAAAGGTTACAAGTTCATACCCAGTTAAGAAATAATAATTCACTACTCTACCTTTTATCTGTAAACGATATTGCTAGAAATATTTAACGATATTTCTATATTTACTTTATTTAAAAATTAAAAATATTACTTCACCTTCACCGACAAATTTTTAAGGTTCCTTTTCTAACATATGAAATAGCTTATATAATATTTTAATATGTAAACCTACCTTACCTTCCTTCCTTTGTCTTTTTGAAATGTGGTGTAATTTACAAAAAAAAAAAACTTTTATACAGTACCTTCTTAACTAAATTATTTTTTTTATTTTTTTATTGAAAAAGGATAAGACGTTTGTCTTCTATCTAACCTGATGGAAAGTGACGATGAAGACGAAGGTTTTACACGTCTATCCACGAGAAACCTATTCACTCGACGCTTGAAAGAACTAGGATATTATGAAACCTTCTTTAAATTTATTATGCATTGAGTCGCACGTAGTAAATTATACAAATATTGTATATTCATTTAGTTCGTGACAATTTAATTCAAACAAAATGTTTTCGTGAATGCGTAAATTTATCCTTTTATAGCGCATCTACACTTCGTCGGACAACCTTCAGCCAGTTATACACTGTCAGTCGCGCACGATACACGCTTGCGAAAATTCCGCCAACTTTACGAAAAAACTTTACGAAATGGCGGGAAACTGTACGCATTATTTCAATGTTGAAAACTAACAAGTCAGTAAAAGGATTATGTTTATGTATACTTAAGAAAGTTCAGTGAAAGTTTTTGAAATTAAAATGTACTTTACAACTTGGAGAAAGGTGAGTTTACAAGTATTTTGTTTATTTTTACATTATTTAAGTTAAGTATGATAGCTACCAAACATGTTTCTTTGTGTGCAACAAAAATAACTAAGCAATGTATGTTTTACAAGTACTTATTGTATTTGAAATATTTCTGATGTTGAAGGAAAACTTTAACGTTTTTTTGTAGGTATATTTTGGATCTTTTAGTTAGTTTGTAGTACAAGCCACAAATTATTATATAGCATCATAATCTATCGCTGCATCACTTTTGATCTCTATTATCTTACTGTGTTAGTGGAAAAGGATTTAGTCTGTTAGTTTACATAACAATAAAAATGGACTTAACAATCAGTCTGCGCCGTATACACAGCGATTATGAGTAAAAGTCTTAAAACAGATACTAAAGATTCGAGTTATTTACTGAACAGGATAGTTCTAAAGTTTAGACAAGAAACTTGATGTGAATAAGCATTTGAAACAGTTACAAAGTCCATAAATAGTAGTGTTAATAATGAAAGTCTTCAATTTTTTTTAAATATTTTTAGTAAGACTAACTTTTTCTCGCTCCTCTGGCGGCGTGAAATTTCACACAAACTTTGACACATTTCCACCACTTATAGTGAAAATTGATTTCCTAACGTTCGCGAAATTTTTACAAGGAGCTTATGTGCAGACAAGTTTCTCAACCCAGGTTTTACATTGAATTTATATTTGTCAGTAAATCATAGTCACTCTATTAATACTTATTTAGAGATATTTAGATACAACTTTCATAAAAAGCTTTGTTCGTTTGTACCTTATAAAAGGCACTTGCAGAAGACCTGTTGTAAAAACAGTATGTGATTGGGTTTTATTTTATATAGGTTATATTAACTATATGAATCAAAATCAAATATTTTACTTCGTTATTGATTTACAACAGGAACGCTTAATAAACGTTGAGCAAACCCGAACAATTAGCACTCCGGCCTTTAAAAGGTATTATAGATACGTACACCGTGAGCAAAAAACCCGGCGGCAAAAAAGCCTGTCAATATGATAGAAACAAACACTCCGATTTTGTCAGTGTTTAGGAATATCGGACCGCATGTTGCTATTAAAATACTCCATTTGAATTATATATTTAATATAATATATAATTAATATCACCCCAACTATATAAGTGTAAACCTGCACGGGTGAGTCTGCCTGAAGTCCAGCATCTTAGGAAGTCCATGATTGATCAGGTTGACTTGACTCTGCGTAGGGTAGCCGAACGGGGCGATACCAATCTAATTAAGTTCAAACCGTCAAAAACGCATATCTCTTCACTGCTTACATTCCAAGAAAAATCAACACTGATTACGGAACACCCACACGCAAAAGGTGTTACTTTTACATCGTAACGTAAATTCAGGTGCCAGATTGATACCAAGTCATAAATTGCTTAAAAAAATTTGGGATCATCTTAAAGGTTTGACGGTACTTCAGTTTTCAAGCAAACTCTACACAACCCAGGTTCACCCATGCATGGAGTACTGTAGTCACCTTTGGAGTGGTTCCGCAAAGTACCAACTTGCAGCTTTGCGCACAGTTGAACCTCGTAAAATTATCAACGTCCTTGCGCTTAAGAAGAAAAACTAAAGTCTTGAGCACCGTCGCAAAGTTTGTCAGTATTTTACCGGATACATTTTGCTGAGTGTGAAAGTGCTCTTTTTGAACTTATTATGAACCCTTGAAAGCCATTTCAATATCGGGCTACTAGGCGCCGTCAGGGATCCCACCCTAAAAGTCGAACCAAAGATATGATAGCTCCTTTTTGGTTTGCACAAAATGGGGAATGAACAGCCAGCGTCTATTTTTCATAAAACATATAGTTCTGGAATATTTGAAAGTAGGGTGAATAGGCACCTCTAGGATAAGCGTGTTACATCCTAGTCTCCATTATCACTTTCCAACAGGTGAGATGGAAGACCAACGCGCATCCAGTACGATATAAAAAAATCCTTCCAGAAGTGCGGTGAGATTTATGACCGAACTGAAAACCAATTCTAGGAATTCATTAACTGCTGTAAGTTGGCAGGTACTTAGTTAAAACTAATGGATATAAGCTGTAGCCCGATAAATTATCACCGTATTTCGTCAAGAGAAAGTTTATTCTTATTTCTTGTATGTACAGTAAATAAAAGCTTTAATGGCGTGTTTAATTGAATGGTAGGTAGATAACTCAAAAGTATACATCCGTTTGATCCTATTAAAAATGTCTATGTGAATTTACTTGACTTTGAAGTGTGTCATCACAAGTATTACATGCGGCGTTTTAATAATTTTGGCTACGTCCGTTTTTTGTGTACAACTTAGAGTAGTTCTTCAAAATATTATTTTTGACGTGACGAATAATTTTTTTTCTTGCCACTACGGAGAGTTCAACTTCGGTCACTGCATAACCTGAAGCTCAGTAAAATTCATCTATGATGTGCTTTTTCTTTAAGATAAAAGATAAAATAAACACTCTTTGAAAAATCAAAGTAAGTTAATTTCATTGAATGCTATGTAAATTAATGCTTACCCATATTATTACAAACCTGCTAACAAAAAGTTGGCTGTACAGAATGTCATATGGATTCAAGCCCTGCTGCACTTACTGCAAAATAAATAAATACATACAGCATATCAGCTGCTTGTCGCTGGCCACAAGGGCCGGCCAGAGGTTCGTTCGCGTGAGTCTGCAAGAAAATACTGAAATTACCTTCTACTTCTACGTTCTAATACATCGTTAAACAAAGATACAAAATATGTTTGTAATCTCCCTTTGGCATTACAGTTTGGAGCCACGTAAATAAACTTCTTCTTGTTAAGGTAAGTTGCTGAAGATATCAAAAAGAGAAATTAGATTTCCAGTAGCCGTTTCTTAAATGTTACGATCAGACGAGCCCGTGCTCGATTGTCACTTTTGCGGTGTAAAACTTTAATGTTTAATAAAATTAAAAATTATTTGCCTGCTTTTTTATTAACTCATTATCCTTTTGGAATCTGAACAATCTGTAACAAATACCTAGTGTTTTTCTTCTTTAATCTCCGGGACCTGTATTTGTTTTATTTACAAATCCTACAAAAATACGGATGAAATCTATCAATTAACAGTTTAAGTATCAAACAGTTTAGTTGTTAATTAAGAAAGAGATAGTTTTAAATGTTAGATAATTATTTGTAACTCTTGATTTCCTAGGTGATTTGAATTTAGAATGTGCATATTGTTAGTAACAAGTTACAGGCTTTACGATAAAGTAAATCGCGCGCAAGCCATATAATAAAAATAGTTCGTGGAAAAATAAATACTCGCAAAAAGTGTTCCCCCTTCGTACGTAATTGTTTACTCAAATTCTCTTTTTACTTATTATTATTAAAAATGTGTGTGTCTTCCTCAAGTAGTGAGAATAAAATAAACATACTGTTCTTATTCACAAATTGAACTTACTAATTTTCTCATACAGGCTGATAAAAAGTAGACTGTGTCATTCGGTCGCAAAATAATTTTTACCTCAGTCAGGCGTAATACTTTGAATCCCTCTGCGTTCAGGATTCTAGGATTGAATCCCGAGCGGAGCAAGGCTCACAACGATCTTAGTTCAACATCCCCTCTCGCCTTAAAAATATAATTTTGCTTCTTTTTGATACAATTTAATCAAATATTTTGTAATTTGTTCAAATCGATGTTCTGATGTATTTAAGAATGCATCAAATTCCAGTCATGACAGTAAATTTGTTGTAAAAACATACGTTTATTAATCACTAAAGTTAATTTTACCAAACTCTTTTACTGATACAATATCCTTATTGATGATATATACCACATAGGATCGATAAACTCGACTCAATTTCAACTACAATCTACAGACATTTGCATGTTAACGTTGATAATCTTTAATTACCATTATCTGACTAATTACCTAAAGTAATGCGTGTAATGATGCTTGCAGGAAGTGGCACATGTAACTGTACAGAACAGAACACCTTCTATTGTGTAAGGTTTCTTGAATAAAACCGTGTTTAGTATGTATTCAGCACGTAAGGTTGGCTGGGACTTCGACCATCGAAGTTTTCAATCATGTGGGCCGGACTGATTGGGAGCAGACAATGTAGTGTGCTGCGGGTCCGCTTCTACCGTGAATACAAATTAGTAATAAACGTATGCGCATTTGAATTCTGGAAATCGATCTATTTGATGGAACTGTCAATCAAGGAATGGTAATAAGGGAATTGTTCGCGCTTCTGCATTAAAAGTGAATTTCTGAGAATGTTTTGAGCTTTTGCGGCTTTGCAAGTTTGTTAATTCAAATTCATTGTTGATATTATGTCTTGAGTCAATTAAACTTTCATATTTGGTACATGCATTTATCGTCTTATACTCTTGCGCCATCTTTAAAATAAGAATCGACTTTTATGACAACACTAGATTTTTCCCGTACCTTCTTTCAGGTTTTCAGTTTTACGTTAGTTATAATACAATAAAGGAATAGTAGGATAAAATCAGTCATCTTTGATTTGCATGAAATATCAGTGACTTATAAATATTATAAGTTAGAAGCGTGTACCTAAATGTAAAGCATTAAGGTGGTAAGGAATTTTATTATTCTTGTTCGAACATAATATAACTCCCATGAGATACTTTGCTGCCCTAGGCTGTTAATTATACGCCGACACGTATGAGAAATATTATATATACTTTCTGACCTATTCTTTTAATAGATGATCATAAAACACATTTTCTGCTTACATACAATCAAATTTGAGAACCTCAACTGATAAGTTTATTAAAAATAAATTAACGAAATCCGGGAAAACCTGTAGGATACGTTATCATCACACAAATAATTGTCTTCTTTACTAGGATTCAAACCTAAATTCTATTTTGTTGGCGACACATCTACTACCATTTACGGGGTGTAAATGGTAGTAGAGCCCGTTATATTGTCTATCTTTTACAATTTACTTAGCTAATCAAATTTATTCGCTGAACGTTTATACTATTAAAGTAACAAAAAAATTTAATTCTAAAATGACAATCTATATAGTTACCCACCTACTTTACATCCAGTTTTGTATAAGCCTTGAAACACTGTAGAAAGTGATAGCAGAGATTTGCCTTGAACAAGTCTTCTTTTTTGCAGTTACAAAATATGTGGTCTAAACAACATTTATAAGCGTTTTTCGGTGACTAGAAATTCCCACAATACACCGTCTCCTTCGCGCAACTCTTAATCCTGTAGACAGTTTTAAATTTATCATTATGCCATTGTAAAGTGATTTAGTAACGTATGTGTCTACTTATATTTTTAAAGTCGATTGTTACGACATGGGTCTTTAGCTGTGCAGTTTACAAGTTATCTTTCATCTAGAAACGTTGGCATGAATCTTTTGATTGATATTTTGGCAATCATTTTTATTAATTTAATTAAAACCAAGAGTTTAAGGTGTTAAATCAATATAACAAATTACTTCAGCTTTGAATGGAAAGCGATGAAATCTATTCTGATAGCTAACGGTTGTGTATCTTTTGGATTTACTTGTGGAATAGGTTTATTTATTTACGTGTATTTTAGAGACCCCCTTAGGTTTGGACGATTTTTGGTGAGGGTCTCACCAAAGTTGATTGTATTAATTGTTTTGGGTCCTCAAGTTTAGTGAAATAATTATGAATTGTTTTTTTTAATTGAACGATTGCAATATTCCAGTGAATCCTTAGAATTCGCTTAATTGAAGCGAGATTGGTTGAAAATCCACTTGGTAATTTATTAAAAAAATAAGATGTTTAAAATAACATTTTATTTGTGAAGTTTCTTTAAGAGATAATGGTCTCAATGACCATTATGTCTTCACGATAATATATTGTTCGAACCAATGCTAGGATCAATTTGTGTTATTAGAATTCTTGACCACAGCAAGAGTTAAAAATCAGTAGAGAATTAGAAAAAAATGACTTAAAGCTTTTACTCTTGACAATGTGATATACTATCTACAAACTTGTAATTTATCCTGATCAATAAATCGATAATTGATTCAAATAAGTCGTTTCCGTTTAATTAGTCATGTCGTGAGTCACAGTAGCCGGCAAAGAATTGGAAGTTACAACTGTGTCAATGCCGCGGCTCCTATCTCGTTAATGTTATCAAGTTCTTCGGATATTGGAAAATTACGTAGGCTAATTATGTCGTTGCCATTATTATTCGCAATTTTTTGCGTGTGAATTTGAAGTTGAGTTGTGTGTAGTGTATCTTATTTAATTCACATAAGCCGGTGTACACTGAATATATAAATGTAGGAAGTTCATTTTGTTTCCTAACATAGGTAAACTTAAAAATATGTTAATTGTGAGGTGGTGAACGGTTCATGGAATTTTTAAAGCTGTTTAAGATTTTAATATTGTTAAAGAAATAATATCAATTTAAAAGACATACAATTTTTACTGATCTTGACTAGAAAGTTATTAACTCAATATTGTAAAAAACAATAATGTAGAACGTATTTTACATTATCCTGCCAAATAAAACATTTAAACCAAACACGTTAACAATGTATCGAATGTTAATAAAAAGAAAAGAGTACATGGTAAAACAAGTAAATAATGCTCAGATAAAATAGAAAATATATGTATTTTTGTCCGTACCGTGACCTAAAGGTCATCCCTTTTCACCTAAAAATGTAAGATAAAAATCGATTTCTATTGGTCGGATTATCAAGTAAACTACTAGTACGAATTGAAATTGAAAAGTTTAATCATAATGATAGTAATGGCTAGGTCGTCCATATGATTTTACTTTCACACATGGACCATGTCAGCTTATACTGACAATGGTCACTTTCTATGTTATAACTTTGTCGTGAGAGTTAAACTGACATCCACCCAAGTGCCTATATTTGTAAATTTTTTGTTGAAACCTTCACTTTACCCTAATGACTTGTACACTGCGACTATTGTTTATCACATTTGTCTTACATATTGGTATTTGGGACACTATTGAGCATACCGAATAGGTCAGCTGATAACATAATTACTATGCGGCAACATTGCTTTCAATGATATATTAATACTAGTATTACATTCAACGACCTGGTTTATAATGACTTAATAGTTTTCCTTAACATTATGGTCTTCATAATCATCCTATTCTAGTCTAGTCCTATCATAGACACGATACGATTTACGATTTGGTGAGATCGGACGCGACCGTTCGAAACACTAGACGCCCTTTATTATCGGCGTGTGCAGGGCACTGCTATCTAGCATAGTAGTGGTTACCACTGCATTCTTGTCGAGAATAAAGTGTCTTGTCGAGCCGGATCGTATAACATTGCTTCGAGTTTGACGTTGCCTTGATCGGAAGCCCGGTTTCTACTGGATTTGAATGAAATTTTCAAAATATATCTTTCATGAAGTTAACCTACTTCGAAGCCTTGTTAAAATTTTTTTTAATATTATATAAATTAAACAACTTTTGCCGGATATTATTTTGATTATTGTGACTTAAAACCGTGTACTTTAAACCGTTCAAAGTTTCCACTGCTTAACAAAAACAGCATGAATCTTCGGCATTACTAGCACAGCAGAAAAACACAATTGATTATTGAAACATCTAGCGAAAACCATAAATTAGTTGTCAATAAACAACTGTTTTTTCATTTAAAATATGTTTCTACCTTCTGTTATCTCTGGTGTATGAGGCAGGGTAAGGAGTATCACCGCTAATGTGAGCCTTAAAATTAAAGCTACATTCCTGTCTGCAAGCAGCAAGCTGTCTTTCTTTCTCTTGAACTCTTTAAGATTTTTTAAATGTCTGTTTAAATGCCAAGAGCGGCGATCTAATCAACGTCTACAATCTTTTCTTCTAACCAGTCTCTTGACTAAGATGATTTATGCTCCGCTTAATTACTTTAAATGTAGTTATAGTGGTTATATTGATTGCAAAATGAGTTAGAGATAACAAATATTCTTTGTCAGCCGCAGGGTATTTAAAATGGATATTTTTTTTTATTTTTAAAATCGAATTTATCATGAAACAGCATGTTAGATACATAACGGTTATTTGTGGGGTAAATGTTCATGTCAGAAATTTATGTCGATTCATCCAGCAGTGATAACTGTCATCTATTTATTTACTTGTTCGTGTACCGTATAAATCGCTTCAAATCTTTAAATACTTGTACATGGCTCTGCAAATCTTATCTAATAAGCGCCCAGAACTTACCGGTACAACAAAAATATTTTGTTAACAGAGTTAAAACAATACACTTCAAAAAGTATCCAAAGTTAAAAATGCACCATTTGCACTCATTTTTGTTATGTTTACTCATTTCACCAAGCCTTATTTTCCACAAGATAAATTATTTTCACTGAACAAACCATGATACATTTTATTTACTTACTGTATCTTCTGACAATTTATCCCGCAAGCCCTCATAAGTCATTTGCAGTAAAAGTGTCTTCTAAGAAAATTGATATTTTACACTCCGTTGCTGGACAAAGGACCAGCGACGCTAATGGGTTTTGTCTCTTTGAAAAAGTTCCTACATATTAACTGGTATTTACTTGGCCATTGTTTAGAAATTTGTTGTGCTTTTGCACTTAGTATGACGGATTTGCTATTTTGTGTTTAAATAATGAAACATAATATATTAGATTTAACGAGTAATCTAGTGTGCTTGATTATTTTAATGACTTTTTGCTATTAATTAATTTGAATCAAGCTGTATTTAATCGAGATTGAGGATTTTTCTTCGCTGTTTTAAAACTGTTTTTTTAAATTGTAGAACAATTTTCTGAAGTAATTTTATCAACGATGGACCCAACCAGAAGTTATCAAAAATGCTTTCAATCATATAAGACACGCTAGTCTTTTTTTCATTTAAAGTCAAAAAAATAATTCCGATAGTACGCGATCTAATTTCAGTTCACCTCTTGCAAAGTGCACATTCCTACTATTTACCTACGAAGTGTACGTCGCAAAATTATATTAAATGCATTTCGCCGGCGGTCCTATTTATGAAGCTCGTGACTTAACCGGGTTATAGTAACGTAAATATCTCCCACGATCGCTATTTTTAAATTATATTGTATCAAAGTGCTCGCCTGTTTGTCTACACGTATCTATTTGTAACTTTCAAAACTTTTACGACTAACTTTCAGCCAATATTTTAATTAAGAAATATGTGGAGAAAAAATTTGGGAACCTGTTTTTTGGATCAAGAGCTGAAGACGGAAACTAATAGAAGGAAACGTAAACGATTCCTTTACGTTATTCTGACTGGACCAAAGTTAAAACGGTTGACAAATAACATTCGAGGCAAGATTTTCCAATGCAGAATGTTTCATTCCATTTAATAAAAGTAATTCTTTCGTTCAATATAATATCACTTGCACTTAGTTATAAATCTTTATCTTGCCATTAACTTCTTCAAGCAAGAAATTTCGAACAGGAGCACTAAAACGACCGCTGAAAGTAAAAACTCATAGCATTACCTTACTTTGTTTGCCACCGTATCAATTAGAAGCATATTTTTTATAATAACGGTCGGAGCTTTTTCTGACAGAACAACCTGAAATGTACACAACTTGAGTTGTCTTGGAAATAAAAATGTACGATCTGTATATGTCTCTTAACAACAAAATAAAAATCTATCAATTTAATACTTTAAAGCTTAACGTTATCAACTTAACACTTAACGTTAAGCTTTAAAACACATGTGCTACAGATAAGAAAAGATACGATTGCAAGTAATAACCATATTAAGTACTCCAAGCATGAGTCATGCATGGTGTTCTCGCAAAACAAAAACAAGTTTCACCATCCGTTACAGTTTTATAGACCTATTCAAAGATAAATACATCTCTTTGTACATGACACCGGGGCGGTACCTTTCGAAATTCGGAGCAAACGTACAAGTCGGCATGCGATGTACCTGTCGTCCCGTCAGACAAGTTTAACCAACTTCATGGCATTGCGCAAGCACAACATTTTTATACACGACTTTGAATGCTTCCCGTCAAGGAAAAATAACGCATATGATACGAAATAAATGATCTCTTTAATTATAAATCAGATTAATTCTTAAATGGGTTAATTCTAAAAATAATAATCAAGCGTTTATACTTTGTTTTCCTATTAAAGACAGTCATCATGGTTGATCCAGTTAATTGTTAAATTATGAGGTTACGTAACGATTTATTCTTTTTGAAATAAAATTATGTTTATTTTGGCCTATAATATTTCCAAATATATAAATATTCTATTTGATACTGCTGATTTTCGGCTTGTAGAATTTTCGTAGAATTTATGTAGCTTGACTCTCATTTTTGGTCTAATTTGTATTTAGAGCTTATAATAATAATAATAATTTTATTTATTATGGCATCCTGGCCCAATTGTTAGTTTTACAAAGAACTTCTTAACATTATGTTAGTAACACAATTTATATTTAAATTTAAAATAGTTATAAATTCAAATAGTATGTCAAAGTCGTTCAATGTCTAAGGGAAATTAATACAGGTAAACAAATCATAATAAAACGTGTCACTAATTGTTAAATGTCACATATCATAATAAAATTATAGTACTTATGTCAAAATAAATTTTAAAGAATTAGGTACACATAATATAAAAATGATATATAATAATGATGAACATTTTATTACTTATTATTCATATTGTAATAATAATATTGTACTAAATTAATTTAAGGAAAGAATAACAAAATTTTAAAGGCAGGTAAAATAAAACTTACGCCTGGTTATAAATATTTGTTCATTTTGCATATTACTGTATTATTGAAAAGTAACAAGAAATAATCTATCATTATATCAACATTTGTCTATGAAACATCCCCCATTTTTGTTTCGTTTTTTGTTACTAACATGTCTACAACCAGTCTATAGGTATATGCACACAATTTCCAACCATTAAACTCTTGTATACACTACACTTAAGGGTTGCAGAATAAAGACCACGCGTCTGTGACATAACAAAATCAACTAGGGTTGTTTTGTAGGCCATTCGTTACCATGTTTATATGTTTCCTAATTGTATTTAGGCTTTTGGTATATTTGTGATGGTTACCAGTATCTGCTTAAAGCTGACATTAGAATGACACTGCTCGTAAGAATTAAGAGTTGTTCCTAAGAGAATTAAAAAAAACAAAGCATACATAACAAACATAAGTGGAACGCACATAAGTTGGAAACAAATCGTCAAATTAGTTGAAACCAAAGTGAGTTGTTAAAATCGCCTTGTTCTTTACGATGTTCTAATATCGGAAAAACGCCAGTGGCACGTGCATGATAATGGCTTTTTGTGAAAAATTTTTGTCGCTTGCTCTCGACAGTTTTATTGTCGTTGAAAATATATTAGCTACAGTTTCAATGGAATTCCAAATGAAAAGTGCAGTTAGAGCCTTTTAATTGCTGTTTTACTTACCTTTTAGGAAATTTTCGACAATGATTTCGTAGTTTATATAAGGAACTCTGATCGGTCACGATAAAACTTGTAAAACCTAGCGTTATTTAACTATAGTCTCACTATTATTAAACAAACCCTCATCTTCATTTTCAGAAAGGAAGTCTACCAATTTTAGAAAACGAATAAAAGCTCTTCTGTATATTTAAATAATTTCACTAAATATCTTCGAATAAAAACACTATTCGTAGGTTATATTCCAAACCCATCCGTAGCTTGTCAAACCATTTTCACATTATTTTAATTACCTTCAAATCTATTTTGTTGCAGTGGTACTGCTGGTGGTGTGTTCTTATTATTTTGGGAGTTGCACCATGTGCTGCTGACCGTTTCACCCTCGGCTACTTGACCGGCTCGCAGCGGAGACCTGGCGACTTCAGCTACCCCAAGCCTGGACGAGTTATTTCAGGTATCTTAAAATCCTCATGAACTTAAGGTTTCTTGTAGGACAACGTGCAATAAATTAGATGTTTATTCTGTTATTATTACTGTTTGGAAACATTCAGTATATTTATAAGAAGTTATTTATTAGATTTATTTAGGCATTAACAGCTGCACCACATAGCATTTCTCTCATTTTTCCGAATTTAAAATTTCTGATAAACACCATTCACTTCTTGCTGAAAGAATAAACAATGCAGATTGTTGATCATGTAAAATTGTACCTCTCTCGGGTGAAAGGAGGAGGATATACATATGTAATTACTACTTAAATACAAAAAAACTGTCCTTTTTTGTTTTGGTGTATGCGATTTCTATGTGTTCTATCCATTTATGGCCTATTTGGTCTTAACAGATCCCGACGACGCTATTATAACAAGGAATGCCGGCGTTCCAGTCAGAAATGCCCTTAGGCGTATCGTATGTAGGAGTAGTTTAAGTTCCGGCTAAGCGCCCTCAGCGCTAGGCCACAAGGTCCGGTGAAATTTAAAAGGCTAATAGGGCCATAAATAAACTATCTATAAAAAAGGCCCTGTTTGGTATGAAGGTAAGTAGCTTTGCCTTTCGTGCCAGAGGTCCTGGGTTCGAATCCTGGTAGGGGCTGATATATTTTATCATATTTGCTTTCTAGTCATGGATGTGAATGTATGTTTATTTAAGTTTATTTCTAATATTTACATTTAAAAAAAATCTATTTGTGTTTATATATTTCTTAAGTTTATTTATCCGTTATCTAGTATCCATAACAAGTTCTTAATGATACCTAATTTGGGCTAGATAATGTGGTGTGTTAGTTGGAAATATTTATTTATTCATTATTATTTATTTATTCATCAAGACGAAATACAATACACTAATGATAAAAAAAAAGTTTCTATGTATGAAATAAAAAAAAATGACAAACAATAACAAATTAGAATAAAAAAAGTTTTTCATTTGATATAGTATGCGATTTCTATGTGATTTTTTAAATACATTCCCTAATGAAAAAAAAGGTTACTATTAATAAAATATAAAACAAAAAACGGTATAATAATAAATTTGCCTCAATGATAGATATATTTATACTCTCTTATATAGTATAAATATCCTCATTTGTGTTTATCTCAATTTGCATTTTTTCTTGTGCCGCAAAGACATAAGAAGAGAGACAAAGAAGTGGATCCTCATTAGGGGTTGTAATCCAACAGGGTGGTGCTTTAATCCCCGTAGGAATTATCATACTACAAGCAAGCGCACTCGTTAAACTTTATAAATGAAATACAGAATATTCAAATTATTAATTAGTCAATAGTATTTTTTAACTTTCAAGTTATTAGAAGAGTTTTCACTTGTGTTGTCCCAAGGGCACTTCCTGACAAATTAAACCGTTTTTTCCTTTTTTATAGAATATATTTTTTGTCTCCGTAGTTTTAGTTAGTAGTGTAGGCATTAATCGGGAAGTTTGTTCTGAAGTCATAGACGTTTTGTTACGTACAAGTAGTAACAAAACGTATGAATGAACTTTCGAGTATGAATGTATGTTCATTCTGATTTTCCTCAGTTCGCAGAATGGTATCAAGTACCTGTTAACTATTGCGGCAGGCGCATTAAACGTTTTTAGCTCGCTTTACTTTCATTAGTATTGTGATAAACAATGCAAACAAACCTTGCAAATGAAATTACCCCAGCTTTTGATTTACCTACGTGTCGATTTGAAATTTCCAAATGTATGTCATACAATAATTTGGTTCCTCAAACTAGTCTGATGATGGAACCAGGACTTACGTAGCAAATTCTTCAATGGCTTCTAGTGACCCCCTCCAATTTGGGCTTATTAGATATGTTTAACGAGTCAAATACATTACACTTGGTGAGGATAGTCTCATGAAGATGCATCGTACGTAGTAAAAGCGTATTGTGCAATTTTTTACACTAAGTCGAAATTTTATTCGGTCTAAATTGTTTTTATTGGTATGTTTTCTTCTCTAAGGTGCTATCTCTATGGCAGTGGACGAGGTTAATGAGAAGCTGCTGGGGCCGATGGGACATTCACTGGACTTTGTGGTAGCTGAAACTTATGGCCAGGAAGAAGTTTCAATAAAACAGGTATATTTTAAAATAATTCAAGTATTTTGATAAGCTTATTAACCTGGGGTCTGTGTGTCTGTTTGACTGATTAATGGCTACTGGTACCATAATGTGAGCAATCAGAAAAATATGTTTATCGGCAATGACATATTACATACAGACAAGTCATACCCAAACATTACCGCACAAAAAAGCGGCGTCAATGTAACTATAGATACCTACCCGATATATAGAGTAATATAATTTATGGGAGAAGGAAAGAATAATACGGTTCACATGTTGTAAGAAAGAGATACCTATGTACTTCGTGACGTTGCTTCGCACTAATTGGTTGCGAGCGTACGTGACGTAGTACGTAAATTGTCGAAACTCTATAGCGTTATCTCTTTCACTCCCACATACAAAATCATATTACATCTCGCTCTTCGAGTTTGTTGAAACAAATAGCCATGTCAATTTTAAAACGTCATTTTAAATAGCAAAATAAAATAATAAATAAGATAGTTATAAAAAAAGTACTTTCGCATTAAAATCTTTAACAGTAACAGTGTAATCACTGTCTAAACACACAAGAAGGCATTATACGGTAGTAATGTAGGGAATAAGTTTTGTTTGTCGTTTAGCCGTGACACTGGGTTGCACAAGACTCAGTCAAATAGCGGGCAAATGCCTTGCATTTGCGTTGCCATTTTTGAGAGCGGATAACCTGTCTATATGTAATATATCATTGTTTATCGGTAATATAGGTGATAGGTATATATGGTTAAGGAAAAAGTTTGTTAGTATTTTACATACATCATTAAAGCCATGTTTTTTCAAGTACAATATTAAAATTTTATTTAGTACTATTTTTAGTAGTAGTTATATTATTTAGACGAAGTACCTGCGGAGAAGTGCCCATCCTCCGAAGCCTCAGTGAACATGTCAGATATGCGCTTTGACTTCCTATGCAATGAAATAGAAAGTCTGAAACGCATTATTACTCAAAATATCAGTACTGGAAGTAACGACAATTTACAACGCATTTCAAGAAGCGACCAAGCACTCTCAGACTAATACCCACAGAACCTTCTCTAATACCCGAACTTACCGTACCAGAGACGTTGACAGCGGACTCTATCAAAAAAGCTGACCCTGTAAGAGTAGACCAAGCTGAAAAACTCCAGCATTTCGGCGACCCAGAGTGGGCAAATGTGCGTTATGCCGATACAGAGAAAAGGTACCTAGCGACCCCCATCTTTACACATCTTACACTGAACGATGAGTTACATCCGTTTGAATCCAAACCGTTTAACCTAAGGTCGTTGGATCAAACATTCGGTTGCATCACTAATATGCTGTTGAATCAAGATAATGTATCCAAAAGATATTGAGTGATTTAATTACCTGGAGCTCCGCGCAAGATACAAATCTCACTCTTCAGAGTCTTCGAGCAAAACTTACTGAAACTTTTTCTAATTCCGGCCCTTATGCCGAGATATCCAAAGATATACTACTAGTTGTTTGTGGCAGACGCGCAAGTATACTTGATCAGCGACGTGAACTAGTTCTTGGCGGGGCTAAGGACTGCTACAACAAAGCTGCTTTAAAAAGAACACCTCCATCTGGTAATTTTCTGTTTGAAAGAACTGCTTTTTCTCAAGCTCTTGCAAACATGGGGGGGGGACCAAACAAAGTGCTGCGCAGGCCATACCTTCCAGCTGAGGGAAGACGGGCCTCACTGACTCGGTTTCTTGACCAGTCCTTTCGCTTCCATGCAGCAACTGAAACATCCGTGCGCAGAAATAATAACACGGCAGCCAAAAAGAAAGGCCTTACTAAGTACCGTTCTAACCGAAACGAACCAGGACCCTCAAAACAACGCGATAGTAAACGTTGGCATCCAAAACAATAACTACTTCTCAGCAGGTCGACTCAAGCGCTTTCTAACAACTTGGCGCCTACACGATGCACCCCAAAACATTATATCTATAATAATGGGCTATCGCATTCCCTTTGTAGAGAAACCTCCGCTGAGGAGACAGGCAACCCCGTTTATTCCACTAGGGTCCTCAAGCGAAATGAAACATTTGACAACAAAAAAATATCTGCCGACCAAAAAGGTTACAAAAATAGAACAATGGATCGAACAAATGATAAACAAGTCTGCATGGTCCTCTCTAGACCTACAAAAAACAATGGGCTACCTGAACTTCGCCAGCTTTGTAGTGGCCCTCGGAAGGTTAAATCATCGGGACCTTTTATCACTGATGCAAACAGCTGTCTGCGAAAATGGAACGGTCACTCCGAACAATGCCTCACTGAAAAACCTCAAGTGGTGGCCTCAGCCCAAACTGCAGGCTGAAAACAAACTGAATAACCCATATCGAAATTGATAAATTAATCTTTAAAAATATATCCTAGTACATTGCTCTTCATTGATTATTTACAATTACATTAAATTACTCGTGTTGATTTTCTGCGCTATATAAATAGTTATTTATTTTATTTAAATACAAATGTCTACTCTTTTCCTCCCATTTACTAAGAGTAAATAGCCCTTATCACAGTTGACGTCTTGCGTCACCGCTACCACTATGCGATATTAAACAAATCTCTCATTATATAGGTTTCAAATAGGTTCAGGCTACATAATATAAGAATTTGTCCTGAAATAAAAATTAATTATTATGTACGTAATCTATTTGAAACCTATTTTAACCCTGCATGGTTAATGAGCGCAACTGAATCAAATGTGATTTTTTTTTGCCGCCGAAGCGGAGAGGGAGGTGGAAGATGCGTCATGCATACCGCCGCAGGAAAATACCGACCTCTGCTGGGGTTATGTGGGACTCACCAGAATACCTACCCACTAAAAACCACCTCACTGGCTGTGCCAATATTTTACCGTTAGCCTTCATCGAAAGCGACACCCGTTGGAAGTGGGTGCGCTGGTGGAGACCCGCTTGCGGGTCGTCCGCCGGATGTGAAAGTTGCACTGAAGGTGCTCAAAGGGACATGAGTTGGTGGCCGTTGGTGGCCGCAGAGGTCGGCCGAAGCTTGACTTAGGGATCAATTCATTTAAATGAACCTATAATGAATTGAGAAGGGAAATATGCTCCGCCAGAGCTAGCAGTCACTCTGTAGGAGAATGTGAAGCCCTAAGTTTACGAGCTAAAACTGAAATTTCCCTAACATCAATATTTTTGATAGCGTCGCAGACGATACGCATATCGTCTGCTACGGAGGGTTGAGGAGTGGACTTCAATGGGCGAGGAGCCGGGATGGGATTCTAATGTGCAGCGGGGCGCTGCTTCCAGTTCTCTGGGGCAGGCTTGGGCTGAGTAGGCTTTGCAACCGGAGGAAATCGGCTACACAGCGGCGGAAAGTTTTCCTGGGAAAAGGGCGGGGCCTGTTTGGGTGCCGCCCTCTTAGAATTGGAACGCATACAACGGGGTGCACGAGGGCAGCCCCTGTAATTTGCGGTGTGGCCGGGCTGACCACAAAGCACGCAATCGGAAGGAGATGGAGTTTCAGGAGTGCGATTGCACTCCATGGTGAAATGAGGGACCAGGCACTTAACGCACCTGGGTGGGGCGGCGCAGTTGGCCGCCGCATGCCCGTACAACTGGCACCGGTGGCACTGGCCAGGGTGACCGCGGCGATGAGGCGCCTCGATTGAGATCGCAGTGAGGCCGCATATAGTGCTAACCCCTTTGAGGATTTGGGGACGTTGGCGAGAACCACCAATGCGAGAGGGTGACGCCTTCCGTACTTGCTGTGCATTTTATGCACTGCGAGTGCCGGGAAGCCTTGGGACTGCAGATCCTCAAGGATAGCCTCGTTGATTCGAACGGGACTCCCCTGAGTACCACTCTGAACTTACGCTCTTCCGGGAGAGTGTAAGTGTAGTAAGCATATTGCTTACCGCTGAGGAGCTTGGTTAGGACTCGGAAATCGTCTATCGACGAGACTAAGATTTTAATTGAGTCACCCGAGTTGGTAGCTCGGGTGCAAAGGATCTTGTGCTCTTTGCACAATGTCGAAACCTCGGACCATTTTCCCGAAGGAATACGGGTGGTGGGACCTGAGCTTAACAGAAGTTGGGGGTGGAGTCACTTTGAGTGAAATCAGTGGGGCCGGGGCGTGTGTTGTAGGCACCGGGACGGGCGCTGAGGACGCCAGGGCTTGTTTCGAGCACTTCTTAGAGTGCTTCTTAACGAGGGTGAATGAGGGTGGCTCAGAGCCAGTTGGGGTGGCGTCCGAGGATGACACGGTCGCGGGTGCGCGCTTGCGGCGTGGAGGGGTGTCTTCTTCACACTCCATGTCACTGGAGAGCCTAAGACCAGAGGGGTCTGGGGAACTGGGGTGGCCCTAGGGGCCAGTGTGGGAATCAATGCCACGACTTGAGTCTCGGTTTGCGTGCGGATTCGTTCGCACGTCGATCGCAGACGCTTTTCCGATCTCTAGTCCCCGCACTAGTTGAGCACCCCAAATTTCACTGGTCATTTTCACGACTCAGGTTTTCGTACCGTAGCTTCCTAAGTTTCATAGGACCGTCGTTTTCACGAGGCATCTTCGTTCGTCGCATGCAGCCCGTCTTCGCCGACCTGCGTCGCCGTCACCGCTCCGGCAAGCTCTGCGTTCCAGGACTTTCTGTCTTCATATTCGAGTGAGTTCTCCGCGTCATCCCCAACCCCCCTACCGCGGGTAGGGTGGTTTAGGAAGTTAGTCTTCGTCGTTAGGATTGTGTCATAGTATAAATATTTATATATTGTCCCTCTCCAACCCCTCCGCAATGGCTTCCCTAAGCTGCTCGGAAATTATGGAACAGTTACTCGATAATCTCAAAGCTCAAGGCATTAACTGCACCCCTCATATGATTCGTGTATTTAACACTTTTCTCCCTCAAGTCGTGGGGCATTGATTCAAATGCAACTACGCCGGCCCCTTATATGGGCTCGGTGCGGTCGCACCTGCAGGCAGGTAGCGATGACGTCATACAGCAAGACGCGACATGCACCAAAACAAAGCAATTCGAAGGAGATGCCTATCTCATTATATAGGTTTCAAATAGGTTACGTACATAATAATTAATTTTTATTTCAGTAAAAATTCTTATATTTTACTTATTTCTTATCCCAGAAATAGTTTTCTTTATTTGACTATATTTCTGTAACTTTTCTGTGGGATTATTCTCGTTTCCTTACGATGACTATACGAGACTATATTTTATACGAGAGTGAATAAATCCTTGCAGTAACCATGAAGATGAATAATGAAATGATCTATACAGAAAACAAGCCTGTTTTTATTTTGCTGGAGTTTATAAAAATACAAAGGGAATAATCTCCAAAAAGATAGCTTTAATGAAAACCCAGATTTTTGCACAAATTTTGTTATGAAACAGTTTTCATCGCTCGTTTACGATATTATCTGACACGTGAAATGTTTATTATGCCTTCGTTGATGAGGTATCACGTACCGAGTATGACCCTATTTATTAAAAATAAATAGCTTACAAGCTTGTCATTTGCTGAAGAAATATCTAACTAAGATTACAATTAACTAAAAACGCGCTCGAAACTAAATTTTCCTACTTTTTTACATCTGACTTGTTAAATTTTGTAGAGGTTGTTCAAAATTAGGTAGAACATCCTTGATACGATGGAAATATTATTCCGGAAAAAATGAAGATTAGTCGGAAGGCACAAGAAAGCTATTATAAGTAGTTCTAACTACTATATAAAAATTATAGATTATAGGTTCACGCTTTTAGTGATAAGGCCTTTTACATTGGAATTTTAGTGTATTTTTAATTTAATAAAGTGCAGGTATTTCTATTCTATCCTTAACTTACTATTAACATCAACTTAGTTATAAGTTATGCTGTCGACAGCGTACACTGAAAAATGTCATAATCTTGTTAGTTTCAGATCTGACCACGCACAAAAAATTTTTGACAAAATCGCACACATTTCAATCCACACTTATGAAACATTTCGACAAATTGTGCAATAATTCTGCCGGGATTAGCTTTGACCTACTAACTAGTGCAGATCAACCAAAAGACCATGTAAATATTGCAATCCCTAACGAGAGACCTGATATTACCGTAATACATCTGTTATTTGCAGTAAATAACGGAAAATAACTGCTTTCCTGACCTTAGGAATCGTAAATTGCATTTATTGGTAAATAAATAATAAACATGTTTAGTTATCCTTCTCTGTTTCAACAGGTTGTAAATCTTGTTTGTGTTGTTTAAATTACGAAGATGTGTTTACGATCTGAGCTTATGTGGTTTTGAGTCTAATCCTTAGTTTATGTATTCAAAACAGTAGAATTTTTCAATTGTATTTGGAGGCAGACTTAAGACTTTTTTAAATATTTTAGCGAATTTCTTTTCAAATTGCTTAGAAACTGCGGCGAGAATGTCTGAAGGCAAATCCTTAATTTGAGGCCAAAGTTTAGAAAAAAACAAAACTTTTTAAATTCCTGCCGTCCCTACAGCGTCGTCTCTGGTTTTATTGCAAATGTTTATCTGAGAAAAGTCCAACGGAACAGTTAATTGTCTGTTTCTTTCGACGCAAGGTTTGCTTTTAAAAATAGTCTTTATTCATTATATCTCACTCATCGTCCTTTTTTAGTTGGTGTAAAGGCCGAGGTGAATTTATAAGGGTTTTGTTTTCAGTCACTTCTATTGAAGATAAATAGTTGATTTATAAAAAAGAAACAAAAAGAACAATATCTCGTATAATTTTATGGTTTCATTTCGCGATGTATGTTACACGAGTAGGTAATATACATAAAGATTTGTGGGTTCTTTTTTAAACTTTTCACAATGAAAAATCCAGTAGGTTATAAAGTTATATAAGTAAAAAAGTTTGCGCATTTCCATCTTTTATTTATTATAGGAGGACTCATTTTGTTTATTGTAAAATAGCATTTACTGATAGGCGGTTTGGAAGATGGAAGATTATCAATATTAATAAAAATTCGTCAGTATCTTAATTTTAACAGTATTGACTACAAACATTTTAAGGAATATTATTGAGAACCAGACTAGCGGCACTGCCCTGCTCAAAGTAAGTCTGTGAAAATTTTAGTTAGTATTAGCGTTTCGGATTGTTTTTAGCTCTATTAATTATAAAAACTGTGAAAAGAACCATATACAAATTGCAAATTCAATAAAAAAATTGTTTCTCTATCTTATGTACAACCTATAAAGTTTTCATTCGCTAATCATACATACATTTTGTATATGTTTTCCACCGTATCGTGCTGCAGAATAAACGTTGATCTTTCTAACAACTATGGGAACTGTTAGGTACTCTAGACATTGGCTCTTCTGTTGTTGCACTTCTGTATAGTGATAGCATTTGGATCCTTTTCTAAACTGCTTAGTTTGCTCGATTGCTACCAAAGTTTCGAGAGAAAGAGTAGAATTCTCCCTTTTATTTTAAAAATACACAATAAATACCAGTAAAAAATTTTCAACAGCAGAACCTGTGTTAGTTGAAAGGTTATAATTATATATTTTTTGCAAATAAGTAAAACTATAATATGGCCGCATTAAGGTAAAAATCAGGTTAATCATACATGTGATTATATTTTTTAAGTTCATCATAGGCGACAAACGAGCACGCCATCCACTGGGTGGTAACTGGCATCCGTGCCTATAGACATCATTAATCGTAAATATTATTGATAAATTATATTGTCATTTGCTCAGACGGCCGAATGGCGTAGTGGGTAGTAGCGTGCCTCGTACACCAGGGTCCCAGATTCGAGTCATTTGTGTGATGAACACAGATGTTTGTTCTCGGGCATGGTTGTTTGTATTTATTTATGTATCAATGTTTATTCTGAGTTTCCGCCCAGTTACTTACCCACAACACAGCCTCTGCTTGCTTTGGGGCCATACAGTTAGTGTGATCCATTAATTTTGCGTGGCCGACTATAGGCCTAGCTTGGGATTGCCCTGTTCCAGTCATTACACTAGCTGTTACTTCCTTTAATCTAGAACACAACCACGTAAACGTGGTTATTATGGCGGGTAAAATAAGATAGACTGTAGTACCGCCCCTGATGAGATCTTTACATAAGAAACTCTACTACCAATAAATATATTATTGAACTTGGTGTCCAAATACAAAGAAAAGCGCTAGAAGAAACTAATCCATTATTATGAAGGCTCGTGAAGTAGGTCAGCAATGGCAATCTGCTATCAACATATCACGGTGCTTCGTAAGCTATATCAAATTTAAATAATCATTAAGTAATTTGGTTACCTTTACAAACCCTATCATTTTTATTTAAATCTTTAACAATTTTTACTCTTCTACACTTGACGGGTAGAACGGTGGGTGCTACGACAACGACGAAAGAAGGTTGACAAACGTCAACTAATTGCACTTTCTTGTTCCAAACTGAAGCCTAGGAGAGTTTTTTCAATTAAAAATTGTTCAGTTTTGAAGAAACGACTTTGAAGAAAAGAAATTAATTTCCAAGACGTTTTTGGATTCACTTTATTCGTATTGCTTCGGATTTAAGACACAAAGAAAGCCAGAAGATTTACTCATTTTTTTTTTGGAAAAACTAATTATAATAATGAAACATGGTATCAAAGATATCTGCATAGTAATTATGGCATCTTTTTCCAAATGATTCCTTTAAGGTAATAATGGAATTGCGATTCCTCGTATTCATCTGACATCGAACTAATGACATATAGGTATTAATTACTAATGAATGAAACAGAATATAGGCCAGTGACCACAGTAGTTGTAATGTCCACTTCTTTCTATTCAGATGCCACGGGCTTACAAAATTAATACATTTCTAGGCATGTGATAATTTTTTCTCCTGTGCGCTACTCAACAGGTGGCAGCACTGTGGGCTGCGAACGTGTCTGCCTTCATCGGGCCGCAGGAGACCTGCGTGCACGAAGGTCGCATGGCTGCAGCCTTCAACTTGCCTATGGTCAGCTATGTAAGTATAAAGTGCATTGTTTTGTTGCAGCTTGAACTACGTGCACCATTGTCCTAAATATGTATCAGTAGCATTGTCTTTCATGGCATTCAAACGACGGTTATGGCGTCCGTAACAATATTAAATATAAATAAATCCGAAACTACGACGACTACGACTAAATATTGTTCAAATGTTCATTTATTTTACGTATCGGTAGATACATTTTATATATACAAAGATTTCTTAAAACAAGCGGTTCGAAATAAAATGATATTGCAAACCCTAAAAAATCAAAAATGTCAAATAATTAAACTTACCCAATGTAATTTTTTTTTGAGTTTTAATTCATATTGTGCTTTGAAATTAATTATTGTATCTCTAAATAATTTGTATTTTGCAAATTCTTAATATTTATCATTAACTTTAGCCCCGGCTCGGCTTCGCACGGGTCACAGTGCATATATGCCTAAATTTCTTTTCTGTCGTAGTACCGCAAAAATATCTAAAAGAATAGGACATAATTTCAGGATCCACTTTAAAAAAAATATGATGGAGTATGTTTAGGAACAATATTAATTGCATTTTCAATAAGTACTAATTTTGAGGTTATGATTTCTAATTACCTACATTTACATAGGTAATTACTACTATCACCAACCAACCATGATAATAATGACACGTAAATGTTCATCAATATCTTTAACTTAATCAACTAGTGCAAAAATCACAGCAATAAGTCGTCGTAAGCGCAATCTATCGGAATCCTTAGGCACAAAGGCTTATAATGTTACGTTATGAAGTATCTGAGTCCAATAAACAGTCCAGGTCGAATAAATTTAATAAAAGAATCGCAAATCATCAGAACAAAACCAAAGCACTCACACACACAAAATTGACAAGTCCAAAAGTAACGAAACAGTTTCGTTTTCAAGTTAAGTTTTTATCTCAAACTCGTCGGCAAAGGCAAAAGCTATACAGCCAAGGATAAGGACTACAGTTAGTAATAAATCATTTTCACTATGAGGAATATAAAAATAAATATCGTTACATTCAAAGGAGTCCTTACAGAAGTAATCATAATTTCCTATATTAAAAAAATATATTACAAAATACTTGCGCTTGGTTACAATCAATCCTATGTATCGTTATAAAAATGGCAGGAGGTAAAACAAACTGATTAAGTCAAATCAAGCTTTATAAATCAACTATTTTATGGAGACTTCTACACATGAAGCTAATATTATGGAAATAAACATTTAAAAAAAGAATAAGCAACAGTAGATACTGGTTACTTTTCTAAACGCTCACTGTTTACTTAAATAAGGATTCGCCAATATTATTTATACATAGCTACATATTAAAGAAACAAATAACTAATTTGTTGAAAGTGGCCGTTGATGAAATTTACTATAAATTTTTATTTTGAAATAAGTAGAAGTATTAGAAAGTAATGACAAAACGCAAAGCAAAAATGCGTCCTTAAAGTTTAAAGTGTAAACACCTCGTAAAACACAACTTTAAATCAAAAAGCTCCATAGATCAAAGATTATATTGATGACAATAGAAGGGCCTGGGATTGAGGTCTTCACGGGCTGTTTCTGTTTCTGTAAATGAAAAATAATATACAAATACCATGTTAACAGCATGCCGCGACACTAGAACACCCAGTTAGCTGTTTTGGGTTTGCTTCTTTCATGTCGTCAATATGTACGCTCTTAGTCGGCTTGATTTCTTCCGACACCACAAATTAACACAAAATAATATCAAACTATACACCTTCCTCTCGAATCTCTATTGGTCACAACCACATTAAAATCCGTTGCGTAGTTTCAAAGTTTAAGCGTACAGAGGAAAAGGCGATGGGAAGCGTCTTTGTTTTATACTATGCAAAGATATACAGTTAATAGAGGAAAGTTTGTGGTACTAGCTTATACGTGGTGAATTGTTTTTAATATATTCCCACTATATTTTTTGAATTATACATCGTATTGTACAACCATAGAATAAAAAATTCGTGAGGCAAGACTTCGTAGATGACACTCAGTGTATGGCGCCATGTGTTTCCCAAATAAAGATAATAAATAAAGTATCTTTACAAATACAAATAAAGCAATGACAAATTCAGTTCACTGTGTTTCCCTTCGCATTCCTTCAGTTAGCTGCATGATAAAATGTCATTTAAATCCCTAAATGCAGTTTCTTACTGGCTGCATTCAAGACAGGGTAAGCTCTCTGCGAGTGCTCCAGTTTCGGAGCAAATCTTCTGTGAATGAGCATTAGTGAAAAGAGACTTCGTTGACTAAACTTTATTCACTTAAGCAAATAGCTATTGAAATATTAGGTACAGCATTTCAAGGAACTACCAGAAGACAAATTACTGGCGCACTATAAATGAATTGCATCGATATAAATATTAAAATATTGTTAAAGCGATAAATTCCGGTTTTGAGTGTTTTAAACACTATAAATAATCCTGAGATAAGGCATTATTTGATATTTTCTTTGTTGATCTGATACTGCTTTACATTTAGACAAAATAAATTCTTAAAGAAAATCTTTATATGCAGTGCTATTTATAAGAGTGTAGAAAATGCTGCATTCAAAATATCATGTTGATCATCACTTTTAAAATCTCAAAAAGCTTTTTTACAACTCTTCGTTCCGATTTATCGCAATACTATATTCAATTCAAAGCACTGTGATACAAATTAAGGAACGCAATAAAACCCCTCTTCATACATCCCTATGATATATAAGATATTTATGTGCGTCGTAACATTAGCAATAAAATATTTACGTTCTGATCAAAAAGATTTTATTTCAATAATAAAAGCTGAAACCAGTTGTGCTACTTCACTATTATATTATAGAAATAGTTTTAGTGATACTCTGAAAATAAAACGAATATGAATATCTTCGAGTGCTAAAAATAAATTAACATCTTAATACAGGACGTCTTATTTATCAACATGTTAGTAGGTGGGTGTGAAATGAAATAATATGTGTGTTGAGTTATAACCAAACGGTTATTAGTCTTGATTTTCAGTTTTATATCTTTATTAGTGTGGCAATATCGTGGTCTCGGCTAACTTTGAGCATGTAAATTCTAGTGAGTAGGTACACAAATAGTTACATCTTGATTTTCCTATTTCTAGTTTTTAACCATCTTGTATATAAAATTCCTATCTTTATTACCTTAGTTAGATATAAACTACAAGTAAGTAATACAATAAACTTACCTCTCTCAGTACTGTCGCGACGTGGCCAACTCAAACAAGCGCGTTTACTCCACCTTCGCCAGGACTCGACCCTCGGACATCGACATCTCCAGATCCGTGGTGGCTGTACTGAGGCACTTCGAGTTTATGCATGTAATTATAACTGACTCTTAAACTTGCTTTTATAATTCAATAGGACTAAATTTTTTATGCATTTGATATGGGTCAATATATGACTTCATATGGATAGCCTATTTTCTTAAATTTAATTTCAAAAATAAGTTTATCATCATAAGTTAATAGCTAATTTTATGTAACAATCCAAAGCATTACAGATTTTATTACAAAATTAATATATGAACTTGCCTTTTATTAAATAGTAAATGTCATGTCGCTAGCTAGCGAAAAGCTATTAAAATAATATTTGATTGCAAATAGATAGCTGTGGTGTACTTGAAAGCGCCCAACCACGATTTCTCGAGACTTGCGCTGGCGATAATATCCGCCGCTCGAGAAAAGCAGATCTCCGTGCGGACCATCCAAGTGTACCGACAGCCATACTACTATGAGAACAAACGAGAAAACTTCACACGAAACCCTTTCTTGGACATCGTTAGAGACACGTATAAAGACACTAGAGGTAAGTAGCGAAGATAATGTTTCTTACCCTTTAACTTCGCAATAGAGTTTTATTTAAATGGTTTTGGTAGTACCTTGTGTATTTAAACAATTTTGTTTTTCTCATAATAAAAGTTAGAAGTGTAAACTACACTAGTTAGTTGATAATATAAGTATTTTGAAATAAAATTCTATTACCTGAATAATTAAACCAAACAACTAAAAGAATACTATACTAGCAATAAATATCGTAACATGACACCGACACAGACCAAAAAACTAAAATTCTTGGCTAAAACTAAAATATGATACCTAATAAATTCTTGTCCTCCAGTTAAATTTTCGCCCAAAAAGAAAAGCTTCTGTTTTCTCGTTACGTTCGAGCTCCGAGCCTAATATTTTCGTATTTCTGTCATAGTAATGACTTGCAACTAAAGGGTTAAATTTATCTTTTTTCATTTTAAGGCCACATACCTTTTATTTTTCTTAGACAGCCCAATGCTTATTATTCATCGCATAATTTTAACAATTGGTTTTATTTTACAGTTTACGTGTCGGTGGGTTATTACCACGACCACATCGGTCTTATGCTGGCGTTAGATTCCATGCAGCTATTGGACTCTGGTAAGAAAATATGGTTTGATTAAAGTATGTTCTAAAATTGAATATCTTAAGACAGGGTTGACTGTGATCTTGGTTGTTTTTGGTAGTTCCCAGTTATACCTCACAATGTATTCAAACTAACATACTAATAAAGCAATTTTTTTTTTCTATTCCATTTCCGCAAGCCACATCTTGTCCAGGCCTGTCTAACGTTAGTTACTAGATTCTATTGCTAAATTGTGAATGAAAACTATTTTCTATTTCGACAGAAAATGAGATTAGCAAAACTAAACGCAAGTGCAATACGATAAACTTTTAAAGATTTTAAGCAACTGAAATTTACTAGGCTAAACAGGGATCAAATATTTTTATTGATGGACTCGTAAGAAAGTGTAATTATCCATGATGATAAGCCTGCCTCTCAACCTTTGAAATTACTTTAAATATCTTCTGGAACTGCCTAAATTCTCGGAGAGTTTGTTTTCGCTTGATATCAATGTGATAAAGGACGAGAACAGTTATTATGAATTGCAAATAAAATTTTAGAACTGTTCGCTTATAACTTTCGAGAGCAGATTTCACAAAAGCTTTTAGCTTGTTATTTTTGTTACATAGGCTCTTTATACAAAAATAAAATGTGATTTTTCAATAACCTCACGAAAAAGTTCCTTTGAATGGCGTTTCATCCTACGTACAAAAGTGATTTACCTACTTAATTACTCATCGATCAGTTTGTGCGGCACCCATCTTGAACAACGCTTACGGGGTGAAAGGTGATCGTGAATAATGTCTGTGTCTCGCTCAATTTCTACATATGTAATACGTCGGTGCGCCCGGGTTATATTTTCAACTGCTTGAACATTTTCTTAAGTGACTGCGATTGGCGGCCGAATGTCCCTTGCTTCATCTTCAAAGCTTCCCCGTCCTCTTTTAAATTGGAAAACCAATTTAAATTGTTGTTCAGTAACAAGCAGACGATCCAATAGTTCAAAACATTATCGGAGTTTAAACCTTTTTTATAATCATAGCACGAAAATCACGTCGACTGAGTTTCATTGTCGCAAGTCAGATTCTCAGAAAATATGCGTTTAAAAAACAAACAAAAAAGAATATTTGTATTAAAATATGTTCAATTTTTAAATCTATTACTAAATAACCAGTGTCTAAGCTCAGTTGCTTACATTCGAATAAAACAAGAAAATTACGCACTTATTACGTATGTAATACATACTTTTAAAATAATTACATAAATAGATAGGAATAATCGGCTAACAAACTAAGCACAGACATTATTTCGAAATGCAATCACAGATGCTACATTTTATACAAAATTATACCTAGTTAATTATATAACAGCCCAAAATTTAAACTTAGTTGAAAATACTGCTATGCAAAAAGATTTTATTTGATGAAACGAGAAATTTTTAGTTGCAGCTGCCATTTAACACCATTACAGTAACATTAATTAAAAATGGCATATCGACAGTTCGAAGTATCAAAATTATAGGAGCTTGTGGTGTGACCAATATTAAATTTTTAAAATGCATTATACAAATTTTCTAGCGCTATTTCCTATTATTCTACATGTTGATACTAAATTTATCTCCTACCCACATGCCGTAAAACAGTCTGCTGTGTTGACTAGCCAATAAAAGCCCGCATTTGTCAATTCACACTCGCCTCACTTCATTATTTGTTCACCAAATCGTGAAAACTATCCACTTCAGACTAGTAACTTGTCAATGTTAAGTGCAATGTTCAACACGTGTATGATAAGTATATTTTTGGTAACATAGGAGGAATTTAGTTTTTGTATAATGTTTGAGCTTAACTAATATTTCATCATTAACAATTTATTTGAAATGAAATAAAATATTTATTTCTCAACATTGACAATTACTTGTTTTTATTGCCGAAACACCCCAAAAAGGAAATTAAAATATGTCAAGTTAATTGGGTTTCTTTTACATTTCTATAACTTATAAGCATATTAGCATGTATATTATAATATATTCATCAGAATAGGACTTTCAAGTACGTACGAACTTTTTAGTGGAATGGAATGTGAGTGTTTCACGTTTTAGAGATGACTGTAGGGAACTTCTAGGTGAGTCTTAAGTTAGCCGAAGACGCGATGAGCCGCTAGTAACTAGAACTACACACATCAAAAAAGTCTAAGCTACACACATGATTTCTAATTTAGTAATCAATTATTATATCTTTTATTACTAAGTAGGTAGTACTAAAGTAAACTTTTTTGTTCTATAAGACATACTGGCTGGTTGTAAAAAAAATGTCGACTATCATTTGTTTTTTCACAAAATTTAAAGCAAATGCATGTTTTCGAATTTTAATGCGTTATCTTTGTGTGGCGTGAGTGTTGGAAATCAATTATTATTTTTAATGTTTAATGATTAATTGGGAAAAATTTTAATTGTAAGAAGCGGGAAGCAATCAATCCGAGGTATCGCGATATTTTGGTGTCAACAGAAGCGTTATTTGCCGTCTTTATCAGCGTTACACTAACACGGGAGATCCTGCCTAGCAGCACCCAGGCCGCGGCAGGAGTACAACCACTCGGCTAGACCGATACATTCAACTGACCACAAGACGTCAGCCGATGTTAACCGCCCGAGAGATAGCTTTAAGGCTACAAAACTCAAGTGGTGTTGTTGTTAGCACCCAAACCGTGCGAAATCGAATGCATGAGTACGGCTTACATGCACAACGACCAATTCGGTGCCCACCTATATGTTACGGGAATCGCGCTCGTCGAAATGAATGGTGTAGAGAACACATAACATGGACCCAGGAGCAATGTAATAAAATTTATTTTGGGAAGAGTCTCGATTTGGGTTTAGGTCTGATACTAGAAGGGTAAGAGTGTACCGTCGTCATAGAAATACTGACAGGCTGAGGTGCGTTCAAGAAGTTCATCCATACAACGGTTCAACAGTTATGGTATGGGCGGATATTATGAAGAACAGACGAACTGAGCTCTTTTTTGTAAATGGAAAAGTGAACGCTGCAATTTACGTTGAGAATGTTCTAAGGCCTTATGTCCGTCTCTTTGCACAAACCCTTGGCTCCTTTTTTACGTTGATGCATGATAATGCGCGTTCGCATGCAGATTTGCACACCAGGGAGTACTTGGCAAGGGAAAACATCCGGGTATGGCCTTGGCCTGCACAATTGCCAGATCTCCATCCCATCGAGCACGCATGGGTCATGCTCCACAGACGTGTTTTAGAGTACTTGGACGGACTGACAACATCCCAACAACTGATGGACTTACTAAAATTTCATTGGGAGCAATTGCCGCAGGATAATATAAACAGTCTCATCGATTTTGCGAATAATCGGTGTCAGCAAGTTCTCAACAACAGAGGCGGCCACTCTTTGTATTAAGTTATCCAATTTCTTTTACATTAAATTAATTTTGTTTAACTTTAAATTTTAAATTTACTCATTAAGTTTATAAAAAGTTTAGTTGCTTAGGCATCTTAGTGTACCACGCATGATACAGTTCTCGCACTATTGTTAATTTATGTTATTGAAATAAAAATTATAAAGAAAACAATTGATTTTTTACTTTGAAAAGACACTAAAGAGTAATAAAATACTAAGAGTAATAAATAATAAAATACTAACGATTTAGTGTGAAAATGCATTGTAAAATTCAAATTTGTATATGTTGCTTAGACTTTTTTGATGTGTGTACTTTATCTGCTGCATTTTAAAAGAACAAACTATCAGATAGTGATAGTGTAGATAGTGTAGATGTAGATAGTGTTATATTGTATGTGTAGGTTATTAATTACATACGTTGTCTTACTACCTTAGGACCTAAAATGCAGCTTAATTTAAGATTGATGTAGCACGGTGGACGGCACCCAGTTTTTTAAATATACCAACAGAAATTTAGTTACTAGTTGATGGTGCTTGAAGGTCTTGTCTACAAGACTCAGTATTGGATCCCAATCACTTGTTATACAATGTCATATCACTTTTACACAAAAAACAACAGTACTTGGTATTCTTGGCATTGCCCATCTGCAGACCCAACAACGTTGCTCTGAGTAAAATATATCGAGCTCTTAACAATAAGAGCTAACTATACAGTTTAAGTTATACGAGTATATTTAGATTCAGCTAGTGAAACGCTATAAATATAGCACATTTTCACGTAAAAAGTAATTTTCATGTAGAGCAGTGTAATTTTCCGACATCTTGATGACCTACAAGGTCGAAACGATATTAGTTCGACGAAAGAATTTTAGCTCATTGCATTTAACATATTTTCAATTCCAAATCTATCAAATGTGAGTAGCTCTGACTTAAATCCTAATAATAAGTTTTTTGAATTTCCTTCCATGACTGTGCTTACTTATTTTACTTTATAGTTATCCATAAAACAAAAATCTATTAAGTAACCTGTTATCGATACAACAATTTGTCCTCACAGGAGACTACGCAGCCATAGGAGTCGACGTAGAGAAATACGAGTCTGAACTGGCAGTCCAGTATCTTGCAGGGCCTCTAAAGAAGGAGCCTTCCTTACGGACTCTGAGGGCCTTTCAGTCTTACTTGGCAGTGGCTCCGTCCCCCTCACCTTCCTACCCTGTGTTTGCGAAAGAAGTCAACAGAAGACTGCAGATGCCTCCGTTCAGCTTTAATAACCCTTTGCTGCAGTTTGGTGGCGGTAAAGTTGTAAGTATACATATGTTTCCTTTTTTAATTTGTAATCTTATTAATCATGAGTTTCTGTGAATTTATTAGTGGTTCAAATAAAAACACTTATAATATTTGATATAGAAGTCAGTAGAATGAAAAAGAAAGGAAATGCTATAAAGTACTGACAGGTTTATAAAAATATTATTTTCAGATACTTAGATACAGGGGCGGTTTTTGACCGCGTAAAAATTTACACCATAGTACAAATAAAAATGTCATCCGTTGTTGTGCGATAAACCAAATCAAGGTTATTGCTCTGACTGACGTGCATGGATAAAAGCAAATAGGGTTCTATCTGGTTCTAGGGTTCTGGAGTAGGCGAATTGGTTTCCAAGATATGATTGACAAATTAAAAAAATATAACGTTTGTTAAATTTAACTGTTAATTCTGATTCGCTTAATATTTAGGAACATATGATATTAGGTCTTTACCTATGAAATTGCCGTTTTTCACGAAATAAATGAAGTGTAATTTTTTTTAATATTTTTTATTTCTATTAATTAAAATAATCACCCATGCAATCAATGCATCTTTGCCAACGCATTGGTAGCTTATTGATGCCTTTCTTGAAGAAATCAGCTGGACGGGAGGCAACAAATTCTTCAAAGGCATTTTGTACTGCCTCTCGAGTATTTAATTTTTTTTCCCGCCAAGAAGTTTTCCAAATTCTGGAAAAAGTAGAAGTCTGTAGGCTCAAGGTCTGGTGAGTACGGCGGATGACGGGGACCTTACAACCCCAACTCTTGTAGCTTGGAGACCGTCTGCTGTGCAGTATGAGGTCGGGCGTTGTCGTGCAGGAGCAGTGGAGCCGAACGATTGACCAAAGCTGGTTGGAGACGTGCGAGCTTCTCCATCATTGAGTTCAGTTCTTCACAGTACACATCTGCAGTAATGCTTGTCCCGTTTGGCAAGAAGCTGTGATGAATTACACCCGCGTTAGACCACCAAACAGTGACCATCACTTTTCTAGGGGTAAGTTTTCGTTTAGGGCATTGTTTGGGTGCTGAACCAGGGTTCAACCAACTTGCTGAGCGCTTACGATTGTCAAACAGGATCCATTTCTCGTCACAAGTAACAATGCGGTTCAGAATTCCTTCATTTGTATGCCTGCTGAGCAGTGCAAGGCACGTCTCCACGCGTACCTTGCGCTGGCGGTCATTGAGTTCGTGGGGTACCCATTTGTCAAGCTTTTTTACCTTGCCAATTTGACGCCAATTTTTCAGGTCAAAATTTCCAGAACGGAAGCGGGTAAACCAATAACGGGTGGTGCGTTCGTTTGTAATGTTCGCTCCGTAAACGTCGTTGATGTTGCGTCGAACAAGCGCCGCTTTGCTGCCACGACGGTACTCATACTCCATAATTACTCGAATTTTTAACTTATCGATGATGACGAAAAATGTTCGAATGCGTTGAAAACAAAACACTAACTATTAAACAAATGACGAATTTAGAAAAAGAATTCCATGTTTGTCAAATAAAACTAATTTGAAATTAGAATTATCAGTCAAAAAAAAAATATTTTCATTTGAAATGGCCAGTACGGCAAAACGGCAGTTTCATAGGTAAAGACCTATTATTTGACACAGTGCCATTTCAGGATCTATCTTTAAAAAATATCAAAGATACACAAAAATTTTAGAATTTTCGTATTATGGGTCTCGGAGCAAGCTACTAGCTTACAGTTACATTACTTTGACGTGTTATGGGATCTTTCATTACCTTAACATTATTACTGCCACTTAACTTGCACCATACCTACTACCCTATGGCCCTATGACCTAACATTATCTTACTATGACTGAACTGATATCCTTTTCAGGTCATGTCAATATAAGTAACATGTTTCGTAGCTTCATTTGATTCGTTCATACGCTTTATCAAAGGAACCACTATGTTTGACAGTATGGACCAAATTTGGTAACTACTCTCGCCGTTTGAGAACCATAAGATTATCTTCGTTTTGAGACGCCCGGTGCATAATATTAGGGTTTGAATTTGGAACGTCGATAAAAGTTCCTATATTTTGTAAGACAAAAAATAATATCACAACTACGAGCGATCCAAAAAACTATGTTCTAAATTTGAAATCACGTACCTACTTGAGATGTTTTTTGAAAAGAAAACAAGGCTGTATAAATATATGCCACTACAATTCTATTCTAATCGATAAAAAATGGCGCAATTTGAGGTCGTTGTTAAATCGGTACTAAAAACCTGTAACACAAGAAAATTGCCTGGAGATGACAGTGATTTCACTTCGGAGCATATTGATTAATTGAAAGGCACCTTCGAGGATTGTAATTATATATTACCTAAAAAGTAAACAATGTGTATTTAACAAAGCAAAAAGATTTTATCAAATGGAAAAATAATGATTGGCATCAAAACTATACATATTTGAGTCCATGCTATATATTTTTTTCTAACATTCATCATCTAGAACACTCAAGCCATATATGGTACATACAATTTTTTATTTATAATACATGTCTTGTTCTAGTATTACTGGTTTTAATTATGTCAGTGGGTGTGAAGAGTATACTCCTCTGGGATAAACATGCCTTTCTTTTGGGCAGTCTTCTGAAATTCGTCTTTTGAATCCATCACTCCATTCAGGATTCCTAATTCCCTCGCTTCGCTCGGTCTTAGTTAATTTCACTCACTCCCCTCGTGAATTGATCTTCGAATCCTTCATTTCACTTGGAATTCAACATGAAGCCAGTTACATAAGACACTGCAAGGGTATAAACCCTTGGTGTATAATCTACTGTAAATATAGACTATTTAATCAAAACCTAAACTGGATATAAATTGTTCAGAATTATTTTCGAGATTAGTTTATTTTTTATAACTTGAAATTATACTAATTTTTAATAACTACGTTAAATGAAAAATCTATTATTAACATTATATACCGTATTTATCAGTGCATAAATGCCTTTTGACCAAGGTGACTGCTAAGTGCATTGAAAATGATTACCATCCGGTTAAATATGTTTCATTTATTTTATTTTATTACATAGGACAGCTAACAGTTACATTTAATATAACACATTAATACATGAAAAGTATTGCTGGGCTATACTGGGTGTTAAAAAAAGTATTTTGGAAAAATATTCCAGACTGAGTAAGTCTTCACCATTCGGCTACAAAAAACCGTTTTTTATTTGGAATTATAGTGTTTCCATAAAAAAAAATCTAAACATTTAGAGTTAAAGCGCTAAGCCATACACCTATCCAGATAACGCGCGGACCTTAGTTACACAATAAAAAAAACGTAAACGTAGATAAAAAGGTACCTTCCTACTTACTTGCATAGACAGTTTTTCCACCCAATTAGCAAACAAGCACTATGCGATCAACAAACTGTTAACTATAATTTGTTCTGATATAATATCTAAAGCCTCATCAAATATGTAGACAAACATTTTCGCATTACTCTACAGTTATGCTATGAAATTTTTCTTCAGCTAATGTCATTAAAGCACTCATGCTCATTGTGACATTTTTAAAATTTTCAATAGGACTAAACTGAGGGTGATATGGCGGTAAATGGAGCACAGTATGACCGTGCTGTCGTAATATTTCGTCTATCTTATACTCTACAAATCTCGTCTTATTTTTTAGAATCAGTTCATGTAAGTGAGGCTTAAGCATGTTCGATGAATGTTTAATATTTCTAAACGTCAGCCAGTCAATACTTTTGTTGTTTTTTAGAACTAGAATTCGGTGCATAATTTTGAATTGAATTATGATAGGCTATTAGGTTTACTGTTGGGTATTAGTTGCGTTTGAATCAACTTTGAATAATTCTCATAATTCATATTATCATGGTAATCACCACTTTTTTGGTTGGCTTCAAACATGAGCAAGGCATTTGGTACAATCCATCCATTCCGCCGGCATGGACGATGATCAAGCAATGCCCTTTTATACATGTTGCTTTAAAGCAGAAGTGCTTCCATCTGACCAAGACTTTGAGAGGGAATGTGATGTATTTGTATAAGTTTCGATGCATATTGGTTTTCGGTAAAAAGAATTGGTCTATTTTGATCATGATATTCTCGATTTTTATGACATGGTTAATTCGCAAGTATCGTTTCCCATTAGCAGTTTGCGGTTATCTTCCGTTGGTTTCCATTTAAAACCTAATGAGATGACGTGTTTCCGTAACGTGCTGACACAACCTTTATAATTTCTTCTTTAAATTTTGCATGTAGTATTTTCATCGTCAGAATTTCTTTATTTGCAATTTAAAAGTAGTGAATCGTTCTCCGGACTACTTGTTGATCAAAATCACCTAATACTATCGTAGGCTTCCGATTTGGTTTCTTTTTAGGTGATTTAAAGGTTGTTCCCTGTTCTGAAAAATGACATTTGCTTTCTGATAGGATCTTTCTGACGGAAGTCAATGATATTTTGATTGATATAGTAACTAATTGAGCGGGAGTCATAACACTGCTCGGATTGCTATTGCATTCATTTTCGAAATATTCGTACAAATTATACAAAACGTCTTTAGTTTGGAAAGTCAAAGGCCATGTTTCAACATCGGAACCATTTTTAATTAACGACTTTACAATAATAAAACAGAACAATAAATATTATAAACCATAAAAATATACCACAAATAAAATAAATTAATTCATTTATTAATTAAAACCAAATCGATCACACAACAATTAGCAATGTTTATAAATATGATTATTATTTATTTGACATTTACCATTGACTTTTAATTGTCAATATATTTTCTTCTTCAAAATGTAACGAACCTCTATTTTCTGACTGTACAAGGAAATTTAAATTTCAAGTTTAGAACTCCTGTAAGTACACCGATACTAAGTACTACAAATTTTAATGCAAAAACGTCTCAAAAGTAATTTACCTCTACCTGTTTATATTCTATGAACACTGGACAGACTTTGTCGTACAAATGACAACTATTTTTGTTCCAATTTGAGGCGCCTCTAGCGAGTACCCTCAGGAAGTTTAAATGCAGGTTTTAAAGGACACTCTCGGTTTTGGGCCTGTCATATTCAAATGAATTTAGCACCAGATGTTCCTTCATGTTCGTTAGCTTAGTTGGCTAAGTACAGATTTCATACTTCGTTCAACTGGTAGGCTTTTTTTATCGAATTAAAATGATCTCAATCCTTACTGTTACATACTCGTATTATATTCGAATAGTCTATTAAAAAAACAAATACGTACTTTAAGAGTGATCTAGAAAGATTAATTTGGAAAAGATTTGATTCTTAATATTTAGAATAGGAGATTTTACTATACCGTTACAACATAGCGTCACTTTTCAGGTTTATCGATATGTTTTACTGCCTTTTTTCTCTGGCTACTAGAGCGCCTGAAACCGATATTTTCATTTATTTGGCCATAGGTTTCATAAAATTTTAACTTTGCAAAGTCAGGCCCAAATTTCTATGAAGACTGGGGAAGTACCATTGAGTAATATGATTTGTCAGTTTTATTTCGAGTACCTCGCATCTGCCAACATAGCCAAAAAGCGCTTGAAAAGTTTACCCGCCATCTTGTATTAATACCATGGATAACTCCATTATACGGCTGGAATCGGCAATATAAATATAATACGACGCAGTGTCTTTTTTATTAGAAATAAAATATGGGCTTATCCTTAGAATTTCTGATCTGATGTGACCTGACCCCGAGCAAGATTAGCGAGAAATGAGATATCGATTACGTCACGACGTTTTATAATTATTTGCTTTTACTAAGTTAATTTTAGTAAAAGTTAGTGAAATTCTACCACTAAAGAAGATTAATTAAATTCGCGTCTCTCTCCATAGAACGTTTTGAGATACATAAGTAACTAGTAAACTACCTCGTCCATCTTGTGGTTAGTGATTTGAAATATACGTATGTTGCCACATGATAAAGAACTGTGTATGTCCAATTAAAACTGGAGATATCTACGTATTTGTATCATTTAAAACAAAACATTGTTAAAAAATTGTAAGCTCCCGAATATGGCCCAAAAATATTAATGTTTGTCGTTCTGATTTTTTTTTTAAAATTTTTATATTATATTATAAAAAACTAAAAAAATAAAAATTTGGTAAAGTAAATTTTTAAGCACGAAATAATCATGATCTGGTTTGAAAATTTTTACTATCACAATTATATCACTACTTTTATGAAGAACAATCATCAAGCTACTATAAGCTTCTGTTATTTGTATGTCCCCTGGCCACTATATTATCAATCTAATAAAATCGAACTATCGATTTTTCCCTAGATCCCCGTAGAAGCGGCGTGGCTGCACGACGCAGTATGGGTATATGCGCGGGCGCTCGCCGCCGCGCTGAGTTCGGGAGAGGACCCGCGCGACGGCCGAGCCTTGGCGGCGCTCATGAGGAACAATACTTACAGGAGTGTTATGGGGTGTGTAGATTATTTAATAATCAAATGTAATAGGTATCATATTATAGTGTTAATGAATAGGTATCAAACCTGATGGTATAAGGAATGAGGTTAGGCGCTACATACTTAGCTGGAAAGCGTACTCTACAAATAGATCTGCTGGTAGTGAGATCCCTGATTTAATGAAGCCTAATAAAGTTATTCATTTATTTAAAACAGCTATTTAGTAATACCGTACTCTAGTGAGTATTAGACTCTTCTAATTTTAGACCAATTTAAATCTTACCTACCTGTGGTTAAGGTTTTTTAAATTTATTTAAAAAAAATTTGGGTCTTATTTAAAAACAATAATATACTTCGTGATAAATTTACAAGAGTTCGTTAAACAACAGGCGTAGGTGTTGAACTAATTGGAATAATTGCTAGTACCTGGGAAATTTACGAATGCTTGGGTTATTTTTTTCTGACTAATTAAGGTTTTTGAAGTATTCAGCATGATAATTTAATCATGAAATCCCATCATTACAGCATTAAGGGCACTAATCTCAAGCTTTTGACTTCATTTCTGAGTAGTAGTAACCAGAAGGTGTAGGTTAACAATAAAAGGAGGTATGGGCCGATTGTAATTACCTCAAGATTAAATTCTAGAGCTACCAAGACACCCAGAGGGAGTTGCGAAATTTTTTTATTTATTTTTTTACATTTAGAAAGAGCTGGCGAGTTATAATTTATTTTGAGAATTTGATTATTAAAAGTAAAAATATATTTATTCCAAATCTAAATTTCTCTCTAAATTTTTTTATCAGCATTATGAAACTAATGTGTGTCTTAGAAAAATGGATCTGCGTCGGAAACATTTACCGTGCAATTATTTTATACGACTTCAAGTCCAACTTGGTGAATCGTTTAATAGACTTCAATTAGTTTTTATGAACAAGGCGTCTTTTAAAGCCACTGTACCGCTGGTATAACGAGTTTATGTACGGTCGTTTAAATTTGAAGGATGTAGAAGTAAGTGATACTTATACGCAAGAAATCGCGCTACAAGGGAAATATTTATTCAACAAAACCGTCAAATCACATACGAGGAGATTCACCACAATCTGCAGAATGGTTCGGGAAGTATTCATGATCTTTTACACAATCACAACCTCACGGATGCTCAGAAGCAGGCGCGCATGGAATGGTGCCATAAGATCATTGATAAATTCCAAACAGGTTCTTACCGTCGTTTTTACGATATCATAACAGGTGACAAATCTTGGAATTATCAATTTGATCCTAAAACAAAGCGCCAGTCAACAGCATGGCTGTTTCAAAACGAACCAACGCCTCCGAAAGTGAAACGATTAAGAAGTGGTATTAAGTACCATTTTGCTCTACCACGACAACGCGCCCGCTCACTCCGCAAACAAGACGAGGGGCTTCCTACACCGTGATTTGGCACCGTGTGACTTCTTCTTTGATTCTTAAAATTAAAAACCAGCTCAAGGGGATACAGTTTTCATCGCCAGAACGCGTTCGAGAACGCCGCCGTTGAGGAAGTAATTGTTGGAGACTGAGAGTGTGCTCTGATATTCAAAGGTTCAGACGCAAGAAAATTTGTACAGACGCTGGTGGAGAGTTCTTTGAAGAGACGTAATAATAAAATATATAACTTATAGAACATTTTTATTTTTTTTCTTAAAAGTTTCTGAGTGTCCCACGTATGGCTTAGTTTATATAAGTGATCTACCCAACATGGTAGACAGTAATCACGAGGTTAGGTATATTGTTTGCTGACGACGAGTACATTGTTTTATTGACAACTCCCTTATGTTGTGAAGTGGTTTAATTTGATAATGTATAAGATTTTCTGAACTGGATGTAAAAAAAGTCGAATCAAACTTGCATCTTAATGGTAAGAGGTTGAACATAGTAAATAATACATAGTAAATTCATGATTACTCTGTAAGGACCAGGAACACTATTTTAGGCTGACTAAAAGAAGGAAATCAGTTATCGGAATTCCACTACGTTGTCCAAGGCACTATTCCAAGGCAATAGGTCAAAAAGCTTATTGAGAAACGAACATTTTTTTGTGGGAAGGATGTTTCTGTTTCTGTTACTAAAAATTAAAATATAATAGCTGTTTTGGCTTGTTGCTTTCATGCCAAAGTCAAATTGTATACCTAATTTTACAACGAATTTGACAAAAGAGCGCCAACAGAATTTTTACCACTTTCGTCATGCCTCTTCGATATCGCGGAGCTAAAAGTAAGAAATAGCGTATAGTATCTTGTTAACTTATTGTGATATAAACTCAAAACCACAGTTAAGAACATCTGGTGACTCATAGAGTTATCGTTTTCTTTACAATATTAAGAAACCTCCGCTTCCCAGAAAACTTCTTTATCAAATCTACAGTAAAGTTAAATCCAGTTAGGTGGAGCGATTAATGTGAATAGCCGTACCTATGTACATATTTACTTATAATTTCTTAATATTTTCAATGAATTTCAGTGAATAATTTTATAATAACATCAAACAAATGAAACGTTGGATTACCCAAAGCTCAAAAAACATACTTTTACTTAACAAATAAAATCATTACAACATTTGGTACAAACGACCGTCGTAAAAACTAATATAACCCGTCCACGTTTAGAATGCACAGCAGAACATCAAATAGAGGAAATCTCCGCTTCTGTCATTCCATTTTCATTTTCCGGCAAAATGAATCACAATGACATGGCTTGACGTAAACAAAACACAATAAATGATAATATTATTCCTACAGAGTAAGGGCGGGTCACAAACATTTTTATCCAAAAGAATGCGATTTGTCATAATTAATTAATCTTGGTTGAAGGAACCGTTTTTTATGACACACAGTCTTTTATAAAAAAAAATTTTACTATTTGTAGAATGCTGTGTTTGTTTGGAAATCTGTCTTTAGGTGTACTTTGGGACTTGCCAATTACATTGGAGTACCATTAGCACCGCGTTTTTTTGCTCATCAATTATCTGCTCTTTCAAACTTCCAATTTCATACCTTAAAGGCATAATTAACTGCTTACGAGTATCCGCCAAATAAAATATAACTGTTACTTTATAAGCGAAATCATTCCCAAAAATTTATAAAAAATAATCTATAACTTAAGTATTTAACGAATTTCTACGTACGGTTTAACTATATTCTTTTCCTATATTACTCTGCTTACTTTTTTGTTTTGTTTTTAACGAAATATTTGAAAACTACCTTACAAAAATTTTTAATGAATAATTATCGTGTAACTTTGGCTTCCAAATACTCTGGATTTAAATAAAATAGAATGTGGGAAACTCGTGTGTGAAAAAAATTTCCGTCCGTTTAGCTTGTTAAAATTGGCTACGGGCTTCAAATTGACATTTACTAACAGTAAGTCACAGCTGCTTTTGAAAGTTCTGGGTTACTTCAAGTTATTAAAGAGTTTTAAATAAGTTGATTTCCATTCGTTGCGACTAATAATTTGAATAATCGCACCGAGATTGATACGTAAGTAGCTACCTAATATGTGATGAAAAAAATAATAGTTCGATTGTGAAAAATAAGTTCGTCTGATAATTCCTCGTAGCCTCTTAACTTCAACTTTGTATCTCCTCGCAGGCACTAAGTATATTTGTAAAATTCATTGAACTTTTCCAAATATTCGAATCTTGAATGACTAAGCACGTAAGAGCTGAACGCGGCCCTAGAATCCTTTCATTTAAATTCTCATTATCCTGTCGATTCAAAATAAATTGTTTAAACTCGAATTTCAATCTACTGGAACAAAGGAAGTAACTAACTACTTATTCAAAATGTCGTGAAGCTGGGAAGAGCTAAGTTCATGGCGAAAAGTTACAGCCTGGCACCATTTGAGCCTTTTTAAATTGAATATTTACTAAGGGCTATTTTGGGCTCCAATCTTCACATAAAATCACTATAATTAAAGTTCAATTTTTGATCAAATTTGGATACTAATTTATGTATGAGTTGAACTATCATAATAACAACAATTTTCCTTGAATATTTTAAAAGAAGGTAAACTAACAATGCTCTCATGAATTCAGAAGTTTCATCAGGATCTCACAAGGCTCACTAACTTTTTCTACTAATTCTATGACACATTATTATAAAAAAAAACATTTTACTAAAAATGTTAGTATTATAACAGCAAACTTCAGCACATAATCTCAAATCAAATTCCATGTCTGTCTAGGTACTGGATCCACATGGACGAGAACGGCGACGCGGAAGGCAACTACACGCTGCTGTCGGTGGACCCGACCAGACCTCCCGGCCTCTACCCACTGGCGGTCCTGCACAAACATGCACCGGTAAGAAAAGAGTACTAATTTCAAGAGCAAAAAAGGCTTTGTCTAACATGAATGTCTTAGTACACATGGCGTTGAAATAGTAGAAAATACAACATTAGAACGTAAGGGCAATAACAACATTTTCATATCCACAATAGAAAAAAAGAAAACGAAAATTGCAGTTAACATTTAATAAAGTATAGATATATGTACTTAAGAATATACTTTTTCGTTTATCTAAGTACTGAGCTGATTACAAAAACTTTCGATAATTGTAATCGTCATAAGTTTGAGTAAGGTTTGTCATAACCTTTCAAGCCGATGCCAGATGATCATAACTCTCAGTCTATTGAACACAAGGGTGTTCAGCGATCTTTGATAATACTTCTTAAGTTTGGTAGTTTGGTCGTTGGTAGTTTCTTGATAGTTTGATTTTTAACGATCACATGACGGAGTGACAAAAGTTTTGTCTATCATTTTTGGGTTGACTTTTCTATGCACTTTTTCATTTCTAGTTTCATAAGTTAAAAAAATCGTCTTCCTCATATCAATAGAAGTTACAGCAAAATTAATTGAAACCAAGTATTTAGGTTTGAGTATAACTAAAGGAAACTTTCAAGCATAAAATAGAAATATAAAAATAAACTTTATGCGTTGACCTGCGCAAATGACTTTTAGCAATCGCTACATACTTGCCGCGCATCGACGACACCTTATATACGGTTGTGAACAAGCACAAATTCTTGATGAAAAACGACTAAGAACAACAAAATTTGGTTGTTTAAAAAATTTGTTCTCTGAAAATAGGTTATTATTAAATTAAGTATAAACCCATTAAGTAGAGTCCCAAAATGTAATAATGCTTAATTTAAGATGAGATGCACGATAAAAATCATAATTACTCATTAATGGGCGTTCGTTGTAAAGAGGTATATTAAACATTTAAGTACTTATTTAAAAATGACTGGAATCTTCCAATATGGAATTAAGATTATACGGAAAAGTTATACATTTTTTAAAAGTGTTTTATATACAAGAAGATAACTGCTAAAACAGGACAAAAGACGGCTAGCGTGGCGTTTTGCTCGGTCACGCCCTTTAAAGTGCTCCCTTTAATTTTTATGTTTAATATGTACCATTGTTATCAACCCTATGGTTGTTGACCGAAATAAATGAAATTCTTATTAAAAACTGCGTGGGAATCTAAGCTTAGCCGAATCTAAGCCGAAAATACCGGTTCTAAGTACTAATTTTTTTTTGTTCTAATTGTAAAGGTCTTCAAATGTGAAGAAGCGGAAAATACATAATTTTCTACTTTTATTTTTCACATATATCATATTAAAGTACTTACTTAACCAAAAAACCACGTAACACGTTATATTAACCTTTAGGTAGTCGCGCTAAAATACTAACACGCGCGTGGGGTCTGTGTGGACCCCAGGGTTTCTTTTAAATAAATAAACAAATTAAATAAATGCAAACATTTATTTTATATATGAACTTCGAACTAAACAAAAAAGTCAGTCTTTTTCAAAATAACAAAACGTAATCTTCTAAAACATTTAAAAAAAATACTTAATAATTACATTTTGTTTGACCTGACAACTGTTTCATTTATTGCATATATTCGTTACGTTTTAAATTACATCAAAGTCATAAAACGAAACTACGCAGAATAAAAAGTCGAGACATCTAACTCATTTCTAAGACTGTTTTAGTTTAGAGGCGATAAATCAAGAACAGTCTACAGAAATACTAAACATTTCCAAAGGTTCTTTTAAATAATTTTAACTCTACAAGTGTTGCTTTCCTCACAACATTGTCTGATAGCAGATTCTCTAAGTTTATGTGTTTAGTTTTGGGTAAATGAAAAGCCTTCTAAAAATGTTAGCGCTAGTAATTTACGTAGAGGTATTTTATAAACCAGACTTCAATGTGTCTGTGTTTTGCATAAGCTGTTGTTTTCTAAAAAGTTTTGTTTTATTACCTCTCTAGTTGAATGTAGCTGTATTTCTATCCAGTAATATGTGAATTTAAACCTACAGTAGATTTTTACTGTAGGTAGAGGAATGTCTGGAAGCGAACAATACAACAATAATAATAAATCCCCAGACAATCACACCAACTGTATGGCCCCAAAGAAAGCAGAGCTGGTGTTATAGATGACCATACAGCGAACTGGCCTGGGGGGGGGGAACCTAGAATAAACGTACAAATATAAATATCAACAACCATGACCCGAGAATAAACATTTATGTTCATCACACAAGTGAATGCCCCGGCCGGGACTCGAACAAGGACCTCCGACGAATGAGGCAGGGCTAATAACCACTACGCTACTCTTTCACTCTTTCTTATGAAGTAATTTACTTAGCCATTAAGTTAAAAATATGAGGCTTATACTTCTAATAATTTTCGCAAGTTGTATTCAGCACTGTTATCTAAAACCTACAAAGCATACAAAATATAAGAAATTATATAACTGAGTGGAAAAAATTTATTAAATAAAAAAAAATCTCTTTGTATACAATAATATTCTTTACCTTTTTATATTTATCTTTAAATATATATTTTACATACATGATATGTATGTTAGATATATGTTACATAAACCTACCGCCGTATTCTAACAGTATCATGACCCGGCCATCCAAAGTGCATCGTCCTTATTTCAGTAACCAAACAATACCATTAAATCCGAGCCCCATTCAAACATATCTTAAGCATTCCGAGTGCATTTCATCCGTTTTGTCGCAGCACCTCGCTGACGTCAGCCTTGGCTCTGTAAACGCAGTCGCCTGCCAACGAACACCGACTGCGTATTTCAAATGCAGGTCTTTATAATTCCTAACATGGCACTTATTGCACTTTAGTAGGTTCATTTATTTTAACGCTCTATATAATTTTGTAGCAAAGAGTTCTCGACTTTACAATTTTTTTTAACTATCCGTATAAGGAATTTTAGTTAAGTACGTAGATAAAAAACCGCGGAGTGGTCGACAGTCACTCCCATTAGTAAGTTGAGTTTTATTAATGGGAAGTTAAGTGGTGTATAATATGGTGACTTTTTGTTCAACGATTTGTATTTAAACAAACCTTTGCTTTGGTTTTGCTTACGTGAGATAGGATGATTGGTAAATTTAATTGGCTTGTGTTAAAAAACATCTTTTAGTCGAGCTCAAAATGGAACAACATTTCAATTAAAAATATTATCCAAACAGTTAAAACTTTCAATACCCTGTACAAGTTATTTGTAAGCAAAAATAAAAAAACCCCGACAAAAAGGTTTGCATTAGTTGGACGATCAAACTGATTTTATTCAAACATGACTTTTTCGATTGACTCTGATCCTAGGATCTCTTATTTGGGAGCTACGATGCCACAGGCAGACACACAGATACACAGTTCAAACTTACAGCACCCCACTTTTTGCGTTGAGGGTTAAAAATGTAAATTATTACTGACAAATTCTTGTTTACCCAACTATAACAGAGAAGCTCTAAAAGCTTGACATCATTATATTTTAAACTCTGGTCAGCACAGAGCTCTGTTTGACGAATACCTACCATACGTTATTCAATGTGTTCCAATTTTACATAACATTCGAATATTTAACCCTCTATAAATATTTTTTCTACCAGCTGGGCAGCTGGGTGAAATGAAATGAAATGAAAATACCTACTTTATTGCCAAACCAGTTACAAAAATTAAAATACACAAAAATAAAAGAAATTAAACTATATTGTGATGCATTACATACGTAATTTCTATTTAGTTCCCATGAATTCCGACGAATTCAATACGTGAAATATTTTCATAAATCACTTCTATCTACTATCTACCGTCACTATTTCTCTATTTGAATTAGTATTGTTGTTTTATTATATCTACATGTGTTTTGCACATGTAGATTATATATAGAGTATACTGGTTCAACGCGAAAAGTTGAAAAAAAATTGCTGCCTCTTTTATCAATAATATGTATTACTTAAGCCGGTTAAAAACAACTAATCAAAAACACGTATAAAAAAATGCCTCGAACAGGGTCTGAACCAGGGATCCGGTTTCATAAATACTGAAATATGTCGAGCGCCTTACCGTCAAACCCAACTGGCACTGACGTCTAAGTCGACGTGAGAAAGTGAGGTGGAATTCCGCAAAATCCCCTCTATTAATCTATTTATTAACCTCTATTAACCTAACTTTGTAAAAGAAACTTTTCTGAACAGTTTTAGACTCTTGTAGTTTCAGAGATTTTGGATAAAATTTGCTTAAATATAATATATTTTGAACGCAAAGTCTGCAAAATCCTTTCTTAGCGCGCGCCTGTGTTATAAGAGCTGTACGTTAAATGTAAGCTTAATCCAGGAGTTAGTTTGGACTTTGTATTGTTAGTTTAGTCGTCATCCTTGCCTTTTATTAACCCGCAATGCAAAAACAACATCCCTCGTATTATTAGTTTAATGGCTGTGTCTGTATGTATGTCTGCGAAATCGTATCTCCCATACGAATGACGTTTGAAAGCTGAAATCGGATCCCGTTCAAAGGTTATGCAAGCTTTGTTTAGAAGGTATTGTAGATGAAGATATAATTGTACTTTTATATTATGTAAGATATATTTTTAAGAATTCAGGGGAATTTACCACTGCTATTTATGAATTTCGATTGCATTTATATAAAATTAAACTTAGACTCACTGTAACTTCGAACATGTAAACTAACCTATGCTGACCCTTTATTTACGATTTAATTTTGAACCTATATCATTTTATTACGTCCAGGGTGTACTTTTAAGCTCCCAATACCTGTACCAGTTATATTGTAAGTGAAATAGGTTAGGTTTAAAGAACTTTATTTCTCATAAGAACAAATATACAGTTTGCTTAAAATGAGATACAAATAACTATTTTACTTATAACTAGATAAGATGCAGGTAGTTTTATTCCGTAACTCCATCTTGTAGGTATTAAATTATAACATAATTGGTTACATTTATATAAAAAAAAAGATATGCTAATTGTTATGGAGATTATGGACATGTTTTTTTAACTTTAGTTTATACGACTCGAAAGAGTCGATTTCCTTTAGGTAATTTGGTAATTTATTTTATAGTTGTGCTCCTTCAAATAAAACTGTAGTTTTTCCGTAATTTGTGCGTATTTTAGGTAAGTGAATCTTGTTTTGGTTTCTTAGTGTGTATTTACTTAACTTTTTATTAAATTATATACCAGATTGGATTGAGTTAGTCATAAAATGTTGTATAAAGATGCAAGTTTCAAACATATATAACTGCTTTAAATTTGAACGTTTTGTATTTTGATATAATATCTGAACAGATGGAGTAAAATAATTATAGTGGAACAATACTTTATTGATTTTATTTTGTACCCTCTGCAGGAGGTTCAAGGTCGTTTTCGCAGCTGATTTCATCAATGTGGTTTTACCAATGAGTTACTATAAATAATGTAGCGAACTTTATTTGGAATGCAGTGAGAAACCTTTCGCAACGCTTCTAAGAAGGATAAGTTTTGATTTAGTGTATTATGTGTTGTCTCCAAGTAAGTTTGTCATCAATCTATAGTCCGAAGTATTTTTCAACATGATAATGCTGTATTATAGTATATTAAATATAATGTTGTTTGTTGACAGGAAGTGCGACTGCTGCGCGAGATGAAGTGGCCGGGAGGGCGCGTGCCTCTGTCTGAACCTCCGTGCGGCTTTCGAGGAGAGAAGTGCGTTAGTGAGTACAAATATTTTTCTATTTTTCGTGTTTGTTGCTGGCTATTGATTTATCAATTAATCCACCCCAATATAAATCACTATGTAGTAATATGCTATTGTTTAATTATGATTGAAATACTACAAAGCCACTGACAAAAACAAAAAGTTTATAAATCATTAAAGTTTTGGTAACTACACATACAAATGTGATTGTGCCCCTTTACAAATCACAAGAACAGTGAATAAATTAAGACTATTTTTTAATTAAAATCAGGTTGTTTCTAATTGGACCCTCATGTATTTAATTACACATAGCACATCGTCAGACTGATTAGTGGATAACCCAACGCGCCCTAACACCTCGACCCAGTTATGGCGTCAGTTCGATATTAAGTAGTAAATATAGGAAGTAACATAAACTTCATGTATCATGCATGATTAAAATATCAATCAACTATTTACCTGACAGCCGATACCAATATCGATTCCAATACCGATTCGTATAATTACGATTTTATAATATTAAACTCTCTTTTTTGAAAGTGTTTAAAGAATAATGCACTACATGAAAACTGTGAGTGATAAATTAGATATAAAGGTATGTTATAAATAGCCTTCGCATATGATATTGAAAACGTTATATTTGCTGCATATTATCATTGAAAATATTGATAAAACACTATCCAAACATACCCAAATACTTCACAAATTGCTCTATGCATGTGATATTACATTTTTGTAGTTTACTTTGAATAAACTTATTTACCTACACGGTGACGTTACTAAAAAGAATGATCTAAAATCTGGTTACTAGAAAGAATATGGCTAGGTATTCATTCGACGGGTATACGAGTCGGTTTTTATCTAGATGCTTTTAGATTTTTTTTTAGATTTTAGATTTTTGTTTATTTATGAAAGATACAATATGGAATGCTAATCAATATTTGGCGTTATACTCCAATACAGATTTATATATTAATATCTACCAGATTTATCTAAAATACACTTGCCACTATACTACTTATATTTTCCAATAACTCCCGTCATTCGAACCATCATATTTTTCAACTAAAAGCAATACGCGATAACATTTTCACAATTTCTTCACTGGAACATTAATGTAAGTAACTCTTAAAGAGATTTTCGCATTCGCCTAATGTAGAACGTATGTAAGTAGTTAATAGAAACAGCAAGTGGCCGGTCCATTACAGGGAAGTGGCCGAATATCGGTTGTTTCCTTTATAGACTTTATATACAACCTTGTTGTCGTGGACAGAGGCATGATAATAATGTCAGTTTGGTTCATGGCATCGTAGCCACAACAACGAAGGGTAGAGACTTGGCCAAGACAAAGGCTTATCAAATAATCAAGTAAGAATGAATAATTAATGAGAAGAAAAAGATAAAAGTTCACGTGTGCTGTTCATGCCTAAATGATTATTTAAATACTATGCAAAGTAGTCAAAAAACGAGCAGAATTACTGAGCTGGACCGCATACGCATATGGATTTCGAGAATTACAGAGTAAAACAGTACTGGTCCCAGGTTTATGCCTTCTCATATTTTTGAACTACATTCATTCGACCTTTTGCATCCATTTTCATTTATCAACGTACCGCTGATAGAAATATTCTAAATAATGATTTTATTTGATTTACATAGCATAAATTAATGTGAATAACATCAAATACATCTTTACATAGTCATTTAGAAACTGAGATTAAAACAAAATTAAGTAAAAGCGAAGTCTTGTATTTTAAGCACGCAGAGGATTCATTTAGTGTTTCTTCTTTACGATTACCTTTTCCTACTAATTAATGTACTACTCCGCAATGCCCATAACGAATGAACTCTGCTCTACGATATAATTGAATATATTTATTTATTTAACACCCGTTTAGTATTACTAAGACACAAAGTAATAAAATAATTTTATGCGGTAGTAAAGCACGAATGCGTGATTTAATTATTCTGGTATTGTGACATGCTAAAGTGCTTTTCCATGCTTTTACGCATATTATTGTTTTATTGATCTTTAATCATAGTTATTTCATCCTTGGAATATTATTATTTTGTTGTTATTCTGGCTTACATGTAATCTAGGCTTTGTTTTGAGTAAAACTTATTTTTTGTAAGAACCATAAAAAGATAAATTTTTAAGTTTGGTTACGGCCATTTAGTAGGTAGTAGATAGCTGTTTCGAAAACTCTTAATACAGTATTCAATATTTTTCTGCGAGGTACTTAGTTTATTTAAGTACGATACAGTGTTGTCAATAAATTTGTAACAAATCTGTCAATAAATTACACGGTTTTATTGCAAGACCAATGTTATCTCGGTTGAAAACCCCACAACGCTTTAATTAATGCTTCGCCTGGTCTATTGTAGACACTGGCTTTGCCTTGTGAATTGATGAGGCCACAGTAGTTCTCCTTTTTTGCATCGCTAATTAATAGAATATCTAAAAGGAATCGTCTGTGGAGATGTTAATTTTAGATTGGAAGTTGAAATCTTAGGGCATATTTATGTGTGGTGGATTATTATGAGAAACTCAACGACAAGCAAAGTACGCTTGTTGTAGGCAAAGTTATTTCCAAATTGTCAGTCTATCTGTTAAAATTTTATAGTATGTTTTTAGATAAGTTCATAAATGAAGAGTGGAAAGATCCGCTTTGATTATTCGAATACAATCACTTTTTTATAATCCAAAGTACAAATAATTTTATAAGTGTGGATTTTTCGTATCGGTTTTTTTATGGACAGGAGTACTGTTGTCTATCAATGAGCATGAAACAAATATGTCCACTGAGATAATAATTAATTAAACGAACAGATAAGCATGGCACATTCCCAACAGGTCACATCGGGGCTTGGGCTCTTGGCGCGTCAGGTGGAACCCTGGTACTGCTGGTACTCGCGGCGTTGGCACTGTACCGCGGCTGGCGTTACGAGCAGGAGCTGGACTCGCTCCTCTGGAAGATCGATTTTAAGGACCTCCAGCTGCCGGAGGAAGACCAGCGCGCTAACAAAATGAGTAGGTAAACCGATTTTTTTGATGTTGTTTGCATGTTGCTTGTGGATTTTGTACTTATTAGAACTCGATATGGAGGGTGGAATTTTGCTGCGCTACCGAGAGGGAAAGTACTCTAAATAGAAGTACTCTAAAAGAACATTCCTTTATTTGTATAAAGAAGCAAATTATTTATTTGCAATCAAGTATTTTTGAAAATAAACATGCAAAGCTCGGGAACCGAACCGACTAAAGTACGAAAATAACATCTTGTGTTTGATGACATAAATCTATGTGGTCTATCATAAGGATCAAATTTCGCTAACAAGCATGGTAATTTAAATAAAATATTAACTTCAATAACAAGAACAAAATAAAGCACTTACAAGGGTACATAGATTACTTTTTTTATATTAACGTTCTCGACTCAAATAAATAAAGTCTTTGACGTAATTATCTATTAACATTACGAAAACTATTGAGGTAACAAAATACAATTATATTTTCATGTGTTTGTAATGCAGATAATAAGCGACACAACTGCATGAGACCTAGGTAGTTTAAATATGAAAAAAAATTAAACGTAGTGCTCTGGTCCATAACAGCAGAACCTCCACAGCCTATGCATTAATAACCATTTCAATAACTCAATCGCTACATATTGATCAGGTGACCTGCGAGATCACAAGACTTTAAGCCTCTAGATCTTTTAAGGAGCTGTAAAAAATAGAAAACTATGCAACTTTAATAACTCATTTTAACGATTACGCAAGGTACAATTTTCAAATATTCACTACACTTGCAATAAAAAATTATCAAAATTATTAAATCATCTTTAAAAAAATAAATAGACCGGATTTTGAGCAGCTTTTACTATTTAGGTTATATGTTACATTCAAATAATTTTTTTTTCAGCAATTCAAATTTGTGGTTTATTGTTTCGTCAATGTAATTTGTCAACTTTGCTTAGAGAGATTGGTTTTTTATGATTTCTTCTATGGATTGGTTCGAGTATCGAGACTTGCCGAGCTAACAGATGCAGATAAAAAATAATCTTGTATAGACCTAAAGAAACATTGTAAATTTACATTGAAAAATATATACCCGTGAAATTTCTTGCCAGTTCTTCTTCACGATAGTTTTATCCAACTGGGTCGAGTCATGCTTTATTTGATGTCAACAAGAACAAGTAATTGTTAATGTTGAGAAACAAAAATTTGAATATGAATTTACCATAAATAATACAAGGTGTTATTTCGTCGAATTTAACCGGTTTAAGGTGCGAGTTTGCCTAAGGCGTATTTTAAAATATCTTCGAATGCAATTACGTTTCTTTTCGAAAGTAAAACTGGCTCTCTCCAGTATTTAGAATACTTTCCATCCAGGCGGTTGACTAATTTCCACCATAAATAAATCAAGTAGGTATATCATAAATAGGTGCGAAACGTTCTTTTTGAATGTTCATCAAACGGCAGTCCAATGCTTAAAGACTTTTGCTCTTTCAGCCCGTGTTAAAAAGTCTTTAATTTAAAACTATTGAGTTCCTAACACAAAATGCATAGCTTACCAATTTCCAAATTCTGTTACTGGGTTACTGTTATTTACCAAACTCTGTGTATTTTTTGATAATTTTTGTTATAATATGTGTTTTTAAACTCCGAACGACCAATCGAAAATAATTTATACCAACAAAATACCCGAATCAAATTCATCCAGTAGCCCATTACGCATTTTTTATCATCACCCAGAGACACAAAAACATGCGTTGTTTACCATAATGTCAGTATTTGATAGAGTTTACGACAACGTTTAAAATCAGTTAAATGTGTTCAAATGAGGGCTTATTTACAAGTTGTTTGTGAAAATCGTTGGTCCAGTGCCATTATCATTTATGTATGACACATATCCCATAAGTTGCGGGGATAGTGACGCTTCGAGAATTAAACAGCTGCGTGGGAATGCCCGCGCGTTTACCTCGTAAAATGCTGGACGGACGTTGGTAATATTGTACGATACAGACGTTGTTTTGTTGATTTTTAATGTTTACATATGATTTCAATTTGGCACTTATACACACATACCTAAAATTTATTACAAACAGGAAATTAAGAGATGGTATCTGATGAAACCACCGTTAAAGAATCTTTGTAATTCAACATTGCCTTGCTCGGACTTCTACAAATAATTCCATCGCGCGTATCAGAAACTAAAATAAATAAAGAAAAGTAAATTAAATGTTCAATAAGGCTTAAAATTAATGGATTGTCACGACAGTTGTCGTTACAAATTAGGCCCGCACTTTATCAGCTCTAACCAAACGTAAACCTCGTTATTTTAAGTATGATGTGCAAATTACTTTCAACCTAAGATGGTCGATGATACATTTTGCAATCATACTTTTATTATTTGTTTTACTATTCCTCATATTTTCTGTAAGTGACCAAAAAACATGTCGCTGATTTGAGAAAAGTAATACTGTGTGCATGCCTTGACTACGTAATTTAACATTCTCTTAAAACATCTGCTTACACAATTCTTCCCTCACGTGTAGGTACTAACCCCGGTAATATCTGCGATTATTCACATCGTTGCTCACACAGTCAAAAATCCTCACAAAGAAGAACCGGGATTACTTAAATAACAGGGATATTTCTTTACTTTTTTGGTTTTTGCTTAAAAGTTTTGATTAGAATTTAGCCACGTACGATGATACTATTATCTTATTTGTTTTTTTAAATTGGTATATATAGTTAAAAGCACTGCTTTATTTTGTTCAACTTAATATATGAAACGATTAACATCGAATGTAGTCTGAAATAAAATTGTAAACGAAAAAGCCCGCATAAAAGATAAAAACCTGTAAAAGAAATTTTCCTTATATTTTTAGAGGTACAGGTAATTTAAATAACTACGGATATATCGTATTGATTGAGGTATATACTTGCAACTACCAGTATAGCAGTAGATATAGATTTCAATTGGTATATACCTATTAACATTGTATGCATACCGGTAAATACTAGTATATCTGCTACATGTACACTTTGGGGCAAAAGTCTTACCAACTTATGGACACTTATACTAGCTTGAATTAACATCATAAATCAATGATTTTACTAGTTGATCAGAGCTGATTTTTTCCAGCAAGATAGTAATGCAGTTGTGAACGCGAATTCCACCAATCAGACGAGCGAGAAAACCGCCGGAGACAACGGCACAGTGGTGCGCTCCAGCCAGGTCTCTCTGAGTTCGAATCCCGACCTGGACTTTCGATACTCGGCCATCTTTACAGAAGTGGCGTTCTATAGAGGAAGATTGTTGGCCGTCAAACGCGTTAGAAGAAATCATATTGATATTTCGAGAGAGATCAAGAAGGAATTGAAAATTGTGAGTTTTTTAAAATTATCTGTGCATCATTTAATATTAATGACATTGTTTTCCTAAATTATAGTAAACCATCATTATAGCAATATTAAGGTGTTTCAAGAATTTTTAATTTTTCCTACTGCATAAACGTTTCTATATCATCGGTATAATTAAAAAAGCCTGTATACTTTTTCAATCTGCAAAGTCAGTCGAAATTCGGAGATTCTCGTTTTGGATTGAACTAACTATCCCCGCGGTAACCTCTAGGACTGTGGAAAATTTCATTAAAAAAAACATTGTTTTATCGAAATGTATCAAATACTCCTTAAGCGTTTAATGAAGTTTTACCTCGAAGCGAATTTTACTAGAATTACTAAAAACAAACTTGGTAAGAGGTAGGATACTATATTACGCGTATTAATAAATGTGCAGTTCATTAATTTACTCGCTACATAAAAGTCTGTGTATAATAAATATATAACTCAATTATTACACCCAGATGACTTTATGAAAGTCTGGAATCAAACAAAAAGAAAGGTTAAGAAGAAAGGAAGCTAAGAAAGTCAAATAGGAAAAAATCTTTCTTGCAAAGTCTGAACCTTAGCTCCTTGAACTCAGGCTGAGTACTTACAACCCGAGCGAAAAGTTAGCATCAGTTGTAGGGCAATTATTCGGACCGGTAACTTTGAATCACCACCCATATAGTACAGAGTTTGTTTGGCGAAAAAATAACAAGAAGATTTGTTCAGGTCATTACTGAAATTTTTACTAATGTTGTATTAAGACAAAGGTGAAAGGTATTTTCTTTGTTTTTTTATTTAAAATCTTAATAACAGTGAAAACCGGCTGTTTATACACATTTCCGGTTTTTGATAAGCTAAATAAAATCAAAGTTATCAAAGAAACCCTCCGGATTAAATAAAAATATCATCATAATTCAATCTTTTTGTATTTAAAGATTGTTTTTACTTTGCTAAGTCTCGTAAAATATTAATTTCAAAAAGAGTTCAGAAGAAAAGTAACTTAAATAAGCCTTTATTAAATTTACATACAATTTTTATGCCACGTGTGTAGATCATAAAATCAAAACGCACAGGCTGTGTACACGTGTGTAAAAATTTCATGGCGTTCACATCATAAACGTAAGAATTTAGTAGTATACAAAGTATCTCGCGGAGGCAACAAACCCTGTAAATCAGGACTCCCAACCCGTTTTTTCTTGCACATACTACATCTTTTCTTGTAAATATCAAGAATCCAATGTACTAATATAAATATTTGCAGCAAACTGAGTTGCGTTAGAGGATAGGAGTTATTTACTTGGGATCCTTTTGATCTTTACATTATTATGTAACAGATATGTGATGGAATTTGCGTTTGAATAAATTTGAATTATATGTTGTGTTTTCTGTTTTAAAGCATTAGTTATATATGTAGGTACGCTCATTGACGAAGTATTAGGGCTATGTATATATATTATATTCTACATATGAGGGCGACAGGAAAGTTGGGTAACAGAACTGTTTGTAATGGTCCTGATGGTTAAGAGAAACTGCGTGGATCCTTTCGGCAGTCCACTCTGTATCGACGACGCAGCCTTCGTTATAAGTTGACGCAGTTGGTAGAACAATTTACTAAGTACCGATCTCTCTTTGCCACATCTCAAAATACCAAAATATCTTTCTCATGTATTTAAGCTATGTGCTAGAGACTGTAAAAACCATCTTTTTTATGACACATATCACACACATATATCCACATACGTTGTATATTCCACCGTTCCCGCTCTATTCTCTGTCTTGTGTTTAATGGCTTTTAATTAATATCTGTATTAAATAAGAACAAGTGCCATTCACTAAAGAACTTCCTACACAACAGATGCGTGACCTCCAACACGACAACGTAAACGGCTTCGTGGGCGCCTGCATCGAGCCGCCGAATGTCTGCGCGCTGTCCGAGTACTGCACCAGGGGTAGCTTAAAGGTTGGCTTCAACTATCACGTACTTGACTTACATCTTTGCTTAAACAGACTTGGCCTTTCACGTACATGTTTAATCGAATAGGTACTACGCACTGGAGACGAAAAAAAACTTGAGGTGTTTAGTCGTTTATTGATTTTATTTACAGGACTCCACCAAAAAATTAAAATTTAGACAACTTTAGGGTCACAACTCAGGCGAATTCATTTTGAGAATCAAATTTAATGTTCCTTCACTAATGTGATAATTAAATTTAGGATTAAATTGAACCACTTGGCAATTCCTTTATATAATTTGGAAACTTAGGACCTACAACTTACAACATAGGACAAATCAATGTATAATTTCCAGTACTTCTTAATTCTTTGTAAGAAAAATAACTAGTGTAAAAATATTAATGACTAAGTTGTATAAAATATTTCTGCTTTATAATATAAGCATGAAAGTGGCAGAATTTAATATTTTTCAAAGTATGTTTTGCACGATTATTCATTGTGTATACAACCGATAAATTAGATGGGATTGATTTATCATGGGTACACAATACTTTAATTGATATTGATAAGGACCCGGAATTAAAATTTATTTTTAGAAGACACCGTATCGAATGAGCAGCAATAATGCAATACCAGTTAATAATAGAAAAGTTTATATAGTATAAGATCTCGCCTATGATTTAAAGAAGTTTCCGATCACAACAGGGAAGTGCTGCAGTAACTCATATCTCTACCGCTGTCAACCTAGTTACGTTTACGTGATGTTCTGATTAAAGAGAAGGTTTAGTCAATTAAATTACTATAAAGGCAATAAGCAATAAAGGCACTTACAAACTATCTACGGCCTGTTTGGTGTGGAGGTAAGTACCCTTGCCTTGAAATGAAATATTTATTTCTCAACATTGACAATTACTTGTTCTTATTGACGTCAAATAAAACATGATTCTACCACCAGTTCGAAAAAACCTTCGTGAAGAAGAACTGGCAAGAAACTTCACGGGTATATTTACTTTCAAAATAAATTTACAGAGTCTCTTTATGTCTGTATTTTTTTTTTTTTGGTTCCCCTCCACGGGAAGGGCAGGAGGACATAAAAAATGCTCTGACGCATACTCCGCGCGCGCGATCGGAGTTATGTGGGACTCGTCCCGACGCCTACCAGAACCATACCCACTAAAAAACCCCCTGTCGGCTCGTGCATTTTTGCCACTCAGCCTTCATCTGAGCGACGGCCAATTGGAGAAAGAGGCCGCGCCAGCGGGGCCCTTAAGGGGTCACCCGCTGAGATTCACATAGCACTGAAGGTGCTCAAAAATGAAAAGTAAAAATAAAAACATTAAAAATGAAAAATAAAAATTGCATTAATTCGGATTTACGTTAGAATTAGAATTTACGTTAGAATTAGGATTTGCGGCCTGAAGGGCCTCGAGAGCTAAAGTTAACTGCGTAGGTTCGCCCGTGTGCGCGTTTCTCGGCCTAGCGACTTTGAATTTCGAATCTAACACAGGAGCAGTATATGAGACTGAATCTCGAACAAGATGATTGGGATGGGATTCGGCGCGTTTGAAGAACGATTCTGAGAGTGTTTTGAGGTGCTGTTGCACTGTAGGTAGTTCAAGATCTCTGTGCAGGTCCGCGTTGCGCACATACCAAGGTGCGTCTGTGGCCCTGCGGCAGAAGAGATTTTGAACCACCTGCAGCTTATACAGGACGGAGGGATTGGCGTGGGCAAAGACTGGCGAAGCATATGACATGACGGGTCTAACGCAGACCTTATAAAGCGTACGTTTATTTCTAAAAGACATTTTACTTTTTCTACCTATCATACTATTTAAGCGGCTTAAGTAGAAACGCGCGAGTTTCGTTACTCTATCGACGTGTGGCTTAAAAGAAAGCGTCTGATCTAAGGTGACGCCTAAGTATTTGATACTGCGCTTCCAGGGGATGGGAATACCTAACATTCGAATGTGGGGATCGTTGCGGCGATTACGACGTTTGTGGTCGAATAGAATGGCAGAACTCTTTTCTGGGTTGACATCGATACGCCATTTTTGAAACCAAACACCGAGGGCGTTTACGGCCTTTTGGAGTCTGGTGATGTTATACGGGATCCTTTTACCTTTAGTGTAAAGGGCGGTATCGTCTGCAAAGAGGGCGAGTTCGACGCCTTTCGGCGGGATGGGCATGTCATTAGTGTACACGGTGTACAGCAGCGAGGACTGAGCCTTGCGGGACTCCAGCCTTTATGGGACGAGGCGCGGAGAGCGTGCCTTCATGTTTGAATCGAAACGTACGGTCTTTAAGAAACGACGCGATTAATCTGACTAGGCGAACCGGTAAGCCTATTTTATAGAGTTTAAAAACGAGACCGCTGTGCCAGACTTTGTCGAATGCCTTGGCTACGTCAAAGAGAACCGCGATTGATTTTTTACGATGCGGATAGAATCCTTCGAGAATGTACTCGACGATTCGATGGACTTGCTGAGGGCAGGAGTGCTTAGCGCGAAAGCCGAACTGGTGGGGAATAATGAGAGGGTCGCCATCCGTTGGAAACAGATGGTTCCGCATTCGAGAGAGTATGACTCTTTCGAGAAGTTTAGACATTGCCTTGAGGAGGCTGATGGGTCTGTGATTAGCCGGGATGTTCAGAGGTTTACCCGGCTTGGGAATGCCTATGACTGTCGCTTCTTTCCAGGCTTTTGGAAAGTAGCTATGGTCGAAGCAGGCATTGAAGATGATAGCTAACAAGGTAAGCACCTGCTGTGGCAGGTGCTTAAGTGCGTGGTTGGAAATTCCATCCGCACCCGGAGCCTTTTTGGACTTTTGCTTTCTAATGAGAAGCAAGATTTCATCATTAGAGACTGTGACGGGGTCGTCGGTGATAGGGAGAGATTCTCTGCGGAGAACTTCGTCCTCCACCGCCTGGATGTGGGAGGGATCCGCGGGTTGCGTGCTGGGCGAGCATTGTGCCGCTATGCTGTCGGCGAAGCATTCGGCTTTCTCTTCGACTTCGAAGGCAATGGTGCCGTCGGGACGAGTGAGAGGAGGAACGTGAGAGGCGGTGTCTACGCGTAAAGCTCGGGCCATTCGATAATACGCTTGGTGGGACGGGGAGATATTCTCCATGAGATCGCTAAACTGAGTGTCACGGAGTTCCGCGAGGCGAGACCTAACTTTGCGTTGAAGCTGATTCGCAGCTGTTCTATATGCGGGCGTGGGATATTTCTTGGCTCTCCGGAGAGCCGCGTTCTTAGCTTTAATGAGATTGCTAACGGCTAAGGGAAGCGCGGGTTTGCCTTGCTTAGCAATGATTACGTTGTCGCTGATGGCTGAGTTGATAGCATCAGTGAGATTATCGACTATCGAATCTATTTTAATCGGGCTGTGTAATTGGTCGGGCGAAATCGCGAGTGGAGAGTTCGGTGCCTCTAAGGCTGAAACTAACGTATTTTTAAAGCCTTTCCAGTTGGTAAAGGTCTTAGGAGATGTGACGTTATCGTTAGGCGCGCCTAGCACGAGGGAGACGGGGCGATGGTCGGAGCCTAGGTCATCGAGCGGTTCGATAGACCTTAGGTCAAGATTGATTCGCTTGATAATTGCAAAGTCGAGGATGTCAGGAGAGTAGGTCGGATTGTTGGGATAGTGAGTGGGAGTGATGGGGGATATGACGTCTAAGTCAAGGGAGTTAGTGATGTCGAGGAGAGCGATACCGCTGGTGTTGGTCGATAGGCACGTCCAGTCAGTATGTTTGGAGTTAAAGTCTCCGAACATAATGACTGAATGGCCGAGGGCGAGAATGGCCTCAAAGTCGCTGCGGATTGGTCTGGTACCACTAGGTATGTAGATTGAAGCTATGATGATGGTCGGATGACCAGTCATAGCCAATCTACACACAGTGGCCTCCATGTTGAGGAGAGGAGGGGTAGGGAGAGGACAGCAATGGAAGCCTCTTTTGTAATATATAGCGGTGCCGCCGTAACCGTCGGAGTTGGGCCTATCGTTGCGAGTAAACGCGTACTTAGGAATAGCGTATCCCCTGGAGCGGTTTGGAGTAAGCCATGTCTCCTGGAGAAGGAATAAGTCAGGTTCTTTGTTCTGGAGGAACAGTTTAATCTCGGGAAGGTTAGTGCTAAGGCTACGAGCGTTAAAAGATACTAGGGATAAGCCCTTGGGTTTAATACGACTGGACGCGGGATTCGCGGGTCTAGACATTAAAATTTATTTATTTACGAATTTATACAGAAATAAAAGAATTTACAACGAACTTAGGAGCGAGTGATGCTCGGCTAACGCGAATAAACGCTCTTGAGGAGAGCGGGCGGCTCGCAGTTTGCGTGCGAGTACGGAAATTTCGTTAATGTCGACGTTTTGGATGACGTCGAACACGGTCTTCATGTCCTCAGCCAACGACGACTGAGGTGAAGATGACAAAGTGGGACGCGGCCCTACGGAAGCTACGGGAGCTGGGGTGGGTCGGGAAGGTGCAGGCGGGACGGCCGGACGCTGCCTCCAAGACAGAGCCTGAGTAGGCGTCGGCTGAACGGGCTTTGCTTCCGGGGGACCCCGGTTGCGCAGCGGCGGGAAGTTAGCGGAGGTGAGTGGTGGCGCCGGTTTAGGCGCGACCCTCTTGACGGTGGAGCGCGGAGCGCGCGGGCAACCCCTGTAGTTTGCTGTGTGGCCGGACTGGCCGCACAGCACACAGGCAGGGGGGGAAGTGGATTCAGGAGTGCGAGTGCACTCCTTTGTTATGTGTGGATCCAGGCACTTGACGCACCTGGGGGGAGCTGAGCAGTTAGCCGCTGCGTGGCCATAGAGCTGGCAGCGGTGGCACTGCCCAGGATGACCGCGGGGGTTGGGACGCTCGACGGAGATGTTCGAGAGTCCGCAGATTGTGCGAGCCTCTCTGAAAATCTCCTTCGAGTTGGGAGTATTTGACAGGATTACTAATGCTAAAGGACAACGCCTACCGCGGTTGGAGTGCATCTTGTGCACTGCTGTGACCGGGAAACCCTGAGACTTAAGGTCCTCGAGGATTTCTTCGTTCTCGAGCTCGAACGGGACGCCCCGTAGTACTGCGCGGATCTTACGCTCCTCCGGGAGGGCGTAGGTGTGATAAGCTATTTGATTTACCGAGAGTAACCTGGTAAACGCGCGGAAGTCGTCGACGGTCGCTACTTGGATTTTGATTGTATCGCCAGCGTTGGCGGCTTTTAAGTTATTAATTTTGTGCTCTTTGCACAAGTTTGAAACCGCGGTCCAGCGCGCTTTTTCACGCAGGAATACGGGCGGAGGGAGCTGAGGCTTCGGCGGGACGGGAGTGCAGCGCGTCGCTGGCTTCGATGTGACCGACGGAGACGCGGTTACTTTAACGGCGCGGGGGCTGGTGTTGAAGACACCGGGGAGGGCTCGGGTATTGAAGATACCGAAGCTTTCTTAGAGCGCTTCTTGGAGCGCTTGGCGACAAGTTGAAAGGCGGGCTCAGGAGAGCCGGTTAAGGTGACGGCATCTGACGACGTGTCAGACGCGGGTTCGGAGTCGCTCCCGGGAGCGGTACGCTTACGACGCGACGCGTGAGAGTATGCGACCGATTCGCAGTCCATCTCGGACGAGGTGGGAGACGAGGAAGAGCTGTAGACCTGAGGGGCCTCGACGTTGGAGGCCTGAGGGGCCGGGGTTGAGGCCTGAGGGGCCGGGGACGCGATTGATGCCTGCAAGGCCTGCGTTATGATGTCATTCGGGATGTAGACGCCTACCGCAGCAAGTGCCTGGGTGAACGCGTTAATAACGCTTAGCGGATCCATAAGGGAGAGTTGGGACAGTAATATTAATAAATATAAGTATAATAAAAGATGCCTAGTTCCTAAAACCTAGCAAAAATCCTAGCGGCTAACCTCCCTACCAGCGGAGGAAAACTTAAAATTAACAGTAGTACGCCGAAGGCCGCTACCTAGAAACCTAAAAAAGGGTACGCAGGTAAAGAGTTGACCACGTTAGGGTCAACCTTTACCGACACAAAGGACAAATACACACGAAAACACACAGATATGATAAAAATAAATATGAAAAATAGAAGAAAAATAAATAAAATAGAGAAGAGAAATAAATAAAAATAAAAAGGGCTGGTTCAGTACAAATTCGTTGTCACCGTTAAGTATCCTTTGCACTGAAACCAGACTACTTACGCTGGGCACAACACTGCACTCAGCACAAGCACAACACAACTTAGCACAGCACTTTGAAGACTAAGGGGCTTAGTCGCAAAGAAAAATACGCACTTCGATAGCACTCAGACGGAGTAGAAAACCTTGAAAACCGTAGCACGGAACCAACACGCTAGACTGTGACGTCAGTAGACTGAGCGCCACGGAATAGCGGGAAAGGACCGATCAACGGAGAACGGGGCTTGCACGTCCGCACCGCGTGGCGATCGGAGCGAGAATGAATCGATTATGTCTGTACAAAATTATTCTTTTCTGCATCTGTTAGCTCGGCAAGTCTCCCTCCCCCCCAAGTATCCAAACGACGAACACCCGCGGAGATAAACGCGGGATCCAGCCATCGCCCTCCTCAACCATATTAGAGGGAAGTGAGCGACCCGTCACCCGACGCTACCATAAGAAGACGTACTTTAGTGACAATGACGCTTTAGATATTCATCGGGACGAAGAACTCATCGAACATACAGACACATTACACATGCTTTGTTACAAATACTAGTACAATCCTGTTAATGAGAGGACTATACCCAAGGGCTTTTATCATGCAAATAATCGGATAGTTTATAATATGCTCTAGCACACAACTTCTCCTTTATAGTTTCTTTGAATTTGTCAATAGGAAGACCTTGGATATCCTCAGGAACCGTATTATAAAAGCGTATACATTGACCCATGAATGAGTTAGTGACTTTATGAAGCCTACTATTATGAGCTGCCAGCATATTTCTTCTTCTTGTGTTAACATTATGCAGATCTTTTTTTCTTTTGAACAAGGTTATGTTCTTTTTTACATACATTAAATTTTCTAAAATATACTGTGTATGGAAGGTAAGAATATTTATTTCCTTAAATTTACTTCTAAGTGACACCCTTGGACCGAGCTGATAGATTGCGCGAACAGCCCTTTTCTGCAGAATAAATATAGTATTGTTGTCGGCAGCACTCCCCCACAACAGAATACCATATATCATGAGGCTGTGGAAGTAACCAAAATAGACTAACCGAGCAGTTGTTTCATTTGAAATTTGTCTCATTTTTTTAACAGCATATGCGGCAGAGCCAAGCCTTTTCGCTAAACGGTTATGCCCAGAAATACAGTTGAGTTTACAGGAGTCAGTTCCTGGCTCTTAAGTACAATGTTTGTGTTTACCTGTTTGACATTTGGCAATGTAAACTTAACACATTTCGTTTTTTTTTCATTGAGGAGCAAATTATTAGCTTACAACCACTGCTCTGTGTTGGAGATGCATATTTTTACCGCTCGATAGGCAGTTTCTTGTCTTTTGATTTTAAATAAGAAGGAAGTATCGTCAGCAAACAATATGACGATTGATTCTTAACGACCGATGGCAGATCATTGATATATACTAAAAATAGGAAAGGACCAAGAACTGAGCCCTGGGGCACACCCATTGTCACTGCCGATCCTGATGATTTTTCTCCATTTATTGCAACTTTCTGTTTTCTATTAGAAATATATGATTTTATCAAGGCAAGCGCTCGGTTTTTTATGCCATAATGGTGCAGTTTCATGAGTAGAGTAGTATGATCTACACAGTCGAACGCCTTGGACAAGTCACAAAAGTCACCAATAGCTTCACACGACTCCTCCCAGGCGCTGAATACCTGTTTTATGAGCTCAACATCGGCATCGGTTGTTGAGCGACCCCGCGTGAAACCTAATTGCTTAAAATTCATTAAACTATTACCATAAAAATGGGAAAGCAATTGATTTAAAATTAATTTTTCAAAAATCTTACTGAGCGTTGGTAGTATAGATATAGGTCTAAAATTATTAGGGTCAGACATACTACCTGCTTTTAATATTGGAATGACCTTACTCAATTTCATTAAATCAGGAAATACACCATTATCAACACAGTCATTAAATATACTGGCTAAGTGCGGGGCAATACCATCAATGACAGATTGAATAATTTCTCTATCTAAATCGGCAGTACTTTTTACTTTAAAGCTTTTAAATGCATTTAAAACTTGTGGAACAGTAACATGTTAAAGATGAAATCAATTTCGTATGAATTTACATTTTCCATTAGCAGTGACTGTGTAAGAGTGGAACATTAATTAATACTCAATGTAGTTGACACAGGGATAGCTGTAAAAACATTTTCAAATGCTTCAGCAACTTCTCTGTCAGTTGACAACAATTTATCATTAATTTTTAAACTATATTTGGTGTGGAGGTGCTTTCCCAGTTTCCTGATTAATTATATTCCATGCAGTTTTTGAAATGTTAGTACTATATTTAATTTTATTATTAATGTAATTAGATTTAGCTACACTGCATACTCGTTTCAATAATTTTGAATACTTTTTAACATATTCATAAAATGTCTTATTATGATTATAAGTTCTTTCACTGTACAATTCATATAATCTATTTCTACTTCTGCATATTCCACCCTTCCCGGATTCGAATCCTGGTAGAGGCAGATATTTTATTATATTTGCTTCCTAGTCATGGATGTGTATGTATATTTGTTTAAGTTAATTTATAATATTTATACATGAAAAAAAATATCAATGTGTGCTTATATATTTCTTCAAATTATTTATCTGTTATCTAGTATCCATAACACAATTCTTAATGATACTTAATTTGGGCTAGATAATGTGGTGTGATTGTTAGAAATAAAAAAAAAACTATATCTACGGTTGACAAGGTACCATTAATTGATAGACCGATTAATAACACTATAATTAACATGTGCAGCCCCAACGAATACTAATGGTTTCACGGGCGCCAATGCCAATACCATCAAGCGGATCGCGTGAATGTTGGCCGGACATGACAAAGTTTAAATAAAAAACAAAATTTATACTGAATTATGTTTCATTCGAGCTTCTACAAAAATACAAAATTGAATTATTGTAATAATTTATTATCTTTTTTTGAGTTTCCAAATCAATCTACCAACCTGTTTATATTATATTTTGATTTCACGCAATAAACTTGCCTGTGCGGAGTAATTTTTTTACAGTTCATTTGGTTAATTTGTAGGCGGTTCGCCGAAATGATTTGAGTTTAATTATTTTAATCGTTATTGGGAAGAAAAAACACTTTTTATTATTTGTGTTTACTTTCGAAAATGAAATGTTGTTATTACTGAGGCCCTTCTTTTAATTTCCTTATTACGTTAATTCAGTGCCATTTAATTTAATTTTCACTTCATGATTTCTCCTCTATTATAACTGCAAAACTCGTTTCACAACAAAGTATATATTGTTTCAGGACATTCTGGAAAACGAAGACATCAAATTAGACAACATGTTCATTGCGTCGCTGGTCGGTGATATAATCAGGGTAAGCGCACATTTCACACACACATGTTGTGTGTTAAGCGGTTTACTGCACTCGTATACATGGAGATGTAATGAGCGCGATTACCCAGCGGCAATCAATGGAATATCTGTAACTTGCGTCACATTGTAAGTGGATTCTATGTTGCTAATTATGTGGAAGATAACACTGGATGAGTTATTTATAAGTTGTTTTCTTTTTGGAACAAGTTATTTTAGAGTTTTTTATGTATGTTACAAGGTTTGTTTTTTCAGCTCAAAATCTATTTATGTTTAAACGCTTGTGCGACGGGTCAGAATGTTTTATATGTTTTACATCGTTTCTAACATCAAGGATGATTGGAAACCAAGACCCTTGATTTCCATCGGAATTTTGAAAACCCGCGAGGTCAACTGTTTTTAATCTAAAAACAATCTGAGTTGTAACAGGATTTTAGAATTGGACCTACATTTTTACATTTTACACTTAAAAGATAGAAAATATAACGTTAAGAAAACTTTTCTATCTGCCCAAATTAAGAAAAAATCAGAAATTACATAATTCGTATTCAAATATAATTTGAATTGATAGCTAAACTTTCAACAGTAATTCCAAACTAATTGCAAATCAACCCAAGAGGAGATGAACAACCCGAAAGAAATTAACTTTTTTAGAAAGTTAATTACTGTAAAGATGATGATTTCTAAAAGTTTGACCTAAATTAAAATGGTTTATAGGAGTGGTTACTATTTCAGGCACTCTTGGCTACATGGGACTTACTGGAGATCGTAGTATATTTTTTCAATTCCCAGTGAATATTCAAAATTATATAAAAAGAAAGTTATTGGCGAAACCTCAAACTTTTATTTTTGTTATGGTTTTTTATGATGTAAGTTTTTCTTATCAACATTCCTTGCGAATATCACCTAGTTTTTTTTATAAAAGCTTTTGGAAGAAGTAAGTTTTTTCTAAACTTTGAATTGCCATAAAATTACTAAAGGCCATTCGTGATCTTAACTTTTTGTTATTTGTTTTTTTTGTGACGCTTGTGATGCGATCTAGGTGTCTGATCTAGGTCGTTTTCCAAAAGTCGCTGGGTAGTGTCGTCATATCAGCAGAATCCAAGTAAAGATTCCTCTAGAATCATTCTTTAGGGCTTTGGTAAATGTTTTTATAATTTATCGGGGTTAGTTGTTGCTTACTATTAAAAGACCTCACCCACCAGGGCATGATATTCATCCACGAATCTCCACTACAATACCACGGCGCGCTGCGTCCATCGAACTGCCTCGTGGATGCGCGCTGGGTGGTGAAACTAGCAGACTTCGGGCTGCGGGAGTTCCGGCACGGGGAATTGCCACCCACTGAGCCCAGTGCAATCAGAAGCCATATTGACAGTAAGTTATATTTTAGATCTTGATTTATAACACAGCATTTTTCAAACCTGCGTACTGCTTACCCTGAAATAAGGATCTAAATCAACAATTTAAAACCAATAGAAGTTGGTAATTATTCTTATTTAACACTATCTATTTATCTGATATGCTCTGACAGCTTAATTTCTATAGACGACGTTCAAGCACACTCACCCACCTGCGACATATCCCCGATTACCTATTATATACAAACTATGAACAAGACATCTTACAGAAACAGATTTCTACTATAGTCCACGTATCTCCTATATGCCTGTCTCCAATTAAGTGACATCTAATTAACACACATTTCTAACTTCAACATATAGCTACGTGTAACTATGAACAAACATGTAACAATCACATATTTCCACCTCAGGTCTAGTGTACCTATCTCCTGAACTCCTACGTTCAGCGGGCTGGGGCTCCGACAACTTCCCCTCGTCCGACGACGTGCACGCAGGCTCGCCTGCCTCCGACGTATACGCGTTCGCACTGCTCCTATACGAACTGCACACAAGACGTGGCCCGTTCGGACAGGACGCCGCGCCCGCGCCGCTACTGCTGAGGCAACTAGCTAAAGTGAACGTACCGCCTTTTAGGTAGGTACGTGTCTTGTGTTTATGCAAGAGTTGCGTGATAAAACATAGTTATTTAATCGTGTATGTGGCTAATGTGCATTCATATACACAAACTTTATATAATTGTGTATCTTTAGCGTTTAGAGTACTTTAGAGGATTATTACTATAGGGTAATGAAGAGAAATTAGAAAAATACAAACGATATGGATTTATAACGACATACTAAGTAAATCTTATGTTCTGATGACCCCACAGAGAATCGTAGGAAACCTGGTAATCACTCGGAGATACATGTTTATTCACGATAGTGTTATATATAGTTTCAAATGTGTTGTACATAGCGAATTCACAGCGAATTAGAATACGGAACTTCTGGTGTGTGAGGGTGGGTAACTCAAAGTGGCACTACGAGCGGCCTCAATCCAGGGATTAAAAGTAAACGAGATGAGTTCCTTTGAGTTGATAATTTGTGACATAATCATTTCAATACTGTTATAAATTTGCAGACCACCTCTAGAGCCACTATCGAACAGTTTCGACTGCGTTCGCGAGTGCTGCGTGGAATGCTGGGCCGAGGACCCGACCACCAGGCCTGACTTCAAGGCTATCAGGACCAGGCTCAGGCCTTTGAGGAAAGGCATGTAAGTGGCTATATTTTGACCTTACCCATGGTCAAATATAAACATTTATAGAAACATATATTCAGTTGAACATACATATAACTCCCTTCTTTTCAACTCTTCTTGCTACGTGTAGAGTATTTTGTTAAAAAAATATATTTTCATTTTTTTTTAATATTCTGATCCAAACAACCATGACTTCAATAAATAATGTTTGATTTGTAAAATCTATTTTTAGGAAACCGAACATATTTGACAACATGATTGCAATGATGGAAAAGTACGCCAACAACTTAGAAGTTTTAGTAGACGAGCGAACCGATCAGTTACAAGAAGAAAAGAAGAAGACAGGTTAGTGCTCATAGCTTCGAGGATCTGATGCAGTTGATTGAAACCTTAGGTAGAAGGGCAACTTTTTTATATAAAAGGCTGTTGGTTGTTATACTGGAACCTTTTAAGAGGTGAAAAGGAAGGTCATTATATGCAACAATTTATTTATTTATACCATACCTACTCTAAAAAGCTTATTTTATTCACGCAAAACAGTGAATAAAAAGGCCTTTTATTCACTGTTTTGTTTTTATTCACTGTTTTGGTGTTTGAATTTGGAACACAAAATATATCCGATCTCCATTTCAATGCTTACACAAACTCCTTGCGCTAAGATTCGAAATTCAAACTCTTTGGTGCAAATAAATTCTCGAGATTTGATTGGTCGATATTTGCGACAAGGAGTTTGGCATTAGATTAAAAACTGTTTTGTGTTCTTTGCTGCCATTATAGAAAAAAAAAGTGATGGCGCCATTTCAAAAACTTACTGTGAATTGTACGGACACAAAGTTTAGTGTTACTTTATAATAAATCGATTGAATTATAATAAATCGATTATGCATTCAAGTGACGCAGAAGATATTGTGTTAACACCTGAATTTATGAAAGAGAAGGCGGCCGATATTGTAGAAAACTTGCTACCCAACAAATCACGGCTGGTTTACATCAAAACCTACGATGAGTTTTGTAAATGGAAAAATGAAAATCAAGCTTCGGGCACATTTTCTGAGTCTGTTTTCTTAACTTATTTTAATGAACTGTCGAAGAAAAGGAAGTCATCGACATTATGGAGTATATATTCTATGTTGCGGTGTACTGTAAAAACAAGGCATAACATTGATATAATAAATATTGTTTCACAAGTTGACCACCCTAATGATAATAATAAGAAAATTACGCTTAATTTCAGTCATTGCTCTAATTTTAATGTCCATTTCAATTAATGTAACATTTATTATTTCTTGATTAAATTTCTATTTTCGCTTAAATTATGTCTTTTTCTCATAGTCACGGTATAAAGTATAGTATGCAACTCCTGAATAAAGTACGAATTTATATCGAGGGCCATGAATCACTCGCGTCGCTCAGGATTCTAACAGTTGAATCACTCGCTGCGCTCGTGATTCAATCATCTTAAATCGTTAGAATCCTTCACTTGCTCGTGACTCATCTACGGCCCTCGCTTTAAATCCGTCCTTTATTCACTAGTTGCATAATATACTATTAGAAGGTTATTATTTGTCTGCGGATTTATTCTTATTTTTTTTTTCAAATTATTACGCAATCGTTCATTTCAACAAAAGTAACAATAAGAATCATGTTTGTTCTAATTTTCTTAAGTTCATATTTTAGCACACATCATAAACATTGTAGAAATCCTTCACTCTCATTAACGTGGCGTTAAGTCCATTGTATTTCAATATTTGATTACGCGGTGTGATCATGGATTAATATAATTACTTTAACATTTTGAATGCAAGGTATTATTCTCTCTCTAGACTCATTGTTCTGTAATTTTTACTGACACCAATTCGCGCATATGTGATTGCGACCATACCGCACATACTTGCGCTTAGCATTGGACATCAATTACTAATGTGCAACATTAAGGTTGTCATCGATGTAAATTTTGCTTTGAGGCCATCACCGAGGTATATTATATTATTAAATACATGTTTCTCTGCACAGAGGCATTACTAGAAGAGATGCTGCCCGCACCCGTGGCTGAGCAGTTGAAGCGCGGACGTCGTGTCATGCCAGAGAGCTACGATTCCGTCACTATCTATTTCAGTGACATTGTTGGGTTCACTGCCATGTCGGCTGAGAGTACGCCGCTGCAGGTAGGAAGTTAATTTGCTGTTTTTCATTAAATTTATACTCAGCCAAGATTAGAGAATTAAAACATTGTAGATTACCATGTTGGTTACGAGGGATTGCAATGGTGAACTAACATTTAACAAAATGTCTATTTCACCTGCCCACGGTGCACCCTGCTGGCTAATGTACGAAGCTCTTACTATTGAATCGTTGGAGATTAATCCATCTTAAACAAAACAGGAATTAGAAGGTTACGGGCAGTAGCGTTATTACCATAAATATGTCTAGGATTGCGATAATCAAGACGCAGGAAGAAGCGCGGTAACTATTGCTAAATCTCTCAGGGAGATTGCTACCGGCACAAGGGTCCCAGTTCCCTGTAGCACCGCTCTTCCAGGCTAGGGTAGCTGACACGCTAATATTTTTTAGCCTGCTCAGTATTTTTGCCGTTTCAGATTTATTATTTTACTTTTTTTTGTGATCTATCTTTATAGACCTTTAAGTATATTTTTCGAAAACATAATCGGATTAGTATTAAAGTATCCCGTTAGCAGTCGGTAAGTGTATATTTACTAGTTCGGTTTATTATTCTTCTGTCAAGCATTATGTTTAGATGTTTTTTTCTAATTGTCTATCTAATTATCTGGCTTGTTTAAGTTCCTTACTTACATAAAGATAAGCACTTCATATTTTCTAGCAACATGTTTATAATGTCATTTTATTTTCAGGTGGTGGATTTTTTAAATGATCTCTACACGTGTTTCGATTCGATTTTAGAAAATTTCGATGTGTATAAAGTGGAAACAATTGGAGACGCGTACATGGTGGTTTGTATTTTTTCTCTAAGCCATTTCATTTTTTTTTCTCTTTTTAAATTTTTTTTTTGAAGTGCTTTTGTTCTTAACATGTCAGCCCTATTGTATAACACATTTGAACAAACTCATTTTACATAAACTACCTACTTAATTTTCTATCTGATGAGCACTCGCCACCACATCGTAAAACATTTGTGCAGCGATAGATGTTGGTTCTGCTTGCATTGATTGTGCTATCTCTACTTCCAGTACGTAGATGGCTTGTTCTCTCACCATAATATCTCGTTGACGAGAGTTTCGGGTACATTCCATCAGCAAATGTTGCACATCTTCTATATATATCTTGCATTGGTCGCAATTCGGCGAGACTTCCTTTCTTCATTAGAAATGCAAATTTTACTGATGGATAGTGTCCAGGTCTTAATCTTAGAGCTAAAATAACATACAATTTTTTCAATTTATTGTTACAAAACCATAACCAAATACCTTCAGGATTGGTCATTGAATATTTATCCATAACTCATATAAATTTTAACTGTTTTAAACTATCGCGGTTATTTTCACTATAATTTAACGAATTTACGGGATTCTTACCACGATTTTCGAATTTTATTTAGCGCGTCCGATATTTCGATACTGTTGCATGACTTGCAAGCACCATGATCGCGGGCTGGCAGATGTAGGTAGGTGGCGATGACAGTTAGAGGGAGATAAATCGATCTACCCTCCTTCTCGTTCGTTTTGATCTGCTACTACTGCAACTCACATTTTTGTCGTTTTTGCAATACACGCTCACCGTATCACTGGGTTTTTGACCGAACACACCACGATTGTTGTTTTTTCTTCATTTCACGAATGTCCTAACCACTGGGTACCACGTACTAGATAATGTAATATTATTATGTATGTAATACTAGTGTTTGGTCAAAAACCCAGTGATACGGTGAGCGTGTATTGCAGCTTCGAAATATCGGACGCGCGAAATAAAAATCGAAAATCGTGGTAAGAATCCCGTAAATTAATTAAATTATAGTCATATAAATTTTTGTCGATTGTTGGTAAATGTATAATAAAGTCTGGTAAAGTTAAAACTTCTGTACTGTTCTCCGATGCAGTTTTCGTTAAACGGTCAGCACTTCATTACCATTTAAACCAATGTGTGCTGAAACTCATTGCAAACTAGTGTGTAGGTGTTTTGTCAGAAACTAAGTTTCACCCATTTCATTATTATGACTTAAACGCAAATGTTTGAAAGCAATGTTTACTATGTATTTAAATAAAATATTATATAATAACTAATATTTTTCGCTGATAGTCCGTTTGTTATGAGTTTGATCCCCGCCCTAGGTGTCAGGGCTGCCAATCCGCAACGGCATAGTCCACGCCGGCGAGGTGGCGTCGATGGCGCTGGCGCTGCTGGCGGCCACCAGAGCGTTCCGCGTGCGACACCGCCCTGACCACCGCCTCATGCTACGCGTCGGTTTACACTCCGGTAACAGACAAGTTGATAAATATTTACATAAATTCACAATACTGCAGGTGTCAGTGACTGGCACAGATATTCACACTGTAAACTAGATAAGGTTCTCTTAATGCATCATATATTAAAAGGTTGATTAATCGCAGTTTTATACACAGCAATCAATTGCATTGAGAAGCTAAAGCGTTCATTTGACTATGTAGAAAGAAACCGAATTATTTTATTCCCTTCTCTTTTTTCATAATTGAAACGATGTAAGAAGTGAAAACACCATTAAATTGGCTTATCTTTATTCCTACTGGATCCTTACTGACCTTAACTAAAGAAATTTTAACCTCCCTCTTCAAATGCGGTATTGGATTATTTTTTATTAGTTTTATATTTTTGAAAGTTTATTTAGAAATAATTCCCAAACTTGTATTTTTTTTATAGTAATATGTATGAAAATTATCCAGGGCCAGTATGCGCAGGAGTGGTCGGTCTGAAGATGCCGCGGTACTGTCTGTTCGGAGACACTGTCAACACCGCCAGTCGGTTCGAGTCTACGGGAGCTCGTGAGTAACATATACAGTCGTGGAAACTTATAAGGGTTAACAACGAATTAATATAACAAGAACAAAAGACGTCCTAATGGCCTAATTGTCAAAATTAAAGTAGAGAAATAAATAAAATACTTAAAAAAAAAATAGCTTTCATTGAAATAATTGACAATTTTTTCGTAATAAATTCTATTTTTACCTTTTTAAATGAGGAACCATCTCATTTCTGGATACCTACATAACGGGCTTTGCCTGGCCATCTATTTCAGGACATCATTGCAATTGTGTTCTAAATTTTAGATTTTATAAGTTCATACAATTTTCTTCGCATGCTGCTTACTTTTGGCGCCATTTTTCGAGTCTTGTGCACAAATATAATGAATTATTTCTTGAAAGAAAATGGGCAAAAGCAAAAGCTGCAGTGCTATTACGCCAAACATTATTATTAATTTTTATGAACATCAATGGCCTTATCAGAAGATAACAGATCGTCTTCATTGTTCAAAGACTATGGTTATTTAGGCAGTTTAATCCTTCAAAACGCTTAATACGACTAAAAGTCTTACTAGAAAGAAAAGGCGAAAGAAAACAACCTTATGAAGATCGTAGGTTAGTAGCTTTGACCAAGATAGAACCGTTTAAGGCTTCCGTGCTGGTAAAAGGCAAAGTCTTTGCGACTCATGCGATGATCTGCATAGAAAGAACTATTGGAATGACTGGACGAGACGCACCTCTTCGACGGAATTGTGCGAAGAGTTAGCGTTTGTTAGGAAATGGGGACATTGGAACTGTGCACAGTGAATATTGGTATTAGTTTCTTTCGAGACAAAAAAAAACCTCATTTCATACAATGGTAAACAGTACGTATAGGGTCTCCCAAGAGTAGCGATGAACCCTAAATAACAAAAACTGTAAATATAAAAGTTTGCAAATTTCAACGACAAATCAAGAATTTTGAGGTATCACGTCAGCCACACTTAGAGACGTTTAATAGTTATTTAAGGCATTCCTCAGTGTAAATTTTGCCAAGCTTATCTAAACAATATCAAAAACTTAAGATGAACATGGACAAGAGAAGGAACATGTCTAGCATCCATGCCGCGCCTATCGCTGGGAAAGTTGGGGACTCTACGCTCAAAGTTGTTATGTGTTACTTGGATGAATGATCCAGTTAGGTAGGTTTAACCTCGAGAAAGACGTCAATCGTTGAATCCAAATCGGTTTGGCATCGTGCGGGAGGCTACGCCATATTGTCCCAAATACCACAGTGTCTTAAGATGGAGTACCGTTCCGAAGTAAGGTATGTATGCCATACACCAGTTAGGTAAAGTCTGCTGTAAAAAAAAGGAAAAATATAAACTAAGAATAACTTCGAAGGCAGCTTAAAGTCACTGAGAGAGCTTTGCTAGCGACATCAAATGAGAAACGAGGCGATTCGCAGGCAAACCAAGGTTACCGATATAGCCCGGAAGATTAAAACTCTGAAAGTAGTTAAGCATAGCTCGTTAATACATTGCGCTGCGGCAGCAAAGTTTAGGAGTGGCGACCACGACCTTGAAGACGTAGAGTAGGTAGGCTCAAAAGATGAACTGACGATCTCGACAGAGTTGCTGTCTTGGGAGGCCTATTTTCTGCGGTGGAAGCCTTTCGCTTGAAAGCAAAAGAAAAAGAACACACTTATTTTTCGTTTTTACATGTCTTTAGTTACTTGATGACTACATATGGTGACCACCGATTGGTGTAGTGGTAAGTAGCCTTGCCTCATGCGCCGAAGGTCTCAGGTTCGAGTCCTGGCCGGGATATTCATTTGTGTGATGAACACAGATGGTTGTTCTCGAGTCATGGTTGTGTGTATTTATATATGTATGATTATTCTGGGTTCCCCCCCGGTTCGCTGTATGGTCATCCATAACACAAGCTCTGCTTACTTTGGGGCCATATAGTTGGTGTGTTTGTCTGGGGATTTATTATTATTATTATTGTACGAACCTCTCCTTACAATACCCTATATAACGTAAATGTTGCTCTAGAATTGGTAGCATATAGAATAATAAAATACTATTGTCATTGTTAATATTGCCTCCACCGTATTCCATTTTATTTGTAACTTGGGTGTTGCGAATTATCTTTCGGGGCGTAAACAAAGTTCTTACGTTAACTCATTTAAAAAAAATCAATCTGACGAAATTATTTTAATTTACAGCCCTAAAAATCCACTGCAGCGCAACCTGCAAAGCTCTCCTTGATCAGATCGGTGGCTACATCTTAGAAGAACGAGGCATAGTTTCTATGAAAGGCAAGCGCGACCAGATGACCTACTGGCTCAAGGGAGAGGAGCCCGGTGCCGCGGCCGCACGCGCACTGCGGAGGGCTCATAAAGATGACTCGCAAGTCAATGTGGCGGAGAAGAGAGGACAGAGGAGCTCCTTGAAGACTCGTACTTGGAAGAATCAGGCAGGACCGCTTCATAGGTGAGTTGATAGTAATATATACATGAGTTGGAGGATTACATATATAAGGTATATTAATCCACATTAGTGATAATAATAATTTAGTCTCAAATGTTAAATTACTATTACGCAATAGGGTCAAGGTTATTATATTAAAATTTACTACTTTCATTTTATCTTTGTCTCTCAGGTGTTGCAGTTTAGAATCTCCCAAAAAGTTAAGATTCGCATCTGGCAATCATCTGGAGTCTCACACAGACAGCGTTCTGCATCATCGTAGCGACGAATATCTCATGGAGGTACATACTTTAGAAAGATATATTTTTAAATTATTAATAGTTTTATGAAAATTCCCGCTGTATTAGGACCTTACTGAGTATAGTAAACTTACAAAATCTTATGAAACACCAAAAATAAGTTTAAATATTATTAATTTATTAATTTTGGTATTACATTGAAAAAACGATAAATGGTACGTTGTCCACCGCAGGCTTTAGTTGGCTTTGTTCTTGTCACTGGCGCGAAACGTGCTTATTTTGGCATTTTAAATTAAAAAAGACTTTCCCGAGAGAGAAGATTTCCCGTACAACACTACGAGCTATAAACAAAAATACTCTACTACCCACAGGTCGTAGGTGAAAATCGTCTTCCAAACCAAAGATCTGACCTTCTAGAAGCACCTAGCTTACGCCACGAACACACCAGCGTGTCTTGTCCCATTATTGAAGCGGTCGAGACTCCAGCGCCGCTTGTTGAGAAATGTGACATTAAACTGGTCATTAATGGTTGCACATATAATGAAGACCCGGCCGGGATACCGCTGTTGGCTGATGCTTGAATTGAGGAAAAAAGCCTACGCCGATTTATTCCCACATGTAGGTGAAGGATTTGTATATAGGCTCATATTTTGTTTATAATACAGCATCATTCAACAAAATGAGACTTTTTTGTAATTAATTTCTCCAATCAACAATAATTAGTTTTTTTAAAATCCGATTGGACCCTTCAGAAATAAATTCGTTTAATTGTAATAATAAAAAATAGTCAAATGTACAAATTTTTTTAGATTATATTGGAAAACATATTATTTATTATAGCCATTGATTTCAAAAGTCTATTTAATACGGCAGATGTCAAGATGTCATCATTGGGTTAAAGATACGTAGGTATTACGCAATATGTCCGGGGGGCGATTGTACAAACTTTAGGAGCTAGCAGCATACTTATTTACATCGATAAAAATATTATTAGCCGTACGCTAGAAGGCAATTAAGGTATCCAACAAATTATTTTTATTAAGATAAAGTTTCAATTGTTTCAAACTGCACCTCGTTTTAAAGAATTAAAAACTAAAATGTCTGCCATAGGGAGGGGATATATTTTTCGATCAAAATAAGTGTACTACTAACAATAAGCCTTTAATGTTTGTACAGTCGTTTCCTGGACAGATTGTATGTAATAAAGTTAGACTTTGTTTTTAGAAAGTGTGCTTTAAAACAATCGAAAACAAGGTGCTCTTTTTCTTGGATTCGAGTTTCCTAGAAACGTATTTAAATGAGTTAATATTGTAGTTTTAGTACAATTAGGTATTGTGTCTATAGCACCTTAATTCAATGTACTTAAGTTCATAATATACTTGTAATACTAGTCAAATGTCCATGTCAGTAATAGTTTAATCAAAACATTTATTAAGTAATCTCATTAGCGAATTCTCGAATGATTGTAACATTCTGCATGTTTATTATGTCATGATTGCGAAGATTGGCATTTTAATTTTCCATAAGTTATTTATATAAATCAAAGGTGTAACCTAGACTTAAAAGTGATCTATGTCAGTATTATTAAGAGACAATATTCAATAGAAATTATTTATAACATTAAACTATTATTACACAATTTACGGTAACATTGTTTTATTTAAACAATCACTACAACGGCATTATCTATACCTGAATCCACAAATTATTTTAAAAACAAGCTTTTACCGACTCTTTCGCCATTTATAGTTTAATGTTACTGGTCAAAGGCCGCTTGTAAGAAAAGAGATTGCAAAGAAACGAACAGCTTCTTCGAAGAATTAAGTTCCTAAACCGTATTAGCGTTTTTGTTAATATTGATCCATGCACGGGCGTAGCCAGGTTTTAAAATCAGATTTCATAATGGTATAACACTTGCTAAATTACTTTTCAAATAAAGCAAAAAAAAACAACTTCCTAGAAACCATTCAAAATTTGTCAAAGTAGTAAGTAAATTATTAGGGTTTAATACCATCTAAGGGAATGTGAAAGAGAAAATGCTACTGCCAAAGACTAGCTAATTTTACAAAAGTACTTACTTACTACTAGGTAGATACGCCAAGTTTAAACTGCGAGCGTAAACCTATTAAAGTTTGCACATTTAAAACTGATTTCCTAGTTATCTTTTTTTAGAAAGGGTTTAATTCTTAGATTTCAAAGATTTCATTAGATTGAAACCCTGGGACTTAAGGTCCTCGAGGATTTCTTCGTTCGCGAGCTTGAACGGGACGCCCCGTAGTACTACGCGGATCTTACGCTCCTCCGGGAGGGCGTAGGTGTGATATGCATATTGCATTTTAATGAAAGTAACCTGGTGAACGCGCGAAAGTCGTCGATGGTCGCGACCTGGATTTTAATTGAATCGCCTGCGTTGGTTGCTTTGAGATAGTTAATTTTTTGCTCTTTGCAAAGATTAGATACTACGGTCCATCGCGCTTTTTCGCGGAGAAAGACGGGAGGCAGGAGCTGAGGCTTCGGTGGGACGGGAGCGCAGCGCGTCGCTGGCTTCGATGGGACCGACGGAGAGGCGGTTACTTCGAGCGATTTTAATGGCGCGGTGGCTGGTGTTGAAGACACCGGGGAGGGCTCGGGTATTGAGGATACCGAGGCTTTCTTTGAGCGCTTCTTGGAGCGCTTGGCGACTAGCTGAAACGCGGGCTCAGGAGAGCCGGTTAAGGTGACGGCATCTGACGACGTATCAGACGCGGGTTCGGAGTCGCTCCCGGGAGCGGTACGCTTGCGACGCGACGCGTGAGAGGATGCGACCGATTCGCAGTCCATCTCGGCCGAGACGGGAGACGCGGGAGAGCTGTAGACCTGAGGGGTCTGGACGTTGGAGGCCTGAGGGGCCGGGTACGCGATAGTTGCCTGTAAGGCCTGCGTTAATAAGTCATCGGGAATGGTGACGCCGGACGCAACGAGCGCCTGGGCGAACGACCTAGCAAAGTTTACCAAGCTTTGCTGGTCCATTGGAGGGCTTGGTCCTACGATATGTAATATATAAATATATAAAAATGCCTAGGTTCCCTAGCAAACCTAGCACCTTAACCTCCCTACCCGCGGTAGGGGGGCTGGGAACGACAGGAAGTGGTGCCCCTAATTCGGACAGCACTGTACCGTCACCCTGGGAAAGGCCCAAGTGCAATGGGATCGGGTCAGCCGGTTTCTCCTTGGCCTGAAGGGCCTTGGAAGCGCACCGGGGCAACGCTATCAGGCTTAGTTGTCACCGTTAAGAATCCACCTGATCACACGCGAGTCTACTACGGAGTGTGTTGCCAATAAATTGACAACAAAAACCGGCCGTAGACCTGACGAGTTGGGTTGCACTAAAAGTGCGGAATTGACTACGTTACAACCGGCCGGAGCCGGCCGCAGAGCGAGTCTCTGACTACGTAACAGGCGCCAAGCGTCAAGTACGCAGCCAGAAAGACAGCCCGAGCCTTGCGAACTACTATCGAATTTAATCGACCGTAGTAAGCTCAGCTCTGTTGTTGCTGCCCCCACCAAGGTGAGGTATTTATTCGAGGAATGCACAGAGTGCGGGATTGACTACGTTACGACCGGCCGCAGAGCGAGTCTCTGACTACGTAACAGGCGCCAAGCGTCAAGTACGCAGCCAGAAAAACAGCCCGAGCCTTGCGAACTACTATCGAATTTAATCGACCGTAGTAAGCTCAGCTCTGTAGTTGCTGCGAGACCGACTTAGTTGCAGCCGATCGAAACCGGCCGCAGTCCGCAGTCCGCAGGCCGGCAGTCCTACAGAGGCTACCTCAAGTCGTCGAGGACGAAGCGAGATTTGTACTAATCACAGCGTATGAGTAATGGTACGAGTAATGCTCACGACGACAATCGTGACTCAACAGCTGGAGCGACCGCAAACACGTCCGAGGGGGGCCGGACGCAGAACGGATCTGAGAGTGGCGTTTGAGTATTGCTACGAGAGAAGTCGTGAGACAACAATCGTGACTCGGCAGCCGGGAGCGACCTTCAACACGTCCGAACGGGTCCGGACGCAGATCGGGTCTGTCCTTCATATCTTCCATGTACAGTGTTCCAACAAGTACAGTTGTATTAAATGTTTATACGTGTAATGTCAAAGAAAGGATGTATGGATGTTATTTTTTCAAGCACTAACCAATGAGCGGATTCGTATAAATTTCAGATGTAGATTACAACCTAGAAATACATATACACAACTTTTTTCCCAAAATAGTACCGGGAAATGGGAATTTACGCTAATGAAGTAAAGCGCAAAAACATGTACATACATAATGGGCTATTTGACTAGTTTTCGAAACCCATCTCGCATTAATTGGTGGTGTGTAGAAACAATATTGACTTTACTTATTTTAAGTATTTCATTCAAATAAACTAATTAAAAAGTACACTGATTTTTCAAGCTGTCAAAACGCTTGCTCCAGCAATATGGAGTCGAGATTGCCTGTACGTCACGCAGTGGCCTCAAGATAGACAGAAATAAGATATTTACTTGCCTGTGACGTTATTTAAAACTAATCAAAATCGTTTAATGTCTTAATGTTCTAATAGATACGTTTATTTTGTTTATTTTGAAGAAAATATTAATTATCGTTTATGTCTAGTAATGCGAATTGCTTTTAAAATGCATTGTCTATGCCGATGGCAATAAATATTTCATTGTTTTTTTGTAATGTATTTACATTTTCCTACCTATTCACGAACTTGAGAATATAACAAATGCTCAATTATGTAGCTGTATCTACAATGCAATTATGACACTCGCTTATCGTCACAAGACTTCCCGACTTCGGTCGACTGCCCAAAGTAACTGAAAGTATTTATCATGCCTAAAATAGGCCCTTGTAATTAAGGTGATGGAGAAGGAAAACATCGGGAACAAATCCACACATGAAAAGGTGATAATTTCGAAGGCATTGATGCTAATTCTGTCCGAAAACAGATTAAACTAAACTATAACGAAAACTTTTCCAATTTAGTTTAATTTGGTCAAATTGCTATTCTGTTTTTAACTTCGAACTACATTTAGTTTATGAAATGGCAGGAATAAATTAATTTTTATGTTTCTCTTAGTACGCCGAGGGATAGAGATGGGGACAGATCTATCCTGAAGCACTTCCGATTATATTTTGCTTAAAATTAGTCTTTGAAACTAAGCTTTAGTGGCTCAAATGGCTTGAAAAAGAAACTGAATAAATACATCACTCAAAGAAAACAATCTTTCATTCAAAAAATTCAAATATTTAAACGTTATCGTCCATTCAATTTTCGCCTTCGTACGCGCGTGCTGTGTATAGTGTAGTGTGCTGTGTATAAATCTCATAAATCACATACATTACTTTATCCGATCTTCCTCCTATTGTGTTTGATGGCACTCGGATTGATTTCACAGACAAAGCCAAAAACTTGGGTGTAATTTTTGATTCTTATCTCACTTGGCGACCTAATGTTAGTGAGATCAGTCGTAGAGTTCATCATTCAATACATACCTTAAAAATCCTCCAAACCTTTCTGCCCTAAAATCTCCCTTGTTCAAAGTCTCATCCAACCCATCATTGATTATGCAGACGTCTGCTACTTAGAGGAGCCCGCGAGTCAGAAACACTACTTATCTTTAAAAAAAGACTTAAAGACCACTACTTTTCCCTTATTAAGTAAGGTTTTTATTGTTTTGGCATTTATAAGTTTTCCTTTTAAACAACTTTAGATTGTATATATTTGATTGTATTTTATTTTATTTCTGTATGTCTATGAGTATATGTAAGTTTATTTACGGTGTTTTAAGTATATAATTTATGTATGTTTAAAGTAGGTACACACTACTTTGTTATAAACTAATCTCTCCTCGCACAGGTCGGCTGGAAGAGATTTCTTTTAGAAATAAGCCGTACCTTTGTACATATTTAGTCTTTAAGGTATTTTATATTGTTTTCATATGTGTGTACAAAAACTGTTAAATAAATAAAATAAATGAATAAATATAGCTAAATTTAAAAGAAAATTACGGTTGACGTTGGAAAAAAGCGCCGGAACCTCGTAAGAGAGAGGCGGCTAAAGAGAGAGAGAGGCGAAATACATTTTTTCGTGTTTTAATAACTGTACGTAATGGGAAAACGAAAAAAGAAGAAGTTGAAAGATGAGGAGTGTGAAGCTAGTACCGAGGAAGAGACCAGCACGGAAGAAGATACCGACAATTTCAGGAAGTACAAACCCTACTATGTATCTAATTATAGCAGAAGATATCCTGAAGTTTCTTCTCTTACTGATTTTGTAGTATTTGTAGAATCCGGCGATGAAAAGAGACCAATAGGCACGCGGGATTAAATTTCCATGTCTACAGTTTTAAAGAGATTTAATAAAGGATCAAAATATTTACAATCTATAAATAAATATAAAATAGGTGTACATTTTGAAAAGCCGACACTAGCTAATGCTTTTTTAACCCTTTACTTCGCAGACAGAAATATTCTTAAAATTTGCTTGTTTTTCATTTTGGGGGTATTTAGTATAGTCTAAAGGGCCCATTTAAAAAAATCCCTATTTTATAAAACATATGTTGGTGTGGTACAACACTGCGCGCTACACTGATAAGTAAGGATCAAAATTTACGTTGTACGTCACCCACACTGCACAGCACATACAGATTCATATTTAAAATAAAAAAATACAAATTATTCGTTAAAAAACATTTAATAATGAAAGAAAACGTGACACTAGTTACTACAAAAATAATAAACCACATATCCTAGGCACAGACGTGATAATGGTAAAAACAATTTCTTTTTTCAATCAAACACAACCTCAGGTTGCATTTATTGCAATACACACTAGAGTGTAACCTTTTTTGCAATATTTGCACCTTCCTTGCGGTACAAAAGTCGGTATATGGCCAACAACATCGTAACGCACAAAATCTGGCCATTCTGTCTAGGAGCGATAGAAGCCTTTATCTTAGCAGTTGTTGTTAAATCATTTTCCTTCGAACCTGACGGTTCACAAGTTGAAAGCGAAAGTTTTCAATGCCAATGTTTTTTATCGTCTTTGCGGTCTTTTTTTGTAGTTCATCCATGCATTATTGACGCAAATATCCATAGCCTGAGAGAATATGGCCATATACCATCTCTTTATTTTGATGTTTGACGGGTAGAGGGATTAGAGCATGTTGGCTATATCGAAACCACCCATGTGAGAATTATACTGCTTTACTATTGGGGACAGTCTACATCAACTCTTGATTTCATTTCTTCTGAGATGCTCTTAATTTTTTCTTTGGGGAATGAGTTAACAAAAGAACTCGCCAGTGTTACAACTTTGTTCTCGTACCATTCCACCACTACCAACTTGTTTTCATTGCAAACCAACTACTGGCTTGCAATTCTTTTTCAGTACCTTATCTGATACAAGTTTTGACTGACACCCTCTAAGGCGGTTACTTCTGATGGTCCCCAAACTAAATATTCCATATTCATTGCGCAAGTTTTGTATCAACTCAAGTCCGGTGAAAAATTGTCAAAATAAACTATGGCTGGCTTTTCTTTAATTGTGCTACATAGAACTATCACTACTACCTTGGCCCCAGTCTGTAAAATAACATCCTCGGAAAGTATCTTCTAATGTTACAATTGCTTAAGCCATTTAGCTAAATACTGTAAAAACTCAGTTAAATGTTCCATTTGTGCTGAAAATCATCACTTCAAAGAATGGAAAATAGCATCAGAAAATGCAGTATAATATGTCCACTGCAAAGGGAACCATATAAGTATTTCTGGACAAGCCCTGTTAAAAAGAAAAAAAAAAAAAGAAAACCTGATTAAATATCAAAAAAGTTCGTTTGCTAACATACTTGACAAAGAATCTTTTCCTGAATTAAAAAAAGGAATCCAACAGAGACATCAAAAACTTTATTAAACATTGATGATATTTTGAATATAATTTTAAATTCTATTACAAAATTAATAACCCTAAATAAATCTGAAGAAAAATCATATTTTCTTTCTTTATTTAATATATATGGATCAGCTAAGAATTTTACAGTGGAATGCGCAGAGTTTAAAAAATAAAAGTCAATGTATACATTATATCTATGAGAATGATTTACATATTGCTGTTATCTGTGAAACCTGGTTTAAAGCTAATAAATGCCGAAACTATAAACTCTTCCATCTTTACAACAAATTATACGTTCGTCGCGACACTTTTTTACATAGTTTAGTTTATTCCACACCTCTCGACATGTAGATTAAAATTGGTCTGACAATTCTAATTTTAGTCAGAATTTGATGTAAAATAGGTGCAACAGAATACCAAATGTGCAGTCTGAACTAAATTGAGTAACAAAATAATTATAGTCCTGTCAAACTAAATTTTGGTCTAGTCCTTCGTTTTCTGAATAGCAGACAAGAATAAACTTAATTTAGTTCAAGTTTAGTCCAGTTAAGTTTATTTTGTGAAAACAGAATCAGCACCATTGTACGGTGTAAGGCTGGTGGTAGGTAGGTATACTTAAATACTTATGTACAGTGAGGGACGTCCACGAAGACGCGGTAGACTACTTTTTTTCTTTTCATCGTAGTGTTCGACCATATACCAAAAAAATTGTGTTTCGCGCCTTTTTCAATGGCCTCGCATACTTGACTAACTAGTGTTAACTATAATTTCCACAGCTCTGATTAGGTGATTACAACACCTTGCTCAATATATTCGCCACTACTTAACGATGACATATGTGAAAAGCTTCAGAATCAAAATCAAAGCAATGTTTTTGGTTCAGATAATTTGAAAGACCCTACGGGCTACCTCATTATTTGTTTGTCTGTTCCTTAGTAATATGAAGGATGTGTACAAAGCTCTTTCGACATACCAGGATTGATGTCGAGTTACTTACACTCAAAAGTTTCTAAGAGAACAAAAGGCCTAAAATGGCCTTCTTGGTAATGGGGCAAATTATCAAACTTATAATATTACTTAATTATTGTTGTGTTGATCTCATAAATTTTTATTGTTTAATTATGAAAGCAATAAAACACTTAATAATTGAGGTAATACCTAGCAACAAATTCGTAAGCACAGGTTGTAAGTATGCTACTTTAGATTTGGCACACAATTTGTATAACTATTTATTTGATGAGTTCAAAATGTAAATACCAACATTTGCTTTCAGATATGTGATAATTGTGTAACACGATGTTATTTAACTTTTAACACTGAAATTATGAACGAGCGTTTTCTAAAGGTTTCAATAATCGAAAGTAATTTAAAGAAAGTAGTTTTCTTCCATTGAATATTCTTCCTAAATACAAAACAAATACAGAAAAATCAAAGGAGAATCGTTTTACCCTACTTTATTATTTATTAGATACTTCAGTTCTTCCACGACAGATCCCTACTCAGCCACAGCTGTTTGATTTTCCCGGAACCACTTTTCATTAAACCATGTGTCCATTTTTTGTATCAGCTAGGCATTTGTGTCCGAACAAACTTTACTCGATACCAACATCTCGTAATTAAAATTTGAACAATTGTTTTTTTATAGAAAAACTTATACTAAACTGAAAAAGAGTAAAATAACATCCTTTTAAAGATACCTTTGCAAATAAAACAATATAGAATAATTGCGTCCATTTTGCTATTATTGTCACATGTCTTCTGAATATGTTTTCTCAGAAAAATTCGACCTTATAAATCAACGGTTACTGCGGGTGGCAAGGCTATTGGATGAGAAAGTATTTTTGCTAGTAGGAACAGAGTTCGAATCCTGGCTTCCTTTTTTTAATTGCATAATTTTTCTATTTGCATTATTTTTTGTTTGTTTCTTTTCTGGAGTCTTTGAGGAAGTTTTATTGTATGCATGTATCGTGTATCGAAGTTATTTACAAAACTGTAAATAACTTCGATACACGACAAGAATACTCGTATCTATAGTCCAGTCATTATAGACATTCGAAATCGAAAATTTGATAATAATTCCAAAAGTTTTCAAACTTCGGTCAAGTGAATGGTACATTGGGACGACAATAAATCTCATTTTGCAACCTTGTCCGCAGTCCGGAACATTGTTAAAATTGCAATTAAATTAATTTTTGCTGTATGGTCGTGAAAAAAATTCCAAAAGTTCTGCAAACTTGGGGAAGTTTTCGATATAATATTTCATATCACGTATAAAATTTGCAACCAACCTAAGTGTACGGAACATTTTTTGTTATTGAAAATCAATGTTTTTTTTTATTAAACTGAATGAAAACGTTCCAAAAGTTCTGCAAACTTGACACATATATCGGAAAAATATACCGAACGGTTGTATAAAAAATGACCACAAATTAAAAAGAATTATAAATAAACATGTTCCGGTCAACGTAAAAGGTATATTTTTCCGATATATCTGTCAAATTTGCAGAACTTTTGGAACGTTTTCCTTCAGTTTAATAAAGAAAAACATTAATTTTTAATAACAAAAAATGTTCCGTACACTTAAATTGGTTGCAAATTTGACACGTGATGTAAAATAATATATTTAACACCACTCCAACTTTGCAGAACTTTTGGAATTTTGGTCTCAAGAACTGAGCAAATTATCATTTATTGCATTTTTAACAATGTTCCGGACCGCAGAGCAGGTTGCAAAATTTTATAGTTTGTTTTAATACCACTCCCGACCTTACATCAAAATTTGAAAACTTTTGGAATTATAATGAATTAATTGTCTTGACTGACTGGACTACTAGTACTAAAGTAAACATGTTTTCAGACCACCTGCCCGATAATGCCTTGTTACATGTCATGGAAGTTTGAATTTGGAACGTCAAATAGAGATTTATAAAAAAATAAAACGAGTGATCCCAAAACGTTAAATTTGAACGAATCGAGATTTTTTTACAATGAGAAAACAAGTTGTATTCTATAATTCTCAATAGTTTTATTCTTAAAAGAAAGTGCAAAAACGGCACAATTTCAGGATTAGAAGACTTTTTAACGCAAAATGAAAAGAAAATTTTTTTTGGTATATTTTTGCGTGGAGCAATCGTGCTCTTTATTAAATTTTATCTTAATTAGCTTTAGTTTATGTTAAACATACAATGATGTTAGTGTATTGTGTAGTAAATACTCATAGACATGTACGTAAAATAAAAAAAAAACCTAATGAGGAATGTAGACAGTGCTTTTAGTTCGTTCCAAGAAGTCGGTCTGTGGATTGTAAAGATCACTTACTATTGTCCTTCACCTTTCACATGATATATTTTTCGTTGTGATTGGTGATAATCTTAAGATTCAATTTTAAAGCGAAATTCTTTTCAATTTGCTTAGAAACTGCGGTGAGAATATCTGAAGGCAAATCCTTAATTTCAGTCCGGAGTTTAGAAATAACAAAACTTTCCAGATTTCTGCCGTCCCTAAAGCGTCGTTGGATACACTGTAAGTCTCTGGTTTCATTGCAAATGTTTATCTAAGAAAAGTCCAACGGAACAATAATTTGTCTATTTCATTCGACGCAAAGTTTGCGCTAAATAAAAGTGTTTATTCCTTATGTATCTCTCGTTGTCCGTTTTTGGTTAGGAGGTAGTTTAATTTTAAAAGGGTTAAATTTGCAATTCGGTACATTACAGAGGGTCAACTATTTTAACGATGATATTATATTAGAAAAAATTTACAATTTAGCATTCTTATTCTTGAGGTTTTATTGAACGGTAGTTTTTCAAACTATTTTGCTAACGACCGTATGAAATAAGCCAAATATGTAATTTTGGCAAATAAATACTCACGTCAGCACCATGAAATCAACAATAAAATTATGATCAACATTGAAAAATTGTGAACAATCCGGTAGCTCTTAAGGTAACAAAATTACAAAGGGAAAATTTAGACACTAGACTTATAGATTCAATGAATATTCGTTATTTATGCACAGACAACGTAATACTTAAGATTATCCATATAATTTGTCAAGGCTGACAATTGTCAAATTTTTCATACAGGGTGACTTGTTATTCGACGTATTCCTCTTGGGTTTGTGATAATACAACTAATTTCCAACAAAATCAACTATAATGTTCCTAATACCAATTTTTTATGAGAATCTTTTCTTTTTTTGTAAATAATTTAATGTTTTTGGATAGCTAATAGAACAAGGAAGTTTTTCTAGTAGTTTGTACGTTTAATGTACTGTTGATTTTTCAAAATAAATCCAGTTTTCTATTGACCAAATTAGCGAATCAAAACAAAATTTCATAAGAATTCACTTGCCATTTTAAAATGTTTAATATTTGTGCCAGTATTAGTATCAAATAAATGTTTGTTGATGTATTGGTAACTGATAAAAATTTAAACAACTTTATTCAAAACACTAGTTTTTATATTTATTGATTTTTTTTAGTTAATTCGGGATTTTTTGAACCAAACAAAAATATTGAATAGCTCGATAACGAGCCTACTTGGTATTAGGGACATTATAGTTAATTTTGTTGGAAATTAGTCGTATTATCACATCCCAAGAGGAATACGTCGAATTACAAGTCATCCTGTATAGTTCTATTTATAAGACAAGCTTGTTGAAAATGTTTGTATGCACGAATAAAAAACTTATCATATTCTATTTTAAGTTGAGCATTATTTCTACAATCACAAAAATATATTTTTTCAAATCGACATTCTATCTATTATCGGTTCAAAGCACTGTAATACAAATTAAGGATGCAATAAAACCCCTCTTCATACATTCCTATGATATATAAGATATTTATGTGCGTCGTAACATTAGCAATAAAATATTTACGTTCTGACCAATAAGATTTTATTTCAATAATAAAACCTGAAACCAGTTGCGCTACCTCATAATCATACTATATAAATAGTTTTATAGTTAGTCCAAAAATAAAACACCAGGAACATAGGTTTCTTCGAGTAATTTACTGTTAAATATATATGACAATCTAACACGTGACGTTTTGTTCATTTATATTATGTTGGTAGGTGGTTGTGAACTAAAAATGATATAATATGTGTTGATTTGTAACCGAACGATATTGGTGTTGATTTTCAGTTTTATGACTTTGTTAGTTTGGTAATAGCGTGGTCTTAATACGAGTGATAATTTTTACCATGTAAATTAAAGCGAGTACCCATAGTTTTTGCTATTCGTCTATTTACAGATAATAGTCGATCATAACTCTATGAGCACTTTATAGTTTTAAACCATTTTTACGCGTTTACTACATCTTCGCCAGGAGTCGACCCTCTGGTTTCATGTTTGCAATTATAGTTCACTCATAAACAAACCTTTACGAATTTCAAAAGACTTAATGTTTTTGATATTAGTCAATATGACTTCGTAAGGATTTTTATGTACTTAACCAAAGTTAAAAATAAATTTAACATTGTAAAGTTTACTTCTTATTTTATGTAATAAATTAAAGCATTCGAGATTTTATTGCAAAATTATTTTATCAAATAGTAAATGTAGTGAAGCCATAAAACCAATTTTTTTTGTAAATAGCTAGCTGTGGTGTACTTAGGGCTTGCAAAAACCCGACTTTTTCAGAAAACCGAATTACTTGGTTTTTATATTAAAAAACCGGGGAATTCGGATTTTTCGGGTTTTTCGGTTTTTAAGGTTAATATAAAAAGAAAAGCAGAAAACATTGATAATGATTTTTTTTTTGTATTTTCAATAATGCTTATGCTCATAATAACGTTTTAATAAATGTAAAAATAAAGTTACACACTTTAGCAACAATTTTCTATAAAAACTTTAAATGAAAAATAATTATATTGAGTCTTCAAAATGAGATCAACTAAAAAAATATTCATTATTAATTTAACGAACTAAATTTAACGTTCTTTACGTAAACATAAAACATATTTACATTAAAAACAATCATAATCATTGAGATCAACATGTAAAAATATTCGTTATAAAAATTTAAGACAAAATATTAATAAAATTTACTTTTGGAATTATAAAATGATTATAGTATACGTGTTACACGACTCATATTTCAGTTTGTTAATTTATTTTTATTGTATTAATGTACAAAAATGTTTTTTTTTTTGCGTAAGTGAAATACATAATAGTATGCAAGCTACCCAAATAACAAGAATGTGCCCATATTCCCTCACAGAAACTGACCTTTTTCTCCAAATACAGAGAAGTCAAGCACGGCGTTCCTCGAGGTAGTATTTTAGGGCCGTTTTTATTTCTTATTTTTATAAATAACTTCCCCAGTATAACTACACATTCCATGGTATTATTTGCAGATGACTACGTTAATTTTCTACACTAAAGACATAAATATACTAAAAAATGACATCCAAAATACATTGACTTCAGTAATGAACTGGCTAATGACACATAATCTAACAATTAATATGAATAAAACCCATATAATGAATTGAAATAATTTTAACTCAACATCATTTAATATTGACTTTTGCAGACAAGAAATAAAATAAATTAAATATACAAAATTGTTAGGATTAATTTTGACTCTAATCTGAAATGGAAAGAGCATATAGAGAGTGCGTGCAGCAGAATAAATAAATTTTCATACGCACTACGTAAGTTGTCGACAGTAGTCAGCGAGACGTCCGTACTATCGGCATATTATGCATACGTCGAATCGGTGCTGCAATATGGAATAATATTTTGGGGGTATTCGACAGATACAGAAAAAATTTTTAAAGCCCAAAAGCGTTGTATTCGTTCTATATATAACCTTAAAAGCATAGAATCCTGTGAACTCTACTTCAAAACGTCAAGAATTCTGACTTTTCCATGCCTTTATATACTTGAAACAGCCCTATTCGTAAAAAAGAATCACAACTTGTTTGAAAAACTAAATAGTAGAAGACACAAGGATACTATTTGCGCTCCACCTCGGAGTACCGCATTGTTTGCTGAAAGTTTCTTCGGGATGGCCCCAAATAATATATATTACCAAAATCCATTTAAGAAATTAATAATTATAATAACTAAGAACAGAAGAAGAAAGAACTAAGAAAAATGATTTTTACTAGATAAATGTTATTACGCTGAACTCGATTATATCAATGAAAAAGAATGTACGTAAAAACAAATTCAATTGTGTTATGATTATTTATCATGTTTGGACCAATAAATAAATTGTTAAATGATTCTAGATATACTAAAAATGACTGTGTAATACTAGGTATGTACATACATACTAAGTTCATTGAAATAGTTTAGAAAAGCCGTGATCCGAGTAATATTACATAATTTTGAACAATTTCTGAGGTATTTAAAATTATGAACATTTTAAATTTTTATTGCTCTTGGAAGTTCTGGTCATAATGGCACCTACAAATATATGTTCGTCTTGTCGAAATCAGTTACCCAAAAAGGATGATCTATGCTGTACTGTTTGCAAATTATACTACGATTTGAATTGCGCTAAAGTGAGTGAGAAGCGCTTTAATTTAATGGAGCCGCAGCACAAAAGCAGCTGGAGTTGCCCGAACTGTACTAATCAACGTAAAGTCGCGTCACCCAAGACGGATTCCATAGATTGCACGCAGACCGATGAACGTTCAAACGTCACCATGCATACTAACCAAACTAAGTCTTCTTCGGATACTTTTGTTACTGAGACTCGGCTTAGAGAAATTGTACAGGATGAGCTCTCCTCAGCCTTACGTGCTACATTTAAGCACTTGATAAAAAGTGAGTTACAAAGCATAAATGATAAATTAACTGGCCTACATAATGGTATGAAGTTTCTGGAACAAGAATATCACGACATGAAAGCTCGCCTCGAGGAGAGTAATGCATCTGTCACAGAACTAAAAAAAGACAACGAGAAACTTAAGACCACGGTTCAGGATTTAACAGGAAGATTAAATATTACTGAAATTCATATGCGAGAATGCAATATAAAAATAAATGGCGTCCCGGAAAACAGATCTGAAAACCTAATTAATACCATGGTGCAACTGTTTCACGCTGTTGACAACCTCTTAACTCCAGATGATTTTCAATATGTATCCAGAGTAGCAAAGCTAACCAGATATAGCGATCGTCTTCGTGCGGTAGTTGCTAAGCTCCATTCTCCGCGCACTCGTGACCAAATCTTGGCTGCTGTAACAACATTAAATAAGAAGAACCCTCAAGACAAGTTAAACACACGTCACTTGGGAATTGGTGGAACCCGTGCACCAGTTTTTATTTCCGAACAAGTGAGGCAATAAACATCTGCATGCCGCCGCACGCAAAAAGGCTAAAGAGATGTCGTACAAATTTGTTTGGGTTCGTAACGGACGGGTGTACGTGCGCAAGGTGAAACGCACCAAGCGATATCTGTTGAGACACATGGATAGCTTAAACCTAATTCATTAATTATTAATATTTTTGTTATGGCTATATATTATGTACCAGTAAAAATTTTCAGAAATGCTTGATATATTTTTTCAGAATGTTCAGGGTCTTAGAACTAAGACTAATTTATTATTTAAAAATATTGTTACATCTAACTACAAGATAATCGCATTCACTGAAACTTGGTTTAATTCAAATGTAAATAATAATGAGTTTATCGATAGTTGGTACATTGTATATCGTAGAGACCGAGTATGCTCTGATAGCTGTAAAAAAGATGGAGGTGGAGTTATGATTGCAGTCTCAAAGGATCTTCCTTCTATTAGAGTTATTTATTTGGAAACGAATGGTATTGAAGATTTATGGGTTACTGTAGAAGTGAATATCAATGGTACTACAAAAAAATATCTTTATGCGTAGTTTACCTGCCTCCACCAGTAAAAATTGACCAATTTTCACGCTTTTTAAATAGTGTAAGTAACGCAGTCGATAATTCTATCACACATGATATATTGATTCTAGGTGATTTTAACCTCCGTTTTATCAATTGGCAATCTGATCCCAATTCTACCTATACGATTCCGCATAATTATGATAGAAACTTAGGTTATACTCTGACAGATTTTATGGCAACTAATAATTTGTACCAGTTCAACTGCGTTAAAAATAGCGATGATGTGTATTTAGATTTAGTACTCAGTAACCAACTTAGTTTAAGTAAAGTTTATCCTATTCACCCCAGCCTATTGGTTACTATACCTTATGATAGAATAAAATATCTTAATACAAATAAGATATTTAAACATATGTTTCATAAGACTGACTATGAGACTGTTAAATTATAATTAAATACTGTCAACTGAAACACTATTTTATCAAGCTGTGAGAATGTTAATGTTATGGTGGCAGAATTTTATTCCATAGTGAAGAAACAATAAACAAACATGTTCTGGTCAAAAAAATTACATAGTCATCACGGCTCCCGAGGTTTACAAAAGATTTAATTAAACTGTTAAATAAAAAAGAAAATGTACGAAGACGATTAAAAAAATATAATAATCCTCGGGACTAAATTGAAATCCACATTCTTCGCAATAATTGCCATGAATTACATAACACATGCTATAGAAACTACAAAAACACAATTGAGTCAAACTTATCTAAAAATCCTAAAGATTTTTGGAGTTTCGTAAAAAATAAACGCGGAGGTCACTCTTCAACTCCCGCTTCTATGTACATGGATACTACTTCTGCTAAAAATGGCAATGATATTTCAAACCTTTAAGCTAAACAATTTCACTCAACTTATTCTAATAATGCTACTAATAACGCATCCTCTCTAAAAAGGTCACATATTCCTTCTAATAATAAGCATATTACCCTCTTGCAGATTACCGAACAATATATTTTGAGGCAAATTAAAAAACTAAACATATTTAAAAGCGCTAGTCCTGATTCCATTCCACCATTATTTGTCAAAAGCTGTGCCACCGCACTTACATTCCCACTTTTACTCATATTTAATCGTTCTCTAGCAGAAGGAACATTTCCTTATGAATGGAAAAAGGCTCGCATTGCACCCGTGCATAGAAAAGGTGATCAAGCAAATGTCAAAAACTACCGACCAATCTCAATATTATCGTGTTTTTCTAAGCTTTTTGAATCTGTTTTATGCCCATCTATTGCCACTTTAGTTGATGGATATCTCTCGGATCACCAACATGGATTTCGTAATAGTCATTCTGTTCAAACTAACTTAGTGTCATTTGTTTCCTATTTATCCCAAGAAGTTGATACTGGTACGCAAGTTGACGTAATATATACCGATTTTTGCAGTGCGTTCGACAAAGTTGACCACCCAATTCTTTTGGATAAATTACATGAATTTAGAATAGAGGGTGTGTTGTGGAACTGGTTTAAGTCCTATTTATACAAAAGACCTCAATCTGTAGTTGTCAATAGTTTCAAATCTGAAACCTATTTCTCGTTATCTGGCGTGCCCCAGGGATCGCACGTAGGGCCTATTTTGTTCTTAATATTTATAAACGACATTACAACGTATGCCAAACATAGTAAAATTTCATTGTTTGCCGATGACCTTAAAATGTATCGTCCTGTTTCCTCGCCCGATGCAACTTACTATCAAGTTGATTCAAGATGACCTTAACAATATTTTAGACTGGTGTGATGTAAATAAAATGAAACTCAACACTAGCAAATCCTTTCATTCATTTGCTAGTGTTGAGTTTCATTCAAAAATATACACGAAAACTAAAACCACTCGTAACTATGTATGAAATAGGTGGCACTTACCTTACTGAACTCGATGAAATTAGAGATCTGGGGGTCACTCTAGATAAAAAATTAAAATGTATACCACATATCAATAAAATTGTCACAAAATCTGCCCAGATGCTCGGCTTTATAAAAAGAAATTCTATCGGATTCAACAGCAGGTCTAAAATCCTTCTATATAATGCCTACGTTCGCAGCCCTATTGAATATGCCATTGTTGCTTGGTCTCCGTCATACACCGTCGATTCTCAACGTATCGAAAGCATCCAACGTGCGTTTACATCTAGATTTTTTTGACAGCGGTTTTTCGCACAGAAACCCTTACCAGACAAGATTATCAAAATATCACATGAACACACTTTACAATAGAAGGCGAATTCTTGACGTAAGTTTCCTTGCTAAGTTACTGAATGATAAAGCCCAATGCACACAACTTCTTGAAAAAATTTACCTGCCCTTACTCTTACCCGAGGAATAAATCAACAAAAATATTTAAGACACCATTTACTAAAACTAATTGATACTAAACGAATAATTACAATTCAGACCCGGAATTCGGAAATTGACGTATTTCACGATGCGTTTTATGCTTTCAAAAATAAACTGCGAAGTGTTTTTGTTCTGCCATCAAAATAAAAATTTAAATAAACAAGGTAGCTAAAATTGTAACTTCAGATTTTATTTTTTAAACTTATATATTTTAAATTGTCATTTTCTGTTTGTTATAAATTAGATTAATGATGTTACCAATTATCCTAAGAATGATGTGTACGCCGTAATACCTTAATCTATATTTTAGTTTTAATGCGTGAATGTATGATGTGGCTGTACTGAATAAATAAATAAATACACGCCACAACGGTAGAATATGGCACGAGCTCAATTTATGTTAACATTATAAAACATCTTATGTATTTCCCTATATTCGTACACACAAATAAATGATTTGATTTGATTTGACATGCATGATACAAAAACCCGAAAAACCCGAAATACCCGGTTTTTTTTGTAGAAAAAAACCGAGTTTTAATTCTGTTGGTTATTTGGGTTTTTTGGTTGTTCGGTTAATCGGGTTGCAAGCCCTAGGTGTACCTGAAAGCGCCCAACCACGATTCTTCGAGACTTGCGCTGGCGAAGTTGTTACGGACACATGCACATTTTAGTAATCCAGTATGCAATTATCGGTACTTGTAAATGTTACTGAAGTACGCCAGCTGGACTCGGCCTCATGTTGGATTTAGATTCTATGCAGATATTAGGCTCTGGTCAGTAAAGACTGTATCATTAAAATATATTTATTTTAAGAATTTTGCATTATTTCAGCATTTTTAAGAAAATACTATGTTGACAGTTGACTGAAATCTTGTCTATAATATATATAATCTAATCTATGTCTAAATTGTATTCCAAATAATAATTATATTCATCAAAAATTCTTACCTTATTCGACTAAACAGGGTGGCCAGAAAAGTGAAGTCCGACATTTTTTTTAGATGGCTCGTGTTGAGATGTATCTGAATCACCCCTATGTATGTTATACGATTTTTCATAGTTTTCGAGTTACGATTTTTTTATGAATGTTAGAAAGATTGCAACCGAATCAGTTTCAAAAATTTCAAAAAAAAAAGTAGAAGGTTTCTTCGGATTTCTATTTTTGCTACTTAATCTCTATGAACTGTGTATTTATGTATAAAATAAATATATGTTATGTGAGTTATCACTTAAATTATCAACATAAAATTAAAAATCTTAGCAGGCAATTTCTTAGTTCTTACTAAGTTTCAAATTAACGTCTTCCGAACGGTTCTAACCATTCGAATGGCTTTTTTAGTAAAGAGATCAATTTGATGAAATTGAAGATCAAATACCTTTGATTAAATAAATATTATAGCGTCTACGTCCTTGTGTGTCTTTCCTCCCTTCCCGCTCGTACAATACCCCGCACCCCGCCGTCGCCTGCGCCGCTCCGTGCGACAGGCTTTAGCCGCCCGTGTCCCTCGCGGTCCACGGCCGGTCAGTCGGATGGATGTCTTGACGCGGAGCTCACGTCGCTCTGTGCTCCGAACATATGTCACGCGAGCCCTAACTTTACGTTATTTCTTTCATTCGTTGATGTTATATGATTACTATAGACTAAGTCGTTAAGTTAAGACCGTTTGTATTGTGATTTTGAACGATAGCCGTGTTTGGTGCTATAATTAAACGGTGGAACTTTAAACGTGTTGTTTTCATTAACTTTCTAGAACATAACGAGGTTTCACAACGTTAAACTGGCGTCCCAACGTTTAGCCGCGAATCCTGTGTTAGTTTGACTTAGTGCTAAAGAGTATAACGTGTTAGAACAATGCCGCCAAAGAAAGTTCGGAACAACAAAGACGATGAGTCGAGTTCAGGGGACGAATCGGTGATCACAGCTACACCAGCACCTGCAGCACCTGTGTTAATGTCTGGGGACCAGCTTTCTTCGCTTTTTGCTGCCTTTTCGAAAGCGCAGGCAGAGGCCAATCAGAAGCTCGTCGAGTCCCTCCTGTCATCACACTTAGGAGCGCCGCTGCCTGCTGGAGACTCCGCTGCCGCTGTTTTACCGCCGCCGTCGCCGCTGTTACTCACTATGGGCAATCTATCAAAGTGTTCGGCGAGATTTGATGGTTCATCGGAACATCCAGAAGCTGTCGAAGCATTTATAGATTCCGTGGAAATATACAAAGAGTGTGCGTCAGTTAGCGATGATATGGCTTTACGAGGGCTACCTATGCTACTCCATGGAGACGCAGCTGTATGGTGGCGTGGTGTCCGAAGTGATAAGATGACATGGAAGGAAGCCGTGAAGCGTCTACGTTCAATGTACGGTGTGCCACGCCCCGCATACAAACTTTTTCGTGATATTTTCGCTAAAGAGCAAGGAGTGGAACGCGCAGACATATTTATTGTTCGGATTAGAGCTTTGATTGCAAAATTACCCTATAGCTTGCCAGAAGAGGCAAAGTTGGATGTGATTTATGGGCTCTTGCACAAGCGGATCCGGAAACGTTTACCGAGGGACTTGGTGGAGAGTATCGAGTCACTGATCGACGTCGCTCGTGGGATTGAGGAATCCCTTACGGAGAATTCGTCGTTGCCGTCACAGGCCATGGGGCCTGTCATGCCGCCGCAGTCGCCGAGGTCCACCGAGGCTAGATGCGCCGCGCCGCAGCCGCCGTGTACACCGGGGAGGTCATCGCCTGGTGCGCCAACTGCTCGCGCCTGCTCGTCATCGTGGCCACGTGTCGATAAGTTATTTTGTGTTTATTGTAAATCAAGGGGTCATGTTAGAGACAATTGTGATAAACTTAGTAAAAAGCCTATTATGAGTACACATACTTATTGTTATGGATGTGGTGAGAAAGGCCACATTAGAATTAATTGTACTAAAGATAAACAAACCCCAGTAGACAATGTTAAAGCAGAAAATACCTTTTCTTGTGTTGATATTAGTGTTAATAAGTCTAGTTTTCATTCTGTAACTTGTAAGCAACATGGTCGGCCTATCGTACGGGTGTGTATTGAGGGATATACTGGCACCGCGTTTTTAGATACCGCCGCACGCCGCAGTATTGCGAGTAGTTCACTTTATGCGTTGTTAAAGAGAAATGGTTTGAACTTCCGCGCGGACACCATGTCAATTAAACTTGCTGATGGACAGGTTAGGAATACTAGGGTATTATTGACCAACGTTAACGTTCGACTTGAAACGATATCTTTACCGGTTGAGTTTATTATTTTACCGGATGCGGTTAAAAATGACACACTTTTGGGTATAGATTTTATAGTTAACGCGAAGTTAATTTTAGATTTTTCTAGCTTATCTTGGTATACAGCCGACCGGCCCCGGATTTCTCACCCCTTTCTGTGGGAAAAACCACATGGTCCAGTTCAGTGCGCTTCGCTGAGTGTTTTGCGTGAGGATGAGGGTACCACGCTGTCACAGTCGGAGAGATCGCGCCTCGAGAGTCTATTAGGTGAGTATTCTGATATTTTTAATGTTGCCGGGGAACCAACACCATTTGCTGAGCACCACATAGACACGGGCGATCACCCACCTGTTGCTGTACCCCCGTATCGCGTCACACCTGCTAAGAAGGAGATTATGCGCGCCGAGTTAGATCGGATGTTGGCAGAGGATATAATCGAGGAATGTGAGTCCGCATGGGCAGCGCCGTGTGTTTTGGTACCTAAATCTAATAATACCTACAGGTTTTGTGTAGATTACCGGAAGCTAAACTCCATCACCAGGACTGATGCATATCCTATGCCGCGCATTGACGAACTATTACAGTCGACTAAAAAGGGTTGTGTAATGAGTTCCTTGGACCTCCGCAGTGGGTATTGGCAGGTTTCCACATTTGATCGTGACAAAACTGCTTTTGTCACTCCATTTGGTATGTATCGCTTTAGACGTATGCCTTTCGGCCTTAAGAATGCGCCGGCTACGTTTCAGCGTTTAATTGATCGTTTTAGATCAGGCCCTTCTCTAGCTGATAAGACTATTCTAGGTTACCTTGATGATCTTTTAGTGATATCAGGGAGTTTTGAAGACCATCTTTCAGACTTACGTGCGGTATTCGAGCGCCTTCGCGTTTTCAAACTACGAGCGAACAGGGAGAAATGTTCTTTTACTCGTGAGCGGCTCAAATACCTCGGTCACGTAATATCTCAAGAAGGTATATCACCTGATCAGGATAAGGTAAGTGCAGTTCTGGAGATGAGAGAACCGACTTGTCTTCCACAACTTCGTACTTTTCTTCAAACTTGTTCGTGGTTCCGAAAGTTCATACCACAGTTTTCTAAGGTAGCTGAACCTCTTACGCGCCTTACAAAAAAGTCACAGGCTTGGAAGTGGGGAGAAGAGCAATCTAGTGCTTTCGTGCAGCTGAAGACTCTGCTAGCTTCTCCTCCCATTCTAACTCAACCTGACTATTCGCAGCCATTCATACTTAGGACCGATGCAAGTGATTTCGCTCTAGGTGCAGCTTTACTCCAGGGGGAGTCACCTCAAGATGAGCATCCTCTTGAGTATGCCAGCCGTCTTCTTACCCCAGCTGAGCGCAACTACTCCACTACAGAAAAGGAGGCGTTGGCCGTCGTCTGGGCAGTTGAAAGGTTCCGTGGATATATAGATGGTCATCAGGTGTGGGTCAGAAGTGATCACCAACCTCTGAAGTGGCTGTTTTCACTGAAGTCGCCGAGTGGCAGACTTGTTCGATGGGCGCTGAAGTTACAGTCTTTTGACTTGCAAATCGAGTATACTCCAGGTAAGGCTAACGTTCTAGCTGATACTCTTAGCCGTCCAGTCACGGACTCTACTGAGTTGCCTGAGTGTGGACTTTGTCCTGTCTCTGTGGACTTGCCACGATGGGACGCTACTTCGACCCGGGAAGCCCAATTGGCTGACCCGGAAGTAGCCAAAATTCTTAAGGATCTCGAAAGTTCCAATGAACTCTCCGTTCATCGATGGACGGACAGAGGTTATCTGCTCAGTCAAGGAGTTTTGTATAGATTTCTAGAGGATTCAGACTCGGAGGACCCTCAGTTGGTCGTGCCAGAGAGCTTGCGGGGCAAAGTTATGTACGAGTGTCATGATTCGCCCACCGCCGCTCATGGGGGTATTCAGCGTACAATTCATCGCATATCTCAACGGTTCTACTTTCCTGGCATGAGGCGTTATATCACTGAGTATCTTAAGACGTGCACCGAGTGTCAACGGTATAAATCATCTAATACTAAACCACCGGGCTTGCTTCAGACTCCAGTTCCAGCTCAGCGTTTTGAGATAATCGCTGTTGATCTCTTTGGACCTTTACCTAAGGGACCCCTAGGTGAAAGGTGGGTCTTAATAGTGGAGGATACAGCTAGTAAATGGGTCGAGCTCTTTGCTCTTTCTGAAGCTACAGCTGAAGTCTGCGCTAAAACCCTCGTAGGTGAAATTTTTATGAGATTTGGGTTGCCAAGGCGTATGATATCTGATAATGGTGTACAGTTTGTAGCTGATGTCATGCAGAAGGCAATGTTTGTCTTAGGTGTGAAGCAGAATTTAGTTACACTCTACCATCCAGAGGCCAATCCTGTGGAAAGGAAGAATCGGGACCTCAAGGCACAGCTCGCTATTCTGGTCGAAGGAGATCATAGACAATGGCCGGAGATGCTACCTTTCGTCCGATTTGCTCTTAATTGTTCTCTGACCGTTTCTACAGGATACACCCCGGGTTTTCTTACTTTTGGTAGGGAACTTCGTTCTCCTATCTCTGTTCAGGCTGACTTACGAGCTGTCATAGAAGCTGAGAATTATGTGCCTCAGATTACACCTTATCTTCTTAAACTCGCCGAATCTCTCTCCAGTGCTAAAGAATCCATCGAACATCACCAGGATATTCGAAAGACTAGGGCGGATGCAGGTCGCTGCAACCCAGACCCTTTTGTGGAAGGTGATCTTGTTCTGATGAAGTCCCATGTACTGAGTAATTCTAGCAAAGGTGTCACATCTAAGTTCATACCTAAACAGGATGGACCGTATGTCATTTTGAAAAAGGTTAGTCCTACTACTTATCTATTAAGTTCGCCGAAGTCTGGTGAAATCGTGGGTAAGTACCACAGGTCGGATTTACGCAGGTACCACGATCGAGAGGGTGGGTGTCCGGATCCGGTCGCTCCTAAGCGTCGTAGGGGCCGTCCGCGAAAGGATGTTTGTTAGTGTTTTACTTTTATCGTTTGACCATTCGGAGGGTCCCTTTTTGGTCAAAAGGGGGAGTGTATAGCGTCTACGTCCTTGTGTGTCTTTCCTCACTTCCCGCTCGTACGATACCCCGCACCCCGCCGTCGCCTGCGCCGCTCCGTGCGACAGGCTTTAGCCGCCCGTGTCCCTCGCGGTCCACGGCCGGTCAGTCGGATGGATGTCTTGACGCGGAGCTCACGTCGCTCTGTGCTCCGAACATATGTCACGCGAGCCCTAACTTTACGTTATTTCTTTCATTCGTTGATGTTATATGATTACTATAGACTAAGTCGTTAAGTTAAGACCGTTTGTATTGTGATTTTGAACGATAGCCGTGTTTGGTGCTATAATTAAACGGTGGAACTTTAAACGTGTTGTTTTCATTAACTTTCTAGAACATAACGAGGTTTCACAACGTTAAAATATATTATATTTACAAATAATGACTTTATGTTCCTCCCTTACAAAACGCCAATTTCATATGTAACCTAACCTTAAGTATTTTTTATTTCGTGTTTATATTACAAATAACCATCATAAAATTAAGTTCTAGAGCTTAAACTAGGCGAAGCCTGCACTCAAGCACTAGTATCTTCCATTGATACGAGGGTGGATTGAAAAGTTCGCGGCCTAACATAGATAACGTTGTCATATTATTATAAAACTACCCTCACATGAAACCTAGACTCTTTGTCAGTCTCTGTGCAATTTATCTCTGCGGAAAATTCATGCGGAATTATTTATTTTATTAAACATTAAGTGAGAGTAAGTTAATTTTGAAAATACATAGTTTAAAGCACCATGCCGTTATCAAATACCTCCACAAGAAACACTTAACTCCAAAGCAGATTCATGAAGATATGGTGGCTACTTTAGGAACATCTGCTACGTCGTATACAATGATAATAATTTTTTTTTTTTGGTTCCCCTCCACGGGAAGGGCAGGAGGACATAAAAAATGCTCTGACGCATACTCCGCGCGCGCGATCGGAGTTATGTGGGACTCGTCCCGACGCCTACCAGAACCATACCCACTAAAAAACCCCCTGTCGGCTCGTGCATTTTTGCCACTCAGCCTTCATCTGAACGACGGCCAATTGGAGAAAGAGGCCGCGCCAGCGGGGCCCTTAAGGGGTCACCCGCTGAGATTCACATAGCACTGAAGGTGCTCAAAAATGAAAAGTAAAAAATAAAAACATTAAAAATGAAAAATAAAAATTGCATTAATTCGGATTTACGTTAGAATTAGAATTTACGTTAGAATTAGGATTTGCGGCCTGAAGGGCCTCGAGAGCTAAAGTTAACTGCGAAGGTTCGCCCGTGTGCGCGTTTCTCGGCCTAGCGACTTTGAATTTCGAATCTAACACAGGAGCAGTATATGAGACTGAATCTCGAACAAGATGATTGGGATGGGATTCGGCGCGTTTGAAGAACGATTCTGAGAGTGTTTTGAAGTGCTGTTGCACTGTAGGTAGTTCAAGATCTCTGTGCAGGTCCGCGTTGCGCACATACCAAGGTGCGTCTGTGGCCCTGCGGCAGAAGAGATTTTGGACCACCTGCAGCTTATACAGGACGGAGGGATTGGCGTGGGCAAAGACTGGCGAAGCATATGACATGACGGGTCTAACGCAGACCTTATAAAGCGTACGCTTATTTCTAAAAGACATTTTACTTTTTCTACCTATCATACTATTTAAGCGGCTTAAGTAGAAACGCGCGAGTTTCGTTACTCTATCGACGTGTGGCTTAAAAGAAAGCGTCTGATCTAAGGTGACGCCTAAGTATTTGATACTGCGCTTCCAGGGGATGGGAATGGGCATGTCATTAGTGTACACGGTGTACAGCAGAGGGGCGAGGACTGAGCCTTGCGGGACTCCAGCCTTTATGGGACGAGGCGCGGAGAGCGTGCCTTCATGTTTGAATCGAAACGTACGGTCTTTAAGAAACGACGAGATTAATCTGACTAGGCGAACCGGTAAGCCTATTTTATAGAGTTTAAAAACGAGACCGCTGTGCCAGACTTTGTCGAATGCCTTGGCTACGTCAAAGAGAACCGCGATTGATTTTTTACGATGCGGATAGAATCCTTCGAGAATGTACTCGACGATTCGATGGACTTGCTGAGGGCAGGAGTGCTTAGCGCGAAAGCCGAACTGGTGGGGAATAATGAGAGGGTCGCCATCCGTTGGAAACAGATGGTTCCGCATTCGAGAGAGTATGACTCTTTCGAGAAGTTTAGACATTGCCTTGAGGGGGTCTGTGATTAGCCGGGATGTTCAGAGGTTTACCCGGCTTGGGAATGCCTATGACTGTCGCTTCTTTCCAGGCTTTTGGAAAGTAGCTATGGTCGAAGCAGGCATTGAAGATGATAGCTAACAAGGTAAGCACCTGCTGTGGCAGGTGCTTAAGTGCGTGGTTGGAAATTCCATCCGCACCCGGAGCCTTTTTGGACTTTTGCTTTCTAATGAGAAGCAAGATTTCATCATTAGAGACTGTGACGGGGTCGTCGGTGATAGGGAGAGATTCTCTGCGGAGAACTTCGTCCTCCACCGCCTGGATGTGGGAGGGATCCACGGGTTGCGTGCTGGGCGAACATTGTGCCGCTATGCTGTCGGCGAAGCATTCGGCTTTCTCTTCGACTTCGAAGGCAATGGTGCCGTCGGGACGAGTGAGAGGAGGAACGTGAGAGGCGGTGTCTACGCGTAAAGCTCGGGCCATTCGATAATACGCTTGGTGGGACGGGGAGATATTCTCCATGAGATCGTTAAACTGGGTGTCACGGAGTTCCGCGAGGCGAGACCTAACTTTGCGTTGAAGCTGATTCGCAGCTGTTCTATATGCGGGCGTGGGATATTTCTTGGCTCTCCGGAGAGCCGCGTTCTTAGCTTTAATGAGATTGCTAACGGCTAAGGGAAGCGCGGGTTTGCCTTGCTTAGCAATGATTACGTTGTCGCTGATGGCTGAGTTGATAGCATCAGTGAGAGTATCGACTACTGAATCTATTTTAATCGGGCTGTCTAATTGTTCGGGCGAAATCGCGAGCGGAGAGTTCGGTGCCTCTAAAGCTGAAACTAACGTATTTTTAAAGCCTTTCCAGTTGGTAAAGGTCTTTGGCGGTGTGACGTTAACGTTAGGCGCGCCTAGCACGAGGGAGACGGGGCGATGGTCGGAGCCTAGGTCATCGAGCGGTTCGATGGACCTGAGATCAAGATTGATTCGCTTGATAATTGCAAAGTCGAGGATGTCAGGAGAATAGGTCGGGTTGTTGGGATAGTGAGTGGGAGTGATGGGGGATATGACGTCTAAGTCAAGGGAGTTAGTGATGTCGAGGAGAGCGATACCGCTGGTGTTAGTCGATAGGCACGTCCAGTCAGTATGTTTGGAGTTAAAGTCTCCGAACATGATGACTGAATGGCCGAGGGCGAGAATGGCCTCAAAGTCGCTGCGGATTGGTCTGGTACCACTAGGTATGTAGACTGAAGCTATGATGATGGTCGGATGACCAGTCATAGCCAATCTACACACAGTGGCTTCCATGCTGAGGAGAGGAGAAGAGGAGAAGCCTCTTTTGTAATATATAGCGGTGCCGCCGTAACCGTCGGAGTTGGGCCTATCGTTGCGAGTAAACGCGTACTTAGGTATAGCGAATCCCCTGGAGCGGTTTGGAGTAAGCCATGTCTCCTGGAGAAGGAATAAGTCAGGTTCTTTGTTCTGAAGGAACAGTTTAATCTCGGGAAGGTTGGTATTAAGGCTACGAGCGTTAAAAGATACTAGGGATAAGCCCTTAGGTTTAATACGACTGGACGCGGGATTCGCGGGTCTAGACATTAAAATTTATTTATTTAAAATTTACAAAAATAAAAGAATTTACAACGAACTTAGGAGCGAGTGATGCTCGGCTAACGCGAATAAACGCTCTTGAGGAGAGCGGGCGGTTCGCAGTTTGCGTGCGAGTACGGAGATTTCGTTAATGTCGACGTTTTGGATGACGTCGAACACGGTCTTCATGTCCTCAGCCAACGACGACTGAGGGGAAGATGACAACGCGGGACGCGGCCCTACGGGAGCTACGGGAGCTGGGATGGGTCGGGAAGGTGCAGGCGGGACGGCCGGACGCTGCCTCCAAGACAGAGCCGGAGTAGGCGTCGGCTGAACAGGCTTTGCTTCCGGGGGACCCCGGTTGCGCAGCGGCGGGAAGTTGGCAGGAGTGAGTGGCGGCGCCGGTTTTGGCGCGACCCTCTTGGTGGTGGAGCGCGGAGCGCGCGGGCAACCCCTGTAGTTTGCTGTGTGGCCGGACTGGCCGCACAGCACACAGGCAGGGGGGGAAGTGGATTCGGGAGTGCGAGTGCACTCCTTAGTGAAGTGAGGATCCAGGCACTTTACGCACCTGGGGGGAGCTGAACAGTTAGCCGCTGCGTGGCCATATAGCTGGCAGCGGTGGCACTGCCCAGGGTGACCGCGGGGGTTGGGACGCTCGACGGAGATGTTCGAGAGTCCGCAGATTGTGCGAGCCTCTTTGAAAATCTCCTTCGAGTCGGGAGTATTGGACAGGATTACTAGCGCTAACGGAAAACGCCTACCGCGGTCGGAGTGCATCTTGTGCACTGCTGTGACCGGGAAACCCTGAGACTTAAGGTCATCTAGAATGTCTTCGTTGCTGAGTTCGAACGGGACGCCCCGTAATACTGCGCGGATCTTACGCTCCTCCGGGAGGGCGTAGGTGTGATACGCGATTTGGTTTAATCCGAGTAACCTGGTAAACCCGCGGAAGTCGACGACAGTCGCTAATTGGATTTTGATTGTATCGCCAGCATTGGCGGCTTTTAAGTAATTAATTTTGTGCACTTTGCACAAGTTGGAAACCGCGGTCCAGCGCGCTTTTTCACGCAGGAATACGGGCGGAGGGAGCTGAGGCTTCGGCGGGACGGGAGCGCAGCGCGTCGCTGGCTTCGATGTGACCGACGGAGACGCGGTTACTACGAGCGATTTTAACGGCGCGGGGGCTGGTGTTGAAGACACCGGGGAGGGCTCGGGTATTGAAGATACCGAAGCTTTCTTAGAGCGCTTCTTGGAGCGCTTATCGACGAGTTGAAACGCGGGCTCAGGAGAGCTGGTTAAGGTGACGGCATCTGACGACGTATCAGACGCGGGTTCGGAGTCGCTCCCGGGAGCGGTACGCTTACGACGCGACGCGTGAGAGGATGCGACCGATTCGCAGTCCATCTCGGACGAGGCGGGAGACGCGGGAGAGCTTAAGACCTGAGGGGTCTCGACGTCGGAGGCCTGAGGGGCCGGGTTTGAGGCCTGAGGGGCCGGGGTTGAGGCCTGAGGGGCCGGGTTTGAGGCCTGAGGGGCCGGGGATGCGATTGATGCCTGCAAGGCCTGCGTTATGATGTCATTCGGGATGTAGACGCCTATCGCAGCAAGCGCCTGGGTGAACGCGTTAATAGCGCTTAGCGGATCCATTAGGGAGGGTTGGGCACTAATATTAATAAATAAATAATTAATAAATAAATGTATAATAAAAGATGCCTAGTACCTAAAAAAACCTAGCAAAATCCTAGCGGCTAACCTCCCTACCAGCGGTAGGGGGGCTGGGGAGGAAAGACTTAAAACTAACAGTAGTACGCCGAAGGCCGCTACCTAGAAACCTAAAAAGGGTACGCAGGTAAAGAGTTGACCGCGTTAGGGTCAACCTTTACCGACAGAAAAAACAGATACACACGAAAACACACAGATATGATAAAAATAAATATGAAAAATAGAAGAAAAATAAATAAAATAGAGAAGATAAATAAATAAAAATAAAAAGGATTGGTTCAGTACAAATTCGTTGTCACCGTTAAGTATCCTTTGCACTGAAACCAGACTACTTACGCTGGGCACAACACTGCACTCAGCACAAGCACAACACTACTTAGCACAGCACTTTGAAGACTAAGGGGCTTAGTCGCAAAGAAAAATCGCACTTCGATAGCACTCAGAGGGAGTAGAAAGAACCTTGAAACCGTAGCACGGAACCAACACGCTAAACCGTGACGTCAGTAGACTGAGCGCCACGGAGTATCGGGAAGGGACCAAACGACGGAGAACGGGGTCTTGCACGTCCGCACTGGGCGGCGATCGGAGCGAGAATGCGATCGGAGCGAGAATGCGATCAGAGCGAGAAAATGATAATAAAGCGGACAGCTGAATTTAAACGTGGACGAGAGAGCATCAAAGATGCCCCCGCTCTGGACGGCCTTCTACAGCTACGACTTCGGAAAACATCGAAAAAATATGCAATCTCATCATGGGAGACAGAAGATTGAAGGTATCTGAGATAGCTGAAGCTCTAGGAATTTCATATAAATGTACACAAAAAATTATCGTTAACGAATTAGGGTTTCACGAGGTATCTGCCAGATGGGTTCCGCGGCTCCTTTTAGTTGAACAAAACGAACTCGGCTCACGATTTCTAGAGACTGTTTAGAGTTTTTTCAAGCTGATCCAAACGAACTTTTGGCAAGGTTTGTTATTATTGACGAAACATGGGTTTATCACTATAATCCTGAATCCAAACAATAATCCAAACAATGGAAGAGACCCGTATCTCCGACCCCCAAGAAAGCCAAGGTGTGTTTTTCAGTAAACAAGGTAATGTCATCGGTTTTCTGGGATTCTAAGGGTGTCATCTTGGTTGATTAGAAAGAGCTCAAACTATAAATTCTGCATACTACTGCACACTATTACGTCATTTACGTGAAGAAATAAAGTCTAAAAGACCAGGATTGTTGACCAAGAAAGTTTGGTTTCATCAGGACAATGCTCGTGTTCACACATCTGCAGAATCGATGGCTCAAATAGTGAATTGTGGTTTCGAATTGCTTCCTCATCGCCCTTAATCACCTGACTTGGCACCTTCTGACTTCCACCTATTTCCAAAACCAAGAAAACACTTAGGTGGAATGAAACTTTTTACCAATGAGGAGGTCAAACTGGTCGTAGATACCTTTTTTGAAGACCTTGACGAGACCTTCTACTTAAATGGGAACAAGGCTTTGGAGGACCGCTGGACTAAGCGCTGTGACCTAGGAGGATGGCATGTAGAAAAATACACATAAAAAATTGCATTATTCCTGTGTTTTCTTATTTAGGCCGCGAACTTTTAAATCCACCCTCGTATATTACTATTTTCTAGGTCTTAGGTCTTAAGTACTATTTTACAAATGAAATTTTTAAGCATGAACCACCTAGGAACTGTACGTAAATCAAATAAAAACTATTTTAGTTGTTTAACTCATTTAAACTGAGCGAAGTCGGTTGAAGGGTCTCGGGATGGGGTGTCACTGTTGACTGTTGAGTGGATAAGTATAAAAAAAAATTGCAAAAGGCTGTAAGTCATAAAAAAATACTGTCTTCAACAAAGGTTTTTGTTGACATCAAATTTTTTGACAAGTCGCATTTTTTGGCCAGGCCCGCCTTTACTGTGTAGGAATAGTATTATCATTTGTTGTGTTTTGTTTACGTCAAGCCATGTTATTTTCATTCATATACCGGAAAATTAAATGTAGAAGCGCAGATTTCCTCTAGCTGATGTCTTGCTGTGTATTCTTTACGTGGAGCCCGTCCACGTACCTTGTATGATGGTTGTGAGTATATAGGCTATTTACTAATAATGAGATTTTATTATATGTATAAAATTGTCATCTGACTTATGTTATATAAATCGAAATTAATTGAAAATATTCAAGAAATTGTTAGTGAATATGTCACCTACACTGGATTTAACTTTGCTGAAGATTTGAAAAACAATTTTTTTGTGATGTGGACGTTGTGTCATATTACAAAGAAAGCGTTAACTCGAAGAGTTACTTCATGTACCCATATTGTACCATGCAGCCACACGCCGCGGCGCTTCTACTTACTTTTTATAGTGGCTAGTAATTTAATGAAATTGCTTAAAACATTGGTGATATATTTGTGACAGTTCTCGAATAAGATCATTAAATAAGCATAAAGTATAAAGATGTGTAAATATTTCTCAAGAGTTTGAAATCCAGATGACCGACAAAAAAAATCTTTTTGTAGCTTTCAACTTGTGTAAGGAGTTTGTTTTACAATATACAAAAATGCCTCAGTTTCTGCAACTTTTAACAGACAATACCTACATAATGGATAGACTGTCATGCGGGTAGATATATTCCATGAATAAATCACTGACTATAAGATGGACGAGGTAATTTACTGGTTACTCCCGTATCTATTAAACGTTTTAGGGAGGGAAGCGTGAATTTAATTAATGTTGTGTAGTTGCAGTATTTCTAGTTAAATATTTGCAAGACATATGTTCGGACTGTTTTTCCTTGTTCAATGAAATTTTATTTAGAAATTTCATATGTCAATTCTGAAAAATTTTACTGCATTTGAGTTTTTCAATAATCATCGTTTAAAATTGTAAGTATATTTAAAGAGGGCTGACTTTTTAGTCAGATGTTTCAACACAAAGAAAATCTTATGGTACTGAAAGAACGGGAGCATTTATCAAACTGTGCCCATCCTGTTCAACATAATGGATCCTTTGTTAAAGCGAGTGCATTTTAAATGAATTTGGGATACATGACACTTAAATTGACCTGACATAGAATGTTTGCCAGCACAGTCATCATGGTAAGATAATAGTAGTAGGTCATATGATTAATGATTTAATATTGGTAGCTTCCCTCAATCGATTAATTATATCGTACAATATTTAAAGATAGATAGATTCCGAATTATTGAATTTCGAAAGGTTGGATATTTCTTATCATAAATGTAAGTAAACTTGAATTAAGCAGTTTGTTAAATATGTTTACTAATTTAAATAAAACACTTTTTACCGGATATTATCGCGTATATTTTAGTTAATTTTAAAATTATTTCGACGTTTCGGCATCTTTGCAGTTGCCGTCTATCGTGACCACGGCAACTGCAAAGATGCCGAAACGTCGAAATAATTTTAAAGTTAACTAAAATATACGCGATAATATCCGGTAAAAAGTGTTTTATTTAAAGTATGTATCGTGAAAACTTAAGAAAAGATTTATGTTTACTAATTTGTCGATCAACACAATATACGTTGAGAACGAGTACACCGTACAAACACAAATGTTATTTGAATACGTAATAGCTAACCTACTCCAAAACCCAAGCGTTTTAATGGCATAACGTGATCACAAACATCTCTGTGTTGGTTTTAATCGTATCGATTACTATGCAAATAACCAAGTTTAATTTATCTATCGCTAGACATGCATTGCGTTTTAATCTATGCACGTCAGTCAGGGTAATTAATATTTAATATAAAATTAAAAAATCTCGTATAACGTAGCGTTTCCAAGTTATGAGATATAAATGAGATTTGTTTTTTTTTTTCTAGGATTTCTAAATTATTAAATAATTATTATTTTAAATTTAACAAAAGATACGTTAGCCAACATTTGTATACTTACCGCTACCAAATTGCAGCACAGGGTTATTTTGTACATTTTCCTTACGAAGGACGATACGTAATAAAGAAATTAAAAGAAGTTATGAAAAAAATTAATTTTAATAAATTTATTCATATTAGGATTGTAATCAGAGCTCCTCATTATGTAAAATGTAACGAACTAAATATCTTTAAATCCATCATGTTATTAAAACATTTGAAATCTTAACATACTAAGACAACGTACGTAATAGATAACTTACACATAACTACAAAATACTATCTACAAATAAAACATATATGCGGCGCATACAATTATTCAGATTAAATAGTTTGTCGTCACATCGACTTTATACAGAATTATCTCGAAACAAGCACATACCATCAACTGTACAAACCTATCATGAAGTATAGGTACTCTTAATTATTTTGACATAAGTATAAAAAAATTAAAATATAATTTTAAAGTAAAAACAATTTTTTTTTCAGAAAATTGATAAATGTTCACATTTTAAACAAAATTTTGATTATATTTTTCCTTCCACCTTACCAAAAAGATACTTGTCCCACACGTATTGAACATCAAACGTAACATTGACATATTACTAGCCCGAAGCGATTTTTTTTTTGTTCCCCTCCGCGGGAAGGGCAGGAGGATAAAAATGCTCTGACGCATACTCTGGCGCGATTCCAAAGTTATGTGGGACTCGTCCCGACGCCTAACAGAACCATACCCACTAAAAACCCCCTGTCGGCTCGTGCATTTTTGCCACTCAGCCTTCATCGGAGCGACGGCCAATTGGAGAAAGAGGCCGCGCTAGCGGGGCCCTTAAGGGGTCACCCGCTGGGATTTACATAGCACTGAAGGTGCTCAAAAATTAAAAGTAAAATAAAAAAATAAAAACATTAAAAATGAAAAGTAAGTAATGAAAACATTAAAAATTGAAAATTAAATTTGCATTAATTCGGATTTACGTTAGAATTAGAATTTGCGGCCTGAAGGGCCTCGAGATCTACGGTTATCTTCGAACGTTCGCTTGTGTGCGCGTTTCTCGGTCTAGCGATTTTGTATGCCGAATCTAGGACAGGAGCAGTATATGAGACTGATTTTCAAACAAGAGGATTGGGATGGGATTCGGCGCGTTTAAAGAACGATTCTGAGAGTGTTTTTAGATACTGTTGTACTGTAGGCAGTTCAAGATCTCTGTGCAGGTCCGCGTTGCGCACGTACCAAGGTGCGTTTGTGGCCCTGCGGCAGAAGAGGTTTTGAACTACCTGCAGTTTGTGCAGGACGGAGGGTTTGGCGTGAGCAAAGACTGGCGAAGCATATGATATGACTGGTCTAACGCAGACCTTATAAAGCGTACGTTTGTTTCTGAAGGACATTTTACTTTTTCTACCTAACATACTGTAAAGCCGGCCTAGGTAAAAACGTGCGAGTTTCGTTACTCTATCGACGTGAGGATTGAATGAAAGCGTCTGGTCTAATATGACGCCTAAATATTTGGTACTGCGCTTCCAGGGGATGGGAGTGCCTTGCATTCTCAATTGGAGATTGTCGGGGATACGACTGCGTCTGTAGTCGAAGTAAACCGCAGAGCTCTTCTCTGGGTTCACATCGATACGCCATTTTTTAAACCAAGCACCGAGGGTGTTAATAGCCTTTTGAAGTCTGGTGACGAGACCCGAGGCTCTGCGGCCTTTGGTGTAAAGGGCAGTGTCGTCGGCAAAGAGAGCGAGTTCGACGACTTTAGCTGGGATGGGAATGTCGTTAGTGTATACGGTATACAAAAGAGGGGCGAGGACTGAGCCTTGAGGGACTCCAGCCTTTATGGGACGAGGCGCGGAGAGCGTGCCTTCATGTTTGAAACGAAACGTGCGGTCTTTGAGAAACGACGCGATTATCCTAACTAGGCGAGCCGGTAAGCCTATTTTATAGAGTTTATAAACGAGACCGCTGTGCCAGACTTTGTCGAAAGCCTTGGCTACGTCAAAGAAAACTGCGATTGTTTTCTTTCGTTTCGGATAGAAGCCGTCGAGTATGTACTCGACGATTCGATGGACTTGCTGAGGGCAGGAGTGCTTAGCGCGAAAGCCGAACTGGTGGGGAATTATGAGAGGATCGCCGTCCGTTGGAAACAGATGGTTCCGCATTCGAGAGAGTATGACTCTCTCGAGAAGTTTAGACATTGCCTTGAGGAGGCTGATGGGTCTGTGATTAGCCGGGACATTAAGAGGTTTACCCGGCTTGGGTATGCCTATGACTGTCGCTTCTTTCCAAGCTTTTGGAAAGTAGCTAAGGTCGAAGCAGGCATTGAAAATGATAGCTAACAAGGTAAGCACCTGTTGAGGCAGGTGCTTAAGTGCGTGGTTGGAAATACCATCCGCACCCGGAGCCTTTCTGGACTTTTGACTTTTGATGTGAAGCGATATTTCATCATTAGAGACTGTGACGGGGTCGGCGGTTATGGGGAGAGAGTTTCTACGGAGGACTTCGGCCTCCACCGCTTTGATGTGATTGGGATTCGCGGGTTGCGTGCTGGGCGAGCATTGAGACGCAACGCTGTCAGCGAAGCATTCGGCTTTCTCTTCGTCTTCGAAGGCGATAGAGCCATCGGGACGAGTGAGAGGAGGGACGTGAGAGGCGGCGTCTACGCGTAAGGCTCGGGCCATTCGATAATACGCTTGGTGGGACGGGGAGATATTCGCCATGAGATCGTTCATCTGGGCGTCTCGGAGTTCCGCGAGGCGAGATCTAACTTTGCGTTGTAGCTGATTCGCAGCTGTTCTATAGGCGGGCGTGGGATATTTCTTGGCTCTCCGGAGAGCCGCGTTCTTAGCTTTAATAAGATTGCTAATGGCTAAGGGAAGCGTGGGTTTGCCTTTCTTAGCAACCTTTTCGTTTACACTGATGGCTGAGTTGATAGCATCAGTGAGAGAATTTACTAACGAGTCTATTTTATCCGGGCTATCTAATTGATCGGGCGTGATCGCGAGCGGAGAATTTGGGGCCTCTAAGGCAGAAACTATCGTATTTTTAAAACCTTTCCAGTCGGTAAAGGTCTTAGGAGAAGTGACGTTAACGTTAGGCGGTCCTAGCACGAGGGAGACGGGGCGGTGGTCAGAACCTAGGTCATCGAGCGGTTCGATAGACCTGAGGTCGAGGTTGATATGCTTGACGATTGCAAAGTCGAGGATGTCAGGAGAGTGGTTCGGGTTGTCGGGATAGTGAGTGGGAGTGATAGGGGAGACGACGTCTAAGTCGAGTAAGTTGGTGATGTCGAGGAGAGCTATACCGCTTTGGTTGGTTGATAGGCACGTCCAGTCAGTATGTTTGGAGTTAAAGTCTCCGAACATAATGACTGAACGGCCGAGGGCGAGAATGGTCTCAAAGTCGCTGCGGATAGGTTTGGTGCCACAAGGTATGTAGACTGAAGCTATGATGATGGTCGGATGACCAGTCATAGCCAATCTACACACGGTGGCTTCCATGTTAAGGAGAGGAGGGGTAGGGATAGGACAGCAATGGAATCCTCTTTTGTAGTAGATAGCAGTGCCGCCGAAACCGTCGCAGTTAGGCCTATCGTTACGTGTAAACGCGTACTTAGGAATCGTGAATCCCCTGGAGCGATTAGGAGTGAGCCATGTCTCCTGGAGAAGAAAAAGATCTGGGTCGTTGTTCTGAAGGAACAGTTTAATCTCGGGAAGGTTAGAGCTAAGGCTACGAGCGTTAAAAGATACTAGGGATAAGCCCTTAGGTTTAATACGACTGGATGCGAGATTCGCGGGTCTAGACATTAAAATTTATTTATTTAGAATTTACAAAAATAAAAGAATTTATAACGAACTTAGGAGCGAGTGATGCTCGGCTACGCAAATAAACGCTCTTGAGGAGAGCGGGCGGCTCGCAGTTTGCGTGCGAGTACGGAAATTTCGTTAATGTCTACGTTTTGGATGACATCGAATACGGTCTTCATGTCCTCAGCCAACGACGACTGAGGTGCAGAAGACGGAGCGGGACGCGGCCCTACGGAAGCTACGGGAGCTGGGATGGGTCGGGAAGGTGCAGGCGGGACTGCCGGACGCTGCCTCCAAGACAGAGCCGGAGTAGGCGTCGGTTGAACGGGCTTTGCTTCCGGGGGACCCCGGTTGCGCAGCGGCGGGAAGTTAGAGGGAGTGAGTGGTGGCGCCGGTTTAGGCGCGACCCTCTTGACGGTGGAGCGCGGAGCGCGCGGGCAACCCCTGTAGTTTGCTGTGTGGCCGGACTGGCCGCACAGCACACAGGCAGGGGGGGAAGTGGATTCGGGAGTGCGAGTGCACTCCTTAGTGAAGTGAGGATCCAGGCACTTTACGCACCTGGGGGGAGCTGAACAGTTAGCCGCTGCGTGGCCATATAGCTGGCAGCGGTGGCACTGCCCAGGGTGACCACGGGGGTTGGGACGCTCGACGGAGATGTTCGAGAGTCCGCAGATTGTGCGAGCCTCTTTGAAAATCTCCTTCGAGTTGGGAGTATTGGACAGGATTACTAGCGCTAACGGAAAACGCCTACCGCGGTTGGAGTGCATCTTGTGCACTGCTGTGACCGGGAAACCCTGAGACTTAAGGTCCTCGAGAATGTCATCGTTGCTGAGTTCGAACGGGACGCCCCGTAGTACTGCGCGGATCTTACGCTCCTCCGGGAGGGCGTAGGTGTGATACGCGATTTGGTTTAATCCGAGTAACCTGGTAAACGCGCGGAAGTCGTCGACGGTCGCTACTTGAATCTTGATTGTATCGCCAGCGTTGGCGGCTTTTAAGTAATTAATTTTGTGCATTTTGCACAAGTTTGAAACCGCGGTCCAGCGCGCTTTTTCACGCAGGAAGACGGGCGGAGGGAGCTGAGGCTTCGGCGGGACGGGAGCGCAGCGCGTCGCTGGCTTCGATGTGACCGACGGAGACGCGGTTACTACGAGCGATTTTAACGGCGCGGGGGCTGGTGTTGAAGACACCGGGGAGGGCTCGGGTATTGAAGATACCGAAGCTTTCTTAGAGCGCTTCTTGAAGCGCTTGGCGACGAGTTGAAACGCGGGCTCAGGAGAGCCGGTTAAGGTGACGGCATCTGACGACGTATCAGACGCGGGTTCGGAGTCGCTCCCGGGAGCGGTACGCTTACGACGCGACGCGTGAGAGGATGCGACCGATTCGCAGTCCATCTCGGACGAGGCGGGAGACGCGGGAGAGCTTAAGACCTGAGGGGTCTCCACGTTGGAGGCCTGAGGGGCCGGGGACGCGATAGTTGCCTGTAAGGCCTGCGTTAGAATGTCATCCGATATGCTGATGCCGGACGCAACGAGCGCCTGGGCGAACGACCTAGCAAAGTTTACCAAGCTTTGCTGGTCCATTGGGAGGGCTTGGTCCTACGATATATAAAATATATAAATACATAAGGATGCCTAGGTTCCCTAGCAAACCTAGCACCTAAACCTCCCTACCTGCGGTAGGGGGGCTGGGGACGACGCGAGGTGGTGCCCCTAGCTCGGACAGCACTGTACCGTCACCCTGGGAAAGGCCCAAGTGCAATGGGATCGGGTCAGCCGGTTTCTCCTTGGCCTGAAGGGCCTTGGAAGCGCACCGGGGCAACGCTATCAGGCTTAGTTGTCACCGTTAAGTATCCACCTGATCAAACGCGAGTCTACTACGGAGTGTGTCGTCAATAAATTGACAACAAAAACCGGCCGTAGACCTGACGGAGTTGGGTTGCACTAAAAGTGCGGGATTGACTACGTTACGACCGGCCGGAGCCGGCCGCAGAGCGAGTCTCTGACTACGTACAGGCGCCAAGCATCGAGTACGCAGCCAGAAAGACAGCCCGAGTCTTGCAAACCACTATCGAATTTAATCGACCGCGGTAAGCTCAACCCTGTTGTTGCTGCACTCACCGAAGTGAGGTTTTTACTTCGAGGGGTGCACAGAGTGCGGGATTGACTACGTTACGACCGGCCAGGGGCCGGCCGCAGAGCGAGTCTCTGACTACGTAGCAAGCGCCAAGCGTCAGGTACGCAGCCAGAAAAACAGCCCGAGCTTCGCGAACCACTATCGAATTTAATCGACCGCGGTAAGCTCAGCTCTGTTGTTGCTGTGCAAGAGACCGACTTACTTGCAGCCGATCGAAACCGACCGCAGAGTAAGCCCTAAAGAGGCTAACAGCGTATGAGTGTTGCTACGAGTTGACGTCGTGAGACGACAATCGTGACTCAACGGCTGGGCGACCGCGAACACGTCCGAGCGGGGCCGGACGCAGAACGGATCTGAGAGTGGCGTTTGAGTATTGATACGAGTGGAGTCGTGAGACAACAATCGTGACTCGGCAGCCGGGAGCGACCGTCAAACACGTCCGAACGGGTCCGGACGCAGATGAGGTCTGCCCGAAGCGAGTAGTTCACAACTTAAGAAACAAATAATGAAGTGGAAAGCGAGTGTGAATTGACAAATGCGGGCTTTCATTGGCTAGTCAACACGGCAGCGGTCTGTTATACAACATGTGGGTGGGTAGGAGATAAATTAAGTTTTTACGTGAAGACTAATGGGAAATAACGTTACACTGACATCTGACAACAAGACCACTGCATTTTCATTTATACTTTTTACAGTTTACTGCTTGGTCTTCCATAACAAAAGCTTTGTTGACTTTTAGGACCAGTTGAAAAGTCCTTTTTAACTGACCTAAACAATAATAATATAATATAATAAATCCCCGGTGCTCGAAAATTCTACGAACACAGCTCAAAAATGTTATTCGTAATACATAATAACTGCTCTAAACCTTTATCCTATGGACGCTTAGCGGAAACAAACTCTCCGAGAATTTTGGAAGCTATTTTAAGTTATTTCCAAGGTTGGGGATTTTTGTACTGGAAATTATACTTTCTAACGATTTGAAGAGCTTTGAATAAAGGGCACAAACTATTTGATCCTCATAGGTACAGAGCCCTGGCGTTCATTTGTAAAATAGTACTTAAGACCTAAGACCTAGAAAATAGTAATATATCAATGGAAGACACTAGGGCTTGAGTGACAGGCTAGGCTTAGTTTAAGCACTAGAACTTCATTTAATTATGATTATAAATACGAAATAAAAATAAAAAAAAGAAATAAATTCCATGTATTAGGGTTATAACTTTTCTTAAAATTGCAACCAAAATATTAGGTAAGGTTAGGTTACATATGAAATTGGCGTTTTGTAAGGGAGTGTGTATTTTGTTTTAATATAGTATATTTATTTAATCAAAGGTAGATCATTGATCCCTTTACTAAAAAAAACACTCGGACGGGAATCAATTGAATTGAATCAATTTGAAGGCGCTTTGGACTGCCCCATCGGTATTGAATTTTTTCCCTTGCAAGATCCCAAGAACAAGAAGTTATCCAAATTTCGAAAAAAATAGTAATCTGTTGGAACAAGGTCCGGGGAGTACGGTGGATGTCTTAGAAATTCCAATTGAAGCTCCTCTAATATGGTAGCCGTCTGTTGTGCAGTGTGTGGTCTAGCGTTGTCCTGCAGCAGCAGTGGCCTAGAGCGATTGACCAGCCTCGGTTGTTTAGCAGCTAGCTTTTCCATCATGGTTTGCAGTTGCTGACAAAAGACATCTGCCGTAATCGTCTGGCCAGATTTAAGAAAGCTGTAGTTAACGACACCGGCACTAGTCCACCATATGCTCACAAGTATCTTTTTTTGAGTCAATTTTCGCTTGGGGCAGAATTTGGCTGGTTCGCCAGAGTTCAACCATTGCGATGAGCGTTTCTGATTGTCGTACAGGATCCATTTTTCATCACAGGTAATGATTTGATTTAAAATCCTTTCATTATTGTGGCGGTTGAGTAATGTAACGCAGAAGTCGACGCGCGTTTGTCGGTTTGCTGCACTCAATTCATGAGGCACCCACCTCTCAAGCTCTTTTACCTTCCCGATTTGCTTCAAGTGGATTAAAACAGTTTTGTCACTAACACCACAGCCTACAGCTAACTCGGACGTGGTTTGCAACGGATCCGCCTCCACAATAGCCTTCAATTCTTCATTATCGACTTTGGTCTCCGGCCGTCCATGGGGCTTGTTCTGCAGGTCGAAATTTCCAGAACGAAAACGTTGGGACCAAAAACGCACTGTGTTTTCTTTTGCGACACCACCACCGTACACAGCATTTATACTTTGAGCCGTTTCTGCAGCACTGGTGCCACGGTGGAACTCGTATTCGTAAATAACGTGATATTTCAAGTGTTCCATTTTGTAAACTAAGTGACGCAAAGTAAAAACCAAAAGAGGAAAACAGCAAATGAATTACGGTTTTCGAAACATAAATGCGTGAGTAAATAGCTGTATAAATTTGAAATTGGAATTCTTAACCAAAAAGGAGATAGTACAAAGTGGCCAGTACGACAAAATGCCAATTTCATATGTAAGGACCTTATATAAAAAAAAAATTAAATATAAATATGATACATGTATAAAGTATGGTCCGCCATTCTGTGTTTACGAATTTTGGTGCTCTGTGTTCTATTGAAACGTGGTGAGTGCTCTGTTTTTACTACATATTTTGTGTGTCAGTTTCAAAACGACCAAAACAAATTCACCCAAATTTAAATAATACGTATTCGTTACGCGCTCGTTATTCAGTTCAATGTTGCATAAGCTACAATTAACCGTAAATAGTTAAAAATAATTACTCTACTTAGGATAATGTTATATTGTTATTGTGTTCATAGAATTGTCTAGTTAAACCGAGACCAGGGGAGCTTGTGAGGAATTCGTTGATGCTTTTACTGTTTTTCGATACGAGGCAAAACGTTTGTATATTTGTGTAAGTTGAAAGGGGAAAATGTATCCTTTTTTCGTAAAAAAGTAAGTATCTGTTCAAAATATGGCTTCATCTTTGAGTAAAACTCAATTAAAAAGATATATATGATATTTTATGAGGTTTGCCAATTTTGTGCCATTAATTTATGATTTTTATTTCAATTACATTATTTATATTCAATTGGTTTATACAGGGTGTTAGCGTTAGTACTGAGCGTCGTTTCAGGGTCGTTAGGTAGCACTTAAAGATGAATGAAAGAAATTAAAGATGATTAAACAAAAATAAAAATTCATAACTTTTTTTATACACATAATTTGGCCATGTAGTTTTTGTTAATATTCATCTTTTAGTGACACCTACCGACGCTGAAACGTTGCTCAGTACTAACGCTAACACCCTGTATAGTGCATAGTTCAAACATTTTGTAGGTATTTTGATTTAGATGGAGTAGTTCAAATGCTACAATTATTTTTATCGAGAAGGTCGGGCCTGGCCGATAAACAACGATTTTCCCCTGGACAGGCTAGGGTAGAATTGCATGCGCTCTCAGGACTGTGGTAGACTGTGTAGTTATAAAAAATCTATTTGTTAATCATAACGCTTTAGGTACCTAGTCTTTAGGCTGCTAAAGCATTATATCCCGAACTAAGAGTAGTGAAAAAAAAAGCAATCCCTCAGCGATAAAGCCTTCCAGGCATGTTTACAGGGCCACGTACTTTCCGTTCAAAACCAAAAATTTTAATTAAGCATTTATTAACCAATGAATGTCAAAGTTAGTTTACGCATAGAACGCAGCGTCAACCTCACTGAACATTTAAGTAGGTTCGTTTGTTTTACAAACACACTTGCTTCTGTTTGTAAAACGTTTAAGAACTGCTGATGTGAGTTGAAGTGCTCAACTCCACAATGGCATTCGTGTGTCATAAGCGCTGCACTTCAATAAGGCGATCTCTTTCAAACTTACAATTGGATACCTACGGCATATATAAGGTTTTAAACCTGAGCTGTTCGTCCACCATTTCAAGCATAACTGTTACTCAAACTTCGTAATCAAAGTTCTGGGAATCTCCAACGTGCAGTTATTTAAATTGCCTAAAACTTTTACACTAATTGAAGATATCTCCAGACCGTTTAACTGCATTCTCTTCCTTATGATTACCTCCAGACTGTTAGTATGAATTAGATATTGCTATTTGAAATATATTCAATATTAAGGAAATTGTATCTATTTGCACGTTCTCGTTTAATTTAAACGTCACGATTCAAGATACCAGATTAAAACACATTGTCGCAGATCTTACGAATAATATTTATTTACATGTCAACGTTATCTTTAAAATAGCTTGCAAAATACTGTTAGGATATTTATATGATTATTTTTAAAAGATGTTTCGAAAGAGGTCCGTGCATAAATTATTTATAGTCCATAAACTTATGTCGTCAAGCTTTTATACAATTCAGGCCTCTTCTTTGAATGGTGCGGAAATTCACGCGATTTCCAAATAACTGGAGCGTTCCTGCCAAATGGGACGCTTTTAACCCTCCCGACGGTACATGAATAGTTTTACGCGTTTTGTGTTATTTAACGGAATATTTTACGTGCTAACTTTTACCATAGAAACAGTTTTAATGAAGTAATTCAAACTATTTAATTCAAACACTCTAAATTAAAGAACGTTGAAAGTAGGAAACTCGTGTATGAAATGCCTTCCTAGTAATTTATTAATATTGATTACGGGCTTGTAATTTACGTTCAGAAGAACACAATCTAAGTTACTAGTAAAAGTTAGAATGAGATTACGTGTGTGAGGAGATAAAATAGGTAATCATTTACATAATCAGCCCTATAATGAACGGTTAGACTCTGACAAAAGTAGCTAATTAGTATGTGATGAATTAATAATATAACAGGTGCAATTATATAAAGTAAACTCCTTTAATAACCCCTCGTAGCTATTGTACAATACAATACTTATCACATTCTTTGACTCTTCCCCAAATCTTGATCAATGACTATGCACTTAAGAGTTGAACGCGGTCCTAGAATCCCTTAGTTGAAATTCTACTGGAACAAAGTAAGTAAGTTAGTTAGAAATGTCATGAAGCAGGCACGAGCTCAGTTCATGTCAGAAAGTTACAAGACTTGGCTGAATTTCAAGCTTTTTAAACTGAATACTCACTCATAACATTTTTTTAATTCTTTTCTCCTGATATTGATGAAAATCAGTATGAATAATAATTTTCCACCTCTTCGTTACTATTTGCTCAAAAAAATCTTTATGGATAGAAATTATAATTTTGATTTTTAATTGATGAGTTATAATTTATTTAAAAAATTCGATTATTTAAAAGTAAAAATATTTTTTTTTCAAATTTATTTTTATTGTAGCCCCATGGGTTGACTGCGTCTCAGACACACGGGATTCTGTAGCCTCCAGCGTCGACTGCGTCTCAGACACACGGGATTCTGTAGCCTCCAGCGTCGACTGCGTCTCAGACACACGGGATTCTATAGCGTCCAGCGTCGACTGCGTCTCAGACACACGGGATTCTGTAGTCTCCAGCGTCATGTGTGTCTCAGACACACGGAATTCTGTAGCCCCAAGCGTCGACTGCGTCTCAGACACATGGAATTCTGTAGTCTGAAGCGTCGACTGCGCAAAGGACGCATCGTATTTATCCCGTTTAATCCAAACAATTTCATACTATGGTATCCTACAAATGACATTGAAAAAATCATTAAAAAAGTAATTTAAATTCATTTACTTTACTTCTGTTATCGTCTCTCACGTAAGATTGACAGTAAATAAATATAATGTAAATTTGCTTTAAATAATAGGTAATTTAATTAAGATTCTGAAAATATAGAATACTCTTACACTTTTATACAAAGAATACGTAAAATCGGCAAAAACATTACGCACTGATTTTCGCAGTATTAGGTAATTTGACGCGCGGTGTTTAACCACATTTCTATTTTTCCGAGCCTCCGACGCTCGAAGGGTTAGTGATGTAGAAAGCAAATATTAATTTTACTTAGTGTCTGTGTCTAATTAGTGGTTGGATGAATAGGGTTCACAACGATTCGACACCTCATCACGACACTTCATAAAACTGCCAAAGGTAAATATATTAATTAAACTAAGCAATATAACATTATTTTAAAGTTCTTTAGATACTGGATCCACATGGACGAGTACGGCGACGCGGAATGCAACCACACGCTGCTGTCCTGCTGCTGCTGCTGGGGGACCGGACCAGACCTCCTGGCCTCTACCCAGAAAATTTGCATAAGAACATCATCTAACAAAAGGTTATCATAACAGTGTGAACATCTTGCTTAAAATAAAAACATTTTTTACCTCGCGCTTTAAACCTAATTACCTAATGCGTTAAAAATATTCACGGGTAAATTAGCCTTTAACATCATAAAAACCCGAATGAGAACCTAAAGTATACATTCTTTACACACTTTTTACATTATCGTACTTAACAAAAAGGCCTCGTAACACGTTACATTAATTAAACTTTGTTCTACGTGACTGTTTCATTTCACTCTCCCGTTAGTAAAAAATGTCAATTTTTTTAAGTATATGCGTATTCTAATGTATATATATATTTAGACTGATTTCTGCATAAGCAGTGTCTGGTATTTCGAAACTATTTATATCATTGATGGAAGAATACACCAAATAAATAAGATACTAATAACATAATACTTACTATAGTTCTATAAATCGCAGAATAATAGTTGATCTCTAAACTCCGTAATTTTTTTTCAAAAAATTGTCGGTGCTCGTTTAACGGTATCAAAGTCTAGAACTGAGCAAAACTGAACGCTGACGTCAGCTTTGGCGCTGTAAACGCAGTCACCTGCCAATGAACACCGACTGAGTATTTCGAATCCAACTCTTTATAATTCCAAACGTGGCACCTATTGCACTTCGCAGTGGACTCCTTTATTTTAACGCTTTATAAAATTTTATGGCGAAGATTTCCCGCCTTTGCAATCTTTTGAGCGTCTCTGCAGAACGAAACTTAGTTTAGTACGTTGACAATAAAGCGTGAAATTTTATAATCGTAGTAACTGTCGTTTAGTACAGTTAGTGTAATATGGTTAACTTTGTGTCGCGTTAGTGTGTGTGTGGAGCTCACGTTCAATGGCATCCACTCCAGCACGACAATTTAATTGTCATGACGGTGAGGTTTATTTAGGGAGTTGTCAGTCGATGCAGCTGAAGACCCAATAACGACACTAAGGCTTATTTAAGAAGTCACCAACCGCTCCTGACCATAGCGATTATTAAGGAGTTGTCAGCCGCTCCTGACAGTAAGGCTTTTTTAAGGAGTTGTCAGCCGCTCCAAGAGAGAAATGTAGAGTAGTAGTGGGTTAATGTAGATTAGACCCACAGAGTACTCCAAAAGAAGGAGTGTCGAGTAGTAAAGATAAGCCTTTTTAGTTTAAAGACCTTTCTTTTGCAGATTCTCAAGGGTAGAATGTAGTGAGCTTGAACAGCTCAGAAAGTATAAAAAGTTTGCCATGTTTGTCAGAGCTAAAGAGCTGAAGTAAGGGAATAACCAAGCCGAAAGAAAACAAGGTCGTGATGTAATCACGACAGCGGAAAAAGAATTACAAAAAGAAGACGATAGTTAAAAAATAAAGTTATACAAAAAATAACTTTAGTCTTTTTGCAAGCTTTTCAGACTTAGATTGCCTTATTAGACCTTAGAAAGGTAAGGTAAGGTAAGGAAATAAGGTAAGGAGGAAAAGGGAAGTAAAAAGAAAATTCTAGACAAAGAAGGGTATAGATGCATTAGTTCATGCTATCTCTTTCACGTTGGGTGCCAAAGCGTCACGTAATAGTTTTATTTGAGGAACTATCACGGACTTAAGGGGTCATCGCGAAGCTTTGGCGCCGAGGACGCTCAGGCCCCGGCTGGCGCTCTGGCGCAAGCAGGATCAGCAGAGTCTACAGCAGGCAGGGTCAGGAGTAGTTAACGTCGGTAGCAGGTTTTATCAACTGGAGACAGGATCAGTAAGGTCTGCAGCAGGGAGGGTCAACAGGGCCTGCGGCAGGCAGGGTCAGGCACAGGCCGCATCTGTGGCAAGCGGCAGCGGTAGCAGATTCCTTCGGTTGTAGGATTCATCGGGAGTAAGCAGCATCATAGTGCGGCAACTTCAGTATCAGGATCAGCATGGGAACCAGGTAGCTTCAGCATGAGTTTGAGAACTTCAACTTCAGCCAAAATTTGAAGACTTAGGCTACAGCATCAGTTCACTAGAGTTGCTTGCAGTAGACTGGCTGTCAAAGATTTTACATGTTTTTGCTGGATTTGCCTGCAATAGACTGGCTTATTAAAGACTTTATATGTTTTCACTGGAGTTGCTTGCAATAGACTGGATGTTAAAGACTTTACATGTTTTCGCTGGATTTGCCTGCAATAGACTGGCTTATTAAAGACTTTATATGTTTTCACTGGAGTTGCTTGCAATAGACTGGCATGTTAAAGATTTTACATGTTTTCGCTGGATTTGCCTGCAATAGACTGGCTTATTAAAGACTTTATATGTTTTCACTGGAGTTGCTTGCAATAGACTGGATGTTAAAGACTTTACATGTTTTCGCTGGATTTGCCTGCAATAGACTGGCTTATTAAAGACTTTATATGTTTTCACTGGAGTTGCTTGCAATAGACTGGCTTATTAAAGACTTTATATGTTTTCACTGGAGTTGCTTGCAATAGACTGGCATGTTAAAGACTTTGTTTCTGAGGCCAGCAATCGGCTTATGTGTAACAGGCTTAGTTTGTTTGGCAGCCTCCATTGCTGTCATAAAAAAATGAGTTGACACGATTGTCAATTAAAATAAACTTTTAAATATTTAGCAAAAGGAAGAAAATATAAATATAGTTTAGAAGGAAGAAAATGAAGAAGATTTAACAAAATATAAATAAGGATTGTACGTAAAAACGTAAGTGTTACAAGTGATATAAAATAATTTAAAACATTTATTGATTTGGCCGGATACCATAATCAATTAAAATTAAGAAAGTCCAATTTTACCGTCTATAATTTTTTTTATAAATGTTATTTGTTATTGTTTTTATTGCCCAAGCAATGTTAAACGATAAGCTTTTTAATTTGACATACCCTGGTGGTTTTGAAAGTACATTTTTGTCAGTATAACCCTTGTATTACCCAAAATGATATTTTGTTTAATACCTAGTGTGTAAAGAGTGTAAAAGTACAAATTTTATGAAATCGTATCAAGAGAGTTGATTCAGCGTAGTGCTACTAGACGCTCTATTAGCTAACGGATATTACTTTCAATATGTTAAAATGTATGATTTGTAATTTCATTTTGAACTGCTTGTACTATACCGTTTTGAGCTGAGTCAGGATGCACTTTCAAGCTTAGTAGAGTCATGTTTTATTTGACATCAATACGAACAAGTAATTGTCAATGTTAAGAAATAAATATTTCACTTTATTTCATTTCAATGCCTGTATCAGAATATATTACTTTTGTGCTTCGCGGGTATGCTAATAAAAAATACCCATTACTTTTTGATAGGAAAGGCGACTGGTGCTGGAAACGAAGTGGCCGGGAGGGCGCGCGCCTCTGTCTAAACCTCCGTGCGGCTTTTGAGAAGAGAAGTGCGTTCACGAGTGCAATTTTTTTTCTTCTGCGCGTGTGTCGTTTGTTATAAATATAACGTGGCTTTAATATTGTGCCGCCCGACTAAACTATTCAATTTGTATCGTCTTGATAAGTATTTGTAAACATGTAAGAATATTTAAACCAAACGATCCAGAAAATTTTTAATATTGTTTACGCATAATAGGATGACATTGAAATATTAACCCATAAAACATAAAATTAAAGATTTTCAGTGCTAATTTAAATGGAAATAAGATTGGCTATTTGGATCATATAAATCTGCTCTTGATTTTTACACACAGTGGACATCGCTAGAACGACTAGTAGCACTTTAGTTCAGTTATTTGGTACACGGCGTCCATTGAATATTAACAATTAATGTTTTGTGTAAAAGCAAAGTCTACCAAAAGCATTGCAGCACGGAATCAATATAAACTTTATGTGTATTATGTTTACCTGTATACGTAAATATACAACTGTTAAAAAACTACACTACCATTAAAACTATGTATGTATGCATTTCTGTTTTTGAATTTGTTAAAAAATGGACACCAGAAATAAAATTAAGTAGTATAGGGTATTTTATATTTGCTGTACATTTTCTGTTAAGTCACTAATCAAACACTTTCCTAACATAAACATGGTTTATGCAAATACTTAATATACTATATCATCACTGTATGTGTGTGACATCAATTTTATGTTGTTTCAGTAGTTTGGTTGAATATGTTTAACAAAACTATTGATCTTTACAAGTACTAAAGCGTACGGTGTATGAATCCGAGTTCATTATTATCTAGAGACTTATCCACGATTTTGAATCATTTCTCAAAAGTTACATTAAGGAAAGATGAACAAAGTTTTGTGTTATACTCCAGCTAATAGATTTATCTTAATTATATAACTCCCGTCAAACGACACATTATACTATTCAACTAAAAGCAACACGGGATGTCATGTTCACGATATTTCTTTACTGGAACATTCATGTATCTAAGTGATTTCGCGTTCGCCTAACGTAGAACGTATGTAAGTAGTTAATAGAAAAACATGTGGCCGGTCCATTACAGGGAAGTGGCCAACGTTCGAGGTTTTGTTTTTGGACTTTATAAATGAATAATATTAGTATGTTTTTATGGAGATAGATTTAATAACATCGTCAGCTTGATTCCTGGCATCTTGGTCACGACAATAAATAGTTAAAAAACACATATGGTCTTTTAACCAAAATAATTCTGTTTATATACTAAACATAATAGCCAAAAGGCGTGCAGAATTTACAGTTATATATTTATTAAATGTATGGCGGGATTATTGGTTTGGTTAAATGTTTTATTAGGTAAGTTGAAGTTCTTTAGATCGTACGAATCGCACAATAAAAATAGTCCTGACCCTAGAACCTCTTGGTTTTCATGTATTCCACGTCCACGAACGTTTCACGTTCGACCTGTTAAAATGTACTATTTGAATACCGTTGAGACAAATTGTCTATGAATATATTTTTTATACATAATAACTAAATTTGAAACAAAAACCAGAAAACATTAAGTTCTGCATGTTCAGCAAGTAGTCAGTCTTCGTCGTTTACAATAACCTTTTCGTTGTAATTAATGTTCAACTTTGCAATGCCCATAACGAGTGAGCTCTACTATACTATTTAATTGAATGTATTCAGATAATACAAATTTGTATCGCTAAGGCATAAACGTAATACAATTATCTTACGCTGTGGTAAGCGCAAATGCGGCATCTAATTGTTTTGGTTTTTACGTCGTATATAGTTCACGTCAATCGCGATGACGTTGGCTCGCATTTGAAAAGATCAATAGTTTAGTTTGGTTTAATGCAATTTTTCTGTTACCAAATTCAATTCATAAATAACTGAACTTTTCTTTTTCACTATGCTTAAACTTGCATGATAAAAATAACTCATATTTATGAGTTATATTTAATTAATTACCAATACCTCAGAACCATAACTTGCAATTATTTAGGTACACTGATTTATTGCATTGAATAGTGTATCTCGGTTGTAAAGCCCAACAAAAGCGCTTCAATTTAATACTTCACCTGGTCTATGGTTTTGCCTTTCTTGATGACTGCACGGCAGTTCTCCTTGTATTCATCGCTGATTAAAAGGGTATCTAAAGGGAGTCGTCCGTAGAGATGTTAATTTAGATTGGAAGTCGAAATCTTTAGTGCAGATAAGTGTGTGCTGGATTATTTTGAGGAACTCGCCTACAGGCGAATTACTCTTATACTTAAAAGGTAATTTGCAAATCGCCAGTATCTGTGCTTCTTATTTTGACATATAAAGTATTTATTGACAGATTTTTTGTACTGAGATAATAAATGAGGAATCCGTATAGAACATGCTAATAAAATCACTTCTCGATGTTACAAGTAGGGTGGGTTTCTCTATTTCGTTCTAATTGAAAGACTTACTGTTCCCATTCAACAAACAGGACAACAACCATATTTGACGGCCGAGTGCCGTAGTGGGTAGTAGCCCTGCTTCATACGCCGGAGGTCCCAGGATCGAGTCCAGGTCGGGGCAAAGTTGTTTGTTATTTATATATGTATGTTTATTCTGGGTTCCTCCCCAGTTTGTTGATAGTAAAATACAGAGGTACAGAACAGGACATACGATGCAAAAAAATACTGTTCTTAGTCACACGCGTGCAAAAACTTGTTTTCAAATAGAAATTAATCATAATCATAATAATTTAGACATCAATCAGTTCATCGAAAAAAATAAGCATAGCGTATTTCCAACAGGTTACATCGGCGCTTGGGCACTCGGCGCATCAGGTGGAACCCTGGGGCTGCTAGTGCTAGAGAAGCTAGATCTGCACAGCGGCTGGCGTTACGAGCAGGATTTGGAAGCCTGGAAGATCGACTTCAAGGACCTCCAGCTGCTGGAGCAGGGCCAGCGCACAATTTTAATTAGTATAATTCGAGAGTTGATTGAATAAGTATATTTTCGATAGGCATGTAACAGAGCTCTGTATGATATGTTTTGTCTTTATCGCCACTTTACAACTAATGAGATAGAAGATAAATGCTTTACTAAATTGTTTTGAGCAACCATAATGTACGGTCAGCTAATTACTTTCACGTGTCTATTGTATAGTGTTATGTGTATGTCGTGTGATCAATAAAAACTGTATAAAATACTAGGTTTAGTGTGACTGTATAGAAGTGTAATGTGCTCCAATAGTCAGCCGACTGTACAAGAAAGGGTGAGGTTAAATCTGAAACCTACAAATATCCCTAATTTCCTACCTAACCACCTAACACTTCCATACAATACGTATATATAAATATATAAATAGATGCGGGATACCTATTGGCCACTGCGAGAAGAAGCTGCAAGTCATAGACGAAACGACGTCGTCCAGGTCTCGTCCTGTAGTCGTCAGGTAAGCCCAGTCACGTCATAGTACTTCTTCAGGGCGTCATCGTGGCTAGCTCAGCTTGGTAGTCGTCTTGTCAAAGGGTGCCCAATTGAAACAGCGTTTACTCCAAATCCAAAGAGCTTCCCTCAGGTTCTGTCGTAAAGGCTAGAATGGTAAAAAAAATTATCAAAATCTATAAATAATCCTAATATAAAGCGCGTAACCACCCAGTTTCAAAATCCTGATAGCGCCTTATAATAGTTTACCAAACTCTCGTTAGTTTTTGATAATTTTTGTTCAAAGTGTGTTATTAATCGAAATGAACTTAAACCTAATACAAAATACGCGAATAAAATTAATCCAGTAGTCCATCCTGGGTTTTCATTGTCGCCCAGTAATAAATAAATAAATAAATAAATATTTCTAACAATCACACCACATTATCTAGCTCTAGTTAATTATCATTAAGAACTTGTGTTATGGATACTAGATAACGGATAAATAAACTTAAGAAATATATAAACACACATAGATATTTTTTATATATATAAATATTAGAAATAAACTTAAATAAACGTAAATACACATCCATGACTAGAAAGCAAATAATAGGTCTCTTTACCTATGAAACTGCCGTTTTGCCGTACTGGCCATTTCAAATGAAAATATTTTTTTTTGACTGATAATTCTAATTTCAAATTAATTTTATTTGACAAACATGGAATTATTTTTCTAAAATCGTCATTTGTTTAATAGTCAGTGTTTTGTTTTCAACGCATTCGAACATTTTTCGTCATCATGGATAAGTTAAAAATTCGAGTAATTATGGAGTATGAGTACCGTCGTGGCAGCAAAGCGGCACAAGCGGCACGCAACATCAACGACGTTTACTGAGCGAACACTACAAACGAACGCACCACCCGTTATTGGTTTACCCGCTTCCGTTCTGGAAATTTTGACCTGAAAAATGAACCCCGTGGTCGTCCGAAAACTTTGGTCGACAATGACGAATTAAAGGCAATTGTGGAAGCTGATGAAACTCAATCCACGGCTGAATTAGCAACAGCTTTCGACGTTAGCACCAAAACAATATTGGTCCATTTGCGTCAAATTGGCAAGGTAAAAAAGCTTGACAAATGGGTACCCCACGAACTCAATGACCGCCAGCGCGAAGTACGCGTGGAGACGTGCCTTGCACTGCTCAGCATCCATACAAATGAAGGAATTCTGAACCGCACTGTTACTTGTGACGAGAAATGGATCCTGTTTGACAATCGTAAGCGCTCAGCAAGTTGGTTGGACCCTGGTTCAGCACTTAAACAATGCCCTAACGAAAACTTACCCCTAGAAAAGTGATGGTCACTGTTTGTTGGTCTAACGCGGGTGTAATTCATCACGGCTTCTTGCCAAACGGGACAAGCATTACTGCAGATGTGTACTGTGAAGAACTGAACACAATGATGGAGAAGCTTGCACGTCTCCAACCAGCTTTGGTCAATCGTTCGGCTCCACTGCTCCTGCAGGACAACGCGCGACCTCATACTGCACAGCAGACGGTCTCCAAGCTACAAGAGTTGGGGTTGGAAGTTCTCCGTCATCCGCCGTACTCACCAGACCTTGCGCCTACAGACTTCTACTTTTTCCAGAGTTTGGATAACTTCTTGGCGGGAAAAAAATTCAATACCCGAGAGGCAGTACAAAATGCCTTTGAAGAATTCGTTGCCTCCCGTCCAGCTGATTTCTTCAAGAAAGGCATCAATAAGCTACCAATGCGTTGGCAAAGATGCATTGATTGCATGGGTGATTATTTTGATTAATAGAAATAAAAAATATATAAAAAAATTACGCTTCATTTATTTCGTAAAAAACGGCAATTTCTTAGGTAAAGACCTAATATAATAATATACCTACCCCTACCAGGATTCGAACCTGGGACCTCTGGCATGAAAGGCAAGGCTACTTACCTCCACACCAAACAGGCCCAGTGACATTTATTTACGTTTTTTTCAAAATAGACTGATTATTTATCGCCCTATTGGCCTTTTTAAATTTCACAGACTTTATTTTCCATAATGTCAGTTGATTGAGTTTACGACAACGTTTAAAATCAGTTAAATGTGCTCAAATGAGGGCTTATTTACAAGTTGTTTGTGAAAATCGTTGGTCCAGTGCCATTATCATTTATGTATGACACATATCCCATAAGTTGCGGGGATAGTGACGCTTCGAGAATTAAACAGCTGCGTGGGAATGCCCGCGCGTATACCTCGTAAAATGCTGGACGGACGTTGCTAATATTGTACGATACAGACGTTCTTTTGTTGATTTTTAATGTTTACATATGAATTCAATTAAAAAATACCTAATAACTAATTACAAACAGGAATTTAAAAGATCGTGTCAGACTAAACAACCGTCAAAGAATCTTTGTGATTCAAAATTGCCATTGGCGTTGCTTCATCTTTTATTAATTACAAATTAATTTCCACCGATTTTAAAAAATAACACTGTAACGTAATATGTAGTCTCAGCCCTTAAAAGGCACGTACTAAAAGAAGTAAAAATTTTTTGTTTCACTATTACTAATACTTTCTCAAACTGCGCAAGGTAGATAATTTAAGAAAATCTACCTTGTTGTGTGGTCGTTCACCAATACTATCTTTGAAGTGGATAGGTATTATATTTTTACAAAATCGTATGTGTCTCGGGAGGGGAGCATACTATACAATAACACCTTTGATCTTAAATACACGTAGGAAACAACATTCTCTTAAAATATCTTCATACAAAATCTACCCTCACGTGTAGATACTAACCACAGTAATATATAAGTTTCGGTTTGGTTCTTGCTTCTAAGTTTTGATACGATTTAAGCAACGTAGATACGATGGTGCAAGCACTTTTTCTTTATAACAAAACTTCGTCTTATGTTTATTATAAGTTATAGTTTTATTATAAGTATTTTTTACTTAAAAGCTATGGTTAATATTTTTTCTGGGCAATCGAAACTAATCTTGCTTTATAAATTTGTTCTAATAATGTAACGATTAACATTAAATGTAACCTAGTATAAAATTGTAGACATTATTATTATATCTATTTATATCTTCCATATTAGATAAAGCCCGCGTTGGAGAGCTAATACTGTGATAGATTTTTATCGTACTTTTTATATAGATGATCTAATTAACATCAAGTACTTATTAATCGAGGTAAAACTTGCGATTAGGACAGTTGACCCTTATTGAACCAAAACGTGGCTGTATTTAATGTCCCTACATATCTGCTACATTTACACTTTGCGGCAAATGTCTTTTCCATCTTAAAGATATACTTATTTTAAGAATATATTTTGGTTATTCAAAGCTTTGCATCATAAATCTATGAATTTACTAGTTGATCAGAGCTGATTTTTTCCAGCAAGATAGTAATGCAGTTGTAAACGCGAATTCCACCAATCAGACGAGCGAGAAAACCGCCGGTGACAACGGCACAGTGGTGCGCTCCAGCCAGGTGTCTCTGAGTTCAAATCTCAACATGGATTTCCGAAATTTAGACATTTTTAGACCTGATCTGCGTCCGGACCCGTTTGGACGTGTTGAAGGTCGCTCCCGGCTGCCGAGTCACGATTGTTGTCTCACGAATTCTCTCGTATCAATACTCAAACGCCACTCTCAGATCCGTTCTGCGTCCGGCCCCGCTCGGACGTGTTCGCGGTCGCTCCAGCAGTTGAGTTACGATTGTCGTCTCACGACGACAACTCGTTCGCAATACTCATACGCTGTTAGCCTCTGCAGGGCTTACCCTGCGGCCGGTTTCGATCGGCTGCAAGTAAGTCGGTCTCTTGCACAGCAACAACAGAGCTGAGCTTACCGCGGTCGATTAAATTCGATAGTGGTTCGCGAAGCTCGGGCTGTTTTTCTGGCTGCGTACTTGACGCTTGGCGCTTGCTACGTAGTCAGAGACTCGCTCTGCGGCCGGCTCCGGCCGGTCGTAACGTAGTCAATCCCGCACTCTGTGCACCCCTCGCATTAAAAACCTCACCTCGGTGAGTGCAGCAACAACAGGGTTGAGCTTACCGCGGTCGATTAAATTCGATAGTGGTTCGCGAGACTCGGGCTGTCTTTCTGGCTGCGTACTTGACGCTTGGCGCTTGCTACGTAGTCAGAGACTCGCTCTGCGGCCGGCTCCGGCCGGTCGTAACGTAGTCAATCCCACACTCTGTGCACCCCTCGCATTAAAAACCTCACCTCGGTGAGTGCAGCAACAACAGGGTTGAGCTTACCGCGGTCGATTAAATTCGATAGTGGTTCGCGAGACTCGGGCTGTCTTTCTGGCTGCGAACTTGACGCTTGGCGCTTGCTACGTAGTCAGAGACTCGCTCTGCGGCCGGCTCCGGCCGGTCGTAACGTAGTCAATCCCGCACTCTGTGCACCCCTCGCATTAAAAACCTCACCTCGGTGAGTGCAGCAACAACAGGGTTGAGCTTACCGCGGTCGATTAAATTCGATAGTGGTTTGCAAGACTCGGGCTGTCTTTCTGGCTGCGTACTTGACGCTTGGCGCCTGAACGTAGTCAGAGACGCGCTCTGCGGCCGGCTCCGGCCGGTCGTAACGTAGTCAATCCCGCACTTTCAGTGCAACCCAACTTCGTCAGGTCTACGGCCGGTTTTTGTTGTCAATTTATTGACGACACACTCCGTAGTAGACTCGCGTTTGATCAGGTGGATACTTAACGGTGACAACTAAGCCTGATAGCATTGCCCCGGTGCGCTTCCAAGGCCCTTCAGGCCAAGGAGAAACCAGCTGATCCGATCCCATTGCACTTGGGCCTTTCCCAGGGTGACGGTACAGTGCTGTCCGAATTAGGGGCACCACTTCGCGTCGTCCCCAGCTCCCCTACCGCGGGTAGGGAGGTTTAGGTGCTAGGTTTGCTAGGGAACCCAGGCATTTTTATTTATTTATATATCATATATCGTAGGACCAAGCCCTCCAATGGACCAGCAAAGCTTGGTAAACTTTGCCCTTTTTGCACTGTTTTTTAAAGGTCGTTCGCCCAGGCGCTCGTTGCGTCCGGCGCCAGCATATCGGATGACTTAATAACGCAGGCCTTACAGGCAACTATCGCGTCCCCGGCCCCTCAGGCCTCAACCCCGGCCCCTCAGGCCTCCGACGTCCAGACCCGTCAGGTCTACAGCTCTCCCGCGTCTCCCGCCTCGTCCGAGATGGACTGCGAATCGGTCGCATCCTCTCACGCGTCGCGTCGTAAGCGTACGGCTCCCGGGAGCGACTCCGAACCCGCGTCTGATACGTCGTCAGATGCCGTCACCTTAACCGGCTCTCCTGAGCCCGCGTTTCAACTTGTCGCCAAGCGCTCCAAGAAGCGCTCGAAGAAAGCTTCGAGTAACCGCGTCTCCGTCGGTCCCATCGAAACCAGCGACGCGCTGCGCTCCCGTCCCGCCGAAGCCTCAGCTCCCTCCGCCCGTATTCCTCCGTGAAAAAGCGCGCTGGACCGCGGTCTCTAACTTGTGCAAAGAGCACAAAATTAATTACTTAAAAGCCGCCAACGCTGGCGATACAATAAAAATACAAGTAGCGACCGTCGACGACTTCCGGTCTTTCACTAGGCTTCTGTCGATCAATCAAATCGCGTATCACACCTACGTCCATTCTCGAGGACCTTAAGTCTCAGGGTTTCCCGGCCGTAGCAGTGCACAAGATGCACTCCAACCGCGGTAGGCGTTTTCCCTTAGCTCTAGTAATCCTTACCAACACTCCCAACTCGAAGGAGATTTTCAGAGAGGCTCGCACAATTTGCGGACTCTCGAACATCTCCGTCGAGCGTCCCAACCCCCGCGGTCACCCTGGGCAGTGCCACCGCTGCCAGCTATATGGCCACGCAGCGGCTAACTGTTCAGCTCCCCCCAGGTGCGTAAAGTGCCTGGATCCTCACATCACTAAGGAGTGCACTCGCACTCCCGAATCCACTTCCCCCCCTGCCTGTGTGCTGTGCGGCCAGTCCGGCCATACAGCTAACTACAGGGGTTGCCCGCGCGCTCCGCCCTCCACCACCAAGAGGGTCGCGCCCAAACCGGCGCCGCCGCTCACTCCCGCTAACTTCCCGCCGCTGCGCAACCGGGGTCCCCCGGAAGCAAAGCCCGTTCAGCCGACGCCTACTCCGGCTCTGTCTTGGAGGCAGCGTCCGGCCGTCCCGCCTGCACCTTCCCGACCCATCCCAGCTCCCGTAGCTTCCGTAGGGCCGCGTCCCCCTTCGCCATCTGCACCTCAGTCATCGTTGGCTGAGGACATGAAGACCGTGTTCGACGTCATCCAAAACGTAGACATTAACGAAATTTCCATACTCGCACGCAAACTGCGAGCCGCCCGCTCTCCTCAAGAGCGTTTATTTGCGTTAGCCGAGCATCACTCGCTTTTAAGTTCATTATAAATTTTTATTTTTGTATAAATTCGTAAACAAGTAAATTATAATGTCTAGACCCGCGAATCCCGCGTCCTGTCGTATCAAACCCAAGGGCTTATACCTAGTATGTTTTAACGTTCGTAGCCTTAGCAACAACCTTCCCGAGCTCAAACTGTTCCTTCAGAACAACGACCCAGATCTTTTACTTCTCCAGGAGACATGGCTCACTCCTAATCGCTCCAGGGGATTCGCTATTCCTAAGTACGCGTTTACACGTAACGATAGGCCTAACTGCGACGGTTTCGGCGGCACTGCTATCTACTACAAAAGAGGATTCCATTGCTATCTTCTCCCTACCCCTCCTCTCCTCAACATGGAAGCCACCGTATAAAGATTGGCTATGACTGGTCATCCGACCATCATCATAGCTTCAGTTTACATACCTTGTGGCACCAAACCTATTCGCAGCGACTTTGAGACCATTCTCGCCCTCGGCCATTATTATTTCAGTCATTATGTTCGGAGACTTTAACTCCAAACATACTGACTGGACGTGCCTATCAACCAACCAAAGCGGTATAGCTCTCCTCGACATCACCAACTTACTCGACTTAGACGTCGTCTCCCCCATCACTCCCACTCACTATCCCGACAACCCGAACCACTCTCCTGACATCCTCGACTTTGCAATCGTCAAGCATATCAACCTCAACCTCAGGTCTATCGAACCGCTCGATGACCTAGGTTCTGACCACCGCCCCGTCTCCCTTGTGCTAGGACCGCCTAACGTTAACGTCACTTCTCCTAAGACCTTTACCAACTGGAAAGGTTTTAAAAATACGATAGTTTCTGCCTTAGAGGCCCCAAACTCTCCGCTCGCGATCTCGCCCGATCAATTAGATAGCCCGGATAAAATAGATTCGTTAGTAAATTCTCTCACTGATGCTATCAACTCAGCCATCAGTGTAAACGAAAAGGTTGCTAAGAAAGGCAAACCCACGCTTCCCTTAGCCATTAGCAATCTTATTAAAGCTAAGAACGCGGCTCTCCGGAGAGCCAAGAAATATCCCACGCCCGCCTATAGAACAGCTGCGAATCAGCTACAACGCAAAGTTAGATCTCGCCTCGCGGAACTCCGAGACGCCCAGATGAACGATCTCATGGCGAATATCTCCCCGTCCCACCAAGCGTATTATAGTATGGCCCGAGCCTTACGCGTAGACGCCGCCTCTCACGTCCCTCCTCTCACTCGTCCCGATGGCTCTATCGCCTTCGAAGACAAAGAGAAAACCGAATGCTTCGCTGACAGCGTTGCGTCTCAATGCTCGCCCAGCACGCAACCCGCGAATCCCACTCACATCAAAGCGGTGGAGGACGAAGTTCTCCGTAGAGACTCTCTCCCCATCACCGCCGACCCCGTCACAGTCTCTAACGATGAAATCTCGCTTCTTATCAAAAGTCAAAAGTCCAGAAAGGCTCCGGGTGCGGATGGTATTTCCAACCACGCACTTAAGCACCTGCCTCAACAGGTGCTTACCTTGTTAGCTATCATTTTCAATGCCTGCTTCGACCTTAGCTACTTTCCAAAAGCTTGGAAAGAAGCGACAGTCATAGGCATACCCAAGCCGGGTAAACCTCTTAATATCCCCGCCAATCACAGACCCATCAGCCTCCTCAAGGCAATGTCTAAACTTCTCGAGAGAGTCATACTCTCTCGAATGCGGAACCATCTGTTTCCAACGGATGGCGATCCTCTCATAATTCCCCACCAGTTCGGCTTTCGCGCTAAGCACTCCTGCCCACAGCAAGTCCATCGAATCGTCGAGTACATACTCGACGGCTTCTATTCGAAACGAAAGAAAACGATCGCAGTTTTCTTTGACGTAGCCAAGGCTTTCGACAAAGTCTGGCACAGCGGTCTCGTTTATAAACTCTACAAAATAGGCTTACCGGCTCGCCTAGTTAGGATAATCGCGTCGTTTCTCAAAGACCGCACGTTTCGTTTCAAACATGAAGGCACGCTCTCCGCGCCTCATCCCATAAAGGCTGGAGTCCCTCAAGGCTCAGTCCTCGCCCCTCTTTTGTATACCGTGTACACTAACGACATTCCCATTCCGCCGAAAGTCGTCGAACTCGCTCTCTTTGCCGACGACACTGCCCTTTACACCAAAGACCGCAGAGCCCCGGGTCTCGTCACCAGACTCCAAAAGGCTGTAAACGCCCTCGGTGCTTGGTTTAAAAAATGGCGTATCGATGTGAACCTAGAGAAGAGCTCTGCGGTTTACTTCAACTACAGACGCAGTCTCCGACAATCTCCAAGTGAGAATGCAAGGCACTCCCATCCCCTGGAAGCGCAGTACCAAATATTTAGGCGTCACCTTAGACCAGACGCTTTCTTTCAATCCTCACGTCGATAGAGTAACGAAACTCGCACGTTTTTACCTAGGCCGGCTTTACAGTATGTTAGGTAGAAAAAGTAAAATGTCCTTCAGAAACAAACGTACGCTTTATAAGGTCTGCGTTAGACCAGTCATGTCATATGCCTCGCCAGTCTTTGCCCACGCCAAACCCTCCGTCCTGCACAAACTGCAGGTAGTTCAAAACCTCTTCTGCCGCAGGGCCACAAACGCACCTTGGTACGTGCGCAACGCGGACCTGCACAGAGATCTTGAACTGCCTACAGTTCAACAGCACCTAAAAACACTCTCAGAATCGTTCTTCAAACGCGCCGAATCCCATCCCAATCCACTAGTTCGAAATTCAGTCTCATATACTGCTCCTGTCTTAGATTCGGTATACAAAGTCGCTAGACCGAGAAACGCGCACACAAGCGAACGTACGCAATTAACTTTAGATCTCGAGGCCCTTCAGGCCGCAAATTCTAATTCTAACGTAAATCCGAATTAATGTAATTTTAATTTTAAATTTTTTATGTTTTTATTATTTATTTTTCATTTTTGAGCACCGTCAGTGCTATGTAAATCCCAGCGGGTGACCCCTTAAGGGCCCCGCTAGCGCGGCCTCTTTCTCCAATTGGCCGTCACTCAGATGAAGGCTGAGAGGCAAAAATGCACGAGCCGACAGGGGGTTTTTAGTGGGTATGGTTCTGGTAGGCGTCGGGACGAGTCCCACATAACTTTGGAATCACGCCAGAGTATGCGTCAGAGCATTTTTATCCTCCTGCCCTTCCCGCGGAGGGGAACAAAAAAAAAACTCAGACATTTTCCAGAAGTGGCGTTCAATACAGGGGGATTGTTAGGCGTGAAATGTGTTAAATTAAATGCTATCGGTATTTCGAGGAAATCATGAAGTAATTGAAAACTTTTTAGCTGTTTTATTTATTTATCATACATAACAAGTTTATAACACGTATAACATTACCATATAACCGTACAAAGTACCATGATTGCAATATTTAACTTTTCCATTTTTTAACCTTTCCTTCTACATTATCGTTTGTATGACAAAGGTTTATAAATTACTTCTATTTAAACATCCCTATTTGTTATCCATACCAAAATTATTTACACGTACAGTGTGTACATATCTCACATAGGGTACCAATTTACATAGGCCCAAATTTTGATTTTACCTAACATTTGAGAATTAAAACAAATAGAAACTAACTTAATATTCGACTGCACGGCCTTCTCCCACAAAATTAACATTATTTTGGTAGGCAAACAACAGAAAACATGATGAAGACTGTTAAAATTGATTATACAGTATCATTTTGAAAATATGCACATAATAAATATTATTTTGTATACTGTTATCTAAATGAAATATTATTTTGCTAGGTGTACTGTTATCTAAAATGAATCCGACTGTCGCAACGCGACAAGAACAACTCTCTAGACAAGTGGCATTCGACGATGGAATAGAAAAGTGTTAGAATGGCAAAGGTATGGAATTGACTTGTAGAGGTTCAGAGACCACTGCTTGCCCGCCGCGTAATTAAGTAATTCTGTCTCTTTCTCAGATAAATTTATGAAAAAACTGGTAAATGTAATTTACTTGAGTTTGTGAACCATCCCTCAAGTACGTGATGTAAGAATATAAATTTAACTTTAATTCAAAGCTTGAACCCTTTAAGCATAATAATAGGTCTTTACCTATGAAACTGCCGTTTTGCCGTACTGGCCATTTCAAACGAAAATATTTTTTTTTTGACTGATAATTCTAATTTTAAATTAATTTTATTTGACAAACATGGAATTCTTTTTCTAAAATCGTCATTTGTTTAATAGTTAGTGTTTTGTTTTCAACGCATTCGAACATTTTTCGTCATCATGGATATGTTAAAAATTCGAGTAATTATGGAGTATGAGTACCTTCGTGGCAGCAAAGCGGCACAAGCGGCACGCAACATCAACGACGTTTACGGAGCGAACACTACAAACGAACGCACCACCCGTTATTGGTTTACCCGCTTCCGTTCTGGAAATTTTGACCTGAAAAATGAACCCCGTGGTCGTCCGAAAACTTTGGTCGACAATGACGAATTAAAGGCAATTGTGGAAGCTGATAAAACTCAATGCACGGCTGAATTAGCAGCAGCTTTCGACGTTAGCATCAAAACAATATTGGTCCATTTGCGTCAAATTGTCAAGGTAAAAAAGCTTGACAAATGGGTACCCCACGAACTCAATGGCCGCCAGCGCGAAGTACGCGTGGAGACGTGCCTTGCACTGCTCAGCAGGCATACAAATGAAGGAATTCTGAACCGCACTGTTACTTGTGACGAGAAATGGATCCTGTTTGACAATCGTAAGCGCTCAGCAAGTTGGTTGGACCCTGGTTCAGCACCCAAACAATGCCTTAAACGAAAAATTACCCCTAGAAAAGTGATGGTCACTGTTTGGTGGTCTAACGCGGGTGTAATTATTCACAGCTTCTTGCCAAACGGGACAAGCATTACTGCAGATGTGTACTGTGAAGAACTGAACACAATGATGGAGAAGCTCGCACGTCTCCAACCAGCTTTGGTCAATCGTTCGGCTCCACTGCTCCTGCACGACAACGCGCGACCTCATACTGCACAGCAGACGGTCTCCAAGCTGCAAGAGTTGGGGTTGGAAGTTCTCCGTCATCCGCCGTACTCACCAGACCTTGCGCCTACAGACGTCTACTTTTTCCAGAATTTGGATAACTTCTTGGCGGGAAAAAAATTCAATACCTGAGAGGCAGTACAAAATGCCTTTGAAGAATTCGTTGCCTCCCGTCCAGCTGATTTCTTCAAGAAAGGCATCAATAAGCTACCAATGCGTTGGCAAAGATGCATTGATTGCATGGGTGATTATTTTGATTAATAGAAATAAAAAATATATAAAAAATTACGCTTCATTTATTTCGTGAAAAACGGCAATTTCATAAGTAAAAACAGCTGGCTACCAAATTAGAGAGACCAACTGCAAAACATTACCATCATTTTCGAAATTTGGATAACTTCTTGCTTGGGAAAAAATTCAACTCTGATGGGCCAGTGCAAAGCGCCTTCAAAGATTTTATTGATTCCCGTCAGAATGTTTTTTTTAAGTAAAGTGATCAATGAACTACCTATGAGATGGGAAAAGTGCATGGATAGCAATGGTACATACTTTGATTAAATAAATATATTATATTTAAAAAAAAATTACTTTATATTCCTCCCTTACAAAAGCCAAATTCATAGGTAAACTTTTTTTACATATTATGGAAGCCTGAAATCAAACGCTTTCTTATAAAGTTTGAACCTTAGACTCTTAGAGCCAGGCTGGGTAGTTACAACATGAGCGTAAAGTAGAATCACTGGCGGGGCAATTATTCGGACTGGTAACTTTGAAGCACCGGCTTTATAGTGCAGAGTTTGTTTGGCGAAGAAACAACTAGTAGAATTTATTTTAGGTCCTTACTGCACGCGGAGTTTTTGTAAAGAGACAAAGGTGAAAGACGTTTTTCTTTGTTTTCAACACAGACATTATATTGCTACATAAAACATGGTGATCTAATACTTTCCAAATTGTATGAAAATATCAATATCAAATTCATTATAAATGCATTATCAAATATCATTAAAAAATATCAATTCAATAATTCTGAGTTTTGGTTGCTTTCCTAGATAAGTTTCGTGAAACAAAATTCATAAACAAAAAATACTAACCTTCGTTAAATTTACGTACCCATTTTTATACCGTCTATGTAGATCATAAAAAAAGCACCGCACAGAGTGTGTACACGTGCGTAAAAATTTCATGACATTCATCTCATAATCATAAGATTTGAGTGGTTCAAGTTTACACAAACAGTATCTCACGAAGGCACCAACTTATAAGCAACAAATTCTATAAATCAGAAATCCCTACCCCGGATATGCTTCCACATAAAACATCTTTACGGATAAATATCAAGGATCCAATGTGCCAATGTACATATTTGCCACGAAATGGTAGAGAGGATAGGAATTTACTTGGAATCCTTTTGATCTTTAAATTATTATGTCACGAAAATCACGAACGATATGGAATTTGCGTTTGAATGACTATGAAAAACATGTTGAGTTTTCTGGCTTATGACATAACTTATATTTGAACTACCAAGAAAATATCGATCGAGGCTTTAACATATCAATCTTCAAAATCAAAGTTTCCGAGCCATTAATTAATGTAATGTATAACAATCGAAAATTCTCTAGGGTCCAACTAACCACGAACGGAATGAGTTCACATAAATCTCATAGCATAATATGCTGATAGCTCTTTAGTCACTTCAGCTGTCATTGATTTGATGCCTCAAGTGACTTCTTTTTACATTTGCTTGAATATGCTTGAATATCCATTCTTATATGTTGCAATGTTTTGAATCAAAAACTGCACATTAACCCTAAGCCTATCTTCACTTAATCATACTTCACCTAGAGTGGGTGACAGAAAGTCTGTGGTAACAGAACTATTTCTCAGTAATATAACGTTTGTTAAGAATTTTCTTTTGTTATTTTACTTTAATCAAAGGTGACAAGCCTCCTTCCTAACAAAACTTTGCAAGGGATTGAATATTGTGGCAATTTTAGCGTAGTATTTTCAAAAAAATGTATTAATGTGACTATTGATTTTACAATGAATCATATCTACAGTTATAAAACATATAAGATTTAAGCTTTAATACCCTTACCTTACATACTACAACATGAAAATCGTGAAGTAAAAATAAAATTAAAGAAATTGATTTAACATTACGTAAGAAATTTTAAGGAGAAACCTCTATAATAACCACAAGTTATGCCTGATGCATAACTTCCAAGTGATAGTCAAGGACGACTAGATACTTTAGAAGGTTAGACAAGTGCCACCTGGATCCTGCTGCATCATGTTAAGGTGCAAGTTTAAAGCAGTGAACGGAATACTATTTACATGTTCTGTACGGTTTATGCAAACCGTACAACTTATTATGTTCAGCAATTCAGCATTTTACCTAACTTTACCTTTTATTTTCATTTTATAATTGTATAGCTTCAGTACATTTAACGCCACTGCGGCAAACGCTTGTCAACCTTTTAACTTGTGCTCAATAAACAGAAATCTAATTGGACTTGGTGTTTCTACTGATCAACTCCATCTTCAAGAACCTAACATCAACAACTAACATCAACCTTGTGCGACTCGGACCCTACATCTTTATGGTCCTTCGAACCTTCAGGCAGCCACGCGTCAAGCAATTGATACTGTGACCCCGCACTTCCGGTATGACGAAACTGTAACCACGTGTGACTCCTGCAAAACCAACTAGCAAACCTGTGGAAGAGAATCTAACTAAATTATTAGTGTGCGAGTGTGATTTGTATTTTTTTTACGGTACCAAATCGGTTTGACTGGCTTTCCACCAGCGGGATCCCCCAGTTGGATTGAGAAGGTGCACATAACGTAGGGAAAGTATAGATTGCACGAACTAACACCTACTAGTCTTCAAAATGAGCAACATCGAAGATATTTTAGCAACTCAAAACCAATTGAAGGAAGCTATCCAGCAGCTGCTTCGAAACTTTAAAAAGGATGGAGCATCACGCAAAACTTCATCTTATATCAAGAAACGATTGGAAACTCTGGACTCTTACTGGACAGAATTTCAAGCAAACCATACAAATTTATACCAATTCGAAGATCAAAACTACGACTATTTTTATGACAACCATTTTCAACAAACGAAATCTTTCTACAATGAGGCTCGCACTTTCATCAAACAATGCGAGATCTCCGTGGAAACTCCTGTAAGAAGAGAAAAGTCTCCTATGCATCATCGTGAAACGGAACCATCAACTTCTAACGAACAAAAATGTATACCAACTAACGACAAGCCAACATTGAATATTATTTCACAAGGAAACCCTAGCAGATCTGAAGAAATGCTTCGTAAACAAAAAAGCAACTTCAAAGCGTTTTCACGTACATTAAATTTGACCAATTTAGACGTAATTACGGAAAAATGGGAATTTGAAGATATTTTAAAAAATCTAGAATCGAGATGGAAGGCGATCGATAGTCTCCACTGGGAGATCGATAGTGAATGTATAAGTGAAGATAAACATTATGAAGAGATATTCGAGATATACGAACAGAAATATAACTCTATGAAAAAAGCCATAAATAGTAAAATGTGGTCAGTCTCTCATAAAGACAAGTCAACACCTCAAATGGAATTACCTACATTCAGCGGCGCTTATCAACACTGGATCAGCTTCAAGGACTTATTTACAGAAACAATACATACAAACCCATCACTATCCAACGCTCAGCGCATGCAGTTCTTGAAGGCCAAGGTAAGGGGAGAAGCTGAAAAACTGATACAACACTTATCAATCAGTTCAGATAATTATCTTGTGTGTTGGGAGATCCTAAATAACAGATACAATAATAAAAAACTAATATTTACAACCCATCTTAATAATATGTTAAACCTACCTACTTTACAATATCAAACTACTGGAGCTATCAAAAGAATACATGACACAGCAAACGAATCTCTTAACGCCATCAAAAACCTAGGAGTTGACATATCTACTTGGGACCCAATTCTTGTGCATCTACTTTCACAGAAATTGGATAACGATACCTACCATGACTATGTGGAATCCCTCAAGGATCCTAAGGAGCTACCAACTTTATCTGATTTTTTGAAATACCTAGAAACCAAATTTACATCTCTAGAAACTGCACGTCGCAAACAAGAGCGTTCTACATCTGACCATCAGCATCAACAGCAGCGTGCAACATCAAATACAAGATTTCAACCAACATATAAAACATTCAGCGCAAAACAAAATTTTAACTCGAAACCAAGAACGAATAATTTAAATAATTATTCAACAATCAACAATAAAACGAACAAAAGCGTACCGAGTCGCGTAAAGTGCCCACTATGCAATTATGAACATGGGTTATTCCATTGTAATGAGTTTATTAAATTACAATTAAACGAGCGGCGGAAATTGGTTTCGAAATACAACGTATGTAAAAATTGTTTATTTGATCACAAGGGCAAGCAATGCAATTCTGAGAAAAGATGTCGCCAATGCAATGAACGGCATCATAGTCTGCTTCACGCCGACAGGAATATAACTTCAACATCTAGCAGCAACACCGATAATAATATCAACCCTGGCCCTTCCACGCCAAGCACAAACGTTTCTCTGGAAGACATCTCCGAAACTCTTTTGGCAACTGCCATGATCAAGGTCAGAGCCCATGATGGATCAGAAATAATCTTACGAGGCCTGATCGATCAAGGATCCCAAGTATCCCTTATAACTGAGAACGCCGCCCAGATGCTCAAGCTACCTCGTCAGAAATGTAAGGGCGTAATTTTTGGCGTAGGGGCGCGAGAAAACAACTGCAAGGGTGCGATAGCTATAACATGTTCATCTTTGAACGATAACTACACCTTTGAAACCGCAATCTACGTAATGCGTAACTTAATTAACAACCTGCCGAACAGATCGTTTACAAAACCAAACTGGAAGTACCTGGAAGGAATTCAATTGGCTGACCCTGATTTTCATGTTAGCCGACCAGTTGATATACTATTTGGAGCCGACGTATACTCAAAAATTATACTCGGCGGTATAATAAAAGGAGAAGAAATGCAGCCGATTGCACAACAGTCATTACTCGGTTGGATTCTGTGTGGTAATATGAAATCCTTCCAATGCAATGTCATACTTAACAACTTGGAAGATATAAGTAGATTTTGGACTACAGAAGATATAACAGAGAACTCCGAACTATCTTCGAACGACCTACATTGCTTACAACAATACAAGACTGAGACCAAACGCCAATCGGACGGCCGATACGTCGTCAGGCTGCCCTTACATCCCGATATTGGAGAGAAGCTGGGAGAATCAAAACCAAGAGCCACTGCACAACTATTTCAATTGGAAAAGAGATTTGACAGATTAGAAAAATTATCGAAAGATTATAAATTATTTATGTTGGAATACGAACAATTAAATCACATGAAGTTATGTAAAAGTAACACGAAACCTAGCTATTATTTTACACACCACGCCGTCGAACGAGCTGAATCACTGACAACAGCCTTACGCGTTGTCTTCAACGGTGCGGCAAAAACTACCTCGGGCTTTAGTTTAAATGATATGATGTTTAGAGGCCCAAATTTACAAGCAGATTTACAATCATTAATTTTGAAATTTAGACAATATAATACTGCATTTACTGCTGATATTGAAAAAATGTTTCGGCAGATCTTATGTCATGAAGATGACCAAAAGTACCAAAAACTTTTATGGAGAGCTTCACCTAACCAGCCGATTCGTGACTATGTTCTAGCCACAGTAACGTACGGAACCAAAGCCGCACCATTCCTGGCTATGATGACCTTAAAGCAATTAGCAAATGACGAACGGCACAACTACCCGGAGGCTGCTGCTATCTTAGAGACTTCATTCTACACGGATGATCTTCTTTGCTCTACAGATGACCTACAGACAGCAATTAAGATTAAAAATGATCTTATAAACTTACTCAAGTCTGGCGGATTTAATTTACGAAAATGGTCGTCGAATAAGTGTGAACTATTAAATGAGAACCCTATTAACAAACAAGAAACATTCGAATTTTATCACCAAGAGTCAACGAAGACCTTAGGCCTGAAATGGGAATGGGAAGACAATGGGATCCCAAACGTTTGCTGCTGTCCGAAATATCGAAAGTATTTGATCCAGAAGGGTGGTTAAGCCCGGTTACTACAAAACTAAAACTAATATTTCAACATGTATGGGTGGAAAACCTACGATGGGATGATACAGTACCAGAGTCTATAAACAAGGAATGGTTAAAAATTAAAACTCAACTTTCCACAATAAATGGCATTAAAATACCAAGATGGTTACAAATCAAACGAAATGATCCAATCCAGCTACACGGGTTCTGTGACTCATCTGAAAAGGCTTATGCATGCGTAATATATTGCAAGGTTAAAGAAAACTCAGTTATCTTAGTAGCTGCCAAATCAAGATTGGTACCATCCAAGAAAATAATCTCCGTACCTAGGCTGGAACTATGCGCAGCACTCCTGCTATCAGCTCTAATGAAAAAAGTTCAAGAAACACTTAACGGGGATCACGAAATTACCGTATACGGATGGTCCGACTCCACTGCTGTACTTGGATGGCTATGTGGCGACTGCAATCGCTGGAAACCATTCGTCTCAAACAGAGTACAAAAAATAACACCTATAATGCCTCCAAACTGCTGGAACTACGTAAACACTTCTGAAAACCCAGCTGACTGTGCCAGCCGCTGTATTACTCCTGATCAGCTAAAAGAACATACCCTGTGGTGGCATGGTCCCCACTGGCTTCGTACTTTCCAACCTGAAGCAGTAAGACAACAATCATTTGATACTAAAGAAGAAATTAAAACTAAAAAACAATTACAAACAAACGTCACAGTACGTCATAGATCTGACGTCATCGATGAGATTCTTACAAGAAACAGCTGTTTGAATCGAGTTACACGTGTTATTGCATGGATACTGCGCGCAATGTCACGTAACAATAAACAACGCCCGAACGATCTTACTGCACCTGAAATAAAGAAGGCTAGAAACATAGTTATTAAACACATTCAACTTACCTCGTTCAAAGAGGAGATCTTGAGCCTGGAACAAAATAAAGAACTAAGCCGAAAAAGCAATATTTTACCCCTCAATCCCTATCTGGATCGAGACGGACTTCTCCGAGTAGGAGGACGCATTAAAAATGCATATATTGACGAAGATCAAAAGCATCCCTTCATCATACCACATTCAGGACATTTCACCGAGATGTTGATCGATCAAGCCCACAAACTAGTATTTCACGGTGGCGCGAAACTTACATCAGCAAACCTAAGAAAACAATACTGGATTGTTGGCGGCAATAGGGCTGTCAAAAAGCGAGTTTACAACTGTGTGAGATGTAGAAAACATAATCCTATTCTACAAGGCCAATTAATGGGAGACTTACCGGCGGCTCGATGTAATCCGACCCGGCCATTCTATCATACGGGCGTTGACTACACGGGTTACGTCGACGTGAAAACAAACAAAGGCCGAGGGGTGAAGACAACCAAAGGCTACATCGCGGTGTTCGTTTGCATGGTGACGAAAGCAATTCACCTGGAACTAGTCTCAGACTTAAGCTCAACAGCATTCTTATCAGCCCTCAAAAGACTAGCAGCTCGACGCGGAGCTCCGCGTCACATGTATAGTGACAATGGTACTAACTTCGTCGGAGCCAAAAAGATTCTAAAACAAGAATTCATAAACCTGAAACAAACACTAGAGCCTGACTTCTATTCTACCATAGCTGATATGAACATAGAATGGCACTTCAACGCACCGTCATGGCCAAGTGCCGGAGGGCTCTGGGAGGCGGCCGTGAAAAGTCTCAAGTATCACCTGCGACGCGTCATTGGAGAGCAAAAACTCACTTTTGAGGAGATGTCAACACTTCTGGCACAACTAGAAGCCTGTCTGAACTCGAGACCATTAGCAGCACTTACCGAGGACCCTGAAGACATAGACTTTTTGACTCCATCTCATTTCTTGTCTAGTGGACCCTCATTAACGATCAATGAAACTGAAACAGATAGTCGAACACGATGGCATCTCGTAAAAAAAATATTTAAAGACACCTGGAACCGATGGCAGTCGGAGTATCTTACCATGTTGTCTATACGAAGCAAATGGCAACAAAAATGCGAAAATATAAAGATCGGCGACATCGTGGTCATTCATGAAGTGAACTTACCTCCTGGAAAATGGGCTCTAGGTCGTATAATCGACCTTCATCCTGGCAACGACGGACATGTTCGCGTGGTCACCTTAAAAACTAAAAACGGAGTTATAAAACGTCCGATCATAAAACTATCCAAACTTCCTGTAGAAGAAAAATCTGAAAATATAGAACCAAACCAACCAGCAAATTCCGAACAACCTAAAATTACAATGAAACCTACAAAACGGTCACGAAAATGGCAATGCAATCTTATTTTTACACTTATCTCTCTAATCTCATTATTTGCACCCGCCGAGAGTACCCACAGCCTAATGAACATAAATGCCAGTCAAAGTTTTTATTTTGACAAGGTTATAGACATGCATTTGATTCGCGATGATTGGAAATTAATTGTTTATTTCGATATGAGCCCATACTGGAACGGAATAAACATATTTAATACCTACGTGACAAACTTAGAACAAACATGCCATGCGTCATCGCAACGTCACCAGTGTAACATCATACTTTTACAACTACGTCACGGAAGTACTGAGTTAAATCACTACAACAACTTATTACTAAATCAGCAGTTCACACGATCGAGGCAACGCCGAGGCCTTATCAACGGCGTGGGCTACTTAGCTAACTTTATGTTTGGAGTACTCGACGAACATTTTGCAGAAAAGTACGAAAACGATATAAGCATGACCAGAAAAAACGAAAAACATCTAATTTCGCTATGGAAGAATCAAACATCATTAATAGAATCAGAAAATAACTTACTAAAACGAATACAAATGACTATTGAGAAACAGCATAAAATGTTTAATCAACATATTATCGCCATGGATAAGGCTGCGAACACAATGGGAACAGAAATAAACGACATCAAAAATATGAATAACTTTATTTTAACATCGATCATCGCAAACAGTATTTTAGTAGATTTGAAAACCCTCCAAGAAACCCTCCTAGATACCGTGACAGCGATTCATTACGGAAAATTCAACATTCATCTCTTGAGCCCTGAGCAACTCACTGAAGAATTGAACATTATTTCTGGACAACTTTCAAAAGATCTCGCATTACCAATAGAAAACATACACACAGACTTAAGAAAACTCTACCATCTTCTGAAAATCAAGGCCAGGATGACCAAAGGTTATTTCATTTTTGAAATAAAAATACCTTTAGTGACTCGAGATAACTATGAGATCTACAAATTAATAGCTGTTCCTCAAGCATTTAACGATTCCATGTCAAAAATCCAACCAATTGATGATTACATAGGAGTAAATTTACAGAAAGACTCCTACATGCTGCTGTCGGAATATGAACTGCACACATGCATACCATACAACACCGCTTCTTTCATGTGTGCTCTGAAACGACCGATATACCACCTGAATGCAAATGAAAACTTTTGTATGAAAATAAAAGAAGAAAATACATGTGAAACTAAACACTCATTATGTACTGACATATGGACACAGCTTAATAAAATGAATACTTATTTATATTTTGCTTGTCGACAACGAACAATAAGAATCATTTGCGAGAGTCAAGTTACAACCGAGAGACTTAGCAATGCTGGGGTCATCGCGCTCGCGCCGGGATGCGTCATCAAGGGCGAGACCTTCACTGTGTTTTCGCATCTTCAGCAATCTAATACCATAAGCTTACAACCAGCTGTACTCAAGGTCGACATCCCATCTATAAATAATATTTTCAATATAACTGTTCCTGTATACAAATCGCCTAATGAAGAGGATAACGTTTTATTGGCCAAACAAATAGACTCCGTGGACAAACAAATCGAGCAAATGAAGAATAGCAATATCGACGAGCTATCAACTAATAATATATCTATCCATGATGTGCATCAGTTTGTAGTTCTGTACGTTTTGGCTTCAGTGGTAATCTTTTGCATTTGCATCTACTTCTGGCGGCGGGTACGCTGCTCTGCAACATTCCCGATCTCCTGCAGTGGACAGCCTACACCTAGTGAACCTGCAATAGAGCTTCATCGACTACCAGCCGTACCTACGAGACAACATGCGGACGCGAGGTCGTCGCCGGCTGCTCACCCCCACGCTCGCGTGGACAAAGCGACGTCACCGAATATCAACCATGCATTTCGAATAAGTGATAGTGATTAGTGTAGTGTTGTGTGAAATTACTTATTATAATAAAATAGAGACATTAAGTACATTTTTAAATTTATGAAACTAAATATAAAATATATTTTACCTTTAAGGTAATCTCATCTTGCTTTCGGGAGCATGTACGGTTTATGCAAACCGTACAACTTATTATGTTCAGCAATTCAGCATTTTACCTAACTTTACCTTTTATTTTCATTTTATAATTGTATAGCTTCAGTACATTTAACGCCACTGCGGCAAACGCTTGTCAACCTTTTAACTTGTGCTCAATAAACAGAAATCTAATTGGACTTGGTGTTTCTACTGATCAACTCCATCTTCAAGAACCTAACATCAACAACTAACATCAACCTTGTGCGACTCGGACCCTACATGTTCATATTGAAAGGAGGAGGACCTTTTTCATTCTACCTCTACTGCAGAGAGTCTCAAGTACTCGCCACCTAAATCACCCTGTGGTGCCGATATGGCGTATGGAAATGACTGGGTTTTACCTTACTATATGCCCGAGTGATTCGTTACAAGTATCTATGATTATTTTCCACGCAGTGAAATCTTAGACACGGTGGTCCGCTTAATTCGTAGGCAAAAACAATAAAATCAATAAAAACTGTAAACCTGCGTGGTATGTGTGAAAGCTTATAATCAATTTGGTCAAAATCGCAGAACCTGATAAGCAAGTGCTTGATCGATTGCACCTGCATTTTTACTACGTTATTATTGAGAAGACTAGCACATTTCAGTCCACTAAGTGTTTTAAACAAATTAAAGGTGTTACCTAGACTTAAATGTTATCTATGCCAGTCTTATTAAGAGACAATAATAATAAAATTAAACTATTATTACAAAATTAATAATTTCTACAAGTTTAAAATGTAAAAAATTTACACAAATATTTACATATACCTGCATCCTACTAAGATTATACACGTGGAAGATTGTGACGATGTATGAGAATTACTTTTTCATGCAGTATCTGATTAATAGATTTCAATGAACTTCTGGTAAATTGTTCCAAGAAACTGGAATTTGGACATACGAAGTAAGCTTCAAAGACTAGTTCATACATAAATTCACAAACCTGATAACCTATAAGAACCTATAATAAAATCAAACCTAGCAGTCTCCGTCGGTTTTCAAATTCTAACAATTAATGCAGGATTTTTGTCTGTGGCTAACAATTAGATTCAAAAGTTTAGCCTACCAAACCCGGCAAAATTCCATTTAAAGAGGCTCCCAAAAAAATGTAGTCAAGCCCAACTCGGCAATATCCTTTAGTATTCATTTCCAAGCTATGAAGAAGAGAAGAGTGACTTCATAATTTCTTTAACAATTTGGCAATGTGGAGTTTTATCGGGTTTGGTTTTATAGACCTCAAATGATTAATGTTCAGTAGATAAGGCACTCGTTTTTTGCGTTTATGCAATTGCGTTGAGGAAACCATACCAATGAAATATAGGAATGTATTATAAGAAACAATTGTGGTGGCTGTTACTATACTAATTCATTCATTGCACTAATTCCCGTTCAATATATTCCCCATCCCTTACCGATATATGAAAAACTACAAAATCAAAACTGCGCGAATGTTTATGGTTCTTCATGGAGCGCAAAGGGAAAATAAAACAGAAAAACTTGAACACCCAACAGGTTACTTTATTATATGTTGTTCTAGAGAAACACGGGGGCGTGTTTACGAATGTTTTACGACACATCAAGATTTATGGTAAGTTCCGTTAGACAAAAAAGTTTCTAAGTAGGTAAAAGTGGGTCGTAAGGAAAATTTACCCCCAACCTTAATAAATAAGTATACTTTTTGCTGTTAGTGCCGTTATTATTTTTATTGTTTATTCGGAGAAAAAAAAAGTATTATTTATTATAAAGTTAGTACAGAAAAAGCCATTAATATCTCGTGATACTAATTGAAACAAAAATTCATAGATGAATATCATTCTTAAATCAAAGAGATGTTTACTTATGGGTACAGAATGGAAGAATTGGTAGCAAACTTATGTAATAATAATAATAATAATAAATAAATCCCCAGACACACACAACAACTGTATGGCCCCAAAGTAAGCAGAGCTTGTGTTATACAGCGAACTGAGGGGGGAACCCAGAATAAACATACATTTATAAATATCAACAACCATGACCCGAGAACAAACAGTTGTGGTCATCACACAAATGAATGCCCCGGCCAGGACTGGAACCTGGGACCTCCGGCGTATGAGACAGGGCTACTTACCACTACACTACTCGGCCATCAATATCAGTTTACCGGTACATTGTTTGCTCAATTAGGCTATTAGATACAAGGTGGAGTCTTGTAACGCCATGCAATAACAAAGGCAGTTGTTTTTCTCTTTCTAATTGAAAATATTGTCAAATCACTATTTCTTTCACTTTCTGTTTTAAGCGATAGTGTACAACCCTTAAAAACTTTTTCTAATTCATCTTTTTTGTTGTATATTCCAACAAAAAGATTCCAGGTGGTAGATGCGAATTCAAGACAAGGTCGAACAATGACAAAGGATCAGGTACGTCGATAAAAGGTCAGATACGAGGTGATAGTTTTTAAAGCCTTAGAGCCATTTGAACGAAACCCTACTACTAGAACTAGAAGCTATGATGATATTATATATTTGGTCAATAAGTACCAGTTTACTGTGTTTTGTTATTCCTAGGTCTTTTGCTAGGTATGCAGGTGGAATAGTCATGTTACTATTTTGAAACAAAAGTGCACGAATGTGTGCTTTCTGCTATCGGTTATGTGTTAGCATTTGTGATAGGCTAAGCAGAGTATCTAATCAGTATTTGTGTAATCGATCTAAAGCTTGCTGCATAAGTCATCCTCCATGCTTTTTAACAACCATCAGCAAATAATTTATCTTACAATTTTTTAAATATTAACTTATATCATTAACGAATATAATATTGGGTCCTTACATATGAAATTGGCGGTTTGTCGAACTGGCCACTTTGATCTGTTTTATCTCCTCTTTGGTTAAGAAATCCAATTTCAAATTTATACAGCTATTTACTCACGCATTTGTGTTTCGAAAACCGTAATTCATTTGTTTTTTCCTCTCAGTTTTTTCTTTGCGTCACTTAGTTTACAAAATGGAAAACTTGAAATATCCCGTTACTTACGAGTACGAGTTCCACCGTGGCACCAGTGCTGCAGAAACGGCTCGAAGTATTAATGCTGTCTATGGCGGCGGTGTTGCAAAAGAAAACACAGTGCATTTTTGAATCCAACGTTTTCGTTCTGAAAATTTCGACCAGCAGAACAAGCCCCGTGGACGGCCGGAGACCAAAGTTGATAATGAAGAATTAAAGGCTATTGTGGAAGCGGATTCATCGCAAACCACGTCCGTATTATCTGTTGGCCGCGGTGTTAGTGACAAAACTGTTTTAATCCACTTTTAATCGTTTTAATCCACACAAAAGTTTGAGAAGTGCACTCTGCTGCGATACATTACTCAACCGGCACAATAATGAAAGGATTTTAAATCGAATTATTACCTGTCATGAAAAGTGGATCCTGTACGACAATCGGGAACGCTCATCGCAATGGTTGAACCCTGACAAACCAGCCGAATCCTACCGCAAGCTAAAATTTACTGAAAAAAAGGTTACTTGTGAGCGTTTGGTGGACTAGCGCCGGTGTCGTTCACTACAGCTTTCTTAATCTGGCCAGACGATTACACCAGATGTCAGCAACTGTCAGCAACTGCAAACCATGATTTAGCTAGCTGCTAAACAACCGAGGCTGGTCAATCACTCTAGGCCACTGCTGCTTCAGGATAACGCTAGACCACACACTGCTCAACAGACGGCTACCAAATTAGAGGAACTTCAATTGGAATGGCTAAGACATCAACCGTACTCCCCGGAACATACTCCGATAGATTACCATTTTTTTCGAAATTTGGATAACTTCTTGCAAGGGAAAAAATTGAACTCGGATGGGGCAGTCCAAAGCGCCTTCAAAGTGCTTGTTTGGTGTGGAGGTAAGTAGCTTTGCCTTCCATGCCAGAGGTCTGCCAGAGGTCCCGGGTTCGAATCCTGGTAGGAGCAGATATATTATTATATTTGCTTTCTAGTCATGGATGTGTATTTACGTTTATTTAAGTTTATTTCTAATATTTATATATATAAAAAATATATCTATGTGTGTATATATTTCTTAAGTTTATTTATCCATTATCTAGTATCCATAACACAAGTTCTTAAATGATACTTAATTTGGGCTAGATAATGTTGTGTGATTGTTAGAAATATTTATTTATTTATTTATTATAAAGATTGTATTGATTCCCGTCCGAATGGGTTTTTAGTAAAGGGTCCATGAACTACCTATGAGATGGCAAAAGTGCATAAATAGCAATGGTACATACTTTCATTCAATAAAAATATTATATTTAAAAAAAATTACTTTATGTACCTCCCTTACAAAACGCCAATCTCATATGTAATGACCTAATATAAAAGAGGTATCCGTGAGTCTTGGATTACCACGGATGGTACAGGAACACACGATAACCTTTTGAGTCTCATTTGTCTTACGATTATTTTGTCCCGGTCAAAAGAAGCGTAGCGAGTTTATATCCCAAAATCTAAATTTTCTGAAGTAAAATGGTAATGTTGTTTTGCTTGTTATTATAAATGGATGCTAACAACAGAGCTAATAATAAATAAAAATCATTTTTAATATTTAATCTTTCATTTTATTACAATTGCCAACAAAGAAGTGAATTTCATAAAATCAAACTATGAATAATCTTTTATAGCGAAAACCAACATGCTACCTATAGTAAGAATCAATGTATATCTCTCAACTTTAAAATCATTACAACGTCACAATTATAAAAATAAAACATGTACACAAACAGAATTCATAATATAACGTATATAAACAAACTTCATTTTTTTCTGTAACAATAAATTATTGAATTAAAAGTAGTTAAGTAAAGTAATTACTATTTATTGAAACTGTGAAGGGTGATAATATATGATATTTGAGTTTATGATTTATTATTAAATTATACTACAAGTTAAAATGAAATTCTTCAATCATGACTTTATATTAATGTCTTACTTAATATAGTTCTAACATTGGTTCTCAGAGGCAAAATATTTTGGAGCTTTGCAACAGTATGTAGAATTACCCATGAACGATACGAACGTACATAGAAATCACTGTTCACCATCCATCGGTAGATAGAAAAAATCTTCAGCCGAATCTTTGTTATGTCGATAGCTCGGTTCGCCGAAAGTCACGATTTGCAGATAAGGCGATTCGCCGGAAGCTCGACTAAGCGAATTAGCCTTTTACCGATAGAAAGCATTTCAGAAAGCACTGTAATAAACCAGCAGCAGTTTGAGCGCAAAATAAATAAGCGTAAAAGTTGAAAGCTTACCAACATTTGGCTGTAGATAAATCATAAACAGTCTTAAAAAGAAGTAAAACTAATATTATTTGCAAAAAATCTATTTAATATAAATTCAATAAATTATTACCAAAAATAAAAATAATTTGAATTTCAGAATAAAATATGATTAATATTTTTATTATGATTTAATGTTTGCTATCTAGATAGCCACTCGTAACAAAACCAAAAAAAATATTTAAATTTAAACGATCAAAATATAACGAAACGATATAATCTTTCAATGCTACAAAATGTGAGCTAAGCCCTCAATAAATGCTTCTAAGTCCATCTCACTTTTTTGATCCAATTGCTTTTGCAATCTTTCTTCGTACTCAGTCTGCGAAGAGCGACGTCGCTTTTGCATTGGCTCAGATGCATGGATATGCTCAATTTCGAACTCACTGTGTTTCTGCTTCTTACGAAACTCCATAATCGTCTTATAGACATTCCATTTTTTCGATTTATAAGAGTGGCCCAACGTTCAGCACGACTCCAATGCATTTTGTATCTTCGGTACAAAATAATTACGATCAGCCACTGACCACATCCTCGGTGGGAACAAAGGCGGGCTTTTCTTAAAAATCTATTTGGTATCACTGATAGATTTTCCCAGCCACGTAATATTTGCTGAACCACTGTACTAATCCAGCTGCGTCAGCGGACAATACTCTTGCTTTTTATAAGTTTAAATGCTTCCAATATTTCAATGCCAAAGCAAATAAATGTCTGATTTTGTGCGCAAACGCAAAATCATTACCATACCGCTTTGCCAGTTCTTCAGCTTGTACACAACGCCAAATATTTGAGTAAGCTGGAACAAACACAGTCTATGTTCACAATGTGGAAATTGATTTTTCCCGGCATTGATCACCGCCACCTCGATATCCGTCAGTACGTTTGAAGGAGATAAATTTGTTTTAAAATTATTGATGGCATACCTTTTCAACATTTCAAATAAAATTTTATAGCACCTTTCAGTCTTATGCGATAATAACGCAAACAGATTAATACATGTATAGAATATATTTGAGGGAATGGAATTGGGCACGTAGTAAATGTTCCATCCATGATCCAGCATCGTGCACTAAGTAGTCGCTTGAAGTTTGCTTTTGTACAAAATACGACTACGCTTTCACCTTGGCTTGTGTAATGTCCGATTCAAAACTGTTGTTGTTCCATTTCACTAAGATTATCTCGCACCGTGAATTCATCAGCTGTTTTGGGGATATTTGGCAAATCTGTGGTTCTCACGCGTTGAACCTGCTTTATTAGGCAACAGAACAGCACTCGTACTTGGGACATCTTGCAAACAGCGATTGACTATTCGTGATGCAGAGTCTATCGAATTCTTAGCCATATCTTTCACCTTAGTTCTAAAATTTTCTGGCTTTTCTGGTTCTGGTAGATGTCCATGGCAGTTGTTTTGAGTAAGGATTGTATGTTGATCAGTGACACATAAAGTTGTTATATTAGCACCACAACCTTTACAACTACTTCGCGTACATCTGCAGTAATAATTATCTATGAAGTTTTTTTTCAGATGATATGATAGCCTTCAACTATAAGACCAGTTTCTCCACGCTTTCATTGCAACAAAGTACAAGCACTCATTTTATAATAACACTATTTTATAAATTTAATTGACGTAGAAAACATGTAATCACACCGAACCAATACTAGGGAAATTTTCTTAGTTTTATCACAATATGTTTTGCAACTACCTTTAAAAAATATGACATAAGATATATGACAGGTAATACGAATTATAAATTTAAAAAGTTACTAAATACAATCATACTATAAAAATCCTATTCCTATCCTAGTATATTTTCATTTTCATGAGTAGCGCTGATAATTGATAATTTGCTATTATTTTTAACTTGTAACTGTAAATATTACAGAACTTTCTGCAATACTTTCTATCGATAAAAGGCTAATTCTAAAAAGGCAAATCGTGATTTCGGCGAACCATTTATATTTGAAACGTTTTTTTCGGCGAACCGAGCTATCGACATAACAAAGTATCGGCTGAAGATTTTTTCTATCTACCAATGGACGGTGCACAGTGATTTCTATGTATACAATTTGACTGCGACATGAAAGAAATATCTAAAAGACAACTTATTAGAAAGACGCTTATTAAAAATAGTACATTGGGGCACTTTTAAAACGTGACCTGTTTTTTGTTCATGAAAATAGAGGTAATTACACCTGGGCCAGGACCTTTGTTGAGATCTAACAACTTAATTTTAGTTATAATGACTGCAGTACTCAAACTTACAACAATGTTTATATTGTCATTGGTCTCATAGATAGATTAACCTAAAAAAAAGTTGGAGATAAGGTTACAGATATCATTGCAATCTCATTGTCAAGGGTCACATTATCAGACTTTTTAACCCATTCACTGCCAGCACAGAAAAGTTTGAAATAACCCGCAAGCCGCCATACATTCGAGATCGTGACACCCGTAGGTGGCCCCGGCTACTCGTTATTGTTGTTGTTTGTCCTTCGTTAACGTCACACCGGACCGATGTCATGATATAATTTTTGATAGTTAGGAGGCTGGAGAGTGTCATAGGCGATTTATCGCGAAAAAAAGGCTTAAAGGGGTTGAAGTAGGGAATATAAGTTTTAATGAAAGTATTGCCTGTATAAAACAGCTCCATAAAATATGAAGCAAACCCATTTACAGGCCTATTTGCGTTTGTGAACTTTTCCACGCGAAAGGAGTCGCGGATACAAGCTAGTATGTAATAAAAAACAAGTTAAATAAAAAAATATTTATTTTAAAATCAACATAAAATCAACAAATATACATATATTTAACACTTTCAGACCGGCACCTCATAAGTAGGTATTTGTTATCTGGCGGGGCAAATCTTTACATGGCCACTGGTGGTACATCACCGCCCGATAAACCAAAATTCTTGTCGGGCGGCGTGCGCCACCGGTGGACACGGCTGAGAATAGGCACGAAAAACTTATTTTTTTTCTTCCTTACTAGCAAAAAATTCTACTATAAGGTTAATTATATTGTCTTATGAATCATCTTTGTTTTGAATTATAATAATGCAAAAAAGGGAGTAGATCTTACAGATCAGATGGCTTCGTACTATTCTAGCCTTAGAGAAACCCTTAAGTGGTATCACAAAATAATGAATGAGATTGTCTGTGGCACAATGTTAGTCAACGCTTGGGTTATTACCAATATTATGGAACGGGGAAAATCTTAGTATTTTAGAATTTCAAGAACAAATAATAAAGGAATTGATTAGCAAAACTAAAACGGATAGTTAACCTGATGAAGCTGCATAGGTGGGAGGGCCTAATATACAAAGAACACCACAAAATAAGTTACAGAAAACGGAAGGAAAACTAAAATATACCCAAAAAAGGTGCAGACCTTGTTACGACCATTTCACAACAACCGAATCTGCAGTTGTGGCTAGAAATAAAAACGAAACGCGTAAATACATTTTGCTCATTCTCGCTCCGATCGCCACGCGGTGCGGACGTGCAAGACCCAGTTCTCCGTTGATCGGTCCTTTCCCGCTATTCCGTGGCGCTCAGTCACAGTTTAGCGTGTTGGTTCCGTGCTACGGTTTTCAAGGTTTTTCTACTCCGTCTGAGTGCTTTCGAAGTGCGATTTTTCTTTGCGACTAAGCCCCTTTGTCTTCAAAGTGCTGTGCTAAGTTGTGTTGTGCTTGTGCTGAGTGCAGTGTTGTGCCCAGCGTAAGTAGTCTGGTTTCAGTGCAAAGGATACTTAACGGTGACAACGAATTTGTACTGAACCAGTACTTTTTATTTTTATTTATTTCTCTTCTCTATTTTATTTATTTTTCTCCTATTTTCATATTTATTTTTATCATATTTGTGTGTTTTCGTGTGTATTTGTCCTTTCTGTCGGTAAAGGTTGACCCTAACGCGGTCAACTCTTTACCTGCGTACCCTTTTTTAGGTTTCTAGGTAGCGGCCTTCGGCGTACTACGGTTAGTTTTTAAGTAATTCTCCCCAGCCCCCCTACCGCTGGTAGGGAGGTTTGCCGCTAGGGTTGCTAGGTTTTTATTTAGGAACTCTAGGCATTTGTTATTTAATTAGGTGCTTGGTTTGCTAGGGGACCTAGGCATACATTATATATTTATATATTACATATTCAAGCCCTCCAATGGACCTTGTAAGCGTTCTTAGGTCGTTCGCCCAGGCGCTCGTGGCGTCCGGTTGCCCCATCCTAGATGACGTACTAACGCAGGCCTTACAGGCTACTATCGCGTCCCCGGCCCCTCAGGCCTCAACCCCGGCCCCTCAGGCCTCAAACCCGGCCCCTCAGGCCTCCGACGTCCAGACCCCTCAGGTCTTCAGCTCTCCCGCGTCTCCCGCCTCGTCCGAGATGGACTGCGAATCGGTCGCATCCTCTCACGCGTCGCGTCGTAAGCGTACCGCTCCCGGGAGCGACTCCGAACCCGCGTCTGATACGTCGTCAGATGCCGTCACCCTAATCGGCTCTCCTGAGCCCGCGTTTCAACTTGTCGCCAAGCGCTCCAAGAAGCGCTCTAAGAAAGTTTCGGTATCTTCAATACCCGAGCCCTCCCCGGTGTCTTCAACACCAGCCCCCGCGCCGTTAAAATCGCTCGTAGTAACCGCGTCTCCGTCGGTCACATCGAAGCCAGCGACGCGCTGCGCTCTCGTCCCGCCGAAGCCTCAGCTCCCTCCGCCCGTATTCCTGCGTGAAAAAGCGCGCTGGACCGCGGTTTCAAACTTGTGCAAAGAGCACAAAATTAATTACTTAAAAGCCGCCAACGCTGGCGATACAATCAAAATTCAAGTAGCGACCGTCGACGACTTCCGCGGGGACTTACGGGGCGTCCCGTTCGAACTCAGTAACGAAGACATTCTCGAGGACCTTAAGTCTCAGGGTTTCCCGGTCACAGCAGTGCACAAGATGCACTCCGACCGCGGTAGGCGTTTTCCCTTAGCGTTAGTAATCCTGTCAAATACTCCCTACTCGAGGGAGATTTTCAAAGAGGCTCGCACAATCTGCGGACTCTCGAACATCTCCGTCGAGCGTCCCAACCCCCGCGGTCACCCTGGGCAGTGCCACCGCTGACAGCTATATGGCCACGCAGCGGCTAACTGTTCAGCTCCCCCCAGGTGCGTAAAGTGCCTGGATCCGCACTTCACTAAGGAGTGCACTCGCACTCCCGAATCCACTTCCCCCCCTGCCTGTGTGCTGTGTGGCCAGTCCGGCCATACAGCTAACTACAGGGGTTGCCCGCGCGCTCCGCGCTCCACCACCAAGAGGGTCGCGCCTAAACCGGCGCCGCCGCTCACTCCTGCTAACTTCCCGCCGCTGCGCAACCGGGGTCCCCCGGAAGCAAAGCCCGTTCAGCCGACGCCTACTCCGGCTCTGTCTTGGAGGCAGCGTCCGGCCGTCCCGCCTGCACCTTCCCGACACATTCCAGCTCCCGTAGCTTCCGTAGGGCCGCGTCCCGCTCCGTCTTCTGCACCTCAGTCATCGTTGGCTGAGGACATGAAGACCGTATTCGACGTTATCCAAAACGTAGACATTAATGAAATCTCTATACTCGCACGCAAACTGCGAGCCGCCCGCTCTCCTCAAGAGCGTTTATTCGCGTTAGCCGAGCATCACTCGCTCCTAAGTTCGTTGTAAATTCTTTATTTTTGTATAAATTCGTAAATAAGTAAATTATAATGTCTAGACCCGCGAATCCCGCGTCCTGTCGTATCAAACCCAAGGGCTTATCCCTAGTATCTTTTAACGTTCGTAGCCTTAGCACCAACCTTCCCGAGCTCAAACTGTTCCTTCAGAACAACGACCCAGATCTTTTACTTCTCCAGGAGACATGGCTCACTCCTAATCGCTCCAGGGGATTCGCTATTCCTAAGTACGCGTTTACACGTAACGATAGGCCTAACTGCGACGGTTTCGGCGGCACTGCTATCTACTACAAAAGAGGATTCTATTGCTGTCCTCTCCCTACCCCTCCTCTCCTCAACATGGAAGCCACCGTATGTAGATTGGCTATGACTGGTCATCCGACCATCATCATAGCTTCAGTCTACATACCTTGTGGCACCAAACCTATCCGCAGCGACTTTGAGACCATTCTCGCCCTCGCCCGTTCAGTCATTATGTTCGGAGACTTTAACTCCAAACATACTGACTGGACGTGCCTATCAACCAACCAAAGCGGTATAGCTCTCCTCGACATCACCAACTTACTCGACTTAGACGTCGTCTCCCCTATCACTCCCACTCACTATCCCGACAACCCGAACCACTCTCCGGACATCCTCGACTTTGCAATCGTCAAGCACATCAACCTCGACCTCAGGTCTATCGAACCGCTCGATGACCTAGGTTCTGACCACCGCCCCGTCTCCCTCGTGCTAGGACCGCCTAACGTTAACGTCACCTCCTAAGACCTTTACCGACTGGAAAGGTTTTAAAAATACGATAGTTTCTGCCTTAGAGGCCCCAAACTCTCCGCTCGCGATCTCGCCCGATCAATTAGATAGCCCGGATAAAATAGATTCGTTAGTAAATTCTCTCACTGATGCTATCAACTCAGCCATCAGTGTAAACGAAAAGGTTGCTAAGAAAGGCAAACCCACGCTTCCCTTAGCCATTAGCAATCTTATTAAATCTAAGAACGCGGCTCTCCGGAGAGCCAAGAAATATCCCACGCCCGCCTATAGAACAGCTGCGAATCAGCTACAACGCAAAGTTAGATCTCGCCTCGCAGAACTCCGAGACGCCCAGATGAACGATCTCATGGCGAATATCTCCCCGTCCCACCAAGCGTATTATAGTATGGCCCGAGCCTTACGCGTAGACGCCGCCTCTCACGTCCCTCCTCTCACTCGTCCCGATGGCTCTATCGCCTTCGAAGACGAAGAGAAAGCCGAATGCTTCGCTGACAGCGTTGCGTCTCAATGCTCGCCCAGCACGCAACCCGCGAATCCCACTCACATCAAAGCGGTGGAGGACGAAGTTCTCCGTAGAAACTCTCTCCCCATCACCGCCGACCCCGTCACAGTCTCTAATGATGAAATCTCGCTTCTCATCAAAAGTCAAAAGTCCAGAAAGGCTCCGGGTGCGGATGGTATTTCCAACCACGCACTTAAGCACCTGCCTCAACAGGTGCTTACCTTGTTAGCTATCATTTTCAATGCCTGCTTCGACCTTAGCTACTTTCCAAAAGCTTGGAAAGAAGCGACAGTCATAGGCATACCCAAGCCGGGTAAACCTCTTAATATCCCGGCTAATCACAGACCCATCAGCCTCCTCAAGGCAATGTCTAAACTTCTCGAGAGAGTCATACTCTCTCGAATGCGGAACCATCTGTTTCCAACGGACGGCGATCGTCTCATAATTCCCCACCAGTTCGGCTTTCGCGCTAAGCACTCCTGCCCTCAGCAAGTCCATCGAATCGTCGAGTACATACTCGACGGCTTCTATCCGAAACGAAAGAAAACGATCGCAGTTTTCTTTGACGTAGCCAAGGCTTTCGACAAAGTCTGGCACAGCGGTCTCGTTTATAAACTCTATAAAATAGGCTTACCGGCTCGCCTAGTTAGGATAATCGCGTCGTTTCTCAAAGACCGCACGTTTCGTTTCAAACATGAAGGCACGCTCTCCGCGCCTCGTCCCATAAAGGCTGGAGTCCCTCAAGGCTCAGTCCTCGCCCCTCTTTTGTATACCGTGTACACTAACGACATTCCCATTCCGCCGAAAGTCGTCGAACTCGCTCTCTTTGCCGACGACACTGCCCTTTACACCAAAGGCCGCAGAGCCCCGGGTCTCGTCACCAGACTCCAAATGGCTGTAAACGCCCTCGGTGCTTGGTTTAAAAAATGGCGTATCGATGTGAACCCAGAGAAGAGCTCTGCGGTTTACTTCGACTACAGACGCAGTCGTATCGCCGACAATCTCCAAGTGAGAATGCAAGGCACTCCCATCTTCTGGAAGCGCAGTACCAAATATTTCACAAATCACAAAGAAAAATAGCTATATACACTTAACAATTCATAAATTAGTCATAAAAATCAACACATATACATGTTGACGCAATCATAAATTTTGAAGATAATTTGCCTCATAAGTCGGCAGATCGTTATAATACAAAATAAGTTAAAAACAAAAGAAATATTAATAACATTTTACATGATATTTGTTCGCTCACAATTGTTTAAAAACTAATCGTATTACAAGAATATATTTATTTCTTAAAGAAATTAACTCTTAAAAATTTAGGCAATAAAATTTTTGCTAATAAGACAAACAACACAAACAATTAGTAGGCAGCAAATACAAAACCTAAAATTTTGTTGAAACATATGACCCATTTTCTTCGGCAAAATGTTAAACTCTGACTTCAAAACGAAGTCGCCCTTGGGGGGCTTCGGCATGAGAGTTAAGAATTTGCATTTTTAATGACATAAGTCTAATAATTGGATCCCCAGGCCGTTTAGGAGTTGGAGAGATTTTTATATTATAGCGCATTTAAAATAAATCTCAGTGATTTGTACTGTAATTTAGCTGAGAAAGTCAGACTTAAAAACTGGACGCCCCAGGCCCTCGGCGTCTGAGTAGAAATTTTAGACGCCGAGACGCGTCCTTGGCAATGAGTAGGTTAATAGAACAAACGTAACACCAAAAATGTTTGATGTGGTGTTTGGTGGCCTACAACCACGCTGTGAGTGTATTCATGAAGGCATTCTTGGAGCGCGGTGTTTCTAAATAAATGTATAGCCGCTGGTGGACAGTTCTTTGAATGAATATAATTGAACAAATATAACGTATAGAACATTTTTATTTTTTCCTCAAAACTTTCTCAATGTCCTTAGTATATTTTGATGTAAAAGATATAGTATTTTATGCTTTTTATACATTTATCCATGTTTTAATATTTTTTGTACCTTTAAGAATAGTGCGACGTGAATGTGTAATCGTAACAGTGAATAAAAAAACAAGGTGCTGTCATGCCATGTCCAGAAAACTAATACACGAGTGTAGGGTAGTAAACATGGAAACTATCGATCCCGTGTTCGAAACGAACTACGATAATCGACACGCCCTTTATGATGTCCCAATAGCGTAACAACGCCGGTAGCACTTTAAAAGTAATTTAATTGTGAAAAACTTTCGCCGCGTGATCTCGTCGTTTTAATTGTTCTTGAACGCATATATTTATTTATTCCATCCTCTAATAAAATCTCAAAAAAAACATTACCGGATTATGGAACCCTCTTGATTTTTCTTGTTTTAATTAAAGCATCGCATTTGTTAACACTTCCCACAGTTTTATGTTAGCTCAATTTGATTACATTCTTATTAAACTTAATCACAAAGAAGTGAATCCTCATTAGGGGTTGTAATTCAACAGGGTGGTCTTTTTTATCCCCGTAGGAATTGTCTTGATACAAGCTACCGCAATAATTAAACTTTGTAAAGTAAATACGAATCTTGGAGTCATTATTAGGATAAGACCCTTTTGAATTTTATTTTTAAATCCACTTCTTATTCTGCAACATATATCAAACGGGTACCAAGTTGAATGGGAAATGTGGTGATTTTTTTACGATTCTATAAGACATATTTAGTCCAATCACTAGCCAGACAAAAATATCGACATCACTGCAAGCGTCCTGGGCCAAATTATGTTAAGTTCCACGTGACCAGCTAAGTTTCTGTGTAACCTCCTATCTAAGTACATATCAAGTTATGGGACATCACATATACGAGGACTAACGCAAGAGGTTCATTAATGCAAAATATCGCCCTAAAAAGTAACAAAATATACTCCCTTTTTAAATGAAGTATAATAAATTCTTGATGAATTAGCAAACTTTGCGTCGAATGAAACAGGAAGTTTATTGTTCTATTGGACTTTTCTCAGACAAACGTTTGCAATAAAACTTTTATTCAGTGGCACTTTTGGGACGGCTGTATTTTTAAACGTTCAGTATGTTTTACCTTGCTTTGTACCTTTTAAGGATCTGCATTAATTATTTTTGCGGCAATTAAAAAAAAACAAAAATAATGTTGCTACTTAGACATGGAATTAAAAATACGTTTTATAAGGGTTCTGGTATGGATTTGTTGAAGTGTTAAGTGGATGACCATAAATAAGTAACGTCCGTCCATATTACAATTAATTTATACTCGATATCTCCAGTGTAAGTAGCTATTGTTACCGAACAAACGGCTTCTAGGAATATTATTATTCAGGATCTCCGTAATATATTCATTGCAAAATCTTTCTTTTTTATAAAAATAGAATAAAATCTATAGGGCAATTCTCATTATCACGAATCCGAGATGTTAGTCTATATACTTTTTCGTTTCTACCTCTGTTGGCAGTAAAAATCCAAGTTGACGGATTTACCTGATGGCAAAAGCTTATAATATCGATACCGAATCCTATCCTTTTTGCACAACCTTGTGAAAGATTATTTTCATTACAGGTGATGGTTAAAAAATGGTTTAGTTTCATTACGATTTAGTAGATAATCGTAAGTGAGTGCAAGGTACGTTTAGGTTTTTCTGTGAGCTCGTGTGGTACCCAAGTATCAACCTTTTTGTCGTATAGCCAGACCTTATCGCCAGGGTTAAAACAGTAACTTAATCAATTTTTCCAATTAATCCAATTTTTAGCTATTTTGTAACTACTAAAAGGCCAATTGCATGCGGGATGTTTGACATAAAAAATTTCGGGTCCAAAACGATTGTGCTACTTTTACTGTTACTGCATTTTGTCCATAAACATCTCAATTATTTTCGTGGCTTCTGTCGCCTTTTCCTTTTTTTTAATGAGATGCCGAAGTAAACATTTGTTTATTATTATTATTTTTTAATAGTATCCTTTCTCATAGTTTTAGAATCAGTCAGGAACAAACAATACAACCAAACACCAAAAGACATATTCAATTTGCTAGAAGTTTAGGTATTTATAAATAGGATCTGTAATTTGCTAAAAAATCTAGCAAGATATAAGAAAATACGTTGTACTATTTAGGATGTAGCTGCTTTTGCCGAAATTCAACATGATTGCTTGCTTCATACTCTAAGTACCTACAAATTTGTTTGAATAATTAATGTTTTTGCTACAACTGTTTGATTTATATGGGTTTCTAAATAAAAATTCTATGTTATTCTGCGTAGGTACGAGCCCCAATGCAAAAGAGTTTGTCCAGTCATATATTGCACTGGTTGCCTGTTTTCAACTTAACCAAATTTTCATAAAACTGGCCTTTGAAAAAAAAATAGTGAAGGGTAAAATTCTCCATCTTATTATTATTAATCAGGCACTTTTAAAGAAAAACTTCTTTTAATAAAATATGTATTTATTTTCTACGACTAACTCAACTTTAATTTGCTACGACTAACTCAAAATAGTTCGTCTAGTGTCTAGTTCTTAATCGATGCAAAAGAGTTCATCCATGTCTTAATTCTACCTGTTTTAACTGAAAAATGAGTAACATTCGATTTGAAAATAGAAATAATCTGTCACATGATGCGTCACTGTCATTTTCAAACATATAAAAACGGTAATTTCATGTAATTTTATCATTATTTTCGAACAAAATGGCTCGTAGGAAACCTAACACCGACGAAGTACGAAAAATATTTATTCGTAGCCACAATATTACCAAATAGCCAAGGACTTATCCCTACCAAGATCGATAGTTCAGAACATCATCGAACATTACAGCAAAAATGGCACGGTTGAATGTTTGAAGAAACCTGGCGCGAATCACAAGCGAAGCTGACAATAAAGTGTTAAGAAAAATCATTAAAAATAATCGTCGTGCCCGCGCAAGAGAACTTACCTTAAATTGGAGAGAGATGATTCACAAAAATGTATCTGTCGATACCTGCAAGAGGGTCGTAAAACGATTGGGCTATGGACTTTATACTGCTAAAGAGAAACCTTTACTCACGCTTCTCAAAAAAAAGAAAAGGTTCGCTAAAGATCATCAAAATTGGACCGCAGACCAGTGACGTGAAATAATATGGAGTGATGAATCTAATTTTGAGGTGATGATCGGTGATGTACGGAAAAAAGTTATCTGAAATAAAGATGAAGCCGTACCGAATGTATTATAGAAAATTGAAGTTTCCTCGAGCGGTAATGATGTGGGGCTGCATGTCAGCACAAGGTCTGGGTCGTCAACATTTGTAGAAGGAACTGTTAATGCAGTAGTTAGTACTCTACACACATTCACTACTAACATTCTCAATTCTAACAACAAATGATTTGTAACATTTTGCAATAGCAAATATATGACAGATAAGTCTACGATCTCTTGTTTGGACATTTACATTTAAAATTTTACTTTGTTCATCAAAATTCATGTAGAAACCAAGACAAATAAGTTTGTGAAAATGAAACTCAATAAATATCATAAATAAGCTATTTTGTAACGGCATATGGTTAAAAATACATTACGAAAATACAGAAAATATAAATTGTCGTTAAAGTTATTTCACTGGCTATTCGTCCCGCTGTCTAATGTATTTCGGTCCTCTCAAAAATTTTAGTTCAATATAATTTTATTCAAATTCAAAATTAATTTAATTTATATTTTATAAATAGATTATAAAATCAAATTAATTTACAATCAAAGTTAAACTCTACAAGTTTATTGCGAATGCAATGAAAACATTTGTTTTATAAGGCAAAAATATAAATGATTTTACAAAAAGTAAGTACGTATAAAACTCCTGAATATAAACTCCAATCGGCTTAAGTGCCCATCGGAAATAAAAGTGAAAGTAAAAGGCTAATAAAACTCTACATGATAAAGTTGGTGGCTTTTTATTTCATTAATATTCATAACCACCACTTGCTCAGCCAACCACAACAACGTACTTTTTCAAAAACGCCAAAAAAACTACCATTTATTTTAAATAAATAAGAGTTTTATTCTCTCTTGGATAAAGAATGGAAAATAAAGTGGGTGTGACAAGCGACTGTAACAGACGGAGATAAACGTCAACTAAATGAACTTTCTTGGTTTAAACTCGGAACTTGGAAAAAATTAAATTAAACACGGTTGAATGTTTGAGACACCGCTTCGAAGATCTTTGTAATTTCTTTACATTTTTTTTCTTTCTTTAATTATTTAAGCAATTGTTTGTTTCGAAGATTGAAAAGGCGCTTGTGGCGGTGTGGTGGTGATATATTCTATTGAATTATTTAGACAAACTGTAATTAAGTTTATGAAACCACAGGCAAGGCTATTTTACACCCATTTTTTGACGTACTTTTATACGAAGAAAATTACTTGTGTAAAATAAAAATATTTCAATAATATATACGACACTCCCTTAGCTCAAAGACTTCCACTGCAGTTTGAAAGTAAGTGTGAAGCGTATTCAGCACATTGGCGCAGTGCTGCCATTTCTTATTTAATAATATTCATGCCATTTCTTACCTTAAATATAAATATGGACAATAAACTCGATTTATTACATTCCATTAATATAGTCGAGTTCAACAGATTCAAAGCCATTTTTGATTCGACCCGAAATAGCCCGTCGACACGGTCGCCAGTTTACAAATTGATAGTACGACTTTGGGCGTTTAAAAAGATTCAACAACTAACAACTAGAAGTTAGGGAAAACAATTTGGACAAAATGTATACTTTTTAAATGTTTAAACAATAGTTTGCAATTGAAAAATACAAATGAAAACAACAAAACAATCGATAAAACCCAGGTACTCACATTGCTTCGCTCTTACAGTTTGTTGCATGGTTAAATGTCATTTAAATCCTTTGATGTAGTTTTTTACTGACTGCATTCAACACGGGAAGCGGTCTGCGAAGGCTCCAGTTCCAGAGCAAATCTTCCGTGAATAATTAAGATAAGAAAAAAAAAGAATTGGTTTAAACAACGCTTTATTTGCTCGATCTAACACTGGATAGTGTTTTTAAAAATTAAATTATTGTGACCTAAAATATCTTTTAATATAATCCAATTTAATACATTTGTTACTTCCTCCACTTTTCAATTTTATTTTATACTTTCAAATATGCTTGAAACCTATTTGTCAAAATGTTGCAACTGTTAAGAGAAAACCTACAGTTATTGAGAAATCATTTTCAACAAGTAGGAAACCAAAGTCCAATTGCTTTCTCAGACTCCATTGCTAAACAGGAGGACTATTCTTGTCGGTATGCATTTCCTCGTAAGTTTACTACGTTTAAGTTATTAAGTTAATAAAGAAAAAATTTATAAATATATCGGTGACAATTTTCCTAGCAAAACACACAGCTGCTACCTGAAATAGCTTTGATAGATACGCACCCACGCGTTCCAAGTGCTCACTCTCGATGTGACAACAAAGCGATGTGGGGCAATACGGAACATGACAATATTAAACACTACCTGTCAGAACTTTGCATTTGTAAGTTCTAGTCAATATAGAACACATCATATCAACTCTAGGACAGTTCAAGCTACTCTCTGTGTTGAGATTCTTTTTTGTATAATCTACTTTAACGAGCAAGAATCATGTGTAGTATTAAGTACAGGCACTATAAGTAACAAGTGAATACACAGCTCTGCCACACTTTTTCTTTCTGAGTTCAAAGAAGGTGCAGCATTACCCCGTTCTTTAAATAAACTGAGTCGATAGATATCTTTATTCTTAATAAGCTATCCGTAGTTTGTTGACTACATTACGATTTATTTATTGGACCCACCCGTACGTATGTTCATCCATAATAAAACCTGTGGAACCATAGGGTTGGTATGGTGTTGTCGGGATTTTTTGTGTAAGCACTCATGGCTTCTTAGTGGCGCTGACTGTTTTGATGTCTTCTGTATATGTGGACGATCCAAGTGTTTAGACAGCCTCACTACTGTGAAAACTACACAGGAAATGTTTTCTTGGATACCGTTAGAGACATATTTAAATGGATAGAAGAGAAGATTATAGGCCTTAAATTTTAACTCTGTAACGACGTTTTAAAAAGTTTATAATAGAAACACTTTTGTTTGTCATACGTACATAACATTTATATAATAATAATAATAAATCCCCAGACAAACACACCAACTGTATGGCCCCAAAGAAAGCAGAGCTTGTGTTATGGATGACCATACAGTGAACTGGGGGGAACCCAGAATAAAAATACATATATAAATACAAACATCACACAAATGAATGCCCCGGCCAGGACTCGAACCTAGTACTTTCGGCGTATGAGGCAAGGCTACTTACCACTACACCACTCGGTCGTCATATATAATTTTATTTATAATCTTTTTTAACACAAAGTAGTATTTTAACAAATAAATATTTCATGAATTTTTTTTTCATGTTTTCCATTTCTGGATTAGTCAGTACTTTCATTTTCTCGTTACTTTAACTTGCTTTGAGTTGATAGGTATTTTTAATTGTTTATCCCAGTTATGACTTGCAAAAAACGTTAGGTAACTATTATTCGGTATAATATAAGTGATCCAGCTTTATTCTCGCTCTTATGGACTGAAGTAATGTTCCACTTTATCTTTAAACATATTTCTAGAGAGTTGCAACCAACCACCGTGATATGTTATGATGATCGATGATGTTTCGGTGTCTTTGCAGTTATTCTGGTCGTGAGTTGTTATCTTGAATATCATGGCCAGCTAATATATACTAGTGATGTAACGAATATTCGCATTCGCATTCGCAAAATTTATGCGACTGTTTTGCGAATATGAATATCAGAAAAAAAAGCATTTGAAGATAGAATAGTAAGGTAATAAAATCAAAATCCATTCATTTTTTATATTTTTTAATGCAAGACAAATAACCTAATCACATTATCAGTCTTCACTTTATCATTTGGTATTATTTCTTTATTTAGGAAGCTTACCTTACCATTAATATTGGCATTAGAACCTATAAGACAAGACATATCATTCATACATAATGCAATGTAAACAAACAAAAACAAATTCTTCTAGATAACTTGTATCAGTCTTTAAATAACTTATTAATGTTTAGATAATCATCATCTTGGATAAAACTAAAAAATATAATGAACAATCAAAGTAAAACTATACTCTTCTACAATAAACTATAAATATAGTCTAAACAAACAAAAAATTATACTATTAACGAAATATTATTCTCTTAAGGTTGAAAATTAAATTCTCATTAGAACTTGTAACACAAAAATTAAATGCAATAGAAACAAACAAAAACAAATTCTTCTAGATAACTTATATTGAACAAAAAATTAATATTCGCAATCGCGAATGTGGGTAATAGATATTCGCATTCGCGAATATTAAAAAAATTACATTTGTTACATCACTAATACATACCAGTGGTATGTATTCCTCACAATTTACATATGCCAAAGCTTTATTTATATTGAACTAAACTGTTTATTTATATTTATTTAAAATTTATATTTAACTAAAATTAAAAAACAGACTTAACATTTCCAAGTTAAATATATAATTTAGCGATATAATCTAACAAGGCACCTATAAATAACAATGTAATATATTGTAAAAATGAAACGAGTAAAGCGTAGCAAAATGTAATTTCGAGAATGATGAATCAGCTGCACCAGCCTTTGAAATCACTTAGAATATATATTCTGAAGGTTATATTGTGGACGCTAAGAATATATTTTTCATTTAATTTAAATTTAAAACGCATTTAGAACAATCTGAAAACAGAAAGTAATATTAACTCATTCACAAAGTCTTCTTTGTAAGAAAACTTTGAAAGAAAAAGTTTTATTTACGATCAAATATAACTTATCTCAAACAAAATCAAAACTTGATTAAGTTTTTTGCTATTACAAATTTTTCTTTGACATAATAACTCAAAAACTTGGTGTATTCACTTGTTTTATTAAAATGTAATTTTAAACCTTGAACAGCCTGTTTCAACTGCTCTTACGTCTGTTATATTAGTTGTTACAGCAACAAAACCGAAAGTTCCAATATCTGGCCAATCTTGCAGTTGACGTTTAGTTACAGAGTCGCTTGATGAATTCACAACAATAAGTTGACGCGTTCAGGTCAGGATTAATGTTCTAGTATGATTGCATATAAGGGCTGTGTACGTATAGGTATAAATTTGAGATTACTTCTTAGTTGAAGTAATGTAACAACTAAACTTTGCTAGATATAGGTAACAAAGAAAATAATTTAGAGATAAAAGGACAAATAGCTTCAACAGTTAATACTCGTAAAATGACTGTCATTTTCATCTTTCCCTAGAATACACGGCACGAAGTTAACTGGAGGCAATTTTTTCCTCTGTCATTTCATTGCCATTATCCAGCAAACTAAACAAAACTGACAAATTGACAATAAATTACAATAAAATTGCTACAAGGTAAAGATGGGCCTCGGAAGCTATTCACAAACATTTTCAGTACAAAAGATTGCGATATTTGTCAAAATTATTTCATCTTGGTCGGCTGAAGACCTTTTTATGCTTATTTCAGTATATAGAATTTCCTTTTTTTATCTGTGTATAGTATGTTATAGTGCTTGATTAGATTGTTAGCGCAATGCATTTTTATTTTACTTGTGTAGCCTTAGGGCTTTCAGCGATTAAACTATCTATAATTTTAGACAAAGGTCAGCGTTAACGTCAAGGAAACAAAAGATGATCCCTACGTCGGTAAAACAAAATTTAATAGCTTAATAACCTTAACATAATTTAAGTCTTTAGTAAGTTGACAGGGACTTATAGTTTTATGTTTCGCGAACAAAAGAAGCTGCAAGGATTTAAAAAACCAAGTTATGAGGGCAAGCCTTTTGTATGATGGTAATCATCTTATCAGTGAGTAGGTAAATAAATAAAAAAACGGTTAGTCAGTAAATAAAGAAGAAATATTGATGGTTTGAAGGTTTCTATCTGACGAATCTAGAAAGGGAATTTTTTAAAACTTTTTGAAATTTCCTAGAACTCTAACTCGGTGATTTCTGAATTTCAGAATAAATTTTAAAAATGTATTTATTAGCATCAGTATTACAATATTAAACAAACGATCTGGATTTAACATCACATCTCCTACAAAGGTGTTCAAAACAATTCAACTGACATTTTTAGGCGAGTAACAAAAAAGGGTAAAAAAATGAATTTACAGTCCGTAGACTTTTATCGACTCGTCTTTACGAAATTCAAGGCCTTTTTTTTGTGACGTCTGCCGGCATATGAAAAGTGTTCCGTGCTTTACGTTATTGAACGGAGTATTTTATTTTCCCCGGGTTTAAAGTCTAAAGAATTCAAATTTAGTTATATTTTATTAAAATTGGATTTGGATTTTTTGTTGACAAAAATTTAACTAAAATACTTACTTTTACTTACTATATTAACTTTTATGTCGAAATTATTTACTTTTGTAAATTAAGGTAACTTTTATATATTTTTTATTTTTTATTTTTGTCTTATTTATTGAAACTGTAAACCAAACGTCTTACTGATAAATAATGATAAGATACACAATTGTTTTTTTTTTGGATAATTAATTTCTTGTTCTTACAGTGCCTATCAACCAATGGACGTTGGCCGTTAACTCTGCAAAGTTCCTCTTGTTTATATATACACTAAGTATATCTAAAATTATTTGAAATTATCGGTATACTGCGAATCAAAAACGATGTAGTCAGCTGTTGCTCGACGCTATTTACAAAATTTTTTTTTATTTGCTAAGAAATGAATTGTTCGTCATACAAGTTGGCTCTCGAAGAGGATTTAGCCTCAAAACAAATACCAAAGAAAAATCCAAAAAGGCTTCCAAAACCTGTGGAAGCAGCAAAATCTTTCAGTCCCAAAGAAAACACCCAAAAAGAAAGTGTGCAAATGTCCAGCATGTGGTGAACTATACATGGATCCCCCCATGAAGACTGGATAGGTTGTTCAAAATGCGAAGAGTGGTGGCACGAAGCTTGTACGAGCTATGAAGGTCAAAGCATCTTTATTTGTGAACACTGCAAGTAGAGTGCATCATTCTCGCTCCGATCGAAGCCCAGTGCGGACGTGCAAGACCCCGTTCTCCGTTGATCGGTCCTTTCCCGTTATTCCGTGGCGCTCAGTCTACTGACGTCACAGTTTAGCGTGTTGGTTCCGTGCTACGGTTTTCAAGGTTTTTCTACTCCGTCTGAGTGCTATCGAAGTGCGATTTTTCTTTGCGACTAAGCCCCTTAGTCTTGTGCTGTGCTGTGCTAAGTTGTGTTGTGCTTGTGCTGAGTGCAGTGTTGTGCCCAGCGTAAGTAGTCTGGTTTCAGTGCAAAGGATACTTAACGGTGACAACGAATTAGTACTGAACCAGTCCTTTTATTTTTATTTTATTTCTCTTCTCTATTTTATTTATTTTTCTCCTATTTTCATATTTATTTTTATCATATCTGTGTGTTCTTTGTGTGTATTTGTCCTTTCTGTCGGTAAAGGTTGACCCTAACGCGGTCAACTCTTTACCTGCGTACCCTTTTTTTAGGTTTCTAGGTAGCGGCCTTCGGCGTACTACGGTTAGTTTTAAGTTATTCTCCCCAGCCCCCCTACCGCTGGTAGGGAGGTTAGCCACTAGGGTTCGCTAGGTTTTTATTTAGGAACTCTAGGCATTTTTTATATAAATAGGTGCTAGGTTTGCTAGGGAACCTAGGCATACATTATATATTTATATATTACATATTCAAGCCCTCCAATGGACCTTGTAAGCGTTCTTAAGTCGTTCGCCCAGGCGCTCGCGGCGTCCGGTTGCCCCATCCCAGATGACGTTCTAACGCAGGCCTTACAGGCAACTATCGCGTCCCCGGCCCCTCAGGCCTCAACCCCGGCCCCTCAGGCCTCAACCCCGGCCCCTCAGGCCTCCAACGTCCAGACCCCTCAGGTCTACAGCTCTCCCGCGTCTCCCGCCTCGTCCGAGATGGACTGCGAATCGGTCGCATCCTCTCACGCGTCGCGTCGTAAGCGTACCGCTCCCGGGAGCGACTCCGAACCCGCGTCTGATACGTCGTCAGACGCCGTCACCTTAACCGGCTCTCCTGAGCCCGCGTTTCAATTAGTCGCCAAGCGCTTCAAGAAGCGCTCAAAGAAAGCTTCGGTATCATCAATACCCGAGCCCTCCCCGTTGTCTTCTACACCAGCCCCCGCGCCATTAAAATCGCTTGAAGTAACCGCGTCTCCGTCGTTCCCTTCGAAGCCAGCGTCGCGCTGCGCTCCCGTCACACCGAAGCCTCAGCTCCCTCCGCCCGTCTTCCTGCGTGAAAAAGCGCGCTGGACCGCGGTTTCTAACTTGTGCAAAGTGCACAAAATTAATTACTTAAAAGCCGCCAACGCTGGCGAAACAATCAAAATTCAGGTTGCGACCGTCGACGACTTCCGGTCTTTCACTAGGCTTCTGTCGATCAATCAAATCGCGTATCACACCTACGCCCTCCCTGAGGAGCGTAAGATCCGCGCAGTACTACGGGGCGTCCCGTTTGAGCTCAGTAATGAAGACATTCTCGAGGACCTTAAGTCTCAGGGCTTCTCGGCTGTAGCAGTGCACAAGATGCACTCTAACCGCGGTAGGCGCTTTCCGCTAGCTTTAGTTATCTTGTCCAATACTCCCAACTCGAGGGAGATCTTAAGAGAGGCTCGCACAATTTGCGGACTCTCAAATATCTCCGTCGAGCGTCCCAACCCCCGTGGTCACCCTGGGCAGTGCCACCGCTGCCAGCTCTACGGCCACGCAGCGGCGAACTGCTCAGCTCCCCCCAGGTGCGTTAAGTGCCTGGATCCACATATAACGAAGGAGTGCACTCGCACTCCCGAATCCACTTCCCCCTCTGCCTGTGTGCTGTGCGGCCAGTCCGGTCACACAGCTAACTACAGGGGCTGCCCGCGCGCTCCGCGCTCCACCGCCAAGAGGGTCGCGCCTAAACCGGCGCCGCCGCTCACTCCCGCTAACTTCCCGCCGCTGCGCAACCGGGGTCCCCCGGAAGCAAAGCCCGTACAGCCGACGCCTACTCAGGCTCTGTCTTGGAGGCAGCGTCCGGCCGTTCCGCCTGCACCTTCCCAACCCATCCCAGCTCCCGTAGCTTCCGTAGGGCCGCGTCCTGCTTTACCATCTTCACCTCAGTCGTCGCTGGCTGAGGACATGAAGACCGTGTTCGACGTCATTCAAAACGTCGACATTACAGAAATTTCTGTTCTCGCACGCAAACTACGAGCCGCCCGCTCTCCTCAAGAGCGTTTATTTGCGTTAGCTGAACATCACTCGCTTCTAAGTTCGTTATAAATTTATTATTTTTTTATTTTTGTATAAAATCATAAATAAGTAAATTATAATGTCCAGTCGTATTAAACCCAAGGGCTTATCCCTAATATCTTTTAACGCTCGTAGCCTTAACACCAACCTTCCCGAGATTAAACTGTTCCTTCAGAACAAAGAACCTGACTTATTCCTTCTCCAGGAGACATGGCTTACTCCAAACCGCTCCAGGGGATTCGCTATACCTAAGTATGCGTTTATTCGTAACGATAGGCCCAACTCCGACGGTTTCGGCGGCACCGCTATATATTACAAAAGAGGTTTCCATTGCTGTCCTCTCCCTACCCCTTCTCTCCTCAACATGGAAGCCACTGTGTGTAGGTTGGCTATGACTGGTCATCCGACCATCATCATAGCTTCAATCTACATACCTAGTGGTACCAAACCAATCCGCAGCGACTTTGAGGCCATTCTCGCCCTCGGCCATTCAGTCATTATGTTCGGAGAGTTTAACTCCAAACATACTGACTGGACGTGCCTATCGACTAACACCAGCGGTATCGCTCTCCTCGACATCACTAACTCCCTTGACTTAGACGTCATATCCCCCATCACTCCCACTCACTATCCCAACAACCCGTCCTACTCTCCTGACATCCTCGACTTTGCAATTATCAAGCGAATCAATCTTGATCTAAGGTCTATCGAACCGCTCGATGACCTAGGCTCCGACCATCGCCCCGTTTCCCTCGTGCTAGGACCGCCGAACGATAACGTCTCATCTCCTAAGACCTTTACCAACTGGAAAGGTTTTAAAAATACGTTAGTTTCAGCCTTAGAGGCTCCGAACTCTCCATTCGCGATCTCTCCCGAACAATTAGATAGCCCGGATAAAATCGATTCATTAGTAAATTCTCTCACTGATGCTATCAACTCAGCCATCAGTGACAACGAAAAGGTTGCTAAGCAAGGCAAACCCATGCTTCCCTTAGCCGTTAGCAATGTTATTAAAGCTAAGAACGCGGCTCTCCGGAGAGCCAAGAAATATCCCACGCCCGCCTATAGAACAGCTGCGAATCAGCTTCAACGTAAAGTTAGGTCTTGCCTCGCGGAACTCCGAGACGCTCAGATGAACGATCTCATGGCGAATATCTCTCCGTCCCACCAAGCGTACTATAGCATGGCCCGAGCCTTACGCGTAGACACCGCCTCCCACGTTCCTCCTCTCACTCGTCCCGATGGCACTACTGCCTTTGAAGTCGAAAAAAAGCCGAATGCTTCGCTGACAGCATTGCCGCACAATGCTCGCCCAGCATGCAACCTGCTGATCCCTCACACATCCAGGCGGTGGAGGACGAAGTCCTTCGCAGAGACTCTCTCCCCATCACCGCCGACCCTGTCACAGTCTCTAATGACGAAATCTTGCTTCTTATTAGAAATCAAAAGTCCAAAAAGGCTCCGGGTGCGGATGGAATTTCCAACCACGCACTTAAGCACCTACCTCAGCAGATGCTTACCTTATTAGCTATCATTTTCAATGCCTGCTTCGACCATAGCTACTTTCCAAAAGCTTGGAAAGAAGCGACAGTCATAGGCATTCCCAAGCCGGGCAAACCTCTGAACGTCCCGGCTAATCACAGACCCATCAGCCTCCTCAAGGCAATGTCTAAACTTCTCGAGAGAGTCATACTCTCACGAATGCGGAACCATCTGTTTCCAACGGATGGCGATCCTCTCATTATTCCCCATCAGTTCGGCTTTCGCGCTAAACACTCCTGCCCTCAGCAAGTCCACCGAATCGTCGAGTATATACTTGACGGTTTCTATCCGCGTCGTTATAAAACAGTCGCGGTTTTCTTTGACGTAGCCAAGGCTTTCGATAAAGTCTGGCACAGCGGTCTCGTTTATAAACTCTACAAGATAGGCTTACCGGATCGCCTAGTCAGGTTAATAGCGTCGTTTCTCAAAGACCGTACATTTCGATTTAAACACGAAGGCACGCTTTCTGCACCCCGTCCCATAAAGGCTGGAGTCCCTCAAGACTCAGTCCTCGCCCCTCTGCTGTACACCGTGTACACCAACGACATTCCCATCCCGCCGAAAGGCATCGAACTCTCCCTCTTTGCTGACGACACCGCACTCTATACCATAGGCCACAGTGTTCGGCACCTTGTAACCAGACTCCAAAAGGCCGTAAACGCCCTTGGTGTATGGTTTCAAAAATGGCGCATCGATGTGAACCCTGAAAAGAGTTCTGCGATGCGCTTCGACCACAAACGCCGTCGTCCCGATGGCGATCCCCACGTTCGAATGTTAGGCATTCCCATCCCCTGGAAGCGCAGTACTAAATACTTAGGCGTCACATTAGATCCGACGCTTTCTTTCAAGCCACACGTCGAAAGAGTTTCGAAACTCGCTCGTCACTATTTAGGCCGCCTAAATAGCATGTTAGGTAGAAAAAGTAAAATGTCCTTCAGAAACAAACGTACACTTTACAAGGTCTGCGTTAGACCCGTCATGACGTATGCCTAGCCAATCTTTGCCCACGCCAAACCCTCCCTCCTGCACAAACTGCAGGTAGTTCAAAACCTCTTTTGCCGCCGGGCCACAAACGCACCGTGGTACGTGCGTAACGCGGACTTGCATAGAGATCTTGAACTGCCTACAGTACAACAACATCTCAAAACACTCTCTGAAGCGTTCTTCAAACGCTCCGAAACCCATCCCAATCCTCTAGTTCGTGATTCAGTCTCATATACTACTCCTGTGTTAGACTCGAAGTTCAAAGTCGCTAGGCCTAGGAATGCGCAAGCGTACTCATCCACCAGACTGTCAGCCGATCTCGAAGCCCTTCTGGCCGCAAATTCTAATTCTAACGTAAATTCTAATTCTAACGTAAATCCTAATTCTAACGTAAATGTGAATTAATTCAATTTTATTTTGCAATTTTTAATTTTTGTTTTAATTATTGATTTTCATTTTGAGCACCTTCAGTGCTATGTATTCACCTTCAGTGCTTTGAGCACCTTCAGTGCTATGTAATCCCAACGGGTGACCCCTTCTGGGCCCCGCTAGCTCGGCCTCTTTCTCCAATTGGCCGTCGCTCAGATGAAGGCTGAGTGGCAAAAATGCACGAGCCGACAGGGGGTTTTTAGTGGGTATGGTCCTGGTAGGCGTCGGGACGAGTCCCACATAACTTTGGAATCGCGCCAGAGTATGCGTCAGGGCATTTTTATCCTCCTGCCCTTCCCGCGGAGGGGAACAAAAAAAAAAAAAAAAAAAAAAAGTAGAGTGCATGTGATTATATTTCCTGCGTACTCTTATCCAATCGCATGCGTACTCTTATCCAATATCGCTTGTAAGAGTACGCAAATACCACTTTTGTTATTTTTTACTTTTACCAAAGATCTGGAATATATTTGTTTTGTTTTATGTTTCTTTATAAGATATATGATGATTAAGGACAAAATAAAAGTTAGGCTGATTATCTAGACCTATTGAATTTTATTTTATAACAGTTTGAATCTTAAGTGCGTACTCCTAGACCAGCCTACCCTATATTTTTATTTTAGGAATGATGTTATCATTGTAGACAACAGTGTGAGATGAATTAAAATTCTATTAAATTCTTGTGTCTGGTTTTTTTCATTCTTCAAGTACTACCTCAAGGCCGTTTATTTGAGTAATACATAAGGGTGAATTTATTTATTTGGGAAACATACAATATTTTAATACAGTTATATAAATAATATAACAAATCAATAAAGTTTCCACTAATAACTAACTCAATTAAGGTAGTTATAGCAATACAAAGTTTAAAAGTTAAATCATCATTAATACATAAAAACAAATATTAAATTATTACAATTTAATCAAAATAAACAAAAATATAAGGATAGAGATTATTGGATAATGAGCTCCTCCTTAATTTTCCTTTTAAAAACAATCACTCTGGAATGAAACGTATCCACAGAATTAAATTTCTTGTTATAATCATAACAAGCTCTGTTTAAAAACATATTCGCAGTATAGTTGGTTTTAGCAGGAGGAACACAGAACAAATTCTTACATTTAGAACTTATCCGGGGACACCTAAACAAAATGTTACTCATAAGAAACGGGGAATCATACAAGGGGAATTATACAAGGAATTTTGATTGTTAACATCACAATCGTTTTTGCAATGCGAACACCTAAATGAAAGGTGCTTAACAAATTTTGAATAAATTCTTTCTATACTATCAGTATGCGGTTATAGTGAGGATTCCAGATAGTTGATGCATATTCCAGAATCGACCTAACGAAACTGTTGAACAAAAGAGTGACAGTAGAGCAACGTTTAAATTCTTTACCTATTCGAAGAATAAAGCCCAACATCTGGAAAGCCCTGGAAGTGATGGATTCAATATGAGTTCTGAAAGACAATTGAGTATCAAGAATTACGCCCAAGTCCCTCACCTCAGTAACCCGCGTCAAGGATGTGTGGTTAATATTATAATCGAAAAATAAATGCATTACATAAGTGATTTCAAAAATTAGTTCTCTGTTTATTTATTTTGTTGTGTTCTTATTGTTTGTATTCGCAATTATTGTTTTCAGGCCTTTTAACATTACTAACAAAACCCTCACGTCACCACTTCGTCTTATTGTAAATTCTTATCTTATTATAAACATTTTCTTTAAATTCTCATTAGCTGTCAATTCAAAATCAATAGCCTAAACTCGAATTTCAATCTACTGACAGGCAACAAAGGCAGCAAGGTAATTAGTTATTCAAATTGTCATGAAGCGGAAACGAGCTAAGTTAATGTCGAAAACTTACAGATTGGTAGAGTTTTAAGCTTTTCTGATCAAATACATTTCAAGATTCCTGTTATCTACGACATTTCATAAGTGACGTATCATTTCATTCATAACCTAAGTATGGCGTCTCTATAAAGGTCTCTCTCTCTTAACACAGGTGCAATTCAACTCATATTACGGTTAGTTGTTCATAACAGTGAACATGAATATAGTCACCATGACAAATTTTTAATTATCATCTAACAATTTGGTTTTCACGATAAAGCATTCACATAGTAACTTTTTCCAAAGTCAAAAAAACTACATATTTAAATTAGCATATTGCTAGTAGATATCATATATCTACAGCTGTTGTTGGGCCAAGTACTGAGCCAAGCACAAGCTGCCTACGACCGACATCCAGCAACCCATCTTATCGTATTTCACTGCTCCGGTCACATGAAAGTGATGTGGATCTAAGCCATTCCGATCCGACTTTCTATACGAATAACGGACGTCGAGGAACTAACATTTCTTCTTCTAGTAGCAGCTTTTCGTCCTCTGATTCTTTGCCACCTTGCATGCAAAAAAGGGGATTTCTGTAAAAAGAGTAAAACTAGAAAACGCAAACAAACCCGGGTGTGAGAACAAAATGAAGCAAAAATTTTAAGAAACGCAGGAAGTGCTTACGTGACTATAAGTAAATTGAAAAAAAGCGTTGCAGCAAGACCTTGTACAAGCAAATGCAGGCAAAAGTGTTCTTAATGTGAAAGAACATGAAAGACAAGAACTGCTCAAAAATTACTGGGGATTAGCAAGTTTACAATTGCAGCGTGCTTACATCAGGTCTGGCATGGTGGCAGTGGCCCCCAGGTACTAATGCACAAAATCCTCGCTTGCAAAACAAAGCTTTTTATTTCACCATGGAAAGCCAGAAAATTCGCGTTTGTAAATTATTTTTTGCAAACACTCTTGACATCACGGATAGACAAATACGAACTGTGAAGAAAAACACGAATAGCCAGGGATTTTTAGAGCCTGAATTGAAGAGCAAGCATCAAAACCACAAACGAGTTGAACCGGAACTGAAAGAACAAATAAAAACGCACATTAACTCAATATCACGCATAGAATCCCACTATGTAAGAGCTACAACTAGCTTTGTGAAAGCAAGACAATCAAAGAACTTAGTTCGGGTTTTAATGACGGACAGAAAGAAAAGAATCTGCCTCAAGCAGAATACTGGCTTTACCTTCATATTTTTAACACTTATTCAGTGTTATTCAGACGTCGGTTTTTGTGCACCCAAAAAAGACAGGTGCGAGATATGCGTAGCCTTATGAGCTTGCACCTGAGAGCACTAAAAAACGGAGCTAAATTTTATATAAATTTTTAATACCTAGGTATCTCAATACATTATTAATTATTTCCAATACAAGTAAATATCTATTTGTTCAAGTTATTGAAAAGTTGTCAAATTGGAATTGTTTTTTTGTACTAATCTTTATCTTTATCGAAGGCTTTTCATTTACCCAAAACTAAACACATAAACTTAGAGAATCTGCTATCAGACAATGCTGTAATGAAAGCTACACTTGTACACCTAAAATTATTTGAAATAACCTTTTAAAATGTTTAGTATTTCTGTAGAGTGTTTTTGATTTATCGCCTCTAAACTAAAACAGTCTTAGAAATGAGTTAGAAGTCCCGACTTTTTATTCTGCGTAGTTTCGTTTTGTGAATTTCTTATAATTTGAAACGTAACCAGAATACGATTAAATTGGTTTTGTCAGTTCAACGGAAATAAAGTTTGTCTAATGTATTGTTAAAATGCTCTTTTTAGGAATAAAAAAAAGAGTTGTTTAGGAATATATGAGATTTCTTCTCCAAACGTTTTCACTACTTTTTTTTATTCAAAGAGTACTTAAGTAATTGTTTCAATAACTTGTAAACAATATAATTCGATAATGTTTAGGTATACTTATGCCCGTCTGTACTAAACTCTACAAAGCATAGACTTAGTAAGGTAACGCCTAAACTAGTCACACATAAGCATCGACTTACTCTGCGTTGCTCTGCACTAATCAGTTTACGTTAAGCGACTCCTAGAACAATCGTTGCATAACAAAGCGGACGAAAGAACCAAAAAGTCTATTTTGTCTTTTCACTTTTTCTGGTCACTTGTCCTGCCTGACGGTTTATTTAACCTTCCTATACCCGCGCGCTGGTCTGTAAGACCAACGAAATAAATTTTTGTATTTATTTCTTCCTTCGTATATGCTAGAGGTTTGCACTTTTTGTTAACTGCATAATTTGTTGCCGCGAACGTATACGGCGCCAATTGGTCTGTGAGACCAACGCGGGTACAGTTGAAACTTTTTGTGTAAGTAATAATTTCTGCTTTATTGATTTTGATATCATATTGTGTTATATAGCATAATTTAATTATCTTTTATTACTTTTAAGTCTTAGTTTACAACAGGGTGGATGATCATCATATAAGTTTGTTGTTGGATGACGATATTTCTTATATAGAGAATCTGACTATGAAGGTCGAAACGACAGCGAGGTAGAGGATTTTCAGAAGACGAGCTGTCAATTCCTCTTTGCCAAGACTGATAAAGCTAATTCTTCTGAAATATGTATATTAGATGGTCCAGAATCCTCAGTAACAGCTGCCAATAGTACAATTGGGCGTTGTGCATACTGCCCATCAAAAAAGAACCGTAAGACGCGGTACATCTGCGCTAAATGCAAAATTTACTTTTAAATAATAATATAATAATAACTTTATTTACTCTTTTCAATTTACAATAAGTATACTTAACCTAATAATAATCTAAGATACTTATCTATGATGTAAACAAAATACATATCCAAAATACTTTTATCCTAAATTAATATATTCTTTTCAAACATAAACTTAAGCTTTACATATAAATATTAAAGAAAGTGTTAACAAATCAACATGATAGCATGAATTGTCAATGCGGGTATACTTATTGACAAGAATTTCTTTACCTTCCGTGCTAGTCGAGACTGTGTTACGGCAAGGTAAGAATCTCACACAATGCAAAATCAACTTTATGCTCTTCACACAAGCAATGTATTGCTCATTAGCAAAAAAAAATCGACGATGAATGACGAGTTCTGCGTCACATACGGACAGCGTAGTATATGCAAGTTATTCAGATGCAATTCGTATAGATATTCGTTCAGATAATTTAATTTGTAAAAAAAATTAAATATAGTTACATCGTATTGAAATGCAGAATTACTATATTTTTTCTCACTAATTTTTAATATTGCTTTATGTATTAAAGGTACCTATATATTTCTATTTTTATTTTTATTTTTATTTTCTTTGCCTTATATTAGTTAGCCAGACATTAGAATAAATAACATTCATTTTATTATTTATAAATATTTTATCTTATATAAAGTATAATATAATATAGTTAATTTTACAAAGTACATAATTATGTTGTAGTTATAGATAGTATTAGTTAAAAGGCGTGTATAAAAATATAAAAATAGATATACATATTATTTAACTATGTATTTAAATTAAATAATAATAATAACAATAATGTACCCTATATTTTTGATATATAATCTTTATATTTAATATATAATCTTAATTTGGTCCTCAGTTTGCTCATAACTCAGATTGCTCAGAAACATAGCCAGCTGCCTTCTGCAACTAAAACTGGTCAAAGAGTACATTTTTATATCTTTATTGATACGGTTGTACACCAAGGGTGCTAAAAAGAATGAGAAGCTCTGTGCAAATACGGTTTTGCATAGGGGAACATCAAAAACCTTGTATGGTCTTCTGGCTGACTCGTTATTTCTTTCTTTGTTTTTGTGTTGTCTCAGTAAAATAGTTTGGATAAAAAGTTGACGAATATTTAGAACTCCGAACTCCTTGTATATCTCAGACGTAGGATACCTGAAGTGTTTAAAGTTTATTACTTTGAGAATACACCTCAGTGCCTTTTCAGCAGATAAAATAATAGTTTTTTTAGCTCCGCCCCAGGCAGAGATGCCGTAAGTAGCTATTGATTGACATAGAGTTAAGTAAACGATTTTGTTGGTTCTGTGGTCTTTTAAGTTTCTAATTCTTTTGAAAATTGGTATTAGTTTGCGTATTCGACTTTTAAGATTATTAATATGTTGTTTCCAATTCAAATTATTGTCTATATTAACACCAAGATATTTCAGACTAGTAGTTGCAGATAATACAAAACATTTACATTTATTTATTTTGGATTTTATATTAGAACAGTATTCGTCATGCACTTTTAATTCAAATCTCTTATCAGGTTGTTGATTACTTTTTATACTAAATGTAAGGTATTTAGTTTTTAAAAGATTTAAAGTAAGTAAATTGTTGTCAAGCCATTTTATTATAGTGCGCATTCCATCTTCAGCAGTAGATTTTACTTTAGCCCAAGTTTCGTCCTGAAACAATAAAACTGTGTCATCAGCAAATGTTACTATTTTTGAGTTTGGGAGTTGAGTATTACAAAGATGGTTTACGTAAATTAAAAAGAGGGTAGGTCCCAGAACTGATCCTTGTGGAACACCGAAGTTGACGTTAAGTCGAGAACTAAGAACCTCTCCTAGTTTTACTCGCTGAGTTCTGTTATTTAAGTAATCCTTAAACAAATCTAGTGGAACTCCTCTTATTCCAATAGATTCCAACTTACGTATAAGAAGGGGGATTGAGACCGTATCAAAGGCTTTGGCTAGGTCCAAAAAAACCCCGATACATTTTTTCTTGCCATCGAGACCCTGCGCTACATGTGCAACCAATGTCTCAATTGCATCTATAGAAGATTTTCTCGCCCTAAAACCGTACTGGTTGTTCGAAATTATATTGTGTTTTTCCAAGTAATTAACTAAACGAATATTTATTGCTTTTTCCAGAATTTTAGCCAACGTGGGCAATAGAGATATTGGACGATAGTTAGTTATACTGCCTCTATCACCCGATTTGAATACTGGTATAACAATAGAAGCCTTCAGCACATCAGGGAATGTACCAGACGATAAACACAAATTCAAAATGTATGTTAAGGGAAAGAGTAAGAGTCGTATATGCTTTTTCACAAATATAGAGGATATTCCATCCCATCCTGCTGCATTACTATTTTTCAGCGACATGACTATTTTTAATACTTCTGATTCGTCGGTATCTAATAGCACAAACGAGTTCAAAAGAGAATTATTATCTGTGTACTTTAGAAGTAGGGCCTCCTCTGTAGTATTATGCTTTTGTAGAATACTTTTTGACAATATGGAGCCCACGTTATTAAAATAATCATTGATGTAATCAACAGATTCTGCTGTATTTTGTTTAAGTTTAGATAATTCAAATAGCTCCTGAGAATTTACTGAACAACCCAAACCGCAAACCTGCTTTATAACTTTCCAAGTACTCTTAATATCATTTTTGCATTTACCCAACTCCTGCTTATCATGCTCATTTTTAAGTTTATGAAGAATAGCATTGCAATGATTTCTATAACGTTTATAGAAGACTTCAAGATCTTTGTCGTGAGGTGATTTGCGATGTCTTTTATGAAGAGTATCTCTAAATCTCATGCAACGCAATAAGCCAGCTGTTACCCAAGGCTGAACAGTCTGTTGCCTATTGGGTATCTGTATGTAGGATGTTGATTTCTTTATTATATTAGATAAAACCTCAATGAAATACTCTGTAGCACGATTAGGATCCTTTATTCTTAATATAGTATCCCAATCAATTTGTTTAATCAATGCACTAACTCTGTTATGATTGAGTATACTTACACTTTTTTTAATGGTTTTGGTTGTACATTGATTAATTACTGGTATGCACAGATACAAACACCTATGATCTGTAACAGATGATTCACAGACAACAGTTAACATTTTGCTGCTTGATTTTACAAAGCAATGGTCTAAACATGCATTGAGGCGGGTAGGTATCACATGGCTTGGTAACATGCAATGCATAGCTAGAAGGTCCGAGTACTCATCAGATTGCAGATTGGTGTTATTCTCTTTTATATCAATGTTAAGATCCCCAGTTAAGTATATATAAGGTACGTCTTTTAGTTCAAGCAAAAGTTTATCTAAAGATTTGATAAAATTTGTGATAGAAGCAAACGCTGGCGATCTGTAAATACAAACAAAAGCATGTTCTGCACCTATTTTTACTATAAGGCAGTCAGCATCGCTTATATTAGGTTCATAGACTGTAACTTTAGGTATATTTTTTCGAATATATACGACTACACCACTATTCTGATTAATATGCTGGAGGCTGCTGAAGGCTCTGTAATTTTCTAAATTAGGTATCAAATTTGATTGTTTCAACCAGCACTCAGTCAAAACAATAAGATCGTAGTCAATACTACTTCTGGCTAGAAATATCATAAAATCATCAAAATTTCGGTTAATACTTCGTATGTTTTGTACAATGACATTAAGCGACTTTTCACAATTAAGCTTGTATTGCAGAAACACTTCTGGCTTGTCGACCAACACCGAATCACCGAGATTGACGTTTGTATCAAACTCGGTGAATACTTTCTCTAGGTCATTAACCATAATAAATAAAGGTAATAAAAAAAATAATAATAAAGGTTGATTCGGCATTGGTCGCAAACTCGAGTCTCGGAGACTTTAAAAAATCTGAGCTAAAAAGCTGTGGAATTGTAGCCACAAAACTGAGAAAATCAATAAAAGATAATAATAAATATGTACTGATAATATATAGTGTATAAACCATAATAATAAATAAGTAAACATGCAACATATAGAAAAATAATATCATAATAATTAATATCTGGTAGTAAGTGTAAAATAGAATAAAATAGGATGACTTAAAGCTACTAATTAAAAAAACAATAAAGTAAAAGTACTGTATAAAAAATCTGTGCTCAGTAAGGTAGCGTATACTTTTTTTGTTTACGGAATATAGTCAATCAGATTTAAGAGCTGAGATTTGCTTAAGTGATTTAATTAAAATAGCTGGTTCACCTTCCGATTTGCGAATCAGAATGTTACCTCTCGAAGTCCAACAAAACTTGAAGCTGCCATTCTTGACGAGTTCCCGTGCCGCAGAAAGGATCCTCTTAGACATAAGTGTAAGGGGTTCAGATATATACACTTTAGTTTTAGGTCCGGATATTCCAATAGTTTCTGTGTTTAATGGGTGATCTTTATTTTTAGTATTGTAACTTTTCACGGCTTTTAGAAATATTTCCTTTTCAGCATTGTCCAAATATTCTATCATTATAAGGCCATTATTTTTTCCTTTTCTGTATAAATTTAATTTACTGACCTGAGGAGTTTGTAAAGTGGTGTGTAATTTTTCCACTATATACTGAAGGTTTTCACTTTCAGTTTTGGGAATATTTCTAATTTCGACCATATTTTTCATGTCTTTTTTCAAAACTCCATTCAGCTGAAATTCCAACTCTTCAATGCGCTGCAGCGCCTCTTCATTCTTTACTTCGATCGTTTCCATCCTGTTGCAAACTTCTTTGTAATTTTCCGCATTTATTTGTAATAACTTTAACATCTCGTTATTGGATTCTAGTATTTTTTTGTTCTGCTCCTTTATCTCTGCCATCTCAGTATTCATCATTTCCCGTAATGATTGTAAAAGACAATCTTTGATATCCGAAAATTGTTCATGTTCTGGATTTTTCCTTTTTCTAACATTAATGTTTCGAATCAAATTATTCTCAATTTCTTGTGATTCCATGGAAAGATCCGGAAATGACGAGTATTTAACTTGCTGACTGGAATTCGGTGATCTCTGCATTTTAACTGAAACTTTTGTATATACTGTTCTGCACAAAAATATTAAAGCGTCGTACAGAATATGTTGCAACTATCAAAAATTTTGTATGGAACATGCAATTATGGTATGTTCTGCTTGTTTTAGTGAGACTTGTGCCCAATATTGTATATTATTTCATTCTTTGCCAACTAATAGTCAAAAAGATTTGACAGTTTTGTTATATTTTTTATTTTTGTTAACATTTTTGTAGCCCGTTTGTAATAATTTCTATATTTCAGAGGCTGTATTGAAAGACTGTTAGTTATTCAATAAAACATATATTTTTTATATGCTGTATTTCTTTCATTTATGATATACCCTATTTTAATTATACATATAATAACATTACTGTAGGTGTTCGTGAAAAGAAACATTGAAGTTGTGTCCTGAATTTTCGGTCTGTAAGTCCATGCGCGGGTATAGGTGTTACACAATTTGACGCGGGTATAGGAAGGTTAACTGAATATCCCTTCAATCAAAAGTTCAAACAAAACGTAACTATTATGTATTTTGAAATAGATATATTTTATTATATCAATACATAATGCAGCTGCTAGTTATAGTGCATAATGCGAGGTTATTTATTTCAATCTTAAATCAATGAATAAAAATGTCAATATTTACAACGCACAATTTTAGGTCGTTCGAAAACTAATGAGAATAGTATAAAGTATTCTGGGAACTTGTGTAGCTCAGGTTTCTTCAATATAGCAACGAACACTGAAGGAGAAAGGAATTTACGCGTTGGAGATATGATGTTTCATGATTTTTTTTGACTCCATGACTCCTTGGAAAAATATTGATATAATAAACGTAAATTTTTGTGTACTCGCATAACTTTTTGAACAACATGGTACCTAAAGTTCTTGCGTAATTTTATGACATGGGAAATCGGTGTCCTAAAGTTAGGAATGTCTTAAACATTTAGCCATTGACTTAAGTTTAGTGCAACGCAATTCTCGTTGCTAAGCACGTCGTAGAGACTTAAGTATCAACTTAGGCGCTGTCAAAGTTTAGTGCAGAGGGACATTAGATTTTTATTGCAGTCACTCAGCTGTATTGCAAGAATCGTATGCTACGTAGGTAAAATTTTACTCGTGGAACGCAAAACTCGCGGATCCTTTATGTGTGGTACCGGTACACGGTGGTACCGTGGTTGCTTTCCCACAGCTCCTGTAAATTGCTGATATATTTACAGAATCATATGCTAGAAAACTGGGCATATTTTCACAACAGGATTTGTTGCCGTATGCTCTGCCATCGTTTTCTATACACAAATGCATAGTCAACCGTGGTGGTTGCGGTACCGCAAAAATCGGTGGTTTTGTAAGTTTTAAAAAAACAAACCTTAGTCCCACCACCGTGGCGGGTGACGTGCAAAACGGGTTGTGAGCCTGGAATTTGATGCATCTCGTATTCAATGAAAGTTTATTTTTATTATTGATTTAAATAAATCTATTTCATTAACGCTTTAGGATGATGGATAGAATGAACTCATTAACTTTAAAGACATTCAAGTAAAATTGCGAATCATCCCTGATGTAAAATGCTTCTCATTATTTATAATTTCCTATCAAACCATAATAAAGAAAACCAAATTAAACATTTTGCACCAACTCGTAGCACGTATCCTTAATCGAAAGTCATCTAGTCAAGTCAAGTCAAGTCAAACTTGTTAATTACGTTACATCAAGTTAATTTACCATGCACTCGGGACATAAATACATCACACAGCACGTTACTGCATTCGATGGGTTGGTAGGTAGATAACGTTAAGCCTGCTCAAAATCACCATGTCCATGATATGTGTGCTATATGTCCATGATATGTGTGCTATATGTCCATGATATGTGTGCTATGCTATGTCAGTCGAGTATTGATAAGAATCCGTTATGTCTTTTGCAAACAGTCAGGTCTATCTAAGTTACTTAGTTAAACAGCATGTAATTTTGAGTACTATTTGTACCTGTTATTCATTAGACTCATTTTCGCACAATTCAAAATAACAACCAAAACTCAACAGTTTCATATAAAAATAAACATAGTTAATATTTACTAACTGGCCTCCAAATAATCGAGCAAACATAATAAAATTTATTATTATTTTATAAATGTGCTTTGCGGGAACATGGTCATCCATAAACAAGCTCTGCTTACTTTGTTGCCATATGTTGGTGTTTTTGTCTGGGTATTATTATGATGAGTGATTGTTATTTAAAAACAGTAGTTGCAGCAGAATTTATCAAAGCAAGCTATTTCCTAAATGTAAATTGAAAAACTCACTGTCTCACACCTGTGGATTTAAATCCTGGCTCTAGATGTCTGTTTGAACGCACATTGTATACAGTAGGTGAACACTAAGAAAGCCACCTGTGTATTTAATTAATCGCTAAATAGTTGTGTTAAGTAATATTTATTTAGCAATACCTTTTAACAATTAAATTATTAAAATAGTTGTCGTAGGATTGTCGGTGTGTGTGACATGTTCCGTATTCCAAAAAATCTGTTCCAACATGGTTCCATCCACCTGTTTCAGATTTATCAAAATTACTTGTTCTTATTGAAGTCAAAAAAAGCATGACTACCACCACTTCGGAAAAACCTTCGTGAAGAAGAACTGGCATGAAACTTCACGGGTAAAAACTAAAATACATTTGCCACTATACTATTTATATTTTCCAGTGACTCTTCAGTCAGTCCAATCGACACATCATATTTCTCAACTAAAAGCAATACGCGATAACATTTTCACAATTTCTTTACTGGAACATTAATGTAAGTAACTGTTAAAGAGATTTTCGCATTCGCTAATGTAGAACGTATGTAAGTAGTTAATAGAAACAGCAAGTGGCCGGTCCATTACAGGGAAGTGGCCGAATATTCGAGGTTGTATTTTTCTATATCAGTTTTCATAAGAAGTGAAGTTATTAACCAATGTCCACAATGGATTACATTAAGCTTTTATCAGTAGAGAATTTTTTAAATAACAAGAACATTTTCAATAATGAATTAAAAACAGGAAAATATAATTTAAATCCTCGCATTCGACAAGCAATAATTAAATTGTTTTGCGGGTACAGAACAAACGACAATTATAACTAAATACATTTTTACGTGTATGTATATACATAGAAACCGTATTTGAAATATAAATGATGACAAAATCCTACATTTTCAGCACGCAAACTATTCAGCTTTCTTCTTACGATAACCTTTTCGTTTCGTTCTAATTAATGTACAACTTTGCAATGTCCATAGTATACGAACTTTCTCTACAGTTTATGTGAATGTGTTGACAAATTGTACATGACTTTAGTTATCCGTCTTATTTGAATAAAGCTCTTAAATAATTTGATTATGCTGGTATTGAGTAGCATGTCACATGTGCTTTCTATGCCTTTAAGCATACAACATTTCCGTTTGTATAAATTAAGGATTCTGAAGTATATAAAAAATAATAATCTAACATTATTTTATATACTTAAGAATGCTGTAAAATAAAATAAAGCTTTGCATCTTTTAAGAACCTATGATATAAAATTGTGAGTACCGTCACGGCTAAGCCTTAGAGAGCACGTCAGAATGCCGCGACATTTGAGTAAAGAGGTTAATATGAATTATTATGAATTAAGAATAAAGGATATTTAAATATACTGTTGACAGAACAGAAAGAAATGATGCGATACATTCTGACTTGCTCCGTCATCAGAGCAAGATGTACTAATAAATAAATATATAAAATTTATTAAATAAATTTATTAAATTCATTTGATTCGTATTAATTTATACCACAAAGGGTGGTCAGTCGCGTGTAGGCGTATTGCACCATTGTACCTACTTATTCTTAAGTGCAACAATGGTTAGTTTTGGATTAACTTCAAATGATTATAGAAAAACAAGGAACAAACTCTTGCCTCTTATAGAAAATCAGACGACTCACGCGATTATAATTACTGAGAAACAACCTTGGCAACAATTTTTACAATCGACAGACAGTGTGCGACTCCATAGTGCGTCCAATTTAATGCTTCGCTTATTCTTTTACGGAATCGGGCTTTGCTGCACAAACAAGGAGACCGTAGCTATCCTCTTTTGCATCCTTAATCAAAATAGTCCCTTTAGATTGAGAGTTTAGATTTGATACGGAATTATATCTAATTTACGGAAGTATTATAATAGATCTTTACCTATGAAACTGCCTTTTTGCCGTACTTGGCCATTTCAAATGAAAATATTTTTTTTTTGACTAATAATTCTAATTTCAAATTAATTTTATTTGACAAACATGGAATTCTTTTTCTAAAATCGTCATTTGTTTAATAGTTAGTGTTTTGTTTTCAACGCATTCGAACATTTTTCGTCATCATGGATAAGTAAAAAATTCGAGTAATTATGGAGTATGAGTACCGAAACTCAATCCACGGCTGAATTAGCAGCAGCTTTCGACGTTAGCATCAAAACAATATTGGTCTATTTGCGTCAAATTGGCAAGGTAAAAAAGCTTGACAAATGGGTACCCCACGAACACAATGACCGCCAGCGCGAAGTACGCGTGGAGACGTGCCTTGCACTGCTCAGAAGGCATACAAATGAAGGAATTCTGAACCGCATTGTTACTTGTGACGAGAAATGGATCCTGTTTGACAATCTTAAGCGCTCAGCAAGTTGGTTGGACCCTGGTTCAGCACCCAAACAATGCCCTAAACGAAAACTTACCCCTAGAAAAGTGATGGTCACTGTTTGGTGGTCTAACGCGGGTGTAATTCATTACAGCTTCTTGCCAAACGGGACAAGCATTACTGCAGATGTGTACTGTGAAGAACTGAGCACAATGATGGAGAAGCTCGCACGTCTCCAACCAGCTTTGGTCAATCGTTCGGCTCCACTGCTCCTGCACGACAACGCGCGACCTCATACTGCACAGCAGACGGTCTCCAAGCTACAAGAGTTGGGGTTGGTCATCCGCCGTACTAACCAGACCTTGCGCCTACAGACTTCTACTTTTTCCAGAATTTGGATAACTTCTTGGCGGGAAAAAAATTCAATAGCCGAGAGGCAGTACAAAATGCCTTTGAAGAATTTGTTGCATCCGTCCAGCTGATTTCTTCAAGAAAGGCATCAATAAGCTTCCAATGCGTTGGCAAGGAGCATTGATTGCATGGGTGATTATTTTGATTAATAGAAATAAAAAATATATAAAAAAATACGCTTCATTTATTTCGTGAAAAACGGCAATTTCATAGGTATAGACCTAATATTACCTAACCGGAACCGGATGTATTCGTCCTTTCCGGAGAAGAAGAAGTGAAGTGATATCTGATGATACCTGCAATAATTTTTAGACACCTTATTTTACCTGAATGGACCACATTACATTTTGTCCCTGAAAAGTTCTTTACATAGAGCGTACCTACACTCATGTCTGGATACATATATGAGAAATATCTGCAAGTATTTTGTCGCTTTGATAACAATTTTTTTTTTTATTAATTTTTTTATTATTTTTTGAATTATTTTTTTCCTCATTTAAAACTTGCGTACATCATATTGTACGGGATGGCTTAGTGCCACTAGGCTTCCTCTACCAGCTAATCTTTAGGTTGTAGAAAGAGTGATGTATATTGTTTCGAAGAAATGTTGTTAATTACATTTAATTTCAATGTTACAGTGAAAGTGAGTCATGACATAATCATAGGTAAGGAAGGTGTATTAAGTAAAACCAAAAAGAACAAAAAAGAACCAACACATATAACAATAGAGAGAACAGATACATATAATAACTACATAATTTCTACATATAATATGTAAAAATTTTGAGATTCAATAATAACGTATACCTAAACATTTCAAAGTTAATTTTGAGAATAATCAAGTAGTTAATTATTTGTTTTGTACCTATTTTATAGCTCTTTTATTAGAATGTAAAGATCTTACAGACAAGGAAAAAGATTAATACGTCGTGTTATGAACTGGTTTTTTAATTGCAGATTCTAGAATGATCTCAGTTGTCTTTGATGTCCGGTGTGAAGGAAGGAAATTTGGAAATTGATCTATTACTTCGTTATTTAATAACCTATTCAGCGGCCCATAACCTGCAATGTTTATCATTAAATTTATGTTACAAAATATTTTACTTTTGAAACTCAAATTAATCTGGAAAGTTTGATGAACGCTGGTATTATTGTAACTAAAAAACTTCAATGAATTCAATCCTAATATAAACCTTATTCTAATTCTATCGACATATACCAAACTAATTCACACGAAACTTATACATACGGTAACAATCCTTTTACTTCACCCAAATATTGACTGAATCCTAATATCCATTACACCAAATGAAATCCGTGACAAACAAACATCACTTACGATTTCACGGCATTCTCGCACTGAATCTACGTTATTTTGGTTGGCAAATACTCGTAGCATTAAATATGATGAAGAGATCGGCCTCGAACAAATTCCTATGTTCATTCTCTTTTGCTTGCCGTCAGGTAGGATTTCAAAAATAAACGAAGCGGAAATTTCTGAGATATGTGTGTGTAAAGATCGGAGATGATTTTCTGTTCCGGTTGAAACATGCATACAACATTATTATTTGATAGGTTGCTACCTAATCATGTTATAAACGTCATTATGAAAAGTTTTAATAAGACCCAGCCTTGAATAATCACTAATAGGAATGTTGTTTTGTCAATTGCAACGATCTTTCTTTGCAGCGGTACTTTACTAAAAAAAGGATAATTTTCGGAATTCGCATAATTAAACGGGGAGATTATCTAAGGCTCCGCTATGACAAGATGTTATTAAAGTCTCCAATGGAATAGAATTCAATAATGAAAACAAAGAAACCATGTCTAAATCAATCTTCTCCTTTTCTTTGAGTCTGAAATTTTGCCTCTTAAAGTCAGGCTGAGTACTCACAATCTGAGCTTAAGTTAAGTATATCTGGCGGGGCAATTATTCGGACTGGTAACTTTGAAGCCCCGACTATCAAGTGCAAAGTCTATTTGGCGAATAAATAAAGTATAGTGTTTTATTCAGGTGTGATATGTAAGTATGAGACTGAGACCAATCTTATTATAATAATAATATCAGCGTATCCGACCTTTTCGTGAATGAGATATACATGGTGAAATTTTATACCGCCACCTGGAAGGAAAGTACTGAAGATTGCAATTTACTGTAAGAAAATATTCCTTTATTTTTAAAAGAAACAAAACTGCATTATGAGATATTGATACTGAAAGATATTTGGATCCTAAAAGAGAAGTAAAAGTTACCACATTGTGTCTACGTCAGGTTTGTCCACGAAATGCTGTAACAGAGTATACACTGTGCGACTGAATGTGTCGGAAAAGCTTTTGGTAAACGATGTTATTATGTAAATATAAGTACACCATTACTACCTTATGGCAACAAGATCAAAGCTATCCTGATGTGTCTACACTGTGTCTACGTTATGTCCTTAAAATGTTAATACTTTTTGTATAAATACATTATTTCTGATAAGGGTCACGTGCATTGTTAAGTAAACGTTGACAAATTTCCAAACAATTGTAAATATTAGATATTTCAAAAATAAGTGTCTCATGTTCCAATATGTAACTGCGTGCATCTTTACCGATAGAGACAAGGTTCTCGAACTATAGGTGAATCATTATGGAAAAAGAAATACTTGAGGGAATCTTTATGATTTAAAATAGATGACATAGATATTCAGTTGTATTAATTACTTTAAAAAGTGTCAAAATCATAACATATTAAATAATATCACAAAAAATATATTTATGTCAGCTTTATAGTCAAATATTTTATTTTGTGCTTTTTATTTGTTTAGATTTATGTGCGAAATTATTTTCTTTGATCGGCACGAGTCACAGTAGGCGAGCAGAAAAATTGTGAATTCAAAGAAATGCAGGGAAAAGTTCCAAAACAAACACACACCCATAGCAACAACAAAGAATTCAAATTGTCAAACAAATAAAATGTTGTCATAAAAAGAACAAAAAAAGTTGATTTAAGTTATAAGTGTCTAAATACAATATTTACAAAATATTTCAAAATCGATCCAGCAAGAAAATATTTTTTAACTACTGCAAAATAGTTATGAGTTATATGCATTATAAATAAAAATTATGCACTTATTAAGACATAATTTTTATCGATATCAAGAAATAAATTAAAATATAAAAAACCTATTAATTAAATGCACTGAAATTTGTTTTATTATGTTAAGGCAGATAAGAACAAACTGTGGAGATGAATGCTATATTTTTGTGGGAAAAATTATATACTGGCAATACAGTAATCCAGTAACACTACAAATAATATCCGGGGTGGTGTAAAGATTTCTGTTACTGAATTATAAGAGCGGCAACATAACATCAAATAATATAATGCACTAGCTGGCAACGTCTGTTGTCGCCTGATACCTACGGATAGTACTTGCAATGAAATATCAAATGATTTTGTAAACAGCTCCATCTTAAGTTTTTTTACGCATTATTTTGACTAAATTTAAATAACTTGTAAATCTAATACAACTAACGCCATCTCTCTATCTTAAAAACAACTATTTTTCAAGTCACAAAATTTTGTTAGACATGGTTAGTCTATAGTTATTTACTAGTCTCTGCCTGCACGAAAGTAACAACACCGGAAGTAGGAAAATATATCTCCAGACTAGGCCTCAGAAAACATCATTTAAAATACAATTATATTGCTTGTTGTTCATTCTTTCAGTTATTTCAGCCAATTCACCGGGGCCACTGCTGGCTGATCCATCCCCAAACATCAAAACTTATTCGACTACTTCTTCTCGATGATAATATATTTTATTCTAAATACCAGTTGTATCTGATTTCCATAAAGATAAACCTCCATCAGCAGAAAAAACGAACACTTTTTCAACAGAAAAATGGTTCGAATAAAATCGCAGTTTATATATTGCCAAGCAAACTGCAGTCGATGCTGTTTATGGCGATGAGATAAGAATGGTTAACGCACCAGAGTTGTGTGATGTAACCCAGCTGAGTGTAGGCGACGTCTAATTGGGTAGATGACACAATTTAAAAATGCAAGTTTTTATAATTTATTTATAAAATATTAGTTATTTTGACAGGTACAATGTTTTGAAAAATATAGTTTTGAATTTAATATCGAAATTATATAGATTTGAAAACTTAAAAAAAGAAGCAAAAACTTATTATAGTATATGTTAAATTAATAAATATCATTAGCTTACTGACATTAAATATAACAATTTTTACTATGACTGTATGCATGTAAACGCATTACCTACGTAGCTATTTTATATTTTATCCAAACGCCCATACAATTTTAGTATGATTCACAAGTCGTGACGTCACAGCTCAGTACCGTTTTGTATGGAGCGTTTTTCGGCGACTCGCAGCGGCTCCTCGAACACATCGCTGTATCTAGAAAACTATTGATTGTAAACATACTGTTACTTTTGCAATATTTATTTACTGTTGATAAACTATTTAAATATGAAATAAAAAAAAATTTGTCATGTACCCAATTGTTGAAGAAGACACTTGTAAAGAAGCTGATAAATCTTGTACTCGAACGCTTGCCTTTGGACTCAGCTTACGAGCTCTCTCTCCTGCGCTTTGGTAGTTTTACAGGCTCTTCCTCATCCCATCGCTTGAGCCTAAGATATACGGTATTTCTCTGAAAACAGGAATACACAATGTAAATCTTTTTAAAGTCATCATCAATTTGGACGGCCGGCTAGTGTAGCGGTAACAACGTTGCCTTCTATGCCAGAGGTCCTGGGTTCGAATTCTGGTTAGGGTGAATACTTGTGTGATGAACAGGTCACGGATATTTATATGTTTATTTCTAATATACGTAATAGTTATTGTTTATATAAATCTTAAATCTATTCCTCCGTTATCTATTATCCATAGCACAAGTTCTTAAAGAAATTTAATTTGAGCTGGATAAAGGAGGGTTTTAAACTCATTTAAGGTAATCCAGTATTACGGTCACAGATTAATTAATTAATAAAATTTTTATAGTTTTTTAAACATAATACTGTGATTACACTTACTGTGATTCATATTTCATTTGCAGTATCCGTAACAGAGTGTCCCTGTTCTTTTAAAACAATAATTTTAGAGTTTTCGTGTGCTGAAATCCGTTAAGGCACATTGTTACTATTCAACCTGTCTGCAATCACTATAATAGGCACAATAATATTATAAACGATTATCTGAGTTCCACTGGACCGCATAGACAACCGGGAAGAACGCTACCACTGATAGTAACACCTAACTTGTTGGTTACTTACATCATATAATTTTGATCAGAACACAGAAAAAACGTATAACCGAACAAAAACAGTTCATTGTAACGCCGCCACACCTGGCTACCTTCAAAACATTATTCAGACACACAAAAATGAATGTTTACATTCAATTAAAAGTAAAAACCACTGCAGAACTTATTATTGTAAAAAACTATTGGGTATACATTGCTTTGAAACTGCATTGTATACAAGTTATAGAAATTGACTCATATACATAAATCAAACTTTATGAATGTGTAGTATTCACTGGTGTTGCTTCGTTTACTTTACAATGAAGAAAAAGTTTACCTAATTTTTACCTAGTTCGCTGATTACATTATTTTGAGGGCAACATGAGACACTTATTTTTGAAATATCCAATATTAACATTTGTTTGCAAATTTGTCAACGTGACTACATCCTAATCCAGACGAGGTCAAAGCAGTTTCTAATTTTCCCATTCCATGTAATGCTAAATAAATCAAATCATTTTTAGGATTAGTTGGCTATTATCGCCGCTTTATAGATAACTTAAGCAAAATATCGAAACCTTTAACTTTACCTTTTTAAAAAGGACGCGAATTTTCATTGGCCTCATGAACAAAACGAATCATTTAATATTTTAAACTAATTTCAGCTCCACTTTTACAGTACCCAGACTTTACACAACCATTTATTGTTACAACCGATGCGAGTAATTTTGCGGTTAGTGCTGTACTTTCACAAGGTTCTGTAGGCAAGGACAAACCTATCGCGTGTGCGTCTAGCACAATGAAAAAAGCAGAATATATTAACTCAACCACAGAAAAAGAGTTATTATCTATCTTATTTGCAGTTAAAAGCATTCGCCCTTGTTTATATGGGACTAAATTTAAGATCGTAACGGATCATCGCCCATTAACGTGGCTTTTTAATGTAAAAGACCCCGGCAGCAGATTAATCTGGTGGCGCCTCAAACTTGAGGAATATGATTACGAAATAGTTTATAAGCCCGGCAAATTGAATTCAAACGCCGCCACTTTATCCAGAATTCCCAATAACGCTATAGATTTAAATAATTTAAATAAGTGTAGTTTACGAAGACTATTGGAAATAACAATTTACAAAAAGTTTACCCGACCTTGACACTAAAATTGAAGAACATTCACAAAACTTACATTCATGTAAGATAGCGTGTCTTATCTCTTTAGATTTTGATTATTCTATGCCCAACTGAAAAGAAATATAATCACAGTTCGAGAATTCTGCTGAGCTTTTAAATATCGAGCGCGAGGCCGGTTCATTGTTATTGATTGATAACAAAACGTAAAACCTTTTTTTTTTCTATTTACGAAGGTGCATCATTATGATGATAGTTTCCGTTCAAGCAATAATCCTTGTTGTGAAAGTAAATTATTAACAGAAGAAATTTCATCTTATCTTTGCCAGCTGAATGCAATAGCAAACTTTTGTATGGTCTAATTGACAAACGGTAAATTTTGAATAATAACAAGTGGATTTTTGGTCAATCCAAACCATGTAAAGAAACAATTAAATGCGACGATAAAATGTATGACCAGACTTTATTAGAGGTACAGGAATTGTGAAACTTTATTGATTATTCAAAAACAAACCAATTTTTACCTTCTAGTTCTAAGAAATTATATGCTAAAAGTAATATTAATATCAATTTTAATATTTTGGACGACGATTGTTGTAAAAAGGCAAATTTTAATCATACTTTACCGCATTTATTGCCTGTTAAATTGTCGAATATTAATTCGTATAATTTACAACATACTTCACATAAACTTGATAATTTAGAAAATGAAATAAATAAGGCTCAACAGGAGTCACATTTTATACGTTATGGTACATATTATTCTTCTTTTACATATTTTCTAATTGTTTGTATTTTACTTTACATTTTTTATAAGGTATTTAGATATTTTTATTGTTCTAATAAAAACCGAAGTTTATGTTGTATCAGCATCTATGACCAATCTAATAATAAAAAGAATATTAGAAATCGGTCTAAGTGGTCAAACTCTATTGAAATGACTTCTGATGTATCTACTGAAGAAGATCATAAGTCTATTGAATCTTCATGTAATCTAAAAAAACTTAATTTCAGTTCATCGTCTAGAAATATTGATAATTTTTAGTTGTATAACAAATGTGTACTCTTTCTTTTGAATTTTTATTTCATGTCTTATGTTCAAATTTTAAAATTATAAAGCTATGTTTTTTTTTTAATTTGAAGTTATTCTCATCTGTCTTTGTTTTATTTTAATGTTTTGTAAAGGGATATTGATTATTTTTGAAATGTTTTATTAACTTTGCTTTTCCATTTTAAGGTATAAAGCTCCGTCTTGACCGGGGGGCTGTTATATCCTATCCTACGGGTATATAGCTGAGCAAACTCTTTTAGTTGTTTATTACTTAATGACCTTCTTTAATTTTGTTTTTGCATCATTTTTAGTTTACGTAAATAATAATTTGTTTTTCAATTATCAGTGCTCATTTAGACTCCAAACTGACAACACTAATCAACATCCCTAGTTAAAAGTTGTGACTCTGGAAAGTTTTACAATAAACAAGTGTGTTTCGAATAAAATAGTTTTTTTTTAAACTCCCCAACCTCCTGTCTTATAACAGTTCGTTATTTAATAACTATTAATAGCACATGGCGCGCGTTACTCTTCACGCGATTTTTTAAAGTCAAATAAAAATATTATGGATTCAGATATTACGATATCGGCTCACTCAGTATCGAAATTGTAATATCGGATCTCGTTTTCCGACATTCATACCCCAAACGAGTCCCATTACAATTCATATACCTACATATCTAGGTGAGTAGTTTAGGAAGGAATTTCAAAGGTTGGTAAAAAAATCCGCTGGATTCTTAAACGCTTACGGAAAGAAAAACAGACTTGCATGACCTGCCTAATTGACACCTATCTGTGGTACCTTCCAACTTAGCTCCCTACCGCAAAGGTTGAGGCGCCTATCTTATAGTTATAATTTTTGATTTAGGTAGCTTAGAATTATTATGACTTCGATCTTGCTGCAAGGCAAAGTTTGATATCGTTGCTATTTTTATTGTAGCGCTGTAATTTTCTATAGATATAGCCTAACTAAACCTTTTATTGGAGGAATAGAAGCTTAAGCTATAATACCACAAAATTATCACCTTATCTTTTCTGTCTTAGGGTTAAGGAGACGATTAATCTACTTCAAAAATTTAATTAACTAACTTGTGGGTTAAAAAAATGAGTCAACAGCGAGCGATAGAAGCGCCATCAATCACCCGATATGATCTTCTAGTTCAGTTCACTTCGGAACAAAAGGAATTTGGCTCGTATTCCGGGTGGATAAAGTGACGTCACTGAATTGAAATACTTCGAAAACAACTTTAGATCATTAAAAATATATCATAGTATTAATTTTTTTAGTAAATTCATCAAATTCCATTCTTCTGAGCAATAATCAAAATCAAGATCAAATCATAATATTAGGTATATGTCATCATAGGTAAAAATTATTGTGTTATTAGTAATTGCGTCAATACACCTAAGCTTCAACTTTTAAAAGGTAAAGTAGACCGAGAGGAAAAAACCAGGTTGAAAAATACCTCTCGGCCCTCTATTGACAACCTTGTAAAATACATGAAATAGGTAATTAGATATACAGCTTGACTACTAATAGGTAGGATTACTTTGTTTCCTTAGATACGCTAAGCTCATTCCCCGAAGGATTTAGCGGAGAGAGCTCTTTGTATGAAGTAACTTTGCGTGCGAAGATAGAGTGCGACAAATGTTAAGCGATTTACAGCCTTTAAGACAAAAGAAGCCGCTACGTACCTTTCCACCTCTTAGTTTTCTCGCTCATCTCACAGCCTTCATCTGAAGCGATAGCCAGTTGAAGAAAAAGGCCGCGCCATCCCGTCTTTTCCGCGCCATCCCACCCCAAAGTCTTTTGCAGGCGCTTCGCATACTAAGAGGCGACAATACTGCTGGGGATACTGATACTGTCAACTTGGGTGACATTGTACTGCTTGGCTTCGCCACAGCTGGAAATATAAGTACTGCAACGTTTGCTTGTGCCGTATTTATTAAAAGAGGTTATTGCACAAACAAACTTGCCGACATTTACGGAATTCTATTGCGGGCTTCGTCCCCAAAATAGTCTAATAATTATCATTGTATTTTCTTTTAAAATAGATTCATATTTAATAAAAGTTACTTAAAATAAAATTGTGTTATATTTCCTTTGTGGATTAGGAAGACCTCCCTAGGTTAGATTAGGTCCATCCCGGGTACCGACCCCAGATGGTGGAGGCGCCGCGTAGTGATGTAATGTGGTAGTGTTTTACTATTTTTCAGATTAATTCAGCTATATACGTCACTAAGTATAGTGGAAAGAAAATTTTAGAAGGCAAGAGCCATCTGAAATACCAAGAGTAAAGGAAAGACTCTAGAAGGTGATTCATCCGACGGGCGAGGAAGGAATTTCCCAAAATTCAACCGGCGTCAGTGGGACAGCTTGAGATATTGTTGATGCCGATTGATCAAGACAATGTTATAAGAAGGTAATTAAAGATTTCTATCATTTGCTTATCATCGAAGGTATGATAGTGCAGCTGAATGGGGTGAAATTCTGCGCTGATTTGGATTTAAACTGTGCCTATTGGTAATTATCGATAGCGGAGAAGGATAGACACGAAATAGCAATCATCGCACCGTCTGGATTATACGAGTTTAACGTATTATCATTTGGATTTAAATCATGTAGGACAATTGGTTTCGTTACATTGTCCAGAAAGAATATTGGGTGGAAGTCGAAAACTTGGTCGACCATATGAAGGTTTATTTCGAGTATTGCGATATATAGGATGTGACAATTATCTTGTAAAAAAAATACAAAATAACCAAGAATTGATTGTGCATGTGAATAGATTGGAACCATATAATGTTCGATAGAATAGAATTAATGATGAAATTGTGTCTGTATTTATATATGTAAAATGGGGTTTTTGTATATACATTTATTTCTGGAAATATTATAATAATATTATAATTTCTTTATTCTTAGAATTAATAGAGTAAAAGTACACATTTAGGTGTACAAATATGTATATCGTTCATTTGTAGATATGCAACGGTTAGAATTTCGTTGGGGTTTTAGAATAATATAAGAAACTAATATTTTTTTTTTTTCAAATTCTATGTACACTTCACAACGCAATGTTCCGAGATGATATATCCTGCAAAGCCGATCCAAACAGCATCACCAAAAAGGAGATGCAATGGATGGACGATGCAGATAAAAGAAAATAAGGAAAAGGTTTTTATATATTATATATTGAGATAAGAGGGTATTTTATTTAATGATTTAATAAATTAATTTTAGATACCCGAAGAGAAACCTCTAAGGGGCGGCAGGTACACGCGGCACGTATTTACCGCGTTACATTTTATTTACGAATCATAAATATACGTGTGGTGCCAATGCTCTAAAGAAGTCAATTTTCAAAGACTAAAATAACACTATAGATAATGTGCACGTTTAATTTGAGCCACGCCTAATAATCTCCATAAGAGAGAAGGTGATAGCCGATTTAGCTATGCGGCCAAAGTTTACGAGTATATATAATATTGTGATATTGATGTCTGTGGGTCAACACGCGGATGTAGAATAGGATCCTCAGTGGGTTAAATAGTAAAAGGGTTGTGATAGAATAGGTAATGTATTTTAAACGTTATTGGTATAGAATTTTGTCAGGTGTATTACGGTGCATTTTGAAAAAGTTCTCTACATTGCGTTGTGAAATATTAAATCCTTTAATTTATAGATATCATTCTGGGTTAAGTAAAATACATAGGTAAGTTTGTCCGGTAATAGTTAGGCAGGTAAAATCTTAATATTTAGGTAGGTAATGTTTAAATTTTCGAAAGTTACAAACTTTCAAATAAACTTTTAATCATTCAGAAAAGTTTAAAGTTAATATGACAGTTCATGTCAAACGTGTTTGTTTTGCCAACTGAATGATAATGTTTGATAATATAATTTGATTAATTTAGCATTAATTTTAATATAAATGGGATTAATTAAATTTACTTTTATTGGGATATTAATTATTAATTATAATTATAATTTGATTGTATTCAATGGGTTATTTTAACAATTGTTGATTAATTTAATAATAAATATTGGTTATTTGAATTTGCGTATGATTGTGTAACGTAAATGATTAATATGGGGTTGTTGATTATTCATGAATTGTATGAGAAATTAAAATAATTTACACTGTTTTATTTAGATATAAATTAACCAGCCGGGATCTTGGCTGATTTTCATCAGGTTTTGTGGCTAAGGCTCTATTGATGGAGAATAAATACAATAAGATCATTTTTGGTGTAATAAGATGTTGTAATTTAAACATGATCATGATAAGTATATATATTATAGTTCGATCATGTCTCAGAACACGAACGCAAGCTTGAATGGTTGCCAGTCAGGCTGCGGCAGGAGGAGCATGTTTTAACGTTGTTATACAAAGTATTTTATGACCCCTGCACGCCCTGTTACCTTAAAGAGCGCTTCAGGTTTCTTGGTGTACGACACAACCGCGACCTACGATCTGATGCTGATAGCCTCATTGAGGCACCACTTACTCGATCAGGATATTTTCACGAATCCTTCACAGTTAGGTCCGCTCATCTGTGGAACAAGCTACCGGCTGTTGTACGGCACTCGAAGTCCATAACCACTTTTAAATCCAAACTCCATAAACATCTTTTGGGAAAGTTATGAGCTACAATTACTGATCTACAATTACAATTATTTATTATAAGTTTACTATCAATTATATATCAGTGTCATGTTATCATATTTGTGTATACAGCATTTATTCCTTATATATTTATTTATTTATTGCACTGTATTTTTTTTTTCTCCTTATAATGCACTACCTCTCTTTCTTTTTGTAGTTTTCCGTCCACACAAAGGTTGTCTGGAAGAGATCGCTGCTAGCGATAAGGCCGCCTTTGCCCACTTTAGTTTAAGTTTCCTATTGTAAATTTGTACTCTGTTTTTTGTGAGCAATAAAGTGTTTTTATTATTATTATTATTATTATATATATTCCTATCGGTAGGGGGCTCATCTGAGAGTAATCCCGATTAATGTATATGGTCCTGATTTAAGTAGGGTCGTTATTTAAGAATGAAATGTATATAGGAATTTATTTAATCAGCTTCACTTATTAAATAAATTAAACAAGAGGGGCGATTGCAACGTTTGCTTGTGGCGTATTTATTAAAAGAGGTTATTGCACAAACAAACTTGCCGACATGCATGACTGGCAACTTATAAGTCTGTCATTATTTGATTTTATTTGTAAAATGTAAAATATATATATTATGGAAGATTGTTCTATGGCATCCCTTGATGGGATTCCTTGACGGAATTCCTTACGGAATTCTATTGCGGGCTTCGTCCCCAAAATAGTCTAATAATTATCATTGTATTTTCTTTTAAAATAGATTCATATTAAATAAAAGTTACTTAAAATAAAATTGTGTTATATTTCCTTTGTGGATTAGGAAGACCTCCCTAGGTTAGATTAGGTCCATCCCGGGTACCGACCCCAGAGTACCTACCTAATTTATTTTTTCTAAATATAAGATATAATTAAAATAAGATTATTTGGCAAAAAGACAATTTGTATAAAAAAGGCAGATTAAAGAACAATAAAGCACATTTCTTTACACTCTAACCCAAGCTGATACCTAGTAGTGGTTTTACACAATTAACAAAACTTTTTTAGCTAGTTAGGTAAGTGTAGTTGTACCATTTATCAACAAGCTAAACCTACCCTAGGTAGGGAGTACCTACCTAGGTAACTATTGTACATAGTCGCCATCTTTTATCCACTACGTTATTTTATGTTTTGATATTTTGTTTTGAATGTTTTATTTTTATTATGTTTTGAACATTTAATTCTTCATAAAAGTTTGAGAAATATGCGAAAGATGGCGTTATATGACATTGGGACTCTTAAAGTTTTAAAAACGTGAAATATAGCAAATAGGGCTGCAGAGATTAATAGAATTAAAGCCAAAAAATATTTTAAAAAATGTATAATACTTTGGTAGTAAAAAATCTCCATATAACACAATTAATTCGTTCATTATTTGTTATTTACAGACTTTGCTGCGCCAATTTGAACACAAAGTAAACAAAAACCTTTTTTTCATACTTGAAAACTTTAGAAAAAACCTTTGAAATGCTTTTGAACTCTGCAAAATTTTGTGTTTTAATATAAACGTTGGTGTTGTTTCATGAAAAGCAAATTTATATAATACTCCTGCGGTTCTCGAACATACTGCATGTAATAGTAAAAATGGATTAAAATAAATTGGGCTAAAACTTGGGTTGGCTGAAAAATGGGTTAAAATAAATTGGGTTTTCAATAGAAACGTAGTAAAACGTGTGAATAGAAAAGGAAAGGTGGTAATACAAAGAACTGAATTAAAATTTAAAAAAAAATTATCTAATATATTTAATAATACAAATTAGTTTTGTTGACGCGCTTGGTTGAGGGCGATACTAGTTCCTACGTAACAATAAGGTCTTATACATCCCATTAAATTTTTGAAACTTTTAAAAAATTATGTTTGTAACAATAATTAATCTAAAAGACAATCACGCCAACTGCATGGCACCCAAATTAAGCAGAGCGAACTGTTACACGGGACTTTGTAATTCATTTTTAAAAAAAAGAACAACTTATTTACCTTGAAATGGTATATTTAAAATAACGGGTTTTCTTAACACTAAACAACTGAAATACAATGAAATAGAAAAATACAAGATTTAGTAAGTGTGTTCCACACGAGTACTGAGTTAGAACTGACTGGGCTAGGATACAAAGATCCAGAAGTTAGGGATGTTGTGTCAGCAATCTTGACTTAGCATTATTGTATACATTAGATAGTATATAACATTCCCCTCCTTAAGAATAAATTTACCCTTCAAGGTAAGTTTTACATAAAATGATATAAGAAAATTAATTTAATATACACTTTAATTAACCCTAAGACGGGGTTGATCTTCAGGAAGTTCTGTGACAGAACTGACATCATTGATTTCTGGTTTATTAATACATTTTAAAGTTACAATGTTTTTTATAAATATAGCTTATTACAATACTTAAGATTAAAATCAAAGATATGACACTAATTATAATAGAACTAAGTGAATTATCAAGAGGTGAATTATCATAGGATCATTCAACTTAATATCGTTTACAATGCCTTCAGATGTTTGTTTATAATGTTTGAGCTGTCCTAAATTATTTTGAAATTTGGAATTTGAAGTTTTATCTTATTATAGTTTGTTAAGTTACAGCAACTATCATTAATAATATTATAATCAGGTAATACTAATGGTGTATTAATTTGAGGGTACGATTTTGCTACAAATTTAAAGTTTTTAAAGTATGCTATAGTTTTGTGGAACATGAAGTATTTCTGTACCAGATATAGTAGTTTCAGAAACAATATTATTTTCACATTCAATGGTAAGTTTTGAAGGTTTCGATTGGATAAATACCCACTTATTATTATACAAATTTATGCCAAATATCTATCTAGTCGCATGGATGTATCTGCTTGTACAAGTATCAGGCAAGGTCAAAATGGCTATAGTAATAATTTCTTTTTCACTATCAGTTACTTCACAGAGGTATATTGTGGATTGAATGGTTTTACATGAATTTAAACCTTTTAAGAATATGTAATTTGTCTTATCATTGCTTAAGGCAAAATACTGTTCGAAAGGCTCAATCATTACATATGAGTTAGGATTATCGGATTCATGAGGTGTTGGTAATGGTAAAGTATTATACAAATTATATTCCTGGGCATCTACAAGAGGAATTTTAATTACGAAAACTAATTTATCACCTAAGTAATAACAAACTAAATTAGCAATATTAATTAGGACATGGATGTAACTTAGATTTCAACTGAACCCTGAACCTGAACCTGAACTTAGGAAGTAGCTTACGATTACTTACAATATTATTATATAGATTATATAGTATGGATATAGTCTAGGCGTTAGAATTGAAGGATGTAGAATATTATTCTTGACGAATAGAATAGAATTTAAGATATCTTCTATTTTAAATGAAAGAGTTAGTAGGTGAGATTGAAGTACATTTAAAACGTAATGAATTTTAATAATTAAATTATCAGTTTCCATAATTTTTGTAATATTAGTAACGGACATTGTTAAATCGTTTATAATAGTATTTAATTTGGCTTCATTATCATTTATCGTATTTATGGACTGGGTTATAATAGACATGGTAATTTGTGATATAACGATGTTACTTATAAGATTCGCCTAGTATTTTTTCGTTGTTATACAAGGTTTTTATAGCGGTATTGTATGTTTTCAAACGATGTCTGCCAAATAATTTTGAAAGATTTTGGATATGCTTTTCAAGATCAAAGAAATAGATTAATATATCGTCAAGATAAACAAGGTAGGCCAGAGAGTGCAGTATTCATAAGCCTTTGAAACGTAATAGGTGCGTTTTTTAACCCAAAAGGCATACGGGTAAATTCAAAAAGTCTTTATTGTACTGAAAATGCGGTTTTAGGCGCGTCTTGCGCAGACATATTAATTTGATGGAAACCGGATGTTAGGTCGAGTGCTGTAATGTATTTAGATTTTCCTAACTGGTCTAGGATTTCCGTAAGGGGACTAGATCTAGCAGAGGATTTGGGAGATACAGTGGGTCTAGCAGGTACAGAGGATTTGGGAGATACAGTGGATTTAGTAGATACAGTGGGTTTGTTGGAAACAGTGGATTTAGTAAATGTAGAATGCTTAGAAAGTCCTCCAGGGTTGAAATGAAATATTTATTTCTCAACATTGACAATTACTTGTTCTTATTGACGTCAAATAAAACATGACTCTACCACGAGTTCGAAAAAAACCTTCGTAAAGAAGAACTGGCAAGAAACTTCATGGGTATATTTTTTTCAAAATAAATTTCAGAGTCTATGTCTATACAAAATTATTCTTATCTGCATCTGTTAGCTCGGCAAGTCTCCCTCCCCCCAAGTATTTGGTTGGTGTCGGATTTAGTATTCAGAAGGTGTCTCGCACGACACCTATACGAGATGTTATCTAGTTTTATTTATCATTATTGTCGGTCTCGTCAACGCCTTGGTTTCCGTGGTCATCAACAAAATTTATTGTATGTAATAGATTAGGCTGTCTAGATCCCGAATTTTAAAGTTTTGACGATCAGAGTTTCACGCTCGGTTATTAAGTTCACGTTTTCAAAAATTTTCTATGCTATGACCTATATTTTTACAGTAGCGACATGTAGGAACATTAGACGTAGAAGGATAAGTTTGGTTTTGACCCTGTGGCTTAGACGTAAAAGAATTTACGATGTTTCCAATCAGTACGTTGATTAAATGACGTAGAAGAGGAAGGAGTATGTTTTTTATATGAGATTTTAGTAGAATTTCAGTTTGACTACTTGAAGCTAGGTTTGTCGCGTTACGGCAGTTGTTAAGACACGGACTTAATTTTTCTCGATTGCCGTCAAATGTGCCTATGAATTTAATTAAAACGTTAAAAAGTACCTATATCTGACATTTTTGATTGAGTTTCTTCGTCTTTAATATCCTTAGATTTAGACATATAAGATAATTATTTTAAAAAAAATTGAGTAAAGAAAAATATTATAGGACTTAAAACAAAAATCGATACATATTTGAATCACCTTATAAATAGTACAAAGCTTCACTGCACCGGTTCACTTGTCAGTTCCTAGAAGCTCGATGCGTCTGGCCAGCGACAAGCGTAGGCGAGCGAGACGTGATAGAATAAGAACGGAATGTGGGACAAATTTTATAAACTAATTAGATTCTAATTGTTACTTAAATTATAATTATTAATATATAGTGTTTAAATTAAATTCAGCACAGAAATAAAAGTTTTTTTTTTGTGTTCAAATCCTTCACACGTGTATAATTAAATAAAATCACTCACAACAGCAGGAACATTATTCTTGATTTTGGAGACTTGGAGTTTACCAACCAGATAGGAGGTAAATCTAGTTGAAGGTAGTTGTAATTAACTGTTGTTGTAGGTATTAGGTAGGTACAGGGAAGATACCTGGGTACCCACTCGACTTCACTTTGTATGAAGTTACGTTGAATTTTCAATTTTTATTTGATGGTTTGCTTTTAAGAAAATTGCACATTCAAAATTAACACTTTTGTGAGGCTCCTGGGACACAAATATATATCCCTTTTACGCTGCCACCAATGTTATACGGGACTTGGTAATTCACTTTTTCAAAAAAGAAAAACTTACTGTCCCTTAAATGGTATATTTAAAATAACGGGTTGTCTTAACACTAAACAATTGAAATAGAATGAAATAGAAAAATACAAGATTTAGTAAGTGTGTTCAACACGAGTACTGAGTTAGAACTGACTGGGCTATGATACAAAGATCCAGAAGTTAGGGATGTCAGCAATCTTGACTAAGCATTATTATTGTATACATTAGATAGTATATAACAGAACGCAGTATGCGAAGCAGTTCGCAAACAGCGAACTGGTGGGGAAATCATATATAAATGTAATATGATTATGTAACCATGACCCGAGAACAAACATCTGTGTCCATCACACAAATTAATGCCCGGACCAGGACTCGAACCTGGGACCTCCGGCGTATGAGGCAGGTTTGGGTTGTACACACTACGCCACTGGGCCGGCATGTATTTTAGTGGTTTAAATTTTAAATACAGATAAGTCTAGTTATTTTGTTTGCTTAAGGCTATTAACTGCTGCGACAAAATTGTTTTTCACTTAGTTCGTAAATAACATACTATTGTAGAAGAAGGTAGGTTTCAAACTCGCACTCGTACGAGCGAGCCGTATCATTCTCTGTAAACCGGTTTGGAACATACAATTAAAATAGCGTATTAAAAGCCGCGCGCGAACCGCCGGGTATCTCGGTGTTTTGTTGTTGGTTACAATATGCCTAGCGACCGAAAGAATGAGTCACGCGGCGTTATTCCGGGTAGCAATTGCTCATCGCCACTTCCCATATCCCATGAAGAGTCTATGGCGGACCTAAAAGACAAAGAGAGGAGGATGAACTTGAAGACATGGAGGGATGAAAGGAGGTTCAAGGGAAAAAATTTCACACAGGTAGCAAAAGGGGACGAGAAGACTGATATCTCGTCCATTGCAAGGCTCCCAAAACAATTTGCTATGGCGTGTAGTTTAAAGGAAAATAATTTCACAAATATTTTCCATATCAAGTATTTAAGTCCTTTTAAAATACGTTTGTAATTTAAAAGTAAAAGTGCCATGAAAAACCTTTTCCAGTGTGAGAAATTGTTGGAAAAAGGCTGGAAGTTTCAAAAAGCTGTGGAGCTATCTGTGATATATGGTGTTATAAGAAATGTTGAACTTGACCTAAAGGATGAAGAGATTTTAGAAAATATTTGTTGCTCTCCCCCCGTCGAAGTATTATCGATTAAAAGATTAAATCGACGTAATAAAGACGATGGAGGTTGGTGCTCTAGTGAAGCTATAAGACTCTGTTTTAACGGCTCCTTTTTACCAGCTTATGTCAAAGTAATGTGAATTAAATGTTAAAGTTGCTTCGTACATCCACCAAGTTTCACAATGTTCCAAATGTTGGAAATTAAAACATATTAAAAAAATGTGTCCCAGGAAAAACGTTATACGTGCGTCCTAAATGTGGGAAATTTCATGAAAATTGCGAACCACAATATTTTTCTTGTGACAACTGTGGAGGAAATCAATGAGCAAAACCTGTCCAGCGTACAAAAAAGAAAAAAAACTGAGAGAAATAATGGCTGAGTTTGGATGTACCTACAGAAAGGCCCTAGATTGTTACGTTAATCTGCCCAATAGAGAACAATTTCCGTATCTTCGAGAGGAAGTTCCCGTAGTAACTGCACCGTCAAAGAATATTCAACGTACTTTTGCTCACGTATTATCTACTAATGCAAATGTACACACAACATCAGATCGGAAAAATCCCTCTACCAACCGTTTGAAGAAATCAACGCATCATAAATTGAATAAATCTCGTTGGGACGACGATTGGTATGACGATAGGGCAGATGATCGAGAGTACGCCACACCAAATGGTGAAGAACCAAAAGAAAAAGCCCGTCTTCATGAAATAATTTTTTTACAGCAAGTTAGTGTTTTGTTAAAAATTAACTGTATTATTCGTCTGTGCCTTGAATGGTTTTCCAGTTATATCACACAGTGGCCGTGGTTAAATATGATTTTTAATTTGGTATTAAACTCACTTTCATGAATAAATTAAGTAATTTATATAATATACAATGTTGATAAAAGCGAGAGGCATTTAATGAAACCACATATACTGTGTGTGCCAACTGTTAATCCGAAACTATTAAAAAAAAGTTTACGAGAAGTATAAGAAAAAACGTTTTTCAAAGAACTTAAATAGCTTAATAATTAAGTTAAAATGTAAACATCCTTTGTTGAGTAGCCTGCCGCCACCTGCATAACAAATTGGCAACGTAGCATTTAAATAGCATAGCGCGTGCGGCGGCGGGCTCACCGGCTCGCACACCTACCTACACAGCGGAGCGCCCGGGTTTGATGTGGATGATAATGTAAACATGTGTTGTAGGTATGATCAATGAAAATAATAAACAAAAATAATTAATTATTTTTATATTTTAATTAATAATTAACACTTACACATTTAATCTTCAATTGTTCGAAATGTCCGCTGTTTGCAATGGTACACAAATTATAACGACGTATAATATTGTTATTTAACCGTGCAATAAGGCCACTGTTTGTTGTTAAACTTTTTAATTTATTAAACGCTAAAATAATCCGGTTTTTAAGTTCCTCTACTGTATTCACGTCTGTCGCGTACACTTCACTTTTCACAAACCCCCAGATAAAAAAATCCATTGGAGTGAGATCCGGGGACCGTGGTGGCCATCTTACTGGTCCAAATCGACCAATCCACTGCTGTCCAAACATTTCGGTGAGTAGCTCTCTGGAAGACATCACTGAATGTGAAGGAGCTCCGTCTAATTGGTACCATAAGTGCCGATAATCGGCTAAGGGTAGTTCTTCGGTATATTCAGCAACGGGACCGGATAATATCTCCATAAATTTTGCCGCGTTAAGGGTGCCGTCAATAAAAACAGGGCCAATAATCTGGTCCCTGTGTATACCAGCCCACACATTAACAGAAAAGCGATACTGATGCTCTGACTCCCGAATCATGCGTGGATTTTCAATACTCCAGTATCTGAGATTTTGTTGGTTCCATATGCCATTGCGTGTAAATGTGCTCTCGTCGGTCCACATGACATTTAATAAAAAATTCGGGTCGTCAGTAACTTTGTCAAGTATCCACTGGCAGTGAGTACGCCTGACTGGCAAATCCCTTCTTAAAAGGGCTTGAACTTTTTTAAATTTGTACGGTTTGCGTTTATTCCTTTTTAAAATGTTATGCACGGTTCTATGGCAAACTCTAAACTGTCGTTCGGCTCTATGCAGACTCTGGGGTTGCGGTGAAAATAGTCAAGAATCTGTTGCTCGCGCGCAGTAGGTATCTGCTGCGGTGGGACTCCCTCGTGATGGTTTGTTTTCCCGTGCCCGTTGTACTGCCAATACTATGGTGCGAGCGTTCCTAGGGCACGCGCGGCTGTCTCCATACCTTTCTCGGTAAGTTCGCAGAGCTAGAGCTGCGTTTCCGTGGGATTCCCCGTAGATTAAAATCATGTCAGTGTATTCTGACGCCGTGTATGTAGCACGAGGCATTGTGGATGTGTTACGTACTTACAAAATCATTAAAAACTACTCAGAAAACTAAACCTCAAATACTCAGTTACGTGTCCTATCACAATAAAAATAATAATAATAAACTCAAACTCAAAACATTTATTCGCCAAACAGCTACAGCACAGTACAACACAACAGTTAACAAAACACAAATACAACAGACAGTAGACAAAAATAAAACAAAAGCATTAAACAAACAAGTGCATTGCAACACAAAACAAAAGAAAAGAATTAAAAGAAATAAAGTAAAATTATTAAACAACAAAAAACAGACAACTACGTAGATAAAAACATTGCGCCGCAGCATGCTTGCCGAATAGGGCACATCTCAGCATGATGCTGCAGCCATAGCTACAGCGCTGATGTTCCGAAGTGCCCTCAGTGTGTTTGCGCGCTAACGCAGCTACTAACAATTATCAGTGAATAAACACATTCATTTTCATTTCATTTCATTTCACACATACACATACAAGCGCATATATAGTAAACTAAGAGCGCTACGTGCCAAATTTTCGATTCTAAAGTTTAAAATACCATATAATATACTCAAAATGTTGTATCTGTCATTGGGTGAATCTATAATAAGTTACGGTTTGTCTAGTTATGGTCGCACACACAAAACTATTCTTAACCTTATATATAAATTACAAATCAGTTTATTAAAAACCATTGTACCAAAACACGTAAGGGAAAAGTTTAAAGGAGACGAAAGTGGCTTATTCAGGTATTGTAAAGCTATATCGGTTTTTAATAAAATAAATATGAATTTTATACTTGATGAGTATCACAACATTCATAGACTTAACAAGAAATTTAGACCTAACAACCTTCGTAAACTAAATTATACACCGAAATATGTTCTACCTAAGTATAATAACGAATATGGTAAACGGACGTGGAAATACATGCTTCCTAATATATTAAATGCGATCCCGGATGAACTACATGCAAAATTATTAATAAAAAATTATAAAATATGTAAACACATGCTCAAAATATATTATGTAACACAATGCGATAGATGTATTTGATGTAATGTAATGTGTAATATAATGCGACTAATTCGCACTTATATAAACCTCATAGGTTTAAGGTGTGTTAGAAATAAGAATTATATGTACAATAAGTATTGAATAAAAGAGTTTAAAAAAAATATATATACACATACATACACCCATACATATACACATACACACAGATACATAGTTAACTATAAAAATATAACAAATTAAACTACTAAAAGTTGATATTTAACTATTAAATTTTTACATTTTTACATACAATAATCATAGATTTACAAACGAGTAGAGGTGGATAATATAGCATAATAAATAAATAAATAAAACGTATATTTATACACTCGACGCATATGTCGGAACAACACGCACCCCACTCGGCAAACCAGACTGATACTTCTAAGAAAATTTTTAAAAGATTTTTTGTAGGAGCATAATGAGTCTAGTTTCCGAATTGGAGGCGGTATGTTGTTCCAGCATTTGGTCGCCGAGTACCTAAAACTGCCACGGAAGGCCGTCGTGCGATGCCAAGGCATGTTAAGGGGTCGGCTCATTGCTCTACAGCCACGGGATTTAGCGCGCCACTCCAGTTGTTGAAGCAGGTATTTCGGGCTACCGGTTTTTGTGATGCCAAACAACAAATTGGTTAGGTGGACTTCTCGACGCAGCGCCATCTTCAACATACCTTCGGCGTTGATATATGGGGTGACATGAGTAATTTATAAATATATAATAAAGTAATTTATAAATATATGCCAACGGAAAGCTCAAAGAATTAGACCTAAGTTGCTATCATTCGAAGAATTATTGCGACAGGAAAAAATCCATATTGCTGCAATAAGTGAGGCTGTAAGTGTAATAAGTGAGCCCGAAAGTGATTTTAAAATATCAAATTATAATATTTATCAAACAGACTGCCATGATACCTAAGGCGGGGTAAGTATTATTATTCATAAGTCCATTAAATCGCAACAGAAAAAACTAACCTTTCATAATAGTTTAAATCGCATAGTTTGTGACATTTTTAAATGATGGATCGCCAACTCGAGTTCGCTTAGTAAATATTAATTACAAAAACCTTCCCCGGATGTTACATTTGTATCAGCAGATATTCATTTGAAATTTAGTTGGACTGACTGTTTTAAATGAAAATTTAGGCAGTGATCATTTAATTATTAAAATGTCAAATTCTTATTCAACCTCTATACCCAATGTTATAAAAAGGAACTTCCTCAGTGCAGATTGGATTTCATTTTCGAATCATTTGGATGAAAAGTTGATGCCGCAAATAAATATTCCTCTTTTTAGAATTAACCAGAATCCTACAACAAAATTCATACCTATGCCATACTGGACAACCAGCCTGTCGGAAGCTATTGCACACCGTAGACAAGCATTGCGTTTTTTTACAAATAATCCAACCCCACAGAACCTTGATAGTTTAAAAGAAAAAACAAAATCTGCACAGAAATTGATACGGCAGGCTAAAGATAAAAATTGGAAAAAGCTCCTGAGTAGATAATTCCACTACACATTCGGATTTATGGCGTAGAATGAAATGGTTAAAAGGACACCGTGGTTCCATAAGTCACATTGATAACCATACAGCCGCAAAATTGTTAAGAACACTAACGCCGGATTATGTTTCTCCCCTTTGCCCGGATTTTAAAAGCTCTAATCCTTCTTTGGAACAGGAAATCCCTATCCAGGAGCTAGACAGATGTATTAAAACTAAGGATACATCTCCTGGGTGTGACGATATTTCTTATTTCATGATTAGGAATTTACCAGCTGTAGGAAAACGTGTGCTACTAAATCTTTATGACAAATTTTTCGAACACAGTTTTGTCCCATCTCAGTGGCAAGTTATTAACATTATTCCAATCCTAAAACCTGGACGTGATCCCAACGAAATAACATCCCTTCGCCCAATCTAACGAAATAATATCACTTATTTCAGTTTTATGCAAGATCTTTCATTATGTTATCAGTCACAGGTTAGAGAGGTTCATAGAGAAAAGTAATAGTTTTTCACCTACTTAGGTTGCTTTTTGGACATCATTAGTGCATACGATAATGTGGACAATTTACATCTGATTCAAGTGTTGGATAATTTATGTGTTGGCTCACGTATCTGTAGATATATGTGGGATTTCCTGCACGAAAGAATATTAAAAAAGAGGAATCGTCTATTAGGTCTGCAGGTCGTGGTTTAGCACAGGGTAATCCAATTTCGCAGTGAAAATTCAGTCTGCCATTTGGTTAAGAACGAAAAATTTTTTCATCGACTAAAAGTACCTAAACTCTGTCTATTCAGTAGAAGTTTTCGGAATTAAATGATAGAGATTACTTTAAACGGCAAAGTTCTGGAATTGGTTGATACTATGAAGTACTTAGGTCTATGGTTAGATAAAGGTCTCAGGTGGGAAAAGCATATAAACGAAACGTATAACAAACTATCTCAAAGTTTTAATGGGACCTGGGCGGGGTGTTCATCCTATTCATCTCAGACGACTCTACCTATCTCTTGTCCGTAGCAGGTTGGATAAGGCTAGTTTCTTGTTTGGTAGCAGTGCCAATACTCATCTGTTCAATACACGTTAACATCATACACGTTATGGAGTCCGAGCTTTGTTTGCCACCTCTATTTGTGCGCCGAAAATACTTAGCTGGAAAGTTTTATTTATGGTCCAGGTGTCACAACTTGCCAATTATAGAAATATTAAAAACATTATCTGACCTCTGTAAAAATCCTTATTGGCGCCGTAAAAAAATACCTCTTTTAGTGCTGTCCCACGATTTGTTGAAGGACTAACCTATCTTTAGTAGCGACAAAATTGAAATATTCTCTATGGACACTTGGGTCAGCAATGTAGATTTATCCAATGTAGTGTTATTAAACCAAATATAGATGCAATTGTAAAACCTAAATGCTTTTATAATTAACAACACCTTAAAATGTTATGCTGTAATACTTTAAATAATTTATATACTAATTTCTACCGCATATACACCGATGGCTCAAGACATGTAAATGTTTCGGGGGCTGCATTCACTGATCCACAAGCAGTAGCTTCAATAAAATTTCAAGTTGTTTGTCACAACATTTCCATAATGCATCTTGAATTAATTGCCATACTAGAAGCCTTGTCTTATGTTGAATCTCTGAATGTTTGCCAAATTGTTATCATCTCAAATTCTAAAAGTGCTCTTCTCCATATAATGTAGAAAGGGCTACCAATGGCGTATAGCATTTTTAAAAGTTTGTACATGTTAGCTTCTGATCATAAGAAAATCATATTACAGTGGGTTCCATCTCATATCGGGCTAAGGGGCAATTAGGCAGCAGACCAGCTAGCAAATGAGGCCAGGGCTGACGGCGTACTGCATACTTGTCTTCCTTATTATACGGAACTTCTTCCCAACTTAAGACAGCTCTGTTATAGAACTTGGTCGGAATACTTTGACGAAAGGTCCGTATTAAAGGGTATTTAGTATAAAGTGATTCAACCATCCCTTCCTTTTGCACTCTGGTTCGATGTGGATGGAACTAGCAGACAAGTGATAGTGACGCTTCTGAGGCTTTGATCTGGGCATATACCTCTCAATAGCTGCGGATACATGATGCGCAAGGTTGACTCTCCTAACTGTGGGGAGTGTGGAGTTATTGAGGATGCTCATCATTCTTGACGGAATGCGGTCAGGTCGAGGCTCAGAGACGTCACGCCTTCGGGATTAGGGATTTTAACGTAGGTTTTATTAATAGCATCTTGGCTTCGCCTCTATCGTGTAAAGCCAAGGTGTTCTTTCCAATTAATTTCGTTAGGTTTAGGGTTGAGGGTAGGTTAAGTTATTTTTAAGTTTGTATTATTACTTTGTTTTTTTATATATTTATAAAATGTAAGCAATAATGGGAGTGACATTTCCGTTAGAAAAAACACCTTAAATTAAATAAATGGTTTAAAAAAATAAAAGTAGGTTTAAAATTTGAAACGCACGTATAAGGAGTGATTGAAAGAAAATATTGGTGATGGCTAGATAAACCAGTATGTGTATAAGTGTCAGCCCTAGTATGTTTTTGTATTCACTCCATTTTTTTTATCGCAGGAAAATCCTCTTCGGCCCCCGACCCAGCGGGGGCCGAAGTCGAGTTACTCCTACCTGTTGCTTACGTCTGGACGCACGGAGTCGGGTCACGAGGAGCTTGCGCATTCGTTCGCGGCCCGACAGCTTTGGCCAGCGCTCTGTGCAGCGCCAGCGACGTCGCGAGAGGGGGTCCCCGTCTAGTCATCTCTCATGAGATGGTGCGCAGGAAGCGCACGCGCCATCTCGAGCCCTGGACCGGAGGCGGGGTTCCCCGAACCCACCCTCTCCGCCGCCTCCTTCGCGAGCATTACGGCCTCGTAGAAGGTTCGCATCGCCTGCCACGACCTCTCACTCTGGACCATAAGACCACGATCCACGGTCGGGAGCGAGATGTTGGCACCCAATACAGAGCTCTCCGAATCCCACGCGAGGCATACCTCCAGCGTGTGCTGGGCCGTCTCGTCAAGGCAATCGTCGCAGTGGTGGCACCTGGCACTCAGTTTCCGACCAATCCGAAACAGGTAACTCCCGAAACAACCATGTCCAGAGAGCACCTGAGTCAGACGGTAGGTCAGGAAACCGAATCGCCTACCCAACCACTGTTGGAAAACCGGACGAATTGTCTCAATAGTCCAGAGTCCGGCACTCGAAAACGCCAGCCTGGACTCCCACGCTTCGGTAGCCCGTTGGCGCAGCTCAGCTCTATGCCCCTCCAGTTCCTGCAGTGCAGGCGGCTGACCCCTGGTCCAGAGCGCCTCCACGTGCCACTCGTAGAGCGACGCGAGGGCTCTCGCTTTCAGGTCCCAGGGAATAGTAACCGCCAGCACGCAAGATGCCTCACCCGAGATTGTGCGATAACCCCGTACCACCGTGATCGCCATCACCCGCTGGACTCGCGTCATGGCTGGTTTACATGCGTTAAGTGGTTCAGGAAGTAACTAAATTTTAAGTTAAAAGTTGCGTGTAAACATTCAATTAAGTGACAGGTGGTAACTTAAAATTTAGCACGCAAGTGATAAAGTAGATTAGGATTTGTTCTATTTTTCGTATAAGTAGGTGGGCGGGGCTTCTCACTTAATACGTTTGGACGTGATTTTTTAGTTAGTTGACAAAACGGGTGGCGGCAAGAGCTCGTATTTATGTCACATTTTCTCTTTTTTTTCAAATGTTGGAGTGGAGTTTAGTTTCAACTTTAAAATTTGTGGAAGAATATTAAAGGGTGTTACCACACCAATCGATCGACTGTCGATTGACGTAGACCGGTCGACGTCAATCAATGGCAGAATAGAACAGTCGACGTCGCAGTAGGCGTGATGGCCTATAATTGTCTGACACCACCCCTGAGTTGGTAAGTTCGCCAACCCGCAGTTGGCGTGATGGCCTAGAATTGTCTGACGCCACCCCTGAGTTGGTAAGTCTGCCAACCCGCAATTGGCGTGATGGCCTACAATTGTCTGACACCACCCCTGTGATGGTAAGTCTGCCAACCCGCAGTAGGCGTGATGACCTACAATTGTCGGACGCCACCCCTGAGTTGGGAGAGGCTGATATCCCTCCAGTGATTATTAAGGGTACCTAATCAGTAAAGGTACCACACCAATCGATCGTCCGTCGATCGACGACGACGACCCGTCGACCTAAAAAATTTAGAAAAATACATAATCTTGAAAAGATTTTAATTTCCGATTCAAATTCTTCTCTGAATTTGTCCAAAATCACGTTTACCACATATCTAAGTACAGAATTGACGAATTGCTTGACTTTCATCACTGCTAATCTTCATTGAACTTAACTACTAAATCCGTTGTAGTATATCAGTAATCCGTATCCGACATGTAGTAACTTAAAATTTAGTTACCAACTTAACTACTTAATACATGTAAACCGCACATCAAACGGGCGATATTGCTGCGAGTCAGGGCCCTGTCGGCCCACACAGGGGCACCATACAGGTCCATCGATCTCACGATTCCCGCGTTGCGACGTCGACACGACGTCTCAGGTCCACCGAGATCGGGCAGCAGCCTTCCCAAGGCCGCAGCTACCCTCAGCAGCCGAGGCGCAAGGCACTCGAAGTTGGGGCCAACCACCGGCATCCAGGACGAGTCCCAGATAGCTCATCGACGGCCTCACGTCGATGCGGACTCCGGATACGACGATATGGGCACCCCGGGGCGGCGCGGTCCGCGGGCCATGAAAAACCACGGCTTCGGACTTTTCGAGCGCCATCCGCAAACCCAATCACCACGAATGCCAAGCCGGCGGTGGCGCGCAAGAAAGCAACTCTGTGGCTTTTGCCTCGGGCAGTGGCCAAGGTGTCGTCCACGTACCAGACTACGCCGACACCAGGCACTGTGGCTCCTACATCATCTCTATTCAGCCCGAGTGAAGTGTGAATAGGACCAACTTATTCAATCTGACTTTATGATGTAATTACTTTATTAATTTATTATACGGAAACAAACAGCCGCAAAAGTATACACATCATGTTCACAGAATTCTGTTAGGCAATTTATTTCTATAAACTTTAAAACTATGATTATCAATAACATAAAATGTTTGGTTATAAATTTGTATCTGGTTGTAGGTACTCTTCGTCTGAAAAAAATTGGTACTTGTAATAGTATACAGTTTTATAAAGTGGAAGAATGAATTGTTTTTGTGATCGAGAGCTAGGTAAGAGGAATCAATGGCATTGGGATCACCAGACATTCTCAGCGCTTCGCAAAAGACAATGTAGCCTATAGAAAACTGAGCATACAAAGTTCATAAAAATTTATGAAAATAATATTAGAAAGTGTACTAGTCCAAACTATTCTGGTCTTATGTTAGAAATAAATTACCATCAAATCATATACCTGAAACGATGACAATACCCAAGCAAGTATCTTATTAGGGCGAGGACACTTGTTATTTTTTAAATGAACATTTTAGTTTTCTTATAAGCCTGCTACTTTTGATCCCATCTGCTCACTAGTGAACTCTTCAGTCAACATAGGCTCTATAGACATCTCTAATGACACGATACATAAAGAACTGGAAAGTATTGACGCTCATAAAGGAGCTGGGCATGATGGTATCCACTTTATATTACCTATGAAATTGGCGTTTTGTCGTACTGACCAATTTGATCTGTATTATCTGCTCTTTGGTTAAGAATTCCAATTTCAAATTTATACTGCTGTTTACTCACGCATTTGTGTTTCGAAAACCCTAGTTAATTTGTTTTTCATCTTTTGGTTTTTTCTTTGCGTCACTTAGTTTACAAAATGGAAAACTTGAAATATCGCGTTATTTACGAGTACGCGTTCCATCGTGGCACCAGGGCTGCAGAAACGGCTCGAAGTATTAATGCTGTGTATGGTGGCGGTGTCGCAAAAGAAAACACAGTGCGTTTTTGGTTCCAACGTTTTCGTTCTGGTAATTTCGAGTTGCAGATCAAGCCCCGTGGACGGTGGAGACCAAAATTGATAATGAAGCGAATACATCGCAAACCACGTCCGTGTTAGGTGTAGGCTGCGATGTTAGTGACAAAACTGTTTTCAACCACTTGAAGCAAATTGGGAAGGTGAAAAAGCTTGAGAAGTGCACTCGGTTTGATGCACTCATGAATTGAGTGCAGCAAACCGACAAACGCGCGTCGACTGCTGCGTTACATTACTCGACCGGCACAATAATTAAAGGATTTTAAATCGAATTACCTGTAATGAAAAGTGGATCCGGTACGACAATCGGAAATGCTCATCGCAATGGTTGAACCCCGACGAACCAGCCAAATCCTGCCCCAAGCGGAAATTGAGTCAAAAAAACTTACTTGTGACCGATTGGTGGACTAGTGCCGGTGTCGTTCACTACAGCTTTCTTAAATCGGGCCAGACGATAACGGCAGATGTCTATTGTCCGCAACTGCAAACCATGATGGAAAAGCTAGCTGCTAAACAACCGAGGCTGGTCAATTGCTCTAGGCCACTGCTGCATGAGGACAACGCTAGACCACACACTGCACAACAGACGGCTACCAAATTGGAGGAGCTTCAATTGGAATGTCTAATCCACCGTACTCCCCGGCCCTTGCTCCAATAGATTAGCATTTTTTTCAAAATTTGGATAACTTTATGCAAGGGAAAAAATTCAACTCGGATGGTGCAGTCCAAAGCGCCTTCAAAGGTTTTACTGATTCCCGTCCGAATGGATTTTTATCAGTGAACTACTTATGAAATGGCAAAAGTGCATAGATAGCAATGGTACATTCTTCGATTAAATAAGTATAATATATTCTAAAAAAATTATATTCCTCGTTTACGAAACGCCAATTTCATATATAATGACCTAATATTTATTCGTGGTACTGTGGAATTAATATGACCTTCACTTATTTCATACAGTAAACCTCTGGGATTGGGAACGTTTCCACCAGCATGAAAGCAATTAGAGCTTAATTGCTACTATTCCTAAAAACGTCAAAACAAATTCTGTTTCACAACACCGGCCTATATCCAAAACCAACATAATTTAGAAAGCATGTTACTTGTTAATTAGAGAATGCACTGGAAAATGATATCTCTATCCACCAGCATGGTTTCTGTAAAAGGCGCTTAGTTAAATCGAGTATGCTCAGTTTTACTAACTTTTTGGTAGACGCTACATAAGTAGACAAGGGTAATCAGATAATTTATACCGATTTTCTAAAGCGTTCGACAAAATAAATTATGATTTGCTAATTGAAATAGTTGTGGACTATCGGTAAATACAGCTATCTACTTCGTTGGATAACTTATTATGTAAAAAGGTCACATTTCTAAGTTCCTGGATATGCTCTCGAGAATACCGTAGGGATCACATCTAGGCCTAGGCCCTTACATTTTATTATATGTTATGCTTTACCGTGATAAGTGTTCTGTAGTGTCATATACACTCAAAATCGTAATAGGGTTAACTCAGTGCAGGATTTAGGTGGTAGGTAGGTAGCTTTTAATTTATTTTATTTTTATTTATGTATTGATAACATAGTTAATATAACCTTTCGTTGACTTGCGTTTATCCTACGGATTTCAAAACCACTTGGCATGGTATTTCTTTTCTTCTTTAGACAATTTGATTACTGGGATTGTATACCAAAGAGGATAGCGAGTTGTGTTAAATATCTTACAAATAGGAATATATTATTTCAAATCATTAATAATTTAGTCAAAAAACATGCACCGTTGCCTTAATGTCACTACCTGCAGATAATACTGATTGCCACTGAATTATTCAATGACATTTCAGATTTGATTCTATCATAAAAATGTTATAGGATTACAACAAGTTTATACAATACATGCTGTATTACAAAATATTTGATCCAATAACCTATTATTCACATTAAAAGACGAATTAAATTGTTTTACATTCGTGTAGCTTATTAAATCTTGTAAAAACCAGTCTTAGCTCGGAAAATATAATAAATTTATTTTGATTATAAAGCCAATTTTAACATAAAAGCCAAAATTGGGGAGCGGTGTGAATTAAATTACCCTAACATGGAAACTGCATAAGATTATTTTTCTAGCGAAAGTCAGCAAATTGCGTGTGTTCCAGTGTAACCCAGTGTACTGCCAGTGCTCATGACGTCATGAACCATGTTGTACTGGTGTGCCATCATATTGTACTGGTGAGACAAGTGTCACGTAGTAGTATATCAAACGGGGTTTTTATTATATTATTTGTTAATAAAAAGTCTTATACCTTAACTGTATCTCACGAGGAATATGAAAAAGCAAGCATTTGGCGTAAATGTATTACTTAAACGCACTGGCTTTCGGAACGAATTTAATATTTCGGAACGAATCAAAAGTATGGTATCGATTCATGACGTTATCTGCACTGGCCAGCATGCTGGGTTATATTTCGGACCACATGCATTATCTTGCACCGGCAGTTATATTCCACATTACAGTCACTTACAGAAGTTATTAGGTTCCGCGTCCGTCTAATTCCAGTTTAAACACTGTTTGAGCCAAAAACATATTGCAGTGTATATATTAGTTTTCAAGTCGGGTTGATGCAATTTGAGCTTAGTGTATCTATACTGCGAGGTCGACATTCCCGACAGACAAACAGACTATTTACACACTAGTTTGTTTTAAAATTAGCTATTTAGTTTCATAAGAATGAACTATACGAAAATGTAAACAAAACACACCTTGTTAGATATTCATATTTCATTTGATTATAATAATATTTCTTACAAATTACATTTACAAATCACTTAAAAATAACTTAACGAATGGAAATATACAAAGATTACAATAATTATTATCACAGATTAACAGCATAGGTATCTTGGGAATACCAAAGCATAAAACATTTCAGTAAAAATGGTACAATAGTAGAACACATAATCACCACGACCAATGTGTGAAAACAGACAAATCAAACAATTAGAAGTACACGATTGTTCATAACTTATCTATCTCCTTACGTTATTATACTTCACTCCTCTACGAATGTTGGCTTTTTGTTATGACTGCACTTTCTGTAACAATAAAATAAATAAAACAAAATTAAATATTAATAAATACTTTTGTGTTACCCATTATTAATTAACTTAACTACATTAAACAGTTGTATGTTTCCCAAATAAATAAATAAATAAACATTGAATGATTGAAATATATGTAAATATTAGAGAGTAGACCATTTTCACAGTTTGAAGAACCTAAAAACTGAAAAATATAATTAATAGTGGTAGTATATAATATAGTATGTAATATAGTAGGTTCATAACTAAAGAGTGGTACTCTTTAGTTATGAGCCCAACTAAGACTTGTATAGCTCGGGAGTGAATTTGTTAACCTCGGGTTATATTATTTTTAGGAAGAAAAGACCCAAATTCTATGACAAAGGATTATCACCTTGCCTGTACTGAATTTTAGTTGAACGGCGTCATATGCAATTTAACTGGCTGATTTGTAGGACAGGACTTCTGTCGTAATTATAGGCTCATTTACCTTTAAACTCTGGAGATTTGCAAAACGCATACCACAGCGCATCAATTCGGGTAACGTTTTATTAGTATTCGATGTGCAGGAGATTTCTGTGTACCTCACTACCATTACACACGTAGGCTGATGAGTTTCCTTGACCATTATACTGCATTTGAGCCCAGCCTATCATTACTGATCAAATATACTGAGTCTTAACGTTTCATAACGTCTAACGTTTGCCAATGAATCAATTAGAGAACGGCATCAATAAGTTAATAAAAAGCGTTACTTACCATTGTTATCTCGGGAAAGATCGTGCTTAAGTTGAAGTTAGCACGAGAAGTTATTGGCAAGCTAGCCCATGAGCGATCTACAGGGCCTACAGTCTGCATGTTGGTAGACATCATGTGGCTATTGAAAAAGTCGGCTTGGAACTGCGTTGGCATTTGGTTATAGTTCGGAAACGCTAATTCATCAGATATGAAATTACCATGCCGTCTAGAATTTTTATTTTGCCACAGATTTGACGGGTCACTCCAATCTTCGATCTCATTATTTATTTTAGCTCGCTTACTCTGATATTTCTTCGTAGATTCCTTCTTGTTGCAATCTAATTTATGTTTCGTAGCTGACTCCCTTCGCTGATTTTTGTAGTTGGTAGGAACTTTCTCTTGCTGGAACGTAGGCTGATTACTTCGCATTTTTAACTCTTCATATTTATGATTATTAAAATTACAATCTGACGCTTGATTATAGTCTACGAATTCACTAGACAATGGAGCACTAGTGAAGTTACCAGCCATAATGTTGCTATTGCTCGGCATTAAGTTTGTGTAGAAACTATTTGATAATGTGTTCGTGGTTGAATTGTATAATGTTGTCCCTGAAAATTGCTGACTGGCAAAAGTGTTCTCTGAATAATCTATTATTGGAGGGAAGTGAGACACTTGAGCTACGTCATTGCCGGTGAATTCCGTATACCTTTGTCCAGGCAAATGAGCTATAAATTTATTATTGTCATTATTGTCTAATATCTTCTGTGGTGCTCCACTGCGTATTAAAGATTCCGCAGAATAATTGTTTTTATTGGTTTTAACGGATTTCTCATTCTTAGTTGTCTTTTGTTTTTGTTGAATAAACTGTATATTTGGATCATATGGAAGTTTATTGTCCCCAAAACTATAGCAAGGAACATGATTTTCTTGTCTTGGTGGGACAGGCTTACGATTATCATTCAGATTTTGATTGTGTGCAGTTTGTTGTTTAATATTCTGTGGTGGCTTGTTAATTTCAATATTGATTCCTTGGTATCGACCAGTGTCTGAAGATCGATTCATCAATTGGGTAACAGATAAGAAATTGCCACAGTTTTGTACATCATTTTGATGCATAATTTTGGGAGGTGTCTCATTTGTCTTTTTCTTATCATGTGGTCCCAATGCTAAATCTCCTACCAGTGTTGGAAGATTTATCGGAGGAGGTTCCATGGTAATTTCCGCGGTACCCACCGGCCTGGTCGAAGGCCACACCGGGAACTCTTCTTGAACAGACTGAACAGCAAAATTATGCATTTGTATAGGGAAATAATTGGCTTCATTGTTATCTGGTTTCTTGACTCCCATGTCGATCGTACTAAATGTAGTTTTCTGTGTTGGTTTCGTATCAGGTGTTTGAAAATTACTTTGCATTGATCTTATCTCAGACGTCATCCAGTTGATATGAGACTTTGTTGGTGATTTTTTAGTAAACTTGTCAACATTATTTAATAGTGATAATGAAGTAGGAGTTTTTGGAACTGATTCTGGAATCTGTTTGGTTTCATATTGCTTTTCCTGGCTTTGTTTGTTATTTGTTGCATTAGGTTGCAAGTAGTCTATGTTCAAAAAGTTTTGTTGTTTGGTGGAAGATTTATTGCTTGAATAAAATGAGACATCCTCTGACCAAATGTTAGGCGCTTGTGAATAAAAATTACTGATGTCAGGGAAAGAGGTACTCGGTTTTGAAGAGGCATTGTCTTTCTTGTTGTTATTGGAGACTAATGGCACATGAAATTCCGGGTTAAATGGATTATAAGAAGATGAATAAGTTACAGACATAGGAGTCGTAGTAAGAACATTTTCTTTGGGGAATGTATTGGAACCAGAAGTGCAGTTGACAAAATCTAAACTCTTATGAGACCAGCCTAGATCAATATCGTAAGTCAGCCTTGAAGATCCAATTTTCATCAAATTGTCTTCCACATTTGTATTAGTTTTCGAGTTATACTTGTCAACGGCGCAAGGATACAGCCCAATATTGTTAAAGTCAGGTGTTGACGTAATATTGCTAGTGCTATAAATAGAGCTTTTTACAGTATTAAATGGATCGTTTTTGTAGAAAAAGTTATTATTTGCGTAACTACTAGTTTGACTAGCAAGTGACTTGTTAATATTGCAATCAAAATCTACTCCAAATGTTGTATCAGCTACTGAGGAACTTGTAATTAGAGATGGCATAGGTAAGAACGGATTTTCATTGGAAAAGCTGGATGATGCTGGAACTTTGTTCATGGTAGGCTTGGGTATCAAGTTTATATCTAGGTATTTTTGCTGATCTGTTTGTTTTAAGGGCTGATTTAACTGTATTGTAATTTTATCAGAATTTGCGGTTTTCTTTTGTATATCTGTGATAGGTTTTTCGTAAAATTGGATAGGCTGCCTTGATTCATTTCTCCTTGAGGTGTTATCTTTGACGTTTTCTTGAATAGGCATGGGGTTTTCCTCTGCTGGACTGTCAGCTCTATTACCACTAACTAGGGGAAAAGACATGAGAAATGCTGCAGTAGGCGAAGCCGCTAGAAGTTCTTCAGCAAGTTCCAGTCGCGCATTTCCAGTTTCAACAGTGTTTTCACATATGGAAGTTTCTAGAATATTAGTAATCTTGGTTTCCTTATTTTTATCTTTATCTATATTGCCTTGAATGACATTCGTTATATGGACAGTTTCATTGGGCTTGGCCGGTGCTTTGGGTATAAAGGAATCTGAATTAGTTTTATTATTTTCATGAACAGATTCTAACATTACTGTATTAACTTCATTATTTGTATTACTAGGCAGAGTTTGCCTGTTAGTATGTTCATGGCAATTTATATCTTTATTAAGATTATTAGATACACCAGCCACTTCACTGTTTACACTTGATTTCTCTTTACTAGAAGTTTTATCTTTGAGAATAGAAGTCCCTGCTCTAGTTTTCGATTCAGAAACTGGGAGTGTTTTGGATGTATTTGAACTATCTTTTCTGGCAGTTTCACTGCCGTTTATAGAATCATCTACATTCTTATTATTATCTGCTGAAGTTGTATTATCTGTTTCAGTATTAGAAGGCTCAGATTGTTTTGATTTTGCTTTACAGCTATTGGGTTTTGGGTTTTTTACTTTTTTAACATTGTCAGTCTTTTGTTTGGCATTACTTCTTTTAGTTTTATTAGCAGATAGTGGTCGTGAATACGCTGATATAGGCAATATATTAACCGTGGTAGTTTTTGTAATGTCATTAATATTTCTATTAACTATAGGAACATTAGGTTTGTTAAGTTCATTTGGATCAACTAAGACTATTGTTGGCTGCATAGATGGGAATAATATTGGTCTTTGTGGAAAAATATATGGTGATGGAAGCACCACAAATGTGTTTTCAGGCCCTGAAATGTACAATAATATTTTTTTTTAATAATATCCTTGAACAGGGGAGCCCACCCAGGACCAGGGACCCAGAATAAATAAACATATGTAAAAAACATCCCCAACTCAACTCTACAACAGGAACAAAAATAAATAAGTTTTGTTCGTGCAAAAAATTATCTTTATTAAAATTTTAACTCAAGAAAATACAAAGTTGTTATTACCCATTGACTTACAAACAAATGGACTTCAAGTCTGCATTAAAAAGCGTCTGAGCTGCATTCATAAGCCATGAACATTTGAATACTTGAAGCATTCGAAGCTTCCTAAGGTTTATAGTCTACTTCCTAGGTGCAGCTACATGAGGTGAAAATTGTAGCAAGCTCTACCATTGCATCAGCTCTAATGATTTAAATTCAGATGATTCAATTTATCATAATTCTTTGTCTGTGGGTTAATCTGGACACTTTTTACATCAATTTTGTATTAGTCCCACCATCTATTTGTTTCTAAACCAATGTTATTACAACACACCTTAAGTAGTTTAGTCAATAAATGAATGGAAATAAGAAGTAATTGTCTTTAATTTCAATAAGACGATGATAAATATCAAGTAATAGGTAGTTCAAGTCAACAAAACTTACTTTTGTTACACTTTGGTAGTAAAATTGGTTGTTTATGTACAGTCGGTGTTATAGTTTTGTTTATACATCCATTATTAGTCAACTCAATTACATTGTTCTGGTCTTTTTGCATCATCATTACTTTGACCATCTTCTTGTCTGAAAAAGATTAAAAGAAAAATTAAGAAATATTTTAATTTAGCATTGCTATAATTATTGAAATACATTTGGATATTTATTTTTAGTGAATTAGAAAAATTATCAATATTATGTACCATGTACTGAAATAAATAGAACTCGACTCTTATTAGATACTTACAAAAGTATTTAGACAGCAATAATTATTCACAAAAATCCTTCTATCATTAATATAAACTAAATAGTTTCACACAAATATGACACTTTAATATGACCACAAGAGCTTTAGATGTTTTTCAAGAAATGTCAATTGGTACTAAGCAATCTATGATATTGCGAAAACTACCCTATGGGCATAATTTAAATTAGAATTTAGAAAGCAGATGTCAAACATTTAATTTTATTATGAAAAAACTTGACTGTTGATTTTTACCTGAAATTAAACTTAAAAACATGATTTTATATTGTTTTCTTGACTAATTCATAAGTGTTCTAATATATAATGATCATAACAAATCTACTTCCCAAATATATGACAACACATTATTTTTTAGAGAACTAGATGAGTAATTTAAAAAAAAAAATTGTCATGTTTTTCTGTCAGTGACTGAATGCTGATAAAATTGAAAGAGAACCCAAATACTCATTTCGGCACTATTTTGGTGAGAACGTTTTTCTGACCCTAATAATATCGTATGCATCTTGTTTTTATATCGTCGCGGAAAGTGCAAATCCGCGAATCTACCATACTGTATCCGCTGTGTCCGCTGTATCTACACTAGACATAGCTTTACAAAGGAAGGTTAAAACTTAATAAGTTTTTGATTTTGTCAGCTTTTGGGCTCATTTTTTCACTGAGATTTTTAATAGAATGTTTAAGTGAAAGAGAATAATCAAGTCGCTACGACTATAACGCGGTTAAGATTCGACCACAAAGGTATCAAAATGAAAATTAATTAAGTTCTGATGACACAAAATAACATCAAATAATCATGTCAAAAGAGAAATTACAAAATCTGCTTAAAATCTACTTCAATTAAATCTAATATTCTATTAGGTATAAAGGAACAGTTTTAAACAGTTGAAAAACAACGTTGTTAAAACTTTTAAATAAAATAAAATAAATAAACCAAATAAGAGCTTCTAGAGTGATTCAACTAAAATAAACTATATGTAATCACTAATAAAGTCATTTTAATTACATTATTAGTAATTATATTATTATTACATACCGTCAAATTGTCCAAAACTGCCCTTTCGTGAAATGAAATTTCTAAAGTATTCAGTTTAAAGAGATTTAATTTAGAAATTTCCTACTAGATTTTGTATTCATTTTATGGCACCGCTCAGTACATGGGTAAATACCACCTTAAGGTACCGTAAGCTCAAACTGTTTTTAGGTTGTGTTTCTGAAGTTGGACGTGTAAATGTGGTGCCAATTATTGCTTTAAAAACTTTTTTGAAACTGGTTAGAAGGAGTCAAAATACGTGAGTAATATTTGTTATATCTAAAAATAAGCTTCAAATGGAGATGTTTCTTTTATTTCACATGGTAAAATATGTTTATTTTGTGAGTTATGTTGCTGGGCAATGTTTGGTAGGAAAACTCCATATGAATCGGCCCAACATTGCCCATAAAAGATTAACGATTATAATACGTTTTATTAGCACATGAGAATTTTTAGTTTTTAAGACAAAACCAAAGTAATTAATATGGTACTTTTAACTTTTATTTATGTTTTGTTATATAGGTACATTTTAGAAAAATATACTTTAAAAATTATATTTTAATTTTATGTGTTTTTATTGATAATGGTATTTTTCGATTCTGGTTTAATTTAACTGTTGTGTAGACAGTTTTTTTCACCTGTCTTTCTAAATCCTTTTGGTTTAATGGTGAATTTCTTTATAAATCTCAAAAGTAAAAATTTTTACTCAATAAAAAATCTTAAAATTGTAAGTATTATTTTTCTTGTTTTAGATGATGACGCCCCTAGCCACAAAACATTTTTGTATGAAAATTCCAGAAAAAGTTTATGTAACATTGCAACAAAATTTTGCCAATTATTTTATTTTTATTGCTTATTCATGTGTTTGTCTCCCATCTAACTGAATGGTAAGTGATGATGAAAAGGATGGTACATGCCTGTCCAAGAGTTACATATTCACTCTATGCTTGAAAGCTCCTGAGTTGATTTTTCTGGAATGGGTGACACAAACCAAAAACACTGAAACACTATGTTTGGTTTTTGGGCATGTCTCCAATAATTATTCCTTATAATGATTTTCATAATTCCATAGAATTTATGAAAATCCATGTGTTCTAACACTGTTAAGTTTTTGTATGTTCATTTTTTGACTTTACGATTGATAATAGCTGAATTTTTGTCATTATATTAAGTTTTTATTTTATTGAACTATTAAGATTATTGTTAAAAACTCTGATATGAATTACCCACTTTGCACCTGTACTCATCCAGATCAGAATGAATCGTAAATATAGTTATGTTTTATTCTTTAAATTTGGCTTTAATCTTTATTGTCTGCCCCAGCCGTCTCCGTACAACCTCCCGTTCCAGTCTACCAACTATGCCACACAACAATTGATATCAGGGTTCAGAAACATTATCTGAATCAATAAATTCCAACACATTTACTGAAGTATTGAAAATGGTATGATACTGGTTAGCTATAGCTACAGTTTCATCAGAAATCTTTTCAAAATATTCTATTTCAGAAAATTTGGTATTAGATGAATTTCTAAAGAGGTTTTTCTATTTTATTAACTACTGATTACTTAAATGAAAATATTTATTTCATTTCTACTCTCTTTTTCAAACTTTCGGAAACAGCAAAATCATGTAGATATCTGCATTACCGAAGCAATAATAACAATAAGTAGAAATTTGTAAAATATGGTGGTAAATGATTTCAATAAATCAATACTACTTAATACTGATACTCAATAGAAACATAACTTACTAATGACATATAAACACTTAGTACCTTATTGTCTTTCCGAAGTCACCTAAATGCCAGATTATATACATGGTATCAACATTTGCTGCTCCTATACACACAGTATTGTTTTGCAATATATACGGCAATTTCTTGCTTTCTATAGGTCTAATAAACATGCACAAAAGAAGTAGCTGCTAATCAGGGTTCTTCATGCATTGACTGCAAAAATTTTAATTGGCTACACAGTATTATCCAATGCTAGTTCGGATCTGCACTATCCCCGGTGATATGTGATTGATGACAAAATCTAACAAAATAAGAATTCTGCCTAAGCTTTGCGATTTTAAAATTCAGTTGGTCTTCAACAACTCACAATTATTTTTATCACTTTGTCTTAAAAAAATTTTTACTCACTTGGTTTTACTTTTTTTACTATAATATGAACTTGAGTTGCAGCATCTTTTTTATTTTTTTTCCCTTCTAATGTGACTTGAAGAGCCAATATGTCAGCTTCTGTAAATATATTTTAGATAACATGAATAAATATTCATACCTGAATACTAGTAAAACCTGTAAACTGTCATTAAATGCAATTTGAAATATCTACTTTGACATTTAAGTATGGAAACCATTTAGAAATTAAATGGCTTGTATAAGATTTCAGCCTCTCATTATTTTAACTAAAACTAGATTAGTTTGTTCTACTTTAGGTTGAAATCTTATATTAGCAGAACATGATTCTTACATAAAAAGCCTAGTCAGGCAAAAAACTAATTCAATAGTATTCAATTAAAGTAAAAGTATCAATTGTTGATGTTACCTCCAGATAAAACTTACTCAGTTGGGTATTCTCTTTAGAACAGTTTTCAAGGCAAAGAATAGCTCTTTGAATGATTTCAATTTTAGGGAATTGTAAAGATTCTCCCTCTTTATCAGATTCTTTATTACTGGCTTCATCAAGAGACCTAACTATTTGGCCCAGTTTGTTTATAGCGTCGTTAAACTTTAATCTTCGTTGACGCTCCCACTCACGACATCGACTAAAAGTAAAATAATTAACACAGGATATTCATTTTATAAATCAAATCCAATAGCAACATAAATTTTAAAAATATACAATCAAACATTTACCTAGAAGTTCGTTTCTTTGATGTCGTTTCCATTGTTATATTTTGCACTAATATTTATTTACACCACAAAATCTTACGTAGACCCCATAAATAACTAACAATAAAATGTAAATAAAATCCAATATTTATTTTGGATTATATTATGTTCCATGATGAGCTCCATAATCAGTGTTGCCAGATGGTCTCGGCGACGTACCCCTAGCAGTGTTCACAACCTGAAGCCAGGCAGTTATCGTACCAGGGCCGTAAAATTATCGTACATGGATCAAAATTATCGTATCCATCAGGAAAGTTGAAAAAAAAATTAAAAAAAACCATATGAAATGTGACAATAATACGTTGCAAATGATTTACAGTTTAAATCTTTTAAACTTGTGTTGTAATGTTGTAAATGGAAAAATAATAATAATTCAAATTAAATGTTCAACGTATGGCACAGACCTGAGCTGGGCCCTCGTCCACTTCGAGTGTGATGAACGCGCCAACATTTCGAATTTATAAAGAAGAAAATAATGTTAAAGGATAGAGACACATGTGTACAAAGTACATATTTTGCATTATATAGCGAAACGCGAATTAGCTCACATCAGCAGTAATCATCATTTAAATAGACGCAAAACTGTACGGTTTTTCACTTTTACGAACAACTTCCTACGTGTGCACACTTTGTAACTACCTATCAAGAAAATTAATCAAGATAATTCATCAAGTATCAAGTTTTATTATTTATCAAGACAACAGCATCGTACGGACCAACAAGGGCCCGTACATATGGTCCTTCGAGCTTCAAGAAGCAATCAGCAAGGATTTTTCGTGTTTTTGTGTATTTCTTGAGTGATAGCGAATCGGTTCGCCGGCCTCCCACCAGCGGGTCTCCCCGGTTGAATTGAGAAGGCGCATATATTGCTTGAGAGATTACAGAAGCACTGAAAGATTCGACGACCTAAAAGTCATTCCACGCGTCAAGATATCAAGTTATCAAGATTTAAGAGTTCTTCAATCAAAAGAAGTACCTACCTACAGTTAAAGTCAGTCAAGTTGACTTTTCATTGCAGTTTTATCAAGTTTTCTTCTATCAAGAGAAGACAAATATCGTAAAAGTCTTATCAAGTTTCATTTTCAAGTTTTCTTCTATCAAGAGAAGATAAATATCGTAAAAGTCTTATCAAGTTTCATTTTCAAGTTTTCTTCTATCAAGAGAAGATAAATATCGTAAAAGTCTTATCAAGTTTCATTTTCAAGTTTTCTTCTATCAAGAGAAGATAAATATCGTAAATCAAGTTTTCAAGTTTATCAACCTACAAGCAGTCGCAGTCTCATAAATTTTACTTATCAAGATGGAATCTATCATGGAGACTCAACAGCAGTTGGCAGAAGCAATAAGGAAGGCGCTGTCGAATTTCAAGAAAGATGGCCCTGATCGCAAGACTCACGAAAACGTAAAGAGACGTATCGAGACGTTGGATATGAACTGGGCGGAGTTTCAACGAAATCATGACGTTTTATCTCAGCACCAGAACCCAGAACATGAATATTTTACGAGCTTTTTTTATTTATTTTATTTTTTTATTTTTACATATTGAGGAAGACTATCGATTGGCTTAATTACAATAATATAAATGCAATAGCGTTGTTATAATCATTTACAAGTCTCCACAAATAGAATCAAGCTATACAATGTAAAACAATCTTATCCACTAGATAAAAGTGTCTATTAAATCAAAATATTATAGGTATTACAATTCAAATAACCTGTCAATATCGTACTCATTTGGAAGTACTTAATGAAAGCACTATATGCGCTCATCAATCATCAAATTACATGAATTTACAAACATATACGCACACACACCCCAGTTACTTAAAAAACAGTCGCTCAATAAACCGCTGCTCACATGCCTTACTTACTAAAGAAGGTTTTGCTTAGATGTTGCTTCATTAATGGGATACTGAAGGCAAAAATGTCAATATCAACATCGGTCCGCTTGCTCATGCTGTTATAAGTCTGCAACGCACGGTGCAGGTAAGCGTTCTGACGATAATTGGTACTGGCCGTTGGGAGATAGAACAGGGGACTCTGGCGGAAAGTTCTAGTAGGAGCATAGAAATTAATCTTATCTATAAGGCTGGGACAGTCTACGAGCGAGTTGACAATTTTTTGAAGAAAAATTATGTCGGCAAAATTGCGTCTGAGCTCCAGGGGTAAAAAGTGGTATTTACCGCATTGTTTGACATAGTCTTTTTCATTAGATTTGCAACGGTAGTTAACGAAGCGGAGAAATTTACGTTGTACTCGCTCGATCCTGTCAATAAATGTTGTGTATCTAGGGTTCCATATCTGGCAGGCATATTCAAGATGGGGGCGAACATAAGCGCTATAAAGTACCTTAACAGTTTTAACGTTCTTGAAATTCTTCGATGACCTTAAAACGAAACCTAGTGACTTATGAGCTTTTCTTACGGCTGTTGATATATGGTTACGGAAAGTGAGTTTAGAATCGTGTAGAACACCTAAATCTCTCACCTCAAAGACCCTTTGAAGTATCTGATCTCTTAATTTATAATCATATAAAATTAAACCACTGCTCTTTCTACTAAACGTTATTACGGCACATTTATCTATATTAAGATCTAATTTAAATTTGGAACAATAAATGTTAAGTCTGTCTAGATCCTGTTGTAATAAATTGCAATCTTCGGCACTTTTAATTGATTTAAGTATTTTCATGTCATCAGCAAAACTAATTATGGTTGAATTTTTAAAACAAGAGTCGATGTCAGATACAAATATTAAAAAGAGCAAGGGTCCCAGCAATGAGCCTTGAGGAACTCCGCTGGGGATCGTCATCCATTTAGAGGAGTAGTTTTCTAACACTACAGCCTGTGAGCGATTATGGATATATGAGGAAAACCATCGCAACAGATCCCCTCTGATGCCAGCGTTCTGTAATTTTTCAAGAAGGATGCAGTGATCTATTCTGTCAAAACATTTGGCATAATCTGTATAAATTACATCCGCCTGAGCACCGTTATCCATTGAATCAGAGGCAAATTCGTTAAGAAGTATTAGGTTACTTACGGTTGACCTTCCCTTAACAAACCCATGTTGAGATGCTGGCAGAGAGTTATTAAGTGAGGGGTACAGATGCTCGTACACGATTTTTTCTAGTACTTTAGCTACAACACACAACTTAGAGATAGGGCGGTAATTAATAATGTCATTTTTGTTCCCCTTTTTGAAGATGGGTGAGATGAAAGCTTTCTTCCATAATGAAGGTACAACACCTTCGCTGATGGAGCGATTAAAAATTATTTCTAGGGGTATTGACAATTGATCGGCGCATTCGATTAATAGGATCGGTGGTATAGAATCGGGACCAGCAGATTTTAATTTATCTAATTTAAGTAGCTTAGACTTAATTGAGGATCTGCTTATTGAAAATGTTGAAATATCACAATCAATTGATGTTTTGTACTGGTTCCAATCATCAACCAAAAAAGGTGAAGAATCTGGAGATAGAAAAAGGGAATAAAAGAAATCAGCGAAAAAATTACAAATTTCCGTACCGGAACTAGAATCACGGTTTTCGTATGTCATATTGTTAGGAATGGTATTGCCGTCTGATTTAAAAAAGCTCCAGAAATGTCTAGGATCGGAATGGATTGAATTCTCAACATTTTTTATGTAAGATTCGTAACACTGGTTCTCAAGAAGAGCAGCTCGATTTCGCAATACTTCGATAGCTTGTTTATCACACAACATACCATATTTTTTAAACTTGCAAAAGAACCTATACTTTTCCTTAAGTACCTTTATTAGAGCTGAAGAATACCAAGCAGGAAACCTTTTCTTAGGTATGTACTTTTTTGGGATACAATCATCACGTAGCTTATACAATGTGTTATAAAAGTAACTAACCGACTCCTCTAGTGTTAAGTGGCAAAGCTCATTATGCCAGTTAATTTTTGCTAGTTCGAAATTAAACATATTATAATTTCCACGATGGAAGCAATACTTTAGTCGCGGTGCTGGTTTTAAGCGTTCTTTAGTCCAAGAATTATGAAATGATATGAGAAGTGCGTTGTGGTGCGGGTCTAACGGTACCAAAGGGCTAGAAATGTTATCTACGGTAACTGTAATATTGCAAAGCACTAAGTCCAGAATCCTCCCGTAATGATTTAGTACATGATTATATTGGTTCAAGTTAGCAAAGTTCAATTCATCGATTAAAAATGTTCCATTATTGCATAATGTTGCATAGTTACTTGGTTCTAAATAAGTTGCATTTAGAACGGGGCACCAGGTAATTGAACTCATATTGAAGTCTCCAAGTATTAGAAATTTATCATTAGGGTTTGATGTAATATTGTTTTGTAGTTTTAATAAAAAACTTGATAATCGTTCAGATAAACTGAGACCCATATTTTCATTACACAAATAAATAACGCCGAGATGCAACCTTGTATTACCTAATTGTACCGATACCCACAAGTCCTCCGCCGACGAGCTCCATTCCGGCCGAGCATGAGTTTTAAGTTCTTTCCGAACAGCCAGCAACACACCACCGCCCTTGGTCTGGCCGGTGACGTCATAGTTCCGGTCGCGCCGCCATATAAAGTACCTATTGTCAAACACCTCAGAATCCGCTATAGTATTATTAAGCCATGTCTCCGTTAACGCAACTAAGTCATAATTTTCTAAGTTTAAATTACGAAGGAAAAGCGATGTTTTAGTTCGTAAACCACGAACGTTTTGGTAATAAAACGTTAAGTTGGTAGCCATTTCAAAAGATTCCTATAACTAATGTAAATAAGCGGGCTCACAGTGTTCATAAACAGGTTAAATACATTATTTCTACAGAGAATTATAAAAGTGTTATAACTATTTATAGTTAAACAGAATGTAAAAACCTCACAAATCCTTTTAGTATTACTAAGTACTACACAAAGCAAGTGTGAAAGGATGTAGTTGCGCAAAAAAAGACTATGATAGAATATATAATAACAAAATAAACTCAGTAGCTTTATGACGTAGTACACATCGAGGCTTGTAAATAAAAGAGACAGCGGTATTCGCAAAAAGCTGTGAGCAAGCGGGACAGGTGCAATATCGTCGCCTAATCTGCCCGAGCGCAGCAGACAACACAGAACAACAAAACGACAGCTGATTAATTTATTTAAGTAAAACTTGTGACTTTGAGCAATGTAATGATGATATTTAGATGTAAACAGCATAGTATAATTATGGGACAGGACAAATAAGAGAGCATATAGTATTTTTAAACATGTGTTAGTCAAATCATCATGATACATACGAGATGTAGGTTTGACTGAGGTATATATAGACAAGAGACAGAATAGGAAACTGATTACGATAACTTGTTTAAATCATTTTCTGAGTTTATAATAGTAACATGTGATGTGTCATTCTTACGTGTATGAATTTTAGAAAACTTCACCCACACATACTGAATATCTTTTTCTTTCGCGATTTGTTTTGTTTTCGTTAGTAGTCTTTTGTGTTCTGGTGTTAAATGGTCATTCACAAATATTTTATGAGTACTTCCTTCAGTGAATCCTATGTCGGCTGGCGTAAATGACTTCACTAAACGTGCAGATGCAATAAAGTCTTCCTTCACGTATCTATTAAGGAAACTGATAACAATTGGTTTGTCTTTATTGCTCGAATATGACGGTATTCTGCTAATGTAATTAATATGGCTTTTTGTGATTTTGTAGTTTATAAACTGACCAATTTTCTCAACAACGCTATATAGATTTTCAGCCTTTTTGATCGGTACTCCTTTTATCTCGACATTATTAAGCCTTGACCACTGATCACGAAGTACTTCACTACGCTGGAGGCTAGAAATCTGAGACTTCAATTCTAACACTTCGCAGGACGACGTCTCGATGGCTGTAATTCGGGAATCCAGTTTTTTCACTTTGTTATCGCAATCCTGTACCCGTTTGGTTGTTCCTTTGGCAGTGTCTTGCAACTTTGAAATGTCGGCTTTTATGGTCTTGACATCATCGATCAAGGCTGGCAGGCATTCCAAGTTAAGGGCCATGGCGTTCAGCTTAGCCATGATAGATTCCAGGGATACATCTGGGCTGTGAACTGGAGTGACGGTGACTACAGGTGACGGTGACGGCGAGTGCAGGCGACACGTCGAACATTTCCAGTTCGCGCGGCGCTCGGCCCCGAGCCGCCGGTAGCCGGATTCAGATATATTTGCACATCCGAAATCATAGTGCTTTTTACAGGTACTGCACTGTACCCCGTCGTTAAATTTGTCTCCACATAATGCACAATTCATTATAGAAAATAAAAGAAACACGGTCCTTTGATAAGTATGTAACTAGTTATAGTTAACAACACGGGTATCGTAACAAACACGGACGCGACGTGGATTGATGCGTGTTTCTCAGACGAGCGCTGATCGGGTATTGAAGACACAAAAAAGCTATATACCGAGACAAGAGATTTTTTTCAAAAATCCTTTAAACCTGCACTGCTCTCGTCACTACCTACAGTTAGCGATTTAGTGAGGTCACCAATCGCATCCCCAACATTAAAAGCAAAGGATCCGTGGGCACAATCAATACCCACCGCCAGCGCGCCCATCTCTCATGGTACCAATAGCAAGATGGACGACATGATGAGGAAACAGACAAGTCATTTTAAAGCATTCCAGCGCACCGTAGCAAGTATGAAAGTCGAAAATATGAAAGAAAAATGGGAGTTTGATGACGCCCTCAAGTCTCTCTATTTTCACTGGCAAGCAATAGATACACTTCACTGGGAAATCGACAGTGAACTACAAGGCTCTAATAAAGAATATGAAAACGCATATAGTAGGTACGAACAACAATACAATGATGCAAAACGAACCATAAATAGCAAGCTATGGGCCGTGTCCCACCGTGAACAATTCACCCCTAAATTAGAAATACCAATATTTACGGGGAACTATCAACAGTGGACATCATTTAAAGATCTTTTCTGTGAAGCGGTACACAATAATCCATCGCTGTCCAACGCTCAGAAAATGCAGTTCCTGAAAAGCAAGATGAGGGGTGAACCAGAACGCATGATTCAACATCTACAAATAAGTTCTGAAAATTATCAAGCTAGCTGGGAAATTCTTAACCATCGTTACAACAACAAGAAAGTCATATTTACATCCCACATGAATATTCTAATGAACATCCCAGTTATGCACCAAGCAACCTCCACACAAATCAAGCGACTCTATGACGTCACCAAAGAATGCATCAATGCTATAAAAAATTTAGAAATCAATATAAGCACGTGGGACCCAATTCTTATTCACATTCTGAGCCCAAAACTAGACGCAGAGACTCATAATGAATATATGGCTTCATTAGAATGCCCTAGAGAATTGCCGAAAATGAGTGATTTTTTGGCGTTCTTAGAAAACAAGTTCATCGCCCTTGAATCATCTCGACGCAAACTAGAAGTCGGCAACAAGAGCAACTCAAACACAACATCTGTTCATTCGAAACAAGAAAAATCTTTTACATACAAACAATATCATTCAAGCAACAAGGCCATTTCTCAAAATCAACTCTCAACAAATTACAAATTATGTTGCCCTATTTGCCAAAGCAAGGAACATGGAATTTATTATTGCGCAAAATTCCTAGACATGACACCGATAGTTAAAAGGCAAACAATTACGAAACTTAACTTATGCATTAATTGCCTATACAAACACAACGAAAAGTCATGCTCATCAAAAAAACGATGCCGCCAGTGCAACGGAAATCATAATTCCATTTTACATGACGCATTTGTCAAACCTCGCAACATAACACCGGAATTGATGTCAAAATCCACGTGCGGCAACTCAGCGGAAAATACAAGTTTGCATATAGCACAACAACAGAATATTCAAGAAATTCTACTTTCAACTGCAATTATTGAAATTAAGGGCGCGGATGGCGTTTACAGAAAAATGCGAGCTCTCATCGACCAAGGCATCTCTACAGCGACAACGGCCGTAACTTCGTAGGGGCAAACAGAGTTCTTCAAGAAGAATATCAAGATATTCTACAAGTATTGAATGCAGACTTTGAAAAAGAAATCGCTGCAATGGAAATCACGTGGCACTTTAATGCTCCAGCATGGCCTACAGCAGGAGGCTTATTTGAAGCAGCAGTAAAGAGCTTTAAGTTCCACTTCAAGAGAGTAATTGGAGAACAAACACTCACCTTTGAAGAGTTCTCCACGCTGCTGACACAAATAGAGGCGTGTCTAAATTCACGTCCCCTATGTCCTATTAGTGAAGATCCTGAAGATTTAAACTTCCTTACACCATCTCATTTCCTCTCAAGTGGACCGGTGCTAACTTTAATAGAAACAGAAAGAGACCTACGAACCCGTTGGCAACTCACTCAAAAAATTTTACAAGATCTATGGAAACGCTGGCGTCATGAATACCTAGCTCAATTGACGTCTAGATGTAAATGGAAGCAAGTTAAAGAAAACATCAAGGAAAACGACGTGGTACTCATAAACGAAGACAACCTTCCCCCAGGCAAGTGGGCAATGGGTCGAGTCGTCGAGCTGCACCCTGGTCAAGACGGGCTTGTACGAGTGGTCACACTGAAAACGAAGTCTGGCTATCTCAAACGTCCTGTGACTAAAGTCTCAGTGCTATCCGAATATAAACAAGATATCGATATGAATAAACAAGATCAAAACACCGACAAGCAAGGTCAAAACAATAAAACAAGAATCAAGAAAAATAAATACAACTTCACGTCAATGCTTACTGCAATACTATTTTTTATGACTTTAGTATCAAGTTCACAATGCATGGTAAATACAACAAGTTTTAGAGAAAATCAAGGACTGTTTTTTGACAAAGTATCTGACATGCAACTTATCAAGAATGATTGGAAACTCGTCATATTCTATGCAATGGAACCTTATTATCAAGGCATGAAAGCTCTACAAAGTTATATTTCAACATTAGACGACACGTGCGCAACAGTAAAACAACAAACACATTGCCACGCTATGCTTCTACAATTACGTCACGGAATCTCCGACCTAGAGTATTACAATCAGTTGCTAATGAGTCACCATACAAGAGCGCGTCCTATCACAAGTAAGGACCACCAACGACGCAAGACACGAGGCGCTGTCAACGTAATAGGATACATCACAAGTGAGCTATTCGGCGTATTGGACGAGAGATTCGCCGAACAATATAGAAAAGATATAAAATTAATAAGATCAAATCAAGAACATCTTGTCAAGCTATTCAAGAACCAAACTTCAATAGTCGAAGCCGAACATAATATTATAAAACGCATGGAGGTCATTATGAATCAACAACATAAAATATTAAATCAACACATGAATGAATTAAAAATTGCCTTAGATCAAGCTAAGAATGCTCTACAATCAAATATCATACTTAATGACTTCGCAATAACATCCATAATTGCGAGCAATATGTTAAACAATCTAAAAGGTTTACAAAACAATATGTTAGATACTGTTACTGACGTTTATCAAGGGCGTCTCAGTTTACACTTAATAACTCCAGAGCAATTAACTGAACAATTAAGTATGATATCAAGCCAACTACCTAAAGACACAAGTTTGCCTGTTGAAAATATACATACAGATTTACGGAAGATATACGAACTCTTATCAGTGAGGGCAAGGATTCTACAAGATTATCTCATTTTTGAACTAAGGATACCACTGATAAGCAGGGATTCGTTTGAAATTTCGAAAATAGTACCAGTACCTCGCCAGCAAGATGGCTACAGCGTTTCTCTGGTGCCCATATCACCATACGTGGCGGTGAATCTTAGGAAAGATGCCTACATACCGATGACGGAGTATGACGTAAGATCATGCATTACACAACCTGAGGTCTACTACTGCCGCGGCTCGAAACCAGAGTACCACATGAACGCAGATCAACATTTTTGTGAGCTAGAAAATAAAGAATGTAAAATTATTTACTCACATTGCGAAACGAAATGGATAGACAGTTTTACAATAAACACTTACATTTATTTTTGCTGTGAACAGAAGTGCAGTGTACGAGTTATGTGCGAGGATCGTATGACAGTACGCCAGCTGATCGGCGCCGGCCTCGTTCATTTAGACAACGGGTGTATGATAATGACAGACAAGGTCACTATATACCCTCACAAAATTCATGCAAGTGAAGCCAGGTATCATACAAAATTGTACATACCTACCATGTCGCCGATAAATCACATCTTGAACATTACAATACCCGACATCAAGACGTCAAGGTTAAATCAAGCGAAGTCGGATTTACATCAAGTAGAAGAGAAGATCAAGCTTCTCAAAGTGAATGAGAATGATGTCCTAGCCGAGGCAGAGGTTCTATCTTCTCATGACGTCCACCAGTACTCCGCGATATACGCAATAGTCACAGTACTTGGCGTCGCTGGCGGCATCTACCTGTGGCAGCGTCGTGGATGCAGTGGCAGATGGCGAGTCCCGAACCCCGCGAGGCAGCAGCAGGAGCCCCCCGAGACGGCGCCCCCCAACACCCACGCAGCCCCGGATCAAGTCAACATACAAATGCAAGACAAGGCCACTTCACCGTGTTTTAAGAAAATTAGTTTTAGTACTTAACTTTTTTACGTTTTAACTTTTAATTTCTTTTTATTTTAAATGGTTTTCAAGTAAACTTTTTTGTTATTCTTGTAATTAACGTAAATTTATACCTACTCATTTTCTCAGCATCCTCATCTCACGCCCGGGAATATGTACAAAGTACATATTTTGCATTATATAGCGAAACGCGAATTAGCTCACATCAGCAGTAATTATCATTTAAATAGACGCAAAACTGTACGGTTTTTCACTTTTACGAACAACTTCCTACGTGTGCACACTTTGTAACTACCTATTAAGAAAATAAATCAAGATAATTCATCAAGTATCAAGTTTTATTATTTATCAAGACAACAGCATCGTACGGACCAACAAGGGCCCGTACAACATGAAAACAAGCATATTTTTTAAAAGTTTAATTAAATAGATTCTATATTTGCGATAACAGAATACACAAATATTAATGAAACTTAACATTTTATATACAATTTTTAATCTTTTCCGTCAAAGAGGAACAAAAATACGCTATATTTTCTCTTTGAACGATAAAATAGACTTGAAACTAGATGAATTCATAGGGCGCTCGACGCGACGGCAACCTGCCGCGAGCGCGGACAAATAGCGCGTTATTACAACTTGTACTTGGACGTTTCAGTGGTTAATCATCAATTTTTTCATCAGAATGGAAATTATCGTACAATCTGCGTACGATAGTCGTGTACCATCGTACATCGTACGTAGTTATGAAATTATCGCACATGTACGATAATTATCGTGCGGTTCCGAACGCTGACCCCTAGAATAATTTGATTTCTCCCTAGAAATCCCCTAGAATACCCTCACCAAGTGGATGGTGGCACGCCGCAATTTTTTAAAGAGACAGTCATGTTGAAAAATCGTAGACATATTGCAAAAAGTATTTATAATAGAAAATTGATTGACAGGTGTAAGTTTAATTCGCTGCTTAAGTTTTTGGTTGCAGAAGACTTTGGTCATAGATTAGTTTCGACATAAATTCTACATCACATAAAAACAAAACGTCTGGATCGTGATATATGGCAAAAATTCTGTATGTGACCTGTTTTTTTATTTCCCCTAAAATCCCCCAAATATTTTTTCCTCCTAGTTTGCCCCTAACTCGGTCGAAAAACCCCTAAATCTAGGAAGAATTCCCCTGATCTGGCAACGCTTCTACAAACTCTTGGTGCGTTCCGTTTGCCGCTCACAGCGCTATCAGCCGTATCTACCGTTCCGATTCGTTTTAGCCCTGGTCGCTCTGAGCGGCCTGTCAAAACTGACACATGACGTTACTTTGTTGATGTTTTTATTAGTCGATTATAGATTTTAAGAGCTTGCTTATTAACTTTATTTTCTTATAATGTTAAAAAATGGCTCCTAATTCATTCAGGGTCAAAGATCTTAATGAAATTATAACTTTAGACCTAATCGACGAACAATCTGAATGTTATCGCGCTATTTACCGTTCCGATTGCAATAACACTAATATCACTTTTAGCGCGCTAAAACGAATCGGAACGGTTTTGAGCACTTTAGCGCTGATAGCGCTGTGAGCGGCAAACGAAACGCACAAATAATGAACAAGGGCGATTATTTTCTTTCAGATTTATTTTTTGAGTTTTAGTAAATATTTTTAGTTCTTGAAAGCAATGTTTTAATTTTATTAATACTTTTATTATATCTTATAATCGAAATTGGCAGAAACAATTGTTGTGTAGTAACAACAACTCATTGCCATATAACACAAAATAATAATACTATATAAAATTATGATAATTTTAGGTTTTTAAGTTCTAATTTTAGTAAGATCCCCCAAGTAGATGCCCCAGGGCTTCAAGCCCCAACCCCAAAAAGGCGCAGAAGGCAAAGCAAAGGTGTCCGTCCTCTGTTACTGCTGCAAAGCCCAGCCTACCTCATACACCGCAGCCTCCACTACACGACCCCTACGGTCCTCCATCACCTCCCAAGAACGCATGGGTGACCCCACCTACCATGGTAAGGAAACCCATCGCTGCCCTCGCTTCTTCGCCTTCTCAGGTACAGCAGGTCAGGTTAGCCCCTGCTTGCATGCCTTTTCCTCCCACGGCCAGGGGCCGTTCAGACTTTCAGACTTCGTGCTTGTAAGCAAATTCGCCTCAAGTTTCGACTTTCGGAGAAATCACCACTTTGGCTCGCAAACTATGAGCCGCAAATGGTGACATCCAGGCGACGTACTTCGTCACGATCAAGCACCAGGCGCTTATTGCCGACGTCCAAAAATTCAATAAATTTAATTTTTAAATGACGTTCTCTTGAATGAAACCGGCTACTTCATCGCCGATGACCTTATACATCAGCGTAGTAAAATTCATAAACTCGTTCGAGAATTTCAAATATATATCTTACTTGTGCAGGAAACCTTTTTGAAACCTAGTCACAAGGATCCGAAAATAGCGAACTACAACATATCGTAACGATAGGTTTATTGCCGATAAAGATCGTACCCTCATCTATTACAAAAGGTCTCTACACTGTGTATCTGTAGATCCCCCCAGCTCAGAGAATATCAAAGTTCCTGTTGTAGAATAGCCATCAGAACTTTGTCCTGCCTTTTTTGTAATGTGTAACCTTTTTTATAAGGGTTGTACCAAACCTCATCGATGTTTTCGTTTATTTTTACCAGAATATATAATATTTATTGTATTTTATGAATTATTTGTGGAATAATTAATTGGAAACACCATTCGATCCGGGTTTTTCCTAATGATTAATTTGACTTAAATAATCCATTCATCTTTCATTCTTTAATGTACGCAAACGCAACACAAGTAAAAGCAAACAATAGTTTCTTGTTTTGATATTGTTACTGATTTGAGCATTTAATTTATTTTTGCTAAATAAAGGTTTTTATCAGTCTTTACACGGTTAATTTCGTCTATTGAGTCGTATGTATCTAGTGTTGCTTATTTTCCAGAAACGACATTGTTGTGCATATCATATTTCATTAGAATGTGCACATTCGCACACTCTATTTCTTAATACTGATACTTACTAATTTTTGTTCTGCAGATCATAATGTCTCTGTATCCATCGCTAGAGGACATGGTGGTTGATAATATGATGAGAGCACAACTGGCTCAGCAACCAGCTGCACCGCCACCATCATACAGTCCGTATCCTACGGCATACAACCGTCCGCCTAGGTCAGCTCCTTCTGCTCCTGCTCATTCAGGGCAAGTGTATCCAGCATTAGCTGACTACATGGGCTTGGAGCTGTCTAATGCAGTTATAGCGCAGAATATGCCAGAGTATCAAATTCAAGGGGTAAATGTTTTCTTATGCTTGTTGTTATGACTCATGATTTGTTTTTCTGTACTTAACTGCATATACATTACTTGTTATGACTGTTTTGTCAAGATAACATTTGAGTATGACTTATTTACTACAACCATAAATAATATAGTTGACCCTTTTGTCTATTTTAAACTCCACTGAATTACAAATAAAATAGACTTTATTATTTGAATAAACATGTTGATAAAAGTTACTAACTTCCTTGTAGGTACCATCTGGGGGGGCTGTAACAAACTTGATAGCTCCTATTTCCGCTCAATCTATTACACTTCAAAAAGCAACTGTCACTCAAGCAATAAGACAGGTTATTCTTTGTAAGGATAAAGATGGCAAGTGTGGACTGAGACTGCATTCAGTAAACAATGGAGTCTTTGTGTGCTTTGTGGCTGCTGGCAGCCCTGCGGCTATGGCTGGATTGAGATTTGGAGACCAGATTTTAGAGATAAATGGAGTTGCTTTAGCTGGAAAGACTATGGATGAGTGTCACAATATGCTGAGAAAAAGTCCTGTTAATGGTATAAACATGGCTGTTAGAGACAGGTAAAGAATTTACACCTATGACTCATACTTGTAAGTGGGTCATGTTTTAATTAACAATTCTGTGTTACTTAAGACCATTTTGTTTTTATTTGCAGACCTTTTGAGAGAACAGTAACATTGCACAAAGATTCTCTGGGCCATGTCGGTTTTCAATTCAAAGATGGCACCATTATTGGGATTGTAAAGGACTCATCAGCAGCTCGCAATGGACTTTTAACTGATCATCAACTTCTTGAGATTAATACAATTAACATTGTTGGCATGAAAGATAAGGAAATATCAAAAGTTATTGAGTCTGCACCTTCAGTTGTTAACTTGACCATTATTCCAACTTACATTTATAAGCATATGATTAACAAGTAAGTATAGGCATTTTAGAAAAAAAATTGTACAAAGCATTCAGTTTTGTATGATGGAGTTAAGTCATTCAAACTTATAAACTAAGACAAATAAATGTTATAAATATATATGATAGTAAATAGTACATCTTAGTTAAATTAAAAAGAGCATAATCAACATGACATTTTAAGTGGTTAAATCTCAATAAACAAGTTTCACAATGAGTAATGTATGAATCACCAAAAATACCCATTCTGAAATTTGTACATCCTGTTATTGTGGTCAGTCTTGATTATTGCTCTATAATATGCTTATCTTCTCTATCTTACATTTTATTTGTGTTTAATTTCAGGATGTCATCCTCTCTATTCAAAGAATTGGATCGTACACCAGCAGTTTAAACAGGACAGAACAATCTATAGCGACTGAAGTCTATCAACAAGTGGTTATTTATATTTTACACTGTATTATTAAATCTCACTTAATTTGCACTATCATATTAGAGAATTAGAATTCATAGTATCAACATTTTTGAGATCATAAATTAATTTCAATTATTTTGTTTATAGAGGATGTATTGTAGGTATATCAGAAACACTAATAATATTGTTAAGTTCAGCACTTTAGGTGGATAAGTCCGTATATGTTATATTAGTCAGTAAGGGCTGTGAAGATTACAGATAGGTAGTCAGAAAAATACATATATACCAAAAAAATTGATGTGCATTTGTTTTGAAGTGTTAGGTGCTCCACTGTTCATATTACAGTAGAAAATACAGTAGATTTTTGACACAGCATATTTTAAATCCTACATCATAATTGTGAAAAAAAAATGCTATGAATAGTGAAAATAAATATGTTATGAATAGTTCCCATAAGAAACAGTAAAGTAGTTTCTTGATTACTTTTTGGGACTAAAAGAACAGTTTTGCTTGAAGGAGTTATGTTATCAAAAGCAATGTTGCAGAAAATATTGATTTAGCCTTTCTTTTAAATCTCGACTGACTTGAGTGCCAATTTATTTATTTACTTTATAACATTTGTCTAGTACTTATGTAACATTCCTTTTCTTCTATATACATTACTTATCTACAGATAAAAAATTTGTATAAGCTATTTATAAAATTGTTAAAAGTAGCACTAAGTATATTGTTTCACAGCCATTTTTGTATCCATATTTTTGTCATAAGATCTTGTTACTGTAAGTGTAATTTGTGTAATTTTTTTTATTCTTCGTTTAATACACAGGGCAATTTTGTAAGCCCAGGTCTATAGTATATTTATGAAAAAGCTTGGCCGATATTTACTACAGGTTTTGATTTAGGTTTCTTAGAGTAAATGTGTGAGTATGATGTTTTGGTAAAGTATCTTAAAAATGCAGTTTGTCCAAAATTATTATTTGTGACATTTTATTTGTTGAAGTTTGATAGTAATAGATAATGCAAATTTAACTTTTTATATTTTCTAGTAAATAAATTATATTATAACAAACAGTTGTTTGATATGTTGTTATTTTATTCTGTTTTTATAATTATTCATTGTTATGCACTAAAATATTTTTACAATATCATAACTACATCATGAATATGTAAGTTCGTAAACAAAAATTGTGTAAAAACATAGATCTCAGTTGTGTGTATGATTTATTAAATCATTACGGGGCTGTGCAAATGTGGATGCACTACCATTGTTTAAAAATGTCAATGTTCCTTGTGTCTTCAACTGACAATTAAGAGCGTGTGTTCCGAAATAACCCAGCATACTGGCCAGTGCGTTGACGTCATACATTGACGATTTTCCATATTTCTTTTGAGATACAGTTAACATATAAGACTTTTTATTTGCTTCGTCTTCCAAAAATATTTGAAGACTGTTGGGATGTTATTATCCCAAATAGCAAACAGTATAATAAAAAATAAAAAGGTCCGTTTGATATACTAATACGTCACACTTGTCTCACCAGTACAATATGGTGGCACACTACTACAACATGGCGTCGGATTCATGACGTCATGAGCACTGGCCAGGATACTAGGTTATATTTCCAGTGACCTAAACCTTAAGAGCGTTTATACAAAATCATGCAATTTCAGGTTGACATCAGAACCTAGGGCCTCATTTGTGACTGACTTCAAAGATATCTCATCTTTTAGTACTTCAAATGTGACGCTCATTGCGGCCTTACTTGAAATTTGTGACGCTTTGGTTTCGGAGATATTAGTGGTTGAATGGAACTGATTATGAACCTAGGGCTTACCACATCAAATTACTCGTTAATTATTGCATTTCGGTTTGATGTAAGTCGTCACGATAGCGTCACTAATTAATGACGCAGGTGTGAATTTCGTAACACGAGCCATCGTCGAGATACAGAGAAGCCCTAGGTTCATAGTTTAGACCTAGGGCTTCTCTGCATCTTGGCACCGGATGGTCCTAGGAACTAAGAACTTGGATTAATCGTTAGAGACGAAGAATTTAAGAAATGTTGACAATCATTTTCGTTTCGAACTAGTCATGGAGGATAGTTACATGCATGGCCGGATTTAGGGGAGGGCAACCGGGGCGACAGCCCCAGGGCCTCCACAAAAGAGGGGCCCCCACAAGATTAAATTAGCCTTGCTTTCATACTTTAACGGGCATTAACATTCAACACGTCTAACTAAACTCCTTTGTTGCCCCGGGGCGTCCACATCTATAAATCAGGCCCTGGTTACATGCAAATGAATATTTCTGATGACTAGGGTGACAATGATAATTGTCAAAGACTTATTAATGATAGTTTTCCTTTGCTTATTTTCGATCATGGGATAAATGAATGAACATATAGAGTTTCTTAAATTTTTGTGTTGCGTCACGAAATCACATTTGAAACAAATACGTCACTTTCTCTTCAGAGTTAACAGAACTGAGATAAGCTTAGCAAACAAGAATTATTTTTGGGTGCAAACTCGGACATAAAGTCAGAGCAAGACGGGGATTATTGCCATCTCCCTCCCACTTGAGTGCAGGATACAACTCGCTATACCTGGCATATTGATGCGTCGTGGGAACATTTAGTTAAAAGGTCCCGACAAATAATATTTCTAAGAATTTTAAAACTGGCGACAAATTACACGAAACAAAACAATAGAACAAAACAAATAGATGCCGAAAGGCAGTGACATAACCATCAAGGTCACATTTACGTGTCATATGCACCCTACTGCAATTTTATATGAAAATTCCAGTTCAAATTATCTCATTTACTGCTATAATAAACTCAAAAAAACATATCGTCACATTTAAAGGAACTAACGAGCTAACAAATGCAAAAAATTAGACGGACTAATAAAGGTTCAGTTTCCCTATACCAGCGAAGCCCTAGGTTCATAATAGGTAGGTATTTGTTTGAAAGTTAGTAAATTTTTCAAATGACAATTACGAAGTCAAAATGACTGTCAATTTTGCGTAATTTCTTCGTCACTAATGTTTAATACAAGTTCGGAGCTCCTAGGACCATCCGTTGCCAAGATACAGAGAAGTCCTAGGTCTATAATTATGAACCTAGGGCTTCTTTGTATCTCGATGATGGCTCGTGTTACGAAATTCACACTTGCGTCATTAATTAGTGACGCAAATGTGACGCTATCGTGACGACTTACATCAAACCGAAATTCAGTAATTTACGAGTAATTTGATGAAAACTGGTAAGCCCTAGGTTCATAATCAGTTCCATTCAACCACAAATATCTCCGAAACGAAAAACGTCACAAATTTTAAGTAAGGCCGCAATGAGCGTCACATTTGAAGTACTAAAAGATGAGATATCTTTGAAGTCAGTCACAAATGAGGCCCTGGGTTCTGATGTCAACAATTTCAGGAGTTTTCAGTGTTAGTTTCCGATCAAAATATTACACGTATCTATGCATCGAAATATAAGTTCAAATTATTCGAAATTTCATCGTCTAAAGCATGTATTGAGGAAATTTTCATTTCCTCAGATAGTTTTTTTAGTAGGAATTCATTGCTCATACTCCTTTTCTTGTAATCCGACGAAACATGCGTATTTTGCCGTTTGATAAGTATAAAATTAACTGATACAAACAGAAAAAGAAAAGTTTGCTATGGTCTCTGTTTTGTCTTCAAAAGAGTCTATAGAGAAAATAGTACAAAATATAAATTTTTTACAGGCTAAAACATAAAAATCTAAGGCTGAGAAAGTTGGATTTCAGTCTAAATTGTCGCAGTTTTCGATACACTTGTATTGTTACAAAAGTAATAATTAAAATAATAATTAAATAAATAATTTAAAATAAAATTTCAGTTTAAAAATGTCTATAATTCATATAAAATCTAATGCATTAGTACCGGCCGAGGCCTTCCAGTGCTATCGTACTTCGTCGTAAATATCGAGCGTTTGCCCTCAATTTTGATACTTTTGGTAAAAATATATATTTTTGTTATAAATAATAAATTTAGTATTGAAGTACTTACTGCATTTCTCCAAGTGTTATTTTACTAATAAGTAATACACAAATCTATAAAAGTCTTTGTTTTTAGGTACCGTCTCGTCTAAACCTTTGGAAGCACGTCAGAATGCTACGATGTTTCAGTAAAGAGGTCGATATAAATTAAGAAGAAAATATATTTGAATATATGATTCACATAAAAGAAATGAAAGAATCAAGACATTCTGACTTGCTCCATCATCGGATTAAGATGTATTAGATTAAAGTTATATATAAAATAAAAAGGTAAAGTTATACGGCACCTAGGACACTCGCGGCAAAATGTATGAAACAAACGCGTTCTAATAACCTATTATGCACACAGTCGTAAGTTCGTGCAGGTGAACGCGTGCCATGTTTGTGTGAGTGAGAAAAGACATGCTGGGGTTGACGCCATTTTGTTTTAACCGTAGTGAGATAACCTAGTAATAGCGGCATCGAGTTAATTTTGAGTGCTTATAATTTATTTATTATGAACAAAAACGTTATAAACTCTATTTTCTGACATTATTATTATAATAGTAGTTAGAAAGAAAGAAAAATAAATCTAATCTAATTTAATATTAGGTCTTTACCTATGAAATTGCCGTTTTTCACGAAATAAATGAAGCGTAATTTTTTTATATATTTTTTGTTTCTATTATTCAAAATAATCACCCATGCAATCAATGCATCTTTGCCAACGCATTGGTAGCTTATTGATGCCTTTCTTGAAGAAATCAGCTGGACGGGAGGCAACAAATTCTTCAAAGGCATTTTGTACTGCCTCTCGGGTATTGAATTTTTTTCCCGCCAAGAAGTTATCAAAATTCTGGAAAAAGTAGGAGTCTGTAGGCGCAAGGTCTGGTGAGTACGGCGGATGACGGAGAACTTCCAACCCCAACTCTTGTAGCTTGGAGACCGTCTGCTGTGCAGTATGAGGTCGCGCGTTGTCGTGCAGGAGCAGTGGAGCCGAACGATTGACCAAAGCTGGTTGGAGACGTGCGAGCTTCTCCATCATTGTGTTCAGTTCTTCACAGTACACATCTGCAGTAATGCTTGTCCCGTTTGGCAAGAAGCTGTGATGAATTACACCCGCGTTAGACCACCAAACAGTGACCACCACTTTTCTAGGGGTAAGTTTTCGTTTAGGGCATTGTTTGGGTGCTGAACCAGGGTCCAACCAACTTGCTGAGCGCTTACGATTGTCAAACAGGATCCATTTCTCGTCACAAGTAACAATGCGGTTCAGAATTCCTTCATTTGTATGCCTGCTGAGCAGTGCAAGGCACGTCTCCACGCGTACTTCGCGCTGGTGGTCATTGAGTTCGTGGGGTACCCATTTGTCAAGCTTTTTTACCTTGCCAATTTGACGCAAATGGACCAATATTGTTTTGATGCTAACGTTGAAAGCTGCTGCTAATTCAGCCGTGGATTGAGTTTCATCAGCTTCCACAATTGCCTTTAATTCGTCATTGTCGACTAAAGTTTTCGGACGACCACGGGGTTCATTTTTCAGGTCAAAATTTCCAGAACGGAAGCGGGTAAACCAATAACGGGTGGTGCGTTCGTTTGTAGTGTTCGCTCCGTAAACGTCGTTGATGTTGCGTGCCGCTTGTGCCGCTGTGCTGCCACGACGGTACTCATACTCCATAATTACTCGAATTTTTAACTTATCCATGATGACGAAAAATGTTCGAATGCGTTGAAAACAAAACACTAACTATAAACAAATGACGATTTTAGAAAAAGAATTCCATGTTTGTCAAATAAAATTAATTTGAAATTAGAATTATCAGTCAAAAAAAAAAATATTTTCATTTGAAATGGCCAGTACGGCAAAACGGCAGTTTCATAGGTAAAGACCTATTATATTGTCTATATTTTTGCCCCGCTTATTTCTAGTTTTTTTAAGTATCAAGGACATTTGGCTCATCGTCGAAATCGTATTAGAAAAAGCCTTTGTAGGGGATTCCGGATGAACTGCTATTATTTCTTTTTTACTTTACTTTGGCGTTTTTTTATCACTGAGTAGACTTGATCGGGGACAAATAGAACTTTGTTCTTTTTGCTCGCTCTATGCATGAATGCATTGAGTCGCCTTCGTTCAGTGTATGTCCTGTTTGCAGGAAGCGATGCACTATTTTTATATTTAATTGTTGGCACGCAAATAGATACAGAGCAAATACAAATAGATTGTGCTTTTGCCCTGTACAGCTATCGAAAAAAAATGAAATAGCTGTAATGCCTCACACAGCTTCATTATTTATGAATACCAAAAGACAACTTACAATTTCATTGGCTCCTCGTTTAGCAAGTTGAGTATGCCAAACAAAGCAATGGCATTCTTTTTTAAATATATTGTATACCGTCACATTATAGACAGGGTATTTTCTCTTATAATGAAAAATCCCGACATCAGATTGTGGTATGCTTAAAACCTTTTCTAAATCAAAGCATGCGACAGTTTTGATGGCTTCACCAGAATTTTCTTTTCCTACATTTAAGATCGCTCATACGCGTTCTTTATTTTTTTATGTAGAAATCATATTCTTCTTTCAGTTGACCTTTTCTCTCACTCTCTGCTTGTGCATATAGGCTACAAATTTCGTACATTTCCTTTTTAGGGTGGAAAAAGCCCAAATTAAACATTAGGTCCTTACATATGAAATTGGCGTTTTGTCGTACTGGCCACTTTGATCTGTATTATCTCCTCTTTGGTTAAGGATTCCAATTTCAAAATGCAACTATTTACTCACGCATTTGTGTTTCGAAAACCGTAATTCATTTGCTTTTTCCTCTTTGAGTTTTTTCAGTGCGTCACTTAGTTTATAAAATGGAAAACTTGAAATATCGCGTTATTTACGAGTACGAAGTTCCACCGAAGTGGCACCAGTGCTGCGGAAACGGCTCGAAGTATTAATGCTGTGTATGGCGGCGGTGTCGCGAAAGAAAAAACAGTGCGTTTTTGGCTCCAACATTTACGTTCTGGAAATTTCGACCTGCAGAACAAGCCCCGTGGACGACCGGATGCCAAAGTTGATAATGAAGAATTGAAGGCTATTGTGGAAGTGGATCCATGGCAAACCACGTCCAAGTTAGCTGTAGGCTGCGGTATTAGTGACGAAACTGGTTTAATCCACTTGAAGCAAATTGGGAAGGGGATAAAGCTTGAGAGGTACCTTAGAATTGAGTGCAGCAAACTGACAAACGCGCTTCGACTGCTGCGTTACATTACTCAACCGGCACAATAATGAAAGGATTTTGAATTGAATCATTACCACTGGTACTTCAGGACAACGTTAGACCACACACTGCACAACTGACGGCTACCAAATTAGATAAGCTTCAATTGGGTAGATGACACAATTTAAAAATGCAAGTTTTTATAATTTATTTATAAAATATTAGTTATTTTGACAGGTACAATGTTTTGAAAAATATAGTTTTGAATTTAATATCGAAATTATATAGATTTGAAAACTTAAAAAAAGAAGCAAAAACTTATTATAGTATATGTTAAATTTTTAAATATCATTAGCTTACTGACATTAAATATAACAATTTTTACTATGACAGTATGCATGTTAACGCTTTATCTACGTAGCTATTATATATTTTATCCAAACGCCCATACAATTTTAGTATGATTCACAAGTCGTGACGTCACAGCTCAGTACCGTTTTGTATGGAGCGTTTTTCGGCGACTCGTATCTAGAAAACTATTGATTGTAAACATACTGTTACTTTTGCAATATTTATTTACTGTTGATAAACTATTTAAATATGAAATCAAAAAAAAATTGTCATGTACCCAATTGGGATGTCAAAGACATCCACCGTACTCCCCTGACCTTGCTTGAACTAATTCATGTCCGTGACAGTTTTTCGGAATAAACTTTTATTACGTGACACTGTTAATCAATCGCAGTAGGTATATAGTGTTTTCTGATTTATGATCAGTGTGCTCAAAAACATTTTCTTGCACACAACCACTGTAGCTTGGCTATTCATAACTTTTTGAGATATTTTGAATTGAATTTACAGATTTTAGTAAAATATTACCGTCAGCGAAAAAAGTGCTAAAATAGTAAAGTTTTTTTTATGGCCATCGATCTTATTTCTTGTAGGAATCAAATTCTTTGTTGCCGAACCATCCTATTTCTTACTGTGATCAAAAAACTCTTTGAGAATAAGAAGAATATGGTAAGTAACAAGAAGGGGTTTACACGCAGACACCGTATACAGAATAGAACCTCATGCAGCGGGTATAAGATACATTTTTCAGTTTATTTTTAAGCCGGCCTAGTGCCATGCAGTGTTCATTAGAAATCATACTTGCATCGATAATCTTCTACGACATTGGAGCTAACACAAATAAGCATAACATAAAATAAAATTGATAATTATTAATAAAAAAAATAAAAAATAAATAAATTAAACATGTATTTTTTTATCACAAACATAAATAGGTTAACATTTAGGTGATCTACTTTATTTCCCATTCCTCAAAAAAGCTTTTGTTCATCGGAAGAAGCATGTTTTGAAGTATTCATTGGGTTTTATTATTACATTGAGCCGGTATTTCAAAACTGTAGGTATATCGTTAGGTTTCTGTCAAACTTTATATCGTTAGGTTTTTGATACGTTTTACTTTTACTTTGCCCGTATATTTACTATTTTCTAAGTTTGTGAGACGTAAAACCAATCAAGCTTCACTGTCAGAAAGTGTGCTACAAAAAGAGTCTTTTGTTCATATATGAAATAGGATCGATTGGCATATTTTTTTGGTAATATAGCATTTTTTTCGTTGAATGACAATTTCTTCAAAATCTGTGAATCAAGTTCGGAATATTTTTAAAAGTGATGGATAGTCTACTAGGAACCTTTTTATGTAACTATAACAGATTAGGTACCTTATTGTCCCGTTTCAGAAATCCACCTTGTGTGTTTGGTAACAGGATGCAAAGCTGAAAGGAGATGATAGTCCAGACCATCTAGAACATTTTGAGCCATATATTTCTTAGACGAAGTGTGATTGTTTCTTATAGAAGATTTAAGGTTTTTCTAATAATTTGAAACATTTGCGACTCAAAAAAAAAAGTGGAGGGATTTGAAAATATAAAAAAAAAAAAATTAAGTGTTTCTTCTAGGATGGATTAAAAAAAAAACTAAAATATTCTTGATTATTCAAATCGTTTTAAAAACATGTTTGACTATTGCCCTTTCATTTAAGCTATTAATCAGGACAGTAACGATTTCACTTATAACAAATCGAACTTATAATTTTGTTTAAGACGAAGATTGAATGAAGTTGGAAGTGTTGATCAACGTGGAAGGAATCCAGGACGTAATCTTCCTGATGTTGAGAATGATATTCTACAAGCATTTGCTGAGGTTTCGACTACGAGCATCAGAGTGGTAACTCGCAATCTGAACCTGTCCATATGGAAAGTGTGGAGAACCGTTCATCAGGAGTGCTAATATCCCTTCCACGACACTGGAGTTCGAGGTCTTGAAGAAGGAGACTCTGCACAAAGAGTGCAGTTCTGCCGATTTTTATTAAATTCCGATATTGAAGACGGGCGGTTTTTGAGAAGCATTCTTTGGACCGATGAGTCCAAATTTTCGAGAGAAGGTATTACAGATTTCCATAATCTCCACCAATGGGCTGACAAGGATAACAGTCCACATGGAAAAAAGCAGAAGTCTTACCAAAGAAAATTTTCCCTCAATGTGTGGGCAGGAATAATAGGAAGAACCCTCATCGGACCACATTTTTGCTAGAAATTTTAAATGGAAAAACCTACTTAGACTTACTGAAACACGATTTGCCCGAGCTTATTGATGAGGATCAGCTGCCAAAAGTAGTAACGTTCCCGCGGGTGGTTGCCCCGCCCATTACACCTTGGTTGTAAGGGAACACTCTGAGATAACTGTTTCCTGGACAGTTGGATCAGCCGAGGCGGACCAATCCCTTGGCCTGCTCGGTCGCCCGATCTAACACCCGTTAAGCTACCCAGCTAAGGAGCTGGTTTACACAAAAGAAACCAATACTGTAGAAGAGTTAAGACAGAAAATTCAAATAACTTTTGAAACAATAAAAGAAAAAATGATTTTGGGAACGACTACTACGGAAGTAACAAGACGAGCTCGTGCTTGTATTAGAAATCGCGGGTCCCATTTTGAACACGAGTGACGTATGTTTTCTTTGTAATGTAAGCATTGAAAATAAATAATTAACCAGATTTTTGTTGTTTGATTTTGTCAAAAGCACAAGGAAAAAACTCCCTTTTATTAGTTTAGCTAGCTTATTTTCAAAGATACGATAGTTACTGTCGTAAATGATAGCTTAAATGAAAGGGCAATAGCCAAGTACGTTTTTAAAGTAATTTGAATAACTAAGAATATTTTAGTTTTTTTAACCCATCCTAAAAAAAACACTTAAATATATATTTTTTTATTTTTTTATTGTCAAATCCCCCCAGTTTTTTTTCTTGAGTTGCAGATTTAAATTACTGTTATTGTAAACAATAGACACTAAACAATCCAAAATAGAAAATTAAAAAATCCTCCTACTGTAACAGATTACAGAACTATTACACCTACAGCACTATTAGAGGTTTATTTTCAAATTTTGGAGTTTTCTTAGAAAACCTTAAATCTTTAATTTAAAAAAAACAATCACACTTCTTCTAAAACATGTATGACTCAAAATGTTCTAAATGGTCTAGTCTATCACATCCTTTCAGCTTTGCATGTATGTCGCAATATCACAACCAAATACCTTTCATACATAAAGATAAGCGCGACCAACTGTGACTGAACCTGTACAACGCCGGACGATGAACTTGTGCGCGCTAAATACCTACCGGCCGTCGGTTCGAGTCGTCGGCGGCTCCTAGAATAGTAGATTCGATGCGCGTTCGTGTTCGTTTCTGCATGCAGTCGTCAGCGCGCAGAGTAGTATGTTTAATTAAAAAGGCGGGAACGCCTTTTTTGCTAACAATCTTTCTTATAAATTAATACCCTAGCAAATTCGTAATTCTGCTTAAGGCGAATGGCTTTCTCATCTTCGAATCTCAGGGTAGATATATCAAGAGGGCGTCGAAAAGTCACTAAGAAGACAGTGAAGGTGGCGACGGCTCGTCCAGTGCATGGGAATAGCAGCTTGTAGAGGTGGTCTCTCAACCAGCAGTACACCGCCTGGTTCCAAGCGCGGTATTACTGCGAGAAAATACTGATCTTGTCCACCAACCCTGCGAATATTTTCATGTTTCTTAGTGTATTTCTTAGTGTAAGTTTCTTAGTGTAAGCATAAGTCTATCCCAACTGGGGGGGGGGGGGGCATTGCTTGCGGTTGCTATTTTTTAAACCCCGACGCAAAATAATGGCGATTAACTACATACGAAGTTTAACAACATACGTTAAACTGTGTCTGTGTGTCTGTCTGTAGCATCTCTAATACGATTTCGATGCGGGTTTTTAAAAGCTCAATTAAGCAAGAATTTTCTTAGCCATAAAGAAAAGTGGTTAAGCCGTATAAAAGTTACTCGAACTTTGTCCCGCCAGTCGTAATTTGTGGTTCCCAAAAAGCTTGTTATTTTTGGTCAAGTTACGTACATTATCGATTTTGAATTTACTACAATTACAATTACTACAATTTGCTCGTCAAAATAAAGTACAAAAAATAATAAAATAAAAACAGAACCTGTGATAAAGCAATCCCTGGACTTAGTTTTACTTACAATTTTACAGGTTTTATACAAGAATTACTCATGTAATATTACATACATAGTATGAGACTTACGTGGTAATTTTACTAACCATATCAGGTCTAAATTTGGTTCATCCTAATGAACTCATTAGTGGTAACTAATTGTAATGTTATCCTAATTAGTAGTAGCGAGATCACCTGAATTGTGGTATTAAAAACTTCAGATTTTATGTAAAAACTTTACAAACCATATTGTATAGTTACAGTATAAAACTTAGAATTTTAGAAATCGTAGATTGCGGTTTCGAAATCCGGTTCTCAATGTTTTATACGGATCGCAGTTATCCAATTCTACTTTACTTATAGAACAGCCTGTCTCCAAAAGTTAGAAACACCTGAGAGAACTGTCTGCTGCACGCTTGGCCGACCGCGGCATTCTACCAAGCGTGCAGCAGACAATAGAACCTATTCGACAAGGTTACGATGATTCGAGTATTATTAATTTATGATCTGCAGATAAATCCACCAGCATCTTCCGTTTCAGTTTTACTAAATATTAACTTCTCTCACCTCATAAAACAGGCTGACTCCAAAGCGCAGCAACATGGCTGCGGCATTCAACCAGGCGTGCAGCAGGCAGTAGAAGCCGTACGAATTAGCAACATCTTCCATTTCAGTTATACAAGCTACACTTCTCGCACCTCATCAAACAGGCTGTCTCCAAAGCGCAGCAACTCAGCTGCGGCATTCAACCAGGCGTGCAGCAGGCAGTAGAAGCCGTACGAATTAGCAACATCTTCCATTTCAGTTATACAAGCTACACTTCTCTCACCTCATAAAACAGGCTGTCTCCAAAGCGCAGCAACTCGGCTGCGGCATTCAACCAGGCGTGCAGCAGGCAGTAGAAGCCGTACGAATTAGCAACATCTTCCATTTCAGTTATACAAGCTACACTTCTCGCACCTCATCAAACAGGCTGTCTCCAAAGCGCAGCAACTCAGCTGCGGCATTCAACCAGGCGTGCAGCAGGCAGTAGAAGCTGCACAAAAGCGAGATGACGCCGGGTAACACGCAGCCGAATACATCGCGCACAACCGTACTGGCGTCCACCTGGAAAACGAATATCTTAGAATTAATAAGACTTAAAGTGAAAAATAAAGCCTTTGAGATAAAATTTATTTTCCATGGAAGTACATATAGACACGATTGTAAAGAATTGAAAGCTAGACGCCATGTAAATTTGCTCTATACATGTTTTAATGTATTATTAGACACCGTAAGTAAGCAAATAACTACAAACATAGGCATGTATGGGCGTAAGATTTGCTCTTAACTAAGTCTCTACTCGCACTCCCCGAAATAATTTAATTAATTGTTTTCTATTGAAATCCATCTTCAAAGGACACGTTGCCTAATTTATCTCGTCGTGTTTCTGTACAAAATGATGACAGTATCTCGAGTAATTATTAATTAATTACTCATTTTCTATGAATAGCTAAGAGAGACAGTAAGGTGTTAGTATTATATGATTTATAATTACTAAGGTACTTGTCTCAGCAGGTACTCGGAAGCTCCGCTTCATCTTTGTGAATGATAGACTTTTAAAATATTGTAATTAAATTATTCATTGATAATTATTCTAGAATCATCTCTGAAGATTGTGTAATTAATTCATCATAATTTATTTTTAACCTTACTAGTTTATTGACGTTAAATATTGTTCTTACCTTGTTTTAATTTCAGGTCTTTCAGATATCTACTCACATTTTTGCTGATATATATGACTTCATTATTTATTTATACGTAAAAAGTAAAAAGTATTTTTTATTCTTTTTACTAAATTCACAGCCGGCAGCGAGCACACGCCTCACCTGATGGTACGTGGCGTCCGCGTCCATGGACATCATTATTAGTAGGTAATTTGTTTATAGTGTTGTGATTACTAATGATGCCTTGCCGACCATAGGCTTAAGTTAAGATTGCGTTTGTTTCAGTAATTACACTGGCTGATCCTTCCCTATTACGTGGTTGTCCACGTAAACGTGATTATAATATTATCAAAACAGGAAGGACTATAAGTATCACCCCTGTCGTGATCTTAACAAAGAAATGCTACTACAACTAAAATCTATTCCTGAGGGTGTTAACACACGAATCGGTCGACCGTCGATCGACGTTGCCTGTTCCAGTCTACCATCGATCGATCGTCGATCGATTGGTGTCGTAATACCCTAAGACAAATTGTTAGGTCAAAAAAAATGCAAACCTAATCAATTTGCCCATTAAAGTTCTTGAAAAGAGAGTCACTTAAGACTATTTTTGAATTAGCTCTCTGGCAGTAATAAAATATTTCCATTATGTAGTTAACACATATCCATTTAATTTACAAATAATACGGCTTGTTCACATGTAATTAACAAAAAGTACTTTTTCTTTATTTCTTCTAAAACTATTTAATTTTTTTTCGATTGAAATTTAATGTTTATTTGTTAATCATTGAGGAGGGAAGGTCTGAGTAATTATGCTGCATCAGAGAACTGTCTTCAGCTCGTTATTTATTGGCTCGCCGGGTAACTGGTTTTGGAGGGTAGCGGGATCCAAAGAAACGGTGCACCGCTGGCCGACCGAAGGTTGTAGGAGGCCCAAGTAGTGTGTTAGCCACATGCGAAAGGCTGCCCCACCACCTCGGGGGGCCACCAAATCCCGGGAGGCTTCATCGTGCCAGCTGGTGACTGGTTAGAGAGGACCAGATGACAATCCCCGGGGGGTTTCGGGCGTCCCCGCAGTCTCCAAGCCAGTTCCCCATCGGTGCGTTGTTTATTGCGAGCTGCTTAGTTCCATTTGCAGCGCTTCACTCAACTTCTATCCTCCTCCCTATTCACTCACACAACTAATATGAAAAGTCATAAGAAGAGTAAGGTTCTACAGCGGTTGCACTTCTGCAACATCAGAGGAATGCACTCAAATATCAACGATGTCCACCACCAATATTCTCTACTCTTCCTAAGGGAGACGCAGATCTGTAATCCGTCAGACTCGGCATACTTTTGTTACCCAGGGTACATCCTGGAGTCCAATTTCCGCCCGAACGCCTAGGTGTGCATGTACGCCAGTGACGAGATCTCTTGTCAGCGTCTCCGTTACTTGGAAGATCTGGACTTTTCCGTCATGTGGGTTCACACTGATACCGGCCTTGACCAATTGGTCTACGCCAGTATATACCAATCACATAGCGGAGATCGGGAGACAACGAAGCTCATGGAGTATCTCAGCGATGCAGCAGATAAAGTTCGGCAACGTTTTCCCTCAGCGCAGTTGGTGTTCCTGGGGGATTTTAACGCTCATCACGGGCAATGGCTATACCCGTATCAGGACACTGACCACGCTGGAAGAGAGGCTTTTAAGTTTTCCGTGACTCAAGGCCTCTCACAGCTTGTGCACGAGCCCACGCGCATCCCTGACGTTGCTGGCCACACTGCATATTGCTTAGACCTTTTGCTGACAACTGATCCCGACAGGTGCTCGGTGTCCGTAACTGCACCTTTAGGGACATCCGACCACTGCGTGGTGAAATCTGTGTCGCAGTACTCGCCGCCTGACACCCGTCCAAAAGGCGCTAGGCGAGTATGTAAGAGTAAGTGTATGTAAGAGTAAGTCAGCAGATTGGGATGAGTGCGGAATTTTTTCGCGTCTTATCCTTGGCGGCAGGCTTGTTTTACATCAACCGATCCATCGTGCTGCGCTGACGCTGTATCAAGTGTGATAGGCCAAGCAATGGAGTATTTCATCCCTTACGCTGACCTATCCCTTGAAACCAAAGTTCACCCATGGTTTAATAATGCTTGCCTCACAGCTGAAAATCTTAAGCAAGAAGCGTACAAAGCCTGGGCTGACGCTTTCAGAAGCAAAGCCGTGAATTCGCATGAACTGAAGAAAAGATACAAGGCCGTTAAAACACTGCGCAGCCGAGTTGTATCCCATACTAACTCTCTTTGGAATCCAGAAAGGTCCCTAAATCCTGGAAGCTGGCTAATGTGCAACCAGTACCAAAGAAGGGAAGCCGTGCAGATCCTATCAACTACCGACCTATTGCAATCACCTCCATACTTTGCAAAGTTATGGAGCGTGTATTGAACAATCGTCTCCTGGCATACCTGAGTCCAACGAGTTCCTTAGTGATAACCAATATGGTTTTCGCAGTGGACGCTCGACTGGAGATCTTCTTGTGTATGCCTCTCACTTATGGAGCGAAGCCTTGGAAGGTCACGGTGAAGCTATAGCTGTATCCTTAGACATTTCCAAAGCTTTTGATAGGGTCTGGCATGATGGTCTCTTGAGTAAGCTTCCAGCATACGGAATACCTAAAGGGCTCTGCGACTGGATACCTGATTTTTTGGGAGAACGGTCAAATCGAGTAGTCTTAGACGGCTGCTCTTCTGACCTAATGGCAATTACTGCCGGGGTGCCTCAGGGATCTGTTCTCTCTGCAACGTTATTCTTGCTGCACGTAAATGACCTGCTAACCCCAGGCGTTATTGGTTACGCTGACGACAGGACCGTTGTAGAGAGATACATTCCAATGCGCGAGCGAGACCTCAAGAAATCAAGGCTTTGAGAGAGTCTATGATTGAGCGGGTGGATTTGGCCTAAAGAAAGTGTCCGATTGGGGCGAGTTCAACTTGGTCAAATTTAACCCATCAAAAACACAAGCGTGTTTATTCTCCGCGAAAAAAAAAAGTTTCGAACTAAGGCCCACTTTCCAGAATGTTTCTGTACCCTTAACCGACCACCTAGGGCTTCTGGGCGTAACTATATCGTCCCAACTAAACCTCGGGCAACAAATTGTGTCCATGGCTCAAACTGCTTCAAAGAAGTTTGGAATCATTTCGAAGGTACGACGGTACTTCAGCCCTGAACAGCTACTTATTTTGCTCAAGTTCGGTCTTGTATGGAGTACTGTAGCCACCTTTGGGATGGTTCTGCAAAGTACCAACTTGAAGCGATGGACGCAGTTGACCGAAGAGCCCAAAAAGTTATTAACAACTATGACCTCACCACCAAAAAACTGCAAAGCCTCGACCATCGTTGGAAACTTGCCAGTTTAGCAGTCTTCTACAGGATACATTTTGGAGAGTGCGCGAATGCTCTTTTTGATCAGGTTGAACCCACACCCTTCTTGCATCGGACTACTAGACGCAGACAGACCTTCCATCCCTTCATGGTAGATGTCCCAAGAAGTCGAACCAAACGCTTCGATAGTTCCTTTTTGGTGCGGGTGGCCAAGGTGTGGAATGAACTGCCTGCGTCTGTTTTTCCAGAAAACTATAGTCCTAGTTCTTTTAAGCGTCGAGTGAATAGGTATCTCATGGCTAGACGTGTAACACCTTCGTCTTCATGGTCACTTTCCATCAGGTGAGACAGAAGACAAACGTCTAATCCTTTTTCAATAAAAAAAATAATAATAATAAATACTGGTGAAAATAAAGCAGCAATCACCGAAAATATGTTTCCGTCACTTATTTTACTTCCAGTTATCGTTTATTAGCTCAGCAACGTAATAATATGACTAACTATTTGCTAATAATTTCATGTAAAACAGCCATAATGCTTGAATAAATCTACATTTCTATAAAACCAAAGATGAGAACTAACAACATAATTTAGAATAGTTTGCTTTATACCTCGCTTCTATTTTCACGTGAAGCGAAATAATTAATTTAATGTTGACTGCGCGTACGAATATTTACCCAAGCAAATACTTCGTGCCTTGAGGAGACTGTATCGGTATTACCTCCATCATGTGCTTATTAATTCCCTGTTACGAGCTGTAACAGGGAATTAATAAGAATTTGTAAGAAGCAAAATTCTTGTTACGAGCTCTTATGTGTAGTGTCTACATTTTAAAGGCACTTACCTTTTAGGGTAAGAGCATTGCCTTATATGTAAACAACCCTTTAATATAAAGCAGAATCAATTTGCACGCGTCACCCACAAACCTTTCGCTGCCAACTAAATTGAATTTTGAACAGATAGGTACAAAATATTGCGTACGTCTTTTTTACTGGAAGAATTTGCAGGCTTTACTGAATATCAATTTCCACGTAAGACCGCAGTCACGGTGATGGTTTGAATGTTAAGTGAATTCACTGCAGCACACATATCGGAACATTTCGTCTGTCGGTAACCACTTTAGGCGATGGCTGAATCCCGCGTTAACTCGTGAACGGGTGCCGTTTGAGGGTATTCGTCGTTTGGATAATTGGGGGGAGGGAAACTTGCCGACCGAACAGATGCAGATAAGAAAAATTTTGTATAGACATAAAGAGACACTGTAAATTGATTTTGAAAAAAATATACCCGTGAAGTTTCTTGCCAGTTCTTCTTCACGAAGGTTTTTCCAAACTGGTGGTAGAGATGTGTTTTATTTGACGTCAATAAGAACAAGTTTAGTAATTGTCAATATTGAGAAATAAATATTTGAATTTGAATTTGAGGCTTGCAAATTTATTTCATGCTTATTATTCATGTATTTCCGTAGGAATTTTTTTCAGAGTATTGCGGTGGGTCCAACAAACAACGTACCGCAAAGTTTTCAGTTGCATAATATTTTAATGATTCATTTGCGAAATAATACAACTATTATATATTTAGTATATTTACTGATAAATATTTTTTATCAAACACTAACATTGTTAGGTGTTTGGACACGCAATTGCTACTGAAAGATATTTGATTATTTTATTTACTTTAGAAATAATAAATTATTCAATACTATAGTGTTAAATAATACAAATTAAGTATATTTCCTTAGGAATAGTTTTATCAGTGACATATTCATTTTGAATTGTTAGATAATTTTGTTACCACCAAGCTCGTATGTAAATATGAAATCTACGAAATAAAAACAAACGAAATTGAAAAATCAATATTTTCTGGGTATGCTTATGACATGGATTAAAATGACAAGAAATTACTTCAAGGTGGGCAGTTCGTTGTATTGGTATTCGGAGATAAATATCAAAACTGCAAACAAAAATAAATACCAAATCGGTTACCAACGCTAGGTTCCATGCCGTAGTTAGAACAGTACGGCAAAATGAAGCCGTTGTAGAATATAATGCCAGCTATTTCAAGGATGTCGAATGTCACGGCGCTCCATTGGATTTTATTTGTACTGTAATCGTAAGTCATTAACAAGATTAAGTTATATCAAGAATAAGGTATCGCTCACTCGTTCGTTTTATAGTTTCCGTTCCCCTTAAAATTGTAAGTATGTAAAAAGATTCTTCGTATTTTGCAAACAAAATTAATCGTAATTTTTTCGTAGTAAAGTTAAATATTTTCGGTTAGTGCAATGTACTCCAAGTCGAAATATTTGAAACATTGTGGTACACAAAAACACTAAAATTTTCGAAAATTGATTTCTGCATGTTCTACTTCGAAACGAAAACCAAAAATCCTGTGGCCACACCGAGCTGACGTTTTAATATTTCGACTTTATGGTTTTTAATGATCGATACGCAATACGAGTTACGACGTAGTAGATTTACCGTAACGACTTACAAAAATATTACAAATAAGGTTTATGAAATATTTCAATGACTTTGGAGGTATTTTATGATCGAACACAAAAATCATAATCGTTTTGGCAAATAATCAAATATCCTTTTGCACATTATCAATTACTCGATTATAAATCAAGATATTTCCAGATGTTACCTATATCAATGGTAAATTATTATAACTAACTATTATATATATATATTATAAATAACTATTTAGATATAGAAGATGAAGAATTGATGTCAGCATTTAATTCGGAATGTGAAGTTATATCTGTAAAAAGATTGAAGAGGTTCTCGAATGAAAAGTGGATTACTAGTGAAGCGGTACGTTTGTGTATTAAAGGTCCCATCTTGCCCCCGTACGTGTATAGTTACGGGTGTCGGTTTAAGGTGGAACCCTACACATTTCCTGTCTCAATTTATCTGCATCAACTGTAAGGGCAACCACATGGCTTTAAATAAAAAGTGTCCCGTATTCTTAAAAGAAAAGCAAATACGGTTACTTATGTGCCAAGAAAACATAACTTACAAAAGTGCTTTAATCTTAAATCTTAACAAAAGAAAAAATGAAACAAATAATGAGACAATAGAAACAGATAATATAACTAGTGCCGTCATACGAAATGAAATAAAAGAGCCAACTTATTTGAAGAAATCTTACAGAAGCGCCTTGTTGACGCCGTCTAAAGAACAAGAGCACAGAAATCAAGAAAAACCAAAGGAGATGCAGAAGAAAAACAACAGAAGAAATATTAGTGGAAGCTTGCGAGATTCAGAGATCCCTACAGTAGAAAATGAATGGGAAACACACAAAATAACAGAAAATCGCTACGGTAGAAACATAGATAATGAAAACAGAGAGGAACCCAATAAGGTAAGAATATTCAAGAAAATACAAGAGATAATTGTTTCTGAAGAGCAGTAGATAAACAAGATGATTCTAGTACTAAATGCTATTTTAGAAGAGTGCAAAAACCATTTCATGGAAATATTTAGAAAAATGGAGTGGTCTAAAGGATTCATAAAAACTTTCCTTAATGGATAACAGAACCAAAACAAATTCAATAAATATTTATTAATGGAACTCCCAAAGTCTTTTGCCTAAATAGAATTTGAATAGAATTTGAAAGCTTATTAAGTCAGGCGAAGATTCACCTAGCCATTATCAGTGAAGCATGGCTGAATTTGGAAAAAAGAACTCAGAATCAGTAATTATCGTATACATAGAAAAGACAGAAAAGACTCCTATGTGTGGCCTTCATTATCAATAAATCGCTAAAGGTACAGCCCTCGCACATTGGATTAAGTAATACAGGCATTGAAATTTTACACAGTACGATTCTAAATTGTTCTAGCTTGTAAAATGTAGTATCTATATACTGCCCATCCTATGTATATATGATGCCAGCCAGTCTGATTGTAATAATAATTTGGTCTTTTTTCGAAAACCTTAATAGCCAGTGATTTCATCGCGCATCATACAAACTGGTCATACAAAAATGATTCTAGGGGCGTGCAAATCTTAAATGCAGCAATAGATACGGATTTATTTCTTTAAAGATGGTAGACCCACTAGAATAAAATTCGTAAATGGTATAATGCAGGAATCAGCGCCAGATATTTCATTCGCTTCATCAGATATAGCAGTTAAATTTACTTGGGATGTCACGATTGAAACCTTAGGAAGTGACCATTTACTAATTAAAACATTGTTTAATTTTTATAATAGTTTTAGTTATACTAAAAAGCGCAACCTTAAATTAGCTGATTGGAATTTTTATAAATAAATTATTTCTACTGCCTTTAATTCACCTCTTTTAACTGATAGTATTCAGGAAAATTATGATTTTTTTATCGAACAAATTAATATTGTCGCCACTGCAAGCATACCGTTTAACAAAATTTCCGATAATCCAACTAGGTAATTTAGACCCGAACCCTATTGGAGTTTCGAGCTATCCTAAGCTGTTGCCCAGCGACGCCTAGATAAAAAGTATTAAGACGCAACCCTACCCCTTTGAATCTTACTAAATTAAAGAAAAGCATTAATGACACTAAAAAACTAACGTAGTTGGAGTGATTTCTGTAACAGCATAGACGTGACTACATCTGCTTCAGAGATATGGCAACGCTTGCGTTGGATCAAAGGGTATAAAAAACAACAATTTCAACCTTCAGATCGACAAAAAGAGGAACTATTGTGTAACTTAGCACCTGATTCAGTACTACCACAAATGCCACCTATTAATTCAAAGAACTCATCTCTAGAGGCTGATTTTAGTCTGGAAGAAATAGTTAAATGTTAAAAAAAAAAGACACTGCACCAGGAGATGACCTTATTACATATTCAATGCTATATAACCTACCAACAATTGCTAAATCTTATCTGTTAGAAATATTTAATTTAATTTTTAAACATAGTTACATTCCCCTTAGTAATGTTCAACAAAGGTTAAGACCTATCGCACTTATGTCTTGTGTATGTAAAACTTACCACGCATTGATAAACAAAAGACAAGAGTGGTTTGTGGAGAAAGAAAACATTTGGACCCCTTCTACTATAGGGTTTAGATATTCAATGCTATATAACCTACCAACAATTGCTAAATCTTATCTGTTAGAAATATTTAATTTAATTTTTAAACATAGTTACATTCCCCTTAGTAATGTTGTAATATGTAAAACTTACCACGCATTGATAAACAAAAGACTAGAGTGGTTTGTGGAGAAAGAAAACATTTGGACCCCTTCTACTATAGGGTTTAGACGATCTCAATCAAGTATTAACTTACCTTAATATATTCAAATTTTCAAATTTGCCATATTCAAATTTGTTTTTCCAAAAATGTACCTACGCTGGTGTGTTTTCTCGACATAGACAATGCTTATTATAATATTGCTATAGATCAAGTTGTTAAATCTTTAGAAGAAATAAAGGTAGGCTTAAGAATAACAAAGTACCTTTGGATGTTTCTTAGCCAAAGAAAACTTAGTATTAAGATAACGCATATTAACACAGAAAAATGTTTATGTCGCTGAACACATAAAGGTATTGCTCAAGGTGACCCATTATCCCCATTAATTTTTAATATTGTTACATCAAAAATATCTCAAATTATAGAAAGCCTTTTTATATCTCAATATGCGGATGATTTTATTCTATATATAAGTTGTAATAAATTAAATGATAGTACTAACATTATGCAAGGCGCATTGAATACGATTTTGAAACTCTTAAATGATATTGGTTTAGAATTATCTAAAACGAAATCAAAATATTGCATTTTTGAAAGGGGTCATAAAAACCAACAAATTAGTGGTCAATCTTGAACTCGTCGGATAATATCAAATACTTAGGGTTATGGCTAGACAAATCATTAAGGTGGGGGCAACACATTAATGAGGTATGTAATAAAGTTCAGAAATATGTAAATTTAATAAAACCGTTATCTGGGACTTCTTGGGGTATTCATACAAAACACATTCGTAAATGATATGTTACTTTAATTAGGAGCAGAATTGATTACGGCAGGTTCATGTTTGACAATAGTGCAAACTCACATATACAAAAGTTAGATAAAATTCAGAATCAGTGTTTGAGAATTCTTGGTGGGTTAGTTAGAAGTACACCGATACACAAAATGGAATGTGAGTTATGTATTCCCTCATTATTTGTAAGAAGATTTTTATCTAGCCTTTATACTTTTAAATCTCAGTCTTATACTGGCAATAAAACTATCTATGTTAAATGAACTGAGCGCTCTAACAGTTCTAACAGGTATAAGCAAAAGAAAAAGAAACCTTAATTATATAGTAAAAACATTTACTGAAACTAGGAAAGAAGTTATACATTCTAGCTATCGATTAGAACTATTTAAATTGAACACTTGGGTTACCAACATTAAAACTCAAGATATTATTCAAGATAAAATAGATTCTGTTAAACTTAGCCAAAAAAAAAATACAATAGTACCGCACTCAATACAAAATATGATAGTTGGCACAAAATATAACTGATGAATCAAAGAGCGCCAATGGGGCAGGAGCTGCCTATTACGACTTATGTTCTGGAAATTCTGGTTGTTTTAAGATAAATAATAATAATATTTGTATAATGTCACAAGAACTCACTGCAATCTCAGAAGCCTTAAGATATGCTAAAACAAAAGAATACACAAATACAGTAATACTTACAGACAGCAAGAGTGTTTTGCAGCACATAGCTCGTTGTGCCTCCGGTAGCACAAGTTTTCCAAAAGCATACGAAATTCTTACTCAAATAAATGATTTTAATTGCAATAATATTATTACCCTGAGATTGCAGCGGAATTCTTCCCACATTGGTTTACCGGGAAACGAGAAGGTAGACGCATTAGCCAAAACTTCAGCGATGAATGGACACAGACAAAGGTTGAATGCCACTACTCGGAACTTTTAAGCAAATATAAAAATCGATGTCACCACATCTGAAAAGAGTACTTTGATATGAAGTCTAGAGAGCAAAGAATCTGGTATCGGACAATGCAATGCGAGCCTCCTCATGTTCCCTGGTTTACCAATGTTAAGATAAGTAACAATTTTTAAATTTAGCATTTAGGCTAAGAACAGGGCTGACATGGTTTGTGTTGTTTGTATCCAAAAGCTTCTAAATAAAAATAAAAAATAAAAGAAAAAACTTCACGGGTATATATTTTACAAAATAAATTTACAGAGTCTCTTTATGTCTATACAAGGTTATTCTTATCTGCATCCGTTAGCTCGGTAAATCTCCCTCCCCCCAGTATCCAAACGACGAACACCCTCAAACGGCACCCGTTAACGCGGGATCCAGCCATCGCCCTCCTCAACCATATTAGAGGTAAGTGAGCGACCTGTCACCCGACGCTACCATAAGAAGACGTACTTTAGTGACAATGGCACTTTAAGTATTCATTGGGACGAAGAAGTCTACGAGCAGACAGACGCATACACATGTTTTGTTACAAATACTAGTAAATTCCTGTTAATGAGGGGATTATACTCAAGGGCTTTTATCATCCAAATAATCGGGTAGTTTATAATATGCTTTAGCACACAACTTCTGCTTTATAGTTTCTTTGAATTTGTCAATAGGAAGACCTTGGATATCCTCAGGAACCTTATTATAAAAGCGTATACATTGACCCATGAATGAAGGAAGGAGGAAAAATAAAAATCAGCTTGACAAATAACGCCATGTTTTCATTGTGTAGTGTGGCTGTTTTACGGATTTGAACATTTTTTCCTAAAACAAAACGAAACGAAATTATGAAAAATTTAATACTCGTTCTATTTATTTCATTAATTCCTGGAAACTGCTTAGGAAAGCTGGCTAAGCGTCCCTTAAATAAATTAAAAAAAATAAAATAAATCCCTTAAATACTGAAATGTCTCCTTTAATTTAAATTAATTATTAAAATAATGCCAAAATAGATTTTGCTTGTCTAAGATTCATGATGCCGCCACTTTAGAAATCTTGAGACTCCTGATAAAATAACATGAGACAAGTAGTTTTGACAGTCTTCTTTTAATGTCAACCTTACATTACCTAAAGAACTTGGAAGAGAGCTCTCGAGTGCTCAATCAGGAATGGTGGACATTGAATCTTCCTAGCTTAACTTATTAATTTTTTTTGTGGGTGACTATAATGTGATCTGGCATTTTCATTAATACAGACCACACTTTTCCTGTTGGTATTTTTCTCGTATTCTTGCTGGAGCCTCAACAGCAGTTCGTACTTAAGATAAAATTTGACGGTTTTATCCGGAGGCAAAAACTCATTATAAACGATGCCTTTCAATCTCACTAAACAAAAAACATCACATTACTGCGGTTTAATCCGGGCTTTACAGTATGTGACGCTCGATCGCCCTTTGACCATCACCGTTTTCACACGTTCCATCCAGTTGTCATAACCAGTGATCATTTTCTACAAATGATTCAGTTTCATTAAGTTTAAGTAAATAATCGCCAATGAGCACATGGTTCATCATGTTCTCTCTGTAAACTCGTGTGTTGTCCAAATATAAAGGCTCTCCGTCTTTTTCAAGTGGGTTAATTAAAATAATATATTTTGTGATCGATATGAAATTATTCAGCTACGCTGTAACCCCTAACGTATCGATCCAATTTTTTAAAAATGACGCCGATTTTAGCCCTAAGAGTGGCAGCATATTTATCATAAAAATTTCCGGAGTCTTAATCCAGCTTTAATCCACTTAACGCTCTCATTTACACTGCATTATGTCCATAAACGTTATAAACTTTTGCGGCTTGTTTCGCATTTTCGCTTTTTTTTAATAAGTTTTAATTATCGAATTTATTTTGTAAACTTGCTTACTTTTGTTAACTAGAAAAACAATTAATTGAAAAAATTACGGAACAAAGTTATTGGTAAGAAACAGAATTTTGGACTTAATTTTTTCTAACAGTCCTATATCGTCGACTCGCTGCCAAGATCCGTTAGTTTTAGAAGATGCGCATCATCCAGCCCTATGTATACTCGCTGACTTTGTTCAGCTTCACACCCTTAGTAGCATGCCGTATACCAAGTATTTATACCATTCTGGAGACTATCAGTCCATTAATAATCGAATAGGCGCTGTAAATTGGCAACATAAACTGTTAAATTGTCCACTTGATCTAGCAGTTGCCTACTTTTACGATGTCCTATATGATCTTCGGCAAACCTATGTACCTAGTAAAATCATGAGTAATACACAGAAATAACCAGCATGGTATAAAAACCCCTCATCAAACTCTTAAAGGAAAAATCTAAACAACACTCTAAATATAAAACCTACGGTAACCAGTCAGACCTTCAATCATTTATTTTGTTACGGGATCGTGCTAAAATATTGGAAAATTAGATGTTTGATGAATATATTAAAAATATAGAGATAAATATTTCTAAAAACCCTAAAGCTTTTTGGTCTTACGTGAAAACTAAAAATCAGAATAATGCGTACGCTGCTGTGATGCATTTCGGACAGCAATCGTCGGACAGTGGACAGGTCATTTGTAACATGTTCAGCGAATATTTTCACTCGACGTTTTTAGGTTACAATCACAATGATGATCCCGTCGAAAATATAGAAGATAGTGTATCGATAAGGGATATAGGGGACATTGAGGTGGATGCGCTTGAGGTCTACAAACTACTTGAATCACTAGACTTAAATAAGTCAGCTGGGCCCGATAACATTCCAGCTCTTTTTATCGTTAGATGTGCTAGTAGTGTAATGGTCCCAATAACAATTTTATTTAAACGATCGTTATCTGAAGGCGTTGTTCCTACAGTATGGAAAACAGCATTCATCACTCCAATCCATAAGAGTGGACCAAAAGATAGAGTAGAGAATTATAGAGCTATCTCAAAATTGTGTTTGTTTGATAAAGTCTTCACTCAACAACTTCACTCGTCACTAAAACAAACATTTAACGAACAGCAACACGGTTTTCTTAAGGGAAGGTCCACAACATCTAACCTTATTTTATGTAGTGTCTATTTGTCAGAGCACATGTCAAAATCCGCACAGGTCGATACTATTTACACTGACTACTACAAGTGCTTTGACAAAATAGATCACTTACTACTCCTCCGTAAAATTTGATCGGTTGGTATTAGAGGCAATCTATACAGATGGTTTACATCATACGTTCAAAATAGAACGCAAATTGTTGCACTTTACGGCTATTCTTCTGCAGCATTGTTAATTCCATCTGGTGTCCCACAAGGGTCTTTGTTAGGGCCTCTTCTATTTAACATATTTGTAAATGACATATCATCATGCTTTCATTTTTCTAAAATATTTTTATATGCAGATGATATGAAAATTGTATGTCCAGTTAAACCTGTCGCTGACGCAAATCGTCTCCAAGCTGTTTATGTAGATTTGAGAGTTACTGTAAAACTAAGAAATTGGATCTGAATGTATCCAAATGCTTCATTTGTTCATACACTCGTAAAAATGATCCTTTACAATACACATACACGCTCAAAAATCGAATTATTACCAGAGTTACCACTATACGAGATTTAGGAGTAACTTTTGATAGCAAATTACTTTTTGATGATCATGTTAACAATATAATAAACAAAGCTTCTAAAGCGCTAGGTTTCATTTTGCGATTGTCTAATAACTTCAACTCAATTAAAACGGTAAAGATATTATATTGCGCGTTTGTGCGCAGTCACTTGGAGTACGGTTCACAAATATGGAACCCGTTGTATAATGTTCATATTAAGCGGATCGAACAAATTCAAAAACGGTTTTAAAGGTATCTCCAATTTAGAGGTAAATCTTATGTACCTAACTATAATAGGCGTTGCCAAAAGTTTCACATACTACCTTTACAGGAGAGAAGGCGTATAGCAGACCTTGCTTTTTTGCTTAATATAGCTAACGGCTCGGTTGATTGCCCTGAGTTATTAGAACGTGTATCTTTATATGTTCCTGGCACATCTCTGAGAAATCCAAATATCCTCCACGTACATTTTGCTTCGACAAATTACAGGCAAAATTCTTACTTATTAAGAGCAAGCAGGTGTTTCAATAAACTGTGCAGAAGTCATGATATAGATCTGTATAACACTTCTGTTGGGCAGCTTAAGCGGTTATTTACTAATCGCTTCTTTATGTAAAAACTTTATGAAAAAATAATATGTATGTGGCAGTGTTTTTTTTTGTCTATTTGTATTTGTTTTAATGTACATTATATTGGCTAATCTTCTACATTTTGTATGCAATAGGTAATGTGATAACCTTTGTTTTGATTTTTACTATTTACTTGTCTGTGGAAATTTGTAATTGGCCTTCTGTATCTATCTTTCTGTAAAAAGAAAAAAAATAGTAGCTGTAAATTTCCCCAATACTGTTAAATAAATAAAACAAACAATACAACAGACCATAACTGATTTTCAACTTGGTTGTATCTAAAATGCAGCAAAGAATTTATGCATTTAAAGTTAGCTTAATACCCAATGTATTTGGAGATGCTTTTTATGATCATTTTTAATACTTAACTAGCCTGTTAAAACTCTAAGCTAGAATATAAAAGTTGTTACTCTAAAATGTATATTTAAATGGAGATAAAATACTAAATCAAAAGAACCTAAATGACAATAGCCTATAATTTTAACAATAGGCACAGAAACCGGTAAAAGTTAAAACAAACAAAACAGCGACAATATTTCAGTGTATTCAGAACAAATGTACGAAATAACTATTTTAATGTCCCAAGGAAATGAAAAAGGATATTAACGTGAAAACAACAGTCGGGTTTCAGTCGTAATGGCAGTCTACTTAACTGAATGGCAAATAAAAGGCGGGTTTTTGTCTCTCGCTCGTGACAATACTAATTGATATGGGTATATTTTTTGGGATAGATTTACTGCCAATTCAGGATAGATACGGCTGTCCGCTGGGTCTTAAAGTAAGACCTTAATATTTCACCGAGAAGCACCAGTAAGTATCAATAATCTTTGTTAAGGTAAAAGAGATTGACCGGAGTTTTTATTGACAAGAAGATTTATGTTGGTTTTAGTTAGGATTTTATTTTAACGCTTTGTTATTATTGGTAGATCGCGGTGGTCTAAGTTTTCTTTGCTGAATGCATTTACATAGATTACAATATTAAAACGTTTATTATTATGCACGTTAATTCACAAACGATGTCGTGACACAATCTACCATGTATAACTAATTACTAAACCCTATGTGACTGACGCAGTAGTATCACTCACTCTGCGAAATAGACAACTTTTATTGTGAGGTTATTTTTTCCGTGATGACTCCCAGAGACTGTTGGTGTCAGGGTTGATACTGGCGTGTCTATGTGCCCTCGTGCGAGGAAAAGTGTAAAGGAGTCAGTCACATAATTGTTGAGTGTGTGTATAATAAACAATCACCTCAGAGTAATAGTTATATTGAAATAGTGTGTCCTAAACAATTAGTCAGTAAAATTTTTATGACATAAGTCTATTGAACAAGCACCTCAGTGTAATGGTTACATTGTCATAGTGTATTTTAAACGACGTATAAAATTGGTTCCATTAAGAACTTTTCAAAGTACACTAAGCTGCTTTGTTAAAAACTGTCATTTTGATACCATGTGATTCTGATGTGACATCAAACCAAACGATTCCGATTTTAGTAGTATATTATTTTTATATTTTGGCATCATTTCTTAACTACTTTAATTTTGTTTTTCAAAATCACCGCGTGTTTTTGACCTATACATATAGCGATTTATGGCACTCTTAAGTCTTCGAGAAAAATAGCCACTACGCTCTAAAGTGTCACATTTCAGAGTTATTCGTAGAAAAGTATCGTAACAGAGAAACTCTACACATAGGTAACAATTCTTATTAAAGCTTTTCTATGTACTGTAGGCTCTGAATTGCAGTTCTTGACCTTATCTAAATTGATATATCAAATAATTTTACTTAGTTTTAAAACGAAATGCTCGAAAGCTCTGTAACATGCAGACATCACGTTTTGTAAGAGTCCAAATAGCGATCCAAATTGCGAATCAAAATAAATTAAACTTAAATATATCGTTGGGATACCTCTGAAGAGTAAAAAAATATTACCTACTATACTCTATAGTGTACAACATGCAAAAAAATAAAATATTATAAATTGTATTGCACTGTATTGCACAGTTTTTATCAAAAAGCTCATGTTTTATTACAAAAATAGTTTTTAATTTGTTTTTCACTTTTTAAGCAAATAATATCTTACATTTTATCGGTTTACTTGAAATATTCTTTCAAGTAAACCGATAAAATGTATTTATGAATGATGTATGATAATATGTAAAATATTATTTCAAGAAGGTTGCTGCCGTTACATATTTATATAATATAGGTAACATTTGTTCTCACGCTCTCTTGATAATATGATTTAGCTTGTTTTAACTTTTGAAACATGGTACTCAAATCATTTCTCTGTATGTAAGAGTGGGAAATTTGGTGTCCATTAATATTGTTTTGTATAATATAGTCAGCTAGGTCATTAGTCTGGAATTCGACATTACGAATTATTTCCAATATCATGCCAGCATCTTGGTATCGTAAGAAAACAAATCCATATTTAAAAACACAAAACACACGAGAGCCAACGGGAACAATATTCAACGAGCATGGAGCAACATAGAATGAGCACAGAAGAATAATCTCTAACTAAGCATAGAGAGTTAAATAGCATGACCACAACCTGTCAAACTATTAAAATATGATATATGATAAGACATATCGATGACGACACCTGTAATGCGGATTTTTGATATCAATAATATATTTTTTATTATTATAGACACAAAATAATTAAAAATATCTTATTGATTTAAAATATCTAGTATGATCAAAGAAGATGATTCCTTGTCATGTACTTTTAAACATAATATTACGTAATAAAAGCGCTACTTATTTATACAATACTTTATATTAAAAATAATACTATAGATGGCGCTGAGGTGACTAAAATTGAAACAGTAAAAAGATTTCTTTATTTGTAAGCTGTTCTTTTCTAAATGGCGACATGACAATTAATCACAAAATGTCTTTTTTATTATTTATTTAGTTTTGTACAAAGATAATAACTAATTGGTAAAAAAAAATTAACGAGTAATTATAGTATATGTAATTTTTCAATAAAGTTCTGCGCAAAATAGTTGTTTGACGGCCTGGAGTGGCCCTAAGGCTTTGAATATATCGAATGACATCGAAGATTTGAAGAAACAAAACATTCTGACTTGCTCTATCATCGGAGTAAGATGTAATATATTTAGTAAATGAAAATAAAATAAATATGTTATTAAAATAAACATTTCTATTACCCCTCCTACCGACTTGACTATACTTAAAATTTTAATATACTTGTACTTACATAGGTACATCTAATATCTAGTAACTCTTTGGTAATACGTGAAGTTTGATTTGAAGGCTCAACAAATTATTACAGAGTACATAAGCTCTTCGAGAGCGATAAAAGTAATAACGTAAATTAATTATCACAGTAGCTGATTCAATCAGTTCAACTTGACCAAGTTTTCGAAATCGTAAAAAATATACCCCTAATACCGATGAACTAGTAATAAATAATATAAGCTATGTTCAATCTTCATCGCAAAGTGAAAATTGCCCTTGTCTTAAATAACTTTTGTCCTTCCTCAGCTAGTTCACGTTCACTGTATGATGAGCTAGGAGGTGATCTCTGCTGAAAAGGATTTACATTCCAGGCACATTGCACGATTACGATCGTTTAATTTCTCATCCACCGGGCTTACAAACTATTTTATTATAAATAGCTTACAATGTCCCTTGCGATTTCAAAGTTAGTGGGACTTTTCATATTATTTCTTTAATTTGTAGTTAATTAAGACTCAGCAGCTGTAGTTAAGACTCAGAAACGCGAAAACGAAAAGGGTTTTCTACCTTAGTACACATATTCCGTTTATTATTGAACACACCTATAGATGTTTTCTTTTACATAATTGGATAATACTAAAAACTCTATTAAACCCGAATATGGTAAACTGTTCCACTAAGGCAGACAGGTTATAGCCTACTTATAGTTCATGTCAAAAAATAATCAATTAAAACAATATTAACTTGATTCCTAACTAAATCAGTAACGTAATAATTCTAGTTTGTGGAACAAATTAAATTGTACGGTTCATTTAATGGATTAACGCCCCAATAGACGTTTCCATTTGATTTCATCCATATCAGAAAAAATCTTTGAAGCAAAATTTTAAAGCAGAATTGTTAAAGTTTTATAAAATGATGAAAATGGGAAATCAAGTATATCTGGACACTATTCGTTTGAAAAGTAGCCCAGTCGAATTAGATGAAAAACGGGGTTGACATCGAAAAAATTATAAGTAGCAATTTTCCTTCGGGAATCGTCACTGGCAGTCTACTTTTCGGTTTTCGGGATTCACACCCTGTTGCGTCATCTGCCATCTCGAATTGAAGGGCGAATTTTTGTTTATTCAATAAGTCGTTTATTTCCAATCTTACACAAAAATGGTCATAACAAAAGTTGTTTGGAATTAAATTTCCAATAATTTTGTTTTCAATCCTTTTTTTTCTACGATAGATATTTTTTCATTTATACCTGAAAAAGAAGGTGAAATTTTATTATCGCATTATCACCTTTATTCTTCATTTGACACGAAAAATGGTCAGATACAAAGTTGTTTGGAATTACATTTCCTACACTTTTGGTCCTTATGAATTTTTTAAGGACCGATATTTTTCGATTTAGACCCTAAAAGAGGTAGGGGTGAAACTTTATTATCACATTATCACCTTTATTTTTCATTTCACACGAGAAATGGTCAGGAAAAAAGTCGTTTGGAATTGTATTGTTGACAATTTTGGTATTTTTCATTAATAATTACTTTGTTAATTACTCAAAGGCTCAAATTTAATCATATAAAATATCTATAAAACACATTCAAGAGTGTTTTTATCGTTAAAATGATTCTTTTTAATTTCTTAGCGAATTAAATTCGAAATAATGAGTCAAAAAACCCAATTTATTAGAACTTTATAAACAAAACATGACGAACGAAGCGACCAAAAACAAATTATTGACTTTAACTTATCTTTTGTTTTCGTTGTCGCAACGAGATAGTCTATTATTTTATTTTTTCTCAAAGACTCTCATTGATTGTAACAGATTCGATGTTGTTATTTTTTCTAGCGACAGCAGCACCTTTTAATAGAATGACAAGGATCACCTTCACCTCTTTTCGGGTCTAAATCGATAAATATCGATCCTAGGGAAAAATTTGTAAGGACCTAAATTGTCGAAAATTTAATTCCATACAACTTTATAAGTGACCATTTTTCGTGTTAAATGGAAAATGAAGGTGATAACGCCATGATAAAATTTCTCCGCCTTTTTTCAGCTCTTAATCGAAAAATATCGATGCTAAGACAAAATTGATAGGGACAAAAATTTTAGGAAATTTAATTCCGAACAACTTTGGTAATGACCTTTTTCCGTATAAACTTAAAAATAAACGATCTATTCAATAAACAAAAATTCACCCTCAAATTCAAGATGGCGGAAGACGCAACAGGTTGCGAATCCCGAAAACCAAAATGTAGACTGCCAGTGACCCCCCCAAACGATTTCTTATAATTTTTTCGATGTCAAATCCTAATTCGACTGGGCTAAAGAATCTCAAAAACAAAAAGTTCGCAAATCGTATTAAGAATTCTCGAAAATTGTTTTAGGTACTTATAAGTCAAGTTGACTCAAATAAAGTTGTGCTTTAACTTTCAATAATATAATGATAGATAGAGGTACAGATAGTACATATTAAGCCGTATTATATGTATACTAGGCCCAAAAACTGGGTTCATCGTTTATATTTATTTACTGATAAACATTGGCCTATGAACGAATACACGGTGAAATAAATTTTCTTCTGTACACTCACACCGGTATACCATACCTTTACGGTATACCATATATTTAAATAACCGTCATACGTAAATAACCAAAATAATAAAATTTGAAGCATAAATAAATGCGAAGAATATAAATGCTCGAATAAATGACAATCAAATTATGTAATCATTTATCGGAATATATCAAACATGAAAAAAAATTCAATAGATTGACGCCCTTGCTAAAACCACTCCTATTAAAAAAAAATTTATGACACGACTTACTTGATTGATAAATATAAAATGAATTAGACACAAATAACTATAAATAACGAAAACACATCCGAATAATTTATTTAATTTATAATGTCCTCTCCTGCATTGCAATACCTAAACTAGGTGCATAATTTTACTTTTTATTGTATAAATTGACTATTATTTTTAAAACTACCACCTGTAAAATTATGATAACAATAAAGTATTGAGTATTAAATATCTCTAAAAAATAAATAAACGTACACATACCTGTTCGACGGGAGTAGCTTTGCTTAATATAGGAATAGATAGATTCCATCTTACTACGGTTATAAAAAACCTTTTAAAATATCCGGTGTGTAACACTGTAATTCACTCTGTGGGGATGAGCACTTAAGCATTTCCCTTGAATCGGAATTTAAGGGCCATAATATACTTTCATGCGTACTTCATTTTCGTAAAATGGCCCAAAGTGTCAAGATAATTAGGACACATACATTTAGTGCCTTTATGATGGTTGTAAACCCCTGCAATATCCTTTATGAAAAAGTTGCACAATGATCGCTGGAAGTAGTTGTGGCCAAACAGGAGGAAGATTTATTTTTTCCAAATCTTATAAATCTTACTGTAAATGAACGTATTTGTTTGTTACATATTAAAGACAAACATCGGTCAACTTTCGCTTGTAATAATTTAGGTCGGTGCCATAGTCGAGGTTACGGTCGACCCAACGGATGAAGTTACCGTTCATAGAGCCCCGTATAGAATGTCAGCGGAGCAACATAAGATTATTTGTGAGCAGGTTTCAGACATATTAAATAATAATATTATTAACGTAAGTCGAAAAGCCCATATGGATCCCCAGTAGTGTTAAGGAAAAAATCAAATCACATGTGGAAATTTTGGGTAGATTTCAGGAAATTAAAAAAAAGGTTATTATGGATTCGTATCCTTTACCCATAAATCAATGATATTAAAGCCCAGTTGTATGGAGTGAATTATGACGTAGATTTGGACCTAAACTCTCTAAAGCTTAGAAATACACAAATATAAAACTGCCTTTGTTACTCCTTGTGGATTGTATGAATTTAATGTATTACCTTACGGCTTAAAGACTAGCCGGGCAATTTTTCAAAGAACGATGAATGATGTTTCAGCGGGACTTAAATACAAGAATGTAACTGTATTCGTAGACAATTAATATAATTATTATGACTGACATTTACGTCTGTATGAAGTGTGGTCTAGTGGAAGGGTGATGCCATAAACTTTTAGTGTGGTTTTGCTTAGGGGTGGTCCTGCTACTGATTGTTTCCTTTTTAAATTGAATTGGTAGACTCAGGTTCATAGTGAAAACGTCACCCTATTATGTATTCCACACATAGGTAGGGCTCTCTGATAATAGGGACGGGCAGGGAATTCCCAATGTATATTATAGATTAAACTAGTAGAAATTTAGTCAATCGACTTCAAAGTTTCATTCGGGTTTATTAAAGTTATAAAGTTTGGAGAGTCTAATCTCCGTGAACATATGAAAGTTTTTGGCAATGTAAAAGCCCTTCGCGGATTCGAAAATCAAACTGCTATCGTCCGAGATTTTCTGTATGAGCTTTTGTTACAGTGTACTTCGACCTCACTCAAGTTAGTGATATCTTTATTAAATATAGGCCATCATAGTATTATTATAAGTTCGGAGACTCAATAAAATAAAAATCTAATTGAAGATAAAGTTTTAGTTCTTGCTCTATCATCTATCACGAGCACGTCCCAAGACCCCTCTAGAAAGCTTAGAACGATTACTAAATTAAATTTGATTTAAAAGTATATACATAACTATGTAGGTAATTCTCAATTAATAATTACGTTTATTAAAATCTCATAATATGTAATAAAACTTATTTAAATATTGTTCATATCGAATACGTTTAAAATGATAAATCTTTAGTGAATCAAAATTTGTAATCTAACAAATAATGTATGACTTGGGTTTTATTTTTATTATTATTAAAAAGAAAACATCATCCTGTTGCTTAAATGCCCCAAAAATGACGTATTAATGCATCTTGGTTGAATCCACGCTTATAGATAGATGAAACGAAAATATGAAAAATATAATTATTGTGCAAACCACCTAAAACCAACATAGAAAGGACTGTACCGTAGTAATACCGCCCCAGACAAAATTTTAACCTAAGAAACTCTATTACCACTTAATACACCTTAGATGGGTGAGGCTGCTATTTCTGCGGTAGGATTATCAGGTTCATGATGTGTGTAAATTAAAATACATTAATAGTTATACTCTTTATTGCTCCACATCTTTACAAGAAGACATGTGTCTTCTTGTAAAGATGTATTACTTTTGTTTTGTTAATTCTTGTAAATGTTTACGAGGAAGACACATCTCTTCTTGTAAAGATGTATTAATTTTGTTTTGTTAATTCTTGTAAATGTTTATAAGAATTAACAAAACAAAAGTAGGTTCATACAAAACGAGGTTTATAATTACTACAAAGTGATTTCCTCCAGATAAGTTTAGGCACGTTACATGGAAACTTTGTGCTAGGGTGTAAACAAAATAACAGATCAAATGTAATACTTTTATGATATAAATAAAAACCTTTAAATCTATGACAAATTCGTTTACTGACCTATGTGCATACAGCCAGGATGGTATATATTAGTTATTTTCATAATATAGTGTATCCTACTGTGGCGAAATGTCACTGACATCGAAACGATCTCCACTCTGCAGAAAAGGGCTATTCGTGGCAGATATAAATTAGGAAATAGAGAATCTCTAAGAGAAAAGTTTAAAGAAGTTGGAATATTAACCCTTGCATTACAAATATATTTATGAAAATATTATGCACAGTCACTAGAATATTAAGAAATTTAAAGCTTTGTAAGAACTGGGAACCACTGTAAATTAGCGTTACCACAATATAGGTTGGGTTTATAGCCAGCAAATCATTTATTGGAATTTCAATACGTTCTTACAATGAAGTACCGAAATCAGTTCAATCCCTGCCCATTAATAAGTTCAAGAAAACTATTAAGGAAACGCTGTGCCAAAAAGCTTACAATAAGATCAAAGATTATTTGGATGAACGAAGGGCAAGGGATTGAAATCCAAACACGCTTTTCTGTTTTTTCTGTTTCTGTTTGTGAAAAATAATATACAAACAATGTTAACAGTGCCTTTTTTTAGCACGCACAATTAGCTATTATCTGTGTGTTTCTTTCATGTCGTCGTCAAATTGTATACCTTTTACTCCAAGTATTTAATAAAACTCAGAATTCAGAATAAAATATTTAAAATTTTGAATTTTGATTAAATCCGTGCATATCACCTATCGTCACCTATCTTCCTGAACTTGTTAAAAAACAAACATACCAATATATGGTGGTGCTACTGTTAATGAAATATTAGGTCCTTACATATGAAATTGGGGTTCCGCCTCGGTCTGCGTGCGTTCTCGAGCGCACGTCGATCGCAGACGCCTTCCCGCTCTTTTAGCCCCCGCGCTAATTGAGCACCCAAATTTCATTGGTTGTTGTCGTAATATATAATTTCATAGTTGTTTACCGTATTAAGTTTCTAACGCCGTTTTCACGGCGGACAGTGGCTCGTTAACCGTACTTCAAATAAGTTTCTAACGCCGTTTTCACGGCGGTCAGTGGCTTGTTAACCGTACTTCGTGGAACGTGAGCTTCGTCGACGGGAATTCGTTGTTCCAGGACTTCAAGTGCCGTGTTCGAGTAAGTTATTCGCGTCGTTCTCAACCGCCCTACTGCGTGTAGGATGGTTTTAGGAAGTTAGTCATCGTTGTTAGGTTCATATATTATCCCTCCCCAACCCCTCCGCAATGGCTTCCCTAAGCTTTGACGAGTTTAGGAAGAAGTTAATTGAAAGTACTGAAGGCATATCTTTAAATGCTGATAAGTACCGTTTTTTAGATTCCCTTATCCCTAATCTCATGACATTAATGTCCACAATGGCCCCTCAGGCCACCCCAGTTCCCCAGACCCCTCAGGTCTTAGGCCCTCCCGCGTCCCCTTCCTCCAGTGACATGGAGTGCGAAGTAGACGCCCCTCCGCGCCGCAAGCGCGCACCCACGACCGAGTCATCCTCGGACGCCACCCCAACTGGCCCTGAGTCTCCCTCTTTTACGCTTGTTAAGAAGCGCTCTAAGAAGCGTTCGAAATAAGACCCGGCGCCCTCAAGGCCCGTCCCCACACCCCCTGCGGCGTCTTCAACGCCAGCTGCCCCGGTGTCTTCAACACCCGCTCCGGCCCCAACTTCTGTCAAGGCCAAGGTCCCACCACCCGTTTTCCTTCGGGAAAAGGGTAAATGGACTGAGGTTTCGACATTGTGCAATGAGCACAAGATTCATTACACCCGAGCGGCTAACTCGGGTGAATCTATTAAAATCTTAGTCAGTCGATAGACGACTTCCGTGCTTTAACAAAGCTCCTCACCGATAAGCAATATGCTTATCATACTTATGCTCTGTCAGAAGAGCGTAAGATCAGAGTGGTACTCAGGGGAGTCCCGTTCGAATTATCGAACGAGGCTATCCTGGAGGATCTGCAGTCCCAAGGCTTCCCGGCACTCGCGGTGCATAAAATGCACAGCAAGTACGGGAGGCAACACCCTCTCGCTTTGGTGGTTCTCGCCAACGTCCCCAAGTCCAGGGAGATCCTCAAAGGGGTTAGCATTATATGCGGCCTCTCTGGGATCTCGATCGAGGCGCCTCATCGCCACGGTCATCCCGGCCAGTGCCATCGGTGCCAGTTGTACGGGCACGCGGCGGCCAACTGCCGCGCACCGCCCAGGTGCGTCAAGTGCCTGGTCCCGCACTTCACTAAGGAGTGCAATCGCACTCCTGAAACTCCCTCTCCTCCCGATTGCGTGCTTTGTGGCCAGTCCGGCCACACCGCAAATTACAGGGGCTGCCCTCGTGCACCCCGTTGTATGCGCTCCAATTTCAAAAGGGCGGCACCCAAACAGGCCCCGCGCCTTTCTCAAGAAAACTTTCCGCCGCTGCGTAGCCGGGTTCCTCCGGCTGCAAAGCCTACACAGTCTAGGCCTGCCCCAGAAAACTGGAGGCAGCGCCCCGCATCGAATCCCATCCCGGCTCCTAGCCCATACAAACCCACTCCTCAATCCTCCGTAGCAGACGATATGCGTATCGTCTGCGACGCTATGAAAAATATCGATGTTAGTGAAATCGCAGTCTTAGCCCGTAAACTTAGGGCTTCACGTACTCCGACAGAGCGTTTGCTAGCTCTGGCGGAGCATAGTTCCCTTCTCAATTCATTATAGGTTCATTTAAATGAATTGATCCCTAAATCATGCTTCAGCCGACCTCTGCCCAGCCCCGGCTTCACTGGAGGCTGCCCAGAACGGCCACCAACTCATGTCCCTTTGAGCACCTTCAGTGCAACTTTCACTACAGGCGGAAGACCCGCTAGCGGGTCTCCGCCAGCGCGCCCAACTTCCCGACGGGTGTCGCTTCCGATGAAGGCTAACGGTAATAACTACAGCCAACAGGTGGTTTTTAATGGGTAGGTGCCATTCTGGTGAGTCCCACATAACCCCCCGCAGAAGAATTTACCTGCGGGCGGTATGCATGACGCATCTTCCACCTCCCTCCCGCGAGGGTGCCTCGGCAGCAAAAAAAAAAAAAAAAGAAATTGGGGTTTTGTCATACTGGCCACTTTGATCTGTATTATCTGCTCTTTGGTTAAGAATTCCAATTTCAAATTTATACAGCTATTTACTCAGGCATTTTTGTTTTGAAAACTGTAATTAATTTGTTTTTCATCTTTTGGTTTTTTCTTTGCGTCACTTAGTTTACAAAATGGAGAACTTGAAATATCGCGATATTAACGAGTACGAGTTCTATCGTGGCACCAGTGCTGCAGAAACGGCTCGAAGTATTAATGCTGTGTATGGTGGCGGTGTCACAAAAGAAAACACAGTGCGTTTTTAGTTCCACCGTTTTCGTTCTAGAAATTTCGACTTGCAGAACAAGCCCCGTGGACGGCTGGAGACCAAAGTTGATAATGAAGAATTGAAAGCTTTTGTGGAAGTGGATCCATCGCAAATCACGTCGGAGTCAGCTGTAGGCTGCGATGATAGTGACAAAACTGTTTTAACCCACTTGAAGCATATTGGGAAGGTGAAAAAGCTTGAGAGGTGGGTACATAAATTAAGTTCAGCAAACTGACAAACGCGCGTCGACTGTCAAAAACTGTGAAATCGAATCATTACATGTGATGAAAAGTGGATCCTGTACGACAATCGGAAACGCTCATCGCAATGGTTGAATCCTGGCGAGCCAGCCAAATCCTTTCCCAAGCGAAAATTGTCTAAACAAAAGTTACTTGTGAGCGTTTGATGGACCAGTGCGGTTGTCGTTCACAACAGCTTTCTTAAATTTGGCTAGATGATTACGGCAAATGTCTATTGTCAGCAACAGCAAACCACGATGGAAAAGCTAGCTGCTAAACAACCGAGGCTGGTCAATTTCTTTAGGCCACTGCTGCTTTAGGACCACACTAGACACAACACTACATAACAGACGGCTACCAAATTAGAGGAGCTTCAAATGAAATGTTTAAGACATCCGTCGTACTCCCCGCGCGTCGACATTGCTCCAACAGATTAAATTTTTTTTCGAAATTTGGATAACTGCTTGCAAGGGAAAATATTCAACTCCGATGAGGCAGCCCAAAGCGCCTTCAAAGATTTTATTGATTTCCGTCCGAGTGGTTTTTTTAGTAAAGGGATTAATGAACTACCAATGAGATGGCAAAGGTGTATAGATAGCAATGGTACATACTTTGATTAAATAAATATATTATATTAAAAAGAAATTTGCTTTATGTTCCTCCCTTACAAAACGCCAATTTTATAGGTAAGGACCTAACATTTGTTCATTAGTATACGTAATCGACAAACTCTAACAGTGTTTCTAGAATTTAAAAATATTCACAATTACTTTCCTATTTACCCTCTCAAGGTAAATGAATCAAGGTTTATCTAAAAATAGATTATGTCGAAATTCCTATGGTATCAAGGGGTACGTACGCTAGAATAGCTTAATAATTAATGAACATACTGCGTAACTCCATAGGTTATAAGTACGAACAAATTTGTGCTTTACAACCCATCTTACCCCTTATCTGTTTGGCCTTATGGTTCTAGTGTCATTTTGAGTTTCTTTGTCAAATAAAATTTGAATCCGTCAAGTAAAATTTGAGAGAAATAATAGATAAAAGCAAAATCTCAGAATTCAATGAAAATAAACATTGTCCAGACATTAGACCAAGAGTTGCTCAGGTGATGAGTATAAAAGTTTTACCTCAAAAACTTTTTTAAAGTCTTTAAACAGATGCAAAGGATGGCATAATGAACATCTTCAGGCAGTTTGTCTGGGGTGCTATAGAAGTATTGACGTTTTTTTTTCAAAGTGGACAATTTATTTATGGGCGTTTTAATTTTCACCGGACTTTGTAGCTTAGCGCTGACGGCGCTTAGCCAGAACTTAAACTACTCCTACATACGATATGCCTAAGGGCACCCGAGAGGGCACGGACATCGGCCTAGGACGTCGTATATTGAAACTACAATTTGTTCCGAAGGGTCATATACTGCCAAAGAACCAGCAAGGTATTCAATAGGAATGCGTACGATGCGTTAAGACGTTACGCGGACGCCTATAACGAACCACTGAGTTTGGGTTGGCTGTGTATTCAGCTGACTTATTGTCGAAGGGGCGTTTAGACGCCAACTTCATGAATGCGGCATAGGTGGGCAGCTCGAGATCTTTGCGACGCATTTGCGTAAGAACCTATTCAAATAACCTGCAAGTGTTTGAGGTTCGACTTGCTGGCGTTAGCGAAAGCCACACTGGCATATGTCATGATGGGGCGGATGCAAGTTTTATAATACACTTTAGCTTATTTCTAAGCGACATTTTAATCTTGTTGCAGATCGGAGGGTGCAATCTACCCATGACGAAGGCGGCTCGGTCCCGGACGCATTTTGAAGTATTGAAGTGCTTACCCAATATTAAGTAAATAAAAGATGGTGCTTCTTTCTTAATTATTATGACATTAGGTTTATATATACGTAAAAGAAAGTTTCAAATTACTTCAATAAGCTGGTCTAAGATTAGAGTAGCCAATAGGGCCTCAATCAGTCTTATCTCTTAACTCAACAAGTACTCATGGTGTTTATTTTTCCTTCCCTGTGACCGGCACACAATCACGTATACGTGATTATTACGGCGGTCAAATAGGAAGGAGTGTAATACCGCCCCTTCTTATCTATCTCTGAATCTAGATCTTAACAAAAGAAACACTCTCACCACAAGGGTAAAGATCTTTTGTTTTGTACAAATTCAAATAGGGAACAATACTTTGATTTTCTCTCAAACAACTTGATCTGAAGAATTGCATTTTAAAGAAGAGCCACTTCAGTTATTGTATTCGCTCCCGGATATCATTTTTTTGAACCTATCCGGTTATGTGCAAATGTCAGGGTCATTAAATTTGGAAAGTTTTATAATTCAAGGAATGTACCACAACAGCAGAAAATATAACTCTAATAATCAACCAACATCAGCTCATTAATAAAAAGAGGTTTTTGGGTTAATTATTAAAAAAAAAGTTTAGGTAGGATTATTTGTACAACCTTTTTGCTCTGATTCATCTTGGCTAACATTACATCAGACATAATTTTTAAGATTTTAACAATAGCAACCAATATTTATTCATACATATTTATACAGTTTATCTTAAAAATATGATGATTTTTCAAATTTATTGACCGCCTCAAAAGGTCTATCTAGGTGACCCCGCAGAGGCATCAATTTGTATTTAAAAGTAAAATGTTATTGATTTAATAAGAAATAAGCGAGCGTACTTCCGCTATTTTACTAATATAATCAATTTAACGGATGACAAATTTTCATTACATACAACATTTAAAATTTCGATGGACTCACATTTGAAATTTGCTTTAATTATTTGCTATTCTAGCTCCATCCATTGGTGCGCCAGTCCATCATAGTCTGACCTTTTCAAAAATGAAATTCATATATCGGATTACTGGATTAAATTTATCAAACAAAAAAGCGTTTTGTTTCATATAATAAATGAACGTTCCAATCTACATTATTGGGGAAACTTTTCGAAATGTTGCAATGAAATATTGCCGGCGATTCTTCAGCAATACCCTCTATAATAAAGTGTAAGTGGTTTTTTTTATACATTTTGTTCGGTATCATTCTGGTGCTATCAATAAAGCTTATTATTTACTAGGTGCCTGCTTTTACTGGTAATAAAGCTCCTAATCCGGAGGGAATTTAATGGATACTTTTGTATAATGTTTTTGTTATTAACACGTAGTTATAATGTAGCTCTTATAAGAGGGAGAAAGACGTCTATTAAGAATACTATAAACTGACTACTAAATAATATTTTGAGCTGACTATAATTTAAGTTTTATACTCATTTTGTGTGTACATAAGATATTATATAAAAATTAGTTCCGAGATATTAACTTAGTTATGCAGTAACCTAATATTGTATATCTTAATATACTTTACTTCGACTCTTTATTTCAATAAAACCATAATTTATTATTCATGAACCATTCATGTAAAAAATTTCATCGTTTTTTAATTTGAAATATTGCCATTCTCGGGAATATTTGTGAGCAAAGTGTAAAATATGAATTTATCATGTTTATGTATATGAAAAATATTGTATTTAATTTCGGAAAAAATACGGTGAAGTGCGGAGTACTAAATTGTATCTAAACATCGTGTAATGTATATTATTATTTTAAATAAAACACTTTTTACCGGATATTATCGCGTATATTTTAGTTAATTTTAAAATTATTTCGACGTTTCGGCATCTTTGCAGTTGCCGTGGTCACGTCTATCAAGTCTATCGTGACCACGGCAACTGCAAAGATGCCGAAACGTCGAAATAATTTTAAAATTAACTAAAATATACGCGATAATATCCGGTAAAAAGTGTTTTATTTAAAGTATGAATCGTGAAAATTTAAGAAAATATATATTATTATTAGTGAGTAAACCTATGTACATAGGTTTGCCTTATTGGTCTACCACTGTTCCATTTTTAAGTTTGTGTTAAATCATTATTATGTGCAGATAAATCATTCTGAGATAAATTTTTATTTGTTAATTATTCCAGTTTTAAAAATCTTGCCTTTGAATTGAAAAAAGCCGTGATATTCGATTACGGAATATTACTTTAATAACACATTTGAGGGATTTTTGTAAATTGTTTTTTTTGCAGAAATTATTATTATATTATGGTAAATTATTTTATATCTCACAAGTGATTGTAACAGCATTTCCTAAAGCTAAAGGCTTTCTGCTGTCCCACACAACCACCCACACACAATCCCACGACGGTGCCAATAGAAGAATCGACTACGGGGGAAATAATCCAGCCATACTCCCCTTTCGCCCGTTTTGATTGCTGTAAGGTAAAAAAAGAAAATTACAATTGAAGATTAGATTAAATGGTATTTATTCATAAGATACGTAAATTAAAAATGATTTATGTAGATTTTTTTGTGAAAATTGTATTAATAATAGTAATGATTCATCACTGATGAACAATAAAATCTAATTTTTTAGCAACTACATGTTAGAGAGTTCCTACGACGATAGCCATCGAAACAATTTTAAGAAGCAGTATTATCAAAAACCTTTTAATTACGTTTTACCCAAAAACTTTCGGACCCTTATGATTGATTGCAGCAGGAGGTAATATATATTTGACAAGGGATCGTGTACAACAAAGTGGTGAAATGGTCTAACAGGAAAATACAAAACTTTTGATAGCAAGATTCAATCAATAACCTCAATCAACTTAGGTCTCTTTTACCCAGTCGCACAATATCACAAATCAAACATGGGATGTTTAAACTATCTTTAATATTCTGTATGTAGGCATGGCAGGAAGCAATAGCAAAGGCGACGCCAAAATTCAGCAAGAACAGGAAAAACTGAAAATAAAAGAATCTTAAAGCGAGATTGGTTTGATATGGGTGCACAAATATTGTAATGGTTATGGGGAAATATAAACAGCATTTAACACGTTTTTAGTACATTGTTTTTAATGTGAAGCAATGACGTAGTTTGGTGATATGTGCATTTAATTCAATGGATTTATTCAATTGCTACGTTTGTGTGATTCCGTTTCTATAAAAGTTTTTGGGGTATTATGATCATGTTAAAGATTGCATGATTAATCAGTTAAAATACGTTAGAAAATAGCCTAATTGAAGGTATCATTTTCTGTTAGGTTAAATGGAAGACTAGTCGAGCACAACACGAGCAGATTTATTTTTACGAGAGTAATAACCGTGGTATCTCTCATCCGGATAACACGACCCGTCCGAGGTTGTATAAGTAGGACAGATTACCTTTATTTTTCCTGGCAAGTTCATGCACGGCTGCATAAAGTGTCAGGCCAGGGTAGAAGGCAAGGGCGACTACGAACTCGAAGATCCATAGCCGAGCTCCGCGCCCTATGTCGCCGAACCCGTGAACTATTACTGAGACTCCAACATTTATTCTGTTTGAAGGCAAAAAATTATTGTACATGTGGATTTTTTTAAATATGAGCTACATTGCTTTAGGTGTCTCGATATGTCTTAAGGATTTGCTTTATTTTTAAGTAAACGTCACCCATTAAGCAAGTGTATTAAGCCTGTTATTTGGGGCAAAAATATTTACGGTTAACGAGAGAGGTTGTTTTTTAAACAAAGTAATTTGAAAATGAAATTTTCTGTCAAAACGTTTTTCTCACCTAGGACACTCTATATAGGAACTGTAGGGGTTACTTAGGTTGGCAATTTCATTGTAATGCAGTGGCCGCTTTCGGGTTAAGCCGAATAAAGTGAACCTATTTTGATTTTCATAACCTATCAAAAAATATTTGTTAAAGTGGTGACAGTTGACAATTAACCTTGAACAGTGCAATTTTATTTCAATAAATAAACAATTAAAGAACACTGACAATTCATATAGTTGACTTTTTATTCTATGGTGCTGTTTTTATGGTATTAAAGCAAATATATATACTCCGGCGCGACACGTACAAACGGGGCCAGCAAGAACTAAACCAGAGTCGTTCAAGTCAAAAAGGGAGCCAGGAGAAACTGCACTAGAAATGAGTTTGGCAGCCATCAGTGTCACATTGAAATTGCCAACCTAAGCAACCCCCACAGAACTTTACAGATGATGAAACAAAAATGATTTTTAGTTTACAAACATTCTTACAGGGATTCGAGAACAAACACTGTGCGGGTCGCTCACTTCCCTCTAATATGGTTGAGGAGGGCGATGGCTGGATCCCGCGTTAACTCGTGAACGGGTGCCGTTTGAGGGTGTTCGTCGTTTGGATACTTGGGGGGGAGAGAGACTTGCCGAGCTAACGGATGCAGAAAAGAACAATTTTGTATAGACATAAAGAGACTCTGTAAATTTACTTTGAAAAAAATATACCCGTGAAGTTTCTTGCCAGTTCTTCTTCATGAAGGTTTTTTCGAACTGGTGGTAGAACCATGTTTTATTTGAGGTCAATAAGAATAAGTAATTGTCAATGTTGAGAAAATAAATATTTCATTTATTTATTTCATTTAATTTCATGCTTCGTAAGATTGGCCCCAATATAAGCTGAGTTAAATACCAAATATTGCAAGACTCATAGCTGCCAGCGTTCAGAATTCAGTATGCGTTTGTGAAGTACACTGAAGTTTTTATGTTATTATATTTACTTTTAAGTTTGTGATTATTTTTGTTTAAAAAATCACTAGTTATTTTACTATAATTTAATAACTGCCACTAATTCGAACTAAACTAAAAACATTACTGCTTATTGTTTTGGACTATCGTAGGTTATTTAAACTTTCATTTTAGGAAACAGTCAGGTGTATACCTGTTTTTTGAATATTAGGAAGTTGATCTAAAACCTGCAAAAGTATTCCATAAGGCTTGCAGGTTAAGTAGCTTCAAAACTAAAGTTATATCAAATGCACAAAGAAAATAACAAAGCGTAAACTAAATAATACAACATAATAGTATACATTAATATACTACATATTACAATTTATCAAATATTTGATGAGAAAAAAGAAATTTATTGTTTTATTTATTATTTAACTTCTATTGAAAAATTAATTACTTTCCCTTTCGCTGTGTTCATGTAAAATATAACGGTTTTAAAATAAAAGTTTGTGTGTTGGTTTGGGATTAACATTGAGGGCTCGTGTTTGCCGTAGAACTGTTTCGACCGAAAACATTTGTGTCAAACTTTATTTCGACTACGCAAAGTTTCAAATTCTAATTTTATGCAAACACAGTTTTGTTTAGTTTTGGATAAAAACATTGTTTTACTGAAGGTAATTTGAGACTGTCATCTTTGATGTTAAGAGATTTATGGTTTTGGTTTACATGTTTGATATATTGATCCGATACTACTAAATATCAGATTTTGTCAGATAATTCTTTTATATATAAATATATAATACTACTAACTATTCCCCGGTTATCCACAAAGCCTAAAATTAGCACCTTCACACAATTACAAACAGCATGCGCATCATGAAAAGCGATCCAGCTTATGAGCATAAGACAGTCGTTACTTTGCTACTTTGTTACTTTGCCACTGTTTATAAATACAGAGTGAGCCTTTTGTAACGATCTCATAAGAGCAGAAGATTCCTTAATTCATTTGTATATTTTTTGTGTGTGTTCGAGCATACATTTTTTGTTGCCGAATTTTGCCGGTTTAGTTTAGCTCTGTACTGGACCCAAAAGTTTTGGAGGTATACCAAAGAACTCCTCCAAATTAGCTGATAAAGTAAAGATCGTCGTCCATAAGCAACAACCAAGAATAAAACATTTCGAAGGCTACGTAAAAAGTTTTTTGATCGTTGCCCCTTAACTAGTATCGGGGTTTAAAAATTACCCTCGTGTCAATTATTTTACAAGAACCCTAATAGATTTACATATTATTTAATTTTGTTAGCACACAACACCCAGACTAAACGTCTCTGCATGCAAGGGATGTACTTATATAAATGCATAAAAATATGTTTCAGGCAAAAGTCCTTAAACTTTTATAAAATATAAAAAATTGTTTTTTTTTTTAAAACACGACATGCAGTCTCGTAAAGGCCAATAATCACATATAATATTTAAAATAAATAGTAATATTAATCATAAATCCCCTTAATTAATACACAAATATTTGTCTATTAAATATACGTGATAAATAATACAAAATTTCACACTATTGTAAAACATGTATGATGTAGTGATTAATTTGTGAAAATTATAAAGCAAATCTTGAATTTGTGAATAATTTTACATTAGGTGCTTTTATTTTAATGGTAATCCCGTTAGATTTTTTAACATAAGCAATTAAGTGTAACAGGAATTTTTTGTCAGTTCGATATTTTGTTTTGTTGTTTTGTTTCGATAATAACATGAAGTTTATTTTTATTTAATGGTAATCATGTACGAAACAATATTAGAAATAATGCAAATAAGAATATACATAGAACAAATAAAAATATGAATTAGAATATTTTGAAAAAATTATAGACTAATTATAGACACATATTTTAAAATTATTACATTTTCGATTAAAAATATTTATTTTTAAACATACTGTATAGTGTTGTTGAATTAGTGTTAGTGTTGTGACGATGCACGCTTTACTTTATCGAGGTGTACTCATATTTGAAGTTTGCGCGTTTTATTAAACTCATGCACGTAGAAACGTGGACAAACATATAAAAAAATACCTGGTTCGCGCAAAGAACACACAAACCACGACGCCTTCGATTGAATGAAAATGTCTTGTCTATCTGATCGTTGATTTTATAACATAACTGAAAAATTCAACGCTTCTAAGTTTTAAATAAACACCTACGATCAAAGGTGTCATGGGTATGGTATGGATGCCACTTAATAACACTTCAATCCACGTAGGTATAGACAAATTTAAAAAATGAAGCTGACAAAGAAACGCATTAACAATTTTAGCAATACAAAAGCTGTATTACAAAAAAGGGTCCCTTTACTCACTGAATACAGGCTCACAATCGAACGTGGAGCTATTCTCATATTGTGTTCGTTACTTATACCTTTCAGAATGTAGCACAAAAGATTTGCAAAAGAGTATAAAAATATATTAAATATCCTGTTTTTTATACACTTTTACGTTTGAGATAGGGTCAAGCAAGACAAAGGTTGACAGGGTCGAAACCGCAGACCCCGCACCCCTGGGACCTTCAGCGCTAACTCGTCGGGCATGAATAATGGACTGTCCCTCAGTGAAATATGCGTTTTTTTTAATTGGAGGAAACAACATTAAAAACGCTAAAGTGCTTTTTTAATGTTCTGACTTGATGAAGACATTTACAAATAAAAAATTTCTTTAAATCTTAACTAAAAATTTTGGTTTAGTTCTATTCATTATATATTATATTCATTTCTAATCCAGCTAGTAACATTTAAGGTTAATTTATTTTCGACGTGATATAGCAGAGTATGGTAACGACAATGTCAAGTCATTTTCTATTAATTTATTTATATACAAAAATACATATCTCGCAGCATATAAAAATGCATTATATATGTACATGTTTTTCCCTTTTATTATACATACAAAATAAAAGAACTCGTCAAGAATGTAGCTGTTTATGTTCATGTTGTCATGTACTTTTTTAGCAATAAAAAAAATGGACATCAACGACAGAAGAGATATAAATAATACGTTTTCCTGCAAAAGAGGTTGGCTTCCTTAGGAGGTACAAACGCCAACTATTTCTTTTTGAGGACGGTGGCGGCGAGCGCTGACCGCAATTAATGCGTAATCAGTCAATATGAAGGCGCCCGCCATTTGACTAAGAACTCAAACTTTATTTGTGATTTGTTCTGTCTTCCGTCTAAAGAAGCCGCTTGAATCCTTGAATACCACAAAAATAAATAGTTGGCGTTTGTACCTCCTAAACAACACAACCCATTTGTTTACCTGAAAATTGATTATTTAAATTAATTCCCTCATCGCAGATTAATTTTTTTTAAATTGCTTTTTGTTTAGTGCTATTAATTTTAGTTACTTCTGCATAATAAACATTTCTAGTGGCAAAATAATTTTTAAATAGGTTCAGTTGTCAGTCTATCGATAGGACCTAAACAACAAACAATTTCTCTTTGTAGTTTTCCACATAAACCAGATTATAGGGCTATAAACTAGACTTTGCCCAGATCGTCCCTCACATAAATTTTAAGTGATATCAATAAAATTATTTTACACGTAACACTATTATATGTTTTTCCATAATTATTAAAACACTTGACTGTTTTATTTTATCTTAATTGTTAAACATTTTTTTATATTTATTTTAAATGTTATGTCTGTGGCAAATTCAAACATCGAAGGTCTGTACAAACAACAAAAAATTACGTGCAAGAAGGGGGGCCTGTGTTATAGGTTTTAGCTGTTCTTTCTGTTGTATAAATAAGCCAATTCAACGCTGGACATTGTACAATGGTGCTCCAGCCACCGCGGCCTTTTGCCGCGCTTTGACCATAACTCGAGTTATTGTCCATCGCTCACAGACTCGTCTTCTCACTCTCGCTTTGGCTACTCAATTCTCCGAGATATCGTTGTCAGCAAGCGTTCGATAACAGCATCATAAATTTGGCAGACTGTGGGACTGCGGGTATCCCTGTTTCAGCCAAACTTTGTCCATTTTTTAAATATTTGTAAAATATTAAATTAAAAGGCTATTTTCAAATTGGCAATGCATCATATTTTTATAGGACAGTAATATTAAAGAATTGCTAAGCTTCAATTTCTATTAAGTGTTTGTAAACACTTAAACTTTTTCACCTTCCTCCAACGTATTTTGTTTAAATTGTAAACATCAAAACTAAGATTTATGCCTCATTAGCTCTAATCAAAAATACGCTTAGCCGGATTTCAAAAATTATAAACATCTTATCTTTCATACTTGCATGATTATGAACTTAGAAATCCAATGTTAGTATTTCAGAATTGTTCTACATAAAGACTTACATAAATAACAGATTTACGACGTACATCCTGATTATAATTCATTTGTTGAACTGCAAGATAACGCAGTCTGGCAATAAACTCTTACAATACATTAACTAAAGATCATTAAGCTATTTTCCATTAATTTTCTGCTTTTTTAAAGTTTTTAAAGGGATGGATGTTACGGCAGGCTCCGCTATACTTTTAAGACTGTAGCTATAAAATTTGAACTATATTAAAAAACCTTCGTATGCGGATCTTACCTGCCTTCACCGGTACTTTATGGGATGTATTGGAGATTGGTCATCATTCATTCACATTGGCATAACAAATCTACTGTGAAAGGTAAGAATTCATAAAGGCTTTATTTTTTTTTATGGCCCCATTTTATCAATCGGCACTGCCAGGCAGATAAACCGTGTCTGTTACCCGGGCAATCACGTTCGGGTTTAGCTGTGATTTGCCGAATGAGCCAACCTGTATGTATTGAAAATCGGCGCTTTGTAACCTTAAACTACAAAGCCAAAGGTGAATTTGTGTGTGCCTTTGTTTCGGTAGTACCGGTTTCCTAACTAGCTTAAGTTTTTGTGTTCTATATTTTATTATATATCTGTGTGGTGCTGTGACAATAAATAGATTTTTAATTTTACTTTACTGTATAAAGCCCGAATAGACTACCCGATGGGCATATGCGAAATATATGAAGTAGGTAGTTCAACAAATACTCTCGACTGGAATGGGCTGGTCCGAACATATCGGTAGCGTCCCATAAACCAATAACTTCTTAACATACCTACTTCCATAAATTTTTCTTTCTCAATCCTGTTTCAACTGACGCTTTCTAATATTTAATTTTTCATCCATTTAGGTCATCACTTTTTTTTCTGTCACTTCTTCTATAAAAAAAACTTCGCTCTCAAGACTCTCCGCAATCTAGTAAATTGTAATAAAAATGCTCTTGCGCAGGACATTAATCTGCACTTAGAAGCCATTAATAGTGTTATCACATTGGTCATGATCGTAACTCAAAGTACATGATGGTCAGTACACGTGCCCTCAGTTTCTTATCAATCAATCATATTAATTAAGTACACTCGCACTCTTACAGCAAACTTTGCTATCAGTTCGATAAGTTATATTTACTATTTATCCATTGCATATTATTTGTCAAACAACTTAAGTCGTGTACTTAGATTCAAGTAGATAAAAGTGTGATTGATTTTATGTTTGCTCAATTGTAAATTTAATTGAATATACAAATATACATTAAACTAAGTTTTGCCCGCGGCATCGCTTGCGTATTCCTTGGGGTCTATATGATTTCTGGTGAATATATAACTTATAATGTATATCTTCAAATAAAGTATGTACATATTTTGATAAATCACGAAGAACAATAATATGCATAATGGCAGGTATCATCACCAATATGATTACCATACAATAGCTTTCTTGACTGAACTTGATAAGATACTAGATAAATTAAGTTAGTTTTTGATTGATGCGAATATTTTAAGTTAATACACTTAAATATGCTAGTATGTATAAGTTTTGGGCACCTGATATTCTAGCTAGAGCAACCGACATGAAGTTGAACATGCAAGAAACAAAATGTGCCTTAATTAATTTTATACTACTTTCATCGTTTGGCCATAGGACTTATTGATGGCTATAGAAAACGCCAAAGTTATAGAAATTTGTAGTTTTTTATATTAAAAGTTAAGGCAAATTATTTGGATTAATTGGGAAACGCCACCTGTTTTAGCTACTGCGGTAAGATAGTGACTTCCTTAATGATATTCCTTCCTAGATCTGTGCTTAGCAGATATCCATGACGGCCTGTTTGGTGTGGAGGTAAGTACCCTTGCCTTCCATGTCAGAGGTCCCGAGTTCGAATCCTGGTAGAGGCAGATGTTTTATTATATTTGCTTTCTAGTCATGGATGTGTATGTATATTTATTTAAGTTTATTTCTAATATTTATAGATGAAAAAAAAATATCTATGTGTGCTTATATATTTCTTAAGTTTATTTATCCGTTATCTAGTATCCATAACACAAGTTCAACACTTACTTACTTACATACACGTACTTAATTTGGGCTAGATAATGCGGTGTGATTGTCAGAAATATTATCAAATCAAATCAAATCAAATCATTTATTGCACGAATATAGGTAAAAAAAGATGTCATACAAGTAATAGCACAGCCATATTCTGCCATTGCGGCGTGTACAAGGTTTACGTTTAAAAATACAATTTACTCAATTTATACATTTGTCATTTAAGTATTCATATGTCCTATAATATATATAATATTATATAATAGAAATGATTTTAAATTATATTTGAATTCATCATAATTAGTTAAAATTTTAATAGTTGTAGGTAATTTATTATATATTCTAGGGGCCATCCCAAAGAAGCTTTCTGAAAAAAAGTGGTTCCGCGCGGTTGAGCTTTAAGAAAATCCTTTCGGATACTTTGTAATTTTTCAAACGAATTGTAATTTTTTCTAACGAACAAGGCAGTTTCATGTATGTAGAGGCATGGAAAAGTCAAAATTCTTAACTTTTTGAAATAGGGTTTGCAGGAATCTACAACTTTTAGATTATTAATTGATCTGATACACCGCTTTTGCGCTTTAAATATATTTTCCTTACCAGCCGAGTTTCCCCAAAAAACTATGCCATATCGAAGTAACGACTCGACGTATGCATAATAAGCCGATAAAACTGCCGATTCATTGACTATTCCTGCCAATTTCCGTAAAGCGTATGAAAATGTATTTAATCTATTGCACACACCCTATAAATGGCTCTTCCAGTTCAAGCTGGAATCCACGCTTATCCCCAAAAACCTAGCACACTTTACCTCCTTAATTTCATGTCCGTTGTATTCGAAGTCAAAAGATGTCAAGTTGTTATTTCTATTTTTAAAACTTATAATATTTGTTTTACTTAAATTAATTTTTAAATTATTAGTTTCTAACAATTTCATAATATTTTGTAAATTGCTTTCAATGTCATGTTTTAGTGAATCTGTGTCTTTATTACTACATATCAAAGTACTGTCATCTGCAAATAATTCCATAGGATGTGAAGAAATTTTTGGGAAGTCATTTATATATATTATAAATAATAACGGCCCCAATATACTGCCCTGTGGGACACCCTGTTTAACCTTCTTATATTTTGAGACGTAACTTATTTTTGTAAGAGATTTCAAGCATACACTGTTTATTTGAGTGGCTTGCCTTCTGTTCTCGAGATAAGATTTTAAGAGTTCCAATGTTACTCCTCTAACTCCATATGCATTGAGTTTTTTAATTAAAATGTCATGATTAACGTAATCGAATGCTTTCGTGAGGTCCATAAATAAAGCACATGTTGGTATTTTTATTGTCAACATTAGATGTGACATTTTTTAAGAAATTGTACAAGGCCAAGTTAATCCCTTTATTTTTTCTAAAGCCTACCTGTTCATATGATAATAACGCATTCTTTTAAAAAAAATCATTAAGGGCATTGTAAATCACTCTTTCGAAAATTTTTGAGATAACAGGAATCAAAGCCACGGGTCTGTATGAAGCCATGCATTCTCGGTTTAATTTCTTATATATTGGTTTTATAATCGTAACTTTTAATTTGTCTGGAAAAATACCGTATTCAATACAAAGATTAATAATGTAACTCAATACCGGTGAAATATAAATATCTACTTCTTTTATAATTTTTGTAGCAATTTCGTCATAACCAGTACTGTTTGAATTTTTGAGGTGCTTAATTATGGTCAAAATTTGATTGGATGTAGTGGGCTTCATAAATAATGATTTTAAATTACTGGAAATATTATTATTTTTAAATTTGCAACTAGCATTATCTTGTTCTTGATCAATAAAAAAAAATATTGAATGAGTCTGCAATATCTAAAGGATCTGTCAATTTAACGCCGTTGTTTATTATTTGGTCAATATAATGTTTTGGTCGATTATTTTTATAGTCATTAATTAGTTTCCAAGTTGCTTTCATTTTTTTATTAGATGTTTTGATAAAATAATTATTTTGAGCTCTTTGAGTTAGTTTAATTACATTTTTTAGGCGTCTGGAGTACATTTTCAACTTACTTTTATTCTCTAGAGTTGGTGTTTTTCTAAATTTCCATAATAAATCTTTTATTTTTAGAGCATTGCATGATACCTTTTGATATCCATTTTGGTCGTTGGTTATTGTTAATTTTTACCCGAACTAATGGAAAACACAACTCATAAAAAAGTTTAAATAAATCAAAGAAATGGTTGAATGCTTCATTAGGATTGACAGTGGAATAGGTTTCTGTGAATTGAAGAACTTTAATACAATCTTTAAATTTCCTGATATTATCTTTACTAAAGTCGCGCTTTATAATAAACGAGTGAGAAGCAATTACAACACCTTTATTAGGACATTCGAGTAGTTGTCCTGTGTGATCAGACTAATACACTACTCTGACAGCCTCTCAAATTATGTGCAAAGTTGTCTAAACACGTGCCACTAGACAATCTTGTGGGCTCTCTTATAGCAAATTTGAGATTAAAACCTTTTATTAATTGTTCAAAATCTATTGTGTTTTTATTATTTACTAAAATATGTATATTAAAATCGCCGCACATTATAATTTTACTTTTTTTATAAAATAGTTTCTGTAATAAGTTATGTATAGATTTAAGGAACATCTCAATATTTTATCGTTTTGTCTTTGGTGGTCTATATATACATATTAAAATAATTTTGTGATTAATAAGTTCCACGGCTGAACATTCAATGACGTTTGAAATACTGAGATCTTCAATTTCTTGTAAAGTCTTATATTTAATATGGTTTGGAACTAAAATACAAGAGCCTCCATGCCTATTATTTCGGGAAAATTTAGAAGCTAAATTATAATTTGGTATCTTTAAGAGACTATTATTTTGATTTACAATTATTATTATTATTATTATTATTATTAATGAAAACTGCAAAAGAAAATAGGTATATCTAATTACAAAAAAGAAATCGAATAAACACAAAAAATTCGTATTTCGCATAATATTACACAAACTAATCACAAACCAATTTGACAGTGAAAACAAACAAAAGAAGAAAAACTAAAAGAAAAACGAAACCAAATAAAGTGGCTCAAGTGCAGAGTCAGCTAGTTCGTAATTCCAGTTAACCAAGTAAAACACCGTAAACAAAGAATATTTTTTATATTGTTGTCGGATATTGTCTTTTCGTTTCATAAAAATAAACAGTTTTGAAAACAAAACCTCAATGCAATAAAAATTGTTAAACGAATCTTATGTAGATCTATATTTAAAATGTAACAAGAAACAAATATGTTTAAATCGCAGACGGTAAGAGAAAGAATAAAGCAAAACTGATACAAATACCAAAAAAGAAATAACGAATGGATCTTAGGAGTAAGAAAACCCTTTTTTCTATAACATTTCCCGATTAGGATTCAGGATTCAATTAGGATTTAAAAACAATAATTTATGAGGAGAGATTTATGGACGTTTCTTAATCTTTTAAGCAAAAACTGCTCAAAGCACTAAGAATTACGACATAAAATGATAACGATCTGGAATAACATGGAACAATAAGAAGTTATTGATTATAAAATTAATGTAATTGAAATGACAGGAAAAAAACGCATAACTTTTGACCGGCTGAAATGATTACACTCTCGAGTCGTAACTCAGGTTTCAGTCACAATAAACTGCATCATATTCAGTACATTCTTTTCGGAGCGACGTTGCCACTGTGGTTACTAGTACAGACGAACATAAAGATACACAGCATACAGGTGAAAATTATAACATAGCTTTTTTGCGTTGAACCTAACCTGCTTTATTCAACACAGCACATGACGTGTACAGCGGAACTGTATGATTAAAAGGCTAGTTTATGTGGTGCCTAATCCTAATCCATGAATCGTGAGAACGCACCATTTGTCTACGAAATTTTAAGCATACCATTTCTTCATTATAAAACATAGCTGTATGGACTCCATGACACCCAACCAATCGCTGGGCCAGATACACGTTTATTAGTTCTGAATGGCTATTTATATATATATATATTTTTATTTCTATATTCTTTCTTCGGCCTTTTCCATTTTATAAATTATCTATCAAGAGCTTTTTATTATAACAATGCTTAGCTTTCAAAATATTTTATTTTATTGTCTATTATCTGACCCTTTATAGTCCGGTAGGGCTAGGCTATTTCGAGCTCGTAATTACATACAAACAAACATTCTAAACTTTCTCATGTTTTTGGGTACAAATGGTACCTAAAGAGGTTATTCATTTTGAGTCGTTTCCTTTGCTTGCGTTTTCAGTAATTTAATAGTAGACGTAAGACGAATTTTTTCAAATGGATAATCCATGAACGATGATTACAAAATCACTTCAAAGTGTTTTATTGTACTAACTATAACAATAATAAAAGCCGCAAACTCAAATAACTAAAATTTTTTTTGCACCCTGTCTTAAAAGAAAAATACCCAACTAGCACAAATGGTAGCCAATAAGCTTTAGAGCGTATCATATTGCAACTTAAGGTGCTAACGATAAGGTCTATATCCTGCTCTAGACCCCTTATGCAACAGATATGGCCCTAAGTGGGCACATCGCATAGCAGGTCTAGAGCGTATCATATTGTGACTAAAGGTGCAAATTGCAGCGCCTGTACCCCTGATTTGTCACTTTGATTGAACGGTTGAGTGAACGATTAGATTTTGTTCATTCATACGTACGTTTCATTTCTGTAGTTGCAATGTTGAGAATATTAATGGCGTGTGACAGTTTTTAAGTGACAACTTACAAAACATAATTGTAAGTACCAAATACTTTTATTCAACTATTTGCTATATCTGTACTGAAAATCAAGTGGGATCTCAACTTTACTGCAAAATGCGTATATGTTTATTAAGTAAATTTACACGCCATATTGATTTCATGAGAATTTCAACAAAAAACAGTGTAAATAAAATATGGTTATAGTAGTTTTAATAAAAATGACCAAGAATATAATTAGTATAACAAGTATTTATAGTGAATTTACGTAGTATAGTTGTAAAATCACTTCTTTTGTTATAACAAAAACATGTTTAGTAAAAATAATGTAAATTAGAGGTTAGATTTTCATAAAAACATTCCATTAAAAATGGTGAATCGTTTTGTAACTATAGGTAATAATTTTCACCCGCTTACTTCAATTTTTGCTGTTCAAAGTGCTAAAAATCACCTTTCTTATTACTAAGTGGTCCAGAGAAGGGCCATAGGAGTGAATTTTAGAAGAATTTACTTTATATATGATTCTTTTAACTATATTTGTATAATGTTGATCTAAAATAATATTTCAATTATAAAATTCTTATAAGAAAAGTGCTTCTGTAGTTTTTGTGCCTTTTGGATTTTAACGAATTAGTATATAATTTTCGGTGCTTGGTTCTGTGACAGTGTTTGGTTTTCATGGCAAAGTATTGTATGCTGCATCTGTAGTTCCCTTCAATAGCTGAAATGAAAATATAATTGTATTAAAATATATAATACTTAATCAATATTGAGTGTATTACATTATGTTTATCCAAAAAAAGGTTTTTGTATTGTCAATTGAGCCCTAAACTATTTTCCCTACTAAAACAAAAGAATCATATATAAAGTAAATTCTTCTAAAATAATAACCTAATTATTTAATTTTAAATAAAAGTCAGATAGCTGTTAAAAATGTATTTTATTTCCCTTTGTCGTTCAACAATCAGAAAACAATTTATATGAATCTAATTACTCTGAGTTCTAATTACTTTTATTTTCATATTGATTCCAAAAGTTGAATGCGCATTGTAAAATATTGATTTTGGCTAACATGTCATTAGGGTAAAAGCATATCAAATTTAAAAAAAGCAAATTGTGTTCTAAATGTTGATTATCAGATGAAAATGAATTTAGAATAATTAAAGTAATATAATAATATTAATAAAATATTTATGTATCCCGTAGTAATATCTTTTGTTTTTATAACAAAGGGAGGTAATTAACACATCGTAAACCTTCACAAGTTAAACTTTGGGTCAATTCCACAATAACAAATATTGAACTTTCTACAGAACCCTCCTCTAAAACTTCAGAAGAAAATAATAAGAACCATGATGCCATAAGGCTCATTTTATCATCCTTGTAGATATTCCAGTGGTTTAAGAGTTGATTTTGCTTCCTTTTAGAAATGTTGGGCGGAATGGTGGTTATTGCTTCTCGTTTGTAGCTATAAGACGCACTACAGGTATAAATTACCACTTAAAGTAGCAATTCATACTCGCACTGTAGCTTAGAGTGGTACTGTTACGTATACTATATATTGTCTGTGCTGTGTCGATTGTATTATGTACCATTATGTTGTCTTTGCCAGAATTGTCGTCTCGCTCGTCTTGCTTGGTCTTATGAATACAAGTATTTTAAATGTACAAGACTTATTTTATTTCCTCAAATCAAAGGATACAACATGGTGTCAGAAGTATAAAAATAATTACTTACCTACAAGTCGGAATAAGTCAAGAAAAATTCGTCGGAAAAGTCAAGTGAGGAAAATAAAACTCAAGCGTCGTCTGTCCATGTGCTGCCAATAAAATGGCGCACGAGAATCGAAACTTTAAAACAGTCGTCTAGTCAAATAACAACGCTATGTTACCACCAAGCAACTTTGTCTTGGATATGCAAGCTTCAAATATGGCCATAAGTTGGCGAAACTTTAAAACGAGTCTAAAAATCTACATGGTTGCAAATAACCTCCAAGATGAGACAAATCGACGAAAGGTCGCAATACTTCTAAACACTATAGGACACGAGGCACTCCAGGTCTTCTACTCTTTCAACATCGACATGTCGGAAATTAAATACGATGAGCTCTTGGACAAATTCGAAAAGCACTTCTTACCAAAAGTGAATACTTCAGTAGAACGGCACAAACTGTTTAATAGGAAACAGACACAGGATGAAGAAATTGAAGCGTATGCCACAGACCTGAAAAATATCAGTTTGCAATGCGATTTCGGCGAGAAAGTCGATGATATATTGAAAGATATATTTTCCTGGAATCTCAATACTACTTGCGCCTACATACGAGAACGGATTTTAATTGAAAACCCAAAAACTTTCGAGGATGCGCTAAGTCTAGCTAAAACTATGCGAAACACAAAGATCGATTCAGCGTCGCTGAGTTCCAACGATTACAAAATAGCCGCCGTACAGGCCTCCAGATGTAGTCGTCAGTCACACTTAACTTTCACATAGTAGACATGCCATGTAAAAATATAATAGGTCACAATAGTGGTGAGGCTCTTAAACTCATCAAAAGAATATATAATGTCCATTTTACAAAGCCCATTGAGTCAGATAAAGAAGTTAAGTCAAGTTGTCAAAAGAAGTCAAGTTGTCAAGTCATAGCTAAGTACCAAGACCTTTTCACTGGTATTGGATGTCTAAAAGATTTTAAATGTCACTTAAAACTAAAGCCAGATGCTACTCCAACTATAGAGAATAAATTAAAACCTAAAATACCTAACTATAGTTTGCTATAAAATAAAATGACAACACAGGAACACAATTCACAAATTTATTATAATCAACATACAAAACAATTATCTACGTTGAACATAGGTGATAAAATATATTTTAAAAAGCAACCAAACAGCGCTTGGATGCCCGGCACTGTTATACGAGTTGGTCCACAACCTAGGTCATATGTAATAGCTACTTCTGAAGGTACTTTCCGCCGTAATCGTCAACATATCTTGAAGCCGAAACACCCCATCATAAAGTTCCAATACAGTAGTCTACAAGTAGATCATTACCCCAGCATCATACATAATAAAACACAGTCTCCTACAAAGTCACCAAGTTCAGTCAGCATACCGGAAACACAAACGAACACAGATCATAACAATTTTAAAACACCAACAAACCTGAATACGAAGTTTTCCTCATTTGGTCGTCCTATAATTAAACCACGTCGTCTTTTATATTAGTCATTATGTATATAATGTGTATCAAATCTTATGTGCTAAGGATAATTTGTAACGTTATTTGTATGCCAAAATTTTATTGTTGTTTGTTTACATAACCTATAATTTGTAGTATCAGAATTGAACTGTCAAAGTTAAATTGTAAAAACGCCAAATGTAAATGTCAATCGGATCAGTCAGTTTAAGATGCGTTCATAGTTAATGATACAATGTTTTTGAATGTTGTGAGCTTTGACTTCTATTTTTGTTAGGGGAGATGTTACGTATACTATATATTGTCTGTGCTGTGTCGATTGTATTATGTACCATTATGTTGTCTTTGCCAGAATTGTCGTCTCGCTCGTCTTGCTTGGTCTTATGAATACAAGTATTTTAAATGTACAAGACTTATTTTATTTCCTCAAATCAAAGGATACAACAGGTACTACAGTGGTAAGGTGCTCAACTTTAACCTGTAGGTGGTATTAATTGAAAATTTGGAACCCAGAGTCCAATTTATAGATTTTATTTATATTTACCACTCCTATGCAGTAAGAAGTTGTAATTTTTACCCAAATAGCACCGATATACAACTTTGAGTCATAAACTTAGCTACAATTATTACTAATGTGCTAGTTGGGTGGGTATATTTAAAAATACCTTTGACCTCAACTCTTTGAACATACCCTTTTCCAATCCACCATCTACCCTTACACCTGATATAAAAACCGATACTTTAAATGCATTGTCCGATACTTCGACCTTTTATCCGCCTTTTAACTTTTCAGCCATTTCTGATTGCTGTGTTAAGAGATCCATTTTCTCCATCTCATCAGCAGCTGTTGGTAATGAAAATGTGTGCTCTAAAATGATCCCTTTGATCTTACCTATTGTATTACCTATACTCACCCATATTTTGAACCTTAAATTACCTGAATACTTTCCCTACCGCTTGAAAAAGAGCTCACAGCACACCACTTCCTACAGTGTGTAACTACAACGTGTAAATGTGTAATGGAGCTAGTCCATTATACATTTTCGTCCCATTTCTATCCTATCCTTCTTATCCAAAGTCCTTGAACACATTGTCCATGGCCAACTGTTGGCACTCGTTACTAGCAATAATTTGCTAAGCCGTTTCCAACCTTGATTCCGACCGGGCCACAGTACAGTATCAGCACTCGTCAATGTGACAGATGTCATACCCTGGGCTATGGAAAATGGATCTCTCACACTACTGATTCTGCTAGATTTCAGTAGTGCTTTTAACTCTGTGGATTTTGATATCCATCTCGGTATGTTGCAATTGCTTAACGTTTCTCCTTCTGGCTTGGAACAATTCCTATCTTTGAGGCAGATCGCTGACGACTTGCAGATTTACCGTCATTTTCCAGTTTGCGATGTTGGCTCAGCTATTTCCGCCATTAATGACGATCTCAGCCACGTAAGTGACTGGGTGAAATCTTTTGGATTATGTGTAAATCCTAGTAAGTCTCAAGCTATGATCTTGGGTAGTTGATACATGCGCGGTTGCATTACTTTATCCGATCTTCCTTCTATTGTGTTTGATGGCACTCAGATTGATTTCACTGACACAGCCAAAAACTTGGGTGTAATATTTGATTCATATCTCTCTTGGCGACCTAATGTTAGTGAAATCAGTCTTAGAGTTCATCATTTAATACATACCTTAAAAAGCCTTTAAACTTGCCTTCCTTTTTGAACTAAAATCTCCCTTGCTCAAAGTCAAAAAGAAAAGAGAAAAAAAAAGAGTTAGAGAGCACTACATTTCCCTTACTAAGTAAGTTATTGATTGTTTTGGCATTTATAAGTTTTCTTTTTAAACAATTTTAGATTGTATATATTTTATTGTATTTTATTTTATTTATAAATGTATATGTAAGTTTATTTACGGTATTAAGTTTATAATTAATGTATGTTTAAAGTAGGTACACACTACTTTGTTATAAACTAATCTCTCCTCTCGGTATCCCGTCATTTGATGAAAAACAAATTGCAAATTTTCATTTCACAAACAACGTTTGGCAAAATTATTATTCATAAGTTCATCTTTGCACAAACGAATGGTTCTTTAAATAATTCATTTGACAAAACAATTATGGGACAAAGTTTTTTTCTTCAAAACATCACTTAACAAACTGTTCACTTATTTTATACGTTAATAGGCAAGGCAAATGCAAGGCATAAAAACGTTTGACAAAAGGCATTTTTTGGTAGGTACTTAATTTACTCAAACATGTGAAATCTTTTGTATATACATAAATAATTTGAGCAGAAGTTTTTCATTACACACAGTAAGTAGGTACTTTTCATTCAGTTTATGTTTCTAATTAGTATAATTTGGTCTGGCAAAGGTGCGGCCGGGTGCTGTTGGTGCGGCAGCACCCGGCAAAGCGCCATAAGCGAAATTGAATAAATTTATATGTGAGGTATTAAAAATAAATTACATGAAATAATAATCTATGAAACATACTTCGGCGATATAATATTATATCGCCGTAATAATATAACAGTTAGTAGTTTGTCAACAGTAATAATTATAGAATACCCATTTATTAACCAATATTTTGTCTAATTGCGACTTTGAAAAACGAATACTTTGGTAATTTAAAAAATTGATAACTGGCAGTCTTTCATTCAGAACATTTGCAATGTTAAATATTTAAAAAATATTTTTTTTTATGATCGCTTATAAAACGATTAGTTTAGTAAATGAACAGTTTTTCAAATGATTACTTTTTCAAAAATAATTTATAAAATGATCATTTGTCATACGTTTTTTTGTAAAACATTTGTAAACCCTCCTCTCACAGGTCGGCTGGAAGAGATTTATTTTAGAAATAATACGTACCTTTGTACATATTTAGTCTTTAAGGTATTTTATATTGCTTTCATATGTGTGTATTGTACTGTTAAAAAAAAAGCTATACATTTAAATATGGCTCAAAATATTTTAAATAATAGATATACGAAGATCTGATACGTAAAAAAAGTTAAAAAAATTTAACAATCTTTTACTTTTATTTCATGGAGGTGTTTCATTTTATTTAACGGACCAAGCAAGGTTAAATGGGAGTCTTCCCGTGGATTAATTTGACATGCCCAAAAATGGCCAAAAATATCAGTTACTGCTTTCTAATTGTGACGTAAGTCTTGTAAAATGTTTAACTCTAATTTTCTTTTTATCTTATATGTTTCAAAAATACAAATAGCTTATTTTCTACCCAAACAAGTACCTGTGATGACACAAAATTCAGCATCAGCAGCATCATTCAGGTCTGGAAACTTTGCGAAAAACCAAAAAGTATAAATATTTATGAAAGCTACTGGACTATTAAGAACAATAGTGATTCTTAAAACCATGTTGAAAACGCAAAAATTATCAGTACTGGCACATGATTAGATTTCCACCTCCTATCACCAGTATTAATCCTAGTTTTTTAAATTACTCTTATCTCAATATTAATTTTAATCGGTGTTATTTTCGAAAAGATAATAACAAATATTATAAATCAAGAATATCTTTGAAGTCACATTAACTTATTCAGTTGCCGATTGTCAGTGCAAGCGTAAACAGCCTAGTTTACTTATTGTATTTTTTACTTATACAATATGAATATAGTTCAAAAATTTGCACTGAACAATAGTTATTGTTAACTTAATTATACTCAGTGATAAAGTGAATAATGATAGTGAACGTTTTAAATTGAAGTTAAATTACAATCAAACAAAGTTATCTTGAAATAAGTAGGTAAGTTACATTCATTTGTTTTGGTGTCATAGATTAAGTTGTCATCTTAAAATTTTTGCGAACCTCGAGAGGCAATTCTTGTCTTGATAACCTATTAATTGCCCTCTTTTGTTTTAATACATATCGTGTCATAGTCATAACATTCACTGGATATGTACTATGCTTAATTTTTTTATGATGTTTATAATTGTTTTGTATTAACTGAAAAACAATGGTTATTATTAATAGTTTTGTTTATGAAACATAGTTTTTATGATATAAAGTGGAACGATCAGTTAAAATACTTCCAAATTATTTTAATTTGACTAATTAAAAATGCATGTGTATAAGTAATTCAGCTAATATCAAATTATTCATGGCAATTGACATTTACAAGACAATATTTTAACATTTAAAAATTACAACAAACATAGACAATTTAAAGCTACCCTTCAATCACGATATAACTTGTTGTCAAGTTACGCAACAAAAGTAAATCAAAGTAAAGGTAATGCAGTCGAAAGCCTGTTGAAGGGAACCCTAATTAGATTTTAATTTAAATATATTTTTAACAGTTATATACAAATATAAGAATAGCTGTAGACAAAACATCAAAATTACTCGAGCTGTAGAAACTATATATAATAATTAAATATTTAAAGTGCAGAACATTGCTAAAAAGTTAAGCATCATAATATTTTTTTATACATACACAACTTTCCCGCGGCTGCGCTCACGCAAATTAGAACATTTTCATATGTGTTAATGGACTATACCCCCTTTATATTTAGAAATGTTATGTTGACGTATTCCACCTCTGCACGTCCAGCTAACTGGTTACCTTAGTCATTTTCGCATCAAAAGACATTAGTTAAGATTAATATTGTGCGTACTTATGTTGTAGGAATTTATATAAACTGTAAATGTTATTACAAAAAGTTATTTGATAAGAGTACACTTCACAAAAAAAGTTTTTAACACACCTGCTCTAATAAACCCTAGTAGAATATGTCGTGCAAACTCCTTTTATAGCATTTAATATTGCTTATTAATATACTTAAGCGCTCAGGCATTCCCGGTGCACAAAATGATACGAAATTTGAATTCGGAATGTCAACTAAAATTCACATATTTTAAGAGACCAAAAACAACAAATACTACAGTTTCTCCGGGCGATTTTGAAAATATGTTCTAAATTTGAAATCACATCCTTAAGATATTGTATTTCAAAAAAAACAAAGGCTTTGTTCTATGCTTCAATGGTTCTTTTTAATACGGTAAAAAAGTGCGCAATTTTGAGATTGTTATAGCGAATTCAGTAGCTACTAAAACCTGTAATCTAAAGAAAAATGTCTGGCAATGACAGTGATATCCCTCCGTATATTGAATGGAAAGTTTCGTGCAAGCTATGTGAACCGTCAAGGATCAAACTTAAAAATCAATGAAGACTTCAACAGATGAAAAAATTATAAAGGCATCAAAACCATGTGTGAGTCCGTCCTGTTAGCGTTTTTTTTAACATTTATCTAGAATGCAGAAACCAAGGTACATTATTTTAACATTTCTGGTTCTAGCATTACTGTACTTTTCGGGGATAAACTTGCCTTCGTCTTGGGCAGGATTGAATCCTTTGCTTCGTGCAGGATTTCTCACCCCCACGCTCCGCTCAAGAATTAACCTTGAAATCCTTAATTTGGCTTAGGATTCAATATGCCGCCCGTGACATAAGACACTGCTTTATCGCCTTCAAGTATTATCTTTATATTATTGACTTAAGTAAAATAATGAGCTGTTAAACGCCTCTAATGTCTAAAATCAAGCTTCATGAGTTTATTAACATACTTATTGATCAGATCGCATTCGCATCACATTTGTAAAGTATAAAATTAAAAATATTAGGTCATTACATATGCAATCGGCGTTTTGTAAGGGAGGAACATAAAGTAAATTTAAAAAAATATATATTATATTTATTTAATCAAAGTATGTACCATTGCTATCTATTACTCTATCCCTTTACTAAAAAACCACTCGGACGGAAATCAATAAAATCTTTGAAGGTGCTTTGGACTGCCTCATCGGAGTTGAATATTTTCCCTTGCAAGCAGTTATCCAAATTTCGAAAAAAATTGTAATCTGTTGGAGCAATGTCGACAGACGGGGAGTACGACGGATGACTTAAACATTCCATTTGAAGCTCCTCTAATTTGGTAGCCGTCTGTTGTGCAGTGTGTGGTCTAGCGTGGTCCTAAAGCAGCAGTGGCCTAGAGCGATTGACCAGCCTCGGTTGTTTAGCAGCTAGCTTTTCTATCATGGTTTCTAGTTGCTGACAATAGACACCTGCCGTAATCGTCTGGCCAGATTTAAGAAATCTGTAGTGAACGACACTGGCACCAGTCCACTAAACGCTCACAAGTAGCTTTTGTAAGTAAATTTTCGCTTGGGGCAAGATTCGGCTGGTTTGCCGGTGTTCAACCATTGTGATGATTGCTTCGTTAAAATCCTTTCATTATTGTGCCGGTTGAGTAATTTAACGCAGCCGTCGACGCGTGTTTGTCGGTTTGTTGCAGTTTTGTCACTAACATCGCAGCCTACAGCTAACTCGGACGTGGTTTGCGATGGATCCGCTTCCACAATAACCTTCAATTCTTCATTATCAACTTTGGTCTCCGGCCGCCCACGAGGCTTGTTCTGCAGGTCGAAATTTCCAAAACTAAAAAACACAAACAAACAAAAACGCACGGTTTTCTTTTGCGACACCGCCGCCATACACAGCATTAATACTTCGAGCTGTTTCTGCAGCACTGGTGCCATGGTGGAACTCGTTCTCGTTAAAAACGCGATATTTCAAGTTTTCCATTTTGTAAAGGAAGTGACGCAAAGAGAAAACCAAAATAGGAAAAAAACAGATAAATTACGGTTTTATTAAAAATATAATTACATAAATAGCTGTACAAATTTTAAATTGGAATTCTTAACCAAAGAGGAGATAAAACAGATCAAAGTGGCCAGTACGAGAAAACGCCAATTTCATATGTAGCCCTGTATATTTAATCAGCTAATTTAAATTAGTTTAGTTAAGCAGTCAAGTGTAAAATAATAAGTGAAATGGGTCACTAAAACTATATTTTTAAATTCAACATTTTAAATTACAATTGCGCAGAAGTAATTAGAACACCAAAGTATAAAATTGAAATAAGTTTTGTGAGGGTTTCCAGAAAAAGTGTAGTTTCAATTATCCTGCAAAACTTTTATTACAGGAAATAAAGGTTTCACAGAGGAGGCTCATCAAGTCTGACATTAGTCAAGTTGTCACACTCTCACAGTATAAGGAGGAAATTAAATATTTATTGGTTTTAATTTTCTGTTATACAAAAGTGGCATCTATATTAATGTAATATGTAGTAGGTAGGTACATTTTAATATTAAATTACTTATTCCACTGTTTCATCTACTATAAAAAATTATGAACATTATGAACAAACCATCTTAAGTCTTATCAGCAAATTTATAACGCCCGTTATCAACAATCACTTTTTGATATTAAAAATATTATTAAAAATGCAATATTAGCGGTCTTTAACCGTGACCTGTTACTATATTTTTATAATAAATGAAAAACTTACGTATAATGTACTCTTATAATATAATGTACTCTGATCTTTGTACGATCATATATGACAGCTGAAACAAAGATTAACCTATCAGACCGTATTTCAAAGTGCTTTTTCAACATTTCCAGGTGTATCAATCAAAATGACAGAAAATAATAATCTGCGGCATCGGACCGGATCAGAAACCAAGCAACAAAATGGAAGTGCTCAGAAAGAAGAAAAGCAGAGAGTTCCTGAGTTTACCCACAGAGAGTCACCCTTGACAGTCCTAAAGGAGAAGTCATTACACATCAGAGTTATTTATCACATATTTGTTGTGATATTAGTAATATTACTTTGTGATACTGTAATATTTGACTTAGTTGACTCAGGAAGGTAAGTGATACAGTTCAAATAATTGTTATAAAGTTTGATAGCACATTTTATAAGCGGCATAATATATTGCAAATTTAAAGCATAAAAAAAGTTGATTCTTTTAAGTTTTTAAAAACTTTGAATGAATAAGATCATCATTTTATTTGTTATTTTTATGGTACAAATAATTCAAAATATCTCATTCAGTTTAGGCGCATTACTTATCTTGTATAAAATAATTAAAGTATCCATGGTAAATAATCACCAAATTATTCTGCATCGTAGATACGAATTTGGTCCAAATGATATAAAATTTGGAGTATAAACTTTAACGATATTTTTTATTTACCTGCATTTGTGTTGTAATTATTATTGCCAGCACCGTGGCTTCTGTCTGCACGTCACTTCGCTATTTTTGTCTGCATATATGTATTACTTTTATTCGGAAAATTCGGTAAATGTATTAAAAAAGCTAATGTTTTGTGGCTTTATGATGACGGATAAAATTGAACTTAAGTATTTTCAACAATGACTGTATCCAGTACAGGTAAATTTCCGTTTTGCTTTAACCATTATTTACTGCTCTAGAAATGAAACAGCGTTTAAGAGATAAAGGTCTTATTTGAAATAAAAAATAATGAGGTTTAAAGCTTATTTAATACTTCAAACTGATAGACGCGCTGGATTTTCAATTAGGGTAAAAAAAATTGTCACTTAGATAAAAAAGAATTTAGCATATATCTTCTCAAAATAACTTTATTTATTTATCATATACAAATTAATCAAAAGTAAGTACCTCTATAGTATGTCATAAGTGAGCAAGTAACGGCTTCTATCATTTTAGATGTAGATTTAGGTGTCATTGTCTGCTACTAAAATCTTATTAAAAGCTTATTAACTCAACATTTTCGATTAATTATATTAAAATGCTATCATTGATAGTGAGTTTTAATTTTATCAACATTTTCAATGCCAAGAACATGCACCAGATAATAAAAACGCCAAATAAAGGTATATATAATTTGGCCTTGACATCTACAATGGTTGTTATTGAGTCCATAAGACATTGTTTTTTAACCCGCGGCGCAAAAATTTAAGTGTTATAAGTATGACTTGTGTATGTATGTATCTGTGTCTCTGTCTGAGGAATCTTAGCTACCAAACGAATGTTCTGATTTTGATCAATGACATATTACGTATAGACAGGTTATACGCTCAAAAAAATGGCAGCGCAAATGCAAGGCAGTTGCCGGCTATTTGACTCAATCTTGTGCAACCCAGTGTCAAACAAAACTTATTCCCTATTATGTGTTTTTAATACCGTACAATGCCTTCTTGTTTGTTTAGACAGTATACTAATTACACTGTAACTGTAAAAGATAGACTAAACGTTTCTTTTCATGAGTAAGTACAATTTTTTTATAACTATCTTATTTATTATATTATTTTGCTATTTAAAATGACGTTTTAAAATTGACTTGGCTATTCGTTTCAACAAACTGGAAGAGCGAGATGTAATATGATTTTGTATGTGGGAGTAAAAGAGACAACGCTATAAAGTTTCGAGAATTTACGTACTACGTCACGTACGCTCGCGACCAATTAGTGCGTAGCAACGTCACGAAGTACATAGGTATCTCTTTCTTACAACAAGTGAACCGTATTATTATTTCCTTCTCCCACAAATTGTATTACTCTATACATCGGGTAGGTATCTATAGTTAAGTTGACGTCGTTTTTTTGTGCTGTAATGTTTGGGTATGACTTGTCTATATGTAATATGTCATTGATTTTGATGCAGATTAGTTGTATGAAATCTGAGCTTATCCAGAGTCTTCTTAGCCATGTTAGTTGGCTATTTTTAAAATTGCGCTTCCAAATAAATTGATGGTTACTGAAAAGCAGATTCTAATTCATAGTACAAAAGAAGCATTGAAAGGTCTTGTAAAGGCTCCACAGTGACCCAGGCATCGTGCGAATAATTCTCGTATAAATACATTTATCGCTGCAGTATGCACTCAGTTTTTATATAATTAGTCAGTTTTATAATTATTCATGAATACATTTGCACAAAGGCAATTTGTAAAATTTCGCAACAAACTCCTGACTAATTCTTTATTTTAAAGTTTTTATCACGTAGCATGTTATCTTCGAATATGGAACATCTGTGGTATATGTATTTGATTGACCACAAATCGAACGATACGTCTCATCATCATAAGTACCAAGATATACGTAGTTCTCCAACTCTCATTAAAATGAATAACAAGATGAATAGATTTTCAATCACGAAAGCTAATTAGCGCTGATTTTGACAAATAAAGAAAATATGAAAGCTTAAATCTAAATGAATGTAACTTGGAAACTTCGACAGCTTCAAGCACGGCGTTTGAAGATGCTTTATGTTTGATTCAATTGATATTTATTTAAAGAATGAATTAGTAATCGCGCGCACATTGTAAGACGCAATGTAATGGTTGATGACACGACCATTACATTGTATTACCGATGATTATTTGATTGTATTACAGATTGATTGACCATTACACGATGTATGCGACGATTTAAGTATCGATAAAAGTGCAGTTTCAACCAAATTAAAAAATTATAACAAATATTTCCATGTTCAATGAGTAAAAAAATATACTTTGTTTTAAAAAATATTTATTTGTATATTTTTTAAGAAATATATAGTCACAATCCAAATTTTTTATACGATTCAAACATTTAAAACATTATTTAAATACATAATGTTTAGAATTTTTGATTTAACCTTATTTACTTCCGGATTTTCATAGAAGATACACGAGCTAGATAATAAATCTGATGTTCCATAGCCCTTCTTCTACATGTTATTTTTGGATTTAATTAGTTACTTTAATAGTGCTTGTCTTTAAAGCCGTTCAGATGCATTCGGATCTGTTAGATTTTCCAATAGGTTTTTTCTCGGTCTGAGTTCTGTCAATAATAAATGTTTTTAGTAAAGACGCCCTTGGAAATAATTTTTTTATAATTTGATAAGTTGTAAGCCAAATGTTTGCTCTTACACCTAACTATCTTTATTTGACGGTTTGCGAAAAGGAAATGTTCCTTCAAGCAAGCTTCTTGAATACTAAGAATTTCGAACATTTTCGAGCGAGCTTAGCTCCCTTTTTTGACATTTTCAAATTCATAATGTGCACCGATTCCGCGAACATTAAATTGTGTGATAACAAACGTAACTTTTCTGAATATGTATGTGAGTATTAAACAAAAATAATTTTAATTCAAAACAATAAAATCATTTTTCACACTTTCAAATGTTATTACCAATAAGCAAATTCAAAAACTTCAAATAGTTATTACGCATGCGAATAAAATGAATGCTGTAAAACGATAGTTACGTATATCACACTATTATAGATTGATAAGTTTTTTTTTCCTTTTACCGGGATTCCAGTTGTACTAGTCATTACATTGAATAACAACTATAATCTAATGAAACTATCGTAGGAAAAAATATATTAAAAATATTTGTTTTTGATTTAAACTGTAATGGTTTCTTTTTATTGCATTCAGAGACATTCAGAGAGATTCACAAAAAAGAAAACTGAAATTTAGCTTAGAAAAATTTGCATTGAAATCATTCCAGTCCTGAACTACTTAAGTTTCCTTCCAAACAGAAGATATTTTTCTAACCAGGAATGTTTAGTTTTAGTTCTTTAATGTTGGTACTTAGAAATAAACTTCACTTCTCTCTAATATGGTTGAGGAGGGCGATGGCTGGATCCCGCGTTAACTCGTGAACGGGTGCCGTTTGAGGGTGTTCGTCGTTTGGATACTTGGGGGAGGGAGACTTGCCGAGCTAACGGATGCAGATAAGAATAACTTGTATAGACATAAAGAGACTCTGTTAATTTATTTTGAAAAAAACATACCCGTGAAGTTTCTTGCCAGTTCTCCTTCACGAAGGTTTTTTCGAACTGGTGGTAGAGTCATGTTTTATTTGACATCAATAAGAACAAGTAATTGTCAATGTTGAGAAATAAATACTTCATTTCATTTCATTTCACGGGTTAGATTTAAAAAAATTGTTAAATGATACACGGATTAATAAGTTTGTATCGGCTGGTAGAATGTAAAATTTATCGATAAATTGTAATTATAGATAAAAGTAACATGTGTTGATTAATTTAATTGATAATATCAGGCGTTACTTTGGGGAAATCCATTGCATTTAGCTACTTCCACATCATAAAGACATCATATTGTTATTTCGTCACCGTACAGTGGTCTCAAATCGAGCTCCACACTTGTAGAACATCAAGAATAATTTAAAGTCAGGAAACTACCCACGTTTCAGTATTTATGGACACAGAAATAGGTATGAGATTTATTCCAGTTCTTATTTCTTAAATTATATTTTAATGAGTATGGAATTCGATATTAGCACCACGTGGCACCGTTGGCATCCTCAGGGAGAAGCTACTGACGTACGACGACTTTTAAAGGTATTGAGAACACCGAGGTTGTACCAAACGAATATTATACGATATGATTGGTACTACGTCACTTGGCCTTCATTAGTACATGTTACGTCATGTTAAGAAGAAACGTTAGCCAATTTACCATTAGCAACTAGATTTGACATTCTACATTTACATTGCAAACATAAATTATTGAAACAATTAAAAATCAGTCTAGCTTGATATTACGTGTATACCATTACTTTTACCGACATCTTAAGTAAATCGTTTTGACATTACTTGCCAAAACAAAATTATTCTTATGGAACACAAATTTAACTGTTGTAGTTTTGTCATTTTAGGAGGCTTTTATAATAAGTAACTTAAATACTTTGTACCAATATCACTTTAGTTTAAGAATAAGCAATGTTTGTTTAATAGTAAGTAAATTTGTATGATATTTAAAATTTCGGAGTTCAAGTAAGTTGGACCTTGCATAACGAAGTAAGGGTAAACTGAATGGTATTGAAGATAATATTATATAAATAATAAATAAATAAATCCCCAGACAAACACACCAACTGTGTGGCCCCAAAGTAAGCAGAGCTTGTGTTATGGATGGCAGCGAGCTGGGGGGGGGGAACGCAGAGTAAACATACATATATAAATTTCAACAACCATGACCCGAGAACAAACATATATGTTCATCACACAAATGAATGCCCCGGCCGGGACTCGAACCTGGGACCTCCGGCGTATGAGGCAGGGCTACTAACTACTACGCTACTCGGTCGTCAAATAATTATATTAATAATTATATTTAAATTCAAATTTGTTTTGTTGCTGAATGTCCTATCTATCTAATAGTGTTGATATCTATCCAATATCACAAAATCCAGCGCATAAAATGTTACAAAAGTACCTCTCCTTGAAATATGAATAAACATCGGTGGTTTCAAAAAAAATTCTCATTGGTGGTTATCTTGTTCATAATTAAGTTATCACTTAAACAAGTTATTACATGGGGCTAGAATTCTTAAGTCACAAGACGTTATTTCACAGTCGAGTAATGCGCGTTACTCCGCAAATGCCGCAAAGAAGTGACGTTTTTCAATTATCCAGGGGATGGGAATGCCTAACATTCGAACGTGGGGATCGCCAGCGGGACGACGGCGTTTGTGGTCGAAGCGCAACGCAGAACTCTTTTCAGGGTTCACATCGATGCGCCATTTTTGAAACCATACACCAAGGGCGTTTACGGCCTTTTGGAGTCTGGTTACAAGGTGCCGAACACTGTGGCCTTTGGTATAGAGTGCGGTGTCGTCGGCAAAGAGGGCGAGTTCGTCGCCTTTCGGCGGGATGGGAATGTCGTTGGTGTACACGGTGTACAGCAGAGGGACTCCAGCCTTTATGGGACGAGGCGCAGAAAGCGTGCCTTCGTGTTTAAATCGAAACGTACGGTCTTTGAGAAACGACGCTATTAACCTGACTAGGCGATCCGGTAAGCCTATCTTGTAGAGTTTAAAAACGAGACCGCTGTGCCAGACTTTATCGAAAGCCTTGGCTACGTCAAAGAAAACCGCAACTGTTTTATAACGACGCGGATAGAAACCATCAAGTATATACTCGACGATTCGATGGACTTGCTATGGGCAGGAGTGTTTAGCGCGAAAGCCGAACTGATGGGGAATAATGAGAGGATCGCCATCCGTTGGAAACAGATGGTTCCGCATTCAAGAAGTTCCGCAGTATGACTCTCTCGAGAAGTTTAGACATTGCCTTGAGAAGGCTGATGGGTCTGTGATTAGCCGGGACGTTCAGAGGTTTGCCCGGCTTGGGAATGCCTATGACTGTCGCTTCTTTCCAAGCTTTTGGAAAGTAGCTATGATCGAAGCAGGCATTGAAGATGATAGCTAACAAGGTAAGCATCTGTTGAGGTAGGTGCTTAAGTGCGTGGTTGGAAATTCCATCCGCACCCGGAACCTTTTTGGACTTTTGATTTCTAATGAGAAGCAAGATTTCGTCATTAGAGACTGTGACAGGGTCGGCGGTGTTGGGGAGAGAGTCTCTGCGAAGGACTTCGTCCTCCACCGCCTGGATGTGTGAGGGATCAGCAGGTTGCGTGCTGGGCGAGCATTGTGCGGCAATGCTGTCAGCGAAGCATTCGGCTTTCTCTTCGACTTCAAAGGCAGTAGTGCCATCGGGACGAGTGAGAGGAGGAATGTGAGAGGCGGTGTCTACGTGTAAGGCTCGGGCCATGCTATAGTACGCTTGGTGGAACGGAGAGATATTTGCCATGAGATCGTTCATCTGAGCGTCTCGGAGTTCCGCGAGGCAAGACCTAACTTTACGTTGAAGCTGATTCGCAGCTGTTCTATAGGCGGGCGTGGGATATTTCTTGGCTCTCCGGAGAGCCGCATTTTTAGCTTTAATAAGATTGCTAACGACTAAGGGAAGCGTGGGTTTGCCGTGCTCAGCAATCTTTTCGTTGTCACTGATGGCTGAGTTGATAGCATCAGTGAGAGAATTTACTAATGAATAAATTTTATCCGGGCTATCTAATTGTTCGGGAGAGATCGCGAGTGGAGAGTTCGGAGCCTCTAAGGCTGAAACTAACGTATTTTTAAAGCCTTTCCAATTGGTAAAGGTCTTAGGAGAGGTAACGTTATCGTTAGGCGGACCTAGCACGAGGGAGACGGGGCGGTGGTCAGAACCTAGGTCATCGAGAGGTTCCATAGACCTGAGGTCGAGGTTGATTCGCTTGACTATTGCAAAATCGAGGATATCAGGAGAGTGGTTCGGGTTGTCGGGATATTGAGTGGGAGTGATGGGGGAGATGACATCTAAGTCAAGTGAATTTGTGATGTCGCGGAGAGCGATACCGCTGGTGTTGGTTGATAGGCACGCCCAGTCAGTATGTTTGGAGTTAAAGTCTCCGAACATAATGACTGAATGGCCGAGGGCGAGAATGGCCTCAAAGTCGCTGCGGATTGGTCTGGTACCACTAGGTATGTAGATTGAAGCTATGATGATGGTCGGACCAGTCATAGCCAATCTACACACAGTGGCTTCCATGTTGAGGAGAGGAGGGTAGGGAGAGGACAGCAATGGAAACCTCTTTTGTAATATATAGCGGTGCCGCCGAAACCGTCGGAGTTGGGCCTATCGTTACGAATAAACGCGTAGTTAGGTATAGCGAATCCCCTGGAGCGGTTTGGAGTATGCCATGTCTCCTGGAGAAGGAATAAGTTTAATCTCGGGAAGGTTGGTGTTAAGGCTACGAGCGTTAAAAGATACTAGGGATAAGCCCTTGGGTTTAATACGACTGGACGCGGGATTCGCGGGTCTAGACATTATAATTTACTTATTTACGATTTTACACAAAAATAAAAAAAAATTATAACGAACTTAGAAGCGAGTGATGCTCGGCTAACGCAAATAAACGCTCTTGACGAGAGCGGGCGGCTCGCAGTTTGCGTGCGAGAACAGAAATTTCCTTAATGTCGACGTTTTGAATGACATCGAACACGGTCTTCATGTCCTCAGCCAGCGACGACTGAGGTGGAGATGACAAAGCAGTACGCGGCCCTACGGAAGCTACGGGAGCTGGGATGGGTCGGGAAGGTGCAGGCGGGACAGCCGGACGCTGCCTCCAAGACAGAGCCGGAGTAGGCGTCGGCTGAACGGGCTTTGCTTCCGGGGGACCCCGGTTGCGCAGCGGCGGGAAGTTAGCGGGAGTGAGCGGCGGCGCCGGTTTAGGCGTGACCCCCTTGGCGGTGGAGCGCGGAGCGCGCGGGCAACCCCTGTAGTTAGCTGTGTGACCGGACTGGCCGCACAGCACACAGGCAGGGGGGGAAGTTGATTCGGGAGTGCGAGTGCACTCCTTCGTTATGTGCGGATCCAGGCACTTAACGCACCTGGGGGGAGCTGAGCAGTTAGCCGCTGCGTGGCCGTAGAGCTGGCAGCGGTGGCACTGCCCAGGGTGACCGCGGGGGTTGGGACGCTCGACAGAGATATTTGAGAGTCCGCAAATTGTGCGAGCCTCTCTAAAGATCTCCCTCGAGTTGGGAGTATTCGACAAGATAACTAAAGCTAACGGAAAGCGCCTACCGCGGTTAGAGTGCATCTTATGCACTGCTTCCGCCGGGAAACCCTGGGACTTAAGGTCCTCAAGGATATCTTCGTTCGCGAGCTCGAACGGGACGCCCCGTAGTACCGCGCGGATCTTACGCTCCTCCGGGAGGGCGTAGGTGTGATACGCGATTTGTTTTAAAGAAAGTAACCTGGTGAACGCGCGGAAGTCGTCGACGGTCGCGAACTGAATTTTTAATTGTATCGCCAGCGTTGGCGGCTTTTAAGTAATTAATATTGTGCTCTTTGCACAAGTTAGAAACCGCGGTCCAGCGCGCTTTTTCACGCAGGAAGACGGGCGGAGGGAGCTGAGGTTTCGGCGGGACGGCAGCGCAGCGCGTCGCTGGCTTCGATGGGACCGACGGAGACGCGGTTACTTCGAGCGATTTTAACGGCGCGGGGGCTGGTGTTGAAGACACCGGGGAGGGCTCGGGTATTGATGATACCGAAGCCGAAGCTTTCTTAGAGCGCTTCTTGGAGCGCTTGGCGACAAGTTGAAACGCGGGCTAAGGAGAGCCGGTTAAGGTGACGGCATCTGACGACGTTTCAGACGCGGGTTCGGAGTCGCTCCCGGGAGCGGTACGCTTACGACGCGACGCGTGAGAGGATGCGACCGATTCGCAGTCCATCTCGGCTGAGGCGCGAGACGTGGGAGAGCTATAGACCTGAGGGGTCTGGACGTTGTAGGCCTGAGGGGCCGGGGTTGAGGCCTGAGGGGCCGGGGACGCAATAGATGCCTACAAGGCCTGCGTTAGTACGTCAGCAGGTATGCTTACGCCGGCCGCAGCGAGCGCCTGGGCGAACGACCTAAGAATATTAACAAGGTCCATTGGAGGGCTTGGAATTACAATATGTAATATATAAATATATAATGTATGCCTAGGTTCCCTAGCAAACCTAGCACCTATGCCTAGGATTCCTAAATAAAAACCTAGCGAACCCTAGCGGCAAACCTCCATACCAGCGGTAGGGGGGCTGGGGAGAATAACTTAAAACTAACCGTAGTACGCCGAAGGCCGCTACCTAGAAACCTAAAAAAAGGGTGCGCAGGTAAAGATTTGACCGCGTTAGGGTCAACCTTTACCGACAGAAAGGACAAGTACACACGAAAACACACAGATATGATAAAAATAAATATGAAAGTAGGAGAAAAATAAATAAAATAGAGAAGAGAAATAAAATAAAAATAAAAGGACTGGTTCAGTACAAAGTCGTTGTCACCGTTAAGTATCCTTTGTACTGAAACCAGACTACTTACGCTGGGCACAACACTGCACTCAGCACAAGCACAACACAACTTACAGAACAACAGCACTTTGAAGACTAAGGGGCTTAGTCGCAAAGAAAAATCGCACTTCGATAGCACTCAGAGGGAGTAGAAAAACCTTGAAAACCGTAGCACGGAACCAACACGCTAAACTGTGACGTCAGTAGACTGAGCGCCACGGAATATCGGGAAGGGACCGATCAACGGAGAACGGGGTCTTGCACGTCCGCACCGCGTGGCGATCGGAGCGAGAATGTGAAATGTGAAATGAATGATGAAATGAGTGATAATATATATATAGCCCGAAATAGTAGTGGGGCACGACTACATACATGGATGACACTATGTTTTTACTACGCAAATACTTGCCTAAGTGTAATTACTTGTGTATGAGAATGAGTGTTAGAAACTCAGAGAGCATACGTCGATAACGTAATAAAATTGGGTAGAATGGGAATACAGATGGCCAATTTTAATGTTTATTTTCTATGGCCCCGATGTCCAAAACATTAGAAACTCTTCTTTGTTCCCTAATAAAATGATTACGTATTTAAACTAAAAATCATTCTTGATTCATCATCTGAATAGGTTCTTTATAAATTTTCTTTCAAACTAACTAATTTAATAAAATCTAAAATTCAAACTAAGACCTAATGACATTTTTAAATATTTAAAAATGTCGTAATAAAAAAATGTAAATATTTTTGCCCCAAATAATAGGCTTTACACATGAAAACATCCATTTGTATCCCAAAATATATTTTTTTGCCTAACAGGATAAATGTTGGAGTCTCAGTAATAGTTCACGGGTTCGGCGACATAGGGCGCGGAGCTCGGCTATGGATCTTCGAGTTCGTAGTCGCCCTTGCCTTCTACCCTGGCCTGACACTTTATGCAGCCGTGCATGAACTTGCAAGGAAAAATAAAGGTAATCTGTCCTACTTATAGAACCTCGGATGGGTCGTGTTATCCGGATGAGAGATACCACGGTTATTACTCTCGTAAAAATAAATCTGCTCGTGTTGTTTTTCCCTATGTTCCTGACAGATAAACATGAAAACTCATGTTTTTCTGGTTGTTATGTAACATGTAATGAAAAAATAGCATTATTTATTAGCGGCGTGTTCCATCTTACTCAATAGAAAATGATAATTAAGCATAAAGCACAACCTAAACTTCATTTAAGCTATTTTCTAAAGTGTATTGTAACTTAAGGTAAATAGTGCAGTATGATCAAATGCACTTATCACCAAACTAGAACATGGCTCCAAGTTAAAGGCAAGGTACAAAGAACGTGTATATTTTACCTATGAACGTCACGATATATTTCAACCCATATCAGACTAATCTCGCTCTCCAATCTAGGTGGCAGTTGCTTCCTGCCGCAAAATATTGATTAGTTTATAACTCCTCTGTTTGAGTTCTGTTATTGTGCATTCAAAAAAAAAAAACTAAATGATTGAAGCCATTGATTGGATCTTGCTCTGAAAAGTTTTGTACTTTCCTGTTAGCTCGTTTCACCACTTTGCTTGAAACAATCCCTTATCGAATATTAATTTCCTGCTTTTTAGACCCTAATGATTGATTCATTAGGGTCTAAAAGTTTTTGGATGTTTTAATATTATATAGCTAATACGAATTTATTAGGTTATTGATAATACTGTCTTTTTAAAACTATTTTTGATGGCTATCGTTGTAGACTTTTTAAAATTAACAAAGCCTTTTTATTTAATGTTCTAAAAACCTTGACAATTTTGTGTGTGACTATTATTTGTGTTCACAAAACAACACGATATAAATCATAAGTATCTTATGAAAATCTATCAATACGATGAACAATATAACGTACCAATATTCCCTTTTTTACCTTATAGTTGTAAATCAAAACGTGCGGAAAGTGGGCATAGCTGGACTATTTCTCCTGCAGTCGATACTTCTACTGGTACCGTCGTGGGATCTCAGCAGAAAGCATTTGGCTTTAGCATCTGCGGTTACAGTGACTTGTGAGATGGTAAGTTATATAACATAATTAACCAACATTGACTCCTTTTTTGCTACAATAGAAACTTGTTATTCAAATGTTAACGTGTTATTCAAATAATATTTTGCAGTTCAACATTACATTCGTTTTTAGCATTCTCAAAACTAGATTTTCAAAAATGGAATACGGAACTTTCAGAACCTGAATTCTTACGAATGATTGATGATTGCTCAGCACATAATATTGATTTAACGTTAGATTGAAGGAAAAACAGGAATGACCATTTTTGTCTTTGTTAATTGTTTTTATAATAAAGAACTCAAATTTGAATTCGTACAGTACAAGGTATGATTAAAACGAACACAAAGCTTGAAAATTAAAAAGTAGCCGGCCAATTTTGCAATTTACATAGGTTCAGACATTAATATATATTATTAAAAAAGGGAAACCTGAGCTAGCAAATCAACTAAATCTATTGAATAGAAGTTATGTAACAAGTATACAGAATACATATAAGATCGACTCCATATTTTTTTTTCAATTGCCAAAACTTCACCGTAATTTTCTCAAAATTATATAAATATCTACATAATTTTTTAAACAGATATGGTGATAAATTGACAAAAGATAAATTCCTATTTTAAACAGTGCACACAACTATTCCTAAACATTTCAATATTTAAAAAATTATATCGATGACAATTTTTTAGACATGAATCATTTCTGAATTAAAATAAAGATACGATATGTTATTACAAGAAGCTGCTAGCCAACCTTCACTTGTTGGAGATGCACCCAGTTATCCAAAAGTTTCAAAGAACTTCTCTCCGGTCCTCGAGCTACGCTAGTGAAACATCGGGAAACTCCGAGCTAACTCCTAAATAATGTGCTTTAATAACAGCACGAAATTACCAAAGGAATTGTGTTTAACCAACCGCTAGCGCTTTATCGTAGTCGAATCACCGGCAATATTTTATTGCGTTATTTCGAAAAGTTTCTCCGACATCGATCTCACATTTTGTTTGTTTTATGTAAAGCAGTTATAGGATTTTTTAATATTTTTAAGTTACAGATTAATACTCGCTTATTACGTATTAGGAAATCAAAAACATTTGACTTCTAAACACAGACTGAAGTCTTCGCGGGATCACCTATACTTTTTGTAAAACAAATAATTTGAGCTAGTCAATAAATACAACAATTAACAAAAATGTATATTTCATCAGTTCTGTTGTATATACACTTTGATAATAACTGTCTTATTTTGTTTCAAATATGCTGGCAGCACAAATTTTCCTTATATTTATCTAAATATAAGGAAAATTTGTGAAGCAAATATGCCTCGTTTACCACACCATTAAGTTGGAACGTAGCTTGTTTGTCAGATTTTCATAGTGCTTTGGGGTATAAAAATAAAAGGAAAGTGTAGTTAGGTAAGTGGACTATCCCTTTGGTAGATTAGTATTATAATCTTAAAATATAAAAAGTGATATTATGTTAACTTAGATGAATCGGAGCAATAGGACTTAAGGATACCTCTTATAGATAAAAAAACAATTTGGAATACCAAGTTTTATTCATTAGCTGTTATAGGCTAATTATTACATTACATTTTTTATGGATATATATAAATGTACATATATCTTATTATATATAAGTATGTAGATATGCATATTTATGTATATGTATGTTTATCCATATTAGTTATTGAACTTAATCCTTATAACCGTAATTTATTTAAATTTGTCGCAATGCGGATCAGAATTCTTCATTATCATATCTCTTTCACCTATTAGGTTGCCTGGAAGAGATTGTTATTTAGCAATAGGGCCACCTAAATTGTCTCATGTTTGTATTTTTTATATGTTTGTGTTATGATGGCAATAAATAACTATTGTATTGTTGTATGTGTTTATTGTTTTATAAAACTTGCCACGATAAATAGTCCTGAACTTTCACTGCATAGGGCGCGCAGGATCCTCGGTTAGGATCATAAAAATGATACCCGGGAGCGATCCAAATACCATCAATGGATCTTCTTTAAAATTGAAGTTTTCTGATAAGTTGTTTGAAAGAAAATTGAAGTACTGTCCCTATGCTAATTTGTAAATATGAAAAGATCCTTTCCCTAAAAATCGAGTTAGCTAGTGTAAAAGTAAGCACCATGAGCACTTTGTTCTGTTAAATGCTAAGACTGATAGAAACCCTTTTGACTACTGTGACCTACAAATCCAGCTTATAAAATTATTTTTACACTTTCTTTTACACTGAAACTATGTCGTAATAATAATAAAAGGGACACCTAATTTTATTCATTTAATATTGCTCAGGCAACACTCTTTAATGGCACCCAAGACAAATTACCTCAAGAGGTTCATCATGCCGTCTTTTGCGTCTCTTTAAAAGACAAATTATGTTATTAAAATGGATTGGTTTTTGAAGTAAAAATTGTATAGAAGGACAGTTTTATAAATTTTACAATTTCGCGGCCATCATACGCAAACGCTGTGCCTCCCTACTCAACCGCCTCCGCCGCGGCCCAACACCATCCTCAGAGCCATGCCACACGATGCGGTGCGGCGGCGGTGCGGCGCCTGATCGGTGCCGCTCCGGTTTCCTACATATAAAAATGTATGGTATGGCACCGGCGCCGTCCGGTGCACTCCGGCTCTGCACCGCACCCGCATCGGAATCGAGACGATTTTTTAATAGACTGTCGTCGGAATGCGGTGCTGGAAAGTGAGCGCGCCGAGCACGAGTCCGTCGCTGCTATGGTACCGCAAAACGTTGCAGCGCCGCACTCAACGTGTGGTCGCTAGTCCAGCGAGATGACCTGCGGTGCGGTGCCGCACCGCATCGTGTGGCTTGGCTCTCAGTGTGTTCGCTGCAAGTTGGGACTCGCCAATGTTGCGCCGATGCTTGCAGCTTCACGCGGTTAAACCGTGAGGCTAAATCCTCCTAAGGCTAATGTTTTTATGATTGTTATGTTTTAGTTTTTTCCAACTCGTAGTTATTAAGATCATTGTTACTAACACATCTATGGACTAACTGTCTGAAAATAAAGATTTATTAATATTGTTATTTTAATAAAATATATTTTTTACTATAGTTATTATAGCCAAAGTTGAATCAAATACATACGTTTTATTTTTTAACATCTAGTTACTGCCGCACAGTTTCGCTGGCGTAGCTCCTGACCTGGCTATTGTTCTTTCTGAATTCTTTTGAATTCTGAATCTTTAATATCTTTTAATTGAGTAGACTCAAAGTTTATCGACTATAATTAACTAACACATGAAACTTGTTTTTTACCTTATATTAATAATGAATAGAATCTGTTTTACACTCATCTAGTTAAGCCCCACGACGCAGAATTTAGCGAGATAATTAAAAAAAAACTAATCAGCTTTGTTTTAGTACTGAAACTGTCTTATTATAAAAGTTTGCTTTAGTCCTGGTTTAAACCTGGACTAATAGATCTTGGTTTGTTACCGTACTAAGGATCTAGCTGGGTTTAAAATGCGTTCTTATTACAAAACCAAGACTAACGGGGGACCAGTCAAACCAGAGATAGTCCATGGTTTAAATGTTTTTCACAGATAATAAATAAAGGTTGGCAATCATTCATTCTTTATTGCTTGCTTCATTCAACGGAACGTTCCGTTTCTTCAAACGTTGATATTAACTTCACCCTTTAAATGCATGAATAATAATTATAAATAATATACTAAATATCATAATGGGCATTTCTTTCGATCTAGTCCATCGAGCAAAAACAATTGACCCATTACGGGGTGTTTTTTTAAGTTGCACTTTTTGTTTATTTATCTACTATATGAAACGGAACGTACTTGTGTGTGTGCGGCGCGAAGTTTGATAATTTTTAAAGGGCATGTTTAAAGCATTTCTGTATACTTATAAACTTAACTCATTTTTGCGGTTTTTGACAATTGTGCCCTTTTCTACCAAAGGTGCGATATGCTTGTATGAAACAGTGAAAACTTCTGTGAGATAGATTGAATAATACCTTATAAAAATGGAACAACAAAAGAGGAGACAATTGAAGTTTGGAAGATAAAGTTTGTGAAATATTGCAAAAATATTAGCTACTACTATACAGTAGTTAGCAATCTAGCATAATTTCAATCGCGTTATTATTTTTATATCCATTATCATGATCGTTCTTATTATTATAGGAAATAATACGTCAGTTTATTCCTGAATCAGCACTTATCATAGAAGACAAATCAACAAAAACATATGTAAATATGAGTCGAAGATTATAGCAAACAAGTTATTACTTATTGCTTTTGCTTACTTATATAAGAGCTGTATCACCTAAGAGGCAGTACAATAAATATACTTTTTTGTAGATTTAATGAATTAATAGGACTGGAAAACATAGGACTGGACTAAAATTGGCTTGGAAGAGGATGAAGGTCTGCCAAAGCTAACTTATCAGAGCATAGGAGAAAGCAAATGAATACTGGGTGAAAATCAACCATCACTATCTACAGAGGACCTACAAATCATGGCCATTGCTCCCCATGACTACGTTCAAAACACAACAGTTATGATAGAGATGCAGTTGTAAATAAAATTTCTTGTATTTGCTTGTCATATATTTTATTTTAACTTCTGATTACATTAATTAATAAACAATGATATTTGGACCATATAATTTTAGATTCTTTCTTACCATACTTATAAAAAACATACTATAATATATAAAACATACCATAATTATAAAAGACCACATTGAAATATTTTTATAGAAATTGATAGCGGTAGTAACAATGTACCAACAATGGCTATGACTCTGGCACAAGATCTTAAACCTGGGCCAAGTTATAAAAATATTGAGGCCAAAAACTATGGTACAGATGCAGTGGTACAAGGTAAATAGCAGTTATTTAAAACATTAATTACAATCCAACACATACATTAACTAAAACATTTCAAATGTTTGATTTTGTTACTATAAGCATTTATAATGTTTTCAGTGACATCAAATGATCCCTTCAGAAGAACAGAAGCAACAAAAAGTCCATAAAAAGAAAAAAGACTGTGCAGAAGAGAAATGTGTAAATACATTGCAAAGAACAATAATAAAATAAACCCAGAGTAAATGTGCTGAACTAATACATGGATTTCTTTTCAGGTGTTTTCTTAATAAAAGAAATAAACACATTTTAACCAGATTTTATTAACTGATATATGATTGTATGTTATGTATTATATATAATTAAAATTGTTCATTAAAGTGGGTTTCAATAAATTGTTGTTCTTCTGATATTTCCCCTTACAGATAAATTAGGTATTAAATGTACTTCTATGGGTTCCATAGAATTAAATTCATGGACATAATCTTCAGCATTAGGAAACGGGTCTTCCCTCATATCAATGGCAATATTGTGGAGGACAGCACATGCTACAATTGTCTTCTTTACTGTTTCTATATCTCCCAAAAATTCCCCTCAGTATACAGTGAAACCATTGTTTCCACAAACCAAAACATCTTTCAGTTGTATTCTGAGTAGGGATGTGATGCCTGTAATAGATTTCCACTTGTAATGATGAAGGGTTCAGCACTGGTGTAAATAAATATGGAGTGCAGGGATAGCCACTATCATCAAGCAATATATCAGAAAATGCACCTGCCTGGAACCATTGCTCTAAATGACATTCTCTAAAAATTCTTAAGTCTGGACACAACCCCGCCACCTAGTAACAACATTATCTTTAAGTCAGCATCGCAAACAACCTGCAAAGTTGCAACCTATTAGAATTTAAGTGAAGTTCTGGGATATGATTGTAATAAATACTTTTTAAAAATCTATAAATTTCTACTTTTTAAAATGATTTACTAAAATAAAAATGTGAATATACAACTTATTTGAATGAATGTTACCTGTACATTAACTGATGAATATCCTTTCATATTAATGAATAATTGGCCCACATCAGCATTAATTTTCTTTACTCTTATATGAGTACAGTTAATCACACCAATAACAGTTGGAAAATTTGCAATATTACAGAATTTCTTTAAGTCATCCTCTTGTTCATTTAAAGAACTAGGCATTCTTATGAATCTTTTTGATATTGTAGACAAAGCGTTGACCAAGCACCCAAGTACTTGTAAATGACGATTATCTTTGGCACTTGCCTCATGGCGAGCTCAGTTGCGTAATGAACAGGCTACTTGAAGCTCCGGGCTTTTGAGCGAACTTTTTGTGCACCTATACTTGTATGTACTTGGAATCGTCGTCGCTCAGTACGAATGGATTTACGCGACGGCCATCTCTCAGTTTACTTCAAACCTTCGAAATATATGATGTCTATCATGTCGATATCCATTTTTAACAATTGATAATTTCAACAAACGAACTAACCTCAACAACAAACAAAGCAATTATTGACAGTTTTGACAGTAGTTCTAACCAAAGTTAGTCTCGACTTAAACTAGGTCTATCGTGGGTTTATCTTTGGTACCATACTTATCAGAGGTTTAGCGATAAACTTCGTTTTATAATAAGGTTTTATTTAGTCCATGGTTTAAACCAGGTTTAATCCTAGTTCAATATTTAGTCCGCGTTTTGGAATAAGGCTGAAGTGTTTAGTAGCTGCGATATAATTAGTTTCTATTTAGAGATTAGGTCCACAGTAAACTTACTACTTAATGTTCATTATTCTGGTTTTATATCTTAGTATTAAATAAATTAATAAGATAGGTTTTTTAATATACAAAATAACATGATAACAGGTAATGTAACTTTTATCGGAGTTCATAAATATGAATGCAGATTATCGTGAAAAAAGTCAACCTAGACTTAGGATCACCTTCTTACCAATTTAATTATCTTTATCTACTAGTAATCGTATTATATCCCAAAATGTATTATAATTATTAAAACTATGTTAGAACATTAAATTATCAAAAAAACACTCCAGTTTTAAATATCTGGACGACATTACTTTCTAAAGCTTAGACCACACTTTCATCTACCTATTGTATGAACCCGACTTTTATATCTCATTTTATTCTTCTAAACAAATTCAAAAGGAAACGAGAACCATAAGATGAAACACCTACGAAATAGGGTAGATCTGAGTAGGGTTTTAAAGGTAAATTTTTGTGCACTTATAACCTAGTTATTTTGTTTATTAAATATTAGTTAAGCTATTTCATTAATTATCCGATTTTACCAGCATAAGGCTCAATCCCATTGGAATTTCAAGCTCAAATATAGCCTAGGTTACTTGTCGATCTTGATTACCTTAAGTAGGTAAGTAAGAAAGTATTTTTGAAAGAATTTCGATTATGCATAATCGAACACACACGCAGGTCTTGTAAAGTAGAATAGATGATGAAAATAGTGTTGCTTAGCTTAGTTACCACCACGATTTTATCTTATGAGCATTGATAAATTGACCTCTATTTTATAGTTATAAAAAAAAAACCTTAAGTTTAGAATAAGTACAGTGCGTAAATTATATTGTTCGCAGTTTCGTTTCGCTATGAAAATTCATGCCGTGGCTGTGGCCTACAGCCAAAGAAAAGACGAAGAAGGTGTGCCAACATTCCGACAGTACCTGTATTTCTTATTCGCGCCAACACTGCTGTACCGAGATGAGTATCCTAGGTAAAAAACACTACTAATATACTATACTCTTGAACATATTTGTGTATATGAATGCCTAGCGTACATATAGTATACATCCTAGATTAAAACATTGGCCAACTTTTATCTTGAAGTTAACGAATCAGTGGCAATGAACGAAGTCGTGGGCAAGTACTAGAAAGTATACAGGATGTCCTACAAATCAATGTCAAGCCGGAAACGGGGTAATAGGGCAAGACGTGACAACTATCAGAATAATATTTTAAAAAAAAATGGTCATGTACAAAAAGTATTTCAAAAAACCTGACACCCTGTGATGATCTTTCAAGTATTGTGACTACAAATATTCCATACTCAGACACCCTGTACAATTATTCAGTACTTTAAATCTTGTGTACCTTAATCAAACCCGTAGACAAACATATACATATATTTACTGAATTATGCCAAACTAGTTAATGTCAACTGAGGGGGGGCACTTAAATAATCACATTATGAATAAAAAGTTCCGTGAAGGAACTTGCAGGTTTCACACACGAAAGTATAAATTCTGGCATCTAGAATGTACGAAACCTTAGATAAAAGCTAGAAAACCTTAAACAAAATCGGTAGCAAAGATATTTAAAAAAATGAATAGCAGTATAAGTAATGAAGTTGTTCAGCAAAGCCGCCATTACGTTGCTAAATTATTATTAGACCCTTTTATAAAACAAGGGATAGTGCAGGGGCTTACAGCCACCATAAAGGCACTGAGTACCATGTGTCCTGATCATCTTGACACTTTAGACCTTTTAACGTTAACGAAGATATAACCATAAGTACGTATGGAAGTATATTATGGCCCTTAAATTCCGATTAGAGGGCTATGCTTCAGTGTTCATCCCTACCGAGTGATTTACGGTGTTACACACCGGATATTTTAGAAGGTTTTATAAAACCGTAGTAAGATATGTGAGTATCGGCACAAAAAAGCTATTCCAGTCGAAAACGATAGAAGGTACGTATACTTTATTTTTAGGGACATTTATTCGAACATTTAAGTTATTTGCCTTTATTTTGCTTTAGCTTTTGTTCTTTAAGCAGTTTTATTATGAAGGCAAGAATATACGGTTGACCGTATACGGTATTATAAAGAAGAAAATTTAAAATTTCGTCGTGTTTTAGGTTAATAACATTTACCCGGTTTTTGGGCCTAGCATTACTCGGATTAAATATGTACCAACATATATAAAAATACTACGCACAAAATCTACTTCGAGCATGAAAAAGTTTCTCATTGAAAGTTAAAACACAATTCTATAACTCAACTTGACTTATTCCTAAAACAATTTTCGTGAACCCGTAATACGTTTTCAGTGAAAGTTTTGTGAGATTCTTTTTAAACAGCGTCCAGAAATACCAACATTCTCATTCTCAAAGTTTTTGAAAAATCAATAAATTTGGTTTGTGCTTAAAATATATTTTGTAAATGTTCCAGAAATCAAATGGAAACTTTTGTTGGGGTGTTAATTTATTTAAGCAAACAAATTCTACAATTTGTTCCACTAACTAGAATTATTACTAACTTACTTAGGAATCAAGTTAATATATTTTTTATTGATTACTTTTTATATGATTGTGAATAAGCCTGAATTATAAGTAGACTTTACCCCTCAGGCTCAGTGGTGCGACCTCCTATATTATGGGGATAAGCGTTTTAAGTAATATCCAATTATGTAAAACAAAATATCTATAGTTATGTTTAATAATAAGCGGATTATGGGTATCTTAAGAAAACCCTTTTCGCGTCGGCCACATGTTAATAACAAACTACAGTAATAATTAAAAAACTTTCCACTTAATTAAAAATCACAGGGTACACACAAAATAACAAAAAAATTAATAAATAGTTTTTAAGCCCGTTGGATGGGAAACTAATTGGCTGTGGTCATGAGCCGAGATCAGCTCCGTGCTCATCATAACGTAAACTGAAAAAAAATTGACCTGTATACATGAATTTACATGAAGTTAGTTAAGGAAAGACAGTAGTTATTTAAGACAAGGGTAGTTTTCATTTGACAATGAATATTGAACGTAGGTTTTTCATTACTGATTCATGGGTTGTAGCAGTTCAGTGGGGTGTTGTGTTGCATGCGGCTGTGATCAGGAACGCCTCGGTCCAACCAAAGATCAACTACATTTATCCAACAGGATGGTACAGTTGGAGAACTCGGTGGAGGTTCAGATTCGCAGTCGAATCCCTTGCAGTGTTGGAGCGCCTACAAAAGATCGAACAGTCCCCGCAGTCTTTTCCGACTGTACCTTCGAAAAACGCGTTATAGGGTATGAAGGGTCTAATATTTTATGTTTCGAAAACTTGGTTGTGAATATTTACAATAATGATTGAATCAGCTACTGTGATATTTAATTTTTTTTTGTAAATTGCCCTATATCTACTATTTATAAAAAACGTCTTTTAAATAATCGTGAAAATTTGACACATAGACAGATTTTTAGCCTGAACTTTGACGCCAAAGAGAATTTACGTGAACGAAGATATGATAACAAAATTCAATATTTTATTTCATTCGTACAGGTCGGCCATACAACTGCAAAGCAGTGTACAATCACCAACATTTTAAGAGACAATTATTATAAAACCCAGTATTTTTTTAAACTTTGGCATATTATTCTTAAAATATCACGCTGCCGGAAATTACATTCATCATGAAGGCTAAAGACATGTATATTCTTCTTGGTGTTATAACTAATTAAACCAAGATACTATATAGGGAGAAACTAATCGACGTTTTTGATTTTTACGTTACCACCAAGTTAGTAACTTTAAAATAGGAACTCATTAAAAAGTTTTGATTTGGTATTAACCTTCTGCGAATAACGTGGCCTGATTTTGACAATATTAACTTTAGTAACGTGGCAGGGCAGTACTGGCAGCTATATTGTCATTGCATTGAACTTTAAATTATCATTGAAAATTAATTATGTAGGAAAAAAAGACACATTAATTTTTATTCTAAAAAGTAGAAACTTTCTTCGAACAAAGGCACATGTACACCCCACTACCATTCCTGACACATCATCAATCTCTAGAAATCATCACCGGAAAAATAACGACCCTATCATAGTTTTCTATTTTGCAATGTCCGTCACACTACAGGGTCATTGGAAGTTCGTGTCACGAAACCGTGTGTGAATTTACGTCGATAATATCCATTTTATATTAATACACTTTAAAAGCGTTTAGGCCACCAAGATCTGTTAATAACAATAAAGTATCTTAGGATAAAATCCTAACCGAAACCAACACAAATCTTCTAGTGAGTAAAAACTCCATTCAATCCACTTTACCTTGCCAAAGATTACTGATACTTAGTGGTACTTGTCAGTGAAATATTAAGGTCTTATTTAAGACCCAGCGGATCCATCTATCCAAAAAAACTAAACCCATATTAATTAGTTTTGTCTCGAGCTAGAGACAAAAACCCACCGTTTTGTGGATGCTCAATTCGACTGAAACCCGACTGATGTTTTAACTTTAATATCCTTTTTCATTTCTTTGGGACATTCAAATAGTTATTTCGAACACATTTGTTCTGAAATATTGTCTCTGTTTTGTTTGTGTAGAGAAAAGAGTCGTGACTATGACGATGCTTTGTACGTCAAATCTCGTAAATGTAATAGAATTAAATACAACGGTTTCGGTGTTTCAAGTTAAAATTATAGGCTTTTCTCTCGATTAGGTCACGAAAAAAGTCGAATCCATTTTTGAAAAAGTGGAGAAAGGTAGCATATTGGTAGTGATAAAATATCTGAGGAATTTTTAATTGACCACAAGACAAGTTTAACCCATTAGAAAAAATCTGAATGTACAATAACGTTTTATATTACACGCGAGCTCACAGAAAGCACCAAAAGACTGTGCAAAACCCGGATTAACTCACCATAAAGGAACCTTTGCCGCTGGGTAAAACCATCAATTCGGATCTTAAATGCCAAAATCAAATAGGGCTCATAATCAACAGGAAGGGTATGGTCATTCCTCGTAATAACGTCAGACCACACACTTTTTAGCCACTCAAAAAAAGAGAGTTTGGGAAGTGTTAATGTATCCACCGTACAGGTCTGACAGCACGCTCAGATCTCCACTTGCTCCAGTCTCGTCAACTTCTGTTTAAGGTTAAAACTACTTAATGCTTTTTTTTAACAGGAGTCTCAAAGTTTTCACAGCACCGGTGTCATGTCACTAACTATAACAACAAGTTATTCGACAAAATTGTTTATGTATATAATATACTATACTTTTTTTACTATTTATACTTTACTATATTACTATAACTAAAGTTATAAACTTAACATTTTGTTTGTAAAATACGAAGTAAAATAAAAAATAAAGAAAAAATACGAAAGAAAATATATAAAAAACTAAAGAAAAAGTGTTCTTAAACACTTTTAAGAACGAAATCGTAATAAATAAATTTTACTGTATAAAATATAACTGTATATAATATAACTGTATATATATAACCCGGCATCTTACTTTTGTTAATAACTTACGATTGCAGGACAAACAAGATCCGATGGAGCGCCGTGATATTCCACACCCTTGAAATAGCTGGCATCATATTCTACAACAGTTTCCTGTGGAGCAGATTCATTTTGCCGTACTGGTCTAACTACGGCATGGAACCTCGGGTTAGAAACAATTTTGATACTTACTTTAATTTGAAATCTTTATATACCAATACAACGAGCTGCCCAAATTCTTGTAAAATCAAACCAACTAGTAAAAACAAATTTATTTTTCAATTGCGTTTGTTTGAATTTCGTGGCTTTCATCTTCACATACGAGCCCTGTAGTGGCCAAAATCTTGTAGCAATCCAAAATGAAATCCACAAAAAAAAATTTTTTAAGAAAATATACTTGCTAGGTATTATTCCATTGACCCTACAAACGTAGGCGTGTCCAAACTACTAACAATTGGAGAATTTGATAAGAAATGTATCGTTAAATTTCTTCGTTAAATTAAATATTTATCGGTAAACAGAATAAAAAAACTTTGATTAAAAATAACCAGATATAACGAAAATATCCGATAATTGTATTATTTCAAATGAATCATTAAAACATTATGTTAACTTAAAGTTCGCGGTTTATCGTATGTTGACCAACGGCAATAATCTGTTAAAAATTCTTACGAAATTGCACAAATAATAAGGCTGAAAAAATTTGCCTAAAGAGCCTAAAGTGGATACCGACAGACGAAATGTTCCAATACGTGCGCTGCAGTGATTTCACTCAACCTTCAAAACATCATCGTCACTGCGGTCTTACATGGAAATTTATATTCAATGAGGCCAGCAAATTCTTACAGTAAAAAGAGCGTACGAAATATTTTGAATATACCTATCTGTTCAAAATTCAATTTAGTTGGCAGCGAAAGGTTTGTGAGTGACGCGTGCAAATTGATTTTCTGCTTTACATTAAAAGGTTGCTTACATATAAGGCAATGCTCTTACCCTAAAAGGTAGGTAGGTGCCTTCAAAATGTAGACACTACACACAAGAGCTCGTAACAAGAATTTCGCTTATAACAGAGAATTAATAAGCACACGACGGAGGTAATATCGATACAGTAATAGTCTCCTCAAGACACGAAGTATTTGCTTGGGTTGGTATTCGTACGCGCAGTCGACATTAAATTAATTATTTCGCTTCACGTGAGCGAGGTATAAAGCAAACTATTCTTAATTATGTTGGTCCTTCTCAGTATTCCTTATCTTTAATAGTATAGAAATGTAGACTTATTTGAGCGTTATAGTTAGTCCGCCTTAACTTACTATAGGAGCAAATACTTTTATTATTTTTATGAGAGCTTATAAACGACAACGGTAGGTATTTTTAGTGAAAAATTAACATTAATTGCTACTTATCTTTGCTACATTTTTTTCTATTTGAAACAATATTAAAAAAAATTAAATTAATAATTAAAAAAATAAATAAATTGAATTAAAGAAATAGTTTTATACAGTTTCCTGTACATAAAAGAAATAGACCAAAAAATATCTTTTAATTTCATATTATGATGAAACCGTCCAATTTGAATATTAATTACACTTGCGAGCTTTAAATTGGAATCACTTCATCGCGGGTTTCTCAAGACAAAGTTTTACCATTTAAATGCAATAAACTAAAGTTTGTGTTACATCATTTGAAAGGTAATTTTGTTAGCTTTCCAATGATAAATAAATAGATATTCAATAATTAAAAATTGATGTCGTGACGATGACGTATAAATTAAAAGGGAAATCAAAGAAATACTAAAAATATATTTACAATATTTCCTTCAGTATTTTGTGGTTTACCCTCGGGCCCTAATTACTGCTTGTAAATGGTTTTTCATTGACCGAATGAGTTTCTTGATGTAATCATGTGAGATTTCTTGCCACTCTTCGATTAAAGCTCTTTTGAGTTCTTCTATCGATGCTGGAGCTGGACTTCTTTCTCGTACCCGCCTTTTCAGCTCGTCCCAAAAATGTTCTATAGGATTCAAGTTGGAACTGTGGGCTGGCCAGTCTTATGTAGCAATCCCAACTTGTTCCATGTACTGATTAGTGACGGCAGCAGTGTGGCAGCGAGCATTATTATGCATTAACTTGAAATTTTCGCCAATAAATCCAGAGTAGGGGCGCGCATGGGTTAGCAGAATGTCGTTGGAGTATCTTTCTGCGGTTAGGCCCTATCCAACCTCCACTAAAATGAATAAATACCAGCTCCGTTTTAACTGCAATAGAAATTCCTAACCACATCATACAGGATCCAACCCCGTAAGCCACTGTTTCTGTTAAACAACATTGTGCAAATCTCTCCCCCGGTCTTCTGTTAACCCTTCATCGACGGTTGCTACCATGCAGGCACATTCTGGTTTCGTCCGAGATCAAGATTTGGCTCCATTGCTCCATATCCCAATTTAAGTGGTCGCGAGCAAACTGTAACCGGGCTTGTCGGTGAGCTGGGGACAATTTGAGTCCAGTGGCTGGCCTTTTTGGGGTCCAGTTTGCTTCTTTAAGTCATCTTCTCAATGTCCTCTTGTTAGCAGCCCTCTCTCGAACTTCTCTGAGCTGTTTCTGGACGTCATACCGGTCAGGTGTCGATAGCGCAGAGAAGTGGGGACAATAAATCGGTCATCTCGCACCGAAGTGCATCGTTGTCGTTATCAGGACGGTCTTCGGACTAAGTTACCAGTCTTTCTGAACCTCTTGTACACCTTGGAGACACAAGACTGGCTCAAATGAAGTTGTCAAGCGATGGCACGTTGCGACAAGCTTTGCCGGATAAGGACAACGATTTGAGCGGCTGCTGCAGATTTGGTTTCCATTTTCTTAGAGCTTCAGTACTGCCAGTGACGTGAAATTTAGGACTGAATACCAATTTCGTAAAAGTTTGCTTTTTATATGGTTTTAGGACTCTTCAACAATATGGTTTTTTTGTTATGAAAATTGATGTCATTTGTTTTTACGTTTTATGACATAGAATGATTTTTCTCTCTCTATTATATTGAAAAAAAGGTGAAAGCTTTCAAAATTCCCTTTTAAATTATGTAATAGATATGATGTATAAGATATAGTTTATTGCATTGAAAAGGGTAAAACTTTGTCTTAAATTTGGGCTAATTAGCTACCTGCATGTTGGAAATATTCCAATTCTTACTCGTAGCTACCACAAATAAGTGACTTATTAAAAATTACTAGAAAAAGTCCCAAGCGGCTTTCTTTTAAAAAGCTTCAATGGCTCAAATGGAAAAGATAATTTTTAGAACGAATTAATAAACAATAAATGGAGTAATTTATCAGCTTTAATGTTAGTAGATATCTAAGAAAACTACAAATTAGAACAAGAATTTACCACCAAGTAGACTCTCAGATAACAACAATATTAAGGGTCAATCAACTGGTAGGGTTAACAATAAAATATGAGTAATGAATTTTACAATCTTCGGAGATAATTCTAGGATATTATTCAATGAATAATTTAACTACAAAGTGTATCATTTAAAATGTGTATGAAAATGAGCTTTCGAGTACCTCTGAAACAAGTCCCGTAGTAATTATAAGTCATACATTACGAACACCTACTCTATTTCTGAGTTATTCAATGAAATGTAATAATTAATCGAGATACAGTCATCATTTTGTACAGAAACGCGACAAGATAAATTAGGCAACGTGTCCTTTGAAGATCGAATTTAATAAAAACCAAATTGGTAAAAAAAATTTGTGGGGCACGAATAGCTAACAAAGATTTGAGCAAAACATTCGTCTATACATTGGTGCCTTTTGTTGTATGTAAAAAAATGTATAGAGCAAGTTTAATAGCGTCTTGCTTTTAATATTTACGACGTAGTATAGACGGGCTATACTTACTTACAAGGAAAAAAAATTCTCACATGGACTTTATTTTTACCTTCAAGTCTTATTAATTCTAAAATCGTCGGTTTCCAGGTGGACGCCAGTACGGTAGTGCGCGGTATGTTCGGCTGCGTGTTACCCGGCGTCATCTCGTTTTTGTGCGGCTTCTACTGCCTGCTGCACGCCTGGTTGAATGCCGCAGCCGAGTTGCTGCGCTTTGGAGACAGACTGTTTTATGAGGTGAGAGAAGTGTAGCTTGTATAACTGAAATGGAAGATGTTGCTTATTTGTGTATCAGATGGCCATTTGATAGTGGATCATTCATGAATCGTACATAAATCATTGTAGCCTTGTCGAGTAGGTTCTAGTGTCGGCTACACGTTTGGTCGAATTTCGTGAGGCTGTGAACTACAAAACATTGAGAAACGGGTTTCGAACCTGCAATCTTCAGTTCCTAATAAATCATAAGTTTTATGCCAAAATTCCGTTAATAGATGTATTTACAAATCAAGTCTAAAGAGGTTTCATAACCCGTTGTAGTAACAATTCTAAAATTAGATGCTCTGCGATAGCAACTTTGATACCACAATTCAGGTGATTATCGCTACTACTAATTAGGATTAACCTAAAATCGTCAATTAGTTACCGCTTTATTAGGCAATTAGGATGAACCAAATTAAGACCAATGATCAAAGAAGGTTAGTAAAATAACCTCGTAAATCTCGTACGATATTAAAGAGTACGTAAAGATATTGAGTAATTCTTGTACAAAAACCTATTTTGATGAAAATTTTAGGTTTGGGTGCAGGAATTGTTTTATCATGGGTTCTGATGTAATTTTTTTTTTACAATAATACTCGATGTCCCTGGTCGTAATTTTTTAAGTTTTCTAAGCAGAAAAATAACTATGAGTTGATATTTAAGAACTAGAGAGAATATTTTGCTAAATTGTGAAATTTTGCGTGATATTCAAGCTGAGCTCGTTAATGTTTGTTTAAGCCATTTAAAAAACCAAATGGAGTTCCTTCGTTCCCTCAGCTTTGTCCATTGTAGGACAAAGGCCCCACCCAAAGATCTGTATGCCTTTCGGTTTTGTTCGGCCCACATCCAGTGCTTTACGATAACCTTCACAAGATCGTCAGGCCATCTTGGGGGGGCCTGCCTACACAGCGTCTGCGGGTCGTGGTCCCCACTCCAGAACTTTGCTGTACCAACGAACTTCTGTTCTGCCAGCTTCAGATTTGCAATCCAGCGGGTTACGTTCGGTGACGTTAATTCACCTGTGAATCTCCTAATTTCTGATCATAGCCTTCTCCAATGCTCTCTGACTGACTTAGAGCTTTCTTATAGGGCCCAGCGGCTTAGCGGCCACGTCTCAGTTGCGTACGTCATTTACTGGTAACACACATTGGTAGTAAACTTTGGGACGAGAAGATGGAACGATGCCCAGCCGAGTTGGATCCGACGATTAACCTGTAGAAAGTTAGGACCTAGTATTTTTGTCCTAGATGTATAGTCGTCAACAACTTCGAAAGTAGATTCTCCAACTTTTTGGACGTTAGACATAACTTTCGTATTGTCCAGGTTCATCTTACCTTAAGACCTGCTTGTTTAGAGGTTTTTGGACATCGAGTATTTTACTCAGATCTTCCAGGTTCTCAGACATGACAACGGTATCGTCTGTGAATCGAAGGTGATATGCTCACCGTTGATGTAGATGTCAAGTCTGTTCCAGTTCAAAACCTTGAAGACATCCTTTAATGCTTCGGTGAACAGCTTTGATGATATTACATCGTCGTGCCTGACGCCTCACTGCAATCGGTTAGGAGTCGGTTTCTGGAGGTGGCTGACAACTTTGCCAGAGATTTTTAGCGCTCCCTTGTCCCGCTTCTTTCTTGGTTGCTGCCGAAAAACTAAAACTCGCGGGACCACCAGGGCTTAGAAGCAGGGGCCTTGTTGTAATAAATGCCATAATCGCCACGTTTGGCAGAAGGGTTGGTGATCACATTATGAGAGTTATCTTTGCAATAATGCTGCTGCCCGTTACTACCGTCATTTTAGGTCCCACTTCTTTTTTGGAATGGTTATCTCGCAATTAGTCTGTCGCCAGAGCCGCGTCTGTTGACCAGCTGGGTGCACCACGACTAAAAGCCAACCTCACGCTTTTGGGCAGCCTTGAAGGTAGATGACTCCCCCTTACACCCTACTCCCTTATACTCCCCACTAGTCTAGAGCTGCTTATTTTTAATCATTCTAAGAAATAGATACTCTTGACGCTGTCTCGGATGTCAGACTAAAACTCGTCGTGTAAAATTAAAAATAAAGATTTACTGAACCTTAGTTAATGATTAAAATATATGTTATATTGCTCTTTCGTACTACAGCTACAGCAGTGATAGTTACAACTAAACTAAAAATCTATAATAAAACTATAACTTGACAATAAATAAAAATAATTTTCTTTAAATTTCTTAACACCTGGTGATAAGTTGTTACACCTATATCAATAAGACAACGAACAATATCTAGGGAAAACTAAGCTTTAAAGAAAACCGAAGAAACTATGTTTTCTAACTATCGGGTGCGCATACCAGATACCATTACGCGTACTCATTTGCCGGCTATGAATATAGTAAAAAAAATACCCACTGTTTTTAATGCCTGAGCGACACACTTATTACGTACTTAATGATAATATTAAATTTTAAAAAAAATTTATGGGTTTAGAAAATCATTTTGACAACTACATTTTCAAATTTGACAAATATCAATGTTATTCTCCAGATAGAAACTAACTTTCGATTTAATAAGTTATTTGTAGGCATACCATACCTTTTGAACACTGAAAAATGAAACTTAAAATCTACTTATTTGATTTTTTGCTCTGGTACGCGTAACAAATTCATTGCAAGGGATCATGTTCATTGATAATTAGTTTGTTAATAAAAGTTTTTATATCACAGTTTTTCACGAAATTGCCCCTTGGCTTCATTACGATTACGTCAATTTAAAAAAATGGGCTTTTAATGCACTTAATGCACGGGAACCGATGCGGCCGGTGCTAATCGACTTTTTGACACCATTACCTTCGCATATTATGCGTATACGAGCTTACAAACACTTAAAAAGTGAATATCATAGCTCGTCGTAATCACACGATAACGTGCTAACGAATCATGCGCTCACACATACATAAACACAACTATTCTCATTTACAGTGGTGATAAAAACACAATATCAATACTGACAAACATACTTAGAATAATTTAAAATTTTCAAATAGATTTTTAATTGTCACATAAAAATCCATTGACTTACAAACAATTGGATCTGCTTTCAAAGGGGTCGGGATAAAAATGGAATGAAAATGCAAGAATGGTGTGAATACCAGTCTTGATTTGATCGGTGAATACTGTCAAAAGGGTTGAGTTCAAAATGTTCGTGTCGTCGGCCACTTATGTTTCAGTAAAATATACAGTTCTAACTATTTTTATTATAATAATCAATAAGGTTAATACCATATTTTATAATCACTTGAGCTAAATACTAATTAGTTTTTTTAATTTTTTAGTGTTAAATCCATCCATCATTAGAGTAGACTTATAATAACTATATTGTATTGCACCACATATTCTTTAATCTAAAAATATTTGTTACTTCATTTAATAGGGAAAAATAGGAAAAATAAACAATTAACTACTAATTAATTATTTATTGTGTTAGTTTGCTATCTCATTAGTAAGCAGGCTGCATTCCCTTGTTGCACAAAAACAGAGCGAATATTTTTTTTATTGAGGGTTGCCGATCAAAGAAAATAATTTCGCACATAAACCCAAGCAAATAAAAAGCACATTAATATAATATTGACTATAAAGCTGACATAAATATATTTTAGTGATATTATTTAATATTTTACGATTTCGACATTTTTAAAGTAATTTATTCAACTGAATATCTATGTCATCTATTTTAAATCATAAATATTACCTCAAGTATTTCTTTTTGCATAATGATTAACCTATGGTTCGAGAAACTTGTCTATCGGTAAAGATGCACGCAGTTACGTATTCCTTGGTTTGCTTTTATGTCTTTTATATATTTATATACATAATTTGGTTCTGACTTTCATTTTAGTAATTATTATAAAATGTTATAAAAATTAAGGTATAGTAATTTTTTGCGTAAAGTACTGAAATTAAAAGCTTATTGAGGGCCTGGAATGAAATCCACTATTTGAACGCTTGAAGTAGTCGAAGCTGATTTTATGGTCAACTTCCTAGTTGCAGCTATATGTATAAGGTGAAAAATATATTCAAGCAATAATCAGCTGTAATGCAATTACATACGATTTAAATTTCAAGTGATTTAGTTTATTCATAATTTTTTAAATGTGTGGGTTGTCTCGGGACACTTTTTACGTTAATATTGTACTAACTCCACCGGCCATTTGTTTTTATGTCAATGTCTAAATCTGTAAATATAAATTCCCCGTGCATGTACTTTATAACTTAATGTTAATCAAAGGATTGTAGCATATTAATAGATTATTACATACAATCAGCAGACTTTCTTAGTAATAACTATTGAATAGACTTGCATCTACTGATATTTCACCTAGTACTCTATAAAAAACGGCAAGTGTATCGTCTTTTTCAGCATGTTGTTACCTACTGTACGATATTTTTATTTATTTATAATAAAAATATAGATGACTGACTAATAGGCACAAAGGTTAAATAACGTGATGTGATAATTTACATTACGCGCTTTAAGCGGGAGTAAAATAACAGTATTGTATATTTTTTCGAATAACTTTTTGTGTCTAATCACTTTGTTAGAATTATATGGATTTCAATTTAAAAAAACAGTTTATCTGAGCAGTTTTACTACTTATGGATGACACGAAACTGATTCTTTTTCCACGGGCCACTTTACTTCTTGCTCGGCAAGTCATAATTGCACAAGACGGCTCTTTTTAATATTTTAGGCGTCTCGTTTCAGAGTACTCACAAACAGCGTGCGAGATCGCGAATATCTACGACGGTATCGAGCGTCTTAGCGCAACGAGGGCCCTCCTAGTTGTGGCGACATTGCCACGCCCATAAGGATATTCAAAATTTTGACCATTTAAGATTCATTCAGTATTTATGCCTAAACTGATTTTCTTCAACATGGCTAGTTTAATTCATTAATTCAGATTTTAAACACAAAACTGCTTTAAATCCTTCTATTTGTTTGGGAGATATAATTATACAGACAGACACACGTCAAAGTTAAAGCATTTATGCATGTTTCAGTTTTGAATTTGTAATTAATGCATGTTTCAGTTTTGAATTTGTAATTTATGCAGGAAATCAGAGTTTCTAAAAAAACACCTATTTACAGCTTTTCAGTATCCCTACGCAATAAATCTGCTTCCTAAGAGTGTCGAACTCTTTGTGCATCGGGTTTAACAGTTAGCAACAGAGCTATACGTGAGGGACTATAAATTGCCTAAACCACCCCCTTGGTTGGGATAGACTAATGTCTCTACAGTGGAATTATTAAAGCTGTCGTGGTAACACTAAGAAACTTGAAAATATTCGCAGGACTGGTGGACAAGATCAGTATTCTCGCAGTACTACCGCGCCTGGAACCGAGTGGTGTACTGCTGGTTGCGGGACCACCTCTACAAGCCACTATTCCCGTACACTGGACGAGCGATCGCCACCTTCACTGTCTTCTTTGTGAGTATTTTGAGAGCTTTTTTTTTTTTTTGCTGCCGAGGCACCCTCGCGGGAGGGAGGTGGAAGATGCGTCATGCATACCGCCCGCAGGTAAAGTCCTCTGCGGGGGGTTATGTGGGACTCACCAGAATGGCACCTACCCACTAAAAACCACCTGTTGGTTGTAGTTATTACCGTTAGCCTTCATCGGAAGCGACACCCGTAAGGAAGTTGGGCTAGCGGGCCTTCCGCCTGGAGTGAAAGTTGCACTGAAGGTGCTCAAAGGGACATGAGTTGGTGGCCGTTCTGGGCAGCCTCCTGGGCAGAGGTCGGCCGAAGCATGACTTAGGGATCAATTCATTTAAATGAACCTATAATGAATTGAGAAGGGAACTATGCTCCGCCACAGCGAGCAGTCGCTCTGTCGGAGAACGTGAAGCCCTAAGTTTACGGGTTAAGACTGCGATTTCACTAACATCGACATTTTTTATAGCGTCGCAGACGATACGCATATCGTCTGCTACGGAGGATTGAGGAGTGGGTTTGTGTGGGCGAGGAGCCGGGATGGGATTCGATGCGGGGCGCTGCCTCCAGTTTTCTGGAGCAGGCTTTGGCTGAGCAGGCTTTGCAGCCGGAGGAACCCGGCTACGCAGCGGCGGAAAGTTTTCCTGAGAAAGGGGCGGGGCCTGTTTGGGTGCCGACCTCTTGGAATCGGAACGCATGCAACGGGGTGCACGAGAGCAGCCCCTGTAATTTGCGGTGTGGCCGGACTGGCCACAAAGCACGCAATCGGGAGGAGAGGGAGTTTCAGGAGTGCGATTGCACTCCTTAGTGAAGTGAGGGACCAGGCACTTGACGCACCTGGGCGGTGCGCGGCAGTTGGCCGCCGCGTGCCCGTACAACTGGCACCGATGGCACTGGCCGGGATGACCGCGGCGATGAGGCGCCTCGATCGAGATCCCAGAGAGGCCGCAAATAGTGCTAACCCCTTTCAGGATCTCCCTGGACTTGGAGACGTTGGCGAGAACCACCAAAGCGAGAGGGTGTGGCCTCCCGTACTTGCTGTGCATTTAATGCACCGTGAGTGCCGGGAAGCCTTGGGACTGCAGATCCTCTAAGATAGCCTCGTTCGATAATTCGAACGGGACTCCCCTGAGTACCGCTCTGATCTTACGCTCTTCTGACAGAGCATAAGTATGATAAGCGTATTGCTTATCGGTGAGGAGCTTTGTTAAAGCACGAAAGTCGTCTATCGACGAGACTAAGATTTTAATAGATTCACCCGAGTTGGCCACTCGGATGTAATGGATCTTGTGCTCATTGCACAATGTCGAAACCTCAGTCCATTTACCCTTTTCCCGAAAGAAAACGGGTGGTGGGACCTTGGCCTTGACAGAAGTTAGGGCCGGAGCGGGTGTTGAAGACACCGGGGCAGCTGGCGTTGAAAACGCCGCAGGGGGTGTAGGGACGGGCATCGAGGGCGCCGGGTCTTGTTTCGAACGCTTCTTAGAGCGCTTCTTAACAAGGGTGAAAGAGGGAGGCTCAGGGCCAGTTGGGGTGGCGTCCGGATGACTCGGTCGCGGGTGCGCGCTTGCGGCGCGGAGGGGCGTCTACTTCGCACTCCATGTCACTGGAGGAAGGGGACGCAGGAGGGCCTAAGACCTGAGGGGTCTGGGGAACTGGGGTGGCCTGAGGGGCCATTGTGGACATTATCGTCATGAAATGAGGGAGAAGAGAATCTAAGAAACGGTACTTATCAGTATTTATAGACATGCCTTCAGCACCGGTACTTTCAAGTAACTTCTTCCTAAACTCATCAGAGTTTAGGGAAGCCATTGCGGAGGGGTTGGGGAGGGACAACAATATATATATGCCTAGAGTTCCTCAATGAAACCTAGCGAACCCTAGCGGCTAACCTCCCTACCAGCGGTAGGGGGGCTGGGGAGAATAACTTAAAACTAACAGTAGTATGCCGAAGGCCGCTACCTAGAAACCTAAAAAAAAAGGGTACGCAGGTAAAGAGTTGACCGCGTTAGGGTCAACCTTTACCGACAGAAAGGACAAATACACACGAAAACACACAGATATGATAAAAATAAATATGAAAATAGGAGAAAAGAAAAAATAAATAAAATAGAGAAATAAAATAAGATAAAAAGGGCTGGTTCATTACAAATTCGTGGTCACCGTTAAGTATCCTTTGTACTTAAACCAGACTACTTACGCTGGGCACAACAGTGCACTCAGCACAAGCACAACACAACTTAGCACAGCACTTTGAAGACTAAGGGGCTTAGTCGCAAAGAAAAATTGCACTTCGATAGCACTCAGAGGGAGTAGAAAAACCTTGAAAGCCGTAGCACGGAACCAACACGCTAAACTGTGACGTCAGTAGACTGAGTACCACGGAATATCGGGAAGGGACCGATCAACGGAGAACTGGGTCTTGCACGTCCGCACCGCGTGGCGATCGGCTTTTTTTTTTGAGAGCTTTCGTTACCCTCGTTATATACCCTGAGACTTGGAAATGAGAGGTAGCCACCACGATTGCGAATTTGGTAGAGTATTCATAAATAGGAATGATTGTGAACCCAGTCGGTGAGTGAAGGTTTCATCACAGATGATCGGCTTTTCCTTTATGTAATGTGATGTATTTTGTTGCGATATTGCGATGTATATAAATAAATGTTAATGCAAAACTCACGGTTTTCAAAATCTCATGGCGACATATATAAAAGAAAATATAAACATACACCTTACCTAACAACTCATAGGTCTAGAAACGTGATGGAGAAATAGGTATGAATTTTTTGAAAACATTCGCAGTCGCTATAGTATATAAAACAAAATTACATTAAAATTGTGGTATATATACAAAAAATTACTGGATACTTATTTGCAGATACGAAATTTAAAACACATATAATATTGGGTACCTGAAGTGGTGTGATGATCAATAAATAACGACAATAATTCAATTAAGTATATTTTTTCAGCAATTAGGTATACTTAACAGAGCAATAATGAAAACGTGCCTATGACTAAATTACGGTTGCCAAAGGAAATTTATTTAGTCTATTTTCTTAAATAGCTACTATTATAACTAAAATACACAAGACGGCTTATTTACATCTGACTAAGCCTAAAACAGTTTTTGCTGCGGCTTGATAATTGATTGCCGGCCTAGAATCCACACAAACATTTAATTAAGGATGTTATATGCTGGTTTCATCGGTACCGAAGTCGGAACTTTTAAAGTATCTTTAGTGACTGTAACGAATAATAAAAAAACAAAAGAGATGTGTTAAAGCCAGGTTTAAATAAAACCACTATGGCGCTCTAAGTTATGCAGATCAAAAAATTATGTAATATTAGTGACATACTTTTTAATGTTTAGTTAAATAAAATAAAGATCCCCTAAGATTACCAAAGGACTTATCGAAAACTTTTTCAGCCAATATATCGATGGATCAATTACGTCTGATTTAAGAGTTCGGAATCAGTTTCAAAGTAACTACCTTTAATCAATAATTAACGAGATACACAGCCCTTTCCCGAGTAGGTACAGACAGCTATTTAAGAACAAAAATATGATTTAATTCGCTGTTTCTTTAGGCCACCTCCAGCAGTAAATACGTGTTTCTATAATCCGGCCCAATAATTATAAAGTCTCTACTGAATAATGAAGAACTACTGTCGTAAATTGCTATGTGAGTTAACATCGATACGAATAAAAAGAGCCCATTCTTGTTTAAGATTAGAAACTCAAATTAAAAAAAGACCATCTCTACTAAGATTTGAAAAAGGAACATTTGATTAAAGAGGCTAGGCAAATACCATCAACACCGCGACAGCGATCAATAATAGTGTTTCAATAAATACAACAAAATATGTATACATCTACCCATTATTTTGTTTGTATACTAATTTTTTACTTATTTATAATATTTTAATTTCATCAAATACCATCTGGCCATTCCTACCTAAATAAATCGTCACATTTCTATTTCAAAATTAATTTTCCAGATATCGGCGGTAGTTCACGAAGTTATCCTAGCGCTGTCATTTGGGTTCTTCTATCCAGTTCTCCTGATGGAATTCGGGGTGTTAGGAGTTCTGATGTTACCGCTAACTGCCACCACGGGAGTCAAGTTCCCGAACTTCTTTAACCTGATCATGTGGTTATCATTCTTCATTGGAAATGGTAAGTTGTACCTACGATTGCCTATCCATTCACATTTGTCTACGGCTTACTTTGTTCAAGATAAGAGATGTCGTATGTTGTGATGATTCAATAAGAAGAGTCAAATGGATGGAGCAAAGAGCTCATATTGTAGGTTTATAATCGATAATCGAGTTTATAAATCACTAATTTCCATGCATTCTAAATCATAAAATACTAGTACAACTTGAAGAACATGACTTAATTAATTATTTAGATATGATATTGGTAGGATATTAATGAGAAAAGCACGTTGACTAAATATTTTAAACACCAGTTCATAATTTTGTATTGTGTAAGATAATTTCATTATTGTTGCTACCTTTTGATATATTGTTATATTTTAACAGTAATGAATAAGCACGTGGAAAATACCTGGCAGCGTCTTACGTCCTATTTTATTTTTATAAGGTTACGAACAGTGCATACGTTCAATACCTTTTTTTTCACCTTACCTTACCTTACTTACCTTACCTTTCAGAAAAGCAAACGATGAACGTTTGCTTTTCTGTTTTCCCTAAGGTATTTAGGTAATTACTTATTTTACAGGAATTCTTTGGAGCCTATATCCCATGGAATACTTCGCAAGAAAAAATTGTCCTGCATCGGATACTGACAGTTTCTTCATTCCAAAATCATGGAGTTGCCCCGAAGTAGTGCTGAAACCTAACTGGACTTTCCAAAACCCTTTTAGCTTGCTTTACTGAATAAGTATCTAATTATAAAAATAACATAAAAATTTTGGGTTCTTTTTATTCAAAGGTTATATTATTATTATTACTGGCATTGTTTGGCTTTTGAAAATGCAATAAGGGGAAAAATTCATCTTCTTCTATTTGTATTTATTTCATAGATAATTTAATGAAATTACAAATGTTGCAGTATTGTAAAATTTTAGTCAAATACACGTTCATACTCTTTTTTTTTACAAGAAGAACTTGAGTTAATGTTCTTGAAATACTACTCACGTTTTTGTAACTATATCGGGTATAAGTAATACGCGTAAATGCTGATTAATACCTAGGCTAACAATCAGGCTGGTACTGGTAGTTCAAGTCATTTGTGGGTGCGGTGTGCGTTAAGCTTGTGTATATACAGCTATACTGTGCCGATTGTACACGCACACCGAGGTGCTGAGAACAGGTGTTGCTAGTGACCGCTGCCGCATCACTGCCGCACAAAATTAAGTTGCTTACAAGCACATGCACACACGCGTAAAGATGAGTTGAAGTATCTATACGTATTTGATTTCCAATATTTTTTTCTTTTCTTTGGATGACACTGTATATTCTTAGACACTTTTAAAATTCGCCTTTACATACAAATTAATTTTTTTTAACCATTATCCAACTATACCTACACACATAGAGAGCAACTATTTTTTTGTATTAATTCGTGTATAAAACTGAAGTCTTCTATTAAACTATTTTTGTTTTGATAAACCCACACTTTCACGATCTAATAATTATACTTATTGTTATAGTATTGTCATGCAACAAGCATGGAATGACTGATTATAAAAATAAAATAAAATAAATAAACATATTTCAAGGTTGACAAATATGTTTCATTTAAACAACTGTTAGTTATTTAAATATAATGTTTTACTATAAAATATAAAAAAGATAAATTTACATTATCTTAACAGTGTTTTCACACATTATCTCTAAGACCTATATTTAAATACCAGCTGTTGTCCGCGGCTTCACTCACATAAAATAAGGGCTAAAATAATTTTTTTTTGCACGTTTTATTATTTAGCAGAAATATTTTGATTTTAAATTAATGGTTCTACCTATGGGCATTGACTGTAATTCAGCTGTATACGTAAGATTAAAAGCCATGCCCTCAGTACTATAAACTGTAAAACTTGTCGAATATAACATTTTTGTGAGCCTCAAGATGTATTTTAAATATTTTAAGCCAATTATAATATAATGAAGAATTTTTAAATCAATAAGTTATGTTTGTGTGTAGAGGGCGATCTACAGACCAAACGTGAGGGCCAAGCTTGACTCTTACGTCAATTGATTCGTCTTAATCCTGAAGATTGAAGATACATATAAAACAAAACAATATCATGGTTACTAATCGCTGTAATGTGAAAAACAAAAAAAAAAACAATGTAATGTTGGGAATGATGTTTTGAGCTCGACATGAGGTCGGTCAAAATAAATATTTTATTTAACGATAATTCGCACGACGTTAAAAGTTGGTATAGATTTTTGTGACATTAGCACAAGTAGTAAATTACTAAAATTGACCAAATATTTAATGTGAAAAGAAATAAGTTTTCTTTTCTTAAGTTTTGATTTAGATTACAATTGGTTCAACGCGCAACACATAAAAATAGTTCTGTTTCCTTATTTTTCTCGAACACAATGCAAAGCGCAAAGTCGAATTTAGAAGATTTTATTGAAACGTTTAGTTAGGCCGCGCTTTTAGTTCTACCTGGAATTAACAAAAACTTCTTCAGTCTCTATCACTTCAATAAAAATAGAAAGTGACGGAAGGACAGTTTAATTAAGTTTAAGCAAGTGGCTCTTAAAGGATTTGGCCAGCAGAAATCGTCACTAAAAATGGCTAAAATCGCAAAGCTTGATGTAGTTCTGGTTTTAAGAATGTAATATGGACCAGTGAGTGGTGAGAATCCAAATTTCATCGCCTTTTACTCTAAAAGTCATACAGTATTAATTAAATTTCTTGGCTGATGTTCCGGAGTTTCAAATCAGGATTTAAAAATAGTCAGATATTTAAAAAATGACTTTATTTATTCACCCGTAAAAGTCAATCAAAAGTAAGTACCTTGTAGTAGTCAGTATGTAATAAAATAATTAAACCCGATTCAATCCCGGGTAAAAAAGTTTTTTATTTAACATAATGAGTCGTGGAAACGAAAAAAAAAATTAAGTACCTAGTGTCAAAAGCAAGTAAGTAATAAACACCAATCATTTAATATGTCGATTTAGGTGTCATTATCTGACACGAGTTTATCGACGAGCTTATCGAATTTACGACTTATCATATCAAATGTATTTATTTGCCAATATAACAGATAACTTAAAGGAATTAAACGTAATAAGTTCCAATGTTTTTGGCCTCGACAGCAACAACGGTTGTTAATGCTATTTGAGTCCATGAAACATCGTTTTTAATCCGACGCAAAAAGAGGGCTGTTATTTAGCTCTTAAAAGGCTATGCGAGCTTTTTGCCGGTAGTTGGTTTTTTTAAATTGTCTTTCTAAATAACTGGTTAATTTTTATCACGTAGCATGTTATCATTGAATATGGAACTGCTGTGGTATTAACCTAAAATCGAAAGAAAAGTCTATTTTACAAAAATTGTTCTAATTTTATCATAAGCATCAAGATATACAAACAGCATCCACACTCGTTAAAATAAATGAAAATGAAGCTTAAGTCTCTGCGACGCGTTTAATGTTTAACTGGCAATATCGCTGCGAAGACAATTATCTACATCCTTTGCCTAATTGAAAATTTCATCGGAAATTTGACGCCAAAATATGTATTAAAAAAAAATATATATGCCCATTTCGTACTGACAAATTCCAGTCGTAATGCGTTATTCGAAGTTGCACTATCCTTGAGTCATTCAGAGGTCCTTTCAGGTATCTCCATAAATAAACTTTATGGATATATGCGTACGCGGTAAATTTTTATTCCTAAAACCTTATTCCATAAAACGGAATTGTATTAAACCAACATCCAACCGAATAAAAATGCTATCATGGTAGTTTAATAACCCGATAAATTGAGAGATGTCTTTGTTACGTTGACAATTCCATAACATTTTCGGTGGACAAAAGCCATGTCCCTGCAGTGATAAGGCCGTTGTTAATACGCTGTACTTTCTTGGCCCAGCAGGCATGTTCCATCTGAACTGTGTTTTATAACATAAATATATCTTAGCAGCAGGCTTTTCTTTTTTATAAATTTGATAATATTGTTAAGTTGTAAAATTAACCAATTGTAGAAAACTGACTCATTATTATTTGAATAAAATAAAAAAACAAATGCTCGCTTACAAACATACTCGTACCTTTTCACACTTCAGATTTCAGTATTTTAGTCCTGAACTGTTTAAGTCACCGGTTGCAGTAGCTTATATATACAGCCACAATTTTATCCTTACGTTAAAGCAAAAACAAATTAACTAATGATACCTTTCCGAAACGTTGCTTCAGTTGGGATTACCCAACAGAAGCAACTTTATCCTGATCCCGACTAATAAATTAGTTTAACTTAGCGTGTCCTTGTTCTGGAGTGTTTTAGATTTTTACTTAAGTTTTGTTTTCGTTCGGAAACTCATTACGTAGACTGTCAGGTTGTCTAAATTGTCGGCGAAGTTTCGTTCGATGAGTGACAGGCGAGGAGAAGTTTGAACGCGGTTCGCCACCGCCGCGACGTTGCTTAAGCCGCAACATTCATTCAGGCTTAAAATAAGATGACTGAAAACAATTTCGCGAACGGTACGTCACATATTGGGCAAAAATGAAGAATCATTGAGGTATATTTGTCGAGTTTCCGGAAACGAGGAAGGCAATAAGGCATGTGAAGACATATTATGTTTTGATCAATGAGTTTGTTTGAATTATGTACTAGATTTGGCCTCTGGTACTCTGGTCTTTACTTTTCACTTACGCAGTATACTTTTTATTTTCAATTAATATTCGCGTTTAAATTCTTAAATCTCTAACCTTTGTGAATATAAAACCATATAAATGAATCGAAATTAAAGTGAATTATTCCATTTTAACGTAGGTGATTATAGATCCCCCAAGTTAAGTATTTTAAAATTGGTGACACCGGATAATGTAGCCAATCGTGAAAAAAATTGCGAAATCTGCACAGTAGTTACAGATTGATCGATTACACACAAACTAATGAACAAACAAATCTATCTATAGTAGTGTGTATTTATAATATATTTATTAAAATAAAACTAAAAATTTTTCAGCGTTTGATTGAGGGTGCTGATTCCGAAATTTTCTGAAATTTTGGGTTTAAACACAGTTGGTTTACTTGATTTATCTCTAGATGTCATTCCTTAAATTGCATAAAATAATTTCAATAAATCTGTCCTAGATTCTTAGCTAGATAATTCTTCTTTAAAATTATGATTTCGTAGCCTGTATTTGGCAGACGGAGTATCCACCGGGTACTACTTGACCGCTAAATGTTCATGGAGGATTTTGTGCACTTGACTCATACCAATGCCTAAGCTTGTCCGAATCTGCTGATAAGTCACTATTTTGTCAGTCTCTGTCATACGCCGCATATCACAGACGTTATCTTCAGTCGTCGCCGTAGAAAGCCGTCCCTCACGCAGATCATCGGTGAGATTAGTGCGACCTCGTTTAAACGCATTAAACGCATTAACGTTGTAAACAGTGGCACGAAATGGGGTTTTATCTCGAAATGCCAATCGTATTCTATCATAATTTTATTGTTGACTTAAATTAAATCGAAATTTAAATTTTTACGTTAAATTCATGCTAACGTGACACAGACAATAATTATCAATTAGCCGCCAAATCGTAAAACAAATGACAAATGAATGAAATAAATACACAATAATATTGGCAAATAGTTCCATTTTCAAAATTTAAAATTATTTTTTTATTTCTTGAAAGAGTTCTTTCATCGTTTCTAGTATAGCTAAATTTATAAAAGTACTTACTTGTTACTAGGTAAATACGCCAAGATTAAATAGCGAGAGTAAAGCTATTAAAGTTTGCAACATTTAAAACTGATTTCAGAATGATCTAATAGAACTTTCATAGTTACATTTTTTACAAAGGGTTTAAAATAAAACGTTAACCCTACGTTAGTTAACTTTAGATTGTTATATCTCTTTGGAAAGCTGATGAAACTTCAATATATGAAAATATTGCATAACAAGCACCATAATATTTTTTAAAGATATTTTTTAAAGAAAAATAAACTTTCTAAATTGTATTAATCTTTTTTTAGTTTTAGTCGTCTATAACGACTTAATTATTCATTTTACGTATAACATTGGTTATTGAGATCATAAAGAATCTTATTTTACATGTAAAAATCAAATAATAGTAATAATAAGTCTGACACATTTTAAAATAGCTAAGCTGATAGCCAAAAATCGGGAAATTAAAAAAAAAGCAATTAAGTTCAAATATCTTGATAAAGGTTGAATGTATGATAGGGTGTTTCATAGTCAAATCAGTCATAAACGATGTAAATTACACACCCTTAACGGGAATAGGTCGACAACCTATAACCCTGTATAATGATGATAGTGTGTTGTGTAATTTCAAATTTTAAAATAAGACATGAAAGCACAATTTTTTTCAAAATGGGCCACCTTTAGTGCCTTGCGCAGCATGGTTAAACAGATAGGCTTAGTACATTTTAAATTATGCTTCAGATCGAATAATTAAATAATTGCTTTACTAATTTGCTATGTAAATGAATTAAAAAAAGGTTTATTTGACAAGTGTCCGAATAGCAATCTCGTCAAATTCAACCCCTCCAAAACCCAGGCGTGTTTATTTTTTCGCAAAAAAGAGTTCAGTCGACTTAACACCCACCTTTAAAAATGTACTTGTACTGGTTTCTGGTCATCTAGGGCTTTTGGGTATGACCATCTCATCCAAACTCAACTGGCCAACCAACAGATTGAGTCCAGGGCACAAACTGCTTCGAAAATTCTTTTCACGAAGGTTTTTCCGAACTGGTGGTAGAGTCATGCTTTATTTGACCTCAATAAAAACAAGATACTTTCAACAATTTCTCAACATTTACAATTGTCAATGTTGAGAAATTAATATTTGAATTTGAATTCACATATTCATTTGAGTTGAAATTGAATGAAATTCGAGACCTCACGGCCAGGTGGTATTTTAGCTTAGAACGGCTGCTTTACTTGTTTACAACCCAGGTTCAATCCTGTATCGATTACCGCGATTTAAGTCGGAAAAATATTATAAGTACCTTAAAAAAATAGGGCTTTGTTAGCTTGTCTAATCTATTAAACTGAAGCACATACAAGACATTCAATATGTCGGTCGCGTGTGTGGCCCTATTACATCTGATTGGGACTTCACCTTGCCATGCTATAAGAGGGCGATAAATAAATCAAGTAGTAAGGCAGAGGTCACAGTGCCCTTGGCCTGTAGTTTTGTACCCTATGAACTTTAAGAAGTCTAGGTCAAAGTCGGAACACAACATTAAATTCTCCATATGAAGACTATGTTTATATTGATACGTGTCTTTTTGATAGTCCATTTCGTTAGTAATAAAATGTGTAGTTACTTTCTTTACGCTCAGTTAGAACTGTAAGAAAACAATTTTTTAATAATAAGTTTTAATTTGCCAGCATTGCTAGTCAAATTAACCAGTAGGCAAAAGCTTTTATTACTTCCACTATTAATGCTGGTACTAAAGAGTCGGGAGCAAAATTTATCTGGTTGCCATGCTCGGTTAGATTTATTCCAGATTTATACTACTTAATGCAGTACAAAATATATTATAAGCCCCCAGTGCAAAAAAGGGTTTTATAATTTTGACGTGTATATATGTGTCATCATGTCTCCTATACGAATGGAGGTATGTTGATGCGCGGTTATATGTTTGAAAGCTGAATAGTTCGAAAGTATTGTTAGCCATATATACAGAAAATCGGCCGCTCCAAAGTTATGCCTGGTTTTCCAACACGGGTTTTTTCATTTGTTATTTATTAGCAATAACTTGTTAGTCCACCTTATGGTGAGTTCACAGGTTCTAAATGTTAGGTATTAACGGTACGAGTATGAACATTACACGGCTAATAATTGTCATAAATATTTAAAAAACCTTTTAAATTAGTTTATAGTTATTCTAGTATCCATTATTTACAATTGTTCATAATTTTTAATTGAAGACAAAGACCTGTTTTATTCATTTACAGAATACATCTAATGAGCTGCGTTGAATTCGATTTGCTTACAAACTGTTATAATATTTCTCTTTGAATGGATAATTTAATTTCTCTGTGAGATGGAAAATTGGTGCTGGTTCCAATTTGGTCGTCAAATATTAATTTAGATTTTAACCGAAAGTCTTGTGGGCTGTATTTTACCTGGGTGGGTGGCGTTATGCAATTATAAATAGTTACACTAGTTTATTTTTAATATTGCTTTTCAATTGTTTTATAATCGTAATTTCAGTTTGATGCCTATAATTTTGGCGAACTATATAAGGAAATGAAATTACAAAATTAGCAAATTATACAGGGATTTAAACGTTTTGAAATAAAAAAGCTTTTTTCAACAATATTTTTAAATCCCTTATTTCTGCTGATTTTTGTTCAAAACGGTTTTCAGCTTTTGCCGCTTCGGCTAGCAGGCGCACATTAAAATTACATTATGCAGTTTCCTTTTCTTTCAAATCTGAGCGCTTACGTGAAGTACAATACTATTTTATTCTGTTACAGTGTGAGTTGGCTACATCTTTAGTTGTCAACTTAAAACCTTTTCCTTTTCAATTCGCTGTTCTGGCGGTCTGTGTAATACTTTTAGAATGACGGGTTATTTTTACCTTAGTGCCCTTTGTTCATTTTCATAACATTAAAATAAATGTTTTACAATGAAAGTTTAATCATTGCAAATATTTATTTTGCTCTAACATTAAATTATATGTATAAAGTAACTAATTTTTTACTAATAATTGGACTATTGTAAAGATGTATTTTTCCCAAATGTGAAAGAATGAGAAAAAGGCGTATTAAACAGTAATCAAAAGTTTTTTTTTTTTTTTTTTGGTTCCCCTCCACGGGAAGGGCAGGAGGACATAAAAATGCTCTGACGCATACTCCGCGCGCGTGATCGGAGTTATGTGGGACTCGTCCCGACGCCTACCAGAACCATACCCACTAAAAAACCCCCTGTCGGCTCGTGCATTTTTGCCACTCAGCCTTCATCTGAGCGACGGCCAATCGGAGAAAGAGGCCGCGCCAGCGGGGCCCTTAAGGGGTCACCCGCACAGATTTACATAGCAATGAAGGTGCTCAAAAAAGAAAAGTATATAAAACATTAAAAATGAAAAGTAAATAAAAACATTAAAAATCAAAAGTAAAATTGCATTAATTCGGATTTACGTTAGAATTAGGATTTGCGGCCTGAAGGGCCTCGAGAGCTAAAGTTAACTTTATTTTGAAAAAAAAAAATATACCCGTGAAGTTTCTTGCCAGTTCTTCTTCACGAAGGTTTTTTTTCGAACTGGTGGTAGAATCATGTTTTATTTGACGTCAATAAGAACAAGTAATTGTCAATGTTGAGAAATAAATATTTGAATTTGAATTTGAATTTGAACTGCGTAGGTTCGCCCGTGTGCGCGTTTCTCGGCCTAGCGACTTTGAATTTCGAATCTAACACAGGAGCAGTATATGAGACTGAATCTCGAACAAGATGATTGGGATGGGATTCGGCGCGTTTGAAGAACGATTCTGAGAGTGTTTTGAGGTGCTGTTGCACTGTAGGTAGTTCAAGATCTCTGTGCAGGTCCGCGTTGCGCACATACCAAGGTGCGTCTGTGGCCCTGCGGCAGAACAGATTTTGAACTACCTGCAGCTTATACAGGACGGAGGGGTTGGCGTGGGCAAAGACTGGCGAAGCATATGACATGACGGGTCTAACGCAGACCTTATAAAGCGTACGTTTATTTCTAAAAGACATTTTACTTTTTCTACCTATCATACTATTTAAGCGGCTTAAGTAGAAACGCGCGAATTTCGTTACTCTATCGACGTGTGGCTTGAAAGAAAGCGTCTGATCTAAGGTGACGCCTAAGTATTTGATACTGCGCTTCCAGGGGATGGGAATACCTAACATTTGAATATGGGGATCGTTGCGGCGATTACGACGTTTGTGGTCGAATAGAATGGCAGAACTCTTTTCTGGGTTGACATCGATACGCCATTTTTGAAACCAAACACCGAGGGCGTTTACGGCCTTTTGGAGTCTGGTGATGTTATACGGGATCCTTTGACCTTTAGTGTAAAGGGCGGTATCGTCTGCAAAGAGGGCGAGTTCGACGCCTTTCGGCGGGATGGGGATGTCATTAGTGTACACGGTGTACAGCAGAGGGGCGAGGAATGAGCCTTGCGGGATTCCAGCCTTTATGGGACGAGGCGCGGAGAGCGTGCCTTAATGTTTGAATCGAAACGTACGGTCTTTAAGAAACGACGCGATTAATCTGACTAGGCGAACCGGTAAGCCTATTTTATAGAGTTTAAAAACGAGACCGCTGTGCCAGACTTTGTCGAATGCCTTGGCTACGTCAAAGAGAACCGCGATTGATTTTTTACGATGCGGATAGAATCCTTCGAGAATGTACTCGACGATTCGATGGACTTGCTGAGAGCAGGAGTGCTGAGCGCGAAAGCCGAACTGGTGGGGAATAATGAGAGGGTCGCCATCCGTTGGAAACAGATGGTTCCGCATTCGAGAGAGTATGACTCTTTCGAGAAGTTTAGACATTGCTTTGAGGAGGCTGATGGGTCTGTGATTAGCCGGGATGTTCAGAGGTTTACCCGGCTTGGGAATGCCTATGACTGTCGCTTCATTCCAGGCTTTTGGAAAGTAGCTATGGTCGAAGCAGGCATTGAAGATGATAGCTAACAAGGTAAGCACCTGCTGTGGCAGGTGCTTAAGTGCGTAGTTGGAAATTCCATCCGCACCCGGAGCCTTTTTGGACTTTTGCTTTCTAATGAGAAGCAAGATTTCATCATTAGAGACTGTGACGGGGTCGTCGGTGATAGGGAGAGATTCTCTGCGGAGAACTTCGTCCTCCACCGCCTGGATGTGGGAGGGAACCGCGGGTTTGCCTTGCTTAGCAATGATAACGTTGTCGCTGATGGCTGAGTTGATAGCATCAGTGAGAGTATCGACTACTGAATCTATTTTAATCGGGCTGTCTAATTGGTCGGGCGAAATCGCGAGCGGAGAGTTAGGGGCCTCTAAGGCTGAAACTAACGTATTTTTAAAGCCTTTCCAGCTGGTAAAGGTCTTTGGCGGTGTGACGTTAACGTTGGGCGTACCTAGCACGAGGGAGACGGGGCGATGGTCGGAGCCTAGGTCATCGAGCGGTTCGATGGACCTGAGATCAAGATTGATTCGCTTGATAATTGCAAAGTAGAGGATGTCAGGAGAATAGGTCGGGTTGTTGGGATAGTGAGCGGGAGTGATGGGGGATATGACGTCTAAGTCAAGGGAGTTAGTGATGTCGAGGAGTGCGATACCGCTGGTGTTGGTCGATAGGCACGTCCAGTCAGTATGTTTGGAGTTAAAGTCTCCGAACATAATGACTGAATGGCCGAGGGCGAGAATGGCCTCAAAGTCGCTGCGGATTGGTCTGGAGCCACATGGTACGTAGACTGAAGCTATGATGATGGTCGGATGTGGACACAGTGGCCTCCATGTTGAGGAGAGGAGGGGAATCAATCAAAAGTGTAAATTAGTTCGTTAAATTACTTTCATACCCATTTTTATATTAATGATTTTTTTTAATATCGAATATCATATTTTTTTGTATCTTTACAGGATTTTTTAAATTACCAACGATGTCCTATTTAGATAAAAACAATCTAGGTTTGAGGTTAAGCATGTATTTTCATTTTTTATTTAAAGTGAAAAGAAATCTAAAAGAGGAATATAAAGAAATAGAAAAGGAAGAAAGAAGTGAAAAGAGAATTCTAAAGTAGCTTAAATGCTTAGATGTCAAGCAAAAATCAATTCCCAAATATTGTAAGAGATAACCAATCAATCCCGGCCTAAAAACAACACTCAAATTTTTTAAAATACTTTTATTGTAAACTAGCTGTCTCGGCAGATTTTGTTCTGCTTGATTTACCTTGTATTTATTTCATATGTATTTCATGTTAAAGTAAGTTGTAAGCTGTATAGTTAAAAAATATATATGTATATAACTTTTTGTGACTAAAAATATAGCAAGTCACAGTTGCGTTATTATCGTATAGCTATCTGGCAGACTGCCAGTTTGGATTCCGCAGGGGTAGGTCTACCGTTGACGCGATTCAGCGGGTTAAGTCCTTGGCGCAGGACGCGACCGCCCGGGGTGAGGTCGTGTTGACGGTGTCTTTCGACATCGCTAACGCATTTAACTCCCTCCCCTGGAGCTGCATCAGGGAGGGGCTCCGATACCACGGAGTTCCTGCGCCGGGTCATCGGGGACTACCTTTCTGGGCGTGCGGTGGAATACCCCGGTCGAGACCGGTGGTGTCGGCGAGCTGCCAGATGCCACCACTGCGACGATTGCCTCGACGAGACGGTCCCGCACACGCTGGAGGTATGCCCGGGGTGGGATGCAGAGCGCCGCGCGCTCGGCTCTGTATTGGGTGCCGACATCTCGCTCTCGACCGTGGTTCGCGCTATGGTCCAGAGTGAGAGGTCGTGGCGGGCGGTCCGAACCTTCTGCGAGGCCGTAATGCTCGCGAAGGAGGCGGCGGAGAGGGCGAGGGACGGTGATGCATCCTCCCTTCCGCTTCGTCGCCACCGCACGGGACGCCGGAATTTTTCATTGCCGAAAGTTTCCCTCCCCTGCAGTCCATTGAGCCGGCGGCGGTTTCGGGGGATTCCGCCTCCAGTCCAGGGCTTGAGATGGCGCGTGCGCTTCCTGCGCACCATCTCACGAGGGACGACTAGAGAGGGACCCTTCCCTCTTTAGACGTCACCGGCGCTGCACAGAACGCTGGCCAACGCTGTCGGGCCGCGAACGAATGCGCAAGCTCCTCATGACCCAACTCCGTGCGTCCAGACAGAAACCGCAGGTTTTTAACCGGTAAGAGTCCGGCATAACCCGACTACGGCCCCCGCTGGGTCGAGAATCCATGAGGATTTTCCTGCGGTAAAAAAAAAATATATCGTTTAGTTAGATATTGAAAGAACCCTGTTTTAAGCGTGGCAGTTACTTAACTCCTGATATAAAATTTTCGATAAAATGCTAAAATAGTAATTTATCAAAGCTCGACATTAAATATAATGATACAAAATTAGAAATATCAGAATCAACGAAATTTCTTGGGGTTATAGTGGATGAGTACTGTAACTGGAAAGCCCATGTGAACAAGTTATGCCAAAAAATAGACAGATTTATTTACGCCTTAAAACGAATCGCTCAGGTTGTGTCGATAGAAGCAGCAAAACTGGCTTATCATTGCTATGTATCAGCTAATATAAGATACGGTTTAGTTTTATGGGGTAATTCGGCTGACAGAGTGTTTATAATCCAAAAGAAATGTCTAAGATCAATCTGTAATAAAGATATACAACACAGCAGTAAACCACTTTTCAAACAGTTGAAAATTTTGCCACTTCCATCACTATATCTATATGAAATATGCTGCTTTGTAAAACAAAACAAACACCTGTTCCATTGTAGTGGTGATGAGATCGGACGGCGTGGAAGGGAGAAAGAAAAATTGTATATTCCTTCACAAAAACTAGCCGTATTTAGTAACAATGTCTACTGTAAGATAATAAGACTTTATAACAAGTTGCCATCTAAATATAAAAACCTGCCAACTAACAAATTCAAAACTGTACTATTTAATTTATTACTAGATAAAATGTTTTATAGTGTGAAGGAATATCTAAACGACAAAACATTATAGGGTCATTCTTTTAGAGTTAAATGAAATACTCATAATGTCACTTCTGTATGCCAAAATTATGACATATTTTACAATAATAAACCCTTATTATTGTAAAATATCCCGAAATACGGACCTCTATAGGTATTTATATTTTCGTAAATAATTTTATAAGTATAAATAGGTCCTAATTTTGGCCTACAAAAGTGTCATTATTAGTGTTTCATTTAACTCTAAAAGAATGACCCTTTAATGACTTTACATTTAATTTAATTTTAATATTACATTTGATCACTAATTTGACTATGTGACATATCATTTACCCCGTTTTAATTTATTTTTATTTTTTTTTTACATTTTGACATTTACTATTTTATTTGAATGTTGATTTATGATGTCATTTTAATTTTATAGACAATTTTTTATTGTGTGACATGTGTTTTTATTAAATAGCTTTATTGTATAATTTTTATGTTTGTAAATATTTTGAATCTCTGAACTTTATAATTTTAATTAGTGACATTACGTAAATTTGCACGCTGACATTGTAGCAGTATATGTACGGACATTAATATTAAAAATTAAGACCTATTGTAACGCTTATAGTAGCAAATAAAGAATTTATTATTATATACTGAAACTACATAGTACCCTACAATAGATTTTATAGTTTTAACCTCGACAGACGTAATAAATAGATATTTTATATTCCTTTTAAATTATTATTATAGTAATTTAGGATTTGCCAGCCTTAATTTTAGAAACGCTAACATGCGGTCATTCCTAGTTCTAACAGGTAATCATTGTTATCTTTATTAAACTTGATGAAAATACAAAATTTTTAATTTTATTATGAATGTACAAAATATATTCATAAATATGAAATAAAATAAAATAAAATAGACTTTATTGCCAAACCAGTTACAAAAATTAAAAAACACAAAAAAAATTCAAATTGAACCAACAAAAAGAAAATGACAATATAGGCGGCCTTACCACTTAAAGTGTGATCTCTTCCAGGCAACCTTGAAATTCATATTTTGAAAATATTGACTAATATTAATATTGCAATTTTCCAATTTTTAAACTATTCTCTTACATCACAACAAACCATGCAGCAGCGCAGGCGACACGACACATCGTTCGGTGTTCACATTTTTTTCGGCTTTGTTTGCTTATATTTGTGTAGGTAGAAGTCCGAACATGAACACACCATGCACAAATCTTTTTGAACAATGAATATATCGAACATTCAATAATTTTTTTTGCAGTTTGAACATACTCGAAAGCAAAGATGGACGTGTTTTAAGCTCTTTCATCGCGCCTGTTATTACAGGCTATTCTGAAAATCGCCATTAACTTTGCTTCGGTTATTATGATTTTAAAATTAATTAAAATTCTTATGAATATACAAAATATTTTGTTGTGATACAAGGGTTAATTCCAATTTCTTTAAACTTTACTATAAGAGATTCTCTTTTTTCTAATTCATATATTCCACGACTATTCGTGAAAAAAGTGAAAGAGTGAAGATCGTTGCGATGTCTGTGGCATTTTCCCACATTAGGATACCATGAGACATTAAACTATGAAAATAACTAAAATATACCATCCTGGTTGAATGCATATTACCCAGCCTTTGGTCGAATTTACTTAACTGCAAACGCTGCAGAACAAAGTCTACTCGCAAAGTCTACACTAATGTGAACTGTGGATCATAGATTTGAAATTACAATGGGGGTTATTAGAGAAGAAAAATAGTATAATGTGTTAGGTTCACCTGTTACTATTAAGATACAAGTTTGATTCGACTTGTTTTACATCAGGTGCCGAAAATTGTAAACTTTTCGTTTTATATCATTGAATACTAGATTATTTACATTAAACTACTGCACAGAATTAAAGAAAGCATTGTTTTCTACAATATTTACTGATTTATTTATATATTTAACAATTTATGCACACATATATGTTACAATAATGAAAATAGAAAAAAAAACAGCATTATATGCACAAAGGTACTGCTTATTTCCTAGAAAATTTCTTCCAGCAGACCTGTGACTGGAGAGTTTCGTATAAAGCAAATAACTGTGCCATTATATATTATAAATACAAAACATTAAATATGTACAATTTATACATATTTACTCATATAAAATACATACATACACACATATACATAAAACAATACATACGTATAGTATAGTCGTAGATTACAACGATTTACTCTTTAGCAAAGTGATAAATAGTGCTCTCTTACTCTTCTCTTAAAAATAGACAGTGTTTTAGCGTCGCGTATCTGGTGAGGCAGCTTGTTCCACAGCCTGGCTGCATGGACGGTGAACGAAAAAGAAAAGAAATCAGTTTTGTGGCAAGGAGTCACTAGTAAGTTTCTTTTAAGCGTTCTGCAGATCTCATCACCTGTGTGGGTGTAGGTAAAACGGTTTCGTAAATATGGTGGAGAGTGAGGGTTGCTAAGCGCATTAAACAAAATATACAAGATACGAGTATTCCTACGGAAACGTATAGGCAGCCACATGAGTTTTTTGCGGAAGTGGGAAACATGATCATACTTTTCCAGTCCGAAAATGAAGCGAATGGATAAGTTTTGTAGGCGCTCTAGTTTGTCCAAAAATGCCTCGGTGGCATCCAAACAGCAGGAATCGGCATAATCAATTATAGGTTGAATTAATATCTGAGCGAGAGATATTTTTGTGGATACTGGCAAAACATTTTTAAGGGTTTTAATGGAGTGAAAAGTGAAATTTGCTTTGCGGCTAATTGCATTTACACACTCCCAAATTCTTTGCTTTATCGGAGCAATCAACTGGGATTATCTTTATCGGATTAATCAAAAAATTTCATCAAGGCAAACTAACGGCAATGTCGAGATATCAAGGCAACTTCGAATATGGCGACTACCAATTATGATAGCCTGTGATTTATTGGGATTGATAAGCAAACCGAAAGATTTGGCCCAGACACTGATACGTGGGAGATCTTCATAATAGAAATTACAGCAGATTTAGCATCTGGAACTGAAAAATGTTGGTATATTTGCAGATCACCTGCGTATAAGTGTTAGATGAAATTACTTTTGTTACACTGATATAATATGTGTTGATTAGAATAAGTCTGATCGACACAAATACGCTGCGAGCGGCCACGGAGGTAAGAGTCAAACCTGTCAACTGTTTGTCACTGTCACATGTCAAAATGTATATTAGATCTCTTGATTGACAAGATCTTTAAAAATGCCTTTTTATATCATTCAATATATGTGTACGTAAATAAAAATAATCCTCAAGTTTCATGACAATCTTTTATTTCTGCAATACTAACAAAGTACGAATCAGAAGGTTATGGGCCCAGTCACACAAAGACTGAAGAAGTTAAGTTTAATAGTAAGTAAATGAAGACTTTGAAAAAAAAAAGGGTGATAATGGCTTTAATTACAACAAGTGGTTATTTTCCAATTCTACATTTGGAATTGGCTATTTAGAGTTGAGTGTTTATTGGCCGAGAAACAGTTATTAGAAGTATTGGACGAAACAAGTCGAGATGATAAAAATGTCAAAGATTTCAATTTAAAAGATACCAAGACAAAATCAGTGATTGTTCAATGTCTATCAGACAAATACTTAGGCATTGTAAGAGATTGTACTACATCAAAACAAATGCTAGATACTTTAAAAGCACAATTTCAAAGGAAATCTATTGTGTCAAAAATAAATTTGCGTAGAAAATTGTTAATCTTATCTTGAACTGAAACATCCTTCTTGCATCGGACTACTAGACGCAGACAGACCTTCCATACCTTCATGGTAGACATCCCAAGAAGTCGAACCAAACGCTTCGATAGTTCCTTTTTGGTGCGGGTCGCCAAGGTGTGGAATGAACTGCCTGCGTCTGTTTTTCCAGAAAACTATTGTCCTAGTTCTTTCAAGCGTCGAGTGAATAGGTATCTCGTGGATAGACGTGGACAAGAACGAGCTGGTCATTATGGAGGTTCTTCAACGGCTGCAAGTGCTACAAGTGATAAAAGTGAATCTAACTTTTCTTTTCTTTCAGGTACACTGACTTATAATTTAGTAACCAATACCAATTCTGGAAATGATATAAATTGGGTAATTGATTCAGGATGTACGGATCATCTGATCAAAAAGGAATATGAACAGTTCATGTATAACATCAAAATTTTGCCAAAGGAAATGAAAATCTATGTAGCAAATAGACAGTAAATAACATCAAATAAAAAAGGATGTATAAATATGATATGTCAAGGTAAATCTATAGAATTAGAAGCACTAAATGTCGAAAAACTATCATTAAATTTATTATCAGTTAAAAGGATTGTACAAAAAAGTAACAATGTAACATTTAATAAAGAATACTCAGGTAAAGGTACTCATTTATAGTCAAAATAAGAGAATTTTTGGTAACTGTGTAGGAAAACTTTATGTATTAAATTGCCAGATATGCATCAATAATGACACATGTGCAAGTTTTACTTATATTAATAATGAATTATGACATAGGAGACTAGGTCATTTGAACCGCAGGGGACTTCGTCAAATGAATCTGCCGGTGAGTGAGAAGGTGTGTGGACCATGTATGACTGGTAAGTCTACTAGATTGCCTTTTCCATCCCAGCCAAGACCTAAGTCACACTGTATGGGAGAAGTCATCCACACTGATGTCGCAGGACCAGCCAATATACCTGGAATACACGGTGAGCTTTATTATCACGTAATAGTAGATGATTATTCTCATCATTGTGTAACATACTTAATGCAAAAAAGGGTCAAGCTACATATAATTTAATAAATTACATAAACAAAATGGAAAATGAAAAAGAAATAAGAATAAAGAAAATTAGGTGCGATATGGAGGTGAATTCAAAAACAATAAATTAAAAAACCGTAGTATTGTAATCCAGTATACTCAGCCTTATTCTCCACAAAGTAATGGTATTGCAGAAAGAATGAACAGAACACTATATAACAAAGCCAGAACACAGATGATTGAGACCAACTTACCAAAGCATCTATGGGGTGAGGCTATCATGCGCTCCTCCTATCAGGTAAATAGATGCCCGCCCATCTGCTGCCATAAATTTCAAGACACCTATGGAAGTTATGTATGGAGCAAATGATTTGTCAAAACTGAAAACATTTGATTTTCGAGCATGGGCAGTAATATTATTAAGAGAAGAAAAATTTTACAGCCAAGCAAAAGAAGTGATTATGGTTGGATACTCTCCAAATGGATACAGACTATGGGATTAAAAAAGAAAATATAGTAATTACTTCACGTGATGTTAGATTTGATGAGACACAGATAAATTATATGAGGGAAAAATTAAATAATAATTCACAAAGACAAGAACATACAGTCTATAATGAAAATGAAAGTGATATGTCTCTAGAAGAACAAAAGTTGGAGAAACAATATGGAGACGACAATCAAGAATCAAGGAAAGTGTCTCAAGAAGAACAAAAGACAGACAAACAATATGGAAATGACAATCAAGAATCAAGGACAAGACCACAGAGAAATAGGACAAAACCAAAATATCTAAAAGATTATGAAATGGACGATGAAAATGAAGAAGTAAATATTGTATATTGTTTTCATACAGATCCTATTGATTGTGACAAGGCTATAAGAAGTGGGACTGAATGGCAAGAAGCTATTAAAATTGAATTGCAAGCGCATGAGAGAATGGGAACATGGAAAGAAGCTACACTACCAAAAGGAAAGAATGCTATTGAAACAAAGTGGGTTTTCAGAACAAAACAACTGGGTGCAAAGAAGGCAAGATTGGCAGCAAAGGGTTATCAAACTCAGAGTGGTAACAATGTTTATTCCCCTGTTATGAAGGCTTTTTGGATAGCCTTACAGGAAGGCTATCCAATAAAACAACTGGATATACCAACTGCTTTTTTGAATGGGAAACTTAATACTGAGATATATATTAAACCACCCAAAGGAGTGCCAGTTCCAGAAGGTAAAGTACTATAACTGAACAAGGCTCTGTATGGGTTGCGAGAAGCACCCAGATGCTGGAACGAGAATCTCCATAATTATGTAATTAATTTGGGATTTCAGCAATCAATGTATGATGTATGTTTATACACCATGAATGACATACGGTTGCTTATATTTGTTGATGACATATTATTAGTTGGACACTTAGATGAAATAATAAAGATGTTAAAAGAAGAATTTAAAGCAAAGGACTTAGGTGAATTAAAAGAATATTTGGGCATGGAAATTTTTAGACAAGATAATCAAACAAAATAAAATCAAAAAAAAAATTATAAAAAAGATAATTACTAAATTTGGAATGGATAACTGAAAAGAAATAAATACTCCAATGGAAAGTAATTTTGCAGTAGATGAAAAAGAAGATATTATAAATGTACCTTACAGGGAAATAATATCAAGTCTAATGTATGTTGCTGTTAACTCAAGACCTGACATTACGTATTCAACTACCTTTCTAAGTAAGTATTTAGATAGACCAACCTCCCAACTCTGGAAAGCATCAAAACTGCATCCGAACTAATACATTTAACAGGCATAGTGTCTAATTTTAATCAGTGTATACAGATTTGCAAAATGCAAAAATGCAAATCTGTTCATGGACAGTCAAAGTACCATGAAAATAATAGAATGTAAGGAAAATAGTCAACGCTCAAAACTTAAGTTTTATTTCATAAAAGTTAATTTCTTTAACCTATGTTCAAACAAATGACAACATTGCTGATATTTTTACTAAAGCTCTATGTAAAATTAAACATAACTATTTCATTAATAAAATGGGAATTTTGTAAACATTGTTCTTAATTTTAGTTATGTAATATGAAAGAAAACTAATAAAATATTCGTTATTTTTAAGTAATAGCTAATGTTTAGCTTTTGGCTTTATCTATTTCAGCCATGGCTTATTTTATGGAATCTGAAAGCCAAGGTGCAGGAATGTATTTAAGTTTGACATTTCTAAGGGCATGGCGATTATACAGATCTGAAACAATCAAATTAAAGTGATTGACTTTAGTGTCAACATCAGTGCTATTGATAACTGTCGACCCATCGATATTCTTAGCGTCTTGTTGTAAGGCCTCCATATCTATATCCTTATAATTACGAAGCAGTACAGTGCGGGGCTTACGCTTAGGAGGGCGAATACGATATGATAAAAAGACCAAATCATGGTAAGAAAAAGTCGGTGTGAGTTGTCCATGAGTTACAACATTGCTAGGAGATGAGACAATAATAAGATCTAGAAGGGACGGAACACAATTGGGGAAATGATGAGTAGGAGATAAGGGTAAACAATGAAGATTAAAAGAGGTCAGTAAGGATTCCAGTCTGCTTGAGCGTGCATTATTTTTAACGAGACATGTATTAAAATCTCCCATCACTATCACATGGTCATAGCAGGGGCAAACGTTTTGAAGCAGAGAATCTAAAGAATTGAAATAATCAATTGTTAGATTTGGGCAATAGAAAACCAAAAGTAAATATCCTGATTCTTGCCTATGGTATAGGATGGATTGCTTATATAGACTAACTAGGAAAATAAATGGGCCCAGAATTGAATCCTTGGGTACTCCCATTTCCACAACTGACCCAGATGAAATTTTTTGATTAACCTTAACCTTCTGAGTTCTACTAATCATATATGAATGCAAAAAGTTGAGATATGGGCCCTTTATGCCGTGGCGTTAGAGTTTCCTGATTAAAGTAAAATGCTGAACGCAATCAAACCCAAGTCACCAAAATACCTAAAGTTTAGGGGTTCTAGATCATTGTTATCTAGAAGTTCATTGTTAATATGTTTAGAGGTTCTACATGGATTCTCTTCATGTGGAATATATACAAGCATCCTATGGTAAATGGTATTGGTGTTAATACAATAATTAACACCAAGACAGTTACTTTCAGCAAATCAATATGGATCTGGAATAATCCTTTAAAGGCTAGCCACGGTCGACTAAATAAATAGCCGGAGACAAATATTATCACAGCAGGAAATTATTTTTCTCGTCCAGTTTTTTATTAATTTCCTTTAAGGCCTAATATTCATGTATCTAATGTTTAGCCTGGATTTCAAAATAAAGATTGGCTTAATTATTGAGATTTAAATGTGCATACCAAACATGTTTCATGCTACATAAGGCTGGCATAGTGGTCTTTGCGCAAAACCACGATATTCAGTCCTCTCAGAAAAAAATACACCTTCTTCAAAAGGCCGACAAAGCAGCAGTAATCACCTCGGTGCTGCTGGTGTCCAGGATCGGTGGTGATAAGTTAACACCAGGTCACCCACATGCTCGTCTGCACTTATTCCATAAAATCTTTCGGTTTGCTTATCAATCCCAATAAATCACAGGCTATCATAATTGGTAGTCGCCATATTCGAAGTTGCCTTGATATCTCGTCATTGCCGTTAGTTTGCCTTGATGAAATTTTTTTATTAATTCGATAAAGATAATCCCAGTTGATTACTCCGATAAAGCAAAGAATTTGGGAGTGTGTAAATGCAATTAGCCGCAAAGCAAATTTCACTTTTCACTCCATTAAAACCCTTAAAATTTTGCCTCTGTCCACAAGAATATCTCTCGCTCAGATATTAATTCAACCTATAATTGATTATGCTGATTCCTGCTGTTTGGCTGCCACCGAAGAACTTGTGAACAAACTAGAGCGCCTACAAAACTCATCCATTCGCTTCATTTTCGGACTGAGAAAGTATGATCATGTTTCCCACTTCCGCAAGAAACGCATGTGGCTGCCTATACGTTTCCGTAGGAATACTCGTATCTTGTATCTTTTGTTTAATGCGCTTAGCAACCCTCACTCTCCACCATATTTACGTAACCGTTTTACCTACACCCACACAGGTGATGAGATCTGCAGAACGCTTAAGAGAAACTGAAAAGAAATAAATACTCCAATGGAAAGTAATTTTGCAGTAGATGAAAAAGAAGATATTATAAATGTACCTTACAGGGAAATAATATCAAGTCTAATGTATGTTGCTGTTAACTCAAGACCTGACATTACGTATTCAACTACCTTTCTAAGTAAGTATTTAGATAGACCAACCTCCCAACTCTGGAAAGCATCAAAACTGCATCCGAACTAATACATTTAACAGGCATAGTGTCTAATTTTAATCAGTGTATACAGATTTGCAAAATGCAAAAATGCAAATCTGTTCATGGACAGTCAAAGTACCATGAAAATAATAGAATGTAAGGAAAATAGTCAACGCTCAAAACTTAAGTTTTATTTCATAAAAGTTAATTTCTTTAACCTATGTTCAAACAAATGACAACATTGCTGATATTTTTACTAAAGCTCTATGTAAAATTAAACATAACTATTTCATTAATAAAATGGGAATTTTGTAAACATTGTTCTTAATTTTAGTTATGTAATATGAAAGAAAACTAATAAAATATTCGTTATTTTTAAGTAATAGCTAATGTTTAGCTTTTGGCTTTATCTATTTCAGCCATGGCTTATTTTATGGAATCTGAAAGCCAAGGTGCAGGAATGTATTTAAGTTTGACATTTCTAAGGGCATGGCGATTATACAGATCTGAAACAATCAAATTAAAGTGATTGACTTTAGTGTCAACATCAGTGCTATTGATAACTGTCGACCCATCGATATTCTTAGCGTCTTGTTGTAAGGCCTCCATATCTATATCCTTATAATTACGAAGCAGTACAGTGCGGGGCTTACGCTTAGGAGGGCGAATACGATATGATAAAAAGACCAAATCATGGTAAGAAAAAGTCGGTGTGAGTTGTCCATGAGTTACAACATTGCTAGGAGATGAGACAATAATAAGATCTAGAAGGGACGGAACACAATTGGGGAAATGATGAGTAGGAGATAAGGGTAAACAATGAAGATTAAAAGAGGTCAGTAAGGATTCCAGTCTGCTTGAGCGTGCATTATTTTTAACGAGACATGTATTAAAATCTCCCATCACTATCACATGGTCATAGCAGGGGCAAACGTTTTGAAGCAGAGAATCTAAAGAATTGAAATAATCAATTGTTAGATTTGGGCAATAGAAAACCAAAAGTAAATATCCTGATTCTTGCCTATGGTATAGGATGGATTGCTTATATAGACTAACTAGGAAAATAAATGGGCCCAGAATTGAATCCTTGGGTACTCCCATTTCCACAACTGACCCAGATGAAATTTTTTGATTAACCTTAACCTTCTGAGTTCTACTAATCATATATGAATGCAAAAAGTTGAGATATGGGCCCTTTATGCCGTGGCGTTAGAGTTTCCTGATTAAAGTAAAATGCTGAACGCAATCAAACCCAAGTCACCAAAATACCTAAAGTTTAGGGGTTCTAGATCATTGTTATCTAGAAGTTCATTGTTAATATGTTTAGAGGTTCTACATGGATTCTCTTCATGTGGAATATATACAAGCATCCTATGGTAAATGGTATTGGTGTTAATACAATAATTAACACCAAGACAGTTACTTTCAGCAAATCAATATGGATCTGGAATAATCCTTTAAAGGCTAGCCACGGTCGACTAAATAAATAGCCGGAGACAAATATTATCACAGCAGGAAATTATTTTTCTCGTCCAGTTTTTTATTAATTTCCTTTAAGGCCTAATATTCATGTATCTAATGTTTAGCCTGGATTTCAAAATAAAGATTGGCTTAATTATTGAGATTTAAATGTGCATACCAAACATGTTTCATGCTACATAAGGCTGGCATAGTGGTCTTTGCGCAAAACCACGATATTCAGTCCTCTCAGAAAAAAATACACCTTCTTCAAAAGGCCGACAAAGCAGCAGTAATCACCTCGGTGCTGCTGGTGTCCAGGATCGGTGGTGATAAGTTAACACCAGGTCACCCACATGCTCGTCTGCACTTATTCCATAAAATCTTTCGGTTTGCTTATCAATCCCAATAAATCACAGGCTATCATAATTGGTAGTCGCCATATTCGAAGTTGCCTTGATATCTCGTCATTGCCGTTAGTTTGCCTTGATGAAATTTTTTTATTAATTCGATAAAGATAATCCCAGTTGATTACTCCGATAAAGCAAAGAATTTGGGAGTGTGTAAATGCAATTAGCCGCAAAGCAAATTTCACTTTTCACTCCATTAAAACCCTTAAAATTTTGCCTCTGTCCACAAGAATATCTCTCGCTCAGATATTAATTCAACCTATAATTGATTATGCTGATTCCTGCTGTTTGGCTGCCACCGAAGAACTTGTGAACAAACTAGAGCGCCTACAAAACTCATCCATTCGCTTCATTTTCGGACTGAGAAAGTATGATCATGTTTCCCACTTCCGCAAGAAACGCATGTGGCTGCCTATACGTTTCCGTAGGAATACTCGTATCTTGTATCTTTTGTTTAATGCGCTTAGCAACCCTCACTCTCCACCATATTTACGTAACCGTTTTACCTACACCCACACAGGTGATGAGATCTGCAGAACGCTTAAGAGAAACTTACTAGTGACTCCTTGCCACAAAACTGATATCTTTTCTTTTTCGTTCACCGTCCAAGCAGCCAGGCTGTGGAACAAGCTGCCTCACCAGATACGCGACGCTAAAACACTGTCTATTTTTAAGAGAAGAGTAAGAGAGCACTATTTATCACTTTGCTAAAGAGTAAATCGTTGTAATCTACGAGTGTACTATACGTATGTATTGTTTTATGTATATGTATGTATATATGTATGTATGTATGTATTTTATATGAGTAAATATGCATAAATTGTACATATGTAATGTTTTGTATTTATAATACATAATGACACACTTATTTGCTTTATACGAAACTCTCCAGTCACAGGTCTGCTGGAAGAAATTTTCTAGGAAATAAGCAGTACCTTGGTATATAAAATTCTGTTTTTTTTCTTCTTTCTTTATTGTGAAATATATGTGTGCATAAATTGTTAAATAAATTAATCAATCAATAAATTTTGTAGTAAACAATGATTTATTTAATTCTGTGCAGTAGTTTAATGTAAATAATCTAGTATTCGATGACAAAAAACGAAAAGTGTAAAACTTTCAGCACCTGATGTAAAACAAGTCGAATCAAACTTGTTTCTTAATGGTAACAGGTTGAACCTAATACATAATACTCTTTTTCTTCTCTAATAACCCCCATTGAAATTTTTGTTTTCATAATTTTTGTATTTATAATACATAATGGCACACTTATTTGCTTTATACGAAACTCTCCAGTCACAGGTCTGCTGGAAAAAATTTCCTAGGAAATAAGCAATACGTTTGTACATATAATTCTGTTTCTTTTATTGTAACTTATATATGTGCATAAATTGTTAAATAAATAAATAAAAGCAGTAGTAAATCTTCGAGTACATGTATTAATTCCATGACGATGGCGGCTGCGCGAAAGGGACACCACGCCTAAATGTTTTAAACTTTCTTTATTATGTTGTTGATATTATATCTATTCATGTATTCATCTAATTATATGTAGCTTTAAATTTTATAATGTCAACAAAACTCAATTCAACAAAAGCCCTGGGCCCAGGCATGTATGGGAAGGTGGGTTTCTCCTTTCTTTACGTCGTACGTCCTCTTTATTATTTTCGAGATTTAATGTAAAAGTATTATAAGGATTTCTGACCTATGTGGTAGATTTTCTAAAATTTCCTTTCACGTAAAAGGTTTAAAAATGTCCTAAATATTACAAACAGAACTAAAAAAAACTTTCTCTCTTTGCATAGATCGACTATAAAAGAATCGTACACATTTTTAACTTGTTAATTTTTGTTGTAAATTATTTTAACTCATTTCTCAATATTCGTTAATTACAGAAACGTGATCAATTTACACAAGACTCATCGATCAAGACTCAAGTTTTTATTATATGTTTATTTTAGAAACTCTCGTGTAACTTTTGTTTATTTGTGACGGGCATAAACATTTTTCAAAAGTGGAGAGTGGATGAAAGGGAGGTTATTGACGTTTTAGCAAAAAAACACAAATAACACAATAGTAGACTCAGATGGCACGAGTTCTCATGAATAAATAAAGTCCATTGAGGCGATATTAGTACGACATGAATTAAAATGTTAGATTCCAAAGATGGAATGGAACATTGTTGAATCATGATGTTGAGTGTATTGTGATGTATTATTGAGTTTGTAAAGTAGGTACTAGTATAGTCCATTTAAAATCTATTTTTACAAACATACATTTTCAATAATAGTTTTCTATTGTTTTCTAAAGATTTTATGTGAATCTTTGAACTTGAAAAAAATACATAATTGTAATCAATGTTCATAAAGTTGACCTTTTATTTATTTTTATTTTTAAAAGTATTTTTAGATTTTATATTAAAACATAAAATTTTAAGTTTTTTATTATGGATTAATAATACTTATCATTTGAACTAAAATTAAATTTTATGACATAAATTTATTCTCTTGTCTAAATGTTATTTGACTCTGTAATTACAAGTTTAAATTTCATTATATCTATGACGTAATCTGAATTAATTTAAAATCTTCAAGACTATCTTTCATGTCCAAAAAAAATTATGTAAATCCATAAATGGCTATATGTATTTTATCTTCTTTGTAACTATTTAACTATTTTGTTGAAAGCTGTGGATTTTGTAGTAAACAAACAAATAAATAATCTTTTACTCAGAATATAACATTAATAATTAATATTTTTTATGAATGAATTATTCTCCAGTTAGGTCTCTCCGTGCCTAAGCGTCGCACGGGTAGGAGAGCATAATATACCTATGTACTTTTATCTAATAACGAACATTTTTAAATAAAAGTTAACGGTAAAGAACAATTAATAGAAGAACTACTAATTAGTAGTTTTATCTTAACCAATATTACAAATGCAAAAGTAGTTATAATTGTTTAATTCTTTGTTTTTTCGTTTTAATAAAGGGTATGCGAACTAACCTTCGATGAAAAACCTGTTTTAAAAATATTGGAAAATAAGCATCAATAAAAAGAACTCCATTTCAATCAATTTATTTGACGTGTATAAGAATCTATTATTTATTTCTTATAATTTGCTGTAATACGGCAGACAATAGAGACGATGATTTTTATGAGATGATTAAAAATGAAATTAAATAAATATTATCCATATAATATATACATTAAAGGTAAAGGTGACCGACTAAGCTATGCAGAGCCCAAACGAACGGACGGATTGAGCTCAAATTTGGCTTATAAATTGGTCTCATAACGTAGGCGCAGGTTAAGTAAGGATTTTGCGAATTTCCGCCTTTAAAGCGATAAAAGCGGTTTACTAATTTTTATTTTCATACAAATCTGACGCAAACGTCACAAAATTACTGAAACTACACCATGAGCCTGAAATTTCACATAGGAGTTCCTTTTAAGATTTTATGCTAATAATAATTATTAGGAAATTCCACAGCAAAATGTTTGTTAGTTTTAATGTCGAGCCAAATTAAAGGTGGAGAGTTTTTAGTTTGGTGGAGAATTTTAGAAAAGTTATTAATTTTATTATATTTTATTTATAAAATTTCTTAGTTAGCATTTTATTAATTAATAAAATTTGTCATAATACAATGAAAGCTTTCACAATAACGATAAAACAAGCACTAATGCCTTGCCCGAGGCAAATGTATCTCTAAATTTGCTTACGGCGGTGTAAGTGGCGCTTTGCAAAAGTATTTCACGCATAAATGGCGAAATATGAGTAAACTTAATAGAATTATGTAAGTTCATAATATATTTAACATAACTCATATTTTAACGCTCATTACTCGCATAAATAACTTAGATTAAAGGAATCAACTAACGGCATGTCTCTGGAAAAACGAAAATTTTTTGGACGTAACATTAACAGTATTTTGCAAAAAAGTCGATTAGCAGTAAAATATTTATTTGTTAAATTTGTATGCATAACCGCCAAATTAATACACGTGTAAAACTATTTTTTATACTACGAAATACCGGTGGTTTTGTTCGCGTATCCCTCGGAAAAAAATCTTTTTTCTGTATAAAAGGACCCTTTCCGTGCTTCTCTTCCCCTTCGTCAGCATGTGTATAAAACAAATATTGAAAGATCGGTTGCGCAGTTTGGTCGTGAAAGCGTTGTAAAGAAACAAATAAATAAACAAACGGTAAACTATCGAAGCGATTTCGATGCGGGAAAAGTTTAAAAAAATCTAAAATCGAAATGAGTTTTTTAAAACGTCTTAATATAATAATATCTTGATGAAGGTTGTAATTTTAAGGGTTTCGTATTTTTTGTGGTTTGTCAATATAAGACCTAGCATGGAAGCACTCTATGACTCTATACTGACTTGTTTAAGCGTTCTAATAAGGAGTAAGTACATAAGTAGTAATAAGTAAGCAAAAGTATGTATGCAAGAAACTTCATCACTTTATTGAATCGAGCCTTCCAATTAACGTATAAGGGGTTTTCCAATAAGGACCTGACAAATTTTTTTCAAAATAAAATGCAAACTATTTGAGATATTTCAAAAACGTTATTATCGGGTTGAAGTGCAATCAAAACATTTATGAATGGAACTCGACTTCGTTCATATGGCCACCGCGGGCACGTTTGCAGCGGTCCATTCGTTGGACCCAATTTTCGATGACTCGGCCACACATTTCGGCCGAAACGGCTGCTATTTTGCGTTCAATGTTGGCTCTAAGCTCTTCCAACGTCGTCAACTTGTTGGCATAGACCAATGACTTGACGATACCCTAAAGAAAAAAGTCTAGAGGCGTTTAATCGCACAAACGAGGTGGCCAATCGACTGTCCATTTCTTGAGATAACACGCTCATCAAACTTACTCTTCAATAAATCGATTGTAACGTGTGCTGTGGCATGGTCCTGTTGAAACCACATGTTGTCCAAGTCCATATCTTCCAATTCAGCCAAAAATAATCGGTAATCATAGCGCGATAACGATTACCATTCACAGTAACGTGACGATCATTATCGTCGACGAAAAAATATGGCCCTATGACGCCGCCGGCATGCAAACCGCACCACACAGTTATTTTTTGTGGATGAAGTGGTGTTTCATGAAGCACATGTGGATTTTCATCCGACCAATAACGCATATTTTGCTTATTGAGCCAAACCCATTAAGCCAAAAATGAGCTTCATCACTGATGATGATTTTGCGATGAAATTGATCATCTTGGCGCATCTTTTCCAGAGCCCGATCGGAGAACTTTCGTCGCTTCAAATGGTCCATCGACTTCAATTCTTGAGTCAGCTTGATCTTGTATGGGTGTAAACAGAGATCCTTACGCAAAATCCGCCATAAAGTGGTCTGGGCGATGCCCAACTCTTGAGAACGCCGTGGAATTGACTCATTCGGATCATTTGCTCCGGACGTTTCAACGGCAGCGATATTTTTAACACTTCGACCAACCCGTTGTCTCACTGGCACGGAAACATCACACAACGAATATGTAGACTAAATTTTTTGCACTAAACTTGTTACTGCCTGTCTACTAAGGCGAGAATTACGACCGAAAATCGGAGTTAACGCTCTTAAAGTAGCGGTCACCGATTCCGAATTCCTGTAGTAAATTTTTACAATTTGCAGACGTTGTTCGTCCGTGTACTTTACCATGATGAAAATGTTAAGTTTACTGAATAAATTGACAGTGACAGTTCGATGATTAGTGCAAGGGTGCGTTCACAAATTGAATTCAAAGTTGTCAAGCCCCTATTGGAAAAACCTTTATATATATATATATATATATATATATATATATATATATATATATATAAATGTGTGTGTGTGTATTATATACAATGAGTATTATCAAAGATTCTTCAATGATAAATTATATATAAATATATAATTTATATAATTAAATAATTTTTACGTCACCCTCAAATATTACGCATTTTAGGGATTTCATTCTTTTGAAGGAGAATTGAAAATAAATCCATAAATTTGATTTTCCACGAAAAAGTAAAACACACACTGACAAGTGATAAATTAAGTTTATGAAACATGCATAAAACAGAAATAGTCATAGCAACCGGCTTCCTACTCAACTGACCACGGGATTTGTAAAAGTGTTCGAGGGCGTAATATAGGCTACCAAATAGAAATAGTCCTTTTGAAGAGAACCTTGAACTGATTGTTGAAGTTTATTCTTCTCTTTAAGTAGAAATAAAATAGTGAAAAAGACGTTTTATTTCATAAAATTATTGGAAGCCGGTAGTACAAATATTTAAAACGAGTACCTATTTAAAAATGTTTTTTTTTGGGATCCTTGTCATTTAAGATGATTATTCAATTGTTTTATAGATGAAAATAAACTTTCGGGATCTTGAAAGAGAACTAAAAATATTAGAAATAGTTCAAATGAAATTCTTAATATGATCAGTATTTATTCACAACTAAAAAATATTCGTTTGAATTTACCGTTTGAGGGGTGCTCTTCGTTTGGATAGTTGAAGGGAGACTTGCCGAGTTAACAAATGCAGATAAAAACAATTTTGTATAGACATAATAAGACATTGTAAATTTAATTTGAAAAATTTTTACCCGTAAAGTGTCTTGCTAGTTCTTCTTCACAAAGGTTTTTCCGTACTGGTGGTAAGGTCATGCTTTATTTGACGTCAACACGAACAAGTTTTATTTATACATTTATATTTTATTATATACATATTTATATACAAATTAACATGTTTTTAGTTGTTTAGGATCTTACCAAGAAACATGTGCTGGCATATTCCAGAAAAGTATTTCATTTTACTTGCTACCCTACTTTTAGTAAATACTTCTGAATTTTAAACGTAAGAAGTTTAAAAAAAAAGCATTTCCACCGCGGACGCTTCAAACGCGTGCGTGTTTAGAATTTTATGTAGTCGTTGAAATCAAATATCGTGAAAGTGTGGTGAACATCAGTTGAAAACTGGGGGCTGCCATTTTAGTAAAAGATTTTTGTAGGGTTTTTGTGTTGTTTGAAAGAGGATATTTTGTATTGCGAGTATTTTATGACAGTTAGTTTATGGGCAATTCATTTAAATAAACACCATTAAAATATTACCACAGTAGTTAAATATTCCTTCAAGAACTATATATTTTTTTTTAATTTTTATTTACACCGATTTGGTTTAGTCAGATATAGTCAGCTATATAGTCAGATAAAGTCAGCTATATAGTCAGATATAGTCAGCTATATAGTCAAATATAGTCAGCTATATAGTCAGATATAGTCAGCTGGTAGAAATCATTTAAAAAAAAATAGTGACTTTTTAACGGCTTGTGTTTAAGCGTCACCAAAAATGTATATAATTACCTACCAATAAAATTCGAAACGCTTACCAAAACGGATAAATGCCCACCAAATTGTGTTTCTTAAAATATTATAAAACATATCAAATTTTTTTTGTATTAAAATTTCATAAACATATATGTTCGCCTTTAAAAATTAATGTCAGACCAAATATTAAACATATTCACTAAATAGATGTTACCAAATTTTTTATGTCACTAGCGTTAATTTATTATGCTTGTTCTGTGCTAAAAAATCTAACGGTCGATTGACCCTTTAACGACTCCACTACTAAACTTTACTGAAATTAAGTTCAAAAGTTTTGAACCAAAGTGGCTTTTCTTGAAAAGCTGGAAATAGTACTTAATTTGGTCCTGGCGTATATATTTTTACAAAACGTGCAATTATTCTATTGTGTGTTTATTTCTTTTGGCCCATTAACAATCTTTAGGACCCTTTTTATAAAAAACTTTTAATTTTTTTGGAGTTATGTATTTTATTGTGCTTAGTGTCATATAAATATTTTGGTGACCTTTTAAATTATACCTCTTTTTAACTACCAAACTGTTAACAAATAAAATAATTTACAAAATTCTTGGAATCGCTACTTTTTTCACGCATTCATTGTTAGTCAAATAATTATTGTAAGTATTTAGTAAGCAATGACCCTCTTGGCTAAGTCATCAATACTACTTTATATCTGGTTACTTCTAAAAACTTACGTTTCTTTATATCGTTGTATAATACCAATTATACCTAAATTCAATCTGTATAAACTTTACTGATATTTTCCAAAACCTTATTTACAACAAAACTCAACTATAATCACATATTAAACTGATTCTGCAAGTGTGGTGGACAAAACTTTCTTTTTTTAAAGTTATGTTAATAAAGTCTGTTTAAGTAATTTCTAACTTTAATCTTGACAGTGGTTGTTGAATCGACATCGGTGTGACAAACAGAATCTTAATTCTGTGACAAGTTGGGACGAGCAAATCGGTTGCTTATTATTGCTACATCGTACGTTGGTCCGGTTTGTTTTTGACTCTGGAAGAACTTTGCATATTTAAAACTAAGAAGCAAATATTAAAAAAAAATATTATTAGTTAATCACTTCAAAAATTAATGTACCTAAACTTATTCTCCTATTACCTACATTGTAATAGCCGTAAAATATTAAAAATCTTACGACTACTTAAATTGTTAGCGTTAGAAAGCAGTATGAAACATTTCTCCATTTACAATCTCGAGCGTTATCCAAAACAGTCGGGTTTTTCTCGTGTAATAAAAACAGGCACTTTATCAGTGCCGCCGGTTTTATTTAACATACACATACCCAACCACTAAAAATTCCTTTCTGGTTCTGCAGTTAAAAGAACCGTATGTCGCAAAGTAAACTTGATTCAGGATCCCTTTGGGTCAAAATTAATTGAATACCGACAGTACGTGTTCGGGTAAACAAACCAAATCTCACCCATATCCAATCCGTCAGATTCTCTCATGCAAATGGCAGCGTTAAATATTGATGTAGGATCCGTTTTTCGTAAATGACAAACGAAATTTCTGTACATAAATCATTGTAGGTTCTCAGGCCAACATTTGGAGCTGAATAGAAAGTTGGCAAAGCTTCTTAAATGAGAGGCAAAATCTTTTTGCTATAAAAAAAACTTTCAAGAGCTGCTGGTAAAGTTTTTACTACCACTACATTATCAAAAAGTAGAGAAAAAGCGTAAGTTTTCCTACGTTTTCTCAAACATTGACTACAATATTTATCGTTTTACGCTGGCTCCCTGGGTATGTAATCTGTTCTTTTTTAAATGTGAGATATCAAAAAGTTTCGCAGTGACATTTTTTCACTTCATCGTTCTTCAAGAATAATCTCGTCTCAGGGAAAAAAAATAGGCCTATAATAGTCTGGGTTGATTCATGTACAACCTGTTGCCGTTTTTGCCGCAGCTCCGCTCACTAGTTGGAAGCTTGCGCGGCATTATCACAACCAGAGAATGTGCCTGCATTATATCATCTTGATTACAAGCTCAGCGAACAGAAAATTGCGTTCCTGCAAAATCTGGAATATAGTATACGTTGCATTTGAGTAAGATGGTACAGATTTTGTATGAAACAAGTTCTAGATTTTGTAATGTAAAATTCATTATAGAATTGAAAGTCTGGTTTAAATTATTTATTTTGTTATAAATATAATATAATTACATTATTTTTGCGGTACCCACTGACACACACATATCTGGCAGCCCTTTAGCTGTTTTTGTTCGGCCCGACTGTAATAAAAATAAATTTATTTGGCGGGAAATAATATTTTGTATCACTTTACTACACAAAACATAATTCACCTGCTGGTTACTTTAAATGCACGAATTTTACCACAATAGTTTCTTAATACTTTTAATTATTTCTTAAACCGACATATTTTGAGCTAACTAACTACATGACACAGAGTAGCTTAATAAATGTCAATAATATTGTTGTTTTCAATGTTACCTGTTTGTAAAGTAATTTTTTTAAATTTAGATTTAAGTTAATTTTTAAAGTTACGCTAATACATACGCTAATTAAAAAATGTTTAATTATATTTATATTATACTTTTTTTCCGAAATAAAGTATTCTTAGTGATTAACGCCTAGGTAAGCTATAACAAAACAAAAAATATTAAATAAAATAAATTAAATAAATGTCGTTTATTTCGGACCACAATCAATATCTTGGTTAGTAACATTAAAGACCATGTTAGTAGATATAATATAATATTAATTCATAATTTTTTTCCGATTTTGTGAGGCACTGGGCACGTGGACATGCGCATGTGCCCAGTGTCTCAATATAGGACACAGGTTTATCGGATATAACACCCAGAACGCTGTTGGCGCTCCCACGCACCCTTTGCAGCAGCGACGCGATTCGTTTACGAACTGTTATGAGGCAGGAGGTTGGAGAGTTTTTAAAAAAACTCTTTTATTCGAAACACACTTGTTTATTGTAAAACTTTCCAGAGTCACAACTTTTAATTAGGGATGTTGATTAGTGTTGTCAGTTTGGAGTCAAAACGCGCACTGATCGTTAAAAACAAATTATAATTTACATAAACTAAAAATGATGCACAAACAAAATTAAAGTAGGACGTTAAGTAGTAAACAACTAAAAGAGTTTGTTCAGCAATATACCCATACTAGGGTAGGATATAACAGCCCCCCGGTTAAGACTATGAACTATCGGCGTCACCTTACTTTCGCTTACACAATGACGAAATAGTAATCTGAAAATAAAATTAGAATAGAAAAATAAACAACTTATTAAACTAAGTTTGAGCTGGTTTTATCTGATCAACGTGATATTTGACGTGTTTACGACCAATACTCAAAGTTACATTATTCTTATTATTAACCTTAACTATCTTAAAAGGGCCTTTCCACACTGGGGAAAGTGCTTTACGTAACCTATGGTGTTGCTTAAGATACACCATATCTCCTAATTTAAATTGAACTGATCTACTGGAAGAATCATAGTATTGCTTGGAACTTTCCGTACATTTCAAAATATTTTCTAGAGCTTTTTCTCTACTAAATCTCATCCTATATTGTACTGCTCTTACATATTCGTTATAAGTAACATTATCATTTGTTTCATAAAGAGAATTAGGTATGTTCGTTTTATGACCGTATAATAATTCGAAAGGAGTGTACTGAGTAGTACTATGAGGAGTAGTATTGTAACATAATATGGCTGTAGCTAGATAACAGTGCCAGTCATTTTGGTTTTCGTTAGCAAAAGATTTTAAATATTCTTTCAATGTAGCATGACTCCGTTCGAGTGCTCCATTTGTTTGTGATACGGAGTCGAAAATAAAGATTTAATTTTAAATATTTCTGTAATTTGCTTAAATAACTCTGATGTAAAACAAGTCCCGAGATCTGTTAAAATCATTTTCGGTATTCCGAATAGGGACATAAAATGAACTAAATTTCGAGCTACCTCCTCACTTGTAGCTGATATCATAGGATACGCGCATGAAAACTTTGTTAAATCATCTTGTAAGGTTAAAATAAATCTGAATTTCTGAAAACCTGCTTCTGGTAAAGTACCAACGATATCTAAAGATAGGCGCTCAAAAGGCTTCGTACTTGAAGATGTAATAACCATTGGAGCTTTATTACTTTTTCTTAAAGGTTTGTTTACTTGACAAAGCCTACAATTTTTAACATAATTTTCGATGTCCGATCGCATCGACTTCCAAAAATAAGAAGCTTTAATCCTGTTAAACATTCGATTCATGCCGGGATGACCCGCTATGGTTGAATCGTGATTTTCTTTTAAAATCTTCTGTACTTCTGCTGGAGTAGGATAAATTAATTGATTTTTGTAAATATGAATTCTTATATTAGTATTGTGAAAAACAAAATTAATAATGTTATAAACTTTAATAAAAGATATTTTAAAGTAAGGTTCAGAAAAATCTGAAATTGCTAAGTCGGTTAAATCAGGATGTTCTTGTAAGATTTTATCTCTAAGTTTAATTAATAAATTGTAAATATCTTTATAATTAGTTTCATCATAATGATGCACCTTCTTAAATAGAAAAAAGAATGTTTTATTTTTGTTATCAATCGATAACAACGAACCGGACTCGCGCTCGGTATTTAAAAGCTCAGCAGAATTCTCGAACTGTGATAATATTTCTTCGCAGTTGGGCATAGAATAATCGAAATCTAAAGAGATAGGACACGCAATCGCGTTATACTTACATGAATGTAAGTTTTGTAAATGTTCTTCAATTTTAGTATTAAGGTCGGGTAAATTTTTTGTAAATTGTTTTTTCCAATAGTCTTCGTAACTACACTTATTTAAATTATTTAAATCTATAATGTCAATGGGAATTCTGGATAAAGCGTCGGCGTTTGAGTTTAATTTGCCGGGCTTATAAACTATTTCGTAATCATATTCCTCAAGTTTGAGGCGCCACCGGATTAATCTGCTGCCGGGGTCTTTTACATTAAAAAGCCACGTTAATGGGCGATGATCCGTTACGATCCTCAATTTAGTCCCATATAAATAAGGACGAAAGCTTTTAACTGCAAATAAGATAGCTAATAACTCTTTTTCTGTGGTTGAGTAATTACATTCTGCTTTATTCATTGTTCTAGACGCATACGCGATAGGTTTGTCCTTGCCTACAGGACCTTGTGAAAGTACAGCACCAACCGCAAAATTACTCGCATCGGTTGTGACAATAAAAGGTTGTGTAAAGTCTGGGTACTGTAAAAGTGAAGCTGAAATTAATTTCTCCTTTAAAATATTAAATGATTCATTTGGTTCATGAGACCAATGAAAATTCGCGTCCTTTTTTTAAAAGTAAAGTTAAAGGTTTCGTTATCTTACTAAAATTATCTATAAATCGGCGATAATAGCCAACTAATCCTAAAAATGATTTGACTTCTTTAGCATTACGTGGAATCGGAAAATTAGAAACTGCTTTGACCTTGTCTGGATTAGGATGTATACCTTTATCAGAAATAATGTGTCCTAGATAAGCAACCTCACGCCGCAAGAACTCACACTTGTCGGGCTGGAGTTTTAAATTAAATTCTCTAAATCTACTGAATACTATATCGAGTTTTTCAATGTGTTTGTCCAGGGTTTCCGAAAATATTACGGCGTCATCCAAATAAATAAAAGCATGAAGGCCTTTTAAACCCGACAGAACGGTATTCATTAACAGTTGAAACGTAGAAGGGGCATTTTTGAGCCCAAAAGGCATCCTAGTAAACTCAAAGTGACCTGAAGTGCCGTTAGTATTGATAATAGTGAAGCCAGTCTTTGCTGCATCTTCTTTTTTTAATAAACATTGGTGAAACCCGGAAACTAAATCTAGGGTACTAAAGTACTTAGAACGACCTAATTGGTCTAAAATATCATTAATTAATGGAATTGGAAAAACCTCGGTAACTGTTACATCATTTAAACGCCTATAATCAATAACTATGCGCCATTTTTTCTGTCCAGATGCATCTAATTTCTTAGGAACTATCCACACTGGGGCGCTCCACGGGGAAGTCGAAGGACGAATAATATTTTGGTCTAACATATTTTTAATTTGTTTATCTACTTCTTCCTTATGACATTCTGGTAACCTATAGGATTTCACGTTAATCGGTGGAGAATTACCGGTATTTATGGAGTGTTCGGCCGCATTAGTATACGATAACCGATCTCCTTCAAGATAAAAAATGTCTGAATATTTACTACAACATTCAAAAAGTAATTTCTTCTCTTCGTAATTCAAATGCTCGTGACGGATTAAATCAAGGACTCGTTTTTTACGGTCTGTATAATTAATAGATGTATGATTAATACTTTCAAAACAATTATGAACATTTTCAAAACATTGGTAATCAATCTGTGATAAGTGAACTTTAAACCTATTTATTTCGACTGGAAATTCCGTCGTATTCAAAATTGAAACGTTTACCCTTTTATTTGGTTTTAAAGATACCCCACAATTAGCTAAATAAACACCATCACAAATTGTTTGATCCAATATGAGCGCTTCCTTAAGTTGGAATAGTTCGGAATCAGCGTTACTAACACAGCATTCTATCACAGTTTCGCTTCGTGCAGGAATGACATAAGTAAGCTGATTGAAATGAATAGGTAAAATTGAACCATGTATACATATTTCATTAGAACTATAATTAATATTGCAATTAAAGAATTGAAAAAAATCGTTACCTAAAATCCCGTCATATTGTAAATTAAGGTCATTTATTACATGAAATTTATAAGCAATATTATTTGAAAAATCAAAATTCAAACGTAGAGAACCTAAAGTTTCATAAAAAATATCTTTATTTTTATCTTTAACACCTTTTATTTTTATTTTTTCCCAAGAAAGTTTCGGACTATTAGTTAAACTAGAAAATTTTATCAAACTAACACCTGTGTAAATAAAAAAACATAATTGCTTGTCAGAATGTGACTTGGCATTAATATAAACATGTGGTAAAGACACCTTCTTAAATAAAGTTTTAGTTTCAAAAATAGGTATGTCTTCCTTAATTTTATTCTCACATTCTTGAGAAATATTCATCTTAACATTATGACTCGACTCTATTTTGGAGCGAGATGAAAAAGGACTCGACTCTATTTTGGAGCGAGATGAAAAAGGACTCGACTCTCTTTTGGAGCGAGGTGAAAAAGGACTCGACTCGACTCTCTTTTGGAGCGAGATGAAAAAGGACTCGACTCTCTTTTGGAGCGAGATGAAAAAGGACGCAGCGGCTTCGGCTTTTAGTTCGAGACGAAAAATTGACATTACGACTCACCTGCTTTTCAGGTTGAGATGAAAAACTATAATTACCACGACTCGTCTGTTTATTAGTACGAGATGCAAAACTTTTATTTTTAATATGACTCGCCTCTTTCGTGGGTCGAGATAAAAACTTAGTATAATTATTAGAATCCCTGTGCAATATTTCGATACTAGGTTTCGTATCAGTGCAATTTTTAAAAATCTCACTATTAGAATTAGTGCCATTTAAAATGCTTGATTTCGGCAGGCACGAGACCGAAATCTTTTTTAGTTTAAATTATCGCTATCGTTATGATCATTTAAAACATTGTGAACACTGCGCATGCGCGGACTCTCTGTAACTGGAGCCCTGGTATCGTGTTGTGTATAGTTAGACTGACTATTCTGAAAATGCCGCTTACGGCAAAACTTGACCGTGTGACCAGGATTTTTACAATAACTGCAATAATACTTATTTTTATTCTCATGGGAATTAGAAATGTTGTTTTTATAATTAGAATCAAATGAATTCGGTTTAGAAGTATTATGATTTTTTAAATGAAAAGTGTGAAAATTAGGTTTTCTTTTAAAACATTCGGAACTTAAGTGTCCTTGCCTATGGCAAACTGAACAACTTTTTATATTTTTAAAATTTGACTTAGATAGCTTAAAAAGTTTCTCCTCCTCCACGGCAAGCGTTATCGCCTCCGAGAGACTGGTTGGATGTCTGCACCGAACATTATTTGCAAAACTAGCATTAACATTTAAAACAAAAGTATTAAGGGCAAGATCTTCCATTGAAGCTATACGGCCCACTAATTCCTCTTTAATTTTACAGGAATGATGAATATCGGCTTGAATACGTGTTAAGCATGACTCTAATCTATGGGCATACTGAGTAACGTTTTCTGTAGGTAGTTGCTTGCAACTTTGTAATTCGATTAAAAGATGTGTCGAATGCTTTTTATCACCAAAAGTAACCTTTAAAAATTCCTTTAGATCCTTCCAACACGTAAAATTTCTTAAACAACAAGCAATTTGCGCTTTTCCCTCGAGTTGTGATATGATATATTTATATAAAATAGATTGTTGTTCAATATTAGCTAGACTGAAAGCATTATCACAATTCGTGAGAAACGCTGTAAGGGTTTCTCTATCACCGTTATATGGCTTAATAAATTTAGTAAGAACATTCAAAGAAACCTTCTCGGTATTATCTTTCTCGATTTCTTGTTTTCGAGACATATTTTAAAATAATTTATAACAGTGATTTAGAAAACAAAAATATTAAAACACGTTTAAAATAGAGAAAGTAAAAATAAAATAGAAAAACGTTCAAAATAGTAAAATAATCGCAAAAATTTTACCTTCAAATTGCACTTAAAAATTGATATTTGCACTGATAATAAAATAACTCACAGAATAACGAGCCGGAACATACTGCGTCGATTCAGGAACAGGACTACCTTAGTCCTAGATGGAGATGAGTGGCGTCGTTTTTGAGATGCGGGCTCACGGCGCCAAGCCGGAGACTAACCGTCGATCTGCTCCAAACTCTGGTAAGAAGATGCGGGCTTAGCGGGTTTCGCTAAGGCTGACCGTCGACCTTTTTGTGATGCGGGCTCAACAGGGTGTCGAGACTGACCGTCGATCTTCATTTGGATGATGCGGGCTCAACAGGGTGTCGAGACTGACCGTCGATCTTCCTTTGGATGATGCGGGCTCCACGAGGTGTCGAGACTGACCGTAGATCTTCCTTTGGATGATGCGGGCTGAACGAGGTGTCGAGACTAACCGTCGATCTTGGTGCTTCTCAAGATACAGGCACTAGGCTGAGCTGTGGCTTACTGTCGATCTTCTCTGCCTCGCGTAGATTCGAGATAGATGGGTATCTTCGGACACCGCTTACTCTATCCCGCCGCTGCCACAAATTTTGTTATGAGGCAGGAGGTTGGAGAGTTTTAAAAAAAACTCTTTTATTCGAAACACACTCGTTTATTGTAAAACTTTCCAGAGTCACAACTTTTAATTAGGGATGTTGATTAGTGTTGTCAGTTTGGAGTCTAAACGCGCACTGATCGTTAAAAACAAATTATAATTTACATAAACTAAAAATGATACACAAACAAAATTAAAGTAGGACGTTAAGTAGTAAACAACCAAAAGAGTTTGTTCAGCAATATACCCATACTAGGGTAGGATATAACAGAACGATGGCGTAAAAACGGTAAGGGCTTAACGGTATTTAATATCATCAGTTTTTTTTTAAATTCACAAATGTTATTTCTGTAAGTTTGGTGAAAGGATTCTAACACAAACTTGCTATAATACTGAGGGCACACATGTTTTGTGCAACGTCTACGTCCACAGTTAGTCTAGCGTTTTAATTTTTTAAGTGAAGTTACAGAGTTAAAAAAAACTCTATGTCACATTATAATCTCACTCTAGGGCACAAATGACTCTAAATCTCTTTTTATCGTCTTGACTAATTTTAATAACTTGCTAGACACAGAGTCACTAATTTTTCGTCTTGTGGCTGCCCATATTATGTCCGAATATCAAAGCTAAATCACGGTTACGATTACCTTGAAAAGTAAGTTACATAAGTACCGCGGGTAGCCTAACAGACCTCCTTATTATATATATTGCAATTTAAAATCTATCAAAACATCCGGTTCCCATGAACGGTCTTGAAGTGACTGTCAGGCCACAAGTCGGTACTTAATATATGACAGTGATAACTCGTTATAGGTTGCAGAAAAATATATGAAACCTATTTCTAATTAGCAAAGTAAACATATTTAAAAATATATAACCGCACCATGCACACTTATAAAATGAAATAAATTAAAACTCCGCTGTGCATCCTCGCACAGCACAGCTTCCTCGCACAACTTGGTTGGAAAAGCACCCTTGCAGTGTGAACGCCTGCGTTTGAAGGACGCATTCAGAACAGGCATGCTTCTTTTGATTGCGTAAACGAATAGTAAAATTCCAGATATAAGCTGATAAAATTAAATCAGAAGACAAGCACGAGGGAAAGGCGTTGTGATTTATTGCTTCGCCTCATAGTTTACTGGATACTTACACGTTTTCGCTTAGATTGCCAAGGTGCAAAATGCTCAGGTTTCGCATAATAATTAATAAAATGTGTACATATTGTAAATGGACATTTGGTATCTTCTGGACTGGACTGAGATGTCACAACAGATATAACATACATATATATTTTGTCACAGTACATAAAAACTAGGATGATATCAGCAAAATCATACCCAGTTAAAATAAAACGCGTTATGCTCCAGCCATTCCAATACCCGGACCGTATGCAAGGTTATTAGTTTTTGTGGTAAACTATATAAAAAATATGTGAAATCCTTTCCCTAATAAAAAATCAAGTCGAAAAAAGGCCTAATTTCGTAAAGCATTCTAGGCTCACATTTTATTTCCCCAGCCTTTAGTTACAATGGGAGTGAAAATTTAAAATCACGGCCGAAGTGGAACGCTCTGAGAACGCGGCTGAGACGCAATAGCCGCCATCTTGATTTCAGATGAGAACTACATTTTCCTCGATATCTCGGCCAATCTCAAAGTTTCGAGAAAAATATAGGCATGAAGGTTTATTATTTAATCGTCTTCATTTTATTCCATGCAATTTTTTTTTGCGATCGATCGATACAAAATGGTTAGTAATGTAATTATTAAATTACGAGGAAGGAGTGATAAGTGTAGTAATATTTTGGAATAAAATAATCGCAAATTACTTAAAATGTCCGTGTAAACAACTCTTTTGAAGAATTGAATTAAAATTCCAGGTGTTGCAACCAAATAATTGTCTGGCAACTGAGGAAACATCTCCTTATAATTACCCAACGAATATATGTAAAATCCAGCGTGTATAGTTAGGACATTTTCATACGTGCATTAATTGAGGTATCTGGCGAGGGGTTACCAGGATACTAAGTGACTAGCAATGTGTGACATGATTTCTAATACTATCCCAAAGCAAATATAAAAAAATTTAAGAGTGTCGACTATTTTGCCCACACTGAGCATGATGGCCCGCTCCAGTTTCTGTATCGAATCATCGAAAGAGCCCGCCGTTCTCTGGGTCTGACTCGAGATAATGAGAGGCAACTGTCACGCGACTCAAGACATACGCAGCGCGCCCTAATAATAGCATTTTGCCATTGCAAGCGAAACTTAGCCCCACGCCACGACAAGGCTCATTCCAGGTCGGAGTGAAACCCTAACACAACCTAACTTTTCTATTAGAGAAGAAAAAAATAAAAACTGCTTCAAGACCGAAGTGCCCATGTTGGAATTACCATGATTGTTGCGACGACAAAAAAATTATAAATATAAACAGTAATCAAATTTTTTAAGGCTACCTATTTTGTAAGAAGTTTATATCAGCTTTTTTATTAAGTTACATTAAATACATATTTTGTCACTTTAGGTAGCCTTTGGTACAGTTGCTTGCAGAAGGTAAAGTTGCCATGTTTAACGGTAGCCTACCTGCGAGAATATAAAATGTGTGGATCCAAACTAACAAAAAGCTAAAGTTTTGGCCTTATTGTGAATAAAGGGGGTTGTCAACTAACCATGTGTAAATTAATTTTTGACTCGCCCTCTCCTATCTGACTACTACAGGCTGGGGGTCAAATTAAAGTAGATAAAAATACAAAATAAAGATGACGCCCAACCTTTCAAACACTGTAACTATGTTGTTGCCATTGATGAATAAGCATTTTATGAGCCTAATGGAATACAGATGCAAAGGGTAAAAGGGTTTCTATAAGGTCAATCCAATTAGTTTATTTTTCTCCAAACTAAGGCGCAGAGACGGTTATTGGTATTCGCTCGAATTAAAAGTTTCTAATAACTTAAATAAACACTCGACAGTGGTTACTAGAGTTGAAAACAATTTATAAATTAACTATATATTAAAACTATTCTTAATATTAATTAATAAAATGAGTGTTATATCAGAGTTGTTATATTTGTATTAATTTTCTAGAAAAATCAAAAAAAAAATCAACGTCATTCAAGGCATTTTATGGTGGACGGTTACAATATGTTTTGAGACTTTGAATTCAATTTGTGAACGCACTCTTTCACTAATCGTCGAACTTTCACTGTCAATTTATTCAGTAAACTTTCATCATGGTAAAGTACAAGAACTTTTTTGGACTGTCAATTTTTCGTTTGCGGTGTACACACGGTTTTCGTTATTTGTCGGTTTTTTTTGGTGATTTTGTTATCATCATTGAGTTATTTTAAGTGTTTCTGTTTTTCTCTTCCTCGCCTGGTAAGTGGTTGTATGAATTATCTAGCTCTTAATGATCATGGATTGTGTTCCAATCCCTCCTAAGCCCCCAGACCCAATCCCGTTTTCTGATGTCAACAACTCCCCTGACCCTTTCTCTCAACATGTGCAAACAAGAAAACGTCCAATTATAAATCGGGATTCGTCCCCTACTCCTAAAAAATCTGTTTCGAATGCTCTTCCATCTCAAACCAATAACCTTATTTACACTCATCCAAGTCTTTTAGAAGAAAAATCTTACCATCCTTATGACAAAGGTCCTTTCATTGTTCATGTGTCCAGGTCAGAAACTCACCCTAAGTCAGGCAGTACATTTAATCATTTAAATTTTGGAAAATTTTTATTTACATCAAACATTAAAAATATTAAAGATGATGGTATAAAGAGTGTTGGCGGAAATCGGGTCTCTGTGGAATTCTCATCTGCATGTGCAGCAAACGAGTTTCTCAGAAACCCGAGTCTTAAATGTCATAACTATATAGCTTTAATTCCTACACATAATATAACAAGAATGGGGCTGATCCGCGGGATCCCAACTTCTTGATCTATGGAGGAAGTTGTATCAACAATCTCCACGAGCCAAGGTGATATAAAAATTTTGAAGGCGCCTCGCCTAAACAGAACAGTGTCCATGGAGTCTGGTTCCACTTGGACCCCCACAGGTTCTGTAGTGATCACTTTCTCTGTACAATGCTTACCTGATAAAGTGTTTATATTTAACTCATCAATAACCGTTGATCCATACATTTTACCTTCCATACAATGCTTAAACTGTTGTAGATTTGGCCATGTGAAAGCCCAATGCCGATGTGCTCGTTGCTTCAGATATGCACAGTCTCACTCAGGTGACTCTTGTCCTGCATCCTCTGAAGTTTCCTGCCTGCAATGCTCAGGCCCTCATTTAGCAACTGACAAATCTTGCCCGGAACATTCCCGGCAAAAGAATATTAAAATCACCATGTCCCAAAAGAACATATCATTCAAGGAAGCATCATCCCTCTTCCCTTCAGTTAAAAAATCGTACGCAGATGCTTCTAAAAGTTCTCCTTCACTGAATCTTTCTTACAAAAAAACAATATACAAACCATCAAAACCCAGTCCGTCTTTATCTCCGGGCTATGACAAAATTGCCCATGAAGCTATTATTGCTAACCCTCCATCTTCTAAATCTGGTAACGCCTTCCCTCCTACTTCTTCCTGCTCCCCTAATGACAATTTTTTAAAACTCCTGATTTCCCTAGTTTTTAACATTCTTTCAAAATTTGAAGACATCCCACTACCGTCCTCCGTTGCTAAAAAGTTATCCCCTATTGCTAATCGTCTTCTTAACAATGGCCAGACTCCTTTATAAATTATACTCTTCTGTGTTAAAAATAACTGTAAAAACTTATTTCATCCCCCTGTTTTTGTATTGTTCAAGGTAACTCAATGCTCGAGATACTGCAAGTTCTACTCAACTGATCGCTACAAAATTATTAACCTTGTGTAGTACGTGTGTATACTAATACTTGAAATTGGCAGAAATAGTTATTGTGTAGTAACAACAGCTGATTGCCATAAAACAAAATAATAATAATAATACACGAACGAACAACGTCTGCAAATTGTAAAAATTTACTACAGAAATTCGGAGTCGGTGACCGCTACTTTAAGAGCGTTAACTCCGATTTTCGGTCGTAATTCTCGCCTTAGTAGACAGGCAGTAACAAGTTTAGTGCAAAAATTTGAGTCTACATATTCGTTGTGTGATGTTGCCATGCCAGTGAGACAACGGGTTGGTCGAAGTGTCGAAAATATTGCTGCCGTTGAAACGCCCGTAGCAAATGATCCGAATTAGTCAATTCCACGGCGTTCTCTAGAGTTGGGCATCGCCCACAATACTTTATGGCGGATTTTGCGTAAGGATCTCTGTTTACACCCATACAAGATCAAGCTGTCTCAAGAATTGAAGCCGATGGACCATTTGAAGCGACGTAAGTTCTCCGATTGGGCTCTGGAAAAGATCATCAGTGACGAAGCTCATTTTTGGCTCAATGGCTTCGTCAATAAGCAAAATATGCGTTATTGTCGGATGAAACACCACTTCATCCACAAAGAATAACTGTTTGGTGCGGTTTGCATGCCGGCGGCGTCATAGGGCCATATTTTTTCGTCGACGATAATGATCGTCACGTTACTGTGAATGGTAATCGTTATCGCGCTATGATTACCGATTATTTTTGGCCTGAATTGGAAGATATGAACTTGGACAACATGTGGCTTCAACATGACGATGCCACAAGCCACGTTACAATCGATTTATTGAAGAGTAAGTTTGATGAGCGTGTTATCTCAAGAAATGGACAATCGATTGGCCACGTCATTCGTGCGATTAAACGCCTCTGGACTTTTTTCTTTGGTGCTATGTCAAGTCATTGGTCTATGCCAACAAGCCGACGACGTTGGAAGAGCTCAGAGCCAACATTGAACGCGAAGTAGCAACCGTTTCGGCCAAAATGTGTGGCCGAGTCATCGAAAATTGGGTCCAACGAATCGACCGCTGCAAACGTGCCCGCGGTGGCCATATGAACGAAGTCGAATTCCATTCATAAATGTTTTGATTGTACTTCAACCCGATAATAAAGTTTTTGAAATATCTCCAATGGTTTGCATTTTATTTTGAAAAAAAGTTGTCAAGTCCTTATTGGAAAACCCTTTCGTATAGCTGTGAGACCTAGAAAAATTCCTCACACTTTTAACAATTTAGTAAAGCAAATCATATGTCAAACAAATTTATAACCGAGATATCTTTCCAGAGTTCTTGTGTAAAAATGAATTTTCACAGCGATGTCATTAAAAATTGCTAAAATGTGTAAATTATTAAAGTATCCAAAAAACCTACCTAGGTATTATTAGAAATCGAAAATAAAGTTAATAAGACGTAAAGTATCACAACAAACAACAACTTAGCTTTTCGAAAACATATATTTATCACTCATAAGAAGAATATAAAATATATAAATAATAAAAAACAATCCAAAGCAAATTATTTTTAGATAATTAATTGAACGTTACATAAATATAAAAAATATAACTCGAGACGAAATTTATCTTTATGGTCGGATAATCGAAATAAACCTTCTAAGGTCGGCAAAGCATCAATTATCATCGGGGTGTTGCTAGTGTCCATGGGCGATGGTGATTACGTGCCACTAGATAACCTACAAGTTCGTTAGCCACTTATTTCATTTAAAAAAAAGAATTAGGTAATATTGGGTAAGTTATCTGTAAACAAACATAATCCATTCACAAACCATATGTCAAACTTGTTGGTTTAGATATTAAATCTAAAAATCGACGTGTAAATTTTATTCAATGATCTCTTTGAGAACTAAAATGATAAAGTGATGCTGATGTATTAGTCTGCTCGAATGCAAAACTTAGTAATTTCTTCTATAGCACTAGGTGGATTTTATATAATTCTTGTATGATATAGCTTTGAAATATTTATTATAACAGTTTAAAGGTAGTTCTTTAAAAAACCGGTTGTAAGTAATTTTAAACTATAAACATTACGACAGTTATTATTTACTTGAACCTGACGCATCGGTCCGACTCAGTACAAGCTCGCATAGAGCATTTCGTCAGGAGTTGAGTGCAGTCCCGGCGTGCGACATACAGGGGACCACACAGGGTAGGAAAACATCATATTAGTCACGTATCAAATTAACAAACGTCATAACAAAGAACTTTTGTTTGAAGAACAAAGTTGAAAATTAAAATATTACATCCAGGTTTTTTGACAATTAGCGATTGAAGAGCAAATACTGCGCAATGTTTGCTATCGCAATTTACGTAATAAGCCTACGGGATAGAGCTCTAGAATTCAGCTCGAGAAAGAAGCACCTTTTTACTATATCATGGACGGTCCTATTGTACTACAAACTTATTTAAAAAACATTACATTTTTCGTTTATAAAAAGTTTATAAAATAAACACAACTTACTTTGCAATCGTGCAAGTTTAACAATTCTTCTATTTATTTTAGCGTCAACATTACGAATGACTGTACTTCATACTTATAACTTTTTATAAGAGCCTATCTGCAGTTTTAAATATAAGCCGTAAACACATAATTTTATTCTTAGGTTCAAATATAGCTTCACTGTGGTTTAATTTTTCAAATAAACTACACATAAAATGCTACAAGAGGCACTTATGGCTAGTTTACACGCGTTTAGTAGTAAAGTTGGTAATTAAATTTTATGTTAAATATTACGTGTAAACAATCAGTTAAGTGACAAGTTAGTGATAAGTTAAAATTTAGTGCGCAAGTGATTAAGTAGATTAGAATTCGTTCTAATTTTCGTATAAGTAGGTGGGCGGGACTTCTCGCTTGATACGTTTAGACGTGCTTTTTTAGTTAAGTGCATAAGTTGAGGAAGCGGGTGGCGGCAAGAGCTCGTATTTATTTCGAATTTTCTCTTTTTTTTCAAAGTGTCGGAGTGGAGTTTAGTTTCAACTTTAAAATTTGTCAAAGAATATTTAAAATGTGAATGCTTGCGGGATAAACGAGGAAAAAAATTTAAAAAAAATTCTTATTTTAATATTTATTTCGGAAATCAAAAGATTAATATGTTTAAATATTATTATCTTAATATGTTTAAATATTAAACATATTAATATTTTAATTACCGAAACAAATTCTTCTCTGAATTTGTCCAAAATCTCGTTTACCACTATATCTAAGTCCAGAGTTGACGAATTCTTTGACATTCATCACTGAACAATCTTCATTAAACTAATGAGCTTAACTACTTAATCTGTTTGAACACTCACACCGTGTAAACCGCGCATTACTTAAAGTTAAAATTAAGTACGCAAGTTATTAAGTTGATTTGGAATTGTTCTAAATTTTGGGTAATTTGGTAGGCGTGGCTCCTAACTTTGACACGTTTTGTTGAGCACGACTTTCTTTATTTAGTACCTAAGTTGACAAACCGATTGGCGTCAAGACTCCACTTATTTCGCACTATCTTTGCTTTTTTTAAATGTGGAAGTGTAATGACGTTACCACTTAAACATTTCTGAAAGTGGTGTCTTCTCTTCTTAAAAAAAAATGCTTGTTAATTTTTTTTCTCTGACATCATCTCAAATCTCACTAATCTCGTTGTAAGCTGTAAATCTTTAGCGGACTCAATAGCTTAACTAAGGTTTGTATGCGCACGTCAAGTTTAGACAATTCAAATTTTGTTATCTACCAAATAAATGAAAATTAGGCATTCGTTCAGCCAGGTGATATAAAGTATACGACCACCAACCTGCGGCAGTAACCTACAGGTCAGCGTAATTTAAAAGAACTCATGGTCATAAATATTGACTTACAAAAAATACCATTTTTGTAAAGCACTTATAGTTTAGTTTTGGTTTGCAATGTGTCTATGTGTTCAACCTTATGAAGGAACCCCAAACGGTTGAAATATATTTAGCGCCTACAATCGGCGTACAATTCGAATACTGCCTACCTTCACTTTAATTCAAATAGGTTCAGCACTTTTGTAGTTTTGTCAACTAATATTTTTAGTAGTTGCAGTTATAGGCGTATTCAAAATAAAATTCTATTATACATTAGTTGTCCCTTCATCTATCTAAATAAATACTAAATCGCGCCTAAAACCCTAAATTTAAAGTTTTATCAATTTTAGTGGTACAGTGAGCAGCGAAGGTCTTAATAAAGTTTCCATTTTTCATAAATTTTTTTTGAAAGATGCTTTGTCACTAAATTGTCACTCTTTATTGCAGCTCAGCCATATTATATAGAAAGGGTTGCATGTGCAAACCACGTATGCAAGCCAGACATAAACTGTTCACACCTGCCCTGATTTTCATTATTTTTAAATGCCTGATTTTTGATGAATATCCTTTACAGTCAATAGTTCTCTCAAGTGTACCTTCATTACAATACTACCCATGGGGCTGGTTAGCGCGTCACGCCCTGCGATGATTTTATTTGTTTGTTTATTTAAAAAAGGCTTACCAACTAAATACATAAAGGCACATTATATATACATTATTTTCAAAAAATATTGTGGTACATATGTATTTAAATTAAAGATATGCACAACTTTTACATAATAATATCTTTTAGGCGAGACTAAAATTTTTAAACAGAAACAAGAATAACTTATATCAAACGAAGTTATATTAATCAATTGCAACATAAAACGACAATTATACAATTAAATAATAGACTAGTTTTGCAACATTCATAAATACATTTATTAAAAGAGGCTAAGCTATTACAAAAAATATCTAAAATACTATTTTAAGATATATAATAAAAACCTTTTAACATTGCTAAAATAGGATAGGAATAAACAAATAAAATCTGGTTTCGGATTAAACGAAAAAAAGTTCTTAATCGAGACTTTTCGATGAAAATACAAATTGAAAGAAAATTCCTTCAACATATTTTTAAATTACAACTTTTAAAAAAAGCTCCATCTCTCTTTGATATGAGCCAACAAAATTTTGAGTAAATGTTTATCACCTAAACCAAAACAGTCTTGTCACATGACAAAGTCGTTATGAGTACCGCAGCGAAGCCACGGGCACACAATTAAATGGTTAATATTAAGCCTTCTCAGCGAGTATGGCGTCTCGTTACATTAACAAATCTGTTAATTTACCCATGACTGCAGACATTGTAACACCTCTGGGAGGGCTAATTTTGAATCAAAGGCAACGTAAATTGCTTATATTATCACGTTATGTATATTACCATAGAAATGGGTACGTATAAAACGCGGCACGGTTGTAACGCAAGTATTAAATAACATGAACTTTCAATATTCGACAAACTGAAACATGTCATAATTTCATTTAATTTCTAATATCTAATTGCTTATTAATTTCTAAAATGAATATCGTTTTGGCGATGTTAAAGTAAAGTCTACTTTAAAATTTTATATAACCGTAGATAAATTTGCAGTTTATCTAAAAGAATCAAAAAAATTCAGTTTCATTTAAAATATCCCTTTTTGTGTCCAACTAAGGCCCTTGTGGCAGGGTATGGGAGGGGTGTGACGCGCTAACCAGCCCCATGGGTAGTATTGTAATGAAGGTACACTTGAGAGAACTATTGACTGTAAAGGATATTCATCAAAAATCAGGCATTTAAAAATAATGAAAATCAGGGCAGGTGTGAACAGTTTATGTCTTGCTTTCATACGTGGTTTGCACATGCAACCCTTTCTATATAATATGACTGAGCTGCAATAAAGAGTGACAATTTAGTGACAGCATCTTTCAATAAAAATTTATGAAAATGGAAACTTTATTAAGACCTTCGCTGCTCACTGTACCACTAAAATTGATAAAACTTTAAATTTAGGGTTTTAGGCGCGGTTTAGTATTTATTTAGATAGATGAAGGGACAATTAATGTATAATAGAATTTTATTTTGAATACGCCTATAACTGCAACTACTAAAAATATTAGTTGACAAAACTACAAAAGTGCTGAATTAAAGTGAAGGTAGGCAGTATTCGAATTGTACGCCGATTGTAGGCGCTAAATATATTTCAACCGTTTGGGGTTCCTTCATAAGGTTGAACACATAGACACATTGCAAACCAAAACTAAACTATAGGTGCTTTACAAAAATGGTATTTTTTGTAAGTCAATATTTATGACCATGAGTTCTTTTAAATTACGCTGACCTGTAGGTTACTGCCGCAGGTTGGTGGTCGTACACTTTATATCACCTGGCTCAACGAATGCCTAATTTTCCTTTAATTGGTAGATAACAAAATTTGAATGGTCTAAACTTGACGTGCGCATACAAACCTTAGTTAAGCTATTGAGTCCGCTAAAGATTTACAGCTTACAACGAGATTAGTGAGATTTGAGATGATGTCAGAGAAAAAAAATGAACAAGCATTTTTTTTTAAGAAGAGAAAACACCACTTTCAGAAATGTTAAAGTGGTAACGTCATTACACTTCCACATTTAAAAAAAGCAAAAATAGTGCGAAATAATTGGAGTCTTGACGCCAATCGGTTGGTCAACTTAGGTACTAAATAAAGAAAGTCGTGCTCAACAAAACGTGTCAAAGTTAGGAGCCACGCCTACCAAATTACCCAAAATTTAGAACAATTCCAAATCAACTTAATAACTTGCGTACTTAATTTTAACTTTAAGTAATGCGCGGTTTACACGGTGTGAGTGTTCAAACGGATTAAGTAGTTAAGCTCATTAGTTTAATGAAGATTGTTCAGTGATGAATGTCAAAGAATTCGTCAACTCTGGACTTAGATATGTGGTAAACGAGATTTTGGACAAATTCAGAGAAGAATTTGTTTCGGTAATTAAAATATTAATATGTTTAATATTTAAACATATTAAGATAATAATATTTAAACATATTAATCTTTTGATTTCCGAAATAAATATTAAAATAAGAATTTTTTTTTAAATTTTTTTCCTCGTTTATCCCGCAAGCATTCACATTTTAAATATTCTTTGACAAATTTTAAAGTTGAAACTAAACTCCACTCCGACACTTTGAAAAAAAAGAGAAAATTCGAAATAAATACGAGCTCTTGCCGCCACCCGCTTCCTCAACTTATGCACTTAACTAAAAAAGCACGTCTAAACGTATCAAGTGAGAAGTCCCGCCCACCTACTTATACGAAAATTAGAACGAATTCTAATCTACTTAATCACTTGCGCACTAAATTTTAACTTATCACTAACTTGTCACTTAACTGATTGTCTACACGTAATATTTAACATAAAATTTAATTACCAACTTTACTACTAAACGCGTGTAAACGAGCCATAAGTGCCTCTTGTAGCATTTTGTGTGTAGTTTATTTGAAAAATTAAACCACAGTGAAGCTATATTTGAACCTAAGAATAAAATTATGTGTTTACGGCTTATATTTAAAACTGCAGATAGGCTCTTATAAAAAGTTATAGGTATGAAGTACAGTCATTCGTAATGTTGACGCTAAAATAAATAGAAGAATTGTTAAACTTGCACGATTGCAAAGTAAGTTGTGTTTATTTTATAAACTTTTTATAAACGAAAGATGTAATGTTCTTTAAATAAGTTAGTAGTACAATAGGTTTTAGCAATTTTTAATGACATCGCTGTGAAAATTCATTTTTACACAAGAACTCTGGAAAGATATCTCGGTTATAAATTTGTTTGACATATGATTTGCTTTACTAAATTGTTAAAAGTGTGAGGAATTTTCCTAGGTCTCACAGCTATACGAAAGGGTTTTCCAATAAGGACTTGACAACTTTTTTTCAAAATAAAATGCAAACCATTGGAGATATTTCAAAAACTTTATTATCGGGTTGAAGTACAATCAAAACATTTATGAATGGAATTCGACTTCGTTCATATGGCCACCGCGGGCACGTTTGCAGCGGTCGATTCGTTGGACCCAATTTTCGATGACTCGGCCACACATTTCGGCCGAAACGATTGCTACTTCGCGTTCAATGTTGGCTCTGAGCTCTTCCAACGTCGTCGGCTTGTTGGCATAGACCAATGACTTGACATAGCACCAAAGAAAAAAGTCCAGAGGCGTTTAATCGCACGAATGACGTGGCCAATCGATTGTCCATTTCTTGAGATAACACGCTCATCAAACTTACTCTTCAATAAATCGATTGTAACGTGGCTTGTGGCATCGTCATGTTGAAGCCACATGTTGTCCAAGTTCATATCTTCCAATTCAGGCCAAAAATAATCGGTAATCATAGCGCGATAACGATTACCATTCACAGTAACGTGACGATCATTATCGTCGACGAAAAAATATGGCCCTATGACGCCGCCGGCATGCAAACCGCACCACACAGTTATTTTTTGTGGATGAAATCCGCCTTAAAGTGGTCTGGGCGCTGCCCAACTCTTGAGAACGCCGAGGAATTGACTGATTCGGATCATTTGCTACGGACGTTTCAACGGCAGCGATGTTTTCGACACTTCGACCAACCCGTTGTCTCACTGGCACGGCAACATCACACAACGAATATGTAGACTCAAATTTTTGCACTAAACTTGTTTGTTTACTAAGGCGAGAATTACGACCGAAAATCGGAGTTAACGCTCTTAAAGTAGCGGTTACCGACTCCGAATTTCTGTAGTAAATTTTTACAATTTGCAGACGTTGTTCGTTCGTGTACTTTACCATGATGAAAGTTTACTGAATAAATTGACAGTGAAAGTTCGATGATTAGTGAAAGAGTGCGTTCACAAATTGACTTCAAAGTTGTTAAGTCCCTATTGGAAAACCCCTTATAAGTCTCAAAACGTTTTGTTACCGTCCACCATAAAATGCCTTAAATGACGTTGATGTTTAAGTATGTTTCAGAGGGGACGGCAAGTAAACACAGCAAAAGTGTAATTTGGTTGTGCCTAAAATTAAGGTTACCCACAAGTCCTCGCATCTGCTTTCGAATGCTTAATTTGTGTATGCTTGGATAGAGTTTTCAACATCAATAAGTGCACCTCCACCATCACAAGCCATGTCAAAAGTGTTTGATGATATGTCGCTCCTAAATATTTGATAGCAGTCATTGAAAATTTCGATGTCATATATTCCATCGTTTAGCCACGTCTCCGTTAACACTATTAGATCAAAGTCATTGGCACTAACTTCAAGAATATTTTACTTCGTATTATCCAAAAGCATTCTTGTTTTTAATATAAATTTCAACAATATTTCAAGTAGCTCTTGCCACCAACCACAATGCCCAAAACCAAAATAACCTAACCTAACAAATAGAACGAATCCTAATCTACTTAATCATTTGCGTAATAAATTTAAACTTACCACTTTTCACTTGATTGACTGTATACACGTTATTTTTAATTTAATATTTGGTTACTAACTTATCTACTTAATATGTGTAAACCAGCCATTAGATTAATTTTTCAGCCTTACTAATTTAAGCCATTAAGGTTGTATAGCTGCCAGTTCCTGGATTTATATACCTTATTTATAAAGCTAGTGTTCTGGTCGCACTGATATTACGTGATTGAATTTTCTTATAAATTCTTTGCAAGAAAGAATGTAAATAATTATAATAAATCACTAACACATCATCTCTTTTAAAAAATCACAATTAATTCTTCAACTTCGTTATTGTTTTGTTTAATTGTTCAGCTACTGAGAAGTTATCATATCTCTCTGAAAGTGAAAAAGTGAGGAGATTTTCTTTAAAATTGTATAGATAGCCGCAGCTGGGCTTATCCATTAGTTCTCCGAGTACCAGATGATGAAATGAGGTTTAGAAAAGGAGGATTTCATAAAGTTGATTTATAATTTTAAAAAGCAGTCTTTTAAAGATAAAATGTTGTGTATAGTTGGGTTGCTTCTAGACTCGCTTTGTAGAGGGCGTTGTAGATTCTAAATTCGCTACTCAGGTGTAAGGGAAATAAGGTACTAACCTTTTTTTTAAACATAGTATATGTAATTACAGGAATCAAACCAATTACAAATTTGCTTGAAATGCTTAAGTAATCAAGTCCTTAATAGGTTACTATGATGGTAGCTGGCAAAAATAAAAATCTATTCCTAGAGTCAGTAATATCAAAACATTATTTTAATCTTTCTATAAAAATAAGTAGTTACAAAGATGTTACAAATACAATATTTTGTCTTTCTTTTAACTTGCCGGCTTTGTGTTTTTTGGCAAAGAACCATGTATCAGTGTATATTCAATGGCAATTTATCATAAAAACCAAAAAACTACAAAATCAGAATAAAAATGTATCTCTTGTGATTTGATTCTTAGATATAACTATATTGAATAGTTAAATACTAAATAGTTACTTATCGAGCATTAAAGATCTGTAGTAATATTAAAATAATTATTTACTAGTCTCTGGTAAAATCTAAGAAAATGTTTAAAGCGCAAAATACCAACATTAAATAACTCTTAATGGCTGCAACCTAAAGCGTACCCTTTTAAGCGATTGGTAATCAGTGTCTACTTACGTCCACTTAATAATTTTTTTAAAGGAACCGATGTATATAAAGTTCGTTGTAAAAAATGATACAATGGTATTTCTTATATTTCAAGTTACTTAACGTGAAAGAATCATCATTTACCCAATTGACCCATTGACCAATGACCAAAAATCAAAAAGACTTGTGACAGAACACACCACAGTCAAGTTCAGCAATAAGTTGCTGGAAAAGCAGCGTTTAACAAACAGAACTTTACTAACCAATGTTATTGTAACTTTGCGCATCCTCTGCTGATCGCAGTGTAGGTTAAAGTTCAGATGGTGGTTTTATCTTTCAATCATTTCACCGCAAAGCCTGTCACTAACCTGCACCATAAATCAAACCTCAACAATGTGAGCGCCATTGTTTGAAGATAAAGCAATATGAATTTAGTTTCATTAAGCATTATAAAATATGCACTTGATCACTGGTGAGTAATACTCGCTAGGTATAAAAACAATAGAAGTAGAGTAAATGAACGGAATAAAAAAACTTATACAATGGTTCGCTACATGACAGAACTAATTTGAACTTGAAAACTAGCCCGGAAACTAGCACATGTTTTACAACAAACTTTAAACTTCTTTGAACTTCCATTGATCATTTTCTTGCAAAATAAAAACTGTGCGAATGAACAACTTTGAAACACTGCAGCTGTATAAATCAAATTTCCTTCATATCACTACAGGAATTAAAAAAAAAATTTAATAAAGTTTTGTGCATTATCTCTAAGAGCCATTTTCTTTTAAAGGTTTTATCTGCAAATAACTAGAGCATTTGAAGTAGGGGCAGGGGTGAGGGAGGGGAACAACCAACCAGCTCCAGGCCCGTATTGTATGTAAAGTACTGTCACCAGAAGTAGTCAGATGAGAAAAGTTTTGTTTTAGTATACAGGGTGATTTAAATGCAGTTTAGCTGAAATCTAAAATCGACGGCAAGGTTTCTTAGAACAAGTATCGGTATATTTTGTTGTTCCCAACTTTCCGATACTGGCCCATCGCGATAACCATCAATAAACCACACCGGGAAGAAAAACGGATTCCTTCTTTAGTTTACCTAAACTATACGTAAATAGGGTGTAGGTACTGGTTAACTTTAAAATATGTTAATAATGTTAACATTGATATCAGAGGAAATAATTGATGTAAGATATATTTGAAACCGTCTGTTATGCTGACTCTACTAATTCAGAACAATTGAAGAGTTTATCCAGCATTAAAAATATTTTAATTACAGAGCTGGTCTTGGTATTCTCGTGTTTTTCGTTTTGGATTAATGAAAATATTTTATAATATATATCATGTGAACGATATTATCAAAAACCCTGTTGCGTAATTGTAATAGATAATCAAATTTCGTTTGAAAAAAAACATAACCGATTATTAAAGTCTGATGTGAATGTTTAAAAGTGGCTGAACAAAACACTATCTTATATCAATCTCACCCTAACCATGGTTTGACGAAAATTATGTAAATTTTATGGCAGGTTCAATCTTTTATTTTGCAAGTATTCATTGTTGGTGACTTTAATTTGTCATTCTTATTACAAAAATAAGTGGTAAAACAATGTCTATTTTAAAAAGCTCCCCAAAAAGAAATATCTGGGCTATTCAATTAAATGGAACTCTCTTCTGCATAGCCCCATATTAATGACTATGACCGTAACCAATTAAATTTGTAAACCAATCAATCGTATCCACGCTAATAATTTCCTAAATAAACTTAAGTAATTCTTGTTATATAAAATCATACAACGTCCTATTAGTATTCTTTCTCTTTTCGAAATGCGCTTAAAATCGAAGCTTTTTTTCTTATCAATGTTCAAACCATAAAAATATAAGCCGAGCACAACTGTATTCGAGTTGACAGATATAACATTGCGGAAACAAAGTCGAAAAGACGAATTTTTACATATCAATGAGTAGAACTGAAATGTTCGGTGAAAAAAGCGAAAGCTTCTCCTTTTAGTACCTTGAAATATACGGTAAAATTATAAATTAGCACTAAATTGTCTTTATACCGTACCTACTCTAAAAAGCTTATTTTATTCACGCAAAACAGTGAATAAAAAGGCCTTTTATTCACTGTTTTGGTGTTTGAATTTGGAACACAAAATATATCCGATCTCCATTTCAATGCTTACACAAACTCTTTGCGCTAAGATTCGAAATTCAAACTCTTTGGTGTAAATAAATTCTCGAGATTTGATTGGTCGATATTTGCGACAAGGAGTTTGGCATTAGATTAAAAACTGTTTTGTGTTCTTTGCTGCCATTATAGAAAAAAAAAATACTGTTTCACAAGTTGACCACCCTAATGATAATAATAAGAAAATTACGCTTAATTTCAGTCATTGCTCTAATTTTAATGTCCATTTCAATTAATGCAACATTTATTATTTCTAGATTAAATTTCTATTTTCGCTTAAATTATGTCTTTTTCTCGTAGTCATGGTATAAAGTATAGTATGCAACTCCTGAATAAAGTACGAATTTATATCGAGGGCCATGAATCACTCGCGTCGCTCAGGATTCTAACAGTTGAATCACTCGCTGCGCTCGTGATTCAATCATCTTAAATCACTCGCTACGCTCGTGATTCAATCGTTAGAATCCTTCACTTGCTCAAGACTCATCTACGGCCCTCGCTTTAAATCCGTCCTTTATTCACTAGTTGCATAATATACTATTATACCATACCTACTCTAAAAAGCTTATTTTATTCACGCAAAACAGTGAATAAAAAGGCCTTTTATTCACTGTTTTGTTTTTATTCACTGTTCTGGTGTTTGAATTTGGAACACAAAATATATCCGATCTCCATTTCAATGCTTACACAAACTCCTTGCGCTAAGATTCGAAATTCAAACTCTTTGGTGCAAATAAATTCTCGAGATTTGATTGGTCGATATTTGCGACAAGGAGTTTGGCATTAGATTAAAAACTGTTTTGTGTTCTGTGCTGCCATTATAGAAAAAAAAATAGTGAATTGGCGCCATTTCAAATACTTACTGTGAATTGTACGGACACAAAGTTTAGTGTTACTTTATGATAAATCGATTATGCATTCAAGTGACGAAGAAAATATTGTGTTAACACCTGAATTTATGAAAGAGAAGGCGGCCGATATTGTAGAAAACTTGCTACCCAACAAATCACGGCTGGTTTACATCAAAACCTACGATGAGTTTTGTAAATGGAAAAATGAAAATCAAGCTTCGGGCATATTTTCTGAGTCTGTTTTCTTAACTTATTTTATTTCTTGATTAAATTTCTATTTTCGCTGAAATTATGTCTTTTTCTCGTAGTAATAGTATAAAGTATAGTATGCAACTCCTGAATAAAGTACGAATTTATATTGAGGGCCATGAATCACTCGCGTCGCTCAGGATTCTAACAGTTGAATCACGAGCGAAGCGAGATCATCTTAAATAACTCGCTACGCTCGTGGACGTAACGATTCAATCGTTAGAATCCTTCACTTGCTCGTGACTCATCTACGGCCCTCGCTTTAAATCCGTCTTTTATTCACTAGTTGCATAATATACTATTCATGAACAGGGAGTAAGGTAAAAATACTCGTTTAAAGCAAGAAAAATTAAGCAAGAGGAAACTAAATATAATATTAAAAACAACCAATATTTAAAAAAATATGAATTTTACCGAATAAACTGAAAATTATGAGCCAATTTGTAATAATTTCCAGTTTCACCGAACTCGTCATATAACACATTTTTTTTATTGTCACGAATTATTTTGTAACATTTTACCATTTATGCTAGAAACCATTTTTTTACCTACATGCCTTAGCAAAGCTTGCTTAGTTAATTTTACCATCCACAGATAGTACGTTACAAACACAGCCGGCCGCAAAAGACACAATATATTGGAAAGCAAACTTGATTTAGGACCCGTTTAGGTCGCAATCCGTACGTTCATATTAAACGAACACGGTGACTCAAAATTAATTTAGTACCGACAGTATCTATTCGGGCAAACAAGCCAACTTTAGTCTGTATAGCTCCCGTCAACCGGATCTCATGAAAGATAAACATTCAAAATTGGCCGCATTAAATAAATTCTATTTCTTGCTTCTCTACGCTTACTAAGCATTTTATATCAGACATACTAGTTGTATAGGCCAATAACATAAGTGTTTCGGGGGCGTGACAACGAGCCTGAGATGGCACTTCGAAATACAAGATTCACATGGTGGTTATGATAAAATAATAATAGGACTTTACCTATGAAACTGCCGTTTTGCCGTACTGGCCATTTCAAATGAAAATATTTTTTTTTTTGACTGATAATTCTAATTTCAAATTAATTTTATTTGACAAACATGGAATTCTTTTTCTAAAATCGTCATTTGTTTAATAGTTAGTGTTTTGTTTTCAACGCATTCGAACATTTTTCGTTATCATGGATAAGTTAAAAATTCGAGTAATTATGGAGTATGAGTACCGTCGTGGCAGCAAAGCGGCACAAGGGGCACGCAACATCAACGACGTTTACGGAGCGAACACTACAAACGAACGCACCACCCGTTATTGGTTTACCCGCTTCCGTTCTGGAAATTTTGACCTGAAAAATGAACCCCGTGGTCGTCCGAAAACTTTGGTCGACAATGACCAATTAAAGGCAATTGTGAAAGCTGATGAAACTCAATCCACGGCTGAATTAGCAGCAGCTTTCGACGTTAGCATCAAAACAATATTGGTCCATTTGCGTCAAATTGGCAAGGTAAAAAAGCTTGACAAATGGGTACCCCACGAACTCAATAACCGCCAGCGCGAAGTACGCGTGGAGACGTGCCTTGCACTGCTCAGCAGGCATACAAATGAAGGAATTCTGAACCGCATTGTTACTTGTGACGAGAAATGGATCCTGTTTGACAATCGTAAGCGCTCAGCAAGTTGGTTGGACCCTGGTTCAGCACCCAAACAATGCCCTAAACGAAAACTTACCCCTAGAAAAGTGATGATCACTGTTTGGTGGTCTAACGCGGGTGTAATTCATCACAGCTTCTTGCCAAACGGGACAAGCATTACTGCAGATGTGTACTGTGAAGAACTGAACACAATGATGGAGAAGCTCGCACGTCTCCAACCAGCTTTGGTCAATCGTTCGGCTCCACTGCTCCTGCACGACAACGCGCGACCTCATACTGCACAGCAGACGGTCTCCAAGCTACAAGAGTTGGGGTGGGAAATTCTCCGTCATCCGCCGTACTCACCAGACCTTGCGCCTACAGACTTCTACTTTTTCCAGAATTTGGATAACTTCTTGGCGGGAAAAAAATTCAATACCCGAGAGGCAGTACAAAATGCCTTTGAAGAATTTGTTGCCTCCCGTCCAGCTGATTTATTCAAGAAAAGCGTCAATAAGCTACCAATGCGTTGGCAAAGATGCATTGATTGCATGGGTGATTATTTTGATTTATAGAAATAAAAAATATATAAAAAAATTGCGCTTCATTTATTTCGTGAAAAACGGCAATTTCATAGGTAAAGACCTAATATTCAGATTCTGTTGCACAGGTTTATATTCTTCCAAGTAAATTGTACAGGTTTTAATAGTTTCCGATCTTGTGATTCTGCGTTACAACAGCTTAGTGTCGAACATACCCTAGTTTTACACCGTTTATCAACAAAATGCAAGATGGCGCCTCAGTAAAGTTCATCAACGACTGGATAGGTCGCGCATTTGTATTCTTAGCCGCGCTTCGAAAAATTTATATCAACAGAACTCAAATTAGCACTATTCAAAACTGCGCTTGAGTTCAATCTGTCAAATTAAAAACTGAATAGTCTGTCTAAATTCTGTCTTGTATACTCGTAGTAGTGATACGTACATACTTTTGCGTCGCATCTGAATGTAGGCGGTAAAAAGGCTTTTAGTAAAAACCATAAAATTTTTAAATTTTCCATTGAACATATCCTCCAATCAACTTTAAAACTGGTATTAAATTAAATTAAATCAAATAGAATATGTTAAAAAATAATATTTGCGCCTTATTTTATTATGATTTCCTGTTTAGGTCGCGAACTTTATTACTAAAATTTAAACAGATTATAACGTTATAAGATGAGATGTCATTGTCGACAGGTTGTTATAGTTGAATTTAGAAAGGAATAATGTTTTATTTCTTAATAATTAAACGCTTACTTTTAGGATATCTTTCCAGTAAGTTTAACATGTGAATTCTTTCACTATATAATTCTCCGAGAGATGTACTACTCGACCAAGCGTCTAAACGAACGGGCGAAATAAGTCTTCGCTTTACTTCTGAGCAGAACAAACACTGTGAAAAAGATGTCTTCATTGGACTGTCAAATCGGCTATGTCTTCGCTATGTCGCATCATGTTAGAATCGCTGGTCTTGGTGAAGAAAGAGGGTTTTTAATTTTTTGCTTGGAATAGACTGGGCCTTTTTATTATTATCAAACCTGTTTCCGTGTCAGTCGTATATAGTTCTGCTCACAAGAGTTTGGTCCGCGCTGTATCAAGTGTTTTTTAAAATTTGTTTTTAGATTAGTTCATACTTAATTAGATCTCAAAAATAGAACCAGATTCTGTTACTAAAAAATTTGAAACTCTTCACTTACGTAACTCTTGAGAGTGTGGGTACGATTTTCATAACGCTACTCGTAGTAACATGTATTTTTGTAGAAATTTGACGTACAAGTTGTGCGCTCGTTTCCACTTTTAAGAATAATGTATCCTGGTAGCTGGCTCAGTCGCTACCACTACCACTGTATCAAAGTTATGAAATTACACAGTTAGCAGGATTTACAGATGCTACGCAGACCAAGACCGTCTTGTGTTGTGTACATATTTTCATAAACTCGTTATGTACTTGTATATTTTGTTAAATCATTTTATGTTTTCTGACTTAGTTTGCGTAATTTCCCTTGCCTTTCGAAATAAGGAGATAATAAGAAGAAACACAATTAAGTATCAAACATACGAAACCCGCACATTTATATAACTTTAAAAAAAACTTTTCTTTTTATTTTTCTTTTTTTTCTGTTAAAACACACCAACTGTATGGCCCCAAAGTAAGCAGAGCTTGTGTTATGGATGACCGTACAGTGAACTGGGGGGGAACCCAGAATAAACATACATATATAAATACAAACAACCATGACCCGAGAACGAACATCTGTGTTCATCACACAAATGAATGCCCCGGCCAGGACTCGAACCTGGGAGCTTCGGCGTATGAGGCAAGGCTACTTACCACTACACCACTTGATCGTATTTACCTTTTGTGTTTAATGTTCAGATTCAAATATAAAGTCTATGGATTTAAATTTGATATCTTAGTACACTTGAGGGAGTTTCAACTAGCATTTTAAATAATTTTCAGATGCTTAATTAACTCACCTTTTCATCTCTAAGGGTGAAGGTAAAATTATATTTGATTAACATACAAAATAACGACAACGTTCAATTTTTCAAATACAATAACAGTATTATTTGCGTACATGAATCCGCATTTTTATGAGCTAAATGACCTATAGATGCAAAGGTCGTTTCGATAGGGTCAAATCAATGCAAATGTAAACTTGAGAGAGGCCTTTTGAATCATTGAGGACCTAAAGTTTCCAATTTTCAATTTTCAAAGTGTCGTATCAGCTGTGCTGCTTGTAGGTTTTTTTTAGTAAAACAGTTGAAGATGATGAATACCAGGCATTTTATGTCAGACTGGTATTTAGTGTCAAACACAATTTGATGGAAATTAAGTAATTTCCATGTGTAGTGTAACATATGCTCTGATTCATGTTTTTTTTCAAATGTTAGACATTTAAAAAATACCGCAACTTGGACGCCTGCAGCCTTCATCTCAATTTGACGACCAGTTCCAGTTGGATGAAAAAGGAGTATTTTAAATAAACCTGATTTATGACATTCACCTAGAAAAATGGCAATACCAGCAGAAATCCTTGAAAATAAAAAAAATTTATAAACCTCATACCCTTCTTATAATCGACTATAAAGTAAGTAAATCAAAATAAATCCCCAGACAAACACACCATCTGTATGGCCCCAAAGTAAGCAGAGTTTGTATTACGGATGACCATATGAAGAACTGAGGGAAACCCAAAATTATCTGACATATATACACAAATATAAATATCAATGTTACTCAAAGGTATAATAATATGCGCCACGATATTAAAAGTGTAAAAGAAAAATACGTACCTCTATAGAGACACACGCACAACTAGAAAATGAAATTAATAATAACCTAAAAATAGCTTCAAAGGTGTGAAACAATGTGAAAATTTTGTTAACAAATCTCAAGGATCTGTTTTAAAAGATAAAAAATTTTGATGACGACAGTGGTCATATAGGAATAATTAATTTTCTTCAATTTCCGCAGGACATAACTTGGAATCGAATTTAACACTGCGTCAAAACTGGGTCCAGTTAAGCAATCACCGTTCCACTCGCATTCATCGTCTAATGAAGTGCTCCCTGTCTCGTCGTTACTGCCAACAGCTGTTCACGGCGATACATTACAATAGTTTTTATCCCCAGACAAACACGCCAACTGTACGGCCCCAAAGTAAGCAGAGCTTGTGTTATGGATGACCAATCAGCGAACTGGGGGGGAACCCAGAATAAACACAAATATATAGATATAAACAACAATGACTCGACAAAAAACATTTACACCTATGTTCATAAATAATGTGCAGGTAGGCACGTATGAGACTGATATTAAAAACTACATTATGAATAAAATTGATGTCGATGTGTCCTTATAAAAATAAAGGCCAAACAGCATAAAAATTGTAAAATCATATAAGGCTGTGGTACCTAAACATTAACTAAGTCAGTTTATGAATTGTAACCTGTGGCCAGACGGAATTGGCCAACAAGAAAACAAGAGGAAAATGAAGAAACCCGTTTGAATAGCTGTCAACCCAACTCTGTAAAAAATGGATAAGAAAACATTTGTAACTTTTAATGGCATGGGTGTGAAAAAGTCAATGGAATGTGTCAGATCACTTTGCCATAATGCGAACATAGTTGCGGTTCAGGAGATATGGCTGTTGCCCAATAAAATACAAGAGCTATGTAATGTACATACAACGTTTTGTCATCACGGCAAAGCGGCGGTTGATACGTCGGAGGGAACATTGCAGGGGCGACCGTTTGACATCGCCCTCTTGTGGAATAACCTTAAGTTCGAATGTATGACCGTGATTCCGTGTGTCGTCGCGATGGTATTATTGCAATTAAAGTGTATATTTTGGGTATATCTATGCTAGTGTTTTTAGTTTACATGTCAGCGGACTGTTGGGACATTTTTTAAGAGTTTATGTGTGAATAGAAGTGTTTAAGTGAAATAATAGCTGTGCTGGACAATGATAGCACCAAATATGTGTAATATGTTCATGTTTAAGATTTGTGTATGTTTTAAGATACTTTAACGCACACTGTAGCGTCCCCAGACGTGACTTACAGAGAATCAGTTTATCTATTTAGGAACATACATGATAAAAGTAAGCTCATTATTTCAACAAATAAATTGTCACTCAACATGTTTTCGTGTCTTAATTTACAAGCCTTTTCCCGGTTGTAATACACATCCTGGTGAGCCTTTTTGTAAGTATGATTTCGATATACTAGGATTTAACTCTAATACTTATGTACGAAAGATTAAGGTAGCCATCACTGGCTTGATCACTGTTTGGTCACCAAGGCCGGGCGCAGTTCCATTACTGAAGTATAAGTAATTTTCGATCTTTTTTTGTACAGACTATTTTCCGATAGAAGTACAATGTTATATTTAAACTTTGACTGAAGTAAAGGATATGCCACGCGCCAGTTTAAATAAAGTTGTATGAGGAGAGAGAGATACTGGTCAAATTTAAATGTATACTTTATATTGAAATGTATACTCAATTTTGTAATAAAAACTTTGATTAATTGACATGCGCGAGCTTAGTGTTATGAATAAGTACCTACTAACGTACCTAAGTGATAGACAATTTTAATAATAATATTGTTTTTGTTGTAAAGGAAAGGGGTTTTTGCGATGCTCATCTACATGCTAGGCAAAAGGTTTAACTTGAGTTTGGTACGGTGCGGTACGGTTTATGACAAGATGTGGAAATCAAGAACATTACTTAAAGAAAAATTTATTATTGTCAAAAAATTCAAGATCTCATAAAAATGAATAGCAATCAGTTACGCACCATATTAATACAATTTTTTTTTTGTGGATTTTGGAAACACACAAGAAATTGAGTTCGAAACCTAGCGTGCCGATGAACGTTGGAGATACCGGAACCCTAAGGAGGTAGCCAGTATGTTTAGTTCTCTACCTAAAATGAAATCACCTTTGCGTGCGCGGAAGGCGGATGTTGAGGCGATCGTGTGGCGCACTAGAAAGTATTTCAGCTAAAGAAGTTAATTTCCTGATAAAAAGTATGAAAACAGGTAATTCACCTGGACACGGGCGCCTCAGCATCGAGCACTTCGTGTGCGCCGAGACGCAACTGAAGCTTTACATAGTTCTGCATGACGCGCAGTTTCGCTTTAGGCCTTGTTTATCTACAGAATGTGCTATTCTGACCCTCGTGCATACTGTTAGGTATTACTTAGAGAGGAATACTGCGGTGTAGGCAGCATCCCTTGACCTTCAGATACCATTTAGATATGCCATTCTACGGCCAAAACTAACTGAATCTGGTGTACCTGGTGAATTTATTAATATCCTTAAATACTGGTATCCACCAGACTAACCAGTTCAAATGGCAGGATTGCATGGGGGAGGCAATACCGGTGTTGTTAAGAAAACCCGGAAAAGAAACCAAAATCTTACCACCCTATAGGACTGTTACCAATTATCAGCAAAATACAGGAGAAGCTATTAATGACCCGAATTAAATACCATCTTGTCCCACGGATTAGTACTCGCCAGTACGGATTTATTGCCACAAAGGAGCACCAAAAACTCTGGCTAAGACCTGATGAAAATATTAATATCTAAACTTGACCAACAGTAAATACCGAAGCAAGATTCATTAGACATAGAGGGAGCCTTCGACAGGTATACGTTACGCACTAAAAAATGGACTGTATTAGGTCGCGCTGCTGCTGATGATAAACCGCGGAACTTTAAGGACTTTTTATATTAGTTAATAAATGAAAAATTATATTAAATTAAATGGACATGAGAGAAATGAGTGAGTTAAGAGCACTCGGGCGCTGCTGTGAATCGACTAACGTGGAGCAACCAGTGTAACGACCGCATCGCGCTGTCTCATTTACCGATTAGACAAATTACAATAATTATGACCTAGATACATAAAATGCCAAATTTTAAATATTGTTCGATGCTTCAAACAATAAGCTTGGTGGCAAACGATAAGAATCTGTCTGGCTGAGGAAAAGTGCCCTAAGAACCTCAGGAGGGTCATTGATAGTTATCGTCCTATATTAGACGACGTCATCTTAAGGAAATATTCCGTGCACGGGATATAGAGGCACGGGCAAATGCGACCTTAGAATATGTCCATTATTGGCGTCTCGCGAATAAACTATTTAAAGTTTGCGTCAACTAAAACCAACGCTTTTTTGATCTGCAAGCTAAAGTATGATACCCCGCGCTTGTGCACGGGGGGAGTAAACATAGGCGTTCAAAAGGAAATCAAATTTCTGGGCGTCACTATAGATGACAAGTTGACGTTTATCTCCCATGTAAAAAACTGTGCCCATAAGGCAATAGCCGCGTACAAACAATTGACTAGAGCCACAAAACTGAGCTCGAGGCTATATTCTGAAGCAGTCAAAATAACACGGCCACAATTGTATTGTGTTATTGTAATAATGGGAGGTGGGGGGTTTGCAAAAGTCTGTAGAGCCTATCGCACAGCCTATTTGAATTGCGTGCTGCTTCTGACTGGGATTCTTCCCCTTGATCTCAGGATTCTCAAATGCCCTTCACTATATGAGGCGAGGAGAGGGGTATCCCAGCAAGAGTTAGGTGACCTAGAAGTAGATCGCAAAGTCCATGCCAGTGACTTTATACCCACGCCCAGAGAAGCAGGTAGCCATATAGTTCCACAATCTGGTTGACCAGGAAAAATTAGCAGCAAATGGGAAATATGCAGCTCACAATTTTACCCATGGAGGCAAAATTTACGGAAAGCTTGGGGCCTCGCTCTTCTAACAGGATAGCGAGGCCTCAAGTCTGAAACCAAATCCACCTAGCTTGGTCTCCCACCTATTGCACCGTATATCCAGCGGAAAGTAGGTTTTTTTGGTTGCCAGGAAGGCATAATATGGAAATTGAATGTAAGTTTACTTTTCATAGTAAATTCAATCTTAATTTTTAAGTGTATCGAGAACAGATGTTATTAAATAATTAGTCAAAATTTTTCTAGACCCTGGGCAAGTAAGTGGCAATTTTCATGGAGAAACATAAATAATAGGTCTTTACCTATGAAACTGCCGTTTTGCCGTACTGGCCATTTCAAATAAAAATATTTTTTTTTGACTGATAATTCTAATTTCAAATTAATTTTATTTGACAAACATGGAATTCTTTTTCTAAAATCGTCATTTGTTTAATAGTTAGTGTTTTGTTATCAACGCATTCGAACATTTTTCGTCATCATGGATAAGTTAAAAATTCGAGTAATTATGGAGTATGAGTATCTTCGTGGCAGCAAAGCGGCACAAGCGGCACGCAACATGAACGACGTTTACGGAGCGAACACTACAAACGAACGCACCACCCGTTATTGGTTTACCCGCTTCCGTTCTGGAAATTTTGACCTGAAAAATGAACCCCGTGGTCGTCCGAAAACTTTGGTCAACAATGACGAATTAAAGGCAATTGTGGAAGCTGATGAAACTCAATCCACGGCTTTATTAGCAGTAGCTTTCGACGTTAGCATCAAATCAATATTGGTCCATTTGCGTCAAATTGGCAAGGTAAAAAAGCTTGACAAATGGGTACCCCACGAACTCAATGACCGCCAGCGCGAAGTACGCGTGGAGACGTGTCTTGCACTGCTCAGCAGGCATACAAATGAAGGAATTCTGAACCGCATTGTTACTTGTGACGAGAAATGGATCCTGTTTGACAATCGTAAGCGCTCAGCAAGTTGGTTGGACCCTGGTTCAGCACCCAAACAATGCCCGAAACGAAAACTTACCCCTAGAAAAGTGACGGTCACTGTTTGGTGGTCTAACGCGGGTGTAATTCATCACAGCTTCTTGCCAAACGGGACAAGCATTACTGCAGATGTGTACTGTGAAGAACTGAACACAATGATGGAGAAGCTCGCACGTCTCCAACCAGCTTTGGTCAATCATTTGGCTCTACTGCTCCTGCACGACAACGCGCGACCTCATACTGCACAGCAGACGGTCTCCAAGCTACAAGAGTTGGGGTTGGAAGTTCTCCGTCATCCGCCGTACTCACCAGACCTTGCGCCTACAGACTTCTACTTTTTCCAGAATTTGGATAACTTCTTGGCGGGAAAAAAATTCAATACCCGAGAGGCAGTACAAAATGCCTTTGAAGAATTTGTCGCCTCCCGTCCAGCTGATTTCTTCAAGAAAAGCATCAATAAGCTACCAATGCGTTGGCAAAGATGCATTGATTGCATGGGTGATTATTTTGATTAATAGAAATAAAAAATATATAAAAAAATTTCGCTTCATTTATTTCGTGAAAAACGGCAATTTCATAGGTAAAGACCTAATACATACTTCGTATGAAATCGCATGGCTTTACATCTACCTTTAACCCCCAACACGAAAACAAGTGTGATTTGAGTTTTTGTGTGGGATCGTATCTCGTTACGACGGTATTTTTGTTTCAAGCTGAATGATTCTCAAGCGTTTTTAGCCACGTTTTCAGTATATTAAAAATCACAGCTTCTTCAATTATCATTATATAAACTATCGTTATACACTCCTGCCAGAGTTTTATAGGTTTTCTGTAGAAAGACTCACAGTGACATAATTTACTTGAAAATTAATTAATTGTAGGACGGTGATATCACAAATTAAAAATCCAAGAAAGTTCTATGCTTTACAAATACCTTATTTACATACACCTCTTGGTCACGGCTAGAGAAACGTGAATTGACCTAACTACATGTCTTTAGTGAGGTCGTAACTTAAAAAATTATACACTTTTTTATTTACAAATGTATCTAAAGGGATTATTTCTTTTTATATAATATCCTTGCGTTGAGTAATAAAATTAATTAAAGTTTTAAATTAACGTTCTATTGATTAGGAGAAAGCTTACCTTGTGGTAAACCTAGTTTGTGTCATCTTTGTCCTGTGCAAAATGCAAAATATGCTATAACACTTATTTTGTAACTTCGTTATTTTTCCGTTTAACTTTGTCTGCTACTCCAAAGAAATGGGAAATGAAAAAGTTAGGAGTTTTCTTTTTATTGCATAGATAATTTCGAGCTTGTACGCAGCTGGGCTTATCCAATTATTTCTCAGAAAACCACTTTTTGAATTTAAGTTTAGAAAAATAAGAACTTTAAGAAGTCGTTTAGTGAATTTGATCCAGCAACTCTTTTAATATAAATTTTGGGTGTATGAGTTGTTTAAGTTTGTTTATATATGTATGTTTAGTTCTAGGTTCCACCCAGTCCGCTGTATTACCATAACACTCTGTTTACTTTGTGATTGTGTCTTAATTTAACCTAATAATAATTTAAAAATAAAAAGCTTAAAAATAATTTAACGTAATTTACTTTTTGTGGGTGAACGTACAGAGTGTACCAATAAGGTAAATTTTTTTAAATTAAAAAGATACTATCGTATGAAACCTAAATAGCAAAAGTTCTAATGATAAAACATTTCCGTCTATTTTAGGTATTTTTCGTTCACTGCATTAATTACTACATATATCTACATAAAACAGATCAGAAATTCGATCAGAGTAGGACTCCTTAGCTGACATGTCTTGTGGGCGAGTTGTGGACATATTTATATTTATTGAAAAGTTGAAAATGTCTGAGATATTGAGGTTCCCAACTGGGAACTCCCAGGTCCACAGTTCCCACTTGAAAATCGGGATGGTGGCTAACACAGTGTTAGAAATAGCATATTTACCTTTTGCTTTGACCTTTCTTTGAGGCAATGTGAATTGCATTATCTGGTCGTTAAGTTGTAATAGGGTTACCATAGGCCAAGGAGCCAAAATATTGGTTCCAGGAAGAAAATTGAGATCAATTGTAGCAATTTTTATTCCACATAATTTAGTTCCAGACATCTAGACACCAAAATTAGCAATAATAATAATAAATAAATAAATAATATTAATTTATAATATTATTAAGTATTCATAATATTATTTAGATTAAGTATACTTATTAGTAACATTTACATTTACATTAAGGGAACTCAATATATGGCGAAGTTGTTATTTGCTTATTCAAACATATCTGCGGAGGTCACATGTGGATCGGAGATCGAAGAAGGTTGGAGATAAATACTGATTAAACATATCCTATGTAAATTCTTCTCCTCTAAGTAAATGCTAATGCAACGTGCAAATTTATAAATAAAAAATCAGAATCCGCATCTGACGAGTTGCTTAGCAAGTTTTGGAGCTATCTACGCCGACTTATTGTATTCTGTATTACCTGTAACCAGAGACTAGTAAATAACTATAGACTGACCATCTCCATACAAAAATTCGTGACTCGGAAAAAGCTCAAAATCCAAGCTATTACTAGATGTCGCTCTCAAATAGCTTGGACCAACCTTGTCGTCTTTAATTTTTATATGAATTATTGACGAGAAACGTAATGCAAAATATTTGTTTGTATATTAATACGGACTAAAACTGCTAGATGGCGTTGTCAAATAACCTGAAACCTTAGCAAGTAAATAGTTGAGTTCATTCCAGGCCCTCAATAAGCTTTTGATTTCAGTACTTTACGCAAAAAATGACTATACCTTAATTTTTATAACATTTTATAATAATTACTAAAAAGAAAGTCAGAACCAAATTATGTATATAAATATATAAAAGACATAAAAGCAAATCAAAGAATATGTAACTGCGTGCATCTTTACCGATAGAGACAAGGTTCTCGAACTATAGGTAAATCATTATGGAAAAAGAAATACTTGAGGGAATCTTTACGATTTAAAATAGATGACATAGATATTCAGTTGTATTAATTACTTTAAAAAGTGTCAAAATCATAACATATTAAATAATATCACAAAAAATATATTTATGTCAGCTTTATAGTCAAATATTTTATTTTGTGCTTTTTATTTGTTTGGATTTATGTGCGAAATTATTTTCTTTGATCGGCACGAGTCACAGTAGGCGAGCAGAAAAATTGTGAATTCAAAGAAATGCAGGGAAACGTTCCAAAACAAACACACACCCATAGCAACAACAATAAACGACAAAGAATTCAAATTGTCAAACAAATAAAATGTTGTCATAAAAAGAACAAAAAAAGTTGATTTAAGTTATAAGTGTCTAAATACAATATTTACAAAATATTTCAAAATCCATCCAGCAAGAAAATATTTTTTTATCTAAATCTATTCTTAAATTTTCGCGATGCATACTTTAAATAAAACACTTTTTACCGGATATTATCGCGTATATTTTAGTTAATTTTTTTTTTTCGACGAAATAATTTTAAAATTAACTAAAATATACGCGATAATATCCGGTAAAAAGTGTTTTATTTATTTTTTTATCTACTGCAAAATACTTAGTTATGAGTTATATGCATTATAAATAAAAATTATGCGCTTATTAAGACATAATTTTTATCGATATCAAGAAATAAATTAAAATATAAAAAACCTATTAATTAAATGCACTGAAATTCGTTTTATTATGTTCAGGCAGATAAGAACAAACTGTGGAGATGAATGCTATATTTTTGTGGGAAAAATTATATACTGGCAATACAGTAATTCAGTAACACTACAAATAATATCCGGGGTGGTGTAAAGATTTCTGTTACTGAATTATAAGAGCGGCAACATAGTATCAAATAATATAATGCACTAGCTGGCAACGTCTGTTGTCGCCTGATACCTACGGATAGTACTTGCAATGAAATATCAAATGATTTTGTAAACAGCTCCATCTTAAGTTTTTTTACGCATTATTTTGACTATATTTAAATAACTTGTAAATCTAATACAACTAACGCCATCTCTCTATCTTAAAAACAACTATTTTTCAAGTCACACAATTTTGTTAGACATGGTTAGTCTATAGTTATTTACTAGTCTCTGCTGTAACTAAGACTGTATACAGTCTTCCACAAGTTTAATGCAGGGTTTTCCTGTAACTGTGTGAGATATCGCTAATGTTTTGTTCATTCTTACTGCAGAATTCGTAACGACCACAACAAAAGACAAAGGTACGTAGTTTGAAAAGATCTTCTCAAGTGCTCGCTCCAGTCGGTAATAGGAAAATACAAGGGAATTCCGAGGAAATTACATCATTAAATGGTTTCACAGATCGTTATCACGTAAAAACAAAAACAATTTAGAGTGACGATTTCCCATATTTAATTAATAAAGTTTATTAAATACTTAATACTAGGTGGTTGCAGAGCATACCATTGTTAGTTTTGTTTTCATTGTTTAGCCCCCAGTTTTATAAGGCTCGAAAAGCAGTGCAATACAAATAACACTTTACTGTTTAACTATTTATATCTTTTATTGAAGTAATGCGACGTAAAAAACTTTTATGAAAATCAAACCTGGGTTGACCAGACTAGAAATGAAGGTTACTTTTCAATTAGTCATAAAATTACAGATTCTTACCTTTTGTAAGTTTATATATAAATCCATTAACTTCAGAAGTTACAAAGACAATATTTCATTCTGAATTTCCTTAGGAATCACAATCCATTACTTGCTAAAAAGTCGTAGAATCCTTTTACAAATTAAGTCAAAATATATTAAAGTCAAAGCTTATATTCAAATTCTATTAAATCCACCCTTCGTTACATTGTACATATTTGAGTTATTGGTGCCAGTGGAATAATGTATTCGTAGTTACAATTTTGGGTTACTGAGGGAAAGGATAAATAAATTTTACTATCTTATTTATTTATTTACACTTCAATACACCTTTATAACAAGAAATACCTTAAACGATTTGATTATACAATAAAGTTATATTTGGCTACGCTAATCGCTACCCAGCGATGTCTACCAGACAACCAGATGTTCTTATTTATCTACATTGTTCACTGCATTAGTAATATCCCTCTCTGTATGATATTAACAGGCAGATCTGATTCCTTATAATCGTTCTCTTTAGTCCTTTTTTTACTATAGTATTCATCGAATATCCATTATAGAAATACATTCGATCACTAAGTAAATCTATGGCATGTAAATCTGATACAAGCATAACAACTTTTGTTTATATTTTCTTTTAATATGATTTTCCCTTTCGATCACAATAACATTCTGACAATTTAAACTTATTTGATTAACTTTATATAATGATCAATTCTATGTCTGTAATATTATGTCACGATTTAAAATTTCTGTAAAAAATACATGGAGCACAAGGCGTTGGAAATGCCAGCACCAGATCTGCTAGGTTAGGTTAGGTGTGCCAGGAACTACAGGCCTGGTTTGACAGATCGAATCCGAAATCTATCATGGAGAAACCAACGCCTTCACTATTGCTTCTCTCGTGCACTGTGTAGTATTTCGCTTAATAATCTTCAAATACGACTGTGCAATTCAAGTTGTTCGTAGAGGATTTAGGGAGGATCAGCTTACGTAGATTATTACATAAATGAAGATAAAATTATGCAAATGGGACATAAAAACAGAAAATCGGCCATCACTTTAAGAATCTTGGCAATTTTCCTGTCACTGATACTTTTCTTACAGAGTTAATTTATTTTAAATGTAGAATTTGTTATTCTATATAAGAATTATGGTATCGGTACATTCTAAAAGAAACATAGTGAACTCTGTTGGTATATTGTATAAAAGAAAAAATATATATTTTTATTTAGTTAGACATTTTAATAAATCTTGTGCCTATATAGAAATATTTGAATACAAAAAAAAAATCAAGAGTACGTTCATGTTTTTAAGCTGAGAAAACTACACAATTAACTAATAATTTACCTAATAAATTAACTAGAAATACACAACAGAATTTATAGTTTGACCTCTTTCTAAGTAATCAACCAAGATGACACCCTTAGAATCCCAGCAAACCACTGCCATTTCCTTGTTTACTGAAAATCACACCTTGGCTTTCTTGGGGGTCGGAGATCCGGATCTCTTCCATTGTTTGGATTCAGGACTATAGTGATGAACCCATGTTTTGTCCATAGTAACAAACCTTGCCAAAAGTTCGTTTGGATCAGCTTGAAAAAGCTCTAAAGAGTCTCTAGAAATCGTGAGCCGAGTTCGTTTCTGTTTAACTGAAGGGAGCCGCGGAACCCATCTTGCAGACACCTTGTGGAATCCTAATTCGTTAACGATCATGTTTTGTGTACGTTCGTATGAAATCCCTAGAGCTTCAGCTATCTCAGATACCTTCAATCTTCTGTCTCCCATGATGAGAACACATATCATTGTATACGATGGAGCAGATGTTCCTAAAGTAGCCACCATACCCACTGCTTTGGAGTTAAGTGTTTCTTGTGGAGGTATTTGATCACGGCACGGTGCTCTAAACTATCCATTTTTCAAAATTAATGAAACTTACTCTCACTTAATGTTCAATAAAATAAATAATTACGCTCTGATATACATATCTCAGATATACATATCTACGAGATACATATCTCAGAGAAAAATTGCACAGATACTGACAAAGAGTCTAGGTTTCATATGAGGGTAGTTTTATTTTTCATTGTTTAGCCCCCAGTTTTATAAGGCTAAAAAAGCCTCAAATACAATCCGTATTGTACATGATTTTATTTATTTTTATTCCTTATTTCTCCTCCTTACGTGTTTAAGTTGTAAGAGCCAGAATGTTTAGTAGACTGAGCTGCACGTTTTATAATGAAAAAAAAAACACAAAATTATCATTTCCTATTGTCTTATTTATATGAAGAAAATAAAATAACTTACGTGTTAGTTTATTTTACAAAATGTGTATGGAAATTTGAAATGAAGCTTATATTATTATTATCCTGAAAGGGGGTGAAATAAGATCAAAACTTTCTTTTTATTATGGACTCTTTGTACAAAAGCCAACCTTCTGAGTTCCTAGCAAGCATGTTTTTTGAAAACTCCTGAATGCTACGCTTGCAGACTGAGAAACAGATGGAATGATTAAATGCATTCATAAAACGGTGAAGACCCGTGTCATCTTAGTTACTTGTGACCACAATCTCCAAAGATACCGAAACGTCGAGGTAAATTCTAAAAATATTTTTACGCGATAAATTCCCGTTAAAGAGTTTTTATTCAATATTAGGTCATTACATATGAAATTGGTATTTTGTAAGGGAGGAACATAAAGTAAATATTTTGAAAATATAATGTTTTTATTTAATCAAAATATGTACCATTGCTATCTAAGCACTTTTGCTTAGGAAGCACATCTCATAGGTAGTTCATTGATCCATTTACTAATCAATAAAATCTTTGAAGGCGTCTTGGAGAAGAAGTTATCCAAATTAAAAAAAAAATGGTAATCTGTTGGAGCAAGGTAGACATTTCAATTGAAGCTCCCATGGTAGCTGTCTGTTGTGCAGTGTGTGGTCTAGGGTAGAAAGGGTCCTGAAAGGGTAGTGGCCTAGAGCGATTGACCAGCCTCAGTTGTTTAGCAGCTAGCTTTTCTATTATGGTTTGCAGTTGCTGACAATAGACATCTGCCGTTATCGTCTGGCCAGATTTAAGAAAGCTGTAGTGAACGACACCGGCACTAGTCCATCAAACTCACAAGTGACCTTAATTTTCGCTTCGGGCATGATTTGGCTGGTTCGCCAGGGTTCAACCATTGCGATGAGCGTGTCCGATTGTCATACAGGGTCCACTTTTCATCACAGGTGAAGATTCGATTTAAAATCCTTTAATTATTGTGCCGGTTTAGTAATGTAACGCAGCAGTCAACGCGCGTTTCTTGGTTTTCTGCACTCAATTGAAAATGAGGTACCCACCTCTCAAGCTTTTTCACCTTCCCAATTTGCTTCAAGTAGATTAAAACAGTTTTTATTGTTTTTATTTTATTATAACAGGAAGATCAACAACCAAATTAATAACAATAGATAACACAAATTGCTTTAGTGGGCCGATTATTGCTTACCAATGAAAAACAAATTAGAAACTAACTACGGCGATTAACAATACGCGATTGAAATCGACACTCTGTTACTATAACTTACTATCCCTATTTTGTCAGTAACACCGCAGCTTACAGCTAACTCGGACATGGTTTGCGATGATTCCGCTTCCACAATAGCCTTCAATTCTTCATTATCAATTTTGGTCTCCGGCCGTCCACGGGGCTTGTTCTGCAGGTCGAGATTTCTAGAACGGAAAACGTTGGAACCAAAAACGCACTGTGTCTTTTTTGCGACACCGCCACCATACACAGCATTAATACTTCGAGCCGTTTCTGCAGCACTGGTGCCACGGTGGAACTCGTACTCACAAATAACGCGATATTTCAAGTTTTCCTTTTTGTAAACTAAGTGACGCAAAGAAAAATCCAAAAGAGGAAAAAACACAACTCACATAACGCAACACAAACTCTACAAGATCTCACTCACCACAATACAAATAGTGAATACTTTGGGGGCTTACATAGGGGCAATATTTTCCTGAGGGTTTAAGAACGCGATATTTAGAAAAAAACTATATAGGATAACGGTTTTTATTTGTACCTTATAAATAAATGAAGAAATTACATATTTTCTTATTCACGTTTTAACATTAATATACGGTCTGACACTCTGATGGACACATATTTATTGTTGTACGCATCAAGATTTCAAGTTGCCAATTTATAAAATCAAACAAATATAGAGAAAACTATTTCAATAGTTGATTTGATGATATGATACAAAAAATATGATTTATGCATTACAATTGTGTTAATATTTACAAAAAAAGTTTAAATAACTCTACGAGCAGTGTGAAAAAAAATTTGATATACTAATTCAATATTTTTTATTTAGGTATTACTTCCAGTAGTTTTGGTGACAGTGTACGAAATCAAAACCGCAAAAAAGTACTCTGTATACGTACTGCAATGGTTCAATCTAGTTTCTGCATCAGATTGAAAGAAGTAATTAAAATTAATGTTTGCAATAAAGTACCAAAGAACATCAGATGTAATAAAAACCATCGTCTTGTTCTTTTTTATGTCATAATGTGCCCCAATTAAAATAAAATAGAGGAAGATAGGTGAAAACTCCCTGACGCACAAACCTCATAGGTTAGGTCATCAAACATAGACTTTATACGCCTGTAAGCATGATTCTGCCTCTTTGTCCGTTAAAGTGTTGGTAAATACCTCCATCTCGCAGTACCAGATCTATTGTTCGGTATCAGTATCCACCCAGTATCTATGTTACGGGCTGGGTCAGGAGTTAATTTAAAAAAATATATTTTATACTGCTAGAGTTTATTTAAATGGAAATAGAATTAGAAAATATAAATAAACTTGGAAATATAGAATAAATGTGGAAAAACGTTCGGTCACGACGAAATAGAATATAAGACTGATTAATAATATTATTTAAAAGAATAAAGTTAACAGGACAGACGTTATGTCAGCATTTTTGTGACAATAGCCTTACGGAACAAATGCATCTATAACACCTCCCCCGACAAGATCGAATATCACGGAAAAGTGATGTGAGACAAACGCTATGACCGTCAGTTAGTACATGATATTACAAATTAACAAAAACATAATATTACAATTTACATAACTAAATATAAAAACATTTTATTGAAATGGTAGATAAACTTTCTTAATAAGTAATCTTAACTAGAACTAAGTTAGTTGGTAAAAGTTATCAATAATAAAGTGGTCTTGACATAAGTATGCATTACAATGAAAGGTGAGGTATCGGATTACACAGTAATTATAATATCAACTAGATTAAGCTATCAAACAAGTTTAATGAAACTGTTTCTTTTTCTTATAGTACTTTTAGTCATAGGTATATACTTAAGTTTACTTAATTTTAGATTTAAGAGATGAAAACTTATACATATCTTATATACTTATCTAATTTAGCAATACTTAGATTTAAATTTGAAATTACAGTCAAACAATACTTCCTTAGTACTTAGAATACTATATTTCGTTTTGGAACGATTGGAATAGGACCCAGGTCTTCGGACAATTCATAGACTTTATCTACAGCAACAGAGTGTAACGCCTTTTCGGTCCTTTTATTATTACATTGATTAAAAATCTGTATGCAACAGCTTGATGAGCGTCTTGTGCTGCAGTACAAGCGCCGAAACGTATAAAGCAAAAATAAAGATAACAAAATTCCTAGAATATAACTTAAAGAAATATAATGAGCACTGTATCTATGAAAATGGCTAAGACTTTCTAGTTTATCTAAGTCTTTTTGGAATTCATCGAGGTAAATACTACCATGTACCAGAGAGTCCAAATTATTAAGATTATTTAATTTTCAAACGGCAAATTAGTAAGTGTTTTATTAACTTTAATTTTCTCACAGCAATCATCCAAGAGGATATTGAAGTTTGACAAACTTGATGAGATATTCAGAGTGAGCGTGTCACTGGCTGAAAATTGCATAGACTTATAAAAAGCTTTACACGTTTTAGGAAGGGTTAAAATGCCCGTTCCGAATAGGACCTCGTCAATACCTAGAGCGTTCTTATCACAAACTATATGACAGTTTCCCGGCTCACTTTGCACAAACAACCAGCGGTTGTTACTTAGTTTGTGAAACACATCGACGTGGCCTTTGACCACCTTGGTTTCGCACTTATTCGGAAGTCTATTTACCACTTCGGTCATTAACACGGTTTCACACGTCGGATTCGCGAACACTGAAAATATATTTTCTAACGCATACACGAAAAATTCACTTTTTATCATTTTGTGCTCATCCATAGTGTCTCTAAGTGAGTAAAACATATGATCCGTTATAATTGTCAAGTACCTTTTATTAGGCGCGATTATTACGAATGTCTCAGGTTTCAAAATGTCGTAAGCTGTTGGTAGTGAAATTACTTTGTAAACATTGTGGACCTGAGCCAGTACTAGAGGTATTTTGATGACGACAATTATTTTGTTGTTATGATAGTAACTTATTCATTTAGAAACATCAATGATATCGTGAATATTTTGTCATGATAATTGTACTGGCAAGTCGGAATGTTTAGGATGATCATTTTGGTGTCGTTCGAGTTCATTAAATAATTGTAAAGGACTTAATATGGCGGGATGTAGGACATTCAATTTACTAAATAGGATTGCGTTATTGATATCATCTATCTTAAATGAGATGGTTAAAATATTATTTTCTAAAGAAGTGAGTAACGAATTGAGCTGAGTTTTTATCTGTAGCTTATCATTTGAGTTCATGATTTCTTCGAAAGCTTTATTAATAATGTGTAAGTTGCTATTTATATAAATTTCATTTTGGTTTAATTTATAAATTGAACTGTTAAAAGTAGAGATTGTAGATCTAATTACATGAATATTGTCACGCATAAGGCGGGACAACTCTTTTTCATTTGATTGTACACTATCAATGGCTTCGGAGTATTTTATAGCATCATCGGAATCTAAAACGCGAAAAAATGTTTTTAATAGCGTGCCGCCAACGTCGAATAGACCTCTTTTAAAACGTTTCGGCTGCTCGTTGGGAACTATATAGGACACGGAAGAAAACTTTTTAACAAAAGTGTTGACTTTGTAGGGACATGATCGAATTAATACAATTTGTTTTGATAGAAGAGGATGAATGATCTTTGCAGTATTCGTTGACAGGGTCGAAAAGTGACTCTATTATATTAAAAGATGGGTGGATACTGCTGACATCTAAGTACGTCACTATGTTCCAGTCGTTATTTGTAAATTTCGCATCTAAAAGTTTATCGAAGAACAACCCCGGGCTATGGATTATCGGCTCAACAAACTCTGACGTCACGGGGCCGATGCACGTGATGTACCTGAAAAGAGCGGAGACTATTGTGACGGTGCTAGTTTAATTTCGTCATAATGGTGACGTACATGTTTTCTATTAATTAGAAGTGTGACTGTATGGTTACCGTATATTTTTATTATGCGAAAAGGGCCTTTCCACACTGGTGATAAGGCCTTATTTTGTTTATGATGGCAGCGTACATAAACGTATTGTAAGTTACCTGGTCTCGCATGTGAGTCATAATAATGTTTTGATTTTTCTTTAGACGCCTGGATGTTATTTAATGCTTTCTGTCTACTGTAATATAGGCGATGATTTAGAGCTCTGATGTAATCTGTATAAGTATTATGTTCTAAAATATCAATGCTCTTTGGTATACAAGGTTTAAAACCAAACAAAAGTTCGTAAGGACAGAAACCCGTGGTAGAATGTTATTGTAAGCTAACATGGCAGTATTTATATATAGATCCCAAGTGTGTTGGTTTTCGTTTATGTATGATCGTAGATATTCTTTAAACGTGGGGTGACTACGTTCGAGTGCCCCACATGTTTGGGGGTGATAAGGGGATGCTAGTATGTGTTTAATGTTAAAAAGTCTTTCTAACTGCGTGAACACGTCCGAACAAAAGTTTGTACCTTGGTCCGTAACGATTTGTTTTGGTATACCTACATGTGAGATGAAATGTACGAAACGCTGCGCTGTCTCTTCGGCAGAACAGGATACCATGGGATAAGCCTGCGAGTACTTGGTCAAATCGTCCTGTAGTGTTAAGATGAATTTATATTTATAGGAATGGGTTTCCGGAAGGGGGCCGACTAAATCTAAATATACTTTATCAAAAGGGCGAGTCGCGGAGGATGTAATGATCAAGGGGGCTCTATTAGTTTGTCGAAGCGGTTTGTTTATTTGACAGGACTTGCAGTTCTTAACGTAATTCTCGATGTCTTGTCGCATACTTTTCCACCAATACATGGTCTTAAGTCTGTCATACATCCTAGTTATACCCGGATGTCCCGCGGTCGGTGAGTCATGGTTGACTTTTAGTATCATAGGTATTTCGGTAGGCGTAGGAAATATAATGTTGTTATGATATATATGTATTTTAATGCCTGTATTATGGAATAAGAAAGATAGAATATTATAAATTTTTGTGAAGGACAATTTATTAAAAGGATCTTGAAAGTCAGATATGGCAAATTCCTTTTCTTCCATGTATAATGTCGTTAGCATATCACGGTAACTTTTGAGTAAATTAAAAATATCTTTGTAGCTAACGGATTCATAATGATGAACTTTTAAGAATAAGTGTGTGTAAAGGTGTCTGTTATTCGAGGTGCTATAATATGTGTAAAGTTCGCGTTCTACGTTACGTATGTCATTAAGGCTATTTTGTTGTTCAGATAGGTCAATTATATCAAGGTCAATGGCCGTCGGATAAACAATCATTTTGCACTTTGTTTTTAGTAATGATTCATTATGTTCTTCGATAACTGTGTCAGGGGTAAAAGTTTGTCGTTGGCTAATTTGTAAAAACTTGTCATAGGTTTTAGAAGTTGAAGGTGAGTTGTCTTCGAGGGTGAGAACAGGATTTCGGTACAAGGAGTCGGCGTTACAATTTAGTTTGCCCTTTTTGTAAGAAATTTCGTAATCAAATTCTTCGAGTTTTAGTCTCCAGCGAATTAATTTGGAACTAGGGTCTTTACAGTTAAAGAGCCACTGGAGCGGTTTGTGGTCAGTAATTATTGTGAATTTACGTCCATATAAGTAGGGGCGGAAAGTTTTGGTACCAAATATTATAGCTAGACATTCCTTCTCAGTCGTCGAATAGTTTTCTTCGGATTGATTGAGTGTCCTAGAAGCATATGCAATGGGAAGGTCTTTCCCTATTTCACCTTGAAGTAGAACGGCAGAAATAGTGTAGTTGGATGCGTCAGTGGTAAGGAGGAAGGGTATAGAAAAGTCAGGGTATTGTAGTATAGGGGCAGTAGTAATTTTGTCCTTGAGTGAGTCAAACGCAGTTTGTTGTTCTAGCAGCCAATTAAACTGTGTGTCTTTTTTCAAAAGAGATGTCAGGGGCTTAGTAATGTCAGAGAAATTGTTAATGAAGCGACGATAATATCCTACGAGACCTAAGAATGATTTGATATCGCGTGCATTTTTCGGAACTGGGAACTTACGAACACACTCGACCTTTTTAGGATATGGTTTGACACCTTGATCTGATATTATATGACCCAAGTACTGTACCTCTTTTCGTAGGCTGAAGGCTGTTTTCTCGGCGTCTTTTTCCATGGTAATTACCTGGTGGAAAGAACATGCCAAGTCGAGGGTAGTGAAGTATTTACTACGCCCTACGATGGTTATTTCATTCAGTTTTCGATAGTCAATAACAATGCGCCACTTTGGTTTTCCAGAAGCGTCTTGTTTTTTTGGTACAACCCAAATAGGGGCTGACCAAAGTGAAATAGATGGTGATATTATTCCTTGATCTAACATATTTTGAACTTGCTTGCTAACCTCGTCTTTGTGGCACTCTGGAAACCGGTAAGTTTTGGCGTGAATGGGAGTGTGTGACGTAGAACGTATTTCATGACGTAAGGTATCGGTAGCAGTTAATTTGTCACCTTCTAGGTAAAATATATCATGATATTCCGAACAAAGTTTACGTAAGGCGTTTTCTTCCTTGCGGTTGAGATGATCACATCTTAATCAGGTTTGTACTTGTCTGTCTCTGTCTAAGTTAGTAAAATGATTAGTAGTATTAATACTGTCGCAAAAACTAGGTAAGGGTGAGTTGATTGAACTATCTTGGATATAGGCTACAGGCTCTAGGGTTAATTGTTAGGGCCCTAAAATACATTCGTTTTCTGACGTATTTAAAACAGAAATATTGATTTTATTGTTAGGTTTAACTTTCGTGAGACATTTAGAGAAATATAATTTGGGATATTCATTTAATTTTGTAGTGAGAATTAGGCCTTCGGTGATTCCTGGATTGGTCACGGAACACTCAATATACATTTCGCATCGGCCAGGAATTACATATGTTCCGTCAACAAATTTTAGGTTAAAGTATGTCTCACATGAATTAGTAACCTTTAGTTTCAGCTCGCGGTACGAAATGCTTGCGTTATAAAGAGACAAGAAATTTGATCCAATTGTACCATCATATAAGTTTACAGTACTAACGACATGGAATGTGAAGGGAAATGGAATAGAATCTTCGCTATCAATTATCATTGTAAAAGTTAGTTTCTGAATACGAATTAATATCATTAATACCCTTGAATTTTAAGGTCTGAGGTTGCAATTTAGGACTTTCTGATAAGCTAGTTTGTTTGACTAGGCAAATTGAACTGCCTGAATCGACTAGAAATTTAAGTGGTTTATCTGAGTGTGATGTGGTAACTTCAATAAAAGGAAGTGGCGACTTTTTACAGTTTGAGATATTATACATTGTTGGAAACTCTAAAGGTTCTTCAATAAAATTATCGATTACTTTATTTCGACTCAAAGGTAGCTGATTTAGAGATTGAATACGTAAATCTGAGTGAGACAAAGTAGGCTTAATTTCAGTATCAGGGATTTTTGAATTAGTACAATTCTCGATTTTAGTACTGGCGCACAACTTAGTAGGACTTGAACCGTTATGGCTACTCGGGTCAGTAATTACCGAGAAAGAGATATTCGAATTGGCAAACTGGTGGCTCTTTTTAGTGCCTATGTTGTAGCAATAATTATGAGGTCTATGATTAGACTTAGAACTGGAACTCAAAGTTAGATTTTAACTGTTATTGGAACTAGTATTTATTTTACAAAATTTATCATTCGACTTAGAATTAGGATACGTATAATTAGAATTGTAATGCGATTTAGTAGTATAGGATTCAAAGGAATTAGTAGATTTAGGAGAATTAGTAAATTTCGTAGAATTTGTAGATTTAGTAGAATTTGTAGAATTAGAAGATTTCGTAGAATTAGTAGATTTAGGATGATTTGTGGATTTAGAAAAAATGGAATTATTTGGTAAATTATTTACCTTTGTCGAAGTAGGTAACAAACTTGAGTTTATAACATTTGTCACTTCTGTGTCATTATTTATTCTATGATTAAAAACTGCAGACATACGGTGAAACGATCCCGATGCCTGACTTATCAGTTTAAATTATTGTCTTTGTCTTGTTCACGTGGGATCGGCGTACTCGGCATTTCTATCGCAACCTGATGCACAAGCTACTTGGGCTTTGCCTTCGAGTTTGGAAATAATGTATTTTAGTAATAAGTCCTTTTGACTTTTGGATGCCAAATTTAGGGCGTTTTGACAATTAGTTAAGAACGCTGTCAAATTCTCGCGTTGTCCACTATATGAGTTTACGAAGTTACAGAGAACATTGATTGGGTATTGTTCTGAAAGCACTATTTCCGATTTGTCACTCTTTGTCGACATTTTGAAAGTGAGACTTTATAATTATTTTAGAAAACGCGTAAATCTATTAAAGGATAGTATAGGTAATGGACAAAACAACTAATAAAATGTTGGACTCACAAGAACGGCAGGAATAGTTTCATCATTTCAGTCAGGTGAGGGCGGCGGTAGGTCACCACAAAAAGGCGGCAACAGCAGCAACGGCAGGAACAGCGTCAACGGCTACAGCAATATCAGCAGCAGTGGCGGCAACACCAGCAGCGAGGACGGTAAGAAATAGCGTTGGAACTAGAATGGCACAGGTGTCTCAGTAGCGCAGCTCTTGAGCCACAAACGAGTCTGAGGCGAAGTAGGCCGTCTGGACGTTGGGTCTAAGGCCCTTAACAGAGGGCGGCAGCAGCAATGATTCTTCAGGGTTGCGTGGAGACGGCAACACAGTAGGTGACGGGTTATTTTATTCACAACTTATGTGTCTTTGCAAACTTTGAAGTCTGATATATAGCACTTTCACCTTTTTAACTAGTTAGTGACACTTTAACCTTTTTAGCACTAGTTAATTTTGTTTGACCCGTACGAAATACCAGTTATATTCGATTCAACTGGTATCCCACTTCTGACACCACTGTTACGGGCTGGGTCAGGAGTTAGTTTAAAAAAAAATATTTTATACTGCTAGAGTTTATTGAAATGGAAATAGAATTAGAAAATACAAATAAACTTGGAAATATAGAATAAACGTGGAAAAACGTCCGGTCACGACGAAATAGAATATAAGACTGATTAATTATATTATTTAAAAGAATAAAGTTAACAGGACAGACGTTATGTCAGCATTTTTGTGACAATAGCCTTACGGAACAAATGCATCTATAACATTATGTATTGTAAGAACTTTACACACCTCCCGATAGTTTACTTTAATCAAGGACCCTACCATAAATGACGTTTCATTAAAAAATTCAATTGGACTTACTTTAAAAAATAAATTGAAACTTTCACAAAAAGCAGCAGTGGCAGGAAAATTGCCTTCGCTTTTAAAGTAACGACCGATTTATTTTGAACTTTTTTTTCGTAATAATCCACTTAAGCAGATATTCCCTAAATCCAATAAGAATAACATGGATATCCCAGCCTTATCTGGAGATAATTAAGCTATTTCAGTCTTGGTTCCTCCAGAGGTTTTGAATTCGATCCCAGTGACTGCCACTTTTAACTGATTACTTTTATTGTGAATAAAAACATCGTGAATAATCCAAAATATTAAAAAAAAATATTACTATGTAAGTTTTAAATGATAAAAAAATTAAGATGGTTTGTTTACAATTGAAACTCAAAAGGTCTCAAAAACATTTTTGGTGTAATACTTAAGGAACATCTGTTCCATCGTACACAATGATAAAAAAGTGGACAGCTGAATTTAAACGTGGACGAGAGAGCATCAAAGATGACCCCCGCTCTGGACGGCCTTCTACAGCTACGACTTCGGACAACATCGAAAAAATATGTGATCTCATCATGGGAGACAGAATATTGAAGGTATTTGAGATAGCTGCAGCTCTAGGGATTTTATATGAGCGTAGACAAAACATGATCGCATAGACTTGGGGTTCCACAAGGTGTCTGCAAGATGGGTTCCGCAGCTCCTTTCAGTTGAACAGAAACGAACTTGGCTCACGATTTCTAGAGATTGTTTAGAGCTTTTCAAGCTGATCCAAACTAATTTTGGCAAGGTTTGTTGCCATAGACGAAACATGGGTTCATCACTATACTTGTGAATCCAAACAACAGTTCAAACAATGGAAGAGATCCGAATCTACGACCCCCAAGAAAGCCAAGATGTGTTTTTCAGTAAACAAGGTAATGGCATCGGTTTTCTTGTAATCTAAGGGTGACATCTTGGTTGATTACTTAGAAAGAGGTCAAACTGCAATGAAACCTGTACGAGTGCTCTGGTGACTGAAATGCGCCTATTTCGAGAGGAGTTGGTGGCAACGAGACAACTCATAGCTGCGTTAAATGACACTATGAGTGGGCTTGCCTCACGTATAGACACGTGTGAATCACGAGTAAGTCAAATCGATGAGCGCTTACTAGCTTTGGAACGCCGCACTGTCAGCAAACCCGCTAATGCTGATCCTTCCCTGCTCGCAACTGTAGAACAGCTTAAAGTGGAGTTAAACGATCGAGATCAAGAGCTGCTGCAGAACGACGTTGAGATCTCCTGTGTCGCGGAACGGAAGGGAGAAAGCTTGCAGCATATTGTCATAACACTTGCGAGTAAACTCGGTGTTACTCTTGGTGAGCAAGAGATAGTTAGCGCAACACGTGTTGGACGACCGCCGGAGGAGGAGAACCCGCTGGTCTCACCCGCGGCGCGTCCGCGGCTCATAGTAGTACGCCTGGCGCGCCGCGCGCCGCGCGACGCGCGACAAGCTGCTGCAAGCGGCTCGCGTGCGGCGCGGTGCCACCACCGAGGGCGTCGGTGTGCCCGGCGCCCCGCGCCGATTCTACGTGAACGAGCGTCTTACACGCCTCAACAGGAGCATCTTCCGGCGGGCGCGCGAGGCAGCCGGGAGACTCAACTGGCGCTACGTGTGGTCGCGCGACGGTCGAGTGTACGCCCGACAGCATCAAGGCGGCGACGCGCCGCGGCACCGACTGCGCACGGAGACTGACGTGCAACGTGTTTTTGGACTCGAAGTGGTTTGTGAAATTAAATAGGTTGTTTTATTTTATAAAAAACTACACATTAACAACTTCTTTACAAATTATTTTAATCTTTAACTTCTTTTTATATACAATAAATTTTACTCATTATTTTATATATCCCTTTGCGTTTTTATTGTACAAGTCAATTAAATTTTTATATTCTTGCTTGATCGTTTCTCTTTGCAAAAAACATCAAGACCACACATATGAATTATTAAATTTCATATTATCTCATGAAAATGTTAAAATGGAATCGATGAAATTATGTTGTATTTTTTGTAATATTTATATTTTTTATTATTTTGAATGTAATCAGTATCTCAAAAACAATATTGTTATACTATTAATTTTCTTTTCAATTGAGTGCTTTTCTATTTTTCTAAAGTTTTGTGTTGATTATGTGTGCTGTATCAGTTCAATACAACCAGCGGCAGTTACTAACATTGTATATGGTATGAACCGAATTATTTATTATATATATATTTTGCTAAGTATGTTATTTTACATATCTTGTTTTTCTGCTTTGGGATTTTGTGCTTGTCGTACTGTTTTTATTTTTTGTGTTATGCGATATTTAGAAATGTGTTATGTACTTATCGATGGCTCCGAAAACTAAATGTTTAAAGTTGGGATTATATAATGCAGGATCCCTTAATACAGGACATAACGACTTCCTCGTGGCAATGGATCAGTTTAAGGCTGATATAGTCGCAATCAACGAGACGTGGCTGCGCCCCGGGCAGGAGTCGTGTGCGCCGGCGCCCCCGGGTTACCGGCTGCGCTGTGCGCCGCGCCCGGCTGACATGCGTGGCGGCAGGGGTGGAGGTGTGGCCTTTTATATCAGAAAGGATATGCATGTACGCTACATAAACAACCCTAACAACTCCATTGAGCAAATGTGGCTTACTACGAAAGCAAACGGGTACACAATAGCAATCGGTACAGCATACAGACCTCAATGGATGAATGTTGACATTTTCATTGACGCATTGACCGACTCGGTATCAAAATTGTCCCGTTATGATCACCTTGTCCTGATGGGGGACTTTAATATAAATATGAAAAAAAAAGATGACAATCAGACAGTAAAATTCACAAAGTTTTTGCATTGTGTGGATTTGCCACAGCTTGTCACTGAACCTACTCATTTCACCCCTGAGTCAGAATCTTTAATTGACCTGGTATGCACTAAGTGTCCGGTTCGTGAAGTGTCAGTATGTAACATAACCGGAGCGTATGGCCATTCCATGATTAACGTTACGTTGGCTATACACAAATTAAAATTGCCTCCTAAAACTTTGATTTATAGGGCTTTGCAAGATATTAACGTGCAGGCTTTTAATCAGGACTTAAATTCTGTGGGTTGGGAGGCGGTAGCTGAGGAACCGTCTGTCGATGCAATGGTCTCGAGGTTTAATTTTTTGCTCCTAAACCTCTTTGACAAACACGCTCCACTTAAAACCATACGGATTAAGAGTCATGGTTCCTTGCCTTGGATTACCAACAATATTAAGCTTATGATGAAAATGCGCAATGAAGCTCGACAAAAGAAAAATACTACGAATCTAGAGTCCAATAAAGAATATTACAAAGACTTAAAAAACATGGTGGAAAAATGTATTCTGTCTGAAAAACGTGCCTATTTTAATCACTACATAAACTCGAATCTGAAAAACGGTTCAAAGTTCTGGAAAAATCTGAAAGAAAAAGTCTTGACAGATGCTACTAAAAATGATTGTCTTCCGAGCTGCTTCAGTGATCCGAATACAATCAACGAGCATTTCTTAGACCTTCCTGACAATGACATGCAAAAATCAGTGTTAGAAGGGATAAAGTTTGCATCATCTCATTTTTCAGATTCAAAATTTACTTTTAGTACAATATCCGAGGAAAATGTATCAAAGTATATCATGTCAATAAAGACAAATGCTATTGGCTGTGATAAAATAAGCAAAGATATGATAGTTCTTACGATGCCCAGGACGCTGCCAATAATCACTCTCATTATTAATGAGTCCATTCGTACTGCCGTCGTACCTAGACAATGGAAGGAAGCACTGATTACACCGTTGCCCAAATTGGATAGCCCAAATGAATTAAAAGACATAAGGCCCATAAGTATACTTCCTTTCATGTCAAAGGTTCTGGAAAAAGCAGTCTACCATCAACTTCTCAGTTACGTTGAAAGGAATAACATACTTCCACCTCTCCAGTCGGGATTCAGAAGAGGACGTGGTACAGTTACTGCTCTACTGGACGTTGTGGACACGGTACTAGCTGAGCAGGACATTGGACACGGAACTATTCTCGCTCTCCTTGACTTCTCCCGCGCCTTTGACAGCATTGATGTTTCACTTCTTCTATCTAAATTAAAACACTATGGTGTCGATGGCAGTGAACTTCAATGGTTTAGTAGCTATCTTGGTAGTCGAATTCAGTGTGTCAAGCTTAAAAAACCGGATGGTTCCTATGTTTTTTCTGATCCTAAACCAGTAAAACGCGGAGTTCCTCAGGGTTCCATACTAGGACCGCTTCTATTTATTATTTATACTGCTGACTTAGCTGAAGAAATTAAAAACTGCAAATTTCATATATACGCAGATGATGTACAGCTGTATATTTCTGAAGCTCCTGACAAAATATTAGAATCGGTCCAACTGCTGAATAATGACCTGAATCGGATATCAGAATGGTCTGACAGAAATGCTCTTGTACTGAATCCTAATAAATCGAAGTTTATGATATTAGGCTCTAAGTCGCAAACAACAAAAATTAAAAATAAGCGTCCTAATGTAATGCTCCGTAACCAGAGAATCACTGAAGTCGGTGTGGCCAAAAATTTGGGCATTTTGATGGACAACCAATTAAGGTTTGAAGCACATGTGGAGGACCTTGTAAGAAACTGCTTTTATAGATTAAAAGTGTTGTATCGAATCCGTAATCTGCTCCCAGAAAAGGCAAGAATCACTGTCTGCGAAGCTTTAGTCCTGTCCCGACTCAACTACGCAGACCTAGTATACGGACCCAGATTATTGGACAGAACTAGTCGTTTGATACAACGTGTGCAGAACGCATGTTGTAGATTTATATTTGATGTTCCTCCAAGAAGCCATATCACGCCTTATTTAAATAGGGCTATGATACTTAACATGACATTTCGCAGAGAATTACATTTATCATCTTTAATGTTTGACTTAATTAATTTTAAAATTCCTGACTATTTATATTCTAAACTTAAGTTTCCTCAATGTCATAATGTATACAAGCGTGAGCCTAGATCAGCGAGACCGCCGCTGAGCACGCAGCACCATCGCACTGCGGCATTCACGGGTAGTTTCCGCTACAACGCGACAAAGTGTTGGAATGATATTCCTCCAACAATAAGAACGTGCAATACCAAAAATTTATTTAAAAAAAAGTAAAAGCTCATTATTTGGATAAACAGAAACTACTTATTAGGTAAGATAGCGGATAACTACAAGGAATAACAGTCATACTTAATATATGTTGACATGTGATATGCACTCATTTATTTGATCTTTTATAATATAATTTTTTTTTTTTACTGTATAATTATGATCGATTTTTAATGAATGCATATTTAATATGTAATTTTGAAATAATACCATTTATTTATTTAATGTTATAGGTATAATATAATTTATTTTTCTAATTTTATGACCATGATTGATTATTATTATTATGTATATGAAATTAACTAACTTATCAATTAAATTTTTTAACATCTTTAAATAATTATTGTTAACATAAACGTCTACATAAACATAATTAAATATTTCATATGCTGCTCCCTTCAGGATGCGGCTGTAAATCAGCGCTTTGCTCTTCTGAGCAAATGTCATCGCTGAGCTGCCTCCTTTTGCGCTGCTACAGCACACGTACTTAGCATACATCGTGTAATATGCCATTGTTGTTGTTTGTCTTTATTTTAAATATTTTTTTTTTTTTAAATAATAATAAGGTGTTAAAATAATAATGAAATGTAATATGTATGTGAGTTTGTAGTACCAATAAAGATTTTATCTATCTATCTATCTATCTAAACTATAAATTCTGCATACTACTATCACGTCGTTTACGCGAAGAAATAAAGTCTAAAAGACCAGGATTGTTGACCAAGAAAGTTTTGTTTCATCAGGACAGTGCTTGTGTTCACACATCTGCAGAATCGATGGCTCAAATAGTGAATTGTGGTTTCCATACCCTTATTCACCTGACTTGGCACCTTCTGACTTCCACCTATTTCCAAAACTAAAATACTTATGAAATGTTCTACCAATGAGGAGGTCAAAGTGGCCGTACATGCCTTTTTTGAAGACCTTGAGGAGACCTTCTATTTTAATGAGATCAAGGCTTTGGAGGACCGCTGGACTTAGTGCTCTGACCTAGGAAAAGAGTATGTAGAAAAATATATATGCAAAATATAATGCAAAATTGCATTATTCCTGTGTTTTCTTATTTAGGCCGCGAACTTTTCAATCCACCCTCGTAATAGACAAATGCCTCCTCTCAATCTAATGCAGTAATAAAAGTACTTTATGAAATCATGCAACTGTAGACGCTAGTAATTTGCAAATAGCTCCCAGCAGCAAAGCCGTAAAACAAAAGAAAATAACAATAATGCAAATTGATATTTGCTCTAGAAAAAAAATAGATGGATTTTCAAACGATTTCCCGCTTTGCTTCAGTTGTTTCAGTGCTTTCGGTTCTAATAAAAATGTTTTCAAAGGTTTAAAGTAAAAAATTGTTTCTACTTGTGCAATAGTTTACAGACAAAAAAGTTAATAACTTTTCGTCTTTTAGATATGATACAACCAGAATTGTTTGAAGTAAACAACTCCAAAGCAATAAACATATTTATCATCTAAACGAAAACAGTTATATATCATAATAAAGGCGTTGGTATTACAACCACAGCAAAATCCCACACGCAATTAAATGGTAATAATTAGCCCTCACAGTGGGCATGGCGTCTCGTTATATTAACAAATCTTTTGATCTACCCATGATTAAGGACATCCTAACATCCTCTGAGAGAGCTAATTTCGATCAAAGGCAATGTTCATTAATAATATTATTAGGTATGTATTAAACGCTTTACGGCTGTGAAGCAAAGATGTGAAAGGAGAATCCACCATGTCATATGAATACCATACCAAAATGAAAAAACTAAAGTATTTTTTAAATTAATAAAACGAATGGACTTATCTTGATCCTAACTTCCTCAGAAGCCAAGCGTTACTTTTTTTTAGTTATAGCATAATCTTTTTCAATGAAACATGTTTACTGGGATTTTTACGAAGTTTCGTGTCAAAGTTACAAATGATTGACCTAATGCGGGATTATCTGACAGCTCGGCAAAATAGTCAATAAATTATACGATAAATGGCGCTAGTAAAAGGTTATGTATATCGTTTATGAAAAGCAAAGAACTACGCCGTACAGCCTGGTCTGTAGCAAATATTTTTAAGGTATTATTAAGACGTTTATTTAATATTATGAGCACTGAGTAAGCATATTGTGGTATTGTGTATTCGGACCAGCTTTTCTTGGCGCTATCGAGGTAATTCCCTCGTTATACGTATTGCCTACTTCAAAACTGTCTTTGTGATTTCCAACATATGTTTATGTCGTGACCAAATCATGCAATTGCCCAACCTAGTTAGCATTCTGCGATATGCACGAGCCAAGCGAATGAAGTGAGTGTGTAGTATATCAAATTGAACATTAAATTATTCAAAAGTTATGATACTAAATTTTAACCTATTATGATCACATGTTAAAATATTATTGTTAACACAATAAAATTATTATGAAGATTTATACAAAACTTTCTTAAAAATACAGAAATTATAAATGAACGCAACATAAAAGACTAGAAGGTACGATCATCTTTAATCGGTGTAAAGTTGGAATAAGACAGGTTATTTGTTATCTCTACAAATCTAAACTGCGCTTTATTGACCACTCTGGGACTCAGCCACCAGGAATATAAGCTTAAGTGCCTATCTGAGTTTGGTCTGGGGATAGGTCCTTGTAACATTTTGTGCGTATTATTATATGAAAAAAATACACCTCTAAATTTACAAGTTAGCTAATTGTGCGTCCAATTAATTTTTGTATATTAAAAGTTTAGCTGCTTTGACGACGAAATAAAATGGAAAAAATAGCATATCGTCTGCTACGGAGGATTGAGGAGTGGGTTTGTGTGGGCGAGGAGCCGGGATGGGATTCGATGCGGGGCGCTGCCTCCAGTTTTCTGGGGTAGGCCTAGACTGTGTAGGCTTAGCAGCCGGAGGAACCCGGCTACGCAGCGGCGGAAAGTTTTCTTGAGAAAGGCGTGAGGCCTGTTTGGGTGCCGCCCTCTTACTGGCCACAAAGCACGCAATCGGGAGGAGAGGGAGTTTCAGGAGTGCGATTGCACTCCTTAGTGAAATGAGGGACCAGGCACTTGACGCACCTGGGCGGGGCGCGGCAGTTGGCCGCCGCGTACCCGTACAACTGGCACCGATGGCACTGGCCGGGATGACCGCGGCGATGAGGCGCCTCGATCGAGATCACAGAGAGGCCGCATATAGTGCTAACCCCTTTGAGGATCTCCCTGGACTTGAGGACGTTGGCGAGAACCACCAAAGCGAGAGGGTGTTGCCTCCCGTACTTGCTGTGCATTTTATGCACCGCGAGTGCCGGGAAGCCTTGGGACTGCAGATCCTCCAGGATAGCCTCGTTCGATAATTCGAACGGGACCCCCTTGAGTACCGCTCTGATCTTACGCTCTTCTGACAGAGCATAAGTATGATAAGCATATTGCTTATCGGTGAGGAGCTTTGTTAAAGCACGAAAGTCGTCTATCGACGAGACTAAGATTTTAATAGATTCACCCGAGTTGGCCGCTCGGTTGTAATGAATCTTGTGCTCATTGCACAATGTCGAAACCTCAGTCCATTTACCCTTTTCCCGAAGGAAAACAGGTGGTGGGACCTTGGCCTTGACAGAAGTTGGGGCCGGAGCGGGTGTTGAAGACACCGGGGAAGCTGGCGTTGAAGACGCCGCAGGGGGTGTGGGGACGGGCGTTGAGGGCGCCGGGTCTTGTTTCGAACGCTTCTTAGAGCGCTTCTTAACAAGCGTAAAAGAGGGAGACTCAGGGCCAGTTGGGGTGGCGTCCGAGGATGACTCGGTCGCGGGTGCGCGCTTGCGGCGCGGAGGGGCGTCACTTCGCACTCCATGTCACTGGAGGAAGGGGACGCGGGAGGGCCTAAGACCTGAGGGGTCTGGGGAACTGGGGTGGCCTGAGGGGCCATTGTGGACATTAACGTCATGAGATGAGGGATAAGAGAATCTAAGAAACGGTACTTATCAGCATTTATAGACATGCCTTCAGTACATTCAAGTAACTTCTTTCTAAACTCGTCAAAGCTTAGGGAAGCCATTGCGGAGGGGTTGGGGAGGGACAACAATATATAAATATATATACTATGAACCTATCAACGATGACTAACTTCCTAAAACCACCCTACACGCAGTAGGGCGGTTGAGGACGACGCGGATAACTTACTCGAACACGGAACTTGAAGTCCTGGAACGACGAATCCCCGTCGACGAAGCTCACGTTCCACGAAGTACGGTTAACAACCCACTATCCGCCGTGAAAACGGCGTTAGAAACTTATTAGAAGTACGGTTAACGACCCACTGTCCGCCGTGAAAACGGCGTTAGAAACTTATTACGGTATACAACTATGAAATTATATATTACGACAACAACCAGTGAAATTTGGGTGCTCAATTAGCGCGGGGGCTAATAGAGCGGGAAGGCGTCTGCGATCGACGTGCGCTCGAGAACGCACGCAGACCGAGACTGCGACGGAAAAATAATCTAAAACTATCACGATTGTATAGGTAATAGCAGTGTGAAATACTAACGCCACGCTTTCACGATATTCGATTTCCACGACTACGGTTGAAATTCGTTACACGTAGCGATGAAGTATGCATGGTGAAATCCTCTTACTGCAACGTTAATACTTGATATCAATACCTTTATTTCAAAACTTTACTTGAAACCAAAGTTTAAAAAATCTGCACATAGAGGTGTTTTCAAAAAAAAAATAATGTTGGTTTAAAATAAATAAATAAATCCCCAGACAAACACACCAACTACGATTACTGATATCTATGGGCAAGGATGTTACTCACCATCAGGTTCATCGCGTGCTAGTTTGCCGGCTATGACAAGATTTAAATAAAAATCTATAAAGTTAATAAATCGAGCGACCTATAAGTTCGTTCGCGTTAAGAATACAGTGACGTTTTGTTTCAACATTAGGTTATAGCCAATAGCGTCACCGACAAAAAGAAAACTTTTTCTACAACGGCAATCTCATTGCCTAGTATTTGTAGTTGCATCGATGATTCACTGTATTCTTAACGCAAACGAACTATAGTCCCGTTCGTCACTTTCTTGTCATCAGTTAACTTATTAATAAGATAGAAATCTAAAAAAAAACACAAAATATTATAACATCGATAAAAAAAGAAGCTTGATAAATACAATTAGGTCCTTCGTTATAAACTCAAAGTTCGATAAAAGCTCATTTTATCGCAATATTTTAATATATCCCTGGAAAGTTATTTGCTACGCAATAATAATAAAATGTATAACGCTCCCAGACATAAAGCGCAAGCAATGACTCATTAAAAGATACTTGAAAGTTGGCGCGGTTTACAGTCTATAAGAGTTCTGTTAGAAACAAGTCGATAATAACGTTTTAATAATTTTACATAAGTTATCTATGATTCGAAGAATTTTTTTTAGAGTAGATTTAACAATGTAATTACAAACAAGAATAATTACAAATTAACAATAGAACAATATGGAAAAAACTCTGTCTCGTTTTTACATACTGCGTAAACAATAAAGTTTTAATTATAATCGGTACTGAATCCCATTTATACTGCTTGGATTTAGGATTCGGTTGGAGTCATAGTATAATCGTTATAATTTAATAGAGAAATATATTTTTTTATTTTGGCATTGAATCGAAATACTATTTACATTCCCAATTAGATGCAAAACATGCATACACAAATGGTCACCAACAGAATTACATTTGGTTCTCCATCATTAAAATAAGACGTGCTTATTCAACCTAGCTTGCGCAGTAATGCGATGTACCTATACGAGTACCACAAATTGAATGCAGTCATCTCTCCAAACAGCTAAGTATGATATCGAAATTAATCCCTGCACTAATTCATGCATTTTCATTGCAGTCAGCATCACAGGTGGTTTCAAATGTAATCGACATAAGTTACATGTACATTCACGCAAGAAAGTGTTCTAGTACTTTTGATAAAACTTTTTGTGTGCCCAAAATAAATGTATGGTTGCGTCAAAATTCAAATTCAAATATTATAATAATATATTTGAATAAAGTTCATTCCAACATTCCATTCCAGCCAATAACTCAGTGGACGAAACATAGTTTAAAGTCAATGAATATCGTATTTTAAATAAATGTACTAATACCTAACCTAACCCAACAAAAAACAGTAAACATCACTTCATGCTTGATAAACCCCTAATACTTTCTATATTATATTTTAACCCATAAGTAGGTATGATGTATGATCCAAAACAAATCCAAATGAAAAAAATTAAAACTAATTCGCAGACACGATAAAATATTTGACTTAGTTTTCATTTAGATTACTATAAGTTCCTACCTTTACATCTAACGATACATATTCAACGGCTTTGTACGTAAAATGGGGCAAAACTAACCAAGCACATTATATTAAAAACTACATTATATTTATTTCCAAATTCTGAAAATAACTTGTTCTTGTTAAACTTATATTAAGCATGACTCTACGCCAGCTCGGAAAACCTTCGTGAAGAAGAAATGGCATGAAATTTCACAAGTATCATTTCTATAAAAGAAATTTACAAAAGCTCTTATCTTAAAATAATTCTTATATGTATCCGTTATCTCGGCACGTCTCCCCCCCAGCAAATCGACTAACAACCTCCAAATTGTATCCAAACGACGAACATCCTCAGACAGCACCCGTTTGCTGGGTCCAGCTATCGCCTTCCTCAACCATATTAGAGGGAAATGAGCGACCCGACGCTACCGTAAGAAGACGTAGTTTAATGACAATGACGCTTTAGGCATTAAATGGCACAAAGAACTGAAGAAACAAAATGTTTTTATATTTATTATTCAGATACAGAAACAGCCCGTGATGAACTAAATGGTGGAGAAATGAAATTAGTGAAGATTATTTAAGGAACCCGCCTCGTCAAAGGGGTAGAGTGCTTGAAGTTGATATCAATGACATGATGGAATTTAAAGGGGAAAAAATTAATTTAAGACTCAACAAGAAACCTATTCGAGTATTAATTGTATTATCTCAAAATAAAGGTAAGAGCAGCAACAATTGCACTCGTTTTCACTTTTCACACGGTCAGCTTATATTCAATATTTTTTCAATAACAGTGAAGTGAAATTAGCCTCAATGCTTTTACCCTGTCATTTCGACAAGTATAACATAAATGCTCACTTGCAATTTTAACCTATTGATGGACTGTTACTTTTTCTTGTTTAATATTAGGTCTTTACCTATGAAATTGGCGTTTTTCACGAAATAAATGAAGCGTAATTTTTTTATATATTTTTTATTTCTATTAATCAAAATAATCACCCATGCAATCAATGCATCTTTGCCAACGCATTGGTAGCTTATTGATGCTTTTCTTGAAGAAATCAGCTGGACGGGAGGCAACAAATTCTTCAAAGGCATTTTGTACTGCCTCTCGGGTATTGAATTTTTTTCCCGCCAAAAAGTTATCCAAATTCTGGAATAAGTTGAAGTCTGTAGGCGCAAGGTCTGGTGAGTACGGCGGATGACCGAGAACTTCCAACCCCAACTCTTGTAGCTTGGAAACCGTCTGCTGTGCAGTATGAGGTCGCGCGTTGTCGTGCAGGAGCAGTGGAGCCGAACGATTGACCAAAGCTGGTTGGAAACGTGCGAGCTTCTCCATCATTGTGTTCAGTTCTTCATAGTACACATCTGCAGTATGCTTGTCCCGTTTGGCAAGAAGCTGTGATGAATTACACCCGCGTTAGACCACCAAACAGTGACCATCACTTTTCTAGGGGTAAGTTTTCGTTCAGGGCATTGTTTGGGTGCTGAACCAGGGTCCAACCAACTTGCTGAGCGCTTACGATTGTCAAACAGGATCCATTTCTCGTCACAAGTAACAATGCGGTTCTGAATTCCTTCATTTGTATGCCTGCTGAGCAGTGCAAGGCACGTCTCCACGCGTACTTCGCGCTGGCGGTCATTGAGTTCGTGGGGTACCCATTTGTCAAGCTTTTTTACCTTGCCAATTTGACGCAAATGGACCAATATTGTTTTGATGCTAACGTCGAAAGCTGCTGCTAATTCAGCCGTGGATTGAGTTTCATCAGCTTCCACAATTGCCTTTAATTCGTCATTGTCGACCAAAGTTTTCGGACGACCACGGGGTTCATTTTTCAGGTCAAAATTTCCAGAACGGAAGCGAGTAAACCAATAACGGGTGGTGCGTTCGTTTGTAGTGTTCGCTCCGTAAACGTCGTTGATGTTGCGTGCCGCTTGTGCCGCTTTGCTGCCACGATGGTACTCATACTCCATAATTACTCGAATTTTTAATTTATCCATGATGACGAAAAATGTTCGAATGCGTTGAAAACAAAACACTAACTATTAAACAAATGACGATTTTAGAAAAAGAATTCCATGTTTGTCAAATAAAATTAATTTGAAATTAGAATTATCAGTCAAAAAAAAAATATTTTCATTTGAAATGGCCAGTACGGCAAAACGGCAGTTTTATATGTAAAGACCTATTATTTTTGAATAGACTATTCATGCACTCTGCATTGTATGAGAACTGGTTACTAAGAAACCCCAATGTGTAATTTAAATGAATTTTTAAAACACAATCTTCAGCATCACGTTGCGTCAGCAATGTGGTGGTTCAATGGTGTTTCCCATTTTATTCATTAATCTTGCAATTTTATAGACAAGCATCTCTATAACACATAGTAATACGAAATTTGTCAAGGACATATCATTTTGTGTAGACACAAAAATAGATTTGTTATTTCGAATGGAGATATAAAGTCACTAATATATTTTTCAAGACGCTGAAAATTGTCCTCCACAAAAAAATTGTTCAAGGTGAAAGCTACAGAAAAATTGTTAAGGCAAAAATCTGCGGTAAAAATGTTACACATGAATCAAACTCCTATGTCTTTTTTTATACATCAATTTGGGACTTAATATAAATACCTTTTGAAACCAAACCTTAATTAGCTCAGTACTTCTGAAGACTATACCTTATAAACATTACAAACGCTTGGAGTCAGCTGGTTGTACCACCTTTCCCCACCAGCAGACGCCTTCACATTACTTAACTCAACGGCTACTTCAAATGCACTCGCATTCTCGCTCCGATCGCCACGCGGTGCGGACGTGCAAGACCCAGTTCTCCGTTGATCGGTCCCTTCCCGCCATTCCGTGGCGCTCAGTCTACTGACGTCACAGTCTAGCGTGTTGGTTCCGTGCTACGGTTTTCAAGGTTTTTCTACTCCGTCTGAGTGCTTTCGAAGTGCGATTTTTCTTTGCGACTAAGCCCCTTAGTCTTCAAAGTGCTGTGCTAAGTTGTGTTGTGCTTGTGCTGAGTGCAGTGTTGTGCCCGGCGTAAGTAGTCTGGTTTCAGTGCAAAGGATACTTAACGGTGACAACGAATTTGTACTGATCCAGTCCTTTTTATTTTTATTTATTTCTCTTCTCTATTTTATTTATTTTTCTCCTATTTTCACATTTATTTTTATCATATTTGTGTGTTTTCGTGTGCATTTGTCCTTTCTGTCGGTAAAGGTTGACCCTAACGCGGTCAACTCTTTACCTGCGTACCCTTTTTTTAGGTTTCTAGGTAGCGGCCTTCGGCGTACTACGGTTAGTTTTAAGTTATTCTCCCCAGCCCCCCTACCGCTGGTAGGGAGGTTTGCCGCTAGGGTTCGCTAGGTTTTTATTTAGGAATCCTAGGCATTTATTATATATTATAGGCATACATTATTTATTTATATATTACATATTGTAATTCCAAGTCCTCCAATGGACCTTGTTAATATTCTTAAGTCGTTCGCCCAGGCGCTCGCTGCGTCCGGCGTAAGCATACCCGCTGACGCACTAACGCAGGCCTTACAGGCATCTATTGCGTCCCCGGCCCCTCAGGCCTCAACCCTGGCCCCTCAGGCCTCAACCCCGGCCCCTCAGGCCTCCGACGTCCAGACCCCTCAGGTCTTCAGCTCTCCCGCGTCTCCCGCCTCGTCCGAGATGGACTGCCAATCGGTCGCATCCTCTCACGCGTCGCGTCGTAAGCGTACCGCTCCCGGGAGTGACTCCGAACCCGCGTCTGATACTTCGTCATATGCCGTCACCTTAACCGGCTCTCCTGAGCCCGCGTTCCAACTTGTCGCCAAGCGCTCCAAAAAGCGCTCGAAGAAAGCTTCGGTATCTTCAATACCCGAGCCCTCCCCGGTGTCTTCAACACCAGCCCCCGCGCCGTTAAAATCGCTCGTAGTAACCGCGTCTCCGTCGGTCACATCGAAGCCAGCGACGCGCTGCGCTCCCGTCCCGCCGAAGCCTCAGCTCCTTCCGCCCGTATTCCTGCGTGAAAAAGCGCGCTGGACCGCGGTCTCAAACTTGTGCAAAGAGCACAAAATTAATTACTTAAAAGCCGCCAACGCTGGCGATACAATCAAAATCCAAGTAGCGACCGTCGACGACTTCCGCGCGTTTACCAGGCTACTATCATTAAATCATATCGCGTATCACACCTACGCCCTCCCGGAGGAGCGTAAGATCCGCGCTGTACTACGGGGCGTCCCGTTCGAACTCAGTAACGAAGACATTCTCGATGACCTTAAGTCTCAGGGTTTCCCGGTCACAGCAGTGCACAAGATGCATTCCAACCGCGGTAGGCGTTTTCCCTTAGCGTTAGTAATCCTGTCGAATACTCCCAACTCGAGGGAGATCTTTAGAGAGGCTCGCACAATCTGCGGACTCTCAAATATCTCCGTCGAGCGTCCCAACCCCCGTGGTCACCCTGGGCAGTGCCACCGCTGCCAGCTCTATGGCCACGCAGCGGCTAACTGTTCAGCTCCCCCCAGGTGCGTAAAGTGCCTGGATCCTCACTTCACTAAGGAGTGCACTCGCACTCCCGAATCCACTTCACCCCCTGCCTGTGTGCTGTGTGGCCAGTCCGGCCACACAGCTAACTACAGGGGCTGCCCGCGCGCTCCGCGCTCCACCACCAAGAGGGTCGCGCCTAAACCGGCGCCGCCGCTCACTCCTGCCAACTTCCCGCCGCTGCGCAACCGGGGTCCCCCGGAAGCAAAGCCCCTTCAGCCGACACCTACTCCGGCTCTGTCTTGGAGGCAGCGTCCGGCCGTCCCGCCTGCACCTTCCCGACCCATCCCAGCTCCCGTAGCTCCCGTAGGGCCGCGTCCTTCTCCGTCATCCGCACCTCAGTCGTCGTTGGCTGAGGACATGAAGACCGTATTCGACGTTATTCAAAACGTCGATATTAACGAAATTTCCGTGCTCGCACGCAAACTGCGAGCCGCCCGCTCTCCTCAAGAGCGTTTATTTGCTTTAGCCGAGCATCACTCGCTCCTAAGTTCGTTGTAAATTCTTTTATAATTTATAAATTCGTAAATAATAAATTATAATGTCTAGACCCGCGAATCCCGCGTCCAGTCGTATTAAACCCAAGGGCTTATCCCTAGTATCTTTTAACGCTCGTAGCCTTAACACCAACCTTCCCGAAATCAAACTGTTCCTTCAGAACAAAGAACCTGACTTATTCCTTCTCCAGGAGACATGGCTTACTCCAAACCGCTCCAGGGGATTCGCTATACCTAAGTACGCGTTTATTCGTAACGATAGGCCCAACTCCGACGGTTTCGGCGGCACTGCTATATATTTCAAAAGAGGCTTCCACTGCTGTCCTCTCCCTACTCCTCCTCTCCTCAACATGGAAGCCACTGTGTGTAGATTGGCTATGACTGGTCATCCGACCATCATCATAGCTTCAATCTACATACCTAGTGGTACCAGACCAATCCGCAGCGACTTTGAGGCCATTCTCGCCCTCGGCCATTCAGTCATTATGTTCGGAGACTTTAACTCCAAACATACTGACTGGACGTGCCTATCGACTAACACCAGCGGTATCGCTCTCCTCGACATCACTAACTCCCTTGACCTAGACGTCATATCCCCCATCACTCCCACTCACTATCCCAACAACCCGTCCTACTCTCCTGACATCCTCGACTTTGCAATTATCAAGCGAATCAATCTTGATCTAAGGTCTATCGAACCGCTCGATGACCTAGGCTCCGACCATCGCCCCGTTTCCCTCGTGCTAGGACCGCCGAACGATAACGCCTCATCTCCTAAGACCTTTACCAACTGGAAAGGTTTTAAAAATACGTTAGTTTCAGCCTTAGAGACTCCGAACTCTCCATTCGCGATCTCTTCCGAACAATTAGATAGCCCGGATAAAATCGATTCATTAGTAAATTCTCTCACTGATGCTATCAACTCAGCCATCAGTGACAACGAAAAGGTTGCTAAGCAAGGCAAACCCACGCTTCCCTTAGCCGTTAGCAATCTTATTAAAGCTAAAAACGCGGCTCTCCGGAGAGCCAAGAAATATCCCACGCCCGCCTATAGAACAGCTGCGAATCAGCTCCAACGTAAAGTTAGGTCTTGCCTCGCGGAACTCCGAGACGCTCAGATGAACGATCTCATGGCGAATATCTCTCCGTCCCACCAAGCGTACTATAGCATGGCCCGAGCCTTACGCGTAGACACCGTCTCTCACGTTCCTCCTCTCACTCGTCCCGATGGCACTACTGCCTTCGAAGTCGAAGAGAAAGCCGAATGCTTCGCCGACAGCATTGCCGCACAATGCTCGCCCAGCACGCAACCTGCTTATCCCTCACACATCCAGGCGGTGGAGGACGAAGTCCTTCGCAGAGACTCTCTCCCCATCACCGCCGACCCTGTCACAGTCTCTAATGACGAAATCTTGCTTCTCATTAGAAATCAAAAGTCCAAAAAGGCTCCGGGTGCGGATGGAATTTCCAACCACGCACTTAAGCACCTACCTCAACAGATGCTTACCTTGTTAGCTATCATTTTCAATGCCTGCTTCGACCATAGCTACTTTCCAAAAGCTTGGAAAGAAGCGACAGTCATAGGCATTCCCAAGCCGGGCAAACCTCTGAACGTCCCGGCTAATCACAGACCCATCAGCCTCCTCAAGACAATGTCTAAACTTCTCGAGAGAGTCATACTCTCTCGAATGCGGAACCATCTGTTTCCAACGGATGGCGACCCTCTCATTATTCCCCATCAGTTCGGCTTTCGCGCTAAACACTCCTGCCCTCAGCAAGTCCACCGAATCGTCGAGTATATACTTGACGGTTTCTATCCGCGTCGTTATAAAACAGTCGCGGTTTTCTTTGACGTAGCCAAGGCTTTCGATAAAGTCTGGCACAGCAGTCTCGTTTATAAACTCTACAAGATAGGCTTACCGGATCGCCGGAGGTTAATAGCATCGTTTCTCAAAGACCGTACGTTTCGATTTAAACACGAAGGCACGCTTTCTGCACCTCGTCCCATAAAGGCTGGAGTCCCTCAAGGCTCAGTCCTCGCCCCTCTGCTGTACACCGTGTACACCAACGACATTCCCATCCCGCCGAAAGGCGTCGAACTCGCCCTCTTTGCTGACGACACCGCACTCTATACCAGGGGCCACAGTGTTCGGCACCTTGTAACCAGACTCCAAAGGGCCGTAAACGCCCTTGGTGCATGGTTTCAAGAATGGCGCATCGATGTGAACCCTGAAAAGAGTTCTGCGATGCGCTTCGACCACAAACGCCGTCGTCCCGATGGCGATCCCCACGTTCGAATGTTAGGCATTCCCATCCCCTGGAAGCGCAGTACTAAATACTTAGGCGTCACATTAGATCCGACGCTTTCTTTCAAGCCACACGTCGAAAGAGTTTCGAAACTCGCTCGTCACTATTTAGTCCGCCTAAATAGCATGTTAGGTAGAAAAAGTAAAATGTCCTTCAGAAACAAACGTACACTTTACAAGGTCTGCGTTAGACCCGTCATGACGTATGCCTCGCCAATCTTTGCCCACGCCAAACCCTCCCTCCTGCACAAACTGCAGGTAGTTCAAAACCTCTTTTGCCGCCGGGCCACAGGCGCACCGTGGTACGTGCGTAATGCGGACTTGCATAGAGATCTTGAACTGCCTACAGTGCAACAACATCTCAAATCACTCTCTGAAGCGTTTTTCAAACGCTCCGAAACCCATCCCAATCCTCTAGTTCGTGATTCGGTCTCATATGCTGCTCCTGTGTTAGACTCGAAGTTCAAAGTCGCTAGGCCTAGAAATGCGCAAGCGTACTCATCCACCAGACTGTCACGCGATCTCGAGGCCCTTCTGGCCGCAAATTCTAATTCTAACGTAAATTCTAATTCTAACGTAAATCCTAATTCTAACGTAAATGCGAATTAACTCAATTTTATTTTGCAATTTTTTAATTTTTGTTTTAATTATTGATTATCATTTTGAGCACCTTCAGTGCTATGTATTAACCTTCAGTGCTTTGAGCACCGTCAGTGCTATGTAATCCCAGCGGGTGACCCCTTCTGGGCCCCGCTAGCGCGGCCTCTTTCTCCAATTGGCCGTCGCTCAGATGAAGGCTGAGTGGCAAAAATGCACGAGCCGACAGGGGTTTTTTAGTGGGTATGGTCCTGGTAGGCGTCGGGACGAGTCCCACATAACTTTGGAATCGCGCCAGAGTATGCGTCAGGGCATTTTTATCCTCCTGCCCTTCCCGCGGAGGGGAACAAAAAAAAAAAACAAATGCACTAGTAATACTCTGTTAAAGATGATGCACAAACCGATTTTATGAAATTATTTCACGAAAATTCTTACAGTATTTTAAAGACGGTTTGATGCATGCAGCTTCGGCGTTTTAATGTTTTAAACATAGTTTTCTTAATAAATTAAAATGGTAAACGGAAGTTTCATGAAATTGTGGGATTGGTGTGAAACGTATTTTTCTTACAAGTTGGGTTTCAAGTCAAAGGTTGTTTTGAACCATTTTTATATTTTTTTTATTCTAACCTCGTTTATTTTTTCTCGGTTACCGCGAATTACTTATTTAAGTTTTAAACGTGGCGAGTCCAATTCACGGCACCATCTGTGCTTAAATTTATTGTTCTCAATGTTTCCTCTCCCGCTTTCTTTCCTGCTTCTGAAAATAAATTGATAGTGTACTGAGTCAAAATGAAACATGCCGGTTCCGAATGTTTTATATTCAAACGCTGGCGCTCACATTGTATAGGTTTGGTTAAGGTTAGGTTAGGTTTGGCGCAGGTAAGTTACGGGCTATGCGGTGAAATAATTTGAACATAATACCATCATCTTAACTTTGACCTATAGGGGTGATCAGGATAGGATTTAAATGTGCAAATGTATGATGACATTGATAATTTTCTTCTTTCATATCATAAAATCAACTAATTAAACATTTTCCTTATCTTTGTACAACCGAAGGTAAGTTCATGCGACATGTTATGTTTTTCGTGTAACGATTTTAAATACAAAACAAGGCTTAGTGGCGGGAAAAATGCCTTTAGTAAAGATTATACCTTTACCTTAATGTTCCACACAGGACTATAACCTCAAAACCCCATACATTTTCTGTAACTATAAGATTTACACGCTTGTCTATAATAAAATAAATATGCGAGGAGATTCAGATTACAAAAAGCACAGTTTGTATGGGTATCGAATAATGTCCTTTGAACTACAGATTTAAACGTCAAAAGAGTTTATAAGAAGGGTTAAACCAATTAGTTCGACTTTATGCAATTAAAATAATAGAAAGGGTTTCTTTTGATTATATATTTTCCAATCAATGAGAAATTTTCATCAGCTTTGTAGGTTATACATATTTTAATGAAATATTTGGTTCATTAAGATATATTGTTTCATTTTTGCTCTTGAGTTTACAAATGTTCTACTTGTACCTAAACGCCTACCTCCCTGGTCGGGAAATCTTTTGTCTTCTACTTAAATAAAGTGACTGAAATAAACTTAATGCCGTGACATTAATTTCATCAATATTAAACCAAACCAATTAAATAGTGCACCTTTAAAATATTAAAACAAAAGTGAATGCTTAATTTTGATTTTCTATTCAAACATTTTTCAATTGCAACCGTGTTAATACGAGTAGCTCACTTATTTCCGCACTATATTAGTTACCTCCAAGCTACACCACACTAAATCGTAGAAATCGGTGCATATTGGAGATTGTAAACTATTACTACAACTTAATTTACGTATCGCTTTATAAATATTCGCAGAACATATAGAATGTAAAGAATATTTATTCTGTAAAATTTAACCACAAACTGACATTTAAGACTCTAATTCATTTTTTATGTTTGGAAATAAACAAAGGTTTTCGTAATTTTCAAAACTATCTATTAGAATCTTTTACTCGTCTCTCAGTATAGGTCAAAGTTTAGATGATGGTTTATAAACTTTAACCGCCACCAAGATATAAATCAAATGCTTAGAATTACTAAATAAAGCATTGAAGAGCAAATCATGTTTTTTCAGTCGCTTTCACACTTCGTACACAAGGAAATTAAAATCAGAAGTATCCCACTGTATTACGCTACAGTTAACCAAATAATGTGTAAAAGAAAACTATGCAAAATATATGCTTCGTAATTTCGAGTCCGATAAGGGGTTTTTATTTTAACCTCCGTTTCGCATTGTTTCAAGGCCATATTGTAACCCATATTGATGTCACTCATATTTTCAATTCCTACAAATTTAGTATAATTTTCAATATTAAAACCTAAACCAACTTTTTCTACTGAGTTTATTCCAGCCACAGTAATCAAATCCACAGTCACGTAACCAATATACTGTCATTTCGATACAGTAGCCTGTATCGGTATACAGTTAACAAATCTACGCGATGAAAACACAACCTACAGGGCTAATTGTTTGACATAAGATGTTTTAAAGCGAAATAGATTTGAAATAAAATATCATACCATAAAATCAGATGATCTATTCTACAATACAATTTTTACATCATATAATCTAGAACTTGTTCCATATCAATATCTAAAATCTATGCCAACTTAGTCAAAAGCAACGAATATCATATTCCGGTTGTTTGCAGGAACGCAATTTTCTGTTCACTGAGCTCTAAATCTGTATGATAAACTGTAAGCAGATTCTCAGGTAAAAATAATAATGCCACGCTAGTTTCCAACTAGTGAGCACAGGTTGTGGTGGTCATGGCAACAGGTTGTATACTGAGTTTTTTTTTTTTTTTGTTGCCGAGGCACCCTCGCGGGAGGGAGGTGGAAGATGCGTCATGCATACCGCCCGCAGGTAAATTCCTCTGCGGGGGGTTATGTGGGACTCACCAGAATGGCACCTACCCACTAAAAACCACCTGTTGGCTGTAGTTATTACCGTTAGCCTTCATCGGAAGCGACACCCGTCGGGAAGTTGGGCGCGCTGGCGGAGACCCGCTAGCGGGTCTTCCGCCTGTAGTGAAAGTTGCACTGAAGGTGCTCAAAGGGACATGAGTTGGTGGCCGTTCTGGGCAGCCTCCGGTGAAGCCAGGGCTGGGCAGAGGTCGGCCGAAGCATGATTTAGGGATCAATTCATTTAAATGAACCTATAATGAATTGAGAAGGGAACTATGCTCCGCCAGAGCTAGCAAGCGCTCTGTCGGAGTACGTGAAGCCCTAAGTTTACGGGCTAAGACTGCGATTTCACTAACATCGATATTTTTCATAGCGTCGCAGACGATACGCATATCGTCTGCTACGGAGGATTGAGGAGTGGGTTTGTATGGGCGAGGAGCCGGGATGGGATTCGATGCGGGGCGCTGCCTCCAGTTTTCTGGGGCAGGCCTAGACTGTGTAGGCTTTGCAGCCGGAGGAACCCGGCTACGCAGCGGCGGAAAGTTTTCTTGAGAAAGGCGCGGGGCCTGTTTGGGTGCCGCCCTTTTGAAATTGGAGCGCATACAACGGGGTGCACGAGGGCAGCCCCTGTAATTTGCGGTGTGGCTGGACTGGCCACAAAGCACGCAATCGGGAGGAGAGGGAGTTTCAGGAGTGCGATTGCACTCCTTAGTGAAGTGCGGGACCAGGCACTTGACGCACCTGGGCGGTGCGCGGCAGTTGGCCGCCGCGTGCCCGTACAACTGGCACCGATGGCACTGGCCGGGATGAGCGCGGCGATGAGGCGCCTCGATCGAGATTCCAGAGAGGCCGCATATAGTGCTAACCCCTTTGAGGATCTCCCTGGACTTGGGGACGTTGGCGAGAACCACCAAAGCGAGAGGGTGTTGTCTCCCGTACTTGCTGTGCATTTTATGCACCGCGAGTACTGGGAAGCCTTGGGACTTCAGATCCTCCAGGATAGCCTCGTTCGATAATTTGAACAGGACTCCCCTGAGTACCGCTCTGATCTTACGCTCTTCTGACAGAGCATAAGTGTGATAAGCATATTGCTTATCGGTGAGGAGCTTTGTTAAAGCACGAAAGTCGTCTATCGACGAGACTAAGATTTTAATAGATTCACCCGAGTTGGCTGCTCGGGTGTAATGGATTTTGTGCTCATTGCACAATGTCGAGACCTCAGTCCATTTACCCTTTTCCCGAAGGAAAACGGGTGGTGGGACCTTGGCCTTGACAGAAGTTGGGGCCGGAGCGGGTGTTGAAGACACCGGGGCAGCTGGCGTTGAAGACGCCGCAGGGGGTGTAGGGACGGGCGCCGAGGGCGCCGGGTCTTCTTTCGAGCACTTCTTAGAGCGCTTCTTAACAAGGGTGAAAGAGGGAGGCTCATCAGGGCCAGTTGGGGTGGCATCCGAGGATGACTCGATCGCGGGTGCGCGCTTGTGGCGCGGAGGGGCGTCTATATCGCACTCCATGTCACTGGAGGAAGGGGACGCGGGAGGGCCTAAGACCTGAGGGGTCTGGGGGACTGGGGTGGCCTGAGGGGCCATTGAGGGAATTAACGCCATGATATGCGGGATGAGAGAGTCCAAGAAACGCTACTTATCAGCATTTATAGACATGCCTTCAGCACTGGTACTATCAAGTAACTTCCTCATAAACTCATCAGAGCTTAGAGAAGCCATTGCGGAGGGGTTGGGGAGGGACAACAATATATAAATATATATACTATGAACCTATCAACGATGACTAACTTCCTAAAAACCACCCTAGACGCAGTAGGGCGGTTGAGGACGACGCGGATAACTTACTCGAACACGAAGACTCGAGGCACCTGGAACGACGAAATTCCGTTGACGAAGCTCACGTTTCACGAAGTACGGTTAACAGCCCACTGTCCGCCGTGAAAACGGCGTTAGAAACTTATTAGATGTACGGTTAAAACCCACTTTCCGCCGTGAAAACGGCGTTAGAAACTTATTAGAAGTACGGTTAACGAGCCACTGTCCGCCGTGAAAACGGCGTTAGAAACTTAATACGGTATACAACTATGAAGCTATATATTACGACAACAACCAGTGAAATTTGGGTGCTCAATTAGCGCGGGGGCTAAAAGAGCGGGAAGGCGTCTGCGATCGACGTGCGCTCGAGAACGCACGCAGACCGAGACTGTAGTATACTGAGTCAGAGTACCTGCAATTCTCTTGATAGACAAGGATAGACTCGTATGTCTTCATTGAGAGGAAGAGATTATTCCCGAACAACAATAGAGTGAAACTCTTTGATACCTTGTATTTGAAGAATATTATTAAGTTATTCTACGGCAAGTTTTAAAAACGTGGGCATATTTTCGATTCATATCTACTAATTGATAACATTTGGAAATTTATTTACAGCGTAAACTTTTTATTTCGTACGTTTAAACCTAATCTCCTCTGTTTTTTTCAGAATTCTCAACGTCTTGAACAAAACCTACGAACAATATAGTTTAATTTCCGTTTGCCATTTATGCACACTTTAGCAAAACATTACTTTAAATATAGACATATTAAATTGGTATGCGAGTTCGGCATCTGCCAAGTATATGGATTTAAAGCTATAAATGTCACGTGGATAGACGTGTAACACCTTCGTCTTCATCGTCACTTTCCATCAGGTGAGATATAAGACAAACGTCTAATCCTTTTTCAATAAAAAAAAATATTCGATTTGATCATGATTTGTTCGAATCGTACGTTTTGATTTTCATTGCTTGTTTGATTTTAATAAAAAGCAAGCCATATTATGATACCGCAATTAACATTTTAGTATGCTATGTATTTCGCCGCGCAAAAATATCGTAGTGTGGCCGAGGATGTGTGTACTAATTGGTATATGTATGTGTGAGTAGATTCACGACTGGCGGTCTTCAATGCTATGCCAAGGTTATAATAGTGTTCGTTATTCCTAGTTAAAAAGTATGCGTGTAAATGAGTGGATAATATGTTTAGAATGGTTTAAATTCATTTGTGAGTGTGAGCTAAGGAGTGGGGAACAATATGAACAAACACAGGAATTTCTATTTCTCTGTATTAGCAGTTCTATGCCCAGAACTTACATACACATCAATATTAAATGCTGGCATAAGCGTGGAATTATAAAATTACGGGTTCTTTGTAGGCAGGGCTTGGTTTATTAGAGTAGGTTTTGTCGTCACTAAACTAATTTTACTGTCTCATATAAAGTTCTTAACACAATTATAACCAGGCATCGCATTTGAAAGTAAAAAAACTGGTTTTTAAGTTATTTTAGTGTTACACAACCAGAAAATATTGAACCAGAAATACCCAGGTGATCTCAAGCTATGCGGGTGAAAACGCACTATTAGAGATTCAAAAAATTATTATAATATTAATATTATATATCAACAAATAATATTTTTATTTATAGAGGGTATTTAGTAGTTTATTTTGATTATTCGATAAAATAATAATGGCTTTATACAATTTAATACAGTTACTCGTACACATTACCAGTACATTTTGTAAAATAAAACAAGCGATTTCGTTAAACTATTTTTCTGTTCGCTACACCCAATGAAACGCCCCGAGGACGGTGACAAACAAACCGGACTCCCATCGACGCAGAGATAACAAACAAACTGTAAACTGCTAGTTCCAACTTCCTATCGAATTAGGATTCTTTTGGTCACACTGTTCTTGATCGGCCAGTTAGAGACAACTTAAACAGGTTATATTTATTTAGTCTCTGTTATTAATAATAAAAATTTTGTAGTGAGCGATAGTTGCAACACAGTTTCCGATAAGAAAATCGTAGTGACTTTTTTTATCTAAGGAAAAGGTTTAAAAAATTATTTGTCATTGAGGTTTTACAGAATATTTACTATTAAAAGTAATTTTTAAAATATAATTGTTTTATAGATGAAAACAATAAATATATACATATAGTAACAATATACATATGAATGTACAATATGTGTACAGTAAAATGATATTCTACATATATTCAAGTAGTGATTGAAAGTTATCGAGCTGATGACTGCTCAAAATGTGAGTGAGTTCAAAATGCGAATATATGTCTCAATTTTGGATCATTGTAAAGTCATGGAAAAAAATATAAAAAAGCAGATATACCACAAGGAACGTTATGGTCAGCACAAATAATCGTTTATGACACAGAAAATACCACATGCCTCATCGAACAATTTTTGAAATAACACCAATCCACACAATATCTCCACGCAGTAAATCACTTGAAATATTATTGAGACGTTCCATTTTCGAACGGAAAAATACATTCAGTTTCTACGTAGAATTGCTTTTCCGAAGCAATAAATTGTCAGATAGCTCGTAGCAACTCGCCAAATGCACCGATTCTCTATCACATATGTTTAAAGGAAATCGGGGGCTCTGTAGCAATGTCATTTTATCATTATAAATGTTCTCTAAATACTATTTACTGTGTAAATATTCTCCTTTTTTAAGATTTAACTTCAGTGATAATATTTTAGTTATGTTTACGTTAATTAATCACTTGTTAACTAGTAGATACTCTAATAGTACAGGCATTGTAGTAGTTTATTCATGGTACCCAGCCCAATGGTATTCAATTCCACTTCGTTATTTTTTGCTTTATTTATGACAACTATCTTACCTATGTTTTATGTCTTGACTAACTTACTTCAAAACATTGTTTAACAGTCTTTCTACTACTTAAAGCTTGGCTGGTAGAGGACGCCCTTTACAATATAATGTATGCAAATTTTAAATAAATACAGAATGTTGTAAATAAGCTATCATATTTTAATCAACACATTAAACAGGTATGATAATCTTTGACGAAAGCAGCAGCTCGCAATTGTAAAACTACTTGTCGCACCATCTTCACTATATTTGATTTTAACAACTAATTAGATTGTGCTTCCGTGCTTCAAAAGTTGGAAGTTTGTTACTAGAAGTATGTAGCGCAAGTAAACTGTGCGATAAATGTGCTACATAAATGTGCTACATAAATGTGCCATACATAAATGTGCCAAGACGATTACACTGCAAGCCTTAGATGAAATGAAAATAATTATCTTTTGTTATATGTTGTAAGTATTTTGCTATGTCATAAACCAGTTTTCCTTAACTGAATATAGAATTTGATGCAGTTTTGATCATATTGATACTTTGATTTGAAACAATTGTAACATTTCTTACTCTCTATCAAGAGGGCTTGAGGTTATTTTTGTCTATAGCTAGCTAGCCCTTTGCCCTGGATATAAATTCCATTTTTCACTAAAATATATAATTATACCCCCTTAGTTTCAGCTCAAAACTTTCTGGATCAAGACCTTGGATTTGATGAGTAAACAGTAGTTTTTTAGGGATATTTAGGGATTTATATCATGTTGAAAAGGTCACTCCCATGAAAATCTATAACAAAATAAATATTACTAGGGTGTACGAAAAGTTCGCGGCCTGACACGATAGCGTTGTCATATTATTATAAAGCTATTTCTCAGTCTCTGTGCAATTTGTCTCTGAGATATATGCGTAATTATTAATTTTATTAATAATAATAATAATAATAATTTGTTTTCTCATCACAATATGTTTACATATAAGCAATAAATCAATTACAATATTTTTTTTTTCATTTACAAAATGGATATTGTGTGAAACTGGTGCCTTAGCTAGGCTCGAGGCCTGTGTTGCTGGACACAAAGTACATTTGAATATTTGGTTGGATAGGCGCTTATAATTTCTATGATGTTTACATATAAGCAATAAATCAAATACAATATTTTTTTTTTCATTTACGAAATGGATATTGTGTGAAACTGGTGCCTAAGCTAGGCTCGAGGCCTGTGTTGCTGGAGACAAAGTACATTCGAATATTATTGTGCTCTTTTTTAACTTTTCTATGCAGTCTATCTCTGTGTCGTATACATCGTAATAGGCCAGGCGTAGTCCACGGCTTCAATATTAGTTTGTGGTTAGGAACCTTAACAGTTTAAGAATTTGTATCAATGGTGTGTTGAATTAATCATGGTTTCTACTGCTACATTAGGGCCCTGCGTATTATATACCTGACTATAATTTAATTTTGTCAAGTCATTGTCTACATTTTTTTGGTTAACGCGAACTACTAATTTTGTAGGGATTATTTTAGAGACACTTTTATCTAGAAATATTAGAATCATGTCGTGGTCTATTAGCGCAGAATGTGCAACATAGCTGTTGGAAGAGTGTTGACTTTTTAAAATAGTATGATTAAGGCACGCATGCTGTCCAGTTGGTAGTGTGTGTGCAGGAAGTAAGCCATGTGAAACCAGTAAGTTTAAATAGTTGCTTTTAATCGATTCGTGATGATCCTGATGGATGTTTATGCTAATGTCGCCCGCAACTATTGTGTAGTAACTATTGTGTATATATTTTTAAAATGTGTAACATTAGTCAAGATGATGTCAAGAGAGTTCAAAAAGTTTTTAACGTCTTTGTACCCTGGCGGATGATAGATGGCTAGTAAAACAGTATCGGAATTAATATTTATTTGAAGACAGTTAGCATCTAGGAACGTAGGCTCTTCCACGGTGACTGTAAGTGCTTTCTGGACATAGACAACTACGCCCTCATTTTGAGTAACGTTGTTGGTTGTTGCGAATTGATTATAGCCTGCTAGGTAAGGTATATTTTGGGTGCTAGGCAACCAACACTCAGTTAATGTTATAATGTCCCAATCAAGTTTAGTCTTAGCGAGTTGAAAATTAAGTGAGAGTAAGTTTCATTAATTTTGAAAATGTATAGTTTAGAGCACCGTGCCATGATCAAATACCTCCACAAGAAACACTTAAGTCCAAAGCAGATTCATGAAGATATGGTGGCTACTTAAGGAACATCTGTTCCGTCGTACACAATGATAAAAAAGTGGACAGCTGAATTTAAACTTGGACGAGAAAGCATCAAAGATGACCCCCGCTCTGGACGGCCTTCTAAAGCTACGACTTCGGAAAACATCCGATAAAATATGTGATCACAATGGGAGAAAGAAGATTGAAGGTATCTGAGATAGCTGAAGCTCTAGGAATTTCATGTGAACGTACACAAAACATGATTGTTAACGAATTAGGGTTCCACAAGGTGTCTGCGAGATGGGTTCCGCGGCTCCTTTCAGTTGAACAGAAACAAACTCGGTCACGATTTCTAGAGACTGTTTAGAGCTTTTCCAAGCTGGTCCAAACGAATTTTTGGCTAGGTTTGTTACTATGAACAAAAAATGGGTTCATCTATATAACTATTCTATTGAATCCAAACAACAATCCAAACAATGGAAGAGACCCGGATCTCCAACCCACAAGAAAGCCAAGGTGTGTTTTTCAATAAACAAGGTAATGGCATCAGTTTTCTTGGATTCACAGGGTATCATCTTGGTTGGTTACTTAGAAAGATATCAAACTATAAATTCTGCATACTACTGCACACTATTTCGTTGTTTTCACGAAGAAATAAAGTCTAAGAGACCAGGATTGTTGACCAAGAAAGTTTTGTTTCATCAGGACAGTGCTTGTGTTCACACATCTGCAGAATCGATGGCTCAAATAGTGAATTGTGGTTTCCATCCCCCTTATTCACCTGACTTGGCACCTTCTGACTTCCACCTATTTCCAAAACTAAAAAAACACTAAGGTGGAATGAAGTTTTCTACCAATGAGGAGGTCAAAGTGGCCGTACATGCCTTTTTTGAAGACCTTGAGGAGACCTTCTATTTTAATGGGATCAAGGCTTTGGAGGACCGCTGGACTAAGTTCTGTAACCTAGGAGGAGAGTATGTAGAAAAATAAATATAAAAAAATTTCATTTTCCAGTGTTTTCTTATTTAGGCCGCGAACTTTTCAATCCACCCTCGTACCTTGTCGTATAAGAGCTGGTGACGTAGGATAAGTTGCAGCATTATTAGCTATTATTAACACTGCAACATTCCAGTAGATCTTGTTTATGACATCGTAAAGAAAGATACCTGTAAACAACCACTACTTAAATATAGCGATGGGAACATAACCCAAATTCGAAAATACAAGTAAAACTTATAAAAGATACTAAGAAAATAATTCATACAATTATACCTTTCACCATAATGACCTCAAAATTAAAGGTATGGAAAAATGGCTTTATGATTTTCCAATTTTCATATTTTTTAAAACTCAATGAGGGATTTTCCTCTATTAAATTAAGAATAAAAATATTTCCAATGACCTCGATAGATGGCGCTACGAAAAGCTGGTCCGATTAAAAAGTATAAGATAGTAAAGCTGAAAAGAAGACGAAAGTTTCTAAAATACCATAATAAGCCTATGCAGAGCTCCAATAAGTAAATAAACGTAAAAATAATACATTGTCTTTCTTATGCGATATGCGTTAACAAAAAAAAATAGAACCAAATTTTATTGGAGCCACCTGTCGTGTAATTTATTTACTATTTTACAGGGTAGTCAGAAAATCTCTCATTAATTTCCAAGGAATGATATATAAAAAGTAAATAAAATTGCTGAAGAATTATCCAAGTATTATCTATTAGTATAAGTATTATTATCATAAGGGTATTTCATAATATTGTTCAAAAAGAAATAGCTAAATAGTAATATCATGTGTTAATTTTTGTGTAAACATTTTAATTTCTTACTTATTTACATAATAGCCATAAATACATTTTGAATAATTATACATTTGTGGCATTCATACATCAGAAGGTGGCAAGTAGCCACCCACCCAGATTAAAAGGGAACCAAACTGGAACCAGCACCATTTACCCATTTTATAGTGAAATTTAATTATCCCTTCCATGAGTAAATTAATACTAATAGTAAATATTTATTTAAGTAAGCTCTTTAATCCTGGACAACTTATAAAAATAAAAAAGAATAAGCTTTATTGCCAAAACAGTAACAAAATTAAAATACACTAAAGTTAAAATATAGAGAATGACATTGTGGGCGACCTTATCACTAAAAGGTATGTGATAGATAGTGATGAGATGTCTGTTTGCCTGGCAAACCTGAAATAAATAAATTGTAAAAACGTAGTTAGAAAATCGCTGTTTCGCAGTGCATTTTAGAAAAAAATATTAGATTTATACCAAAGACATTTATCTAGTTTACTTATGAGTAAAGTGAAGTTTAGTAAGTATAAAAAATATACTTTGGCGTGATAAACATAAAATATACAAAAAGGCTCACCTTCCAACAATTTTAAATTTTTAAGTACTTTATTAGATACAAAAGAAAAGAGAATGACAGTAAATACATGTAGTACAAAGTAAATAAAAAAAAAACAATTGATTTAAGAGTATATTAGAAAAAATAAAATAAATTTATTTCGTCCCTTAAACATTATCTTCTAAACCATGACAGTGTTGTCACACAGCAAACTGTTGGTATTACCACAGCGAAGCCCCGGGCATGCAATTAAATGGTTTTGATTAAACCCTCTCAGCGGGTATGGCGTCTAGGCTGTCTAGGTACATTAACAAATCTGTTAATTTATCCATGACTGCAGACATTCCAACAGCCTCCGAGACAACTAATTTTAAGTCAAAGGCAACGTTCATTACTAATATTATCACATATCATAATAGTATATTACTACAGAAGTGGGTATTTATTAAACGCTTTATGGTTGTGTAGCAAAAATACGACAAGTAGGAATCCGCATGAGAACCTCTTTAGTAACAGACCTAAAAACTTAAAAGAATTTACAAACCGGAACTCTACAAAATTTTAATTGACGTATTCTAGCTACAGATCGTAATCAAAATTAGTTTGTTGACTGTCTGAGTTTGGTTTGCAATTTTGTAAGTAAATTTAATAAATCTGGCTCCGTTTAAAATATCCGTTTTTTTGTCCGACTAGGGCATTTCCAGTAGCTTCTACTCTACGAAGTAAAAGGTGCTGACACCGGGGTACGGGACCCCTCTTGAGGCGTTCACCATGTACTTAAGTACTGTCGGAGTAATGTTACTTCTGAATGGATAACAAATATAGAACATACAAGTAAAGGTTACAAATCGGCGCTAATGTTTAACCTACTATAAAACTGCTATGTTCATTTTACATGGCTTAGATATGGATAGGGTATGGACAAAAATCATCAAACAATGATGAGAAAGAGTAACTTTTGGTTTTAAGTAAAAAATAGTTTTGATAACATGGACTATTATTCAATAATAACACAATTATTTGCTTTTTTATTAAACACGCTTTCGTCTCAAACTGCAAAACAGATTTGAAAAGTTAGCTTGTTTTCTATTTGATGATCTTTTTCTTCCAGAAGGATACAGAAAGGCTGAACCGATATTAAGTAAAAACAAAGTTATATCGTTGCCTATGCTGCTTGAGTATTGCACGTTGAGCTCGCTCCACTTCTAGAAGGGTAGTCTTGGCAATACCACCCCACGCTGAAGTACAATATTCCAAGAGAGGCTGACACAGGGCATAGTAGACCATTCTGATAGTTTGGCGGTTAGCTACATGCTTGAGAGCCTTAAAGATATAAATAAGCTTCCGCAACCTGGGCACAAGAGAGTCAACATGTGGTTTAAAAGTGAGAGTTTGGTCTATAATCACACCCAAATATTTTATGCTACTAGTCTTTTCGAGAGTAGGGCAGGAGCAAGTCGAGATAACATAGGAGCATTTATGGGCTGTTAAATTGAGTGTATCTGGGGGGATTTGAGAAGACCTTAGCGCGAAAGGTACAAATTTTGTTTTTGCAACATTAAGTGTCAACATGATCATAAAATTGCTTATACTCATTTAAAAAATAAGAGTAATTATGAGTATATACTTCCGTATTGGAATCTAGGACGAATATTACGGCTTGCAATAGGAAAAGTTCAAGTGACAATGAAAACCACTTTATGAGCATAGCTCACCGATTCGCAAAACTCTTGTCTGGTTTCACATCGATACGCCATTTTTGAAACCGTACACCGAGGGCGTTTACAGTCTTTTGGATTCTGGTGATGAGCTCCGGGACTCTGTGGCCTATAGTGTAACAGGCGGTGTCGTCGGCAAAGAGGGCGAGTTCGACGCCTTTCGGCGGGACGGGAATGTCGTTAGTGTACACGGTGTACAACAGAGGGGCGAGGACTGAGCTTTGTGGGACTCTAGCCTTTAAAGGACGAGGTGTGAAAAGCGCGCCTTCATGTCTCAAACAAAACATACGATCTTTGAGATAGGACGCGATTATCCTGACTAGGCGACCCGGTAAGCTTATTTTACAGAGTTTATAAACGAGGCCGCTGTGCCAGACTTAAAGAAAACTGCGACCATTTTAGAAAGCCGTGGATAGAAGCCGTCTTAGGGCCCGAATAAGTATTTTTACGAGTAAGTCTTTAGTTTAGTACGAAACTGATGGGGAATGATGCGGGGATCGCCATCCATTGGAAACAGATGGTTCCGCATTCGAGAGAGTATGACTCTCTTGAGAAGTTTAGCCATGGTCTTGAGGAGATGGGTTTGTGATTAGCCGGGATATTCAAAGGTTTACTTGGATTGGGAATGCCTATAACTGTCGCTTCTTTCCAAGCTTTTGGAAAGTAGCTTAGGTCGAAGCAGGCATTGAAAATGATAGCTAACAAGGTAAGCACCTGTTGAAGCAGGTGCTTAAGTGCATGGTTGGAAATTCCATCCACACCCGGAGCCTTTTTGGACTTTTGACTTCTAAAGAGAAAAGAGATTTCATCATTACACACTGTGACGGGTTTGGCGGTGATGGGGAGCGAGTCCCTGCGTCCACCGCTTCGATGTGGGAGGGATCCGCGGGTTGAGTACTGGGCGAGCATTGTGAGGCAATGTCGTCAGCGAAGCATTGGGCTTCGCGATCATTCATCTGAGCATCTCGGAGTTCCGCGAGGCAAGACCTAACTATACGTTGTAGCTGATTCGCAGCTAATCTATAGGCGGGCGTGGGATAGAGCTTGACTCTCCGGAGAGCCGCGTTCTTAGCTTTAATAAGATTGCTAATAGCTAAGGGAAGTGTGGGTTTGCCTTGCTTAGCAACTTTTACGTTATCATTGATGGCTGAGTTGATAGCATTAGTGCCCTCACTAACCACGAAAAAAGAGACGTAACATTGTCGTTTGGCGGTCCTAGTACGAGGGAGACGGGGCGGTGATCAGAGCCTGAGTCATCGAGCGGTTCGATAGACCTGAGATCGAGGTGATCATTTTTACTATCGCAAAATCGAGGATGTCAGGGGAGTGGTTTGGGTTGTCGTGGTAATTAGTGGGAGTGACGCGAGAAATGACGTCTAAGTCAAGTGACTCAGTGATGTGAAGGAGAGCGATACCGCTGGCGTTGATCAATAGGTACGTCCAGTCAGTATGTTTGGAGTTGAAGTCCCCGAACATAATGACTGAATGGCCGAGGGCGAGAATGGCATCAAAGTCGCTACGGATAGGTCTGGTTTTGCACGGTATGTAAGTTGATGACCAGTCATAGCCAATTTACACACAGTGGCTTCCATGTTGAGGAGAGGAGGGGTGGGGAGAGGAGAGCAACGGAAACCTCTTTTGTAGTAAATAGCTGAGCAGCCAAAACCGTCGGAGTATTGCCCTGGGTGGCCGCGACGGTGAGAAGTCTTGACAGAGATATTCGAGAGTCCGCAGATTGTGCGAGCTCCGGGAGGGAGTTAGAAGAGGCTAACGTAAATGGGGGCTCAGGAGAGCCGGTTAAATTAGCATTGTCCGACGACGCTTCAGACGCGGATTCCGAGTCGCTCCCGGGACCGGCACGCTTGCGGTGCGACGCGCGAGAGAATGTGTCCGACACACAGTCCATCTTGGATGGCACGGGAGACGCGGGAGAGCTAAAGACCTGAGGGATCATGGATTTGGCGACCTGAAGGGCCATGTTACGATAGAAGTCGTGAGACAACAATCGTGACTCGGCAGCCGGGAGCGACCGTCAACACGTCCGAACGGCACCGGACGCAGCTTAGGTCTCCCCATAAGGTTAATAAGATTTTTACGGAGATTTCTCGATTCTAATCTAAAGCAACAACTTTAAAGTAATGATTGAGAACGGATGGATAGATTAACATGCGTAAGTTTAGTTTAAATTGTTTTAGATTGTACAGTGTTAGCTGTGCCATCAAATAAATAAATTAGCCAATTTATTATTATTTCTTATTTCGAAGCGTTTCAATAAATATATACAATCTCGAGATGTAAGTACAAGTTTTATATTAATAATTGCTTAAAATTATTTAACGAATTAAAATTATTTTCGTGTTTTACTTTTTTTCTGTTGTTTTGATGTTGATACAGTTTTTAGAAAACAAGAATATTTTGAATAGACTGCTTAAATATTTTATTTACTTATTTCACTTTCAATTTATTATTTATTTATTCATTATTGTTTTATACGACTTCGTTGCTATTTCTGCTCACAATTGGGTATGATAGCTAAATCTTACAGTAGCACTTTGGATCAAACTTTTGGTACTTCCGTGATGTAAATAAATCTTCAAAAGACATTAGGAAATAAAATTTATTGTATCTTATTTTAATTGCATTTAGTTTGAGAAATGTATCCAGTAACTTAATAAACTTAAGCTTCAAAATCAAGATATCGGAAGAACCAAGATAGGGCAAAAATAACCGTCGTTCAAAAAGTCAAAGTTTTTAAAGTATGAAACCGTATGCCAGGACAGTGCATGAATAAATAAAAATAAAATAAATATTTCTAACAATCACACCACATTATCTAGCCTAAATTAAGTGTGTAATGGATACTAGATAACGGATAAATAAAGTTAAGAAATATATAAACACACACAGAAATTATTTTCATATATAAATATTAGAAATAAACTTAAATAAACATACATACACATCCATGACTAGAAAGCAAATATGATAAAATATCTGCTTCTACCAGGATTCGAACCCGGGCCCTCTGGCATGAAAGGCAAGGGTACTCACCCCCACACCAAACAGGAATGAAAGGTCTTAAGTTGACAACGAAAGGTCCCCTATTGAAACCCAGACCTTTGAACCTATAACCGAATTGGCTCATAAAATACTTATTCACCAGTGGCAATAAAATAGTTGTTATTAAGTTCAGGAGTCATCGTTTTATGTAGATTTTGGTTTTTTGTAGATTTTGTAGTAGTTTTAGACGTTCGCGCTCAGCGTGTGTTAGTCAGTTAGTGTTAGTGAGTTAATTGAGTATCAGACAATTACACACCGCAAGCTGATAACCGGTTGTACTCGTTTTCATATTGGTATAAAAAGCTGAACTAGGCGAGAGAATCCAATTATATTTTTATTTTAAAATTTAATTTAAAAATATTGGATTTTTATAACTTATTTGCAATTAATCGTGTGATCGTTTAATGAACAAGTCATATTTAGGAAATTTAATATGATTCAACCATTTAATGGGTAAAAGATATGAAAACCAGTCCTGGGCAGCCCCGTTAGTCTTGGCTTCGGCAGAAACGGGAAACGGAAAACGGCGGGGCAGGGGGTGAATCCCCGGCAGAAATCAGGCTGCCACATGCAACGACCACTAGTTCTGTTCTAGCAATATGCAACGTAAGGACACTGCGGACATACGAGAAGCTTGTTGAACTAGAATAAATGTATTTAGCAGATTGCGATGGGATATAATAGGGTTATCTGAAGTCCGAAGATAGAGCGAGCACTCGATAACTCATAGATCTGGAAATCTGCTTTACTACCGAAAGGGCGACCAACTGTCCGAAGGTGGTATCGTGATCCTCATCCACAGGTCCCTGGTTAACAATGATATTTAAGGCTGACAGTGTGTCGACCAGGGTAGCGCTTCTAACACTAAGAATTACCAAACGGTATTCGTTGTAATTCATCTAGGTAAACGCTCCAACTTAGTCACAACCCGAAGATGAGGTACAGGTATTTATGAGGACACTTCTCTAGCTTGGCATGCCTCTAAGACAACATTGAAATGTGGAACTTCAACGCAAAATTAGGTAAACGAAACGGTGATAAGCGGAGAATGGGGGAGATTTATATTTGGAAATCGGAACTGCCGAGGCCATATGCTGACTGGTTTAATGAAAATGGAAGATCCCTACATGATGAACTCCTTTTTCAGCAAGCCGGAGCATCGTAAATGGATTTGGATTAGCCCTCGCTTGGAAGCGACCACCGACTGGTAAGAGGCACAATCCAAAGCTGGAACGAACACGACTAATGAAATCTACGCTCCATCCAGCACATCTCCAAATCCAAAACCATGGAACTACAAAACCGCTTTGATTGAGTACGCTGACAGGTTTGTAGAAACGGTTCCACTTTGTACAAAATGAATAAAAAAAAATTTCAGATGCAACTCTCACACTTATGGAAAAAAGATCGTGGTAAGGAGGCTTTCAAGCGAAACTAAGGCTCCAAAGTCCTCATGAGAGATTTTTCTTTGAGCCAATGAGGCTGATAACAGCTGATAATCACAGCTGAGCTTCTGAAAGCAAGTAGCCGACCAGTGCTTCAAATCCTTCAGAAGCTATTCAATTTCGACACTTTGAATGCAGTTTTTCTACTTTATTACAGTAATGTTCGTAAAATTAAAACTTGCTATATCCAGTATTAAGAGTAGTGTTCCTCCAGGTAGCATGGCAAAATTTCACCCAGTATAAGAAAAGGTAGATGTACAATATGATAAATAAACATATGTTTGGGATGTATTCTGGGATACCTGTAGTTTTTCTTTGAGTTCTTAAAACTGGGTATCGCTGCTTAGGTTGCCGATGTTGTCGAAAATTTTTCTTTAGGTTTCATTTCATTTCATTTGTATTGTTTTGTACAGATATACTTAGTTTTATTTAATAATTTTTAGGGGAAATGGGAATTTACGAAGTCGACCTCATGATGAGAAAGCCTATAAAAAAAGTAATATGCCAAAATGTAGTTCTAAGAAGTCGGTCTTGGCCTTAGTAGCATTTCCAAAATCTGTTTTCTATTATATTTTCGTTCTATGAAACTTCTAACACTTACGTGAAATAGCGCTAACTACGTGATACCTTTGTTAGAGTGACAATGGCAGCTCTAAGCCACCGGGTTTCGTTATTCTTCGCCGTGGGAACTGGCGCATTTGTCGATTAATCAATAATCAACAAAAATACTAGCGTTATGTAAGTTTACAACAACTCTTTCAAAATGAATAATTATTTTTAAGGATTCGCTCATTTAATCGAACTGGAAAGCAATTGAGAAATAATGAAAAACACTATTTCTTTTTGTAACCATTTTATAATATCAAAATCAGCTAGAAACTAACCAAATAACTAAAGAGCAGCTACTACAAATAAAAATACGCACAAAATACGAAAGAACTTTTATCCCGACCTACATATATTTAATAATGAATACCTAATTGATTTACTCGTTGTTTAAAGTATCTTCATAAAAACAACTGGGTACAGTTCAAATTATTTATTTGTACAACAAGAATATTTAATAAGGACACCTATTTCAATATAGATTGCGGCCAATATTGAACGTTTGCCTTTCATGAGATCCCGGATTAGATGAGTCGGTATTGTACTAAATTAATTCTTACTCAGCTTGTTCATTAATTTTGAACGTATGCATTGCGAACCCAAACGTGTCCTAAACGGACAAAATGAACCGAATATATGTAATTAATAGGGAACATCGATTGAAATATGAACATGAAGGTCACTCTTAATAATTAAGAAACAAATACTAAAATTAAATGGTTATAATACAATTTGGATAACAGTGCAAATTAAAAAGAAGTGCGTGTGTTACCTCTCCTTTTCAATTTAGAATACTTTGTTTCTATAAAAATCCGTCCGTGATGTCGGCTTACAGAGTACCGCCTTAGAAAAAAGATGGCTGCAATCCTAGCTAAAAGTCCGACCTAACTGAACTTATAAACGGAACGGGTTAGTAAGAAACCCAAAAAAAAAAATTGTGCGATATATTGCCCAACAAGTGCTACGCCAACTTACTTTACTTTGACACGAAACATTAATCTATTATTATTTTCAAATGAGTTTAACTTGTCACATGTGTTTCAATCAAATAGCGAAAAAAGCATATATACAACGCAATGGGTGCCTACAGAGTGCATACTATATTTGTGTTGGTCTCACGGAAACAGAATATTACAAAATCTTACCCAAGAATAAGTCCAAGTGGTAGTGCCCTACTTGGAAACCTAAGGAAGATAATCCTAAAAGCAAAAAAAACTGTTCAAATACACACATTCTGGATAAAAATGTGTAAATCCCTTACAAATCAAGTGTATCAACTGTAACAGATATGGCCAACCTTGACATAAAGTCCTTTCTTGACTATTTGGATAGTAAGATCGATTTAGGAGAAGATCTGCAAAATGATGTCAGAAACTACATCAAGCCTATTTATTCTATTTAACCTATATATCCAAACCTAATTAGGTTTTCAGTCTATGCTAAACAGTTAGATATATTAGAAGTGAAATAAGTTGCTTTTTATAATTTAAATATAAATAGATAAACCACAAACCAACACACCAACCGTATGGCCTTAAAGTAATCAAAGCTTGTGTTATGGATGACCATATGGCCAACTCGGGGGAACCCAGAATAAGCACATATACATAAAACAAATAACCAAGACCCGAGAGCAAACATCTTTGTTCATCACAAAAATGAATGCTCCGACCAGGACTCGAACCTGGGACCTTCAGCGTATGAGCCACTACACCAATTGGCCATTAATTAGAATAAAATGCTAAAATAGGAGGTTCGGCAGATGCAGAGAAGTTTCATGTACTTTACCAAAACTCTGGAAACCAACATTGAAATCCGAAACGTTTCAGAAATAAGTAGCTAAAACCTGATTAACTTGGTCTCTAGCATCGGTAAGCCGGAGCCGGAGCCGGCACGCGGCTAGGTGAGTTCCCCCGTAAAATTGCAGTGGTGCAGCTGAGTACATTCCACCAGAGGTACGCCCTCCTAGGTGGATTGGGCGCGCGCCGTAAGGCATCCACCGAGGAGCTGGGTCAGCCAGCGCTGGCATGGCAGTTTTATTTAAATGAATATCTATTGTGTATATTATATTCTATTATTACCTAGCTAGCGACATCTAGTATCGTATGGAGGAATCTCAGACGCCAGCACCTGACTGACAGGGTGCTTGACAGGGTCTACGTCACGTGGTTGTTGTCGGGTGCACTCAGTGGACACTTGACTACAGGGCGGGACCGTGAGGACGTGAATTTAGAAACTGTCTTGCGTCCTTTTGATCATAGTTATTTTATAAGTATCCATTATAATTATTCAGTGTTATACTTGTAGCTAATTAATAGTACTTGAAATATAAGAAAACTGTTATTCAATCTTGAAACCGGCTTATCCCCAAATATGAAAAACGGAATGCCATTGAAAATGCTGTCTGATGTCACGGATACTAACCCCACTGCGACATATTAATTGTGAATTTTAAGTAATAATTTTTATGGCTTAAAATGCTATGATACAAATATGGAAAACAGATTCTAGTAAAATAACAAAAATCCGTAGTGATGTAGATTTGGAAATATTAATTTGACTACATAGTTTAATACTTTTGATGAGTATGTAATAAATACTGCTTAGCCTATATCCGTTATTGTAAAATTACATCCTTAAATGTTGATACATTAAAAAAGTGTTTTAAATGAAACCATAATTTTGTTATTGGGTTAAATCAATCAATAAGAAATGAAATTTTGTCTATGTATTGCATCATCATCTGTATGTATGTCAAATGCTGTAAGTTTAGGATCAGATAGCCATTTATGGCACTTTAGTCGATTGGGTTCACGTCACTTGGTCCCGCAGGGCATATTCTCTTTTTGGAGCTTGTGCTTTCGAGCAGCCGTTTCCTAATTTTGTTGACAGTGATGCGTGGGCGCTCACCTCACCGTGTGTAGGCTCCTGGCGCTCCGAATGCAATTTGATTTGCGACAATTGGATCACGCTCTCAGTACTTGTTTCCGGAATGTTTTTAACATTACAGTTTCTAAAGTTTTAAACAAGGATAACCAAATATCAAAACTTCAAAGTACTAAAAAGCAACTAGTTTTTTTCTTCTAAAATATCTATTGCTTTTCCAAAACATTAAAGCGTTAAGTTGTATGTAGTCTTTGACATATTGTTTTGCCTCTGTTCCAGTGATTGCACTGTCTTTTCCCTCCGTTTCACCGGAACGCAACCACGTGATTATTATGGGGATTCAAATAGGAAGGACTGTATTACCAGCCCAGACGAGATCTTAAATAAGAAACTCTTTGACCATTATGTTTTTATATTATCGCCTTTGTTGTGTAAAATATTTCCGGTCCGCATGTATATTACGTAAAAAATATACAGTATAAAAGAAAACGAAACCCTTTCGAACAAACTTGTGTCTGAACCTAAAACGATAAACGTTGTAAACATTTATACATAATAAGTCAACAAAGTTCATTTGTTGAAAGTTTTGAGGATTTTGTCAATCTAAGAGGGAATTCTTTAAGGTTTAGTAAAAGTTAGATTATGTTGCGGTTATTTTCAGATAACAATTTGACTCCACAAAATTTTGGCTTTTACTGCCATCAGTTATCACAATCAGTTTTGGGTTGAAATCTCAGTTGAAGGACATGACTAGAAACTTTCAGTTTGTAGTGCACGTATATGTATTATTTAATTCATTATATTACATTTAAAATACCGTCCAATAATAGTGCAAGTAGAACTAGTAAGGACCTAGGACTAGGACCCAGCTAATGTACCATATAAGCCACATGATGTTAGCGCGGAAGTCACAGACCCGATCTGCTTCCGGACCCGTTCGGACATGTTGAAGGTCGCTCCCGGCTGCCGAGTCACGATTGTTGTCTCTCGACTTCTTTCGTAGCAATACTCAAACGCCACTCTCAGAACCGTTCTGCGTCCGGCCCCGCTCGGACGTGTTCGCGATCGCACCAGCTGTTGAGTCACGATGTCGTCTCACGGCGATAACTCGTAGCAACACTCATACGCTGAGATTCGTACAATATCTCGCTTCGTTCTCGACGACTTGAGATAAGCCTCTGTAGGACTTACGCTGCGGCCGGTTTCGATAGTAGTTCGCAAGGCTCGGGCTGTTTTTCTGGCTGCGTACTTGACGCTGGGCGCTTGTTACGTTAGTTAGAGACTCGCTCTGCGGCCGGCTTCGGCCGGTCGTAACGTAGTCAATCCCGCACTCTGTGCACCCCTCGAATTAAAACCTCACCTCGGTGGGAGCAGCAACAACAGAGTTGAGCTTACTACGGTCGATTTAATTCAATAGTAGTTCGCAAGGCTCGGGCTGATTTTCTGGCTGCGTACTTGACGCTTGGTGCCTGTTACGTAGTCAGAGACTCGCTCTGCGGTCGGCTCCGGCCGGTCGTAATGTAGTCAATCCCGCACTTTCAGTGCAACCCAACCTCGTCAGGTCTACGGCCGGTTTTTGTTGTCTATCTGTTGACATCACAATCCGTAGTAGACTCGCGTTTGATCAGGTGGATACTTAACGGTGACAACTAAGACTGATAGCGTTGCCCCGGTGCGCTTCCAAGGCCCTTCAGGCTAAGGAGAAACTGGCTAACCCGATCCCATTGCACTTGGGCCTTTCCCAGGGTGACGGTACAGTGCTGTCCGAATTAGGGGCACCACCTCGCGTCGTCCCCAGCCCCCCTACCGCGGGTAGGGAGGTTTAGGTGCTAGGTTTGCTAGGGAACCTAGGCATTCTTATATATTTATATATTATATATCGTAGGACCAAGCCCTCCAATGGACCAGCAAAGCTTGGTAAACTTTGCTAGGTCGCTCGTCCAGGCGCTCGTTGCGTCCGGCGTCAACATATCAGATGACGTACTAACGCAGGCCTTACAGGCAACTATCGCGTCCCCGGCCCCTCAGGCCTCAACCCCGGCCCTTCAGGCCTCCAACGTCCAGACTACTCAGGTCTACAGCTCTCCCGCGTCTCCCGTCCCGTCTGAGATGGACTGTGAATCGGTCACATCCTCTCGCGCGTCGCGTCGCAAGCGTACCGCTCCCGGGAGCGACTTCGAACCCGCGTCTGATGCGTCGTCAGATGCCGTCACCTTAACCGGCTCTCCTGAGCCCGCGTTCCAGTTAGTCGCCAAACGCTCCAAGAAGCGCTCGAAGAGAGCCTCGGTATCCTCAATACCCGAGCCCTCCCCGGTGTCTTCAACACCCGCCCCCGTGCCATTAACGTCGCTCGAAGTAACCGCGTCTCCGTCGGTCCCATCGAAGCCAGCGACGCGCTGCGCTCCCTTCCCACCTAAGCCTCAGCTTCCTCCGCCCGTCTTTCTGCGCGAAAAAGCGCGATAGCCCGCGGTATCTAATCTTTGCAAAGAGCAAAAAATTAACTATGTCAAAGCAACCAACGCAGGCGATTCAATCAAAATACGACTTCCGCGCGATCACTAGGTTACTTTCATTAAAACAAATCGCGTACCGCACCTACGCCCTCCCAGAGGAGCGCAAGATCCGCGCAGTATTATGGGGCGTCCCGTTTGAGAAACGATGAAATCCTCGAGGACCTTAAGTCCCAGGGCTTCCCGGCCGAAGCAGTGCATAAGATGCACTCAAACCGCGGAAGGCGCTTTCCACTAGCATTATTTATTCTATCCAATACTCCCAACTCGAGAGATATTCCGGGAGGCTTGCACAATCTGCGGACTTTCGAATATCTCCGTCGAGCGTCCCAACCTCCGCGGCCACCCTGGACAGTGCCACCGCTGCCAGCTCTATGGTCACGCAGCGGCTAACTGCTCAGCTCCCCCAGGTGCGTTAAGTGCCTAGACCCATATATTACCAAGGAGTGCACTCGCACTCCCGAATCCAATTCCCCCCCTGCCTGTGTGCTAAGCGGCCAGTCCGGCCACACAGCAAACTACAGGGGCTGTCCGCGCCCTCCGCGCTCCACCGCTAAGAGGGCCACGCCTAAACCGATGCCGCCGCTCACTCCTGCCAACTTCCCACCACTGCGCAACTGGGGTCCCTTGGAAGCAAAGCCCGTTCAGCCGACACCTACTCCGGCTTTGTCCTGGAGGCAGCGTCCGGCCGCTCCACCTGCACCTTCCCATCCTATCCCAGTTCCCGTAGCTCCCGTAGGCCCGCGTCCCGCTCCGTCATCTTCACCTCAGTCATCGTTGGCTGAGGACATGAAGACCATGTTCGACGTCATTCAAACCGTTGACATTAAGGAAATTTCCGTACTCGCACGCAAACTGCGAGCCGCCCGCTCTCCTCAAGAGCGTTTATTTGCGTTAGCTGAGCATCACTCGTTACTAAGTTCTTTATAAATGTTTATTTTTATTTTTTATAAATTCATTAAAAAAGCAATATACTGTCTAGACCCGCAAATCCCGCGTCCGGTCGTATCAAACCCAAGGGCTTATCCCTAGTGTCCTTTAACGTTCGTAGCCTTAATACTAACCTTCCTGAGCTCAAACTGTTCCTTCAAAACAACGAGCCAGACTTATTGCTTCTTCAAGAGACGTGGCTAACTCCAAACTGCTCCAGGGGGTTCGCTATTCCCAAGTACGCGTTTATTCGTAACAACAGGCCCAACTCCGACGGTTTCGGCGGCACTGCTATTTATTACAAAAGAGGATTCCATTGCTGTCCTCTCCCTACCCCTCCTCTCCTCAACATGGAAGCCACTGTGTGTAGATTGGCTATGACTGGTCATCTGACCATCATCATAGCTTCAATCTACATACCTAGTGGCACCAGACCTATCCGCAGCGACTTTGAGACCATTCTCGAACCACTCTCCTGACATCCTCGACTTTGCAATTGTCAAGCAAATCAACCTCAATCTCAGGTCTATCGAACCGCTCGATGACCTAGGTTCTGACCACCGCCCTGTCTCCCTCGTGCTAGGACCGCCTAACGACAACGCCACTTCTCCTAAGACCTTTAACAACTGGAAAAGCTTTAAAAATACGTAAGGTTCAGCCTTAGAGGCCCCGAACTCTCCGCTCGCGATCTCGCCCGATTAATTCGATAGCTCGGATAAAATAGATTCATTAGTAAATTCTCTCACTGATGCTATCAACTCAGCCATCAGAGAAAACGAAAAGGTTGCTAAGCAAGGCAAACCCACGCTTCCCTTAGCCGTTAGCAATCTTATTAAAGCTAAGAACGCGGCTCTCCGGAGAGCCATGAAATATCCGCCGCCCTCCTATAGAACAGCTGCGAATCAGCTACAACGCAAAATTAGGTCTTGCATCGCGGAACTCCGAGACGCTCAGATGAACGATCTCATGTCGAATATCTCCCCGTCCCACCAAGCGTATTATAGTATGGCCCGATCTTTACGCGTAGACGCCGCCTCTCACGTCCCTCCTCTCACTCGTCCCGATGGCTCTATCGCCTTCGAAGTCGAAGAGAAAGCCGAATGCTTCGCTGACAGCGTTGCGACTCAATACTCGCCCAGCACGCAACCCGCGAATCCCTCTCACATCCAGGCGGTGGAGGACGAAGTTCTCCGTAGAGACTCTCTCCCCATCACCGCCAACCCTGTCACAGTCTCTAATGATGAAGTCTCGCTTCTCATCAACAGTCAAAAGTCCAAAAAGGCTCCGGGTGCGGATAGAATTTCCGACCACGCACTTAAGCACCTGCCTCAACAGGTGTTAGCTATCATTTTCAATGCCTGTTTCGACCTTAGCTTCTTTCCAAAACCTTGAAAAGAAGCGACAGTCATAGGTATTCCCAAGCCGGGTAAACGTCTGAATATCCCGGCTAACCACAGACCCATCAGCCTCCTCAAGGCAATGTCTAAACTTCTCGAGAGAGTCATACTCTCTCTTATGCGGAACCATCTGTTTCCAACGGATGGCGATCCTCTTATAATTCCCCATCAGTTCGGCTTTCGCGCTAAGCACTCCTGCCCTCAGCAAGTCCATCGAATCGTCGAGTACATACTCGAAAGCTTCTACCCGCGGCGTTTTAAAATGATCGCAGTTTTCTTTGACGTAGCCAAGACTTGTTAGAATAATCGCGTCGTTTCTTCAAGACCGTACGTTTCGATTTAAACACGAAGGCACGCTTTCCGCGCCCCGTCTCATAAAAGCTGGAGTCCCTCAAGGCTCAGTCCTCGCCCCTCAATTGTACACCGTGTACACTAACGATATTCCCGTCCCGTCGAAAGGCGTCGAACTCGCCCTCTTTGCCGACGACACTGCCCTTTACACCAAAGGCTGCAGAGTCCCGGGTCTCACCACCAGACTCCAAAAGGCTGTAAATGCCCTCGGTGCATGGTTTCAAAAATAGCGTATCGATGTGAACCCAGAGAAGAGCTCTGCGGTTTACTTCGACTACAAACGCAGTCGTATCGCAGACAATCTCCACGTTAGAATGCAAGGTACTCCCATTCCCTGGAAGCGCACTACCAAATATTTAGGCGTCACCTTAGACAAGATGCTTTCTTTCAACCCTCACGTCGATAGAGTAACGAAACTCGCACGTTTTTACTGAGGCCGCCTTTACAGTATGTTAGGTAGAAAAAGTAAAATGTCCTTCAGAAACAAACGTAAGCTTTATAAGGTCTGCGTTAGACCAGTCATGACATATGCCTCACCAGTCTTTGCCCACGCTAAACCCTCCGTTCTGCACAAACTGCAGGTAGTTCAAAATCTCTTCTGCCGCAGGGCCACAAATGCACCTTGGTATGTGCGCAACGCGGACCTGCACAGAGATCTTGAACTACCTACAGTGCCACAGCACCTAAAAACACTCTCAGAATCGTTCTTCAAACGCGTCGAAACCCATCCCAATCCTCTAGTTCGAGATTCAGTCTCATATACTGCTCCTGTCTTAGATTCGAAACTCAAAGTCGCTAGACCGATAAACGTGCACACTGGCGAACCCACGCAATTAACATTAGATCTCGAAGCCCTTCAGGCCGCAACTTCTAATTCTAACGTAAATTCGAATTAATTCAATTTTTATTTTTCAATTTGAGCACTTTGCTATGTATTCACATTCACTTTGAGCACCTTCAGTGCTATTTAAAACACAGCGGGTGACCCTTTCTGGAGCCCGCTAGCGCGGCCTCTTTTTCCAGTTGGCCGTCGCTCAGATGAAGGCTGTGTGGCAAAAATGCACGAGCCGACAGGGGGTTTTTTAGTGGGTAGTGGTTCTGGTAGGCGTCAGAACGAGTCCCACATAACCTGGATCGCGCGCGCCAGAGTATCCGTCAGAGCATTTTTTATCCTCCTGCCCTTCCCGTGGAGGGGAAAAAAAAAGCGCGGCAGTCTACAGTTTGTATACCTAAGCGATATACATCCTATAAAAAAATATCTCTATATCTTATAGTTTCAGACTTTTCGATGCTTCTGAATCATCATGTATAGTGCATAAAATAGCTTTGGACGAATTATCAATCTATAATTTCACGAAAACTTTCATTCTCCTCTTCAAATAGTGAATTTAGGTGTTATTTATATTCTATGAATCAAAATGTTAACTTTTTCACACCATGTAACAATTTATTAGCAATAAATATTTTAAAAATAGATTGAATTTAGATTTTGCTAGCAGATCTGAATCCATGTCTTGCCTTTGAGATTGATTCATTGAGTATGTAGAAGTTAGTAGGGTACTTTATTCAAAGAATTATCAAATAAAAAAGGTCTTGACGCATAGTAGGTACCCATAAACTTTTTATTTGATATTCAGCATTAAAAAAATTTTTTTTTAATACATAAGTAAGTAACATTAGTAAAGTTGGATGTATTTACATCATATATAAGTGAATAGTTATTGATACACGTATTGCATACATAAAGCTAGCTTAATTACTATATAATATTGGTTAATTTCAACCCGTTGGTTACCTGCGAGAACTGAAACAAAAGCCGCATTAGATTGAACTAGAAGTTAATATAATGAATAGTAATAAGCTAGTAATACATTTTTCAGAACATTTTTACAGAATGTATTCAGAAGAAAATACCTCACTTTCAAGAATAGCTATTAAATCTAGGTAACAGTGGATGTCACAGTCGATTGCCAAAAATATACCGACAACTTTTTATAAGATCAGTCGGACTACCTCACATAGCTGTTTAAACTCAATGGATTCCATAAATAAAATTTCTTGATTGAGGGTTGGGTTCGCAATGCATGTGTTCATAGTAAACGGACGAAGCCTTACGCGGTCGAAATAAATTTAGTTTCAACCCTACCCATTCAAATCGTGCACACGTTGAACGCGTTTCCAAATTTCATATAATGTAAGTATTAATATTAGTCTAGCTCTAGCTAGTATTGAAATAGGTTAGGCAACATCAAAGTTTTTATACGAAAAGGTTTTATAGGTTTTATACGGAAGACTTAGATAACTAGAATAAAATGACCAGGTCTATACTATATTTCTTTATTGTGAAGTAAAATTACAAAAATAAAGCCTGAATATATTTAAATAAGAAATATATTTGTCATTTAATATAATAATCGATATAGAAATCAACATAACATTAGAAAATGAACAGGACATGGCATGAAATTTTAAACTTACCGAGAAGTCGGCTATAAGCTATACTTCGTCAATTCCTTGTCCTGGAATTATACTGGGTCTTTGCTATTAATAATAATGACTATGCTCTTTTCTGCAATTAGAATTATTCTGCTCCGTGGACTTTGATTATGCTCTGTAAATAACAAATAAACTCTTACAATTCTGGAGACACGCCTTAAGACCAAGTTTCTAAAAAGACAATACAATTAAAAAAAGGAAAAATACATCATAATTTGTAATCACAGATCCTGGCACAATAAAAAGTAGATAAAATAGTATAAAAAAATAGTCCTTGTTAAAAACTTTGCATTGTTGGCAGAATTAGACGTTACTTTACGGGAATCCATTGCAAATATTATCATTGGTATTTTCATTTCATATCTGCCGTCTTCACTCAATTTTTGTATGATTTAGTCATACTATAAAGTAATTTGTATAAATTTTAGTGGCTGATAGAACATCGTTTTACACATCAATTTCTACTGGTATGGAATTCATACCGTTTTACGCCCTTATCGATTGGACTCGTCTTATAAACGTCAAAACTACATACCATAAATTTCTTGATTTCTTTCTTCCAAAAAGTGCCTCCTTTGATTGTGATTATTATATAAGATTCATTGAGTCGGTGGTCATCAAGTTGCACTATCTTCAACTGGTTAAGGATCAGGACCATGCGTATTTGTTTTACGCTATTATTATTAAATTTAAAAACCATCTAAGTACTTTATGATTTTAAAGATTACAATTAAAAAACAAATTGTTTTCTTAGTTTCCTTAGGAACTGGCTTAACCGTGTCTGCTGTTTCTCACTTTATAAAATACTAAAGTCAACACGAAATTTATCTCAACATAAAATATAGACAACATTGGAATTGGAAAATTTTACATATAAGAACAAAATGTGACATTTCCCTTGTCAAAAATAACGTTCATTGCAACTTCAGGAATTTCATTAAATGTTTATTAGTATTTTTCATTTCAGACAGTTCGTGTAATTTCACTGGTATAATTGAAATAAAACAATGATATCAGAAAAATAAAAGCTTTTTCAAAACGCCAGTAACATTAGTCAAAATCGGTTTTAAGTCTTCGTTTCCACCAAAGACATGCCAATACAATATAAATCCTCCAATACGCCCACTTGCGCAACTCTCAGTTAGCTAGCATTATGCTAAATATTGCTTTATGTCTCTAGGTATCAGTACAATAGAAATAGAAAGTGACGAAGCGACATTTTTATTAACTAGCCGGCTATCTCAGATGTGCGAAAGTTTGCCACAGGTGCGTTCAGTTATTTGCGCACAGGGCTTCTGGGCATCTGGGCTTAGCGGAGACTGAATTTTTAAATATTAAACGTGCGAGTAATGAGTGATCTTAATGTGCTCGAGGAACAAGTTTGAGAAATAGCCGTGTAGTGGGTAAGAGCTACTGGACTTCAATATCGCACTTTACGCCGCAATTACGAACAAAACCTTAAAGTTACCTTGTTGTTAACTGCTTTTATTGCCATATCAGCCTTAATGTTTTTATAACGGAACATCAGATTGAACCAATCAAATGGTAATTACAGGTGATGTACCGTTTACCACGGTTGTGTATGTCTTAGGTAACGCTAGCTGTGTAAGTTGGCAGGGTCTTGAAATTACTTCTTAACTATGTAGGCTTCCATGCGTCATTGTAAGTTTACCTGAGGCAAATTACATTTACATTTCAATATCGACTAGTAAAGTTGACTTACAGCTTTTAGACCTTAAGCCGCGATGACATTTTCTTTTTGTAGCTACTAAAAAATCTTTTTGTTCCCTAAGTTTTGGACTTTTTATTAATTTTACACACACGAATACTACAGTGAGTGCTAACAAGTAAACATAACAATTCAACTCAATCAAATAGGTATTGTTATAGAGCCATTTCCAACATAAATGTTTAAGGTACTAACCCATTTATAACTAAATATTAAATCCGCAAAGGTCAATATGCCATAAATTTACTTTTTCGTTACCGCTGTGACTTTATTAGGTTTATTTGTGTACGCTGGGGGTCATAAAGCTTCACATCTCCACAGAAAAATATTTCATTATGCGGGTCGTAGATTTATTTTTACTTTATTTGATTATTTTTGTTTGCAGACGAAAACGGGAAATCCGTGATTTCATTAGAAAGGGATGAATCCTGCTTTCAATGTATTGTGAATATGTAAGTTAAACAGTAGAATGGATACATGTGTTTTTATATATGTATATACCAAATTTTATAGCAAATCTAAAAATAAAGAAAAATAATTAAAGATGATTTTTACTTTTTTGTGTGGTTATATGAAATTGAGGCGTAATTTAGGAGGCAACAAAAATGAAACAAAGTACAGTTGCTAAAGTCCAATACAGTTTAACAATACAGGTTCATTCAAATATATTTCGATTTCCTTACGGCTCGTTACACTTCAAACTTTAATTATTACTTTTGATCATCTACCTTATCTGTTGTTGTCTTTACTAGAAGGTGCTAAAAATTTAAATGGTATATTTTAAATCCTCGTGTTAAAGTAGCACCCCTATACACAAATGTGTTAAATGTATAATGTATTTGTAGCTTCTCAAGGTACCAATTTCAAAAAGACACTTTTCCAATAATGTTTCATTAATCGCGTTGTGACATGTGAAACAGAACACTATCGTTTTCACAATAAAATGTCTGTAACTGTCACACGGGAAAAAGCTTCGGTTAAATAAATAAAACGACTTTTAGTGGTTTATAACTTTCAGTTCGAGGCAAGGGGCTGTTGGATTTGCGATATGACAAGAAGAAATTCTATCTTGTAACATGTTTAAAGAACAGTTTTCTGGTTGTTTGTTATCTCTTCGTCCGTCTTGTGTCCGATTTATTGGATAATAGATCCGCTCAATTAGATTAAGTTATCAGGAAAATAAGCTCAAATGTATGTTTGACTTTGTACCCGGAAACATGATTTTATAATGTATTTGTATAATAATATCCGAGAAAATAGTTCAAGTAGAAGTTTAGGGAAGTAAGTTTAGAGCAGTTTAGGGAAATAATTATTATAAAATAAATTTTAAAAAGTCAAGTATTCATATCACTAATACCAATATAAAAATTCAATTTTATTTGTCATGGATAAATTCTATTTAAGACACACGAAGACAGTTTTTTTTTGTATTTTTAACCACGCTATTAGGAAATATGGTTATTTATATAAACGCTAATATCGCTAATAAACCTCTAATTATCAATTACATAACAAATTTTTTATCAAAAAAGGAAACAATAAATTAAATTGTATGAGAATTTACTTATTAAGTTTTATCAATCGAATCAATTCAATCAAAATTCAAAAATTCAATCAAAATCAAGCTCTAAGAATTTAAAACTCCAAAAATGAATAGCTACTGTCATTATCCCAAACCTAGATAATAAACGGTGCAGTTTCAGTTATTATATCTCTCCTATCATTTAACAAACTTTCATTTCGCAAACAAATTACTTTAAAAGGATTTGACATTATAAGTACAAGTTTCGCAAATGTTTTACTTAGGAAATATTTCTATTGTTAAAATATTATTTATAAAACACCTAGTGTCGTGATGTTTGTTGAAACCAAATTGAACCAAAGTCGCTTTTCGTGAAAAGCTAGAAATGGTACTTAATTTTCTCCTGGCACTTCTGGTGCTACCGCACCATGCTCGCTTCACCCGCTCGGCCCGCGCGGGCAACTACATACGAACCGAACCTAACACAATTGAACCTGTATTGTGACCAGACACAAAGCAAGCGGAGCGACCGTCAAATGCATACATGTTTTAAAAAATAATCTATTTGTGAAATGATGTTTTGTTATTATGAAATTTTTTCTAGTAAATATTTTGTCTAATGAGCAAATTATTAAACAATAGTTTGTAAAATGATAAATTTATCAAGTATTGTGTCAAACGTCGTTTTTTAAACTAAAATGTGTTATTAGATACCCTATTCAAGCACTTTTCAGTTCTAAATTTCTGCTAGCTACTTTTATATTTACCAAGCTCGATATCAATTCAAAAGCATTGAGGAAGCAAGGTCACAGTGATATGGAGGTAATAACTTTGTGACCCTTCGATGCTGTTTTAGTGTAAAGATTTAGTACTCTTCCTCACATTAAATTGCTGATTGATTTTGTTAAACGAGGCATACATATTTACATACTAGATGCATTCTACATACTACATTACTAGTTTAGCCTTAGTAAAGTATTCTTTAAATGGCATATTATTTTCAGAAACCCTTTTCTGAACATCAACTTCAAAATGTAGTAATTTTGCAATGTAGAAGGTTTGTTCACTTATGTCACATGATAACTAATACTATCCACAACTGTGTCACTGGGTTCATGGGTGTGCAAATCAAATATTTTAATTGTGACTGTGTGTGAATGATTTGTGATTTATTTGTTGTTATGCTTTACTATCGCGCTAGATTTTCTTCTAAAAATAGTTGTAGGTTTTGGCAATAAATAAATGATATTGTTATTATTCATATCACCATGATAATTTGCCTTAAGAACAAATAATTTTTTTGTTCCAGCATGAATTATATGTACCGTTTACTTGAAGTTTTATTCCGATCACGCTGCTGAATAATGGATCTTGCGAAGTCCATTAGGTCTATAGTATTGGTGTACATAAGTTTTATCTGTAAAAACAATAAGTTTTTCGTTCCTTGTACACATATTTCAGTTTTCTCTATAAGAATAGACTTCTCACTTCGATTGTTTTTAAATTCAGACCCATTTTCATGCAACTACTGACGAAATGCTGTAAGTACGCTACGTAGTGTTGGAGCTTGTTTCTTAACATAATAAAATTTATTTACTTTGATGCGTAATGCTGATACATCAAAACTGTCATCAATACAGTGCATTCTCATTTTTTTCCTGATATGCCCCACTTGCCTTAGTCAAAGGACTTTCTTTTTATATTCTAAATAAAGATCTCACACTCACCCCTAGAAAAAAGAGAAGGTGTCGTAGTTATCATTATTTGGAGCATTTTCAGACAAATATCTCAGTTCAGTTTATCGTAGATAGGAAGTTCAAACCGTTTTGCAAATCTTTGTAGTTACATTATTTGTCAAAATTTATGATTCATACCTGTCAGTTTCGATAGTTTTTCTATATAAGTATTATAGAAATAATAACTATATATATATATACATTATTTACTTTAGAATACTCTTACAGTATTCACAATTTTTTTTATAGTTCTGTATGCTATTCGGAACTGATGAGAAGAAACGATATATTATCATAAATAAATGAAAATAAAGAAACGAAGTTATAAGTATCAACATGTTTTGACTTACGGACCTGCAATTGAAATAATTTCATCGAAAATTCGATACGAGGGTGGGTTGAAAAGTTCGCGGCTTAGATATATCATAGGTAGCGTAGTCATATTACAGTTGTGACACAACAAAGGCAATCAAATGCTGCAGATAAGAAAACATTCTTATATTTTAAAACAAACGCGCATTCAAAGGTTTTTTAAAAAGCGCTTGCCACACCCAGAAATCTTACCAGTTAAAATCCAAAAAACTGGCATCCTTTATTTTATGATGTCATAAAATGTCATAAATCAAGGAAACCTAACATTATGTGAATTGAAGGAAACAACTAGTTAGAAACAAACAAAACAACTAGTCATGGTGTCAATAAAAAAAAACGTGAAATAAAAAATTACGTAGAGTCATGTTTTATTTGACGTTTTTTTTATTGAAAAAAAAGGATGGAGAAAGGGGATGAGACGTTTGTCTTCTATCTCACCTGATGGAAAGTGACGATGAAGACCAAAGTGTTACACGTCTATCCACGAGATACCTATTCACTAGACGTCAATAAGAACAAGTAATTGTTAATGTTGAGAAATAAATATTTCATTTCATTTCAGTCAGTTAATTGAAATGGGTTCTATTTGGTGGCATTCACACGTTTTTTACAGTTTCGATTACCTTTACTTGCTAGTTGCGCGGTCAATACTTAAATACTGTTCCTCAGATCGTAACTCATTAACAGCTGTATAATTTTTTTGGGAAATTTAGGTTCTTGACTCGTAGGAAAAGGTATGATCTCACATGCCATCTGATTTTGCCGACCCAGGTATTGAAATTGTTGGGGGGATTTTGCTGTTGTGGACCGAAGCACTGTAGTTTCAAATGTAATTTTTTATTTTCAAATTACTCAAGTCTTATTAGTATTATGTTATGTCTCTTCTAATAAAAAGCTTACTTTACAATCACGTGTAAAGACAATTGCAATTTTGTTAACTTAATAATTTTAAGTAATTTTAATTAAGTTAAAATATTTGTCATAGTAATCCATTCACCCTTGAGTAAAAGTGCTTTATCTAGTTTTTGTTATAAAGTGTATAAATTCATATTTTAGGGGTTTGTTTCATTTCAATCACCATGTTTGTTAGATGAAAGTGATCCTAATGATTTACCCTATTTATTGGTACCTTAAAAATACAGGGTGTGCACATAGGTTTACATACCTTATTTTATTTTACCTTATTTAGTGAAATTCATATTTTATTTTATTTTTATTTTATTTTATTTTTATTTTGTTTTACAATTATTCTTGGGAAACTTACAGCTAACACAACTTAACAAACTGTATTAAGATGACAGTGAAATGTGAAGGGCATTCACAGAGTTTCCACTAATAGGTTTTAAGTTTAAACTAAAATTAATTCACATTTAACAAGCTCAGAAAAACACACGCATAAAAATTACAATATTTGTTGCAAAGTTGTGCGCAACACACTTTATATATTACTCAAACTCAAACTCAAAACGTTTATTCACCAAACAGCTACAGCACAGTACAACACGACAGTTGACAAAACACAAATACAACAAGTAATAGACAAAAATAAGACAAAAGCATTGAACAAACAAGTGCATTGCAACACAAAACAAAACAAATAATTCAAAAGAAATAAAGTAAAATTATCAAAACAACAAAAAACAGACACTACATACATGAAAACTTTGCGCCGCAGCATGCTTGCCGAATAGGGCACATCTCAGCATGATACTGCAGATATAGCTACCGCGCTGATGTTCTGATGTGCCCTATCCAGTGTGTTTGCGCGCTAACGCAGCTACTAGACAGTAAATAAACATAACACAAATAAACCAATATATATATATATATACATACACATATATGTAATACTAAAAGTTGATATTTAACTGAGAATTAGTGTTAACTGTTAGTTTAGTGAGATACTAAATAAGATAGACAAACAAAAGGAAAGGTGGAATATATAGATTAATATAACATAATGCTATATTCTTTTTTTAAGAATCAAAGAAACCTTTGATCATGGCTGCTCTGACACCTGAAATGGTGCTACAGAAAAATTAAAGCTGTTCATCCGATTAGCTATCTCGTTCACCAGCCTTGGTGCTCTGATCATGAAGGAGTTCTGTCTGTAATTGGTATTTGTGGTAGGAACGTGTAGTATGTTTGGATAACGGTAGGACTTAGTGTGTGCGCAAATACCAATCCCAGCTAGAAGCTCCGGAACATCTAATTTATTATTCGCAATCTTCATGAGATTTGTAACATCGCTAATCTGCCTTCGCCTGCTCAGTGGTAGTATATGATGTCGTTTACAGCGTGAAATATAATCATGGTCATAAGCTCTAGATTTGTATTGCAGAAATCTTAGGAAACACTTTTGGATGCGCTCTATGCGGTCTATGTTAACATTGAAGAGTGGGTTCCATACGGATGAAGCGTATGTATACACTGTTGGTGCGTCCTTATAAATTAATAAGAGAGTTTAGTTGTTTCGATTCCCGTAGTGGCAAGTATATTTTCTAATCGAAAAATCTTTAAATACAGTTTTTATTCTTTTTAAAATTTATGGAATGTTTCTTATAAGTTAAACTTACAGTCTCAAGTATTTAAAGCACTCTCCTCTCAGGTGGCGTTACAAATTTCCACGCTGTATAGTTTTCTTTTACAATTTTTAACAGTCCGTGATCTAATATAGAAAAGTAATACCGGAATCCATTTATATTGCACCTTGTCAGCTTGTCTAATCTATTAAACCGTAGCACCTACAAGACAGTTAATATGTCGGTCGCGTGTTTGGCCCTATTATATCTGATTGAGACCTCACCTTGCCTCGATATAAGAGGGCGATACAGAAATCAAGCAGCAAGGCAGAGGTCACTACGACCTTGGCTGTGGCCTTCTATCCTATTGACTGTTAGAATTCTAGGTCAAAATTGGAAAACATTGTAAAATTTTCCTCTTCTGTTTTCCTGTATAATATGGTAAAGACATTTTGAGAGTCCATTTTGTCACAAAAAAATATGTTTAGTTAGTTTTTATATGGTCAAATAAGCATGTAAGACCATGCTTCAATCCAAGTTTTAGTTCGCCAAAATTGCTATTAAAATTCATCAATTTATGTTTCACAGGCGAGTGATTGAGCCCCATCATGACATATGTCAGCGTGGTTTTGCTCACGGCAGCAAGTCGAATATCAATCACTTACAGGTTATTCAAAATAGGTTCTTACGCAAATGCGTCGGGGCCCCGCCCTATGTCCGCAATTTAGTTCTGCATAAAGATCTCGAGCTGCCCACTATTGCAACTTTGATGAAGTTGGTGTCTAGACGCTACTTCGACAATGCTCCCCACCATCACAACTTGCTGATCAGTAAGACGGCTGACACTCAGCCAGCCCAGACGCGCCGGTCCGTTACAGGCGTTCGCGTAACCTCTTAACAGATCCCGACGACGCTATTACAACAAGTAACGTCGGCGTTCCAGTTAGAAATAGGACACGGCATTCGAATCACTTAACCCACTGGTGGGCCAGGGTTACGCGGCGTACGCATTCCTACTGAGTTTTTTGCTGGTTCTTTGGCAGTAGATGACCCCTTAAAAACAGTAGTTTCAATATACGACGTCCTAAGCCGAGGTCCGTGCCCTCTCGGGTGCCCTTAGGCGTATCGTATGTAGGAGTAGTTTAAGTTCCGGCTTCCCTCAGCGCTAGGCCACAAAGTTCGGTGAAATTTAAAAGGCTAAAATAAACTATCCATAAAAAAAGGCGGGTGGTTAAATTAGTTATTAAAGTGAACAGCTGGTCATTTGGTTGATTAGATTTGTTCAGCTAAAGCTAATTACTAAACAAAGAATATGCGATTTGTTAAAAATTTTCTGACAAGTGCGATTTGCGCAAGCCAAGCGAACGTAGTAAGCGTGGTGTTGTAGCACCCAGCAAAGCACCATTATGAATATCTAATTCAATAATAGTACCACTTTTGTTAAGGTTCTGAGTCTATTAAACTTAGCCCTTTGTCGTTCTTCTTTGTTCTAGATTTCTAGTGTACAATGCATATAAGCATGAATTTTTTACAACTCAAAGCTGATAAGCAAGTTATCTGTCCATCTCGTTGGTGGTGTCCTGATTATTAGGAAACAAGAGTACGAGTACGGAACATGGCCTAAGTCAGCTTATTTTCTTTGGTCTAACGAAACGTCTAATTTTTCTTACTCATGTAAAAAAGTCTTTTTTATTTCAGACAATGACGGTTGCTAATTTCGTTTATAGAATACATTACATGAGTTGCGATGAATTTAATTTCGTAACAAAATACGTCAATATTACTCGTTGAATGGATTATTAAATTTTACCATAAGGTGGGTGTTGGTTCCAATTTGATTGGCAAATATTAAGTTAGAATTGAAAAGAAAATTTTTAGTTCCATATTTTACCTGGGTGGTGACTCTGCCGGCTTGCCATTGTTACTATTTATAGTTAGTTACCAGTCTTTGAGTACTGAATTTAAATTGTATCTATTCACTATTAAAAGTGTCTTTAAAGTTATTTTATTGTCAAACTATTAATTTAGGTAATCAAATAGAATTATAAAATATACATAGATTAGAAGATGATGTGTGACTATGTTTTTATATTAAAACCACTTTGGTTCTGTCTGAAACTATTGCTGAAAAACTCGTTAATCCCCACTTACAGTGTGAACTTGTGAACTCCAGTCTGTGCAGCGTTGGTCTTAAGATTTAATAAGAAAGGAGGTGAAAACATAATCAAATTTTGTTGTACTAATGAGTGTCCTAATAATATCTATATATAAGTATAAATAAAATCAGAGACAAGGCGTAGATTATATTCTGTATGTCCTGAGAAATAGTTCTAACGTGGATTAAACACACGTTTTACAGGTCAAGCAAAATAAAATCTTTAAAATTCGCAAAGTTTCGTCACAATCAGTCTCGGTTTGCGTGTGGATTCGTTCGCAAGTCGATCGCAGACGCTATTCCGCCTTCGCAAGCTCATGCTGAGCTTGCGAAGCAATTCGTGGATGGCGTCGCCGCTTCAGGCGCCCCGTTCGAAGCACAAGCATTCCTCCGAATGCTTTGTGCCATCTCGCCCGATTTCGCCACATTGCTGGCCCCACTGGCACTTCAGGCCCCGGCTTCTCAGGCCTCGACATCGCTGCCTCACAGCGCTCCCCCTTCCTCCGCCTCCAGTGAAATGGAGTGCGACTTCTCGGACGCCACCTCGACGGCTACCTCAACCTCGGCCTCATCCGCCGCCCGCCCCTCCAAGCGCACTGCGTCTAGCAGCAGCGCCGAGTCCGCTTCCCAAGCGGACACCCTCACCGGCTCCCCTGAGCCTACCGTCACCTTTGCGCTCGTAGAGCGCCGCTCCAAGCGGACAAAGAAATCCCGGGTGTCTCCGACACCCAACTCCAGGCCGGCGTCTCCGACACCAACCGCCTGCCCGGCGACACAGTCGCCCCCCTCCCCCGTCCCCCTAATGTCACTCAACGTGACTCTTCCAGCCGGCTCAACCGCCGCCCCCACCAAGCCAGCATCACGCTGCACACCGGTCCTAGCCAAGGCGAAGACCCCTCCCCCCGTGTTCCTACGGGAAAAGGCCAAATGGCCTTTAATGTCGAGCTTATGCTCAGATAATAAAATTAATTACTTAACGGCAACGAACCTCTCGGAGACCGTTAAGATTACAGTCCCCTCGATAGACGACTTTAGGGAACTCACTAGGCTCCTAACAGGCAGACAAATCCCATACCACACTTACGCTCTCCCTGAAGAGCGTAAGATAAAAGCCATCCTACGGGGAGTCCCGTTTGAGTTTTCGAACGAGATCATCCCGGATGATATTAAAGCCCAAGGCTTTCCCGCCGAAGCTGTGCATAAGATGCACAGCAAAAACGGCCGCCGTTTTCCCTTGGCCTTGGTCATACTGACCAACACACCAAAGTCGCGAGATTTCTTCCGCGAGGCCCGCACTATCTGCGGCCTCTCCGGAATCTCCGTAGAGACGCCACATCGCCGTGGCTATCCCTCGCAATGCCACAGATGCCAATTGTACGGGCACGCGGCGCGTCAATGTACCGCCAGCCCCAGGTGCGTAAAGTGCCTGGAGCCGCACTTCACGAAGGAGTGCAACCGAACTCCTGAGTGTACAACTCCACCCTCATGTGTGCTGTGCGGCCAGTTCGGCCACACAGCTAATTACAGGGGCTGCCCTCGTGCACCCAAGACCATTAGACCAACTATTAAGAAGGCGGCACCCAGACAGACCCCGCCCCCTAATAGTTACTCTAACTTCCCGCCGCTGCGCCACCGGGATTCCCCGGTAGTAAAGCCCGCCCAGCCCACGCCCACTCCAGTGCTTGCCTGGAGACAGCGTCCGGCTGCTCCAACCTGCCCTGCTCCATCAGCAGGCCCAAAATCCTCCCCTCAGCCTTCGATGGCTGAGGATCTCCAATTAATATTTGACACTATGCAGGGCGTAGATATGAATCAAATTTCACAGTGCGCAGGTAAACTGCGCGCCGCTCGCACTCCTAGAGATCGTCTGATGGTAATTATCCAGTACGAATCTCTTCTAAAAACATTATAAATAATCTTATAATGAGTACAATAAATAATCCACACAGCGCCACGACTGGTCGCACCAAACCCAGGGGATTATCCCTGATCTCTTTTAACACCCGAGGTCTAATCAACCAACTTCCGGAACTCAAACTGTTCATTAAGAACATACAACCCGAGTTAATCCTTGTTCAAGAGACATTTTTAAAACCCCAGCACACCAGGGGTCTTACCATTCCTAAATACTCTCTTGTGCGTGGTGACAGGCCCGCCTCGGTCCAACGAGGCGGCACTGCCATTTACTACAAGAGAAGTATCCACTGTTCTCCAATTCCCACGCCTCCACTCACCAACATGGAGGCCACAATATGTAGGCTGGCTATGACAGGTCACAGGACCATAGTCGTGGCCTCAGTCTATATACCTAGTGGTACACCGCCCCTTCGTTGTGACTTCAAGGCCTTACTCGAACTGGGGCAATCCGTCATTATGTTCGGCGATTTTAATTGCAAACATACTGACTGGACATGCTTGTCGACCACACCCACTGGTGTTAAATTACTAGACATCACGAAGTCACTCGATCTGGTCGTCATTTCTCCGGTCACACCAACTCACTATCCGGATAACCCGCTACATTCCCCTGATATCCTTGACTTTGCCATCGTCAAGGGTATCAGTCTCGACCTGAAGATCATACAGCCGCTAGACGACTTAGGCTCAGACCACCGTCCGGTGTCTCTAATATTAGGACCCCAGAACGACCCTCCTACTCCGAAAACCTATACCAATTGGGAAGGCTTCAAAAACACCCTGTCTTCGGCCTTGGAAGCCCCAGACTGCCCACTCGCGATTTCATCCGACTATCTCGATAGCACGGATAAAATCGACTCGATAGTCGATTCTCTCACTACCGCCATCAACTCGGCCATCAGTGAGAATCTAAAGGTTGCTAAGCATGGCAAGCCCAACCTTCCCTTGGACATTAGCAACCTAATTAAAGCTAAAAACGCCGCTCTCCGCAGAGCCAGAAAATACCCCACACCCGCCTACAGGCAAATCGCTAATCAGCTTCAACGTAAAGTTAAACGTACCGTCGCGGAATACAGAGACGTTCAAAGGAACGATCTTATGATTAATATTTCCCCGTCCCACACGGCGTACTATAGGATGGCGAAAGCCCTCCGACTAGACGCCCGTACTTACACCCCTCCGTTATCTCGTCCCGATGGCACTACCGCCTTCGAGGACGACGAGAAAGCTGAATGCTTCGCCGATAGCATTGCTTCACAATGCTCCCCGAGTACCCAACCCACAGACCCAGCTCACATCCAGGCGGTGGAAGACGAAGTCGATTGCAAAGACTCCCGTCCAGTCACCGCTGACCCCATCACAGTTTCTAATGATGAAATCCTATTCATCATTAGGAGACAGGAATCCAAGAAGGCCCCGGGTGCGGATGGAATTTCCAACCAAGCACTTAAGCAGCTGCCTTGGCAGGTACTTACCTTACTTGCGATTATTTTCAATGCTTGCTTCGACCTAAGCTACTTTCCAAAAGCTTGGAAAGAAGCTATAGTCATAGGCATTCCCAAGCCGGGTAAACCTTTAAATAACCCGGCTAATCACAGACCCATCAGTCTACTCAAGGCAATGGCCAAACTTCTCGAGAGAGTCATACTAGCTCGAATGAAGGACCACCTGTTCCCAGCGGACGGTGACCCCCTCATTACCCGCCACCAATTCGGCTTTCGAGCCAAACACTCGTGCCCTCAGCAAGTTCACCGAATCGTCGAGTACATACTCGACGGCTTCTACCCCAGACGACTGAAAACAGTCGCAGTCTTCTTTGACGTAGCCAAGGCTTTTGACAAAGTCTGGCACGCAGGGCTCATTTACAAGCTTCACAACACAGGCTTGCCCGACCGACTAGTCAAACTAGTCGGCTCCTACCTTAAAGATCGCACCTTTTGTTTCAAACACGAAGGTACGCTCTCCACCCCTCGCCCCCTCAAGGCGGGCGTCCCTCAGGGCTCGGTACTCGCCCCGTTACTATACACAATATACACCAATGACATACCTATTCCGTCTAAAGGTGTTCAACTTTCCCTCTTTGCCGACGACACTGCCCTATACGTCAAGGGCGTGCAAGTCGACACACTCATCACCAAGCTCCAGAAGGCCGTAAATGACCTCGGAGCCTGGTATAAAAAATGGCGTATCGATGTAAATCCAGAGAAAAAAGCTCTGCGATGCGCTTCGATCACAAACGCCGTCGTCCCTACGACCCCCACATCCGAATGCTAGGTACGCCCATCCCGTGGGCACAAACCACCAAGTATCTAGGCGTAACGCTCGATCGTACGCTTTCATTCCGATCACACATTCTCCGAGTTACCAAACTCGCCCGTCTGTACATGGGCCGACTTGACAGTATGTTAGTATTGTTTAAAATTCCATCTCGTTCAGTCGCTGTTTCCATATTATTCCATTTCTTAATCCTTAATTCAAAGTTTTTTTGTAGTATTTGAAATAAACTCTATGTTAGTAACTTTAAAAGGGTTTTTTAAAAACTCTCTCCTAACCCACCCCGTAACAGTACCCAGTGCGACACAATCCTCCTTACACAAAAATGGTTGTGTAGAATATCATGAACACTTCCCAGCCCAACCTGCAAATTGTGCTGAATGTCCACGTATGTGATTCGCCGTATGTATTTTATTCCGTAACAGCAGTCAAAGGACGACCACTTCTTGCTTGATCCTTCAAATTTATGCGACTGAACTTAAACTCGTTATACCAGTGGTACACCGTTGCTTTAGAAGTTGCGGCGCCTTGTTCATAAAAGCTAATTGATGTCGATAAAACGATTCATCTAGTTTCAAGTTAACTTGAAGTCGTTAAAAATCATTGCAAGAAAATGTTCCCGACGCAGATCCATTTTTCTACTACAAACAATAGTTTCATAATGCTGGTAAAATTTGTTTACTCTTAAATAATCGAATTTTTAAAATAATATATCGCCAGCCTTCCATACATAAAAAAAATTCACGAAACTCTCTGAGTAGCCTGGTATGCTTCTACTTCTAAAAACTATTCTAAAAATGTATAATGACGCAGTTTATAAGAGTTAAGGTTTTGTTGAATAAGTAAAAGTTAACTTAGTTTTGCACGATTCATTCAAAGCTTTTGGATTGCATTGTAATTTTCATTTGAAGCATTTTTCGGGACAAACTCCACCATATTTAACACATTACTAACGTGTGTGTTGAAATTTCAAGACCTGACTTAATACTTCGACAAGCCCTACGTTTTCTGGAAAAACAGACGCAGGCAGTTCATTCCACACCTTGGCGACCCGCACCAAAAAGAAACTATGGAAGCGTTTAGTTCGACTTCTTGGGATATCTACTATAAAGGGATGGAAGGCTTGTCTGCGTCTTGTAGTCCGATGTCAGAAGGGTGTGGGTTCAACCTGATCAAAAAGAGCATTCGCGCACTATCCAAAATGTAGTCTTTAGAAGACTGCTAAACTGGCAACTTTCCTTCAAGATAGACAAGATTTAATTATTTTATTTTAGGTCTGTATTGATCATGAAACTAATTCAGCAATCTAGAAATTCAATAATAAATAATAAAATTTTGTAGATATTAAAAAAAAACTCAAGAGATTTCTAGACACCTGGACTTGTTTGTTTCTTTTCAGTTCACTTTTCACACAGTTTGAGTACATAGATGGTTTAAATTTTGTTTCATTAATGACGTCATACATAATATTTCGTATTCTTTTTTTTATTAGCTCTCTATCTATTTAATGATTTGAAAAGAAAGGTAGGCAAGAAACTGATCCGAGGAATGCATGTGACGAAAGTGACCACAACGCCCGATTTGTTAATTTTACCTACAGATACGTCATAACGCACGTAGGCACGTATAAACCTCCCATATTTACGTATAAGGCACGTAGATAACCAAGCGGGAATCAAAGCTAACTTCAAAAAGAAATGATTTTTGAATTATATGATAGATCGTACCACAAACCACAAACGTGGTAGTCGTGGAGTTTTTTTTCGTTTAGATCTCGTCAGGGGTTTACGCCCTTCCTATTTTAACCGTAGTTATAAACACGTCTACGTGAATGTTTCGGATTAAGGGAAAGAACAGCCAGTGTAGTTATAGAAACAAGGGCAATTCCAACTTGAACGTACAGTCGGCAACGTATCATTAATCGGTGATCAAGAATAAACAGCATACCTATCAGTAACATCTACGATTAAGGATGACTAAGGGTACGGATGCCACTTGCTGGTGATGACAAATTAAAAAATAAATATAAAACAATATTATTTATATCACAGATTCTAGAAACCCACGGAAAGAAGAAGAGATTATTGTTCTGTGTAAAAAATATTCAAGGACTATGAATTCTACTGTTTCAAATCATTGTTTACGTACACTGATGAAATAAATTTTTTTATAATTTCTATAGCATTCACTATTTTTGTGTTTTAATTATATTTAATTTTGATAAAACAAATGTTTTATGTTCCATAAAATTGATGATTAATTCAGGAAGTGCCATCTGAATAAGACATATTTCCAACAACAGTTATATTTGATATTATTGTAGACACAAAAAGTTTCGGCTTTTGTAGGGAGAAAAATGATAAATGATTTTCAGAAAAGAAGTTGAAAAAGTAAAACAAGGAAAGAAGATGCAAAACAATTAAAGATACAGAACAATGCCTAAATTACTTTGTACGTAGAGCAAAGTGGTCTAAAGGCTGGGTGAACTACCGCGTTCGATCGCTCAATAAATTAATATATTTAAATTACTTGTTTCTTACTTCCAGTAAAAAACATGATAATATCTACTCGACTATATTTTGACAAGTATTATATTAATTAAGAAGTTCAATAAATTAATATATTTTAATTACTTGTTTCTTACTTCCAGTAAAAAACATGATAATATCTACTCGACTATGTTTTGACAAGTATTATATTAATTTAATAACAAATTAAATATGATATTTTGCAGTGGTACTTTGTTGGCCGCTGAGTTCGCTTTGACACATGTACATATGGAATTGGCGTTTTGTCGTACTGACCAATTTGATCTGTATTATCTCCTCTTTGGTTAAGAATTCTAATTTAAAATTTATACAGCTTTTTACGTGTACTAATAACACATATTAGAGGAGCTTTAATTGGAATGTCTAAGACATCCACCATATTCCCGGAGCTTGCGCTAACAGATTACCATTTATTTCGAAATTTGGATAACTTCTTGCAAGGGAAGAAATTCAACTCGAATGGGGCATTCCAAAGCGCCTTCAAAGATTTTATTGATTCCCGTCCGATTGTTTTTTTTAGTAAAAGGATCAATGAACTACCTATGACATGGCAAAAGTGCATAGATAGCAATGGTACTTTGATTAAATAAATATATTATATATTTTTTTAAATTGACTTTATGTTTGATTTGATATTACGCCGATTTGATATGTAATGACCTAATATATAAGTTGCATGATTTTGGTGAGCAAATTAACTAGTAAATTCAATCTCAATTTTAAAAAGAATTCTGTAAAGAAATAAATCTGGACCACAAAATAAAACGTAAGGTTTGAATTTCGTACATATCGCTATAAAAATGACAAATAAATCGCCATTAATTTGCAAACCAAATCGTATGTAATGATACCCAAACGTGCTATACGTAATCGTAAATCTTTAAATATATTATTTTCGTAACAAAAAAATAAGGCCAGTTTTTCCTTATCAAAATTAAAAATGTAGTACAAGCAGAAACTATATTCGAGTTGCCAGGTGTTATATTGTAGTTGTATTACTAGAGTTTTTTTGTTAAGCTATCCTCTGGGGCGGTACTACAGACCTTCCTATTTTGATTTAACTATATTAAGGTGGTTATGTTCCAATTGAAGAGAAGGAGCAGCCGGTTCCACTGCTGGAACAAGGGCAAATTCATTTTAAGCCTGCATTCGGCAACGGATTCTTTGTCAATATTGTATTCACATACAGTATTAATAAATAAAACATCTACGACTAATGATATCCATGGGCGTGGTTAACACTTACCATGAGGTGGATCGCGTGCTCGTCTGCCGGCTATGAATACAAAATTTGTTTTTTTTTAATCAGTTTTAATTTTTTATGCGTGTAACACAAACGTGGAACACCTTATATGTTAATTGTGAAAATCCTTATATAGTTAACACAAAATGCAATATTACTTAGTAATAATAACCTGAAAATTTACAGCGACATTATAATTTAATCTAATGTTACTTTTATAGACGGTAGTAGTAAATAGTAAGGAAATATTATAAACTAATACAAATTCTTTAAAAAAACAAATATTTTAAATTTTCGATAACTAGCAAGAAAAAACTTACAGTAAAACAAGAATTCAACCCCTTCTAATGAAATTACGGATTTTCCCGTTTTTGTCAGCAAATAAAGTAAACTCATGGGTCCCCGATAAATCTACGACCCGCTTAATGAAATATTGTATTGTGGAGATGTGAAGCTTTATGACCCCCAGCGTACACAAATAAACCTAATAAAGTCACAGCGGTAACGAAAAAGTAAATTTATGGCATATTGACCTTTGCGGATTTAATCTTTAGTTATAAATTGGCTTTAACATATATTTTGTTAATGTATATAATTGTGTTGATTTGTTTGATTCCTGATGATGATGTTTCATTCCTTTATACTTAAGCTTTTGTAGAAGTTATTCATCTTTGTAAAAGTAATAATAAGTCAAACAGCAACGGGACCAGAATATTGTGTAGTAGGTACCCCGAGTTTCTATCTGAGGGGCTTACCTCTTTCGGATAGGCATTAATCGGAACAGCCGGTTAGCAAAATCATTTATATTTAAATAAATGGTCGGGAAAAAAGGCGCATGGCTTATGCCATTTGGCTTTTGTCAGTTAAATCCGAATTCACTACCTAATCGGCATTAGCCAAATAAAAACAATTGTTATATACTATAAAAATAACACGAGCATGTGGAGCAACTCACCCTTGATGTTAATGATTTTACAGTATGTTCCAGGAAATAATTACAAACGGCGGTCCAGACGTAGAACACCCTCAGAGGAAGCCAAATCACCCGCATAATTATCATTTTAAATTTTATTTTGATATTTTAATTGTGTTGTGATTGTATCATAATATACATGTAACTTATATATATTTTAAATGAAATATATACTGTTAATTTATTAATATTAAATAATTATTATTAATTTTTATTATAAAATATGTTTGCATGCTCAGTCTGAGTAAATGTGTTATCGTACTTTAGAATAATACTGTATATTAAGAGCTTGTTGTACCACATTCTGGTAAATAAATAAATCTTATTCTTATTCTTATAATTGTTATCCCATATTTTTTTTAGTTTAGAAGTTATGAAGCTTTTTCTGACTTTTTAATGATTTTTAACTCTTGAGCTTATTTTGGTAATTACCTTATTAATAATTGAGATTAATGCCACTTTTTTTCTTTATAACATAGCTTCAGAGTTTTATCAGCTTACCAGCACAAACACCATTTAATCTAGAAACAAAATCACTCGTCACAAAAATTACACAAATCATAAGACTTGAAAACTTTTCTAATCTGAAAGCGTTTTAGCAATAAAAATGAAACAAAACTTTGCAAAGAATATTTTATAAGACCTTTCAGAAATTTACCTTGAAAAAAATATTGAGCAACTTTAACTGCCTCATACCTAAATATTGACTAGATGGTACAACATCTAAAAGTATAAATATTCAAACCTTAGTTTTAACCGTTCTAGTCTCGGTTTGCGTGCGTTCTCGAGCGCACGTCGATCGCAGACGCCTTCCCGCTCTTTTAGCCCCCGCGCTAATTGAGCACCCCCATCGCAGTCTCGGTCTGATCGCAGTCTCGGTCTGCGTGCGTTCTCGAGCGCACGTCGATCGCAGACGCCTTCCCGCTCTTTTAGCCCCCGCGCTAATTGAGCACCCAAATTTCATAGTTGTTTACTGTATTAAGTTTCTAACGCCGTTTTCACGGCGGACAGTGGCTCGTTAACCGTACTTCTAATAAGTTTCTAACGCCGTTTTCACGGCGAATAGTGGCTTGTTAACCGTACTTCGTGGAACGTGAGCTTCGTCGACGGGAATTCGTTGTTCCAGGACTTCAAGTGCCGTGTTCGAGTAAGTTATCCGCGTCGTTCTCAACCGCCCTACTGCGTGTAGGGTGGTTTTAGGAAGTTAGTCATCGTTGTTAGGTTCATATATTGTCTCTCCCCAACCCCTCCGCAATGGCTTCCCTAAGCTATGATGAGATTAGGAAGAAGTTAGCTGATAGTATCGGTGCTGAAGGCATATATATAAATGCTGACAAGTTCCGTTTCCTTGATTCTCTTATCCCGCATATCATGGCGTTAACTCCACCAATGGCCCCTCAGGCCACCCCAGTCCCCCAGACCCCTCAGGTCTTAGGCCCTCCCGCGTCCCCTTCCTCCAGTGACATGGAGTGCGAAGAAAACGCCCCTCCGCGCCGCAAGCGCGCACCCGCGACCGAGTCATCCTCGGATGCCACCCCAACTGGCCCTGATGAGCCTCCCTCTTTCACCCTTGTTAAGAAGCGCTCTAAGAAGCGCTCGAAACAAGACCCGGCGCCCTCGGCGCCCGTCCCTACACCCCCTGCGGCGTCTTCAACGCCAGCTGCCCCGGTGTCTTCAACACCCGCTCCGGCCCCGACTTCTGTCAAGGCCAAGGTCCCACCACCCATTTTCCTTCGGGAAAAGGGTAAATGGACTGAGGTCTCGACATTGTGCAATGAGCACAAGATCCTTTACACCCGAGCGGTAAACTCGGGTGAATCTATTAAAATCACTGTCTCGTCGATAGACGGTTTCCGAGCTTTGACTAAGCTCCTCACCGATAAGCAATATGCTTATCACACTTATGCTCTGTCAGAAGAGCGTAAGATCAGAGCGGTACTCAGGGGAATCCCGTTCGAATTATCGAACGAGGCCATCCTGGAGGATCTGCAGTCCCAAGGCTTCCCGGCACTCGCGGTGCATAAAATGCACAGCAAGTACGGGAGGCAACACCCTCTCGCTTTGGTGATTCTCGCCAACGTCCCCAAGTCCAGAGAGATCCTGAAAGGGGTTAGCTCTATTTGCGGCCTCTCTGGGATCTCAATCGAGGCGCCTCATCGCCGCGGTCATCCCGGCCAGTGCCATCGGTGCCAATTGTACGGGCACGCGGCAGCCAACTGCCGCGCACCGCCCAGGTGCGTCAAATGCCTGGTCCCGCACTTCACTAAGGAGTGCAATCGCACTCCTGAAACTCCCTCTCCTCCCGATTGCGTGCTTTGTGGCCAGTCCGGCCACACCGCAAATTACAAGGGCTGCCCTCGTGCACCCCGTTGTATGCGCTCCAATTTCAAAAGGACGGCGCCCAAACAGGCCCCGCGCCTTTCTCAAGCAAACTTTCCGCCACTGCGTAGCCGGGTTCCTCCGGCTGCAAAGCCTACTCAGCCCAAGCCTGCTCCAGAAAACTGGAGGCAGCGTCCCGCATCGAATCCCATCCCGGCTCCTCGCCCATTCAAACCCACTCCTCAATCCTCCGTAGCAGACGATATGCGTATCGTCTGCGACGCTATTAAAAATGTCGATGTTAGTGAAATCGCAGTCTTAGCCCGTAAACTTAGGGCTTCACGTACTCCGACAGAGCGTTTGCTAGCTCTGGCGGAGCATAGTTCCCTTCTCAATTCATTGTAGGTTCATTTAAATGAATTGATCCCTAAATCATGCTTCGGCCGACCTCTGCCCAGCCCCGGCTTCACCGGAGGCTGCCCAGAACGGCCACCAACTCATGTCCCTTTGAGCACCTTCAGTGCAACTTTCACTACAGGCGGAAGACCCGCTAGCGGGTCTCCGCCAGCGCGCCCAACTTCCCGACGGGTGTCGCTTCCGATGAAGGCTAAAGGTATACGCTTACCACAGCCAACAGGTGGTTTTTAGTGGGTAGGTGCCATTCTGGTGAGTCCCACATAACCCCCCCGCAGAGGAATTTACCTGCGGGCGGGTATGCATGACGCATCTTCCACCTCCCTCCCGCGAGGGTGCCTCGGCAGCAAAAAAAAAAAAAAAAATGAGCTCCCCCCCCATTCTCGCTCCGATCGCCGCCCAGTGCGGACGTGCAAGACCCCGTTCTCCGTCGTTTGGTCCCTTCCCGATACTCCGTGGCGCTCAGTCTACTGACGTCACGGTTTAGCGTGTTGGTTCCGTGCTACGGTTTTCAAGGTTCTTTCTACTCCCTCTGAGTGCTATCGAAGTGCGTATTTTTCTTTGCGACTAAGCCCTTTAGTCTTCAAAAAGCTGTGCTAAGTTGTGTTGTGCTTGTGCTGAGTGCAGTGTTGTGCCCAGCGTAAGTAGTCTGGTTTCAGTGCAAAGGATACTTAACGGTGACAACGAATTTGTACTGAACCAGTCCTTTTTATTTTTATTTATTTCTCTTCTCTATTTTATTTATTTTTCTCCTATTTTCATATTTATTTTTATCATATTTGTGTGTTTTCGTGTGTATTTGTCCTTTCTGTCGGTAAAGGTTGACCCTAACGCGGTCAACTCTTTACCTGCGTACCCTTTTTTAGGTTTCTAGGTAGCGGCCTTCGGCGTACTACGGTTAGTTTTAAGTTATTCTCCCCAGCCCCCCTACCGCTGGTAGGGAGGTTTGCCGCTAGGGTTCGCTAGGTTTTTATTTAGGAATCCTAGGCATTTGTTATATATTATAGGCATACATTATATATTTATATATTACATTTTATAATTCCAAGTCCTCCAATGGACCTTGTTAATATTCTTAAGTCGTTCGCCCAGGCGCTCGCTGCGTCCGGCGTAAGCATACCCGCTGACGCACTAACGCAGGCCTTACAGGCATCTATCGCGTCCCCGGCCCCTCAGGCCTCAACCCCGGCCCCTCAGGCCTCCAACGTCGAGACCCCTCAGGTCTTAAGCTCTCCCGCGTCTCCCGCCTCGTCCGAGATGGACTGCGAATCGGTCGCATCCTCTCACGCGTCGCGTCGTAAGCGTACCGCTCCCGGGAGCGACTCCGAACCCGCGTCTGATACGTCGTCAGATGCCGTCACCTTAACCGGCTCTCCTGAGCCCGCGTTTCAACTCGTCGCCAAGCGCTCCAAGAAGCGCTCTAAGAAAGCTTCGGTATCTTCAATACCCGAGCCCTCCCCGGTGTCTTCAACACCAGCCCCCGCGCCGTTAAAATCGCTCGTAGTAACCGCGTCTCCGTCGGTCACATCGAAGCCAGCGACGCGCTGCGCTCCCGTCCCGCCGAAGCCTCAGCTCCCTCCGCCCGTCTTCCTGCGTGAAAAAGCGCGCTGGACCGCGGTTTCAAACTTGTGCAAAGTGCACAAAATTAATTATTTAAAAGCCGCCAACGCTGGCGATACAATCAAGATTCAAATAGCGACCGTCGACGACTTCCGCTCGTTTACCAGGTTACTCGGATTAAACCAAATCGCGTATCACACCTACGCCCTCCCGGAGGAGCGTAAGGTCCGCGCAGTACTACGGGGCGTCCCGTTCGAACTCAGCAACGAAGACATCCTCGATGACCTTAAGTCTCAGGGTTTCCCGGTCACAGCAGTGCACAAGATGCACTCCAACCGCGGTAGGCGTTTTCCCTTAGCGTTGGTAATCCTGTCGAATACTCCCAACTCGAGGGAGATCTTTAGAGAGGCTCGCACAATTTGCGGACTCTCAAATATCTCCGTCGAGCGTCCCAACCCCCGTGGTCACCCTGGGCAGTGCCACCGCTGCCAGCTCTATGGCCACGCAGCGGCTAACTGTTCAGCTCCCCCCAGGTGCGTAAAGTGCCTGGATCCTCACTTCACTAAGGAGTGCACTCGCACTCCCGAATCCACTTCCCCCCCTGCCTGTGTGCTGTGCGGCCAGTCCGGCCACACAGCTAACTACAGGGGTTGCCCGCGCGCTCCGCGCTCCACCACCAAGAGGGTCGCGCCTAAACCGGCGCCGCCGCTCACTCCTGCCAACTTCCCGCCGCTGCGCAACCGGGGTCCCCCGGAAGCAAAGCCCGTTCAGCCGACACCTACTCCGGCTCTGTCTTGGAGGCAGCGTCCGGCCGTTCCGCCTGCACCTTCCCGACCTATCCCAGCTCCCGTAGCTCCCGTAGGGTCGCGTCCTTCTCCGTCTTCCGCACCTCAGTCGTCGTTGGCTGAGGACACGAAGACCGTATTCGACGTTATTCAAAACGTCGATATTAACGAAATTTCCGTGCTCGCACGCAAACTGCGAGCCGCCCGCTCTCTTCAAGAGCGTTTATTTGCTTTAGCCGAGCATCACTCGCTCCTAAGTTCGTTGTAAATTCTTTTATAATTTATAAATTCGTAAATAATAAATTATAATGTCTAGACCCGCGAATCCCGCGTCCAGTCGTATTAAACCCAAGGGCTTATCCCTAGTATCTTTTAACGCTCGTAGCCTTAATACCAACCTTCCCGAGATTAAACTGTTCCTTCAGAACAAAGAACCTGACTTATTCCTTCTCCAGGAGACATGGCTTACTCCAAACCGCTCCAGGGGATTCGCTATACCTAAGTACGCGTTTATTCGTAACGATAGGCCCAACTCTGACGGTTTCGGCGGCACCGCTATATATTACAAAAGAGGCTTCCACTGCTGTCCTCTCCCTACCCCTCCTCTCCTCAACATGGAAGCCACTGTGTGTAGATTGGCTATGACTGGTCATCCGACCATCATCATAGCTTCAATCTACATACCTAGTGGTACCAGACCAATCCGCAGCGACTTTGAGGCCATTCTCGCCCTCGGCCATTCAGTCATTATGTTCGGAGACTTTAACTCCAAACATACTGACTGGACGTGCCTATCGACTAACACCAGCGGTATCGCTCTCCTCGACATCACTAACTCCCTTGACCTAGATGTCATATCCCCCTTCACTCCCACTCACTATCCCAACAACCCGTCCTACTCTCCTGACATCCTCGACTTTGCAATTATCAAGCGTATCAATCTTGACCTAAGGTCTATCGAACCGCTCGATGACCTAGGCTCTGACCATCGCCCCGTTTCCCTCGTGCTAGGACCGCCGAACGATAACGTCTCATCTCCTAAGACCTTTACCAATTTGAAAGGTTTTAAAAATACGTTAGTTTCAGCCTTAGAGGCTCCGAACTCTCCACTCGCGATCTCTCCCGAGCAATTAGATAGCCCGGATAAAATCGATTCATTAGTAAATTCTCTCACTGATGCTATCAACTCAGCCATCAGTGACAACGAAAAGGTTGCTAAGCAAGGCAAACCCACGCTTCCCTTAGCCGTTAGCAATCTTATTAAAGCTAAAAACGCGGCTCTCCGGAGAGCCAAGAAATATCCCACGCCCGCCTATAGAACAGCTGCGAATCAGCTTTAACGTAAAGTTAGGTCTTGCCTCGCGGAACTCCGAGACGCTCAGATGAACGATCTCATGGCGAATATCTCTCCGTCCCACCAAGCGTACTATAGCATGGCCCGAGCCTTACGCGTAGACACCGTCTCTCACGTTCCTCCTCTCACTCGTCCCGATGGCACTACTGCCTTCGAAGTCGAAGAGAAAGCCGAATGCTTCGCCGACAGCATTGCCGCACAATGCTCGCCCAGCACGCAACCCGCGAATCCCACTCACATCAAAGCGGTGGAGGACGAAGTCCTTCGCAGAGACTCTCTCCCCATCACCGCCGACCCTGTCACAGTCTCTAATGACGAAATCTTGCTTCTCATTAGAAATCAAAAGTCCAAAAAGGCTCCGGGTGCGGATGGAATTTCCAACCACGCACTTAAGCACCTACCGCAACAGATGCTAACCTTGTTAGCTATCATTTTCAATGCCTGCTTCGACCATAGCTACTTTCCTAAAGCTTGGAAAGAAGCGACAGTCATAGGCATTCCCAAGCCGGGCAAACCTCTGAACGTCCCGGCTAATCACAGACCCATCAGCCTCCTCAAGGCAATGTCTAAACTTCTCGAGAGAGTCATACTTTCTCGAATGCGGAACCATCTGTTTCCAACGGATGGCGATGCCCAGAACGGCCACCAACTCATGTCCCTTTGAGCACTTTCAGTGCAACTTTCACTACAGGCGGAAGACCCGCTAGCGGGTCTCCGCCAGCGCGCCCAACTTCCCGACGGGTGTCGCTTCCGATGAAGGCTAACGGTAATAACTACAGCCAACAGGTGGTTTTTAGTGGGTAGGTGCCATTCTGGTGAGTCCCACATAACCCCCCCGCAGAGGAATTTACCTGCGGGCGGGTATGCATGACGCATCTTCCACCTACCTCCCGCGAGGGTGCCTCGGCAAAAAAAAAAAAAAATTTAACCGTTAGTTTCGTTCCAAACACATTCCATGTAAAAACTTTTGCACGATACACCTACTCTCGCAAATATGAACTGTTTTTTTTTCCATAATGTATTTGGATCTGGTTTTAAATGCAATAACAGTGAGTTTTCAGTTTTTTTATTTGTTCCCTTACAAGACAAACAATGTAAATTGTCAGCTAAGTTACGTTATGTTTGACTAGTCTTAGTTTATTTCATTTTATGTTTTTTTTTTACAGCCCACTTAACTTAATTGTTGTATGGCTTAATAAAGATTAAAGAAAAAAGGTAGTGTCAACGCAGACTCTGGATAGTGAGTTACTTTAAAGAAATTGTCTTTGTGGACCTTTGTAATAAAGGAAAAAAATAATACATCATTAATATTTAAGTCAGACCAGGCTTCATGGCGTAGTTTTTTGCCTTTCTTATACGATATACACTAACTAAAAAAACCAAGACCACTTTTTACTAGCGCCAGCGCGTGTTTTAAGTGGGTTCGAATCTAAAAATTGCTTAAATGGGTGAATAACTCTGTACTATGCGCTGCGCCACAGATTTCGATGTTCCAGTGAGGTGCTGGGGCTTAAACATTACTTGTTCTCCAATACTACCATACTACTAACATGATCAATTTACTAACACACCATCATCAAATTTCCACTCACAGTTTTTTTAGAGTATATAAGGACCTGAATCAATATTTAGGAATTAGCCAACGTGACTTTTCTACTAGTAATTTTGGTCCTTGTTTATGATTATCAATTCTTTAGAATTTTATAATTAGTACTTAAAGCTTATTCTTTAAAATAAGCGATTTAAAAGGACTTATCAAAGAGCGAGCCTCTATCAAGGCTAAGTTTACGCAGTTCGCTTCATATATAAATCTCATAAAATCTTGCGATAAGTTAAGCGAACTACAACTTATAGAGGTAGAATGCAGATATACAAAATTTGAAAATTTATATGAAAATTATGACGCTTTACAGAACGAGTTGGAGGCTTTGGTGGATGACCCCGAGGAGCAATATACCGAACGCGAGGATTTTGAGAAGCAGTTCTACGCTTTGGTGGCTTCAGCCCGCCAGCTTGTAGATAGAGCTCGAAAGCTCCTTTCTGACTGCGAGTCCCAGGTGGGCCCTTGTAGTCAAACACACAAAAATGATTGTTCGATTCGTTTGCCTAAAATAGATTTAATTAAATTTTCCGGTAATTATCATGATTGGCTCAAAATTCGAGACACTTATACATAATAATGAGAGCATAAAAAAAATTTATAAATTACATTACCTACGTGCATCCTTATGTGGCAGTGTTTTACTTGCGATTGATAAACTCGATTTCAAATCGGCCTGGAGGTTAGTTTGTGATAGATACGATAATAAAAGGCTCTTAGTCAACAACCATGTACAAGCCTTATTTAATGTTGAACCCATTCACAGGGAGTCTAGCAAGGCATTGCGTAATATCATCGATGTTACCAATAAAAACCTGAGAGCCCTGTCGACCTTAGATCAGCCCGTCCAACACTGGGACACACTTATCATACATATAATGACAAGCAAGCTGGACCAGGTAACTAACCGCCAATGGGAGGAGCATCGAAATACCTTATCTGAACCTCCGACACTTTTAATCTTCATTAATTTTCTTAGTAGTAGGTCTGACTTACTAGAGACGCTCGAGGAATCTAGCTCTAAAAAAATTTGCTACAATCCTGTTAACATTAATAAAACTAAAAGCTTTGTATTATTTAAATGTACTGAACAAAAATATAAAAATATTTCATGTCCGATGTGTGAAACAACAACATTTTCTTTTTTCTTGTGTTGAGTTTCGTAAGCTTTCAGTAGAGTTGCGTATTAAAAAGGCTAATGATTGCAATGTTTGTTTGAACTGTCTTCGCCCAGGTCATGATGTTAGCAGGTGCAAATAAGGATCTTGCAAATATTGTAAATTAAAACATAACACCTTGCTACATACTGATTCTAATTCGTCGTCTTCTATCACACCGAATATTACACTTTCAATTAGTCAATCAGCTGACACTCGTACAATTTTATTATCCACAGCGCTTGTGAGGGTGGAAGATGGTGAAGGCAACCTTCACACTGCACGGCTGTTGTTGGATAATGGGAGCACAGGGCACTTCATATCAAAGACTTTGCTCGTAAGCTAAACATTCATTTTTATAAAGCTCAGTCTAAAGTTATGGGTATCAATTAACAGTCGTCTCTATGTTCACAAGCTTGCTCTATTTCAATTAAATCAACTTATAATAGCTTTAAAATCAAACTCGAATGCTATGTTTTACCAAAGATTTCTTCATTCGTACCTAATAATTACGTAAACATTTCAAACATACCTATACCTTCGGACATTCACCTTGCCGACCCCGAATTCAATATTCCGTCGGCCATCAACATTTTAGTTGGCGCTGAAGCCTTTTGCGGCATCATAGGCATGAATCGTATCCAATTGGGTAAAAACTTGCCGATTCTATGTGACTCAAAATTAGGTTGGATAGTATCGGGCAGGGTTCATGAACACAATAAGTTTTCTCAAGTTTGTATGTTTGCTAATAACACACAGCCAGATTTAACACGTTTTTGGGAGCTGGATGCGATAGCTCCAAAGCATAAGCTTACAGCTGAGGAGAGATCCTGCGAACAACATTTTAATGAATCTACCTATTGCAATCCAGACGGACGGTTCGTAGTGAAAATTCCTTTAAAAGAATCACCCAGCATATTAGGTGACTCTTACATAATAACGAAACGCAGATTTCTATCATTAGAAAACCGTCTTGCCCGAGATCCTCGATATAAGGAACTCTACGTCAACTTCATGAGAGAGTATATTCAGTTAGGTCACATGTCTGAAAGTACAGACTTTTCCAATGACGGACCTACCAAACTGTCTAACTATATACCTCATCACGGCGTCCTGAAGGAGTCGAGCTCCACGACAAAGCTTCGTGTGGTGTTCGATGCCTCCGCCAGTACATCGAATGGTAAGTCATTGAATGACATACAAATGGTTGAATCTACGTTACGTCACAAAATTGTAGTCACAAATTGGATGAATGTAGGCTCAATTGGAACTGCCTTAATGATACGTTTTCTTTCTCTATAAACATACCTACTGTTGAAAAGGTGACAAAACGCGTGATTTTGTCAATTATATCACAAATTTTTGATCCACTTAACCTCGTCACTCCTTGCATTGTCGAAGCTAAAATTTTGATGCAACAGTTATGGCTTTCTAAATGTTCCTGGGATGACTGTTCCCGAACATATTTCAATAGCTTGGAATGACTTTCATAGGACTCCACTTTTCTTAATCAATTTGAGATTCCACGGCGAACGATGTGTGATTCTCCTATCTTGACACAATTGCATGTGTTTACAGATGCTTCGAAAAAGAGCTACGGGGCATGTATTTATGTACGAAGCGTCACCACGAACGGTGAAGTTCACACGCAATTGCCTAGCTACAACAATACCGCGCCTCGAACTATGTGCAGCGTTGACTGGCAGTCGGTTTTACTCAAAGGTATGCGAGTCTCTTACTTTGCACGTCGACGAATCAACATTCTGGTGTGACTCTACGATCGTTTTAGGTTGGCTTTCCACACCCCCTACAAAGTTAAAAACGTTCGTTCGCCATAAAGTTTCGGAAATTCAAGAAACTGTTGGTAGTGACTGGCGCTACGTGCTTTCAAGTGAAAACCCCGCAGACCTCGCTTCACGCGGACTAAGTGCCGACAAATTGTCATGTTCATCGCTTTGGCTATCAGGCCTACCTTTCCTGCGCAATAGCCCAGCATCTTGGCCGGAGTTTCCTAAGCCCACTCAGCAAGTATCGTCTGAACTACCTGAAATGGTCAGATCATTTCACGTCAACATCAACAGTAATAATCCTGAAAATACTTTAACTAATTTAATTTAAAAATTTTCTAATTTAAACAAATTACAACACGTTATAGCATTTGCATTACGATTTATAAAAAAATTTAAAAATCAATCGTCTGAAACTGACCATCTCTCAGTGGTAGAGCTAGATAACGCATTAACAGTCTTACTTAGATTCAGTCAACAGGAATCTTTCCCTGAAGAATATCGTTTACTTCAGACTGGAAATACATTACCTGCAGAAAACAAACTTTCATCTTTGTCCCCCTTTCTTGATTCAGATAAGGTAATTCGAGTAGGAGGCAGACTTAAAAACTCATTTTACGATTATAACGGTAAACACCCTATATTATTATCAAGTTCTCACAATCTTTCTCAACTAATATTCAATCATTTTCATCATCGTCTTAAGCATGCTGGACCCCAGTTGTTGCTTGCTACCATTCATCATAAGTACTGGCCTATTGGTGGAAGAAACCTTGCAAAGAAAGTCTCCTACCAATGTGTCAAGTGTTGTAGGATTAAGGCAAACACGGTCCAATCCATCATGGGTAACCTCCCGGAACAGCGTCTGTATCTCGAATTCCTGTTCATTGATACCGGTATCGACTATGCCGGGCCAATTATGATAGCCGACCGGAAAGGTAGGGGATGCAGACTCCTCAAAAGTTTCATCGCGGTATTTGTGTGTTTGGCTTCACGAGCCATACACATCGAATTGGTTTCTGACCTCACAAAGGTAGCATTTTTAGCTGCCTTAAATCGGTTTATTGCTCGGAGGGGTAAACCACGCAATATCTTTTCCGACAACAACCTTTGTTGGTGCCTTTAACGAGTTAGCTCAACTTCTCGCACAAGATTTACAACTGCACAACTTAGACCCTGGAATCAAAGTCTCTTTCATACCGGCGTACACGCCGCATTTTGGTGGTTTATGGACTAAACATCATCTGCGGCGGATCTTAACATTAACCCATTTGACATTCGAGGAGATGGCAACATGCTTGATACAGATCGAAGCCATCCTTAATTCCAGACCCTTAACTCCTAAAACCGACGATCCTTCAGACCTAATTCCTCTCACTCCAGCTCACATTCTAATTGGACGCTCATTGATTATGTTACCACACCCGCAGATACAAACTACTAACATCGCTAGCCTACAGAGATTTCGCCGAGTTGAATGTCTTAAACAAAATATTTGGAGCAGGTTTTCGAACGAATACATTACGTGGCTTCAGAAGAAAACCAAATGGAGTCGATCTTCGGGAGAGCTCAAAGAGGGCACTTTAGTCGTCATAAAGGACAAGACGTCGCCCCCTCTGATGTGGCTCTTGGGACGCATAGTGAAGACTCTACCAGGCAATGATGGGATTGCACGAGTCACCGACATCCAAACCAGAAGGGGTGTCATTCGGCGGGCTTACAATACCATCTGCCCCCTGCCTGTGACTGCAGCAGTTGAAAATACTTCAACCGGGGGAATATGTTAACGCATCATCATCGGTGCGGGCGCCCGCGGGCTCAAGCGCCCGGTGCCCCTCCTGCCGACCCTTGCCGCCCCGCTCCGCCACCGTGACGTCTCGCCGTGCGCCGACCTGTCAGCTGTCGATCGCCTCTGCGACTACTCATTCGCGCACGCGCATATTATACTTTTTTTTTCATATTATAATAGTTCAATAGACATCTAAAAATACAGTCCGCTACTCTTTCACTTGTCGAACCACATCTTAAACAATTATTTAAAATTTTGCAATATTATTAAATACAGTAGAAGATTTGGTAAGTTTGAGGTGTTTAATTTCATGGCTTGATTCCCACCCCAAATAATCCATCCCAAAATGTTCCAGCCAGCTTTGATATTTGCCAGAACCATTATGAACTTAGAATTAAATAATATCTGGATGAAGGTTATGGCAGAAAGAGCATGGCAATGCTAGAAACTCTTTCAGTGCGCGGAAGCAACACTTTCGTGTTTATTTTATTAATCTAATTTAAACTGAGCACGGAATGACACTTGCACCAACACCGATTGTTCCTTACAATTAATGAGTCCAAGAGGCGACAGTCATGAGGGGCTTCGATATTATTGATTTATGTTTGTTAAATACCACTATATAAATAACTACTCGTATCTGTAATTCTAACTAAATATTACTTTTTAGGACCTGTTTCACAAAATATCTTTATATTTCATATCTAATTTGCTATCTTTATATTTTTAAAAGCAGTGAATACCAGGGGATAATTTGGTTAATATTAGCAGTTGTGATTTAAAAAAATACAGACCCCATTTAGTCATTAAAGTACATGGCGTCTAGTTTCTATAATAAAAAAGATAGAAAACAGTAAAATATACGCCATTAAAAGATATGGCCCAGTGTTGTAATAAAAGCTTGATAAAATAAATAGGTACTTGAGTTCAATAAAACCACGTTTATTTCGCAGTATTTTTAATATAGTACTCGAAAGTTATCAGCTGGGTAGTACCTAATAATAAAATGTTTAACGTTCACAGGCGTGAAGCACAAGCGAAAGGTCATTATAAGATATGAACGCTCTGCCTTAAATGTCACCGCGGTTTACGGTCAAAAGTTGTAAGATTTTGTAAGAATGCTGTAAAATAATTACTAATCGATATTGAAAGGTAAGTTGTACGATTCTTTTTATAAATATTTTTTGTTTTTTTATATATAGATTTTGAGGAATTGTGGAATATATTTTCAGTTAAGGAGTGTCGATAGCGCAGTTGTAAAGGTTCTTGACCTTATTTTTTCGTATACGATCAATTAATGCCAAATGTAACAATGAGTCATAATAAGTTGAGTAAATTAAGTCTACTGCACTAAGAGCAAATAATAACGTCTTTTGGGAATCCATAAAGCTGAGAAGTAATTTCTGCCAAGTTACAGAACAGGCGTCACCTAAGACTTTATATTACTATGTTTCTTAACCGGCAAATGCACGAAAATTTCAAACCACGCTAACAGCGCAGCATGACGTTCCCGCTGTCTCAACCTTTCTATCGCTACCAAGGGAGCATTCCCGGCATTGGAGCGACATTGAGCAAAAACCCTCGCATCCATATCTGCCTGAATGTCCAGCGGCGGGAAGCGCCCCAGGAGCGTAGCCGCCTGAAAGGAAATCGTCCGATATCCGCGAGCAATTCGAATGGCCATCAGACGCTGCACACTATAATACATAGTCCTACAGCGCCGGATACTCAGCCTTGCAGACCACACTGGTGCACCATAGAGTGCTACTGACCGCACCACCGTCGCATATAGCCGACGAACCTCTTCCCTTGGGCCTCCAAGATTGGGTAGGAGCCGATGCAAAGCACCCGCTACCCTCTGGATACGCACGACCTGGCGACTGAAGTGCTCTTCAAACCTCCAACGGCTATCGAGAATGAGCCCGAGGTACCTCATATACTGCCCAACCAAGACATGGGTATTGCCGACCGATACCGAAAGACAAGGTGGCTCACGGCTTCGAGGAAGGCCATGAAACCACATAGCCTCTGTTTTCTGAGGTGCAACTCGTAATCCAAGGCCATGAATCTCATTCACGACGCAGGCTACCGTATCTTCAGCACTTCGAAGGGTATTCTCGAAAGTATCCCCCTCGATCAGAACGAGAGTGTCATCTGCGTAACAAACGATAGAGACGCCCCGAGGGGTACGGACGCGCAGCACCGCGTCGTAGGCGATATTCCAAAGCAAAGGACCCAGGACTGACCCCTGGGGAACTCCACGGTTTACCTCCCTGCTGTGAACGGTGTCATTACGACCCGTATATTCTATATGCCTATCACTCAGATAGGCTCCGACGATCCGCTATAGATAAGGGGGGAAGTTGTGATACTCAAGCGCCCTCCTTATTGCACTCCAAGGCAGGGAGTTGAAGGCGTTCACTATATCAATACTGACCGCCAACATTACTCTACCTTTTAAAGTTGCCGTCTGGGACAAGCTTTGCACTCAGAGAACCGCATCCAAAGTCGAGCGGCCTCGCCGAAACACAAACTGGTTATCCGATAGGTTAGGGCCTTCACCTTCCAGATGCGCAATTAGTCGGTGGGCAATTATTCTTTCGAACAATTTACCCACTTCATCCAGTAGGCATATGGGACGAAACGATGATGGAGAATCGATAGGTCTTCCTAACTTCGCAATAAGCACGAGCCAGGCCCTTTTCCATAGTCTAGGAAATTTACCATGTCGGAGGCAAGCATCGAAGAGCCGCTTGAGTCTTTCACCAAGCTCGGTAATGGCGATCACCCACGCACGACCCGGAATACCATCTGGGCCAGGGGCAACATTCCGTGACGTCATACGTCTGACCGCGTGGTCTATCTTCGCGCTAGTTACCTCCAGTGAACTCGACCATTCAAGCGAGTTATGTGGCGACGAAAGCATCGGCTCGTCCTGAGCAATAGGGAAGAGGGTGGTCACGACAGTATTAACCATACTCGTTTCAAGGGTTTGTGTCAAAGGTGGAGCCCTAGGTCGCATCTTCCCCAGCAATGTCCTGTATGGTCGACCCCATGGATTTCTATCCAGATCCTGCAAAAATGATTTCCAAGACTGAGCTTTCGCCTCAGAAATGGCACTCTGAAGCAGCCTCGTGGCTGCACGATACTCTTCGTAGAAGGTATTCCGTTCTTCAACCGTGGCACTTCGCCTCCGTCTAGATCTTTGGTACCGACGTCGGCATCGCAGACAGGAAGCACGCAATTCTTCAATATCCTCCGACCACCAGTATGCTAACTTTTTCCAGTTTGGCCTGACTCGAGGCATAGCAAAGTCGCTTATCGCCATCATCGCACTCTGAAACCGAATGGCCTCTTCCTCCGGTTCATCGCCAGAATGTTCCGGCCATGCTGCTACGGCAGCCGCTGCAAGGAGTTTATCTCGGTCCAGCTGCCTTAAAGACCATCTCTTATGAATGCTGTGATTCATTGTACGCACGCGGAGACACCCTAGTGTGACCTTTATGGAGATATGACGATGGTCAGAGAGGGTGACCATCTCCTCTGCAACTCTCCATTCCGATACCATACGTTCAGCAGAGGCAGTCGCCCACAAGTCAACGATCGACTCTCCCTGCCAGCGCACGCATGTTGACACTGACCCACGGTTTAGTAAACCCAAGTTTAAGGCAGCCGCCCAACTCAATACTGTATCCCCCCGTACGTCATCCCTACGGTTACCCCATACTCTGGATTGAGCGTTGAAGTCTCCTAGAACGAGCATTGGCCCACGTATCTGCGGATACAGACAGTTAACCGATCCAGATACTCTTCGTACTCAATATGGGGAATGTTGGGAGAGACATAGCACCCTACCACTACTAGGGTTCCCCACTCGACTGCAACAAATCCCTGTCCTCTATGCAGGAGACTACAGGGGGGATCACCCTCCTTGCCCCTCCAGTAAACCGTGACTAGAGTAGAGCAGTCAGTTATCCAGCGGGGATGGTCAGAAACCTTATAAGGCTCCGAAACCACTGCCAAGGCGATCGAGCTTTCCGCTAGTATATGCAGTAGCAGGTCCTGCGAACAGCGGGAGCGCTCTAGATTGCACTGAAGGATTTTGGCTTGTAGTGTGAATGTTAGGCTTCCATATCCTCCGTCCGGAATGGCTCGGTGGTTGTAGCCACTACGCTTGTGGCAGAGGGAGCCTGCTTACTCCTTCTGCTTTTTGGGGCACATAGTTTAGTTCCCAGCCTATGATTGGCTGGACGGCCAAGATCCGAGCAGAGAGGGCATCTCAGCTCTTTAGTTGTGCAGTCCTTCGCTCTATGGCCTGGTTCGCTACAGGCATAGCCGAGGTTGCTTCTGTCTTCCTTGTTGGGGCACTTAAGGCGGACGTGTCCCAAATCGAGGCAGCGAAAGCATTGAAGAGGTCTAGCCTCCAACACTTCCACTCGCGAAGCTGTCCATCCGATGAGAACGCGTCTGGTTTCCGCCAGCTTACGAACTGCCGTAGCCGGACAACGGACCCACACGGACCCAAATGTAGAGGCTGAACGGCGAATTTCACCCACTTTCACGTCCGTAGTCAAGCAGCCGCCCGTCTCAGCTATGGCCACCGCAATTTCGTTTGGAGTGATAGAATCGTCTAAGCCCATCACTCGGCTCTCGCCCATCTTTAGCGGACGCGTGACGCGAACATCCTGGTCGATGAGCGCCTCGCGCATTTTACAGGCCAGGACATCCACTTTCGATGCGCAGTCTGGCCCAGAAACCTCCAAAAACAGAGCCCCTGTTATGGCCCTCTTCATTTTAACTGTTTCTATGCCGAGATCTGCCAGTTTAATTCGGTCTTTGGCCGCTGAGATCACACTGGCGTAAGTGGCTGTTGACTTTGGAGGTACCGTCACAGTGATTGCTGCCGACGCTGGGGCTCGCGGCGGTTTCACCACTTTTTTAGCTGGCTTTGTGGGTGCCGGCTTGGCCTTCTTACGACCAACGGTCGCCCAGGTGACGGTCTCCTCTGCAGAGCTGACTGCCAATTGCGGTACAGCTAGAGGTGCCAGCACAGGTTGAGGTGGATTCCCCCGATCAGACCTCTTCTTTTTTATTCTTTTTGAGGCATTTCCACCGGCAGATGCCACAGTCGACTCCGTCGCTTGTTGACCCAGGGGAGGCCTAAGTGCTCGATCGGGAAAGAGCTCTGCCCTGAAGGCAGACAGTTTTGCGTCAATGAGCAAGCCAATCTGCTCAAGGGTGACACGACCATCACCACGCTCACCTTGCTTGGTGGTGACACTCCTGCCCGGGCCATCCTCAGAGCTGCTGACCTTTTTCCGGCCCTGCTCCTGTGAGAGGTTGTTTACCCTTGCGGTAAGGGTCGAGAGCTGGGTGCGCAGGTCCTTGTTTTCCCGCTCCAACCTCTCTACATTTAATGATACGGTTGTCCGGCGCTCCATCACAGAAGACACCGCCTGCATGGTCCGGACAGCTAGTCGAAGGGTGCGGACATAGCTTCCCTTTAAATTACGGGAAGTGTCCGCAACTTTTTCCACCTCTGCGAGCTGCTCAGCCATTCGACCAACCAGTTCGACCGTCTCAAGGGCTTCCAAGGGTCCGGTCAGGTCTTCTGGCGTTGGAAGTGACATCTTGGAGCGGTTACGAGTTGATGGCGCCGCAGATGGTGATAGGAACCCTTCCTCATCGAAGTCTGCAGCAAGTTCATCACGAACCCCACTCGCAATAGTGGCCGCAGTCTGCTTTGCAGACATCTTCCGTCGGGGAGACGGTCCTCCTGCGACATCGACAAGCCGTCGCTTCCTCGTATGAGACCTTAGCAAAGTCATGGAAACCGCCGACAAGGCTGAGCCGTCGCTTGTTTTTCCGTCACTTTGTATCGTCGAAGGGCAAATCTGAGTCCTTTGGGCGTCAGCCGAGTCGTTGGGTGTAGGGGTAGAAATATTTTCAGGGCAGGTTTTGCTCCCCCCAGAATACGAGGAGCAGGACGGGCCAGATGGCCCGCCGAGGGATTCTCCGACAGAGTCGGTACCCTCCTGGGGTAGTTTATTCTTTAAACTTGCCATTTTCATATTTTGCTGAACCACAGCTTCGTCTCTTTATTGAATGGGTGAGCTCCCTTTGACCGCTAGTGACTGGATTCCCACCAGCCATTCATCCCATCGGCACGGTTACCTTGGGATTGGGGTAATTTTTATAGAGGTTTTCTTCCTCGCGGCCCGAAAGCCCCCGGTCCTGTCAATTCAGGGTTACGGGTTGGCCGACTTCTTGGTTAGACAGAACCAAGCATGCCGCCCATGTGATTTTTTCAGAGGTTTACTTCCTCGCAGCTCGAAGGCCCCCGGTCCTGGGAACCCAGGATTACGGGTCGGCCGACTTCTCGGAACTACGTCCCGAGCGTGCCGCCCGTCCTGGCGTCCGGTACACAAGGTACCAGGAACCATCCTCCCCGGTCCGCTCTCCGGTCACCTCTGCTAATCAGAGGCATACCAAGAGCGGCCTCCCACGGAGTGATTTAGCTTTACCCAATCGCTGGATTGTGACGGGCTACTGAGCCCCCCCGCCACGACAAGGCACACTCCAATTGGGGGGGAACTAGGTTAACCTAACTTAACTTGAAGCAAGTGAATTTGTGATGTCGAAGAGAGCGATACCGCTGGTGTTGGTTGTTAGGCACGTCCAATCAGTATGTTTGGAGTTAAAGTCTCCGAACATAATGACTGAATGGCCGAGGGCGAGAATGGCCTCAAAGTCGCTGCGGATTGGTCTGGTACCACTAGGTATGTAGACTGAAGCTATGGTGATGGTCGGATGACCAGTCATAGCCAATCTACACACAGTGGCTTCCATGTTGAGGAGAGGAGGGGTAGGGAGAGGGCAGCAATGGAATCCTCTTTTGTAATAAATAGCAGTGCCGCAGGGCCTGTCGTTACGAATAAACGCGTACTTAGGTATAGCGAATCCCCTGGAGCGGTTTGGAGTTAGCCACGTCTCTTGAAGAAGCAATAAGTCTGGCTCGTTGTTCTGAAGGAAAAGTTTGAGCTCAGGAAGTTTAGTATTAAGGCTACGAGCGTTAAAAGATACTAGAGATAAGCCCTTGGGTTTAATACGACTGGACGCGGGATTCGCGGGTCTAGACATTATAATTTACTTATTTACGAATTTATACAAAAATAAAAATATAAAATTTATAACGAACTTAGAAGCAAATGATGCTCGGCTAACGCAAATAAACGCTCTTGAGGAGAGCGAGCGGCTCGCAGTTTGCGTGCGAGAACAGAAATTTCCGTAATGTCGACGTTTTGAATGACGTTGAACACGGTCTTCATGTCCTCAGCCAACGACGACTGAGGTGAAGATGACAAAGCAGGACGCGGCCCTACGGAAGCTACGGGAGCTGGGATGGGTCGGGAAGGTGCAGGCGGAACGGCCGGACGCTGCCTCCAAGACAGAGCCTGAGTAGGCGTCGGCTGAACGGGCTTTGCTTCCGGGGGACCCCGGTTGCGCAGCGGTGGGAAGTGAGCGGGAGAGAGCGGTGGCGCCGGTTTAGGCGCGGCCCTCTTAGCGGTGGAGCGCGGAGCGCGCGGGCAACCCCTGTAGTTAGCTGTATGGCAGGACTGGCCTCACAGCACACAGGCAAGGGGGGAAGTGGTTTCGGGAGTGCGAGTGCACTCCTTAGTGATGTGAGGATCCAGGCACTTTACGGACCTGGGGGGAGCTGAGCAGTTAGCCGCTGCGTGACCATAGAGCTGGCAGCGGTGGCACTGCCCAGGGTGACCGCGGGGGTTGGGACGCTCGACGGAGATGTTCGAGAGTCCGCAAATTGTGCGAGCCTCTCTGAAGATCTCCCTCGAGTTGGGAGTATTAGACAAGATAACTAAAGCTAACGGAAAGCGCCTACCGCGGTTAGAGTGCATCTTGTGCACTGCTTCAGCCGGGAAGCCCTGAGACTTAAGATCCTCGAGAATGTCTTCATTACTGAGTTCAAACGGGACGCCCCGTAGTACTGCGCGGATCTTACGCTCCTCCGGGAGGGCGTAGGTGTGATACGCGATTTGTTTGATCGACAGAAGCCTAGTGAAAGACCGGAAGTCGTCGACGGTCGCAACCTGAATTTTGATTGTTTCGCCAGCGTTGGCGGCTTTTAAGTAATTAATTTTGTGCTCTTTGCACAAGTAAGAAACCGCGGTCCAGCGCGCTTTTTCACGGAGGAAGACGGGCGGAGGGAGCTGAGGCTTTGGTGAGACGGGAACGCAGCGCGACGCTGGCTTCGAAGGGACCGGCGGTCACTTCAAGTGACATGAGCGGCGCGGGGGCAGGTGTAGAAGACACCGGGGGTGGATCGGGTGTTGAAGACACCGCGGCTTTTTTCGAACGCTTCTTAGAGCGTTTCGCAACTAACTGGAATGCGGGCTCAGGAGAACCGGTTAGGGTGGTGGCGACCGACGAAGCTTCGGACGCGGTGGAGTCTGAATCGCTCCCGGGAGCGGTACGCTTCCTACGAGATGAGCGCGAGGATAAGACCGACGCGCAGTCCATATCGGATGGAACGGGAGACGCGGGAGAGCTAAACACCTGAGGGGTCTGGACGTTAGAGGCCTGAGGGGCCGGGGACGCGATAGTTGCCTGTAAGGCATGCGTTAGTACGTCATCTGGGATGGGGATGCCGGACGAAGCGAGCGCCTGGGCGAACGACCTAAGGATGTTTACGACGCTTTGGTCCATTGGAGGGCTTGGATATGTAATATATAAATATATAATATATGCCTAGGTTCCCTAGCAAACCTAGCACCTATTTATATAACAAATGCCTAGAGTTCCTAAATAAAAACCTAGCGAACCCTAGCGGCTAACCTCCCTACCAGCGGTAGGGGGGCTGGGGAGAATAACTTAAAACTAACCGTAGTACGCCGAAGGCCGCTACCTAGAAACCTAAAAAAAGGGTACGCAGGTAAAGAGTTGACCGCGTTAGGGTCAACTTTTACCGACAGAAAGGACAAATACACACGAAAACACACAGATATGATAAAAATAAATATGAAAATAGTAGAAAATAAGTGAAATAGAGAAGAGAAAAAAATAAAAATAATAAAACGACTGGTTCAATACAAATTCGTTGTCACCGCTACCTGGAAACCTAAAAAGGGTACGCAGGTAAAGAGTTGACCGCGTTAGGGTCAACTTTTACCGACAGAAAGGACAAATACACACGAAAACACACAGATATGATAAAATAAAATATGAAAATAGGAGAAAAATAAATAAAATAGAGAAGAGAAATAAAATAAAAATAAAAGGACTGGTTCAGTACAAATTCGTTGTCACCGTTTAGTATCCTTTGTACTGAAACCAGACTACTTACGCTGGGCACAACACTGCACTCAAACAAGCACAACACAACTTAGCACAGCATTTTAAAGACTAAGAAAAAATCGCACTTCGATAGCACTCAGAGGGAGTAGAAAAACCTTGAAAACCGTAGCACGGAACCAACACGCTAAACTGTGACGTCAGTAGACTGACCGCCATGGAATATCGGGCAGGGACCGATCAACGGAGAACGGGGTCTTGCACGTCCGCACCGCGTGGCGATCGGAGCGAGAATCACAAAAAGAGTTTAATAAACAACTATATATAGCTTTCATCGATTACGCTAAAGCTTTTGATACCATCTCTCACAAGTCTATGTGGGAAGCTCTGGATCACTGCAAAATCCAAGAAAAATACATAAAGGTATTAAAGAACATCTACGAAGGAAGTACCAGCAGGGTAAAACTGGAAAAAAGAGGAACAAATATACCAATCTGTCGGGGAGTAAGACAAGGAGATCCTCTTTCACCAAAACTTTTTATAGCGGTACTACAGCTTATCTTTGAGAATTTGCACTGGCCAACATACGGAATTAGAGTAAATGGGAGGAGGCTAACTCACCTAAGATTCGCTGACGACATCGTCATCTTCACCGAAACCGGTGACAAACTAGGCGATATGATAGACACACTAAGAAAAGAAAGCGAACAAGTTCGGCTCATAATGATAAAACCAAGCTGATGACAAACAGCAAAACTACCAACATCAACTTGTATGGAAAGCCACTAGAATACGTAAATAACTATACATACCTCGGCAAACAAGTATCATTCAGCAAAAATAATGAGGAAGAAGAAATAGAACGGCGAGTGAACATTGGATGGAAAAAATGCTGAAATTTTAAAAAGCACTTTCCCCCTTCACCTGAGGAAGACTGTAATGGATACATGTATGCATTCTACCGAATCTCACGAAAAAGAAAAAAGAGGTCGCCCAAGGAACTGGTGGATCGACGAAATAATTCTAGTAGCAGGAAAAATTGGAGAGGAAAGCCAAAAAGTAGGAAGTTGTGGAGTAAGCTAGAGGAGTCCTTTACCGAGCGTGGGGTTCCAATAATATAATAGTAATAGTTATATATATATATATATATATATATATATTGGCTTTATTATTATTATTATAATTATTATTATTAAATTCAATTATCAATGAAGTTTTGATTAAGATCATGTATTTGAAACTGTTAACTCCAATATCGTGGTTATCGTTTGCTGCTAGTACGTCCTTAAACTTTATTAAAATTGTGTTGTCTGCTTCATACAACAGAGATCACGAAGCTCAGTTTGGTTTTTTCTAAGTCTGGGCTTTCAAGGTATTCTTACTAATGTTTGCTATTTAAATATTGCTCTTTTCCATAATGTATTTTTTACCACGACTTATTTACAACACTTTCTTCAGTGGCAGACGTGTCTTGATCAGTGAGAGGGCATGGAAGGCGCGGACGGAGACGAGCTAATCGACTGCGAGGCCCTGTACCTGCGGCTTCCTCTCAACTCATGGTTTCAAATTAGACTTTCCCGCCGAGCTGCTCCGCGCCGCAGCTGCAAAAGCGATGCGTTATTGTTCTATTCTGTTTTACTTATTTTATAACAAAATGTATTTTTGTTTGTGTTTTGACAGGGTTTTACTTACGCTGTTAACATAATTATAGCATTATGGCAAATGAAAGCAGATTTCTATGAATATAACCTACTGATCAGTAGACAGCATTTGCCACCGTGAAATAAAGCGTTTGAGCTGTTGGAGTGATGTATGATTTGTGTGATGAATACAGATGTTTGTTCTGGGTCATGGTTGTTTGTATTATATTGTTGTTTGTATGTTTATTCTGGGATCCCCCCCAGTTCGCTGTATGGTCATCCATAACACAAGCTGTGCTTACTTTGGGGCCATACAGTTGGTGTGTTTGTCTGGGGATTTATTATTATATTATTATTATAATAAGCGTATTCCTTAGTTTCGTAAATTGCAATGAATTACACGCGTATTACCGATTTCTTGTGAATAGTTTTAAAAAATCTCCGATGTTCTATTGTTTTATTGTAAAACACAAAGATGATAGCCTTTACAGCTGTAGTCAAAGTAAAATTTTATTTGCTGATAAAAGTATCATTTGCGTGATTACTACCATCCGATCTATTTAAGTAACATTTTAACTATTCAAATAACTACGTGCAAACGTAACTTTGTCGGTACATAACCACGCAATCCGGAGATATTCGTGAGGATCAGCCAATTGAATTACAGTTACAAGTTTCTAACTAAAAGATGCAGTCGAAAAGCATCGCTGGTCAGCTACACCCACGATAAATGATGTATATCGGTGCGAATGCTACTTTCAACATGGCTACCACATGAATATATACACTAAATTCATATATATAAAATAATTCAGTCTAATATTTACTTTAATGACAGAGTCTTAACTCTAATAATCATGGGTTTTGCGTGAAGCATCATAATAACTAATATTTAACCCTTTACATGACTGTCAAGCTCTTTCATTACCCACAAAGTACCTTCATTGACAAATTACCCAATGTAACATAAGCAGTTATTTTATTTATAAAACCCTTAATTCCTAAGGGTTTAAACCTTCCTATCCAGAACAATCTCTAAAAAAATATATCAATAATCTGAAAAAGTAGTCACTTTAATAAATCTCTCTATTACCTTGTTTTCACGAATGACTTATAGAAGTTGTTGAAACGACAATCGGAATCCTTCTGAACAACCTCTCGAGCCGTTACAGGCGGCAATATGCAAATTTTTCGAATAACAACATCGTTTCACACCTGTATAAAAAAAAATGGCCTGTAAATCGAAGTCCCGGTTTCCGAAGCAAAATGACAAAGTTTTATGCCACTGTCAAGAGTTCTTTAAAAATATGTAATAAAAAATACAACCTGTATAGGACATTTTTTCCTGAAAACTCTCTTAAAATAGTATAAAGGAAGGAGGAAACGGAATCTCTCAGTTTAATGCTTGCGAGGTGCACTTTGGAAGTCTAGTAGCTCTAACTTACTGTACGGCCATATATAAAATATATTACATATCCTATGACACATTCGTATCATTCATTACTTGCCGTGGTACCGCGCACAGTGTTTTGGATTTAAAAACACGTCTTCGCTGAGTCCATTAGCTGAGGCAAATGGCTAAACGAAGATATAAAACTATTGGTCGATTTATATGTCATTCCATTCTTTGGTGGATACGAAAACTTAAAACCCTTTTGGTTTTATTTACTACTATTTTGAAAACGTTTTAGTTTCCCGAAATTATAATTAACAAAGTAATACAAATAGCATTACCTAATACTTTTTTCGCCAATAACTTTTTAAAACAACGTTAACTTGAATTTTACATCTTCTGAAACTTTAACATTACCTACACTTCTCAGAAGCCATTATAAACTTGACTTACAGACTTCTCAAAAGGAAGTGCTAGTAACGAGGATTTATGGATAAAATATTGTTTAAAATGTATTCACGTGTTCTTTATTTAACCTAGAGTTTTATGAAGCTGTGTTAGTATCAGTTTATTAAATAATAGGAGCTATCGGCTAAACGAACTAAGATAAAAAGTATACAGATATATTTTAATCTGAACGTGTGTAATGCTTGTGGTGTTTAGCTCAGCATTCTATAAATCACATCGAATGCGGTGGGTTGCGATTGCATTAGTCGTAATATGGTTCTTCGCCTCCTTGATATCCTGTTCTTTCCTTCTATATATTTCAGTTATATTCTTATCCTATCCTTGATATTCCAGTTATCACCAAGATCCTCAATCATTCACTATACTCTTCTACATTTCCGGATCTCTGGAAAGATACTAGTTTGATTCCATTACCAAAAAAATTCCATCCCACATCCTTTTAAGATTATCGTCCTATTTCCATTCTGCCATTTCTTTCAAAAGTCCTTTAAGGCCTCGTTGTCCAGCAACTCTATGTCTACCTCAATAAAAATAATCTACTGTTTCAACCTGGTTTCCGTCCTGGCCATAGTACAACGACTGCTCTTGTAAAAATTACTGATGATGTTCGACAAGGCATGGAAAATAAACAGTTGACTATGATGTGTCTGCTAGTTTCAGTAATGCACACGAACACTGTTGATTTTGACGTGTTACTAAACACACTCAGCTCGCTTAACATATCTCCAACCGTGATTGAATGGTTTCGCAGTAACTTGCAAGGCCGCTGGCAGCGGATATCTTGCAAGATAATGTAACTTCATTATGTCGAACTGCTGCAGGTGTGGCTTAGGGCGGTGTGCTATCTCCGCTTTTATTTACTAATTTTATTTTTTTATTTATTTATTTATTTATTTATCACAAAATCCACAGCCCTTACACTAAATACAAATGAATTATTTAAAATATGACTGAAGGCCAACTATGGAGTTACATTATACAGAATTAACTTTGATGCAGACTTATACATTAAGAGTAAAAGTAAAATAATAATAATAATACAGATATGAGGAATATTAAGAGATAATTAAAAATATATTAGTAATAAAACTGCTTCCAGCTACAAATGCTTATGAGTTTGTATGTGTGTGTGTTTGTGTGTGTCCATTTGTTAAAATACTTATGATTTTATTTCTGAATTTCGGCTTGCTGTCATTAAAGATGTCACAGTATTGTAAGAAATTCTTATTATATGTGTTTTTCAGTCTATTTATGACTGAGTTTTGGGTATAGTTCGTCTTGGATCGTTTTATGTGAAAGAGACGCGTATGTCGCGTTCTTGTGGATGGAGTCTGTAAGGTAATAGTCACATGCGTTAGGTCTGAGCAATCTATAGCACCGTTACATATATTATACAGGAGGAGCATATCTAGGAGGCAACGTCGATTTTCTAAAGTTAATAGCCTATGGTGTAAACAGGCGTCTGGATACTGCATGTGGGGTAAATTTTGTCTAAAATTAAGATGTTTTAAAATTTTTTGATGGATAGTTTCAATTTGATGTTTATATAGAACATACTGACTACTCCAGATTGGGCTGCAGTATTCTAGTATGCTCCGAACAAAAGAGTAGTAAAGTAGTTTTATACATGAGGTATCCGAGAATGGTGCGGTTGTCCTTAGTACAAAACCTAGATTTTTATACGACCTTGTCTGTAATGTGTTCATTGAAAAGCAATTTTGAATCAAGAAGTATACCCAGATCTCTAATGCGACTAGCCTTATTAACAATCGTGCCATTTATCAAGTAGGTATGCAGCAGTGGACTATTTTTCCGTGTGAACGTTATATATACACATTTGTTGACATTGATAGTTATTCGATTTTTTTTATAGTAGTCAGATAAAGAGTTTAAATCAAATTGTAACTTTTGAGTGTCTGAACGGTTAACAATCTTCATGTATATCTTCATATCATTGGCATACATTACGTAACTTGCGTATTGCAAAGATACACCAATGTCGTAAAGGTATACAGAGTACAAAAGTGGTCCTAATATAGATCCCTGTGGGACGCCAGAGGGAATGCTTGTGAAGTTCGACCGAAAGCCACCCACTACCACCGCTTGACTACGATTTCGCAAGTACGAGTCTAACCATCGTAAAAGGTTACCACAGATACCGATTTCCTGAGTTTGCGCAGAAAGATGACGTGATCCACACGATCGAAAGCTTTTTCGAAGTCAGTGTAGATCACGTCAATCTGGCCCCCTCCCTCCATGTCCTGTATTATTCTATCTGTGAAAACAACTAAGTTGGAACATGTAGATCGATTTCTCATAAAACCGTGCTGCTCATTAGGAATAAAACGACGAACGAAGGGATAAACATAGTTGTAGACAATCTTTTCCGCAACCTTACTTAAAACGTTTAACTTTGAAATAGGGCGGTAATTTTCAACTGACGTTTTTGCACCTTTTTTGTGTACTGGCGTTATAAGAGCAATTTTCCATAACTTAGGAAAATAACCTTCTGAGAAGCATCTGTTGAAAATACACGCTACTGGATGGGACAGAGCCTCTGCACATTTTACAAAAATAATTGGTGGCAAACCATCATTGCCAGGACCCTTAGTTATATCCAGTCCCTTAAGTACCCGCTCAACGGAGGCAGGAGAAACGGAAAGCGGACCTAGACTATCACTCCCGGGAAAACATGGCGAAGTATAGGTGGAGTCATAAACGTCAAGGGGAGAACTAAAGTTTTTTAAGAAAAACATATTGAAAGAATTACATATATTTTCTCCTCCACTAATATTTAACCCATTGTAATTCATATGTCCCGGGTATGTCGAATTAGATTTCCTCTTCGATTTCACATATTTCCAAAAGTGCTTAGCCGATGTTTTTATAATACGCTGTGACCACTCTAAGTAACTTTTTTGACATTTTATCTGTAGTTGTTTTTGGCGAGATCTCAGAGTTGAAAACGAATTATAATCATGAGGATTGCCGTAACGCTTCCATAATGAGTGATATTTTGCTTTCTCCTTAATTAAACGTATAAGTGCCTGACTATACCATAGTGGGTACTGTCGGGTACCGGACACCTGTGCTTGTGGTACATGTTTGTCAATTAATTTATAGATAATATCATAAAATTTGTCAACTGATAAATCAATGTCAATATTTTCGAGTACAGAAGACCAGTCAACCTGAGAACGCAAAATGTCAAATTCAAAGTTAGAAAATACCAAGTCTAAAGTGTTTTGGGTGGCGTTTCTAAGTGTGTTCATTTGCTTTAAGCCAAAAAAATAAAGAGAATTTATTAATTCGGCGGCAACTTTTTGCGCCTCCACAGGACCCTTATGCAAATACTATAACAATACAATACACATGCCATAACTTCTTCCTACCACTTGTCCGCAGATGATTTGCAAATTTATTCACATGCGAGCCTTGATAATCTGACTGCAGCTATTGACTTCATTAATAGAGACTTAGCACATATATCAGACTTAAGTATAAGTCACTGCCTTAAAGTGAACCCAAATAGAACTCAAATAGGTTCTACAAAGCTACTTCAAAAAGTTAATAAAAACGCTCTCCCACCTGTTGTTTTTGATAGTGTACATATTCCCTTCAGTGATGTGGTTAAACACTTAGGAATATTATACTATTTCCATTTCTTTATGTTCTCGATGACAGATCTAATTTGATATAATGTAGTGTTGTGACCAAATAAGTAATGATATCGATCGCATATATTTATTATATTTTGAACAAAGACAAATACATGAAAAACATTCAAATATATTTTTTCAAGGGGAACACTCAATGGCCCACCTCCATTTTGTGTTTGTTTTAATCGGTCACTCGCAACAAGACGGTCGTGCTAGTCACTACATTTCTGTTCGCTGAGTTTTTTCACATTATCCATACGTTACGTTGTGTATTTTGTGTTCCTCCGTGTCGATTGCTGCCCAGCTGTCAAATATCAAAATGCCGAAAGGATCTGTTCTGAAAAGGCAGGCGAGAAAACTGGTGATCAAGGTTCGTAATTACTTTGAAGCAGAGTATCAAAATGGTGGCCCGCTCTTACCATTGTCGCAAGTGCGAGAGCGCATTAGGAATTAGTGGACCTACCGTTTCAAAAATTAGTACCGGAGCTTACGGTACAAGCGGCATGCAGGAAAATAAGCTTCGTTCGCCGAAGAAAAAACGCCAACTACGTCGTGTGACATCGGTTAACAACTTCAACGCTGATGCTATTCGCCGTCATATACATGACTATTAGTTGCGCAAAGAAATTCCAACACTTAAAAAACTTGTTTCTTTACGTGAATGTGGTTTTTTCCATGGCCAAAAATCGTCATTAAGGTTAGTTTTGAAAGAAATTGGATTTTCTTATAAAAATCGGACAAACGTAAAATATTGATGGAGCGTCACGACGTTGCTATGGCTCGCTGCGAATTTTTGAGCGAAGCTATCAGATTAGTCAAATGTTATTTTCACTGACAAGACTTGGTTAAATGCAAACCAAGCAGTATCTAAGAACTGAATTGACGACACCGCCGCTTCCACTTCAACGCCTTATCATATGCCATGCAGAGTCTATGAAAAGATTCGCGTCAGATGCTTTACTGGCCTTTAAATCCAAGAAAACAGTGGATTACCACGAAGAAATGAACGCGGAGATTTACGAAGGATGGTTTGAAGAAATGGTGCAATCTCTGGAAGAACCGTCCATAATTATTATGGACAACGCTACATATCACTCCAGACAAAATGATAAAATGCCGACGCAGGCCAATAAAAAACAAGAGAAAATTGACTGGCTCCAACGTCATGGCGAAAATGTGGATAGTACTTTATTAAAAGTACAATTAGTGAATATTTTAAAATCGAAAAAAAGCCTCCCTAAAAGATATGTTATCGACGAAATAGCTGCCGAATGTGGTCATTGGGTTCTTCGACTTCCGCCGTATCATTGCTAGTACAATGTTATAGAACTAATATGGGCACAAATCAAAGGACACGCCGCTCGAAACAATACCCATCCCCCTTTTCCGGCAAACAAGATGTTCGATTTATTAAAAACTGTATGTGCGGAAGTAACTGCCGAAAACTGGGAAAAAATTGTGAGAAGAACCCAAAACATTATAGCGTTGGATTGGAAAATTCATGTGGCAATCGATAATATAGAAGTACAAGAACTTATAATAAATGTTGGGGAGAGCTCATCGAATGACAGTGACGATTCATCAGATTTTGATTAAAATAAATAAATAAAGATTACCTGTCGTTATAATTAATTCGTTTCATTGTCGAGTACCTACCTGTACCTACTTATTTTACAACGGCTTCGAAAATTTTAAAGAAGTTAGCATTATCAATCAAGAATTAATACGTGTAACATCTTGTAATTAAATATAATATTAGTTAAAAATATCCGGCAGTAGTTTAGTTTCTTACATTTTGTAAAAAAATATCGGGTCTGTTATCGTGTTACGTTTATCGGTATAACTCCATCCCTATCAGTTTCTCCGACTCTGGTATTATATAACCTTGTACGTGTGTAAACGTCATATTTTTATAAAATAATGCATACATAATGTGAAAAAAAACGCTCGCACAAGTTTTCACAGGAGCTGTCATCGGGAAAATAAAGAAATGAAAATAGTATAATTGATACTATGTTATTCTGGAAACCACAAATCGATTATATTAGTTTGCGGCAACAGGTGCGCTCAGGAGACTTTAAAACTTATTGCCCATAATTGCTCCAAAATTGCTCTCACTCAGGCTCTTATCCTGCCGTTACTGGATTACGACGATCTGAGCTATCTAGATTTAACCGAGAAGCAAATGAATAAATTTGGTCGCCTTCAAAATATCTGTATTTGGTTTATATTTGGCTTGCGTAAATATGACCATGTTTCCGATTTTCGCTGTAAACTCAAGTGGCTCCCAAGTCACCTTCTTAGGAATACTCACATTCTTTGTTTTTTGTATGGTTTTTTGTATATTATATTGTAATACTGTATACCTCTATCCTGCCATCATATTTAAAAGAACGTTTTAATGTTCGACATGCTGACCACGAAAATAACTTGCGATCAGCCAACAACTTCTTGTTGCTGTCGTTTTGTGCACACCATTCCCATTTCTATCAGCAGTCGTTCACGGTAAAAGCCATTTCTCTCTGGAACTCAATACCAGTAAATTTCCACCATGCAAAATCGATTGATTTCTATAAAAATAAAATAAAAAACTTTTATTTATCATAAAATATTATAAATTTTTCACTTTTTCTTTTCTGTTCGTATTTTTTTCTATTATTAATGTAACTTTAGATAATTTTTAACTTTTTATTTTGCGATACACTGCCTGTATTACTTAAATTATAATACTTTGAGCGATAAGGCCGCCTAAATTGCCTATTTCTTTTTAAATTTTGTATTTATTTAACTTTTTGTTCTTGTAATGTTTTTGGGTAATAAAATGTATTATTATTATTATGTAATAACTCACAATTCTTAGAGAATGTATGTATGATTACACTTGGAAGATCGCCATCAATTGCAAAAAACTACTAACCCAACTTTATACACTAGAGTACACCTGCGTAGCTCCTGATTCTGAGAAAATTTCGAGATAACGCATAGAGAAAAATGTTCAAAATCGGTTAAGTAGTTTTGGATTGCATTAATTTTATTTAAACAAACAAACAAATAATATTTCATGTTTATAATTATTCGTATGAGTATTCAATGAAAATGTTCGAATATCGAAAGCCTTTTTACTACTTTTCCCTGCTTACATTCATACTGACATACATTTCGTTGTAAGACTTGACCACTTACCAGGTTTGCTAACGGAGTCCCTCTTACCATTAAGACTACTAGAAGTCCATTAAAATAAAACTTTTTATTCATTATATTCATATATATAATTTATTTTCTTTTGTAATTTTTCAGATACATAATATAATTTAATAACCAGTTTACAACGTGCCGCAGTAATGAGTATTTATAAAATAACAATGTAGAACAAAATACGCTTGGTGTTGAGCCTTACCCTTTTGAAGATAACTCGACGATCACCATTGATATTGTTCACAATCGAAAGAAGACACTTCTTTACACTAGACAGCCGGGTTCGAATTCCGACACCGTCAGAATGTTACGTGTTTTGTTTGGGTAGATATGTTGAGTTTAAAAAAATAATCACGATATACCACATTTGAAACCTTCAAAATACGTATAGTTTTTATCTATACCATGAAAATCATGCAATAAACTATTTTAAAGTTTTTTTTTTCTTTTTTTATTAGATTCTTTATTATTATTAGATTCTTCATTGAATATATATTTTACTAGATTCGAACTACTAGAAATGGATGCCTTAAAACCAATCATATTTGTCCCTTACGTTGAATGACGGACACAGAAAAGAGAGAGACTATATGGGTATGTCTGAACAATCTGAAGATTTGGAATAAAGATTGTAATAAAGTCGCGTTAATAAATAATAATTTTTAGATATAATTATGAAAAAAAGCTATAATTGTTGAATATCCTCCTTAAATCAAGAGATAGAAAATATAATTTAGTTGATTTTAAAATTTATCTTTGAAATTAATAATTCCTTAATTTAAATATCAGAAAATTCTATGTCACTGCATTGCAATTTTTTACAGGAATTCTCAAAAAGGTAATTTGTCTTTTTTAAATAGTTAAATGATTTTTTTTAACATAGCTAAGAAATTTATTTCTACGATTCGAAATTAGAAGAACTACATAACCCAATTTGTGGCTTCCATGAGGTGATAAATTCTTTCAAACTACTATCAGAAATAATACAAAGTCGTATAATTTAATACTTAAAGGAATTAAACCACGCAGTCCCAACGAAGGAAAGGGGTGAGCATGTCGCGGACTGCGGCCCGACAGTGTCGGAAAGCCGTATAGATCGCGATGCAGATCACGTGTGGTGATTGGTCGGTTGAGTAGCGCATCACCACAACAATACATTTTATATTACTTTACATGTACGAACTCAGAACACTTATTCGCAAATTTTATATGAGCTATTATCTCCAATATAGTATCTCCGAGCTACTGTTTTCACAAAAGTGAGTTTTGTATAATGTATGCTTGCTCTTTTATCCAAGATTATATATGCAAAGATTCATTTTATTTATTTTAAAATAAACTGTTACAGTCAACTAGGGGCAATCAAGCTTTATGACTTAATTTTAAAACAATATTTGTATTCGCGGTTTAGTATTTGATTTTTTTTTATTGATTTTTGATTTGCATCATATACATACAAATCGTCAAAACCCCGTCGACTAACGGGGAAAAGCATGCACAATTTTTGAACTTCTCAAGTGAATTTCTTTAAACATGGCTAACAACCATCCTAATTAATTCAGCTTCCAAACAAACTTAATTGCATCAAAATCGGTTTACTTGTGTGGGAGATAGATGCCACAAACATAAACACAGATAAACAGAAATGACACACGTTAAACTTTTTATAAAACCACGAGTTTTCGTCGGTATTAAAAAGAAGAAACAAAATATTTCTGTCGGTGAGTATTTATTTCCCTACTTTGCACCCAGACAATCTTGATACAAGTAGTCAATGTGAACTGTTCGCAGCCCCCTTGAAAGTTAAATCATGGGTCTTGAGAAAAACTACATTAATTATGCTGAGTGGACCATCTCCCAGCAGAATCGAAATATTTTGTGGACAAATGTGATCGTTAATAATACAACACAATAAAGAGAGCCTGTGATTTATTTACTGGACAGGTATTCTTATTCACATTTATCACGTACAAAAAATAAAGGGGTGTAAATATATCTCTGAAAATGTAACAAGGTAACAAAAAATGTATCGAGCTATGTGAGTTCAGTCGGGAGGAGGTTAGGGTGGTGCGCGGCGGCGGCGCGAGCGGCGACCACACAGCAGGCGCTGGAACGCGTGCCGGAACTCCGGGCTGAACACCGTGTAGATGATCGGGTTCAGTGTAGAGTTGAAGTAGCCCAGCCACAGCGACAGCGACGTCAGCACCGGACTCACCTCGCAGTCACACGTCGGCACCAAAATAGCTAACACGAAGAATGGAAGCCAGCACGCGACGAACGCTCCGGTAATTATTGCCAAAGTTTTCGCCGCTTTTCTTTCTCGTTTTGAGTCCGCAGCCTCTTTGGGTTTTCGTCTCACGAGCGTGGGATAGTAGGCAGCGGCGACCGCCCCGTATCCCGTTGTAGGTGGGTCCGCCTCGAGGCCGTTCACGCAGGATTGCTTCTCCGGGCTGGTGTTGTTTGAAGACACGTTTGTGAGACCAGTGGTGGTCGTGGTGGCTTCTGATATAGTGGGTAGCGGGCGGCCAATGACGGCAACGACGGCGGCCGCGATGCCTCCGCTGCCACCGGCTGCGACCAACGCGCCACCGGCCGGCACAGGCGGGGGACCGCCGCGCGCTGTCGCGGCACGTCGCCGACGTATTCTTTTCCTTGCGGTCTGATATATCCGCCAGTACAGTATCAAAATAACTAATACGGGAACGTAAAACGAGGAAGCTGTTGCAAATATTTGGTATCCTACATCTTGGCTCACTACACAGCGTAAGTCCTCAGAAACCCGTCTGTTCCAGTCCGGATCTTTCCAGCCCAACAAGGGCGCAATGCACACCAGAAAGCTCGCAATCCACACACACACGATCATAAGTCCGACGCGACGCGCCGTTCGCGCATGTATGTAGTCGATATTAGTCACAGCCCAATATCTGAAATAAATTAAAGGTGGCCATTATTTCACTGTTAACTCTTTTTCATTTCAGCAAGTAATTACTCTTTTTAATTTTTTTATGCGTTTTTTCAACGTCTAGGACAATGTTTTAATTTACTATTTTGTTCGTATTTCTTTATTTTAATTATAATTTGGCTTAAAACCGACGATAAAAAGGGCTTGGTAATGTATGGTAATACATTGTTACAATAAAAAAGGAATTGCATGATTTAGTGGCATATATGTGTATACCAATATTCTTAAATTAATATGATAGAAACACATTCTAGTAGTAATTCTTTATATTTACTAGGAAGTTAAGTGAATTTACTTGATTCAAAAGGAAGGAATAGCCAGTAAAAGACACAAAGATAATTCTTATTCATATTAATTCGGTTAGTGGAATGCGTACTACGCCAACTATGGAAAACTGAAAAAAATCAAGGTTCAATGTTTTCAACCAAGCTAAAAACATTGAACCTTGAACAGTTAAAAATCCACCCACCTATCCAAGGCTATAGCAACAAGATGCAATATGGACGCAGTACAACACAGCACGTCTCCTGACGTCCACATGTCACAGAGCTCTGGACCGAGCGTCCATCGTTGTGCTACTTCATACACGGCTCCCAGGGGCATCACCAAGCATGCCACCAAAAGGTCAGCCACGGCCAGTGATAGGATCAGCTGGTTTGCTGCACTTCGAAGATGCCGCTCGAGTAAGATGGCTGCTATCACGAATACGTTACCTGGAGAAAGACATTATTTAATTAACAAGAAACGCATTGAAACAAATATATATATACACTACTGGAGCCACGTTAAACGGATAACTTTTGCGATAATAGAAACATTGTCGTGGTTTCTGAGCAATTTTTTTAAGCCCATAAATACGTATGACTGTTGGGTATTGAAGGTACTCATCAGATTGGGCAACTAGCACTTACGCCACAAGGACGATTACTATTTATTATGCATTTTCTTTTAAAAGTTAAGAAACAGCTTCAGTGTAAAAGTTTTTATTAAAAAATTCTTTGGAATAATAAGCAATGCCTATATAATGCCTAATAAACCAGCCTACCAAATACCCAGATTGTGCTCTTCACTTTTTTTTTCGCTCACGCTTTTGTATTTTCATAATTGCTATGCTTATATAATCTTCACAGCGTACCGTAAGTATATCTACTTTCATAATCTTAATATTATAAGTACTGTTTTATATCGATTTTTAAGTTACCTTGCTCTGAAATTCTCAATAGTATTTACTTATGTCTTTATTAATATATTTATTACTAACCATCTTTCCACTCCTATTTATACTTACTCTCCAGACTGTACTAGTTACTCCCATAATAATTTATTCATTTTTAATATATCAATTTTAATTATTCATTTCCATAATTTATCTATTTATTTTAAGTATTTAAAATGATTAGTATTTATCATCATAATGTTAGGGGCTTAAGAACTATGTCGAGTCACTTTACAAGAAATTTGCTTCTGAATAGTTATGATGTGATTTGCCTGACTGAGACATGGTTAATTGAGGGTATTCACAGCAGTGAACTCTTTGATGATCGTTATATTATGTGGAGGCGGGACCGAGATTATTGTTCGACTGGCCAATCCCTCGGCGGTGACGTCCTGATCGTTGTGCACCGAGACCTGATCGCAGAACTTCGTAGTGATTGGTGTTTTTCCGCTGAGGATCTCTGGGTTACGTTAAAGGTACAACACTTGCACCCACGGGTTTCATATAATATTCATCTCTGTGTTGTGTATATTTGCGAAAAAAAACTTAGAAACTCACAAGCCACGCAGCTTCTAAACTTCTCAGAGTCCCTAACAAATATTGTGTCATGTAACCCATATGATAAATTTATTATTTTAGGTGATTTTAACCAGCCCAACATAATTTGGTCAATGCCTATTGACACAGGTCATTATGAACCATCAGCTCTTAATTCTAGCCAATTTGATTTTATAGATAACCTGAACTTATGCAATTTATTTCAATTTAATTATTTACTTAATATTAATAATAGATTATTGGACTTAATACTGATGACAATGACGACGTTTATATAACTGAATGCACTGATCTGTTAGTACCGCTTGACCCGCATCACAAAGCAGCATGCATTACTGCAAACTTTGTTGAGGTGCATACTTTGGCCACAGAACCTAGAATTAAATATTTGTATAAAAAAGGTGACTATGGATGTATTCGCTCTGAACTTGAGTCTATTGACTGGTCTAACACCTTTTTGACACTCTCTTTTGATAGCTCTATATCTTTCTTTTACGACACATTATGCAACCTCCGCAAACGATTTATTCCAAAAGTAACTAAGTGGCCAAGTAAATACTACCCACCGTGGTTTAAATTGCCTTTAATCAAAGTTATTAAGGAAAAAAACGAATTTCATAAAAAATATATTAAATATAGAAATTTAGCGGATTACCAGAGCTTTTCTACATTACGCAAACGGGCCAAGCTCCTAGAGGATCAAATGTTTGAAGAATATATAAAAAAAATTGAGGACGGTATCGCTAAAAATCTTAGATCATTTTGGTCATATATTAAATCTAAAAACAATCATTTGGCTATCCAGTTATCATGAAATATGGACAAAGATCATCGAGTTCTGGACATAGTATCTGCAGCTACTTTAGTGTGTTTTTTTATTCAACCTTTCGACATCAGACCCCACAGACCTCATGGTCTCCACATAGTCTTGACGCTGATAGCACTGGAGATTTAGCCGATATTCAGATATCAGAAGATGATGTTCGTAAACTCCTTAAAGGGCTGGATCCGAAAAAATCTGCAGGCCCAGATGACATCGATGCAACCTTCATAGCTTCCTGTGCCGACAAATTATCTATACCTTTGACACTTTTGTTTAGACGTTCACTTCAACTTGGACAAGTCCCAGACATATGGAAAAGTGCTTTCGTTACTCCGGTACACAAGAAAGGGCCAAAAAATGACGTTGTGAATTATCGACCTATTTCAAAACTCTGTCATTTTGCTAAAATATTAGAGAAACTTGTTTGTGGTCCGGTGTATGCAGCTCTGAAGAAAATGTTCAGCATTGAGCAACATGGGTTTCTTAAAGGAAGGTCTACCGAAACCAACCTTGTGTCCTGCACTGATTTCCTGTCAGAACATATGTCCAAACCAGTTCAAGTAGACGTGTTCTATACTGACTACAGCAAATGCTTTGACAGAATCGACCATTGCATCTTGTTGCTGAAGCTTCATTATGCAGGAATACGGGGTAATTTACTTCGGTGGTTCTCTTCATATGTCAGTAATAGATGTCAGACTGTAGTATTAAATGGATTCACACCTCTGGAGTCCCTCAGGGTTCCTTACTGGGACCACTGCTATTCGCAATTTTTATAAATGACGTAGGTACGTGTTTCCAACATTGTAAGATCATCCTATATGCCAACGACATGAAGATCCTTTGTCCTATCTACAGCACTGCAGATACAACTAAATTACAAGATGATTTGGAGCGGTTTGAGAATTACTGGAACAAACTGGAATTAAACATATCGAAATGCTACATTTGCTCGTACACGCGGAAATCAAATATTATAAAATTCGATTATGTAATGTCAAACATGAAAATAACGACAGTGGAGTGCATTAGGGATTTAGGAGTGGTTTTTGACTGCAAGCTTCTGTTTGACAAGCACATCGATACTATTGTTGCAAAGGCATCGAGAGCTCTAGGTTTTGTGATTAGAACCTGATCTGACTTCCAAAACATAAAAGCTCTCAAAATTCTGTATTGCTCCTATGTTCGCAGCCTTTTAGGGTATGCTTCCACAGTCTGGAACCCCATTTACAATGTTTATATCGATCGCATTGAGAAAATACAAAAGCACTTCTTAAGGTATCTTCAATTCAAATCAAAAATATATGACGAGGATTATGTATAGCGCTGCAGGCGACACCATATTTTGCCCTTGCATCTCAGAAGGCAAATGTTAGATGTATTTTGCTTATTTATTATTATTGCTTTTAAAGATTGCGCAGAATGTGGTGGACACGCCGGAGCTTCTTAGCAAAATATCAATTCGTACGCATAATTAATCCTTCAGGCAACCTAAACTCCTATTTGTTCCCACTGTCACTACGAATCACAGGCAAAATTCATATTTATTGAGAGCATGTGAAACTTTCAACGACGTTAGCGGAGAGTTGGACACCGATTTGTTTTGTACCAGTTCAGAAAAGACAAAGAAGTTGATTTGTGAAAATTTTTTCTAAAATATTTATAAATTTTTTTGTGTGTTATCTTTATTTTTTAAGGCGTTGTTTGGTTACAACTGGAATTGATAAAAAGTAATTTATTGTTATATAATTTATTCGTGAAAACTTGTTAGCCTTAGTATCTGTTATGTTAATAAAAAAAAAACTTATTGTACCAACATAGCTGTAAGTTTTCCTAAAATAATAAAAAAAAAATACATAATGCTTTCAAATAATCCTTAATCTTGAAAAGCACCTCTAAAAAGCTTGAAACTTGATGAATAATTTAGTACATTGCTCCAAATCTCAAGCACAGCTATACAATTTCTTAACGGATCTTAAGATTGCGTTATTGGAAAACTTTGAAATTTATTTCTGCAACTTACTTAATATTTCCAAAGTTTAAATTATTATAATTACTCTTTGGCTAAATGATATGACCTTAATAATAAGGACACTGTTAAGTATTTTATTAATTTTTGGTAATTTATTTATTTATTTTGTGTTAATATTACATATTATCATCATAAAATGACATTCTAGTTAAGAAAGGGATGCGTGTTATTTAAACTTCCCTTAGGGCGTGTAACATGTCATGTATTTTGGAAATTACAGAAACACGCATGATAGAGGTGGGCCTTTTAATATTTAAAAATTCCAAGCAGGCCGAGTACTATAACCCGTATTATTTATAATTGCTATAATGACGGCGATTAAATACCTTCTCTTTACCTGAAATACGTACCGCCTTAAAAGGAGCCAAGAGCGGGTCTAGCGGGTCTTCCGCCTGTAGTGAAAGTTGCACTGAAGGTGCTCAAAGGGACATGAGTTGGTGGCCGTTCTGGGCAGCCTCCGGTGAAGCCGGGGCTGGGCAGAGGTCGGCCGAAGCATGATTTAGGGATCAATTCATTTAAATGAACCTATAATGAATTGAGAAGGGAACTATGCTCCGCCAGAGCTAGCAAGCGCTCTGTCGGAGTACGTGAAGCCCTAAGTTTACGGGCTAAGACTGCGATTTCACTAACATCGATATTTTTCATAGCGTCGCAGACGATACGCATATCGTCTGCTACGGAGGATTGAGGAGTGGGTTTGTATGGGCGAGGAGCCGGGATGGGATTCGATGCGGGGCGCTGCCTCCAGTTTTCTGGGGCAGGCCTGGACTGTGTAGGCTTTGCAGCCGGAGGAACCCGGCTACGCAGCGGCGGAAAGTTTTCTTGAGAAAGACGCGGGGCCTGTTTGGGTGCTGCCCTTTTGAAATTGGAGCGCATACAACGGGGTGCACGAGGGCAGCCCCTGTAATTTGCGGTGTGGCCGGACTGGCCACAAAGCACGCAATCGGGAGGAGAGGGAGTTTCAGGAGTGCGATTGCACTCCTTAGTGAAGTGCGGGACCAGGCACTTGACGCACCTGGGCGGTGCGCGGCAGTTGGCCGCCGCATGCCCGTACAACTGGCTACGATGGCACTGGCCGGGATGACCGCGGCGATGAGGCGCCTCGATCGAGATCCCAGAGAGGCCGCATATAGTGCTAACCCCTTTGAGGATCTCCCTGGACTTGGGGACGTTGGCGAGAACCACCAAAGCGAGAGGGTGTTGCCTCCCGTACTTGCTGTGCATTTTATGCACCACGAGTGCCGGGAAGCCTTGGGACTGCAGATCCTCCAGGATAGCCTCGTTCGATAATTCGAACGGGACTCCCCTGAGTACCGCTCTGATCTTACGCTCTTCTGACAGAGCATAAGTATGATAAGCATATTGCTTATCGGTGAGGAGCTTTGTTAAAGCACGAAAGTCGTCTATCGACGAGACTAAGATTTTAATAGATTCACCCGAGTTGGCTGCTCGGATGTAATGGATTTTGTGCTCACTGCACAATGTCGAGACCTCAGTCCATTTACCCTTTTCCCGAAGGAAAACGGGTGGTGGGACCTTGGCCTTGACAGAAGTTGGGGCCGGAGCGGGTGTTGAAGACACCGGGGCAGCTGACGTTGAAGACGCCGCAGGGGGTGTAGGGACGGGCGCCGAGGGCGCCGGGTCTTGTTTCGAGCGCTTCTTAACAAGGGTGAAAGAGGGAGGCTCATCAGGGCCAGTTGGGGTGGCATCCGAGGATGACTCGGTCGCGGGTGCGCGCTTGCGGCGCGGAGGGGCGTCTACTTCGCACTCCATGTCACTGGAGGAAGGGGACGCGGGAGGGCCTAAGACCTGAGGGGTCTGGGGGACTGGGGTGGCCTGAGGGGCCATTGAGGGAATTAATGCCATGATATGCGGGATGAGAGAGTCCAAGAAACGATACTTATCAGCATTTATAGACATGCCTTTAGCACCGGTACTATCAAGTAACTTCCTCATAAACTCATCAGAGCATAGAGAAGCTATTGCGGAGGGGTTGGGGAGGGACAATATATGAACCTAACAAAGATGACTAACTTCCTAAAACCACCCTACACGCAGTTGGGCGGTTGAGAACGACGCGGATAACTTACTCGAACACGGCACTTGAAGTCCTGGAACGACGAAACCCCGTCGACGAAGCTCACGTTCCACGAAGTACGGTTAACAACCCACTATCCGCCGTGAAAACGGCGTTAGAAACTTATTAGAAGTACGGTTAACGACCCACTGTCCGCCGTGAAAACGGCGTTAGAAACTTATTACGGTATACAACTATGAAATTAAATATTACGACAACAACCAGTGAAATTTGGGTGCTCAATTAGCGCGGGGGCTAAAAGAGCGGGAAGGCGTCTGTGATCGACGTGCGCTCGAGAACGCACGCAGACCGAGACAGATATACTTATTGGAAAGTTACGAATATAGTGAGTCCCGTATCTCGTTCCCAATAAGGCATTATTTTTTAAGAATTTGTTATTTTGTGATGTTCCGTTTTTTATTTTTAAGCAAATTTGTACCAAAGTGTTGTAAAATGAAAGTGATTATTTTGATTAAGTAAGCTTTCCATTTTTCAGTTACGATTAATATCTTAACAGTTTCCTTTGTTAAAACATTTAGCCATACAACAAACAATGAAAAGATCCTTCATCTATGAAGGATATTTTCATTGGATCTATCCAATTACGTTTCAGGGTTATCTTTATCTAGGTATTTTAAATCATGGTACCATTCAATTTATGCTCATATTACGGTAGTTAACACACTGTGCCCTTCTGTAGTGCAGTAATTCTTGGTAGTTAGTACATTTAGACTCTATGCAAAAGTGAAAGGCGACGCACTTGAGCCATTTTTACCTGATTGAAATTAAAAGTCCTAATGTATTATCTCCCAAAAATTTGGTGAAATGATGCATTAGGTACTTTATTTTCTTATTTAATATAGATCTTTTCTAAATTTCAAATAAATATCTCAAACAGTTTAAGAGATATGATTTCTTTTTCAAAAAAGAAAAGTTTTGAATCGTTCTGGTGAACATTTTGCTTACTAGCTGTTAATACAGTTTGACTTTCTATCATCGATATAACGTAATGACTCAACATCTTAGTCACACTGATCACCTATCACAAACATAAAAGTTCGCCGAAATTTTGTATGTTTTGAAATATGTTCCTCAATGTATCTAACATTACATCCTTTTTCATGAATTTAAATATAAAGGACAGAAGGAGGAAGCAAGTTGTAGGTTTAATTAACACTAGTTAACAAAATAAAGTGTATGTAAAAAAATCTGTTATATTTTTCTGTATTTGTATTAAAAAAGTACAAAATATTTGATCTGTGAAACAGAGAATAAAAAAAAAATATGTATATTCTTTATTGCACGTAATCAAATCTTAGGAACTAGGTACAAAAATAAGTTATTTAGCAAAGGTGGACTTATCTCTAAAAGAGATCTCTTCCAGCCAACCCAGGTAATTGAAGATAATTACACAATGACAAAAGTAGGTGACAAAAGTGCAAGTAATAGTCAAAAAAAAACAAAAATAAAAAAGTTACAAGATAAACATAATTTTTTTTTCTTAATACTAAATACACACGATTATTACGTACATAATTTTTTTATTATTATTTAGAAATAAATTATTTAAATATTATAAATATTGGAAAGATGTGCTTATTACTACTAACAAACGACTAATTAATACATTTTCTGAAGTATACAGATGCATATAAAAATTTTGCGGGTTTTTGCTGTTATTTCGGTACAACAGCAGTATGACAATTTCTAATACGTCAAATATTCCAACCCAACAAGTACATGCAATTGATTTATCTAGGATTTCATATCTTATTCCTAGACAGGTACATATTGTACAGATGGGCTGGCAAACATACGTCACCGGATGGTAAGCGGGTATTTATCAGACACGATCTGCGTCCGGACCCGTTCGGACGTGTTGAAGGTCGCTCCCGGCTGCCGAGTCACGATTGCTGTCTCACGACTTCTCTCGTATCAATACTCAAACGCCACTCTCAGATCCGTTCTGCGTCCGGCCCCGCTCGGACGCGTTGGCGGTCGCTCCAGCCGTTGAGTCACGATTGTCGTCTCACGACGTCAACTCGTAGCAATACTCATACGCTGTTAGACTCTTTAGGGCTTACTCTGCGGCCGGTTTCGATCGGCTGCAAGTAAGTCGGTCTCTTGCACAGCAACAACAGAGCTGAGCTTACCACGGTCGATTAAATTCGATAGTGGTTCGTGAGGCTCGGGCTGTTTTTTCTGGCTGCGTACTTGACGCTTGGCGCCTGTACGTAGTCAGAGACTCGCTCTGCGGCCGGCCCCGGCCGGTGGTAACGTAGTCAATCCTGCACTCTGTGCATCCCTCGAATTAAAAACCTCACCTCGGTGAGTGCAGCAACAACAGGGTTGAGCTTACCGCGGTCGATTAAATTCGATAGTGGTTCGCAAGACCCGGGCTGTCCTTCTGGCTGCGTACTTGACGCTTGGCGCCTGTACGTAGTCAGAGACTCGCTCTGCGGCCGGCTCCGGCCGGTCGTAACGTAGTCAATCCCGCACTTTTAGTGCAACCCAACTTCGTCAGGTCTACGGCCGGTTTTTGTTGTCAATTTATTGACGACACACTCCGTAGTAGACTCGCGTTTGATCAGGTGGATACTTAACGGTGACAACTAAGCCTGATAGCGTTGCCCCGGTGCGCTTCCAAGGCCCTTCAGGCCAAGGAGAAACCGGCTGACCTGATCCCATTGCACTTGGGCCTTTCCCAGGGTGACGGTACAGTGCTGTCCGAGCTAGGGGCACCACTTCGCGTCGTCCCCAGCCCCCCTACCGCGGGTAGGGAGGTTTAGGTGCTAGGTTTGCTAGGGAACCTAGGCATTCTTATATATTTATATATTATATATCGTAGGACCAAGCCCTCCAATGGACCAGCAAAGCTTGGTAAACTTTGCTAGGTCGCTCGTCCAGGCGCTCGTTGCGTCCGGCGTCAGCATATCAGATGACGTACTAACGCAGGCCTTACAGGCAACTATCGCGTCCCCGGCCCCTCAGGCCTCAACCCCGGCCCTTCAGGCCTCCAACGTTCAGACCCCTCAGGTCCACAGCTCTCCCGCGTCTCCTGCCTCGTCCGAGATGGACTGCGAATCGGTCGCATCCTCTCACACGTCGCGTCGTAAGCGTACCGCTCCCGGGAGCGACTCCGAACCCGCGTCTGATACGTCGTCAGATGCCGTCACCTCAACCGGCTCTCCTGAGCCCGCGTTTCAACTTGTCGCCAAGCGCTCCAAGAAGCGCTCTAAGAAAGCTTCGGTATCTTCAATACCCGAGCCCTCCCCGGTGTCTTCAACACCAGCCCCCGAGCCGTTAAAATCGCTCGTAGTAACCGCGTCTCCGTCGGTCACATCGAAGCCAGCTACGCGCTGCGCTCCCGTCCCGCCGAAGCCTCAGCTCCCTCCGCCCGTATTCCTGCGTGAAAAAGCGCGCTGGACCGCGGTTTCTAACTTGTGCAAAGAGCACAAAATTAATTACTTAAAAGCCGCCAACGCTGGCGATACAATCAAAATTCAAGTAGCGACCGTCGACGACTTCCGCGCGTTTACCAGGTTACTCTCGTTAAATGAAATCGCGTACCACACCTACGCCCTCCCGGAGGAGCGTAAGATCCGCGCAGTACTACGGGGCGTCCCGTTCGAACTGATTAACGAAGACATTCTCGAGGACCTTAAGTCTCAGGGTTTCCCAGCCACAGCAGTGCACAAGATGCACTCCAACCGCGGTAGGCGTTTTCCCTTAGCTCTAGTAATCCTTACCAACACTCCCAACTCGAAGGAGATTTTCAGAGAGGCTCGCACAATTTGCGGACTCTCGAACATCTCCGTCGAGCGTCCCAACCCCCGCGGTCACCCTGGGCAGTGCCACCGCTGCCAGCTATATGGCCACGCAGCGGCTAACTGTTCAGCTCCCCCCAGGTGCGTTAAGTGCCTGGATCCCCACATCACTAAGGAGTGCACTCGCACTCCCGAATCCACTTCCCCCCCTGCCTGTGTGCTATGCGGCCAGTCCGGCCACACAGCTAACTACAGGGGTTGCCCGCGCGCTCCGCGCTCCATCGCCAAGAGGGTCGCGCCTAAACCGGCGCCGCCGCTCACTCCCGCTAACTTCCCGCCGCTGCGCAACCGGGGTCCCCCGGAAGCAAAGCCCATTCAGCCGACGCCTTCTCCGGCTCTGTCTTGGAGGCAGCGTCCGGCTGTCCCGCCAGCACCTTCCCGACCCATCCCAGCTCCCGTAGCTTCCGTAGGGCCGCGTCCCGCTCCGTCTTCTGCACCTCAGTCGTCGTTGGCTGAGGACATGAAGACCGTATTCGACGTCATCCAAAACGTAGACATTAATGAAATTTCCATACTCGCACGCAAACTGCGAGCCGCCCGCTCTCCTCAAGAGCGTTTATTTGTGTTAGCCGAGCATCACTCGCTCTTAAGTTCATTATAAATTTTTATATTTGCATAAATTCGTAAATAAGTAAATTATAATGTCTAGACCCGCAAATCCCGCGTCCAGTCGTATTAAACCCTTATCCCTAGTATCTTTTAACGCTCGTGGCCTTAGCACTAACCTTCCCGAGATTAAACTGTTCCTTTAGAACAAAGAACCTGACCTATTCCTTCTCCAGGAGACATGGCTTACTCCAAACCGCTCCAGGGGATACGCTATTCCTAAGTACACGTTTACTCGCAACGATAGGCCCAACTCCGACGGTTACGGCGGCACCGCTATATATTACAAAAGAGGCTTCCATTGCTGTCCTCTCCCTACCCCTCCTCTCCTCAACATGGAGGCCACTGTGTGTAGATTGACTATGACTGGTCATCCGACCATCATCATAGCTTCAGTCTACATACCGTGCGGCTCCAGACCAATCCGCAGCGACTTTGAGGCCATTCTCGCCCTCGGCCATTCAGTCATTATGTTTGGAGACTTTAACTCCAAACATACTGACTGGATGTGCCTATCGACCAACACCAGTGGTATCGCTCTCCTCGACATCACTAACTCCCTTGACTTAGACGTCATATCCCCCATCACTCCCACTCACTATCCCAACAACCCGTCCTACTCTCCTGACATCCTCGACTTTGCAATTATCAAGCGAATCAATCTTGATCTCAGGTCCATCGAACCGCTCGATGACCTAGGCTCCGACCATCGCCCCGTCACTCCCACTCACTATCCCGGCAACCCTAACTACTCTCCTGACATCCTCGATTTTGCGATCGTCAAACAAATCAACCTTGATCTCAGGTCTATCGAACCGCTTGATGACCTTGGCTCTGATCACCGCCCCGTCTCCCTCGTGCTAGGCGCGCCTAACGATAACGTCACATCTCCTAAGACCTTTACCAACTGGAAAGGCTTTAAAAATACGTTAGTTTCAGCCTTAGAGGCACCGAACTCTCCGCTCGCGATTTCGCCCGACCAATTAGATAGCCCGATTAAAATAGATTCAGTAGTCGATACTCTCACTGATGCTATCAACTCAGCCATCAGTGACAACGTTATCATTGCTAAGCAAGGCAAACCCGCGCTTCCCTTAGCCGTTAGCAATCTCATTAAAGCTAAAAACGCGGCTCTCCGGAGAGCCAAGAAATATCACACGCCCGCATATAGAACAGCTGCGAATCAGCTTCAACGTAAAGTTAGGTCTTGCCTCGCGGAACTCCGAGACACTCAGTTTAACGATCTCATGGAGAATATCTCCCCGTCCCACAAAGCGTATTATCGAATGGCCCGAGCCTTATGCGTAGAGTCCGCCTCTCACGTTCCTCCTCTCACTCGTCCCGACGGCACTATTGCCTTCGAAGTTGAAGAGAAAGCCGAATGCTTCGCCGACAGCATAGCAGCACAATGTTCGCCCAGCACGCAACCCGCGGATCCCTCCCACATCCAGGCGGTGGAGGACGAAGTTCTCCGCAGAGAATCTCTCCCTATCACCGACGACCCCGTCACAGTCTCTAATGATGAAATCTTGCTTCTCATTAGAAAGCAAAAGTCCAAAAAGGCTCCGGGTGCGGATGGAATTTCCAACCACGCACTTAAGCACCTGCCTCAGCAGGTGCTTACCTTATTAGCTATCATCTTCAATGCCTGCTTCGACCATAGCTACTTTCCAAAAGCCTGGAAAGAAGCGACAGTCATAGGCATTCCCAAGCCGGGCAAACCTCTGAACGTTCCGGCTAATCACAGTCCCATCAGCCTCCTCAAGGCAATGTCTAAACTTCTCGAAAGAGTTATACTCTCTCGAATGCGGAACCATCTGTTTCCAACGGATGGCGACCCTCTCATTATTCCCCACCAGTTCGGCTTTCGCGCTAAGCACTCCTGCCCTCAGCAAGTCCATCGAATCGTCGAGTACATTCTCGAAGGATTTTATCCGCATCGTAAAAAATCAATCGCGGTTCTCTTTGACGTAGCCAAGGCATTCGACAAAGTCTGGCACAGCGGTCTCGTTTTTAAACTCTATAAAATAGGCCTACCGGTTCGCCTATTCAGATTAATCGCGTCGTTTCTTAAAGACCGTACGTTTCGATTCAAACATGAAGGCACGCTCTCCACGCCTCGTCCCATAAAGGCTGGAGTCCCGCAAGGCTCAGTCCTCGCCCCTCTGCTGTACACCGTGTACACTAACGACATCCCCATCCCGCCGAAAGGCATCGAACTCGCCCTCTTTGCAGACGATACCGCCCTTTACACTAAAGGTCAAAGGATCCCGTATAACATCACCAGACTCCAAAAGGCCGTAAACGCCCTCGGTGTTTGGTTTCAAAAATGGCGTATCGATGTCAACCCGGAAAAGAGTTCTGCTATTCATTTCGACCACAAACATCGTAATCGCTACAACGATCCTCACATTCGAATGTTAGGTACTCCCATCCCCTGGAAGCGCAGTATTAAATACTTAGGCGTCACCTTAGATCAGACGCTTTCTTTCAAGCCACACGTCGATAGAGTAACGAAACTCGCGCGTTTCTACTTAAGCCGCCTAAATAGTATGATAGGTAGAAAAAGTTAAATGTCTTTTAGAAATAAACGTACGCTCTATAAGGTCTGCATTAGACCCGTCATGTCATATGCTTCGCCAGTCTTTGCCCACGCCAATCCCTCCGTCCTGTATAAGCTGCAGGTAGTTCAAAATCTCTTCTGCCGCAGGGCCACAGACGCACCTTGGTATGTGCGCAACGCGGACCTGCACAGAGATCTTGAACTACCTACAGTGCAACAGCACCTCAAAACACTCTCAGAATCGTTCTTCAAACGCGCCGAATCCCATCCCAATCATCTTGTTCGAGATTCAGTCTCATATACTGCTCCTGTGTTAGATTCGAAATTCAAAGTCGCTAGGCCGAGAAACGCGTACACGGGTGAACCTACGCAGTTAACTTTAGCTCTCGAGGCCCTTCAGGCCGCAAATCCTAATTCTAATGTAAATTCTAATTCTAACGTAAATCCGAATTAATGCAATTTTACTTTTCATTTTTAATGTTTTTATTTACTTTTCATTTTTCATGTTTTTATTTACTTTTCATTTTTAATGTTTTTATTTACTTTTCATTTTTGAGCACCTTCAGTGCTATGTAAATCTCAGCGGGTGACCCCTTAAGGGCCCCGCTGGCGCGGCCTCTTTCTCCAATTGGTCGTCGCTCAGATGAAGGCTGAGTGGCAAAAATGCACGAGCCGACAGGGGGGTTTTTAGTGGGTATGGTTCTGGTAGGCGTCGAGACGAGTCCCACATAACTTCGATCGCGCGCGCGGAGTATGCGTCAGGGCATTTTTTATGTCCTCCTGCCCTTCCCGTGGAGGGGAACCAAAAAAAAAAAAAAGCGGGTATTCAGAATGGAATACAGGTTAAGTTCGTACAGCCTGTCCGGTGTTTATTTATTTTTTAATTACATAATTTCAAAAATTTATAAAGCTACTTTTAGTTTTTTCTAATATAGTTTAGAAATCCGATATCAAATATTTGTTTATTATTTTTTGAACGAAACAGGCTCTTGAAGTTTATTTAAACACATGATTTTATAATTATATCTTGACTAAATAAATAAGTAGCTGAATACATTCGTAATAATACCAAATTTACTCTCTGAATAAATGATAAATTCATTATTTTCTAGAGAGCAAGACGTGTAAGTATTAAAATTTTTTGCTTTGTTTGCCGTCGAAGTGACCGCATCTTACTCATTAGCAAGAGCATCCAAATACTCATTTGGGGTCTCATTTGGTGATGTAATTTTACTGATTGTGTATCTACATAGTTTTTATATTGGGTCGGATTATTTTTAATACCTCAGTGCCCTTTGTTTATTTATTTTCATTATAGTTTTTACTTTCTTAGTGAAATATGCAGCAAAAAGAAGTATTATACTTACTTAATAGTAAAAAAGAAAATATCGAACTATTCGTTTCTATTCTTGCAATATTGATTATCAATTAAAAAAGCCTATGGATGATGATTTTGTTTTTTAATGTAAGTAATCTTGCAAAATTAAAAGAAAATATATAACGGTCACACGCTAGTTTGAATTCAATAAGATAACGTTTTATCGCATAAAACTTTGCTAACACAAAAAACGTTTTGCCATATATATAAGAATATATAATATATAAGAAGCGTAAAAGATTAATTTAAAATAAATAATAATAATAAATCAAGTTACTGTGTTTTGCATATCTTTCATCAAGAGAAGACAGACCTTTGCATTATATTTCTGAAATATATAATATATATCTGACGTGAACCATCTTTTATTTACATATTAAATGAAAAGTACTTTTCAGAAATTTTGTGAAGAAAAATAATGATAAAATTTGTTAGAACAGCATTTAGGGGTGCGGCTATTAAAACGCTGACTCAATACTTCGTTTGCGCACCTAAATTGTTTCCGCTCCATTGAATTTCATTATTACGAAACAGTTCAAATTATAACGCTGTTTAATTCTAAAAGATTGAATACCTAGTAAATTATTAAATTATTAAATTAAGTAATCGCAATCTGTCAGTAGAAAGGTATTTTCCGCTGCATGTTCTCTCCGAAGGCCTCGAAATTTTCTGCCAATACCTACCAGAATTGCCCTCGGACAATCACTTATACTTCCAATACTGGATTACGGCGATATCAGCTATCTCGATTTGACCGAGGAGGAACTAAACAAGCTTGAGCGTTTTTAAAATCTTTGTATGAGATTCATATTTGGCTTACGCAAATATGGCCACGTATCTGAATTCCGCGCTAAACGTCGTCTCCGAAGGAATACTTTTTTTTTGTTCCTCTCCACGGTGACGGCAGGAGGATAAAAAATGCTCTGACACATACACCGCGCGCGCGATCGGAGTTATGTGGGGCTCCGAGCCTGCCAGAGCCCTTCCCACTAAAAAACCCCCTGAATGACTCGTGCAATTTATTGCCACACAGCCTTCATCTGAGCGACGACCAATTGGAGAAAGAGGCCACGCTAGCGGGGCCCAGAAGGGGTCACCCGCTGGGATTTACATAGCACTGAAGGTGCTCAAAGCACTGAAGGTGAATACATAGCACTGAGGGTGCTCAAAATTAAATTAAAAATTGAATTAATTCAAATTCACGTTAGAATTAGAAGTTGCGGCCTGAAGGTCTTCGAGATCTAGTGTTAATTGCGTGAGTTTGCCAGTGTGCGCATTTCTCGGTCTAGCGACCTTTAACTTCGAATCTATGACAGGGGTAGTATACGAAACTGAATGTATATGTCGCCGCGGGATTTCCGGAGCAACTTATTATAATTAAAAACCCAAATTCTTAATTTATCATTTTGATTAATTATTTAACTTGCTAAAATCTTATTATAATTTTTGAGAAAGCTTTTATTTCATAAAATAATTTTACCATCAATTTTAGTTTTATAATGAATTGTTTTGATTACAAGTCTTTGCGTAGTACTTGATTTAAATTAAAATTATTGTTTCCTAAGTTTTTCTAACGTTGTGACACAATTGATTTATTTGTGAAATCCTTAAAATAATTAAGATTAATTTTAAGAGCAGTGATTTAATTGTTCAGTGAATTTTGAAAATAAAAATGGCGCCACTTGCCTCCGTTTTGCCGGAACTTGACGTTGGCGGAAAAATGGCGGCAGGCAAGGCTCCACTTGCGTGTGGTGAGTTAGTTTTTGTTCGGATTTTTAACGAAATAACATGTGAGTATTAAATCTTTGTCTAATTCCTGAAATAATGATTTTGTGTTCTAGTTATTGTGATTCTAGCTTTAAAATGAAGCGAGTGTTAATTGTTTAGTTTTTTAAAAATTCACATGTAACGAAAGCAAGCTTCATTTAAATTGTTTTAGAATATTGTTATTGTAATATTGAAAATAGTGATTTAAAAGAATAAAACCCTATGAGTTTCTTGTCTGTTCTTCTCATAGAGGTTGTCTTTTGCGAACAGACGTAGTTTTAAACAAATCCCCTTTTCCAAAATAAATTAATAGTGAACCAATAATCGAAAATAAACTAATTTGAACTCTGGTCGTTATTTTGAATTTTATTATTAGCCTCTTAGATAATTAATTCATTTTAGTAATATTATTAGTAGGTAGGAAGAAAATAGTAATAGCGAAACCATAACCTTGTAACAAGGTTAATGGTTTCGCATATTTTTAAAAATCCTTGGTTATCTTTTATTGCGACATATTTGATATATGTATGTATTTGATTATTTTTGTATATACAATTTTATTATTTATGATGTGTTAATTTGGTTTATTTTAAAATTGCACTGCCCATCAGTCTGTAATTGTTTAAAATATTTCTCTTCATTTAAGCAGGGTTACCTGGAAGAGATCGCTTTGTAGTGATAAGGCCGCCCAAATTGCATTTCTGTACTTTTTTCACATTTTGTATAATTTATTTTTGTTGTTTTTCTTTTATTGGCAATAAAGTGTTTATTATTATTATTATTATTATTATTAGGTTCGGGTATTATGGCCTAGTTGGCCTAAATGGCCTATATTATTTTCTCCGAAACTAATGCACACTACCAGCGTTCGTATCCACCATATTGTCGCGGCCCTACCCGCGACCCCGTCAGTCGATCCCTGCGTTGCTGCGAGTGCACGTGTGTCCAGAGAGTTCCACGACCAAAAATTTTCGAATTTGATGTTATTTTTTGGTAAGATTTCTCATTTTATTTCTTCTACTAATCTTTGTTTTTGTGTTGTTTTAGTGCAGAGTGTTATAGGTTAACTATTAGTTCACTGTTTGATGACATCTTAGAAACACATTTTATACTACTTTTTAGCTGAGATTTCTCTTTTACCAAAAATATGCTTGCGGCCATTATGGCTCACTAGGGAGGTCAGGTAGGTGCCAAATATAGCCTATAATATAGTGATTCAGATCAAACAGAGAATGTTTCTATTTAAGAAATGAAATAAAAGAAACACGAACTACAAAAATATGCAACATAATATGCTTCAAAACTGGCAATATCTGCATTTGCATAAGGATTAATTAGTGAACACATCTTAAAAAACACCTGTGGGCAAAAAGCACGCTGGACCGATATGAAATCGACAGACACACCCTTCCAACTTATAACACCACTCTTTATGCGTTGGAGATAAAAAGGATGACAGTAGGAAAAAGAGAAAAGTAGGTGTTACAAATATACATATTTGCTGTTGGCATGGTAAACATACTGCGTGTCCACATGGTTGCAGAACCAATGAAAACCAATTTCACGATCTACCCACTCATAGCGGTGAAGTAGCTGTCAGTGGTTTTTGTGCAACAGGTCTATATCCAATGGACAGAAATGTTTTTAAAGATCATGATTTTATTGATATGAAAGACCAAGAATGTAGAATTTCCAATCAAGAAAATATCACACCAGAACCAACTACTTCGGCTACTTCCGCAAGAGAAAATGAATCTTGTGACGCAGATGAATCTTTTAACCTGATATGAGTAATGCGATATTTAATGATGCTACGTCGCCTTTAAAAAACCAGAACAAAACCGCACCTGGAAGATTTTAAAAAGTTGTAGTTCCCGTTGCAACGTCACCACAGCCACCAACTTCAAGAGATCGTAACTTTATAAACGCCATTCCAATTATCTCCCATACCAGAAATAGCACTCAGAAAAACTACTAACCGAGACAGGAAGGCTACGAAGTCGACATTGCTTACTTCAACCCCGTACAAAAATTAATTTCATCCATCCATTATACAAAAAAACAAGACCAAATCGAAAAGACTATGAATAAAGCCAAAAAAGGAAAAGGTAAGGGTAAAAAGACCAACTCTAAATCTAAGGAGGTACAAATGTCTAGCTTGGAGGAAGAAACTGAACCTTTGTACGACGACAATTCTGACGGAAGTCCTGAGGGGAGCGATGTTGCTGATGTAAAGTGTCTGTATTGTGGAGGGGTCTTTATTCTATGGATAACGGAGGCGAACCATGGATTCAATGCCTATATTTAAGTTATGGGCTCACGAAGAATGCTCAGGAGTGGAAACCGATGTATTCTTCTGTGAATTTTGTTCTGAAATCTAATGCAAACTTAATTTCTTTTAGATTTAAATTTTATTTGTTATGGTGAACAATATGGCTCACTTCAAATGTGGCAAATATGGCCCCAGGCCATATTGACCTACCATGTTTGAATTGCAATGATTCCTTAAGTTTCAAAAAGACGTTTATTTAAGTTATATTTCGATGTTTATATGCTTAAAATTATAATTGTTGATTACAATTACGTACTCAGAACTGATTTAACCAATAAAAGCTATTTAATCTCATAAATCTCGTAAATTATTTCGAAAAAAGCTTATGATGTGCCATATTACCCGAAGTTACTCTATTATATCTTTATTTAAGAAATAAACTACCAGAAATTCTCCGAAAGAGCGAATTATTAAATGCCCTCCGACGTGGGACACTCAGAAACTTTTGAAGATGAAAATTGGAAAAAAGGATTCATCGGGTTTCAAGGGGGACTTGAAGTTGTAAAGAATCATTGCACGAAAATGTTACCGACGCAGATCCATTGACCAATGACACTCAACAGTTTCATACTGCTGGTAAAAAAATATATAAGACAATCAAATTTGTCATTGTCACAATTAATTTTGTACTTGACTTCTATTTAACTTATCTTTCCTTTTGACATTTTTGTATTTAATTTAATGTTTGATTGATATTTGAAAAATTGTAATGTGATTTGTAATTTATTACTAAGACTAGATTAATAATTTTTTGGTTTTAGAATGTTAAATGTTAGTATTTTTATTTTTTTAGTTTGTATAATGACATAAAAATAGTTAATATTTGCACGTCTGTTCAGACAGATTGTGAATTGGGCATAAAAATTATATTAAATAACTTATTGTATTTACACACAGTCTCTCAAATAAATTATTATTATTATTATTATTATTATTATTATTATTATTATTATTAATCAATCAAATAATCAAGTTTTCAAAATAAATTATAACACCAGCGTTCCATACATTAAGTTGAAAATAATCAATCACTTAAGCGCTCAATTTCACTCGTCTGCATCCCAAGGTCCTTCGAATAAATTTATAATAGGGTGGCTACGCATTATAAATTCCGAAGGCGTCACAACCTGGCTCAACGTGTACTCTTCCTCTTAGAAGTGGGAAAGAACACTTCACAGCCGATCAGATACACATCGGGTTAACTTAAGTTCAACTAAAGCGCACTCATGTGGTTACCCTACAAAATTGAGAGAAGGTGGCACCGCCTGACCGAATGTATATAGTTATCTAATAAACCTCACATAATCAAGTCTGCCAACAACTTCTTTAATCTTACTTTTACTGAATAAAAGTTCCCTCCTCTTTGTACAAGTTGGTAAATGCGAAAAAAGAACAATAAGTTTTCTTGCAAATACTCTTTTCCTCTATCTTTAGAGGGGGCATGTATTTAAAGGCGGTTTCTAGGGGACTTTCGTTCTTTTCTTGTTTAATTTTATAAACATTACAGTTTTTTCATTTTACGTCTTGGTGGTATGAACGGAAAAATGTTTTAGCTTGTTCCAATATTAATGATCACGAAATTCTTTTCCAGGAACAGGTCCAAAACCGTAGCACTACTAAATGTATTTAGGTCACAGTTAATGTTGAAGTCAATAACTTTTCACATTACCTTCGGGTATTTCAATTATGTCGTAGGTTCTGAGCAGACGATGGCATAAAACTTTGTCATTTTGCTTCGGAAACCGGGACTTCGATTTACAGGCCATTTTGTTTTATAGAGGTGTGAGTCGATGTTGTTATTCGAAGAATTTGCATATTGCCGCCTGTAACGGCTCGAGAGGTTGTTCAGAGGGAATCCGATTGTCGTTTCAACAACTTCTATAAGTCACTTGTGAAAACAAGGTTATAGAGAAATTTATTAAAGTGACTACGCTTTCAGATTATTGCAATATCGTTAAGGAGGTTGCTTTGGATGGTAAGGTTGTGTACTTTATTGAAAATCATTAGACTTGAATTTTTCGGTTTTTCGATAAAATGACTGCTCACGTTAGATTCGGTAATTTGTCAATGAAGGCACTTTGTGGGTAATGAAGAAGTTTGAAAGTCATTTAAAGGGGTGTATAAAAGTTATTATGAAGATTTACGCAAAATACTGTAGTAAATATTAAACTAAATTTTATTTAATAACAGAATCTTAAATATGTGTGTATATGTGGTAGCCATTTTGGAAGTAAGAATCTGTAAATAAAGTAAATATTAAACTAAATTATATTAAATAAAAACATATATATGTATAAAAATAATACAATATACCTAAAATTGTATTTTTTATGTGGTAGCCCTGTTGGAAGTAGTATTCGTACTGATAGACATCATTTATCGTAGGTATAGCTGACCAGCGATGCCTTTCGACTGCATTTTTTAGTTAGAAACTTGTGACTGTAAATAAACTGCCTGATCCTCACGAATATCTTCAATCTCACAGATTGCCGGGTTATGAACCCACAAAGTTACGTTTGCACGTTTATTAAAAAAAAGTTAAAACGTTACTTAAATAGATAGGGCGATATTACAAACGTAAATAATACTTTTATCAGAATATGAAATATTACTTTTACTACAGCTGTAAGCTATCGTCCATGTGTTTAACGATAGAACAATATAATATGAAAGATATTTCAAAACTATTCACAAGACATCGACAATACGCGTGGAATTCATTGCAATATACGAAACTAAGGAATACGCTTATCGTATGTACAACAGAAAATGGTAATTGCCGACTGCTTAACTGCTTCATTGCACGGTAGCGATTGCTCTCTACTAATCAGTAGATAATCTTATCAAAAGAAATCTGCTTTCATTAGCCATAATGCTATAATTATGTGAACAGCGTAACTAAAGTCCTGTCAAAACAAAAATACAGTTTGATATAAAATAAAGAAAACAGAATAGAAAAAATAGCTTACCAACAACTGTAGCTAAAATAAGCAATCCAAGCGCAATCGCTTTCGCAGCGGCGCGGAGCAGCTCGGCGGGCGAGTCGAAGGGCGCGGACGGGCCCCACCAGGTGGCGTTGTCAGTGGCGTTCCACCACTCACTGCCGTTCCACGACGAGTTGAGAGGAAGCCGCAGGTACAGGGCCTCCCAGTCGACCAGCTCGTCTCCGTCCGCGCCCTCCATGCCCTCTCACCGAGACACGTCTGCACCTACTAAAAAAAAATTGTTGTAAATAAGTCGTGGTGAAAAATAGATTATGGAAAAGAGCAATATTTAACTAGCAGACATTAGTAAGATTAACTTGAAATCCCAGACTTGGGCTTGGAGTCCATGACATCTAGTGTATGAAGCAGATAACACGATTTTAAATAAGTTAAAGGAAGTACTAGGATTATATTTATTTCATTTAAAGAGGACTATATCCACGATATCAGAGTAAACAGTTTTAAATACATAAACATAATACTTAAATAATAATACATAATACATAAAGCCAAATTGAAACTAAAATAAAAACTATAAAATTTAAATTAGAATACATTAGTTCGAATTTTTGAAAGTATTTGAAAACATTGTAATAAAATTCATGCCATCTATGAAATTATATCAAATTACACGCAGAACCTGCAACGTAAAAGCGGTCTGAAGATGAAAGTGTTTCGCTGAGAAATATCAAATATCATAATGTCTGATAAAAAGATACACGCGGCCCTTCGGACAGCACTCCAACCAACACTCAATACATCTATCAACACATACAATAAATATCTTTTTTTTTTTGCTGCCGAGGCACCCTCGCGGGAGGGAGGTGGAAGATGCGTCATGCATACCGCCCACAGGTAAATTCCTCTGCGGGGGGTTATGTGGGACTCACCAGAAAGGCACCTACCCACTAAAAACCACCTGTTGGCTGTAGTTATTACCGTTAGCCTTCATCGGAAGTGACACCCATCGGGAAGTTGGGCGCGCTGGCGGAGACCCGCTAGCGGGTCTTCCGCCTGTAGTGAAAGTTGCACTGAAGGTGCTCAAAGGGACATGAGTTGGTGGCCGTTCTGGGCAGCCTCCGGTGAAGCCGGGGCTGGGCAGAGGTCGGCCGAAGCATGATTTAGGGATCAATTCATTTAAATGAACCTATAATGAATTGAGAGGGGAACTATGCTCCGCCAGAGCTAGCAAGCGTTCTGTCGGTGTACGTGAAGCCCTAAGTTTACGGGCTAAGACTGCGATTTCACTAACATCGATATTTTTCATAGTGTCGCAGACGATACGCATATCGTCTGCTACAGAGGATTGAGGAGAGGGTTTGTATGGGCGAGGAGCCGGGATGGGATTCGATGCGGGGCGCTGCCTCCAGTTTTCTGGAGCAGGCCTGGACTGTGTAGGCTTTGCAGCCGGAGGAACCCGGCTACGCAGCAGCGGAAAGTTTTCTTGAGAAAGGCGCGGGGCCTGTTTGGGTGTGACCTCTTGGGATTGGAACGCATACAACGGGGTGCACGAGGGCAGCCCCTGTAATTTGCGGTGTGGCCGGACTGGCCACAAAGCACGCAATCGGGAGGAGAGGGAGTTTCAGGAGTGCGATTGCACTCCTTAGTGAAGTGAGGGACCAGGCATTGACGCACCTGGGCGGTGCGCGGCAGTTGGCCGCCGCGTGCCCGTACAACTGGCACCGATGGCACTGGCCGGGATGACCGCGGCGATGAGGCGCCTCGATTGAGATCCCAGAGAGGCCGCATATAGTGCTAACCCCTTTGAGGATCTCCCTGGACTTGGGGACGTTGGCGAGAACCACCAAAGCGATAGGGTGTTGCCTCCCGTACTTGCTGTGCATTTTATGCACCGCGAGTGCCGGGAAGCCTTGGGACTGCAGATCCTCCAGGATAGCCTCGTTCGATAATTCGAACGGGACTCCCCTGAGTACCGCTCAGATCTTATGCTCTTCTGACAGAGCATAAGTGTGATAAGCATATTGCTTATCGGTGAGGAGCTTTGTTAAAGCACGAAAGTCGTCTATCGACGAGACTAAGATTTTAATAGATTCACCCGAGTTGGCCGCTCGGGTGTAATGAATCTTGTGCTCATTGCTCCGTTTACCCTTTTCCCGAAGGAAAACGGGTGGTGGGACCTTGGCCTTGACAGAAGTTGGGGCCGGAGCGGGTGTTGAAGACACCGGGGCAGCTGGCGTTGAAGACGCCGCAAGGGGTGTAGGGACGGGTGTCGAGGGCGCCGGGTCTTGTTGCGAGCGCTTCTTAGAGCGCTTCTTAACAAGGGTGAAAGAGGGAGGCTCATCAGGGCCAGTTGGGGTGGCGTCCGAGGATGACTCGGTCGCGGGTGCGCGCTTGCGGCGCGGAGGGGCGTCTACTTCGCACTCCATGTCACTGGAGGAAGGGGACGCGGGAGGGCCTAAGACCAGAGGGGTCTTGGGGACTGGGGTGGCCTGAGGAGCCTTTAGGGGAAATAACGCCATGATATGCGGGATAAGAGAATCAAGGAAACGATACTTATCAGTATTTATAGACATGCCTTCAGCACCGGTAGTTTCAAGTAACTTCTTCCTAATCTCATCAGAGCTTAGGGAAGCCATTGCGGAGGGGTTGGGGAGGGACAACAATATATAAATATATATACTATGAACCTAACAACGATGACTAACTTCCTAAAACCACCCTACACGCAGTAGGGCGATTGAGGACGACGCGGATAACTTACTCGAACACGAAGACTCGAGGCACCTGGAACGACGAATTCCCGTCGACGAAGCTCACGTTCCACGAAGTACGGTTTACAACCCACTGTCCGCCGTGACAACGGCGTTAGAAACTTTTTAGATGTACGGTTAAAACCCACTGTCCGCCGTGACAACGGCGTTAGAAACTTTTTAGATGTACGGTTTACAACCCACTGTCCGCCGTGAAAACGGCGTTAGAAACTTTTTAGATGTACGGTTAAAACCCACTTTCCGCCGTGAAAACGGCGTTAGAAACTTATTACGGTATACAACTATCAATACACACCGCTTAAAATATCGTTTTACCGGTGCCAGCTATAGCTGGGACAATATTAATAACAGCGGCAAAATGTATGTTTGATGGCCATATAATGAAGTTTCGTTAGTTCGTTTACAACTATTTAAGCGGAACAAATTGAATTGTCCAGAAGACGTCATAGATTGTTAATGGAGTGATGTTTCAAACATAGTGAGTGCTTTAATTATCTACGGTTCTTATTCTGGATACGCTCTTTTTTGTAGAAAATACTCAAACCGTTGAAAAATAACGAAATGCGTAAAAACCGTGACAGAGTACCCACATGAATATAAACAAAAAGTTTGATACTTAAGAATAACGCTCATTTTCTAGCAAATTATGACTTTTGTAGGACTAATTGATTATAAATAATTGATTATAATAATATGAGTAATAACTCGTATTTGTATAAAGAGGGCTCACGGCTTAGTAACAAAATTAATTAGCAGCAGATATATTACAAATCATCGCTCCTGAATTTACTAAAATTAATTTGATAATTAACCATTCTATTATTTTTAGAACAATTTATATTAAAACGATGACACAGAATACACAATGCTTTACTTAAAAATATACATGTTATGTAATCCTGAAGGGAGGTAACTAACCACTATACTTAATTATGACGATGATTGACAAACTAACACGACATTTTTTGTAAATATGATGATTAAAACTAAAGTTCATAAAATCTACTTATCTTTAATAGTTTATACGCACTGGAATATAGAGGACAATGGACAAATACTTTCTTTGCCCTCAGAAGTCAGGTTCAATTAATAACTGTATGTAGCAGCAAATTATTCCATATTTAACATAAAATCAAGATATGATATTTTTCTAAGTTTTGCGTTAATACGAAGTCCTTAAAGATGTAGAAAGAAGTGGAATGATATCTGTATGGTAGCTGATAACTGTAAAATATGTAGTCTGAATGATAGTTGCAGAATAAAAGGGTGCTCTAAGTGTCCAATGTAAGCCTACAAAAACGTCTTTGAATCTCAACCAAGGGGATGTAAGGCTAAATAAAACTATTTGAAAAACTGTTGCGTTTATCAATAGATTAATAGTATAGGCAATATACAGTAGCCGCTGAATATTGGCAGATTTGTTAGCAGGTTTTTTAACTTCGATTAGCTTTTCTCTCATCTATGTTTAAGAGATGAAACATATTCTCTGATTTTACTACAGTCAAAACAGAATATACCTTATGACCAAATTATTATTTACCTAGTCCCTAACAATCAGTGAATCAAAACATATTTTATAAAAAATAGCTAGCTGAATGAAACATAAATGAGTCTCTTGTTAAGAAGAAGAATAAATGTGTATAGAAATATACATGTAAAAAGTAACTTTCCTTTCCATGTTCAAAAAAATGTGTAGTGCTCAGTGGGAAAAAGGTTATTTCCATAGGGAATTTAAGTTATAGCTTCCCTGCCAGTATATAAAGAAAAGGATTCAAAATATTATTCCAAGTTCGAATAATCTTTCTTACAATAAATATTCAAACTTTTAAAATATAATGATTGACTTTATTGAATGTATTTATTTAATAAAGATTACAAAAAACCAGTATCTCAAGAATGGACGCTCGATTTGCGAGAATATATGATCGTTAAAAGAACAAAGCGAAAGTAAATTGCCTTATTTAACTTTCTCTAGCTTTTAAAACCCAAAATTACAGTTCATCCGACGCCTTTTTTTTTTCATTTAAATTGTTTTATTTTTATTCTTAACACAAAGAAAAACATCCCAACGTTCTGTCAAGTTTGCCTTTGTAATGTAATTACGTCAAAAACGATGATGTTCTGGGGATGAAAAGAAATATTGCAAACCGTATTGTGAGGAATATTTCACTAGAAAATAAAGATTAAAATCTTATTAGCTTTTCTTAACTGGATTCGCCTGGTTCAGAATTTTATGTCATTTAATGTCATCGACACGACTTTCCATAGATTTTACGGAAATATGTTGCGTAGTAGTTTATTTTTTTATAATTGGAAATATTAATTTTATTCTTTTGAATATTGCTCTAAATAACAACTATGAAACAAGAGTTATACATTTTCATTTGAAAATTAACGTTGTTGCTGGACATACTTTCAGCTTTCAACAGAAATAAATCATACTAAAAGTTAAAATGCAAATCGTGTTCTGTTGTAAGCGTCCTCGAGCACAATGGAAGGTCTCACGTGCAGATAAATACACTGTCATGGATACTTTTGAAAGTGATATAGTACATAGTTTCATCTAGCTCCAAACGAACCACTTTTGAGTCGAAGTTTTTGCAATACAAATTAACATTGAACCCATCCTGCAATAGGAAAGCCCGGGCTGAGTAAAAACTGATTATAAAGTTTTCAAAGCTAGATAAATTTTGAACTAACTATGAGAGTATCATCTGCTCTGGAATTTTCAACTTAGATGAGAACCGGAGAAGTACTTACAATTTGCACAGTATTTCCGTAAGAGGTCGCCCAGTGCTCCATCTACCATTTTTGTATATTATTGCTTTTTGTTCAATCTGTTGACAAAAGAAAGGAAGACGTAAATAGAAGTAATTGAAAATGGTAAATTCGAATGTTTTCATGCAATTCATTTATCAGCCAGTATATAGCTGTCTAGTTTGGGACAAAAAATATAAAAAACAACAAATCAAACTTAACCCATTTAACAAGAGGCGCATTTGTCTTGCGCTTTAATTTCATCACCTAGTCACATTTAAAACGCAAGGAGAAAGATTTAAATTTCAAAATAAGTGAAGGCATTCGAAAAGCTTATGTAAATTAAGATTTCATTGCGGTTTCCAATACTTACTGGATGGGCGCGTGATTTATGGATATGGGGACACGGCTTTGAGTCAATATACTTGCGAGTTATGCATTTACTGGAAACGATTTAAGCTGTTTATATACGATCGCAATTATCGCAATTAATTTGAAGAGAAATCAATGCACAAGTGCAGTCGAAGGCCATTGATAATAACCCAAGTCATCTGACTTTAACCTTTGTGAGCGCTGTATTATTCACTAGGACGTATGAAAATAGAAATGCACCTTGAAATGCAAATTGCGGTCAAATCAAAGAAAACAGGACTAGCGTAGATTAGTGATTTATATATAAAGAAAACGTTTATTAAATGCACATTTAATAATCATTCTTTTACCATATCACCTTCGCCATGCTCATCACACGGTGTAATGTATTTGACTCTTATAAATGAGCCTTAGCTCGAGGATGTAACTAGAAATCACAAAACGACAGCCTCCTGGTTACAGCAATAAACTTATGCCTTTGTAGAATGTATGCATATGACATTAAAATTTATAAATAAATAATTTCAATCTTACCCTTCCTTATTCGTGGAATAATATTTCGATTTAGCTGTATTGCATTTTGATATTGACGACCGAGTGGCGTATTTGCAAGGCCTACCTTGCCTCATACGCCGAAGGTCCCAGGTTTGAATCCTGGCCGGGGCATTCATTTGTGTGATGAACACAGATGTTTGATCTCGGGTCATGGTTGTTTATATTTATATATTATATATGTATGTTTATCCTGGGTTCTCCCCAGTTCGCTGTAGGGTCATCCATAACACAAGCTCTGCTTACTTTGGAGGCCATACAGTTGGTGTGTTTGTCTGGGAAAAAAAAATATTATTCTTAGTGTGTGCCCAATAATTGTTTTGTTTATATAATGGATACATATAAATGTTCGGTAAAATTTAAAATATTGAGGTAGGATGAAATCAAATTCAAAATCATGTATTTTTGTTCAAATAAAACTTTCCCAAAAAACAAACTTAATTTAAGAAGTTTAAAGTAGGTGCTCATCGTTACGAGATACCAAATTTAATCTCTAACAGTCCGAGGTTGCTTTTAATCAAATGCTTGGTTGGTCAACTTTAAACAAAGTTTGGGGATGGTTTAGCCACGGTCAATAAGTCAAATTATCAGTATCTATCATACAGTATAAATTTTAAAGTTCTGATCTTGATTTAACGTCGGCAGAAACCACAAATAATTTGGCATTTATTTCGCTTTATGTCTTACAACAAGCCTAGCTGAGACTCTCTGATTCATAGGCTTTACTGAGTTGCACGTATGTATACCGCAAAATTATTTTGAGTTAGTTAAAGCTTTTAATTTATGCCTTGCATTTAGTGCTTCTAGATTACTAATTAATTATCCTAAATTACCTTCCAGAATTAAAATGTTCGATAATGCAATGTTAACAGCTTCCGATGGCACAAGATTTCATCTGGGGGTATTACAGTCCTTCCTATTTTGGGCAACAAAATAATCAAGTTTAGGTGGTTGCGTTCCGGTCGAAGGGAAGAAACAGCCAGTGCAATAACTGGATCAAATTCAATTTCAATTGGAGCCTACGGCAGCGCATAGTTAGACAAGAGAATAATCACACTCAATATTAACAAATAAAGTACCTACGACTTTTGATGTTCACGCATCTGGAAAATGCACTTACCATCAGATGAGTTACGTGCTGGTTTGCCGGCTATGAAAATAGTGAAAAAAGACAATATTTCTATAATAACCGGATTTAATATTTCCCGCATATTTTTAGCGCAGTTAAAGCAGCTCCATGGCGCATACTCGTACTTACAATAGCAAATTCCATGGGCGTATATGGAATGTTGTTTTTGACTAGTACTTATTTCTTCAATAAATAATAAGTCTTATTAAAAATTTCTTTGATTGCGACTATAATTTGTTAGTAAATGTAAAATGAACTATCTTTATACCTATATTGTGTACAGATATTGTGTAAATTACTTTTATTTATTTTTTGATGGCAAAATATATGGTTTTCTTAGATTATTGTAACCCGACTATTTTATATCTCTAATAAAATTCTCATCGTCTTGAAAAATGAAAACATATTAAAGTCACGACTATTACTGTGAAGGGAAAAAGCAGTTTAGTAAAATAAATTGAAGTGGTTTATTGGAATGTTAAACCCGTATATGTATACATATTTATTTATTTATTCTTATTACTTAAACAGTCCTCGTAAAATGCTAAAGCCCTTAAGGAATGGGGAGCCCTTTCGGGCGCATAATTTTTTTTATCATCATGTTGTTTGGCATATTAGTTTCAGCATAAAGTTTTTGCGCATAAATATAGATAAGCAGAATATTATGCATGCAGAATGGTTTCATTACTATAATTTTCATTTACTCTAATTTGCTTTATCATAATTTTATACAGCATAAATGTAAAAGACATTACTGTTATGCGTCTAAAGATAAATTATCAGGAAATACAAAACTCATAATAGAAGTATCCACCTCTGAAGTCATAAAAGTAAAGTAAAAAAAAAACTTTTGGTGCCTAATTTATCAAGTACAGATATGTACCTACTTTATGTTGAGTCTTGAAAGTAACAATAACTAATATTAGGTGCGACGTCGAGCGCAGCGCGGAGCAGCAGGTTAGGCAGTATGTAGGTCATACGAAAAAGTGACTTGCAAGTGAATAATAAATGATAACATTTGACCAAGATTATTTAAGAAATGTTGATGATGAATTGTAAATAATCATCTCACTATAATCAAAATATATAACACAATAATACAGAACCGAATTGGTCAACCCCGAAACCACGCTGTACTTTTCTGTCCCACCCTAGAGTGATTTAATAAACCCGGAGGCGCGGAGGGAGGGAAACTACGAAATGAGACGCAATCGTTTTTTTTTGTTCCACGTTTGGGCAAGAGGCAAAAAATGCATTTCCGCATGCCTCTCGCGCGCGTTACAAGGCATCCGGGACTAGCTCCTAATGAGTACTACCCACTAAAAAACCCCCTGTCGGCTCGTGCAATTTTTTGCCACTCAGCCTTCATCTGAGCGACGGCCAATTGGAGAAAGAGGCCGCGCTAGCGGGGCCCAGAAGGGGTCATCCGCTGGGATTACATAGCACTGAAGGTGAATACATAGCACTGAAGGTGCTCAAAATGAAAAGTATATAATTAAAAAAAATTAAAAATTGCAAAATAAAATTGAATTCATTCGGATTTACGTTAGAATTAGAATTTGCGGCCAGAAGGGCTTCGAGATCGGCTGACAGTCTGGTGGAAGAGTACGCTTACGCATTCCTAGGCCTAGCGACTTTGAACTTCGAATCTAAGACAGGAGTAGTATATGAGACTGAATCACGAACTAGAGGATTGGGATGGATTTCGGAGCGTTTGAAGAACGCTTCAGAGAGTATTTTGAGGTGTTGTTGTACTGTAGGCAGTTCAAGATCTCTATGCAAGTCCACGTTACGCACGTACCACGGTGCGTTTGTGGCCCTGCGGCAAAAGAGGTTTAGAACTACCTTCAATTGAGTTAGGTTAAGTCTGCTTGTAGTTAATACACGAGCCGAGCGAGCGAAGCGAGCGTGATGCGGCAGCACCTGGCGAAGCGCCAGGACCAAATTATGCACCATTTCCAGTTTTTCACGAAAAGCGACTTCGGTTCAATTTGGTTCAAACAAACATCATGTCTGTCCGTTCAGAAGTTGTCACTGTGGGAATTTGGCATTATGCGAAGTTGGCAATGTGAGAAATTGGCTTTCTGAGAAGTTGGCATTCTGAGATGTTGGCATTTCAAGAAGTTGGCATTCTGAGCAGTTGTCATTTTGCTAGCGGTTGGCATTTTGCAAAGTTGGCATTGTGAAATGAATGGGTTTTCTTAATCTAATTTGAATGTTCTCCGAACTTTAAGTGTGAAAATAGGTGACGATGTTGCATTTCACCATACGTAATACTGACTAAACCAAGTTGCTATATCATCTGTAAAAAATTTTAGGTTATTCATTTTATAGTCCATTGATTTTTGTCAAATTATGGTATTCTGTATATATAACTTGTAAACTTTATGCCATAGCGTGAGATGCCAATACATGTTATGATAAGTAATCGTTATTGTAAAACCATTCATGCATGAACATTTTATGCTAATATATTATTATTATAAATGAAGTTACAGGAAAATAAAGCATGCCTTATGATTTTTTCTGTATGAACATTATGCGAAACAAACAGTATGCCAAAAAAGGTTATGCAGCCTTGTTATATGCCAATTAAATTTATACATCCTAATACGAACCCCAACGAATGTACCCCAGCGACTGCCCGTTGTAAATAGTCTGTATCAGGCGCGAAAACTATTGAAATTTTATAATTAATCAATTGATTTGTATGGCCTTGTTAACTTACAACCAAACATTTCTTCTATCACTTTGAATGAATTTAAGTCATATTTTTTATGGACTTTTTAAAGTATAAGATGCAGTAAACACATACATTTACTCAAATCGTACATTTCGGAAGTATCGAAAATTCGTCATCGTCTTGAAACAACAAGATCTTCTGAAAATGTAAACTAAACTTTGATTGACCAAAATAACCCCCAACTGAAGCAATTTTCATCGAAATCGTTAGTGGTGTTTGAGACACTAATAATAATAATAATGTTTAATATGTTTCTAACAATGTCACATGTTTGACTAATTTGGGATTTACTAAAACATAAACCTACGAGTATGTTTTCTGTAAGCTTTCAGCTCTTAGATTTTGATACTCATTTGTTTCTTATATTAAACGACACCAGGAATGTTCCTAGACCCAACACCTTTATTGATTTTTGATCTCAGTATACACTTTATGTAAAAACACCTCATAATTAATTAATACTTTGTAACACTATATGTTTTCTTATCGTAAAATCCCATCTAAGCTATAGAAATAAAGCGTTCATTAATACGTGCATTATAGGGATTTTCGTTGGAACAAATCTCTTCGAGATCGGTTTTGTACGTGACCGGGGCGTCGAAGTTAGGAGGGCGAGAAACCAATATTTGAAAAAAAGGAAAATAGGGCAGCTATCTTATTGGGACAGTTTATCTAAACAATTCAGTTACGATGTTTGCCAAACCAACTGATTGTGAGCTGGCGATTGAGACATTTGTGACGTTGATTTTGAAGGTTGAATTGATATTTGTAGTCATGTTCAGTGTTAGTTATATTGCCTTTTTCTTTATTAAGGCAGTGTATTTTGTTCAGAAATTGATATACGAACATGCATTGGTACATTACCTTTATTTCTTCATTGTAATCATTATAGTAGGTATTCAAATACTGTCATGACTTATAACCAATACATGCTCACATTTGACATTTGAAGAAATTACTTCATAGAGTTAAGACTGTTACATTGTAAAAACTTTTTTGGATAGCGAGTATACTACTCATAGTTAAACAACCTTTAATAAAAAAAATTCCATCCTTACCAATTAAAAATATAAATGATTATTGACAACGTTTAAAAGTTAATCATTAAATGAAATACAAACTTCCAACTCAAAACTATACACCAAACTTCATATCCATGCAAACAAAAGACAACAAGTTAGACAAAACCTTATCACTTTAAGTTACATACAAGCATTCATTTCCGCCCAAGCCTCCAAGCTTGTCAGGATAAGCACTTTAATTCCAAACACTGCTAGTTCCGTACGCTTCTAATGTATCGCCCTAATTGCCAGCTTTAAGTCTTTGCAGGGTTGCCCGTATTTTACTATTACATTTGCCTCGGGTGTGATAAATTGAGCGTGTCGTGGACTATTCAGTTTTATAACTGCTTTTGGGTGAAATAATAGCTGTGTGGTCTCGTCACGTTCATTGTTAATAAACGACGTTATTGAGTATGCATTATAGATGCTAGATGTTGGTTTCCGATTAATTGTCTATTTTTATTTATTTTATCGTAGTCCGGATTTATATTATATTATCCTGCTGTATATTCAAAACTTTTTTTATTAGTAAAACCATAGCTATGGTAGCCTTGCTTCGGAATCGGCTTATATTATATCTAAAACACATTTAGGTTCGAGTTATTGAATACAGTTTTTGCATATATTGAGGCTTTGTATTTTGAAAAATATGGGATTGAGTGCAAAATTTATTGAAAAATTGTCTGTTCGTAGTGACTAAATATTGTCTTAAATAATTTTACCAATAAGACAAAACATAAATAACGTTGTGTCAAAAAAATAAACAATGAACAGGTTATAAATGAGCTGAGGAATGTAAACTGGAATGAGGTATTATCATGTCATGATCCGGATGCCATATACGACTTCATTTTGCAACGTTTTAATGATATATATGAAAGATGCTCCTATTTTGTAAATATTTCATATAATAAAAGGTCAGTATGTAAATGGATAAATAACACTATAAGAACAATGTGTAATAAAAGAGACCAGTTGTTTAAAATTTGGCAAAAAAATCCCGCAAATATGGAAAATAGAATTATATACAATAGATATCGTAATAAAACAAATAAATTAATTAATAAGGCTAAAAATAAATATTATAAGAAGGAAATCTGTAATAACTTTAGTAATAGTAAAAACCTGTGGAAAATAATTAACAGACTTTGTGGAAACATTATAAAAACTGTAGATGAGACGATTATGAAGTACTTTAAACAACCGTTACAGGCGTTGACAAATAAATTTGCCCAAGAATTTAAAAACAATGTAAATAACTTAGAAATTAAATGTAACTCTGCCTTTCTTGACCAGTCTCACATTTATAGACCTGTGCATGCAGCTATGAGACTTAAAAAAATTGACAATAAAACGACGTTATCGCTGCTGAACAAAGCTAATGTTAACAAGAGCCCCGGCATCGACGGGATTAAGGCAAGGGATCTAAAAATTATTAATGAAATAATAACACCAGCAATTACCCATCTCATAAACTGTTGTGTAACTACGTCGAGATATCCGAATGGCTTGAAAATTGGCCTAATAAGGCCGATATATAAGAAGGGTAGCCACACAGACTACAACAACTACAGACCTATAACAATACTATCTTGTATAGACAAAGTGATTGAGAGGTATATTGGAAATGAAATAAATTTATTCCTAAATAAACATAATATCATAAATGAAAACCAGTATGGATTCCAAAAAAAAAAGAGTACTTCTAAACTTTTATGTAAGTTCTCTAATGAAATCAATAAGTACTTGGATGAACAAAAACATGTACTAGTTGCCTTTATTGATTTCAGCAAAGCCTTTGAATTATTAAATTATAAAACACTTTTTAATAAACTTGAGCAATGTGGCCTGCAGGGACCATTATTAGATTTTTTTAAAAATTACCACACAAATAGGTACACTCATGTAAAAATACATGATACTATTAGTACAAGTGTAAAGACAGATAAAGGCACCGCCCAAGGCTCAATCATCGGTCCCACGGAGTATCTTTTATACGTCAATGACATGTGTAATCTGGTCAAGGAAGGCTCGATCTACCAATTTGCCGACGATACATGCATTGTAGCGGCAGATAAGGACATTCAAAGGGCAGAAAAACTATTACAATATAATTTTAGTGAAATATGTAAGTGGTCACACGATGTGGGATTAGTGATTAATAGTTCTAAAACTAAACTAATGCACATACATTCGTCGCACAATAATACCATATATATACCTAAAATCCTGGCCCACTCGCACGACTGCTTGCATGGTGTATTGGACTCATGTAATTGTAGTAAAATAGACCTAGTCAAAGAGCACATCTACATAGGTCTAACTATAGACCATAGATTTAATTGGATTCCACATATTAGTTTTGTTTGTGAAAAGCTAAGAGCCATATTAAGTAAACTAACTATACTTAAATACAGATTACCCTATAAATCACTTAGATTATTATATTTAGCTTTGGCAGACTCAATAATTGATTATGGCCTGTCCTCGTATGGTAGAACATACAAAACTCACATAAATAATATATATAATTTACAAATAAGATTATTGAAAACAATTGTACCTCTGAAAATAAAAAATATGTATAGCAACGATTATTCTAAACTTTTCCAATACACTAAAGTTTTGCCGGTACAAGGTAAAATTGAATTATCAATATTAAACATGGAATCATGCAATGTTAAAAACCTCATAGAATATAAGCGTAGTAATAAATTAAGACCAATTGCATATATGAAAAAATTTAAACTAGAAAAATATAAAAATATATATGGCAAGAGAAAATGGGAATATGTATTACCAGACATCTTAAACAAATTACCTAACTACATTGTTAATAAGTATGTATCAGGAACTAAATGTAAAACTTATCTCAAACAATATTTTATAGACTTAGCTAGAGTGTATTAGTTAAGTACGTTTATTTATAATCCATAATTGTTTCGCGAACCCCGCCGTTGCCAGTTAACCTAGCAATAAGTTTTGCTGACGGTGCTATGTAAAAAAAAAAAAAACCTTTGTATATTTTGTATGTGTTAATCAATAAAAAAAAAAAAAAAAAAAAAAGTAAAAAATACTGAATATAACGCAACGGTATCTAAAGTAGAACGCGTGACGAGTTACAACGGAGGAAAAACAAATTCAACTTGACAGTTATTGTAAAAAAGGTAGAGAAGTGAGAGTGATTCAGGACGTGAATAACTTTAATAATTTCTTATTAAATTTACCGGAAGACATTTATAACCGTTCGGTAAAAGGGCACATTGGTTTGGACCAAAGTTCTGAGTAACTTTTCAAAAGAAACCATATAGCGAAAAAGAAAAATAAGATTCGACTCTCCATATAGTTCCTAAGGGTCAGCTAGGCTGCCAATGCTGTACGAAGAGTGCCATTTTTTTTTCATTTATTACATAAATAAAAAAATAATAATATAGGTAATTTATTTGTATTTTCAACAATCTGGCCGATTTGTCATTCAAACTTAATCGTTGGAGGTATTATGAACGCTATTAAAGTTATTACGTTTTTCACCTATTGGAATCCATTATCTACATTAAACACATAAACGTTTTGTACAGAAGCAGGTAAGAAGTACCAAGAAATTGGTATTATTTTAACAGTTACAATTATTTAGCACTTAATTCTATCAATTATATACATTTGTAAACTTGAATAGCCACATTACCAAGCAATGTATTAGGCAACTCAAGCTAATTATCTTAGGATAGAAGGTGAACTACCAAATAATTTAGCGACGCGCCTGAACGCCTGATTCACGTAAACCTTACTAATAGTCTAACTTTAGCTATTACTTTCAATTGAATTGTCAAACTATTCTTAATCGAGCCACCTCTTAAGTCAGGGTTTAATGAAGTGCCTTTTGCCAAGACTTTCGATCCTCACTAGATTAGTGAAATAGGTTTAAGTTTGAAAACTTAGCTTAGACTTAAATTGTGCGGAGATTTATTGAATCATTGACAAGGGAAGATTAAAGCTTTCCTAAGTCAATAAAATCGAATCGTGAGCCTATATATTTATACAAGATAGAGTACACACTCCAAGGGTTAGTGGCATCTAGATTAACTTTAAAAACTTTAACGGCTCATAAATTACCTTTTGCTCCAATTACTTACGACTGTCTCTACCAAGATTAGGATCCGGGATCTCTAAAAAAGAATATAGACAAACAACCACACCACAAGTCTGTCGTTCTTATTATATTGTAGCGTCCTCCTAAGTACATCTTTAGATGTAATCAAACTATTTGTACTAATTTATGTTGTAGTTTTCTTATATATTTTGGAAGCCAATAAATCGTATTCTGTTATATTCTAATGAATAAATTCTTTTAGATGTAAGATGACTTGCGTCAAATGTAAAAGTGTTGTACCTATGAAGCAAACATTTTTTGAAATTGATTTTTTGAACTTATTATATTCGCATTGCATACCTTTTTACATATAAAAATTCTGTCACTGACGGCGTCCTAAACTTCAGCATAAACATTTTCTCCTAAAGTTTGGGCAGAATTTAAAAAGCATCGAGTGGTTGGCACAGGAAAATTGAAGTAAAGACACAGTTTCGCATTGATAATTTAGATTATGTTAACATATGTTGTGCCGGACGCAATTTGCTAAAAACCATTATCAGTAAACATAAGAACTTTTTTTTCTTATCAACACTAAAAAATCGTATGATGTCTCTGATTTTAGTCACTATGTATTTGTTAATTTTCCTTAATATATCTGTCTATATTATATTATACAAATAACATTTATTATTTATTTCGGTTTTAGATTTTAGAAAGGTAAAAAAAAGTATTATAATGTCCGAACCTTATCTGCTTCAGATTATCCTATTAAAACCTAAGAGTACCTTAATTACGGCCTTCATTAATTATTCGCATAATGATAATTAACTACTAAATTAAACACAAGAAACCGTAGACGGGTCAGAATTCCCATCCCTATAGTAGCTAAAGTTTCTCTCCAAGATAAATACATTCCATAAGATCACATAAAGCCTAAAATAGTATATATCTATCTTTATATCGAAAAGTTCGAGAACAAGAGGGCTGATTGTACTGCCGACGGCGATAGAGTGAACTTTCTCCCCTTTTCAGGAGCAATGAAATTTGCATCATTTAATATCTTACCAATACAATATCTTCATTAATAGTCCCTGGGAGGATGATTCATAAAATTAATACTGTTAAGGAAGTTTGACCTGGTTTTGTAGAAGCAGTACGTACAAGATATTTTATTTCAGTGTCAGAGAGATTGTGTCATTCATAGACGATGGTAATTAGAAGTAATGCCGTACGCCTATACTGATAATAAAAAAGGTTTGTTTGTTTAAAAAGTTGTAATTAATAAAGTGTGAACTAATTGAACAATAAATATTTTTTTTACTTTAGAAAGTTATATTATAGGTAACTTAAATCAACAAGAAACTTACTGGTCAGAATTTATAGAGAGTTCTAAGAACCAGTCTCAGTTAAATACCTGCTTATCTTTAAACAGTCTCAAAATGTAAATAAAAAAATGTCATACCATCAGAATAGTCACCAGGGACTGACATTTTAATTTAGCTGGGTTATTTTAAAACTATAAATTTTAGAGTAAAATTCTTTTAACAATTTTAACGGTTTCATCTAAAATATTCCATTATTACCTTTAAGAAGATCACGTTTAAAAAAATAAAATAAAAATCTGATCCGGTAGAAATTTGTTATAAAAAACAAAATTAATATATAATCAATGGAATGTTCCATGACAATGATATTACCTACACGAAGAAAAAAACACTACTCTTGCCTGTTTTTCTCTTATGAAACATGTGACAGAATCACATCATCAGACAGAGTCACAAATCGTCTCTTTATTTTTAGATATGAATAAGGCATTTGATTTGGTCTGTCATGCGACTCTACTAAAAAAGATAGAGTTATATGGTATAAGGGGAAATGCATTAAATTTACTAACGAGTTACTTGCAGCATAGGGATCAATACGTCGAAGTGTCACAAATGTGTGGAAATAGGGCAAAAGAGTAAAATCCACTCGGAATCCCCCAAGGTAGTGTGTTAGAGCCGTTTTTATTTATTTTATTCATTAATGATCTTCCTACATTACCGAACATGAATGTGTACTTTTTGGTGACGACATAACTACATATAAACATAACAACGAAAGATACAAAATCTCTGGAATGTGAATCTAATAAAGCACTCACCTCTATTACTAATTATTTGAATCAAAATAATTTAGTTATTAATGTGAATAAAACAAACTTTATGCAATATCCGACGAACAGAAGTAGAGCTGATGTAATTCGGTTAGTATCTTGAGGCATGGAAATAGAACAGGTAGATAGTATCAAGTTTTTAGAAACAACTCAAGATAAGTATTGTGACTGGAAACAACATATAAGTTATGTAAAAAACTAAATAGTTTTGTTTTCGTCGAAGGTAGATTATCAAGAACTGTAAATGTAACTGTAAACTGTAAACTACAAATAAAGATATTGACAATGATATGACAATGAAAGATAGGCGTACTACACAATTGATGCATATTTCAAAGATACTGAATTGTAATAAACTGAATCTATATGTATAAGTTTAGGAATCATAATGTTTTGTAATGTTTTTATAACATTTAAATATTAATATTTGTAAATACTATTTTGATTTAAGTGTTTAATATATATATATATATATATATATTTTTTTATCTTATAATATATAAAATAAATATTTGCACGCTGTTTAACAGTAAAAATGTAGAACTGTCAATTTTAATTAAGAACTGTTTGTACACAATTTTTCTCAAATAAATTCATTTGATTTGATTTGATTGACACCTTAAAAATATGTTTATTAATTTAGCAGTTATTGTTGGTTGAATGTGGACAAGCAGATTACAAAGATTAAACTTCCCTACAAACAGTTTAATTACGCTGTATGGGATCTAATTTATTCTATCAGATTTCATCGTATAACTCAATGTAGTAATCTCGTCACTGACATAAAATTGTTCAACTGAACCTCCTAAATACAAACTTGACCCGCTCGATCCGCTAACAGTGTCTTGAATTGTAAAGACTTTACTAAATGATTGACTATTTTAATCCCTACAAAGTATGATGTTGTGAGTTTGTCCCAGTAGCTCCTGGATGTATTAACCGATTCTGACACAGTTATTTTCTAATTGAGAGGGTGCTTTGACCCATTTGACCAATTGATTGTAAGTCACGTTCAACAAATTCTGTTTAGCAAATTGCTTTCATCGGGTGGGTTACAAATTTTAAAACTTCCTTTATTCTCTTTATACTTATCAATCACGGTTATTTATCCAAAGTAGAAATGTTATTTGTATCATAAGTATATTTGTATCAAATCTTATATTTGTAACTGGATAAAAACATTATTTCGTATAATAATATAATTTATTTAAATTACACGATTTGCGATTTTATTCAAGAAGAATATCCGATTTAATGAAAAAAATATTTAATTGAAAATGGTGTTTATTTGCAACACATACAGGCATGCATTCAAAAACTGTTTAAAAAAATGTTCAGATAATATTGATAATAGATTCATATCAGAAACCACATTGTACACGTAATTTTTTCTCAATAAAATACTTCATGCACTCTTAATTCTCTCAACTCTTGATAGGACAACGTTATCTGAACCAAAATGACAAAAATGTGATGGTTTTTCAAGTGAAAAAACTTTCTTTCTTTCCAATCATTATAAACATTCAAGAGTTAATCGTTTGATAAACTCAAAGTGTCTCAAAAAAATAAAAAAATCATCTACGTAGGATTTTTCGTCAGAACAAAAATTTTTTTATTTGGATTTTTTGTCGTATTAACCCCTAGTATAATAACAAAAAAGCTAATAAACATTGAAAAGTTGAAAAGTTGTGTACTAAGTTGATAACTGTTACATAAAAAATGTATAAGGCAAATATAACAAAATATTTCGTGTATTATAATAGGAATCAAGTATAAGATATAAGAAGTATAAGAAAAAAATTTCAATGTGAATAATATTTCCTTTCTAAGAATCTTTGAAACGTATATCAGATATTTAATAAAAAATTACTACACACGTCAAAATGTACATAAATACCATAAAATAAATTATCCAAATACGTGACAAACTTCCGCGTACCTACTACAAAAAAGAAATAACAGATATTTCTCAGCTACAAAATATTGTTATACATAACAAGTCGAATAACAATAAGTATAAAGATCTGTTTATACGGTAGGTTCAAATGGCTTTGAAGTCATGGCGCAGTAGGCCATCTGACAACTTTGAGGAGGTCGCACGCAGCTGCGTTCTAGCAAACACTTCCCGAGTATTTTTGTACCGGAAATAAGATTTAGTTCTCCTAAAATTTTAAAATCCTGGCAGCATTTGTTCTGTGGAAATAAAACTACTAAATAAATATGGAAAGTAATATATATTTCGTTTGATTCTCTCCTCATATTTTCAATTTCTGCAGAGTCTGCTTTCCAATTTGAAGTATTGTTTTTGACAAGCTTTATTCTGTTTTCCACTTGGTTGTGTTTCGGTCAAAGGGACGCGTCGGTCGGCGACGTATGAAAAATCTACATTTTAATATAAAATTCAAAATCACTCAATGAAACGATAGACAAAGATGACACATTACTTACAATTAGGAAAAACTGAAAAACGTGGTTGTTATGACCTTGTGGAGCATGGTTTATGTTACAAAATTTCTGTGATTACAAACAAAGATTTTAAAATTTTCAACCTACCAGCCACTTGCAAAATGTAAATATATACTCATGTGTCAAATTAGGTTAACCAGTCCTATAATAAAAAAATATAACTACAATTACCTTCATTAAAAAAAATGATTCTTAAGCAAAAGATCCATACTAAAATATAAGCAATATGCATTTATCTTGGTCTGAGTATACGTGAAGCCCGTGTATCATAAATAAATATTGTGTATTTATATTTATGAGAACTTCTCCATAGAATATTGGTTTATTTCAATAACAAGCGCTCTTTGAACGTTTTTCAACAACTCGCGTACTCCGACGATTTCTTACAATAAAATTCAAACAACATTATTAGTTAGTTGAATAGTTTTGGATACAATGTGTTCATAAATTGTAATAGGAAAAGCTTTGAGGGCCGAATTATTTATTGATAAAAGTATGAATGTTTCCGCACTTAGAAAATTATGGTGTAGTGCTTTAAATGTTTGTTACAGTGATCATTGCTATTTGAATAACAACACGCCTCTAACGCAATAATGGATAAATATTTTTTTTGAAATGTTTTTAGTGTTTTAACTTACAGTGCATTTAAGTTTGTTGAGGTAAACTCTTGAGATGTAATTTAGAGCCATTTTCTATTATCAAAATACGCACAAAATTGCATTTGAATCAGTTTTGAAGTCATATGCGGTAAGATGATCTGATTAGCTATAGGTTATGAAAATCCTACAGTCAATATTAAATAAAAAATTTCGCACAATTTCGCATCTCGTGACCATGGTGTCTGTATAGTTACCAAAAGGTCGAGTTAAAATGTAAAAATATAGTGGAACGGAATGAAATTCGGTAATATATTATTTATTAAATATATTATAAATGAATTAAAAATTATTTATTTAATATATTATATATTAAATATGAATTGTGAAATTTTCAGGAAATATCGCATCATTTTTTGATTAACCAACAAATCCATTTTTAAAGAATTCTCGATCCAGTCACTGAAAGTAAACCAATATATTAACGCAAAATGCTCTCACTGCGATTTAGTAACGTTACAGACATCTAACGAGAACATTCAATTTCATTCAGATTGCATCTTTTAAAATATAGGTGCAAAGAAAAAAAATATTTAAATATGAAATAAAACACTTTTTAACCGGCGTTAAATTATACCTATTTACCTACATTTTGACTCGACGTTTCGGTAAGTTTACTGATAGAGTTTTATTCTTATATTAGGTCTTTACCTATGAAATTGCCGTTTTTCACGAAATAAATGAAGCGTAATTTTTTTATATATTTTTGATTTCTTTTAATCAAAATAATCACCCATGCAATCAATGCATCTTTGCCAACGCATTGGTAGCTTATTGATGCCTTTCTTGAAGAAATTAGCTGGACGGGAGGCAACAAATTCTTCAAAGGCATTTTGTACTGCCTCTCGGGTATTGAATTTTTTTCCCGCCAAGAAGTTATCCAAATTCTGGAAAAAGTAGAAGTCTGTAGGTGCAAGGTCTAGTGAGTACGGCGGATGACGGAGAACTTCCAACCCCAACTCTTGTAGTTTGGAGACCGTCTGTTGTGCAGTATGAGGTCGCGCGTTGTCGTGCAGGAGCAGTGGAGCCGAACGATTGACCAAAGCTGGTTGGAGACGTGCGAGCTTCTCCATCATTGTGTTCAGTTCTTCACAGTACACATCTGCAGTAATGCTTGTCCCGTTTGGCAAGAAGCTGTGTTGAATTACACCCACGTTAGACCACCAAACAGTGACCATCACTTTTCTAGGGGTAAGTTTTCGTTTAGGGCATTGTTTGGGTGCTGAACCAGGGTCCAACCAACTTGCTGAGCGCTTACGATTGTCAAACAGGATCCATTTCTCGTCACAAGTAACAATGCGGTTCAGAATTCCTTCATTTGTATGCCTGCTGAGCAGTGCAAGGCACGTCTCCACGCGTACTTCGCGCTGGCGGTCATTGAGTTCGTGGGGTACCCATTTGTCAAGCTTTTTTACCTTGCCAATTTGACGCAAATGGACCAATATTGTTTTGATGCCAACGTCGAAAGCTGCTGCTAATTCAGCCGTGGATTGAGTTTCATCAGCTTCCACAATTGCCTTTAATTCGTCATTGTCGACCAAAGTTTTCGGACGACCACGGGGTTCATTTTTCAGGTCAAAATTTCCAGAACGGAAGCGGGTAAACCAATAACGGGTGGTGCGTTCGTTTGTAGTGTTCGCTCCGTAAAAGTCGTTGATGTTGCGTGCCGCTTGTGCCGCTTTGCTGCCACGACGGTACTCATACTCCATAATTACTCGAATTTTTAACTTATCCATGATGACGAAAAATGTTCGAATACGTTGAAAACAAAACACTAACTATTAAACAAATGACGATATTAGAAAAAGAATTCCATGTTTGTCAAATAAAATTAATTTGTAATTAGAATTATCAGTCAAAAAAAAATATTTTCATTTGAAATGGCCAGTACGGCAAAACGGCAGTTTCATTGGTAAAGACCTATTATTTATAGTATTTAACAAGTGTTTTCATCATTGTGTTGTATCGTGTTGTCATTCAACTAAAATAAGATTTTCCGGTAATTTATGATTTAATTGAACAGTAACTATTCCTTGACAAAATAAAGCAAACAAAATATGGATTTGCAAATATACGATTGCTGTAAATTACTGAAATCTTTACAAGGACACTTAAAAGAAATGTTCTTCAGTTTAAAGTGGACTTTACATAATTTTTTGTTTTATTTCATATATGTATCAGCATAAACTCCAAGCTATTTGTTTTACAATATTTTCGGTCTAAAGAATACAAACAATGGTTCGAGCCGTTCTTTCATCTTTTCATTTAAAAATTAAAAAGTTGAAGCTGTAATTTAAATGAAAGTGTTTCATTTATTGGGAGCACACAACAGGCCGGTACAGTCGAGTGGAACCGCCTTATTATACAAGGCGCTTCGGATTTCACAGTTCAGAAGACAAAGGAAAGTATAGAACTTTTATACTTATATGTACGGTTTATTGACTGGACTTTTCTGCTCTTTTGTTGAGGTTTATAAGTGGGTTTTGAATGTTCATACTTATGAGTGGTGTCAGGAAACCGTAGTAGAGTTATATATTATATAATAACTTTTCTTCAGGTTTGAATATACTCGTAAATTTAAGGTAACGCTTTGTGTTTTAAGGTTTCCTTTTTGTAGTCTAATTAATCTGAGGAGACTATGACATAGTACAACCATTTTAGTTGAAAAATAAAAGATAAATATAATCTGCTAAACCAATAAAGTCTATTAGTTTTACAAAGTAGACAAATCAAACATTTTCGGGAATTTTTGTGGATTTACACAAATGACGCCTTAGGAAAACTTTGCTAACCTTATTATTAACACCGGATTCGCTTTCGCATAAATATAACAAAAATGTTACTTGTATCTGCTCTGAAAACTTATTAGTGGCTTTTTGTTAATATTTTTTAACTTTGCCAGTTTTCAAAATCTTGTGAATAGATAACGCTTCTGCGCTTCAAGTTCATGATATTTAGTAATTTGTCCTAGGACTACGTATGTAAGTATCCTCCATTTATATAAATAGATCCCCAGACAATCACACGGACTGCATGACCCCAAAGAAAGCAAAGCTATTGTTATGGATACGGAACGACCATACGTCGAACTGGGTGAACCCCGAACAAATATACTTATATATAAATATAAACAACCACGACCCGAGAACTAATATCTGTGTTCATTACTCAAATGAATGCCCGGCCAGGACTCGAAACTGGGACCTCCGGCGTATGAGCCAGGGCTACAACCTACTGCGCCACTCAGCCGACAAATTTATACATTATGTTTTATCTGTACATATTTTCCATATAGCATGTCAGGTGCGGCCGACAATGATGATCCCAACAGGATTAAAGCTTACAGAACTGGTCGATTTCAATATTCTTTGGTTTCACAAAATTTAACGTCACCATCGCCGCGCTTAGTTAGTGTATCACAATAAATAACAGTAGTATTTTATCGGAAGTAGTTCACCGGAAACTGACTTCGCAGAACATCGCTCGGCAGAAGTAGAACAGGCTAAGATTGATCGAAAAAGTTTCCCAAAACTAAACAAGAAGTTACTGGAACAACATAGTGAGCAAAACGAAGATGAATATAAATAGTGCCTACTATAAAATAAATCTGCATTAGTTGATTAAAGACGCAGTAAAAAATGGCAAATGGAAAGGGTTAAATATTTTATAAATTATAAATATAAATCCCCAGACAAACACACCAACTGTATGGCCCCAAAGTAAGCAGAGCTTGTGTTATGGATGACCACACTGTGAACTGGGGGGGAACCCAGAATTAACAGACATTTATACATATCAATAACCCTAGAACAAACATCTGTGTTCATCATACTAATGAATACCCCAACCAGGACTCGAAACCTGGGATCTCCAGCGTATGAGGCAGAGTTACTAACCACTACACCTCTCGGCCGTCGTGTAATCTAGTAAGCAAAGTTTGCATAGTAAATAACCTTACAGCAACTGGGTAAAACGCAGAATAAATGTTCGTAAAAAAGAATATAGCTCAGAAGCTAAAGTAATGTGTTCATCATGATTTTGTTATGAGTTATGTTATGAGTTATATATGGTTTCATAGCTAAATACAGAAAACATTTGTTGTAACTGGTCAAATTTAATAAAAAAAGCCAGTCGTAGTTAGGAAGGCAGAGGTCTAACTTGTGTTGTTGATTCCCTCTTCTAAATTGCATTAAATATATATATATTGAGGATTATATGATTGTAATATTCCTGCTGAGCACATCGAGAAAATTGCCTTATAGTAGATTTTATATTTTTTTAATAAATTGCGATGAACTTTTTTGTAATAACTCGCTTGTATTATTTAATAAAACAAAGAAAATATAACATCAATAACAATACGTTGAAATTAACAAAATTTTAAGAGCGTAAGTAATATAATAATGACATCTGCTTAGTAAGTGAAAAGAGACGGTGATACATAATTAATACTGATTTAATCTTATGGCAACATCAAATAACATCCCTAGAGGGCTTTGTGTTTTGTCAACTAACTCTTGATTGATGATGGGTCCTAGTCACGGTCACTTACTTACTGTATGTTTCTCTGCTGAGTTACGTAATCAGGAACACATATATAGATCTGTTTGAATAAGAGCGAAAATCGTGTCAAAAATATTGTTGCCGTACTGGTAATTTCACACTGAATTAAAGCAATAATCCGAATCGAAGGGATATCCGTCATTCGTGAATCGGACTGTCAGAACTTTTTCCGAGGGACAATAATGTCTATCGGAAAAAGTTCCTCATCCTCATAAGAGGATGAACCTACTCACAATAACTTTTGAGTTGTCACTTTCATCAGAGCAGGCTCTCTCTGTCTCCCTCTACTCTATTTTATACGATCGAGAGTGGGTGATAATGTCTGATCTTGCCGTATTTCTTATTCGTTCAGTACGTTGTACCGTTGGTAATATAGAATAGAGATTTTGTAAACTAAAGTTAATCACCACTATGGAATAAGGTTGAAAACAAATATTGGTTCCATAATTAAAAAACAAAGATAGAGTTTTATTTATTTTTATATTTTGTTTTACTCTAAATGTTAAACGAATTGGAACTCTAAAAGCAAATATCTAAAAATATATTTTGTATTTCCAAGTAGGCGTCAAAATTTTACTCTTTGAGCGCGTAAATATAGAATTAAAGCCGCCCGATATATTCTAGTAGACGTCAGTAAACAAAATAATGTAAACATTCTGTGGGGACTCATAAATATTTACATATCACATCTATCCTTTGTACTTATGAAAAATTACATTTTAGCTCGAAGTATACTTTCGATGTGTTTCGTTCATTAGGTTCCGAAACGAAACGCAAGCAGGTTATGAAATTGATAATTCCGGTGACTAATCGACAAAAAGCAATTTTTTCTGTCATTACATTTAATCTTGTAGTCGTTAGGCCGACCCTTTAAAACCAAGAAAGATATGAGATACAATTAAAAAAACACCAATAGGGAAATATAAAATAACCGATCTTACCGCGTGCAGCTTTTGAGACCCTCGTAATTTTTTTGTGCATTACAAACATTACAGAAATTTCACATGTTCATTACTTCACCCTTCAAAATAAATGACTTCATAAACATGACACACCTTTAGTACTTGAATCGAGTCGATTTTTTATTTATTGCTCAATATTCAGGAAACATTGTATATTAATATAATATAAAGTTGATACTAGCAAGTAAAATTTGGGGAAGTAATGAAAATATAATTCTTAATAAAATATCGGTCCAACTAGTTGAAATTAAAAAAATTAAATTAATTTTCAAGCACAACATAAAAACAACCAGTCGAAATATAGCTAGACGAAATAGCTCCTAGAAGCACGATTCGAGTCGTACAAATAAAAACTTTATTTCACAGTCTTTGCACATTTATCTTAAGCCCGTGTAAACAATATACATAGCTTAGCTCGGGTCGGTGGGCCATAGTCACGTGTGGAATACGGGGAGGCTGCCACCCTAAGTGTCTGTACGTCCTACATTTCGATGTACGGTGGACGTTCAAAGTGTCGTTAATGTATTTTGACCTTTGCATTGCTTCTAATGGAGACTCCACGTTATAAAACTTGTTCATGGTGTATTTTACGACCTTAAAGTATTTTGATTCGCACTGGATTGATGGCTAATCGCGTAAAGCACTTAATTAGGAATTGATAATATTCAATCGTTCTAATCTGGTTTTGATTTTTTACCATTTCCGAAAAAATCTTCTATGAATAAAAATTCAGTAGGAATTGCTTCCGATCGTTAAAATCAACAATCACTACTGCTTGCACTGCATCATCATTTCTTATTGTGTTTTATTTTAATTACAACACCAACAGTTGAAATAATAAATTAGGTAAGGCATAATCACATCAATAGTTTATATTGTTAGTGGATTTTAATTATAATGCAATAAAGAACGAGAAACGGTGTGGGTACACAGGCACCTGTTTATAATAATTTAAATTAAATAATACATATAAAAGAGTGCAGAGTGCGGACAGTGTCAATAAGCTTGTATCCACATTACTATATCGCAACCCTGGAGTAAAACATTGAATGAATCATGTTTGTATTGGTGATTTTTGTAAGTAATACTGTAGGTAACAAGTCCTCCGACAAAAATCAAATAGTATAATAACAGATTAATTAAAATTATGCAAATATTTAGGAAGTTTGATAACACAGAACTGTAGTCCAAATATCCTGGATTGATATGGCTAAAATACTTTTAATAATGAAAACTATTCAAAGCAAATATATCCAAAAATAAAACAGGAACTAACTAATCAAAACTTACCTCTGGAGTAAAGTTACATAATAAAGAGAGAGGCTAGAAGCATTTGAAATATGCTGCTGGGGAAGAATTGAACCTATGATATGGATGGAAAGTTGAGATTTAAAAAATAGTTGCAGAAAAAAGAAAATGGTATGACACGAAACTACGACTTTTTAGGCTTTTAGAATGAAAAAGAAGGGAGAGGAAGACCTAGAAGGAGCTGCATTGACCAACTGAAAGAATAACGAAACGTCTGGTCGTATAGGGAAACGAAAATGAAAGCGGAAGATAAAATGAAATAGGCCCCTAAATTAAGAAAAAAATAGATATAGATGGTAGGTAAGTTTGATCCACGTCACAATCTTGTCACTATTCGGCTGAAAGAATTTCTATTAGAAATAACCTTTTTAATTTTTGTTTATCTTCACTGATTTCTGACTATGTTCTTGTGTATACATAAGTAATATAATAAATTTGATAATTAACTTTCAAAAGGTTTTGGTAATGAAAATTATTCAATGAATAATTCTCATCATTTGACAGAGTTATATTTTTAGGTCAGTTTGCTGCAGCAGCGTAAAAGTTTTGCAATATTACTTTAACTATACCAACTGTTTTTGAAACTCAGATGAACAAAACTTTAGCATTATAAATCCTGTATTGAAAACCAATTAAATATTTTACTAAAGCCATATAATACAATCAAGAAAAAGTAATAAAAAAGAAAATATTAGCTTAAAATTTTCGAACCTGAAAACGCATCAAAATTGTTTTCTTTGACATTTAAGATGTGTTTGTTCGGCAACAGCGGCAATGACGCGCGCGGCGCGGCGGTTGTTTCATTATTGTTTTGTTAATTTTGCAATCATTTTTGTACCGAAAATATATAACCACAGTGTTGATTACCATTGTATTTGTAAATTGTATTATAATTTTTTTAATGAATTCAAAAAGATGCATAAGCACTTTTAAATAAAGCCCCTTGAAGTTTAAAAACCAATTTGCGTCCAGCCGAAACCTGTTTTTGATTGAAAATTCGATAAACCATTTACATACAAATCTATGACAAAATTCCTCATGTTATTTCATTGCAAATTACTAATTAATTTTTCCACGCTGAACGCGGTCGTATTGAAAAATCGAAAACAAATTCAAGTACCTTTTGTGGACTGTAATCAATTTTTAAGCCAGTAATGGTGAAATGTTAAATAATTTGCACAAAGCATAAATAAAACAGCCCCTAAACCTTTGATGGACGGTTTGCACGCACGTAAATGATCCTATCCTATATATCTGTGTTATATATGCAACAGGTGCCTAATGACATTTTTATGGCTTTTAATAATAAAGTCGTAGCTAGCGTTTTCTCGATTACTTTATTATTCAGTCGAGAGACCATAAGAGAAAAACAACAACAAATATAGTGCTTTATCTTATTTTGAATTTCTCAAACTGATAGACAGCTCTATGTCGTTTCAATTGCTGTATTTTTTTTCATTCCTTAATTTTAGTGAACCTCAAGTTTATTTAAGTCACAAAATATTTTTCTCACTACTTTTTACAAAATGTTGCTCTTCCCGGTGCAGCGTAGATAAACTACCAATGTATCGAACATTCATTGCTAGGCAACCATTTAAAAGTAATCGAATTGCAACCCGCGAAATACTTATGTAGTTCTGTTGGCCCCTTATAATCTACATAAGTTCCACTTCACCAAATCAAGATTTTTGAGAGCAAATATGTGAGTTATTATAAAAGGTACCAAAATAGCTATAGGTGAACCTGTAAATTTGAAAATATTTAACGAAAGAATAAATACAAAATAATCTAAGGTAAACTAGATTGACAAGTTAAGATTAAAATCGTAGAGCTCAAATACCAATGTCTTAATTTTAGGTATTCGGTAAACAATCGCAATGTCAGAATAAAATGGTCCCACAAATCATAGCGTATGATTTATAATTTATAAGATTTAATTATAAACTTCCAAATCTTAAAATATTCTAATATTCTTAATATCTTAAAGGATTATTTGTGCAGCAGAATATTAAACAAACTCATAAATGTTGTGTTCTTATTACTCGCATGTACTATAAATTTGACATGCCATAATACATGGTTACTTCAATAATAAATGCTCGGGCGTCTAATACAGTTTTCTTTAATATTTTCTGAACACAAAGCTTTGATGCAATTTTCTGCATGGAAACCAGACATGTTTCTTTGTCTAACATTATTATTTATGGCGATATTTTGTTGGCGCGCTACTACAAAACTGTTATGCTTAGATGTGAAGTCAAAGTTCAGATAATCCCTTTAAAAGTCTCCATAGTTTTAAAAGGAACATATACAACACTTCAGAATATATAAATGTATATTAATCATTAGAATTCAAAATGTACATATATTTTGCAGTTTGTGAGTTTTGACCAATAATTGAATCAATTTATAACATTATTTTGCGGTTATGTTTGTTTATTTCGTAATTTGGTTAACTTCATTTTGTAATATTTACGTAGCTTGATCTGGTTTTTGTTTTTCTTGTTGATACCCGTACGAGTGATGAGCTAATAACATGAAATATTTCGCGCTCTTAGGTTGATTAATGGCTTCTAATTCAGCTGAATTAGAGCGAGTCCTATTCGAGTATTTGGACGTGAACGCCTCAATTTACTAATCGCTTGCATATCGGTTTGCTGGAAAGTTCAAACCTCTTAAGTCAGTTCAAACTATTGACAAAGGACGATGTGTAAATATTATTTAAGACCTGAATAACTATTATTCAAATGTCGCCTCACGAGCTTTTAGATTGAATAGATTTGGAATTTCCATTATATTTTTTTTTTAGAATTATTCACAATTTATGTAAAGATGTAGATGATTATGTGGCATATAATCATATCATAAAAATCAATTAGAATCAAGAATAAAAATAGGCAAGCATTTATTAATTTGTAATCGATTTAAGTTCAAAAGCCACGAGACCAATTTTTTATGCTTTACGTTAAAAAACTGCATTGACAGAAATAACATAATAAGCTTTTCCGGCAATAATCAGATTCCAGCAGCTCGGTCTTAAATATTTGGTCAACTCCATTCAGTTTTAATACATAAAACATCCTAGTCGCCTGTCATATTTGTGTATTATAATTCTAAAGTAATGATAATCGGATATTTGAAAAAAAAAATGTTTTTGCTTCCTCATATATTCACTAGGTCAGCATATAGGCCACGATTACCGGGAGGCACATTCATTATAATACGAACAGTCGGAGGGAAAATATCAAAATGGAGGAAAACAAAATCAGAGCTATCATTAAGTACCTCTGTTTGAAAAAAATATCTACCAAAGACATACTCAACGACGGAAACGTTGCGGGCCTCTGTTCCTCCATATTCCACAGTTGCGCGCTGGGTAAAAGAGTTTAAGCTGGGTAGAACATCCACAGAAGATGAACAACGCGAGGGACGCCCATCCACGTCCCTCACTGCAGAAAACGTGAAAAAAGTCGAAGATATCGTGTTGGCAGATCAAAGAGTGACCATAAAGCCAGTTGCGATGGCTGCCATTCAAGAAACGGGATTGGAATTGCTCGAACATCCACCCTATTTGCCAGACCTGGCTCCCAGTGACTTTTACCTCTTTTTCGGCTCAAGGAACACCTCCACGGCAAAAAAATTGACGCATACAACGAGGTGATGACTGCTGAAGAAGCGTTTTTGGAGGGTCAAGGCAAAGTTCTTTTTCAAAGGGAGTTGTGGGTTTAGAAAGAAGATGAGAAGATGGACGACTTTAGGATCACCCCTCGTATATTTACTTAGTTTTGCCGAACGTGTATCAAACATAACAGAGCTTACAGTAGCCCTGTTTATCTGAAGTTTTTATGTTAAAAGCGATGAATAAAAATCAATACTAAGTAATAAAACAAAGTTTTGAAAACGAAATTCTATAGAAAATAGATATGTGAAGTCTTGTAGGTATAAATTTACCTTATTCTGGACTGGCCTAAATGTAATAACATACAAGGTAACATAAAGGACACAACTCCTTTCAGCTATTATCAAAGCGATTTTTGGACGTGTTTTAATCTAAGGGTTTAAACCTTTCGCCGCTTTTTATTTGGTACTGAAAATACTCCTTTATCCCTTTTTCCTTAGTTATTATTCCTAAAGTATCTTTGAGAACAGAAAGATTTTTATCCACTTTCCCTTTTTCAGGTATTAATATTCAATGGATTGGAAACTGAGCGTATTTTTGTTTCCAAGATTTATATTTTTCGTTTTCCCTTTGTCATTTTTCACACCAACAAACAGAATTTAAACGAACTTTTTCCTTATCAATTTGTTTCGTTGATTCTTTCATCACTAAATATTGAAATATATCAAGGTTCTGTTTGAAACAAAAGAACCTTATATATTGGCATTTGCAATAAAAGTTTTAACTTTGTATTGATGCTAACCTATCCATTGTGAAGTTGGAGTATTGTTCGCGTATTGCATTGTCGGCCAACTTCCACCGCTGCTCGGCTGCATTCAATCGAAAACAACAAATATGAAGCAAACAATTCGTAGCGAACGAATCGGATTAATTTGACTTTTCTGTGCTTGTTACTTGGAGTCTCCAGCTGGTTTAGATAATTTAAATGAAACTGTGATTTCACAGTGTCCTTTTAATGTTTGCAGCAACCATTGGTGTGATGAGCACATAGATTCCTGTGCCTGTTTCTTTTTACCTCACCCCCCCTGTTTCAAGTTCATTATAAGTGTATTCGCAACGCAAGCTCTGCTCAGTTTTCAGGCCGTGTAGTTAGTGTAGGTACTAGTCCAAAAACTGCATCAGAAATACTATTTTTATCAAAAAAAAAACACAATCACATTATTTTTGTAATATATCAAATCTGTACTGCCAACCTTTCAGATATTAGGGCACAATTTTGTAGAAATTCATAACACTATAATAATGTCAGAATTGCGTGTGTTGGAAATGCTATAAATGTCTGGTAGCATTTTATAGGATTAAGTAAACTAATAACATTATATTTCCATTTAGGATTCCCCTTTCACAAACATTCACATAATAGGGTGTTGGAATAACATTTGTCACGTGAACAATGGTGCGGTATCTCGGTGAGAGGCACTGTGGGTGATGGAGGCGGCATCCGTCGCCGCGCCCTGCGCCGCCGCGCCTCCGCCGTCTCCCGGATAGAGATTGTTTCCGCGAATGACGATTCTCCATTACACTTTGAATTCCAAGACAAAATACTTAATGAAGCGGAACTTAAGAAATTCAGAGCTAATTTTCTTAGCTTTGTTTATTAATGGCTTCGGTTGGGGACTTTATTTTGAGGGCTTTGTGAAGAAATGTCTGTGGCATTAAATGATTTTGTAGTAATTGATCTTAGTCACATCTGATGATAAGTGGCAGCAGTTTATGCGAGTTAAAAGAGTAAATTTCAATGCTAATGAAGTCACTTCTTTAAACAAAATGAGAATAATTTTATATTATGCCTTAGTTTGTTGGTAGGTATTGATTGAACCTTGCGTCAGTTTTATTCTTTTCACTAAACTCTATGAAAATAAACTATAATCTGCTTAGTAAATTGCTTTTCTTAAACGATTTTTAAATCTAAGTCCGTTCTAAAATTACCAGGCAAATCTCAGCTTTACAAATAAACTTGGCTAAACCTTTTTAACACTGTAAGACTTTCTATGCACAAAGAACAGTAATGTAAGCAACGTTTCTTATCATAATAAAAGATACTCGTAACAATGAAAGGATTAGAAAGATAAAAGGAAAGGCCAGAACCAAAATAGGATATTTTAACATTTAAAGGGATGTCATTTTATTCATGAGGATATCAGAGAGTGGCGTCGCAACAATTTCATTAATCTCTTCGGCCTGAAGTCTTTTGCGTGTAATTCTAAATTTACTAATCGAGTAATTATTTTTTTTTAATTTATTTTCAGTCGTTACGCAGGAACACGTCACGTCATACGCTGTTATTTTACGAACTGTAATAAGCTGTGTTATCGACGGCGTACAGAATAAATATTAATGTGTGTTGAAAAAAAATTATGTACTTTTTTAACCAAAACCACTGTTTTAAAATTTGTTCATCTATTATTCCTATAACTTAAGCTGTTTGTATTTATTATCTGTGAAGAAATAAGAAGACAATATTTTATAAACAATAAAATTATAATAGAAGGTATATCGCTTCTGTGACTCATAAGAACAAGACATACCACATGGTTATATCGACAATCATCATAATTTGAGTGAACTATTCATCTTAGCATTGTTGCTTGTATCTTGTACCAAATTCGCTCGCCACAAGAATGCAATGACATTATGTCTACTAATCTGTAGTTCCGTTTCAATTCTTGCAGAAATACAAATCAGGTGTTTCGGTACAGTCAACACTAAGTCATCTTGAGTTTGGTCATGACCTAATTACCTTAGTGGTAAGAGCTAAAATCTAATAAGTCTGTTGCTACTAAAGTGATGACAGTACCTACGCACGGCAGGTGAACCATCTAGTTGTGACACTCAGCGTCACAAAACTTTGTGCTCGTCGCGGACAAACATAAACAAGTTTTGTTTGATGTTATTTCCGAATTTAAGACTTAACTGTACCTAGACGAACTCACTTTTGCCCCATTGATCCGTTGCTATTATTATTGCTTTCGTGTTATTTTAAGAATTTCACAGCATCTTTATTTAGGTAGTCAGATCCAAAGTTTCTTCAACGTGTTTTTGTTTTCACAGGTGCGTAAAGGTAAGTGGGTCATTAGAAAGTTTTAGGTTATTTATGGAACAAATAACACAATCAAAGCGCGAGATTAGAGAATTGACCAATAGGTATAACTATTTGGTTTTATTTGTACACTAATTTAATTTCTAATCAATTGGCCTAGACGAACGGAGGAATACAGTTTCCTCTTTCTATATAAGGGCCGTGAAAGACTTGTCACCATAGAATTGGTAATTCAGTCAGGTACATAAATACTGACATATAAAACCGAAATTAATGAAAATAGTGTTGCTAAATGTCGTAACATTTGACAGTCGTCTAGTAACACGTGTTTGTCGATAAGTAACAGTTCGATGACAAAAACACAAGAACTTTTGTTTGCTGACTTCTAGAAGAAAGGACCGTTCTATTTTTGAAATGTTTAAGTACCTATAAGTGTTTTCGTAGTATAAACAATGCTTTTTGAAAGACAGAATCTCTGTTATTTTCTTACATCAATATTTTACGTTTAGAACTCAAACTGTCGGCCGTTGATGCAATGTATAGTTAATAAGTTAATCACCAAGCGGATGGATATCTCAAACTTAGGACCATGAAATAGTTTTAATTAAAATATGAATTCTAAACTTGTTCCAATAATGTCAGTTATTGTATCTTTCAAAAAGAAATCAAGTGAAATTCCAGAAGTTGATCTTATGAACCGACGATACAATATTTTACAATAATCATCAAAAATCACAAGTTCAACACAATATAAACCAACTTATATATTGAAAATATAAATATATTAAAGAAAACGTAAGTATTCAGTGTTTTAAATAATAAACCCTCCTTGCAAGCCGTCCTTGCTGTTATTTCAATCAGACTTAGAATAACAAAAAATATTTTAATTTCGAAGACGCGTTCGTTACTTTTTTTAGCTATTTCTAATAAACTAATAATAGGATCAATAAAATAAACCACATTTTGTCATTTCTAAAACTAATAAAACCGTCACTGTACACATTATTTTTATCACCGAACACATTCAATAAATGTCAACAGATCTCTTACGGCGCGCCACGGTTCAGCAAACATTCGTCGACACGGTCGAAGCGTTGGACTAGAACGCTTTAATTCTCCTAATGCCTGCGAATCAATCCGAACGCTAGCGCAATTAATTGTAAGACTATCGCATCGATATCTGACTCGATTGAATGAGAATCACTGGCCGAGCACACAAGGCGCCCCGGCCACTCGACCGCAGACAGTCGGTAACTTGAAACGGCCACTAAATAGGTACTTACTTCGTTTACTTCTCCAATCACTCGATTCTGTAATCGGATTTTATTATGGTAAATCCATACATATTGAAGGACCTTCGTTCTATATTATTTTTATTATTTACTCGTTTTTGATCTATGTCCCTTGCCGTATCAGACATTTTTAGTATAGTATATACTAGATTACAACTAGAAAACAGAATTTATTTTAAAAAGTAGTTTGAAAGAAATTATAGCAGTAAAATTTGCGCAAATTTTTATGACGAAGATCTTATTCCTTCTTAATCGAGTCTACAAAGTCGTGCTCAGGATAAACAAAGAAACAACTTTTTACTGACCCAATTGCATGCCCTATTAAAATTTGAATCCACATTTGAATCTTTGACTTGGAGTAGGTACCACTGACTGCAATAAGCTGTTGACATTTATTTCAATGTTTTGAAAAAATATTTCATACGCCTTTTCGATTGCCAACATAAAACTAGTGTATTGAGACTATATGACAAGGCACATAAACCATTCTCGCATGCACAGCGTGACGTGAACTATGAATCTCATTTTCTATTTATTCCATGAATAATGTCAGGCACGAAAATCTATGAATTTGTACGCTACGATTTTCTGCTTATTCCGTGAATTATATATTGTTGTGGCGTGAAACTCTGTGGTATGAAATACTTGAGCCATACCGTGGACGCTTTAGGTACAGTATCTATTTTCACGAAAACTTTTAGTCATTCCGTTCTTTCGATTAAGCAGTCACAAAGTCTTGGCAATCGACATTCACTTATTATAGTGTCATGTATAATTATTATTTTAATCAAATTCTCCCCATAATGGTTTTTTGATAACATCAAAATTTCTCTAAATCTCAATTTTTTTTAAAATTTAAGGTTTAAAACTAATTGGCGCAGCCAGGATTAATTTCTAATTGAAAAATATTCTCATCTATGAGTAAAAATCAATGAAGATTATACCTAAGTACTATTTGTATAATAAAAGACTAGACCTTTACAAATTACAAGAGGATGGTTCTTCATTCTTCAAAGTCAATTTTCAAGTAACTTTTATACAACAGACAATTTTTACAAAACGTAGGTCTTTGAAAACCTCTTATAAAAGAGGCTAATAAATATTTATAAAAAGGATTCCTCAGAATTTTTTTTCATTGCAATGCTCTTACCTTCATTTCAATAGATAACAGCATAGTCAATATCTTTTCGTTTATTCCAATTTACTTTCCCTCGGGATCTTTTTGTAGTGGTTTTACACTTATTTGAAAAGTGCAGAAAAGTAATGAAACGCAGACGCCACCATGGCGACACAATGTTAACCACGAAGCGACGTTCTCTATACAAGTAGAACAAACTCTGAGACTATGTGTACAAACTGTAATGTGACAAAACTTATGTTAAAAACATAAAATAAAAACTTTGCAACGAATACCAATTAGATAGGGTGACTTACATATGATGATTTTATATATATTAGGTCTTTACCTATGAAATTGCCGTTTTTCACGAAATAAATGAAGCGTAATTTTTTATATATTTTTTATTTCTATTAATCAAAATAATCACCCATGCAATCAATGCATCTTTGCCAACGCATTGGTAGCTTATTGATGCCTTTCTTGAAGAAATCAGCTGGACGGGAGGCAACAAATTCTTCAAAGGCATTTTGTACTGCCTCTCGGGTATTGAATTTTTTTCCCGCCAAGAAGTTATCCAAATTCTGGAAAAAGAAGAAGTCTGTAGGCGCAAGGTCTGGTGAGTACGACGGATGACGGAGAACTTCCAACCCCAACTCTTGTAGCTTGGAGACCGTCTGCTGTGCAGTATGAGGTCGCGCGTTGTAGTGCAGGAGCAGTGGAGCCGAACGATTGACCAAAGCTTACGATTGTCAAACAGGATCCATTTCTTGTCACAAGTAACAATACGGTTCAGAATTCCTTCATTTGTATGCCTGCTGAGCAGTGCAAGGCACGTCTCCACGCGTACTTCGCGCTGGCGGTCATTGAGTTCGTGGGGTACCCATTTGTCAAGCTTTTTTACCTTGCCAATTTGACGCAAATGGACCAATTTTGTTTTGATGCTAACGTCGAAAGCTGCTGCTAATTCAGCCGTGGATTGAGTTTCATCAGCTTCCACAATTACCTTTAATTCGTCATTGTCGACCAAAGTTTTCGGACGACCACGGGGTTCATTTTTCAGGTCAAAATTTCCAGAACGGAAGCGGGTAAACCAATAACGGGTGGTGCGTTCGTTTGTAGTGTTCGCTCCGTAAACGTCGTTGATGTTGCGTACCGCTTGTGCCGCTTTGCTGCCACGACGGTACTCATACTCCATAATTACTCGAATTTTTAACTTATCCATGATGACGAAAAATGTTCGAATGCGTTGAAAACAAAACACTAACTATTAAACAAATGACGATTTTAGAAAAATAATTCCATGTTTGTCAAATAAAATTAATTTGAAATTAGAATTATCAGTCAAAAAAAAATATTTTCATTTGAAATGGCCAGTACGGCAAAACGGCAGTTTTATAGGCAAAGACCTATTATATATACACATAATTTAATATCAATTTAATTTATTTATACCAATTTATATTTTATTTCTTTAAAATGTATTAATTTGGTCGAATCCGAAATCAGAAATAAATATTTGGTATAACTACGTAGCAAATTACAAAAACTCACAATAATGGCGTTATTAACTTCTCAAATAATCAATTTTGGCAGTTGATCATTTAAACTTTGATTCCGTACCTAAAACAGTAAATATTACGTATTAATACTGCGGTTTTTAACCTTATCAAATTTACAATGTAGTAAAAATTTACAAGTATGTTGAAATATCAGTTCATTGTCAAGGGCTAATAACATCTTTATAGAACTTTCCTTTTATAGAACATTACTATTTAGCGAATTTGTTTAAGTCTTGAAAATGCGTACGGTAGAAGTATGAAAAATACCAATGTAATAAAAAGTATCTTTAAAGAACAATTTTTAAACGATGTAACCCATGGTAAAATGGACTAATTGGGTAATTTTTTACCATTACGTGTCGAAATAACTTTTTGATTACATATAATAACTGTTTGTAGATGTTCGTATGGATTAAAGTTTTTATAGATACGCCACAAGCTTAGTTTATCTACGCCGAAATATTCAAACAGCATATTGAGCTATATTTTTAAATATGGTCGACACAAATATGGTATATTTAAACAAGTAGATGCAAGTCACGTCAAAAAGAAAAAAGGTTTTGAAGTTTTTTTATTCAACCCCGTGTATTTTGTTTTATCTTTGATTAATCAAAATTATTTGATTTAATTTGATTCAGCATTGTTTTCTTCCTTAGACTTCAAGCAGGTACTAAGGAAAAAGAATTCTGCTGGTCTTACATTTTATTTAACCAACTTAAATAACAATTTAATGCAAGTAACAATAAGGAATACATTTTTTTCAATATCGCTGCAATTCGGACCCGTAGCGTCGCAAATCACGGAAAATCAAAACCAGTGGTGCGTTATGTTTTAGTTGGCGGTATGACGGCTGCCAAATGTCGTTGTGAAGGTTTCACCCTTTGCTTTCCGAGCGAGCGGTTGACAACTCCGACCCATTGAGACCTAATTGTGGACATGAATAACTCATGAACAGGACTATAGCCAAGTTTAACGTCGAAGAATTTCAGAGCGACTCAACTTTAGGGACCAAAACAAACGAATAAATTTGAATTTGTAGAACAATAAGTTGGCGAATCAGAGATAGATTGTACAAAAGTTGTTTGCACACAGTTTTGTTTTGAGATTGATTGAAATGATTATGTATTTTGTTAGTTCGTAAATGCAGCAAATCCTAAATACGCTATGCGCACACAAAACACAATGCGTAAAAATGTGAAATACCTAATGAAATAAAAGTTCTTGGTAAAAATAGTCGTATACTCGTACTAATACTATTGATTCTAGTACATATTCGTAATATTAATTTTTCACACACAAGGTAGGTACACTTACTTATATGAGTTTTAGTAATGAATATGTATACTGGTTTTCTGAACTGGCAAAGCTTTATTACTAGCAAAACGTGTAAACATGCCTAATTATTCAAATAGCTATTGAATCACAAAGCACTGTTGAACTAAATACTATTTCAAGAAGCAATAGCATAAGCTAAATATTCGCGTCCAAAGTGTGACCAGGTATCCATTATTGATTTTACTCTGAAAATATGACATGGTTTAAATGTGGGAGCTTAGCTGGCCAGCTCATGCATTAACCATGCGGTGCACTAGCGCGCTGCCGTCACCTATGAATAATAATGTGTCATCTTTTACCCCCCTGGTGGCAATTTGACCAGTCTGTTCGTGAAAAGCGTTGATAGTTAAGGTTACAAAGTTTGAACGCTTTGGCTCGCTTTTATGACACAACATTTATTGGGTCACTAATCAATTAAAGTTTTTCATACTTTAAACAACAACGTAAAAACTTTTTTCTTGCACAATATTTGTTAAGAAACGATTGAACTGGATTAGATCCAAAAATTTTAATTTATTTTCCATTTACCCTTGATTTCCCTATATTTATCAACCACAATGTCATTGCTTAGTATCAAGGGGAGTTACGAGGTCGAAGAGAGAGCACAAGGGGACTTTTGAAAATAGTTCATTACCTATTACAACACATGTGCAATTAGTAAACAGTTATTATTTTAAATATGTCAAGCTGATTATCGAATGGAATATATAAAATGGGCTCTTAGATAGAGAATACTAATCACAGGATTTATATTTAACTAGAAACTATAAAAATTATTTCAATTTTATAAAAACAACGAAAAAACTAAACTTTAAAAATATTACAACGATTGTTGGATATATGAAGTCTGTACAACATTTTCGTTGAATTAGCACGTGAGGAAATTTGCAAACATATTTAAAACCATCACATACGGAATTACACTTAAAACAATGCTTTCACACAACGAGTTACTTAACTTTACTCGCGTGTCCCATCAAGTTCAATGTTTTAACAAAGCCGTTTCCTCGTACTTACCTGTTTGCCTTTTATCAACAAAAAAGTGTAAGAAATCTTTTCCTTATTCCGAGCATACCAGAAATTTGCCTTTCTTTTACCTGAACAGAAAAGCTTTTATACAAATAATAAAAGGTAACATTAAAAGGACGTTCAACATGGCGTAACCCAGAGTTAAGCAGGTTGAAACATGGCTAAGTAATAAATTGATTTTATTACGCTTCATTTATGCAGCCGAACTGTTAGGAGTGTGTTACGGTTGTCTGAAGCGTCAAATGGTAACAGTATTAGATAATCCCCAGGAATTGTCAATACCGGGGAGGGCAATATATGTATGTGGTCGTTTTGAATACGCCTTAATACTAAAGATATGATTTCTTCTATAAATAAATTAGGTACGTCTAATTATTGTTGATTGGAAGTATCTCCTCACAAAAACGGTCTAAAATATATAAAAATTAATGAGTTCCAGTTGATTACAAACGATTTTCACAACGCGTCTGTGTTCGTCGAGCGTCCTTACTTGTACTCTTATTCATTCTACATCCTAATTGCAAGAATTGTTATCTCGCTTTCCGATAAATTATGTGTATACTTTAAGAATATTTTTCGTTTTTATTTATTACTTATTTTTTATATTTACCCTAAAATGCTCTGCCCACAGTGGTTGCGAGTCACTATTTTCAATTTATGAATTTCAGGGTAGACTGAAATAGATCTATGTTTTAATGACAAGCCCGCCAAAACTTCCATTTTCTTTTTTTTTGTGTAATTTTTTTAAATTAAATTTTTTTAACTATTTGGCAAACTTAACTCCCTTCACCCCGTTTCACTTCAATAAGTCACCGTTAAAATTAAGTCATTTGTATAAAGTTGACATATTAAGTGACTTAGGAGCTTTATTCCCGTGAAAAATCTTCATTTAATAGAACACATTTTACAAATAAAATATTAAAGTATTATCATATTTTTTATTTTATAAAATAAAATAAAAATCTTATTCCATTCCCTATATTGACGACCGAGTGGTGTAGTGGTAAGTAGCTCTGCCTCATACGCCGAAGGTCCCAGGTTCGAGTCCTGGCCGGGGCATTCATTTGTGTGATGAACACAGATGTTTGTTCTCGGGTCATGGTTGTTTGTATTTATATATGTATGTTTATTCTGGGTTCCCCCCTAGTTCGCTGTATGGTCATCCATAACACAAGCTCTGCTTACTTTGGGGCCATACAGTTGGTGTGTTTGTCTGGGGATTTATTTATTATTTATTATTATTATATTGAATCAAGTGGTATTGAACACATAGAAATGGTTAACCTGTGAATTAGAAAACAGAACTTTCACTCCATTTCGTTGGTTACAATTGTAACACTACAATAAAATTTGCTCACCATACTTTGCAACATCAAATGAAAATGCATTTTTTTTATCAGAATCAAAAAGTGAGTAACTCTGTTCGATATGAAATATGTAAAACATTCCGAACATATCGTTGTAGCGGCCGATAAGACTAGATTATCTTTAAATGTGAACTCAGCGGTGATATGGAAATGGAATGGCTCTTTATATTTTGCCGGCTTTATCATAGGGAAGCTAAAAAAGTTAATGAATATTTACTGCACGTTCCTTAGCTTAAAACAAACTAGATATTTATGAGGATATTGAGCAAGAAAATTGTTTGTACGGATAGCATAATTTTATGTGCAATAATTAGATGTACACATTTTTTTATTAGCTGTTTTTTGTTCTTTGACTTAATGAAATAAAATATCCATCGTTTGTTACTTAAATATGACAAATGACGTCTTACTTATTTTGATTATTTTTGCGTATGTATATTATTACTAAGGATCTCTTACATGTTGATCAGAATAAAATATATCTAAAATATCCCAAAATGTAATAGTGTTCTTGGAATCAACACTTGATTTGATTTAGAAATACATTTATTGACAGACACAACACCTAACAATGAGCGTACATGAAATAAAAAACACAACGTACAACACAGGTTAAAAATTACACAAAAAAAGACAAAAAATACACCGTTGAAAATAAGCAAATCATGCAAGTTGCTAGTGTTGAGCCAGCCAAAAGGCTACGACTCATATTGTTGCGACTTGTGTCGTAACGATGGTGAATTGAAATGAAATTTTTATTTCTCAACATTGACAATGACTTGTTCTTATTGACGTCAAATAAAGCAGGACTCTACCACCAGTTCGGAAAAACCTTCGTGAAGGAGAACTGGCAAGAAACTTCACGGGTATATTTTTTTCTAAATAAAGTCACAGTCGCTTTATGTCTATACAAAATTATTTTTATCTGCATCTGTTGGCTCGGCAAGTCTCCCTCCCTCCTCCCCCCAAGTATCCAAACGACGAACACCCTCAAACGGCACCCGTTCACGAGTTAACGCGGGATCCAGCCATCGCCCTTCTCAACCATATTAAAGGGAAGTGAGCAACCCGAAGTGAGTTATTCTTCGCATTGCATATTTTTTACTGTCTCACGGCCTACTTTAATAGTCCGTGACATTCGTAACTATTCTAGAAGTGTCTCATTAGTTGACATTCATTCCAATATTGAAACATTGATTATTGATATTTGCTGATCACAGGATTAGCGTGGAATTCCTTTAGCGCCCGTAATTTCGCCGACTGTTCCGTAGCTGTTCCTTAACATAAGCCGGTAGAGGGCATTATTATAATAGTTGAAATAAGACGGTCTAGTACTCGTAGTACCACCCTAGATGAGCTCTTGGCAAAAGCAATTGTGTATTTGACAACATTTGAAATGCCAGTTTTATCATTTATTAAGTTGTATAAAATGAAAATATAAGTTGTATAGAATGAAAATATAAGTTGTATAAAATGAAAATATAAGTTGTATAAAATGAAAATATAAGTTGATTTGATCCAAAAAAATGTTTTGAAAAATAAAGTTTTGAATTTAATATCGAAAAGATATGGATGACAGTATGCAAGTAAACGCTTTATCTACGTAGCTATTGTATAATATATTTTATACAAACGCCCATACAATTTTTTGTATGATTTACACGTTGTGGCCAAGTTACAAATTTGGCCAGCGTTTTGTGTAGAGCGTTTTTTGGCGACTCGTAGCAGCTCCTTAAAGATACTGCTCTATCTAGAAAACTATTGATTGTAAACATACAGTAACTGTGCAATATTTCTTTACTACTGATAAACTATTTAAATATGTAAGATTAATATTTTGTCAAATATACAACTATACTACTACTGAGCTGCATTAAGCAGGTTTAGCACCGTGAAGTTTAAATCATGAGACATATAGCTAAAAGACAATGCTTTTTTACTATGGGCCCTGGTCCAAATTTTTTTCTGCGTCCCCCCTGGTTGAACTCATTGTTGGTTGACTCATCCATTTGAAGTTACTATGTGTGTAATGACGCAACAAAATCGAACCTTTAGTTCACGAGTTATTTCAAGTTATTTAAAACTCCCAAAAGATAGTTGAGCTTATTTCAGTGCCTCGGTCAAAGATTTGCGGTCGATGATTAGAATTCAAGGTTTGGTGTAATTATTTCTATTCATTTTGTACATGAAGGTATAATGTTATGTAAATGAAAAAAACGTTTGTTCTTAAAAATATTTATTAACAAAAATCATGTATCAACTTTTTCGGAAAAAGAAAAGAATAAGAATAACAATAATAATTATACAAAGCCTCCAACCCATTGTGGTCTGAGTTCACAAGTATATATGTATAATAAGTTCGGCTGCGAGTATGTATAGACTGCATTTTACCTTGTAATAGCCAGGAATTATTACTAGCGATGTTCTAATTATTCAAATTAACATTTTCTCTATATAGTTGTATAGTATAAACACCATTATGGACATGTTCACTGTAATAACTCCTGGCTAATTTTAGCTGGTAAGTCCCTAGCGCAAACATAACAAGCTCTTCCTCAGACAACCGTGGAAAATCTCCTAATTCAGGTGATTCGGCAGACATATTTTCAAATTGAACTCGTCGGCTGTTTAAGTTGTGGTCATTTACATATTGCGTTTATGTTATCAGTGATTGGATCGTGGAAGGCATTTGCAATAGCCGCGGCATTTCTAAAATCTTCATAAAGCTGTATTAAAATATTCTTGTCGGAATATCTTGAACTCTCGCTTCAAGCGGCCATTCATTACATTCACGACCCATCGACAAATCGTAACAATCCGAGACTTGTTAGCGTCAACCATCGACATTTGAGTTTCTCCCCTTTCTACCGACTTAGGCATATGCACCTGATAGCCGAAAGCTTCAACATCAGGCACGGCATCTCTAAAGCATCTATCCAAAATGTGGACGTCTCCTTCTTGGAAAAACCAGTTAAACACGTCGCCTTCATTAAATAAACTCTTTAATGTTGTTAGCGTCAACCATCGACATTTGAGTTTCTCCCCATTCTACCGACTTAGGCATATGCACCTGATAGCCGAAAGCTTCAAAATCATGCACGGCATCTCTAAAGCATCTATCTAAAATGAGGACGTCGCCTTCTTGGAAAAACCAGTTAAACACGTCGCCTTCATTAACTACGAGTGGTGTAGTGGTAAGTAGCTTTGCCTCATACGCCGAAGGTCCCAGGTTCGAGTCCTGGCCGGGGCATGCATTTGTGTGATGAACACAGATGTTTGTTCTCGGGTCATGGTTGTTTGTATTTATATAAGTATGTTTATTCTGGGATCCCCCCCAGTTCGCTGTATGGTCATCCATAACACAAGCTCTGCTTACTTTGGGGCCATACAGTTGGTGTGTTTGTCTGGGGATTATTATTATTATTATTAAACTCTTTAATGTGCCTTAGATGTAATAGCTGAATGGGGTCCAGTAACTTCAATTATATACCCATCGCACACTATAAGAAAGGGTTTTAACAGATTTAAAAACTTATGGTGACTATATGTTAATCTTTAAAATAGAAAGTTGCTACTTTTTTGTATGTAAACATAGGTGCCATCCAGAATTATTATACATTTGCTAGTTTCTGCGTTTCCAAATAATGCCCGAGGTATAAAAAGCACTTGTTCTCTTGTCATGTGGTCCCAACCCAAATGTTGAGGTGTAAAATCTTCTGTCATACATAATCTTGCGATTTTCATCTCTTTTTCCAGAGTTGTTCTGCTGATAAGAAACATATCTGCCAACCTTGTATTTGGTCCACCGGTTCTCAACTTGATCAAATGTATCGCCAAAGCGGTTTTAGGTCTTTTACTCTTTACACGCAGGGAAGGAGTTTCGTCGAACAATCTATTAAACTGATCGATGTTTCGACCAGTCAGAAAATAAACTTCATGTGAGTCCATCCTCTCAATATTTTCAAAATCTACTCTTCTCCCTTCAGGCACAGATTTTAAAATCTTCATCATGTCCATGATCTGAGCTTCGTCAAAATAATGACTGATATTTGGTGCTGATAAAAAAATATCAAAATCATTCAGTATCAAATGTTCTTCACAAATACGTGCAGCTGGAGTAATTAAAATCATGCAGCAAGCGGATTTTCATGTATTTAGGGATTCCATGCCGAGTAGCATTAGTACATCCAATTAAAATACAGGAGTTAGAAGTATACGGGGTCGACTAACTTAAGGTAACCATATTAAGGAATTTCGAGTGTCTTGTTCCTGCACTACTAGCTCACGTTGATCGTCAACAGGATGGGCCTCGGCGTGAACTGGTAGCGCCATGGGTTGATCTCTCGGTTCTACAAGATTTACCGGTGGTTCACGTTCTCTCGCACTAGAGAAACGACGCCTGGGAGGGTACGCTTCACGCCTCCAACACGAATGGCAAACAAACTCGGCGTTATTAAATAGTATCTGAAACAAAAGTTGTCAGGTTCTCAAACATATCTTTAATAACCTAAACCCTTATCTTTCTTAAGTTTATATTAAGATTAGTTCAATCAGTACTTAAATTGCATCTTGCTTTAATAAAAAAAGTTACTGTAAAAGTAACTTTATTAAAAGTATTTTTATATACAATTATACAGGGTATACACAAAAATCCAAGAAAAAATATCCTTGATCCAGTAAGTGTAGAGTATTCGATTACAAGAAACCATGTTTCTTTTGCACTCATATTCTATTTATAAAGACTATTCACGCTGAGAAAGTAAAAAAAGTTGTCACGCACCTCGCGCATTATTTGCGCAAGAGGGGGCACCGCGAAGCGCACTCAGATCGAGTGGCCACGCGCTTTTACAAGGAATTCTTTTTTATTTTTCTTTATAAATAGAATATGAGTGCAAAAGATAAACGGATTTTTGTAATCGAATGTTCTACACTTACTCAGTATGGGGTATTTTCTTCCAAAGTACTTTCGTGGACACCCTGCACGTGAATATATAGTCAACAGAATAACTAATACAATTATTGCATTACATATTCTGAGTTACGACTATAAATAAGCAAAGTGTGTTTAGATTATTTTATTTTTACTGCAAGTTATCAAAACGCACTTACTTGATAAGGAAGGGCACGTTCTGTTATATTTCTAGCTGCCACTGGAAAATCTGCAAACAACTGCGTAGTCAGTGCTCTTCTTCGGATGGAGAGCACTGATCTCGAACACAACAGACACACTTGTCCAGCAGATGCACGAAACATCTCAAATCGATAAATCCAAATCACAAGGCTTAAAATCAAGTCCAGAAGAATGATGCAAGGGTCAATCGGTAACAGTAATCCACACAAAAATAATCGCACAGTACACAACTATAAGCGGAGAGCGTTAAAGAAGGACTGCGCTCATACTATGCAAGCGAAATGTATAGTGAACTTACGCCTCTTTCTCGCTCACACAAGTGCTCACAAAGGAATAAGGATCGCTGGCCAGCCTATGTAACTCTGGCAAACTCGCTTGCTAGCTACAATGAAAGGTGCATACAATTCACAATAGTAATTCACACAAAAGTGCATAGTGAAATTGTTGCTTTCTCGCTCACACAAGTGCTAACAAAGGAATAAGGATCGCTGGCTAGCCTATGTAACTCTGGCAAACTCACTTGCTAGCTAACTACCTGTGATAAAAAAGGTGCATGTGCATAAAAAGTGAAATAATAGCTTTTTCTTAGGACTTATTATTAGCTAATATCTAGATTTCTGCAGGATAGAGTTTTTTTTGATTCCATAAAAGAAAAAATTCCATACAAGAAAATAAGAAAAATTGTTTAACTTTAAACACGTTATATATGTACTACACAGGTAAATTTTCAAAAAAAGGTGAAACCATCGGACACGTCACCAGGAACTGACATTTTAGTGTAATAGGTAACAAATAAACAAGTGTTTAAGTTTTTTGTTTTTTTTTTTTTTTGCTGCCGAGGCACCCTCGCGGGAGGGAGGTGGAAGATGCGTCATGCATACCCGCCCGCAGGTAAATTCCTCTGCGGGGGGGTTATGTGGGACTCACCAGAATGGCACCTACCCACTAAAAACCACCTGTTGGCTGTAGTTATTACCGTTAGCCTTCATCGGAAGCGACACCCGTCGGGAAGTTAGGCGCGCTGGCGGAGACCCGCTAGCGGGTCTTCCGCCTGTACTGAAAGTTGCACTGAAGGTGCTCAAAGGGACATGAGTTGGTGGCCGTTCTGGGCAGCCTCCGGTGAAGCCGGGGCTGGGCAGAGGTCGGCTGAAGCATGATTTAGGGATCAATTCATTTAAATGAACCTATAATGAATTGAGAAGGGAACTATGCTCCGCCAGAGCTAGCAAACGCTCTGTCGGAGTACGTGAAGCCCTAAGTTTACGGGCTAAGACTGCGATTTCACTAACATCGATATTTTTCATAGCGTCGCAGACGATACGCATATCGTCTGCTACGGAGGATTGAGGAGTGGGTTTGTATGGGCGAGGAGCCGGGATGGGATTCGATGCGGGGCGCTGCCTCCAGTTTTCTGGGGCAGGCCTGGACTGTGTAGGCTTTGCAGCCGGAGGAACCCGGCTACGCAGCGGCGGAAAGTTTTCTTGAGAAAGACGCGGGGCCTGTTTGGGTGCAGCCCTCTTGGAATTGGAGCGCATACAACGGGGTGCACGAGGGCAGCCCCTGTAATTTGCGGTGTGGCCGGACTGGCCACAAAGCACGCAATCGGGAGGAGAGGGAGTTTCAGGAGTGCGATTGCACTCCTTAGTGAAGTTAGGGACCAGGCACTTGACGCACCTGGGCGGTGCGCGGCAGGTGGCCGCCGCGTGCCCGTACAACTGGCACCGATGGCACTGGCCGGGATGACCGTGGCGATGAGGTGCCTCGATTGAGATCCCAGAGAGGCCGCATATAGTGCTAACCCCTTTGAGGATCTCCCTGGACTTGGGGACGTTGGCGAGAACCACCAAAGCGAGAGGGTGTTGCCTCCCGTACTGGCTGTGCATTTTATGCACCGCGAGTGCCGGGAAGCCTTGGGACTGCAGATCCTCCAGGATAGCCTCGTTCGATAATTCGAACGGGACTCCCCTGAGTACCGCTCTGATCTTACGCTCTTCTGACAGAGCATAAGTGTGATAAGCATATTGCTTATCGGTGAGGAGCTTTGTTAAAGCACGAAAGTCGTCTATCGACGAGACTAAGATTTTAATAGATTCACCCGAGTTGGCCGCTCGGGTGTAATGGATCTTGTGCTCATTGCACAATGTCGAGACCTCAGTCCATTTACCCTTTTCCCGAAGGAAAACGGGTGGTGGGACCTTGGCCTTGACAGAAGTTGGGGCCGGAGCGGGTGTTGAAGACACCGGGGCAGCTGGTGTTGAAGACGCCGCAGGGGGTGTAGGGACGGGCGTCGAGGGTGCCGGGTCTTGTTTCGAGCGCTTCTCAGAGCGCTTCTTAACAAGGGTGAAAGAGGGAGGCTCAGGGCCAGTTGGGGTGGCGTCCGAGGATGACTCGGTCGTGGGTCCGCGCTTGCGTCGCGGAGGGGTGTCTACTTCGCACTCCATGTCACTAGAGGAAGGGGATGCGGGAGGGCCTAAGACCTGAGGGGTCTGGGGAACTGGGGTGGCCTGAGGGGCCATTGTGAACATTAACGTCATGAGATGAGGGATAAGAGAATCTAAGAAACGGTACTTATCAGCATTTATAGACATGCCTACAGTACTTTCAAGTAACTTGTTCCTAAACTCGTCAAAGCTTAGGGAAGCCATTGCGGAGGGGTTGGGGATGGACAATATATAAATATATATACTATGAACCTATCAACGATGACTAACTTCCTAAAACCACCCTACACGCAGTAGGGTGGTTGAGGACGACGCAGATAACTTACTCGAACACGAAGACTCGAGGCACCTCGAACGACGAATTCCCGTCGACGAAGCTCACGTTCCACGAAGTACGGTTAACAAGCCACTGTTCGCCGTGAAAACGGCGTTAGAAACTTATTAGATGTACGTTTTTTGTTGTGAGGTTGTGAGTTTATATACCCAATAATTTTATGTGTGGGGAGGGAATTCAAATGTCCAATGCCTATGTGAGCCACTTACTATAGCAAGTAAGAAGAAACCATTTCTTTAGTTTTTGAAATTCAACTTAATGTATATGTTTTTTAATTTGAGATTGAGCAGTAACTTTTTAGGAAGCTGCTTCGGATAAATAAAATCTATGTAACTTAAAATATACTCACTCGTTATGCTTCAAAAAGAATACATTCCGATAACATAACACGATTCAATTAACATTTTAGAGCGAACAAACTGCTAGAGGCTCTGCAAAATCTGTGAACTTTCAAAAATATTTTTAGCATACTCGCACTTCTAGCGCGCGCTTGTTCAGGCTCCATTGAACGGAGAACAAAACATTTTTTTCAAATGCCATTTCATTAGTAATTACGACAATTTAGTGATAAAGATGATAAAAATGAATTTCTTTATCCATAATATGCTTTACCTACGAAACGTTCAAGAATAATTCAACTAAATAACTTATATATTTATTTAGGAAAATTGCAGATGTCTTTTTGAGACAAAAGAATAAGAACTAATTGTTTCTCTCAATCTCGTTTTAAAAAAAATATGGTCAATTTAACTACAAATATTACGTAGATTACTGATGGTAAATGACAATCGCACCCATGGACATCGTTTATTGTAGGTGACATATTTATGAAGTTAAATCTGAATTGTAATGATTATATCAGTTATATGCGTCGTTGACTGTTGGTTTCAGTTGCAATTGTTTCTGTCCCAGTTATTGCACTGGCTGTTCTTTCCCGATAATCGGAACAAGCCACGTAAACGTGGATATAATTCTACTGCATCCGACTTATTGAGGTAGTATTTAACTTATGCAAATAATTAATCGATTCTTGTTAGTATATGGCAGGTAATAATAACATTTGACCGTACATCTCTGTGTTGTAAATATCGCAATTAATTGTCACAATATGCTAGAAAAGACCCATTACCACAAGATAGTCAAGTATCATTGACATAGACTCAGATTGACTACACGCAGGCCTCAATGATAAATCACATAATAAGCTGCTTATTCTTACTATAGGGAATAAAATGAAACAAAAATTGACATTGCGGAGTTACCTAAATATATTTTTAAAATATTTTTAGTTTGAACTTGACTTTTTGAGGTATTAAAAAATCAAATTTAAAAGTTTAGAATCTTTTGAATTTAAATTGGCAGGCGTTTGTGTTCTGTCTCATCTAGTGGAAAGTTACGTCGAAGACGTTGATGTTACGCGCCTGCCTAAGAGATTTCTATTTAATGTATGAACCTATACACTTTAAATTGTTACCATTCTTTAACATCTTTAATAGGAACACAAAATAAACAAATACGTGAAATGTTTTTGCTTGTCCTAATAGTTATCAACCAATGGATCCATCAAATGGATAATGGAATTTAATCCCTTTGGCATTATTTATATTAGTAATATGAAAAAGACTTCTCTTTTTTGGTATACGGTGTTTATTTTGAACGTTATTGAACAATAGTTTCAATAAATACAAATCATATATTGCATTGTATTGTCTAAAGAAATAGTAGCAAGAAACGAACAAACCATTAATTCTAATACAGGGAAAAGGTCATCTTTTTAACCCCACCCTTATTTCTAACCATAAATCATTACTTTTACCTTCAGCGAAGGGATTGAATACTTACCTGAAAATCTAATGTAATCAGTCTTAAGTCGTATTGCTTTTGAAAGCTGATCCTATCATGTTAGGGAAAAGGTCGACATGGATTAAGAACACCCACTGTCGCTTAAACAAAGGAAAATGTCATAGTTAATCCAGTTTTATTTTCGCACACATGTAACCTTTTTGCAAGTTTATTGTGTCTGAGGTAAAATGAAAAAGACTTTTAAAAAACCGAAGAGTGTCATTTTACAAATATTTTATAGGATCTTACTCATTTATTTCAAATTGACTCTAACGTTTATATTACATGTTTTTTGTTGGAGTACGAAAATCAAGGTTTGGTTCGTACAGTGGGAAGCCAAAAGTATTAGAAATATAGAGTTACACGTACATAAATAATATTGGACATTTATATGGCGTTATTAAATTCTCAAAATATGATGAATAGAAAATTATTAATGATCTCTCACACAGACCACAAATATTAGGTCCTCATATAAATGAAATTGGCGTTTTCTTGTACTGGCCACTTTGATCTGTTTTATCTCTTCTTTGGTTAAGAATTCCAATTTCAAATTTATACAGCTCACGCATTTGCGTTTCGAAAACCGTAATTCATTTGTTTTTTCCTGTTTTGGATTTTTCTTTGCGTCACTTAGTTTACAAAATAGAATACTTGAAATATCGCGTTATTTACGAGTACGAGTTCCACCGTGGCACCAGTGCTGCAGAAACGGCTCGAAGTATTAATGCTGTGTATGGCAGCGGTGTCGCAAAAAAAAGCACAGTGCGTTTTTGGTTCCAACGTTTTCGTTCGAAAATTTCGACCTGCAGAACAAGCCCCATGGTCGCCCGGAGACCAACGTTGAAAATGAAGAATTGAAGGCTATTGTGGTGTTAGTAACAAAACTGTTTTAATCCTCTTGAAGCAAATTGGGAAGTGAAAAAGCTTGAGAGGTTGGTTTCTCGTGAATTGGGTGCAGCAAACCGACAAACGCGCGTTGACTGCTGCGTTACATTACTCAACTGGCACAATAATGAATGGATTTTATGTGATGAAAAGTGGATCCTGTATGATAATCGGAAATGCTCATCGCAATGGTTGAACCTTGGCGGACCAGCCAATCCCTCCCCAAGCGAAAATTGACTGAACAAAAGTTACTTGTGAGCGTTTGGTAGACTATTGCCGATGTCGTTCACTACAGCTTTCTTAAATCTGGCCAGACGATTACGGCAGATGTCTGTTGTCAGCAACTGCAAACCATGATGGAAAAGCTTGCTAATATGCTAAACAACCGAGGCTGGTCAATCGCTCTAGGCCACTGCTGCTTCAGGACAACACACACTGTGGACAACACACACTGCACAACAGACGGCTACCAAATTAGAGGAGCTTCAATTGAAATGTTTAGACATCCACCGTACTCCCCGAACATGTTCCAACAGATTACCATTTATTTCGAAATTTGGATAACTTTTTGCAAGGGAAAAAATTCAACTCCGATGGGGCAGTCCAAAGCGCCTTCAAAGATTTTATTGATTCCCGTCCGAATGGTTTTTTTAGTAAAGGGATCAATGAACTACCTATGAGATGGCAAAATTGCATAGATAGCAATGGTACATACTTTGATTAAATAAATACGTTATATTTTTTAAAAATTGACTCTTTGATTGATTGATTATGTTCCTCCTTTACAAAACGCCAATTCCATATGTAATGATATCTTTATATCATCGAACTCTAGACTTAACGAATACGTCTCGAATGTATACCTATTTTCAAGTTTATTTTGTAAAGGTCCCCACAAACATTTCCACTACAATAATACTCAAAATAGCAGCATTTCCTTATATATTCAATAACATCAATGCACGCCTCCACAAGGGCTGCTTTACACTTGCGCTGCGGTTTGAAGTAGACGATATTACGGCACCTAGCTATTGTTAATTAAGGATGCCTCATTATTAAACTAAAATACTTCTATTACAACAAATTTTGTGTAAGTTTGCTTACACTTACTAAGTATAATAAGACTACTATACTAAGACCTAAAAAGATGTGTTGTTAAAAAACAACTTTAATAAAGAAATTGATTGTTAATTGTAAACTAACGCTTATTTCATGTGTTACCATATCAGATGTTTAATAAAAAAATTAATGTGAATTATAGTAAGTAGTAGCCCTGGACATACAAGAATGGCCTTTGGTTTGAACTTTTGTAGGTAGCTTGCAATTTCTCTCGTTCTCGCGTTCCAGCAGGCGATTTAGATTTATTATATGTCTTTAGTTTTAAACCACAAGTATATAAAACATAAAAAGTGCCTTCGACAACCCTAGCCCACTAACAGGCGCGGCGTGTATTTGGTCTTAGACGCCAAAATTGAATCGCTTATGTATTCCTGATCCCTAAACGATGCCTGTTTATTAGCAATCGAACAAGTTATGTCCAAATAATCTATTCTCATACTTTTAACTTAAATGGGATTTGTTTGTTTGTATAAACTTGAAAAGTGGAAAGCGAATTATTATATTTATTCACAAAGACAACAATTAACGTGTAAAACAGTTTAATTAATTAATTAAAATCAAAGCAACAAAAATGCAAACAAAAAGGAATAAGTAGTAGTTGTAATCACGCTGCTAATGCCTTAATTAATATTAGGCTAAAACCACGATAGTCTAAAACAATAAATAAATGAAAATCGAAACACAATACTAAGAAACCAACATTAACATATAAATTACTGGAACGATGCTAAAAAAACCTTCTTTACCATTAATAAGCCACATTATACATAAGTAACGATTTTTGGTCGATATGACATATTTAACATATTATATCTGGCGATATCGGAGCACGCGGCTGTAATCGCACATCATTTTTAAGAACTAATAGCCTTTATAAATTAGTAGTAAGTCCCAACTGAAGTACTTTTTCTTGTATTGGATATTAGAACATATTATGACGACACCCAATATATTTTTTATTATTTCTATCATCACGAAATGAATTATGTGATGTTTCAATTCTGAGTAGAGTGTACAGTAGTTATATTGGCATCGTAATGTCACATTCAACTTGTTATTGTTATTCTGATGGAATATAAATCTGAAGGCTTGCTTTGTCAGTCATATTTTATTGAAAAAGTTACGGTAAAGTTCTCTTGTGCAATTTTGAATTTGATTCGCGGTATATAAAAATTAACAGTGCAAAATGTTTGACACATAATCGACGAATAATAATCAATTGCGAACATAAAATATCTAACTCTTAACTAAAGTAAAATTACTGTACAGTACAATACGTTACAAAGATGAAAAATATCTTATAAAGGTAAAGTAGCCACCGTAATTTTATACTTTATGGTACTGTTCTAAAATACTTAGAAAACTTAGTGTAGGTAATTCGTATGATGTTCAACGCCATACTTGTTTCATAAACGCTGTAAATTTTTAAGCCTTTTCTTTAAGAAACGCGCAGTGTCGCTGAAAGGTTAAAAATCTAGGTCTCTTGGAGTGAATTCTTATGTTTTAGAGTTCACATTCCATTAACAAGACGCACGCTGTACTAAGCATAGCTCTAACATGTTTCAATTTTGAATTTTAAAGCCGAACTGACTTTCTAAATGAATTGAGCATTAGGATTCAGTAGCGGTGTGAACCCATACGTTTTCTTGGTGGATTATTTATTTTTAAACTAGAATGTTTCGAACATCAAATTTAAACTTTTTGTCGGCTGTGTTTTTATTTTATTACATTCTCGGATTGTTATTATTATTATTATATATTATTAACGTTATAAATTTACTTATAGTTTTATTTAATGCAAACGTTAAGTGTGCTACAGCAATTACTCTATTTGGGTAATATACTCTCGATATCAGTTTTTATTTAAAATCGATATCTTTTAGAGTAATTTGGTATTCGGTAAAGGTAAACTTAAAGATTGCACCCTGTATATAACCAATGCGATAAAAAAAATTTACATTAAATTTTGCGAGCTGATTAATTCTCCAACAGGAAAATTAAAATGCTGTGAAGATTGAAACTCTCTTTGGGATACTTTCCCAATCTGTCTTCCTGACAACACCGAACCAGAACCTATAAGTTACTCCCCGTTGACCTAGATTAATGGAATTTGGCACGAGGCACTGTCTCGCAGCATAAGTCAAGAGGAACCATAAATCCTAAACTTGTAATTGAAATGAGTACAGTAAGTTCAAGGAAGCTGACCCATCTTTTACCGCGGTTTTACGATTGAAGATTCGAATTACTAACATTAGCAATTAAATTAGTCGAACGTTACCCAGTTATGCATTATCTTTTGAAAGCTTTTTGTATGAAATTTTCTTAAGTTTTCGCGATTCATTATATTAAATGAACTACTTTTTAAACCGGATTTTATCACGTTTAATTATATTTTCACATTGACTCGACGCTTTGCTATCTGTACAGACACCGTGGTTACGAGTGACTTTCTGTAACTTATATTTGTGGGGATAATAAAGTGAAAGTTTCAGTCACTATATCGGTTTTGATAATCTCTTTTATTCCCTGAACCTGCTGGTTTACTAAAGCACGTCACCTTAGTTTACAATATGTATGTACTGAGTATGGGAGTCACGGGATAAATCAGAGTGAAATCGGTTTGTATTGTGACACAGAAAAAATACTCCCGAAGATAACACAAACGTCTACTCCTATATCAATCATAGTTTGCTAGTGACATAAATTGGTCGTGGCGAAATTTAGATCATATTGTTATGTCATCTTTTAAAATATACTCAGTTCATAAGACAATCTAAGTGGTATTTGGTTGTTTGGTATGGAGGTAAGTAGCCTTGCCTTTCATGCCAGAGGTCCTGGGTTCGAATCCTGGTAGGGGCAGATATTTCATCATATTTGCTTTCTAGTCATGGATGTGTATGTATGTTAATTTAAGTTTATTTCTAATATTACATATAAAAAAAATATCTATGTGTGTTTATATATTTCTTAAGTTTATTTATCCGTTATCTAGTATCCATAACACATTTAAGCTTCATTTGAATTTCGTTTGTAAATTTCATACATATCAAATAGTTTTTTAAAATCTCAACCTCGGTGAAGTTTCAAAATTTTATTTTTTACCTTCCTAAGTAGGTACTGTATTTTTTTATCAAATCGAACTTCTGTCTCCATGTTTAATTTCACTGATATTTGACAAGTGCACATTATCTTAAATTTTTTATATGTATCAAAAAAATAATAATAGAAGAGGTCTCACCTTAATCACATAATTATTAAAACAACTATATAGGTCGATATTATAATAGGTTATATCAAAAGTTTTTTGGAAGGTTCTTATAGTCTATAAAAGTACTTATCTTTCAATTTTTAAAAACACGCCAAAATTCAAACATAACATGTTTGTACTAATAAACATGACATTCCATGTTGAATAGTTTCCACGTTGTGAAAGTAAGCATCGTTTATTAGTAAACTATTGGCGTAAAGCATGATTAATCAACCAACGGTTTTCAGCTCCCCCGGTTATGTTTAACGATATTTGGCATTACGATGGGACACTAACCGTGAGTTTTGTATAATAATTATTATCACTACATGTATTTTAGAATATATCATATTATTATTAGTAAAAAGTACAGGGAAAGGATTGAATTCCATGTCTTTTTCTTTCTTGCATAAAATAGTTTTTATTTTTAATATTACATCGAGCGTGGCATTTTAACAACATATTTTTTAAAGTAAATTTGACACTAAATACTTATACTCTTATGAGAATCTTATTATTTCTTTTCAAAACGTTATTTATAAAGAAAATTGGTAGGTTGCTGTTTCCTATATGAATTATTATTGTAATATGTCGTATGTAATTGCGATACAATTAAGTAGTAGTCATATGGCAGGCATTACTCGTACATTCCATACACAATGTTATAATTTTAGTATATTCTTTATTGGCAAATAAAAGATAGTTGAAGTCTTAAGTTAAACGTAAGGTAAATTGGTAATGTAGTTTTTAGAAACCAAATAAGATAAAAAAACGATAATCAATCGTTGCAAAAATAATTAATAAAATGTTATTACATTTGCCAAGCCAAACAATATTAGGTTGGTAACCAATTCGGATCGGTAATTAAAAAAATAAATGCATCGTAATCTAAATCTAAATAAGCCTTGCATCATTTATTACTAAAGCGAATAGCATTAGTACAAACCATTTCTCATAAGCTACATTAAAAGATTTGTAACTTTGTAACTCCATAAACCAAAAACCAAATAAATCTACTACACACTACAAAAAAAACAGTGTGGTAAGTACCTAGAATTCGCATGGTCGTGCAGTCTGTAGTAACTAGAACATTACTACGCGCGTGGGCGGCGGCCGTTGGCCCGGTGGCGCGGTGCAACACTACCGTCACTTTCCGAATAACGTCACTATTTCAGTATTGTCTGTGGTTCGTCAGATCGCGGGGAAACCAGCCTTTCGGGACACAGCAGGCGAGGACCGCGCGCGGCGCGCAACAGATAAATACTTGCCTTCGGGCGCCGTGGCCGCCCGACTTCCCCGCCCCGCGCCCGCCCGTATGACGTCACTGAGAAACCTCCGAATTCATACCTACCTACTTGATCTAGCCTACTTGCTCATCTTACAACTGAAATTAAATGACTTGTGAAAAAGTCTAAGTTTTGTAAGAAATGAAACCGTAGTGCTGAAGTTTGACACTTTAGAATGAGGATCTGCAATTGTCTAAAGAAGCCTTTTCTCGGAACGCGTCGGTAAGAGTATTAAACGATTAAATGTGCTTTAAAAGCGCGTTACTATTAATTTCAGAGGTTTTAAAATTTTTGTCTTTACAAATTTATTTATTTATGTATTTATTTATAGGTAAAATGTTTTCAACGAGATGATTAAAAAATGTTGCAAAAAGTATTTTGCCGTACGACATACGACATTGAAGTATTTTTTAAAGTTAGTGGGACGCTTCTGAACTTCTGTTCTTATGAAGAAATTATTGAACATATACTCGTTCCCAGCGTCGTAACCTACTTTCTAAAAGATATCATATTTCGTAAATAATGAAGATATCAAGAGTGTCGGTTATAGCAGTGTAAATTACATAACTGTAGTGACAATGAACGTAACTTAATTCTAATACTGTTACGCATAATAGTCTTTCATTACAACCTTTTTTCAGATAAATTACTAACTTTTTAATAAATCTATTTAATTGGTACTTTTTAATTCAATACGTACCTATATGTAGCCAACAAAAAAAACTGAAAAAAAGTCGTTACCAACTTTTTACGCGCCGCACTCATTTAAAACTACATAATTTAAAGACACGTATGCACGTAGCTATTAACGCCTTTAGTTTTCCCGTTTTCACTTTAATTTTACTCGTAATTTGTGATGCATACTAATTTTATAAATTAATTACCTACAAAGATAAAACCTAAAAGAAGCGGCGGCAGAATCGGAAATTAATTCATGGTGGTCATTAAATCTGTCTTGATTTCGAGTTTCAAGTAAATTAATTTGTACAAATAGACATTCATTGCCGACCATAATCTGAAGTTGGGATCGCATTTGTTCGTTTAATTTCAATGGCAGTGCATTGCGTCTAACCAGAACACGACCGTTTTAATGAACACATTAGAATAGGAAAGAAGTACTTCAAGAGACCGGTTGGCTTAACAAAATTATATGCAATGCGAAAGATAGTTTTCACTTCAGAAATATAAATGTCTGGCTAAGCGCCCTCAGCGCTGGGCCAAAAAACTTTACAAATATGTTTTAAAGGTTAAATAAACGGTCATATCGTTACTGGTATGATACCACAGACAAAATAGCTCTATGATTATTTAGAAGCTTTGCAATTCATCCTACTTAGTTACACATAATTGCTGCTGTATATAATAAAAATAAACCCCCAGACAAACACACCAACTCTATGGCCCCAAAGTAAGCGGAGCTTGTGTTTTGGATGACCATAAAGCGAACTGGAGGGTAACCCATAATAAACATACATATATGAGTATAAACAACCATGACCCAATTATAGCAAACATCTGTCTTCATCACACAGATGAAAGCCAACTTAATCACAGACACAGACACAAACAGACCTGCACGTCTGAGCTAGCCGGTTAGTTACATAAAACGTCACTCCGTCACTTTCTATTTCTATTGATGCAGTCATAAAACAATGTTTAGCCTAAGGCTAGCTAATTCAAAGCTGCGCAGTGGCCTCAAACTCTTGTGTAGTACGTATTAATATAAGATCTACGGCCACGTTTTGAATGGTTTCGATTCTAGCTAATGTCGATAAGTATAGATGCTATATCGACATTTTTCTTGAAAATCCATTTGTAACAAATCAAACCATGTCAAGATGGCGGTCAAGTTTGCGCCACGAGAGTCTCAGGGGCTCGGAGATTTTTCGCGATAAGTTATTGAAAATTACAACTGGTAACTTCATCGTAAACATGACTTCGGCTAGGTTTGAGGTGAATATTATATACATAACTTTATTTTACTGTATTGCTTTGGAGTCACGAAAAACACTGTACTTGATGCTATTTAAAATGACAATAATATTTCGCAGCTTACGTTTAGGTCCCATCTTTTATTTATCTTCTGACGTGAAAACAATAATTTACAATAAATAAATAAATAAAATAAAAATTTGTGCTACTAGTCTTATGAATGTTTATTTGCGCTTTCACAGCTCGACTGCCAAACATGGAATTTAGTAAACACTTTAACAAGAATAAAGGAAGAGCCCACTCTCTTGGCTTTTTCCAAAAGGCCAAGAGAGCCTTCTATCCAGAAAACATATATTATTTGTGAGACATACGCGAACTTGTCTTAAGGTAACTTAAGGCATAATAAAAAAATAACTGTCCATCAAGAATAAAGGAATAAGACCAAAATTTTATCAAGCTGAATTATTAAGAGCTGCGCCAAAATCGGCACCCGAACTAATTTCAACGCTCAGTAATTATCTTAAGAGACCATTTTCTGAAGGAATGCCCCGGTCTGTGGCAAACGACCCCATTGAGAATAAGCGTGCGCTTTTTGGACAACCGCAAACTCAGGAGCCTTGCGGACATAAGCGTCAAGGCTAGAGTATCAAGTCTGTAACACTTGTAAGAAGGTTGGGTATACATCGAATAATTGCTAGTCACAACCACAGCGAACGTCCAACCAACACTGGAAAATCACACCAATCTAAAATTAATATCCTACAGAAATTCTGCCCAAATTGTGTGCCCTTCCAAATTGCATGGTATCAAACTATAGCACGCGGTGTACCAAGAGCCAATGGTCAGATAGAAACTAATGCGTACTATTCGTGATCACCTTGGCGTCATAGTTTAAAGTCAAAATGGAACTTAGGCTGTCAAACTAGAAGAGCTGCAACTCTGTATCAACTTCACAAAATGTAAAGCCACAGATCATTCTCCTCCAGAGTCACTTACCGGTATGAAATGCTGTCCCCCCACAATTCAGCAGCTCACATTAACAGACGACAAAATTAACAGATATGACATTCGACATGACGCAACTTACAGAATAGCCGAGCAAGCTATAACGTATCAAAATCACGAATCAAAATCTTTATCACAAGTTACCAATTGGATGTTAAATCATAACCTAGAATTCAATTTAGAAAAAACCAAAATCATGCAATTCCAATCCTATCGAGAACAAGCTTTACAACTACAGCCAATTTCAAATAAAGTACCGTTAGAATGTATTCAAGCCTTTGAACTACTTGGACTTAATATTGATACCCATGTCAACTTCAAACAGCACGTAAAAAGCACAAAAGCCAAACTATCTAGTTTCAGTTACGCTCTTCGGGAAATTAAAAACAGTACTGATATCTCTACCGCGTTGACCGCTTACTACGCCTATACCCACTCGCGTCTTAGTTACGGTGTGACCTTATGGGGAAACAGCCCAGATGCACTTTTCAAGAGCTTTTTGTACATAAAAAAAAATCTATTAGAATTCTGACTAACATAAAACAATCTGAAAGCTGTAACTCATATTTCCAAAAACTTCAAATCCTCACTTTGACTGGTATTTACATAATGAAAATGTGCAAATTTGTGAGGAAACATACACTGTTTTAAAAGAAACCTCTCGCCAACATTCACTAAGACCTAGCAGGGAAGTAAGATTAGTATGTCCCTTTTCAAAACTAACAATGAATAGTACAAGCCCATTTATGATGTCTATAAAAATGTATAATCAAATTCCGTCCTACATAACGAAAAAAAAAGACACCAATTGACATTTTAAAATATATGACCTTAATTATTATGACTAAATATATCTTATAAAAATGACATTATTCAATTAATTTTATAAAAGAAACGTCGGCCTCTCTATTGCTACACCCTAAGGGGTACACATGTGATCATAAAATATTGAATACCACTGTAAATTACCATGTAAATGCAATAAATATATTGAGTATTGATAATCGCTTCAACGCAAATAAATCGAAATCCCTTTAAGGAAAATGATTTTTTATTTTGTAAAATAGACTTCACTTTAAAGATGTCGTTCATAAACTCTCGTTCCGAGAAGTGAACTAGTTCCACTGACATAAAATATACCCGTGAAGTTTCTTGCCAGTTCTTCTTCACGAAGGTTTTTCCGAACTGGTGGTAGAGTCACGTTTTATCTGACGTCAATAAGAACAAGTACTTGTCAATGTTGAGAAATAAATATTTCATTTCATTTCATTAGGCGTGTACCATACTAGTCTTCATCATCACTTTCCACCAGGTGAGATGGACGAACTATAAAAAATACACGCGTACTCCTGAATCCCGAATACTCCCGATCAGGATTCGTGTATCAAACAACACATCTGAATAGTTCCCAAGTAAAAAAAAATTGCCACATTCCAGGAAAAATATTTCAATTCAATATTAACAACCATTGCTTGTATTTAAAAAAAAATATCATGTCTACTTATTTTTAAAATACAAATATTAAATTAATTAAAGCATAGAAAATAATTGTTTGTCTCAAAATTATAACGAATTCAATAATTATCAACAACTTAATTTTTATATGCGTTTATCACGCGTTTTCACAATATTTAAAAAAAATCGGGAAAAATATTGTACCGAAACGAAATTCGTTCGACTCCGGACTCGTTTTTCTCTACTACAGACTTAATGGAGATGCTTACGCCTATATTATTTACTCTGACGTGGAGTAAAACTTTCTTGCGCGGGACTGATGTGTGGACTTGTGGAACGAAAATACCGCGCAGTAGTGATCGAATTCATTTGTTTCACTGTGAGTGAGCAGTTCATCAGAACGAATCACTCCGGAGTTACTCAAGTCTAATTGAAAAGATACTCAATGGTCAAGCAATTAATTAGGACCCCAATTTTTTAGGCCATATAGAATTTCTAAAATCCTAGGTAATGATCGATATAAAGTGATTAGTCTAAGTACCGTAGATAAAAAAAATACCATTAATTCCAAAACCAAATAACCTTGACAATGTATACAAGTCTCAAAAGCACCACGAAAAGTGTACAGTAAAGGTACTATAACAGAATACCAATCAAAAGAGCTATGAGACAAGATCCACAAAAGAGCCTACAAGCCACAAAAGATCCTACAAGCCACAAAAGAGCCTTAAAGCCACAAAACTTAAATCTGTTTATTAATTATTATGTATTAAACATTTCCACGTTTTATATCGTCTCCTTTCATAAAGAAAAAAAAATAATCATAAGGAACAATAAATAAGTTACACGCTCAGAGCACGAGCGTCTTCACAGAATGGCCGTGATAGCGCATTGTTAGATCAACGATGTACTGTAGGCAACTTAAGGCAAATAACTGTCCTGTATTTTAATTGTTTAAGGTTGACTCACTTCGTAATGAGTTTCGTTGGCAGAAAGAGTCAGTCTGTGTTGAAACTTCTGTGAGTGCACATCAAATAAAATAGTTGTTTAATCAATTAAAAACCAAAACTACCAATACTCTAACACACACATATATATATATATATATATATATATAGGTCTGATGACTTTGAGACGGCTATATATCGTCTCATCACACAGGTAGGTATACGTTTTCCCAATGACGCCACACTGTCACTTATCTTGTTACCGGAAATCGCAATACAAATCTCGTACTGTAATCAATTCTTGCAAGATTAAAAACGATATAATATTATGTAATTCCATCCATCAACATACGCTTTGCTTAAATGCTTTTGCTTTACTTTGAGAATCAAACAAAACCCAGACTTTACCGAAGCAGTTCTATACGTACAGAGCTGCTTTTGCAGTAACTCTAAACAGAAAGGTATTGATTTTCATTCATGAGTTTTCATTCTAAGCCACTCATGAGTTTGTAGTGAGTAAATCTCAATTCACGGTAATGTATTGCCTCTATAAATACAGTCTCCGTTGCGTTGTACAATCAGTTTTAGAAATATTTATCTTAGGACAGAAATTTATACATATGGTTAGGATCATTTAATTTGTTGATTCATTAGGTATAACAATATAATTGTTTTTATAATATAAATATAGGTTGCGAGTACGATTTTGTGATTCAGAGTTGGTTTTGATATTAGTTAATTTGAGTTAAGTTAGGTTATATTGTTTCCAAATGCAAGACAACATAATAATGTATAACTAATAGATTGGAGGAAAATCGCTTCATATTTTCTAAATTTGTAATTATATTGTATTGGTGCTGTTTGTTTCTGGCTGGTTTAGATAAAGTATGGAAAAAATATTATTCATTTACATGTACAAAACGACGAAACTTGTTGTCTAATTTTTTATAGTTGAAATCGGTGTTGGATAAAACTAGGGTTGAATCAGCATAGAGTTGGTCGTGCCTTTTAAAGATGTTTATTAAAAATCTAACAAGTTTAGTGAGAACAGTTCAAATATTAATGCCTTTTTTGAGTGTGAATAGGGAGCGCCCTGTGTTATGTGGTTTAACGAACACACTAATTAAATTATTCTACATTTTCGTATTATAAGTGTAGATATAATAAAGAGATATATAATAAAGATATATAATAAAGAGAGTCAATGTGACTAAATAAGGTAAGCTCGGTATTTTAGATTGGGCATGTTAAACCAGTCTTTAAGACTGGCTTAAAAAGACTTAAGTCAAAAACACAGTGTGCATTAACCTCGATTATAGCACTCATCTTCAAACTATTTCGGAGATAAAGTAATTTAATCCATACAAGGCATAATATTATTATTTATATGCAATTATGATGATGAAATATAATAACTTCAACTAAACTGGGCTTAATTGATTCAACGACTAATACCCTGTAATATATTCGTATAACGGAGAATATATTCAGCATTAGGTAAATATACCGCGCTAGCTAGCCTTACTGCAGCAAACTTAGTAATACATACTTTAAATAAATTATAAATTGTAAATAAATAAATTGTAGCTTACATCGAGTTATTAATTGCAAATGCAAAACCTTCGCAAAGGGTTTGATTCTGTGTATATGTAAACTTTTATCAAATATACTGTTACTAATTCAAAGTCGCATAAGTCAGTAAAGTATCAGGCAAATAAGCCACTGTCCTGTTAAGCAAATATAATCCAATCCATAGGAAAGGCCGCAAAAGCGACAATCATGATAGAGAGTGGAGCAGGTAAGACATTCGTTTTAAAAATATTGATGAATTTTAATCTATTCAGTATAATTTTGTTAAAAGCTCGTCTAGATATGTACTACAGTGTTTCTTTTTCACCATGATGATCAAGTTTACGTTGTTGTATTCCAGTTAAATAGAGAGAACAGCCATTGTTAGCAGAGAAGCGATGGCGTGTGTTTCGAACGCCTGAAGTCTTCGGTCGACAATGCTAAAGTAATCTAATAACAAACGATATTAACGTATAAAACATGTATGTGCGTCAGGATCACGTGCTGGTTTTCCAGCTATAAAAAAATTGGTAGGTAAAAACTCTTAATAATTGTACTTTTACAATTTTTTGTAGACCTACCAAGTTTTGTAGCATATCTTTTCGAAAATATATCTGCGAAACAAAACTAAAAATAATTGAATAAACTTCAAACAACATACATCCAAATCATAAGTCAAAATAATAAATCTGCATATTACGTGCTCAACTGTACATCGCTTCCCAAACGCTCGTAGCAATCATTTTTTTTATCTATCAAATTGATCGGGCCTGTTTTGTGACAGGAGCGCGATTGTCGGCAATATCAATATACGAGAGTATATGAAACATTAGCTATTGATGGCCAATGAGATTTTGTTTGCGATGGCAATAAGCTCGAAAGAAAATAGATTACCAAGCTTTCTACGAAGAAATGAGACGGCAAACCTTATTTCTGTTTGCCATATTTGAATTTACTTTCGGAGAAGTTTGGATAGCAGTAAAATATTATTTGTTAGTAATAAAATAAGGGTGTCTTGTAAATTGGTTTATTTATAGCAATCAAAAATAATTTTCTTCTTTCCGTTGACATTTTTAGATATCATAAAAAGTTAGACTAATCAGATTCCATGACTGCCCAAAAAATCAAGAGAACGTTTTATCGACCTGGTAATGACATCTGGCACAATATTATCTTTGAATGTAAGTAATCTCCGCCAAATGAAATTATGTAAATTGACTATAATAGTAATATGGTGAATAATGAGTGCCAGCCACGAAGTATAGCCCCACTTCTTTTTTGGTCTAGACTCGTAGTTTTTGACCATAAACTAAAAAGGTGGTGGGGCGGGACATCGTGTAGAACATTATACATAGTAATTATTAGCGAAGTTTGTTCTCTTAGCTCCAGGTGTCTCTTACGCTTGGTTGCCTAAACATCAAATACAAAGCCGTAAAATAGTATCTAGGGCCTTAGAAATATACTCATAATATTTATTAAAAACAAAGGATTGTTGGTTTTAAGTTATGAACGTAAAGAATCGTTTTACTAACGCTGCACCTGGCTGTTTGGCCGGACTAATTACAAGCACTTGTGTACAGCGCTGTTTTTATGGTTGCATTTTAGTACTTATAAGCAAAGTGCATTCGACTATGGTAATTAAATGTTAGTACAGAATATTTTGTGAAGATAGAGATATATTTCAGATTAAGATAAATTTAACAAACGAGCCTAGGCTAATTTTGACAGTACTTTGACATCTGAACTCAAGCTAAGTATCATGTAGGTGCACCAATTAAAATAATCCCAAGACAAACACACCTACTACATGCCCCCAAAGTAACCAGACCTTGTGCTATGGTTGACCATACAGCTTACTGGACGGGAACCCATAATAAACATACATATATAAATATCAACCATGACCCAAGCACAAACATCTGTGTTCAGCACACAAATGAATGAACCTGGGACCTCCGGTGTATGAGGCAGGGCTACTAACCACGACGCTCTCGGCCGTCAACCGTATAGAGGTGATTTAATTGGTCGACTTGGTAAAACACTTCACTTTGACCGTACCAAAAGTAATGCTCGTGTTTTGAAATATTTGAATTTTTCCGTGCAATAATGACTGAGTACAAATGGAGTTTAAAATAGATTCAAAACTTAGCCAAAATAAAGCCAAGTAACTTATCAAAGTAAAGACTTAGGTAAGCTTATGCTTACTTATATTTCTTACTTAGATATGCTTTATAGGTGCCAGCCTCCGAGTTCTCTACTTCAGGATGAAGATAATTAAGTAAATCCTTTAACAGTTTCATTAATTAACAATTTCACTTTGTTAATTCCACGTTCAAAAGATAAACTTACTTACCTACTGTACATTCCGTACTACCGAAGATGTATTTTGAACCTAGAAGGAAACTCAAATTTTATTTATATTTATTTTATTTTATCATTTTTGTGTCCACAACCCAGAAAGCACAAAAGTACAGCTTATTTCCAAAAGAAATCTCTTTCAGCAGACTATTATTGGAGTATTAAAAGAGCAAATTTAGCGTGTAGGTACTACGTTTCCTTTACTATTTCCCAGCAAAAACTCATTTATTTAACATGAAAAAGCATTGCTATCGCCCAAAGCGAAAGTATAAACACTGCACATGGAGACAAACGGAGAATTGCGTCACCATTTGTTTTAATATGTTCGTATGTTTGTTTGTTTTTCGCTGTTTAATAACTTAGGAAGTAGCAAAGTTTCATTAGACTGGGTGTACGGCTTTGTTTTATGTCACTGCAACATCGCTGGCAGATTTTATAGCGTAAATTACTAGGTTCAATATAAATAATGTTTATTTCTAAGAATTCCTTGTCACATAGTGAAGGCAGGCTTTTGTGGCACTAAATTTGTGGCGGTAAAATATGTTTTTATCTGATTCGATAATGCCCTGAGTTCTTTATTATCATGATTAATATTGAATGATTGAAATGTTGCTTTGTAAGGTGAACAATTTAACATTGTGATTTCGTTATGTCGGCTTCATTTTTTTAAAGTACAATAGAAATAAAACCTGTCGGTTTCAATTTAAAATTCAAGAAACTGTTGTATTCATATATATGATAACATCAAAATTGAGATCTCGTTAGGATTGATTATACCTATAAAAGTTTTTTTTTTTAAATATTATTTTCTACAAAATTTTCTACAATATTTCCCTTTGCGAAATAAATAAGTTTCCCCTTAGGTATCAAAGGTAAACGTATACGTCGAACCGTAAATTATTAATGAACTGAAGTTTATTAATTAATATTATCACAAGGGTTAAACCTTTCATTGTTCTCTAACAAGTTCCAATAATCTTGACTGCACTGTTTGTTTACACATGATAACTTATAAATGAGAATTATAATTGGTAGTAATTTTGGTGATAAAACGACATTCTGAACTATTATTATATAAACCCTTTTGGATTTTTGTACAAAATATTCTGAAGCAATTTACTTATGTAGTTACAAATTTGTTAAGCTACATTTGTGACTTATACGGTAGCGTCCGGTGACGGGTCGCTCACTTCCCTCTAATATGGTTGAGGAGGGCGATCGCTGGATCCCGCTTTAACTCGTGAACGGGTGCCGTTTGAGGATGTTCGTCGTTTGGATACTTGGGGGGAGGGAGACTTGCCGAGCTAACAGATGCAGATAAGAATATTTTTTTATAGACATAAAGAGACTCTGTAAATTTATTTTGAAAAAAATATACCCGTGAAGTTTTTTGCCAGTTCTTCTTCACGAAGGTTTTTTTGAACTGGTGGTAGAGTCATGTTTTATTTGACATGAATAAGAACAAGTAATTGTCAATGTTGGGAAATAAATATTTCATTTCGTTTCATTTTGTAACCTAGAAATAAGTAAATACAAAAGACACCGCCGGGATTATTGGATGACGATGGCTAGCTGCCTGGAGGTACGAGTACTAGACTTGTAAAATGGGTAGGCGACTGGTGTGGCAACATGCCTAGACAGTCCTTCATATTCATAGTGTGTTCTGGCTATTAACCAAATATAAGCCAAAATATAGCCAATATATTTATTATATATGTATATAATATTTATGTGCATGTGGATTGAGTGATCCTCTCTGCGATTGTAACAAAAATTGAGAAAGAGTCAATAAAAAATATTTATTAAAAAAATTTGTGAAACCTGAGATAAAAATGATATGGCCAATAAAGTGGGTCACTCAAACCGCGCGCTTTAATAAAACATCATTATGTATATCTCAGAATAAACAGCCATTGCGCTTTTTATTTTAATATAGGAAAAATATTTTAAAACTAATAACAATTTGAGAATTCACTGGGACGTCCCGTTCTAAATTTATAACGATTAATTTGGATCATTCATTCCGCACACAGGCCGTATGAGTGCTCGTAAAAATAATTACTAAATACTTATAATATAATTAAACCCATGGGTAAATTTGATAAGAATGAGTGTGACAAAACGATAGATAGATAATTAACGTTTATTTTTTCCTCCAATATGCCTTATGAGTGTTCCATACTTTTTTTTTTTTTTTGTTCCCCTCCGCGGGAAGGGCAGGAGGATAAAAATGCCCTGACGCATACTCTGGCGCAATTCCAAAGTTATGTGGGACTCGTCCCGACGCCTACCAGGACCATACCCACTAAAAACCCCCTGTCGGCTCGTGCATTTTTGCCACTCAGCCTTCATCTGAGCGACGGCCAATTGGAGAAAGAGGCCGCGCTAGCGGGGCCCAGAAGGGGTCACCCGCTGGGATTACATAGCACTGAAGGTGCTCAAAGCACTGAAGGTGAATACATAGCACTGAAGGTGCTCAAAATGAAAATCAATAATTAAAACAAAAATTAAAAAAATTGCAAAATAAAATTGAATTAATTCGCATTTACGTTAGAATTAGGATTTACGTTAGAATTAGAATTTACGTTAGAATTAGAATTTGCGGCCAGAAGGGCCTCGAGATCGGCGGACAGTCTGGTGGATGAGTACGCTTGCACATTCCTAGGCCTAGCGACTTTGAACTTCGAGTCTAACACAGGAGTAGTATATGAGACTGAATCACGAACTAGAGGATTGGGATGGGTTTCGGAGCGTTTGAAAAACGCTTCAGAGAGTGTTTTGAGATGTTGTTGTACTGTAGGCAGTTCAAGATCTCTATGCAAGTCCGCGTTACGCACGTACCACGGTGCGTTTGTGGCCCGGCGGCAAAAGAGGTTTTGAACTACCTGCAGTTTGTGCAGTAGGGAGGGTTTGGCGTGGGCAAAGATTGGCGAAGCATACGTCATGACGGGTCTAACGCAGACCTTGTAAAGTGTACGTTTGTTTCTGAAGGACATTTTACTTTTTCTACCTAACATGCTATTTAGGCGGACTAAATAGTGACGAGCGAGTTTCGAAACTCTTTCAACGTGTGGCTTGAAAGAAAGCGTCGGATCTAATGTGACGCCTAAGTATTTAGTACTGCGCTTCCAGGGAATGCCTAACATTCGGACGTGGGGATCGCCATCGGGACGACGGCGTTTGTGGTCGAAGCGCATCGCAGAACTCTTTTCAGGGTTCACATCGATGCGCCATTTTTGAAACCATACACCAAGGGCGTTTACGGCCTTTTGGAGTCTGGTTACAAGGTGCCGAACACTGTGGCCTTTGGTATAGAGTGCGGTGTCGTCAGCAAAGAGGGCGAGTTCGACGCCTTTCGGCGGGATGGGAATGTCGTTGGTGTACACGGTGTACAGCAGAGGGGCGAGGACTGAGCCTTGAGGGACTCCAGCCTTTATGGGACGAGGCGCAGAAAGCGTGCCTTCGTGTTTAAATCGAAATGTACGGTCTTTGAGAAATGACGCTATTAACCTGACTAGGCGATCCGGTAAGCCTATCTTGTAGAGTTTATAAACGAGACCGCTGTGCCAGACTTTATCGAAAGCCTTGGCTACGTCAAAGAGAACCGCGACTGTTTTATAACGACGCGGATAGAAACCGTCAAGTATATACTCGACGATTCGGTGGACTTGCTGAGGGCAGGAGTGTTTAGCGCGAAAGCCGAACTGATGGGGAATAATGAGAGGATCGCCATCCGTTGGAAACAGATGGTTCCGCATTCGAGAGAGTATGACTCTCTCGAGAAGTTTAGACATTGCCTTGAGGAGGCTGATGGGTCTGTGATTAGCCGGGACGTTCAGAGGTTTGCCCGGCTTGGGAATGCCTATGACTGTCGCTTCTTTCCAAGCTTTTGGAAAGTAGCTATGGTCGAAGCAGGCATTGAAAATAGATTTTATATTAATAGCTAACAAGGTAAGCATCTGTTGAGGTAGGTGCTTAAGTGCGTGGTTGGAAATTCCATCCGCACCCGGAGCCTTTTTGGACTTTTGATTTCTAATGAGAAGCAAGATTTCATCATTAGAGACTGTGACAGGGTCGGCGGTGATGGGGAGAGAGTCTCTGCGAAGGACTTCGTCCTCCACCGCCTGGATGTGTGAGGGATCAGCAGGTTGCGTGCTGGGCGAGCATTGTGCGGCAATGCTGTCAGCGAAGCATTCGGCTTTCTCTTCGACTTCAAAGGCAGTAGTGCCATCGGGACGAGTGAGAGGAGAAACGTGAGAGGCGGTGTCTACGCGTAAGGCTCGGGCCATGCTATAGTACGCTTGGTGGGACGGAGAGATATTCGCCATGAGATCGTTCATCTGAGCGTCTCGGAGTTCCGCGAGGCAAGACCTAACTTTACGTTGAAGCTGATTCGCAGCTGTTCTATAGGCGGGCGTGGGATATTTCTTGGCTCTCCGGAGAGCCGCGTTCTTAGCTTTAATAAGATTGCTAACGGCTAAGGGAAGCGTGGGTTTGCCTTGCTTAGCAACCTTTTCGTTGTCACTGATGGCTGAGTTGATAGCATCAGTGAGAGAATTTACTAATGAATCGATTTTATCCGGGCTATCTAATTGTTCGGGAGAGATCGCGAGTGGAGAGTTCGGAGCCTCTAAGGCTGAAACTAACGTATTTTTAAAACCTTTCCAGTTTGTAAAGGTCTTAGGAGATGAGACGTTATCGTTCGGCGGTCCTAGCACGAGGGAAACGGGGCGATGGTCGGAGCCTAGGTCATCGAGCGGTTCGATAGACCTTAGATCAAGATTGATTCGCTTGATAATTGCAAAGTCGAGGATGTCAGGAGAGTAGGACGGGTTGTTGGGATAGTGAGTGGGAGTGATGGGGGATATGACGTCTAGGTCAAGAGAGTTAGTGATGTCGAGGAGAGCAATACCGCTGGTGTTAGTCGATAGGCACGTCCAGTCAGTATGTTTGGAGTTAAAGTCTCCGAACATAATGACTGAATGGCCGAGGGCGAGAATGGCCTCAAAGTCGCTGCGGATTGGTCTGGTACCACTAGGTATGTAGATTGAAGCTATGATGATGGTCGGATGACCAGTCATAGCCAATCTACACACAGTGGCTTCCATGTTGAGGAGAGGAGGGGTAGGGAGAGGACAGCAGTGGAAGCCTCTTTTGTAATATATAGCGGTGCCGCCGAAACCGTCGGAGTTGGGCCTATCGTTACGAATAAACGCGTACTTAGGTATAGCGAATCCCCTGGAGCGGTTTGGAGTAAGCCATGTCTCCTGGAGAAGGAATAAGTCAGGTTCTTTGTTCTGAAGGAACAGTTTAATCTCGGGAAGGTTGGTATTAAGGCTACGAGCGTTAAAAGATACTAGGGATAAGCCCTTGGGTTTAATACGACTGGACGCGGGATTCGCGGGTCTAGACATTATAATTTATTATTTACGAATTTATACAAATATAAAAGAATTTACAACGAACTTAGGAGCGAGTGATGCTCGGCTAAAGCAAATAAACGCTCTTGAGGAGAGCGGGCGGCTCGCAGTTTGCGTGCGAGCACGGAAATTTCGTTAATATCGACGTTTTGAATAACGTCGAACACGGTCTTCATGTCCTCAGCCAACGACGACTGAGGTGCGGATGACGGAGAAGGACGCGGCCCTACGGAAGCTACGGGAGCTGGGATGGGTCGGGAAGGTGCAGGCGGAACGGCCGGACGCTGCCTCCAAGACAGAGCCGGAGTAGGCGTCGGCTGAACGGGCTTTGCTTCCGGGGGACCCCGGTTGCGCAGCGGCGGGAAGTTAGCGGGAGTGAGCGGCGGCACCGGTTTAGGCGCGACCCTCTTGGCGGTGGAGCGCGGAGCACGCGGGCAGCCCCTGTAGTTAGCTGTGTGACCAGACTGGCCGCACAGCACACAGGCAGGGGGGGAAGTGGTTTCGGGAGTGCGAGTGCACTCCTTCGTAAAATGTGGATCCAGGCACTTAACGCACCTGGGGGGAGTTGAGCAGTTAGCCGCTGCGTGGCCGTAGAGCTGGCAGCGGTGGCACTGCCCAGGGTGACCGCGGGGGTTGGGACGCTCAACAGAGATATTTGAGAGTCCGCAAATTGTGCGAGCCTCTCTAAAGATCTCCCTCGAGTTGGGAGTATTCGACAAGATAACTAAAGCTAACGGAAAGCGCCTACCGCGGTTAGAGTGCATCTTGTGCACTGCTTCGGCCGGGAAACCCTGGGACTTAAGGTCCTCGAGGATTTCTTCATTCGCGAGCTCGAACGGGACGCCCCGTAGTACTGCGCGGATCTTACGCTCCTCCGGGAGGGCGTAGGTGTGATACGCGATTTGATTTAATGAGAGCAACCTGGTAAACGCGCGGAAGTCGTCGACGGTCGCTACTTGAATTTTGATTGTATCGCCAGCGTTGGCGGCTTTTAAGTAATTAATTTTGTGCTCTTTGCACAAGTTAGAAACCGCGGTCCAGCGCGTTTTTTCACGCAGGAAGACGGGCGGAGGGAGCTGAGGTTTCGGCGGGACCGGAGCGCAGCGCGTCGCTGGCTTCGATGGGACCGACGGAGACGCGGTTACTTCGAGCGATTTTAACAACGCGGGGGCTGGTGTTGAAGACACCGGGGTTGGCTCGGGTGTTGAAGACACCGCGGCTTTTTTCGAACGCTTCTTAGAGCGTTTGGCAACTAACTGGAACGCGGGCTCAGGAGAACCGGTTAGGGTGGCGGCGACCGACGAAGCTTCGGACGCGGCGGAGTCTGAATCGCTCCCGGGAGCGGTACGCTTCCTGCGAGATGAGTGCGAGGATGAGACCGACGCGCAGTCCATATCGGATGTAACGGGAGACGCGGGAGAGCTATACACCTGAGGGGTCTGGACATTAGAGGCCTGAGGGGCCGGGGTTGAGGCCTGAGGGGCCGGGGACACAATAGATGCCTGTAAGGCCTGCGTTAGTGCGTCAGCGGGTATGCTTACGCCGGACGCAGCGAGCGCCTGGGCGAACGACTTAAGAATATTAACAAGGTCCATTGGAGGACTTGGAATTACAATATGTAATATATAAATATATGATGTATGCCTATAATATATAACAAATGCCTAGGATTCCTAAATAAAAACCTAGCGAACCCTAGCGGCAAACCTCCCTACCAGCGGTAGGGGGGCTGGGGAGAATAACTTAAAACTAACCGTAGTACGCCGAAGGCCGCTACCTAGAAACCTAAAAAAAAGGGGTACGCAGGTAAAGAGTTGACCGCGTTAGGGTCAACCTTTACCGACAGAAAGGACAAATACACACGAAAACACACAAATATGATAAAAATAAATATGAAAATAGGAGAAAAATAAATAAAATAGAGAAGAGAAATAAATAAAAATAAAAAGGACTGGTTCAGTACAAATTCGTTGTCACCGTTAAGTATCCTTTGCACTGAAACCAGACTACTTACGCTGGGCACAACACTGCACTCAGCACAAGCACAACACTACTTAGCACAGTACTTTGAAGACTAAGGGGCTTAGTCGCAAAGAAAAATCGCACTTCGAAAGCACTCAGACGGAGTAGAAAAACCTTGAGAACCGTAGCACGGAACCAACACGCTAAACTGTGACGTCAGTAAACTGAGTGCGACGGAATATCGGGAGGGAGCCGATCAACGGAGAACTGGGTCTTGCACGTCCGCACCGCGTGGCGATCGGAGCGAGAATGATTCGTTCCATACTTCGACCTCTACCTATATAAATATACTTCGTCGGGAGACTGAGATTGTATCCAAAATTGTTAATTGTTTTTCACTATAATTTTGCATATCTCCTGCTTTTCTAATGGTCATACTTTAAGAAATATCATGCTTCGTTCAATCGAAAAGGAAAATAATGAGTAATAGGGTACTTATGATTTTTTATTTTGTAAGACTGTTTTGACCAGCTACCCTCATAAATTCTTACATTTAACGTTTATTTATTGCATTTACGTTGCAATAATCAGACGCAACAACATTACATTGCATGTTATTGCAGTTTTGTGGTGCAATAATTTTCGTTCGTAGCAGCTTACCAGATTCTCAATTTACCAGATTTTGTACTACCAAGCAGGAAATGCGTTACCCTATGATCAGCAACAATATGCACATAATAAATCTCAAAGATAATAAAATATTATGTAGCTGAAAGTTTAGGAAGTAAGTTAGTTTAGTGCATCTATGAAGGTTGAATAACATGAAATATTAATTGTGTATTTGCCTGCTTATTTAGTTGATGACATTTTATATTATGCCATTGTCATTTTTTATGCATTTGTAGTATTTTATTGTGTTGTGTGGTGTATTTCCGTTTAGTGATAACGTATAAAACCGTGAGTATCTTTTGCAATTAATATTACTTATTTGATGCGTTTTTCAACTCAATACTATAAATGTAATGTTTCTATAATACAAGATGTAGGTATGAGGCGGCCGGCAAGTCCTACTAGCAAGGAGTTTTTTTATACCGTCTTGCTGGCGTCGGCGGACTTTTTATACTTTTTCTATATTTGTCAGTGTCTATCAATATTGTCTTTGGTACATTTTCCAAAGTAAATATTTTTCGACCAAAATATTTTGAGTTTGCATTGATAAGAATAGGAAGAAATTATCATAAAGTAATTAACTCTACTAGTGACGGGTCCGACTCCCGACACAAATTAATTGTTAAAAAAATTATAGGTTGCTATTGCAAAATGCGACATTAAACAGTTCGCTTTTTTAGCAACGCTATGAAAAGAGGACGGAGACTAGTAATTGATCTAAAAAACAAATGGATTTATTTAATAAATATGATCAACAATTGCAGAAACCTGACATTAAGTATAATGACCCCATTTTCTCAGTCACGTCGCAAGATTTAAACGGAAAATGTCACGAATAGCTTTGTTTATGTCATTTAAAAGAAATTACATTAGTACAGATTTATAACCTGAGCATGAAACATCTGACTCGGAAGATACAACACGTGCACCTACACCTAGTCAAAGTATGGATAGTCTCACTCCTAAAGATTTAGATTCGGATGGACAATGTATAATTGTTACTTTTGATTTAGATATATATATGATTGAAAACGAATCAAACGTTTGTATTCACGGAGAAAAAAACAAAATGATTCCTGGTAAACATATCAAACTTAGCCAAAACACAAATGGTCAAATATGATATAAGAAAAAATTTGGTTAAACTCAAAATTAAAGGTACATGGACTTTGAAGAAAAGTAGTGTTAGTACTGATACTTTAAAATTAAAGGCCATTGCACCCAGTGTTTTGCAAGTACAGGATAGGAATATCAACATTGAAAAAAACAGAAAAAGTAGAATCGTATGATCGTATGTTTGCAGTGTTCGGAAGATAATAAAGTCCTATAAACATAATCCATTAAAAAAATCAAAACTTACAGCTTACAAACGGAGACAGAAGGCCAAACTTTTAAAATATAACCCTGCTATATCGGTTCGTCATGAAATGGCTGCAAAGTTAATATCAAATGATGCAAATACTGCACCGCCTATGTTGCCGTCTATTAATACTTTTCGCAAAATAAAATCAGATGCAAAACTTAAAGAGCTATATGATGGCAATCCTATTACATTATTGATGATTTTAGCCAAAACTGCTGATTATATGAATTTTTTCCGAGAGATTCGTTTCCAACCCAATTTCCACATTTATTATTGGTTAGCAAATCGAATACTTTAAGACGTATTACGATAATTTCGAAAAAGTTATGTACCATTACAATCAATGCTACAGGCTCTATCTTTGAAACCATTCATCTGCCTGATGGTACGCCAGTAACCAAAACATTGTTTTTATATGTTGGACGCATAACCGTAAATCGTAATTTAAAATCTATACCTATATTTCAATTGGTAACGGACTGTCATTTACATATATTACTTACAAATTTGTTAAAAAAATGACACAATTAATGTACCCCATGAAATAATAACTGATGATTCTTCAGTTTTGCTGTCTGCCAGCACCAAGGCTTTTACAGCCAATAGTACCAAAGAATACATCCAGCACTCTTTTTCAATTTAGGAAGGAACACCTACCAATATACCCCGTACTTTTATAAGACTTGATACTAGCCATTTTACAAAAACACTTCATAATTTATCATGTTTTAAAAATAATGTATACACCCATATAAAATATTTTTATACAAACTGTATTTTGCTATTGAAAAAAATGCAAGCAGTATGACAAAGCCAAACAAATTATTCAAGACATTGTAAAAAACTGTCTAGGTCAGTAGAGTAATGATAATAAACTGGCTGAATTTAGTAAAAATGGTGCTAAAAAAGGCTTAATAAGTTATTGGATGATACTGCTGACTTAGGTTTAAATACAGATGACATCGAAGAAGAAATTTTGGAATATGACAATAGAGACAAGTTTGATAATCTGGAAAATACTGATTTTGCTTTGTGGTTTGATAGATTAGTGGAATCGAACAAAAAAAAATATTATTGTGGACAATGTAAATAAACTTTACTATCCACCATTCATTAGTCACCTTCAAGATCCTCCTCAATCATCTCCCAGTGACTGGGGGTGGGAAGAAAAAGATGAAAGATATGTCTTCAAATGGTTCGAAGGAGATCAAGTACCCATCAGTCACCAGTATAACGGATAGAAGTGAAAATATTGGCGGTATGGACTTCTGTCAGTGACACTTTCTTGGAGCTTGTATATTTCTGGTAGCCTAATTTTGATGATTAACATGTTCATTTACAGATGATGGTGAAAAGAATCGAACTCTAGAACCCGATCAAGAAGTAGGGAACGATTTCGAGGCCAGTTTGGATAGTTCGGAAGATGATGCATCAGAAAACGATTACGATAGCGATGCCATCGATAACGAATAACTTATGCAAAGTTCTCAATTATTTCCATATTTCGACTTTTTTTTAATATTAGCTTTATTTTAGTTCATGTTTATTTCATTTAACACACGATATTGTTTCATATTATGAATTTTGTCAAAATAGAGGAAAACAAAAATATTATGTGAAAGATTCTGTGCATTGCTCGAATAATCTGCATCTTCACTGCGTCAGCTGATGGATTTTCCACCGCTATACACGCAGCTGATTGTTGTTTTCGTAATCTTAATTATTTAAAGAATCACGTAGTTAAATTTCATGCGGCGTAATATAACTTTATTTCACGTTTTTTTACAAGTTAATGCGAACAGCTGACGCATAGTCCCCCCTCCACTATGCAGCTAACGATTTTTTTTCAGGTCATTATGAAAGCAACTATTTATGGAAAAAGTTTCAGCCGGCGTACTACGATTCTCGCTCCGATCGCCACGCGGTGCGGACGTGCAAGACCCAGCTCTCCGTTGATCGGTCCCTACCCGCCATTCTGTGGCGCTCAGTTTACTGACGTCACAGTCTAGCGTGTTGGCTCCGTGCTACGGGTTTCTAAGTCTTTCTACTCCGTCTGAGTGCTTTCGAAGTGCGATTTTTCTTTGCGACTAAGCCTCTTAGTCTTCAAAGTGCTGTGCTAAGTTGTGTTGTGCTTGTGCTGAGTGCAGTGTTGTGCCCGGCGTAAGTAGTCTGGTTTCAGTGCAAAGGATACTTAACGGTGACAACGAATTTGTACTGAACCAGTCCTTTTTATTTTTATTTATTTCTCTTCTCTATTTTATTTATTTTTCTCCTATTTTTATATTTATTTTTATCATATTTGTGTGTTTTCGTGTGTATCTGTCCTTTCTGTCGGTAAAGGTTGACCCTAACGCGGTCAACTCTTTACCTGCGTACCCTTTTTTAGGTTTCTAGGTAGCGGCCTTCAGCATACTACGGTTAGTTTTAAGTTATTCTCCCAGCCCCCCTACCGCTGGTAGGGAGGTTTGCCGCTAGGGTTGCTAGGTTTTTATTTAGGAACTCTAGGCTTTTGTTATTTAAATAGGTGCTAGGTTTGCTAGGGGACCTAGGCATACTTTATATATTTATATATTACATATTCAAGCCCTCCAATGGACCTTGTAAGCGTTCTTAGGTCGTTCGCCCAGGCGCTCGCGGCGTCCGGTTGCCCCATCCCAGATGACGTACTAACGCAGGCCTTACAGGCTACTATCGCGTCCCCGGCCCCTCAGGCCTCAACCCCGGCCCCTCAGGCCTCCGACGTCCAGACCCCTCAGGTCTTAAGCTCTCCCGCGTCTCCCGCCTCGTACGAGATGGACTGCGAATCGGTCGCATCCTCTCACGCGTCGCGTCGTAAGCGTACCGCTCCCGGGAGCGACTCCGAACCCGCGTCTGATACGTCGTCAGATGCCGTCACCTTAACCGGCTCTCCTGAGCCCGCGTTTCAACTCGTCGCCAAGCGCTCCAAGAAGCGCTCTAAGAAAACTTCGGTATCTTCAATACCCGAGCCCTCCCCGGTGTCTTCAACACCAGCCCCCGCGCCGTTAAAATCGCTCGTAGTAACCGCGTCTCCGTCGGTCACATCGAAGCCAGCGACGCGCTGCGCTCCCGTCCCGCCGAAACCTCAGCTCCCTCCGCCCGTCTTCCTGCGTGAAAAAGCGCGCTGGACCGCGGTTTCAAACTTGTGAAAAGTGCACAAAATTAATTACCTAAAGCCGCCAACGCTGGCGATACAATCAAGATTCAAATAGCGACCGTCGACGACTTCCGCGCGTTTACCTGGTTACTCGGATTAAACCAAATCGCGTATCACACCTACGCCCTCCCGGAGGAGCGTAAGATCCGCGCTGTACTACGGGGCGTCCCGTTCGAACTCAGTAACGAAGACATCCTCGATGACCTTAAGTCTCAGGGTTTCCCGGTCACAGCAGTGCACAAGATGCACTCCAACCGCGGTAGGCGTTTTCCCTTAGCGTTGGTAATCTTGTCGAATACTCCCAACTCGAGGGAGATCTTTAGAGAGGCTCGCACAATTTGCGGACTCTCAAATATCTCTGTTGAGCGTCCCAACCCCCGCGGTCACCCTGGGCAGTGCCACTGCTGCCAGCTCTACGGCCACGCAGCGGCTAACTGCTCAGCTCCCCCCAGGTGCGTTAAGTGCCTGGATCCACATTTCACAAAGGAGTGCACTCGCACTCCCGAATCCACTTCCCCCCCTGCCTGTGTGCTGTGCGGCCAGTCCGGCCACACAGCTAACTACAGGGGTTGCCCGCGCGCTCCGCGCTCCACCACCAAGAGGGTCGCGCCTAAACCGGCGCCGCCGCTCACTCCTGCCAACTTCCCGCCGCTGCGCAACCGGGGTCCCCCGGAAGCAAAGCCCGTTCAGCCGATGCCTACTCCGGCTCTGTCTTGGAGGCAGCGTCCGGCCGTCCCGCCTGCACCTTCCCGACCCATCCCAGCTCCCGTAGCTCCCGTAGGGCCGCGTCCCGCGTTGTCATCTTCCCCTCAGTCGTCGTTGGCTGAGGACATGAAGACCGTGTTCGACGTTATTCAAAACGTCGATATTAACGAAATTTCCGTGCTCGCACGCAAACTGCGAGCCGCCCGCTCTCCTCAAGAGCGTTTATTTGCTTTAGCCGAGCATCACTCGCTACTAAGTTCGTTGTAAATTCTTTTATAATTGTATAAATTCGTAAATAATAAATTATAATGTCTAGACCCGCGAATCCAGCGTCCAGTCGTATTAAACCCAAGGGCTTATCCCTAGTATCTTTTAACGCTCGTAGCCTTAATACCAACCTTCCCGAGATTAAACTGTTCCTTCAGAACAAAGAACCTGATTTATTCCTTCTCCAGGAGACATGGCTTACTCCAAACCGCTCCAGGGGATTCGCTATACCTAAGTACGCGTTTATTCGTAACGATAGGCCCAACTCTGACGGTTTCGGCGGCACCGCTATATATTACAAAAGAGGCTTCCACTGCTGTCCTCTCCCTACCCCTCCTCTCCTCAACATGGAAGCCACTGTGTGTAGATTGGCTATGACTGGTCATCCGACCATCATCATAGCTTCAATCTACATACCTAGTGGTACCAGACCAATCCGAAGCGACTTTGAGGCCATTCTCGCCCTCGGCCATTCAGTCATTATGTTCGGAGACTTTAACTCCAAACATACTGACTGGACGTGCCTATCGACTAACACCAGCGGTATCGCTCTCCTCGACATCACTAACTCCCTTGACCTAGATGTCATATCCCCCGTCACTCCCACTCACTATCCCAACAACCCGTCCTACTCTCCTGACATCCTCGACTTTGCAATTATCAAGCGAATCAATCTTGACCTAAGGTCTATCGAACCGCTCGATGACCTAGGCTCCGACCATCGCCCCGTTTCCCTCGTGCTAGGACCGCCGAACGATAACGTCTCATCTCCTAAGACCTTTACCAATTGGAAAGGTTTTAAAAATACGTTAGTTTCAGCCTTAGAGGCTCCGAACTCTCCACTCGCGATCTCTCCCGAGCAATTAGATAGCCCGGATAAAATCGATTCATTAGTAAATTCTCTCACTGATGCTATCAACACAGCCATCAGTGACAACGAAAAGGTTGCTAAGCAAGGCAAACCCACGCTTTCCTTAGCCGTTAGCAATCTTATTAAAGCTAAAAACGCGGCTCTCCGGAGAGCCAAGAAATATCCCACGCCCGCCTATAGAACAGCTGCGAATCAGCTTCAACGTAAAGTTAGGTCTTGCCTCGCGGAACTCCGAGACGCTCAGATGAACGATCTCATGGCGAATATCTCTCCGTCCCACCAAGCGTACTATAGCATGGCCCGAGCCTTACGCGTAAACACCGTCTCTCACGTTCCTCCTCTCACTCGTCCCGATGGCACTACTGCCTTCGAAGTCGAAGAGAAAGCCGAATGCTTCGCCGACAGCATTGCCGCACAATGCTCGCCCAGCATGCAACCCGCGAATCCCACTCACATCAAAGCGGTGGAGGACGAAGTCCTTCGCAGAGACTCTCTCCCCATCACCGCCGACCCTGTCACAGTCTCTAATGACGAAATCTTGCTTCTCATTAGAAATCAAAAGTCCAAAAAGGCTCCGGGTGCGGATGGAATTTCCAACCACGCACTTAAGCACCTACCGCAACAGATGCTTACCTTGTTAGCTATCATTTTCAATGCCTGCTTCGACCATAGCTACTTTCCTAAAGCTTGGAAAGAAGCGACAGTCATAGGCATACCCAAGCCGGGCAAACCTCTGAACGTCCCGGCTAATCACAGACCCATCAGCCTCCTCAAGGCAATGTCTAAACTTCTCGAGAGAGTCATACTTTCTCGAATGCGGAACCATCTGTTTCCAACGGATGGCGATCCTCTCATTATTCCCCATCAGTTCGGCTTTCGCGCTAAACACTCCTGCCCTCAGCAAGTCCACCGAATCGTCGAGTATATACTTGACGGTTTCTATCCGCGTCGTTATAAAACAGTCGCGGTTTTCTTTGACGTAGCCAAGGCTTTCGATAAAGTCTGGCACAGCGGTCTCGTTTATAAACTCTACAAGATAGGCTTACCGGATCGCCTAGTCAGGATAATAGCGTCGTTTCTCAAAGACCGTACGTTTCGATTTAAACACGAAGGCACGCTTTCTGCACCTCGTCCCATAAAGGCTGGAGTCCCTCAAGGCTCAGTCCTCGCCCCTCTGCTGTACACCGTGTACACCAACGACATTCCCATCCCGCCGAAAGGCGTCGAACTCGCCCTCTTCGCCGACGACACCGCACTCTATACCAAAGGCCACGGTGTTCGGCGCCTTGTAACCAGACTCCAAAAGGCCGTAAACGCCCTTGGTGCATGGTTTCAAGAATGGCGCATCGATGTGAACCCTGAAAAGAGTTCTGCGATGCGCTTTGACCACAAACGCCGTCGTCCCGATGGCGATGCCCACGTTCGAATGTTAGGCATTCCCATCCCCTGGAAGCGCAGTACTAAATACTTAGGCGTCACATTAGATCCGACGCTTTCTTTCAAGCCACACGTTGAAAGAGTTTCGAAACTCGCTCGTCACTATTTAGTCCGCCTAAATAGCATGTTAGGTAGAAAAAGTAAAATGTCCTTCAGAAACAAACGTACACTTTACAAGGTCTGCGTTAGACCCGTCATGACGTATGCCTCGCCAATCTTTGCCCATGCCAAACCCTCCCTCCTGCACAAACTGCAGGTAGTTCAAAACCTCTTTTGCCGCCGGGCCACAGGCGCACCATGGTACGTGCGCAACGCGGATTTGCATAGAGATCTTGAACTGCCTACAGTACAACAATATCTCAAAACACTCTCTGAAGCGTTCTTCAAACGCTCCGAAACCCATCCCAATCCTCTAGTTCGTGATTCTGTCTCATATACTACTCCTGTGTTAGACTCTAAGTTCAAAGTCGCTAGGCCTAGAAATGCGCAAGCGTACTCATCCACCAGACTGTCACGCGATCTCGAGGCCCTTCTGGCCGCAAATTCTAATTCTAACGTAAATTCTAATTCTAACGTAAATCCTAATTCTAACGTAAATGCGAATTAACTCAATTTTATTTTGCAATTTTTTAATTTTTGTTTTAATTATTGATTTTCATTTTGAGCACCTTCAGTGCTATGTATTAACCTTCAGTGCTTTGAGCACCTTCAGTGCTATGTAATCCCAGCGGGTGACCCCTTCTGGGCCCCGCTAGCGCGGCCTCTTTCTCCAATTGGCCGTCGCTCAGATGAAGGCTGAGTGGCAAAAATGCACGAGCCGACAGGGGGTTTTTAGTGGGTATGGTCCTGGTAGGCGTCGGGACGAGTCCCACATAACTTTGGAATCGCGCCAGAGTATGCGTCAGGGCATTTTTATCCTCCTGCCCTTCCCGCGGAGGGGAACAAAAAAAAAAAAAACCGGCGTACTACACTTACACTTACTACACTTAAATTTTTTTTAATATTTAGCACTTACGTAACCTCCCTAAACCATACCCACCGCGGATGCGCCAGACTTGGTTCAGTTGTAAGTTATTCGAGATCTATTGAAAAAGATGGCAGGCAATCGGGGTAAAATCACTGCCCAAAATGCAACGCTACCAAAAAAACGTAAAATTTACGAATATTTACGAAATCAAAAGAAAACGCGAGCAAAGTTATCCAATGCGAGTAGCAATGATCAGCGATTCCAAAAAGATTCTATATTTTCTGACAAACCGTGAAAATTAGGGTGGAGTTGTCAGAGAAGTTAAGCCAAATTTACGGAAACTAGGAATTAAATTTATAAAAACAGCAACCTATGTAGCTCCCTTCCGCTCAACGATGATAACCGTATTTTGTTAACTAACTTTTACGGTTTAGACTCAGCAATGTACTTATTGGTTGTTGGATATAACATTAACAACAATATTAAAGAGACTTTGGAGCACTTTAAAAATGTGAAATTTTAGAATACATCAAATGCTGTAGTTATACAATAAGACGTTCTAGAAATGCGGTGTCACATGGCACTTGAACATTTCAGCAGTAAAGAGCAAAACTGTGGTAAATATATTAATGTTGACTGTGTCTGTAATGTCACGTTTATATTTGAACATATCCTATTTGATGACATTGTCACACAAAGCAGTGCCTAAATTAGTCTTGTATGTCGTCCAAAATACATGGAAATAGTATATTTCTGCCAATTAATAATAGGTCTTTACCTATGAAACTGCCGTTTTGCCGTACTGGCCATTTCAAATGAAATTTTTTATTTTTTGACTGATAATTCTAATTTCAAATTAATTTTATTTGACAAAAATGGAATTCTTTTTCTAAAATCGTCATTTGTTTAATAGTTAGTGTTTTGTTTTCAACGCATTCGAACATTTTTCGTCATCATGGATAAGTTAAAAATTTGAGTAATTATGGAGTATGAGTACCGTCGTGGCAGCAAAGCGGCACAAGCGGCACGCAACATCAACGACGTTTACGGAGCGAACACTACAAACGAACGCACCACCCGTTATTGGTTTACCCGCTTCCGTTCTGGAAATTTTGACCTGAAAAATGAACCCCGTGGTCGTCCGAAAACTTTGGTCGACAATGACCAATTAAAGGCAATTGTGGAAGCTGATGAAACTCAATCCACGGCTGAATTAGCAGCAGCTTTCGACGTTAGCATCAAAACAATATTGGTCCATTTGTGTCAAATTGGCAAGGTAAAAAAGCTTGACAAAAGGGGACCCCACGAACTCAATGACCGCCAGGGCGAAGTACGCGTGGAGACGTGCCTTGCACTGCTCAGCAGGCATACAAATGAAGGAATTCTGAACCGCATTGTTACTTGTGACGAGAAATGGATCCTGTTTGACAATCGTAAGCGCTCAGCAAGTTGGTTGGACCATGGTTCAGCACCCAAACAATGCCCTAAACGAAAACATACCCCTAGAAAAGTAATGGTCACTGTTTGGTGGTCTAACGCGGGTGTAATTCATCACAGCTTCTTGCCAAACGGGACAAGCATTACTGCAGATGTGTACTGTGAAGAACTGAACACAATGATGGAGAAGCTCGCACGTCTCTAACCAGCTTTGGTCAATCGTTTGGCTCCACTGCTCCTGCACGACAACGCGCGACCTCATACTGCACAGCAGACGGTCTCCAAGCTACAAGAGTTGGGGTTGGAAGGTCATCCGCCGTACTCACCAGACCTTGCGCCTTCAGACTTCTACTTTCTCCAGAATTTGGATAACTTCTTGGCGGGAAAAAAATTCAATACCCGAGAGGCAGTACAAAATGCCTTTGAAGAATTTGTTGCCTCCCGTCCAGCTGATTTCTTCAAGAAAGGCATCAATAAGCTACCAATGCGTTGGCAAAGATTCATTGATTGCATGGATATTATTTTGATTAATAGAAATAAAAAATATATAAAAAAATTACGCTTCAGTTATTTCGTGAAAAACGGCAATTTCATAGGTAAAGACCTAATATTAATATTATTTCAGTATTTTCAAGAAATGCCAAATTTCTTGTCTAGAAGATGTAATCAGTGTTGAATATGAGACGAAAACTTGTGTTTCATGTGGAGGTCAGAATACCATTACCTATGAATTTTCCAATTTGATATCATTTGATCTGAATGGAATCGAAAAGGTTATTTTATAAGATGTACCTAAAATCATTTCCGTTAACAACAGATGTTACAAATTGTTAGGGGGTATTGAATACCTCCCTGCAATGGGTAATGCTATCGGGCACTATAAGGCACATGCGTATTTTAATAATTTTAATGACCAAATGGTGTGTTACGATGACCTAACAACATGTAAAGCAGCCTGTGTATGTATGCATAATGTGTCTTATGGACTCACTGATAACTGAAGGTTTCTCATATATTTTTCTAAATTGTAGTGTTTTATTCTGTGTTATTTAAATATGGTCACCCTACACGATGTTTCCCTTCATGAAGTTTAAAATCAGTTATTTAATGAATTATAACAATTAAAGAAACATACACAACAACATAAACGACAAGTTAAATGTTATCAAGTAATAGTAAAAAACAATTAACAATTTTGGATACAATCTCAGTCTCCCAACGAAGTATATTAAAGTAGGTAGAGGTCGAAGTATGGAACGCTCAGACGGCAAACTGAAGGGAAAAAAATACGTTAATTATCTTTCTTCAACTTATAAGTTTTACTCACTCGTTTTACATACTCATTCTTTAACAAATTTACCCATGGGTTTAATTGTATTATAAGTATATAGTAATGATTTTTACGAGCACTCATACGGCCTGTGTGCGGAATGAATGATCCAAATTAATCGTTATAAATTTGGAACGGGACGTCACAGTGAATTCTTAAATTGTTATTAGTTTTAAACTATTTTTAACATTTTTCCTATATTAAAATAAAAAGCGCAATGGCTGTATATTCTGAGATATACATAATGACGTTTTCTTAAAGCGCGCGATTTGAGTGATCCACTTTATTGGCCATATCAGTTTTATTTCAGGTTGAACAAATTTTTTTTTTCTTTGCCGTAATGTTTTACTTTTTTTTTTACTAAATCTTCCTCATTTTTTGTTACAATTGAAGAGAGGATCACGAATACATATGCATATTAATATTTGAGTAATAGTTAATATCAACTTTTGAATATCGACTTTTTTCAAATGCCAAATTATTAAATACTACTAAAACCATGTCGGAAACCATTCATTTATCAATTGCGATAATGATGTAATTCTGCCTGGTATTTGGCCAGTCCAGTTTAAACTTAAAGAACAAAAACCTTTAAATTTTCCTGAGACTTGGAACTCTACTATTGATGGAGTGTTATAAATACTAGGAGATATTGAGGAGAGAGTCACATTCTCGCTCCGATCGCCACGCGGTGCGGACGTGTAAGACCCCGTTCTCCGTTGATCGGTCCCTGCCCGATATTCCGTGGCGCTCAGTCTACTGACGTCACAGTTTAGCGTGTTGGTTCCGTGCTACGGTTTTCAAGGTTTTTCTACTCCGTCTGAGTGCTTTCGAAGTGCGATTTTTCTTTGCGACTAAGCCCCTTAGTCTTCAAAGTGCTGTGCTAAGTTGTGTTGTGCTTGTGCTGAGTGCAGTGTTGTGCCCAGCGTAAGTAGTCTGGTTTCAGTGCAAAGGATACTTAACGGTGACAACGAATTTGTACTGAACCAGTCCTTTTTATTTTTATTTTATTTCTCTTCTCTATTTTATTTATTTTTCTCCTATTTTCATATTTATTTTTATCATATCTGTGTAATCTTCGTGTGTATTTGTCCTTTCTGTCGGTAAAGGTTGACCCTAACGCGGTCAACTCTTTACCTGCGTACCCTTTTTTTTTAGGTTTCTAGGTAGCGGCCTTCGGCGTACTACGGTTAGTTTTAAGTTATTCTCCCCAGCCCCCCTACCGCTGGTAGGGAGGTTAGCCGCTAGGATTTTGCTAGGTTTTTTAGGAACTAGGCATCTTTTATTATACTTATATTTATATATATTATTGTCCCAACACTCCATAATGGATTCGCTAACCGTTATTAACTTCGCGAACGCGTTCACCCAGGCGCTTGCTGCGGCAGGCGTCTCCATCCCAAAAGACATCCTAACGCAGGCCTTGCAGGCATCAATCGCGTCCCCGGCCCCTCAGGCCCCAACCCCAGCCCCTCAGGCCTCCAACGCCCAGACCCCTCAGGTCTATAGCTCTCCCGCGTCTCCCGTTCCATCCGATATGGACTGCGCGTCGGTCTCATCCTCGCGATCATCTCGTAGGAAGCGTACCGCTCCCGGGAGCGATTCAGACTCCGCCGCGTCCGAAGCTTCGTCGGTCGCCGCCACCTTAACCGGCTCTCCTGAGCCCGCCTTCCAATTAGTTACCAAACGCTCTAAGAAGCGTTCGAAAAAAGCCGCGGTGTCTTCAACACCCGAGCCAACCCCGGTGTCTTCTACACCCGCCCCCGCGCCGCTCATGTCACTCGAAGTGACCGCGTCTCCGTCGGTCCCATCGAAGCCAGCGACGCGCTGCGCTCCCGTCCCGCCGAAACCTCAGCTCCCTCCGCCCGTCTTCCTGCGGTTTCTAACTTGTGCAAAGAGCACAAAATTAATTACTTAAAAGCCGCCAACGCTGGCGATACAATTAAAATTCAAGTGGCGACCGTCGACGACTACCGCGCGTTCACCAGGTTACTTTCCTTAAAACAAATCGCGTATCACACCTACGCCCTCCCGGAGGAGCGTAAGATCCGCGCAGTACTACGGGGCGTCCCGTTCGAGCTCGCGAATGAAGAAATTCTCGAGGACCTTAAGTCCCAGGGTTTCCCGGCCGAAGCAGTGCACAAGATGCACTCTAACCACGGTAGGCGCTTTCCGTTAGCTTTAGTTATCTTGTCGAATACTCCCAACTCGAGGGAGATCTTTAGAGATGCTCGCACAATTTGCGGACTCTCAAATATCTCCGTCGAGCGTCCCAACCCCCGCGGTCACCCTGGGCAGTGCCACCGCTGCCAGCTCTACGGCCACGCAGCGGCTAACTGCTCAGCTCCCCCCAGGTGCGTTAAGTGCCTGGATCGACATTTACGAAGGAGTGCACTCGCACTCCCGAATCCACTTCCCCCCCTGCCTGTGTGCTGTGCGGCCAGTCCGGTCACACAGCTAACTACAGGGGTTGCCCGCGCGCTCCGCGCTCCACCGCCAAGAGGGTCGCGCCTAAACCGGCGCCGCCACTCCCGCTAACTTCCCGCCGCTGCGCAACCGGGGTCCCCCGGAAGCAAAGCCCGTTCAGCCGACGCCTACTCCGGCTCTGTCTTGGAGGCAGCGTCCGGCTGTCCCGCCTGCACCTTCCCGACCCATCCCAGCTCGCGTAGCTTCCGTAGGGCCGCGTCCTGCTTTGTCATCTTCACCTCAGTCGTCGCTGGCTGAGGACATGAAGACCGTGTTCGACGTCATTCAAAACGTCGACATTACGGAAATTTCTGTTCTCGCACGCAAACTGCGAGCCGCCCGCTCTCCTCAAGAGCGTTTATTCGCGTTAGCCGAGCATCACTCGCTCCTAAGTTCGTTGTAAATTTATTTTTTATTTTTTTTTATTTTTGTATAAAATCGTAAATAAGTAAATTATAATGTCTAGACCCGCGAATCCCGCGTCCAGTCGTATTAAACCCAAGGGCTTATCCCTAGTATCTTTTAACGCTCGTAGCCTTAACACCAACCTTCCCGAGATTAAACTGTTCCTTCAGAACAAAGAACCTGACTTATTCCTTCTCCAGGAGACATGGCTTACTCCAAACCGCTCCAGGGGATTCGCTATACCTAAGTACGCGTTTATTCGTAACGATAGGCCCAACTCCGACGGTTTCGGTGGCACCGCTATATATTACAAAAGAGGCTTCCACTGCTGTCCTCTCCCTACCCCTCCTCTCCTCAACATGGAAGCCACTGTGTGTAGATTGGCTATGACTGGTCATCCGACCATCATCATAGCTTCAATCTACATACCTAGTGGTACCAGACCAATCCGCAGCGACTTTGAGGCCATTCTCGCCCTCGGCCATTCAGTCATTATGTTCGGAGACTTTAACTCCAAACATACTGACTGGACGTGCCTATCGACTAACACCAGCGGTATCGCTCTCCTCGACATCACTAACTCCCTTGACCTAGACGTCATATCCCCCATCACTCCCACTCACTATCCCAACAACCCGTCCTACTCTCCTGACATCCTCGACTTTGCAATTATCAAGCGAATCAATCTTGATCTAAGGTCTATCGAACCGCTCGATGACCTAGGCTCCGACCATCGCCCCGTTTCCCTCGTGCTAGGACTGCCGAACGATAACGCCTCATCTCCTAAGACCTTTACCAACTGGAAAGGTTTTAAAAATACGTTAGTTTCAGCCTTAGAGGCTCCGAACTCTCCACTCGCAATCTCTCCCGAACAATTAGATAGCCCGGATAAAATCGATTCATTAGTAAATTCTCTCACTGATGCTATCAACTCAGCCATCAGTGACAACGAAAAGGTTGCTAAGCAAGGCAAACCCACGCTTCCCTTAGCCGTTAGCAATCTTATTAAAGCTAAGAACGCGGCTCTCCGGAGAGCCAAGAAATATCCCACGCCCGCCTATAGAACAGCTGCGAATCAGCTTCAACGTAAAGTTAGGTCTTGCCTCGCGGAACTCCGAGACGCTCAGATGAACGATTTCATGGCGAATATCTCTCCGTCCCACCAAGCGTACTATAGCATGGCCCGAGCCTTACGCGTAGACACCGCCTCTCACGTTCCTCCTCTCACTCGTCCCGATGGCACTACTGCCTTTGAAGTCGAAGAGAAAGCCGAATGCTTCGCTGACAGCATTGCCGCACAATGCTCGCCCAGCACGCAACCTGCTGATCCCTCACACATCCAGGCGGTGGAGGACGAAGTCCTTTGCAGAGACTCTCTCCCCATCACCGCCGACCCTGTCACAGTCTCTAATGATGAAATCTTGCTTCTCATTAGAAATCAAAAGTCTAAAAAGGCTCCGGGTGCGGATGGAATTTCCAACCACGCACATAAGCACCTATCTCAACAGATGCTTACCTTGTTAGCTATTATTTTCAATGCCTGCTTCGACCATAGCTACTTTCCAAAAGCTTGGAAAGAAGCGACAGTCATAGGCATTCCCAAGCCGGGCAAACCTCTGAACGTCCCGGCTAATCACAGACCCATGAGGCACCCTCCTCAAGGCAATGTCTAAACTTCTCGAGAGAGTCATACTCTCTCGAATGCGGAACCATCTGTTTCCAACGGATGGCGATCCTCTCATTATTCCCCATCAGTTCGGCTTTCGCGCTAAACACTCCTGCCCTCAGCAAGTCCACCGAATCGTCGAGTATATACTTGACGGTTTCTATCCGCGTCGTTATAAAACAGTCGCGGTTTTCTTTGACGTAGCCAAGGCGTTCGATAAAGTCTGGCACAGCGGTCTCGTTTATACACTCTACAAGATAGGCTTACCGGATCGCCTAGTCAGGTTAATAGCGTCGTTTCTCAAAGACCGTACATTTCGATTTAAACACGAAGGCACGCTTTCTGCGCCTCGTCCCATAAAGGCTGGAGTCCCTCAAGGCTCAGTCCTCGCCCCTCTGCTGTACACCGTGTACACCAACGACATTCCCATCCCGCCGAAAGGCGTCGAACTCGCCCTCTTTGCTGACGACACCGCACTCTATACCAAAGGCCACAGTGTTCGGCACCTTGTAACCAGACTCCAAAAGGCCGTAAACGCCCTTGGTGTATGGTTTCAAAAATGGCGCATCGATGTGAACCCTGAAAAGAGTTCTGCGATGCGCTTCGACCACAAACGTCGTCGTCCCGATGGCGATCCCCACGTCCGAATGTTAGGCTTTCCCATCCCCTGGAAGCGCAGTACTAAATACTTAGGCGTCACATTAGATCCGACGCTTTCTTTCAAGCCACACGTCGAAAGAGTTTCGAAACTCGCTCGTCACTACTTAGGCCGCCTAAATGGCATGTTAGGTAGAAAAAGTAAAATGTCCTTCAGAAACAAACGTACACTCTACAAGGTCTGCGTTATGACGTATGCCTCGCCAATCTTTGCCCACGCCAAACCCTCCCTCCTGCACAAACTGCAGGTAGTTCATAACCTCTTTTGCCGCCGGGCCACAAACGCACCGTGGTACGTGCGTAACGCGGACTTGCATAGAGATGTTGAACTGCCTACAGTACAACAACATCTCAAAACACTCTCTGAAGCGTTTTTCAAACGCTCCGAAACCCATCCCAATCCTCTAGTTCGTGATTCAGTCTCATATACTACTCCTGTGTTAGACTCGAAGTTCAAAGTCGCTAGGCCTAGGAATGCGCAAGCGTACTCATCCACCAGACTGTCCGTAATAACGTAAATCCTAATTCTAACGTAACTGCGAATTAATTCAATTTTATTTTGCAATTTTTAATTTTTATTATTTTATTTTCTATTATTTGTTTTCATTTTGAGCACCTTCAGTGCTATGTATTAACCTTCAGTGCTATGTAATCCCAGCGGGTGACCCCTTCTGGGCCCCGCTAGCGCGGCCTCTTTCTCCAATTGGCCGTCGCTCAGATGAAGGCTGAGTGGCAAAAATGCACGAGCCGACAGGGGGTTTTTAGTGGGTATGGTCCTGGTAGGCGTCGGGACGAGTCCCACATAACTTTGGAATCGCGCCAGAGTATGCGTCAGGGCATTTTTATCCTCCTGCCCTTCCCGCGGAGGGGAACAAAAAAAAAAAAGGAGAGAGTGGAAGTATCTGAGGTTTGAATTTACGTGAAAGCCTGCTCAAAATGTAACCTACGGTTTTCAATGTCTACTTTGTCTTTTAAGCATTGATAGTATTGATAACATTTTTTGTTTCACAATCAAAACCGAGGTAAAATTAATTTTTGAATTTGACAGCGGGTTGACGTGTAGGGTGAGTCTTGGTTGGGCATTAATTTGTGTGATGAACACAGATGATTGTGCTTAGATTATATTAATATATGTATATGTAACCATATATGAAGGCCCCAAAGTAAGCTGTTTGTGTTATGAATTACCACGCAGGGAAATGTTATATATATATTACACAAGCTCTGCTCACTTTGGGGCCATACAGTTGGTGTGTATGTCTTGGGAATAATAATTACTTAATAAACCACTTCCCTACAATACCAATAAGTATACAGTGTTAAAACATTATTTTCGTTCATAAACCTGTATTTAATGTATCCTTGATAGAATAAATATTTGACGGTCACTCTGTATGCCCATCATATTTTATGTAATTCTTTACTAAGGAAGTGCCAAAGAAAAAATACAAACGATAACTTACATGAAAGTGAACAAATAAGGGAGGTTGCTAAAGTAGTACTCTACAATATACCCTTCACTTTTACAACCCTGCCCTTAATATGATGAATATGTTTGTGTCCACATAAAACATGTTTACTTAAGGAATTTGTATGTATCGTGTATATTTGGTACTTCCTTTTAATATTGAAAGCAAGTTACATTTTATTTTTTTGAATTCATTGTAAACTTCAACAAATAAATAGAATACATTTTGATTGTTAATAGTTTATTACCCCAGCTTATCAAAAAATATAAAAGAATATTTTAACCATTTTTCTCTGACAACTATATTTATAATATTTAAATTTGTTAGTGTAAGATTTCACATAAGATTTCTACATATTACTTGGTGTTTTGATGCATCGCAAGTTAAAGCCTAGTTAACACTTATAGTACAAAATATCTATACAATATATAAATATATAAAATGCCTCTACTATAAAAACCAAATTCACAAATAGCATTTGCCATGCAACTAGCATGTTACTCACTAACTCACCTTGTCACCCAACCTAGCGTTCTCAATATGAAATCAATGAAATCACACGCCAGTCGGTAACACTGCGAGAACGGTGATGGTCGGTTAACGGAATAATCGCCGCAGCGCAGCTCAGTACTGTGGGTAATCGATAGTTAGTTCTAAGCTACAGGCTAATTCACAAAACCTTTTTGATATATTTATTTATATTTTTGTGTGCGTAAAAATTATAATTGAATTGTGTTTACAAAATAAAAATGTCTAGTGACCCCTACGCTATTTCTATTTCTGTATTACAAGTACATACATTTCAGTTACTGTAAAATAACTTTAATAGGTTACTTTATATTGTAATTTTTTTCTTTTAATACGCAGAGATGTACTAAAGATATTTTATGTTTAAATAATGTAGATGATAATAATTTCTTTCCAAATTATTCTATTTCAGTCATATAAGGTACTTAGAGGTTAGAGTTAAGTTAATGAAAGTAAAGACAGTTAAATTTTTTTTTTTAATTCCTCACAGCCACCGGACGTACACCCGATCCACCTGATGGTAAGTAGCATTCGTGGACGCCATGGACGTCATTACTCGTAGATGTTACTGGTTATTTATATTGTTATTAATTGATTAAAGATGAATGATGCGTTTCCAACAGTAGGTTTGAAGTACCCTTGTTCCATTAATTACAAGGGCTTTTCTTTTCCTTTCTGCAAAACACAACCACGAAACCACGCTTAAAATAGGAAGGACTGTAGCGCCGCCCCAGACGAGATCTTTACAAAAACCAGCTGACTCGCTTTATACATAAAATAATAATAATAAATCCCCATAATTATATATGCTTAAATAATTTGTTAATATGGGATTCAATTCAGAATTAAACAGCAATTACTTTTCTATGTCAAATACCACTAAAAATATGCATTGATCAAAGTCACAACGTGACTTCATAATATTAGATTTGATGATCTGTTTCGAGTTATAATAAATGTAATAAATGCCCAGCCTCAATCTATTATATTTTAACTATAAAAAAAAACATTTGAAATTATCAATCACATTATTACAGTACAAATGGCGAATCCACCTGTGAAAAACTCTGTAATAAAATGTATTGTAAAGCGCCTACAACACTCATAAAAGTCCGAAGAGTTTGGCTACTAGTTTCATTTCTACGTCTACATAGCCGCTGAGTATGTGAGAGGTAATCAATCATTTCAATTTTATACGCAAAGAGACACTCATAAGGTTTAGTTAGTATGTCTGGAAAATAATAAAGGTTCTATATTAGCCGTGTGGTTCCAAATTAAAAGCAGCTTTACTAAGCATTTTTTTTTAATAATCCCAAAACTGTTAACATTTTAAACTTAATTCTAATACAAAATAGTGTTCGTATCTTAATCATCACCTACCTGATGTGAATCCAACATGCATTAAACAATAGAATCATGTGGGGATTTTACATTTGTTAAACGATCTTAATAATATAAGCATTATTACCATATCTGATCAGTCAAAACACAGAGTTAGAATCCATAGATACGTATTTACTTAATCTAAGCAATTTTATACCAAGGCTTACCTCGGCTGCATAAAAGAGTAGCCTAATAGAATAATCTCGGCTCAGCTGTACCGTGCCGATGAATCAATGCCGCTCTGCCTTATTCTGCATCTTTATTAATTTATGCGATGAATCGTTGCCGCCGCCATATTGGTAAACTGATACAACCATACTTTTTTATTTTATGTTTGTTACCTCAGAGCTCCATCATTTTTTTGTTGAAAATGGGATGCTTCCAATTTGGTCCCATTGTGATCACGCGAGGATCTGATGATGGGATCTTGGAGAAATCGAGATATCTCTTCAGATATTATAGTGACACCGATAGCGATTTGGGTATTATTTTGTAATGAGTCATATATTTTCATCAGTAATAACTAAAATAGTCCTAATTAACTGCCTAACTTTCGATTTCATCATCAGATGATTGATACAACGGAACTTGTCAACGTCAAACAGCACTCGCATATAAATTGTTTCATTTTGTGATGAAGGTATTATATTGGTATTATAATGAAGGTATTATAATGCAACTCGAAGCTGGACATGGAACTCTTGATTGACTACTACGTCATCGTGTTTAGGATCATATGGTTTATCTTGACAAGTCCAATTAATTACATATAATGGTGAGCTCCTAATGATGAGCCAAGAAGTAGAAGTGGGAATTATTAAGGCTGAAAGTAAACTCCTCGATTCTCAGTTTGTTTCTGTTTTGATAAAAACAAGAAAATCTCAAACTCTAACCCGAATTTTACTAGTTGAAATAAAAAATTAAAAACTGACTTCTAAACGTAGGTAAACTAAAAAAGAGAAAAATAATAACTTTCCAAGCGAAAGGGGTGTCTAAGTAAGTAACTTACTTGTACATACGCTTAATATTTCCTCTTGAGGTCGGTCCACCTGATGTAGGTAGCATTTGTGTCCACAGACATCATACATCGTAGATGATTCATTTATTATTATGTTATTTATTGATATTCGACTAAAGATGGGTTGCCGGCCGTAGGCTCGCGTGGGAAATGTCTTTGTTCCAGTAACCAAGCCTGGCTGTAAATACCTTTCCTTTATCCATAACACAATCACGTAAACCAGATTATTATGGTGGTTAAAATAGGAAGGACTGTAATACCACATCAGACGAGATCTTAATATAAGAAACTATTGAGAATTGGCTAGCCGTTTAAAGATGGAGGAGGATGTTACCAAACTATACCAAACCAAAAGAAAAACTTGTCTGCTTAAGTATTAATGTAGAAAAGTATAGTTTTTTAGTGAAATGCTTTAAGCAAACACTTATTAGTTTCAATTCTTATTTTTGTTTATGGTAAAAAAATACAAATACTTAGTATTGGACAAATATAAATGATTAATTAACACCAAAAAAAACATAAGTAACCGTCACACATAACCTCAAATTTTTTGACTCCAACCACGCCAATCTAATAATACCTATACGAAAGTTTATGTAACCATAATAATATATTGTAACTCTTTCACGTTGATTTTCCATACGACTGTAAAACATAGTATGTACGAGTGGTTAGTCAAAATCATTATTCAATTATTTTGAAATATTTGTTTTTATTAATTTGATGTTACTTCAATACTTAATAACCAATTTAGTTTGACTCGGGTTTCGATGGAAATGTAATATGAGTGAACCTACAGGCATAGACTAGTATAATTAAAACAAAAGGTGGTGGGAAGGGCGCAACCACCTGCCGTGCTGGTATGTTACAGAGATTAAATAGAAGCCAGATGAATAGCTCCGTACGAGCGTCTTTTTGTATGAAATAGAAATGTTGAGGAGCCCAGCGTTTGCTTTAACAATTTGTTAGAGTTGATTGGAGCGGTTCTAAATGACTTGCAATGTTTCATATTTAGGTTGAGATTTTGTTATGTGTTCTATTTAATGTATCATCCGTATTCAAGTCTTATAAATTCCGAGATTTATTTAAATTTCTAATGCACAGGAAGGGTATTTACGTTACCAGCCTCTTTTTTGTGGGAACGCAAAAGTTAAATTATTGCCGTAGTTGACATCAGTGATATATGGCTCTTCAACCGAGTGTCTTGTCGTCGTTTTTAACTATTTAAATATAGAAACACTAACTAAAATAACGTCTTGTCTAATCACAGTTATTATTTACACAGCAACCACCAGGAAATGAAAAGATTCACTCGTAAGTTCGAGGTTTATTTTAGTTTGTGATTTTTGAATATTAAAATAGGAATATGAGAGAAGAAGAGACTTAGGCATAAATTTATGTATTCTTGTTTGTTAATTCGACTTTTATATTTTAATGTTACGATTGTACTCAATATTTTAGATTACCTGGGGATGGATCCATCCAGTCCAGTACATTGAGCTCAGTGAATTAAAATTACAAAAACGAGAAGAGCACTATTCGCTTCAGTTTACTTGAAAGATTTTAAAAAGTAGTTTTTTGATCGTTTTTTTCTTTAATTCTTTACCCTTAGGGAAAGGCAAAGGGATCTAGCCCATGCAGCCTAGTTTTTTGATCGTTTATTGATTATTCTGATATCTTTTGGGCCTTCGAAGCCTTACAACAAACTGTGATGTAAAATCAACGGCTACATCTAAGTCGTGTTACCGTCGACAAATTTGTTAATGTTCACCTGCTGCCCATAGAGACATAAAAAATGAATATAAAACAAAAACAAAATGATAAAAACTGAAATCAGTTGGACCTTTTCTTAAGTTTAAAATTTGTACGAAAATATTGTATTTAAATTATTTTACTTGCTTTATTTTTATGTGTGTGTCATAACTGGAACATAGGCAATTCCAACTAAAACCTACGATCGGAAACGCATCATTAGTTTATTATAATCACAACCAATATTCATAAATAAAACACCAACCATTAATAGTGTGTCTATCAGTGCGGATGCCACTTACAATCAGGCGGTTTGCGTGTTGGTTTGCCGCTTGTCAAAATAGTACAAAAAACATAATTCTCTTTGTCTATGAGATCTATATCTACGCATGTCACAACAAATACAAACATAATTAATCATTACTACGTAAATATTTCTTGTTTGAATTTTCGTGTTCCATCCTATACCTAAAGTACCTATCACTTCTACTCAGCATAATCGAATTGTAAAATGTACCTACAGTTGCCTTCAAAAAGCATCAAAAATTAAAATTAAAAGCTACCTTATGAGACATAATGATAAACTTACAGCTAACAATGCGCAGAATGGCCGCCGCGTCGGCGCAACAAGTGGAAGTCGCAGTGTAGACCGCCACAAGAGAGACTGAAAGCCTTGCTAAAGTCGCTCGAAAGCTATGGATGATGGCCGCACCAGTTCGAGTGGCGTAGAGATCCTTGTGAAAGACCTTTATCTGCAGTGAACGTCTTTCGGCTAAAAAGAAAAACAATTCAATGGTTTTATCTCAAAACATATTTAAATTCCTCCCGAGTAAATTCCAAAGAAATTAATATCGTTATGTTTATTTTTGTGACGTTTTGTAATGTCCATAAATGCATGAGCTAATATAGACACCCTTGACACTGGCAAATACTTATGAAAGAGTGGAGCCAAACATGAAGAAAAAAAAAAAAAAAAAAAAATATATAGACACCAATTTTGTATGAGTGAAGGGTAAATAGGTGCATAATAATTAATGATCACATTTTTTTTTATTATTATACAAACTTATAATTAATATAAGCTGTTTAAGCTTAAAGCACGATTAATAGGTTTATTTCAAAGCCGCAGGATAAAGCTAGACGATTTATTGACGTTCACCTTTATTCTCTACATTGACATTCATAACGTCATCATTATCACCATAGAACAAGAAATATTCAATAATGAAATAAAGGCTTGTATCTATTGCTACAAAATATTGACAGTCACAGAACACAGCCTAAACTAGTGGATCTAGAAACAAATACTATAAAATAATTCAGCGCTAAGAAATGACTTTTGAAAATTTTGTCCCACAGTGACTTAGTAGCGAAATCCCAAGAATGAGAATAATGAAGATACTTAAGCTTGAATTTAACTGAACATAAAATCCTATAGTTTCAGACTTATACGACTTTTAGTTACGCATTAGTCGTATTCAGACGAAATTTATGTTGTATAGAGGTTTATCTCAAGACACTGAAATAAATTGTTTATTACTAAACCATCGTTTAATGGTTGTTCATGATCTTTTAACTAACATTTGTGCGAGTATCAATTAAAAAATAAACTTCTTACTATTAAAGTTGTATAATTACCGATTATGTATAATCATAAAATGTATTGATGAAAATCATAAAAAAATTCTTACAGCAACTGTTGCCAATTTAAAAAAGCTGTTGTAAATAATTTCTATAAATAATAAATATTTAACGTAAGTATTTTTAGCGACATCATAAATGTGTTTTATTGTATCTTGACTTCTCTACAATTTTGAGTGTGAAAGTGGGAAAATTTGCATGAGAACACTTATAGCTTACTCATAGCTTAGTATAGCTTAGTTACTATACACTACACTACTACACTTATCGCATTTGCTTTATAAGCTGGTCAAAATCTTTTTGATTTAATAATCATCTCTATTCGAGAACATTACTGGGATAAGAAAGTTCTGATCTTTAAATACATATATGAAATTTGTATGAAGACGTTTATTCCCAGAGTATTGAAAGTTCATAAATCGATAACATATGATTAAGGTTGCGGAAATTTAAAGCCAAAGTAATGAAGGAACGCGTAGTATATTATTGTTCTGTAAGCATCGTAAGAACGTTTTAAAAAAACGTAATCAGTTTTGAAAAATGTGTTAGCATAATAAAACTACCTATAAAGACATCACGAATGACGAAAAAATTTCGCAGTACACACACACACTTATGACCGGAAAACCAAAGTACAATGAAAAACATCTGACATTGAAAAGGCCATGAGGGCCATAAACAAACAGTCCATTACGAAAAAAAACCATGATAAACTACACGCTCAATACATCAGTACCATAAGCATAAGCTTAAGGAATAATTTACCATAATACTTATCTCTGAATTATTTTGTAACTTTATTCTTTCTAAAATCTAGTTTGTACATTATAGTAAATAAAACATATCACATAAATCAGTAATTAACTGACACCTAAATTACTACATAACGATCATAAAATGAGCCAAATTCGCGTTTTATAAACATTTTAAAAACCTCTCTTTGACTAAATCTTAAATCACCAATGGGAAATGAAAACGTTCTTTCAACGTTAATACAACGTTCAATTGTTAGCTGGATCGGATGTAGGGTAACGTGTCCATGCTTTGAGCTTGTGATAAAAATTTTGTTATTAAAATGTTAATTACTAATTATGACTAATTTAAACACATGAATCAATGCATTATAATGTCAAATATCAACTAAGGGGCTGTGTAAGCTAGAAACATAAATTATGTGTCACGTAGAATAATTCACCTTGTATGTTTATGTTTTAAATTTGTCTACTTCATATCACAGACTGTACTCACATTGCCTAAGATTGTTAATTATAATCCTTATTTTCTACTGCCAGTATTTTATTACATAAAGCCATATAAGGGTTGCCTGACCACTGAAATGGAGAAGTCTAATGACTTCGCAGGTCAAGCGGTGCCAATAGTAACCGAATCTCCAAATCTAAACTCCGCTCCGTAACGCTCCCTCACTCCGCTTCGCGTAACCTGAGAATCAATAATCACAGCGACCTTTAATTTACCAATAATGACCTTTGACATTCAGACGCTCTACTCCAAGAAACGATATCGAAAAATGCGACCAAATTATCCCAGTTGGATAACGTGAGCTAAAATTATTCGTTAGTCTATTGTTTATTTTACACGCTTGCCTCTAAGGTAAGGGAACTCCCCATTTTAATAACCCAAAAGAAATGAAAAGCACTAGTGTTTCAGAAAGAAGCACATAGACTTAGACATATTACAAACAGACATAACTTCAGCGGTGTTTTATTCAATATTCACTGTGTAGAAGTTACAAACAAAAAAAAACATATTAAGTTACAGAAAATTTCGCTTAAATAATAACGTTTTAGATGCTATCAGTTCCTTATTCCCATTTTTTTGCATTACCATTTATTTTTTCATAAAAAGCGATCGTAAGCAAATCCTGTGCCAAATTATAAATATTACATCGAAATAGGTCAAATCCGATTACGGGATTCAGATAAAGGCTCCCCTATTTTACGATGTAGTTTAGATAAAGTAATCACCTACTTAGATCTGAGAGAGGCTTTGAGTCTTTTAATGTCACTTTTAAACGTCACGAATAATTTGAATTTCTCACACTGAATTTAGGAGAGCGTTCATGACCAATAGAAGCTTAGAACTACACTGGACTTTAAAATATTGGACACAAAAGCTTTTTGAATTTTGTCCCAAAAAAGTTGAATGAAATGATATTAGAGCTGTTTTTTTGTTCAATTTTGTGTTTGATAAATGTTTTTGCTTTTCTTTTGCGCCAATCTTGTAGATAACCCTTTAATAGTATTTTATTGTTTTCATTTCTTTTTAAACCGACTTCAAAGGATTTTATAGGTTTTGCTGTAGATGTGTCAAAAAATAATAAAATAATAAAAATTCTTTTTTAAAGAACCTTACACCTTACGCAATTATGCAAAAGATAGTTTTCTTGGAATATCTTTTTTTAAACATGGAATATCTCTTAATTCGTTTATTTTTCTTCTTTAAACTTTAGCATACTCTTTTTTCCCAGATATAGTCTATCCATTGAACAGTATATTTTAGGCGCCTTTGGATTAGAGATTGCCATTTCCTCAAAATAACAAAATTTACCTCTCCATTGTTGAAATTGTTTGCAGAATTAGTGCACCTAACTACGTCCCTTTACCGTAAACAATACCTATAAAAAATATTTTGATAAAATACAATTTTAAACATTGTATTCTAATGCTGTAGTTATATTGAATATTTCTAAATTAAAAGTTTTGCTCTTTAGGTTAAATCATTTATTATATTATCGTAGTATGCGATTTTGTTTTGACACATAAAGGCTTTATTTCCTCCTAAGCAGCGCGGCAAAAAAAATCCAACCAAGAGGATGACGGGATTTCCATTTTCCCTATTTTATTAAGAAAATTAAGTAATCTTACAGGTAAAAACGCAGCATTAGGCCGGGAAACGAGCACCGAAGCGAATTGCCAGGCTTCTTCAAAGGCCATAGTAGACACTTTTAATGATAATTATAAAATATAGTACTGTAATTATCAAACAATGTTTAATACTCTTACTAATGGTGCGGCTAATCCCTGATGCTTTAAGATACGTTTCTGTTGCTACGCTGGTATAGAAGATTCAAGTTATTTGTGAGCACGGCGCTATGTGCGCGTTAAGCTTGTATACATACAACAACTTTGTGTGCGAACATACACCAAAACAACGAGAACATGGTTTCACAAGATGATGGCTGCCACACAAAATTAAGTTGCATATTTACAAGCAAAATGAGTGATTCCATCTAACCTATTATTATTATCATGGTGGCCAAAATGGGACAGAGAGTACTAATTAGTTTCACTCCCAAACGTCTCTGAACACTGAAACTTCTACCGACTTTTCATTTTATTTTATCACCTACTGTTTGTAAGTACTGATTTTCTGTACTTAAGTAAAATTTATTTTTAAAGTTCTTTCAAAGATTTACCTGTTCTTTTCCTTGATCAAAAATCTTGCAGGTATGATCTTTGATCTTATTTAATTTGTGTTTTATATCAATCAATCTCCAGCTGTTTGTTCTAAGCTTCATAAAGGAACGGTCAAAATCGTTTGATCATTTTTTACTTTATGTTAAATATTGGTAATTTGCTGTTAAAGTTTATTTCAAAACAACTCGAGACAAAAGCTTGTTAAAATATTTAAATTAAATCTACATTTTTCTTGACATTGTTTATAAGAATGTACCTTAGATCACTTATCACTTATTTCTTAAACAGGATAAAATTTCTATTGTTATAGAGAAATTGTTTATTTATTTTGCAAGTTGTGTACACACAAAATATAACAAAGTTATCAAAAATGGGATAAAATATATGCTTAAACAAAGGTATTACTTATTTCATAAGAAGTTTCTTCCAGTAGACCTGCTAGATAATAATCTAGGAGGCTTAAATCTAGACTTAAAAATTAACCGCTGGGCATCAAATTATTTATTTCAATGACCAAACAGTGAACTAGGGAAACCTAAAATAGACGTACTTTTATAAATATTAAAGAAGGCTGCTTTTGGTCCGGCCTGATTCTAAAAGATATTAAATAATCTCACAATACCTTATTTAATACATTACATATATATTATATTACCTTTTAAAGGAAAGTGCACACAAAAAGGTTCATTAGGATTCCACAATAGATACGTTTTTTTTTTTAATATTGATTGTAGTATTAATACAAGCTTATTCAATAAAGGATTGACCACTTTTGTCAGCTTGCTTGGTGTAGCCACCTAATATTTCCATATTAAACAATTAAATTTAGACTTGGATTCTGAGTTGGTCTTTGTGTATATTTCATTGTTTATTTAATTGAAAATAATAGTTATAATTATTTTATTTATTTTATTTTTATTTTCCTTGGATAACAAACAGTGTTACAATAGTAAATAAAATATAAGTCTATACAAGACACCATTACATGTTATCACATATTACAAACTATACAGCAATAATTTAGTTAGTAATAAAATCATATTTTAGTTTATGATACCAACTACGCAGTTACATTTAATTCACACGTGTACAAAAAAGTAACTATCAAATTTCAGTGAAAGAAAACTCTAAGTCTATAAAAACATCTCTTTCTTTGCTCTAGTAAAGTTACCGCTATATTAAACACAGATAAAAATAACAAACCATGTAAAATGTTAAAATAAACATAAAGATCAATGCAAAAATAAGGTCCAAAATTTAATATATTTCTAAGCATCTTCATCTCAGTTAAGTAGGCCTTATATTATTTTCGAAAAAATATATTCTAATTTGATGGCATGAGGAGTATTTGCCCCTAAATGGGTTTTTACGTAAAAGGTTGGGATTCCGATACTCAAACATTTTTGATACAGAAGGCAAAGCGATTCCATAAGATCTTTCTGCTATTTATAATAATGTAATAACATAAATTTTATTAAAACGAGCAATTTTCATCCTTTTTATTATGAGGAAATAACTACTGTTAGTTATGAAGGCACTGTATAACAATTTGTTATTTTCCTCTTTATATTTACTTGGAATAAATAAAATTGGAAATGTAGTATACACTCATTCATGACGGGTACCTTTTACTAAACAATAAATAATAGACTAACGAGTTCATACAACGATATGATCACAAAAAGTGTCACAGATAATTCATAAATTATGAGTTTAAGACCCACTTAATATCGTTACGCGTACCCGCACGTTGGACCTTCTTTCATCATGAATACATGTCATCAGCTATTAGTAAAGATCAATTAATAGGTATTTTTATTAGATGAAGCATTTTTATAAGCGTTATTATAAAATTTATTCAACCTCAATGAACTTCAATCGATTTTAATCAAAATATGCTGTACATTTTATCAAACATTTGTTTTAATAATCATTAATTAAAATAAATATGTATAGTAAGTCTAACAATGATGACACCGTAATTATTGTAGTAGTAGTAGCTTTGCTCACAGATTCAAATCCTGATAGGGACAATTGCTTACGAGTCAAAGTTCATTCCTATTAATACATACATTGTTTTTATTTTCTAGTATGTATTTCTCATTTCCATCCATTTTAAAAAGTGTTTTTTTTTTTTATTTTTATTTATAGAATACAAAAGTTGTACTTTAAAAAGTTGTATTTTAAAAGATGTAATTTCAGATAAATTATTGACTATGGATCGTAGATCACAATCCACTATCTGCTTTAATATACCCTGATGACCTTGGAACGGGTGTGATTTTCTTTTTGTCTTCAGTAGGCAAATAACAGGCGCAACTCCATTTAGTTGGGCAGCATAGGATTTAACCCTAACCTGTCTGAATGGGTGACATCGGCCATTAGTGGCACCTGCGACGCGCGGTAATGAGCGCAGGTAACGATATCAAATTAAATTACATTTGATATATATTTTCCGCTCTTGATTTTTGTAGCGTCATACTTAATACTTCGTTAGGCCTTAATGAGGTTTTGCATACATAAATGTTTTTGGATGAAACGTGAACAATATTCGGACAGGGATTTCAAACAAGTAATTTTATGCCGTCAGTTATATAAAAATGGAAAAAGACTTGAATCAAACAATTTTATGTTAGGATTACGTTTTAAGTCAATATTTGTACCTTAAATTAAGAACCTTAAAATTAAATTACGCAAACTTTTAAAGTAACAGAAAAGTAATATTTAATGTTATCAATCACAATTCTGGTCTGCACCTGGTTTCCAACTGCAAACAGGTTCAGATTTCTTGGAACATTAGAAGTCCTCGGGGAAATCGTAGAAAGTCTGAACTCCGAACTAAGCAGATAAAAATAATTAAAGTTTTGCAAAAACGTCCAACAGTAAGCTAGACAATGGCGAAAATCTAAGTTGTTAAAACTCTACTAAGTACCCTTCTGTTAAATTTAATTGCGCTCAAAATGTTGGTTAATTGTTCAATTAACTTGAAGTATCCTTTTAATGGTTCTAGATAAATTTTGCTTAAGAATCGTTATTAAAACTGTTTGGAGTGTTAAAGAATAGTAAGTTAAATAGGTAACAATATAACAGACCTTTAAAACATATACATCATTGCAGATACCCTTTAGTCCACAGTAAGACTTAGTGTAAAGCTGTGTAAGTAAAAAAGACACGTTTTAACAATTTGTAACATACAAGATAGTATTCTGCTCTCGCTTCATATTGCTTTTGTTTCTTGTCACTTATATCTCTTCATAGTTCTTGGTCGTTCTTGCTATAATATTGTTCTTCCATCTTCTAACGTTGCAACTCTTTTAGTCAAAAAATGCTTTAGGATAGCTTGTAGTATTGATGCAAAGTAATTTGCTGAGTCATTGTAGCGTATTGGTTGATGAACTTGGGTGTCGTGAACTTTCCTGTCCTCGTAGTGGTGGCAGATTATCTCACCAGCCAGTTTGACGGACATCATTCGCCGGGGGCTTGTCACCTCCAATCCTCCCTCAGTATTCACACCGTCTGCGTGGGCCGTCATAAAGCCAACTGGTATGCCTATAGAACCATGCAAAATGGGTAGGGTGCTAGCCTGGGATGCAACCGATGTAGACACCCTCCCAGCTTTCCATCTTCCTACGACGAGTGTTAGCTTAACGCTGGCCGGCACCCAACGCCGCGGAGCGTTTGGAACACAGAAAATATCAATATCGGCAATTTTTTAGGCTTTTGGCTTTGAGACCATGGGGTCCTGGGTTCAAAGTGCACATAGACCCTTCTGTGAAATTTCTGAACCATTGGCGAGTGAAATTTTTTTTGCTCAATGTTTAACGTGGGATCACGGCAATTCTGTCAGCCCGTTGGCCAGTTTGCCCTATGTATACAAAGTAATTTAGGCTTTGTTTTTTTTTTTATCTGAAGTACTTTTCCTTTCCTTGGTTTTCTTTTTCTACTGTAAATTTGAAAATATTCTTGGATTGAAAATCTATGTAACTTAATTTAAAATAAAATCTATGTTACAAGATAAAAAAGTGTTTATTTAAATAAAAATATATAATTGGGGATCTAAAATTTAGCAGTTTTCCGAGCACCCCGCAGTTAACACAGGCTATTCGAAACTGTAAAGTTGGCTTAACCGGGCCCCATGTATTCTGAAAACGCACGTTTCACTGATGAATTTATAACCTTAAATGCTAATTAGCATAATAACACTTTCGATTTCCACTGTTTTTCCAATTACATTGCTAATGACATCTTGAGTAAATGCTAAACCGTTTATAACTTGGTAGATGCAGGTTATTATTTTTTATTATTACAGGGAAAATATTTTAGGAGAACCCATAAAAAATTATTTATTACTTCCTGAACATTCAAAATTGGATGAACATGCTACTAAAACTGCCAGGAACAGTGAAATATGGCCCTTCTTAAATGTTGAGGTAACAGTGTTCAACCTTTAACTGATAATGAGCGGATGAATCAGCTTATTATTTTTAATAAATCCTTATTTTTATGACGTTTAATTCGATACAATCTGTATTGTCAATATTATGATCTTTATATAGATTGCAGTATAAAGGCAGTGGGTAATAAATAATCATTCCACTAGACGATAATTGGGGGATAATGCTTTACTGTTTAAACTAACTAAAAATAATAAACACTACATTTAAATGTGTTAATTCCAGAATTTACACATAAGTATTTTAAAATAATAATTATAAGACAGATAAAATTACACTACAAATAAAAAACGAGAATCTATCGAAGGCAACGTAGCCAAAAGGCTGGCAGAATTACCACGCTGGGTCGCAATAGGATTTTTTGTGCGAGGTAGCCTTGGGGTCACGCTTTTTACTCACCAATCGCCTCGTTAAGTCTGAATGAAGGCGATGAGCCCCTTGTCCCCGGGACCCTAATTGCACCATTATTGATATCATTTCATTAATTATACAAACTTTTACTTTTACAATAGGTAAGAACCAGATATTTTTCAATGATTTATTAATAGTGCTCTAGTAAGTACTAAATTGCAAATATTCATCTCGATTGTGCTTAGCTTAGAGCCTTAATATCGGTTAAATTCTTAAACCAGCTTTGACATGAACTTTACAGACCTGGCCAGTGTCGGAGATTCTGTTTCAAAAATCAAATACAATGACTATGCGATAAAAAATAATTTTTCGTTCGGGAGGTATATCATATAAATGTATTTCACCATGTAGGTGTAGATTTTTGTAGGTTATCATATTTTAATACTTCCACCGCTATTTATACATCTAAAAAATATTATATCCTTGCCTTTCTGTATTAGAAAAAATCCGTATAAAATATCAATTTCTTTTTTTTTTGGTTTCCGTCCACGGGAAGGGCAGGAGGATATAAAAAATGCTCTGACGCATACTCCGCGCGCGCGATCGGAGTTATGTGGGACCCACTAAAAATATACCCACTAAAAACCCCCTGTCGGCTCGTGCATTTTTGCCACTCAGCCTTCATCTGAGCGACGGCCAATCGGAGAAAGAGGCCGCGCTAGCGGGGCCCTTAAGGGGTCACCCGCTGGGATTTACATAGCACTGAAGGTGCTCAAGATGAAAAGTAAATAATTAAAACATTAAAAATTGAAAAATAACGTTTTACGATTTACGTTACAATTAGAATTTACGTTGGAATTAGAATTTGCGGCCTGAAGGGCCTCGAGATCTAAAGTTAATTGCGTGGGTTCGCCAGTGTGCGCGTTTCTCGGTCTAGCGACTTTGAAGTTCGAATCTAACACAGGAGCAGTATATAAGACTGAATCTCGAACAAGATGATTGGGATGGGATTCGGCGCGTTTGAAGAACGATTCTGAGAGTGTTTTGAGGTGCTGTTGCAATGTAGGTAGTTCAAGATCTCTGTGCAGGTCCGCGTTACGCACGTACCAAGGTGCGTTTGTGGCCCTGCGGCAGAAGAGATTTGAACTAACTGCAGTTTATACAGGACGGAGGGTTTGGCGTGGGCAAAGACTGGCGAAGCATATGACATGACGGGTCTAACGCAGACCTTATACAGCGTACGTTTATTTCTAAAAGACATTTTACTTTTTCTTCCTAGCATACTATATAGGCGGCTTAAGTAAAAACGCGCGAGTTTCGTTACTCTATCGACGTGTGGCTTGAAAGAAAGCGTCTGATCTAAGGTGACGCCTAAGTATTTAATACTGCGCGTCCAGGGGATGGGAATACCTAACAGTCGAATGTGGGGATCGTTGTGGCGATTACGACGTTTGTGGTCGAATTGAATAGCAGAACTGTTTTCTGGGTTGACATCGATACGCCATTTTTGAAACCAAACACCGAGGGCGTTTACGGCCTTTTGGAGTCTGGTGATGTTATACGGGATCGCTTGACCTTTAGTGTAAAGGGCGGTATCGTCTGCAAAGAGGACGAGTTCGACGCCTTTCGGCGGGATGGGGATGTCGTTAGTGTACACAGTGTACAGCAGAGGGGCGAGGACTGAGCCTTGCGGGATTCCAGCCTTTATGGGACGAGGCGCGGAGAGCGTGCCTTCATGTTTGAATCGAAACGTACAGTCTTTAAGAAACGACGCGATTAATCTGACTAGGCGAACCGGTAAGCCTATTTTATAGAGTTTAAAAATGAGACCGCTGTGCCAGACTTTGTCGAAAGCCTTGGCTACGTCAAAGACAACCGCGATCATTTTCTTTCGTTTCGGATAGAATCCTTCGAGTATGTACTCGACGATTCGATGGACTTGCTGAAGGCAGGAGTGCTTAGCGCGAAAGCCGAATTGGTGGGGAATAATGAGAGGGTCGCCATCCGTTGGTAACAGATGGTTCCGCATTGGAGAGAGTATGACTCTTTCGAGAAGTTTAGACATTGCCTTGTGGAGGCTGATAGGTCTGTGATTAGCCGGGACATTCAGAGGTTTACCCGGCTTGGGAATGCCTTTGACTGTCGCTTCTTTCCAGACTTTTGGAAAATAGCTATGGTAAAAGCAGGCATTGAAGATAATAGCTAACAAGGTAAGCACCTGCTGGGGCAGGTGCTTAAGTGCGTGGTTGGAAATTCCATCCGCACCCGGAACTGGACTTTTGACTCCGGAGAGCCGCGTTCTTGGTTTTCATGAGATTGCTAACGGCTAGGGGAAGCGCGGGTTTACTTTGCTTAGCAACCTTTTCGTTGTCGCTGATGGCTGAGTTCATAGCATCAGTTAGAGTGTTGACTAATTAATCTATTTTATCCGGGCTATCTAATTGGTCGGGCGAAATCGCGAGCGGAGAGTTCGGGGCCTCTAAGGCTGAAACTAACGTATTTTTAAAGCCTTTCCAGTTAGTAAAGGTCTTAGGAGATGTGACGTTATCGTTAGGCTCACCTAGTACGAGGGAGACGGGGTGATGGTCGGAGCTTAGGTCATCGAGCGGTTCGATGGACCTGAGATCAAGATTGATTCGCTTGATAATTGCAAAGTCAAGGATGTCAGGAGAGTAGGTCGGGTTCTTGGGATAGTGAGTGGGAGTGATGGGGGATATGACGTCTAAGTCAAGTGAGTTAGTGACATCGAGGAGAGCGATACCGCTAGTGTTGGTCGATAGGCACGTCCAGTCAGTATGTTTGGAGTTAAAGTCTCCGAACATAATGACTGAATGGCCGAGGGCGAGAATGGCCTCAAAGTCGCTGCGGATTGGTCTGGTACCACTAGGTATGTAGACTGAAGCTATGATGGTGGTGGATGACCAGTCATAGCCAATCTACACACAGTGGCTTCCATGTTGAGGAGAGGAGGGGTAGGGAGAGAACAGCAATGGAAGCCTCTTTTGTAATATATAGTGGTGCCGCTGTAACCGTCGGAGTTGGGCATATCGTTGCGAGTAAACGCGTACTTAGGAATAGCGTATCCCCTGGAGCGGTTTGGAGTAAGCCATGTCTCCTGGAGAAGCAATAAGTCAGCTTCTTTGTTCTGAAGGAACAGTTTGAGCTCAGGAAGGTTGGTGCTAAGGCTACGAGCGTTAAAAGATACTAGGGATAAGCCCTTGGGTTTAATACGACCGGACGCGGGATTTGCGGGTCTAGACATTATAATTTACTTATTTACGAATTTATACAAAAATATATATAATTTATAACGAACTTAGAAGCGAGTGATGCTCGGCTAACGCAAATAAACGCTCTTGAGGAGAGCGGGTGGCTCGGACGTGCGAGTACGGAAATTTCGTTAATATCGACGTTTTGAATAACGTCGAACACGGTCTTCATGTCCTCAGCCAACGACGACTGAGGTGCAGATGACGGAGCAGGGCGCGGCCCTACGGAAGCTACAGGGGCTGGAATAGGTCGGGAAGGTGCAAGCAGGACGGCCGGACGCTGCCTCCAAGACAGAGCCGGAGTAGGCGTCGGCTGAACGGGCTTTGCTTCCGGGGGACCCCAGTTGCGCAGCGGCGGGAAGTTAGCGGGAGTGAGCAGCGGCGCCGGTTTAGGTGCGACCCTCTTGGCGGTGGAGCGCAAAGCGCGCGGGCAACCCCTGTAGTTAGCTGTGTGGCCGGACTGGCCGCAAAGCACGCAGGCAGGGGGGAAAGTGGATTCGGGAGTGCGAGTGCACTCCTTCGTTATATGGGGGTCCAGGCACTTAACGCACCTGGGGGGAGCTGAGCAGTTAGCCGCTGCGTGGCCATAGAGCTGGCAGCGGTGGCACTGCCCAGGGTGACCGCGGGGGTTAGGACGCTTGACGGAGATATTCGAGAGTCCGCAAATTGTGCGAGCCTCTCTAAAGATCTCCTTCGAGTTGGGAGTGTTGGACAGGATTACTAGAGCTAAAGGAAAACGCCTACCGCGGTTGGAGTGCATCTTGTGCACTGCATCGGCCGGGAAACCCTGGTACTTAAGGCCCTCGAGGATTTCTTCGTTCGCGAGCTCGAACGGGAAGCCCCACGGATCTTACGCTCCTCCGGGAGGGCGTAGGTGTGATAAGCGATTTGTTTTAATAAAAGTAACCTGGTGAACGCGCGAAAGTCGTCGATGGTCGCGACCTGGATTTTAATTGAATCGCCTGCGTTGGTTGCTTTAAGATAGTTCATTTTTTGCTCTTTGCAAAGATTAGATACCGCGGTCCATCGCGCTTTTTCGCGGAGAAAGACGGGCAGAGGGAGTTGAGGCTTCGGCGGGACGGGAGCGCAGTGCGTCGCTGGCTTCGATGGGACCGACGGAGACGCGGTCACTTCGAGCGATTTTAACGGCGCGGGGGCTGGTGTTGATGACACCGCGGAGGGCTCGGGTATTGAAGATACCTTGGCTTTCTTCGAGCGCTTCTTGGACGTGACGGCATCTGACGACGTATCAGACGCGGGTTCGGAGTCGCTCCCGGGAGCGGTACGCTTGCGACGCGACGCGTGAGAGGATGCGACCGATTCGCAGTCCATCTCGGACGAGGCGGGAGACGCGGGAGAGCTGTAGACCTGAGGGGTCAGGACGTTGGAGGCCTGAGGGGCCAGGGTTGAGGCCTGAGGGGCCGGGGACGCGATAGATGCCTGTAAGGCCTGCGTTAGTACGTCATCGGGTATGCTGGCGCCGGACGCAGCGAGTGCCTGGTCGAACGACCTAAGAATGTTTACAAGGTCCATTGGAGGGCTTGGAACTACAATATGTAATATATTTATATATAATGTATGCCTAGGTTCCCTAACAAACCTAGCACCTAAACCTCCCTACCCGCGGTAGGGGGGCTGGGGACGACGCGAAGTGGTGCCCCTAATTCGGATAGCACTGTACCCTCACCCTGGGAAAGGCCCAAATGCAATGGGATCGGGTCAGCCTGTTAAGTATCCACCTGATCAAACGCGAGTCTACTACGGAGTGAGAGAAAAACCGGCCGTAGAGCTGACGAAGTTGGGGTGCACAGAGTGCGGGATTGACTACGTTACGACCGGCCGGGGCCGGCCGCAGAGCGAGTCTCTGACTGCGTAACAGGCGCCAAGCGTCAAGTACGCAGCCAGAAAAACAGCCCGAGCCTCGCGAACCACTATCGAATTTAATCGACCGCGATAAGCTCAGCTCTGTTGTTGCTGCGAGACCGACTTAGTTGGAGCCGATCGAAACCGGCCGCAGCGTAAGCCCTACAGAGGCTATCTCAATTCGTCGAGGACGAAGCGAGATTAGTACGAATCCGGCGTATGAGTATTGCTAACGAGTTGTCGTCGTGAGACGACAATCGTGACTCAACAGCTGGAGCGACCACGAACGCGTCCGAGCGGGGCCGGACGCAGAACGGATCTGAGAGTGGCGTTTGGGTATTGCTACGAGAGAAGTCGTGAGACAACAATCGTGACTCGGCAGCCGGGAGCGACCTTCAACACGTCCGAACGGGTCCGGACGCAGATCGGGTCTGTGTGTCATCGGGTCTGTGTGATCAATTTTCTATTCACCCTGCGCGTTTATATGTCAGTAAATCGGACAGCCTTTTAATTTCTAGATGTCGCTGTTAATTTTATTATAGCAAAGGTCTCTCGCTCGCTCTCAGCACACGGTTGCGTTGTGATATCACTCACTCCTGAGCATTTAGCCACTAACAAAGGCAAAGATATTATTTATGCAATGCTTTGTAGTACCGATATCCTACACAGCCTCAAATAATGATAAAGACAGAAGTTTTCTTTAATGATCCTTTCACCTATTTATTATTATTACATTGAGTCAATATTTATTAATTTTGTTTCTTTTTCAGTTACACTTTATATTATATTTATTTATAACAATAATTTATTTCAAAAAACATTTTACATTTTAATAAGTGATTGAAGTCACCCATTAAGCAAATAATGACTGTGACAACGCTCTGCCGTAGCTACTAAGGGTATAGTACCCTAGATTACAATCTGTTTATACATATAATAAATGAATTCTTAACTGAACATTGATTTTTCCTCATGTATATTTGTATGTACGTTATCGCAACAATTTCTTTATGATACTAATGACTCGCTTTAAAATAGCACAATACAATCAATTTTTAATACAATAATACGTTGCCTGAAGGGGTGCGTGTGTGTTTGTGTTTTGTATTAATATGTGTTATGTAGTAATGCTTCCGTCTCCTCATAACTCAGAGGTGTCAAAAAGTTGGTGATAAGTTATTTAATTTCTTTTGGGGTTTTACTATAGATCTCAAAATTTTTATAAATTTTGTTATAAATGTTGGCCGAACGACTATCATATTGACTATCATAAGCAAAGGTGGTTTTTGGATTAGAACGTACAACAATGTCTTTTATCTTTTTTTGGTTTATATTTGTGCTGTATGTGGATTTGTGTTTTTTTTAATGGTGAACAAAATATTAAGTTTCCTTACTCAAAGAACCTTGTTGATGGAGTAGAGACTATTCGTTGGAAATCTTCTTGGTTTGAAGAGCACTACTTTTGACAGAGTGCGTTTTGCACGTTCCAATTGAAGTATTTTTGTTTTATTAGCTCCTTCTCAGACTGGAATGCAGTAGGTAATGATGGATTGTACCAATGCTGCGTAAATTTCTCTAATGATATTTCGCGAGGAAATTTGAGTGTTCAACCTCACCCTGGGCACCACATGTTTTAAATATCCAGATCAGTTTCCTTACTCTGGCAGTGACTTGATCTAGATGAGGATGCCAAGAGAGCCGTTGATCGATCATTACGCTTAAGTATTTTGTTTTGTTAGTTTTCTCCATCAGGACAATTACAATTAACTAGATCTGTTTAGTGACTGCAAGAGTGAATATTAAGCTGAAACCATGCGTCAGGGTTGTCTGTGGTTTTTAAAACTGTAACAAAATTAATTGGTTTTTGCAGTATTTAAAGTGAGTAGATTATCCTTTAACCATTTCGCGATACAATTGTAACCTGTTCCGATTTTCTCTGTACAGCAGCCCAGGTTTTCCCAGTGAAAACTTATATTACCCAGATGTATTGCTTACAAAAATTCTTACCAGATCAAGAGAGACGTGGATGAAACAACTCGAAGTACTACTACACTCTATAGATAATATCTACAGGGCGTTCTAGAAATTGACGTCAAGCCGGAATTGGACGATAGGCCAAATCGTGACAACTATCATAAAAATATTTAAAAAAACTGGTACCGGTTATCTGTAAGTTGTGGACTTCAACAAGCCTAGACTGCATACCAAAATTTTAACTTAGTATTGAAAGAGAATGGGCATGAACTCTGAAGTATTAGCACAGTTATTATTATTATATTATTAATTGATATATTTATTAAGATTTAAATGAATTGACATATTATGTAACTAAATTTTATAATTGTTTTTGTACTAACATAGATATATAAGATTGTATACTAACAAGTGGGTTAAGTTGCTACAATAAATAAATGTATTATTATTATTATTAAAAAAATTAAGAAGTAATCTACTAATTGTCATAGTATTTTGGAATCCAGACTAAATACGCCATCTATGAAGGTCACTTGCCAAAGTAGCGTACTACATGTTTTGTATAGTACACTCGGTTAAAATTGGGGGATGTAAATATTTTGAATGAAATATTGGACAAAAATCTAAAACTTTATGTAAAACTGAGGCAGTAATAATTTAATTTTAAAGGTTATTCATGGTTACATTACTGGAAAAGTGTGGTACAGGGTAGTCTAGAAGGCCACGTAATCATAGCATCGGAAACGGTGTAACGGCAAATTATTACGAAAATGTGAGAGAAAATCTAAATTATGGGTACACACTGAAGCTGAACTATAACATCTTATATGTTGTATTACGACAAAAATTGAATTGTATGTATGGCATCAAAGTAATTATATAATCTTCACAATGGATATCCTGTTTTATTTCTGTTTATGGTTGAGTTGCACCACAGGCTCAGTTATTAATTCAAAATTACCTATACAAAAACAATAACAATGACGTCAGAATTCAATAGTTGTGGGTTGTTATTCTTCATAAGTGTTAAAGTCTACATGTCTACACTTTGACAGTTCACTTGACCAAAACTAAACCATTAACTAACCAAAATCGATCAGTTATGGTTCGCGTTAGTCGTTATGTTAAGCTAAAATGGTACAAACCAAATTTAATCTAACCGGAGATTTAAAGGGCAACTAGGCTTTTGTTATGGTTATAGATACATAGTGCAACCCACCCTCAAGGGTATAAACAACCTGTATTTAAGTCGGTTGTGTATGATTGAAAAATCTTCGTCTTACGTTTAGCGTACGCAGCTTAATTTACTGTAACGTGTTAGCACATAAAAATAAATTTAGACAATTACATAAAAATTGTAAATGAGCAGCTTAATCACATACATTTTTCCAACTAATTGCAATGTTTACTTGATTCTATCAGCTTAGTAGGGCATTAGGAAAGGGTCGTACGTAGGCCATTAAAACGCGGTCGAGCAGAAAATAATATGAAATCGATATGGACGCTTCGTGGTATAAGCACACATTAAAAGTTTCAAAATTCCTCATATTGGTAGAAATGATATTTCCTAGTGAAAACAAAATATGAAGAAAAAATAAGTTGTTTTTGCATATTCTTCTTTAAAGTAGCTGCTACAGTATTAAGCAGATTATGTGGTTGATTGAAATGCAAATCTTTATAATTTTTAACTAGCTATAACATCCTGAATTTTTTAACAATATAATTCAAATGCGTTTTCAAAATATTAATAAAGATGCGTTCGCTCAGAACTTTATCGCCACTTCCTTTTAACTGCTACGTAAGTCTATATTTAAAAGTTGTATTTGTTTTTCGACTCAAATGAATAAGTTTAATCGAACTCACTGGTATCGAAAAAGTAATGTATTAATGGCATAATCGCTTTATAATCGGTATCTAGGTGATAAGAACATAGAGCTTGAAATGAAATGAAATGAAATGAAATGAAATGAAATGAAATGAAATGAAATGAAATGAAATGAAATGAAATGAAATGAAATGAAATGAAATGAAATATTTATTTCTCAACATTGACAATTACTTGTTCTTATTGACGTCAAATAAAACATGATTCTACCACCAGTTCGAAAAAAACCTTCGTGAAGAAGAACTGGCAAGAAACTTCACGGGTATATTTTTTTCAAAATAAATTTACAGAGTCTCTTTATGTCTATACAAAATTATTCTTTTCTGCATCTGTTAGCCCGGCAAGTCTCCCTCCCCCCAAGTATCCAAACGACGAACACCCTCAAACGGCACCCGTTCACGAGTTAACGCGGGATCCAGCCATCGCCCTCCTCAACCATATTAGAGGGAAGTGAGCGACCCGTCACCCGACGCTACCATAAGAAGACGTACTTTAGTGACAATGACGCTTTAGATATTCATCGGGACGAAGAACTCATCGCACAAATAGACACATTACACATGCTTTGTTACAAATACTAGTACAATCCTGTTAATGAGGGAATTATACCCAAGGGCTTTTATCATCCAAATAATCGGATAGTTTATAATATGCTCTAGCACACAACTTCTCCTTTATAGTTTCTTTGAATTTGTCAACAGGAAGACCTTGGATATCCTCAGGAACCTTATTATAAAAGCGTATACATTGACCCATGAATGAGTTAGTGACTTTATGAAGCCTGCTATTATGAGCTGCCAGCATATTTCTTCCTCTTGTGTTAACATTGTGCAGATCTTTTTTTCTTTTGAACAAGGTTATGTTCTTTTTAACATACATTAAATTTTCTAAAATATATTGTGAATGGAAGGTAAGAATATTTATTTCCTTAAATTTACTTCTAAGTGACACCCTTGGACCGAGCTGATAGATTGCGCGAACAGCCCTTTTCTGCAGAATAAATATAGCATCGATGTCGGCAGCACTCCCCCACAGCAGAATACCATATGTCATGAGGCTGTGGAAGTAACCAAAATAGACTAATCGAGCAGTTGTTTCATTTGAAATTTGTCTAATTTTTTTGTTTTATATTTTTTTGCTTATCTTGTTTATTCAAGGCTCTTAGCAGAGCTTACAGCGATAACTATATCGTCGGCTTTATAAGCATTTTCCAATATTCAATGCGATACATGTAGCCTGTAGGTTTAACAATATATAACTGAAGTAAAAGCTACAGTTAACAATACGTTGAAGATAATAAAAAGTAACTTGCGCCTTAGGGTCCAAGTTGCAATCTGCAATCTGTACTAAGCATCACATGATATTACGATAGCCACGTGATATGCCCCGTTCGGTTAAAGCGTTGTTTATAACGTTAGCGATTGTAGATTACAACTTGGCTAAACCCCCTTTAGAGCCATTAGAGTCCACCGTATGATGACTACATCGAAAATATACCTAGTAATTAAAGCAACGTGTCTTAATTTTTCGGTATCACCTAGACACCCATATGAACCTTACTGTAGGAATATCAGTCTCACCCAACTAAGGGCTGGTGTCAGGGAGAGTCCACCACGCTTGCCACGCAGGTTGATAGGCTTTACCTGCGAAATAATTTCTAAGGTATGTGGATTTCCTCGAGATATTTCCCTTCACCGTTAGAGCAGTCGGCTTGATGTACTTACGTTGTTAAAAAAACTTAAAAAAGTTAATTGTGAGCTTTTGGTGGACTAGTGCCGATGTCGTTCACTACAGCTTTCTTAAATCTGGCCAGACGATTACGGCAGATGTCTATTGTCAGCAACTGCAAACCATGAGGGAAAAGCTAGCTGCTAAACAACCGAGCCTGGTCAGTCGCTCTAGGCCACTGCTGCTTCGGGACAACGCTACACCACACACTGCACAGCAGACGGCTACCAACTTAGAGGAGCTTCGATTGGAATGTCTAAGTCATCCAACGTACTTCCCGGACCTTGCTCCAACAGATTACCATTTTTTTAGAGATTCGGATAACTTCTTGCAATGGAAAAAATGCAACTCCGATGGGGCAAGCAAAGCACCTTCAAAAATATTATTGATTTCCTTCCGAATGTTTTTTCTAGTAAAGACATCAATGAACTACCTATGAGATGGCAAAAGTGCATAGATAGCAGTGGTACATACTTTGATTAAATAAATAAAAAAAATATATAATAAATTTATATAAATGTTATATATATATATATATATATATATATATATATATATATATATATATATATATATATATATTATATTTAAAAAAAATTACTTTATGTTCCTCCCTTACAAAACGTAGTAAAATTTCATATTTACTAACCTTATATAGTTAACCTAACCTAATATTATATATTGACCATTAAATTTTTAGTGTAAGGGTGAAGGTAACTTAAAAGTGTACGATTGCGGTGCCATCTCGCTTTTATGGATCACTTAGATAAAAATATAGTAAATATTTAATTTAAGTAAATGGTCACTTCCCTCTAATATGGTTGAGGAGGGCGATTGCTGGATCCCGCGTTAACTCGTGAACGGGTGCCGTTTAAGGGTGTTTGTCGTTCGGATAATTGGTGGAGCGAGACTTGCTGAGCTAACAGATGCAGATAAGAATAATGTGTTGGTAAATCTTACTTAAATAAACAAATAAATGTTGTATACTCATAAAAATATACTGTAAACATATTTTGAAAACATTTATACCCGTGAAGTTTCTCGTCAGTTCGTCTTTACGAAGGTTTTGCCGAACTGGTGTAAATGTCTACGTTGAGAAATAAATATTTTTTTTAATTTGAAATTTTATTTTAAATTACACAGGCGATACCTTGGCGCAAATAGTTCAGGTTTTATAAATTGACCCATTTGTCGTTTTTTTATTTAATTATTTTAGGAAAACTCATAGCTATCTTGGTACAATAAGGTTTCTTATGTTTAATTCGTACACCTGTATATTTTATAAATAATGCGGTTTACTTAGAACTCGCAGGTCAAAGACGACGAAAGGGCTTTCATCTAGAAACATAATGACGTCCTTACAAACCCGTCACAAAGAGCTTGTGGGACCAGTGTAAATAATATAGGAGTATGGAGTAACAAGTTCCTTGACGCGTTTCCTTGTACTGATTTAAAATTTTATTTCTATTTCAAATACATGTTTCTCACAATATCACATTGTTAGGTATAACGTAAAATGGTTCTATTTTACTTTATTATGTTAAGAACAAAATGTTTATAAACGCCCGCTGTTGTTAAATACACTTTCATTCCACTAGCATAATATTTCTGGAAAAATAGAAAATATAATATGCACGTGTTTTCTTCGCTAAAGAAAATGTTAAAATATTTTTATTTAGTGAATGTTTTTGAATGATAAAGATGAATATAATTTAATATTACTCTTGTCTTTCTCATTATTTTAGATAACCCGTGCAATCAGGTGTCATATTTTGCAAGTATCTGTTATCCACACCATGTCCAATATGGGTTTCTTATGCCTTAATTTTTTTTTGGTTGGTTTTTATATAAAAATTTAAAATAAAACTTCATGATGCACCTTCAGTTATCTTGTTTATTAAAAATAAGGATCTAAATCTGTACTAGGACGATATTTAAAAATAAAACACAGGAGAGTCAAATACTGTTCATAAAATAATAATACAAATAGTTTTATTTAATTCAAAGAACAGTACGTGTCATTTAGAACACCGCCTAGTAAACCGTACAAATGCCTGTCTCAAGAGATCCCCATTAAATTACAATGCAATTCAATTCAAAGAAATAATTTTAAAAAATTAATTTAAGTTACTACTATTTAACTCGTATGTCTGCTCTCTTTCTCTCTGTCTCTTTTTGTGTGTAAACAAAATGCTCACATTTTTTTTTCAATTAAGCTACATACACAGACTTTGGGAGGATAACTGGAAAAAAAAGATTTCTTAGTAAAAAATTAAAAAATTTTGCTACTACCTTACCACTGTTACAATTTTTTTCCAAATTTACAATATCCTTTAACTACTTTATCGATAAACCCTATCCAAAATTTTCCACGGATTGTTTAATACTGTATAAAGAAGCGTTGAACATCAGCTCAGGTTCCCAAGGGCAGGCGAAATGAAAGCCACATAAATCTTAATGTAGCGAATAGCACCCATAGCATATAGTCAGAATAACTCCAGACCCAACTGACAAATCATACTAACATAACAGTTTTCAAACATGTAAACTTTACATGTGCGATTTAATATACTACTAGTTCTATCTAGTTTACACTGATGGAACTACACCTTACAATACATGTAAAAAAACAGTCCTTAAACTAAATTATACAGCATTGCCGACAGAAGGATCCTATAACTACACTGGCTGTCCCTTCCTATTAACCGTAATACAACCATGAACCCGATTTTTATGGTGGTAAAAGTACGAAAGACAAAGGAAACTCTTCTACCACTTTACTAGCAAATAGTGGCCAATAACAGATTTACATTAACAGTGATATAAAAAGTTTTAATATCTGGCGAATTAACATTTGACAAAGAATATACGAGTAAAACATAAAACACAATGATGCTTTTATTTAAATAATAATATTGTGATGAAAAATTGTTTTGATCAAAATTAAAACTTCACTAAAGTTCTAAATGGACCAAGCTTCGTAGAAAGCTCATTATTTATTACATTTTTATGCTAATTATAGCCCATGGTAATGCTAACTCTTTTTATTAAAATTTTTGGATGCAAATGCAGAATAAAAGTAAAACGATGAATAATGTTTTATTTTATTTATAAAACAAACAGTTATCTTATTTATATTATAGGGTATATAGGGTGTCTTGTAATTCGACGTATTCCCCTTGGGATGTGATAATTAATTTCCAACAAAATTAACTATAATGTCCATAATACCAAGGAGGCTCGTTATCGAGATATTCAATATTTTTGGTTTTGTTCAAAAATCCCGAATTAACTACGAAAAATTAAATAAATAAAAAACTAGTGTTATGAATAACGTTGTTTAAATTTTTATCAGTTACCAATACATCAACAAACATTTATTAATACTAATACTGGCACAAATATTGAACATTTTAAAATAGCAAGTGAATTCTTATTAAATTTTGTTTTGATTCACTAATTTGGTCAATAGAAAACTGGATATATTTTGAAAAATCAACAGTAGGTTAACCGTACAAACTATTCAAAAAACTTCCTTGTTCTATTAGCTATCCAAAAACATTAAATTATTTACAAAAAAAGAAAAGGTTCGCAGAAAAAATTGAATAACATGATGATAGGTAAAGTGTAAAGAAAAAATGGAAATTTAAAAAATCTTTTATTAATCAATTTTGCGACACGTTTTCAAATCTTCTCTCAGGACTTCGACCGACTAAATTGGCGTTGCATAAACAATGGACTTCATGTGCCCCCACACGTAAAAATCAACCAGTGTCAGGTCGGGACACCGCGCAGGCTATGGAATCGGACCCCCCTGCCAATCCCACGCCTTGGGAACGAGGTATCCAGCCACTGCCGCACAGTAATTCGATAGTGCGTTGGACAACCATCGTGTTGGAGTTCCATTCGTCTCCTGTGGCGTCAGCAGAAATAGTAGCCTCATAGATAAGCAGAGATCCCAGGATCGAGTCCTGGTCCAAGCATTAATTATTTGTGTGATAAACACAGATGGTTGATCTATTGTCATGGTCGTTTATAGTTATTTATATAAGTATGTTTATAATGAATTCCCCCCAGTAAATAAAAAAATATAGTTCTGCGTATTACTACCACACGAAGTCACTGGACATAGAATAATAATAATACACTTTATTGTCAAACCAGTTACAAAATTAAAATACACTTAGATTAAAACTACAAAAAAATAACAACGTAAAAAAAAAATAAAAAAAAAGAGTGATCTCTTCCAGGCAACCCTGAAATTTATAAATTATAATTTAACTGGAACTACTGTTGGGCAGTGCACATACACAGAGAAATACACATAAACATACATACATAAATACCATCATTAAACTTTTGTAATAAATATTCTTAAAGGATACATATCACAGAGAAAGATAGTAATTCTTATCATTGTTACTTTACAATTGCTTGAGTAATTTTCTATATACAGTTAAGGCTGTAAAAAAATACATTGACATATGGGGTACACTACATAAATACGAAAAACTTAATTTCAATAGTCATAATCACGAATTTCAAAATTTTATAACACCGAATGGTTCATAATTCCGAAAATGAAATATCCATGTTTATAATTCCGAATTTTTCTTCTTCGAAACTTCAAAATTCCAAACGTTTATAATTACGAAAATCAATATGCCGAATTTGAAAATACCGAACCATAAAAAATCCGAATTATTAATAATCCGCAATATCATAAATACGAATCCCGAATATCAAAATTCCGAATAATATTAGTTGCAATAACAAACGCCTTGTAAAACTGCATGAGCACATCAATTTATACGTTCGAGCATTCAAGTAGTCAGCTGGAAATGAGACAGTTTATTTAGTTTTTTGTACCGAGTTATTTTTTGAGTATGTAGTTTATGTACTGAAATGCAAAGCCCTTTTTGGCACTTCGCCGGCCGCTGCCGCGGCGTGCTCGCTGCGCTCACTCGGCACGCGCTGCGTTATCTACATACAGACTAACTGCTCCTCCTCGCTTCGTTTGTCGTCGCGCCTAATTTGTATAATTTCAAAATGTGCCTTATTAATTTGAATTTGTGTCACACGAGATTTAGATTATAAAATTCGGAATACCATATTTCGGACTAATAACACAGCAGGTTTTTAATTCTTCGTACAAATGAAAGTCGGAATATTAAAATTTCGTAGTTATGAATTTCGGTAAAATAAGAATCGTGTTTTTGAATAGTCGGAATTAAGACTCTTCGGGATTGTAAAATTCGGAATTTTAAAAATCGGAATATTCAAATTCGGAATTTTTGGGTGTTCCCTGACATATGGTATGGAAGTAATTCTGGCATTTAAAACCGAGATTGTCACGTAATGTTGCTAATTTAGCAAACAAACTCATTTTTCTTGATACAACCTATAACTCAGTTTGAGCCCTCGAACACGGTGTAATATTTAAATATAAACTGCTTAAGATATAATAAACTAATAACGAATAAAATCATTTCAATAACGTATTCAAACATGTATTTTATTTACGCCATGTCCGCATCTGTTGGTATTTACCAAAAAAATTTATTTTTCAACTATTTTGATTGCAGATCCATGACGTGATGCTCGCAGCCTTTAAAACGTATATTAAAAAACGAGTGTGCATTATCGAAATGCACGAATAACATAAAGAAATACACAAAAACAATTTGCCACGTTTAAACGCCATTAGCTAAAAATGGAAACACATATCGTTATCAATGAATGATGAATGTAAATAGTGATCAAAATTATTATAATTAGTATTTTTTTATAGTAGTAATAACAATAATAATATTTATTTCAAAATAAAGAATTTGTATACAATACAAAATTTCCTATGATCATCGCACAAGGCACAGCCTGAATCGCGAGGATCATACATACAGTAACGAGGAAAATCATTGAAAAATTATAAGACAAATTTTAATTTGAATTCTAAAAAGACAGTGGATACAAATATTAATAATTTAAAAAGAAAACGATGTATCAATTCCACCAGGTTAAAGTGGAAATAGTGAAGTGTGGTGGGGTGGGAATAGAAAAGGGTAATGCTTTAGTATTTTAGTATAAATATGGGATGCCAAAATTGTTTTAAAGCGAAATGCAAATAATGTCTTTACCGTGTGCTTTGGAATTATAGGTCTTCATTTTTTAATGATTTCATTATATGTAGGTAAGTTCAAAACAGCTCTTTGCATAGAAATCACTAAGCACGAGATAAAAAGCCTACGAACACTTAGCACCTGAGCTTGTTGTTATAGAGATGTAGTGGAATAGCGTCCTGGCCGTTTTAAAGAGACTTTGAGGACGGGTCGGAAAATTGGACACAAGTCGTGAATCTTGACGTCACGCTTGATTGCAGGCTGTGATGAAGCGTCTGTTCTGGAAGCATACGAAGTTTGTTTTAGTGTGGTCAGAGTGAGAAGATTCTCTTCTAGCCATTGTGATATAGAAGCCATACCCTTCTTCATTGTTTTGTTAAAAAGCTTACTATTAAAGATAATATTTCATTCTAACGATAAACCCACAAATATTGCTTACATCTTTCGATCTTATAAACTGTCAGACTACGTAAACAAAGCCGTGGACAAATCAAATCACATATGTTTTACTTACATTCAATGCTAGCTGTATTAGGAAGATTAAATGGAAGCCAGACTCATATTTTTGTTTGGGCGTCTTTTTGGATGAGACAAAACCCTGGGGCATTTGTTGTAACAATATGTTAGGGTTGTCTGGAGTTAAGAACAAAATTGATAAAAGCTTCATGTATAGCTATCAAACAACATTCTCTCTGTGACTACCGCCCGATACGGACGTTGTAAGACCACTGCAATTGCTCGGTCCCTTCCCGATTTTTAGCTGCGCTTGTTTACTGACGTCACAGTCTAGCTCTCCGTGATAACGTTTTTCTGGGCTATTCATTCCCTCCGAGCGCTCTTGAAGTGATTTTTTTTTCCTTGCGACTAAGTCTCTTAGTTTTTAAAGTACTGCGTTGTGCATGTGCTGAATGCACTGTGCGCCCAGCTAAAAGTATTCTAGTAAATCTAATAAATCGTGACAGCCAATATGTACTGATCCAGATTTATTTGTTTTCTTTTCTATTTCTGATTTATCCATTTATTTATGTAAATATTTATAACATATGTGTGTGAATTTTGTACATTTGCCTCTTTTTGCCGGTAAAGGTGCAAAAGAAAGGGTCAAGACCATCAAGCAAAGAGTCGAAGACTCCTTAAAAGTGGGCTCTGCAATCCGTCCAATCCTGCATCTATGCCATGCTATCCCGAAGCGAAGCCATCCGGTAGGCATCATATTTTCATCGCGATAAAGCGGCGTGGACATCTGTGTCGGCATACATGTCGAATTTGGAAATCACGCATACACGCGAAAAAACTATGGCGATCGGTATTCGCCCGCCAACTACCGCGCCCTCACGAAATACTTGAAGAAGAAATCCATCGAGTACCACACTTACGTGCTCGAGGACAAGCACCTTTACGCGTCGTCTTTAGAGGCGTGCCTAAGGAGATCGAAGATGTTTTAGGAACCCCAAAACTGAATCCCCAAAATGTTCAAAAGGTGAAGCAAAGGTCTCTGCCCTCTGCTCCTGCAGCAAAGCCCAGCCCACCCCTAAAACCACAGCCCTTCTCCCCTTGGGTGACCCCATGCGTTTTTGGTGGAGGGAACCCATTGCTTCTCTCGCACTTCGCGCGCCTTCTCAGATACAGCAGGTCATGTAAGCGACTGCGTTCTTGCCTTCTTCTCCTCCGGCCGGAGGCCGTGGTGAGCCAGTTCGCGCTTGTAAGCGAATTCACCCGAATTGACCTCACTTTTCTACTTGGGAGAAATCACCACTCTGGTTTGCCAACTATGATCCGCAAAAGGTGATTTTCAGGGGTCGTACCACTTTTAGATGTTATCGAGCACTAGGAGCTCATCGCCTACATCAAAAAAAAATAAAAAAATTTAACTTTTAAATTTCGTTTTCTAGAGTAAAATCGTGGTTATCTATCGGCTACTTCATCACCGATGATCTTAAACGTCAGCGAAATGAAATTCACAAATTCGTTAAGATAATTTCAAAATGACATCCTACTTGTCCAGGAAACCTATTTGAAACATTCACAAAGACCCTACAATATTGAAATACAACATCGTTCGGAACGATAGGCTTTCTGCCGATAAAGGTGGTACCCTCATCCATTACAAAAAGTCTCTGCAATGTATACCTATTGATTCCCCACTGCACAGGAAAATCATGTTTTCTATTAAAATAGTCTAATAAAAAAGTTTCCTATTAAAGAGTAGCTTATCGTGCTGGCATTCATCAAACAACCACCAGAAAAGCTATACTTCAAAGCGAATTTTAGTCACTACTCGATATGAGTCCCTCCGTAATACTAGCTGGTGACTTTAACTCGGAAAATTCAAGTTTGTTCTCCGTAGTTACCAACCGGAGGGTGAGAGTCGCTACTGTGATGTATTGGGTCCTCAGAAACCGAGCCCCGATATTCTTGATACACCACTCCTACAAAGTGTTAACGGTACACTCAGTAAAAGTCATTCAGGAGCTTCCTTTGGATCACCAACCGACCGTCATGCAGCTAGGTATCCCAATATACCCGGATTGGAGTGTAGTAGATGTGAGAAAATAGTGCACGCAACACCGTCATGTGCTAAATTATCAAATAAACAACTCACGACCCTACGAAACGCCAACGGTCTTGAATGGAGCTGTGATGAGTGTCTACAAAACTCGCCGAAACGGTCATCCTTCTTTGTTCCCGGGGAAGAGGACTCCGATGCCGAGGAGGAACAGATTATTCTCGAACCAATAAACCAAGCCGTTACCGAGAAACTTGTAAAAGACATTAGCAAAGAAATGAGAAAAGTTATGCAATCCGAGCTAAAATCTATACAAAGTTCGTTGGAATTCCTTGGAGAGCAAGTTACAAACATTGAAGATGTATTTAAAAAACAAGAAAACCGAATTAAACTACTCGAAAACAAAACTATTGACCTACAACATAAAAATAAAAACCTAGAACTGAGGGTGGCAACCTTGGAACAGCAAATGAAACGCATCAAAAACTAATTTCTAATCACCTAGAAATTACTGGAATACCATCAGATAAAAAAGAAAACATCAATAAAATTGTCCAGTGCATCGCGGCCAAGATCAGTGTTGAGCCGTCTGACATCCAGGGAGCAAGACGGTTGGTGGATCGCAAAAATCAACCTGGTGTGGTGCTGGTGGAGCTGAGGAGCCGCCTCGCCTGCGAGCAGTGGGTGGCGGCGGCTCGGCGCGCTCAGCCGGCGGCTGGAGATGTGTGTGAGGAGATTCCTAACGACAAATGCAATGATCGAGTCTACATCCGAGAAGCTTTGACTCCTTATACAAAATCTCTGCTTTATACAGCGAAGCAAGCCCTTGGATCCTCCTACCAGTTTGTATGGTGTAAAAGTGGACGTATTTTTGCTAGAAAAACTAAAGACAGTAAAATTTTTTTGATTCGATCCCAATCAGACGTTAAATCTCTTGTTAAGGTCAATTAAGTCACTTAATATTTGAATTTATAATCTTAACTACATTCTTGTATACACACAGAGTTTAAAACTACTTCATATAAAGTAAATAAATAAAATTAATAAATGGATAACTCTCAGTATAACGTAAAGGAATTTTTTAATTGTATAAATGTAAATTCATTTATTAAACGAACCGATACAAAGAAAACTGAATTACTATGCCTTCATATAAATATACGATCATTAATAAAAAACTTTGCATTATTAAATCAACTAATCGATTCATGTATGTATACTCCAGATATCATAATTATTTCTGAGGCAAACATTTCTTCTCATGTTTCATGTCTATTTAACATTACGGGTTATAGAATGCACACACAATTACGCAAAAATCGAAAAGGAGGAGGATTATTAATTTACATTAAGAAACATTTAAAATTCACAGAACAAGTTTATAACACGCACAATTTTGAAAATATTACAGGAACCTTGAAAATCGCTCATAATAACACAATAACTGTCTGTGCAATCTATCGACCGCCATCTACTAACAGGAATCTTTTTACTACGGAACTGTCATCACTACTCGGTACTATGCATTCTCAAAATAATTTGCTACTTATAGGAGACACGAATATAGACACTAGAATTCGAACTAATCATTCTATGAGATATTTAGATATGCTGGCAGGACACGGACTATTTACTGGCATTACTGATTATACCCGAATAGAAAAAAGATTAAATGTTATTACGAAATCGTGCATTGATCATATATTCACTCGGTCCACAGGATTAGACCCATGCACCGCTGCAGTCGGCACTGTATTGGCGGACCATCGCGCTGTGGTGGTCGCGTACAGCTCGCAGCGCACGCGCAGTCGCGGCAGCTTACGTAACAAACAGGTTGACAGGACGGTGTTATGCAGCGAAGCGCTATTACGAGAATTTAGAAAAATTGATTGGTCGGTTAGTAACGAAATGAAGTGTCCTATTAAAATATACCACTTTATTAAGAATAACTTTGACGTTGCGTATAGAAAGTCACAAAAAAATATACACAATAATGTTAAAAAAATAATGAAAAAGGATGTAAATAATTATACTCTGAGGCTGGAATACGTTAAAAAAAGGAATTTAGTGCATAAGATGATAGAAAATAGTAGGAATAATTATTTTGAAAATGAAATAAGTAACAGTTTTAGTAATCCTCGTAAAATGTGGCAAATTTTGAATAAAATATGTGGTAGAAATCGTTCGGAAACAGATGAAATAATCCTTAAGGGATTCAAAAAATACAATTTATCTTGTAAACAAATTGCAGACATATTGGCAAACCAATTTGACAAATCTGCTAAAAACATCTTACCAGCTTGTAACAAACGATTTCCACCATACAAACAAGAAATAAGTGATTCTAGTATTTATTTTAGAAAAGCCACTTCTAGTAAAATAAGTTCAATTATAAAAACTTTTAACTCCCGAAAAACACCTGGCGTAGATGGAATTCGAGTAATAGACATACATCGGATTAGTAGTGAGTTAGCTAATACCATTGCAAACTTGATAAACACGAGTATGCGTACTGGTATATATCCACAAGAACTTAAAAAAGGATGTGTGAGGCCTATATTTAAAAAGGGTAAACACGATGATCCTGAGAACTACCGCCCAATAACGCTTCTATCTTCGCTCAACAAGATTGTTGAAAAGTTTGTTTGTGAACAAATACACTGTTTTTACCAAAAACACAATATTATTAGAAAAATCAGTTTGGCTTTCAAAAAGGAAAAAGTACAACTTCCCTTTTGAGTCAATTTACAGATGAGGTTAATAGGTATTTTAATGAAAAGAAAAATGTTCTTGCTTTATTCATTGATTTCTCGCGAGCTTTCGACACGCTAAATCACAATACGCTTGTAAAGAAGCTGGACAACAGCGGAGTCCGTGGACCATTACTACGATGGTGCACTGATTATTTACAAAGCCGCACTTACAACGTCAAAGTCGGAAATAGCTTAAGCGACACCAAACACGTAACAGAAGGCACGGCGCAGGGATCAGTGCTCGGGCCCTTACACTTTCTAACATATGTTAATGACATCAAAAACTCTGTTACTAACTGCAACCTTTACCAATTCGCAGACGATACTTGCCTCCTGATTGCCAATAAAGACGTCCACACAGCACTCACACACCTGCAGCAGGACTTTGACAACCTAAGCATGTGGTGTCACGATGCGGGGCTTGTTCTGAATTCAAAGAAAACTAAACTGATGCATATTCACTCTCCATACAAAATCACCCCCTTAAGTGAACATCTCACTGCTCACTGTCATGATTGCATACACAGAATAGGTACACAAAAATCGAGCTGTACATGCCCAAGCATAGAACTTGTCGATACACATACCTACTTGGGACTTGTTATTGACCACAGGTTAAATTGGCTAGCTCATATTAATTATGTATGTGACAAACTCCGAGCATTCTTAGCTACACTTATTATTGTCAAAAATCGTATACCGTTTAAGACAAAAGTTATGTTATACAACGCCTTAGCGGATTCTATCATATCTTACGGACTAAGTAGCTATGGTCGCACATACAAATCGTACCTAGATAATATATTGCAACTACAAATTAGAATAATTAAAAAACTTGTATGTTTAAAACTCAAAAATCAATTCTCTCATGATATTAATCAACTTTTTAAACATTGCAATATTCTTCCAGTTCATAATAGAGTAACACTAAATTTATTAAAAGAAAATTATTTTAACACTAAATTTCAAACAAAAGTTTCTCACTCTTACTCAACTAGGTCAATAACAAACAACCAACTAGAAACCATCCGCGCTCAAAACATGTATGGCCAACGTACCTGTGCATATCTTATCCCTAGAATGATTAATAATCTTGACAACTCAATAAAAATTAAGTTATCAACTAAAAATATTAAATTACAACTCAAAAAATACTTTTTATCCTTATTGTAATATTATATAGTTGGTTCTAAATAGCATAAATTAGTGATGATATTCGTGGAGAAGGATCACGTAAGTTACACTTATTATACAAGTAATTGATACTGTTTATAATCGTACAGCTAAAAGTGCCTAAAATGCAACTGATTTAATTGTTACCAAATATTTATTAATTTCATTAAATGTATAACATTGTAAGCTCGACCTAACCATGCTCTGTCTGGACAAACCTTGGAGGTTTTTAGATAGTAAGCACTTCATATGTAAAATTTATGTGTTTAATTAAATAAATAAAAAAAAAAAAAAAAGTGACCCCGTTCCTCAAATGAGGGCACACATCGATTGGGTCAATCTAACGGAAGCCCTCCAGGTAACCCACAACCCCGACCTAAACACCATACCCGATTCGTTGTCATCCATCAAGGATATCAATGCTGCAATTGGTGCTTTCACCAACTACCTTCGAACTGCCATCAGTGCATCCTCCAGGCAGGTTCTGGCGCTGAATGATTCAAATTCAAATATTTATTTCTCAACATTGACAATTACTGGTTCTTAACCAGTTCGGAAAAACCTTCGTGAAGAAGAACTGACACGAAACTTCACAGGTATATTTCTTTCAAAATCAATTTACAGTACCTCTTTATGTCTACACAAAATTATTCTTATCTGTATCTGTTAGCTCGGCAAGTCTCCCTCCCCCCAAGCATCCAAACGACGAACACCCTCAAACGGCACCCGTTCACTAGTTAACGCAGGATCCAGCCATCGCCCTCCTCAACCATATTAGAGGGAAGTAAGCAACCAGTCACCGGACGCTACTATAAGAAGACGATCGGCGTCTAGACACCACTTCGATAATGCTCCTAACAATCCCAACCCACTGGTCAATAACTCAGCTGACTACACCACCAACCCAGACGCTGCGGTTCATTTATTTATTTATTTCAAGGTACACACACAGATAACAATCGAAAATAAATTATTTTATAAAGGGTGAAATTTATTACAATTTAGAACTAGATTGCTACCCAGTATTCGTGTATACACAGCATTATTATATAGCGTAAACAAAGCTTAAAATTAAATAAAAGTACATTTTACTTAAAATTAATAATCCGTAAACAATATAGGTACATTACACAATTCAAATAATTTAATTTATTTTCGGGAGTAGGTATTTTATATATGAGGAGTAGTTCAGTTGAGAGAGAGCTGAACTCTTCGTTTAAAGGACATATACGCGCCATTAAATACATCAAGCTCATTGCAAAACGATATGTCATTATACAGTCTACACATTCTGACTAGAGGATTAAAATAGGAGGTGTTGTTCTTGTACGTGTATATTGCAAATACTTTGTGCTTGCCAATTCTGGATAATACCTTAGTACTTAGGCTGAGATTGGACAGTAAAGGTTGTGAGTCAAGCCTTGAGTGGATCAATTTGTACAAGTACAGTAAATCTTGCTGCTTTCTACGAGTTTCTAATGAAGCAATTCCAAAATGATGAAGTCGTTCCGTATAGCTAGACAATTTACGAGCAAGTCCACACCGGTAACTAACAATTTTGAGCCATCTTCTTTGCACACTTTCTATGCGCAAAGAATGAACTTTATAATTGGGGGACCACACCACCGAAGCATATTCGAGAACACTTCGAACCATGCTGTAAAACAGGTAGAGTAGACTGTGATAGATTTTGAAAGGTTTTGTAGTCCTGGCCACAAATCCAAGAATCTGAAAAGCCCTATTAGAAATATGGTCGTAGTGATCTCTGAACGTCAAGCCCTCATCAAACATAACACCTTAGTCTCTGACAACGCGCACGCGATCAAGTGGCCGATTATGTAAATTGTAGGGAAAACATACTTTGTTAATCTTCTTTTTTGTGAACGAAATAACATGACATTTGTTTACAGCAAGTTTCATGTCATTTTCGTTACACCATTTAGATATTCGGTCTAAATCATGCTGCAGGGACAGACAGTCGCTCACTTCCCTCTAATATGGTTGAGGAGGGCGATGGCTGGATCCCGCGTTAACTCGTGAACTTTGAGGGTGTTCGTCGTTTGGATACTTGGGGGGAGGGAGACTTGCCGAGCTAACAGATGCAGAAAAGAATAATTTTGTATAGACATAAAGAGACTCTGCAAATTTATTTTGAAAAAAAATATACCCGTGAAGTTTCTTGCCAGTTCTTCTTCACGAAGGTTTTTTTCGAACTGGTGGTAGAGTTATGTTCTATTTGACGTCAATAAGAACAAGTAATTGTCAATGTTGAGAAATAAATATTTCATTTCATTTCATTTCATTTCAGTCAGCTTGGCTCTTTAGAAAACCTTCAAGTTATCCGCATACAAAAGACATAGTGAAGGGAGAGAAGATGCCAAATCGTTTATGAACAGAACAAAGAGCAACGGGCCCAGGTGCGAGCCCTGGGGCACGCCTGAAGAGATAAAAACTGGTGCAGATTTGAAACCTTTCAGTGCAACGATCTGACTTCTTCTCTCTAGATATGACTCAAGCCACCGGAGCAAAGTACCATGGAACCCAAACTGGAGCTGCAGCTTATGACTTAGTAGTGGAAATCTGTATAAATGGAATCTACTTGACCCCCAGAAGCAAAAACGCGACATAAATAGTCCTTGTACTCGAGAACATTCGACACGGTAGATTTATTCCTCACAAATCCATGTTAGTTTGGTGACAAGCCTGGCTGAACGTGATGGTGCAGATAATCGTAAACCACAGTTTCAAACAATTTAGCCATTCCAGACAGTATGCTAATAGGTCTATAATTGATACACTGCGATAAATTTCCTGTTTTGTGTATCGGTATTACATGAGCAGACTTCCACGCTGTAGGGAAACTGCCCACTCTTAACGGTAAGTTGAAAATTGATGACAATGGAGAGCAAAGTTCATGCGCACATTCCCTCAGAAATTTAGACGGTATGCCGTCTGGACCTGCGCCCTTATTGGTATCCATCTGCTCTAGTTTCTTAAGAACTAAGTCCTCCGTCACCACCACATGTGAGATACTTTCATTAATGAAAGAGTGTTGATCAGCATTAGGTTCGTGTGATGTATTAGCGTATTGATGTATTAGAGCTACCTTCAAAGACCGAGCTGAAATATTCAGAAAATAATTGACACACGTCTTGACCAGACGATGCAACCTATTTCCAAAATGCATTACTTCTGGTATATTGTTCATACATTTCTTTGAGTGGACAAATGTCCAAAAAGATTTAATATTTTTGTCATTTAACGATTTCTCGATTGAGGATAGATAGAATTTATAAGACGCATTTATTATTTTTTTACATAATGATCTTATCGAAGCATAACTGTCGTAGTCTCTCGGATGACCATATTTTAAAAATTTTGCATGTATTTTTTTTTTCTTTGTGGAGTGAACCAGGGTGGACATTGATCATCTTTTTTGGTGTACATAGGAGTATATTTTTTTATAAGGCTATTTAATAGGTCATAAAATATTGAAACGGCAAGATCCACATAATCAATAGGCAGTTTTGATGACCAGTCTATTAAAGATAAATCAGCTTTGAGTTTGGCATAATTACATTTATTGAAATTAAATAATTGCATAGACTTCTTTTTTAGAATTTTTTCTTTAATTGAAATGTTTATGTTGACTAAGAGGGACGGATGGTGACGATCAGGAAAAGTCAGTGTCGTGGCCTCGGATACAGATATTGATTCTGAGTTACAGAAGACTAAATCCAACATACGACCATTGGCATTAGTAACCGTGTGCCTTACACTCCGGCGCCAAGTGTTCACTCAGATACAGCACCTGTCTATCACCGCTAATTCCCACATCGCAAGAGTTCAGAGTTGACTTATTGCTCTTAATATATCGCTTGTACGCTGATAAGACATTATCTCGAAGACGTTCCGACGATAGTGTAACGAGTACATTGCGCGGTCGCTTAGATTGCGGGTCCAGCCTGGCGACTCTGCGCACGGCATGAATATCGAGGTCCGTGACCGGAGTTTTAATCACGTCACATAGTTTTTTTTAATATGATCAATAGATTTTCGTGCTTTTTTCTGGAATCATGTGTATTTCGAAATTGTGACTTCGAGATAATTTTTCTAAAGGAATCAACTTTGATTTCAATAATTGCATTTCAGACCTCATATTGCTTTTTTTCGCTTTCGATGGAATCGATTTTAATTTTGGCGCAGTTTAACTCACTTTGGATATCCTTCTGTTCTCCTGAAATGAATTCAATAAGGCTTGTGCGTAACGTCTTAACAGATCCCGACAACGCTATTACTTATACAACAAGGAACGCCTTTAGAAATTGGGCAACACGGCATTCGAATCGCCTAACCCACCGGTGGCCCAAGCTAACGCGTCGTACGCATTCCTACTGAGTTTCTTGCTGGTTCTTTGGCAGTAGATGACCTTTCCGCAGTGGTAGTTTCAATATACGAAGTCTTCAGCCACGGTCCGTGCCCTTAAGCGTTTTGTATGTAGGAGTAGTTTAAGTTCCGGCTCAGCACCGTCAGCTGCAAAGTCCGGTGAAATTTAAAAGATAAACAATCCATTTCGAAAAAAATAAGGCAAGTTTCTTACATGCATTAATTTCAGTTTTACATTTTGTAATGACTCCGTAATTCTCTGTATTTTCTTCTAAATTTTTATTTTCTGGGCCATAAGCTTTTTTGCCGACGTCATCACACAAAAACTTTCATCCCCTATTTTTACCCACTTTAGGGTTACATTTTTACAAACCTTGGTTGTCGTATTTATTAACATCTAATAAAAAGCCAAAAAAATTACGTAATGACGTAATTTCCATACAAACTTTCATCCCCTATTTTAACCCCTTAAAGCCCTTTTTACGCCATAAATTTGTTGAAGAATATTTAAGATAGGAAGAAACAAATTCTTCTCTGTATTGGTCCAAAATCTCACTAATGCCAAATCCAAGTACAGAACTGACGAACACCATAAGTTATTGACCGTCCATCTTTAATTAACTTATGAGCTTAACTACTTAATGCGTTTGGACAATGTAGTAACTTTAAGTTTAGTGAAAATTTATATACCAATATTACTACTTAACGCGTGTTAACCGAGCATAACATTTTAAATTTTTCTATAATCAATTTCTCATCAAGCTGTTTCTGAGGATGTAAATGATTTTAAAGCTTGTATCCTGTTCATTGAAGTAATTCTCTCCAATTTCAAATGTAAACAGCTATTTACTCACGCATTTGTATTTCGAAAACCGTAATTTATTTGTTTTTTTCTTTGCGTCACTTAGTTTACAAAATGGAAAAATTGACATATCGCGTTATTTACGAGTACGAGTTGCGCCGTGGCACCAGTGCTGCAGAAGCGGCTCGAAGTATTAATGCTGTGTATGGCGGCAGTGTGGCAAAAGAAAACACAGTGCATTTCTGGTTCCAACGTTTTCGTTCTGGAAATTTCTACCTGCGAAAAAGCCCCGTGAACGGCTGGAGACCAAAGTTGATAATGAAAAATAGAAGGCTATCGTGGAAGCGGACCCATTGCAAACCACGTCCAAGTTAGCTGTAGTGACAAAACTGTCTAAGATATCCACTGTACTCCCCGGACATGTTCCAACAGATTACCATTTTTTTCGGAATTTGGAAAACTTACTGCAAGGGAAAAAATTCAACTCCGATTTTATTGATTCCCGTCCGAATGGTTTTTGTAGTAAAGGGATCAATGAACTACCTATGAGATGGCAAAAGTGCATAGATAGCAATGGTACATTCTTTGATTAAATAAATATATTTATTTTTTTTTAGTTGACTTTATATTCCTCCGTAACAGAACGCCAATTTCATATGTAATGACCTAATATTATCTATTCTTCAAAGGTTTTAAGCTGCTTGTGTAACAACAATTTTTTATTCCTTTTTAAAACTTCACTGGAATGTACTTACCTCGCAAGGGAACCTGTTATTTTTTCTACATAAAAGATATCGTAATTGCTTTTTGGATTCCAGAAAAAGTATATAAATAAATCAAGATCTTCAGTCAATGTAAGACTTTTGAGTGTTGTTTAATTTAAAAAGTAAAGTTTATAAGGAATTATTCGCCACACCAAAAAAAACTATCTTATTAGTAGGAATTATTAGATTACGCCAGTATTCATATTAATAATGCAAAATTATTTCCCGTGTCGGATAAAATTACTCACAAACATTAAAAATTCCTGAAATCAAACATAGGTACATAAAATGGGGTGGGGAACACAGGTACATAAAACTGCTTGTTTTAAATCATTCCGTTATAGCGCAAATGGGTCACTCTTGTTTGGGCCAATTTAAATTTAAAGAAAATAAAAATACTTTAATTACGTTCTTATTCATTTATGAAATGCGAAACACTTAAATAACAAAACAATTAAATATTACGAAATGAGATCGTTTATAAAGTGATAAATACGGAAATTTAAAAATTGTAAAAAAAACTTAAAATTAATGGTAACGCAAATTACCAGTAGGACCACAGAAGATACTATGATTTGTAATATAATCAACGATAACGAAGTAACTAAACTAAGAGTCTTCTTAGAAAAAAATAAATAAATCTCTTTTCTTTTCTTATATATTAATTTTCTTTCATATGATCATCAACAGAAAGCAAATAAAAAATATAATCAGGTTGACCACAGAAGGGATAGTCATTTCTGTGGTTAAAGGCATTGGAAATGACACAGATCCAATTTATAAAGTACTGTCATCAGAATCAAAGAACGAACAAATGTATTTGTTACTGAGATTATTTGAATGGTTCGGAGAATTATCTTCTGTAACATTACGTTATATTTCAATGGAACTATCAGTAGCATATATCATGCGGTATATATTTTTTGTGGTCGTTTAGTTTGGGTTTTATTAAGTATTTTATCATACTCTGTAGACAAATAATTATCAGAATCATCCAAAAGTGAGTTCCTAGGAACAGCATTACCTTCAGAGTAAGAACTGTTCTCTGAACTAAAATTTAAAACCCTTTTTCGTCTGATGCCTGAAGGTGTAGAAGCATGTGTACATTCAGGTGCTATAGTTTTCATTTATAATTTAAATTCTTTTTCTTCCGTTTTTCTTTAGTATCTTTCCCGATCTTTTCTTCGACGTTCCTCCAGGGCAACAGGATTATTTTGTTTATTTTCGTAGTCTGCGCATCACAATCTTTTTCTGCTCCCTAATTCTTTTTTTTCTTATTCCGTTGAGTCTTTTTAACTTAAAAATAAACAATTTACATCCTTATGTAGTTGAAACACCTAAAACACGAACTAAATGCTTATTCTTGCAAATCTATGCAAATCCTTCCTGGTTTGTTCCAAACAATGAATAGAATATTATTAAATAGAGTCCCGGAAGTTTCAAAAGTACAATGAATATGTACCTCATGGATAGGCGTTAATATCATCGTTTTTATCTTCATTTTCCATCAGGTGAGACGGAGACAAACGCAAGCCATTATTTCAATTAAAAAATGTAAGTATTCATAAATAATATTAATATATTTAAATGACTTAACAATAAAATAAACATTCTTTATTAATATAAACACAATATTATTAAAATTAAAATCCAACTATAGAAGTTTATATCTTCTTTGGTCATGATATCTTCCGTGGTCACCGTGGACCCCGGGAAAGATGACCACGGAAGAGATGTTCCTAATCAAAACACTGTCTGGAGAGTTTATGACATATCAATTTGTATTTTCAATTCAAAATCCTATTATCTAGAAGACCAACATCAAATTATATTTTTATTTTAAACACGTAGTCTGTAGACAACTGTAACAGAAGGGAACTTTAATCTTTTACACAAAATGATTCACAGTAATAATGTTTTTTTTTGTGATACTGCCTTTGCATTCAGCCGGTAAAACGATGCAATAATGTGTTAATGTCAACTTCAATGTGAAAGCAAAAATATTCCACTGTCGTCAGTTTTTTGCAAAATAAATCACCATTTTATGTATGACCACGGAAGGCTATGCGAGCTTGCGGTCTTTTTGAGAACATAAGACTATTTTATCAGTAAAACAATGCCAAATTTTTCTTTTTGATGGTATGTTGTACACGAGGACTTATGTAATTATAGGAGTATATAAAGAAAAGATTTAATATTTATTTAATATTTTCTAGCCCCGTCAAACTTATGAAAGTGAAATCCAACAGACTATGGAGGGAGATAATCAAAGTAAAATCACATTTTTTAGTAATATTTTTTAAGGAAATCAAGCTGGTTTGTTAAGGAGATCATTTTATTTCACGATATTTTAACGCTACATATTTTTTGTTTAATTTATATCTAAAATTATTAAGTTATTTCAATCCAGCATGATTTTAGTAGTCTACAAGAATGACCCAAATAATGGAAAAATATATTTCTTATTTCCTCTTAGAAATAATTAAGAACAACTTATGAATGAGCAGGAATCTCAGGAAGAAATGTAAGATGATTAATGGAATGCACAATTTTGTTCAAGTAGTGTAAAATATTAATTTGAAGTTATAAATAAGTGTCAATACAAGCTCACATAATAGTCACACATATTATTATAATTGACTTTTTAAAAAGGTGAGTTTTTTTTAACCTGTGACACCGTATTTGTTATTTTGGATTTATTAACCTTTTGAGTAGGTTCAAATTCATTCGTATAGACAATGAAATCATCTTAATTTTCTCTTTTCTTAATAATAGGAACACAACGAGATGTGTGATTATAAATTTTTTTACTAATAATCCAAAAGCCAAAATTTGTTTCTTATGCATAAAATATGTTATGACTTATTTAATAAAATCCGTTATGTTTTTTATCTACAGCTGTTGTATGTGGAATCGAGGCGTTCCTTGTACTATTTTTAATACCATGTGAATTAACAATTGTATGTAAATCTATTCTATTATCATAACCGAGAAATAAGTTTGCTTGTTTGATCCTTAAATAGTTGGTCAATTTTGAAGGAGAGATTTTCGAAATTATTTTATCAGTAGGAAACTGTATAGCCAAATCTGTAAGATGTTTAGATACATATATATATGTATACTAGATGGGCTGAAACTGAATAACAATCCAGTCAATTTAAAATACCATGAAATGTGTAAAATATGCAAATTGCATTCTGGTTGTAAATGCCAGATCGATAGGGATGAATATTAGACAGCATAACGAGGTTATCTTTTTAATCCTACGAAGCCACAGTAGACTAGCATAGTTAAGTAAAAAAATATATTAAATAATAGTAACAGCAGAAAATAATAGCCGCTAAAAGAAAATATTTCAATCACAAGCGATCCAATATCAGAATTTTTAAGAAAAAATTCGTTCTATTTACGTTCGTACAAAATATATTTTGTGAAAAAACTATATTACAATATGATAGCAAAGAAGCAATAGGGTCAGGTAATAAAACATACATCATACCGGAATTTTTTGAAGTACTCTTAAAATACAAAACTTATAACTTACATGTCTGGAGAGAACACTTTAATAATAGGTCTTTACCTATGAAACTGCCGATTTGCCGTACTGGCCATTTCAAATGAAAATATATTTTTTTTTTGACTGATAATTCTAATTTCAAATTAATTTTATTTGACAAACATGGAATTCTTTTTCTAAAATCGTCATTTGTTTAATAGTTAGTGTTTTGTTTTCAACGCATCCGAACATTTTTCGTCATCATGGATAAGTAAAAATTCGAGTAATTATGGAGTATGAGTACCGTCGTGGCAGCAAAGCGGCACAAGCGGCACGCAACATCAACGACGTTTACGGAGCGAACACTACAAACGAACGCACCACCCGTTCATAGTTTACCCGCTTCCGTTCTGGAAATTTTGACCTGAAAAATGAACCGTGTGGTCGTCCGAAAACTTTGGTCGACAATGACGAATTAAAGGCAATTGTGGAAGTTGATGAAACTCAATCCACGGCTGAATTAGCAGCAGCTTTCGACGTTAGCATCAAAACAATATTGGTCCATTTGCGTCAAATTGGCAAAGTAAAAAAGCCTGACAAATAGGTACCCCACGAACTCAATGACCGCCAGCGCGAAGTACGCGTGGAGACGTGCCTTGCACTGCTCAGCAGGCATACAACTGAAGGAATTCTGAACCGCATTGTTACTTGTGACGAGAAATGGATCCTGTTTGACAATCGTAAGCGCTCAGCAAGTTAGTTGGACCCTGGTTCAGCACCCAAACAATGCCCTAAACGAAAACTTACCCCTAGAAAAGTGATGGTCACTGTTTGGTGGTCTAACGCGGGTGTAATTCATCACAGCCTCTTGCCAAACGGGACAAGCATTACTGCAGATGTGTACTGTGAATAACTGAACACAATGATGGAGAAGCTCGCACGTCTCCAACCAGCTTTGGTCAATCGTTCGGCTCCACTGCTCCTGCACGACAACGCGCGACCTCATACTGCACAGCAGACGGTCTCCAAGCTACAAGAGTTGGGGTTGGAAGTTCTCCGTCATCCGCCGTACTCACCAGACCTTGCGCCTACAGACTTCTACTTTTTCAAAAAAATTCAATACCCGAGAGGCAGTACAAAGTGCCTTTGAAGAATCTTTTGCCTCCCGTCCAGCTGATTTCTTCAAGAAAGGCATCAATAAGCTACCAATTCGTTGGCAAAGATGCATTGATTGCAGGGGTGATTATTTTGATTAATAGAAATAAAAAATATATAAAAAAATTACGCTTCATTTATTTCGTGAAAAACGGCAATTTCATAGGTAAAGACCTAATATAACATCATCTGATAAAGGAATATGGTATAAAACTGTGCAGGATGGACCTCTTCGCGTGCCATGGTTTGCCAATGTAACATTAAGCAGAAAGTTAACTGTAGCGGCCTTGAGATTGCTATCCAGGCACATTCCATCAAACAAATTTAAGCATATGATGAGAAAAACCGATTCTCCCAATTGTTCCAGTTGTGGTGTTTTGGAGGATGTTTATCACTGTTTGATGGAATGTGTTCGTAACGAATCCTTTAGAACTGAGCTTATAAAAAATATAAACTAAACATTATTGACATTGGACTATTACAGAGTATTCTAACTGAACCACACGCAAGTGTAGCTAAAGCCGTCTACCTACTGTTTCACCATTCTTTGCAGTAAAATATTATTTAGGTTATAATTAAATACTTAGTGCCTGCACTATTAGCATATTTGTAAATTATTTATAAGGTTTCAATGGGACTGACATAGTCGATTTATGACTAAAAGCCCCTAAAAAAATAAAGAGAAAAAAAAAATATGATAGCATAGAAAGTGGGATGTGTTTATCTTAAAGTGGATTTCGCTGTGAAAGCTCAATGTACAATGTTCGGATACTCAACATTTTAGCTGCTTATAGTAAAGCTATTTCGTTACGACTATTTATATTAAGGTCGTTATATAAATTCAAATAGAGTAAGTAGTGTAACCATTATAAGTTATAAGTTTCTTATACGCTGGAGGTCCCAGGTTCGAGTCCGTTCGAGGGCATTTTTTTGTGTGATGACCAGGTTTTTGTTTCCAGGTCATGGTTGATGATATTTGTATATGTTTGTTTATTCTGGATTCTTCCCCAGTTCGCTGTATGGTCCATCCATAACACAAGTTCTGTTTACTGTGGGGCGATACAGTTGGTGTGTTTGTCTGAGGGTTTTATTTTATTTTTATTATTTTATATAGATAAAATTCGATAAATTTATAGAACTAAATTATTCGGTTTAATAATATCAAATCAAAAAGCCCTTTACGCTCGGCCATCGAGCTGAAACAGCCCGATTATTTTACGACCCTATTACTTTCAGACAAGGGAATATATTGTGAAGAGTCTAAATCACCCAAATCACTCAGAAGATTTTGATAAAAGAAATAATATTATTTATATAAGTGTTTATTATTTTTTCATATTTTTTTTTAAAAAGCTTTCCACCAGCGTCTATAAAACGTTTCATGCGTTTGAACCAATTTTCAAAACACATTTTCCAGTCTGCAACAGGTGCTTCCTCAACGGCTTTCTCGAACGCAGTGATCGCATCTTCTGGCGATGAAAACTGAGTCCCCTTGAGCTGGTTTTTGAGTTTAGGGAACATGAAGAAGTCACACGAAACCAAATCAGGGCTGTAAGGCAGATGACACAAAAGTTTCATTGGTATGGTGTCCGCATATAAACTGCGAAATGCGGCGCGGGCACGTTGTCGTGGTGGAGCAAAAGGCCTCAAAAGAGTTATATTTCAAACATAGATTTGCGTTGGAAAGTATTTGTGCAACGATTTTTACTACTTGAAACCCGATGAATCGTTTAATCGACTTCAATTAACTTTTATGAACAAGGCGCCTTCTTAAGCATCAGTGTATCACTAGTATAACGATTTTAAGTGCGGTCGCTTAAATTTGAAGGAAGAAGAAACAAGTTATCGTCCTTTGATTGCTGTTTTGGAAGAAAACGTGTTACTAGTGGAAAATTTGATTCAATAAAACCGCCAATTAACATATGATAAAATTCAGCACAATCTACAGATTAAATTGGGAAGTGTTTATGATATTGTACACAACCACCGTTGCGTAAGTAGGATTGTTCCGCGCTGGGTACCCCACAACCTCACCGATGCTTAGAAGCAGGAGCTCGTGGAATTGTGCCATGATAGGATTGATAAATTCAAAGCAGGTTCTTCCCGCTATGTTTAAGATATCATAATAGGTGGTGAATTTTGGATTTATCAATATGCTCTAGAAACAAAGCGCCACTCAACAGTATGGCTGTTTCAAAACGAACTAGCAATCGAGAAGCGCTGGAAAAATTTTGATCGCCAGTTTTTTCTCCTGTACGAGGCATTTAATATCAATTCTCCTTGTTCCCTAAAATGAAAACCAGCTCAAGGGGTAACAGTTTCATCGGCAGAAGACGCACTCAATGCGTTTGAGAAGGCTGTTGAGCAAGTATCTGTTGCAGACTGGAAAATGAAGACATTGAAAATTGGTGCAGACGCGTGAAGCTTTGTGTAGGCGCTGGTGGAGATTTCTTTAAAAAGATGTGATCAAAAAATATATACTGTATAACATTTTCATTTATTTTTCCTCAAATTTTCATAGGGTATATAAAGGTATATCATCAGCATCATATCAAAAGCAGAAGAAATTATTTTTACGACAGAACAGGTTATACGGCTCAGTTCATTTGCCTTTCTTATAAGATAAACTTTAACAAAAAAACAAGTGGTTACTTTTAACTTTTATAAACGTTGCTAGATTGATGAGGTGGTCGTGAATCTATATAGGCTATTTCCGTTGTCGCATTATCAGAAGTATTTATTGTCAAATGAAATTATTACAAAATCTGTACCATCAACTTTTTCCAGAAGACAGATTTTCAAACGGCAACTTCAAAAATGTATTTGATTGATGACCATGCAAATTATTTTTTTGTAATAAGTTATCTGGAAATCAATAAAAAAAATTAGTGCTCTAAAAATAGTTTAATAACGGAAAGGGATATCAAGTGTTATATAGTCGATTATAAAAATAGTATTATGCTTATTAATTCTTCGGCATAATTTGGTGGTCATGATGATAAAGTGATCACATGTACCCAAAACGTAGCCCAAAACTAAACCTTTTAGCAAACGACCCTAAGAGGTATTATCACTGGGTTTAATCCTTACTTGTAAAACGGGCGATATCGGTCATTAGTGACACATGTTCTGCATGGTAATGATCGCAGAAAATGACATCAAATTAAATTAAATCTACGCATTTAAAATTTATTACGCCCTACTCAATGTGTGAACCTTCATCAGCGGAGAACAGTAAAGTTATAAAGCATGTTTTACCTATATTTATATTCAGTTGAACTTTGCATCTGTGCAGCCATCCTTCATTTGTATCGTAGTTATGCCCAGTAATAATTAGTAATTTGAATATTAATCAGTGAATTTGATAGCACATTTATTTTATTAGGTATGGTTATAGCTTCCATCAGCCGTCAACCGGCTTTGTGCAGCTTCTAATTTCTTCTTACATTAGAATTCCTAGGGTAAAATGTAATCCGGAGTGTTTAGATAACCGAATTTGAAATCAAAGTACTTTATTTATATAAAAAATTTAAGCATTTGAGTCTCAAGTGTTTTTATGTGTTTTTATATCTTTAGTAATTTACTCGATTAGTAACTTTTATCTTGATGTGAATTATTTAGTTATTATACAAGCAACATTCGAACGTTACCTCGGGAAATTTCCTTTTATCTCGCTGAATGATATCCTATGTCTTTTTCTAATCAAATATAAATATTTTTATTTCTTCAGAATAAAAAAAAACACGTGTCCAATGTTTTCTTTTTCTTCATCTTCACCGTGATTGCGTAAATACACCAAAAAAAGTAAAGTACACCAGAGTAAAATAGCCGTTTCATTATTGACTATCTATATTCAGTTGTGTTAAAAATAATATCTCTATTATTTAAAAATATTACAGAGTACTTTCTCAAGTACTCTGTAATATTTTTTACTGAATATTTGAATTGAGCAACTATTCACATGTAATATTTACAAATTCTTCTGTTTTAAATTATTAACGGCAACGGCGTTTAGAAGAAAACGACATTAACCACATTGTATAGTGCTTGGGCTTGGCCATAAACAGCAAAAAATTGTAGTTGTATTTATTGTTATGAGATGTTTATAACAACGAAATCACATATCTGTAGGTATTTTAGTACCAAGTTAGTTAAATAAAACAATATAAACTATTTTTGATTATTCATTTATGTCTTATATATGACTTCTTCGATGCGTGATTGCGTGAGGCGAAACCGGTAAAACCATGTTCATGCGCAGGACATCATGTAAAGAAGATCCATTATGCCGAGAAATGCGAGAGCCATTACTTGAAGAGGGATCTAAGTCCTAGGGCATGCTGTGGTCGTTGGGTTGAGATCTATCGGAGTCCATTTTCAATAGCAGAAGTCGTCGTTAAAAACCAAACATTAAAAAAAACACTCAGGCAAACGTAAACGCACCAGCAACAACAAAAACCACGCGAAATGCGAGCGAATGATATTGACAGATTGAGAACTTTGACATTGACATGAACTATATTTTTACCAGACTAGTACATTCCACGATAGGTTTTTCGACGTAAAGTAGGTATTGATTATTTTAATTAATACTACTATGGTAGGGTTACGGGTCGCTCACTTCCCTCTATTATGGCTGAGGAGGGCGATGGCTGGATCCCGCGTTAACTCGTGAACGGGTGCCGTTTGAGGGTGTTCGTCGTTTGGATACTTGGGGGGAGGGAGACTTGCCGAGCTAACAGATGCAGATAAGAATAACTTTTTATAGACATAAAGAGACTGTAAATTTATTTTGAAAAAAATATACCCGTGAAGTTTATTACCAGTTTTTCTTCACGAAGGTTTTTCCGAACTGGTGGTAGAGTTATGTTCTATTTGACATCATTAAGAACAAGTAATTGTCAATGTTGAGAAAAATGTATAAACAAATATTTCATTTCATTTTAATATCAAAATATTACAAAATACATCAATACATTTTTGAAAGTTCTGAAATCATGATAAAAACACTTTTGATTCCTAATTTTACAAAGCGCCATCTGGCTCAACCTTTTGAAACTTTTGATAGTGCAATTGATGATGTCGCTATACAAATCAATTAAAAGCTTATTAAAACTGTTTTTCTAATTATTAATGTTGGTAAAACGTAATAATTATTAATAATCATATTATATTTCAAATCTTATTTTTTTAATATATTTTTTTCCTTGTGTTTGTCCATAGCTCTCAGCCGAGCCCATAACGGTTGTTGTTCTTTAGACTATTAAGGATAAACGTGTTCATGATATGATTAAAAGAGCGAAATGCATTGGTATTTATTTGTAGTCTAAGTATTTGAATATTCAATAAAGGTTATATTTGTGCCCTTTCTGTTTTCTTTTTAACTTTGAAATGTATAACAATTAAACTCAGAACTGAATATACTCAATTCAACCAAAGACCACAAATCAATAGATCTTAATGCATTTAATAAACTCATCTAGGCGTGTTTCCCACCCAACTAAATCAGTATTGGTTAGTTCGCAAAAATACCGAAAAACGTTTTAGAATGATTGCGAAATCTGTGTGTGGGTGCTGTGTTTTGCAATCATTTGACTTTTTGCAATGGTTCCAGAACGTTTGCAATGATGCGCATTTTCGGATTATACAACGACTTTATAATTTTACTTAAAAGTACTGCTCAGGAGACTGACATGAGTCTAAGAGATACATACGAGTATACTTACGAGTATACGAGTTTCAAATACACGACGTATTTGAAAAGTTTTCAAATAAAACAAATCTACTAGACTTTACGTACACATGGCAACAGAATCATGTTGACCATCTTCTAATGTTGCACGCACACGCGCGTTCATCGATACTCACGCTACGAAATATCTAAACCAGCTGAGCACTATGGCAATCTGCTTAAGCAAATAAGCACACAGTGTAAATCCCTCACATATTATCGGTTAAACTAGTTCTAGCTACTCTCAACGACGACGTGCGCATCTAATATTGTATAGTCGTGTTGCCGGATTGTTTGCTGTTTTGCATTCGTTCGTTACACTTATTATACTCCTATGATGTTTCGGTGCTCAAGTGAAGCCGAAAATGAATTATCATTTAACAAAGCTGCAGAGAGCTGAAATCGTTGTTTTGTTTAATCAAAATGTTTCCATTAGGAAAATTGCATGTCGATTGAAAATTATCTGTAATAAATTTACGCTAAGTATTATCCTGTGACTAGGATTGAACAAAATTTGGTTGAGAATTTTATTTACAAAGAAAGACGGTGCAACTATGGCTTCGTCGTTATGAGGAATCTGGGGATATAGCACCTTGTAGGCCTGGGCGGAATCCTATAACCTTTATTGATGCATCGGAGAGACACCGCGATATTGTGGCCAGAGAATTTAGAGGAATTAATTTTTTCAACTTGGGAGATGATGAGAGGATCTGACTTGTGCAGGAATCTAATTGACAGTATCAGATCTTGATTGCAGCCGGTCATAGATATCGAAGGCGCACAAATTAGTTTATAATAAAAAAAGTTTCGTAGTAGTTGTGTTTTAAAAAGAAGGTAATCCATGAGTGAATGATGTTATTGTCATTTAGCTTAGAAACAAATAATATTTATAGTTTCTGGCTAATTACATGTTCATTCATGTCTACAATGGATTTACTACTTCAATGATATAATAAGGTATGACGCCAAGTGAAAGACAAATTATATTGAAAACTGTCATTCAAATCTTTCAATTAACTATTACTATTTTATTTACTACTATACTAAAATTAATTTATTGATTAATTGGAATATAATAAACAAATTATAAAATATTTATTTAATTTAATTAACATTATTAGGTTTATTAATGAATATATCTTTAATTAATTTTGAAAGAAAAAAAAAGATAATTAAAGTTATATATGTATAAATATTACTACTTACAATTTAAAAAATATATATTATAGAAATAGAAGATCAACTACCTGATTAGTCTTTAAATTAATCTAATTTTCCCGTATTAAATTTATTAATTCTTTATATATATATTCTTCGACTATCTATAAAAATAGAAAAAAATAAAAAACGGGCACTAATTCCGAGATTTGAACTCAAAAATAGAAAAAATAAAAAAAGGTCACGCCTTCCGAGATTCGAACTCAGGCCGCCTGAAGCAAGGGTAGCGTGCACTTTATACGGCTGAGCTACACTCGTTGTGTTAATTGTTCGAGTCTTTAGTAGTGTGAGTTCGGGTGAGCGCGCGGTGCGTGCGGGGGGTATTTGGCCGACGACTGGGTGGTATAGATGAATCTGGCACCGACTGTACAAGTAATGATATTTATTTATGTTATGCAGTGTTTTCTTCCTTTTCTCAGCTTGGGATGGTATTACGAAAGGTTTGCTTCTTAGATACCAATAGGTAAGCAGTAAAGTAATATAAACTAAAGAAGATTGCTTGGTTAAAAGCATGTTAGTTTGGAATAGATTTATCGTATCATAATTTTTCACGATAACTAATCAATGTATAATATAATGTAAATCAAGAATATTAAATAATGTTTTATTTATAACAATGAATATTTGCACCCTATTTCTGGTAAATTTTTTCATTCTCTTTGGTGGTGGACTGGTGGACTAAGCAAAAGCTGATTTATTTATTTTTTAATTTATGATTTCGTCCGAACCGATTATGTCGGGTTAGTTGTAAAAAGTAGTTAAACACACCAATCGATAGAAAATTTCAAGCTACATCTATTGGTAAAACCCATTATCGCATACGATGTTTAGTTTCAAAGTTATAGAGAGTTGAAAACGATTATAGTCCAAGTATGTTTTTAAAGTTGCATGCAAAAACGACTAAAAAGATTTATTTTGTATTTGAATAAAAATGGTTCCACGAAAAACTACGTTCTGTTAGCTAATTAATTCTACTTGGTAAAAATCAAGCCCATAGTTTGAATAAAAAGTCAAGTGTAAACACCTAAACATATTGAGTAACTTTTCTATTACTTAATAAATTTAAATTTTTACTACATTATTTCGTTTTAAACGATTTAACCAAATTATTTTATCTCGATGTAGTTAATTTTTATCATCAGCTAAAAATAATTATTGGCATATAATTGTTATTATCTGAATAATTATATGTCATACTTTCTTGTATTGATTCAGATAAAACTGATTATCTATGTTTACATGTTTTGACCCCGACCAAAATGTTTCGTTGGCTGCGTCGGTTCTTTTTATAATTCCAATTATCATTATATAATCTGTCTCGCTTAGACACGTCGACTCCTGCGATCGCCATTTTAGTTTGTTTAGCTATGCGACATTCGCTCGCTGCTTACGATTCGCGCGCACTTTTACTGTCAGTGAAGCAAAAATTGTTTATTTAAACTGAGAAGCCAATTTATTCATGTTGTTTGAAGTGATTAAATTGTACAGGGTTCCAAGAGACTATAGTCAATGACGCTTCTCACTACGGCATTGTAAAGGATATTTTGGGAGTAAGGGTGCCCCACCAAGTACCTGACAGACAACGAAGTATATTAATATTAAGTTCCCTTGTGGAAGATCAGTCTCGGTCTGCGTGCGTTCTCGAGCGCACGTCGATCGCAGACGCCTTCCCGCTCTTTTAGCCCCCGCGCTAATTGAGCACCCAAATTTCATATTTGTTTACCGTACTAAGTTTCTAACGCCGTTTTCACGGCGGACAGTGGCTCGTTAACCGTACTTCTAATAAGTTTCTAACGCCGTTTTCACGGCGAATAGTGGCTTGTTAACCGTACTTCGTGGAACGTGAGCTTCGTCGACGGGAATTCGTTGTTCCAGGACTTCAAGTGCCGTGTTCGAGTAAGTTATCCGCGTCGTTCTCAACCGCCCTACTGCGTGTAGGGCGGTTTTAGGAAGTTAGTCATCGTTGTTAGGTTCATATATTGTCCCTTCCCAACCCCTCCGCAATGGCCTCCCTAAGCTATGATGAGATAAGGAAGAAGTTAGCTGATAGTATCGGTGCTGAAGGCATTTATATAAATGCTGACAAGTTCCGTTTCCTTGATTCTCTTATCCCGCATATCATGGCGTTAACTCCACCAATGGCCCCTCAGGCCACCCCAGTCCCCCAGACCCCTCAGGTCTTAGGCCCTCCCGCGTCCCCTTCCTCCAGTGACATGGAGTGCGAAGAAATCGCCCCTCCGCGCCGCAAGCGCGCACCCGCGACCGAGTCATCCTCGGATACCACCCCAACTGGCCCTGATGAGCCTCCCTCTTTCACCCTTGTTAAGAAACGCTCTAAGAAGCGCTCGAAACAAGACTCGGCGCCCGTCCCTACACCCCCTGCGGCGTCTTCAACGCCAGCTGCCCCGGTGTCTTCAACACCCGCTCCGGCCCCGACTTCTGTCAAGGCCAAGGTCCCACCACCCATTTTCCTTCGGGAAAAGGGTAAATGGACTGAGGTCTCGACATTGTGCAATGAGCACAAGATCCTTTACACCCGAGCGGTAAACTCGGGTGAATCTATTAAAATCACTGTCTCGTCGATAGACGGTTTCCGAGCTTTGACTAAGCTCCTCACCGATAAGCAATATGCTTATCACACTTATGCTCTGTCAGAAGAGCGTAAGATCAGAGCGGTACTCAGGGGAATCCCGTTCGAATTATCGAACGAGGCCATCCTGGAGGATCTGCAGTCCCAAGGCTTCCCGGCACTCGCGGTGCATAAAATGCACAGCAAGTACGGGAGGCAACACCCTCTCGCTTTGGTGATTCTCGCCAACGTCCCCAAGTCCAGAGAGATCCTGAAAGGGGTTAGCTCTATTTGCGGCCTCTCAGGGATCTCGATCGAGGCGCCTCATCGCCGCGGTCATCCCGGCCAGTGCCATCGGTGCCAGTTGTACGGGCACGCGGCAGCCAACTGCCGCGCACCGCCCAGGTGCGTCAAGTGCCTGGTCCCGCACTTCACTAAGGAGTGCAATCGCACTCCTGAAACTCCCTCTCCTCCCGATTGCGTGCTTTGTGGCCAGTCCGGCCACACCGCAAACTACAGGGGCTGCCCTCGTGCACCCCGTTGTATGCGCTCAAATTTCAAAAGGGCGGCTCCCAAACAGGCCCCGCGCCTTTCTCAAGAAAACTTTCCGCCTCTGCGTAGCCGGGTTCCTCCGGCTGCAAAGCCTACTCAGCCCAAGCCTGCTCCAGAAAACTGGAGGCAGCGTCCCGCATCGAATCCCATCCCGGCTCCTCGCCCATACAAACCCACTCCTCAATCCTCCGTAGCAGACGATATGCGTATCGTCTGCGACGCTATTAAAAATGTCGATGTTAGTGAAATCGCAGTCTTAGCCCGTAAACTTAGGGCTTCACGTACTCCGACAGAGCGTTTGCTAGCTCTGGCGGAGCATAGTTCCCTTCTCAATTCATTGTAGGTTCATTTAAATGAATTGATCCCTAAATCATGCTTCGGCCGACCTCTGCCCAGCCCCGGCTTCACCGGAGGCTGCCCAGAACGGCCACCAACTCATGTCCCTTTGAGCACCTTCAGTGCAACTTTCACTACAGGCGGAAGACCCGCTAGCGGGTCTCCGCCAGCGCCCCCAACTTCCCGACGGGTGGTCGCTTCCGATGAAGGCTAAAGGTATACGCTTACCACAGCCAACAGGTGGTTTTTAGTGGGTAGGTGCCATTCTGGTGAGTCCCACATAACCCCCCCGCAGAGGAATTTACCTGCGGGCGGGTATGCATGACGCATCTTCCACCTCCCTCCCGTCAGGGTGCCTCGGCAGCAAAAAAAAAAAAAAAAAAAAAAAAATGTGGAAGATCACATTCTCGCTCCGATCGCCACGCGGTGCGGACGTGCAAGACCCAGCTCTCCGTTGATCGGTCCCTTCCCGCCATTCCGCGGCGCTCAGTTTACTGACGTCACAGTCTAGCGTGTTGGCTCCGTGCTACGGTTTCCTAAGTCTTTCTACTCCGTCTGAGTGCTTTCGAAGTGCGATTTTTCTTTGCGACTAAGCCTCTTAGTCTTCAAAGTGCTGTGCTAAGTTGTGTTGTGCTTGTGCTGAGTGCAGTGTTGTGCCCGGCGTAAGTAGTCTGGTTTCAGTGCAAAGGATACTTAACGGTGACAACGAATTTGTACTGAACCAGTCCTTTTTATTTTTATTTATTTCTCTTCTCTATCTTATTTATTTTTCTCCTATTTTCATATTTATTTTTATCATATTTGTGTGTTTTCGTGTGTATTTGTCCTTTCTGTCGGTAAAGGTTGACCCTAACGCGGTCAACTCTTTACCTGCGCACCCTTTTTAGGTTTCTAGGTAGCGGCCTTCGGCGTACTATTGTTAGTTTTAATTTATTCTCCCCAGCCCCCCTACCGCTGGTAGGGAGGTTTGCCGCTAGGATTTTGCTAGGTTTTTAGGAACTAGGCATCTTTTATTATACTTATATTTATATATAATACTGTCTCAACACTCCCAAATGGATTCACTAAGCGTTATTAACTTCGCGAACGCGTTCACCCAGGCGCTTGCTGCGGCAGGCGTCTCCATCCCAAAAGACATCCTAACGCAGGCCTTGCAGGCATCAATCGCGTCCCCGGCCCCTCAGGCCCCAACCCCGGCCCCTCAGGCCTCCAACGTCGAGACCCCTAAGGTCTTAAGCTCTCCCGCGTCTCCCGCCTCGTCCGAGATGGACTGCGAATCGGTCGCATCCTCTCACGCGTCGCGTCGTAAGCGCACCGCTCCCGGGAGCGACACCGAACCCGCGTCTGATACGTCGTTGGTCGCCGCCACCTTAACCGGCTCTCCTGAGCCCGCGTTCCAATTAGTTGCCAAACGCTCTAAGAAGCGTTCGAAAAAAGCCGCGGTGTCTTCAACACCCGAGCCAACCCCGGTGTCTTCTACACCCGCCCCCGCGCCGCTCATGTCACTCGAAGTGACCGCGTCTCCGTCGGTCCCATCGAAGCCAGCGACGCGCTGCGCTCCCGTCCCGCCGAAGCCTCAGCTCCCTCCGCCCGTCTTCCTGCGTGAAAAAGCGCGCTGGACCGCGGTTTCAAACTTGTGCAAAGTGCACAAAATTAATTATTTAAAAGCCGCCAACGCTGGCGATACAATCAAGATTCAAATAGCGACCGTCGACGACTTCCGCGCGTTTACCAGGTTACTCGGATTAAACCAAATCGCGTATCACACCTACGCCCTCCCGGAGGAGCGTAAGATCCGCGCAGTACTACGGGGCGTCCCGTTCGAACTCAGCAACGAAGACATCCTCGATGACCTTAAGTCTCAGGGTTTCCCGGTCACAGCAGTGCACAAGATGCACTCCAACCGCGGTAGGCGTTTTCCCTTAGCGTTGGTAATCCTGTCGAATGCTCCCAACTCGAGGGAGATCTTTAGAGAGGCTCGCACAATTTGCGGACTCTCAAATATCTCCGTCGAGCGTCCCAACCCCCGTGGTCACCCTGGGCAGTGCCACCGCTGCCAGCTCTATGGCCACGCAGCGGCTAACTGTTCAGCTCCCCCCAGGTGCGTAAAGTGCCTGGATCCTCACTTCACTAAGGAGTGCACTCGCACTCCCGAATCCACTTCCCCCCCTGCCTGTGTGCTGTGCGGCCAGTCCGGCCACACAGCTAACTACAGGGGTTGCCCGCGCGCTCCGCGCTCCACCACCAAGAGGGTCGCGCCTAAACCGGCGCCGCCGCTCACTCCTGCCAACTTCCCGCCGCTGCGCAACCGGGGTCCCCCGGAAGCAAAGCCCGTTCAGCCGACGCCTACTCCGGCTTTGTCTTGGAGGCAGCGTCCGGCCGTTCCGCCTGCACCTTCCCGACCCATCCCAGCTCCCGTAGCTCCCGTAGGGCCGCGTCCTTCTCCGTCATCCGCACCTCAGTCGTCGTTGGCTGAGGACATGAAGACCGTATTCGACGTTATTCAAAACGTCGATATTAACGAAATTTCCGTGCTCGCACGCAAACTGCGAGCCGCCCGCTCTCCTCAAGAGCGTCTATTCGCGTTAGCCGAGCATCACTCGCTCCTAAGTTCGTTGTAAATTCTTTTATTTTTATATAAATTCGTAAATAATAAATTATAATGTCTAGACCCGCGAATCCCGCGTCCTGTCGTATCAAACCCAAGGGCTTATCCCTAATATCTTTTAACGCTCGTAGCCTGAACACCAACCTTCCCGAGATTAAACTGTTCCTTCAGAACAAAGAACCTGACTTATTCCTTCTCCAGGAGACATGGCTTACTCCAAACCGCTCCAGGGGATTCGCTATACCTAAATACGCGTTTATTCGTAACGATAGGCCCAACTCCGACGGTTTCGGCGGCACCGCTATATATTACAAAAGAGGTTTCCATTGCTGTCCTCTCCCTACCCCTCCTCTCCTCAACATGGAAGCCACTGTGTGTAGATTGGCTATGACTGGTCATCCGACCATCATCATAGCTTCAATCTACATACCTAGTGGTACCAGACCAATCCGCAGCGACTTTGAGGCCATTCTCGCCCTCGGCCATTCAGTCATTATGTTCGGAGACTTTAACTCCAAACATACTGACTGGACGTGCCTATCGACTAACACCAGCGGTATCGCTCTCCTCGACATCACTAACTCCCTTGACCTAGATGTCATATCCCCCGTCACTCCCACTCACTATCCCAACAACCCGTCCTACTCTCCTGACATCCTCGACTTTGCAATTATCAAGCGAATCAATCTTGACCTAAGGTCTATCGAACCGCTCGATGACCTAGGCTCCGACCATCGCCCCGTTTCCCTCGTGCTAGGACCGCCGAACGATAACGTCTCATCTCCTAAGACCTTTACCAATTGGAAAGGTTTTAAAAATACGTTAGTTTCAGCCTTAGAGGCTCCGAACTCTCCACTCGCGATCTCTCCCGAGCAATTAGATAGCCCGGATAAAATCGATTCATTAGTAAATTCTCTCACTGATGCTATCAACTCAGCCATCAGTGACAACGAAAAGGTTGCTAAGCAAGGCAAACCCACGCTTCCCTTAGCCGTTAGCAATCTTATTAAAGCTAAAAACGCGGCTCTCCGGAGAGCCAAGAAATATCCCATGCCCGCCTATAGAACAGCTGCGAATCAGCTTCAACGTAAAGTTAGGTCTTGCCTCGCGGAACTCCGAGACGCTCAGATGAACGATCTCATGGCGAATATCTCTCCGTCCCACCAAGCGTACTATAGCATGGCCCGAGCCTTACGCGTAGACACCGTCTCTCACGTTCCTCCTCTCACTCGTCCCGATGGCACTACTGCCTTCGAAGTCGAAGAGAAAGCCGAATGCTTCGCCGACAGCATTGCCGCACAATGCTCGCCCAGCACGCAACCCGCGAATCCCACTCACATCAAAGCGGTGGAGGACGAAGTCCTTCGTAGAGACTCTCTCCCCATCACCGCCGACCCTGTCACAGTCTCTAATGACGAAATCTTGCTTCTCATTAGAAATCAAAAGTCCAAAAAGGCTCCGGGTGCGGATGGAATTTCCAACCACGCACTTAAGCACCTACCGCAACAGATGCTTACCTTGTTAGCTATCATTTTCAATGCCTGCTTCGACCATAGCTACTTTCCTAAAGCTTGGAAAGAAGCGACAGTCATAGGCATTCCCAAGCCGGGCAAACCTCTGAACGTCCCGGCTAATCACAGACCCATCAGCCTCCTCAAGGCAATGTCTAAACTTCTCGAGAGAGTCATACTTTCTCGAATGCGGAACCATCTGTTTCCAACGGATGGCAATCCTCTCATTATTCCCCATCAGTTCGGCTTTCGCGCTAAACACTCCTGCCCTCAGCAAGTCCACCGAATCGTCGAGTATATACTTGACGGTTTCTATCCGCGTCGTTATAAAACAGTCGCGGTTTTCTTTGACGTAGCCAAGGCTTTCGATAAAGTCTGGCACAGCGGTCTCGTTTATAAACTCTACAAGATAGGCTTACCGGATCGCCTAGTCAGGATAATAGCGTCGTTTCTCAAAGACCGTACGTTTCGATTTAAACACGAAGGCACGCTTTCTGCACCTCGTCCCATAAAGGCTGGAGTCCCTCAAGGCTCAGTCCTCGCCCCTCTGCTGTACACCGTGTACACCAACGACATTCCCATCCCGCCGAAAGGCGTCGAACTCGCCCTCTTCGCTGACGACACCGCACTCTATACCAAAGGCCACGGTATTCGGCGCCTTGTAACCAGACTCTAAAAGGCCGTAAACGCCCTTGGTGCATGGTTTCAAGAATTTCGCATCGATGTGAACCCTGAAAAGAGTTCTGCGATGCGCTTCGACCACAAACGCCGTCGTCCCGATGGCGATCCCCACGTTCGAATGTTAGGCATTCCCATCCCCTGGAAGCGCAGTACTAAATACTTAGGCGTCACATTAGATCCGACGCTTTCTTTCAAGCCACACGTTGAAAGAGTTTCGAAACTCGCTCGTCACTATTTAGTCCGCCTAAATAGCATGTTAGGTAGAAAAAGTAAAATGTCCTTCAGAAACAAACGTACACTTTACAAGGTCTGCGTTAGACCCGTCATGACGTATGCCTCGCCAATCTTTGCCCACGCCAGACCCTCCCTCCTGCACAAACTGCAGGTAGTTCAAAACCTCTTTTGCCGCCGGGCCACAGGCGCACCGTGGTACGTGCGTAACGCGGACTTGCATAGAGATCTTGAACTGCCTACAGTACAACAATATCTCAAAACACTCTCTGAAGCGTTCTTCAAACGCTCCGAAACCCATCCCAATCCTCTAGTTCGTGATTCTGTCTCATATGCTACTCCTGTGTTAGACTCGAAGTTCAAAGTCGCTAGGCCTAGAAATGCGCAAACGTACTCATCCACCAGACTGTCACGCGATCTCGAGGCCCTTCTGGCCGCAAATTCTAATTCTAACGTAAATTCTAATTCTAACGTAAATCCTAATTCTAACTTAAATCCGAATTAATGCAAATTTAATTTTTCAATTTTTAATGTTTTCATTATTTACTTTTCATTTTTAATGTTTTTATTTTTATTTTACTTTTAATTTTTGAGCACCTTCAGTGCTATGTAAATCCCAGCGGGTGACCCCTTAAGGGCCCCGCTAGCGCGGCCTCTTTCTCCAATTGGCCGTCGCTCCGATGAAGGCTGAGTGGCAAAAATGCACGAGCCGACAGGGGGTTTTTAGTGGGTATGGTTCTGGTAGGCGTCGGGACGAGTCCCACATAACTTTGGAATCGCGCCAGAGTATGCGTCAGAGCATTTTTATCCTCCTGCCCTTCCCGCGGAGGGGAACAAAAAAAAAATGTGGAAGATCCTGCCATACTATACGAGCTGGAAAATTAGTATGTTGATGTCGGATCTGAACAAATCTCTCCAGAAAGGTGAAGTGTGTCATGCACGGCAAAGTAGGGCATGATATTAAATTAAATTAACCGATGATTTTTCCAAGTCAGTTAATACATAAATTGAATATATGCAAAACAAAACAAAAAAACATTAAAATTAAGTTTTTCAGAGTCAGTGATATTATCTCAATGAATTTAGCAAAGCTTAATCTTAAAATTTAATTATTATATAACAATTTTTATTGCTTTTATATAACTGTTTATTTTACATTGAGCAAGGGGAACATGAAAAGGGTGTATACTGCTAGAATTTATTCGGGGCAAAAATATTAAAATTAAACGTTTTTTTTTAGTATGCCAGTCTTTATAAAAGCCATGAACTCCACCAGTCCTATGTCACTCGAAGTACAAAGTTTAAAAGTGCGCTAAATTCCTACCGCCGGCGAGCAAAGTATCGTGTTCGCATTTAAGTTCATTTTTGCATGCAGTCGTCAGCGCGCAGATACACAAGGTTTAGTCGAAACCACTTCACTGTCAGTGCATTTATTTATGTAAATATAAAAATCTTACACACTTTTCATTAATAAAAATAGTGGCTCAGTTACTAGAGTCCAGTACGAAATTGTACTAAAGTAATATCTGCGATGATGTGTTATACGCACCGGAGGAGACGTGCGGGAGGAGCTTGACGTCACAGCGGCGTTAACGCACGGAACACCACAGCGCTGCGCATAGAGGTGATCGTTTAAACGAAAAGCACTTTAAAAAGCATGCTTTTCAACGTAAGTGCTCAAGCACGCTTTTTATTTTAAGCCGATAACGTTTAATTGTAACAATAGTTTTGTTGACAACTATTGTTTCGCGCAACATTTCGCGGCAAAATGCAGTTACGTGCCAACTCGATAGGTTACATAGGTCTCGTAGGCTACGTTCATTCGATATTAGACCTTATTATAATAGCAGTTAGTCTCGATTGACACGTTCGTTAGGCTACGTTAGGCTACGTTTATTCGCTATTAGACCTTATTAAAATATTAGTTATTAGGGTCGATTGACACTTTCGTTTAAAAACAATTTTCGTTCAAACAAAAAGCTGGTTCAAACAAAAGTCCCATTTCCTTCGATTTTTTATACACTTTTATAACATTCAATTTGTATATTCAATTGCATAAACTTGTTTATTTATCGTTACTTTGCTGGCTGTCGTTTTCATCGGTATGGACACGCATTCAAATAAAAGAGAAATCTCAAGAAAACCGAAATCTTAAAACCAATTTGAACCAATAATTACAGCTGTGTCGATTTAATTTACTACTATTGCGTTGCAAAGTGCAATAATTAATACACAGGCACATTTGGCAAAGTATTTATGTTTAATGTTTGGTTGGGCAAAAAGTAACATTTTCTTTCAAACTGAATCAAGAACTGGTTTTAAATTTTAGGCAACAGTTTACAGAAGCATTATTCAGGATTACATAACGAATCTAAAATTTAAAAATGCAATAATATGTAGCAGCAGAAGCTAGAGACTTTTAAAAAGAAGTTTGAGATATATAACATACCTACAATCATCATAAATTAACATCATGGTGCATGGTGGTTCAAACACAGAGCTTTCAACAAAACTTTTAAATAAAGACCAACAAAAGAATACATTAAATGGAAAGCATGTGGCTCCCTTCGGCCAACATTTCCACAGGTTTGTTATTTACTGCATCCTTCAAACAACCAATAATTTCGAATTAATATAATATATGGGATTTTGCCTTGGTTCTTTTGTATATATTGTATTTGATTATATATTATATATTTGATTGTATAATATTGTAGTTGACCACTCAAAATTCATTAAATCTAATAACTGCTTGGTAAATAACGTTATACGAAGTCCCATTTCCTTCGATTTTTTATACACTTTTATAACATTCAATTTGTATATTCAATTGCATAAACTTGTTTATTTATCGTTACTTTGCTGGCTGTCGTTTTCATCGGTATGGACACGCATTCAAATAAAAGAGAAATCTCAAGAAAACCGAAATCTTAAAACTAATTTGAACCAATAATTACAGCTGTGTCGATCTAATTTACTACTATTGCGTTACAAAGTGCAATAATAAATACACAGGCACATTTGGCAAAGTATTTATGTTTAATGTTTGGTTGGGCAAAAAGTAACATTTTCTTTCAAACTGAATCAAGAACTGGTTTTAAATTTTAGGCAACAGTTTACAGAAGCATTATTCAGGATTACATAACGAATCTAAAATTTAAAAGTGCAATAATATGTAGCAGCAGAAGCTAGAGACTTTTTAAAAGAAGTTTGAGATATATAACATACCTACAATCATCATAAATTAACATCATGGTGCATGGTGGTTCAAACACAGAGCTTTCAACTAAACTTTTAAATAAAGACCAACAAAAGAATACATTAAATGTAAAGCGACACGACACGCATGTGACTCCTTCCAGCGGCCAACATTTGCACAGGTTGCGGACCTTAATTAACTGCATACTTCAAACATACCTTACAGTTCTTACTCCGAAAATAATATGGAAGAGTGAAATGAAAACCCCTGCTACATGTAGTTATCCTTGTCCCTCAAAATTTTATCACGTCGGTAACGTCTAGTAATGTAAAAGTGTGAACACATATTGTAATTTCTATTTTCTCGGAGATATGACCACACCTGGCTTTTATTAACAAATTCATATCCGTATTTTATCATGTTTAATATCAGAATAAGGTAATGTAAAATATGATAAGGTGTATTGTGTAGGTATAGTCGTAGAAAATTTAAAAATATATTTGCTTATACTCAACTTCGTAATTTCCTTAAAGCCTTAACGAACATTATTATTATTTTAAATCTTTTATAGCTGCTATATAAACTGAGCGATTGCTTATAAAACTTGGTTTGAAATGATCAATCCCAGTTTAGAATTTTGATTTAAATTTATGGCTCTTATACATATTCACGGCATTAAATTCATCACCTTCCATTGTGTACAAGAGTCATATACATACAGTTCCGCGCAGGTAGCCACAGCGGACGCGCGTGTCTCACAGAGCTCGGCTTGTTATCGCGTAATTAATTATTCATACGTCGAACAAATAATATTTGTACATTGAACTAAAGAATCTCCTTAATACAGGTTCTTTGGAGTGATAATGTACTCCAACCTACAGTCTCAACTCAATTCAACGTCTCAACCAACTCCAATGAAACCCGGTATTTCAAGTTACGCTAACGTCAAGTCGAACATGCTTCTCAAAAAACTTATTTAAATTTATTCTCGATTCAAAAGAAGGAATAACGCTTAGAGAATATCCCTTGTCATTGTCGTCCGTAATACCTACAAGTGGAATACGATTTATATCTCGAATATCGAATGCAAGAGTGCGTGTTTACCTACATACTAAGAAAAATGTTGAGATAAAGGATTTTCTACTAGAAATAAAACCACTTATTACGATAAACGTATTAAATTGTCCTGTGTGAGCTCAGTAATACCAAACTATATTATTGAAGATAAATTTAAAGAATTAGGAACCAAAATTATGTCTACTATGTCGTTTGTCAAAATAGGTGTAACTAATCCTGGATTTTTGCACTATTAAGCTTCAGGAGACAACTGTATATTAGCCTGGAAGATGAAAAATGTATCCCAGAATCCTTTCAAGTTAGTTATGAAGGCACAAATTACTGTATTTATCTTTCTTCAGACTCGGTCAAGTGTTTCTCTTGCAACACGTTAGGCCATTTGGCTAAAAATTTCCCACAGATTGACATAAATACCCCAAAACTTCCCCGAGAAATCCGTTCAGAACCGGAAACCCAACAAAAACAACAGATTTAAGAGCCACAACTGTGTGGAACGCTCCACTGTCTCAAGAGCCCCAACTGTCCCAAGAGCCCCACCTGTCTCAAGAGCCTCAAGTGTCTCAAGAAGCCAACGAACTGAGGCTACCCAGCATGATCAAGAAATCCAAAAGAATCAAGATATCAACCCAAAATCTACCATAAATAACAAAGGAAAAAAACGTATCCATTCACCCAGTACTAGCGAATCTTTTAAAATCAAATTTCTCACACCTTTGCTACCGCGGCCAGTGAAACTGATGATACAGAAGATGGTAATTTTTCAATTGAAGAGGTACAAGTGAAATCACTATCAAAAAAGAAGTTTGAAGACGTATGGAAAGACATAAAAAATACATACATGAAACAGATAAAACAATATTTCCTATAGATATAGAACAATTCATAAGTTTATTAGACAATACACGAGATAAGCAAAATATAAAGGAGCTTATACATTCGTATACAGATAATATAGAAGACTTAATAAAAATGTCGAATATGCTTAATAACAAAATGAATAAAAGTTTTAAAATAGATGCTCAAGGTTATCCAGAAAGTTATATAAAATGTCATAACCATCGTAATTTGTTAACTAAATTAACATTTAAATTTGATTTTTCTTTCTGATTTTTATAAACTTAATAATAATATTATGAACATTTTGCAATCGAATGTTAACGGATATTTGAAGAGAATTGAAAATATTAGGCTACTTATGAATCAGTTAGATCCAACTTGCATTTATTTACAAGAGACTAATTTTAGATCTAATTACTGCTCTTCGATCAAGGGTTACAAACATTTTTATAAAAACTGAATTTATGGAAACAAGGCTAGTGGTGGTGTAGCTACTTTTATAAAACCTAATATAAACTAAATAATTCTCACTTAGGTTTCAATACTTAGTACTTAAAAATACTGATGGATTATTGTGTGCAGACCCAACGACAATTTCCAACCTTCTGGCTTCTGGCAAGTACTGCTAATTATGAAAAAGATTTTGACACTTTTAAAATTTATGAGGAGTCTAAAAGTAACTTAAAGGGTTAAAATGTTAACTTTTGAGTTCAAAATGTTCGTGCCGTCGGCCACTTATGTTTCAGTAAAATATACGGTTATAATTATTTTTATTATAATTATCAATAAGGTTAATACCATATTTTATAATCACATGAGCTAAATAACTAATTAGTTTATTTTTTATTTTTAGTGTTAAAATAGCCATCATTAGTGTAAACTTATAATAACTATATTGTATTGCACCACAAATTCTTTAATTTAAAAATATTTGTTACTTCGTTTAATAGGGAAATGAGGAAAAATAAACAATTAACTACTAATTAATTATTCACTGTGTTAGTTTGCTATCTCATTAGTAAGCAGGCTGCATTCACTTGTTGCACAAAAACACAGCGAATGTTTTTTTTTTATTGAGTTTTGCCGATCAAAAAAAATAATTTCGCACATAAACCCAAGCAAATAAAAGGCACAAAAATAAAATATTTGACTATAAAGCTGACATAAATATATTTTAGTGATATTATTTAATATTTTATGATTTCGACATTTTTTTAAATAATAAATTCAACTGAATATCTATGTCATCTATTTTAAATCATAAAGATTACCTCAAGTATTTCTTTATGCATAATGAGTAACCTTTAATTCGAGACTTTTGTCTGTGTCGGTAAAGATGCACGCAGTTACATATTCTTTGCTTTGCCTTTATGTCTTTTATATATTTTATATACATAATTTGGTTCTCACTTTCTTTTTAGTAATTGTTATAAAATGTTATAAAAATTAAGGTATAGTAATTTTTTGCGTAAAGTACTGAAATAAAACCTTATTGAGGGCCTGGAATGAACTCAGCCATTTAGTAATAATTCAAACCCAATTAATAAACAAATAACCATGCGTGAATTAAAATCAGTAATATTATGAAGTTAAAACAGTAGTCCAGGACCAGATAATATTCCCAATATGATTGATAAGAAATCTTCCTTCTTCTGCTTTACAATACTTGCTTAATCTGTATAACTTCATTTGGCCAGAACATGTATTTACAGACGGTTGGAGAGAGGCTCTTGTAATACCTATTCTAAAACCAGACAAAATGCCAAACTTGGCTTCAAGCTATAAACCTATATCTATAACCGGTAACTCAGACCCGATCTGCGTCCGGACCCGTTCGGACGTGTTGAAGGTCGCTCCCGACTGCCGAGTCACGATTGTTGTCTCACGACTTTTCTCGTATCAATACTCAAACGCCACTCTCAGATCCGTTCTGCGTCCGGCCCCGCTCGGACGCGTTCGCGGTCGCTCCAGCCGTTGAGTCACGATTGTCGTCTCACGACGTCAATTCGTAGCAATACTCATACGCTGTTAGCCTCTTTAGGGCTTACGCTGCGGCCGGTCTCGATCGGCTGCAAGTAAGTCGGTCTCTTGCACAGCAACAACAGAGCTGAGATTACCGCGGTCGATTAAATTCGATAGTGGTTCGCGAGGCTCGGGCTGTTTTTCTGGCTGCGTACTTGACGCTTGGCGCCTGCTACGCAGTCAGAGACTCGCTCTGCGGCCGGCCCCGGCCGGTCGTAACGTAGTCAATCTCGCACTCTGTGTACCCCTCGAATTAAAAACCTCACCTCGGTGAGTGCAGCAACAACAGGGTTGAGCTTACCGCGGTCGATTAAATTCGATAGTGGTTCGCGAGACTCGGGCTGTCCTTCTGGCTGCGTACTTGACGCTTGGCGCCTGTACGTAGTCAGAGACTCGCTCTGCGGCCGGCTCCGGCCGGTCTTAACGTAGTCAATCCCGCACTTTTAGTGCAACCCAACTCCGTCAGGTCTACGGCCGGTTTTTGTTGTCAATTTATTGACGACACACTCCGTAGTAGACTCGCGTTTGATCAGGTGGATACTTAACGGTGACAACTAAGCCTGATAGCGTTGTCCGGTGCGCTTCCAAGGCCCTTCAGGCTAAGGAGAAACCGGCTGACCCGATCCCATTGCACTTGGGCCTTTCCCAGGGTGACGGTACAGTGCTGTCCGAGCTAGGGGCACCACTTCGCGTCGTCCCCAGCCCCCCTACCGCGGGTAGGGAGGTTTAGGTGCTAGGTTTGCTAGGGAACCTAGGCATTCTTATATATTTATATATTATATATCGTAGGACCAAGCCCTCCAATGGACCAGCAAAGCTTGGTAAACTTTGCTAGGTCGTTCGCCCAGGCGCTCGTTGCGTCCGGCGTCAGCATATCAGATGACATACTAACGCAGGCCTTACAGGCAACTATCGCGTCCCCGGCCCCTCAGGCCTCAACCCCGGCCCTTCAGGCCACCAACGTTCAGACCCCTCAGGTCTACAGCTCTCCCGCGTCTCCTGCCTCGTCCGAGATGGACTGCGAATCGGTCGCATCCTCTCACGCGTCGCGTCGTAAGCGTACCGCTCCCGGGAGCGACTCCGAACCCGCGTCTGATACGTCGTCAGATGCCGTCACCTTAACCGGCTCTCCTGAGCCCGCGTTTCAACTTGTCGCCAAGCGCTCCAAGAAGCGCTCTAAGAAAGCTTCGGTATCTTCAATTCCCCAGCCCTCCCCGGTGTCTTCAACACCAGCCCCCGCGCCGTTTAAATCGCTCGTAGTAACCGCGTCTCCGTCGGTCACATCGAAACCAGCGACGCGCTGCGCTCCCGTCCCGCCGAAGCCTTAGCTCCCTCCGCCCGTATTCCTGCGTGAAAAAGCGCGCTGGACCGCGGTTTCTAACTTGTGCAAAGAGCACAAAATTAATTACTTAAAAGCCGCCAACGCTGGCGATACAATCAAAATTCAAGTAGCGACCGTCGACGACTTCCGCGCGTTTACCAGGTTACTCTCGTGAAATCAAATCGCATATCACACCTACGCCCTCCCGGAGGAGCGTAAGATCCGCGCAGTACTACGGGGCGTCCCGTTCGAACTCAGTAACGAAGACATTCTCGAGGACCTTAAGTCTCAGGGTTTCCCGGTCACAGCAGTGCACAAGATGCACTCCAACCCCGGTAGGCGTTTTCCTTTAGCTTTAGTAATCCTGTCAAATACTCCCAACTCGAAGGAGATTTTCAAAGAGGCTCGCACAATCTGCGGACTGTCAAACATCTCCGTCGAGCGTCCCAACCCCCGCGGTCACCCTGGGCATTGCCACCACTGCCAGCTATATGGCCACGCAGCGGCTAACTGTTCAGCTCCCCCCAGGTGCGTAAAGTGCCTGGATCCTCACATCACTAAGGAGTGCACTCGCACTCCCGAATCCACTTCCCCCCCTGCCTGTGTGCTGTGCGGCCAGTCCAGCCACACAGCTAACTACAGGGGTTGCCCGCGCGCTCCGCGCTCCACCACCAAGAGGGTCGCGCCTAAACCGGCGCCGCCGCTCACTCCTGCTAACTTCCCGCCGCTGCGCAACCGGGGTCCCCCGGAAGCAAAGCCCGTTCAGCCGACGCCTACTCTGGCTCTGTCTTGGAGGCAGCGTCCGGCCGTCCCGCCTGCACCTTCCCGACCCATCCCAGCTCCCGTAGCTTCCGTAGGGCCGCGTCCCGCTCCGTCTTCTGCTCCTCAGTCGTCGTTGGCTGAGGACATGAAGACCGTATTCGACGTCATCCAAAACGTAGACATTAATGAAATTTCCATACTCGCACGCAAACTGCGAGCCGCCCGCTCTCCTCAAGAGCGTTTATTCGCGTTAGCCGAGCATCACTCGCTCCTAAGTTCGTTGTAAATTCTTTATTTTTGTATAAATTCGTAAATAAGTAAATTATAATGTCTAGACCCGCGAATCCCGCGTCCTGTCGTATCAAACCCAAGGGCTTATCCCTAATATCTTTTAACGTTCGTAGCCTAAGCAACAACCTTCCCGAGCTCAAACTGTTCCTTCAGAACAACGACCCAGATCTTTTACTTCTCCAGGAGACATGGCTCACTCCTAATCGCTCCAGGGGATTCGCTATTCCTAAGTACGCGTTTACACGTAACGATAGGCCTAACTGCGACGGTTTCGGCGGCACTGCTATCTACTACAAAAGAGGATTCCATTGCTGCCCTCTCCCTACTCCTCCTCTCCTCAACATGGAAGCCACTGTATGTAGATTGGCTATGACTGGTCATCCGACCATCATCATAGCTTCAGTCTACATACCCTGTGGCACCAAACCTATTCGCAGCGACTTTGAGACCATTCTCGCCCTCGGCCGTTCAGTCATTATGTTCGGAGACTTTAACTCAAAACATACTGACTGGACGTGCCTATCAACCAACCAAAGCGGTATCGCTCTCCTTGACATCACCAACTTACTCGACTTAGACGTCGTCTCCCCGATCACTCCCACTCACTATCCCGACAACCCGAACCACTCTCCTGACATCCTCGACTTTGCAATCTTCAAGCATATCAACCTCGACCTCAGGTCTATCGAACCGCTCGATGACCTAGGTTCTGACCACCGCCCCGTCTCCCTCGTGCTAGGACCGCCTAACGTTAACGTCACTTCTCCTAAGACCTTTACCGACTGGAAAGGTTTTAAAAATACGATAATTTCTGCCTTAGAGGCCCCAAACTCTCCGCTCGCGATCTCGCCCGATCAATTAGATAGCCCGGATAAAATAGATTCGTTAGTAAATTCTCTCACTGATGCTATCAACTCAGCCATCAGTGTAAACGAAAAGGTTGCTAAGAAAGGCAAACCCACGCTTCCCTTAGACATTAGCAATCTTATTAAAGCTAAGAACGCAGCTCTCCGGAGAGCCAAGAAATATCCCACGCCCGCCTATAGAACAGCTGCGAATCAGCTACAACGCAAAGTTAGATCTCGCCTCGCGGAACTCCGAGACGCCCAGATGAACGATCTCATGGCGAATATCTCCCCGTCCCACCAAGCGTATTATAGTATGGCCCGAGCCTTACGCGTAGACGCCGCCTCTCACGTCCCTCCTCTCACTCGTCCCGATGGCTCTATCGCCTTCGAAGACGAAGAGAAAGCCGAATGCTTCGCTGACAGCGTTGCGTCTCAATGCTCGCCCAGCACGCAACCCGCGAATCCCACACACATCAAAGCGGTGGAGGACGAAGTTCTCCGTAGAGACTCTCTCCCCATCACCGCCGACCCCATCACAGTCTCTAATGATGAAATCTCGCTTCTCATCAAAAATCAAAAGTCCAGAAAGGCTCCGGGTGCGGATGGTATTTCCAACCACGCACTTAAGCACCTGCCTCAACAGGTGCTTACCTTGTTAGCTATCATTTTCAATGCCTGCTTCGACCTTAGCTACTTTCCAAAAGCTTGGAAAGAAGCGACAGTCATAGGCATACCCAAGCCGGGTAAACCTCTTAATATCCCGGCTAATCACAGACCCATCAGCCTCCTCAAGGCAATGTCTAAACTTCTCGAGAGAGTCATACTCTCTCGAATGCGGAACCATCTGTTTTCAACGGATGGCGATCCTCTCATAATTCCCCACCAGTTCGGCTTTCGCGCTAAGCACTCCTGCCCTCAGCAAGTCCATCGAATCGTCGAGTACATACTCGACGGCTTCTATCCGAAACGAAAGAAAACGATCGCAGTTTTCTTTGACGTAGCCAAGGCTTTCGGCAAAGTCTGGCACAGCGGTCTCGTTTATAAACTTTACAAAATAGGCTTACCGGATCGCCTAGTTAGGATTATCGCGTCGTTTCTCAAAGACCGCACGTTTCGTTTCAAACATGAAGGCACGCTCTCCGCGCCTCGTCCCATAAAGGCTGGAGTCCCTCAAGGCTCAGTCCTCGCCCCTCTTTTGTATACCGTGTACACTAACGACATTCCCATTCCACCGAAAATCGTCGAACTCGCTCTCTTTGCCGACGACACTGCCCTTTACACCAAAGGCCGCAGAGCCGAGGGTCTCGTCACCAGACTCCAAAAGGCTGTAAACGCCCTAGGTGCTTGGTTTAAAAAATGGCGTATCGATGTGAACCCAGAGAAGAGCTCTGCGGTTTACTTCGACTACAGACGCAGTCGTATCGCTGACAATCTCCAAGTGAGAATGCAAGGCACTCCCATCCCCTGGAAGCGCAGTACTAAATATTTAGGCGTCATCTTAGACCAGACGCTTTCTTTCAACCCTCACGTCGATAGAGTAACGAAACTCGCACGTTTTTACCTAGGCCGGCTTTACAGTATGTTAGGTAGAAAAAGTAAAATGTCCTTCAGAAATAAACGTACGCTTTACAAGGTCTGCGTTAGACCAGTCATGTCATATGCTTCACCAGTCTTTGCCCACGCCAAACCCTCCGTCCTGCACAAGCTGCAGGTAGTTCAAAACCTCTTCTGTCGCAGGGCCACAAACGCACCTTGGTACGTGCGCAACGCGGACCTGCACAGAGATCTTGAACTACCTACAGTTCAACAGCACCTAAAAACACTCTCAGAATCGTTCTTCAAACGCGCCGAATCCCATCCCAATCCACTAGTTCGAAATTCAGTCTCATATACTGCTCCTGTCTTAGATTCGGTATACAAAGTCGCTAGACCGAGAAACGCGCACACAAGCGAACGTACGCAATTAACTTTAGATCTCGAGGCCCTTCAGGCCGCAAATTCTAATTCTAACGTAAATTCTAATTCTAACGTAAATCCGAATTAATGCAAATTTAATTTAATTGTCAATTTTTTATGTTTTATTATTTATTTTTCATTTTTTTGAGCACCTTCAGTGCTATGTAATCCCAGCGGGTGACCCCTTAAGGGCCCCGCTAGCGCGGCCTCTTTCTCCAATTGGCCGTCGCTCAGATGAAGGCTGAGTGGCAATAATGCACGAGCCGACAGGGGGTTTTTAGTGGGTATGGTTCTGGTAGGCGTCGGGACGAGTCCCACATAACTTTGGAATCGCGCCAGAGTATGCGTCAGAGCATTTTTATCCTCCTGACTTCCCGCGGAGGGGAACAAAAAAAAAACGGTAACTCGTGCAAATTGTTAGAAAAAATTGTGAGTAAACGAATTAGATGGTATTTAGAAGTTATCTTTCACCACACCAATATGGTTTTAGACAGTTTTGTTCTGCCATGGACCACATAATCAATATTGAAAGTGATTAATACTTGGCCTCAGATATCGAGAAGGCATATGAAATGGTATGGAAACATAGGGTTCTTAAGCTGATACAAGATTGGTGATGCTTACCTATGTTTTTGGAATTCTTTTTATTTATTTATTATTTTCCATTTTTCTGTATTTGTGTTGTTTACTTTTTGACAAATCGTGTCAACTCAATTTTTTATGACAGCAATGGAGGCTGCCAAGCAAACTAAGCCTGTTACTCACGGATTCTTACAAAACTATTTTTTTTTTTTTTTATTATTATTATTTTTTTATTATAACAGGAAGATTAACAGCCAATTTAATAAAAATAGATAACACAAATTGCTTTAGTGGGCCAATTAAAGATCCTCACCAATAAAAAACAAATTAGAAACAATTACGGCGATTAACAAATACGCGATTGAATTCGACACTCTGTTACTATAACTTACTATCCCATACTGTTACTATAACTAATACAATGTGCTTTTAATTTTTTACATGATTATTATTAAGTACAAATTTGTTGAATAAATGCTCGTGAATTCTTGTGTTCACCACGGTTATTAATAATATAATTATGAGTTATTAAAGAAATCGTTACTTAGAGCACGCCTCGCAGACGCAACGCTAGTATTGAATAGATCGAGATCGAATTTAATTAATAATTTATTAAAATTGTTACACACATACAAAGGTATTTTGTCTGTAGTTTGTGGTAGCTAATGGGAGATGTAATAGTGCATTATTTCTAATGCGCTTGACAGGACAATTAAGATGAAGTTTTTGTAGGAGCTCGGGGCAATCTAGATAGCCAGAAGCTATCTTTAGCAAAAAAGTGACGTCAGCTATCTCACGCCGCATAGCAAGGGGAAGAAGTTGGTGCTTCCTGCAATAAATCAAGTAGCTATCTGAAGTGTAACCATTATCTACGGTACGGCGAGCGAGATATTTCATAAACTTCTTTTGTATTGATTCTAGCCGGGAAACATGCGTTATGTTCCTCGGGTTCCATATTTGTGATGCATACTCCAATTTACTTCTTACTAGTGAACAATACAAAATTTTAAGAGTTTTTTTTGTTTGAAATCTTAAAGATACGCGTCAGGAACCCAAGAGCCTTAGAAGCTTTAGTTATTATGCTATCTAAGTGGGCGTCAAATAGAAGTTTGCTGTCGTGAACAACGCCAAGATCCTTTATATTAAATTCTTTTTTTAAATAAGTGCCTCATAATTTGTAGCTGTAGTCATCCTGATTTGTCGTTACGCCTTCCTGAGCCTACTTCAGTTGCACGTGCGATGGGATTCAACAGGGTCAATGTCTCTAAGTTTTTCTCCCTACTAACTGAATTGCAAGAGAAATACAATTTTAGACCAACCAATATCTATAATGTCGATGAGACCGGCATCACGACCGTCCCTAAAAAAAGATCAAAAGTAATTGCTGTAAAAGGTAAAAAACAAGCAGGCCTTATCTCTTCAGCTGAAAGAGACAATTGTTGGCCGCAGTTTTATGCATGTCTGCTGCTGGTGTCTACTTTCCACCGCTATTAATTTTCCGAGAGTCCGTATGAAGGCTGAATTGTTAGATGGTGCACCATCCTAGTGGATTTTGTTCATTGGCTAGGTCACTTCATAGAAAGCGTCAAACCCACTAAGAATAATCCTGTATTGCTTTTGCTTGATGGACATGCCACGCATACCAAAAATCTTGTATTGATAGAAAAAGCACGAGCAAACGTGGTCATCATAGTTAGTTTTCCACCACACTGCACTCATCGTCTGCAACCCCTCGACGTTAGCTTCATGGGCCTACTTAGTACCTATTACAGCCAAGATGACATGGCTGCGTAATCATCCAGGTCGGGTTGTAACTCAATTTCAAATTGCACAGCTTTTTGGGATTTCATATGCGAAAGCAGCGACTCTTCAAAATGCAATGAGTGGTTTTTCTAAAACAGGTATTTATCCACTGACTCCGAATATCTTCTCTGATCATGATTTTATTACTGCTGCTACAACAGATATTGATGTCACATGTACTGACCCTGACGAACTCTTATGAACCAGTTATAGTTGAAACTCCAATTGGAAACACTGTTGTTAACACCAACTTAGCTAAGTTTAACACTGTGCAAGAACACCAGCATCAGGTTTCAGAAGCTTTAGTATTAAATCCACAATCCATCCCATCGCAGCAGCCACCAGGTAGCCCACAACCAAGCACATCCCAGGAATCGCAGTATTTAGCTTTTTCGCCAGCTGATATTTTACCTAAGCATGTCTCAAAAAAAATATCTACAAAAGCTACAAATGCTCGTCGAGGTAAAACTGCTATTATTACTTCGTCACCTTATAAATTAGAACTCGAAGAAAATGCCAAAAAAATAAATAAGAAAAATGTTTTTAAACTTAGAAATGACTTAGCGAATCCCATAATGTCAAAAAAAAGGAAGATTTCTGATGATATTTGCATTTATTGCACAGAAATATATGGCAACACCAGATCCAGTGACGAATAGGTGCAATGCCTGACATGCGAAAAATGGGCTCATGAAGGCTGTACAGGCTGGGAACCCGAGGAGCTGGACCAATTCAAGTGCTTCAGATGTTAGGGGCAAAGTTGGGTATAAAATAAGAGGGTACCCGGTTTTGGAACAGGCTTGGGGCAAAAGCGTAAAATGGAAAGGTTTAGAAGTATATATTTTTTTAATATTTGTAAAACAAGTGATCTCATTGTTAAACTTAAAAGAGGATTAGTCTTACTAAACGAATTTTAATAAATCTGATTTGTTATAATTAAAATGTACTTTTTATTGATCTTTTCCCTTAGCGTCCCGATTTTACCCCACTTTCCCCTATATGACTCTTTCAAAAACCTTGGAGACTATGCATAGCTTAGAGATCGGACGATAATTTATAACCTCAGTTTTAGAGCCTTTTTTATGAACAGGTGTAATGTATGCCTTTTTCCAAATTAGAGGGACTATACCTGTACACAAAGACTTATTATATAATATGGCTAAAGACACACAAATGGTCTGGGCGCACTTAATCAGAAAATAAGCTGGAAGTCGTCCGGTTCTGCGGTTTTAGATGGGTCAAGCGATTCTAGTATTCGTTTTACGGTATTTACTTCTACAGAAACAGTTGTGATATTAGAAATGGTCGCGTTATGTGAGGAACTGCTGGAATGCTCGGCTGTTTGCTGGAAGTGGATGTTATTTTCACTTAGATCCAAAAAAGTGGAGTGGAAATATTTCGAAAAAGCATCGCAAATTGCTTCACCAGTATTTACGGCTGCGCCTTTAAACTTGAGACTACTTGGCATACAATGTGACTTTGATTTTTGTTTAATATAAGACCAGAAATGTTTAGGATTCTGTATAATCGAATTTTCAACGCAAGATATGTAAGATTGGTATGCAGATTGTTCTAATTTCCTTACTCGTTCACGCAAGATTTTATAAGATTCTTCGTCCGACCTATTACCGTAAGTCCTATATTTACGCAAATATTTGTGTTTTTCTTTGATTGCCTTTTTAAGCGAAAGAGTGTACCATACAGGGTACGTATCATTAAAAACCTTTTTAGAAGGAACGTACTTGTCACGTAGCAATTTAAAAATGTCATAAAAGTATAATACGGAATCCTCCATTGATAATGAAAACAATACTCTACTCCATTGAATGTTTGCAATATCTCGTTTTATAGATTCGTAGTCACCTTTTCTATATAAAAATTTAGTAGAAGAGTTAGCTTTTAAAAAATCGCATTCTACAATTGTAGAAGATATCACCAGGGCACCATGGTAGGGATCAATTGGGATTAAGGAGTCATCACTTGCATCATAAACAGTTACAATATCGTTAGAAAAAACCAGAACTAAAATCTTATTATGACCATTACAAATACTATTAAACTGTTTAAAACCAAGAGAGTTTAATTCATCAATCAATAATATTTCATTTGACGACCGTATATTGGTAGGTATTAACGATCCGTCAGCAACTTCGCTATCCGGAACCCGCACAATGTCACTTAAATTAAAATCACCTACTAGCAGAAATTTATGATCCGAGTTCTTCATCACTACATTGTTAACACTTACTCAAAAGTTTTGGAGTTGTGCGGAGAAACTATAACCCATATTCTCGTTACATAAATACAAAACACAAATATGCACAATATGTTGTCTACAGATGTTTAAGGTCAACCATAAGTCTTCGGCACTAGAATTAAAACAAGGCTGAGGAACAATACTTAAGTCCTTACGAGTAGCAATTAAAACCCCACCTTGCTTACCTTTGCTTAGTAGCTTTATAATTACGATCGCGCTCTTCGGAATTCGTTTTAGACCTAAAATAGACTGCGGCGGGGCAAGGTGCGGTTAAAAGGTGTCACAGTGCGTCACAGTTAAGATGCTTTCATCTTGTGAAGCCTCTGTCAACAAAATTTCATTAGAGGCTCATGTTTAAAAGTCCATTAGGTGTGCAATTACAGCCCATGGGCGAGCAAAGTAACCTTAGAGAAAAGGGGCGTGTACGCATTTACTCGTAGCTTCAGGTTACAATTTTCAGACAATCTTTTTAAATGACACCATATACTGTAAACTTAAAACTTTATTTATATTATTATCCGATGAAAATTAAGTAATAAAGCTTAAGTTGTAAACTACCTGGGCAAAATTTTTCTATTTTATTCGTCTGTATAGTCCGCTAGAGTTATTATTGCTTGAAATTTTTTTGAATATGTTTTTAAGGGTTGATGAGTGCAGTCATTCTTTACATTTATACATTAAATTGGTTGTAATGTGCCTTACATCCTATTTCGAAATAGGGTCCCAATTCCAGTTGAAATTATGTTAATATCGTCATACCACATTAATTATTTACTGAGTGTTTAAATTAGTCTTTAATTTTTCATCTATATAACGTATTGTACGCGGGTAAAGAAAAAGATCAGTGGCTAGCGACGACGTGAGTGGCGCTCACTATACTCATAGTATTCATGAGAAACAATAATAATGTAAACGTATTATATTCTAAACAAACACTGAGACATCGTTGATTTTTACTTTATATAACATTTCATAAGACCAAGAAACATATCAGGATCATTTTACATCATTTTGAAACTCTACGAGTCCAAATTGCTTTCACAATATTATTTCATATTTAATACACAAAGAATGTTGCACACCCAACATTGCAATAGCGTTTAAAAAAAATTTCCTTTAATTATAAATGCAATGAAGCCGGACGGCGAACACGGCATGCACACATTTTTAACTTTGGAACAAAGTCAGCACAATCATTAAATTTCTCCTACAACTGCTTATTTTACGGTTTTCAAAATAATCAAGACTTTAAACGAGAATTTCTCAAAAATCATGGCAACCCCTGTGTTGGTTTACTAAAGTAACTTGAGGTAATTTTCCTCTCGAATGCCATCAAACTTTAGCTTCATCCATCAACGTCTAAAGGAAATATTAAAAATAATAATGGATAAATTGTGTATAGGTATGGAAGTTATGATTTGGGTACCAAATGGAGTTGATTATGTATAATTTTGCCTAGGCAGGCAGTTTTAGAAAAAACTGAACCTACGTAAATATGAGACTTTATAATACACAGAGGTATTTTTGGAGTTTAACTTAATAGGCATTGATGAATACCTACTTTGCATAAAACTGTACCTTTTTTACTGAATCATTGACTAAATATGATTGTATCATAAGGGTTGCTGCTTTATGATACTGACATATTTAAGGCGAGGCAATTGATATTTTGAATCACGAGCGTAGTGAAGGATTCTAGGATTGGATCCCGAGCGCAGCCAGTAATTTAATTAGTATAGTAATTTCAAAGTATTCTGCGTCAGGAAAAATACTTTGAAGCCACCCTCTGTGAGAAAATAAGTAGGTATTTATTTGTCTTATGAATAAGAATAGTATGTTTACTTCAATCTCACTACTTGAGGAAGTCACACAATTTTTTTATAAAACTGATTAAAATGCGAATTTGAGTAAATAATTACGAACAAAGGCAAAATGCATTTCGCGCCTATTTTTCACAAACTTTTTTGATTAAATCGCATCCAGTCCTAGGTTTGTGACATGTAGCTGAACGATCAACCTATTAGGCATATATATGCCCTTTTTACCGATTAAGCCTTTTGTGGCTTTCATTATTTAAGTTTCAATGTAATAAATTAATAATTAAAGATGTAAGTGGATTAAGGTGATAAGGTGAAGTCGCATAACTGTAATTTGGAGTAAATCAAGGTTAAAGTTTTACTTATAATTATTGAAATTAGTAGCTTTTGAAATAATATGTCAACAAACTTATGTTTTAAAAGAAATGTCGCAACCTGGGCTAGGTTCCGTACATAACTCCTTCTTCCATTGAAGTTGATATTGTTTAATTTTTGTGTCAATAATAACGCAAATTGTATTTTTAAAATTAATTATATGCATAAATAAGACCAGAATATCGACATTTTTATGAACCGATTCAAGTTCAGTTTAAAATCGATTCAAAAATATCAATACTCTCAAATAAACAAATCACCGTAGGCATGCATAAAATCGAAAGCGCGTGAGAAGTGGACGCTGTGTAATTCAAAACAATTGAATGTATTGAGTGAATGAAGGTGATATGTTCGTATCACGTAACACCTTCATTCACTGAAAAGTTATATAGTTTCATTCGAACGTCATTGATTAGGTGATAAGTACAAACATAACACCTTCTTCCTCTACAAAAAAGCAAAAGTTTCACTTTATGTTCAGTTCGAAAAAGTTATAAAAAAATTTATAAAAATTTTATTCCTAGAATGTAATTTATAACCATTACTTTAAACCACTTGTGGTGGTTTATATTGACATATAACCTTCAACTACGCAAAAAAACACCCAAATCCAAAAATTCGACTTATCGCCTTCATCCACCTCTTCATTATAAGATAAAAACATGCTACAAATAAAAACCCAAATCTATACTAGAGTCTATTAAAATCAACGTAGCCAAAGGCTGGCCGAATTACCACTCTGGATCGCGAAAGACAATCGTTCTGCGAGATAGGTGCCACCCAATTACTTATACGAGTATGTACATTCTAGAACTATAAATATTTTTAATAGTTTGCAATAATATAGTTCCAATTATCTTGAGGTTTGAGTTATTATCCAATAGACTCGAAAATTAAATAAACGCAGTATATTGATTTTCAACCATCAAGCCATCAAGATTGCAATTAGGTTCCATTGAATAAATTGTGCAATAGCAGTTGGAATTATTATTTATAATCAAATATTGTAATCATATATTCCAGTATTTACTTTGAGTATGATGTCATCAATATGGCTCAAACTATCAACAAGGTTCAAGAATTATTCCTTGTTGATAACCAATTCTACCAAGCAGCTATTATCTGACAAAGAGACAACTCATAATTGGTGCATATGTCTGTATACTATACTTAAGAGGTTGTATTTATTTGGTTGTTTGTTAAATTATAAAGGATTAACTCAGAAAGCAAATAATTAATTTTAAATATTCTTAATTTAAAAGGGAACGCCACCTCCTGTCGAACGCCTCTTCCTATTCTACTACCAAACAAGCCATGTGCCCATCAAGACCAAAACAAAAGTCAATGTTTAGTTTAAAATATGTTGCACCTACCTACCTCATTTTAACTGGCTTCCGTGCTTATACACACTGTAAGGTATCACACAATATAATTACTTGAGTAGTATGTTTCTTACTAATTATGAGCTTTTAACCGTACGCTTTACTAAGATTACCTTAGTTCCTTTAATATCGAATAGGCTGATCCTTCTATGTACCAGTGTAGCGTTGAATAAGACGCAGCAATAACAAGACGTGAGATAAGTATATGTAACGTTTATAAAGAATGTTTACGTTGACAAAGGCCAACGTACACCGTTACAGTGGAACGTAATTAACTACGTTAGCATAGTTATTATGGCTTTAAATACTAAGGTCAATAAAACAGCTGCAGCTGATCTCGAAATAAATGTAGCTCTACTACAGCTAGCTCTTTTTTTTAATGAATTCTTATCAAACTACGAAACATCTTCTCGTTCCAAATACAGACTTTGAAGACCACGGTTTACGACCAATGTGTATTTCCAGTGATGACATACAGCACAGAGACAGTTACTGACTATGGCCCTCATGAGGAAGCTCAGATTCAATCAGAGAGCAACGAAGATTGCTATGCTCGGATTTTCACTGCGAGATTGAATCAGGAATGAAGAAATCCGCAAGCTAACCAAAATCATTGACATAGGCCTAATGATTGCGAGACTGAAGTGCATTGGGCACGATACTTAGCTCAAAACACAGATGGCAATAACATGAGTATTTAAAGGCGATCTTTGCTGCCATTTTCGCTACTATTACCTAGTAATCTACGAGTAGTCAAATGTTAGTCACTACACTTTTCCTTCACAGGCAGTATCAGCGCGGATACCAAACATAAGTGGTGCGATAAGTTACATCTTTTAAAGTTTAATAGCAAATGTTTTATTCAAATTACTTAGAAGGATTTTAATAGTAATGTACAGTTTATTAATGATTTGAATAGTTTATTAAAAGCCAAACTAACAATTCTCAAAATCTACGTACCTATTAATTAATTAATAGTTGAATTCAACTGTAAGTAAGAGCTCTAAAAACTTCGAAGTAATTGCTTAAACTTATCCAATCTCCAAGATAACTGCAAAGTTTTCATGAAATATTGCCAATTTTAAATTAAGATAACAAATATTAACCTTAAGACGTAAACAAGAAAGGTTATCGGTACGTATTTAAAACATACAAGATTTAATACAGACCCGGTACTTTCCAATTGGCATTCTACTCGGTGACAAGTGCACTCTTACCGTATTGGAAAAGAACAAAGAATAAATTGAACAAGTAAGTTGTTTTTGTATTTACTATACTACTAGAATAACTCTCTAACCTAAGAAGAATTCTATATTTCTTTATTAAATTTCGGTATCAAGAACTACCTGCTTGCCAAACACTATTAGAATTGTTGTGCTTAGCTTTAGTTCAAAGGTTTTAAGAAATAATTGCATGTCTAGGTATATGTATACGAAAACATATTTCATAAAATTATCTGTTTTAATTTCGGTTATGCAGTCACGCTTTGGAGTCGTCATGATATGATGAATCGTCATGAATGATATGTTTTCAAAACATATAATATTTAGATTTTTATGCTCGTTAATAGTCAATTTGAAAGCTTTAGGGTTATAAAAACAAAACTAAGAATCTCTAGAAATCTAAGAAAACTAGAAATCTATGAAAACAAAACGAAGCATATATTTTAAAGCATGGGGTACATTAGGATTGTGACAATTAATACAAGAAAGTAATTACGCCTAGCGCCAAACACGTCCAGTGTGGTCCCAGTGTTGTCCAGATGTCATCCTCCCGTCTTGCTTGGCGACCTCTTCTGCTCTTGCCATCTCTGGGATACCAGTGGGTCACTTATTTGCTCCGATTCTCAGTTCTTTTTCTCAGCTCATAACATTTTACTAAATACTAAGTAGTTTTAATATCTGTTTCCTTAGTACGTACTAATTTCTACAAATACACCTCTGCAAATAGGACCATTGTAATAAGCTTCGCATGAGGGCATTTCTGGATATCTATTTAATATTTTTGATAACTGACTGTTGTGCCCATTTTCTTGTAACTATTTCCATATTTTACTCCCGCACTGGTGTGGTCCGAAAACGTTCAGCCAAGGAAGAACATTCGAGAAAATTTGGTTTAATATTTCTGCTCACGTCTTAGAGAACGGTCTCTGCCAAAGTTCAATTTCATTCCAAGGCAGTTTGTATCGAAACGATATTATATTAGTGTCGGAGAAACTTCTGTTAATAGAAAATAAAGCTTGAAATAGGTTACTTATATTTAGTATTTTTTGCTAGAATACTCTAAAATGATTTTTTTTACAATCACTGTAAGCGTGAACTGATAGTCTAATAAAAATAATTTAATCCAAAAATCTTATACTCGTACGTTTTTTAGACAGTCAATAATAATACCAAAGTTCTCTAATGCCAAACCACATATATCTATATGGATACATATAATCACATGTCAGACTGCATACTTTATGAATTGCACACAGAACAACATAGAATACAATCAATAAATACACTTAGAAACGCTTACCTTAAACAGTTATGTTTCAAACAAATTGCCGTGGCAGTTTACGAGTAGTTGAAGTTCATTTTTTCTTTTTCATAAACACGTAAGCCCGGGTAACTGATAGTTACATAAAAAAAGGCGAATGATCGAGATGTGTATGTCGTGAGGTATTTTTTAATGTGGCATCTTAAATTTTTTTGTGTCTCATAAAAATCAAGTGTTAAACAAATACGTAAACATACATTTTTTAATGATCGATACCATCTATTAATCACGTTTCATAGATCATTATTACATTTTTTATTACGCTTTTAGCATGAGGTTTTTTGTATTCTTGTTTTTGCCGATTTTTAATATTTAATTAAAATATTCTGAAATAAAAGGTAAAACTGAAAAATACAGTTGTAGAAAATAACCTAAAGCAACGTTTACGAATATCACCTATATTATAGAACGTCGCACACACATTGAAATAATATATTTTTCACATAGCTAAGTAATATTTTAAACAGCCATTCCCAGTCTCTGTATGTTATCAGTATAGCAACATAAACACTTATTTTGATTGGATTATCATTTTAAGACATGATTTTTTAGATAACCTTTTAGGAACCTTATAAATGTTTTGCATTTTTATCTAGTTTCCAATTGTTTTTTATAAAAACAAGTAATTCAGAAACAAAATCCAACCGTACTCTGTAATTGTACACATCGTTTAATTCAGCTAAATTCTCATGTTTCGGAAGTAATTTGTAGGCAACACCGATTCTTAAAATACTATTTATATCTAATAATGACAAAACATTATTGTTGTTCGACGATCTGTTAAAGATTGTTTTAACTTATTAACAATTTGTTTAGTATCATGTTGAACTCCGAGTTGCAACTCGAATGCAGTGGAAGTTCTGCTCATGGATCAAAATATTGGGTTTATGTATCAAGTTGTGGATGTTTTATACCTAATGCGTATATGTTTACACAGCCTCGGTAGCGCAGTGAGTGAGGCACTAGCTTCTCAAATTCAAGGTCCCAGGTTCGACCCCGGTGATTTCCAAGTGCACCAAAGAGTTTTAAAATTACATTAATGGGACATTACTGCTCCTTTGATTGCTTCTCCTGCGACTGCTCTAGCGGTGAAGGAAAACTTCGTGGCGAAACATACCTTAGAAATTATTTCGCTTTTATATTAGGTATATGTATAGTTTACTAACTAATAAATATAAAGAAGACTTTTCATTTTCGGTTAGCGCGATGTACACCGCTTCTAAATGTATGAATAAATGTGGTACATGTGGTGGACAAACTAAAAATATTTAAAAAATTATACCATACATTATGTTTTACTTTTATCATATGGCCACACCGAGGTGACGTTTCCATATTCCGCATTGTTGAATGAAAATAAGAAACTGTATGCATGCACCACTGAGTCTGTGACAACTTGTTGTCTTTCTAGTCTTTGCTTTGTTCTGAGTTACAGTTGCTGTATGGTTTCAATAATCCATATACACTGCGAATTACACCTTACAAAAATATTTTAAAATAAGGTATAACTTTGGAGGTGTTTAATGTTCGATTACAATAATCATAATCGCTTTGACAACCTGAAACAATCAAAATATCCCTTTACTCACTACCAATTACTCAAATATATACATCAAGATGTTCGCTGTTCTTATATCAATGGTAAATAATACTAACGGTTACAGTACAATAATTAAATCAAACGATATAATTTTTAACATAAATTGGATAAGCGATAAATTGGAAAATAAAAGTAAAAACAGCAGTAATAAAACATCAATATGATCGATAGCGCCATGTTTTTGGATTGAAAATGTTTTCATAAGGCAAAACTAAATGAAATTATGAAATATTGGTATATAATACTCGTTCTATCTATTTTATGCAATCCTAGGAACACCTGTACAAGAGCTAGCCAAGTGCCCCTTAAATATCGAAATGTCTCCTTTCCCGATACCTTGGGATAGTTTGGGTGCGGCTAATATCACTGCAATGGGATTATTAAAGTTGTTCCAGAGTTGTGTGTTCTCGGCCTTTGATTCTGGGAATTTTATTAATATATTTTGTAAATATTAAATAATAAATCCTTTTTGTAGATAAGTATATGGAAGTAAAATATGCTAAAACATTTCAAAGTAAGTAAAACGTATTCGAATGCCTTCAACCCACATTTTAGCGCACTTTTTGCTGTTCCTTCGAGCATTGTTAAAATAAAAATTTCACGTTGTCACGATTCGAAAGGTTAAGACGTGGCCACGAAACGAGGCCTCGAATAATGAATAATTTCTGGTGACATATATTGTATTTAAAAACTATAGTTAGTAAAAAAGAAAAATGATTGTTATTAAGCCTTTGAACAAAACTTCTTTTCCTATTTTTTCGTTAAACATAGGAATATTTCGTGGCTTACCTAAGTGGTTATACCAGCGAAATTTTAATAACTGTGACATTGTTACTATTAGATGATCAACTGATAACGTTGGTTTCTATTTCAAATGTTTTTACCACAGCAAATTGTGATGAGGAATCCACCAGCTTACTATATAATTACCTACATAACTAACTAAAATAATTAAAGAGCATACAGATGCTGAGTACTCTATAGAGTCGATTTAGTACTTAAGATCTTTAAGTCAACTTTAAATTTTCTTTTATGCTTTCAGAATGAAACTGACTCTTGCCCTTCTTCTATTGAGCTGCCTGGTAGCTGTGGCTTACAGCGACTTAGTCTGCGGAACCAACTACTGCAAGCTTAACCCTTGCCCCTCCAAGATTGCTAAGACATCCTGCAGGAACCCCTCGGTTTACAGAGAAAACCACTCTGGAAAATGCGCCTGCTGCCCGGCGTGTGTGACTGTACTGTGTAAGTTTAACCTTGGATTGATGCTTATTTTTAGATGTTATTCTGATAATATTATGCCATACTAAACTTGAGGGTTAAGATTTACAGTATTTTATTGCCATTTAAAACTATGCATATAATGTAAACCATATATTTATAGTATTTATGGCTTCTTAAAAATTAGAATCTACACGAGTAGTAAATAAAAGTAACCTTAATAATATTAATGCTAAATTATGGTTATAATTTCACTACTACTTGGTGGCACTTTCAACTACCCAACTTGACAATACCACGCCATATACATTAACAATGTGTCCCGAATAAAAAAAATTTGCCAATTCCTTCATTTTTACCTAAATCTTTTTAATGTTCTACCTATGTAGGAAATACGAATTATCGCCTCATCCACCTGATGCACAGTGGCAAGTGACCAACTTAAAGCTTATGCTGGAAGAGTGTTCTCTACTACAGTTGCCAGCTGATTAGCAACTGCAGTACAATAGTTATTTTACTACAGTTGCCAATAAACAAAACACATTGAAGTAACTAATAAGATACTTATATTTACATCTAGGCTACGGTATTATACTCGAATGTTAATCCGTTTTGAAAACTCAAAATAAGAATACTAACTGCAAAAACGAAAGAAGACAATTACACTCACTTAGGATAGAATAAATTCACATTATGCATGGTTTCGATCTAATCGAGCAGGACATTGAAGTTCTCCTATTGTTCAAGAACTTCTGTACGACCAAAAGCATCGCTTCTTGAAACTGCCCGGAAATGTGGTAATAAGCGGTCCTATAATATAAAAAATCTAAATTTGTATAATTAAAATATATTGAACATAACGTATCTTATAATTACAGCGGAGAACGCAGCATGCAAGACATACAGCAAGGAGCTCGGTGAGACTCCGTCTGCCATCTGCAAGGACGGACTCCACTGTGTTAACGGCGCCTGCATCAAGAGACCTAAGGTTTAACTGCCTTACAGATTAACGCTATATAATGCTTATTTCTCAATAAAGGATTCATTGAAAATTTGCTTTTTATTTTTCAACTATAAGTTATACGTCAAACTAAATGCCTTGTAGAACATTTTAACGTAAATTAATTGTTTTGCCATTTCTGCCTTTTTTATTGATTAGCTTATTGGAGAACAACAAAAAATGCATTTAAAATTAACTACTCAATAACAAACGTTTCTCGAAAGGTCTTACCTTAAAAGTAAGGATTTAAAGAATCGCACTCGCATCCAAATTCAAGAGTTTTTATTCAAAAATTTATGATCACACCTTATGCCTCACTAGGTAAAACTAATGACTACGTCAGTTTGACAAACTAAGTTAATATAAAAATATGCCTTTTTTTAAAGGATCTTGGTGTTAAATTAAATTTCGTTATACCAAAAAACTAAATTTGCATTAAAGGTCTGCAAGTCACCAAGTAAGGGCTCAAATTTTGAGGTAAATGGAAATGTTATGTATGAAGTAGCAATATTTTAGAATTTTACTTCTATTACTCAATTCGTAAAGAATTGGGGTGATTACTAAAATTTCAGTTTATTTATTATAGGACACATAGGTTCCACTAAGTTTTGATGACAGAAGCTTCGAGTACTTGGTTACAAAACCTTTTTACTGGCTGTTACTTGGCTTATTAATGGCGAAAATATTCTTACTTGAACACCCAAGGTATAACTGTACGCATAAATAAATACCGAACACCGAGCCAACACCTCAAACTCTCACTGAATTTACCAACAATATAAATTACGCAAATAACCTTCTCAGTAGATACATAATTCATACAGACACTTCTCATATTTTGGTTTCATAATGTAATAGAAAAGGTGTAGCTACCTATACTAACGATTGGATTTTATTTCATCCAAGCCAAAGGCGACTTTACCCCGAGGTAATACGATCCTTCTACATAATTTACTCTTTGAAAACCGTATATCGTAAAATGTGGGCGGAAAAAAGGTAAATCGCGTTTCTTACTCTCCAATATCATCCCAAGACGATACTGATGAATGCTGCCAGTTCAAAGACAGAAATCCCTTTAGACTTAACGGTTGAGACCACTCATTTATTCGGTCACACGATACTTTTTTATAACACAAGGTTTCTTTTTGAAACGATATTGTACTCAAGATATTACAAGTATGTTAAATATTTTGAGATTTGCTCCGTTCGTTTACACAAGTGAAACTGAAGCTACGGTGGTAGCTCGGTAGCGGTTAGACAAATATAACATTTAAATATTTAAGCTTGGAATAGGTATTACATCGTCTCACTGCGGCGTCACAAGACGGAAAATAAATAAAACCAGTGGAGTGACACTAAGACGACAAATGTTGCTTACGTATGGAGACGAGCACGGTACAGGCAAAAGCCAACGTACCTTACAAAAGTAAGGGTTTTTGTATAAATTTAATATTTCTAATTTATTTACCTTTTTACGGTTGTCTAACGGATCCACGATGTAAACTTTCCTAGTTCCGTCAACTTACACTAGCTAGAGATGTTCTTAATACTACACCTAAGTATCAAAGCACACATTCGACTGTGTAGGTTTAACCATGTTCTAACGTTTCTTTTCAACATTTAACTTCATTGAATACATTGCTTTATAAAATCTTCAGTATTACTTGAACATGTATTCGTAGTGTAATTTAATTATAAAATAAAAAAATTAATAAAAACTATTTGTAGTCCGTTCCACAAATGGTTTACAATAGTCAGAGACAGGAGGCCAATTTTTAGCATGCAATGCCTATACCAGTGGACACCAGTGGAATTATAAACAAGAACTTCATGGAGCTTCAAGCTATGTGGTATCTAAAATCAATATAATCTTGCTTCGAATTAATTGCATAACAGATTACTTCTTTATAGGCGCTACCTTTTTTCGATGAAAAGCAATAAATCTGTGACATATACATTCATTTATTCAACCGGTTGCCATCCGGCTATTCGCATGACCCGAGCAAACAAATTTAACGGTATATAATAATAATATATAAGAGCAAGCATAAAATTCAACAAAAAAATTATGTGAACCTATTTATCAATCTGCGACTGGTCTATAAAAAGTCACTCGTTTAGCTTATCAAACTATGCACCTTGATAAATCAAAATAAGTTCAGTAAAAATGGACGTAAGTAATTATAAAAATCACCATAATTTTTACGAGTGGGGAACACCCACAAATTCCCAATTGTGTAATTCCGATTTCTAAAATTCCGAATTTCACAATCCCGAAGAGTCTTAATTCCGATTATTCAAAAATATTCCTATTTTATCGAAATTCATAAATACGAAATTTTAATTTTCCGACTTTCATTAGTACGAAGAATTAAAAACGCGCTGTGTTACTAGTCCGAAATATGGTATTCCTCATTAAAATTTTTCGAATATTCAATGCTAACATTCAGATTTTGTATCTAAAACGGGTATATATAAAAAATTATAATCTAAATCACCTCAGACACAAATCAAAATTAATAAGGCACATTTTGAAATTATACAAATTAGGCGCGACGACGAGCGAGTTAGTCTGTATGTAGATAATGCAGTGCGAGCCGAGCGAGCGCAGCGAGCGTGCCGCGGCAGCGGCCGGCGAAGCGCCAAAAAGGGATTTGCATTTCAGTACATAAACTACATACTCAAGATATAACTCGGTACAAAAACTAAATAAACTTTCTCATTTCCAGCTGACTACTTGAATGCTCGAACGTATAAATTGATGTGCTCATGCAGTTTAACAAGGCGTTTGTTATTGCAACTAATATAATTCTGAATTTTTATGTTCGGGTTTCGTATTTATGATATTGCGGATTATTAATTATTCGGATTTTTTATGGTTCGGTATTTTCGGATTCGGCATATTGCTTTTCGTAATTATAAACGCGCGGAATTTTGGAATTTCGAAAAAGAAAAATTCGGAATTATGAAACACGGAATTTTTATTTTCGGAATTATGAACCATTCGGTGTTATAAAATTCGGAATTTTGAAATTCGTGAATATGACTATCGGAATTAACTTTTTTTGTATTTATGTAGTGTACCCTAACGAGTGACATTCAACCATTTAAGGGACACAGATACCATCCCATACATTTCTGAGCCAAGATGTTAAAAACATAAAACTTGTGTTTATTTTATGTGAAATATAATCATAACACTTCATTGAAAGTTTGAAAAAGTTTTGCTTATTGGGTAATGAGATATAAACTATTCAGTATTTTTATAGCATTGAGATGCACTGTTGAGAATTCAGTAAACAAAATGCAAAATCTTCGATGTCCGGTATATAAAACCAAATGAATCGGGTAACGAAGAACAGTCAAGTCAGTGTGGAAAGCTTAATTTATTATTACAACTTGAGTTTTCCATGAAAACAAAAGGCCAAAATACCTAGGTGCAAGGAACAAAACCAGACAAACGAGTGAACGAGTGCATGAACCAGACTGCCACGCTCAATTCATTCTCTGCTCGGTGTAAGAGAGTTAGGATTGCCAGCGTTGATAAGTCGATTCGGGCAAAATACAGAATAATATAAATCGATTATAATTATCGTTCATCCATCGATCGCACTATTTTCCTTATAACATGTTCAATTATTTTATGATAAAATCATTCACATTGGTAATTAATTTCAGTAATGTTACTTATCTTTCATTTTCTTCTTTTCTAGAAACAAGATTGTGGGGGGTTTTGTATATTTCGACACTTTATACAACTTTTTGTCCTTTTGGCCCGCCACTAATGAGCCTCATTTAGGTTGTAACAATCAAACAATGTCTCTCATACGTTGCGCAATTACTCGGACCTATTCTCCTCCAATGGCTACTCAAGACATCATACCGGAACGTGACTAGGTCACTTGTCTAGAGGGTGGTTGCAAGCCGTGGTCGAAACCTACCTGCAAAATGGTTATCCCGCCATTCATCGGTCGCCAGAGCCTCGTCCGCTGTCCGGCAGGGTGCGCCACGGGCAGGTGAGGTTGGCATTTGGAGACTCTTGATGGTAGGCGACTCCCCCTTACACCCCAAAAACCAACCAAAACGTCTGGCTGACGCTTGCTGGTTGCTGGTAGCTGGCTGGCTGGCTGTTTGTTTGACGTCAGCAATAACAAAATTCCATCTCAATTGGCGACTTAGTCCTATATTAAGGTTTTCGGTATTTCGCCGTATGTTCTAATGAGACTACCATTCGCGTCGTGTACTCTATGACTTGTAACATGCAGATCCCATCAACTATCGACCTATTGCAATCACCTCCATACTTTGCAAAGTTATGGAGCGTGTATTGAACAATCGTCTCCTGGCATACCTTGAAACCAACGAGCTCCTTAGTGATAACCAATATGGTTTTCGCAGTGGACGCTCGATTGGAGATCTTCTTGTATATGCCATTCACTTATGGAGCGAAGCCTTGGAAGGTCACGGTGAAGCTATAGCTGTATCCTTAGACATTTCCAAGGCTTTTGTCTGGCATGATGGTCTCTTGAGTAAGCTTCCAGCATACGGAATACCTAAAGTGCTCTGCGACTAGATATCTGATTTTCTGAGGGAACGGTCAATTCGAGTAGTCTTAGACGGCTGCTCTTCTGACCTAATGGCAATTAATGCCGGGGTACCTCAGGGATCTGTTCTCTCTGCAACGTTATTCTTACTGCACATTAACGACCTGCTAACCCCAGGCAATATTGGTTACGCTGATGACAGCACCGTTGTAGAGAGATACATGTCCAATGCGCGAGCGAGTCCTCAAGAAATCCGGGCTTTGAGAGAGTCCATGATTGAGCGGGTGGATTTGGCCTTAAAGAAAGTGACCGATTGGGGCGAGTCCAACTTGGTCAAATTTAACTCGTCGAAAACACAGGCGTGTTTATTCTCCGCGAAAAAAAGCAGTTTCGACCGTACGCCCACTTTCCTAAATGTTTCTGTACCCTTAACCGACCACCTAGGGCTTCTGGGCGTAACTATATCGTAGGTACCAACTAAACAAATTGTGTCCATGGCTAGTTTGAGCCATGGTTGATTTGCTCTGATCATTGTTGCAGGCGTTGTCGGCTCAGTAACTTTCTTAATAAGCTTTCTTCCGTCTAAACTGACGAGTAATTTGTGGATTTTTTGTTTGGAGACGGTGGCTGTAGGTCACACGTTTATTATGGTATATAACTCAACTCAACGTCACTCAACATGTAATCGTGTCTTTATTAACAAGCCTTTCCCTGGACGTAACATATAGATTACATTTAATTTTGACATTATCACCATTATTTTGACATTGTATAGATTATTTGTTAGTTAAAATTAGGTTGATTAATAATATAAATTTAAGAAATAGTGACTATTATTGTTAATGTAAATAAGTTCAATTTATTATAACTTCTGTTGCTTTACATGTCACATTCTGTAACGGAGTTCAACTATAAACATTATTTTTAAGTTACACATATTGTTGAGTTGCAACTCAGTTCCTACTTTGTACCTATTTTATTTATATATTGTATTGTTTGTAACTTGTTTTGTGCATTACAAAAAAAATAGAATTCATTTTGAGGTCAATCATCGTTTAACTTATATTAATTTTCGAACACGTTTAGAAGTGAATTTTATGAATTGTCTAAACTATGAATAGAGATAATTATGACAACAGAACTTATGATTTTTATCGCTTGGGGATTTAAATTTTAGGACATGAGTAACACATTATGGATTTGCATATTATGACTAGTTTATTTTCGTAAATCCACGAGATACCTATGCACTCGACGCTTGAAAGAACTAGGACTGTAGTTTTCTGGAAAAACAGACGCAGGCAGTTCATTCCACAGCTTGGTGACCCGCACCAAAAAGGAACTATCGAAGCGTTTGGTTCGACTTCTTGGGATGTCTACCATGAAGAGATGGAAGGTCTGTCTGCGTCTAGTAGTCCGATGCAAGAAGGGTGTGGGTTCAACCTGATCAAAAAGAGCATTCGCGCACTCTCCAAAATGTAATCTGTAGAAGACTGCTAAACTGGCAACTTTCCGACGATGGTCCACTGCGAAAACCATATTGATTATCACTAAGGAGCTCGTTGGACTCAAGGTATGCCAGGAGACAATTGTTCAATACACGCTCCATAACTTTGCAAAGTATGGAGGTGATAGCAATAGGTCGATAGTTGATGGGATCTGCACGGCTTCCCTTCTTTGGTACTGGTTGCACGTTAGCCAGCTTCCAGGATTTAGGGACCTTTCCAGATTCCAAAGAGAGTCGATACAGGCGCGTTAGTATGGGAGACAACTCGGCTGCGCAGTGTTTTAACACAACTGCAGGTATGCCATCGGGGCCACTGGCCTTGTTCACGTCTAAATTCTGCAAGCATTTAAGAACCTCCTTTTGGCAAATATGAACGGTACCCATTTTGGGTCCGAACTGAGGTAACTGGGGTGGGACTTTACCTTGACTATTTAGACGTGAATATTCTGCAAAAAGATTAGCAAAGAGATCTGCTTTCTCTTTTGCAGTGTGGGCCAGTGAACCGTCAGGCTTTCTCAGAGGTGGCAGCGATGGGCTACAGAAGTTCGACTCAACTGACCAAAGACCAGAAAGCTTTGCTTCCTGAAGGATATGACGCTATCTTGTCTCCGAAATGGCCAATGTGGTCAAAGCGAGCTTTTCTGATCGCCTTTTTGCAAGACTTGGCGGCAGCATTGTATTTTTTCTTCAGTTCATGCGAATCCACGGCTTTGCTTCTGCGAGCGTCAGCCCAGGCTTTTGTACGCTTCTTGTTTAAGCCTTTTAGCTGTGAGGCCCGTGATGAGCGTTAAAATCCCCCAGGAACACCAACTGCGCTGAGGGAAAACGTTGCCGAACCTTATCTGCTGCATCGCTGAGATACTCCATGAGCCTCGTTGTCTCCCGATCTCCGCTTTGTGACCGATATATACTGGCGTAGACCAATTGGTAAGGCCGGTATCAGTGTGAACCCACATAACGGAAAAGTCCAGATCTTCCAAGTAACGGAGACGCTGACAACAGATCTCGTCACTGGCATACATGTACACCCCGGCGTTCGGGCGGAAATTGGACTCCAGGATGTACCCTGGGTAACAAATGAGGCCTCTCTGTCTCAAGATGGTGGTGGACATCGTTGATATTTGAGTGCATTCCTCTGATGTTGCAGAAGTGCACTTTAAGAGAGAGGAAGTGCAACCGCTGTAGAACCTTACTCTTCTTGTGACTTTTCATGGGGAACTGGCTTGGAGACTGCGGGGACGCCCGAACCCCCCCGGGGGATTGTCATCGGGTCCTCTCTAACCAGTCGCTAGCTGGCACGATGAAGCCTCCCGGGATTTTTCACGAGGTGTCGGGGCAGCCTTTCGCATGTAGCTAGCGCACTACTTGGGCCCCCTACTACCTGCGGGTGGCCAGCGGTGCACCGTTTCTTCGGATCCCGCTACCCTCCAAAACCAGTTTCCCGGCGAGTCAATAAATTACGAGCTGAAGACAGTTCTCTGATGCAGCACGATTACTCACACCTACCCTCCTCGATGGCTACACTAAACATTATGCCGGAACGCGACCATGTCACTTGGCGGCATGGCTTTGTTTAGTGGGTGGTGACAAGCCACGGCCGAAGCCGTTACCAGAAGATACTGCTCGTTTAGCACCACCCAGGGACCACGTACAAGGCATCGAGGGCTAAACCTTGCGGACGCGAGCAGTTCCAGTCCCCATGAGCAAAATCATAATGTTTGTTCGTCATATGTAAAAAAGACACGTGATGAATAACTTCTTTTTCTTTTTCTTCATCTCCATCGCGATTTCGTAAATACGTACACTAAAAGGAAAAAACCGGCTGGAAAAAAAACCCTTTGAAACTCTTCCGTCAACATTCTAAAGCACATAAATAGATAACTAGAGTATACCATAAACGCAAAACTAAAAAAACTACAATGAGATTTAAAAAATTGAGGTTATTTTTTTTTTAATACAAACATTAGGGATAACCATCGACATAAAATGAAAATGAATGAATGACAGGTATCGATTCCCGATTCGTATCGACATTTTGATGTATCGATACAAAAAGATCGGATAAGACTAAATACTCAGATGAATATGTTTATGTAATAATTAATGTTTTTTCTTTCAGTGTAATTTAGTAAAATTATAGTTTACAAAGACTTTTTGCCGTTGGAACAATATTGTGGTTGTTACTGATTCTTTTATTAGGTGAGTTTTGAGCATAATTCGTTCTGCTTATAGTTCCGTGAATTAATGTACCACTAGAATGTGTCGTTTTTTGGTATAATAAGTCCTATTCGGGAGAAAAAATATCCTTTTTAAATTAAATATGTTTACTTTTATTTTTTTTATTCTAATTCATAAAACTACATTGTACATTAATATTAATTTCAAATGTTATTTTTTTTGTGGCAACTTTAAACTGGGTTTATGATGGCAAACCCATATCTGTAGCGTGTACGCATACCCCTCATTTACAGGGGAGGTCAGCTTTATTGCCCGATTGCAAACCACCTAGAAGGGCAAACTTTTAAAGCTATCGGAATAAGCTATTATTATATGATTATACTAGAGATATTATCAGAATAGGAAGTATTTATTCCAGTAGACGCACAAATGATAGAGCTACAATCGAAAGGCCAGAGCCAAGGCAACAGCCAGCAAAGAGAGTTTACAATGGTCTCTGGCCTGAAGACATTCCGACTTCAGAAAATTCAAAGCGGAACATTAAATACCTTAATTGCCTTCTGTGCAGCAAAAAGAAAAAGCGCAAGGAAACGAGGTTTAGGTATAAGATTTGCAAAAATCGTCTTTGCCCTGCTTGTTTTGAGAAATGTCATACTAATTATATAGTAAATGTGACTAATTCTGAGTAATACAAAGACTGATTAAAGAGTAACTGTTGTATAATACAAATAAAAAATGTAAATTGATTTTAGAAGTGCATTTAATTTGTTTTTGTTGTTTTGATTGTGTAATCTGGTAAGAAAACATAACATTTAGTTTATTTTTGTTTAGTCTGATTCTATTATTTTAAAAATATAAAGAAGACTGATTGTTAATTCTATTACATTAATAAAAAGAAAATATATTTTTGATAAAAAAATAATTTCGTTGATTTGTTGATGTCGATTATCGCTTTGCCAAAGCGATTAGATTTAATATTTCAATAATCATGCAGTATGGGTAACAGCACTAAAATGCCAAAGGGTCATTGACGTTTCATTGTTTATTCTGAATCTGGTAAAGATAATATACATATTGACTACGACATAAAAGAAACAAACACAAGAAAGCTAATTATTGTGTGTGCTCATATCATGCAACAGAAACAGCCTGTAAGAACCTCAGTAGCCTGCTCTTTTGTCATCCAAATGTTTTTTACTTCCATAAAACCATTTATTTACCTCCGTAGAAATGTCCTTCTTACACTCTGGAGTAAGCTCGTCATCACTTTCTGGGATTTTCTGTACAATAAATATCCAATTGCATAATATACTGCAGGAATGCGTATTTTTCAATTTAGGTTGACTTCTAAGAAAAAAACTTAAAATTTTAATTAGATAATGTTCTTATGCACGTTATTTTATTTAATCAGAAATTATTTTAAACCAAAATGCACTTACATATTTTCGTTAATAATCATGGATCTTGATTGAATAGTGCAAGGTTTATAACAATACCTCAAGTAGTTTTTAATATTAGATCGATAACACAAATTTTAGTACACAGTGTGTCAGCAGAGAAAACCGAGGTTTTATTAGTACGTGTGTATTAAGATGTCGAGTATGAAAGGTACTTAAAATGTCAAAAATAACTACGACTAAGCACCTTCAACTTAAAACCTATCTTTAACTTGGAGTTAAATGGTTTTAAAAAGCTGAATCGGGGAGGAGAAATGATAACCCTCGAATCCGTAAATACAGAGCAATCAGTATAAGATTAGACATACGCATGAACGTAGCCATCAGTCTCGGTCTGCGTGCGTTCTCGAGCGCAGGTCGATCGCAGACGCCTTCCCGCTCCATTAGCCCCTGCGCTAATTGAGCACCCAAATTTCATTGGTTGTTGTCGTAATAAATAATTTCATAGTTGTATACCGTAATAAGTTTCTAACGCCGTTTTCACGGCGTAAAGTGGGCTGTTAACCGTACTTCTAATAAGTTTCTAACGCCGTTTTCACGGCGGATAGTTGGTTGTTAACCGTTCTTCGTGGAACGTGAGCTTCGTCGACGGGAATTCGTCGTTCCAGGTGCCTCGAGTCTTCGTGTTCGAGTAAGTTATCCGCGTCGTCCTCAACCGCCCTACTGCGTGTAGGGTGGTTTTAGGAAGTTAGTCATCGTTGATAGGTTCATAGTATATATATTTATATATTGTTGTCCCTCCCCAACCCCTCCGCAATGGCTTCCCTAAGCTCTAACGAGTTTAGGAACAAGTAACTTGAAAGTACTGAAGGCATGTCTATAAATGCTGATAAGTATCGTTTCTTGGATTCTCTTATCCCGCATATCATGGCGTTAATTCCCTTAATGGCCCCTCAGGCCACCCCAGTCCCCCAGACCCCTCTGGTCTTAGGCTCTCCAGCGTCCCCTTCCTCCAGTGACATGGAGTGCGAAGTAGACGCCCCTCCGCGTCGCAAGCACGCACCCGCGACCGAGTCATCCTCGGACGTCACCCCAACTGGCCCTGAGTCTCCCTCTTTTACGCTTGTTAAGAAGCGCTCTAAAAAGCGTTCGAAACAAGACCCGGCGCCCTCGACGCCCGTCCCTACACCCCCTGCGGCGTCTTCAACGCCAGCTGCCCCGGTGTCTTCAATACCCGCTCCGGCTCCAACTTCTGTCAAGGCCAAGGTCCCACCACCCGTTTTCCTGCGGGAAAAGGGTAAATGGACTGAGGTCTCGACATTGTGCAATGAGCACAAAATCCATTACACCCGAGCGGCCAACTCGGGTGAATCTATTAAAATCTTAGTCTCGTCGATAGACGACTTTCGTGCTTTAACAAAGCTCCTCACCGATAAGCAATATGCTTGTCATACTTATGCTCTGTCAGAAGAGCGTAAGATCAGAGCGGTACTCAGGGGTGTCCCGTTCGAATTATCGAACGAGGCTATCCTGGAGGATCTGCAGTCTCAAGGCTTCCCGGCACTCGCGGTGCATAAAATGCACAGCAAGTATGGGAGGCAACACCCTTTCGCTTTGGTAGTTCTCGCCAACGTCCAGGGAGATCCTCAAAGGGGTTAGCACTATATGCGGCCTCTCTGGGATCTCGATCGGGGCGCCTCATCGCCGCGGTCATCCCGGCCAGTGCCATCGGTGCCAGTTGTACGGGCACGCGGCGGCCAACTGCCGCGCACCGCCCAGGTGCGTCAAGTGCCTGGTCCCTCACTTCACTAAGGAGTGCAATCGCACTCCTGAAACTCCCTCTCCTCCCGATTGCGTGCTTTGTGGCCAGTCCGGCCACACCGCAAATTACAGGGGCTGCCCTCGTGCACCCCCTTGTATGCGTTCCAATTCCAAGAGGGCGGTACCCAAACAGACCCCGCCCCTTTCTCAGGAAAACTTTCCACCGCTGCGTAGCCAGGTTCCTCCGGCTGCAAAGCCTGCTCAGCCAAAGCCTGCTCCAGAAAACTGGAGGCAGCGCCCCGCATCGAATCCCATCCCGGCTCCTCGCCCATACAAACCCACTCCTCAATCCTCCGTAGCAGACGATATGCGTATCGTCTGCGACGCTATGAAAAATATCGATGTTAGTGAAATCGCAGTCTTAGCCCGTAAACTTAGGGCTTCACGTACTCCGACAGAGCGCTTGCTAGCTCTGGCGGAGCATAGTTCCCTTCTCAATTCATTATAGGTTCATTTAAATGAATTGATCCCCGAAATCATGCTTCGGCCGACCTCCGCGCAGCCCCGGCTTCACCGGAGGCTGCCCGGAACGGCCACCAACTCATGTCCCTTTGAGCACCTTCAGTGCAACTTTCACTCCAGCGCGCCCAACTTCCCGACGGGTGTCGCTTCCGATGAAGGCTAACGGTAATAATTACTACAGCCAACAGGTGGTTTTTAGTGGGTAGGTGCCATTCTGGTGAGTCCCACATAACCCCCCGCAGAGGACTTTACCTGCGGGCGGTATGCATGACGCATCTTCCACCTACCTCCCGCGAGGGTGCCTCGGCAGCAAAAAAAAAAAAAAAGAACGTTGCCGTTCAAAACATAATTAATTGTTAGAAATTTTCAAAGAAGAGGAGGTGCGATCTCTCACTTACTTAGAATTAGTTTGGTTAGTTCTCTATAATAGAACAAGTAAGTAGCATTTGCATTAATATAAATGAACATTTTTAGAAAATTAATTTTTAGTATGTAGTTTTTTTATATAATGATAAACGTCATGTTGTAACTCAACAAAAAATATTCCTTATACATATACATTAGACTAAGTGAGTGGTATTTGAATAATAATGAAATCACTTAAACACTTTGTTACATTGAGTCAAACAGTTACTTACTTGACCGACAGCCTTACCAACCCCACGGCAAGGATATCAGCCTCGCCCAATTAATGGGTGGAGTCAGGCAGTTTATTATCCACCACCCTTGCCTAGAAATAGTGGGTTTCCTCACGCAGTTCTCCACCACCGTTTGAACAGCAAGCTTGATTCACTTAAGTTGTAAAAACTCATTGCTACATTTGGCCACCACCGGGGATGGAACCCGGGACGGAGAAGTGCCTTAACCACTGCTCCACCAACGCTCTTTGATACTTACATACCTAGAAATTGTATCTATCGTATTATTATTGAGATGACATGTTTGTTAGTCTGTTTATATGTTATTGATAAACCCTGAAACTAATAAACCGATTTAAAACAATCTTTAATGCCGAAACAACAAAGTTTATATTTCATTTAGAAATTTCCCTAGAATCGGGAGCTACGTGGATAAAACTGCGCTGGAGTTCTTGGTATTAAATTAGAGTAAGCTAGAAATAATTCAATTGTTATTTATTTTACTTGTTTTAACTTGCCTCGTAGCTGTGAGCTGTGCCATTGTTTGCCCACCGAATTACTGCAGTACATTCACCTGCCCGACCCACGTTATATGCAGTAGTAACCAGGTCTACAAACCCTTTGGTGGCTGGTGCAGCTGTTGTCCAACTTGCGTTACTGTGATTAGTAAGTACAACATGTTCTATATATATTATTTACAAATAAACAGAAAAACATTTTCTCGACACAAGTCCAGAAGAGTACGGAAGCAGATATATAATTAATTTAATTTCACAATGGCTTAAATCGAAAGAGTCAAATCTCTCTAACAACTCTAAATGTCACTACTTGTCAAATTATAGAGAATGAAAAGATAATTCTAACTTCGTGAGTGATCACAGTTGATCTCCTATGTAAAGAAAACAATTCATTTAGTTTTGAATAGCTTTGTTCATGTTAGTTCAATAGCTAGACGTTTTATATTTTATTGATAATTCTGTTTATTTATGAATGCAAAGGTTATCATTCCACTTCCCCTACACCCCTGTATTAAGATATCCTCTGGGGCGGTACTGGACTGCTTCCTATTTTGACCGCCATAATAATCACGTCGTGTTCCGCTCAAAGGGAAGGAATAGGCAATGCTAGTGCAGTCAGTATTTTTAAGTAGCAACTTTTAAATGTTTGCCCCTGTGCTACTTTTACAAGTAATAATACTGTTCCTGCTCTCGGTAATGGCTATTCTGGAATAAAATGGTAAAATGCAGTATTATCTCTTAATTTTAAACAAATGGTTCTATAGTAACATTTATTTTAATAACCGACGTCAGTTTTTGTAATAAAATAACATTGGATTTTTTAGGTTTAACGTTTGAACAGGATTTGCAAAACATTTTTTTTACCATATTCATAGCTGACAAACTATTACGCGACTCACCTGATGGTTAGTGGGAGTCGCACCCAAGAGCATCATTTTTCATAAGTGTTTTATGTATTAATGTAGACAGTAATTATTATATCGACTAATGATGCGTCGCCGGCCGCAGGCTTCAGTTGGAATTGCCTTTGTTCCAGTAATTGCCCTGGCTGTTCCTTGCCTTTAATTGGAACATAACCACGTAAACGTGACTATTATGACGGTCAAAATAGGAAGGACTTGTATCGGCCCAGATGAAATCTTAACATAAAAATCTTGGAGAATTGCAAAGATGAAAATATGCCTTTACCTGTAATAGTTTAGAGTTTAAATTAGTATGCTCAGTGCACTCGGTGGAGGCTCAGGCTAAGTCTAAAATCGCTTGCGCGTTATTCGGTCGTTTGTAAGCGCCCCGCATACAAAGGAAATACGAAATTAGAGGGGATTTGAATGCGAATCTGCGCCTGTTACCCGAAGTTACCCGGTTCTACCTTCCTACTCTAACTTGGCGAATGAAACGTGCTCCCAAATAATCTTTCTAATTACTATTCCAAAGGAGGGACTACCTTGCCCCAAAGTACTCCGGGGAGTGCCTGCCCAGATGGAGTGCGAGGAGTCCACGTACTGTGATGATGGAGTTTGCACTTCAATGTAAGAAACATGTAGGTCAACTCAGGGCAATAAAAGTTATATCTCAAACTGTGTTTAGTTTTCATTCGTGTTTGAAATCCTCGATAATGATCTCAGAAAACCAAACTTGTGTGAACATCACTTTGTGACCCTTCTTAGGTATGAAGATATTGGATAAATAAGGAAGGCATGCTTAGGTAGCATGTTTTTGATCTAATCATTAAACACTCGAACGATCTGACGTAGGTACAGAGTCCCAGCTTTATTCAACCGTGTGGAATCGTTACTAGATTAGATAGATACCAAATCGTTACTTAGTACAAGCCTGCGAGGCATGTGTGCGTGTCCTGGGGTTTACGCCGCAAAAACCAGTTTACACTGGCTCAGCCTCAGAGCAATCTTGGGGCTTTACCACACCAATCGTATATATGTAGACTGGTCTGGTAAAACTGTCGATCGACGTCGATTATTCCATTCTACCATCGATCGATTGGTGTGGCAACACCCTAAAGGCTTGTAGGCGGACGTCGTTTTGGTTTTTGGTGTAAAAATTGTTAATTGCTTTACTGTGTGCTTGAACGATAGTAGAAAAAATAAAAGCATATCGTAATTTAGCCTACCTAGTAGGTAATTGTGGATAATATTTTTTTGAAGTAAAATTATAGAAAAATTACAACATAAATTTTGCAGTCAGTAATTTATAACTGATGTTGCCACTTTATATAACTTAAAAAAAATACTTTCATAAATACATCAAATTACTGAGTAAATTACTTGCTTTTAATTTTTTCTTGTGTAGTTCTTACTTCCAACATGTGTCAACCCCATTTTTTGTGACTGCAGGTACTTTCGAAGCAGCTTAATTGCCGCCCTTATGGGCAAAGGCTGAATCATGTTTTCTTGAGCATAAATGACCATGTATTGCCGACTGGTGTATCTATTCTATGTATCTCGTTTTATTCCTTTACACCTAAAGATTGTTCTTACTTTGTTACATTATTTAAAATTTATTTTTTGTATTGTTTTTGTGTTTATTTGAGTTGTTTGATTAATTTTATATAGATATGTAAGTAATTTTTTGGCCTATTAATATTCATATTGTATATTCGTAAACAGTATTGTTCTTGATACAGGGTGAAGACAGGGAGAGATTAGGTAGTCACTTTACACAAACAACAATTCATTCAACAGTAATTAACTTGTCATTAAATGTTACAAATAGAACATAGCCCTCGTTACGTCAATACATAATTACGCAACATAAAATAATAATTTTGTAATCGAATTGAATTACGTTTCATTATATTTTTACATTTAACTCGACTTTTCATTGTCTTTACAGATTTCAGTCAAGTCAAGACGTCCAGTTAAATCAAGCATACCTATACAAGAGCCAGGGGTTTGCAAAATGGACTGCAACTTCTCTACATTGGGCAAACTAAACGGAACTTGTCAACCCGCGTTTAGGAACACATAGCTGATATCAAATACAGAAGAGCGACGAAGTCCGCAGTTTGTGAAAATTCCGTGGATAAGCCCAACCATTATTTAAGGTTTGTCTCCGTAAAAATTTTATCAACACAACGATAATATAAGAACCAACCTAATACCAAAAGAGAAGATAGTTGGAAGTTTTCTCCGATATGGGGTCCTATTCTGAAAAGCATAAAATCTAACATCCAACAAACTGCAATACCACAAGCTCAAGACACTGTGAGAACTTTCTGTGTTAATCCTGAACGCTACGCTCGCAGACTGAGATGGATATGATTAATGTTTTCATAACTGTGAAGAAGCCTGTTATCTTGGTCACTTGTGACCATGATGTCTGTAAAGATGATCGATACCGAAACGTCGAGTTAAAATGTACAAATATAATTAACCGCAAAAAAGCCAGGGACAAAATTTTCATTTTTGAATTTAAAATAGTTATATATGTTTTTATAAAATCCGGTTAAAAAGTGTTTTATTAAGTAAATTATCATTAGTAAAGCGAGAAAACTTAAGAAAATATTAATAATTTTGTTTTTGTCTAAGGCGAGCCCTGTTTGTCCTTGTGATAATGGCTCAAGTGGTTTTCAAAGTTTTATTATTCTTATTCCAATATAAACCGCGTACTTGTCAGCAAAGAAACACGGGGTTATGAGTACTTTAAATAAGTCAAAAATAAATTTGAGTAAGGGTCGATTGCACCGTTGAACGAAGCATGCGTTTAAGCTCGAGCAGTCGTAGATCAAAACGGAAATGGTGGAGGGAGGAGGCGAAGTGAAATGATAAGTATCATGAACGGAGTTAGTCAAAACACAATTAATTGTTTTAATCAGGAGGTTAGAATCAATATATTCTCTTTTATTTGTCAAGTTACATTTGCATTGAAAGGGTTTGTAGATTAAAATTGTCAAATTTCAAAAATTTCTAAATTCCATCACCTCACTCACATATTTTTTATGTGTACAAAAAATACAATGTACATAGATCCGTCTTTAACAAGCATACGAGCGCGATTAATTTCCCCTAGTTGGAACGACGGTTTGTAAAACCTGTTTTGACAGTTAAATCAAGATTTCAAAATTAAATACAACACGTCGTATTTGATATACAAATAATTGAATGTTCATACTAGTTGATTCCGTTATACAGGGTGTTCAAGAAAGTATTTTACAAAAAAATATTCCAGATTGAGTTAGTTTTCACCATTCGACAACAAAAAACCGTTTTTTATTTGGACTTATAGTATTTCCATAAAAATTCTAGATATTTAGAATTGAAGCGCGCGGCCACACACCTATCCAGATAACGCGCGGACCTTACGATCAGCTGGGAGGTAGTTACACAATAGAAAAAACGTAAACGTAGATAAATACACACACCTATTCACATTCAGACATCCTACTATAGGAATTTAACGTATATACTTCTCCGACACATTCGTTAAATTAAATGAGTGTTGTGTTAATAAATGCATTATAAGAAAATAATATTGCGGTAACTTAGCTTATTCTGCATACCTAATTTTTATTAACTACTGGCTAAAATAAATATTTTCTGGTAATATAAAATTATCTAAATACTTCATTTGTAGATTCTACACGAAGGTATATTTCATGATACGTATTTAATTAATTTGTGAAGTCTTGTGTACCTATGAAAAGCCATCTCATGTAAGGTCAAGGTCAGGTTGTCCTAGTACAGAAGACACGATCATTTGTAAATAATTTTGTATTTTATGAATAAAGATTACTTTGATTATTTTTGGACATGTCCTTTTTTTAACTCGGCAAAAAACGGGCTTTACCTACATTTACGAAAACAATTGCCAAGTAAATGTAAAGCAGTCGTTGTGAGTTCTGGGTAGTGAGTAGCTGCAGGAATTTACTTACAATGCCACAGGTATTTAAAAAAGCGGCTTTGTGTAGAAGTCTGTAAAGGGTTGCGTTTAAATTTAATAATTTAAACCTACGGTGTGTTTTGGAATTAAACCTGTTGTAGAAAATTCTATGGGTACTAGAAGCAGGGTGGAATTTTTAATGCCACCCAGGAAGTACTCTAATTATTCCTCCTTTTTTTAAATAAATGAATGTTCGTTAGAGTAAAACTTGCTATCTCTAGTATTTTGGGTTCTTCCCTTTCCCTCCAGGTGGCATTGCAAAATTCCACCCAGCATATATTGTTTAATAAACACGTCTACAAAGTCTAAGTAAATCCTAATCTATATTCTATATACAAAACACAAGTTTACAATGTCACTTATTTTTGGATGTAAAAAGATTAGAGTATCTCTGATATCTTTACTTCTGATTTTATCTCTGATTGTCGTATTCCTTTTTTATATTACTTTGTAGATATACAGGGATACTCTCTGGCGATCTAAGCTTTTTATGAAAAACCTTTATAATCACTTACTATTTTAAGGGCCTTGGAGCGGAAGAATCCGTAAAATACTTTCCGAGGAGGAATGCGAGGAGTTGACATACTGCAATGATGAGATCTGCACTTCAATATGATTTTCCACAGTTTAAAGTTATGGTTGTAAACATTTTTAAGCAGACCCGATCTGTGTCCGACCCGCTCGGACGTGTTTGCAGTCGCTCCCAGCCGCTGAGTCACGATCGTCGTTTTACGACACTCGTAGCACTACTCTAACGCTGATTCCTGGTGCACTTTTCAGTGCAGCCACTCGCACAAATACCTCACTTCTTCCCCGATGAATTGAGAGAAGCCATTGTGAGTTTACGTGCGTCTCACGACAAATGAAGCTCTTGCTATTTTTCTGGCTACGTACTTGACGCTTGGCGTTAGCTACGTTAGTTAGAGTTTCGACCGGTCGTAAGGTATTCAATCCGGCACTTTCAGTGTAGCCCAACTTCGCGACTGGTTCACGTCGCGAAACCGTCCGGTCTACGTGCCGTTTTTGTTACCAATTTATTGACAACACACTCCGCGTTGAGTAGGTGGAAACCTAACGTTGCCAACTAGACCTGCCAGTGCTGACCCGGTGCGCTTTCAAGGCCCTTTAGGCCTTGGAGAAACTGGCAGACCCGCTCCCATTGCAGGGGCATAAGTTCCCAGGGTGAGGTAAAGTGCTTGTCCGTTAGGGGCACCACTTCGCGTCGTACCCAGCCACCCTAAGAGTAGGGACGTTTTGTTGCTAGGTTTGCTAAGAATCAAGGCTTTTTATTTATTTATATATTTTATAATTTCTTTACCATAATTTCGTATCAACTCCCATGGATTCGCAAAGCTTGGTAAACTTTGCGAAGTCTTTCGCTGAGGCGCTCGCCAGCGCCTTTAAACAAAGAGGTCCTAACGCAGGTCTTACAGGCAATGATCGCGTTCCCGGCCCCTCAGGCTCCAACCTCAGCCCTTCTGGCATCTAAATACATGACACCTCTGGTCTATAGCTCTCCCGCTTCCCCCGTGATCTCCGAGATTGGCTGTGTGTTGGACATCCTCTTGTGCGTCACATCGCAAACGTTCCGCTCCCGGGAGCGACTCGAAATCCGCGTCCGCAGCGTCGTCGGTCGCCGATACTTTAACCGGCTACCTTGAGACCGCATGTGTCTTCAACACCCGCCCCCGTGCCGTTAATGTCACTCCAAGTGACCGCGACCCTGTCCCGCTAAACCACAGCTCCCACCCCCCGTGTTCTTCTGCGAAAAGGTGCGATGGACCGTAGTCTCTAATATGTGCAAAACGCACAAAATTAATAACGATTCGGTGTGTAACGCGGATCTGCACAGAGATCTGAACTACCTACAGTAGAGCAACATCTCAAAACACTCTTGGAAGCGTTCTTCAAACTCTCCGAAGCTCATCCCAATCATTCAATTCGAGAGTCCGTCTCGTGTACTCCCCCAGTCCTAAATTTGAAGTTCAAAGTCGTTAGACGTAGGAACGCACTCGAATACGTAGCCACGCAGCTAACGGCCGATCTTGCAGCCCTTCAGGCTGCAGACTCTAATTCACCTAGAGCACTTTCAGTGCTATGAATACACCTTCAGTACTTTGAGCCCCTTCAGTGCTATCTAATTCCCAGCAGGTGACCCAGTAAGTGTCCCCGCTTGTAGTTGCAGCCTTTTTCTCCAATTGGCCGTCGCTTCAGATAAAGGCTGTGAGGCAAATGATTGCCAGAGTCATTCAGGGGTTTTTTTCAGTGCGAGGAGGCTCTGGTAGGCTCGAACCGAGTTAGTCATACGTACTTGACAAAATTTGCATCCGCCCCTATCATGACATATGCCAGTGTGGTTTTCACTCACGCCAGCACGTCGAATATCAATTACTTGCATGTTATTCAAAATAGGTTCTTACGCAAATGCGTCGGGGCCCCGCCCTATGTCCGCAATTAAGATCTGCATAAAGATCTCGAGCTGCCCACTATCGCCACGTTGATAAAGTTGGTGTCTAGAAGCTACTTCGACAACGCTCCCCACCCAGACACAGGCGTTACAGGCGTCCGCGTAACGATCCCGACGACGCTATTACAACAAGGAACGCCGGCGTTCCAGTAAGAAATAGGGCAACACTGCATTCGAATCGCCTAACCCACCGGTGGGCCAGGCTAACGCGTCGTACGCATTCCTACTGGGTTTCTCACTGGTTCTTTGGCAGTAGATGATTTTTCGGGACCAGTTGTAGTTTCAATATACGACGTCCTAAGCCGAGGTCGGTGCTCTCTCGGGTGCCCTTAGGCTTATTGTAGGAGTAATTTAATTTTCGGCTAAGCACCCTCAGCGCTAGGCCACAAAGTCCGGGGAAATTTAAAAGGCCAATAGAACCATAAATAAATTGTACTTTTAAAAAAAACAGTTTTCTTTGGATTACTTACTATTAGACGTTTAAAATATAAACGTACTTGACGGATTAGAAAGGCGTGTTATGACTCAGATGGGCTGCGTTTTGAAACATCCACGAAATCCTAGTCACCTAGTGGGAGCCCAGCACCGCACGCTTCCACTTTGCAAGCAGCATACCCATAAAGCTAAAGCTAAAGCTGAAAGTGTATTCTTCAGCATGAATAGTAGTGAAAGTTACCGAATGGTGTAAGTGTTACTCCGTTCTATCTTTAAACAATAGTATATAGTTTGTCATATTTTCATAAAGTTATTTTTATTTGATCTGTAAAAATGTTTGGCATTTTTGGCACTCATGGTTTTAATTTAGAAAATTAATATAGGAATAAAATGTCACATACAATTTTACATATAAGCCGTTTTGTTTCTTATACGAGGAGAAATCAGCTAGTGATCATATATCAATATATATATCAACAGAGGTTGAACTTACTGATGTCATCGTTGAAATTATATCTGCGAGCTCTTTTTGTAAACGCTAGCGATGCCGCGGTAAACAGCTAGTAATTGTTTAAACATAACTATGCAAACACCTGTGTGTTTATTCAGTTTTATTTTCCTGTGTGTGTAAAAAAACATACATATACGTGTATAAAACATACATATTTACCTGTTTGCGACCATAAGCCAACCAGACTGACTAGAGCGCTCTCGCCACTTCGGAAATTATACAAATTGAACAAGTAAGTCCTCTATTAGTATATATATACATATATATATATATATATATATATGTATGTATATTTATATATATATATAGCTATAATATATATATATATGTATATATGTATATTTATATATATATATATAATATGGTCCGGTATACGGGACCATCCCCCCAGCCACAGCCATTGTTGTCGCAGCAGGCCCCCTCACCTGCTGCGACTGGCTATCAAAGAGGAGAAGGTGGGCGTACCTCCTTCTCCTTCTCTCCCTCCGCCTACGACGGAGCGGCACTGCCAAGGTGTCATCCTCCCTACGTCGCTCCACCGCCTCTTTCTGTGACATGTCCTCTTCGCAGAAGGAGATCATGGCCACCCAGGCATCCTTGCTCCCAAGCATGGCTCTTACCACGCTGGGAAGTGAGATGTCCCTCCCGACGACAGAGGTCAGTTCGTGCCGCTGCCGATTCCACGCCGGGCACTCCTCCAGAGTGTGCTCGGATGAACTACATACAAACCTAACCCAATTTAACCTGTATTGTAACCAGGCAGAAAGCATCAAATGTATGCAGGTAGTTAAAAAAAATAATCAATTTGTGAAATGATGTTTTGGCATAATGAAATTTTTTCGAATAAATATTTTGTCTATTGAGTAGTTTATTAAACAATAGTTTGTAAAATGATCAATTTATCGAGTTTTCCAAATGCAAATTTGTTTTTTGTCAAATGATTGAATACCCTCATAAAGATAACGAATTAAAACACCTACGAATATTGATGCCCATGTGTGCGCGGTTACCATCAGGTTATTCACACGCTCGTTTGCTGGCTATAACAAAGTTAAAACTTATAGTAACAACGGCTTATATGTAAAATTGTATGTGACAGTTTATTCCTATATTAATTATCTACATCAAAACCATGAGTTACATAAATGCAAGTACACTGGCACAATGGCTTTTGTAAAATAATGAACTAAAACATTAATGGGTTTGACTTTGTACGTACTTAGGATTATATACTCTGTATTATTCTTAAACTGCCGTGAGATTCGCACCTCGGGGCCATTTTAAAATTATTGTTATTGAATTCTTTTGTCAAATATAAATATCTAACATTTTCATTTCGACTTGTACAGACTATTAAAACAATTATGCCTAAGTGTGAAAGGAAGTTACTGACTCTTTTTTCCAGACAAGAACACGTTTACTCCCAGAGCTTTAAGAGTGGAGTGAACAGGCACCAAATCTTAAAATTCTAATGATAAACACTACTTAAACCGATTAAGAAAAAATAGACAAACACAAAAAGTAATGTGGGTCCACTTACATTAATAAAAGATATAAATGACGAATGACGTAAGCAACAAGATTTTCTTATAGTATTTAAGGTTTTTTTTAAGGTTTTGTCATTCTCGACATAGAATATAAAAAAGAAACAGACTATATTTTTACTACCACACACTACAAAATCCACAAAGCTGACAAGTGTTAAATAAAGTGAAGCCAAAGATGTCTTGTGTATGTCATGGCCAAATCATAGAATTGACCATGAATGTGTCCATTTCATGAAATGGTCGAGCTTCGAACAGAACGATTTGCCACATCATGAAATTTTTTTCCTACGAATTTGTTAATATCCTGATATTTAAACGAGCCGAGCGAACGAAGTGATCGTGGTATGGCAACACCCATCAAAGTGCCATTGTATAAACTAAACTAATAAAATGTTTCCAGTGGCTCTATCGGAAGTCAAAGGAACTCTTTTATGATATGATCAAATAAACTTGGCCATTTCATGAAGTAGGCACGAGTTAGTTGAAACCATACCACATCATGGTGTGGCCAATGATCGAAAATTTTATGATGTGGCCGATTCTACGATATAGCTACGACATTATATTATATTACAACCACAAAAGAAAACATTAGAATGGCGGCGTGCCAACTGGTGCGGGAGTACTATATCTGAATTACACTGGAAATCATTTTATTTGCAGGATGAAATTAACACTAGTGGTCCCTTATTTATGCTGTCTTATTGCAATGACACATGCAATCGTCTGTACCAAAACCATTTGCGACAATGATGCTTGCGATCCCGATCTGAAGTGCGCCAGCAACCAAGTAATCAAACCGAAGGCTTCATTTTGTGGATGCTGCTCGGCCTGTATCACTCTGCTAGGTAAGTTTTAGTCTTCTACAGTAAATTACTTATTTTTTGTATTATTTTATCAATTATACTAGTCATTTTTAGATCAAAAATGTGACTTTATCATTCGTAGAGAACTTATATTAAAGAGAAATAAAAACGCCTTTGTTTGCATTTACTTGCAGTGCCACTGATGCCAAATTGCTCCCTACTTCTTCTCCCCACGCGCAAATAGTTTCAACCATTTTTAACACGAGCACCGCGATGTACGTTTGGCTACGTTTCATTGCGTAAATCGAGTATGAGACCTGTAGGACTTGGCTCGCACTACTATAGCTCGCATACGATTTCTAATTCTCTCTATCTGTTCGAAGTTCTGTGTGATTGATGAACCCCTTTTGCCGTTTATTTTTTTATATTTTTGATTATGTACATTAATTATATAATTACAATGTTTTTCGGTCGACAATTCATTTATTATAGAATTCGGGTAACAAGAAATAAGAAATACATAGATGTACGAGAAATACAGAAAACAACATAAACATCCTACAAGGTGCGACCGGAATCCGCGGTACGGACGACATACTTACCTATAGTTGCTTGTTGCACCTCTAGGCATACCCGTATCAAAAAACTCTTAGAATAGAATATGCTTTTCATCATTATCATTAGTTTCAAATCCCAAAAATTAATGTTTCTAATAGCACAGACATAAAAGCAAGTTTATAAAAATATTGTTAGTACAAACTGGAATCATCCAATAAATTTTTTACGTTTTCATTCTGTAACTGTAAAAAACATTTCAGTTTTATCTCATTTCAATTTATTTATTTTCTTTAATTGATTTTGTTTTTGACTAAAATTAGTTTCACGTGTATTCAAATTCATCAAAGGGTAAGCTACCAGAACTCTCCTTGGAAATAAGCAGGAACTCTATGATTCATTTATAATAAAATTAACAATTTTTAATGGTAGTAGAATTTCTTTTGTTCAGATCTCGTCTTGAGCAGTACTATTACAGACCTTCTTATGTTCACCACCAAATAAAAAAATAAGCCATTTATATCAAGTATTAACAATTTTAAAACCTCTTGAGAGCCCGCTCAAGTTTGATGGTAAAAAAAAAAGAAAATACAAACAATCAATACTAATTTGTCGAGTACTTTCTTTATGGACATTTAAACAATGGTTATCACTATATTGGTTTTATTTTGTTTTGTATTTTACGTTATATTGAATTTTCAATCTTTGAACAGTCAAGTAACTTCAGGAATTAGGTGTACATGGCAACCTACTTAGATGGTTTGAATGCTACCTGCACTGGAGGAGTCAAGCGGTAGTGATGGGAGGGTACAAATCGGATTTCATTACAATTGCTTCTGAAGTCCCCCCTGCGGATCAATTCTTGGACCTTTGCTATATGTGGCATACTTGTATGACATAGACAAGTGTTTTAAGTTTTCTAAGTATCTATTGTACGCCGATGACACAAACATTTACAAGACTGTAAATAACATTACGGATTGCTTAAACCTACAAGAAGACCTGAACCGTTTACAGGTGTACTATACTGATAATCGCATATCTATAAATGTTGAAAAATGCGTGATTGCACATTTACCCGAAAGAAAAAGAAAATTATCCTTGATTACATGGTAAATAACGCGATTCTTAGTAGGGTGGAGTCGGTGAGGGACCTTGGGCTACTTCTTGATTCGAAGTTGCTTTTCACTGATCACATTGATAATATGGTACACAAAGCATATAAAAGTTTAGGTTTCATTTTGAGAGTGACTAGGCCCTTTTCTGATATTGACTGTATAACAGTTTTATATTATGCATATGTTCGAAGTATCCTTGAGTACTGCTCTAGCATTTGGAACCCTATGTATGATGTTTACTTGGTTAGTATAGAGGCAATCCAACGTTAGTTTATTAAACATTTAAATTTTCTCACAATCGCCACTGACAATGGCTACACAGAATCATGTAAGCAACATAACCTCCTATCTCTTGAAAATCGACGCACATTGCTTGATATGACATTTTTACATGGAATTTGCAATAACACCATAGACTCTATAGAATTAACCACATTGACCCTATGTCTACGCACACCTAGCAAGCGAACTAGACATACGCAACTTTTTCACATTCCAGCAGCCCACACTAATTATGCTATAAATTCTGTCATATGCCTAATCCAGAATAAATATAATAAGCATTTTACATCTGCTGATGTTTTTGGTAGTAGCAAGCAACGTTTCAAAAACCAAATTATGAAACATTTTCGATAAACTACTTCTATACATACACACACACACACACACACCTACTTCACGCACATATTATGGCTTCTTTTATATATATTTTTTTTAAATTTTTTTTGTTATTTTTTGATCGAAATGGGTAAGAATTTTTGATCTGTACAATACAGCTGTGCCTTATATGTTAATTTATTTAAAAAAATGAAAAATCCGTAATTGGCAATAAGTTAAGTTTTTATAAGATTAATATTAAACCAATGTATACATTTTTTTAATTTAAATTGAGTGCTGTGGATTTTTGTAAATAAATAAAATAAAATAAACTTACTCCAAACCTACAAGCCCTAAAAAATATATGCATAATTTCAGGCGAAGGAGACTCCTGTGCTGAGCACCTAAGAGGAACTCCAAGAACACGAATGTGTGACGAAGGGCTTGAATGCATCGATGGAATATGCACATCAACTGATTGTTAATAAGTCTTAATGAAAATACTTCAATAGAAATATAATAAATTATTGACTTTATTTTTGCTACGTTTTTAATAAACACAGTGTCTGACTAAGCTGGATATTGAATGAGAACCAAAACTGCTTTTAATCACTTACTTTAATGAGTAGGCTTGATTTAACAGTGATTTTATAATTATTTATTTCTAGAGATGCGTGGTAGTCGCGAGTCCACAAGCGAAGTGAAGTTCGCTTAGACTTGAAGTTGCATCGCAATAGTGATGTCTTGCTTGTCAAATATCAGGCGCTATCTGTGCTGAACAGTGACAATTATTATTTTATCAACAATCATATCAACATTTCATTGGCCGGCGTTCCATCTCACCTGATGGGAAGTGAAGACGAGGATGGATACACACCTGTCCATGAGAAACTGTTGTTAAACTGGAACTAGTTTGAGCAACAAAACGCGTCGCGACACTAATTTCGCTGAGTAATATTGATATTCCCGTAAAAAAAAACTACGAAGAACCAGTGCAATAATTCACATAGTGCTGAATCATCTTTTTTGTAATAATGTCCCAAAGGTCCGTACGAAATCTTTAGCTCGTTTTTTGATCGGGTTAGTGGCCCATACTAAAAGAAAAATGGGTTTTTGACAAAAATTTATTTGAAACCTTCAAATTAGCTACTCTTCTATAGCGGTTTGATAATATTCTAGAATATCCCAGAATAAAATACAAATATACATATAAAACATCCATTACTTGAAATATAACTACCGTTACCTATCAAACAAATATTTGATGCACAAAACGAATCACAATAATAAAAGATATAGTATTTTTAGAGAACAAGACGTTACTAAAAAAAACCCCTATGGAATATCTCTCTGCTCGGGTATAAGAACCGGTCGGTTGTGAGTTTCGGCCCTTTTTGCCTGCTAGACTCGGAACCGAGAGGTTCGTCCCTGTTTGGTGAGCTTGTTCCATTTTTCTTACTTTATTCATTAATTGTGTTCAGTGTTTTATCCTATTTGTGTGATAACTAGTGTTACGTTTAGTTATAATTGTTGTAAAATCAGCTCTTTGTGTTTCCTTTAAAGTATTCATTGTGTAATAAATAAAATAATTGATGTGTTTTTGCTATTGTGATCAAGATTAGCTTAATTTATGATTAAAAGTAATTTATAGGTTAGAATTTTGTTTTTCTTTGTTTTATTTTATAAAATCTATTTCCGGTTTCTAAAATCAGAAGTGGGATAGGCGTTGCCTTCACATTGTGTTAACTGTTGCCATTCACTTAATATCCAAAGAGCTGTTTTAAATTCGTTTAAACAATGCCGCGTGAAAAGAAAAGTGGTAGCCGAGGAAGATCACGGTCTTGTTATCGATCGAATATAGTGCGTTGTGATAGTGTTGAATCATCTCGACCTAAGCGTTCTAGGCACCGACGTTCTCATGACAAATATAGTGTTTGTCATAACAAAAATAAAAGTCGCGGGTGCTCGAAGCCTCGTTCACGTTCAAGATCACGTTCACGTCATCACAAGCGCATTAACCGTCGTGATCGTACGCCTTCGCCGCGAATACGTCTACAATCTAACTCTGATTTTGATTTACATGAAACTCTGAATACTATTTTAACTCGACTGAATAATATTGAAGACAAAGGCTTTTCTGCAATTACCCCCACTTTTAATGAAAGTAACGAGAATTTTAAAACTTCCGATATTTCCGATATAAACTCAACAAAGGGGTTAGTAGACGTTCTTAACAAGGTTATTTTGTCGAGGCCCCAGAGTTATTATGTGTCAAACTTTGACATCGCGTTGCATAATGTTGAAGCTTGGTTAAAGAAAGTAGATCGCGCTATGATACTTGACCACTGGGATGATCAGGAGAGTTTGTCTCGTGTTGCCGGTTTTCTCAAAAGTGATGCCAAAACCTGGCTTAATGAGTGGTCAATAAATGATAGATCGTGGTCAAATTTTAAAAATGATTTTATTTCGTTATATCCCAAGAGGTTAGACTATGCGACTATACTGTTTGATACCATGCAAACTACGTCTGATAAATATCCTACTTACGCGGAGTATGCGAGACGTACGCTTTTGCGGCTGCGAATAGTAAAAGGCCTCAGTGAGGAGTTAATTGCACAAATAATAATAGGGGGCATTACTGATCCCCAAATTCGCGTCGCAGCCACAAATGCGAACCTCACAACTACAGATATGGTTTCTTTTTTGTCAGTTCACAGTAAACAACCTTCTAATAGGTCTTTCAAACATAAAAACTTTCAACATTTTCCGAAACAAGATAAACACCTTTCATTAAAACCATTTAACCTCACATGCTTTAAATGTAACAAACGTGGTCATAAATCGTTTCACTGTCCTGAAAATGAGAAACTACCTAATGAAAAGCATAACAAACTGTGTGCATTCTGTAAAAAGATAGGGCATTCGGAAGAAAAATGTTTCGCTAAAGCTCGTGCAGATTCGCGCAAAGTTAACCTTTGTAAATTAAACACATTTGAGCAGAACAACGACGTCATATCTGCAGTCATACAAGGTGTAGCAATAGACGTTCTTATAAATAGTGGAGCGTTAAATGTTTCCCTTATTTCGTCGGATAACCTGAAATTCTTTTCATGCTGTCTTAAGCCCACTTATTTGAGCATTAAAGGCGTCAGTGATCGTGAAATAGTTGTGACAAATTTTGTAACGCTAACTATCGAGTTTTGCGATATTAGTATTGAAGTAGATCTTTTAGTTGTCCCGGCTTCATGCATGAATGCGCCAATAATAATCGGAACTGACGTGTTAAATAAGGATGGAATCATTTACGTACGTACTCGAGACCGACAATACCTTACGCATTCTCCAAAAGTTGTGTCATCAGTAATATCGAATGCGTTAAATAACACTAATACACCTTTAACTGGAAAGCATTTAGATGACCTTAAAATAGTTATAAATGAATTCAAAGACTATTTTCTAACGGAAGAAATCTAACGGAAGAAATTGAATATTTGGGGAGAGTAGTAGGTCGAGGTCAGGTAAAGCCGAGCCTTCGCAAGATAGATGCTTTGGTTAATACGCCAATTCCTGAAAGTGTCAAACAAGTTCGTCAATTTCTTGGATTAGCAGGGTACTTCAGACGGTATATAAAAGACTATGCATCAAGGACTGCATGTGTCGCTCATTTAACTAAAAAAGATATTCAATTTTATTGGGGTGAAACCCAAGAAAACGCTAGATGTGAAATTATCAAATCTCTTACGACTGAACCGATACTTGCGATCTTTGATCCAAAGTTACCAACCGAGCTACACACGGATGCGAGTAGTGTAGGATATGGCGCAGTCCTGATGCGAGTCCATCCCAAAAATAAAAAGAAGGTTGTGTCATATCGTAGCAAACTCACACAGGGAGCAGAATGCAGATACCACTCTTACGAACTGAAGACGTTAGCTGTGGTCCGAGCGCTGCAACATTATAGCCAATATCTAATCGATTTAAGTTTTAAGATCTTCACGGACTGTAACGCTCTGAAGTCTACAGAACGTAAGAGAGATCTGCTTACCCGAGTTGCTCGTTGGTGGGTGGGTGTATCTCCAGAACTTTACATTTGAACTTGTATATCGCTAAGGTACTATGATGTCTCACGCCGATTTATTTAAGCCGTAATCTTGTAAAGTGTGTAAACCAAATAGAAAAGCCACGAAATTGGGCCCAGATCGCACAAGCTGCTGATAAAGAAACTCAGCAACTTCTGCAAAAGTTAAGTGACGGGGATCTGGATGCTCAGCGTTACATAAATTATGATGACATTTCATACCATTTATATCGATGTATTAGGTCCATTGCCAGAATCAAATGGTTGTAAATTTGTGCTTATTATTGTAGATGCGTTTTCCAAGTTTTGTTTGTGTTGTGCTATTTATAGACAAGATGTTATAGAACTAAAACGATGTTTTCTCAATGCAGTCTCTGTTTTCGGTGCTCCATAACTACTGGTGTGTGATCGTGGCCGCATATGCTATCCGGCTGAGTTCGCCAACTTGGCTGGGGATCTATCACTGGAGGTGCACTCTATAACCCCGGGAATGCACCATGCCAACGGTCAGGTTGAACTTTATGCTAAACATGATACGCATCGAGGTTAATCACAGGAAGTCTGAGTGGTTGGGTGCTCTCTGGAGGCTGCAACTTGGTTCGAATGTGACAAGGCGTTGGACCACACAAGCATCTGCTCTGACTCTGTTCACAGGAATTGGTGCTGCCACCCCACTCATACGCTCGCGTGTGCGCGATGTAGCCATTGAGCGTCAGGAGCCAAGTCACGAGGCGTGGCGTGAGCTGTGTCGCGGCAGAGCTGCGGAACTGTCGCAGGGAGGTCAGGGGCGCCAGGATCAATCCGCTAATAAACAACGGCGTAATCCTTCTGTGTTTCAGATCGATGACCTTGTTTTTGTCATCAAAGTTGCACAATCTTCTGGAAAATTGGATTCTGGAATGCGCGGCCCCTATCGAGTATCGAGTTATAAGGGTGTTACCGAACGGGCGGTACGAGCTAAAGCTGCTAGCGGGAGCTTATGGGAAGTTGTCCCAGGCCGCGGCGCAACATATGATTTTGTGGAAAAGGGAATGTTGCCCAGAAACATGCGCAGCCTTTTTTGAAGGTGTGAATGATGATGATGATGAGAGACATGCGTAAAGGAGGCCTCTGTCTCATGTTTAAAACTCGGACATGCGTAGTGGAGACGTATTGTCTGTGGTTCTTGTTGTTGTTATTTTTGGACATTCGGAGTTGAGGCGTCTGTCTAAATGAGTCGAATGATTTTTATTATTTGATGTATGACGTTATGTAAATCTGTGATGTACATGAGTATTCGAAATGAAAAGTATGTGAAAGTGTTGTCTTATTTAGCTGGCTTACATGTGTGACGTAAGTGAGAGGGCCTTGAATGTGTGATGTATGAGAGATCTAGGTATATGTGCTCTACTAGCACGTAAATGATCATATGTTTGTTTCACAGACGATGATGCAGATGTGAATGCTGGCGGACAGACTCCAGAAGCTTCGATAGAATCAGATGATGACGCATCTTCCAGAACTGCAGTCGCAGAACTCCACGACACGCACCGGGACGTTGCACCGTCAAGATAGGCCGTTTTAGAGAACAAGACGTTACTAAAAAAAAACCCCTATGGAATATCTCTCTGCTCGGGTATAAGAACCGGTCGGTTGTGAGTTTCGGCCGGACATTCTCGCTCCGATCGCCGCCCAGTGCGGACGTGCAAGACCCCGTTCTCCGTCGTTTGGTCCCTTCCCGATACTCCGTGGCGCTCAGTCTACTGACGTCACGGTTTAGCGTGTTGGTTCCGTGCTACGGTTTTCAAGGTTCTTTCTACTCCCTCTGAGTGCTATCGAAGTGCGTATTTTTCTTTGCGACTAAGCCCCTTAGTCTTCAAAGTGCTGTGCTAAGTTGTGTTGTGCTTGTGCTGAGTGCAGTGTTGTGCCCAGCGTAAGTAGTCTGGTTTCAGTGCAAAGGATACTTAACGGTGACAACGAATTTGTACTGAACCAGTCCTTTTTATTTTTATTTATTTCTCTTCTCTATTTTATTTATTTTTTCTATTTTTCATATTTATTTTTATCATATCTGTGTGTTTTCGTGTGTATTTGTCCTTTCTGTCGGTAAAGGTTGACCCTAACGCGGTCAACTCTTTACCTGCGCACCCTTTTTAGGTTTCAAGGTAGTGGCCTTCCGCATACTACGGTTAGTTTTAAGTTATTCTCCCCAGCCCCCCTACCGCTGGTAGGGAGGTTTGCCGCTAGGGTTCGCTAGGTTTTTATTTAGGAACTCTAGGCATTTTTTATATAAATAGGTGCTAGGTTTGCTAGGGAACCTAGGCATACATTATATATTTATATATTACATATCCAAGCCCTCCAATGGACCTTGTAAGCGTTCTTAGGTCGTTCGCCCAGGCGCTCGCAGCGTCCGGTTGCCCCATCCCAGATGACGTACTAACGCAGGCCTTACAGGCTACTATCGCGTCCCCGGCCCCTCAGGCCTCAACCCCGGCCCCTCAGGCCTCAACCCCGGCCCCTCAGGCCTCCAACGTCGAGACCCCTCAGGTCTTAAGCTCTCCCGCGTCTCCCGCCTCGTCCGAGATGGACTGCGAATCGGTCGCATCCTCTCACGCGTCGCGTCGCAAGCGTACCGCTCCCGGGAGCGACTCCGAACCCGCGTCTGATACGTCGTCAGATGCCGTCACCTTAACCGGCTCTCCTGAGCCCGCGTTTCAACTCGTCGCCAAGCGCTCCAAGAAGCGCTCTAAGAAAGCTTCGGTATCTTCAATACCCGAGCCCTCCCCGGTGTCTTCAACACCAGCCCCCGCGCCGTTAAAATCGCTCGTAGTAACCGCGTCTCCGTCGGTCACATCGAAGCCAGCGACGCGCTGCGCTCCCGTCCCGCCGAAGCCTCAGCTCCCTCCGCCCGTCTTCCTGCGTGAAAAAGCGCGCTGGACCGCGGTTTCAAACTTGTGCAAAGTGCACAAAATTAATTATTTAAAAGCCGCCAACGCTGGCGATACAATCAAGATTCAAATAGCGACCGTCGACGACTTCCGCTCGTTTACCAGGTTACTCGGATTAAACCAAATCGCGTATCACACCTACGCCCTCCCGGAGGAGCGTAAGATCCGCGCAGTACTACGGGGCGTCCCGTTCGAACTCAGCAACGAAGACATCCTCGATGACCGTAAGTCTCAGGGTTTCCCGGTCACAGCAGTGCACAAGATGCACTCCAACCGCGGTAGGCGTTTTCCCTTAGCGTTGGTAATCCTGTCGAATACTCCCAACTCGAGGGAGATCTTTAGAGAGGCTCGCACAATTTGCGGACTCTCAAATATCTCTGTTGAGCGTCCCAACCCCCGCGGTCACCCTGGGCAGTGCCACCACTGCCAGCTCTACGGCCACGCAGCGGCTAACTGCTCAGCTCCCCCCAGGTGCGTTAAGTGCCTGGATCCACATTTCACAAAGGAGTGCACTCGCACTCCCGAATCCACTTCCCCCCCTGCCTGTGTGCTGTGCGGCCAGTCTGGTCACACAGCTAACTACAGGGGCTGCCCGCGTGCTCCGCGTTCCACCGCCAAGAGGGTCGCACCTAAACCGGCGCCGCCGCTCACTCACGCTAACTTCCCGCCGCTGCGCAACTGGGGTCCCCCGGAAGCAAAGCCCGTTCAGCCGACGCCTACTCCGGCTCTGTCTTGGAGGCAGCGTCCGGCCGTTCCGCCTGCACCTTCCCGACCCATCCCAGCTCCCGTAGCTTCCGTAGGGCCGCGTCCTTCTCCGTCATCCGCACCTCAGTCGTCGTTGGCTGAGGACATGAAGACCGTGTTCGACGTTATCCAAAACGTCGATATTAACGAAATTTCCGTGCTCGCACGCAAACTGCGAGCCGCCCGCTCTCCTCAAGAGCGTTTATTTGCTTTAGCCGAGCATCACTCGCTCCTAAGTTCGTTGTAAATTCTTTTATATTTGTATAAATTCGTATATAATAAATTATAATGTCTAGACCCGCGAATCCCGCGTCTTGTCGTATCAAACCCAAGGGCTTATCCCTAATATCTTTTAACGCTCGTAGCCTGAACACCAACCTTCCCGAGATTAAACTGTTCCTTCAGAACAAAGAACCTGACTTATTCCTTCTCCAGGAGACATGGCTTACTCCAAACCGCTCCAGGGGATTCGCTATACCGAAGTACGCGTTTATTCGTAACGATAGGCCCAACTCCGACGGTTTCGGCGGCACCGCTATATATTTCAAAAGAGGCTTCCACTGCTGTCCTCTCCCTACTCCTCCTCTCCTCAACATGGAAGCCACTGTGTGTAGATTGGCTATGACTGGTCATCCGACCATCATCATAGCTTCAATCTACATACCTAGTGGTACCAGACCAATCCGCAGCGACTTTGAGGCCATTCTCGCCCTCGGCCATTCAGTCATTATGTTCGGAGACTTTAACTCCAAACATACTGACTGGACGTGCCTATCGACTAACACCAGCGGTATCGCTCTCCTCGACATCACTAACTCCCTTGACCTAGACGTCATATCCCCCATCACTCCCACTCACTATCCCAACAACCCGTCCTACTCTCCTGACATCCTCGACTTTGCAATTATCAAGCGAATCAATCTTGATCTAAGGTCTATCGAACCGCTCGATGACCTAGGCTCCGACCATCGCCCCGTTTCCCTCGTGCTAGGACCGCCGAACGATAACGTCTCATCTCCTAAGACCTTTACCAACTGGAAAGGTTTTAAAAATACGTTAGTTTCAGCCTTAGAGGCTCCGAACTCTCCACTCGCGATCTCTCCCGAACAATTAGATAGCCCGGATAAAATCGATTCATTAGTAAATTCTCTCACTGATGCTATCAACTCAGCCATCAGTGACAACGAAAAGGTTGCTAAGCAAGGCAAACCCACGCTTCCCTTAGCCGTTAGCAATCTTATTAAAGCTAAAAACGCGGCTCTCCGGAGAGCCAAGAAATATCCCACGCCCGCCTATAGAACAGCTGCGAATCAGCTTCAACGTAAAGTTGGGTGGTGAATATCTCTCCGTCCCACCAAGCGTACTATAGCATGGCCCGAGCCTTACGCGTAGACACCGTTTCTCACGTTCCTCCTCTCACTCGTCCCGACGGCACTACTGCCTTCGAAATCGAAGAGAAAGCCGAATGCTTCGCCGACAGCATTGCCGCACAATGCTCGCCCAGCACGCAACCTGCTGATTTCTCACACATCCAGGCGGTGGAGGACGAAGTCCTTCGCAGAGACTCTCTCCCCATCACCGCCGACCCTGTCACAGTCTCTAATGATGAAATCTTGCTTCTCATTAGAAATCAAAAGTCCAAAAAGGCTCCGGGTGCGGATGGAATTTCCAACCACGCACTTAAGCACCTACCTCAACAGATGCTTACCTTATTAGCTATCATTTTCAATGCCTGCTTCGACCATAGCTACTTTCCAAAAGCTTGGAAAGAAGCGACAGTCATAGGCATTCCCAAGCCGGGCAAACCTCTGAACGTCCCGGCTAATCACAGACCCATCAGCCTCCTCAAGGCAATGTCTAAACTTCTCGAGAGAGTCATACTCTCTCGAATGCGGAACCATCTGTTTCCAACGGATGGCGATCCTCTCATTATTCCCCATCAGTTCGGCTTTCGCGCTAAACACTCCTGCCCTCAGCAAGTCCACCGAATCGTCGAGTATATACTTGACGGTTTCTATCCGCGTCGTTATAAATCAGTCGCGGTTTTCTTTGACGTAGCCAAGGCTTTCGATAAAGTCTGGCACAGCGGTCTCGTTTATAAACTCTACAAGATAGGCTTACCGGATCGCCTAGTCAGGTTAATAGCGTCGTTTCTCAAAGACCGTACGTTTCGATTTAAACACGAAGGCACGCTTTCTGCACCTCGTCCTATAAAGGCTGGAGTCCCTCAAGGCTCAGTCCTCGCCCCTCTGCTGTACACCGTGTACACCAACGACATTCCCATCCCGCCGAAAGGCGTCGAACTCGCCCTCTTCGCTGACGACACCGCACTCTATACCAAAGGCCACGGTGTTCGGCGCCTTGTAACCAGACTCCAAAAGGCCGTAAACGCCCTTGGTGTATGGTTTCAAAAATGGCGCATCGATGTGAACCCTGAAAAGAGTTCTGCGATGCGCTTCGACCACAAACGCCGTCGTCCCGATGGCGATCCCCACGTTCGAATGTTAGGCATTCCCATCCCCTGGAAGCGCAGTACTAAATACTTAGGCGTCACATTAGATCCGACGCTTTCTTTCAAGCCACACGTCGAAAGAGTTTCGAAACTCGCTCGTCACTATTTAGTCCGCCTAAATAGCATGTTAGGTAGAAAAAGTAAAATGTCCTTCAGAAACAAACGTACACTTTACAAGGTCTGCGTTAGACCCGTCATGACGTATGCCTCGCCAATCTTTGCCCACGCCAAACCCTCCCTCCTGCACAAACTGCAGGTAGTTCAAAACCTCTTTTGCCGCCGGGCCACAAACGCACCGTGGTACGTGCGTAACGCGGACTTGCATAGAGATCTTGAACTGCCTACAGTACAACAATATCTCAAAACACTCTCTGAAGCGTTCTTCAAACGCTCCGAAACCCATCCCAATCCTCTAGTTCGTGATTCTGTCTCATATACTACTCCTGTGTTAGACTCGAAGTTCAAAGTCGCTAGGCCTAGAAATGCGCAAACGTACTCATCCACCAGACTGTCACGCGATCTCGAGGCCCTTCTGGCCGCAAATTTTAATTCTAACGTAAATTCTAATCCTAACGTAAATCCTAATTCAAACGTAAATACGAGTTAATTCAATTTTATTTTGCAATTTTTTAATTTTTGTTTTAATTTTTGATTTCATTTTGAGCACCTTCAGTGCTACGTATTCACCTTCAGTGCTTTGAGCACCTTCAGTGCTATGTAATCCCAGCGGGTGACCCCTTCTGGGCCCCGCTAGCGCGGCCTCTTTCTCCAATTGGCCGTCGCTCCGATGAAGGCTGAGTGGCAAAAATGCACGAGCCGACAGGGGGTTTTTAGTGGGTATGGTCCTGGTAGGCGTCGGGACGAGTCCCACATAACTTTGGAATCGCGCCAGAGTATGCGTCAGGGCATTTTTATCCTCCTGCCCTTCCCGCGGAGGGGAACAAAAAAAAAAAAAAAAAAAAAAAAGAGTTTCGGCCCTTTTTGCCTGCTAGACTCGGAACCGAGAGGTTCGTCCCTGTTTGGTGAGCTTGTTCCATTTTTCTTACTTTATTCATTAATTGTGTTCAGTGTTTTATCCTATTTGTGTGATAACTAGTGTTACGTTTAGTTATAATTGTTGTAAAATCAGCTCTTTGTGTTTCCTTTAAAGTATTCATTGTGTAATAAATAAAATAATTGATGTGTTTTTGCTATTGTGATCAAGATTAGCTTAATTTATGATTAAAAGTAATTTATAGGTTAGAATTTTGTTTTTCTTTGTTTTATTTTATAAAATCTATTTCCGGTTTCTAAAAGTATAATGTGAGTATTGGAATTCCATTTACTTTTTGTTGCAATCGCACAGTATCTTTGTGAAATATCAAACCTACCTATCAACTACATTTCTTGTTTGGTCAGGTTTGTTCAGTATGTTTAAACAAATGAAACCAAGTAATTTTTTTATATATCACAGATGTGTAAATAAAGACCGTCAAATTGACTTTGTAATTAGTGAAAAAGTGAGGTATGTTTATGAGTATGAAACTCCAACCGCATGTATATTTATTTAGTTGTGAAAAGAATACATAAATAAATAAAATAAATTGTGGAGTTGTGGCGTTAACTGTCTATATTATGCACCTAATGCATTATATTTACTAAATCGTAATTATCTATTCTTTAATATACATAAATAAGCAGTTAAATATATATTTAAAGTTGCGTTTATATACATTTAAAATTGAGTGTGTTCAATCCAAACGACAAACACCCTTTCATGAGACTTCCCGAGCTAACAGATGCAGATAAGAATAATTAAGTATAGACATTATTATAAATTTATTTTGAAAAAATTATATTCATGAAGTTTCTTGGTAGCTTTTCTTCACGAAGGTTTTTGCGAAAAGGTGGTAGAGTCATGCTTTATTTGACCCACGATTAAAGACAAAAATAAATTAAATGCATTGAAACAAATAATAATCATTTAAAGAATCAAGTTAGCGTTAATAATATTAAATATATTAATTAAAATTAAAAAATAAAATATATAAATGTAGAATATCATGAACACGATCCAATCTGCAAAGAGTGCTGAAACTCTTCGTATGTGTTTTCTGTTGTAGCACTTTTTCTTCCGTAACAGCAGTCAAAGGACGACCACTTCTTCATCCTTCAAATTTAAGCGACCACACTTTAACTCGTTATATCAGCAGTACACAGTCGCTTGAAAATTTGAGGGAAATTTAAATTTGAAACAAATTTAGTTTTTCTTTTAAATAATCGAATTTTCAAAATAAATTATAACTGGCCAGCGTTCCATACGTAGAAACCTATTTTTGCAAAACTTTCTACTTGGCCTGGTATATTCTTTAGTTATAAAGGCTAACGCTGCCCTTTTAACTTACTTTATAACCTCTACATAATAAAGTACTGATTTTCACTAAATAATTCCAAATTCAAATTCATAATATCTATCGCATAGTACCAAACATATTTTCAATTAAGATCCGAAGCCGATACTCCATTTTCACACGAAGTTTAATGGCATTAATTTATCTAACAAAGCACTTCATAAAAGTAAGGCGAGTCTTATGTTTGACCTTTTAATAAAAAACAAACTTAATTTTCTTAAGATGACTTGGCCCCGATAGAGCTGCTTTGTAATTATTTAGGCATACATTTATAGACTGCCGTCGCTTTTGGCATAAAATGCTGATAAAACAATGTTGGTGAAAACAAAACACAATTTATTCCTTATTTTGAGGTAGGTACTTTGTACATTTTCTTTTGTGGGCCTTCGAACACAGGGAAACAGCCGTTAACCATTGCAGTTTCAATAGGTATTACTATATTACTATAAATAAAACATCTTCGTTAGGTTCCGCCATATTGAAAAAAAAAATGAGACTTGATTTTTTTTACCCGAATAGATTTCTGTCTCTATTCATCGTAGTAGTCGATAATAGATCAAATTAAGTATGACGCGTCTTCCTGAATGACACTCACTGTACACATTATAAGAACTTGATCATTGCTTAAGCTCGTAATAACCAATTTTTTTTTTACTATTTTTACAGCCGGCACAGGAACACGCAACCCACCGCATTTCACGTGGCATCCGTTCCAGCGGACACTATCCGTTGTAGAGACACATTTATATTTGGATTCATGATGCGTTGCTGACCTAAAACACAACCGCATTAATGTGGATATAACGGGAGTTTTAAAAGGAAAGACTGAAGTACCGCCGAGAGGAGATCTTGACAAAAATAAACTCTACTACCACTTAAAAATAATGTACCTTATTACAGGTAAAATAATTTTAAAAGCAGTCTAGTAGTTTCAGCTGTCATCGTATATACAGGGTGTCCCAGAAATGACACGTAAGGGTGACGATGGAGGTAGGTGGACTTTAGGCCTATCAGATAACACCAACATGCCTCTGGTAAAAGTTTTCTGGTTTTCGAGATATTGCCACTTTTATGATTTTTTATCAAATTTCCAGTTTTTGGTCCTTTTTTGAATTGTTTTATTTTATTTCATTGCGAAAAACCTTTCACAAATTTTCACAATTCACTAGATATTCACAAAGACAATTTTTGAACAGATGTAGATTATGTGTAAGAGTCGGAGGCAGATACTTTGAAATCGCTTGTAACAAGATTAAATAAAATATTTGAAAAACCCCTACATTCGTGCTGGCAACCATCTTGGATTTGAAATTTATCATAGTATTTTACTAGTCAAGCCCTCTCATTTGGTACCAATATTGACGGAGTTGTGAAAAAATATGTAATCCGCCATTTTGTGGCGGCGGCCATCTTAGACTGATTTTCATCAAACATAGCTGAAAACACTCCCCACTAATTCACCTTTAATACAAGAAAAAAAAAATCAAAATCGTTTCATCCATTCGACACACACACACACGTAGATACATCAAACTTATAACACCCCGTCGTTTTTGCGTCGAACGTTAAAATAATAATAGTAAAAATAAACATTTTAAGTTACAACCTACCAACCTACTGAAAACAAGTACTTCACTTCTAGTAGGTACCTACTTCAAAAAATAATAAAAGAGATAAATATATAGTTATAAAAAAATAGATAGTTATGTGCTTCTGCAATTTCATTTATTAGTAATTTTGCCACAAAAGACACCTGGACCTGTTATTAAGCATTATCATGCAGGCCTTTAATGAAAAAATTAAATTTTCTAAGATTTGGTTTAAAAAAAATGGCTACTGTGATGCTATTTTGAAAAGGTCATTAAACAAGCAATTTTTTAAGATGATGTGCAGTATCATCGCCATAAATTTTTTTTTCACAGCAATCAGTTAAACTTTAGTTAAGTTTATCGCAATGAAATAAAATAAAAAATTCAACCTTTTTTTCTTAGCATAGTGTGCTAGTTTCCGTCAAAATTATTACTAGGTTGTCTCAAATAACTAATAACGATAGTCTTGGTAAAAAAAAAACCGTGCGTAAAAGGTATTTATTGCAGCTGTAGGCAAAAAAGGACCAAAAACTGGAAATTTCATAAAAAATTTCATATAAAACAAATTGTTTACTAAATAACTAGTGAACAATTTGTTTTATACAAACAAGAGAAACATTGTGTACTAACTTAGATATAAGTAAGATATGTTTATACACCGTGGGCCCTTATAACAGATTTGTTTACAAGGAATTGCTAAATATAATTTATTTATTTTGTTTAAAAAAATAATTTATATTAAAATACATAATTTGACATACGTTGGTTTAACATTAATTACCACTAATAGCATCAGAAATACGCGGTTCAAATCTGTCTAAAGTCCATCTACCTCCAGTGTCACCCTTACTGTATATATAAATAAACAAATATTTCCTCTTGATAACAGTCCGACGTTCAGTCAAGGATGGCGCCGCGTTCTATGCGTAAAGAAAGTTGTATATTTTATCGCTTAACAAATATTTAGTTTTAGTATTTTCTATTGTATTTGATTTTGGTGGCACTGTAATTAATAAATGAAGTGTGGTAATGCCTTAGACACACAATACCGTGTGCTATCAAGTATGCGAACCTCCGAACTCCGAACCACGAAGTAATGTCGACGGTTTCCATAGCAACCAAACGTACAAACAAACGGGGAATATAAAACAAACATTAAAGAAAACTTATTTGTCTTTCTTTTACGATTTGAAATAGTAATAAAATGACGGAGCAAATTAAGTTTGTTGTTAAGGAAATAAATACCACCTTGAAGAGGAACTACGACTTGATCAAGTTTGACGCGTTAGACGAGAAGCAGCTGCTGCAACTACTCGTGGACCTGTTGGTCCATTTCAATGCAGAAGAGAAGGTACGAAAAAATTTAAATCCTGGGTGAACCACACCAGCTGTACTGCTCTGAAGTAGGGGTCGCTTGTGTTATGGATGGTCATGTAGCAAATGATGTAGAATCCAGAATAAACAAAGCCACTTACTATCAGCTAGGTCGAACGCTCGATTGTCGGCTATGAAAATAGTAGCAAAAATATCTTATATTTAAATGAACAATTCAACGTTCGAAGCAGTAAGTCAGTGCTAAGTATATATATATTTTAATTTAATTATTGAAAAATAATTATGATTCATTTAAAAATGTACAAATATAAGCTTGAACTCAAACATCATGAATTAAGATTACAGAGTACAACTGCAACTAGAAAAATTAAACTAAATGCAAAAGTTTTCAATATGCACAGTTAATACGCATTTCAGATATATTTCTCTAAATTGTGCGAGTTTTAAAAATAAATACTGACAGAATTAACTTATTTGTATTCTATCGATCATCAGCACAAAAAGAAAGAGATTAATTAGAAACAGAAGTATTTTAAGACTAATAATAATAATAAAAATATTCTTGTCCTACTGCCAAAACCTCGGCATTAAACTAGAGCATGCGTTTCAGCTTGATATCCGCGAAGATGACACAGAGACGATATCAGTTCGGCTGCTAGAGATGCTGGGCAATATAAAGTACCGTCCACCGGCGGGAGTCGAACCCGCGGCCTTCAGGACCCAGCTGCTAGCCGGCGACTCCAGAACAATACATCATGTGATGCACTGGATCTTGACCAACAAGGAGCAAGTCAAAAATACGGCGTATTTGGCTAAGTAAGAGTTTCGATATGTTTTTTACTTTTTGTGCGAGCAGTTTAACCTCACTTGTACGCTTACTTATACAGTAATGTCTCCGCTTACTTAAGATATATCTCATCTGCGGTATTACTGAGTGCCCTATAAATGTAGTAACTTACCGTAAGTGGATTATAATACCAACCAAAAAGAACATTAGCAATAGAAAAAGTCGCTGAAGCAAAGGGTTTGGAAATAAATACCGAATATTGTTGTTAAAACAATCATTAAGTTGTCAGTTTTACTTGCCGTGGGAAAACTTTTAAGTTAGTTAGAAATGTAAGTAATAAACAATTTGCAATATGCAAGTTTGCCTCGAGTAAATGACACAAGAATTTAGAAAACAATATTGTAATTGGAATATGCTTTCTTTGTGCGCATCACAGAAACGCATTGTTTCCCTCTACTATATTTCCCGAACGATAACGGCGGTAATCTTTGAATTTCACATCCGAAACAATTCTATGATTATCTTATATTATGAAACTTAATTTGCTATATAAAAGCCTAGACAAAATTATTTCACACAAGTGTAACTCATCTTTAGAAGATAATTATTATAATAAAGTATATCTGTACAAAAAAGCACTACACTAAGATGACGCTTTAATTTGAAAAGTTATTGCAATTTAAATACCTACTAAAAATGGATGCCATGTGGAATCTGTTGGCTTTTAGCCCCACGTGTCTTTTTTATCGATAACAATGGGTACACCACCAGGCCCCTGATGTTTGTACGCAATACACAATATACAACTATTTATTAATATTTGTAATATCCAACTTGCACTAAACAATGTATGCTACTTCCAATGTACATAAAAGTAAATTTGGTGATAGTCAACAAAGGTAATCATAGTTCAGGAAACAACATAAGACGTGCCCGGCATACTGCCGCGTCACAAAAGTTTCCTCGACACCCTACGGAACAAGTTCTCTTCGCAATATCGTGTCATGCACAACTGTCATATACGGACTTTACTTATTACACTTAACACTCTGAGTTATATCATCTAATTACTTTTTGTATTTGTGGAAGTTTATAGGAGGTATGTTTTAGATGCATTCGTGTATTATTTACTGGGTAACTGTTGTACTTCTATATACTTATAGTACGTTTCTACTAGGACTGAGCTCATTTACGATTTTGTTCTACTTTCTTAGATCGTTTGAAAACTATAGATTCAGATTAGTGATGTCGTCTTATTAAAGCCACATTTGGTACAGTTTCGTACCTTAACCTGCATCATAAAGGAGTACATCAAAAGGAAACTAGTTGCACCATCTTATCTGTTTTGAACTATGTTGTAAAAACCACTGTCAACAAAGAAGGCAGCGCCACCCTTGGCTGAACTGATAACTCGGTTAGACTATGGAGTAATTATAACTCTACAAATGCGCAGTTGACAATCAAGGATTATACATTTTCTGAAAGCTATTTCAGGCCAATGTCCGTGCAGCGATACAATTGAAGTTGTTTTGTTAAGTGCTTTGATTAAAAGTTGTTTCTAAATAGTGGAAACTTGCCATTTTATTCTAAATGAACTTCATATTGGTTTTCAAATATGTATAAATAAAATAAATGGAGCACTTAATCGGGGCCATATGATGTGTTATTACGCTATAATGCATCTGGTTTTTAAACCTGAGCTTATCTTTATAAAGTTTCTCACAGAGGTATGCATATACCTCTTGCATATACTTCTTGGAATAGGTCGTTATTTTGAAAGTTCCGTGGATTAAAAGCTCCTTTCGTAAAATATTACTTCTGTCAAAAGCTAGTTATTTATTGTTTATTTTATTATACAACAATACACATAATTTTAGGTCATCTAGGTATCACTAAACTTAACTAGGTTTGTCATAATTTCATAATATATAGTTTAAACAATAAGCTTTAGTTTCCGTATCATCCACTAATATACAACTGCATAAAAAACAGCGCTTTAGACCTGTCTCAGCTAAAGTATCTATTAAGTAAATGAAATTTGTTATATACTGTACATATACTGTACAGTAATAAACGTCGCATTTCAGATTTGACAAGATTAGTGTCACATGTTTGCGAAATATACTTCTAAATACTACAAAATATAGTCACTTTTAATTTAGCTGAGATAAATCTGAGCTTAGTCTAAGTACGCTTTATAGATTGCACCTTTCACTCTTACAAATTTATTAATGAGAATAATTGCAGAAAGTAATATTATAATGTAGTTGTTTCACAAATCACAATCTTATCATCATAGAATTCAATCGCTTTTTCAAACGACTTAATTTAATCCCTAATAATTTTTGTAGGTATTTTGCATTGTTAATTAAGTTTGATAAAATCAAAACAAAAAATATGGCAGCTTCATAACATCACAAAAACTTGATTGATTACTATAACGATACAAAATAGTTTAATGATTAATATGTTCCAGATATTTGAAAATCCCCGAGATCCCGATGGAGATAGCTCGCAACAACACGATCCAGGACATGCTGGACCTCTACCAAAATCTCATCGACGAGTTCAAAGACGCTCACAAGAGGACCAGAATGCTCCAAAAGGAAAACGCTTTCGAGATCATAAACGACATCAAAGAAATAGCCCTTGAAAGGGACATCGGTAAGTGTTACTTGGCAGTTGCAAACAGGGCCCCGAGTTTTACGTGTTTTAATCGTGATTTTATGTGTTTATATTTATTTGAATACTAGGTACCCTTCTTTTTACATTTGCCGGCTGCGAAAAAGCATGCCTGCCATCTGATGGTAATAGACATTTGTAATACAACGCGGCAGATTGTCATTTTTCAAATAACTAACTAACTAAACATTTGTAACCATGATATTGATATAATAAATCAAAGATGTTATCACAGAACACTCGGGAAGTTATTAATTGATTACTGATTCGTTGCTGGCTGAATTTGGGTGTCTTAAAATGACCAGCGTTTCAGTAAATTTACTAGCTGTTCCTAGCAAAACAACCACATTTATTATGGCTGTTGAACCATGAAGGATTGTTATGCCGTCTTAAATGGACTTTTAAAAAAAGAAACTACCATTAAATAGATGATGAAATATATGGAAAGTAGGGTAGAAGGTACCCCATCCTCCTTGAATAGACAAGATTTGACTGAAAAAACGACTCTAACACTTGAATCGGTTTAATTATTGAGTAAAAGCCGCTTTCTATTCTAACTAAAATGTCTCGCTTCTAATATAAGACAAAAGAGATTCTGGCAATAATAATGCAAAAAACTTGAATAACATCTCAAATGAAAGCTAACAAAGGGCAAAGCTAAGCCTCTGTGGTACTATTATTTATTCGGAAAGCTTTTCTTTGTTAATAATTTCGCAGAAATTTGTCAACCATTTATCAATCTTTTAAATCAAAAAGTTTTCGTATTGTACAGAATACATTTTTTTTTTTTTCAGTAATAAAACGTCTAGAAAATGTTCAAGTAAACTTGATTGATGTTTACAACAAAGAAGAATTATTAAACATCAGCAGAGCTTTGAGAATACAACAAGAAAAGGCTAAAGAATTTGAAAATCAGGTTCGTATTTTTTTTTTTGTTTAGGTAATAAATTACTCAGAAGATAACTGTATTTCCCTCCTGACAATTGGCATCAGACAAAGGAACAGAAAAGTGAATAGAATGCTAAGATATGAAGCATTGACTTATGTCAATGCAAAGCGGCGTACGCTTCGAAACGTTCAAAGTTATATGTAAATTTCATACATTTGTAATTCTATTCTCTTTTCTATTCCATCGCTGAACGCCACTTGTCTAGGCCCTTTTAGAAGAGATAGAAGATCGCCAATAAAATTTATCAGATTAATAATGCATAGCAAGAGTGTTCGCCGACTACGAGTCTACAAAAGAGTATTGTATTTTACTTCCAATAAGATCTACTTAAATAACTATTCCTACCACAAATATGTATTTTATAGTACGATAGAAATAACCTTCTAATTATGTTCAAGTTTTGCAAACTACTAAGTTTCTTGGACTTCACAAATGTTTGAGTAGTTCCGAAACAGCTTCGGTTGCAAGTTTCTGACTGTTCAAAGACGTACCTACCGTTCTAATCGTCATAGAACGAATATAGGAGGAAATAAATAAAAAAAGGAGTAAATCCTCCACAATAACATGTTTTCTATTTCGAAAAATACCGTATTAGGAATATTGTCAGAAATGCATAACTAATCATTCCGTATCTACTAAACTTGACAAAAATTTGAATACAATTATAATTCGTTTGAGGTATTTGGTTAAAGAATTTTGAGCAGATACTTTACTTTTGTATGTGGTGATCAATCTCCCAAGTAAAGAAGCACTAATTAATATAAATTCATAACCCCCTAAAAAGATTGAAACCCTGGCGACACTCAAGTCTTTTCCATGCGTCTCCCTCATTTAATTACAAATTCATGGGAACTTCAAAGCACCTGAAGGCAATTTACGAAGTGTCTTCGTTTTCAGTACGAGACTCAGCAGTCGCAATTAAAATTGGCGTCCGACCAGCTGAAAAGATACTTGAACGTCGTTCACGGACAGAGCGCGACGCCGAAAACCGTCCCCGAAGTATTGAAGCACCTACAGGAGGAAATCCAGGTAATAAACATTGATGCTATCACACAAGATTTATTGTTTCGTTAATATTATCAAGGAACTTAAAACGATCGCTCAGAGGCCGCTCGTTAAGGGATAAATTTTAATTTGATTTCGGGGCGGGCCTTGCGAGTCGTTTGTTTTCTTTCCTCGTTTGACAATCACTCGGAATTGTCTGGGGAATAAAGTTTCTGTTTTGTTTTTGTTAACTTTTATTGCTCGGCTTATTTGGCGTCCACTTGAATAAAAATATATTACAAAGTAAAAAACTATTAAAGTTCATTATTGCTAAGCAATAAATAAATTACAAGCACAACTAATGTAAACATTACTTTCTGCTTAGAGAGAAGTGACGTGCGGTTTACTTATACATATGTACCTACAGTTTTGCAATCATAATAATTTTTTTTAATAATCTGCCTCGTATGACAAATTGTAATTGTAAATTAGGTACATGCTGTTTGGATTTTTTAGAAATATAACTCTCACTTACACGTGAAGTATCTATATTCTTGCGTTCTTTAGTTTTCAAAACCTCTCATCGAATATTTGAAATAAGTTATCAAATAATTTAACCTTAACTACCTTTTAGTAACTTTCCTTAAAATGATTTCTATACTGGACTAGGTAATCTCTACTAGACGATCAAGGATTTCAAGGAGTAGCCTAGTTTACCTAACTCAGAGTTCAATAAATAAAGAAGGCCATATCTTTAATAGCCTTTGGTGATTGTTTCAGATAACTAGTCAGTTCAGAGCGCCACACTGTATTCAAGTGTGGCTGAAAATAGTTGAGCTTATTTTGAATCGAACAACATATACAACAATAGATATTTTACGTAGTCTAATGATATTGCCAGTGATGGATAGACATTTTAGCTCAATTTAAGATTTGAACCGGATTACAATCGCTAATTCAAGTCTAGGCAATAAACCAAATATCACGCGTACCTGGTTCGATTGGTTATCAATTGGTTACATTTTTGAACCCTAAGCCTAACCCTATGTTCCAGCTGAACTCTTACCTTGTGAAAGAGAAGCTCCCTGTAGAGAGCAGCAGCCTGCAGAAAGAACTGGGCTTTATGCAGCTGGTGGCCATGGAACAGCACGTCACCAGGTCCAACCTGGCTGCTTTGCAGGACAAGGTGAGCTACTTACTCAGTACCGACAATAAAACGAAACTGAGACTAGCATATTATTTTTATCCAATGTGCGAATAGGGAATGGTCTTATAAAGTTGTGGATTTTTAATATTGGCTAAAATCTGTCTCCCGTGTGACCTCATAGAAATGAAGACGAGGAGTGAAATCTCTCTAGGTTTGAAATCTCGAGGTAATATTTTTCTGGATAAACAGACGCAGGGAGATCAGACCATACAGTCTTGTAATAAAATTCCAGTACAAAATGTACTGCAGAAAGCTAAACTAATCTCAAGAAACAATCAATGCAGAAGACTTGCATTAGTAATTGTTATTTTGTCAATAATCAAAAATTTTAAATGAACAAAATTTATTCTTAATATTTTATGTATCTTACACTAACAGATAGCCGTAGTCAACACGGAAATGGAGCAACTGGTCCAGCAACGCCTGGCCACATCAGGCCCTCAAGAAGACAAGCTGGCTCCCTTCAGACAACAAGCAACTGTAATCCGACGGAACAAGGAGGAAAGTGCCTCACGAGTCGACGAGCTGGCAGCCACACTCAAGGAACACGAAGCGACGCTCGCAGATTTGCAGTCTCAGGTCAGTTTACGATTGTATTTGAAAATGCATCCAATTGCAAAAGTTTGATAGATTTGCTGCATTTTCAAATTGTGAAACAGGTCGTATCGTATATCTTTTTGGATATTTTATGTGGATAATTTTGGGAAGTGAATCACGTTTTATAGGCTTGCGGTATTTTTACACTTGTTTTCTTTTCATTTTATTTAAGAGATATTTGAGAAAAAAATTACTTTAATGATTTATAGTTTACAAATGCGACGAACACTTGTCAATAAGTTATCTTTCCGATGTTTATATTGAAATTTTAGTGGGAGACATCTATAGAACAGATGAAATAAATATAGGAGATGTGTAAACGAATTTTGTGTCTTTGTATTATTGAAAATTACTTAAAAGTTTCTCTCGACGCGAGCTTCTCTGTGTGAGTGGTTTTTAAAATACTATTAGTCGTAGGCACTATCACATCCTTATTAAACGACAAAAAGATCCGAAAAGACTTGGCATGTGTAGTATGCGCGGCTGCCCCGGTAATGTTGAAACTTTGCAATCGGAAGCATTTTCAGGCGAATAGCTGACTGTTATTATTTGTAAGGGAAAAAGTTCCATGAACTTTTTATATTGTTGCAGTCTTGAATATAATATCGGAAAACTGCTACGTGAATCGCGTCAACTAAGTGAAAGATATTGATATCACTAAGAACTTTTAACAAGGCGTTCGTTTTATAACTTATTTTAATTTTAGTTAAATAAGATCACTCTACATATCTATACTATGATTATAAAGAGTAAGGAGTTGTTGTTTGTTTATTTGTTAATTCGTAATTGACAAACTTTAAAACAACATTCGGAATTTAAAAAATCCTTCATTATTGCAAAGGTATTGCATATTCAGAAAGAACTGGTAATATTTTCTCGGGAGCGTGAGCTGTGAGTGTAAAACTGCTCGGATCTTTAATTAATAAATCTTTTGTCTCCTTGGAATCGGATGTTTTAAAAAATCAGTAAAATTTTGCTACAGAAACCACGTTTACGTGATTATGTCTCAGAGGAAAGGAACAGCTAGTACTGTAACAGGGACGAAGGCAATTCCACCAGACTTACGCTCGACATCGCGTCATTTGTCGGTAATCAACAACCATATAATAAAACCAATACCAACTGCAGTAAATCGGGATCACTTTGACCCGCTATTAGACAATTTTACAAATATGTAGCCCTGCCTTGTCCACCGGGGGTCCCAGGTTCGAGTACTGGTCGGGCATTCATTTGTGTGATGAATACAGATTCTTTTTTTCCAGTTCTTGGGTCATGGTTGCTTGTATTTAAATATGTATGTTAATTCTACCTTTTTTAATTCTTAGGGGTAGCCCTCGTTCGCTGTCATCCAAAACGCAAGCTCTGTATACTTTGGGGCCATAAAGCTGGTGTGATAGTTTTTGTATTTAATTATTATAATCATTGTTGACCATTGCGCAATGTAACAGCATGTTTAATGTTTACAGAAAACAAGTGCAGAACGATTTAATTTTTTAACAAGTTCAAAAATTAAAGTTACAGGCGAAACATGCAACGTAATAATTCACGAATCACTATTTTATTATTATGTGCTAGTGAGACCTCTCTATTTGCTCTTATTGTTTCTTTTGTGGCAACCAAAAAATTATGTACGCATAGTAATTCTTAACTATATATACCTAAAAGAGAGTAAGTTCCAAGGCCAAGTTATGTCAATAAAAATGTTACTATATCCTAAGAAAGAAACTTTAAAAGACCGTAAAATGTATTGAACCTCAATATAAAAACAGACTATCAAAAAACTGTTATTAAGTCGATTTATTTAATATTGTACTGCAATTTTTTACACCTACTCAGCGACACCAACTTTTTAATAAAGGTAAAAGTGGAGATTTTTTATAAAATTTCAGTAATAACACAGTTTCGATAAAACGCTGATTGTACAAAGTTGAGTCTTCAACGCAAATGGCAAAGTGCTTTCGGTTCAGAAATTCGTCAAAACATTTCTGCTTCGCACACAAATCGAACTTCTACCGTCGATTGACACTGGTTTTAATTGAAATCCTACTGAACGGGCTGCTTGGCCGCTTACTTGGCCTAAATAAATGTCATTTTGTTACTTTTTTCTACAACAATCAGTCGATCTGAAGCTCCTCGGGCGCTAATACAGTGTTATTTTACTCTTTGTTATATAATGAATGCCTTGATTGATGCCCGGATCAGCGCTTATAAGTTATTGGGCAGTATTTGTTTCTGACACGGTGGAAACATAAATAACGTTGATTTACAGAGCAACAATATTTCATAGCCGATTCACTTGAAACTCGGCCCGAATTCCATGTACCGAAATGTTGAAAATTTATTCTTTGACAAGATATTTTAAATTTATTTTTTGTCCGTTTTCAGGTTAAACAGCTATTAGGAGACACGGTTTTGAGAGGAGAAGAGCTAAAGAAATACGTCACCGCCCTGCGAACGAAAAGTACAATTTATAAAAGACAGCGCTCCAATCTATCTAATTTAAAGGTCGGTAATTTATAAAACTCAGTATTTTAATTAAAAAGCTGGCTGTAAATTGTAAATTAAACTTCATCTTGTAGATTGAGGCCGGAGTATTGTCGCGGACCCTGCAAGTCGTTAGCCTGGCTGACCCCACGGTGGAAATGGCGCTCGTTAATCATAAAAAATTGGTCATCGAGGACGACGAAGTGATGGAGAAAGAAAATAAAGCCGCCGATTTGTCGAAGAAATCATTACACGACTTGTCACAGGTATAATAAAACTTCTCAATTTTGTGGCTTTATTACGACGGGATAATTTATTGCCGGCTTAAACTTGTATAATGAAAAATTCTAGCTGCGTCATTTCCAATGTATTTTCTGGGGAAATTTTGATCTAACATGTTACTTTTGAAAATAAAATCTTTGTTTGTGAATTATTTTGTGTTTCAGATAGTCGCACAGACCGCTCAAAAGTTATCAGAGGTGAAACAAGAAATACAGCCGCTCGCCGAGAGAATAAAGCCGATAAGGGACGACTTCCAATCTGTGCAACAACAATACGAACAAAAGAAGCGAGTTTACGAATCAACCTCCATAAACATTACTTCGCAAATGGAACCTTTGAAGAGGCAAGTGAAGGAATTAGCCGACAAGCTGAACAACAAAGAGGAGGAATGGAAAAACCTCAGACAAAAGATTGTAAAGGCGGAAAATTTGCAGGAGATTATTGCGTCCGAAATGAAGAACTCCATGCTGTCGCCTAGAAAACCTTCCAAAATGGACGATTTGAAAAAAAGGGTCTTTGAATTGGAACAAGCTGTCAAGAACTTGGAGCAGGTATGTAAACAATAGTATGCAATAATTAACAAATCGACATATTGCAATCGCATTCCTGAAGTTTGGAGCAAAAGATAAATTTTTATGTATCTTCTCAAAAAAGAATATGTGTATGTAGGGATCATATTTATCAAAAACAATATAAAACATGAATTCAAACATAATAAAAACCTGGCAGCGGTGGGATTCGAACCCACGCCTCCGAAGAGACTGGTGCCTTAAACCAGCGCCTTAGACCGCTCGGCCACGCTACCACTGTGCAATAGAGTTAAAATTACTGATCAAAAAAAATAAATAAGTGAATAAAAAAGTTTTAATATAGTTTATTACATTCGACAAATTTTTTTACGGAACTTAGTTGTGTGCCAAAGTTGAAGTAAAATGAAATAAATATAAATTTTGAATGAAGATCACACGTAAAGGTTTGGAAATAAATAAGTCTCATGTGGTACTTACATTCCTGTTTTTACATTTTTAATTTCCGCAGCTCAGTAATCAGAGTTGTTCCTTAAGAAAAGTGCAACAACGGTAGGTTGGTGTTCTCAGCTTGCACAAAAATTGCCTCTATTTTGAAATTAGAAACGAATATTATGTAACTGGGTATAAGTTGATCAAATATTATCTTTGAACTACTATAGAAACGGATAAAAGTAAGTAAATACTAGTAAATAGTTTCGAGTCGTAAGGTACGATCTAACTTTGCATGTACTTTCTGATACAGCAGCAAAGTTTAGCTATCTTCTATTATTACGGAAAATATTTGTTCTTGTAAATTTTTTGTGCATGCTATCAAAGCTATTCCTGGAGGTTTTCGCTCACGAACAGTGGAAATTTTAAATCAGAATTAACAACATACTCATATTTCTAACTAAGTAAGAACTGCCACGCCGTCATCTATTCCAAAAACCCAACTCGAGACATGTGACCCCAGTTTAGGGTATTCAATGACTCGTGTATCGACGAATATTATGTAGTTTTTTAATTAATTACCTATTACATCAGCTTTGGTTGCCCCATAAAGCGGAAAGATTTCTGTGAAAGTATGTAATATACGTGTTCCCCAGTGTTTTATTTATTGAACCTACATCAGGATGGCCCCATCGCGTCTCTTTTAACGATGGGATATATATTTCTTTGCGTTATAGTTTAGGTACCTATTCGAAATGAATAAAAAGATTAAGCCTGCTTGATCGAATGATTTCTGTTGAGCCTCGAAATTATGTATCCCAAAAAATCATATTAACCTTAAACTCCTATAAACACCTCTTTCATCAATACCAAACTTTATGCAACGAGGACTACTATGAAACTTGAAAATTCTTACTATTGGTTGTGTTTGTATTGTGTATCAGTGTGTCCCAGGCAGAAGTGACCGGCCAAAGTGGGTTGATTAATAACGTAAAATTATCGATAAAAAACATTAGTTGAGAGGTATATTTTTCTTTACTGCCATTTCTTTTTTTTTGCAGAATCGGCCAACTTGTTGCACTATTTTGAAATATTTTGGTTGTTTTGAGTTTATTTGCTGTTCAGATTTTTTTATTTAATAGGTATTACTGTCACTTATCTGCTCAAACTCTAAAATTGAATAAAAAATAAAAAACGGGGTTGATGTTAAGGATAAACTTTAAATTCAAACGAAAAATTTTTTTATTTGTTAGGTCAAAACACCGAAAAATGTCCGATAAACATTATATTATTTTACGTATTAATATTAAAGTGCATGGTATTTTCCAAAACATATTTCAAAAATTGCTTTAAGTTATTACTAATACTTTTCAAAATACGACTATTTGAATGTTGACCTTCACGTGGTCCAAAAAAAGGATAACGGAGATAAAAACAATCGACTCTTCGTTCGTCCGAAAACTGGAGACAGCGTCCGGCCGCTCCACCTTCCCGTTCTATCCCAGCTCCCGTAGCTCCCGTAGGCACGCGCCCCGCTCCGTCGTCTTCACCTCAATCGTCGTTGGTTTAAGACATGAAGACCGTGTTCGACATTATTCAAAACGTCGACATTAGGGTAATCGTCGTACTCGCACGCAAACTACGAGCCGCCCGCTCTCCGCAATAGACTCTCTTCGCGTAAGCCGAGCATCACTCGCTTCTTAGTTCATTGTAAATTTTTATAAATAGTTTAAATTCTTTAAATAGTTAACACAATCATTAGATCCTTAAATACCGCGTCCGGTCGTATCAAACCGAAGGGCTTATCCCTAGTTTCGTGTAACGCTCGTAGCCTTAATTCTTATTTTATGAGACGTGACTCAACCCATCTCGCACAAGGGGATTCGCTCTTCCTAAATACCCGTTTACTCGTAACGATAGGCCCAAAGCCAACGGTCACGGTGGCACACTTACTTACTATTAAACAGGTTTCCACTGCTTTCCTCTCCCTTCCCCTCCTCTCCTCAACATGGACGCCACTGTGTGTAGATTGGCTATGACAGGTCGTCCGACTGTCATCATAGCTTCAATCTACATACCTAGTAGCACCAGAACTATTCGTAGCGACTTTGAGGCCCTTTCTAGCCCTCGGCCGCTCAGTCATTATGTTCGGGGATTTCAACTCTAAGCACACTGACTGGACGTGCCCATCGGCCAACACCAGCGGTGTCGCGCTCTTTTACATCACTGAGTCACTCGACTTAGACGTCATTTCTCCCGTTACTCCCAGTCATTATCCCGACAACCCGAACCACTCTCCCAACATCTTCGATTTTGCGATAGTAAAGCATATCAACCTGGTTCTCAGGTCTATCGAACCGCTCGATGACCTAGGCTCCAATCGTTCCGTCTCCGTCGTACTAGGACCGCCAAACGAGAACGTTAAGTCTCCTAAGACCTTTACCAACTGGGAAGGCTTTAAAAATACGTTAGTTTCAGCCTTAGAGACTCCGAACTCTCCGCTCGCGATCTTGCCCGACCAATTAGATAGCCCGGATAAAATAGACTCGTTAGTCAATTCCCTCACTGATGCTATCAACTCAGCCATCAGTGATAACGTAAAGGTTGCTAAGCAAGGCAAATCCACGCTTCCCTTAGCCGTTAGCAATCTTATTAAAGCTAAGAACGCGGTTCTCCGAAGAGCCAAGCTCTATCCCACGCCCGCCTATAGATTAGCTGCGAATCAGCTGCAACGTAAAGTTACGTAAAGTAGGTTGGCTCTAGAAGTAGAAGGACGTAGAAGTCCCACCAAGCATACTATAGTATAGTATGGCCCGAGCCTTACGCGTAGACGCCGCCTCTTACGTTTTTCCAAGGAATTTCCAACCACGCACTTAAGCACCTGCCTCAACAGGTGCTTACCTTGTTAGCTATCATTTTCAATGCCTACTTCGACCTTAGCTACTTTCCAAATGCTTGGAAAGAAGCGACACTCATAGGCATTCCCAAGCCGGGTAAACCTCTGAATATCCCGACTATTCACAGGCCCATCAGCCTCCTCAAGGCCATGGGTAAACTTCTCGAGAGAGTCATACTCTCTCGAATGCGGAACCATCTGGTTCCAATGCATGGCGAACCCCTCATCATTCCCCATCAGTTTAGCTTTCGCGCTAAGCACTCTTGCCCTCAGTAAGTACAACGTATCGTCGAGTACTCAAATGTACCCGGTACAAAGATGGTTTATTCCTACTGCTAGGAGGGCTTCCTAATTAAATGAGAACAACCACTTTACTTAATTAACTTTATATATTTTGAATAGGCAGACTTAAAGTAATACATTTATTTATTATTATATTGGTATTATAGGGGCCGCTGCACGAGATAGAATGCCATAGAACAATCTTACATATTCTATCTGTTAATCAAATTACAAATAATGACACACTTGTAATTTGCCAGTTGTAGTTGTCAGCAAGTTTGTTTGTGCGATAACCTCTTTTGTTAGATAAGGTACAAGCAAACGTTGCTGTACATACTCGACGCCTTCTATCCACGGCGTTATAAAACGGTCGCAGTTTTCTTTGACGTAGCCAACCAAGGCTTTCGATAAAGTCTGATGCAGCGGCCTCCCTGTGGAGGAAAACGGCTGGAGTCCCTCAAGGCTCAGTCCTCGCCCCTTTTGTTGTACACCGTATACACTAACGACATTCCCATCCCACCGAAAGGCGTTGAGCTCACCCTCTTTGCCGAAGACACCACCCTTTACACCAAAGGCCGCTGTATCCCGCACCTCATCACCAGACTCCAAAAGGCCGTTAACGTCCTCGGTGTATGGTTTCAAAAATGTCGTATCGATATGAATCCAGACAAGAGTTCTGCGATTCTCTTCGACCACAAACGCCGTCATCGCCACAACGATCCCCATGTTCGAATGCTAGGTATTCCCATCCTCTGGAAGCACAGTGCTAAATACTTAGGCGTCACCTTAGATCCACACCCTGGTACGTGCGTAACGCGGACCCGCACAGAGATCTTGAACTACCTACAGTGCAACAGAACCTCAAAACACTCTCGGAAGCTTTCTTCAAACGCTCCGAAACCCACCCCAATCCCTTAGTTCGAGATTCAGTCTCGTATACTACCCCTGTCCTTGATTCAAAGTTCAAAGTCGATAGGCCTAGGCATGCTCAAGCGTACGAAGCCACCCAGCTGCCAAACGATCTCGAAGCCCTTTTGGCCGCAAATTCTAATTCCAAATTCTAATTTTAATTCGAATTAATCTATTTTCTCTTTGCAATTTTGAGCACCTTCAGTGCTATGAATTCACCTTCAGTGCTATGTAATATCCAACGTGTGACCCCTTCAGGGCCCCGCTTGCGCGGCCTTTTCCACCAATTGGTCGTCGCTTCAGATGAAGGCTGTGAGGCAAAAATAGCCAGTTATTCAGGGGGTTTTTAGTGGTTAGTGGCTCTGGTAGGCTCGGAGCGAGTCCCACATAACCTTGATCACGCGCGCGGGGTATGCGTAAGATATTTTTTAGTTTCTCCTGCCCTCCCCTTGGAGGACAAAAAAATAGTTAATTTTGACCTAACAAATAAAAAATTTTCCATTTTTTCGTTAGAATTTTAAGTTTATCCTTAACATTCACCCCCGTTTCTTAATTTTTTATTCATTTTTAGAGTTTGAGCAGATAATTGACAGTAATAACAATTAAATAAAAAAATCAGAATGGCAAATAAACTCAAAATGGCTGACTTGTTTCACTATTTCAAAAATAGTGATACAAGTCGGCCGTTTCTGCAAAAAAAAAAGAAATGACAGTAATAGTATCTCTTAATATCTCTTGTCGAATCCCGTGTGTCGAATGTCAATTCTCCCTGGGACACACTGTATATTAAAGATAAGATATTCAATTCCCGTCTATCCTGCAAGATTTCTTTTTTTTTTGAAAATACTAAAATAATATAACCTCAAAAGAATAATCAGAAACAGTATAATGATTATATTATTCTATTGTACAATAACAGGAGCAGAACGCCATAAGTTCCCAGCGCGGCTGCGTCGAGGAGCAGACGCGCCTGTGGGAGAACACACTTCGACTCTTGCGTTGCAAGATGAGCGCGCGCGCAGACTGCGTCGCGAGGGCGGGAACCATGCAGATCTCGCACAACACTCAGATGCTCACCTTGACGTAGCAATAACTTAGTTATGTCCGTCTCATTTGTCCGTAGTTAATGTACTGATCTCTAAATTAGAAGGGAATAAAGGTTCAAATTGCAATGTTAGTTTAATATTTTCGTTGTAATACGTTGTTAGTTGTTAGCTGCTAAAAAAATTACACGATAAAAGCTCCCATGTTGTATTAGAACGTTAAGAATGGAGCTTGCGTCCCTAGTTGGCTATTTTTAGAATTCGTTTGAGCGAAGTGGTCAAGCTTTGTTCTCTATCGAATGCGCACGACATGCCTACATTTTAAAGTAAAACATACAACACGAAATATTTATTTGCCCAACTCAGTAGGTAATAAGATGTTTCCAGTGAATTTGTCCGATAAGACCAATCAGAGAAAATGTAATCTCAACTGTCCGATTATTCTAATACTGTGGTATTGAATGCAGCTAGAAAAACTTAGAAGTTTTATTACTTATAATACCAACATTTACATAATCAATTACTGGTAACCATAAAACTAATGTGTACTATGTACAACCGGAAGCACCACTACATTTACTATATCAATATGGTAAACAACGTATAATTCAATAAAAGAAAACAAATTTCTGCTTAAAAATGATTTCGAGATAGAGCTCGCTGTGTCTCTTTCAAACCGATTTCTCCTTAATTTCTTTATTGTTGTCTGAATTGTCAGCGTCGTAGCCTAGCAGGTAGGTCAGATTTAAATTCAAATTCTTTTATTGCGGTACATATTGTTTTATAATAATAAATAATTCCACATACGGCAATGTTTAACAGCAAGCAAAGTGGATAAATTACGAATCCTACTAGTTCATTACTATAGATAAGAAGTATAGACTAGACTTTCTGTCTGGTCATAGTCCATAGACACTTCATACTTATTGATTATTTAGCCATTTAAATTGATATATTTATATTATATAGCATTTTAGACAGTTGTTATGAATGAAACGTCGCTAGTATTAGAATTCAGAAGTCTGAGAACATGTAGGTATAACCGACCCAGGTACAGTGGGGAAACTTGGTGCAGACGCAGATTCTCATTCGCATCCCCTGCAGTGTTGTTCTCCGACTGTACCATACTCGAGAACAAGCGCAAACAAATAGAATGACTCATTGCACTCATTAAAGATACAAAGGTGGAACAAAGTTGTGGGCTTGGCGGTTAATAAAATGAAATGTACGCAAAAAAATGCATAATATTATTCTGTATTTGCATAAAAAAAGCTACAAAAAATTAGATCTGTAAACCAAAATAAATTGAAATGAATGTACTATGATTACCGCGTCTTCACATTTTTATGAATATTGTTTTGGAAATACCAAGAATTCATGGAAAAAAAATATGTTTAATACTTTGTTGATTATTATAGAAAACCCACATTTGATGCGTGAAGACCACTCGCAATACCAATTCAAAGTCAACATGTGGACCGTAATTTAAAATGGGAAAGTCGTTGGACCGTTTGAAATGCCGGAAATATTAAATGGCGAGACTTACTTAAATTTTCTCCAAAATGATCTCCAGAACTTTTTAGAAGAAGTACACACAGAATAATATCTACACACAGATGTGGCTACAACAAGATGGCTGCCCAACGCACTTTGCCCGCCCTGTGCGTGTGTACTTAAGCTCAGAATTTCCCGAAAGGTGGATTGGGCGACTTCGAACCATCACATGGCCTGCTCGATCTCCGGATTTAAATCCATTGTATTTTGTTACAGGGGTTGCATAAAATAAAAAGTTTACGCAAACAGCATTGAAAACATTACCGAACTTCGACAAGGGATCATTGAAGCAGCACACGAAATAAATTTAAAAAACTATGCAAGATAAAAATCCTGTTATTGTAAAAAAATTTTTTTTGAGACGATGTAGAGCCTGTGTGAGAGCCGAAGGTCGACAATTTGAACATTTGCTGTAGTTCTAATAAAATTGTTACAATCATTTATTTCGTTTCATTTTATTTCACCTTACCAGCAATATTATTGTTTTGGCGTCACTTTCCATCTCGCCCACTCTTAAGTGGTTACCTCTTGTCACTTTTAAAGACACTATCTTTCTCACTCTAACATATTAGATCTAGTATTTATCGTAATTCATTATAAAAAAAACGACCGTTCGTCAAAAAAAACAAAATAATATTTTTATTGGCTTGAAAGTGGCAAAACTACTTGCCTTGGGTAAAGTGATACATTTTTTTTATGATGTCTCAAAGTTAGTCAACTATTTTTTTTAAGCTTTGCCTTTAATCAATTGATTTTTTTTAACTAAACTAAGACAGTTGTTGTGTGAATTGTATTAGCGTAATTGTATTAATTGTATTGTAATAGCGTGGTTATTAAGCATTGCGTAGAAATAAAAAATACCTTCAAATTACTGAAAATTGTGATGATAGTACCCAAACATTTGGCATAGGATGTCAACTTGCGTCAATTTTAGAAATATGACAGTTGTCCCTTAACCAAGAGTTATTGATTTTTTTTCTTATTTTTATTGGAGCTGGTTCCAGGAGCCTGGTACTTCACCCAGTACCTGCTTGACGTTGAGTTTCGGGACACCCTGTATACGTACTTTATTTCATTGTTTTAAAGTTCAATTTTTCAGTTAGAACAGAAGTTTTCGAGGAGGCTTTCCTGAAATATTTAAATTACGGCATTTTAGAAAGTTTTCAAAAATTATACTAATTTTACTCAAATAAATATGCACATAATACAACAACATTATTTCAAAGAAAATACTTTGTGCATCACGGTTTTAGGTGCAGGTTATACCGAATTTCATGAATTCATTGTTAGTCTAAGAAAAAAAAAAAATTTTTTGAAAAGGTCCTAAAATGGCATCTTCCAGGTAGCTTCCTTCTGCGTAGTTTGAATGGAATACAGCGAGCTATAGTGAGTCTGTATCGAGAGTTCTCGTATATCTAGCTCGATAGAGCATCGGGAGTAACAGCTATTGGGTTATGCCGTTTGTAACGCAACAGTTTCTTTGTAAAAGATAAAAAATGTAGTTCAGCCAGCCAGAAATTCCGTTTCTGGAACTCATCAGATATTCGACCCCAAAGGTTTTTAGAAACTCATTTTATGGAAAAAGATTAGATATGATAGGTTTCTAAAGTTATTTTAACCCAACTGATATAATAGTCTTCGAGAAATTATCAAAAAACTGGGTTTAGCCAGCTTGATATCAGTATTTTACTCGATATCTCTGTAAATATAGATTTTTATGTTATTGTAAAAAAAGTTCAAAAAAGACGCGATTTGTGAATGACATTAAACGTATTAGAATATTCCTGACGCATAGATTAATAATTTATTTAAAAAAACTTATTGGCTTAGCTGATAAATATCAGGCTGGCTGAACAGTCACTTCTGCCAGTTCCAGACATTCTACACTGTCGGAATCTATTAAAAAAAAGATTTGAGACGGCGACGAGAAATAGTAAATTATGTTTGTGACGTGCTCCAAAGGCTACAAAAGTGTTAAGTTTCAAGTTTTCTTTTTCCTTTCATTGTCAATTAGTTTGACCATCAAACATTATGATATGTTATATACAATACATACGCGTCGACTTGTTAATCTGCACCTTTTGTTTCGTGGGGTAAATGTTTAAAAATGTTACCTAGGTAATAAATTGCATAAGAGCAATCATGCGTCGTAATAAATAGGTTATCTTATACAGAATGAACAATGCCCATTAAAGTATGGGTGAGGTAAATCAATTCAAACCAAATCATTTATTTATTTATAATCATAGGTAATACAAAGGTAATAAACAGTTTAATAATGAGTACAGCTATGATTCGCCGAAGTAGCATATGAAATTACATATTTGAAATTATAATTATGTCAGTTAAATGTATCTAAATTTTATACAATAAAGATTATTATTGCTCATGTCGGACAAAAAGAAACAAGGAATAAACATCAATTGGTAATCAGATTTAAAAAATATAACAATAATATTATTAAAATTTTATTTAAAACAGCTTTAAAATTAGTTGAAGAACATTTATAGTATGAATGTTTGTGGAATAAACGTAGTAAACAATTTTGAAGAAAACATTTTTCTAAAGAATTTAATTTCTTAAACAAATTCTTTAATTTATCCAAAATCCCGTTTTTCACATATCTAAGTAAAGAATTGACGAATTCCTTGACATTATTCACTGCTCATCTCGTTTGAACTTATGAGCTTAACTACTTAATCCGTTTGGGCACACAAGTGACATGTAGTAACTTAAAATTTTGTTAAAATTTAGTTACCAACTTAACTACTTCATACGTGTAAACCGCGCATGAGTCTAAATTCATCAGGTCGGCTCGGTGACGGTCAATGTAGATCACATTATGGATAAACACCTTATACACCCATCAACATATATTTAGTTTTATTTGTTTACACTAAAGAATATCTTGCCATTGTTTCGAATACTTTACCGTATATTCCGTATATTGACAACCGAGTGGTGTAGTGGTAAGTAACCTTGCCTCATACGCCGAAGGTCCCAGGTTCGAGTCCTGGCCGGGGCATTTTGTGTGATGAACACAGAGGTTTGTTCTCGGGTCATGGTTGTTTGTATTTATATATGTTTGCTTATTCTGGGTTCTCCCAGTTCGCTGTATGGTCATCCATAACACAAGCTCTGCTTACTTTGGGGCCATACAGTTGGTGTGCGACGCGAATGAGAATCAAATCTCCAAATCAATGATTGTGTTGCCCCAGAACATTATACTGTATCTTAATATTGATGCAACGTATCCATGATACGCTGTTAAAAGTGACTTTGATTTGCAACATCTCCAAATTTGTAGAGTGCGTCTGAAAATCTGTTTTACAATTAATTGGTCCATATGAGCTTTCCATGTCAATTTGTTATCTAAAGTCAAACCCAAAAATTTGGAAGAATTTACTTCCGTTACTGCATTGTCAAGACAATTAATATTTAAGTTTAAGGCATTGTCATTTCTTAGTCTAAATTTGATAAAACTTGTTTTAGTTAGATTCAATATTAAATTATTAAATGTCAGCCTGTTAATTAAAGATAAAAGTATATTATTAATGTCATTTACAAAATTGTCAAAAGTGTTATAATTAAATTATGCAGAACTGTCATCAGCAAATACATATTTCTCAAAATATCCCAAAAACATTTTTCCATCTTCCAATGCAAGTGCCATCCTATTCTACTCTTGTTTTTATTACTATGCAGATCCACTTTCATCCTGTACAATTTCGCTGCACTAGTTTTTCAACATCAAGTTGGTGCTTCCTGCGTACTTCCGGCAAATGGTAGTTTGTTTCCGTATTCGGATTAGCGGATAAGATTTCAATTCCGATATCTCTACAGAATAGCGGGGCGTTGAATCCTCCGCTAATCCACATATCTTTCGGTTCCAGCGCCTGTTTTGCCGGTTTCAGCAACACGTTTGCCCCGTCCTTTATACATGCAGTCCTAGGGCCGCGGGCATTTGTATGCGCAACGGAGTCCTCAGCAGTACGCAACGGAGGATCTAGCCGTAGCGTCCCATCGCTTTCGCACCGAGCATATCTGGCTAAATGCGTTGTGCTCACGTTGGTCGTACTTTACGTTTTCACAGTAGGGCAGGTTGGGGTCATCCCGGCCAGCCACTTCTATCAACTAATTTCAGACGTTGTAGTCGGTGATAAAAATATTGAATTAAGAGTGATTATTTATTATGTGATTATTTGATTTGGATTTATTTTCTTTATTTTTAAGTGAGTCAATAAAAAAATCATTCAAAGCATTTGCAATGTCTGTCAGATCTAATATTTCTTTCTCATTTTGTGAGATGCAAGAAATGTTTTCTTTCGGTAACGGTAAACTACAAATAAGGTAACGAATTTATTTGACATAAACCAATGATGTCTACAATTATAGAATCAGGTTGCATTATTTTATAGTTACTTCCTATTGTTAATATAGATTTTCAATAAACACACCTGATGTTTTTATATAAAACCAGAAAAAATTACAAAATCATATTTAAAAATTGCTTTACAATACCACCTAAAACGCCAATTTGTCTAATGATGGCTGGTGGTCATCGGCATTGCGCGCGTGTAGTTGCGGATGTTATCTTTTACGAATCTCAAAAATATGTTTTATCTACAAATAATATTTACATGTATATAGCAGATAAAAGGTTTATTTCAAATCACGTTTACCCAAAATAATAACGTGCACATGTACCATCATTTTTGTATTACCTACTTTTTTCATGCTTTTCATTGAAACGCGATTTAGTTCTTCCCAACTTTTTCAATGCTAGCTTATACGTTATTCCTACTAGAATTTAAAATATACGATCCATAAAGAAAGTGAGTTTGTTAAACCTCACGCCTAACACTACGCTAGCGATCGCATTGAAATTTACACATTTTTTAAAATACCTGCTTCTGAGAAGAACTTGTTTTTCGCAAGACAAAGTACGGCCGCGCCTAGGATATAGTGTCACACCATCAGAAGGAGCTCATGTCCTCTTTTACAAGCAAATATAACAAACGTTGCGGCAATTATCTTGAATACAGGACAATCCTTGCTCGAACAGCTTTATACTCTACGCGCTCTTAAGATCTGCAATGACTTTTTTTGATGTACCTTGTAACCAGCAAAATGGGAAGAATTCTAAGAATGGGGATAATCAAAGGATTGAGTTTAATGATTTGGACTTATCCAGAGGTTTGAATAAAACAAAATACTCTCCGAATAAATTATATTTGATATATTACAATCATAACTATATTTGTCGTCTTAGTCAATTCTCAACAACATGACCTTAGCCTACACAATGTTGTGCCTAAGTTTCATTTTAAGACAGAAAACGCCATTTCCTTGACGCATGCACTAACAAATCGTTTACAACCCTGTATAATACTTAAACTGGAAAACAATACTTATACTACCCGAATCTTAAAGCAAAAGCTAATTTCGGCTAACTTCTTACAAAGTTAGTAGAAAAACACAAATCTATTTGTTAACACATGCTTCAAAAATTAATTAGGTTTTTCAATTTAAAACGCCAAAAATCGGAGTAGTTCCTGACGATATTTTATCACCCATCCCTGAGATACTTTAACGTATTGATGGTTTCTATTGTGTGACTTTAGACTCTAACAGTAAATTAATCACTGGTATAATATTGTTAATTAGCACCAATTTGAAAAACCTAAGTTTAAATTAACACTAAGAAGCTGCAACCAATACATAGTAATCATTGTTTACCAATGAAGCGAATGTAGGACCAGATACCAATTTAATAAACACTGATAACAGTTTTAATATTTCAAGAAATTCATATGAAAAGATATTGACGAAAATTATCCTTTACAACCTAGTATATTCACTAATTGAAGATCCCGATCTTTAGTTTCTTTCATCCAGAAAAAATAATTTGTACTCCGCTAACTTAACAAAATAATTAGATTACACATTTATTTACATTAGTTGACAAAATTTTCTAAAAAAAAAATTCACAAAATTCAATTATTATACAAACATACAAAGTCAGGATCTATTATTAATCTTCATGGAAGCAACTACTATATCCTAATTAAGTCTCACTATTTACTTAACAATAAATACTATTACTATTACTAACCCTATAAATTTAGGTACAAATCGTTACGGGCCAATCAAATCCGTATATTTCAAATAAAGCTCTACAAAATAATATTTCACTAAATGATTCATATTCATAGATTAATCTCAATCGAAAATATCGTTTTCATGTCGTGCAAAAAATAGTTAAATCGTTTCGGATGTTTTAAGAGACTTGCGCATTTTTGGTCCTGGCGACTTTCATCTTTCCTTTTTAGGACTCATCGTTGAGCTGTTCAACAGGAATGTTACATTTAAACACATAAAAAATGCTAGTTTGTGAACAATTTCACGAGATACAACACGACACAGGTGCATAAAGAAATCAGTCGTGTAAATGCACCGAAAAAATTAAAAAACAGAGAAAGAAAACAATATACATGTCAAAATGTAAAAAAAAAGAAATCAATGCGTAAAAAATAAATCACATAAATAAAGAGCACACATTTACATAAGTGATCAACAGGAATATATTGCCTACTGCAAACAAAAGTTGACTTAGATTTATTAAATTTATAGGTGATTAAAGTAGTCCGCCTTTTCTTCCGAAAAGAAATGTGCTTATGGATCCTAAGGGCGATGATCCTGAGTTAATGCTTGGGCCATTTGTAGTTGTGGAGCCGACGGTTCCTAAGTCGGATCTAGGTCTAGGACCACGTGTGCGATTCCTGCTCGGTTGATCTAAAGCGCCTCTTCCCGGTTGGGCGGGGACGCCTAAAGGCGTTGAGGTTTCGGATCTTTCTGGGATCGTAGCTGCCGGAGAGCGAAGAGTTCTCTTTAAACAGGTTAACTGTTCCATAGGGCTTCGGTGGACGAGTCCAGTATATAAAGATCCAGGCGTTTGTAGGGTCAAGGGAGCGGGTGAGGAATCAGGGGAGGCCAAGTTTCGTCGGCGCAGGATGGAAGTGCCGCTAGCGATGAGGGCGTGTAAAGAGGGAGGTCCGGGGCTGGGCGGGGGGGAATTTTCGGGTGATCCGAGAAGAGGGGAGTTAGCGGGGGTGGCTGTGGGGCTGAAGTGGAAGCAGACGGACTCTCTCCTGGAGTGGACGGGGGAGACGGCCGCGGAGGACCTTCGGGAGGTGAGGCGGGAACTCCAGGCACTGCCGAGGACGCTGGAGGCGAGGCTGGAACGACCGCTGTTGATGACGCTGCTGACGTGACTGCTCATTAAGCTGCCATCGTTTGGATGGAGGACCGTGCTGGAAATCAAAACAAAGTATATATTGTGATCACTGACACAAAAATATAGGTAAATAAAATTAAGTTACAGATTTCTTGCATGTATTAATCCTTAAAACCTTTTTAATAAAATTTTAATATGACTTGCCTATTAGTAAAAGTATAAACATGGCTCGAATGCGGTAATCTCAGCATATCGTCGTCCTCTTCCACGTCAGAAAGTCGGTACATTTTGAGCCCGAGCGCCGCGGCAGACCGTGAACCTCGGACCGCAACACCCTCTTGTTCTTCTAGAAGACCTGCGGAGTTAAGAATAACTTAGTAAGAGGAATCTTTTTTTTACAGCTGTATTATCAAATATAACTTGCAGTATAACTCTCGTAGATCCTTAATATTGTAGGTAAAATGGGACTAATAACTTCATTCTCAAGTTTTGTAACATAACATTAAGTACATTTAATTATTTGATACTAAACGGTCAAAACAGTATTTACCTGACATAGTAGGCTTAGCCAACTGTGCCCAAGTGTGCAAAGTAAGTGATCCTTCCATAGGTTTAACAATTTGCAGTTTATGCGGCGTCCGAAACCGAGCGATACCACCGCCAGCGCCCGCTCCCCAAACTGCACTGCCTTCGCTTATGTCGCGTTCTACTGAAAAAGGAAATTTTAGGTTAGCTTATCGTTGGGAACGATCTTAAAAAATAAGTTCCCAAGTTAAATTCGTTGGGTTTTCCGCCTTATTTCACTTATTATTTATATATAACATTACCTATACTAAGAAAGCAAAATATATATTGAATTGTATATATATTGGATATATTTTGCTCATATATAGTATATAATTTAGTATTGTATATTGAACGACCCTAAACAAAATATAGTTTGCATTATGAATGAATTATAATATAGATAAAACAGAAAATTAACAAAAACTTATAGTGAAAAAGAACACATCATTTATACACATACTATAGAGACAAATAACCGATAATAATATTAATTTATGGAGGACCAACAGCTTCTATACAAAAATACAATCGAATAAAATAAAAAATACTCATATAGGTAATCTTACGGGAATCGACCCACACTAAACTTAATTAAGATAAAATGTTAAAACGAAATACAATATCATCTTCTTACATGTATTAAATTAAAAACAGGTCTAGATATCAACTAGACTAATACTAAACTTAAAGTATATTTTGTAATGACAAAGAAGCAACAACAAAACACACCACGTTTTACCATACTGACAACAAATTATTGCAATAATAGTGAATAGGAACATAATTATTAATATCTCTCGATTGATCTGCAAACATTCAGCCAAAGCTATTGTTTTAATACTGTTGACTCTAACTGGAAATATTATAAGTTGATAGCAAATAATAAACCGTTACAAAGTAAATATAATGCGAACGATAGCATGATCGTTTTATTATTTGATCTTAACAAATATATGTCAAAACACGTGCTTATTTATATTGTATTTTTATACAAGTATGGTTAAATCGGAAAAGAATATATTTTCAGTATATAAGTAATTAGTTAAATACTGCTAAAATGCTTTGTCAGGTGCTAAATAAAACGCAGCTACGATGAGAAATTACTGTTTCAATCATGGTTCACAAAATTATTCGTAAAACTAAATACAACATTTAAACTAATTAACATCGAATCGTTAAGTTAAATACCAATTAACTACTGTCGTAATGATCGGTTTTTGATAATATTTGTTAAAATCGGATTAAAGTTCACGGCGTTAACTATGCTAATTGTTTTAGTGACTCATAAATAGTAAGATCCCACATAATGGGGGCTAAAACTATTATTTTATACAAAATATTCATGGGTATATAAGCATTGTGTCTCAATATTTAACCTAGCATTAAGATTATTTCTGATTGGTTCAAATAACCCTGCTTCCTTACGCCAATTCTTCCACTAATTAAAATCCACAGCACTAGCAAAGACATACTTTTGTAAGCTCAAATTAAAAAAACAACGACTTACAGAAAAAGCATGCACGTTTTGAATTGCTGAAAAGATTTTATTAAAAATATTTTCGAATCATTTACTTTAAAAAAGTCGCATTTCAATAAGGACAGTTCGTATCGGAGATACGATTAACTTATAGAAGCTGTCATATTGCGTCGGAGGTTCAATATATTATCCATCCTTCCTCAGTTATTTATTGAATAATAAGTCCCTGAATACTAATAGTGTAAGTATATGTATATATAAAAAATCGCCTTTTAGCTATAGAGTCGCGCATGTCAAACACAATAACATACTAAATTGGTTGTTTTTAGAATAAAGCGCGTTTGTATTTGTATATTTACCAGTATTCCGTCGATATTTAAGCACGTGCGAGGCAGTTAGAGACGCTCGTCTCGAGTTGATTTCCTGCGGAGTAAGTCTTCGTAGCGCTGCCGCTAATTCGGCCGCTCCCGGGGCTCCGGGCACACCGACTCCTGCGCCTCCACTTAAATTTAGAAAAATTACGTTTGATATAGTAATCTTCTTTAAATAAAGCTTCGACTTTTTACTCTTATGATTGGATTTTCTGTAACTATATATGTTTGATACTCTTTTTATTATTGCATTAGTCGTCTCAATTGAAACAACGAAATATCGTGACGGAAAGATAATAAGCATATTGAACAAAATATACACTATCAGAGAGATCCAACTCCGAAAATTGAAATGATAGTTTTGTTATGTTTGTTACGTATGTTGTTGTATTTATGAATGTTACGAACTATGTATTAAGATAATATGTCGTCTTCAGACAAAACGCTTTATATCCATATTATATAAAATAAAGCAAAATTAAAAACCAATTATTCTTGATTTATTTTAATTCTTAAGATATAAAACATGAGGTTTTTCTTAAAAGAACATAACTCACGGATACAAATCTTCGGATTCCGTATCAGAAACTTCCTCGAAGAACGAATCGCATGAAGGAGGTTTAGGCGGTTTCAACATTGAATGGTTCTGAGACTCCATTTCTGATCCGACGACGGAACCGCCGGACCAACGGGACGCACACTGCACGGTTTCAAACACTTTGTTCATGCTTGATCTGAAATTAAAGGCAATATGTCTTATAAGTGATTTATTTGTCTATGTGATATAATAAAACTGGGGACAGTTTCTTTACACTCGCTTCCAGGAAATATAATCCAAATTTATTTTTATTTTAAGCCTTTAGAAAGGCTACTACTAAACTGTCTGTAACTATCTACTAAACTGATTTAAACATAGCAACAAGTAACCCTACGTACGTATTCCACTTCCATTAAATTTAATTTTAATTCAATTCTACATAAACGCAAATGCAGCCGCAAAATAGCTTGTAACATCGTACAACACCAATGATTAATGAGGGTAAATCAAAAACTTTTAGGTTTATTGGTGAACAACAAATTTACTATCCTGTCGCTTATACATAGCAACAGAAATATTGTGTTTGGTCGGTTTAGTGATTTTTGATGATTTTTTAGATTTTTGATATTAGTTACTTCATTTGACTAACATAATTTACCGTATATGGGCAACGTTATAGTATAAAATAGGATGACAAATTTTGGTGCACATTTACTAATTTTGGGTAAAAAATGTATTTTTTTGGACGTAGCTTTTTACTACATTTGGCGAGCTTTACTACATTTGGCGAGCAGTTAAACATAAGCCTTAGTAAAGAAAATATTTACTGAACAGAAATTTGTAAAATTGGAATTAAAATTCGACAAATATGTAAGTATTCCGCCATCACAAATTTGAAATTTGTATTTTTTATAAAAAGAAACTTGTAAAATTGTCGCCTGTCACATGTCACCTGTAATTTACAATTGTAAATTACAGGTGACATCGAACATCACGTTCAAACTTACATGTTTGATATATCGGTCAAAGATATGAGTATATCAATATCTTTTCCCAATTTTGAGGTTTATTGCACTAGGCTGTTCAATTACCAATAGCGCTACTTTTATGTCAATGTTTTCATTTACAGTGTACAGAAGCATAATTAGGGTTCTAGTGGTAGTAGAGATTGTGAAGATTTCTTCTGGATCGGTGCTAGAGCCCTTCCTATTTTGACCGCCATAAAAACTACGTTTACGTGGTCGTGGTACTCGTTTGCTGGCTACGGCTAAGTAAAAAAAAATGTTCTTTTTAGGCATCACTAACATTTTTATTCCTTATTTATAGCACCCAGTTGCTTTTCTATAAACTAAATTTCACAGATCGAGACAGGTTGACGCGGCTCTGAAGTTAGCTGCAGATCATGTCTGCAGACAACAAAATCACTTTTGCACGTAATTGTATCTAAAAAAACCTGTCTAAGTATGGCAACTAGTCCCGATCTATATATACAAACATATATATCTACTGTACCTCTCTAAGACCTAAACCAAAGAGTCATAACACTACGTAAATTATTAACTAGAGTTTTGTTTGCGATTTCGCCCGCGTAACTTCTGGTACCAGGATAAAATATAACACATGTTAATATAGCATTTTACTTCCAGATAATGCTGAATACTTAAAATCGTATCCGTAGTTTATCGATAACTCATAAACAAAAACTCTGAGATAGAATTATAAAGTACAAATAAAATTAAATCAACTCACTGTGCAAGAGGATCCCCTATCCCAGAATCCAGACTAAGTTCAGAATAAACTGACGAATGCATTTCTCTATGCAGGCTTGACGGCAATAGGCCAGCCGCCGCTGCAACACTAGGCATGAGCCCGCGGACCGGCTCGCTTCTCTTGCGGAGTTGACGTAGTTGTTCTTGGGCCTCTGATAAGTGAGCTGCCACGTCCGCGTAGCGCTCCTGTAAAGGATTAAAATAAATTATGAATCTAGATATAATGTGGTTATTTAAGTCAAACCGGGACAAGCAACGCTTATTTCTGTCCATCCTTATATTCTAAGCCTCATTCTATGGAATTTGTAAGACCAGAACACCCGTTGTTTTTTTGGTTTTATAATAGGTCTTTACCTATGAAACTGCCGTTTTGCCGTACTGGCCATTTCAAATGAAAATATATTTTTTTTTGACTGATAATTCTAATTTCAAATTAATTTTATTTGACAAACATGGAATTCTTTTTCTAAAATCGTCATTTGTTTAATAGTTAGTGTTTTGTTTTCAACGCATTCGAACATTTTTCGTCATCATGGATAAGTTAAAAATTCGACTAATTATGGAGTATGAGTACCGTCGTGGCAGCAAAGCGGCACAAGCGGCACGCAACATCAACGACGTTTACGGAGCGAACACTACAAACGAACGCACCACCCGTTATTGGTTTACCCGCTTCCGTTCTGGAAATTTTGACCTGAAAAATGAACCCCGTGGTCATCCGAAAACTTTGGTCGACAATGACGAATTAAAGGCAATTGTGGAAGCTGATGAAACTCAATCCACGGCTGAATTAGCAGCAGCTTTCGACGTTAGCATCAAAACAATATTGGTCCATTTGCGTCAAATTGGCAAGGTAAAAAAGCTTGACAAATGGGTACCCCACGAACTCAATGACCGCCAGCGCGAAGTACGCGTGGAGACTTGCCTTGCACTGCTCAGCAGGCATACAAATGAAGGAATTCTGAACCGCATTGTTACTTGTGACGAGAAATGGATCCTGTTTGACAATCGTAAGCGCTCAGCAAGTTGGTTGGACCCTGGTTCAGCACCCAAACAATGCCCTAAACGAAAACTTACCCCTAGAAAAGTGATGGTCACTGTTTGGTGGTCTAACGCGGGTGTAATTCATCACAGCTTCTTGCCAAACGGGACAAGCATTACTGCAGATGTGTACTGTAAAGAACTGAACACAATGATGGAGAAGCTCGCACGTCTCCAACCAGCTTTGGTCAATCGTTCGGCTCCACTGCTCCTGCACGACAACGCGCGACCTCATACTGCACAGCAGACGGTCTCCAAGCTGCAAGAGTTGGGGTTGGAAGTTCTCCGTCATCTGCCGTACTCACCAGACCTTGCGCCTACAGACTTCTACTTTTTCCAGAATTTGAATAACTTCTTGGCGGGAAAAAAATTCAATACCCGAGAGGCAGTACAAAATGCCTTTAAAGAATTTGTTGCCTCCCGTCCAGCTGATTTCTTCAAGAAAGGCATCAATAAGCTACCAATGCGTTGGCAAAGATGCATTGATTGCATGGGTGATTATTTTGATTAATAGAAATAAAAAATATATAAAAAAATTACGCTTCATTTATTTCGTGAAAAACGGCAATTTCATAGGTAAAGACCTAATATTACTGATATTTAAGATAAGCCTATGCTGTATTTGACTGTTATCAATGCTCTGAGAATATATGTTCAAATATGTCATTTCGATCAAAATAAACTGTTTTCTAACTAGCCAAACTGTTAACAATTACAGTCGTATCTGCTATGAAAACCGGCATGAGCTAATTTTGCTTACAAACGAAGGCACGACAAGGCTATACCGGTACTATTTATAAACAATCTCGTTTTGAAAGCATTCGGCATTGTTACGACAAGATAACGATAATAGAGGAAATTTCTCGATATTCATGTGACTGTGATTCATTCAATACTTTCTATTCAGCGTAATTTTATCAAAAAGTATTATTATTTTTAACTTTAGGAAAGAAAAAAGGATAGTTGTCAATTCCAGGTAATATAATAAACTTTGTAATGCGATTTTTAAATAATCTGTGACATCACCATATTAATTTCTTTAAAAATCTATTTAAAATTAAATACAGCACCATAATCAGAAATATTCAAAAATAGTTCTCAGAATACCTCATTCTTTCAGAAAAACATAAAAAAATAAGATATAATATCTCAAGACTACTAACATACCGAATTAAGTTCCAATGACGTAATTCAAAGATTCCTTCTCAAAAGCCGTATAAATTGAGGCCAAGATTTTGACGAGATCTTTATTGTTAACTAACACATTGTGCTATAAAATTCAAAGATAATTAAATTGCTACTAAGTATAGTACTTACCCAAATGTTGAAAATTGGAAACATTTATTACCTTAGCATCTGCCAATTCTGATGCGAGGGCATTTTGATTTTCTCTTGTGATTTCTAGGATTCGTAATGTGTGCTCATGTTCAGCACTTAACTGAAAAAAAATGTTTATGAACATTAATTTCATTTATTTATTTCCAAAATTAAATGCATCACCATGAAACTTATATCTATGTTAAAAAAATATATTAGGAAAGTCTGAACCTTAAAATTTTATTTTAAAATCCACTACGAATAATTAACATTTTTGTATTGGTTGAAGAATAGTTAAAGTTTTTTAAATATTTAAAATGGGCATAGTTATATATTTCAACGTAATGTTTATGTTTCAAATCTTATCGCCAAAGGATAAAAATAAGGGATTTTGCACTGATAAGAGTTTAAATATTTCTTCTTCATTTATGATTTCCTTTCATATTTAATTTTAAAATTACTAAGTGGTATATCTTTTCCAATGACTATAACTTTAATTTCAGACTAAAAGAGACCAATATAAACACACAAAAAAGTAAATATGCAACGTATGTACAAACTTACATATTTTTCTCATAAGTCTGTTCTTTGCCTTGAAAACACTTATTTAAAAATATAAATATTTACAATCCCCTTAATACACAAAAAGCCTCACCAACTGATAATTCTTCTCAACGGTTGCTAGCCTGGTGTTGACGTAATCCAACTGGTATTGTAGGTCCGCCGATCTCTGCCGTTCCTCTGCCAACTCGGTCCCAAGCTCATTCGCTTCGGAATTGGCACTGGCTGCAAGGAAGTTTAGATTTTATTGTTGGGGAATTAGGTTTGTTTTGCGTTTACGATGTGGGACACATATGGTTTATTTTAGGTCGAGGTTTAAAAAGGTGTATATTATATTGAATTTTCTAGCACTGACGTACTCTCGTCCGTGGTCTCATACTCTGCATCGACTACTGATAATATGTAAATTCTAGAACTAAAAACTAGGACTTCCTTTGTGATATTAAATAACGGTACTAAACATACAATAATTGGTAAATAATTAAAAAAAATATCGATACATGTAACTATAACTAGTAGTCAATTTTTTTTAATTATTTGCCAACGAGTGATACTTAAGTAATATGAAGAAAACTGTACCGAAATTACCGGCTTACAAACATTAATATATTCAAAATGACATTCAAAGTGTACTCAAACAAAATATTAAACAATAAATTGGTTTGTTGACACTATCAAAGTTTTAAAATACACATTAAGATTCGTAAAACATAAAAAATACTGACTAGAAAATATACCTTTAATAGTCATCTGTATACACAAACACTTTTGAAAATGACAGAAAAGGTAACCTTTGTCGCTTCACGACTATATCTAAAAGATTACTGATCAAAATACAAATATATAATCTTACACATGATGTCATCGAGATAGTCATTGATAGATCACATCTTGCGTGTGAGAGAGGGAGAAAGACAAATGGTACAGTTAGAGCAATGATGTAGAGCGCTGGCTTTTAAGAACACGGATTTAATACGGGTAGAGTTCACAATAAGTTTTTATGCTGATTGCATAAGGCCAATCATTGTTATTACAGTGCAATTGGGTATTTGACTTTATTTGAAAATCCAAGTTTTTATCATTTATTTAGAAAATATAACTTTTTTAAACTATAAATAATTGTATTTATGTATTTTTAATTATGTATAAATATAATTATTTTGACCCCAAAAATGGTCTTTAACTCTTTTTTAAAGATAAGTATTTTTTCTGACTCGCGGATTTATAAGGGAGTGAATTCCACAATCTGACAGCATGAACCATAAAAGAATAGGAGAAAAAGTCTGTTTTATGTGTGGATGTATGTGAAGGAGAGTACGCTTATGTGCTCTGCATGGCGCCTCTTTCGAATGGGTAAAGGAAAATCGTTCGCGAAGATATTGCGGGGAGTTAGGATTATAGAGAACATTAAAGAGGAGGCAGAGGATTCGCATGTTTCTACGAAGTCGGATAGGAAGCCATAAAAGTTGGTTACGGAACTCCGATACATGATCATGCTTTTTTAGGCCGAATATAAAACGTATGGAGAGATTTTGGAAGCGTTCCAGTTTATGTAGAAGTTCCTCAGAGACATCTAAGTAGCAGACGTCTGCATAATCGATGATGGGTTGGATGAGACTTTGTGCAAGGGAGATTTTAGTTTAGTACTTATTGTAAAATCTGGTGAATTTCTAAATGTTAGAATACTGACATTAAATATAACAGTTAATATTACGACAGTATGCATGTAAACGCATTATCTACGTAGCTATATTTTTTTTTTCAACGCCTATACAATTTTTTGTATGATTTACAAGTTGTGACGTCCAACTCGGTATTGTTTTGTATGGGGCGGTTTTCGGCGACTCGCAGCAGCTCCTCAAACATATCGCTGCATCTAAGAAATGATTGATTGTAAAAATTTTTTATTTTAAACGTTTATGCTCTAAGTGGCACATCTTAAATGTGGTCAACGATATCCCGAAAGTAATCTTGTTATTTCTAACAAGCAGATGACCCAAAAGAAAATAGGATTTTATTAAGACATTTTGGTGGTGCGTTTGGACGTTACTTAAACAGACCTAGGATTAAAGCTTAAAAGATAGCAGGAAATAACTTCTGGATGTCTTCTGTCTTCATGGTGAAAGTAGGTACGTTAGAACAAGTATGGTCTGACAGGGTGCAAACCTTAAAAGAAAACACGCTGCTAGGCCATCTTGTGCCACCGACACCTTAGTTTCTTCACTTCTTCATATTTTGATTTGTATTTTGTGAACTTAATTAAGAGTTATACAAAAACTAACAAAAATTACAGTAAACAGGTCTTTAATACAGATTGATTGCGTATTATTTAAAAACTTAGAAGATATGAAGAACAAAAAATCACCTCTATAAAAATTCTAAGAATAACTTTAAAGACTTAAAGATAATAACACTTTTTAGGTAAGTATCAATATAATATATTTTGCAAATAATAAAAACGAAATAAATTTTTTTATTGTTATGTCGCTATTTTAAACAGCCTATAAAGTGATTCTGCATACAGTATGCCCATTACATTATAGAATATAGTAACATAGTGCACAAACAAGTTACAAAGCTAACTTCCAAAGCCACCTTTCTTATATACTATTTTTATAGAAACTCAACAAGCTCGACGACCAGCAGACCCACCACCAGAAGAGGCTCTTGTTCATCCTTTGTTTCAATTGTTAGCACAAGAACCGCTAAACATCACAACATAAGGACTCACCAAGCTGGGAAGCAATGTCATGCAGCAGCTGGCGCTCGGCCAGCTCTGCGCTGTCTGCACCCGCGGCCAGTTTGGCGGCTTCCTCTCTGAGAGCCCTGTTCTCTCGCTCGAGGGCACCTGTGCGCCGACGCAGTGCCGCCGCCAGTGGAGGCTCCTGCTCCGTTGTCGGGGATTCCTCTGTGTCATTTGTTAGCACCTGTAAAGAGAGAATAAATTGAGAATGTATGGTGATTTATTGTAAGTCATATCCCATTTCTTGTTTTCCACTTATAAGAAATGGGAACCACAGCTGAAGCTGAAGGTATAAACCTTAAATAAACAGATATTAGATGCTGCAGTGGTTTTAATTTAGGATTTCAACGATTCGCGAGTAATTGAAATAAAAAAGATAGTAAAGTATAGTAGTTGGATATCCCAAAATATGGAAGCAATGATTCTTTCTAAAAACAAAATAAATCTAACAGACTAATGGAGTTATTAAGAAATATTTAATTGATAATTAATAAATGATTCTACAACAATTGAAAAAACGTATGCACACAATACCTGCTTCATTATCATTACAATTTTTATGATTACAACTCAATGCATATCCACAATAGTAAATCCACTACAATACAAAAAAACCATTGCATTTATTTCTAAAACAAAAAGAGATTCATTCAATTACGAGCCAGTGAACCAAGCCGGCAAACGAAACTTGGCCTACATTCCCAGCTCAGAAAATAGGACCGAACAAATGGCGCGACACTGATTTATTTCTACGGGATATCCCGTGTCCTAAATTTAAACATCTATTATAAAACTTCAATTTATCGAATGAGTTCATTCGAAGTTTACTAGCTTAAAAATACTTTTTGTTTGACCTTTTAGCTATAAAACCTAATATAATTTGGATATTGAAATGTACAAAAGTAGCAGATATTGATTAATGTTTTAAAGTTTTGAATTATAAAACAACTTCACCTTTCGACATTCTTGTAGGAGTTAATTATAGATTTAAAAATAGACAGTAAAATGAAACACGCCAATAAAATCACTTTTGTGTCGAAGAATGAAGAGACTTAATGTATCGTACGCTTATTAATTAATTAAAATTAATACCCGGAAAGGGAGCTGTGATATATATAAAATTTTAAAACAAGAGAATTTTATCTTTTAAATCCAATGTAATTGAGTAAATTTATAAATAAACATGAGCAGTTCACTTATAGTCAGCAGTAACGTCACCGAAGTGTAGATAGTCTGGACCATTGTTAAATCATGATATGGAGTCAAATGACTATGGCCCACTTGCGCAGATTTAAACTTGGCGGCAGCGGGGGTCCCTCCGTCACTTTCTATTTCTATTGAACTGATAGAGACAAAAAGCAATATTTAGCCTACTACTAGCCAATCCAAAGTTTCACAAGAAGGCCTTAATGAGCTTACATTAACATACACGATCAATCAACGTACGTCACTCAATAATATTTTCGATAAACGCCAACAAATCACACTTCACACAATATAAGACTCCCTCGTACCATCCACAATCACGTGAGAAAAATCAATTAAATTTCAAAATTCAATTATTCACCGCATACGTAGTGCCATCACAAATCGTTTCATGTAAGTCAGGTGCCGTTACGTAACTGAATTATCGAACTCTTCACCAACTTGTTACATACTTGCTACTAATTAGATTTTCTTCTATGTCGGAATCATGTGAAATAATCGTTCGCTTCACATAAAACACGGTAGTCGAAGACGAACATAATTAGTTTTCCGCACAGGTATTGTTAAAAGATGGATTTCCAGAAAATTATTGTTTACAGGTTGTAATAAAAAAAATAGTATCATACCTAGAGAACACCTGACGCCTCTTTTATATATTAGGTAGGTTTTTAATCCCAGTAAGCACATAACTTTTAATTAGCCTATATTGAATGCATTATTTTTAGCTTAGCTCAGATTTTAATACAAACTGCAACTATTCTATGCACAGTGTCGTAACAAAAAAACGTAAACACACAACTTTAAAGGAAAGTAGTTTTAATTAAAACAATAAAACATGTTTATTATAAATACATGGACTTTACGTTGCTTTATCAACACGGTAGACAAGTAATCGTCATTTACTATGCACGCCCAATAATTTAACGGCACTTGACCAATTCATAAACACGCATTCCGTATTGTTTAGTTTTAATAATTATTCGGTTAACTTAACGCACTGAAAATTACATTTATTATCATTATTTCGATTCATTATGAAATATTGTGCAAGTCTTTTAAAGATTAGGCATTAAATTACTGTTTTCAAGGCAAAATACTTTACCTTTTTTATGAGGAACATTGTGGAATTGTTTCTATAAATGGACGTTTAAACAACACAACATTTTACTTGATTGCGCGGGCGAATAATACGGACAATACTGAATATCTACTATGAAAATATAGAAAGGGGGGGTCTATTTCCACTTTTTAGCACTTCCAATGCATTACCGCATGGGAATTAAATGTAAATTGCGAGTATGATTATTCGCGGCTGTTGTAAAACCACGTTCAATACACACTGAAGAAAAAGTGGAGTCTTTCTCAAGCGCGAATACCGTTAACAAAACATAAAAATTCTTAAAATTTGCAATGTTCAAATTTGAATTCAGCGTGAAGTTTTAGAACGTTTGTACGCTTGAACTGGCGGGCAAATTTTACTATTTTTCTAAAGATATATTATTGTATATAAGAATATCAAAAGTTTACTCAGCGATGTTCTATTCGCCCTTGCATTATGGCTTACAGCGTTATAATTGTTGCTATTGCTTGACCATTTACGAGATTTGTGTTATTTTCTTATTTCTTGAACCAATTACGTATATGAATTTCATGACAATTAACTTAGCAATGATGCTCCTTCTAAATTTCTGAAATAAAGTTTTATAAATATCTTGGTTTAGCGACGAAATGGAGTGGTGGATCGACGAAAGTAGATGGAATATTATTATATTTATACAAAAAAAGAACCTTTATTATTATGAAAAAATTCATATGGTTTTCCATACATATTTGTTAAAGTATAAATCGCACATTAATGGATAAATCTACTTATAATATTGTTTATATAATAAAGATATAAAAAATTGTTTCTTTTGAACACACTTAAGTTATAAAAGAAAAATCTTTTGGTGTTAAACAATACATTTTTTTAATACCGCAAGTAAATTAAATAGACAGTAATACGATCGGCAAACCACTACGTTTAGGACTAAGAAGAGATGGTGATATGCTTGTAGATCCTTTGAGGATCCTATGATGAGGTACCTAATGACTAAGAGAGGAACTTAAGCACTGCGGGCCTTATGCGGCCTTATGCGCGGTTTATACGTATTAAGTAAATTTTAACTTAATAACTTAATTTTAAGTTACTACATTACACTTGTGTGTCCAGACGCATGAATAGTTAAGCTCATAAATAAAACTCAAAGAGTTCGTCAACTCTATACTTAGATTTGTAATTAGCGAAATTTCGGACAAATTCAGAGAAGAATTTGTTTCGGAAATTGAAATTGCTAGAGGACTCTGGTTTTTTCGAACGTTTTTACGTTTGTATATTTAACAAGCATTTTTGAATTGCTATTTTGAATATTCTTCACGAGTAGTGTCTATACTGCAAACTGAAATTTTGAAAAAATAATGCGAAACAAGTACGAGCTCTTGCCGCCAAACGCTTTGTTAACGTATGTAACTAAAAAGTCATGCCCAAACGTGAAGTAAGAAGCCCCGCCGACCGACTTACCAGAAAAGTAGAACGAATCCAAACCTACTTCATCACTTGCTTACTACATTTTAACATACCACTTGTCACTTAATTGACTGTTTACACGTAATTTTGAACAAAAAGTTTAGATTAGGGTCCTAACCAAATTTTTAATTAGTATTCGTATGGAAAGTGTACCAATGGGACATTATGACTAAACCTTTACTGAGCTGCAGTATGCTTGGTTGTCAGCTGATTGTAATCTCATGAACCGTAATATGTGAATATTAAAAAAAATTGAGTGTATTTCTGTCAGTATCCTTAACGTGAAATCCGGCTCGAACTTGTCCATTCATATGTTATAAATAATTACTATATTATTACAAGTTATTTGTAAACACCAAGAACGCACTTTTGAACGACTCAACCAATTTTTTTAAATCATAGCTAATAACAATTTCGATTATTTAAGCTTTAAAATAAACGAAACCGCATCAAAATCGATCCAATCGTGATCAAGATACGATGCCACAGACAGGCACTCAAACACACAACATACAAGCTTTGACACCCGTATTTATGCGTCGGGGGTTAATGTAGAAAAAGGATTTGTTTGTTTGTATTTGTTTATTGTAAGGATCTTTGAGTCAGCCATAACAGCCTTAACAACCCCGCTGCAAGGACATTAGCCTCACCCAACTAAGGGGTGGTATTTGGCAATGTATAGAATTGAACACATACCTTCGAAATGATTTCTTAGATGTGTGGGTTTCCTCACGATGTTTTCCTTTACCGTTACCGCAGTCGGCTTTATGTACTTAAGTTGTAAAAACCTATTGGTACATTTGGCAGTCACGGGAATCGAACCTGGGACCTAAAGACGGAGAAGCCAGCGCCTTAACCACTGCGCCACCGAAGACTTTGAGTCTACTGCAACATTATCCCGAAGTAACAAAGACTACGTGAGTAAAACCGCACCGTATCCTCTAGTTTAGAATAAAACATGAACTATGAAACCAACAAACCTGCAATAAATCAGTCTTGGTGGTGATTTCGTGCTTCAACTGTGTGATATGGTCACGCGCAGATTTGAGTTCACCCTCGAGCGACGTCACCCGAGATTCTAAGCGGCCGTTGGCTGTAAGCAGCTCTTTGCCGATCCGCGCTGTGAGCTCCAAGTCTTTCTCTTTCTGTGCGTAAATTATTAAAAGAAAATTAATACAAAGCATCATTAGTAGGGCTTTAAGATTTAACAGTTAATGATATCTAAAATGATGTCCTGGCGATGTAAAAATTTAATTATTTTCCTGGTGTGTGTTTGATCTGAGAACAGTGCCTTCTTTTTGAACCAGCATTAAGGCTGGCAAATCTACGTAGAAAACCTGACTGTATTCCGGATGAAGGGAAGTATGAGCTAGTGCAGTTATAGACACCAAGGCATTCACTTTTACATTAACTTCAAGATTATACTTTTCAGCCAGATCAAACAAAGAATGGCTGGAACTCTTTTGACAAAACGGAACAAGCATAAAATTGCTTTCATTTGTAACATCTAGGAACATTAAGTTACCTGACATCAAGGCTAAAGTAAGTTATGCCTCAATGACTGATGAGGAAGACCTAACTTTTGTTTCTTATCTTAGGTAAACAGAGGACATAGTTAACGAGCCTTCCCGAACAATAAGTAGTAATTATTTACAATGTAGCAGCAAAAGTGGAGAAAATGATTTCGTTAAAATATTACTACCGTCACTTTCGTAATGCTGTGTGCCGAGTTGTGGGCGGTATTTGAAATCGAATAGATGTTGTTACATTTGATAGAGCATCTACGGATCTCTTAAGGTTAGAAGTTGCGCGTTTTATTTATTATTTTTATTGATCAACCACTCAAAATAACCTCTTATTTAATTCAACAATGCCACAAACTAAGCTGGTTTTGACATACCTTGTTATTTTTAAGTGTAAATTTTTTTAAAGACTCATATTCAGTACATAAGTCGAATTGATTGAGTAAGGGCAGTTTTGTAAGACGGTAAATATTTACCAATCAACATCGAATTTAAAAATATATTATAATCAAAATACTACGTGATGAATGGATGGAACAGCGTTGTGCTGTCAGTACAAGTTTAAGTTTTTATTGTAAACTGGATTTGCGTTTGTCTTCCATCAGACCTGAAGAAGGGAAGTGGTGGTGAAGACGAGAATAAGACAGGCGAAGAGGAGCCTATTCACTCTACTCTTAAGGTTCCAGGACTGTATGTTTTAGAAATATCTTAATCTAATCTAAACTCAAAAAACACTAGATACAACATTGTAAATGCATTTTAGCTACGCCACTTGATTTTATTAAACCGGTTTTCGCGATAATGACCATCTTGATATATTGCTTTGATACATTACCATTACATAATCAGAAGCACCTGTAATTTGTAGGTACTTAAATGATATTTTTTATAGATTTTGGTTTTTATATTTAGTTCCATGAATATGATGAGTAATCATTTTGATTTAATATTGTTGATTGTACTTTTAACATTAAAGATGATCATATCGTAAAAACTTTGGCCAACCTTCGAGGGTCAATAACTTAAGTAAATAATAGAAAAAATGGAGTTCTCCTGAACGAAGATATTCTAAATTAATTTTTAAGTAAGTGACGTTTTGATCTAACGCAGTATGAAAACAATTTAGTAGTGTTTTATATACATAACTATACATTAACTATACATCTCAATGTAGATTTACCTCGAAACAGTTTTAGAACTTTTATGGAAAATTCTTATCTTATTGTTCCTTCAGAAAATAATTCACCTACTTTTCTGTAAGTCTCTTAAAAATCCTACGAGTGACGCTGTTTAAAAACATTTATTGAAATACGCCAAGAACATTACAACATAATTATTATAAAAAAAACTATATAAATCATATTTTGATTTTTTGCTTACAATTTTACCATGTCAACACTCAGCACCCTGAGTTCTAACAATTATAAAAATTACGTTATTGTTTACTTTTCACACACCTCACATTAAGAAACAAGCTTATTCAACATCCATAAAAATTGTTTTAACTTATAATCAAATAATTGAATCATAAAATTTTCAATTAAACACAACAGTAAAGCAAAAACAAAATGGCCATTGTGTGTGTCAATTCAACGAAAAGTTACAACAAACACTTTGTACGTACCTCTTCTAAGAGCCTTGTTACCGCTTCAATATCATTGTAGGTTTTTGTCATTTGGCTCACCCTGTTGCTGCATAGAACTGTAAACAAAAAAATAAAATTTTTGATATTCAAAAAAAGAACTAGAAACTTGTAAGTTGCCAGAAACAATACGCTTTAATTGAAAGTTGACAACTTCATGCTGTAGTAAAAAGGTTTTATATCTTATCAGCCCCTATCGGAAGATAACAAACCAATGATAATTACCTATAAATAAGCACGTTGGAATTTGTTTTAACCCCATTAATGTGTCTCCTTCGTACGATCTAGGTATAAATAAATTTATAGGCAGACAGCCATGGAGAGTGAACTTGAGTTTTTTATCAGTCGTAGTACTTGCAAACGGGGATAGATAAGAGTAGTTTCACAAGCATGAGTAAATTTTGAAAATTTTAAAAAAATCGTGGTTCCGGATTAGATTTCTATTCAAAACAAACCCAATTTTAATGTAGGTTATCATTCACTGTCTACTAAAATATCAATGATACCAAACCAACATTTTAAAAGTTGAATATTTCCTTAGACAGATATACTGCAGATGTTTAGGTTTGATATTATATAATTTAGGTATGAATTTTTAACTATTATTTTAAGAAAGCAAGTTCTCCCTTTTTACTTTCTGTTTATTATTCGGGTATATAATGTACTTCGTAATTATAAATTTCCTTAAATTACATAAGTTTAATGATAACAGCGAAGGGCACAGTGCTGTTGATGCACGTAAAAATAAACCATAACAAAAAATACTTGTAAAACAGATTAATATTGTAAAATTACAAAAACGTTGCGTTTACATATTAATATAGTTGCAAATTTTTAATGATTAAAAATTCTCTGACACATTAATTTTATACGCAGCTTTCCAATGTTTCAAATTACATGTTAACTTTTACACTTTCACATTAATTAAATTAAATAGCGTATATTAAATATAGTTTATATGACATGACCATGACGATTCGAAATATTAATTAATTTACTAATGTAAGATATTGCACTTCACAGAGGGACTGTAGCAACAATACATAAAAAACCGCTAAAGACACATTTTTCACATAACATCATTCCCACAAATAAAGTGTAACAACTAAACAATACTCCATGGTGTATTGCAACACTAAGGCAATGTAAATAATTAAATGGAATTAATACCTTCGTTACGCATGGATTCCTATAAACAAATCACAGCGCATGGGTAAAAACTTACTCAAGCATTAAGTTTGACTCAAGTTAATTTACCGGCATCAACAGATAAGATACGGTCGTAATCGTTTCTCGCACTAGTAAGATAATTTTACTGACCCGCCAGGACTTCGTCTATGTCGTCGAGGTGTATATCTGACCTTCGAGCGTTCATCGCACCGCGTTCGAGCTGTCACTCACGATCGGGTAACATAAGGTTGGAACTCGACACTGGTTTGAAACAGTATGGCATTATCGTTGTTACATCGATGAAGCTAACGCGACTATACAGGGTGCGGCGGCTCGATCGACTGCAGCAGAGTGCACGGCAGCCGCCTCGCCCGTGTCACTCGCGCCGGTCGAGCAAAACAAACTGTTCTATCGTAATTCTTAACAATATGTGGGAAACTCGACTACCTACAAACAACACAATAAACAAACACTTCATTTGATAACTGATTATGAAATAATAGATATATACAAACACATGTTAACAATCGATTTGAATTAATCTATGTTTAAAAAAATAATTAAACTCCATCATTAGCTCAATAAAACACGATAAGAAATTAAGCTCAATTATTTTAATGTTCTATTTGATTGTACGTAGACGTGAGAAAACAAAATAAGAATGAATTTCTTTAGGTAAGGCTCCGCGAACCATAACGACATTTATAACGTAACAGTAAGCAAGGACCTTGTGGTAATGGACGTTAAAAACTACCGTAGTTTCGACATCAAGTTCAGCTAATACATGTTCACATTAGTTCAAAAATTTGCTTATCATTGCTCAAGTACCTATTTAGAAAATAACCAAGTCACGTCATTTAAATAAGTTTTGTAGTATTCATATCTCCGTGATATCAAAAGGCTGCCAGATACGCAACCAGCTTTCCAGAAGCGATGCATAAAAAGCATGTGGGAACATAAGACGAGAATAGCTTCATTCAAAGTGGCAGAAGATGCGACTTTTTCCCATTCTTACCTAACATTACAAATTACTACGGATATCGATTGTGTTCACAGTTATGTTACGTTTTCCCACATTTGCGATTACTTTCTAGGTTTTTATCAAGGTAGCTAGCGTACTTTACGCATTTCCCATAATAAATACGTGAAATTAGATGTCAACAACTCTATACCGCTTCTAGCTTCTGTGTCAAACGGTCGACAGCCTCCCGCTTTAACTGATCGTTTGAAAAGTTACTACTTTATGCTGAGTCATATTTTACTATAAAGTGTCTTAAATTCAGTAACTCTATTGAGCAATGTGTGAAAATATAAAGTAACCTGTAAATTAACAATAAATTTGCAGCTCTTCATTTTAAAATATGTGAGCTGCATATCAAGTGGAACTTAGTAATAGTAAGTACACTAAGAAACTCAAAACCGTGAGTGTTAAAAAAAGATGCATGTTTGTTTATAAGAGAAGATAAAATTAAATGTGATTGGTTATGCTTTAAAAGCGTGTCAAATGATAATTATAATGAACCATAAAAGCGTCGATTATGAATAAAAGTGAAATTAAAACCAATTCGGAATTAGAAACTGCTTTACGTTAATGGACAAGATGTTCAATGATGACACGATGACAATGAAGGCGTTAGAAGCGAGTCACGATGATGAGCAAGCCGAATATGTTCGAGGTACCTCGGTCGAGGAGCAAGCTCCTGATGACGCGAAAGTAGAGCCTGCCGAATCGGTCGCGCGCCACGTGGTACAGGAAGTCCGGGTACTCCCCGAGGCATTCGCAGAGTTCCTCGATGGGAAGAAGAGTGAGTTCATGGAAGAGTTCGGGATCGAAGCCGGGCGGCGGCGAGGTACGCGCGTGATCCGCGCACCCCGCGCCTTTCCCCGAGCGCCCTTCCGCCGTGACGCGCCCAGCCCGCGACCATGGGCCCGCGCACTGACCTTGTCAACCCTCCTCACCTCCACACTGTATGCACTACGTCCCAAATAGTACCATCCACTAACAGCACGAAACGCTAACTAAACTGTAAAATTCCACAGATCACCTTCAAAACCATTTCACACGTCAATATTAGTATTTCTTTAACGTAACACAATCACGATCAAAAAGTCGTGCCAGAGTCTAATTAATTCTTAAACCGAAAATGTCCTGCGAAATAAAAAAACGTCTTAAATCACCACAGCCCTGAACACAAAACTGAACACGCGCGGGTAGTCAAGTGAACTGCATTAACTTACTGTACACACGTAACAATACCAAATACCGAAATGGCACGAACGAAGAAATGTAGTATTTGCAAGTAAATACCTAGAAACGAGTTGATTTGCGCAAGAGTATGGAGTTAACCGTGATAACTTTTTCAAACGATCCGTATGGATAAGTCCGGCGGTTTGAAAAGAGAGTGAACAAATGAGCAGTTAGTGTTTAGATATCGATTATGAACTAGAAACGGGGACAGAGCTTGTACGGCACGCCCAGCATTACAACTAGTTTAGTATAATCGAATTTCCGCACTAACACGATATCACTGTCGCAGTTTAATGTCAATTACTCGAGCATACATGCAAACCACTAGCGACAAGGTGAACATAATGTGCTGCAGTAATAAGTTATAAATTATATTTTAATGCCCACTCTCGCTCGAAACAAATGAAGCTCATTCAAAAATTTGCAATTTTTATTACTAATGAAGGAAAGAATTTTATTCACATTACAATAAGAATTATATTATGTTTGAGGCACAAGGAAAATATTTGAATAGTCATAGCATCAGTCTAGTGTATTCATTGTTAGAACATGTCTTTCAGAAATATTGATATTAGGATCCTAAACGAAACAAGTCCTTGGACTTAGAACTTTGTATAATATAGCCAAGTAAGAAGATAATAAAAAATAATATATTTGTTTACTAAAAAATTCAGGCTATACAGGTTTAATAAGTGCTAAGTGCTATTGTTGTGTAACTAATTATGCAACGGATTTATATTGCGAACTACCTTTTATTTATCATATAATTTCTCAAAACTAAACTCTATGCGTGCATGATTAAACGATCACTATTCCAACCAAACAACTAAATAAACAATAATTTATGAAGAGAAAAATCTTGTACAGTATGCACTGAAAAAATATAGTGAAGGAATTCATAAAATAAATAGAAAAAAGTACCAACTTAAAGAATGTCTAGTAGCACAATGGTTCTACAACTATTTATATCGCAAATAAATCTCTACGGAGACAATAAAATAAGTTAAACGACATTTTGTCTCGTCAATACAGTGATCTCATCGACGCTTTAGCCGATCATTTTCCTATTGAACCTTATACCAAACTATAAATATTAAGTACAAGAGAAAATGGAGGATAATTAGGAGCTATAATTACTAGTTTACAAAGAGAACAAAAAGAAGGTAAATTTGTCTTGTCTAGGCATGCGTTAAAGACGTTCATTGTTTTTGGCGCAAACATCCTTGTTTTTAATGAAAACAAAAGAAAATCTGTGAAGATTAGACGATTACGGAGTGACAATATAAGATCTGCAAGTAACTAAAATAAGTGGCTTTTAAAAAACTGTTTTTTGTTTTAATCATTGAAAACAATTCTTATATTACCCGAACAAGATGATAATTCACAATCAAGTACAAATTTTCGACTCTTCCAGCGATTCAAAATAACCCTTTTAACGTGCGATGTAAAAATATCTCGCTCTGGCTCGCTAAGAGTACCAACCGTCGATACATCGGTAGTAATCTAATAATAAATCGATTCAGTATAAAAGCATCAGCATTGTTATTACTTGTAGTTTTTTTTAATATTATTTCTGCGGGGAAGCAAGGTCGCCAAGTAGTAGCACGTGATGATCTTGCGGCAAACAGCCTTGCACAGACTATGCAACTATGCGTCGGAGAATATTATGATAAAAGCGTTCCATTAAAAAAGTAGGCTATGTTAATAGTGACACTATACTGAACATGATAAGTGTATATAAAGAGAACAATTCATGTTGTAATAAACTACATAGAAACTTTTTCGACAAATGACTTGATAATGATATTTTTGTAACTTCTAAGGATTTATCGGATTCGAACATTTGTGGGTTAGTTTGAAATTAAAATATTTAAAGAAAATAATTTTATAGTTTTTAACAATTTTCATTATGATAATATTTGATTATTTATTGAAACCATTTCAAAAATATTTTATGGCGTATTTCTTGTTATTTCAGTTTAAATGGAAGCACATGCTTTGAAGGACGGCAAAATCAAATTATTGAAATGGAAACTGCTTTAAAGTAGTTCGATTAAGTTATTGATAACAAAAATATCTGTTTGTTTTCGCAAATTCGAGTTAAGACTTAATTAAAATTTTATATAGATCTAATGATTTAATGTATGTATCCTTAATTAATGTCATGCCGAATGGTCAATTCACGTGTTTTAAACGATTTTTCTAGTAATAATTTCTTAGTTATAAACTGAGTTACTGTTTTATTGTATAAACTTTATTAGCATGACTTATTCACTAGTAGGTTTTACAAGATATATATTTCTGAATAAATTTGACACAAAAAAGTATACCGATTCTTATCTTCCACGTTTACTAAAATGTAAATATTTTACGAATTATCAATTCATATCTTTAAACAACTACAACAGCATCGCAAAGGTTAATTGCTTTAAATGTATAGGTACTGAAATATATTGAATGTATTTTGTTTTAAGTGTTTCTTTTATAAAATTGAAAACTTTAATACATAAATTTGCAAATCTATTTAAGATAAGATTGTCGCGTGTAAATTTTTATTGTGTACTTTGCGATACAAATAGCAATGCAATGGAATGGAATCTAAACGTCATAAGAAATATAATATGTCATAGTGAAAGCATTTTCATCTATAGTTGGCAATATAAAAAAACAAACTTTCGAAAACTATAGGCAAGTAGGTAGTAGTAAGTTTTGTTTATTTTATTCCTAAACCGCATGTTCACTAAGACTGCCGGGCGTGTTCGCTTAGTTCTGCTGAAACAAGTGGCTTCACTAACGGTGCGCGTTTGAGGCCGATAATAAAACTTTCACAACAAACTGGCGAGTTAGCAGAATCCATAGGCAGACACACGGGCACACACGAGCAAACAAGCAGACGGACACACGCGACCGGAACCGGCAGGAATGAGTCACCGAACGCAGACGTCCGCGGCCGCCGGTATCATAGCATTAACTAGAACCCGAGTGGCCGCGAACGCAGGCAAATCACCCACTTGATATGACGAAAGCGTATTCATTGCGTACATTACTTTACTATAACTTGTGGGTCATTGGCAAGACACGCGCTTCGCCAAATCAATTTGGTTTATCGCACTTTTTTCCGCATAGTTCCTTTTACATTTGAGTTTTTATTATTGCGTATTTTACTTACGATTTGTCAATTCGCCTGTAAATAGATCTAACTATCGTACCACTATTTATAATTGAACATGCGACTGATTCACGAGACATTCACAGATAATTTACTAAATACATGCCAGAGCCACATGTTAATTATTCAGAAAAATCGCCAATATCGTCAAAATATTTTAGCTTGAAACCAATCAACGTCAATTAGTAGACAAACACGACAATGTATAATTTAAATGGTTATCATTAATTAAGTTACTCAAACATAACGTTCAGTGATGTTTGTGGTAAGATAAGACAGTAATAATAATGTTCTCACGGAGTAGATAAGAGATCAGTGTGGCAGCTGTTGCGCGGATATAGCTGGCGTCGCGTCCCGTCTCCTGACAACCGACTCCAATCGATGAACGCTAACACGTAGATTCCTCTCACTTACTTGCAAAAATCATTAAACTACGTCGAATTGACAATAATGTAAAAAGGATGTACAAAAATAAACTACAATAGACAAACTATCACTTGAATATCATAAGAGATCAGGCACGTCGTTTCCGTGCGTCGCGAACGCGTTCCGCTTGGTTTCGGTATGCGGGCACGGTGTCGGGGATAAGTAGGTGTGGAGAGATGCAGCGGTGCAGCTATGTTTAGGGCTGCGCGGTATCGATCGCCGGCGGACGCGTGGCGCTGGCACCGGCGCCGTGCCGTTACAGTGCCGGCAAGACCCGCGCACGCGCCCTACGGAATTCCACACCACTCCTACTAGAACACCGGTGCAGCGCTCCCTAAAAATCGATCCCAGGCACAAGGTCAACACTATCCGACGCAGCGCCTCCAGAACATACAAAATTTCATGACACTTAATCACAACAGACATAAGATAACGTCAAAAATGAACAAATTATGAACTTTAAACACGTTACGTAAAAATATTTACCAACATGCTAGACTAGAACAAAAGCATAAGGAATAGTTTAATCTATTTGATGATACTTGATTGTTGCACTTGTACGTATTTAGATTTGAAATAGTAATAAAACGAACAATTCGCACATTTGTATAATAATACAATCGTTTCGTACAGTAACTCGTTTCGCTGGCCTCGTGACTCATCTTCAAGAAATTGGTGTCAAACGTATTGGTAGTGACATTTCTCTAGATATAAACCGATGAAACTAGGCCCTAACTACAGAAATAAATGCACAGCTTCTTCATATGAGTTGGTCATTAGCATTTCAGCAGAAAATTATCAGGTAATACGTTTTAGGAAAATCACTACAATACATAATGTTGATTTGATGTTTGTTGAAGTAAAAAACGGTAAGCGACATTATAAAATAATAATGATCTTTTTACAGCTACAAAACTGTGAGTAATGTGTAATGTTGCATTGAACTGATGACGACAAAAACGCAAACTATTCCTTTTGCATGAAAAAGTATTTTCATACTTGACACGTATAAACATTTAACAAGTTACTTGCGATAACCTTAACACCGACCTCACTAAAACGGCTTGAATATTTAAAGACATATCGCATTTACGGATAGATTACAAAATGTATAAGCGAAATCTTAAAGTAGCTAAGTTATTAATTTGTTATTCGTTGATTTTTATAGATTTGAAGCCAAAAGTATCTTTAATTATTTTTGTCTAAATCAAATAATTATTCCAATACTCTTTCAGTGTTACGTTTACAATCACTTCATTTTACAATAAATTTTTACACAGATTTATGAACAGTTCCTAATGTTAAAATGTCGTCTGGGCGGTTCAACAGTAAAAGACTTGTGTTAGTTTAAAAAAAAGGATCAACTCTTTTCGTCCAGGGTGGTATCGTAAACATTTGTAGTATACAACACAATTTATGATAATTCTTTATTGATACAGGGACACGACATGGATTTTCAACCAGCAATATTAAAATTGAAACTTAGTCCCATTTAACCTATTTCGAAGTTATGAAATATCAAATAACGGAAGAGCGTTAACTTTATTTATATTTTAGGAAAACAAGCTACCTAAAATAGACGTTGCGACATTTTGATGAATGACATCAAAGGATATTTTAGAAGAGAACTTCCACTAATGAAGCCCTTTTTGTCTGGGAAAAATATTCAATATTTTTGTAGCTATTAGGCAACAGTTAAAAAGTATGAAGTGCGCCTGTGAGTGAGGGCGAAGAAAGAGTCGGATATCTGTTTAATAAATATATTGTCAGTTTGTAACCTTGATACACATGCAGCGAACAACTTAATTATTAAATTTGGAATTTTCATTCAGAATCCATACATTCTTAACAATGCTATCCAAGGAGACAACTGATTTCAATTACAAAAAATTTGAAATGTTATTTTTACTGCACAAGAAGAGAACTTATCCTAGCTTGTCTTCAAATAGACACGAGTGCGAAATTTATGTATATTTTAATAGACTTAGTTTTTTCAAAAATGTTCAATGTTTATTTCATAACTTTACATAAAACAAAAAAAATACTAACACGATCTTGTTTGTTTTTGGGGGGAAAAATTCGAGTTTCGTACCATAATACATAATTCTATGAAAGATTATCTCCTACTGCATACATCTCATCGCTGTAAATATAAAATTAAATTTTACTTAATAAACAAAAAAGGTGGATTTATGTACAGGCTTATTACAGAAGACGTGTTGTGAACGAACATTATAATTTCGAAACTTCAACGTCAAACATTATAATACTTATTTCGTATTTGAATAAAAGAAAAATAATCCTGGCTTTTCTTTTCGATACAGTTTAAGCTGGTGTTCACAGTCGCGAATTACTTTTTATTTTACTTTAAAGTAATTCGTGAATTTACTAAATATACTAATATAATGATTTATTAATAATGCTTTATTATTTATGAAATATTTACGCAAGACTATCTTTACACAAAAATAACTACGCTCAAGGACCTTGATTTATACTCGTAACACGCTCGATGCCCATAGCGCCGCCTAGTTATCCCTGTGCTTTCATATCAATCAAAATTTCGTTTAAGCCATTAACAAACGGCAAAAATACACACTCTTGCGTTAAAAAGTAAAGATTTATTGCAATATATTGTTATTTTTAAGATTACTGCTATATTTAACAGTATATTGCGCAAGGACAGATCCTCAAAAGGACTGGGTCACATTTGTTTATTATCGTCCATCACGTGAGAGCCGACTTGGCGTAATTTTTAGGTCAAGGTCGCTTTCGGTAAAAGAACGAAGGTCAATGAAATTATGGTGTAAGTTTTGTATTTCAGCTTATTTCACGTTAAAGCCTTACTGTTCTTTGTTCAAAAGCAAGTTTCATAAATGTTGTGCATGATCTGGGATTTAATAATAAGCAAGTCATATCAAAAATGTATGTTTCGCAAAATAATAGGACTACCAAAAACTAAGTTAAAATTTTTATTTAAGTTATAATATTTACAATTTGATTCAGCACGATACATTTCCAATGTTACTGGAAACTTCTTACGCATGCGTATTAACTAAGAATTCAAATATTATAAATTTCTATGTTCGGTATATTTACCTTAACTTGGGAATGACGTTAGTTGTTTAAGTTGATATTTTCAATATTATGTTTGAGAAATTTCTAGAGGTTTTATTGACATCAAAGTTATATTCTTAGCTTCTTAGTCGTTTCTGAAATGCTTGATACACCAGGCCAATAAGAAAGTCATACGGAAAAAAAAGTATTTTTATGTATGGAAAGTTCCAGCGAGTTATAATTTTTTTAGAAAATTCTATTATTTAAAAGTAAAAATATATTTGTTCAACATAAAAATTTCCCTCATAATTTTCTTTTAAGAATAAATTTAAAATATATATTGTACGTGTAGGCTTCCAAGTGGATAGTACTCTACACTTTTCTTTACTAGCAATCCATTAAATTTTATCTTACAAAAATAGTGGAAATTCAACAAACTTCAAGTAACCTTTTGAGAAACAAAGGTGTTTAAGAATTAATATTATAATTAATAAGACGTTTAATATTTTATGTTCTTTTGACTTAAGTTATAAAAAGGTACGACGACTTCAATTGTTAAAATACTTATGTAAATAGAAAACGCATTTGTATTGACTGTAGTATAAACTTTTCAAAAACTTAAAATAGAAAAGTGTTTGTAAACTATTACATAAGTAGCAAAAAACAAAATTGTGATTCATATGCATAGATATGTAAATAAATTCTGACATTACCAAGATTTTAAAATGGCCTTTGCACAAACTACATTCTATCTTGCGGGTGCTACGCACATATTCTGGCCAGCTTTAATCGAGACGTCTGGGTGGTAAAGCCTACTATGTGCAGAGCAGACATTTTTTCTCATAGACTACTTTCAAAATTTTTCTGGTTCCGGTGGACCCCCTGCATCTACATTTATACCGTACTCCCAAAACTCGTGCCAACGTAGAGCCCCGTCGTGTCTCCCTGGAGTCCACCAGGACCACTTCGGGAACTAAGGGTGGATACTAAGGGTGGATTTGTACAAGCCGAATATGTGTAGTGACTGCTTTGGGTCGGACTTGTCGATCAACAAATTCTGCCGACCCGAATGTGCCGGATTGAACATGCGGGTAGTCGTGTAGTACAAAATTCAAATATATCATTTCACGATTGGTGTGTGAAGAACTCCCAATGAAGGTCACGGTTTAGCGTAATTGGACATTCGGAAATGTTGATGTTTTCTATGCGTATTCACTAACCCGGTGTAGTTTGGAATAATTAACTATCTGGTTTGATTTTTTGGTACTCCAAATTAACAATCGATAGAGAAAAATAAATAGTAGGCAGGAGTGCCTTTTCTAGTTTTACTTTCTTTAGATAAAGCAGTTTGCTTATAAGACTGATCAAAATTAATGTAAAGGCCATTAATAGTACAAACAATAATGCGAAGGGGAAATGTAGCCTATAATATATTAGGTCTTTACCTATGAAATTGCCGTTTTTCACGAAATAAATGAAGCGTAATGTTTTTATATATTTTTTTATTTCTATTAATCAAAATAATCACCCATGCAATCAATGCATCTTTGCCAACGCATTGGTAGCTTATTGATGCCTTTCTTGAAGAAATCAGCTGGACGGGAGGTAACAAATTCTTCAAAGGCATTTTGTACTGCCTCTCGGGTATTGAATTTTTTTCCCGCCAAGAAGTTATCCAAATTCTGGAAAAAGTAGAAGTCTGTAGGCGCAAGGTCTGGTGAGTACGGCGGATGACGGAGAACTTCCAACCCCAACTCTTGTAGCTTGGAGACCGTCTGCTGTGCAGTATGAGGTCGCGCGTTGTCGTGCAGGAGCAGTAGAGCCGAACGATTGACCAAAGCTGGTTGGAGACGTGCGAGCTTCTCCATCATTGTGTTCAGTTCTTCACAGTACACATCTGCAGTAATGCTTGTCCCGTTTGGCAAGAAGCTGTGATGAATTACACCCGCGTTAGACCACCAAACAGTGACCATCACTTTTCTATGGGTAAGTTTTCGTTTAGGGCATTGTTTGGGTGCTGAACCAGGGTCCAACCAACTTGCTGAGCGCTTACGATTGTCAAACAGGATCCATTTCTCGTCACAAGTAACAATGCGGTTCAGAATTCCTTCATTTGTATGCCTGCTGAGCAGTGCAAGGCACGTCTCCACGCGTACTTCGCGCTGGCGGTCATTGAGTTCGTGGGGTACCCATTTGTCAAGCTTTTTTACCTTGCCAATTTGACGCAAATGGACCAATATTGTTTTGATGCTAACGTCAAAAGCTGCTGCTAATTCAGCCGTGGATTGAGTTTCATCAGCTTCCACAATTGCCTTTAATTCGTCATTGTCGACCAAAGTTTTCGGACGACCACGGGGTTCATTTTTCAGATCAAAATTTCCAGAACGGAAGCGGGTAAACCAATAACGGGTGGTGCGTTCGTGTGTAGTGTTCGCTCCGTAAACGTCGTTGATGTTGCGTGCCGCTTGTGCCGCTTTGCTGCCACGACGGTACTCATACTCCATAATTACTCGAATTTTTAACTTATCCATGATGACGAAAGATGTTCGAATGCGTTGTAAACAAAACACAAACTATTAAACAAATGACGATTTTAGAAAAAGAATTCCATGTTTGTCAAATAAAATTAATTTGAAATTAGAATTATCAGTCAAAAAAAAATATTTTCATTTGAAATGGCCAGTACGGCAAAACGGCAGTTTCATAGGTAAAGACCTATTAAATAAAAGGTAATGTAGCTATAAAATTGGGACTTATGATGTAACACGTTAGGTCATATATGTAGAGATAGGTTTATTTGCTCAATATCGACTTTTAAAAAAATTCTTTGCAAGTTGAAATCGGAGTATTTTTAGTTGGTTTCCTATTTTATCCCACTTTGGCTATAAACATTTGGATATAAAAAGTTGTGTGTGTATGATGGTTACCAATTTATTTGAATAATACTAAAAGTAGTTTAAATGTGTTGTTGTAATCAATCATATTGTATTGAGTAACTCCTATGTAAGTAAAAAACCTGTTCTTATATTCTCTGTAAACTATATGTTTGTACTTTTTAGATCTTTCTAAATACTGGTTATATACTTTAAATTTAACTCTAAAAACTATGCGATTTGTGTGTTGTGGAAACATTGCAAACAGGGAAGGAGGAATAACATAAAAATATGAATAGCAAAGATGGGTTAGTATTTTAATTTTTACCAGGACTTATCTGATTGGATATCCTCTGATTCAAGAAGTATAATTACTTTCGTCTAATGTCGCATTCATTTTATTCTTAACTTACAAAAGATAAACACTTAGCCGACCTAATAACGACAGCCTTAATATTCCCACTTTCACCCAATAAAGGGGTATTTTCGAGCAATTTGTAGTCCACAACGGTTGCGTACTTAGGGTTGGCAGTCTTAAAAACATGACTTTGAATAATTTGTTAGGCATGTTGCACGATGTTTACCATTAAGTGCAGTCGGATCAAACCCGGTGCCTCAAGATCGAAAAGCCAACGCCGTAACCATCAGGCCATCGACACTCGTTCAACAATCTTACATGTTCAAGTAATAGTTAAAGTTTTTAAGAAACATTAAAGGAGGAACCACGTGGGACACTCAGAAAGTTTTGAAAAATGAAAAGCGTATATATTTTTTTATCATCTTTTCAAAGAACTGTCCAAATGACTATATACAAAGTTTCATGCGTTTGAACCAATCTTCAAAGGAGAATTTCCAGTCTGCAACAGGTACTTCCTCAAAGGCCTTCTCGAACGCAGTGATCGCATCTTCTGGCGATGAAAACTGAGTCCCCTTGAGCTGGTTTTTAATTAAAGGGAACAAGAAGAAGACCTTTTGTTTCTCAAAAGGTTACTTCAAGTTTGATGAAATTCCACTACTTTTATACAAAATGAATTGCTAATAAAGACAAGTGTAGAATACTATCCACCTGGTAGCCTACACGTACAATATATTTTTTATTCTTACTAAAAAAGCACCTGAAAATGTATGGATGAGAATATAATTTAATTATTGTTAAAGTGATCTCTATAGAACAACAGATTAGATAGACTAGCTAGATTATATTAGGTATTTGGTAATTCGATATTCAGAAAATAATATATCATGAAGCATCGACTAAATATAGATATTAAAATATGACATGTCGTCATTGCGAAAAATTGCAATTTATTGATTCAAATAATTTAATAACTTAGCCTTGTATGACCTGTATGATAGGTATAATTTGTACAATTATGACCTGCGACAGATAGCATACTCGCTATCATATATTTTATACAAAACAGTCAAGTAGTATTCTAAGTAGTAATTTAATTAATAAAAACGTAACACATAATTCTATGAACATAGTCAATCAAAATATGCAGGGCATTGATGGTAAGGAATTAAAGATTGAGCTATTTATAAACTGTGACACTATCAAATTATGTCTTCATACAAAAATCATGTAATTGCTAGTTCATTCAGCAGAGAACAAACAACTTGTGGTGGCTCATGATCATCACTCATAAGAGCCTTACATTTAAAGAACGCTCTGATATTGCAAGTCTGTCTGTTGAGCGATCAGTTGAAATATATATTGAGATAGGGAATATTGTTATAATATGCTATAATATGTTATAATATACAGACCCCTATCTTCGCCGTTTGAAGTGTTTGAGAGTACTATGGATGAGGTATTACATAGAGTAAATAACAAAAACAAAGAAATAATTATTTGTAGCGATTTTAATATTGATTTATTAGTAGAGACCTCACAAAGTAAACGATTCTTAAATCTTTTAAATTGTTACAACTAAAAAAATCTCTTCTTAGAGCCTACGCGAATCACAGCGACTTCAGCCACATGCCTTGATAACATTTTTACAAATTTAATGTTATGTACAAAGTCAGTAATGAATAAACTACATTCAGATCATAGTGGGCAGTTGGCCACTTTTGATATTGGCTAAAAAAGACTCTAAAAAGAGAAATTACCTTTATACCCATGAATGAGAGACGGCTTGAAACATTTAGGAATAATTTATTTGAAAAAACATTTAAATAACATTAATGTGGCGATCCTATTACTCAATATAACTCTATTCATAATATAATAAAAAATTAATATGACTGTTTAAAAAAAAAGAAAATTCGTGTAACTAATAAATTGTTTAGGTTTAGTGACTGGCCTATGGTGTAGGCCTATGGCCTTTAGTGGGAATATGCAGAAGTAGAAATAGATTATATGAATTATACAGTGAACGAACTTATAATCATAATAAGACATTTTATGAATATGTTAAAAAGTATTTAAAATTATTTAAAAGAGTATGCAGTGTAGCTAAATCTAATTACATTAATAATAAAATTAAATATAGTACTAACATTTCAAAAACTGCATGGAATATAATTAATCAGGAAACTGGGAAAGCACCTCCACACCAAATATAGTTTAAAAATTAATGATAAATTGTTGTCAACTGACAGAGAAGTTGCTGAAGCATTTGAAAATGTTTTTAGAGCTATCCCTGTGTCAACTACATTGAGTATGAATTCATGTTCCACACTTACACAGTCACTGCTAATGGAAAATGTAAATTCATACGATATTGATTTCATCTTTAAACATGTTACTGTTCCACAAGTTTTTAATGCATTTAAAAGCTTTAAAGTAAAAAGTTTTGCCGATTTAGATGAAATTTCTGTTAAAATTATTCAATCTGTCTGACTGTGTTGATAATGGTGTATTTCCTGATTTAATGAAATTGAGTAAGGTCATTCCAATATTCAAAGCAGGTAGTTTGTCTGACCCTAATAATTTTAGACCTATATCTATACTACCAACGCTCAGTAAGATTTTTGAAAAATTAATTTTAAATCAATTACTTTCCCATTTTTATGGTAATAGTTTAATGAATTTTAAGCAATTAGGTTTCGCGCGGGGTCGCTCAACAACCGATGGCGGTGTTGAGCTCATAAAACACGTATTCAGCGCCTGGGAGATGTCGTGTGCTATTGGTGTCTTTTGTGACTTGTCCAAGGCGCTCGACTGTGTGGATCATACTACTCTACTCATGAAACTGCACCATTACGGCATAAAAACCGAGTACTTGCCTTGATTCAATCATATATTTCTAATAGAAAACAGAAAGTTGCAATAAATGGAGAAAAATCATCAGGATCTCGATTAGTCTATTTTGGTTACTTCCACAGCCTCATGACATATGGTATTCTGTTGTGGGAGAGTGCTGCCGACATCGAAACTATATTTATCCTGCAGAAAAGGGCTGTTCGCGCAATCTATCAGCTCCGTCCAAGGGTAATAAATATCCTCACTTTCCATTCACAATATATTTTAGAAAATTTAATGTATGTAAAAAAGAACATAACCTTGTTCAAAAGGAAAAGATCTGCACAATGTTAACACAAAAGGAAGAAATATGCTGGGAGCTCATAATAGTAGGCTTCACAAAGTCACTAAATCATTCATGGGTCAATGTATACGCTTTTATAACAAGGTTCCTGAGGATATGCAAGGTCACCTATGGACAAATTCAAAGAAACTATAAAGCAGAAGTTGTATGCAAAAGCATATTATAAACTATCCGATTATTTGGATGATAAAAGCCCTTGGGTATAATCCCCTCATTAACAGGATTGTACTAGTATTTGTAACAAAGCATGTTAATGTGTCTGTGTGTGCGATGAGTTCTTCGTCCCGATGAATATCTAAAGCGCCATTGTCACTAAAGTACGTCTTCTTATGGTAGCGTCGGGTGACGAGTCGCTCACTTCCTTCTAATATGGTTGAGGAGGGCGATGGCTGGATCCCGCGTTAACTCGTGAACGGGTGCCGTTTGAGGGTGTTCATCGGTTGGATACTTGGGGGGAGGGAGACTTGCCAAGCTAACAGATGCAGATAAGAATAATTTTGTATAGACATAAAGACTCTGTAAATTTATTTTGAAAAAAATTTACCCGTGAAGTTTCTTGCCGGTTCTTCTTCACGAAGGTTTTTCCGAACTGGTGGTAGAGGCATGTTTTAATTGACGTCAATAAGAACAAGTAATTGTCAATGTTGAGAAATAAATATTTCATTTCATTTAATTTCATTACTTATTGGGGAATTAAAGTAGAGCTTTATTGCGTAACACCCTATTGGTGACGGCTAGTTCTAGTCTGAGATATCATACATTTTATATTTTCAAAATTATCCCGAATTCTGGCAAAACTACCATATGTAATTTCTGTTTTTTTTTTTCAATTGTAATACATTTTTTGCGCATAATCTGATAGCTAACATTTCAGTACTCCTTCGAAATAATACTAAGCTAAAGTAACTTAAAATATTTTAGAAAAAAAGACACATTCATGCATAATTATCTTAATTTGAAATAAAAAAATTTATGGTATGTATCGAACAAAATACTTTTTTAAAATTAAACTATCGTTTAATTTGTTTTATTTTGACTAGGGATTAGTTTAGGTTTTCGGTTAACATTTACACCATTTTAGGTAGCTATTGAAATAAAATAAAAAGTATTTTGTACGATACATTTTTATTTGTGTAAACATATTTTGTTGTAAAATTGTTTTCTCAACTCTCTACATCAATTTTTTTTACTTCGGGTGCCCGTAAGTCAATATTTCTACTGATTTTGGTTTATAAAAACTTTATTTCACACGGAAATAACTTAAAGATTATATACAAAGTACGTACAGCTTTTCTTATATAAGTATATTCCAGCTGACCTGCGACTGGAGAGGATGATCCAGAGTTAAGTATTGCTCACACAGTTATAACATTATACAAATTATGTTACGAATTATAAAGACCGTATACGCATGGGATAGAACTGATACTTAGAAGAAAAGTCTAAACTAGTCCCTTTTTAAGATTGTTTTATCATTTTTATTAGCATAGTACTTGACTAAGGAGCGCTACGTACAAGTTCGGGCCGGCATTAATCGGCCGAACGGCAATATCAATTATATAGGTATGATTGTTCAAGAAAAAAGCCGCCCGGTTTATGACGTTCGGCACCAACCGAATAATTGTAGTAACCACTTGTAGCTTGCTTTGTGGTTCAACAAATACTGCTGAACCAAATATGCGGGTAGCGCCCCTTTATTGTATATATAAGTCTACTGTATTTATACTTTTTTTTTTTAATCCCCAGACAAACACACCAACTGTATGGCCTCAAAGTAAGCAGAGCTTGTGTAATGGATGACCATACAGCGAACTGGGGGGGAACCCAGAATAAACCTTACATATATAAATATAAACAACCATGACCCAAGAACAAACATCTGTGTTCGTCACACAAATGAATGTCCCGGCCAGGATTCGAACCTGGGACCTTCGGCGTATATGGCAAGGCTAGTCGGCCGTCTACTTTATTTATAAAGTAGATAGATTTGTCTATTCGTTTGTTTATATGTACAGAACAGACTTAAGAAATCTTTAACATGGGCTAATTTATTCAGAAATTTCTACGGGACCCGAGGTAATGCGGGTGAAATCGCTCAATGATTTGTAGCATTTCATAATATTACTAATAATAAATAATAAATCTCCAGGCATTCACATCAACTGTATGGCCCCAAAGTAAGCAGCTCGTGTTACGAATGACAGCGAACTAGAGGGGAACCCAGAATAAACATACATATACAGGGTTACAGGTTAGATACTAAGTTTTTTCTATAAATTTTTATTAAAACTTAATTTATTTAATTAAGATTGTTATACCTCGTTGGATACTACAACGACTTATTTATTAATTTTACATACAATATTGATTATTGAGGTCATAAAGCATGTGACAGGCGAGGCACAACCGCGACTGTACTGGGCCCTGATGATGGACTCCATACGAGTCCGAAACTAGTCGGACCTTTCCGACAATAACGCGTGAGTTTAGTTTAGCTGGTTTGAAAATTTATGAAAATTTGTTCCTTAAAATTTTTAAATTAATTGTCATAAAGCATCTTATTTTACATGTAAAAATCAAATAATAGTAATAAGACTTACACATTTCCAAATATCTAAGCTAAAAATCGGTAAATTTTTATTAAAAACAATTAAATTCAAATATCTCGAAAACTGTTGGATTTAGTATAGGGTGTTTCATAGTCAAATCAGTCAGAAAAGATGCCCTTAACGAGAATAGGTCGACTTAACCTGTAAACCTGTATATTAACAAACATGATCCGAGAACAATATGTCACACAAACGAATTCCCCGACCAAGACTCAGAACCTGGGACCTGCGGCGTAGGAGCCAGGGCTAAAACCCTCTACGCCACTCGGTCGTCAATATTCATATATTTTATAAGTAAGAATCAGTTTCAAGTAAGCGCAATCAAAGCCCAACAAGTTTATATAAAAGTAATTTATTATTTTATTACTTACGGAAGTAATTGAGAGTTTCCCTGATCTGATCAGGTGTTAGCGCAAGGTCTTCAGGGCTCAGCGGTAAAGCAGGCGACGGAATGAACCAGTCCTGGTTCTCGTACCCTGAAAAACAACAACCAAAGTTATTATCACTCTCCAATAATTTTAATTTACATAATTATCAAACAAAACGTCGCCGAACAATACCTATTTACTTTTGTACAGGCAGTGTGCAATAAGCTTATTTTTATTAAAAATCAGTACCCTTATTTCTGAACAAATGAAATAAAACATGAACATAATTTCAATTTATAACAAGGTTTTGTTTTAACAAACATAATATACACTTAATCATTTCAGTTACATTTTATTTAAAAGAAAATACATGGAGCAGTTTGAATAAGTTATAACAAATAATTCTTTCATAGTAATTATTTTACGTCCAGCCAGCTACGGCAATTATAAAACAATCAGACTGTGTAACATTTATTTTTTTACTAACGCGGCTTACTGGTGTACAAATTTGCGGACGTGTTAAATATGAATAGCAAAATCGCTGCGAACTAGTACGCACAGAGGAACCGTTTAATAAAGTTATTTACGCGGCCCTCCATGACGTCACGGGATCGCTGATTCACCCAATTCGAAACCGCTCGCGAACCAATTTAAACCAGCCGAGAACTATGCCCCTGGGTATTAACAAACAACACTTCATTACTAGCTAAATTAGGAATGTATACTTCTTTAGTAACATTATTACACAACGATGCCATACACGGTTTAGTGAGAAGCCTCTAAATCTTATTACACTCTTTCCGGAAAGTGCATACCGTTTCGGATTGTGTTGCTTACAAGAGCCATTTCTTTTGACGTGTGTGGACGCAGCGGCACCGAAATGCCTGTTGGGTGGCATAACTGTCTTTTGACAGATGTCAGTTGTCATGGACCAGTTGGGCACGCCTGGGCGATGACTCCGGGAGATGAGACACCATTATTTATAGCCCGACCGGCGCCGGCGCCGCCGGAAACTAAACCTCGCACGCTTATTAGGACGGAACCACATTTAGACCAAAAACTTGCCATAATAAGCCGGGTAAGAAATTAAATATTATATGTTTTAGAAATTTACGTGACGAGGAGTTTTGTAATTTTACTTCGTAATATTTGTTTCATACGATACAATTAGAGTGATAATGTAGTCAACGCGTTATGCGGCGTAACTTTTGCTGTAAAAATATACATATACATGTATTAGGTTATTATAATTGTATAATAATAAAATAATTGTTACCTTTTTACCGTTTTAATAAATGGTTATTCCAGGCATACTATACTCGTTATCCAGATCAGTTGACTGTTTGATCCCAAGATTAGGTAACTGTTTCAAATGAATAATCTACTCCCAACTCTGTTTTCAGTGTTGTTAATATACGTCATAAATTAATGTTCATTTCACATTTTCAAATAAGTGAAAGCAATAAATATCATTGCATATTGTTATAGTAACTAACTTTGCAATAAAAACAAATAATAACAGTGCATATTATAATAAAATATTACACAATAACAAAAGGTCGGGACTCTACCAGCCCAGGTAAGACAAACCAATGTTATTTTAACTCGCAGAATTTTGCTGAACTTAATACTTGTTCATATCATGGTTACCATTTACTTTTGCTTAAGTACAATCACGAACGTTTAACAAATTGCGCACAATCGGCATTCTGGCCATGTAAGACAGACTACAGTCGGATTCATCGATTTTTCCATATATAAACGTATACATTTCGCCTTGCCATTGTTAGACTTTAAAATCCATTATTTTTCTTCCAGTTTCATTATTTTATTATCAAAGGGATTGATTGTTTTATTAACTCGGTTTAATAGATAATGAATGGCTAGTATTATGGTAATGTTCAATAATAGATAAGGAGGTAATCTGATAACGTGAAAAAAGTTACAATACAACCAGCTTTTGCTGGCCGTTTCGCTTTCTTTTCAAGACAAAATAATATTATAATCGACGTCACACGATTGGACAGGCCTGCGTATCATGCAGTATCCAAATTCGTAAAGGCCTGTCAAGTCGCCTCATGGGCCCACATCCGTAACAAACACAAGCAAGTCGGTCCAGTTTCAAATTTCTTCTTCAAGAATTGGGAAAAGTATCAAATATGGTATATTAGAATACATAACCGGCGATTCCCTGAGATTACATGACAAACCGTCATGTGATTACGATTATTTTCCACGTTAGCACGTAGGTATTACGCATCACCTCAAAAACGCAATTATTTTCAATGAAACTTGCGTCGTAAAGTATTCATTGTTCAGGGAAAACAACGTTAACACTATTTTACCTCCAAATTGAGTGATGCTATCAGCTCTCAGACGATACTTCGGTATATGCTCTTGAAGTAGACTGACTATCTCAACCTCCGGCACCTCCTCGCTATTGCACACCTCTGTTGACAAACAAAATGGATATAAATAAACATACGACTAGTAATAACACACCGACATGTTCAGAAGTAGCTAAATGGGAGAATATACCTACACATTGGACAAGTATGAAACGTGAACAAGCATTTAATTATTGCAGTAGATACTAATAAAATTACGGTAAAATTATGTTGAAAGGGCAGTCCTCCCAAATTTGCCCGGTTGATACTTATATATACCCTATATCCACTACGAGTAGCATACTTTTTAGACGGTAAGAACATTGGTCAATAGTGGCCCTTGATTTTCTCGACATGAACGCACAAGCTCCCAAGAGGCACAATCTCTATTCAAATGAAGATCCGATAAACAAATATTCACAAACACAAACAAATTGTGTTCAAACGTTTCCTACATCACGTTATAAATGGAACGCAATTCACATTGAAAACGGTAAAGTCCGTGAACGTTTACTACAAGTGCTTTCATCGAGCTTTCTAGTACCTTTAAGTTTCGAAAGTCATTTTGAATGGATTGTCGTGACTTCCCTGGCAGCAGTAACGCGGCTAGTGTTGTATTCTACATTTGCCAACCAAGCCAGTGTTGAACTGTCGCAAAAAATGAATTATAATACAACTTAACTACAAGAATTAAAAGTGTTATAAATCAATTGTCCCTAGAACATATTTATACAATTGTTATAAACCAATTGTCCCTGGAACATATTTATTTTTTATGACTAAGACACTAACGTTAACCATTACCTAAGCTGTAACTGCAACCGACAGTTAAAAGTCAATTAATGTATTTTATTTAGACTTAGATTTTCAACAATTTATTAACCGTATCTATTTACTGTAAAATTGAGAACTTTTTATCGAAATTCATCAAAACAACAAAATTGCACCGATCACTAATCATTATTGGTACAATTGCTCTAATATAAAAAGCGAACAAAATGCTTTTTAACCTTCCTCACTTTTGAAGGTCCCAAACATACGTAATTCAGCATGATCGATACTATCTACCAAGGTTTGCGGGGAGTCTGGGGATACGAGAGGCAGACATAATCGATATCCCACTGCGAGCGTTGGTTGACCGGCGGCATCTCGGGCAAGAACCCCGCGACGCATGCACCTAGACTAGACGCGTTTAATGCATTATCTATGCTGCATTCCGAAAGACAACTTTGCTGTACCGTTTTATGTTTCCTGTTTTATTGAAGAGGCTTGTAACTTGTAGCTTGCTACAAAATATGTCAAGTTATACAGACGCTTAGAGGTAACAGATTTTCATCTTTGCTTTTAACAAGTGACGATGGATTTTAAATAAAGTTTATAAATATTTTAATACCAATATAGATTATGCCTAAAAACAATGAAATATTGTTTTGTTTTGATGTAACAATCTTAAACTATTCCAACACTTCCGCTGGACCAAGTCCAAAATGAGTAACGCTGTTCGATGTTGGAGTTTGAATTTGCAAATTTTAAAATAAAAACATTCATATGAGCCCAATGATACTATAAAGAAACGTAAATAAACCGAACGTAATATTAAACCTTTAATAGTGGCCAAAACTAAAATGTTTGCGTTTGAAACTAAATCTACAGTACAATTGAGCACGCTCTTTTTTGTTATGTTTTAGACTTTAACCCGTCGCGCGATTTATGTACACCATGTGTACGTAAGGAAAAATGCTCCAAGCGCGTTACGTACACATGGTGTACATAACGAGTCGGTTGCAATTGGTCGCTCTTTTCTTCAATATATTTGCACTGGCAATACGAACTAAGTAATGTAATCGATTTATTCATTCATATTTAACCATTTTCGAGTATTATTTTAATGGTAATACTGATATACCGAACGAAAGAACGAAAAAAAAAAACTAATGCCGACGCCGAGACGCCATTACAGTTTTGTATGAAAAGTTGAAGTGCGTTGTGTTGTAATTGTGTTATTGAAATATGAATTCAAGAAGAAATCGGTAAGTAATTGTTTATATCATATATATAGAATTACTGAGAAATAAGTGTAGAACCTGTTTTTAGTAATTGTTATATTGAAAATGATTACAATTACAATGATAAAGTAACAAAACTTTTGTAATGCACTAAATTTCGACGCCGTGTCCGCCATATTTTACAATATTTATTATATTAATTTTCTTAAATGTGGTTTAAATTATTTATGAGTTGGTAGTTCATTTATGTAAGAATATAATATAACAAACAGCTATTCATAATATTGCGTAATTTCATCGCAATCATATTTCAAATATGAATTTCCGAACAATCAAAGCAATATTATGATAAAAGTACGAAGTGCAAAAACGTCGGTAAAAGTATCAATCTATCAATCAATTTTTTTATGTTTACTTAACGTAGGAGGTGTCATATAAGGTATTTTATTCTGAATAAAGTTTGCTCTCCGACCAATATTTGGAACCTAAAAAATTTGAAAAGTAAAATTTTTCAATAGTTCGGAATTAATTAATGTTATTTGTTATATGATGTATTTTGGTTTCAATTTGTATGTAATTTTAGGTTTGTACATGCATAACCTTAGTTGTTATTTTCTTGTAAGTCGTGTTTAAAATTTATATTATGAATTTTATGATATAAAATCGAAAATCATATGGGTGTAGTTTGTTGATATGATATATATAATAAATAAATAAATAAATAAATCATCCGCAGAAGACGCTCCACTCTTGCATCCGTTTATTTTATTACTGTTTATTTTTTTGTGAAAACAAAATAAATATGTAATGTGAGATATGGTGTCAAGTTTGTTACAAATAGTTAATTTTGTGATATTTTTTAGTATGGAGAGACTGAGGTCGCGCAGCGTGACCCCTTCTAGGGTCGAGAATGGACCGCATGGACCATCGCGGGAGTGCGTTGCCAGGCGCGCCATAATTATGGGGCTTGTGCACGCAAATCCTCCCCCTGATCCTCAACTGTCCCCTTCGCCTCCGCGGTATGTATTTTTGTACAGCGTACAGACGACCGAGTGGTGTAGTGGTAAGTAGCCTTGCCTCATACGCCGAAGGTCCCAGGTTCGAGTCCCGGCCGGGGCATTCGTTTGTGTGATGAACACAGATGTTTGTTCTCGGGTCATGGTTGTTTGTATTTATATATGTATATTTATTCTGGATTCCCCCCCAGTTCGCTGTATGGTCATCCATAAAACAAGCTCTGCTTACTTTGGGGCCATACAGTTGGTGTGTTTGTCTGGGGATTTACTTTTTTTATTTTTTTTTATTTGTTTCATTTCGGTGCAATAACTTTATTTTTTTTTCTAGCCTCCACGCGTTCCCTGTTCAGGGTACTCCAGGCGGTTCTCTACGTGTTGTACACTCCAGATGTGTACCAATAGAGAGATCTCCTGGAGGACACGTACGATGTACACCGATTGTGCCTATGAGGTAGGTTAGCTCGTCTTCATAATATTACTAATAAATGTTAATATTTGGTAATATTCTTACAATAATGAAATTACTTTTTTTCAGTTTGGATGTAATTGAGCGCGTGGAGGCGATGGACATGTCGGAGGAGGAAGCGGAGGAGTTGCTGGAGGAGCAGCCGTGGCATGTACGTCGATGGCTGAGGAACGTTGGAGCGCCCGATGATACGTTGGTTTCTCCTTCTCCTATCATGCCTAGCGCTACAGCTAATGTAGTTGTCACCACCGAAGTTGATGTTAAACCATCCACTTCGGGGATGACAACAACATCAAGAAGAGCGCCTAGGAATGATGGCAGTGACCTTGACAGCGAGTTCGATGATGAATTCGATGCCACTGAGGTCATGCCAAGTGCCAGGAAAGATATTCCTGACACTGAGGAGTTGGAGGAACAAATCCAACAGTTGGTGAGCGAAGTAACTACGGGGATGGATGACGCAGCCGATCGTTTACTGGGTACATCGGCAAGTTTCAATTGGACGTCTGACTTTGAGTCGTTCAGGGCTGTTCCTGAGAATTTCTCCGGACCAGCTCCTGGACCACTCAAAGATTACGACACGCCCTATGATAGCTTTACCGACATATGGGGTACAGCTATCATAGAGCTGATAGTCCGGGAAACAAACCGATATGCCCAGCAGACGATCGATGCAAAGCGTGCAGCAGGTACCTTAAAAGCAAGATCTCGTCTGCATTCGTGGATTGACACGAATGCAGACGAGATAATGCTTCTTTTCGCGATGTTCATGTATATGGCCATCGTCCCGCGGACGTCACTTGCTGAATATTGGACACAAGATGAAGTTCTCCAACAACCGGGGTTCAGAAGTCTTATGTCCTATAATCGGTATATTTTGCTGAATAAGTTTCTTCACTTTGTCGACAATACCGCTGCCGCAAGTCAGCAATTGCCACAAAATGGAGAAGCTTATTCAGCAAAATCGGCTAAGCTGAGAAAGTTGGCTCCTATAATTGAACATCTCGAAAAGATGTTTAAGGATCTGTACAACCTAGGGTCTGACATTTGCATCGACGAGTCTTTGACCTTATTCAAGGGCCGTTTGTCTTGGGTTCAAACAATAAGGTCAAAGGCTGCAAGATTTGGAATAAAGTCATATGAATTGTGTGAGTCCAGCACAGGTTATATGGCTAGATTCCAAATCTACACCGGTAAGAATGACAGATCTGGTGGTGAGCCATCACTTGGCGTCAATTTGGGGGGGAAAAGCACTGCAGTGGTTCTTGAGCTATTGCAAGGTCTGGAACATCGAGGGCATTGTGTGGTGATGGACAATTTTTACAATTGTCCAGCACTAGCACGATACCTCAAGAGTCTGGGCTTTGATTGCTTAGGAACACTGCGTGCATGCCGTCGAAACGTGCCTAGTGACATTGCTAAAGTACCGAGGAAGGTGAGTAAGGGGACAATAATAGCTCGCCATTGTGGAGACGTATCCATCATTGCATGGATGGACTCCAAAATGGTGAATATTATATCCACCTATCACGGCCCCGATACTTACGCTGGAACTAAGGCTGGTAAACCGCTTGTGAAACCGATTTGCGTGAAAGATTACAATAGAAACATGGGGGGAGTTGATCTCAAAGATCAAAAACTCTCTATGTATCTATTGGAGCGAAAGAGGGGACTGAAATGGTATGTGAAGATGTTCAAGAGGTTGCTGAATGTGACAATTCACAATGCTCTTGTTATATATGTGGGTTCGCTCAAGCGGCGCAATAAATTGCCTATGACGCATCGTGAGTTTCGCTATGATCTTGCTGCATCGCTGGTTAAACGGCATCGTCCCTGTTTATCAGAGATTAGCAGGCCAGTAGGGGCACTCATGAGGCTGAGGCAAGATATTGTCCATAGACCGGAGTATTTGAAAGGACGGAATGAGAGAAAAAGGTGTGTAATGTGTTACCGAAAGGATGTAACAAAATTGGTTCATTCTAGGTGCATTCCGTGTGATGTATATATTTGCTTTGAGGAGGATTGCTGGACTGTATGGCATACTGCAGCAGACCTCCCAGGCAAAGATATACATGGGCGGAAACGGAGGCATCTAGATGAATGAATCTTTGTTGTGTGAACGTGATGGTGAGCCGGGCCCTCAATTGAGGGTCACGTTTCGACGGTAGGGGACGCCTAACCGTATAGAGTCTGGCTATTGAAAAAGGATACGAAAAAATATGGCAAATTTAAGAAATACATACATAGCAACTCTTATATTACTGCAAAATACCTGAGATGTCTTTTATTTATTATTAAAAGGTATTTCAGATATTTTGTACTAACATACGTGTCGCCGTACATGTATTTATTAAGTTTGCCACATTTTTTCAGTGTCTTTTTTCAATAGCCACACCCTATTAGATTTCGTTCACTGCTTCTGTTGTGGAGTGGTGGTGTCATCGGGTGGTGGTGGTGGTGGTGGTGGCGGCGTACAGCGGTGGTGGAAGCGAAGTCGTGAAGGGTCGCTCACTTCCCTCTAATATGGTCGAGGAGGGCGATGCTGGATTCCGCATTAACTCGTGAACGGGTGCTGTTTGAATTTGTTTGCTGTTTGAATGTTTGCTGCTTGATTAAAATACTTTTTTTTTTCTAAAAATGTTGGATTGTAATAATTTTGTACAAGTATTTGTGTTTGTGGTAAAACGTCTTAGTATCACAAATTTGTATATGTCAGTCTGAGTATCAGTGCATTATGAACTAATGTGTCTGTAGGTAAATAAATAGTAATGGTTACGAAGGCTTTATATTTTTTGTACTTGCATGTCAATACAGTTGCATGTTGCATTTCTTCAATATACATTTTTATACAATTTTTTTTATTGCAAAATATAATTCTTAATAAAAATTTATTGTTTTATTTTGAACCTTTCACAGTTAGAAAAAACCATTAGTCTTGCTTTTCACATTACAAATTTCACGCTTCGAGAGAAACGCAAAGTTGAGTTCTCTTGCCAGCTCATGCCTCCAAATGAACCCGCAAGTGAAAATGATTCGCTTGCGAGCCAAGCACTCATTGAAAGCCGTGGCTGGAAAAACGACCCTAAATAATATTGCTGCCCATTTACATTCTCAGACAAAAATAGTCCAGAAACTATCAAAATAAGAGTGAATAGGTACCTTGTTGATAGGCGTGTAACCTCTTTATCTCCATTGTCACTGACCATTAGGTAAGATGGAAATCAAACGCCTACACCATTTATTAAGATCTATAAGACTTAGAGGAACACTGGGGGTAGTTGCAGAATGTCGGTGAATATGGCAAACAGGAGATAGCCTGGTCAAGCCTAAAAATAGGGGTTAAGGTGACATTGATTCGTATTTAGATTAAAACTGGTACGGACGGTCAGAATACCATTATAAATTAAATGCCAATAGTCCCCATTTTTAGCCATACGTTATTCTTATCTTAAAAAAGCTTCGATAAAATTTGTAGATCATAGAATTACCTCAGCATTTTTCTTGGTAAGAGTCGCTCTATAGAGACACGAAATATGCGTTTAAAGTCAAAAATATATTTATTTCATAGGGATATATTATAAACTTAAAATTGTCACCATACTTTTTAAAACTACCACCAGTTGAAGTGAAGACCTTCGTCAAGAAGAACTGGCAAGAAACTTCACGGAAGCAATTTTTTAAAATTATATTTACAAGTTTGTGTTTGAAACTAGGATTACAAATTCATTTTTTACATGTGACCGTCAATTCGGCAAGGTTTCTACACCAAATATTCTCTAAACAACGGACCCCCGTCTGCCGTAGCCGTTCACGAGTATAACGCGAATGCAGACATCGCCCTTCCCAACCTTGATAGAGGGATTTGAGCGACCCGTCTCCCGGACGCTTCCGCAGATAGGAGTGAAAATGACGCCTTGGACAAATACTTACGCGTTCTAAAATTTCACTAGCTTAGTTTAAATATGTATATACTAGCTGACTTGACGGACTTCGTAGCTACAGCAGCACGGTCTACAGGGTCCAATTAAGTTTTCAAACCATCTAGGAACCCATTAAAATATGCACACAAAATTTCATCCAAACACACGTTTATAATAATTGTATGTATATATTAAGATACTACACTATGTAAGCGAAAGCTCGCGAACAAATCAGGTGTTTTTTGTAGTATACAATAAGTAGGATTGTGTGAAGTTTTTAACGTTCTTTCTAACAGTAATGCAGGATATATTAATAAAATTAACTTTATTATCTACTTAACAATTCTAGAGAATACCATGATATTATTCAACTAACCTACAATTACGTTTTATTGAAATAAAATTCTATTTTAATCACTTGTATTTCTTGTTGTTATATTTATTTAGACATTATTGAGACAAAATTGTTCTATATAGCTGTCACACAATATGATAATAACGATGATAGAAACGGTTTATTATCTTGATTTGAAAAAAAAAACAATAGATACCTATATTATTAAAACAATATTATCGACAAAGTAACAATTAATTTAAAGTAATAATAATAAAATAAGATAAAATTACAATAATATTTATCACTTTGAATAAGAAATTCATTGATTGAAAAGTATTTGCAATCAATGCGTTTTTGTGTTAACGGTACATATAGACAATTATGTTGAGCCGACGGCATTCGCACGCGACAGCCATTACGCGTTGTTTTTTCTTAGTTTAGATAAATAAGTTTTTATTGTGTAAACAGATGGATATGAAGTGAACTTATTAGTGTTTTGACTACATAGATATACAAAGTATAATAATGAAGTGTTGTTTTTGTGAATATTTACGTAAATTTGATATAATGTGCTAAAGTTTCAAGGTTATGTGAAAGAAAGTCATAAAATATGATAAAATAATGCATATTTATGTAACAAGGTCAGTTTGATTTGTTTATTCATTGTTATAATTAGATAGATAAACTCATAACGAATCCAAAAAGGTATCCTATAAACCGTATATACATCTTATTGTTGTCAAATTTTCCGTTTTTCTAAAGGCCCTCCAACAAAAAAATATTGTTAAAAAAACCTGACGCATTCAGGGCATTTTAGGCTTTTGCGAGTCGTCGCGGGAGGGGTTAAAATGTACGTACCTTAATAAAGATTTCTATGTGCTTGTAGTAATCATAAACACTACTTAAACTTACGGCCGCACGCCAAGACCTCAAGGCGCTCTAAATTTATAAATTATGCTTTGCAAACGTAGACTTAGATGAATTATAGATGAAGTATTAATTCGCTAAGCAAAGTCTATTCTTAGGAGCAACATTAGACGTCTCGAGTGCGGCCATCAGTAGCAGATAAGTATAAATAAATATCCCTTTCGTTTAAAAGTAAATCATATTTATACAATGCAACTATATACCAATAGGTTTCATTCTGTTTTTGAATCAATCTCGCAAATAGACTGAAAAATTTCCAATCCACATTAAATGTACCTACTTATCAAACAAAGGAATTCTGTTCGATACGTCAGTTGTTGAATAAAGCGTAAGAGATGGGTAATTTTCTTTTCTTCTAATTCAACGACACGTATGAGTATCAGTAAGAATATTAAACCTATTAATTCCGAAAAACTCAATATTAATATTCTACAAAGTAAACAAAGCTTGTATTATAGATGACCATACCAGAAATACTACCGGGCCTCGAACCCGGGACAAGCCTACTCCAAAATAAGACCTGAGACTTGAGATTATAACAGGTAATGATAATGCCGCCAAGCAAATTATAAACGGAAGGTCGCGTACAAAAAAGAAACTTGGAAAGAAAATTGTCTGCGTGTAAATGTTTACTACAAAACGGGGAAGTATGTGATGTAGGCACATATTTTGTGCTATCTGCTAGTCATTTCCGTGCCATATTATTTGTTGTTATAGCGGTGGCTATAGTTTGTCAAAGTTTTCAATTAATTCAATTCATAATTGGCAATAGTCTACCGAAATTTTAATATTTCAGTTTTAGAGTTCATGAGATGCACCCTGCTGACAGACAGACAACGGTACAACGGAAGACTTAGTACATTAGTACTTAGTAGGTCGGCTGTATATGTTGAACGGCAATGCTGGCCCAAACCAACTACGACACATATAAGGCTAGAGCTGATCTGCTTTATCAGGTCGGCTCATACTACTCGTCACGCCAAACCCCGAACGACGTTAGCCGGACGACATGTTTCCCTGAAAGCTCATCCACACATTTTCGTCTTGGCCAACTGGCAGTGGCGATTGATATTTGGGTAGCGCTTCTTACAGTTCATGAGATAGACCAAAAGACTTACAAAGGGTATAAGTTCACGTTGGAGCCCTTTGAATACGTAGCCCTAAAAAGGTCAGCATCTACCGCAGTAACTTTAGAATATATAGCGTGGGAAATCTCTATAAATTCGTTCTTTTGAATAGAAAGTGCCTATTTTCCATCAAAAATGGCTCATTACTCGGCAACATAGACCTGCCTGTAATGCACGCAGCACGTTATAGAAAGTCTCTAGCTAATTAAGTTTACGCTAGGTGGTTTAATTTAAGAATCTATAGTAGATAATTACACTTTAGCATTCATCTCATGTACATACAATTTGCATAATGTTAAAGCTTTCATTGATCGTGTTTAAACGTTTCTACCTACGTAATACACGTTCATTAAAGTTGTTTCCCGCTTTTGTTCAATACTGTGAAGGTTGTTTTAGGGTTAATTATTATTTAATCAAAATGAAGACAGTTGTTTTTGCATAATAAGTAGGAAAACCTAGAAATGTGCAGGATCTCTCAATTTTTGAAGTCATGTGATTTTAATGTGATTTTAAAATGGAAATCAGCTCAAAAATAAGGGTCACAGGACTTCTTTTGAAGCATTGCGATGACTAAAGAGTAGACGTCTATATTTTCAATATAGAGTTTCAGGTATTGTGATTTCATCTGAAGCTGAAAATAGTCAGCACAGAATTGAAACGGGAACACCCAATAATTCCGAATTTGAATATTCCGATTTTTAAAATTCCGAATTTCCCAATCCCTAAGAGACTAAATTCCGACTATTTAAAAACACGATTCTTATTTTATCGAAATTCATAAAAACGAAATTTTAATTTTCCGACTTTTATTAGTATGAAGAATTAAAAACCCGCTGTGTTACTAATCCGAAATATGGTATTCCGAATTTTAATTTTCCGAAAATTCAATGCTAACATTCAGATTTTGTATCTAAAACGGGTATATATTAAAAATTATAATCTAAATCTCCTGTGACACAAATAAAAAATTATAAGGCAGATTTGAAATAATACAAAACAGGCGCGACGACGAGCGAAGCGAAGCGGAGCAGTTAGTCTGTATGTAGATAATGCGGCGCGAGCCGAGCGAGCGTAGCGAGCGTACCGCGTTAGCGACCAGCGAAGCGCCAAAAATGGATTTGCATTTCAGTACATAACCTATATACTCAAGAAATAACTCGGTACAAAAAAACTAAATAAATTTTCTCATTTCCAGCTGACTACTTGAATGCTCGAACGTATAAATTGATGTGCTCATGCAGTTTTACAAGGCGTTTGTTATTGCAACTAATATTATTCGCAATTTTGATATTCGGGATTCGTATTTACGATATTGCGGATTATTTATAATTCGGATTTTTTATGGTTCGGTATTTTCAAATTCGGTATATTGATTTTCCTATTTATAAACGTTCGGCATTTTGAAGTTTCGAAGAAAAAAGATTAGGAAATATGAAACACGGAATTTTCATTATCGGAATTTTGAACCATTCGGTGTTATAAAATTCGGAATTTTTAAATTCGTCATTATGACTATCGGAATTAAGTTTTTCGTATTTATGTAGTGTACCCAATTGAAACAGCCACTGCATTATTGCCAACCCAACGGATAACTACGGTTGGCAGCCTTTTCAAAGTCAAAACAATATAAATAATAAATAACACTTATGATTTATGATAACCTTGTGCACAGATGCAACTACCAGTCGAATCGAGTTTCCTTTGCCGATTACTAAAAAGGAAATAAATATACAGGAGATTTCTCTAAATAAAGGATATAACAAGCTTAACTTTAAGGAAACATTCCTTTATTTCCAAAAAGAAGGAAAATTACACTCAAAGTTACATACGCTTGCAATGTAGTGTTGAGTATGCTCCAGGACTCGGGAGTAAGAGTTATAGAAATTAATTCTTAACCAAATATTTTTTGTATGCAATAAAATAGGTCATTTCGAACCAATAATAAGTGTAAATAAAAAAATAAATCTCCAGACAAACACACCAGCAGTATGGCCAGAAAGTAAGCACAGTTTGTATTAGCCACTGGGAGGGGTAACCATGACCCGAGAAAGAAATTCATCACACAAATGAATGCCCCGGTCAGGACTCGAACCTGGGACCTCCAGCGTATGAGGCAGGGCTAACCACTACTAGTATAATCTTTTCTTATTAGATTTTCCCTCAATTCAAGTTTTTTCCTTCATTTAATTTATCAAGGTGGTAAGAGAGATTTTGTCCTTATGATTGGCCCTATCGATTGGTGCTACAAAATATAGGGTAACTTAATATAGGGTTACTTTTCGTTTTTAACCGGTTCGATCCCCGGGTGTGACAGATGTATTTCTAAATATCCTTGAATTCAGTTTTGCATTTTTTTTTAGGATAAAGAAATGTTTTCGTCAAGTGCTTTCTTTAGGCATTACAAAATTGCACCCTGTAGAAATAAATCTCTGGCTTTTAATGCCTGGAATTCTACCTCCTGGAGTAATCTTCACTTGTATCAAATTCATATGTATCTATGTTTTTGCGAGACAGATTGACATTGCGAGAATATTATTTCTTGATTACTCCGTTTATCGACTTTATCTGTTGTGAAAAATTAAGGAAAATTTTTTTTGGCTCGTCGACTTAACGTTTCGCATAAATAAAGTTTATTTTACAAAAAAAAATATTCAAGCTATTCATCTACAACTAAAACCTCAATTTTCAAAATCATTCCACAGCCGTAGAGAACTCTACTCTACAGCTAAAAACTATTGAGAACGCCCTGTAGTATTGTATCATGTACATTTTGAAGGTATACATTTCGGTTCTTCTTAAACTTCTTAAAATAGACTTCGCGTCAGACTATCAGAAAGTTCTTCCAAAAAAGGCAATCAGCGACAGTCATTTCACCGATCGATAAACATTTATCATTGATATTATCCATCATACGTTCAAACAAACAATAAATGTTATTGCAATTCTGACTTGCAGTTTGAATTTCCGTATTTAATAAAAATTAAATAAACATATAACCAAATCCATAACGCTGAACAAGTTGTCTTGTCTCTACAAAGACTGATTACTAAGGGTCTTGGTAATCGATTGCGTAACTCTTTTACAAGCTGTTCTTAGTAAAATTAATCAACTTCCTTGTAAGGCAAGGACGTAAGAAAGGAAACTCCTTTCGCTGTAGTTTACTTTCCAAAAAGGTAAGTGGTACTATGGGATTGGTCAATTTAAATTGTATACTGAAATTAATGAACATTGGTTTATTACTTATTATATAAATCAAATAGAAGGGACTAGAATTTAATACACACAGAATGACACACAGAAAAGCGACCAATAAGTTTGAACGTGCATTCAGCTCAACACTTATGGTCGGCCATACTCCGATAGGGGATAGCAACCCGGGATAAATCTAAAACATTACCTACTTATAAACAAACCTTTATGTTTATCACACATAAGTCTAACTCTACCAGAATTGCAATCAAGAATCCTCGTTTCAAGATAAAGCACAAATAACACAATTTCAATGACCATCTTTATACTGTTATTATGATTAGGTACATTGGCGAAGAACACTGCTTGTTAGTACAACACTTCAAATCACAAGCTGAAGTCAAAAACCAATACATAAACTCACCATTGGTCCAAGTGAGTAGCAAATCATGTTTTTTGTCCAGCAAATCATCGCGGCGCCTCGGCCGCGGCCGCGTCTTCCTCTCGCTCATTATTCACTCTTCTTCCACACTCCTTGCTACTCATACAGTACCATAAAACACTGTTCAAGCACATCACTTCACTTCAATAAATTAAACAGTTAGTGTCCGTGCGGACGTGCATAGAGCAACGAAACCCCTGATAGCAGCGTCGATGGTAGAGGTATGATCTAAAGATAAATGATTATGATAATATATCGTCATAAAAAACGATAACGACTAAATCACTGATCAGTAGCAACCGAAACGATGGAGCCGTCGTAACTTTATATCTTTAGGAGGTCTCACGACGCGATAGCACCGACAATTGAGCTCTGTTAGCGAGGCACCCCGTTGCGAATTTATCCCATTGTTTTTAAGCAAGTACGATTTTTCTTGTTTAAACAACAATGACACTTTTGTACTAGGTTCCCGCGACGATTATCTTCATACCGGTGAACGGTGAGTTAGTCGCGAAGAGTTCATCACATAAGAAGATCTTATTCGTATTAAAAGTTACTCAACCCAAACGAAAAAGTTTAAGTGACGAAATATAATTGATTCATTTGTTTTTTCGGTTCGAATCGCTAAGGTACGGAATGAACTGCCTCCGTCACAACCCCAGGGATTTCATAGGCTTCTCGTGGACAAGCATGTAACATCCTCGTCCTTATCTTCACGTTCCATCACATGGTATACTAACGCCTGTCATATTAACATAAACTATAATGTTAATATAAAACTATTTTACAAACTTTAGATAATCTAATGAAGTTGACTACATTGCGGTACTAACACCCATAGAAACATGCAAGTTTTCCATTTTGTACGCCCATTACACTCAACGACAACTAATCGTGACCACGCAAATCGCTTTATGTAATCATTTTCTTATGCAATGAATTTAGAACATTTACCAAAACTCTATACGATTCAAATATAGCTATCAACGTACACAACGAATTTAGAAAAGAAACCAAATCTAACGCACTTACACTCTGGCAGAGATCAATAGAATATTAAAAAAAATATATAAATAAGTTCTATTTTGTCAGAGGCCTAAATAGAAACGGCACGAGGACACGAACAAATGAAATGTGGAGATGGCACGGTCGTCGCACTCGTTCACTATGTAACCAATAAAAATAAGGTTTGTCGTCAATAAGTTGGCATCGTTGTGGCGATGTCACCTCTAGACGGTGTTGTGCCTCGCATTGGGCCGGGTTTCAACTGCCGTGTCAGCCCAGTCCTTGGACGCCTGACGCAGCGAAAACCCGGCGAATAATCAAGTAATTGTTGATGGTAACAACGGCAATTTGACTATAACAGCCGTTTGTTACGTAACACGTGGGTCGACATAAACAAAACGGCATCATAATGCTTCTTCACATAGTATATACTAGATCGATGAATGTTCGTTTAAATTAATGATCGAATATTTTTCGATATCATAAATGATTTTCTTTATTTTTAACCGTCGCTCCAACAAAGCTCACGGATTGAGTATAACATATAATAAGCTCTATCAAAAACATAACTCGCATGACATTATATTCGAGTTCACGTTCCGATTCACTTTCGATTGATGTCAATATCCCGTCTATTTTTAACCCGCCATGTGATCTATAATCGCTACTTTTGAATGATTGATTACACCCGAGTGATTACTAAATAAGTGGAAGTTTCTATAAAAAGCTCATTTTTAAGTAAAAATCACAGTAAAAGCTTAAAATTATGCTAAAAGATATGTCTAAGCTTTTAGACCGCTTTTTTTTAACTTACGATAATTATTTGTAAATTTCTTCTACATATAGCAAAAAATAATAACAATAAACTGCCAAACATTAAGATTTTCTACTTTAACAAAATTTACAACGTAATTTTAAAATAAAACCACTTATATATCTACACAAAAGCCACAGTTCGCAAATCCACTATACACATTAGCAGTTCTATCGTCCGTAATAGACACTGTTTAGTGATGAAGTGCGCGGGAGTGTAGAGCGCAGACGGGGGGCTCACTGAAGCTGCGCGTACGCAGCTCGCCGCCCGCCTAGAATATCCACAACGACTCATTTCCATACATCCAGACAACCAATCCCAAGCCTTTGTTCTTTCATTCACAACCACTACTTTGGTAGGTACACAAATTTCTAGATATACTCTTTTATTCGTTTACTTTTAAAAAATACACAGAATGTCATCACGACACGACCAAGCGAACTATCCGAACGTACAGACTAAGGCTTCTCCTTTCAATCGTTCTACTCTACAATAAACGAAAAACCGCTGCGAATCATATAGTTAGGTGAATAAATAATGGCTTAAAATACCTAAACAAATAATTGTAGTGCTGTCGTCCGTATCCGAAATAAATGACGTCACGTTCGACAGGCGCCTATCTGGTTATGTTGAGTAGTAAACCCAATTAGGTAGTACCTAAAAAGGCTAAAAACTGGTCTGTAAATGTAAGATGCGTTCAAGTATTATAAGAACGGAACCTTGTTTAGAAGAACCTGTCAAATGTTTAATTTTACATGTGTTTAAAACCAGTTCTCTTGACGAATTACTCAAAGCGGTAGTTGATAAAAGTGGCGATGACGCGATGATGATACACGAGACTACCATTTATTAAAATTGCTGTGACAATATTGAATGCGATTGCGTGACTAGCAGGCGATTTACTGAACTATATCCGAAAGACATAGTTTCTAGTTCCGAGGCATACAGAGTAATCGCTATCTAATGCGCCAGTGCAAAAGAGTTTGTTTTTAAAACAGTCGAAACTTATTCCAAAATCGCCTTTTAATTTCAATATATAATTAAAACTAAGTCTATAATTATAAAATGTTTTGTTAAAATAATATGATCACTTCAAACACATCAGTTTGTTCATATATTAGCTAATTTTATGGATTATCGTACATAGAACTAGACGGGGTAGTAGAATAAAACTTGAAAACTTAACAATACTCGGCGATAACTGGGAATAGGTATATACTAACATCGAATCCAGAAACTCTCGCGCCGCATTATACATATTTTTATCTCTATCAGAAACATTTTTATAACACAATATCGATTCTATTCTAGAATGTACATTTTATAATCGGAATATAAATATAGACAATATAAAATACATTGTTAAAATTATATTTGATACGCCCTAAACTTGCTTTCATTCACATTCTCGACGACCGATTGGTGTAGTGGTAAGTAGCCTTGCCTCATACGCCGAAGGTCCCAGGTTCGAGCCTGGCCGGGGCATTCATTTGTGTGATGAACACAGATGTTCGTGCTCGGGTCATGGTTGTTTGTATTTATTTATGTAAGTTTATTCTGGGTTCCCCCCAGTTCGCTGTATGGTCATCCATAACACAAGCTCTGCTTACTTTTGGAGCCATACAGTTGGTGTGTTTGTCTGGGGATTTATTATTATTATTATTCTACGTCCTTACATCTGTTGGAAAAACTTGGCGTTAGAAATAAGCAGTACCTTGGTACATATTTATAAATTTTAAAAGTATCTAAATTATTAAAGTAGATTAAAATTTAAAAACAATAATAAAATAACTTTTTTTTTTTTGCTGCCGAAGCACCCTTTCGGGAGGGAGGTGGAAGATGCGTCATGGATACCGCCGCAGGCAACCGACTTCCGCGACGGTTATGTGGGACTCACCAGAGTGGCACCTACCCACTAAAAACCACCTTAAAGGCTGTAGCATGGGAATGCTGTCAGCCTTCATCGGAGCGACACCCGGGTAGGGAGGTGGGTGCGCAAGCAGGGACCCGCTGAGAATTCTAATCACTTAAGGTGCAATGACATTTATATTGATGATTATACGGCCTGGGTAGCCTTAAGCTGGTCCAGATTGGCCGAAAGTTGATCGGGGGGATCCGAGAGTGCATTTCTCGGTCTACGGACTTTGTACCTCGACGGCATGGACGGCGCAGTATAAGCTACTGACTCGCGTATAATGGGGTTAGGGTGCTCTTCGGATCGCTTAAGAAAAGCGATGGAGAGCGTCCTAAGATGTTGTATAGTAGGCAGTTCGAGACGTACCACGGAGCATCCGTGGCCCGGCGGCAGAGGAGATTCTGGACTACCTGTAGTTTATACATATCGGAGGGTTTAGCATGTGCAAAGATTGGGGCGGCGTACGTCATGACTGGTCTCACGCAAACCTTAAAAAGCGTTCGCTTGTTCCTAAGAGACATTTAACTGTGCCGGCCTAACATACTGTTAAGGCGGCCCATGTACAGTCGGGCGAGTTTGGTAACTAGAAGTATGTGAGGTCGGAATGAGAGCGTACGATCGAGCGTTACGCCTAGGTACTTGGTGGTTTGTGCTCACGGGATGGGCGTACCAAGCATTCGGATGTGGGGGTCGTAGGGACGATGGCGTTTATGATCGAAGCGCATCGCAGAGCTTTTCTCTGGATTTACATCGATACGCCATTTTTTAAACCAGGGTCATTTACGGCCTTCTGGAGTTTGGTGATGAGAGTGTCGAGTGCACGCCCTTGATGTATAGGGCAGTGTCTTCGGCAAAGAGGGAGAGTTGAACACCTTTAGACGGAATAGGTATGTCATTGGTGTATTTAGTATATAATAGCGGGGCGAGTACCGAGCCCTGAGGGACGCCCGCCTTGAGGGGGCGGGGGGTGGAGAGCGTACCTTCGTGTTTAAACGAAAGGTGCGATCCTTAAGGTAGGAGCCGACTAGTTTGACTAGTCGGTCGGGCAAGCCTGTGTTGTGAAGCTTGTAAATGAGACCCGCGTGCCAGACTTTGTCAAAAGCCTTGGCTACGTCGAAGAATCCCGCGACTGTTTTCAGTCGTCTAGGGTAGAAGCCGTCGAGTATGTACTGTGTATGCACGAGTGTTTGGCTCGAAAGCCGAATTGGTGGGGGATAATGAGGGGGTCACCGTCCGCTGGGAACAGGTGGTTCTTCATTCGAGCGAGTATGACTCTCTCAAGAAGTTTAGCCATGGCTTTGAGTAGGCTGATGGGTCTGTGATTAGCCGGGATATTCAAAGGTTTACCCGGCTTGGGAATGCCTATGACTGTAGCTTCCTTCCAATCTTTTGGAAAGTAGCTTAGGTCGAAGCAAGCATTGAAAATGATCGCAAGTAAGGTAAGCACCTGCCGAGGCAGCTGCTTAAGTGCATGGTTGGAAATTCCATCCGCACCCGGGGCCTTCTTGGATTTCTGTCTCCTGATGAGGAAGAGAATCTCATCATTAGACACTGTAATGGGGTCAGCGGTGACTGGACGGGAGTCTTTGCGAACGACTTCGTCTTCCACCGCCTGGATGTGCGCTGGGTCTGTGGGTTGGGTACTCGGGGAGCATTAAGAAGCAATGCTATCGGCGAAGCATTCAGCTTTCTCAGCTCTCGTTCCTCGAAGACGGTAGTGCCATCGGGACGAGATAACGGGGGGTGTGTAAGTACGGGCGTCTAGTCGGAGGGCTTTCGCCATCCTATAGTACGCCGTGTGGGACGGGGAAATATTAATCATAAGATCGTTCCTTTGAACGTCTCTGTATTCCGCGACGGTACGTTTGACTTTAGCCTGTAGGCTGGTGTGGGTTAACGCCTGGCTCTGCGGAGAGCAGCGTTTTTAGCTTTGATTAGGTTGCTAATGTCCGAGGGAAGCTTGGGTTTGCCATGCTTAGCAACCTTTACATTCTCACTAATAGCGGAGTTGATGGCGGTAGTGAGCGAATCGACTATCGAGTCGATTTTATCCATGCTATCGAGATAGTCGGATGAAATCGCGAGTGGGCAGTCTGGGGCTTCCAAGGCCGAAGACAGGGTGTGCTTGAAACCTTCCCAATTGGTATAGGTTTTCGGAGCAGGAGGGTCGTTTTGGAGTCCTTATATTAGAGACACCGGACGGTGGTCTGAGCCTAAGTCGTCTAGTGGCTGTATGGTCTTAAGGTCGAGATTGATTCCTTTGACTACGGCAAAGTCAAGGATATCGGGGGAGTGCAGCGGGTTATCCGGGTAGTGAGTCGGTGTGACCGGAGAAATGACGTCAAGGTCGAGTGCCTTCGTGATGTCAAGTAATTTAACACCACTGTTGTTGGTCGACAGGCACGTCCAGTTAGTATGTTTGCAATTAAAATCGCCAAACATAATGACGGATTGCCCTAGTTCGAGTAAGGCCTCATAGTCACTACGAAGGGGCGGTGTACCACTAGGTATATAGACTGAGGCCAAGACTATGGTCCTGTGACCTGTCATAGCCAGCCTACATACTGTGGCCTCCATGTTGGTGAGTGGAGGCGTGGGAATCGGAGAACAGTAATAAAATAACTCAACTCACCAGTAAGTGTGGCGACGGTGCGGGTCTTGCGCGAAGTTAGCGAGGGCGCGCGAACGGCATCCTGTAGGGCCGCCAGCTTGACTAACTGCCCTGCGCAAAAGAAACTATACTTATACATCTCAATAAAATATTATAATGGTAATAGAAAATTACTTAAAATGACATGTCAAGTTCTTAGTTACTTAGTCGTTTTCTAAGTTACTTTGATTTTATGTGCATACTTTATCCTCTTTTATTGAATAATTCTTTAGCATTTTATGAAAAAGAAATATACAAAAATCACTTACTTATTATGCGTGTTATACAATTTTATTTCTGTTGGAACATAGCAGTCCATTATATCAGGCGTGAATCTAGTTTATTAAATCCAATTTAGGTCATGAATTTTGCCCGAAACTGGCTTTGTCAACTACTATGGTTTATTGTGAAGTTTTTAGTTTAATTTGATATAAATATTACTCTTTGGTGTCAATAATGTTAAATAATATTTCAATTGAGGTGGCCTTGTTCAGAACATTTTAAATTTGCTTTGGACAAATAACCATTTACATATTTACTTTAAAACCCACCCTAATAAAAACATTACTTGTTCATAGCTATGCACAAAAAAAAACTTAATTCCACTCAAAAGACGCAGATGTTTTAATTGAATTTCCATTACTACTGCAAGTTCTTCATAAGACTAAATCAAAGTTATGCAAACATGTGCTCACAACACAATGCTCACAAACATTTTCATTTAAATGTTTTTCTAGTTATGTTGTGTGGTAAACAAAAATGAAAAATGATTCAAACATAGTTGTTCTAAAAGTTGCGGAATAATTTATGTTCTTTGAGTGAACTTTTTAGTGTAACTCATAAGATAAATTAAGAACTAGCGAACAAAATTGCTGATTCAAGGGAATTCAAGATAAATTGACGACCGAGTGTTGTAGTGGTAAGTAGCCTTGCCTCATACGCCGAAGGTCCCAGGTTCGAGTTCTGGCCGGGGCATTCATTTGTGTGATGAACACAGATGTTTGTTCTCGGGTCATGGTTGTTTGTATTTATACAGGGTGTCCAGAAGGTCAACGTCCAAATGAAAGGGGTTTACGCACCATAGTCCAAATAGTATAAAAATATATTTAAAAAATTATGTATGGATTAGTTTAGTAGATATAGGATAATTTCTAAAATAAGTGAAAAATTACTCCTTATAGCAGTAATTCAAAATTCAAATTCAAATTCAAATATTTATTTCTCAACATTGACAATTACTTGTTCTTATTGACGTCAAATAAAACATGATTCTACCACCAGTTCGAAAAAAAACCTTCGTGAAGAAGAACTGGCAAGAAACTTCACGGGTATATTTTTTTTTTCAAAATAAATTTACAGAGTCTCTTTATGTCTATACAAAATTATTCTTTTCTGCATCTGTTAGCTCGGCAAGTCTCCCTCCACCCAAGTATCCAAACGACGAACACCCTCAAACGGCACCCGTTCACGAGTTATTTATTCGTATGCTGAATCTGTAAATGTTGATCGATTTTGATTTTTTTCGGTTCTAAATCGGTTACTAAATGTTTTTTTGCAACAAATCTTTGATACAAGCAAATCTATTATGGCACACTAGAAAAAAAGCAATAAAGAAAAAACAAATTTGTCGTAATTTTTATATCTAATTTTCTCTGCGCCACGGTGTAAAAAACATGTACGGAGTGAGGCTGGCATTTACTCTCAAAACTTGGCGCAAAAATTTTTGAATGAATGCTATGCTAATGCCTATGTAACAATATTAGAAGTTATAGTATGTAGAGTTAGTGGACAGTTAGTGTGTTACAAAGGTGGTATAGCTTGGTTATAAAGAAAAAAAATTTATGAAAAGTAAAAATTTAGATGACTAGCTATATGTCGCACTTTTTTAAAGAGGTGTGCAAGCTTCGGGAATTTATGGGTGGTTAAAAATTCAGATATTTTATAGTTGTGAGTGGCCCAATTTTTTGGCCCAAGTTGAGCCATTTTGTAAACAATAGTTATGTGTAATTAAGGTGTGGTGGCTATCTGAAATTGGCATAGAAATGCTGCACATTCCAAAAAGCATGTATTTTGTTTTATGCATTTTAAGAATAAGAAGGTTAGCCAGTTGTAACTATATTTAAACTAAATTTGTTTTTTAGTAATTTAATTAAAAAATAATTTACTACATTTATTATTATTTGAAATTGAGAGAATTAAGATTTAACTTAAATGCTTTATTCTTTTTTTAGTTTAAGAGTTTAGTGCCTAGTCAAAATAATAAATGAAAGCAAGCAGTATCACTCTATTGCACAGGGAAAACTCTTGCGATGCTTATTTTTACTTTGTCATAGAAGGTAAATAACCTGATGGTAAGTGGCATCCATGCCCATATACATAAGTCATTATTTATAGATGTTTTCAATTAACTATCATATTACTAATTGATTATCAATTAATAATGTGTTGGCAACAACAAGCTTTATTTGAAATAGACTTTGTTCCAATAATTACTTACACTGACTGTTCTTTCTTTCTATCCAAAACACAACCACACAAACATGGTTATTATGGCATTTCAAATATAAACAAGACAAAGACTGTCATATTTCGTTTGCGGTGTACACACGGTTTTCGTTATTTGTCGGTTATTTTGGTGATTTTGTTATCATCATTGAGTTATTTTAAGTGTTTTTGTTTTTCTCTTCCTCGACTGGTAAGTGGTTGTACGAATTATCTAGCTCTTCATGAGCATGGATTGTGTTCCAATCCCTCCTAAGCCCCCAGACCCAATCCCGTTTTCTGATGTCAACAACTCCCCTGACCCTTTCTCTCAACATGTGCAAACAAGAAAACGTCCAAGTATAAATCGGGATTCGTCCCCTACTCCTAAAAAATCTGTTTCGAATGCTCTTCCATCTCAAACCAATAACCTTATTTACACTCATCCAAGTCTTTTAGAAGAAAAATCTTACCATCCTACTGACAAAGGTCCTTTCATTGTTCATGTGTCCAGGTCAGAAACTCACCCTAAGTCAGGCAGTACATTTAATCATTTAAATTTTGGAAAATTTTTATTTACATCAAACATTAAAAATATTAATAATGATGGTATAAAGAGTGTTGGCAGAAATCGGGTCTCTGTGGAATTCTCATCTGCATGTGCAGCAAACGAGTTTCTCAGAAACCCGAGTCTTAAATCTCATAACTATATAGCTTTAATTCCTACATATAATATAACAAGAATGGGGCTGATCCGCGGGATCCCAACTTCATGGTCTATGGAGGAAGTTGTATCAACAATCTCCACAAGCCAAGGTGATATAACAATTTTGAAGGCACGTCGCTTAAACAGAAAAGTGTCCATGGAGTCTGGTTCCACTTGGACGCCCACAGGATCTGTAGTGATCACTTTCTCTGGACAATGCTTACCTGATAAAGTGTTTATTTTTAACTCATCATTAACCGTTGATCCATACATTTTGCCTTCCATACAATGCTTAAAATTTTGTAGATTTGGCCATGTGAAAGCTCAATGCCGATCCAGTGCTCGTTGCTTCAGATGTCCAAAATCTCACTCAGGTGACTCTTGTCCTGCATCCTCTGAAGTTTCCTGCCTGCAATGCTCAGGCCCTCATTTAGCAACTGACAAATCTTGCCCGGAACATTCCCGGCAAAAGAATATTAAAATCACCATGTCCCAAAAGAACATATCATTCAAGGAAGCATCATCCCTCTTCCCTTCAGTTAAAAAATCGTATGCAGATGCTTCTAAAAGTTCTCCTTCACTGAATCTTTCTTACAAAAAAACAATATACAAACCATCAAAACCCAGTCCGTCTTTATCTCCAGGCTATGACAAAATTGCCCATAATGCTATTATTGCTAACCCTCCATCTACTAAATCTGATAATGCCTTCCCTCCTATTTCTTCCTGCTCCCCTAGTGACAATTTTTTAGAACTCCTGATTTCCCTAGTTTTGAACATTCTTTCAAAATTTTAAGACATCCCAATACCATCCTCCGTTGCTAAAAAGTTATCCCCTATTGCTAATCTTCTTCTTAACAATGGCCAGACGCCTTTATAAATTATACTCTTCTATGTTAAAAATATCTGTAAAAACTTATTTCATCCCCCTGTTTTTGTATTGTTCAAGGTAACTCAATGCTCGAGATACTGTAAGTTCTACTCAACTGATCGCTACAAAATTATTAACCTCGTGTAGTATGTGTGTATACTAATACTTGAAAATGGCAGAAATAGTTATTGTGTCGTAACAACAGCTGATTGCCATAAAACAAAATAATAATAATAATAACAAGACAAAAGAAACTGTACTACTACTACTAAACAGATACCTAATTTTTTTTTTTGAAATGGACAGTTTATTTAGGGTAAAGGCACCAATGGTCGACACTTTAAGGGAGACACAACATTCAATTTTTAAAATAAAAACACTTTATTGCAACTGAAAATAATCACGTTTCAAAATTGTTACAGTGGATCTTACAGAATAATATTCTAACACGGAAACACCTATAAGCAACAAAAATGAAACCAAAATTTTTATTTTTCTTAATTTTGTCAAAGTAACCAAAAGATAACATGTCGTAAAATCGAAATTACCATTAGTTGACACTTATTTACACCAATAGTTGACATATAAATTTAAATCAAACAAACAAAAACATAGGTATATATTGACTAATCTGAATATTATAAAACTCTTTTTCAAACTATCCAACCATAATAATCATCTATGTATATCAAGAACCTCTATTATTTGAGAACTACTAATAATACTTATATCCTTATCATCTTCTTTAATAAGGTTTTAGACTGGTCACCTTCTAGGCTTTACATACATATTTGTGAAATCTTGTCTTCCCAGGAAACTTAACAATTACGTAATCACTCTGCTTATTTTCTGGTAATCTTCTCTCTTGAGGAACTTTCTAGTGGTATGGATTGTCTAGATGTTGACGGCGATGTTATTGAACTTGTGAGGTGTTTTCTACTGACTGGGGATTTTGTGGAGCATTTTTATTGGGAGTTAGTCTTATAATGTAATATAACCCTCATTGTCAAGGTATAGAAGTGGAGTTCTTCTATAGGGAATATTAATTTGTTCTGAAATTGGATGGTCTAAATTAGCTGTTAAGTCAGCAAGTGGTGTTTACTTTACCTTAAGTCTTAGCTTATAAGACAAGAAGTGAGTTATTGCCAATACGAATAATTATGTCACTCAATTGTAAAAGAAAAAGCATGACCGATACAAATAAATATATGTATTATTATAAAAACTAATGTAACTATTATTATAAAAAAATAAATGGAAATGTGCATGAAGATGGTGTGTAATATTTCTAATTGTTTTTGATGTTGATGTGAAGCATACATAAGAGTGTATACGCGTAAGATTATTTATTTGTTTATATTTAAAAATGAATTTTAAGACCAATGATTCCTATTATTCAAAAATATCGTATTTAAGGACCATTAGATGACATCAAGTGCACCCCAGTAATTGACACCCTGTCTACTATTGGATGGACTGTTTTAAACTTCATGAAATTTTTACATTCCTTTTGTTGTTGGAAGTAGTGTTGAAAATTGCATAAACCACAGCTTAGAAATATTTTTTTTCATTATACCAACAGTAGACATGCATGTCATCTTTTAGGTTACCGACTGTTTTCGGATCCAAAAATAGACACTCGATTTTTTTTTAGTAAAATGTAATCAAAATGAGAAGAAAATTATTATACTTTTCAGTAATTTTGGCAATATTACCAATAAAATAGAAAACAAACCAGAAAATCGGTAATAAAATGGTTAAAACATACCTTTGAAGTTGAACCATCCTTAGCAAAAATGACAAGAAATAGCGGCAAATGTGTTTTACTTCGTCATGTCGTAAACAATAACTGACTCTATTTTGTTTTTAACCGGGAAGTGCAATCTATGTTTGCGTTATCGTGATATGAACGGCACTAGGAGCCTCTTGTCATCGAAATTATTGCAACACAAACAAGAACATTCTTATTTTAAAGGTTTTTTTTCGGATGTGTCGTCCTTTGGTTACCTGTCGGGCTTTGGTGCCTTTACCTTATGGCTCTATTAGCCTTTTAAATTTCACTGGACTTTGTGGCCTAGCACTAAGGGTGCTTAGTCGAAACTTAAACTACTCCTACATACAATATGCCTAAGGACACCCGAGAGGGCACGGACCTCGTCTTAGGATGTCGTACATTGAAACTACCACTGGCTCATATTGTATAAATCTTTAACAAAAGTATACAAACTATCTAACAATAAATATTTAACAAATTTGTAATTCCAAAGAAAAGAATGTTCAAAAAACAAATGGCTTTATAATATTAGCATAAAATTGTAAAGATGCAGAAATATAATACACAAAATACTTACAAAACGATTTACAACTTTTCCATTGATCTTAAAATGTACCTGAAAAGATTGATAATTTGTTTATCTCATTAAATTGACATTTCAAATAGAAAATAAAATAATTTGCGCTATTAAATTAACAAATTCATCATAGAGACAATCTTACGGACATGAGGTGTTCTCTACTGATTTCAAGATCCCCTTAGTCTTCCTTATATTGATACAGAATCTCAAGAACTGCTTACTTTGGGGTCTTACCTGGTGAAACTTACTTTTTATGTTCTAATTTATAAATTTTCTAATCTAATAAAATTTATAACTATTATAAGAGACAAAAGGTAATGACATTAGTCATAGCTAGAAAATAACTACTGAACGTAACATATTTTAATTATGAACAAAGCAAATTAAGTTAATCAGAGCAACTTACGGTGAAAATTTACATCCTACAACCAATCCAACAGCCAAAAAATGACCTTGCTTAGCTTTCAACTTACAATTTTGTTAACACTTATGATTAAATTTAATAATTATTTTATAACTTATTAACACTGCACTTTAATTAAACGTGTCATAAGCCGATATTTAATTCTTAACCGTCAAAATAATTGTATACTAACAAATCCATACTAAGAAAAACATTCAACATTACTAAGATTGTGAAGAAACACGAAATACGTAAGTCCGCGAGTCCACCCATTCACAAATTCTAACTGACATGTTCTGTCTGTCAGTTACTTTCCTCACTCAATCAATCAGCAGCAACCTGTAGTTCAGAAACCAAAATGACGTAAAAATCAGTTGTACCCCTTACAACCATTTGTTTCATTGTCCACCAAATAACCACTATTGCAGAAGAATAATAATATAGATATTATATGTGAAGAAGTAATTGCTAGTGGTTATGCAAGCACTTCTGTTCAGAGTCTTTAGTAAGACCATTTATCCATTAAACCCAGTAAGGAGAGCCTTATTTTTTTTTCAAAGTTAACTAGTGCTGCGTTCCGTTTGCCGATTACAGCGTACACAGCGCTAAAAGTGCTCAAAACCGTTCCGATTCTTTTGAGCGCGCTAAAAGTGTTATTAGTGCTATTGCAATCGGAACGGTAAATATCGCGCTAACATTCTGATTGTTCGTCGCTTAAGTCCAAAGTTACAATATCATTAAGATCTTTGACCCTGAATGAAGCAGGAGCCATTTTTTTTATATTATTACAAAATAAAATTAATAAGCAAGCTTTTAAAATCTTTAATCGACTAATAAAAACATTAACAAGTAACGTCATGTGTCAGTTTTGACAGGCCGCTCACAGTGCAGCGACCATGCTCCTTAGCTTTGGCACTGTGAGCGGGAAGATGGCGGCGTTTATGACGTCATTGACGACGTATCGATATCGAGCGCTGTAATCGGCAAACGGAACGCAGCATAGATATAGCATATGTTTTATAACACTTTTGAATTAATCCACGCTACAAGTATCTTGTTCGTTAATGCTTGGATTATGCAACTTCTCTTTAGGCGTTTTAAAGATAATATTATCATTGAGATACCCACCAGATAAATAAAAAACGACAAATACCAGCGGATGAGGGCTTTTTATATGGATATAAAAATGTTTATTTTTCCAATATTATAAATCATTTCAAAGAACATCTTTTTAACTGTCAATCAAAAACCTTCATTGTGAATGAGGTTTATGAGTTAGAACTTAATGAGCTTAATGAACTTAAGGAGTTAAAAAAACAAAACAATTATTTACCAATCAGTTTTTACTCTATTAGATTTAAATGTATTTTTCCCTTAAAAAGTATATGACGACTATAATAGGTAAACAAGAAAGGCAAATGCACGATGCAACAGCGATTGCAAAACCAAGTGCAACACCTGAAACAGAAAAATCAACTTATTTCAAAATATCCAAATGAAGTGGTTGTTTTTTTTAACGTTTCAGTTACATTACAAACTGTTGAAGGAAAAGTTATATAATAATCGTAATGTAAAAGTAGTCAAACGCCAAATTGAACGCTCTATGGGAAACAATAAATCTTAGAATTTGTAATCTGATAAATTATTTTTTGTCAGATTTGGAATACGAGTAGAAATATTTCAGTTTTCAGTACAACACTATCTGTCAGCATCACTTAGTGGTGCAAACGTGAAAAACTAGTAAGTGAAAAAAACAAATGAGTTGAAATCAATAAGTAATAAGTATATAGTTTAATTCGTACCTTCTAAGAAAATTATGCAAGCGAACCCAAAGGTCACTATTATCAAAGCTGAGATAGAAAACAAAAGAAGTAATAAAGTTAAAAGCATAAATGCAGTAAAGAGGCCCGTCGTTATGAGAGGTTTTTGCAATAATACTTTCGTAATTACTAATAAGTACTCTTCCAGTTTGCATGATATTTTGTTATATGGAGATATAAGTGGCCCTGAAACCAAGCAGTTAATTAACAATCAGTATATTAAGCACCTTGACATATACCACTGTATTAACGTAATAGACAACTTACTGCATGACACTTGCACACAAATTCTAAACGCATTTTTAATATTAATTTCCATTGCAAAAAATAATGTAAATTTATTTCAAAAGAAATGTAGTTTGTGATACTTGTCCTTGCGTGATTTTATAGACGTCACACACGGACGTAAAAAATAGGCGGACGGAGCATTGCCGAACTTAGAAGTGAAGCACCAAAGGATGCCGATCCGCTTGTACACACAAGCCACACGCACACATTTACATCAATAGGATGCCGATCAGCCGGCACAACGCAGCCGAAACTCATTGGTGGTAGTTGTGTCGTTGTTGCGACGAAAATTAAAAAACAATGCCGTCTTGTGCAGTTAAATTTTGTAGAAATAATTCCACTTACAATAAAAAATGTCAGGGAATCACGTTTCATAAGTAAGTTTATAATTTATCACGTTGTTTTTCACATTTTGATTAAATTACATCAATTGGAATAAAATACCTAAATGCCTTAGCTCATTCACCTGTGTTGCTAGGAATAAAATCTGTACAGGTGAGGTATAAATATTGGACTAGGTATTAGGAATAGGTATTATAATATTTTTTTAAAACTAGTACGTACATAATCCCAGGGGTCGAGTATAAGTTTCATGTTCATATAGCACTACCGCCAGTGCCATCTAGGATATTATTTGCGTATTATTTAGTGACTAAGTGATCAGTAGGTAATTAGAAACTAAAGTAATACTACAGGATTAAATGTAGTTTAAATAATAAAGGTCTCAACTTCTTTACGTATTGCACAAAGCAATCTATCTAGTAAAGCAATCTATCTCCTAACGTCGAGAACGGAATGGAAGATTGTTTTCTACCTAATACATAGAAATAAAAATAATACATAAATATTGGTAGCGTTGCATACTTATTAGGCGCAGGTTCATAAATATTAGGATTAGATATCTGGATTAGGTATTTTTAAATATTAGGATTAGATGGAACAGGTAGCGAAATTTTTACCGTAATTTGGGGTAATTTTTCTTTTATGGCCACACTCCATTCACTCACACAAACTCACGCCGCCGCCATTGCTATGCTTCAGTTTATGCTTAGCGATGTTCCGTCCGCCTATTTTTTACGTCCGTGACGTCACACTAGAGATGGGTAGGTCCGGTTGGATGTAAATCCTCGGACACGCATCACACGCGTTAGAGATGGATGCGTGTCCAACGGCCAATTGGATACGGTTCCTCGGAGTGGTGACACGGCGCATCGGATTGGCGGACTGGACTGGTCGGCGCGATCCGAATCCGATTGACGGGCGGCGTATTGGTTTTTGTAATTATTTCAAATCGTTCAAAGAAATTTTGTTTTTATAGTTTTGTTAATTTCATTTGATGAGACAGTGTTACAATTTTTTTTTCTCTATTTATACCAAAAGGGGTATTTTTTATATAACTGACAGTTAAGATTTTATTTTATTTGTAATTGCTTATTTTAAACATGAGACTGATTGATTATAATTTTTTTTAGTACATTGTATTTAAGTAAAAGTTGTATAATTATTCCATCCATACATTCAAGCAATCAAATCGCTCAAATCCTTTTTAAAAACTCGCACACCTACGTCTGCGTCCAGTACACCTTCCTACTGAATCACGTTTTGTGCCTCTCCGTCCTATAACCCCAGTTACGGTGACCGCCAACCAGATTCATGTGGGTCCGTCGGACACGGGATCTGGATCTTCCTACTGAATCATGTTCTGTGCCTTTTAGTCCTACAACCCGAATTACAGTGACCGCCAACCGGATCCATATGGGTCCGTCGGACACGGGATCTGGATGTACATCACCTGAGCTGGATGCACATCCGGATTCCATTCCCAATTTACGGCGGACCTACCCATCTCTACGTCACACAACGTTGTATACAGGGTTACTAAAGTATGGACGAAATGAGGGATTCGCTGAAAGCCCCAATAAAAAAAACACCTTCAAAACATAAGGGACTTTCCTCAATCAAATTAAGAAAAAAATAGTTCCAATTACATCAATAGATGGAACTACAAAAAGCTGGTGCTAATACACATATAGTAGATAGGTAGGCTGAAAAGAAGAATAAGATTTTACAATACCACAATATGCCTATTTAGTGCTCAAATAATTAAATTAATGTCTTAATAATACTAAATAAATATTTACGATTGACCAGGGATGTATGGCGTAGTTCTCTAACTTTCTTATACGATAAACGTTTACTAAAAAGCAAGCCAGCTTTTAATAGCGCCATCTATCGAATAATATATTTACTATTGTGCCAAGCTAACAGAAAATCCCTCATTAGGCAAACAATAATGTTTATTTGGTGAAAGCCCATAGCATTATTAAAACATACCCGTAATGGAGATTAAGAATAAAAACTAAGAAAAATAATCATAACAGTTTTAAAATTTTTCGGTTTTTTAAAAATCAAAATTTAATTTCCCTTTTTGCACGTAACACAAAATAATAGTGAGATATGTATATATCAGTTTTATCATCTAGCCATTTGTATACAATAAAAATCAACATAATTTTTTGTAAATAATTCTGAAAACCGAGGATATTTAATAATAACTAATTATCTGTTATATAGCCAAGTTCAATACAAAAATGAGAAATACTGCTTTTTAAAGTAGTTTTGTAAATACCGAGACCAATACAGAGCATGTCGTAACCCGAGTAGTATAGCAATAATGCGTGCGTGCAGCGCGGGCGGGGCATTAAGCTAGACCTCTTGCGTCAGTTTCACTCCGTACGCCTGTGTTCTAGTATTTTGAATTAAAATATAAAAATTAGGCTGAGACTTTTTATATTGTTTCCCTGCATTATTTTTACAACACTAGTCAACCAAATTCACCATATTTATATTTATTGATGAATAACACGTACTAAGCCACGATGCTACGGACAAGTGACGGGCCTAGTTGGCGGAAAGTTCTGAAGTTCTCATATACGGGCGTGGTTCCACAAAGTAACCAGTGATACTACGCGGTTCTTACCCGAGTGCTCGCGCTCTATATAAGTTATCGAAATTCAATATAGATTAAGAATCCCACTAGACAGTTTTAACAAAGACTTTTTTTCTTACGACCAAGTTGAAGTTTTTCTTTATTAAAATCGACTAGAACTTCCAGTTACTGGTAGGTGTATATCAACTTATTGGGGATTTTAATAAATCAACAAATCTTGAAAGTTATGGAAATCAACCGCATAATTTGACATGGCTTTGGCTTTGACTTTTTAGCAGCAATTCGACGCGACGACGACGGAGCAAGTTGTGCTCCTCATTGATTTTTGTATTTTGTGTACGTAAGTTAGTGTTTAGTGTAAAATGGATAGTAGTAGTAGTACAGTGGATGTATACTTTACAACTAATGGCTGGTTTACACGTGTTAAGTAGTTAAGTTGGTAACTAAATTTTAAGTTACTACATTAAATTTGTGAGAATACTTTTTTTCAATATTTCAGAATGAAGGTTAGACCCTACCTAAAAATGTGTTTAAGAATATCTCAAAGAAGAATGCTTGTTGAATATACAAAGTAAAAACTTCTAAAAAAATATATATTATTTTAGACATTCAAAAAAAATTTTTCTCGTAGGTATATATTTAAAAACGATTTTCCTTTTTTCCTTAGACTGTCTTATAACAGTTTTGATTGCTTTAAAGTCAGTAAAAAATCTATTTTTTAATGATATATTTCGTAACTTGACGCGTCTTCTGGCTATCAATCAGTTGACAGGTCATATCTGACGGCCCTCTTTCATTAAAGTCAAGTTGGAAAAAGCGCGAAACCAAATGCTAGAGAGAGAGGTTATCAATTGACTTCATTGTTTTTAATTTAACGAATAAAACATTGTCATATATTCAAAATGGTTCGTAGCATATTCAAATTTATCTACATTTTTTTATTACTTGGTTTTATTCCGTGAATTATATTTAATAATTTTTCAGGTGGGTCAACACGATGAAAGTTTACTTTCGGATATGCTACCTGTTTATTACGCTCGATTGTTTCCTCAAAATGTATTTTGTCGTTGGCTAACTTGTGGCAGTAGTCCTCAACCCTTGTGCAATAGGGAGTTATCATTTACTTTAGCCGATGACGTTTATTTAAGATATTTATCAATAACAAATCAAAAGGAGCTGCAGACATTGTTTCAAAAGAAGTGCCCTCATAAAATTGATATAGGAGCAGTTTATAACAACAAGTAACCCGTTTGTAACTTATTCATTCCAATTTAAATCCAGACAGTGAAAGAAAGACAAGTAGAAAACTTGATTGCTTTGCTTTTGCATGTTAATAAGCTAGTAAATAGCTATGTAATTATAGGAAACATGATTTAAATCGAATTTACTACTCAATTATTATTATTATTGTTATTTATGGGTAGGCCTTTGGGCTAGCAATATTGTTTCTTATAGCTCAAACTTAATCCAATGCAGTAAAAAGTTTTATTAAAAATTACAGACCTTCTATAGCCAGACATGATGCTGTAGTCCTTGCTCGAGAACTTGTATTTGATATAGATCTTACAGACTATGATGAAGTGAGAACATGTTGTCAAGAAGCAAAAGTATGTGAAAAATGTTGGAAATTTATGGTTGTGGCCTGTGAAATTATTGACAAAGCTTTAAGAGGTCAGTTAATTATAAGAACAGGTTTTTTTGGAGTTTTTAAATTTTAATTCTTTTCTTATGAAAAACATAAATATTTCTATACTCTTCCAGTTTGTCTTTTTATATGATCCAAAGTCATCAGAAAATACTTATCCATTTTTTTTTCCTTATTATTTTCTTTATAATTGATTTCATGTTATGTACCAAAAAATCTGGATCAAACTTAAATTCTTATGTCTAGGTTAGGTTCCTCTGGCTCTTACTGCAGAAAGTCCCATGTAGAAGTTATCTTACAATATTAAGTTAAAAATATATAATTGTCATTATTTAATAGCACCTTTATTCCCATTTTGCAGATGACTTCGGCTTTCAAAGTGTTTTGTGGGTGTTTTCTGGAAGAAGAGGGGTTCATTGTTGGATATCTGATTATGAAGCTAGAACCCTGGACAGTCCGGGCAGAGCTGCCATAGCCGACTATCTCTGCTTGATTAGTGGTGGGGAAAATCAAAGTAAAAAAGTATATTTAGGAAATGATAACTTACACTCAAGTATAAGGTATTTCATAGTTCTAAATATAATGTGCTTTAGCCATATTTTAATTAAGCAAATACAATATTATTTATTAGCAAAACTGATAATATGTAATTACTTTTATTAATTATGTTATTGTTATTTACAGGAGATCGCTCACGGTCATTGAAAAATATTTTGATGAAATAGTAACTGACCAAGACTTCTTTGGAACACCTGCAAGACTTAATCAGTTGTTAAAAATTATACCTGATGAAACACTTAGATCACAAGCAGAGAAGAGTTTGAAACAGACTAGCTCACTAGAAAGATGGAATGCATTTGTGAACACTTATGAAAGTTATTGTAGAGAGGTACAAATCATTTTATACTTCTCCACATTAAAATATATTTATTTATTTAACATATGTACTTAGATGAAGGTGCTAGTAATGTTTTTCTTCTTAGTATTCTGTTTGACATATTATACAAGTAGAATCTTTTCTAGACTTAAATTTAAAACTAGTTTTCATTTAATAAATTCTTAAAATTTCAAATCTATAATTCATTTGTATACTTACATTAAGAATGAAACAAAATTTTCTGTTTATATTACTTTTAAACTAAAAAATATTAACTTTATTTACAGAATGGCAGTGCTATTCGAAAAATTAAGTATCTTGTAGAAGAAATCAAAATTCAATACTGTTATCCCAGACTTGATGTTAATGTCACCAAGGGGTTCAATCACTTGTTAAAAGCTCCATTCAGTATTCACCCAAAGACTGGCAAAGTATCAATTGTTTTTAAACCCAATATGGCTAAGAGTATGAACCTGGAAGATGTTCCAAATATCTATACTTTATTAGATGACAGTGCTCCAGAAAGCTCCAAACATCAAGCCAATATGCGAACATCAGTTAAATGCTTTCAAGATGTTGTGTTTGCTCTAGAAAAGGCTGAGGCTGTTCGAAGGAAAAATGATGCTCGTAAGTTCACAATTTTATTTACACATGCACAATGTAAATTTTAGTTGTTTTAGTGTTGTAATTTTTACACCTAAGGTATTATAGGTTGGATCAAATTCTAGTAGGTACAATCGCTTGCTTAAAAAGATGTCCTTTTATGTAAAAAAATGTTAGAAAACGCTAGCCCTTGCTTATTTGAAATCCAAGAAAAAAGTTAGTGTGTTTGTAATGTAACAACCTTCGCTTATTTGAATAACTAAATCTTAATCTAGCTTCGACGACCGAGTGTAGTAGTAAGTAGCCTTGCCTCGTACACCGAAGGTCCAAGGTTCGAGTCCTGGCCGGGGTATTCATGTGTGATGAACACAGATGTTTGTTCTCGGGTCCTGGTTGTTTGTATTTATTTATGTATGTTTATTCTGGGTCCTCCCCAGTTCGCTGCATGGTCATCCATAACAAGCTCTGTTTACTTTGGGGCCATACTGTTGGTGTGTTTGTCTGGGGATTTATTATTATTATTAGCTAGACCATAACTGTCATACACCCACAGACACATTGAATAGTTACTTAAGATGCTTATTAGTATTTATTTTACTAAGTATTGAACCACAGTAATTATATAAGATACTAAAGCAGAACATTCACTCTGTTCAAGAGATATTTGCATTCAGCAGAACGGCCTACCATTTTGAACATTTACTGAAATAAAATAGTTATGCTATTGTTGGGCTTTTCTTTCAATTATTTGAACAAGATTCGATTGAATTTTTGCTTCTTACGACTTGCAGAATTTATGCCACATTGTTTACAGGGATTTTGACCAGGTTCGATTCCCGGTTATTTGTGAGAGTTAAGAAAAAAGTTTGAATGTGATTATTATTAAATATAAAATCGACGCCATGGTTCCTAAGAACAGATTTCGCTATCTCTCATAGTTTATGACTTCTCCATACTGACCCATTTGGATTGTACACCGGGTATAGTATTATATAAATGGAACAAAGTTAGCTACAGCAGAAATAAATTGAAAGGCTTGAAACAATATCAACATTCTAAGTATTTAAAGCTATCGCGGTTATTTTCACTATAATTTAATGAATTTACTATTGAACCACATCAATAGTGTAAACCATTAAATGCGCTTTACTGTAGAACTTCAATATAAAATATCTTTGGCGTTCTTGGATATAAAGCTAATGATCAAGAGTGATAGCTATTTAAACTACTCAGTATACAGAAAACCAACACACACTGACAGATACCTTCACGCATCTTCATCATCTCAATGCAGTAGTCTCGTCACTCACCAATCGCGCTTACGATCTGTGCGATAAGGATCATGTTCAGGGCGAACTACAACATGTACAACAAGTTTTAATTAAAAATGGCTACAACGTGAAGGTGTCAAATATAAAACGCAACACGAGAATCAAACCAAATGCACCCAAGATGAAGCGTCAGCCCTCCTTCATGCCATACGTAAAAGGAGTAACAGATAAAATAGGAATATTTTATTGACACGATTTTCACTCCTTATAAGAAAATCAATCAGTGTCTGCGCTCACCGAAAGATCACATACCGCTTGAGACACCGGGTGTTTATAAAATTGACTGCAGCTGTGGCAGCTCCTACATTGGCCTGACGAAAAGAACTATTTCTTGCCGTCTTGAGGAACATATAAAAGCCATAAAACTCAGACACAAACAAGTCAGCCATCGCCGAACATTTGCTAGAATCAGGCCCTAACCATTGGATTGAGTTCTATAATACTCGGATTTTATCTACGGAACGACACTACATACCGCGACTTATTAAAGACGCCTTAGAAATAAATAAGTGCGAAAATAACTTTAATCAAGAAGACGGTTTTAAATTATCTAGTACATGGAACCCAGTGGTTAGGACATTCATGAAACGAAAAAACAACAATCGTGGTGTGTTCGGTCAAAAACCCAGTGATACGGTGAGCGTGTATTGCAAAAACGACAAAAATGTGAGTTCCAGTAGTAGCAGATCAAAACGAACGAGAAAGAGGGTAGATCGATTTATCTGCCTCTAACTGTCATAGCCACCTACCTACATCTGCCAGTCCGCGATCATGGTGCTTGCAACAGCATCGAAATATCGGACGCGAAATCGTGGTAAGAATCCCGTAAATTCATTAAATTATAGATTCTAAGAAGTTTTTATCGTTAGTTTTTGGATCAATCAAAAGTCTCAGAACGTTACAGAATGTTTTATTTAAAAAAAAAACATAGCCTATTTATGTACACTTGTTATAATGAAAATAATAATATCTCTATAAATTTCGGTGTAAATTATAATTTTCGGTCATAATAAATAATCACAATCACCATTATTAAATAAAATAACTACGATTAATGACGACCATGTGTGCTGAAGTGACTTACCATCAGGTGATTCTATAAAAAAAAATGTATAATACAGCAACATATAAAATGAACCTTAATGTATAAGAGTTCAGAATCAGAAAAAAAACTTAAATTCAAAAAAACCGCCTGTGTGTACACGACTGCGAGGCCTGCTTAGGCTTGTGCCTACTATATTACTCTCCTCTATGGGCGTGTGTGCTACGCAATTTCGACAAATCGAGAATTTGTATGAATTTACACTATTTCTGTATTTTGTGGCGTCCTTATTGATTGTCATTTATTTATTAATTTATTTTACCGGTCATTTGCTGCTTGAAAAGAAAGTAATATTAAAGATAAAAATCTCTGGGAAGGTTTTTATTTCGATCAAGCAGAAGCTAAAATTTTGCTACTTAATTAATATTGACTTCTAATCCAGAATACATATAATAAGGGTATAAAATAGCTTAACAATAATAACAAATACAATAATTTAAAACGCATGTTTTAAAAGTCATCTGCAACATTAAAATCCATAATTGATATGTCATACATAAAGCGGTTACTCTTCTTTACTACAGTACCTATAGTCTTTCCAAACGCACTGGTTGGTTAGGAATTTTCTATTGAATTACTATAAGGTTCTTACATATGAAATTGACGTTTTGTCGTAGTGGCCACTTTGATCTGTATTATCTCCTCTTTGGTTAAGAATTCCAATTTCAAATTTATACAGCTGTTTACTCACGCATTTGTGTTTCGAAAACCGTAATTCATTAGTTTTTTCCTCTTTGGTTTTTTCTTTGCGTCATTTTTTTTCATAGTTTACGAAATGGAAAACTTGAAATATCGCGTTATTTACGAGTACGAGTTCCACCGTGGCACCAGTGCTGCACAAACGGCTCGAAGTATAGATGCTGTCTACGGCGGCGGTGTCGCAAAAGAAAACAGTGCGTTTTTGGTTCCAACGTTTTCGTTCTGGAAATTTCGACCTGCAGAACAAGTCTCGTGGACGGCCGGAGACCAAGTTGATAATCAAGAATTGAAGGCTGCGGTGTTAGTGACAAAACTGTTTTAATCCACTTGAAGCAAATTGGGAAGGTGAAAAAGCTTGAGAGGTGGGTACCTCATGAATTGAGTGCAGCAAACCAAGAAACGCGCGTCGATAGCTGCGTTACATTACTCAACCGGCACAATAATAAAAAAATTTTAAATCGTATCATTACCTGTGATGAAAAGTGGATCCTGTACGACAATCGGAAATGCTCATCGCTATGGCTGAACCCTGGCGAACCAGCCAAATCACTCCCCAAACGAAAATTGACTAAAAAGTTACTTGTGAGCGTTTGGTGGACTAGTGCCGGTGTCCTTTACTACAGCTTTCTTAAATTTGGCCAGCTGATTACGGAAGATGTCTATTGTCAGCAACTGCAAACCCTGATGGAAAAGCTAGCTGCTAAACAACCGAGGCTGGTCAATCGCTCTAGGCCACTGCTGCTTCAGGACAATGCTAGACAACATACTGCACTACAGACGGCTACCAAATTAGAGGAGCTTCAATTGGAATGTCTAAGACATCCACCGTACAACACGGACCTTGCTCCAACAGATTACAATTTTTTTCGATATTTGAATAATTTCTTACAAGTGAAAAAATTTAACTCCGATGGGCAGTCCAAAGCGCCTTCAAAGATTTTATTGATTCCCGTCCGAATGGTTTTTTTAGTAAAGGGATCTAAGAACTAACTATCAGATGGCAAAGTGCATAGATAGCAATGGTAAATACGTGATAAAATAAATATATTTAAAAAAAATTTACTTTACGTTTCTCCCTTGCAAAACACCAATTTCATATGTAATGATCTAATATTAATGGTGTTTGTCAAGTACGATAGCTTATATATTGGAAAATCACAAAAAATATCATAATCCTTTACCGTATCTTACTCTTATCATGAAATATTGAGTTATTCTTTTGTTTTCATATATTATTATGTTGGGAATGAAGAAGCACATAAGGCACCTTTCACCAAAACAAGTACTGTTCCTGACGGATAAACGAACAATACAGCGGTGGTTAACAATACAAAGTAGAAAAATAAAACATTTATTAACTTGGTCATTCTTGTGCACATAGTAATAAAAGTAGAAACAGATTTTTTTCTAATTAATGAAAATTAACACTTATTTTCAGCACAAAATATACTTAATCAGATTGCACTTAATTCAGGGAACAAGTGACAATTAATATTATGAATTTGTGGGTTAGGGCAAGAGAAATAAACAAATTTATAAAATATACTTCATTTATTCATATTTTCTCATTGGAATTAAATTTCTCTTTGTTACAGAAATATCAATTGATTTTTAGAGCAGCATACCATAGAAGAAAGAACCCGTAATAATCAAGCAAATGCAAATAATATTTTGTCATACAAAAATATATAAATAAATAAATTTAAAATTATATCTATTTATTTTAAACAGAACAACTTAGGGCTAAGGTCAGGAAATCTTCAAACCCAATAGTAACAGTTCCATTCCTCTGAGTGTCTCGAACTTTGAAAGCTTCTGTAAAACGCTGTATCTGTATACAAAGGACAATAAAGTTGTCCACTGAAACCTTTCCTTCTCTTGAATCACATTTTTTTATAAGGAAACTAATAAAATCAGTTGAGAATCGAAATCCCATTTGAGATAAAGCTGGAATAAAATGAAAGATTTTATTAATAAATAAAACATATTTAAACATTAACGCAGGAGTGTTGTAAATGAAATATACTTCTAATATTTTTGCATTAAATATGATAAAGCATTAATGATATATGTTTTAAAGATTTTGTATGTTCCAAGCTGGATTCGAATTCTTGGACTTCCATTTAGGCTTGTTATAACTAATGGAATAATCGGCGTCTATAGCGTTATCTTTATGCGTTATCGTTATCTAATGCACATAGCTGTAGTTGATACTAAAATTTTACATGACTGATCTTTTCAAAAAAATTAAAGGACTATAAATAATTGAGAATGGTATAATTTGATGCTGAAGGGTTCCATGCATACTATATAGTAGGTATGGTTTGCCCACAGCAGATAATAATAAAATCTTTTACACGAAGTTATTTTGTACGAGTGTAAATGTGACACGCACGAATCACGCGAACACAAAGGCTAAGTCTTTCTTTTGATATGTTGTTGACTTCAGTTAGCAGTGAGGTTACGGTATATTCTTAGTGTTAAATCACTCTAAAAGAACCAATTAGGTGTATATTATAATTATAATAAATATTTTATAAATAGTTTATTTCGCATCGGCGTTTTTATTTTATCTAAAACCTAACTTAGTCACTGAATTGTTATTTTAAGTGCTCGATTTAACTGTATAAAAGTTTACTCTCATTATTATGTTATCATAGCCAGAGATTGCTTGTCGGATGTAGTGAGTTGTCTGGCTGAGCCAGCTTATGAAAATTTAAGGAACTTTACAAAATATTCACCTTTGGTAAGCTCTCCCTCGTCTATAAATCCTGATTGGTCTGTATCGTAAGTCTTGAACACGGCGAGCCACTGGTTTATGTATGTATAAAGTTTGTCGAATTCTTCTAGGCTAACTTGTCCGTTACGATCTTTATCAAACATTCCTGCAATGGTAAAATAGTTTCGCACATGAAACCACATCGATAAAATTTACGTTTATTTTAGCAATAGTACAGTTAAATTATATGTCATAGTGTGTTGTATTAGTCTGATTACCTAGAGACTTTTGGTTAAGTTCTGCAGGCCATACACTTTACAGCACCATTTTGGGTTCAAGGTTTCGTGAGAAACACTGCTTGAAAACAAATCAAAAGCAAAATATTTTATTACACATTTCAAACTATAACGCTTACATGAATGTCGAACCATACATCTTTTTACTTCGGCTTTTAGGAGGTATTATAGGTAGACCGAGAGGAAAGAAACTCTCAGCACTCTATAAATGTTCAAAACATGGAAAAGAAGGACTACAAATTTGATTACGACTAAAAAGAAACGATTTTTTCTACGTTTATCTCTTTTTAAATCGAAATACAATTTTATATTTAATTTTTAATAAACTTATATACAGACAGGCAAGGTTCTTCAAAAAGGTAAACGGTATGGCAACAAGTCGTTTTAAAATGATTAAAAATGCCTAAGTTTTACCCACCCAGCATCAAGTTGCAAGCAGTGTCAGAAAAATGTTGGCCTTGAGCGTTCACTAGGGCTTGTTTCAATTCCACGGATGTGATAAAACCCGACTGATCCTTGTCGACGGTTCTGAACCACTGTTGAACTTGAGGCGATATTCCGCCATCTGGACCAACTGAAGGATAAGGTCCGTGTCCCATTTCTAATTGACCTTGTGGAGCTCCATATCCAGGCTGGAAATTATCAAAGATTTCACTTTCAAATAGATGTGTCATTTGCAGTACCTATTTATTTTTGTTTTGACTGGAATATTTTGTAGACTAAAATTACTCAAATTCAAAAATAAAAGTAGTTACTTATAATTGATCAGATTTCAAGTAGAATCTTTAACAGTATTTCTCTTGCGTAGGTAACCTGTACGCGGCGACGTTGCCAACCACGATGTTTTGAAAGCAACAAAATTTACACATCATATCGATCGACAATAGGTAAATACATAAAGCATTTGGTGAATAGAAAATATGTTACAAAATTTTTTTCGTTAGGTTTAATCATTGGAATTTATTTATTTTTATAGTTTAACTTTTAGATTAATTTAGACAATATGATTAGTTTGCGGTTACTTGAGATAATTATCATAACTGCTAGCACCTGGAGATGGGGACGGCTAAGCGCCCAATGTATGTATCAATTTAGGAATATTCCGGGTAGTTTGTATATACCAGATAAATACATATCTACCTACCTAGGAGAAAAGACACATTATAACTTTTTTTCAATAAGACTAAATATTATAAATGTATGTGTTGAATGGATTTAAAAGGTTGGTTTAGGTTTTGATATGTCAGTCATTCCAATATATTATTATAATTACAACCACTCCTGTTCTGCAACGATTGATCTAGATAAAGGAGTTCTACAATTTCATTGCCAGGTTTTTAATGTAAGTACTTTAGTATCTACATAGGTATACATTAGGATGGCTATAGATTGCACGGTCAACAGCTCGTGAGAATACCACAAAAAGTCAAATTTCCTCAATTTTGAAGTCTTTGGGGTTCAACTCTAGGTTGCAAATCTATTCAGAAAATTTGACATTTTATGGTAGTCTGATGTGCTGTTGACTGTACATATATAATAGGTCTTTACCTATGAAACTGCCGTTTTGCCGTACTGGCCATTTCAAATGAAAATATTTTTTTTTTTGACTGATAATTCTAATTTCAAATTAATTTTATTTGACAAACATGGAATTCTTTTTCTAATGTCGTCATTTGTTTAATAGTTAGTGTTTTGTTTTCAACGCATTCGAACATTTTTCGTCATCATGGATACGAAATCGTCGTTGATGTTGCGCAGTGGAAGCTGATGAAACTCAATCCACGGCTGAATTAGCAGCAGCTTTCGACGTTAGCATCAAAACAATATTGGTCCATTTGCGTCAAATTGGCAAGGTAAAAAAGCTTGACAAATGGGTACCCCACGAACTCAATGACCGCCAGCAACTTGTGACGAGAAATGGATCCTGTTTGACAATCGTAAGCGCTCAGCAAGTTGGTTGGACCCTGGTTCAGCACCCAAACAATGCCCTAAACGAAAACTTACCCCTAGAAAAGTGATGGTCACTGTTTGGTGGTATAACGCGGGTGTAATTCATCACAGCTTCTTGCCAAACGGGACAAGCATTACTGCAGATGTGTACTGTGAAGAACTGAACACAATGATGGAGAAGCTCGCACGTCTCCAATCAGCTTTGGTCAATCGTTCGGCTCCACTGCTCCTGCACGACAACGCGCGACCTCATACTGCACAGCAGACGGTCTCCAAGCTACAAGAGTTGGGGTTGGAAGTTCTCCGTCATCTGCCGTACTCACCAGAACTTGCGCCTACAGACTTCTACTTTTTCCAGAATTTGGATAACTTCTTGGCGGGGAAAAAATTCAATACCCGAGAGGCAGTACAAAATGCCTTTGAAGAATTTGTTGCCTCCCGTCCAGCTGATTTCTTCAAGAAAGGCATCAATAAGCTACCAATGCGTTGGCAAAGATGCATTGATTGCATGGGTGATTATTTTGATTAAAAGAAATAAAAAATATATAAAAAAATTACGCTTTATTTATTTCGTGAAAAACGGCAATTTCATAGGTAAAGACCTAATATAATGTGTGTGAGTGGTGAGTTATCAATTGGCGAAACACTAATGCAGTTTAGCAGACAACACTGTATCATAGAGTTTTTCTTATCAATCAGCGATGAACTTGGGGCAAGCCGGTTTGTCTTCCGGCCGGACAGATACCTACGTTTAATTTATAACCATTAAGGTGGTTCGATTTCCATACAAAAAACAATCGGTATTCACTGATACAGGATATAGAATAAAGCTTTAATTACGAGTTCTACAAACTATTTTCTAGTTAAATTTGTCGCGAAATGAATAAAAAACCATACTTTTCATTTAGAAATCAAAATTAAAAACTGAAAATTTTCATCTAATTTACGAATGTGTGTGTGACAATAACACGATATGCGACGTTGCCTCTTCGTGCGATCACCGAAAAACACAAACGCTCGGGGATGGTTGCTCGTGCGCTATGTTGCCGTTCTTACTGTCTGTCTGCTCACTACTTAGTTGACACTTTGTATTGTTGGTTATTTCTTTCTTACAAATAATATCAACAACGCGTCTTTAGATTAATAATTTGTATTTGAATCCCTTATGCATTTACTGTGTCGTTTATACGCCAATCAGCCGTCGTGAAAATCAAATTAATCATGGAAGGAACTTCAAAGGCACTTTATAGAAAACACAAATATTCCGGCCTACCAAAATCTAAAAAAAGGGCTCGAGCTCAACTAAAACGCCATTACGGGGATGGTGTATCGTAAGTAATTATCTGTTTTACTTCTTGATTAGGTACCTACCTATATTTTCTGTCATTTGGCCTGCATTTGGGTAGCTAGGGTTAGAAAGGATGATATTAAAGTACTTAGTTTCTCTCCCTTTTACATAGTACCAGTCAACAAATATTCTACATATTTTGCTCTTTCAGTCGTGTGGAGGCATGGCATACAAAAGAGAATATAGCTATAGTAGAAAGTGAGGAAGTTAAAAGTACAAGGTTAGTTTTAGTATCCTATACCTACAATACATGTTATGTGTACATGTCATAGCGAATACCATATTTTCTATGTTTATTATTTTCAGACCTGTTTTGAAAACTTATACCTAGTAGGAAATTGTGGAGTCAATACTTCTGAAGAGTTTTGAATGCTATGTTTTAAAACTGTATTTTATTTCAGGTGTAGTGCTAAATGAGGAGGCAATTTTTTAAATGTGATGTTTTCCTTCACTAGCAAGAAAATCAAAAGACATCCTGACTGCTCTGTGAGAGATGAGAAGTATTTTCCCATTGTCGAAAAGAATGGAGTTTTATCATTGAAGGAAAATCACAATTACTACTACCAAGTAAAACATGATATTATTGCATCACACTTATTTTGTAAACTTTTTTTTTATTTTAGTAAAGCCAGCAAACAAACACTGGAGCAATCTGATGGTAAAAAACAATCCAGGCCAACATATATCTCTATGTATGTATGCTAATCAAAGGTGAAATTATTGAAATGAAATGAAATTATTAATAATGCATTAGTGACCCAACATTTAAATGTTCAAATTCAAATGTGTAATTTCCCTGATTGGTCTTCCCTTTTATCTGAAAGACAAGGTACCTAATCAAGAAGTAAAACAGATAATTACTTACGATACACCATCCCCGTAATGGCGTTTTAGTTGAGCTCGAGCCCTTTTTTTAGATTTTGGTAGGCCGGAATATTTGTGTTTTCTATAAAGTGCCTTTGAAGTTCCTTCCATGATTAATTTGATTTTCACGACGGCTGATTGGCGTATAAACGACACAGTAAATGCATAAGGGATTCAAATACAAATTATTAATCTAAAGACGCGTTGTTGATATTATTTGTAAGAAAGAAATAACCAACAATACAAAGTGTCAACTAAGTAGTGAGCAGACAGACAGACAGTAAGAACGGCAACATAGCGCACGAGCAACCATCCCCGAGCGTTTGTCTTTTTCGGTGATCGCACGAAGAGGCAACGTCGCATATCGTGTTATTGTCACACACACATTCGTAAATTAGATGAAAATTTTCAGTTTTTAATTTTGATTTCTAAATGAAAAGTATGGTTTTTTATTCATTTCGCGACAAATTTAACTAGAAAATAGTTTGTAGAACTCGTAATTAAAGCTTTATTCTATATCCTGTATCAGTGAATACCGATTGTTTTTTGTATGGAAATCGAACCACCTTAATGGTCTAGATGTATGTTGTCTTTCGTATACGATATATTATGTTAAAAAAAGGACCAACTCGTACTAGCGCCATCTATCGTATATAATAAATAGTATTAAATTAAAGTATTAATAATCGTTAGTGCGGTTGCGAATTCGGTGCTTGGCAAAATATTTTCCCACTGCACATAAAATTTTAAACAAGGATGTTTTTTGGGGTTAGTCGTCTGATACGTAGTATGTTTCCCTTAGTCTGTGCAAGCACTCAAAGTGTGAAAAATCGTTTCCTTGGAAATAAAACTGGGTATTAGTTTTTATATTTATTGTAGGAATACAACTACAGTACATATAAATATTCTATATACAATCTCTTAACTTAGAATTTGTTGCTGTTTTATTTATACAATTGCCAATTTTATATCTAACTCAAAAGCTTTATGGACAGTTATAGTATGTGGTAAGGCTTTGACTGAAGTGACATCAGAGGTAGTGAGTGCCAAATGTTTACTAATAAATTCATTCATTTCACTGTAACTATATTATTGTTTATTTCTGATTTTAATATTGTGAGTTATTTATTAATGTTTGAACATGTTTAGAGAAATAAATTGTAATTAGTATTTTATTTTCAATAAATTGTAACCATTGATTATCTTTTTTATCCCATTATTTTTAACTTTAGAGTATGTTGTTGATGCCTTTTATGCAATTTGCAATGGTTGTAGTATTTTCACATACCAGGCTTCAAGTACCCAATATAGAAACAATATTGGTATGAGTATTCACTTTTCAATTACCTTGTTCTATTTGCTGCCAGCAGTCTCTAAAACTAGAAAATTTTGAATACATACATTGGCAAAACTACACTTATTCATACAATAATATTGTTAGAAGACATAAACACACAAATCGTCTTTTTAAATCTTAGTTATTGTGTTATGAATTAGTCAATTAACACTATAGGTATTACAAAATAGTTGATTAAGCTGTGATTAAATTCATTTAAATGTAAGGCACAGCAATAAAATCACAAGCTGCTGCATTTTCAGGAACTCAGTTAATGTAATTAAATTATATTTTTTGTTGTTACAATACATACTAGTAACTTATTTCAATGTTGATCTACTTTTGCAAAATCTTCAACATAACAAAAATTATACATATTGTTAAAACATTACATTTCAAACATTTTATAAATCTGTAACTAAATAAAAACAGAAATTTGTTTATGATCATGAAGAAGCTCATTAGAAATCACGGTAAATAAAGGCAATTGGTAAGTTCTTACAGGACATATTCTTAGTGAATAGTTTGTGCCCATATCAAATAATCTCACTACATACATACTTGTATAAGTAGGTTAGCATGATCTAATACCTATATAAAAAGTTAACACTATACTAGAACATGTATAAATAAATAATTATCTACAAAGTCTATAATTTATTGTTCTACAATGTTATGAATGGAGTCCTTAACTTATTCTATTTACAGATCAGGTTCTACAGATTTCCCCTAATATTTCAGTTTTTAGGGAACTGGTTACTAGTGTTTTATGTATTTGTAAAAAAATTTCTTAACTCTACATAAATATTGTCTAAATTACAAGAGAAAGAAAAGTAACATGAATCTTAAACTTATTTTACTAAATGACATTCAGTCTTTACATCAAAACCAATACTGGCAAGTTTTTAATCTTTTGTACTAAGTGATCAATTTTTACTTTTCACTAAAAACATTGACACATTTTTGAAATTTTTAATGATTAGATGGTAATCAACCAGCAATGTGATTAGTGAAAATGTAAAAGATACATTATTACTATTTTTTGTTTTAAGTTAAACATTACCACTGTGACTAGAAAAACTATAAGTAGCTGGTGTTACAGAGGTATTAACACACACTTGTATAGAAGGCTTGAATGAGGAAGGAAGCAATTTATGTGCCTCTGGCACTGGAGAATAACTACTACATACTGCAGTCTCAAAATGCACTTGTTCACTCCTATCTACAGGCACACCATCAAAGCTTGTTTGTTTTGCTGAATCACCAGTTCCACTGTCTTTGCAAGATGAATGCTCAGATATATTGTCTGGGAACAACTGAGGTGAATCACTATCACTATGCACTACTTGAGTCATTTTTATACTTTCGGTGGGATAATTATGCACTGCACTAGCCATGCGTCTTCTAGTGTGGTATATGATTACCACCCAAATGATGGATGTGCCAACAGCACAACATACAGCTGTAATTATAATGATACCAGTCATGTCTTCTTCATTAACCATGATGGCAACAGGTGGGAGTACTCTTAATTCTATCATATCTTTCTTAGTTCCAAGTTCATTTGTAATTTCACATTCATATTTGCCAGCATCACTGGATTCTGTACCAATTATGACCAAAAGTTGATCATCAGCCGTCAAATAATGGCGTTCTGAATGTGTTATTGGTATTCCATCCTTAAGCCATTTTAGGACTGGCTTAGGAGAGCCTGAGATCATACATTGTAAAACTACAGAATCTCCGCTGGTGACCTCTTTATTTTCCATGACTCTAACAAAGGAAGGCTCCTGTAGCACGGTTAATGATGCGTTTGAAATTATAGTTCCAGCAGGATTTTTAGCAGCACAACTGTATATACCCATATCAGTTGTTTTTGCATTCACAATGAAAAATAAATGATCAGCAGGCATTACATTCATTCTTCTTTCTCTTGCAGCTGGGAAATCATTTCCTCCATCTTTTTTCCAAGATATCTCTGGTGTGGGATCACCTGTAGCCGCACAATTAAGTGTTACTGTTTCTCCTGTTTTCACTGTCACATTTAAAGGTGTTTTAACAAATCTAGGAAAAGTCACTATATTCACTTTTGCCTTAGATGAATAAGTTGTCCCAAAGTTGTTACTGACTATGCATTGATATTTCCCTGAATCAGCATGAGTCACATTTGGTATGACTAAAACAGAGGTTGCTTTTGGGTGTCCTGTTAAAGTAATGTTTTCAAATACTGTTGGATTACTGATATTACCATTATTCTTTCTCCATAAAAATGTCATATTGCTGAATGGATTTGAGGTTGCTGAACAAACTAGTTTTGCTGGTCGACCTTTGATAGCAAGATGTGTTTTAGGATGCTCTACCACCTTTGGTTTTGGAGAATCACCACAGTTGTCTTCTTTTAGCTTCAATATAGATATGCCACGGATATCTTCAGGGTAAGCACATGTGGCACTTACAAAGTTTAGCTCTGCTCTGTCTCTTATCCACTTTACCATCCATGACAAATTGCAATCACATAAGAGTGATTTAGAATCTAAAGCCAGCTTTTTCAACTTAATTAGGGAACTAAATGCATGTTGTTGAACTGATGTAATATGATTGCCACGTAAGTCTAGTTCAACCAAGTTTGAAAGACCATCAAATGCTTTAGAATTGATTGATTTTATATGGTTTGAAGACAAATTAAACATCATTAGATTCTGTAATTTTGAAAATGGTCCCGACATATCTTCCACTGTCCATGATATTTTATTATTGTTTAAGTGTAGTTTTTGTAAATTCACTGTATAACTAAAGGCTTCTTGTGAAATAGATGAAATATTATTGAAACTTAAGTTTATTTCACTTATTTTTATCAAATGTTGAAATGTTCTGGTTTCTATTTCCATTAAATAGTTATGTGACAAATCCAAGACTTCTAAATTAGTACATAGTTCCCAGCATCCTAAGTCAATATGGGTTATCAGATTATTTGACAAAGACAATGTTTCCAAAGATTCAAGGCCATACATCCAACCTTTATAAATACTTTTTATCCTGTTATGGTCCAGCTGCAGTGTATTCACAGATTTAAATCCAAAAAATGCACCATCTAATATATTATCAATATTGTTGTATCTAAGCTTAAGTGTAGTCAAACTTGACAAGCCTTGAAATAGAAGGCCATTTATTATGTGTAATTTATTGTGATTCAATTCCAATATTTTCAAAGAAGATTGATTCATGAATAAGTGGTTTGGCAAAGATTTGATTTCATTTCTGTTAAGTTTCAATTCCAGTAAGTTAGTAAGATTGTTCAAAGCTCCTTCTCTGATATACTTTATTCGATTACTATTGAGGTTTAAAATTCTTATGGAGCTATTAAACGCAAAGTGGCCAACATCAATTGATTCAATAAAGTTTCGACTCAAGCTGACTTGTTGTAATCCTTTGTGGTGTAAGGAAGGAATGTGGTGTAAATTGTTTTTATCCAACAGCAGCTTTTTAAGCGTTTCAAAAGTTTCAAAGTTATCTGTAACATTTTCAGTCAATTTGTTACGACTAAGATCCAGTTGTTCCACCCACAGAGGAATTTTTGGCACAGTAACAAAGTTCTTGCTTGAGCAATCTACGTACAGTTGTAAGCATTGGCATTTGTGAGGACATTCTAAAGTTTCTGCCGTCGCTAAACCAGTTGTTGATAATATTATTAAAGATATCAACAATAATAAATGCACAACTCCCATTTTTTACATTTATTTAGCGGTCCGATTCGTCGAGGCAGGAACAAGGCGCAGCGTTTTCACGCTTACATCATAATAGACCTAAATAAAGTGTTTGCAAAAGTCAGTAACCACTTTTTGATAAGATTCACTTGCACAATTCATAGTAAAACGCTAGTTTTAAGCACAAAAATAACGTTTTGCTCCTTATTTACGAACACATACTCCGACGCCATTTTGTAACTTTTTTTTCTTCACGCAATATGATGCACGGTTCTTTTTACGTTGAGGCAAAGTATGGACCGCACGCAGTTTATCTTACTATTGATTTTTGGTATTTTCAAATATACAAGTATTATACTTCTTACATATACATTTATTCTGCGTGTATCTCCTAAATAGAGAGTAAGATCAACTTACGTAAAATAGTAATACATCTAACAAAGCACAGTTGTGATATGTAAGTAGCCGATAAATATTGAAACTACTACATTATCCGGAAGTAACATAAGCTAGTTAAATTCCCACGAGGTCAGGAGCCACGCAGACATAACCATCAAGAGATCTCAGGTGTTAGATACTGGAGGAACCTTCAGGTAATCAGACTGTTCTCCAAGCATATATATACCGTTTTAAACCCCATCCGTGATTGAGAACACGTTAGAATGTTGTGACAAATCCGAGACCAATGCTACTTGAATAAAGACGTGCGTGTGGACCATAGATTTAGTATTACTCAGTATAGACGTCCAAAGTGTGCGAGGAAGAAGAATCTCGTTTTACGGTATTACGGAAATTTACCATAACAGAGAGGGAAAGCAAATCTAACGCCCCATGGTAACCAGTTTTGAATGACAGATCGTCAAAAGTCATCACACTATTTTATCTGTGCATCAAGGAGGCGCTGCTGCCTGCAAAATTAACATTTCTTTACAAAATATAGGGTGATTTTTTAAGAGTTAAGTTTTTCACGTTGGCAGCACTGGTTGGTAATGGCGTCCAAACGTCATCTGTCAAAGTGAAAAGTTTTCAGTCAGTCATGGGCAAAATCAGCGAGGTGATAAATACATGGAGTAGCCGTAATGTCCTATATAAATTAGTAGTTATGTATATCGACGAGGAAGAAGAGGAAGAACATGGTTATCTCCCTTTACTTATACAAAAATACTAATAAAAGAAAGAGATAGTACTATTTTTGTATGTTGTCACTAAAATATCAATCATGTAGTGACGTCATAGCAGGTGGCTAGCGTGCCACAAATCGCCATTTATTGTTACATTACTGTCAAAAAAAGCTGTCAAAAGTGATGTTCCGGAGCTTTGATTATTTAACCAGATATCGATGATCATTATTAATATGTTTTTATTTGTCATACTTTCGATGTAAATGATAACAGGGGCTTACGCAGTAAATCATATCGAAACGGTATTTGCTTTGCTTGCCGTTGTGCGAGTATTTTTGAATCAAAAAGGCGTGAAGAAAGAGGGAATTAAGCTTGCTTAGAATTGTTATATTTGTTATTGTATATTAGTATATTATTGATAGTTGTTTTGTCTGTTTATGAATTGTAATTATTGAAGACAAGCCAGACTTTAATTGATTGAAGCGAAAACTTTGATGCTTGACCTTGAATAACTTTTTAAGCAAACATGGGATCTTTCGGTGTTTTATTTATAATAGTGTACCCCAGGTCTGTACCAAAATTCAGCATGTTGGGAATTAATGCAAACTGACCGCTATTTTTCTGGCTAATTTGACGGGACTATATCAGGAATAAGAAAATAAACTGTATAGTTCTTTATTTTTTATATTAAAATAATTATAATGAAAGTAAATAAACCATAAACTATGATTATTTTATTTACGTCAATCTCTCGCAAAAGTTCATTAAATTACAATATTATATTGCAAGTTCTATATTTAGTTTTAAAATATCGATAGTAGATTCGATACTCTCTGTGCAACACTAAAAATGGACGCCATTTTATGTTACATTTCAAGTTTAGGTATGCACGTTTTTATCGTACTTAGGGCCTGTCCATTAGTTAGAGGTCAATGGGCAAAATGCATTACTGAAAAGAAAAGATTGATATGTATCTTTCGATCACTGTGATATGTATCACTCTTTTGTATCTTTATCACAAATGTATCAGTTGCTCATGCCCGCGCGTCACTCTCGCCACTCAAAAGGTTTGCTCTGCTCAACTCGATCAAATATATCAATGAGAGATGTAAAAGATATGATGAAATGAAAGATTACTGATTGATTTGGTTTAATCGGCAGCTGTTTCTTAGTGATGGCTCGCCATTTTGCGGTATCGAAACGAAACTATTTATCGGTACCCAATAACGGGTTCTGAAACTATGCATTTTGAAAACTATTTGTTGCGAGTTGCGAGACCTCTTTTCCTAGCATTCTGCAATCATACGACGCGTGCGTGAGCGAGTGAGTTGTAAAGATACAGTGATACATTTGGATATGATCGGATATAAAGAGTGATTGATTCAAACGGGGTGATGCATATCTTTTTCATCTATCACTCCTGAGTTACCCATCGCTATCTTCAGTATACTCTGCCATATCATCACGGAAAAACTTACAAACGAGCAACGATTGCAAATTGTTGAAAGATGATGTTCAATCCCAATATGGGATTTTGACCAGCTAATGGTCAGTAGTACACATGAAAGATTAACTCATGAGTAACCTTTTCCCCCTTAAACTTCCCTAATTTTAAATCTAAAAATCTTGTAAAAAAATAATAAGTACTTTGTGAAAAATCAATCATTAACTACCATTTTGTTTTCTTTTGAATGTATCAATGTCAATGTCAAAAAAAGTAACAAAACGATGTGGAATGAACCCACAAGTAATGGACCTTATTGGTGGATTAGTTTTGACAGTCAATCAACAATCTGTCAGTTGGTTGATTGACTGTCATTACCTAGAGTGAATCCTAAAAAAATCGGGGAAAAGATATATTTAAAAAAATATCTTACAATGGTAGGAAGGACTATATTTTCAAACTAATGAATGTATGATAATCTGTATTTCAGTTCTGGTATTGCTCTGACGCGGAGCGCACGCTTCTCGCTTGCCCGTTTTTACTGTCCTACCTAACTACCCACCGTGTCAAAGTGTATACAGTGTAATAAAATTGTAAATAAAAGATATCCCGGGCTACAATGTAATAAATGTAGTGTGATCGTGCATGAAAAAGGCGACTGTTCAGGTCTTTCCAACAAACAACTAAGTGCTATTCGGGCAACCGAAAATCTGGAATGGACCTGCAATGACTGCTCAAAACAACGGCACAGAAGTTCCCTAGTCGCTCCTGAGGATAACGATGATGACGACGACGACTATATCAACCCATCGAACAAAGTTATCTCAATCAACTCGGAAAAACTAACAGCGGATATTACTAAGCAGGTCGACCGTATTCTGAAACGAGAAATTAGTGAAGTAACCAAATCAGTCCAATACCTCAGTGATAAAGTAGATGAATGCTTGGAATGTACGGATGCCCTAAAACATATAATAAAAGACCTTGAAAAAAAGAATATGGATCTTAGAAACAAAAATGTTCACTTGGAACATAGAATCAATGCTCTTGAACAAAGGATAAATGAAGCAGAACAAGTGACAATTAATAATAAAATAGAAGTTACGGGTGTACCACACAAAGACAATGAGAATCTAAACACAATTACAACTGATTTAGCAAAAAAACTTAATCTTAATATCGAGCAGGTTAAAAAAGTCCGTAGATATCAAACAAGGCAAGGTAAACCCGGAATTATTAAATTAGAAATGTTTGATGATACTCAGAAGACTAACTGGATGATAGCAGCGAAGGAGAAGACAATTATTGTGGCAGATCTAATACCTAATGCTGGATCCGATGTCTCACAAGAAAGAGAATCATCAGGGAATCGCTCACGCAGTACAACAAAAACCTTCTATGGAAAACTAAACAACAGCTCAAGGATAAATACAAATATGTTTGGTGTAAAAACGGCAAAATATTGGTACGTAAAGCTGACAAGGACAAAATATTAGTAATCCGTCATTAAGAAGACATTCGTGAAGCACTACTTAGGTCATAATTTCAACCTGCGTACATGATCCTGTATAAGATAGGTACTATGATTCTATATTTAAAAAAATGGCTGTTACTATTGATAATAACGTATTAGAAATTAAAGACTGTGAAAGTTTATCTAACTATAACATTAGTATACCCGAAGTACCAAACAGGCTTTCTTGTATCCACTTAAATATAAGATCATTAATAAAAAATTTCTCAAAACTGGAACTTATTATAAATAGTGCTATGCGTGAAATAGATGTAATAATTCTAACAGAAGCGGGTATATCAGACCGTATAAGTTCATTTTATCATATTCCCGGTTATACTATGTACAAAGAGCTACGAAAGAATAATAAAGGAGGGGGTATAATTATCTATAGTTTAAACAAGCACAACTTTAAAACTTATTCCACAACATCATTATCCTTTGAATGTATTATGGGTAAAATCACAACACAACAAAACACGTCCGTAACTCTTTGTGCAATATATAGGCCGCCGAAAAAATGTAAGAATTCTTTTATACGTGAACTAAATCGTATCCTAAGCGCGCATTCTTCCGGTGAACTCTTACTTTTAGGAGATATAAACCTAAACTTGAAATTATCTAGTAACATACGCAACAACTATATGAACATGCTGTACAGTCATGGTCTAGTTTGTGGGATCACTGATTACACTAGAATAGAATTACGTAAAGGAATCTTAACAAGAAGTTGTATTGATCACATATTTGTTCGATCCCATTCACAAGACGTGTACTGTGCAGCACTCGGGACCGTACTGGCGGACCATCGCCTTACCGTAGTCACTTGCAACTATAAGAACCATGTACAGGGTGCCCAAAAATATATTACAAAATACAATAATAATATTTTAGTTAAGAAATTACACGAAATAGATTGGACATCGGTAAATGAATTAGCTTGTCCTACCGCAATATATTACTATATAAAGAACGCAATACAAAACTGTTACGAAAACTCAAAGTATACTGTAAAACTAAGTAACTCAAAAAGAAACAAAGAGGCATGGATAAATAAAAAAATTATAGATATGTGTGAAAAACGTGATAAAAAATTTATAGAAATGAAGAAAGATCTCACGAATAAAATTTTACAATTAGAATATAATAAAATACGAAATAAAACAAACAAATTAGTTGAGAGGTCACGAAATAATTACTTTAAAAACATAATAAACTTAAATCGTAATGATCCAAAAAAAATGTGGCAAGTTTTAAACAAAATAACAGGTAGGATTAAAACGTCGTTAGACGAATCTATTCTTAAAGCATTTAATGACACTACTATGTGTAATGTTGAAAGAAAAATCGCCAATAAGTTTGCTGAAACTTTCGAGAAAACAATAAAAAATTTAATAGTGGACTGTAAAAACACTCTTATAACTTGCAATTACCAGAATAATACTAATGTATCAATGAGGTTTAAAAAAGCCCAACCTATTAAAATACATAAGATCTTAGATAATATTAAATGCAATAAAAGCCCAGGGGCCGATGGTATTAGACCAATAGATATTAAATTATTGTCAGAAAAACTAGCAGGTCCAATCGCGCATTTAATAAATGTAAGTATCAAGGCTGGTAAATATCCAAAGGAACTAAAATCAGGTGTCATCAGACCAATTCACAAGAAAGGCGACAAAAAAGATTATAGTAATTATCGGCCAATCACTATTCTTCCGGTAATAGATAAAGTCGTGGAGAGGTATATCGCAGATGAAATCCACGAGTTCTATGCCATAAATAATATTTTATCTTCAAATCAATATGGATTCCAACGCAATAAAAGTACCACAGGCTTGTTGTCAAATTTTACCAGTTATGTTAATAATTGTCTTAATAACAAAGAGCACGTATTAGTAGCTTTTATAGACTACAGTAGCGCTTTTGATACGCTTAGACATAGCACATTAATTGAAAAGTTAAACAACAATGGGATACGCGGGCCTTTACTAAATTGGTGCTCCAGTTACTTACAAGAAAGAACATATTCTGTAAAAATATCGGAAGAGCACAGTGACGAGGTATATGTAAAGAGTGGTACTGCACAAGGATCTGTGCTCGGGCCCCTGCATTACATTTCTTATGTAAATGAATGCAATAACTCAATAAAAAAATGCAAAATCTTCCAATTCGCAGACGATACGTGCCTTATTTCCAGAGATAAGAATGTTATCGACGCGATTCATATATTGCAAGAGGAGTTTGACATCTTGTGTAAGTGGTCTCATGATGTTGGTCTAGTTCTAAACCCACAAAAAACTAAATTCATGCATATTCATTCCAGCCATATTAAAACTGCGCAATCACTTGAATTAATAGCTCATAGCCATCAGTGTCTACATACGTCAAACTGTGTCATGAACGGATGTAAATCAATTGAGAAAGTGTATCGCTTTACATATCTGGGCCTAGTGATAGATCATCGGTTCTGTTGGAAGCCCCAGATAGAAGCCACGTGTGATAAACTAAGGGCTATTATGGCTAATTTTAAAATAATAAAAAACAAAATACCATTTAATATTCTGCTCCAACTGCACAATGCATTGGCTGAGAGTACAATTGCATACGGCCTTAGCAGCTATGGACGTACATTTAAAACATATTTAAATGAAATATATTATCTTCAGCTAAGATTATTAAAGTTAATTGTTCCACATAAAGTCAAAACAAAATACCAAAATAATGATATAGAACTTTTCAAATACTGCAATATCTTGCCAGTTGAGTTAAAATTGAGAAGATTGCTGATTTCTGAAAATTATTTTACGTATAACGATGCAACAATAGAACATAAAATTAATACCAGGAAAAATAGTATGAGACATCTGATAGAAACACGTGCGAATAATTACTATGGAGAACGGACTACCGCGTATATAACACCTAGACTAATAAATAAACTACCATGCGAAGTAAGAAATAAGCTAAATATAAACAACATTAAAAAGAAACTTAAAAAACATTTCATAAATAACTTAACTTGAAAAATTAATACAAATATTACAGCTTAAAATATTATAAAAGTAAAACATGAACATTACTCCTAACAAAAGTACTAAAATAAGGTACCAAATAAATACAAATATTACAGCTTAAAATATTATTAAAATAAAACATGAACATTACCCCTAACAAAAGTAACAACTATAAAAAAAAAATTGAAACAGCAAAGAAACAAGAGCACCCTTTACATATTCGTATTAACTTTTCTTTTGTTCTCGCGTAAACCGGTCGCTCGCTCAACATTACCGATGGTCCAACTAGTATGAGCGGGACGGGAGATGATAGACAGAAGATATGTGACTTACATTTGTATACCCAAATTGTATAATATTGCGCGCTCGTGCATTCATAATTGTAATATGGTACAAATAAGTCAAAACATAAAAAAGGTATTGGTTTTCTCTAAGATTATGTATATTATGTCCTTTTAAAGATATTGATAAAATTAACCTTTAGAAAAAGCTAGCATTGGAGGAATTGCAACTTCCAGACAAACCAGCCGTGGTTTTGGGAAGTCAAGCAACATATAATATAATTGTAATGTGTAAATAAAAAAATAAAAAAAAATAAAAAAATTTATTGCCCTTTAATTTGATATACTGACTATTAGTAGGTCATCTTTTGTACTACCTGCTTTATTATCAAAATTCATGCTCTGAGAAAAATGTGCATCGTTTGTTACGACCATATTATGGTCGTAACAACGTAACGCTATTATTATATACTTTATATATAACTTACTAATTATCATAATTACGTAACCATGCCTCGCGGTGAAGATAAACTATCGCACCCCGTGAGTCCTAAAGTCATGGTGTTAGAAGCTAAACGTAACGCTCTGTTTGAACGCATGAAAGACATTTATGAACAGGCGAAGGAAGCTCACCTCTCTGAGGAGCGAAAACAAACGTTTATTAGTTCGTGTATAACTATAGAAAGCATTCGCAATCAATTTCGTGATATCTTAGATGAGTGTAACGAAAAGCTTTTATCTGAAAATCCCTCCGCGAAGCCAAATTACCAGGCTTATTCTTCATTTGAAGATTTATTTTGTTATATTAGACAAGTATTGTCACAACTGACCGCTGCCGCAGCCTCTAGCAAAGGTAATTCGAAACCTAAGTTACCGCCTATAGAACTGGTATCGTTTGACGGTGATATACAAGATTGGCCTCTATTCTACGCGAGTTTTAAATCTACTGTTCACGAAAACTCGTCATTTACTAATGGCGATAAATTATATTATTTATTAGAAAAGTTATCATCTAGGGTACAATCAGTATTTTCAGGCATTACTCTGTGTGTTGAAAATTATGAAATTATCTTTCAGTCATTGCTAGATAGATATCAGGATGTACGCGTATTAGGCTCTAGCTATCTAGACCAAATTTTGAATTTAACGCTCAGTAATTCGCCGCCCTCGGGTTCTAACTACTCGTTGTTTATTGATAAGTTTGTCACCGCAGCCAACTCGCTTAAAAACTTAGGTATTGAGGACTTGACAGATTTTATCTTGCTTCATATAGCAATACGTAAATTCGATACTGATACAATCCGCGCATTTGAGATGCATAGTTTCGACGTTAAGTTACCTAAACTAGACAGCTTTATTACATTTATAAAAACTCAATGCCGTATTTATCAAAATTCTCAACCCGCAAGCACCAGTTGGAAGTTAATTAAGAATAAACCGCGCACCGCTTTAGTTAAATTTCCAAATCCGCAATCTTACGTTTCTAGTGCGGCTCCGAGTAAATGTTCGCTGTGTAACAATAAAGTTCATGATCACTTTTATAAATGTTTCGCGTTTCAAGGGTTGTCACCATTGGATAGATTTAAATGTATTAAGGATAATAATGCCTGTATTAACTGCCTTAGTACAAAACACAAAGCCGGACTATGTACGTCGAATTCGACATGCCGCACCTGCAATCAGCGACATCATACTTTATTGCATTTTACTGGAGCGTGCGACACGACCCGCCGCAGCTTAGCTGGGGGCTCGACTGGCAGCCGCGCGGCCGCCGCGGCGCCTCCGCTGGCAGCGCGCCCGCGGCAGCCGCCGCCGCCGAAGACGCCGGCACCCCAGAACCGATTGCTCGCCCCGTCCGCGCATCAATCGCCTATTGATAATAACTTATCTCTTTGCACAATAACGAATGCAACTGTTTTGCTGGCGACGGCGCAAGTTATAGTTTTTGACGCGAACGGCAAACAACATTTAGTTAGATGTTTGTTGGACAGCGCTTCACAAAGCAATTTTATTACGTACGATTGTTGTAAGCGCTTAGGATTTTTAAGCAAATATAGACCGTCAAATACTACAGTAAGAGGTATTGGGGGCTCACAAAAATATGTTAATGGTTTTGTAGATTTTACGTTTTACTCGCGCTTTAATTTAAACATTAACTATAACATTTCATCGCTTATTGTTGACCGCATCACGGACTGCTTACCGTCCGTTCCGGTGCACATAACTGGGTTTACTCATATTAATTCTTTACCGCTAGCTGATAGTGAGTTCGCTACTCCTGGTGCCGTAGTTATTTTGATTGGCAGCTCACTATTTCCGCACTTGCTAATGCCTACTATAATATATAGCGAGTACAGTAATTTTCCGCCCGCAATACAAACTGTTTTAGGTTTTATTTTAATGGGTTCCGGTACCCACGGTATGTACAAACCATGCTTGTAATATAATTACAACTTCGTGTTGCTCGGTGGTTGGTGACCCGGTAGACACGCTCCTCAGGCGTTTCTGGGAGCTTGAGGAGGTAGCCGCGCCGCCCACGCAGACAGCTGACGAACTCGAATGTGAAAGATTCTTTCTTGCCACCACTTCTCGAAACGAAAGTGGTCGTTATATCGTTGCGCTGCCATTTCGCGATGACGCCTCTTCCCTCGGGGATTATTACTCGGCAGCTCGCAGGCGTTTTTTTTATTTTTAGAACGCAAGCTAGAAGCCTCTACGAAAGTTCGTTCAGCGTATGATAATATTTAGGTCTTTACCTATGAAATTGCCGTTTTTCACGAAATAAATGAAGCGTAATTTTTTTATATATTTTTTATTTCTATTAATCAAAATAATCACCCATGCAATCAATGCATCTTTGCCAACGCATTGGTAGCTTATTGATGCCTTTCTTGAAGAAATCAGCTGGACGGGAGGCAACAAATTCTTCAAAGGCATTTTGTACTGCCTCTCGGATATTGAATTTTTTTCGCGCCAAGAAGTTATCCAAATTCTGGAAAAAGTAGAAGTCTGTAGGCGCAAGGTCTGGTGAGTACGGCGGATGACGAAGAACTTCCAACCCCAACTCTTGTAGCTTGGAGACCGTCTGCTGTGCAGTATGAGGTCGCGCGTTGTCGTGCAGGAGCAGTGGAGCCGAACGATTGACCAAAGCTGGTTGGAGACGTGCGAGCTTCTCCATCATTGTGTTCAGTTCTTCACAGTACACATCTGCAGTAATGCTTGTCCCGTTTGGCAAGAAGCTGTGATGAATTACACCCGCGTTAGACCACCAAACAGTGACCATCACTTTTCTAGGGGTAAGTTTTCGTTTAGGGCATTGTTTGGGTGCTGAACCAGGGTCCAACCAACTTGCTGAGCGCTTACGATTGTCAAACAGGATCCATTTCTCGGCACAAGTAACAATGCGGTTCAGAATTCCTTCATTTGTATGCCTGCTGAGCAGTGCAAGGCACGTCTCCACGCGTACTTCGCGCTGGCGGTCATTGAGTTAGTGGGGTACCCATTTGTCAAGCTTTTTTACCTTGCCAATTTGACGCAAATGGACCAATATTGTTTTGATGCTAACGTCGAAAGCTGCTGCTAATTCAGCCGTGGATTGAGTTTCATCAGCTTCCACAATTGCCTTTAATTCGTCATTGTCGACCAAAGTTTTCGGACAACCACGGGGTTCTTTTTTCAGGTCAAAATTTCCAGAACGGAAGCGGGTAAACCAATAACGGGTGGTGCGTTCGTTTGTAGTGTTCGCTCCGTAAACGTCGTTGATGTTGCGTGCCGCTTGTGCCGCTTTGCTGCCACGACGGTACTCATACTCCATAATTACTCGAATTTTTAACTTATCCATGATGACGAAAAATGTTCGAATGCGTTGAAAACAAAACACTAACTATTAAACAAATGACGATTTTAGAAAAAGAATTCCATGTTTGTCAAATAAAATTAATTTGAAATTAGAATTATCAGTCAAAAAAAAAATATTTTCATTTGAAATGGCCAGTACGGCAAAACGGCAGTTTCATAGGTAAAGACCTATTATAATTTCAATCGCAGTTATATCGATAAAGGCTATATTTCACGTGTGGATCGGCACAGCGACAGCAGTTTACTCCCGTCGTATTATATACCGCACCATGGGGTTTTTAGGGACGACAAGGTAACGACCAAGCTGCGTATTGTATTAGACGCCAGCTGCAAGTCTACTACGGGTCGTTCCTTGAATGACATTCTTCACGCGGGACGTAATTTGCAAGGTGATTTATTTTCTATATTAATTAATTTTCGGTTATTCAAAATTTGCCTTTCAGAAAACTGTCGAGAAATGTTTCTGCAAGTATTTATAAGACAGCCTGACCGCAGGTTTCAAAAAATATTATATCGCTTTAATACCTCTGATCCTATCGCTGAATATCAATTTAATCGAGTCTGTTTTGGTATTAAGTCAAGTCCATTTCATGCGCTCCTCGTCATTAAGCAATTAATCGAGGATGAAGGATTCAATTATCCCGCTGCAGCTTCTATCGCTTCATCCTCTCTATTTATTGATGACCTGGCGACATCGGTGATGTCTGAGCAGGAGGCGTCTACTCTCAGTAGCGACCTCATCGCGCTGTTTGCAAGGGCTCAGTTCGATCTCGTTAGATGGAACAGTAACTCCGACGAGGTACTAACACACATTCCCGATTCGCACAAGGCTGACACAGATAAGATATTTGATAACTCTAACCCGCGTAAAATACTGGGTCTATGCTGGGATAAGTCTACAGATTGTTTTCATTTTCAGGTTAAGACGCCCAATGAACCATGTACTAAACGCACTATTCTCTCCGCTGTAGCCCGCCTATGGGACATTTTAGGTTTTGTCGCGCCAGTCATTTTGTATGCCAAACTTCTTATTAAGGAGCTCTGGCTGTTGCAATGTGATTGGGATAGCCAGCCGCCGCAACGAATATAAACAGCCTGGGAACAGTTTTGTCACGAAATGCCTACATTAAATACTCTTCGCATACCTCGACATCTTGGCGTAGTAACGGCAAGTGAAATAAATATTTTAGGATTTGCCGATGCTAGCGAACGCGCGTACGGAGGTGTTGTCTATGCCCAGGTCCGCGTAGGGAACGATTTCTTAGTCAGTTTAGTCGCCGCGAAATCTAGGGTATCTCCCGTGAAGTTTGTATCTGTTGCGCGACTAGAATTATGCGCGGCAGTGTTGTTGTCAAAATTACTTCGCAAGGTAGTTGATAATATAAACTCACGCTATACAATAAATAAATTATTCGCCTTCAGCGACTCCAAAGTTGTTCTTTGCTGGATCAACTCTTCGCCACACAGGTGGCAGACTTTTGTTGCCAACCGAGTTGTGCAAATTATTGAAAATATTCCCGCTAATTTGTTCTATCATGTTGCCGGCTCAGAAAATCCCGCAGATTGTCTATCTCGTGGTCTTACTCCCGAGAAATTATTGACTCACCCGCTGTGGTTTCATGGCCCGCCGTGGGCCGCCAGCGACCCGTCCGAGTGGAGCCTCAGCAGAGGTGATCAAGAAATTGTAGAGAAAGACTTACCTGAGCGAAAATCTAACACGCTTTCCTTAGTATCAAATACTACATGTATCACAAGCACCGTTTTAGAATTTGCTGAAGTTCAAATCATACGTGCTTTACAAGAGATTCATTTTATTAATGACATTCACAGTTTAAAAAATAATGAAACATGTTCATCCGCTTTAAATAACCTTGGCCTGTTTTTAGACAACAACGGACTTATTCGCGTTGGTGGAAGATTATCCAATTCCGCTGAAAATTATACCGCTAAACATCCCTTAATTTTGCCCCGTCGCGACCACATAGTTCATTTAATAATCGATCATTATCATAAAAAATATTTACACGCCGGACCCGAATTACTTCATTCTTTGCTACGACAAAAATATTGGATTCTTTCCGCTCGCCGCATAATTCGACATCCGAGTTCATCGCTGTAACACATGTTTCAGGTCTAAGCCGCGCGCGACATATCCACTCATGGCTGATCTACCTAGCCACTGCGTCAACGCGGTAGAGAAGGCGTTCACGCATGTCGGCTGCGACTACGCGGGGCCGCTGCAGTACACGCCGGTCCGCGGCCGCGGGGTCCGTAGTCGCAAAGCTTGGCTTTGTATTTTCACATGTATGACAACGCGAGCCACTCACATTGAGGTGGCTACAGATTTAAGTACGGTTAGTTTTTTAGCCGCACCTAAGCGTTTTCTATCGCGCCGAGGCCCGGTAAAGTGTTTGTACACTGACAACGGTACTTGTTTTGTAGGCGCTCGTTCTTATCTTCGCGATTTATATAAATTCTTAGATGAATATCGCCCGCATTTAGAAGTAGAGCTTAGTGAAAATCGCATTAGTTGGAAGTTAATACCGCCCGCTTCCCCCCACTTCGGTGGATGTTGGGAAAGCGTAGTCAAAATTGTTAAGTCGCATTTATTTAAAGTCATAGGGCAACAAATTCTGTCGTATGAAGAATTGATTACTGTACTCACGCAGGTCGAGGCTTTACTTAACTCGCGTCCATTGACGGCCAGAAGTTGCGACCCCTCTGAACCATCCTCACTGACGCCAGCACATTTTCTCAACACGGTTCTTTTAGCTTCCATTCCCACGGAAGCTGGAACCTCTGATCTCAAACAACGCCATTCACTTCTTGATAATATAGTACAGTCTTTTTGGCGTCGATGGAGAGTTGAATACCTGCATCAGTTGCAATCGCGAGCTAAGTGGAATATTCCTACGGTTCCCATCAGGGAGGGTTCGGTCGTGGTTGTTTTCACAGACAATGCACCGCCTTTTTCTTGGCCTCTGGCAGTCGTAGAGAAGGTCCACCCTTCGAGGGATGGTATAACGCGAGTAGTTACTATTCGCACTTCAAAGGGCAGCTACCTTCGACCAGTCGTTCATCTATGTCCTTTCCAAACCAATAACAATTTTTTTTACTACTTACTATTTAATTTATATATTTCTGTAAGTTTAAGTATATAATGCCGCATAAATTTAAGTACTTATTTGGTTGTACTATATAACATTTCCGCATCAATTGTATTATTATTTAGTGTATGTAAAGCATATGTAAATATTCGCTTTCAGTTGTTTTTCGTTAAAGGCAACCCTTTAAGGGCGGGGGGAATGTTCGCACCATATACATTTCTACGTTCTACCCGCGTTAAAATATTGACTCTCGCGCCTCGGTTAGGAAAACTACCCTGCACGCACCTAAAACGAGGAAGAACATACTGGAAGCAGTGAATCAACGCCCGCTACCGCGCTTAGACGTACGTTTGCCTTAACTTTGTTGAAGTCAGCTGCCGCTCTTGTGGATTCTTGGTGATATGTGCTGGTGAACATTGTGATCGCGTGCGCACGCCTAGTGATTTATCAACCTGGATTTTCTACTCGCTGCTGGTGAAATCCAAGAAGGAAGCAAGGTGCGTGCTATTTCTTTCCGCCGTTCATACCGCTGTTTATCTTATTTCTTTATTTACTTTTCTTTATCCTGTGAAATACTGTCCATCGAAGATATTTAACATTAATTTCAACTACCGCGTATATTTTATTCGAGTCAGAACCACCGCGTGGTGGAGTCGCCGTCCGTGGCTCCACCAATAACCTATAGAACGTTTTTATAATTTTTCTCAAAACTCTGTGAGTGTTCCACGTAGAGCTTAGGCAGAACAATAATAATTAGTTCGACCATATGGTCAACTAATAGACCAGGGCTGAAGCTTTAAAAATGGTAACAAGTGAAAAAAAAAATAGTGGATGAAACCCATTGGAAAAGGAGGGGAATATAATAAATATGAAAGGAAAAATAAATTACAGGGATCTGAGTTAGGGAAGTGGGGGGGTGAGGTAAGGGTTAAGGTGGATAAGGGTAAAAAATGGTTTATCTCGATTTCCGGCAAAAGATACTCATGGAGTATCTCAACGATGCAACAGATAAGGTTCGGCAACGTTTTCCCTCACATTTTAACGCTCATCACGGGCAATGGCTATACCCGTATCAGGACACTGACCACGCTGGAAGAGAGGCTTTTTTTTCCGTGATTCAAGGCCTCTCACAGCTTGTGCACGAGCCCACGCGCATCCCCGACGTTGCCGGCCACACTGCATATTGCTTAGACCCTCTGCTGACAACGGATCCTGACAGGTGCTCGGTGTCCGTAACTGCACCTTTAGAGACATCCGACCACTGTGTGGTGAAATCTGTGTCGCAGTACTCGCCGCCTGACACGAGCCCAAAAGGCGCTAGGCGAGTATGGCGATACAAGTCAGCAGATTGGGATGAGATGCGGCACTTTTTTGCATCTAATCTTTGGCGGCAGACTTGTTTACATCAACCGATCCATCGTGCTGCGCTGATGCGTGATACTGCGCTTGAGTGTGATAGGCCAAGCAATGGAGTATTTCATCCCTTACGCTGACCTATCCCTTGAAACCAAAGGTCGCCCATGGTTTAATGCTGCTCGCCTCACAGCTGAAAAGCTTAAGCAAGAAGCGTACAAAGCCTGGGCTGACGCTCGCAGAAGCAAAGCCGTGGATTCGCATGAACTGAAGAAAAAATACAATGCTGCCGCCAAGTCTTGCAAAAAGGTGATCAGAAAAGCTCGCTTTGACCACATTGGCTGCATCGGAGACAAGATAGCGTCATATCCTTAAGGAAGCAAAGCTTTCTGGTCTTTGGCCAAGTCGGTGGAGTTGAACTTCTGTCGCCCCTCGCTGCCACCTCTGAGGAAGCCTGACGGTTCACTGCAAAAGAGAAAGCAGACAGAAAGAGACTTTGCTAAACTTTTTGCAGACTATTCTCGTCTAAATAGTCAAGGTAAAGTCCCACCCCAGTTACCTCAGTTCGGACCCAAAATGGGTACCTTTCATATTCGCCAAAAGGAGGTTCTTAAATGCTTGCAGAATTTAGACGTGAACAAGGCCAGCGGCCCCGATGGCATACTTGCAGTTGTGTTAAAACACTGCGCAGCCGAGTTGTCTCCCATACTAACGCGCCTGTATCGACTCTCTTTGAAATCTGGAAAGGTCCCTAAATCCTGGAAGCTGGCTAACGTGCAACCAGTACCAAAGAAGGGAAGCCGTGCAGATCCTATCAACTATCGACCTATTGCAACCACCTCTCTGATCTGTTCTCTTTGCAACGTTATTTTTGCTGCACATTAGCGACCTGCTAACCCCAGGCATTATTGGGTACGCTGATGACAGCACCGTTGTAGAGAGATACATGTCCAATGAACGAGCGAGTCCTCAAGAAATCCGGGCTTTGAGAGAGTCCATGATTGAGCAGGTGGATTTGGCCTTAAAGAAAGTGTCCGATTGGGGCGAGTCCAACTTGGTCAAATTTAACCCGTCGAAAACACAGGCGTGTTTATTCTCCACGAAAAAGAGCAGTTTCGACCTAACATCCCACTTTCCAAAATGTTTCTGTACCCTTAACCGACCACCTAGGGCTTCTGGGCGTAACTATATCGACCCAACTAAACTTCGGGCAACAATTGTGTCCATGGCTCAAACTGCTTCAAAGAAGTTGGGAATCATCTCGAAGGTCCGACGGTATTTCAGCCCTGAACAGCTACTTACTTTGTATACAGCTCAAGTTCGATCTTGTATGGAGTACTGTAGCCACCTTTGGGATGGTTCTGAAAGTACCAACTAGAACTGATGGACGCAACTGACCGAAGAGCCCGAAAAATTATTAACAACTTTGACCTCACCACCAAAAAACTGCAAAGCCTCGACCATCGTCGGAAAGTTGCCAGTTTAGCAGTCTTCTACAGATTACATTTTGGAGAGTGCGCGAATGCTCTTTTTGATCAGGTTGAACCCACAACTTTCTTGCATCAGACTACTAGACGCAGACAGACCTTCCATTCCTTCATGGTAGATATCCCAAGAAGTCGAACCAAACGCTTCGATAGTTCCTTTTTGGTGCGGGTCGCCAAGGTGTGGAATGAACTGCCTGCGTCTGTTTTTCCTGAAAACTATAGTCCTAGTTCTTTCAAGCGTCGAGTGAATAGGTATCTCGTGGATAGAAGTGTGACACCTTCGTCTTCATCGTCACTTTCCATCAGGTGAGATAGAAGACAAATGTCTAATCCTTTTTCAATAAAAAAAACAACTACAAGTCCTATAAACAAAAGTTAAATGGCAAAGTTGTAGGTAATAAAAAGATCTACGTTTATATTTAATTTTTTTTTACAGAACTTCAAAATTTATGTAAATACTTCAAATAACCAAGTTATAGGTTTTTTATTTTTTTCAAGATTTTGGTGGAAACTTACCTTTTATGTTTGAAAAATTTTTTAGAGTTTCAAAAATTATCAACCCTGGTCTATAAACGAGCGGGTACTTCAAGAAACGGCTTGGTTTATTTGATTATATCTTTAAATGGTTCCTTGAACTGCCGATAAAGGCGCTGAAAACGCTTTATTAACGTGTCAATGTCGCACGAGGATAATCTATTTAGCTGATTTATCATACAACATGTCGTTTTGTTACAAAATCTTATTGACTGTTTAATTTATGTAATTTTCATTATGGCGCGTCGTCGGGTGCTGCCGTGATACGCTCATTTCGTTCGCTCGACTTGCGCAAATCACAGGATATCAAATAGGCTGTAAGAAAAAACTTCATGATATGGCTAATCGTCGATGGCCAAATTGTGAAACGTTCGCGCTTCAACGATGTGGCCAAATATAGTTCGCCACATCATGAAATGGTCGAGCATCTATAAATGAGGAATTATATGATTTGGTCGCGACAGATACACCGCCTACAGCAAATTACTAAGTAATAGAAGTAGGTACTGTTCTAATGTTCTCCAAAAAAGAACAGTTTCTAAATATATTTATATATATATTTATTTATTTATTTATCATCTTAGCACCAGATACTTTATCACAAAATGCTGTGGCAAGTTGCTAATGGTATGTTTGTTTCTTGTTCCTAAAGTTTCAGACAATATCTATTGGTTCAACATTTTATAACGATCAATTAAGTATACTATTTATGAAGTCATAACAAATGAACTCACTGTTCGCCATTATAATTCAATACAAACTGACAAAAGAAAACACTATAATAGTCTGTTCAGAGAGATTATCAGGGATCCATCCACGAAGTCGCGTCCCTATACTTTTTTGGTCTATAGATCGTAAAGTGCAACTACACGAAAAAAAGAAGTGGGGCGTGACGTCATGGACCGTGCGTAGCTCCCGATACTCTAGGAATTTCTGGATACATTATAGCCTTAGTGAATCTCTAGCCCTATTTGAAATATTAATATGAATGTCAGTTTGATGTAATAACTGATGTAGCTGTAGATAGTTATTATGTACAGTAATGCCCTGTTTGCTTGCGCGAAATATCAATCATTTGACGTTATATGCAAGTGTTCACATACGAAACGTTCATGTACCGCACGTGCGGTCTAAGTAACGGGCAAGCTAGCGACAATATACCACTCGGACGCCGAACGCAGCGTTCGCCGATGTTGTCTCAGTAGAAAACTTTTAAATAAATATAGGACATATAGTCATTTAAAAATCAACCTAATCGCACTCAAAACAAGGTACAAACTCCCTTGACCTCATCATAGTAAACTCATCACTCGCAGTTATCACACGTAGATACTCAACATGTCAGTGAAGCGATCACCGCCCAAGCATCACAACTCCGACTCGGACTTAGCGAAAGTGTGTGCCGAAGACTCAATCAATGTTAGTCTAAGGAAAAGAAAACATGATGACGATTTCACCCAATTATTCAAGCAATTCACAACCGAAATTATGAATAATCTAAATGCATTCAAACAGGATATTCAAAGAGAAATAAACGAAGGGAATAATAACTTAAATGTGGTAATCAAGAACGATCTGAAGGCTTTAAATGATAATGTAAACGAAATGAAAAAGCAGTGTAATGGTTTGTCGAGCGCAATCACAGATCTACAAATAAAACAGACTTCAATGCAGACCAAAGTTGAAGGAATTGAAACATCTTTACAGTTTTTGAGCGATAAATCTGGTGACATTGAAAGTAAAATGCAAAGCTATGACAAGGACATGAAAAGGATGATCAACTTTGAGAGAGAGATAAATGAGATAAAAGAACAAAACCGTATTCTAAAAAACGAAATTAATAGCAGAGAACAGAGAGAGAGAAGTTGTAATATGGAAATTACTGGATTACCTGAATTCAAGGATGAAAATCTGATAGTTACAATTAAAAAAATCGCATCTTTGGTGGGGGTTCCTGTTGATGAAACTCACATAGTTCATATAAATCGAGTATCACCTCGAATAAAGTTACAAGGCCAACACAAAAATATCGTTGTTAAGCTTAGTTCACGATTACTTCGCGACGAACTCTTAGTCAAATTAAGAAGACGCAGAATCACCACCAGGGACCTTGAAATAACAACAGAGCCTACCTCCGTGTTTTTTAACGAACATTTAACGCCATACAATAAACAACTTTATAAAAAATGCAGAGATATAGCAAAACAACAAATGTACAAATTTGTTTGGATAAAAAACGGGAGAATTTACGTAAGAAAAAACGACACAGCGAACGCCTTACAAATAGTGCACGAAGAAGACCTAAAGAAGATAAAAAATGCATAATGTACAATAGCAGGTTTCAGGTATTCGTAAAAAAATTTTTTTATTGCGTTTTTAGAATCTTTCTTGGAATCATTTTTTTTTGTTACGTGTCTTATATTTAGTTTACTTATGTTATTTACATTTTTATTTTGACTTAGCACATATATTTTGTATATGGTATGTAATATGTATTTTACTATATATATTTTCATATTATAAGTGTATTTATTATAATAAAATTATTTATTTGCTACAATTTTTTAATTATTTTTTTAAGAACTTCATTTCAACCGGCTGTCTTTTCTACACCTTTTGTTACTCTTTGACGCTTACGTCAAAATTACCGTTCGTACACAGTCCAAAGTTCATATGCAAGTCGTGCAACACAATGAGAATAATTCCTATTCCTAAATCGGAGTCTATTTTATGTTTATATGTTTTAAATTGTAGTATTAAGTTGCTCACTTTATTAAATTACTATTGCAAATATAAAGATACGATCAGATTTTTTATAACATGTTTTTATGAGACGGCTCATTTTGGGAAACACACTATTAATATATCTGTAATATATTGTGCACATAAAACACGCAACTTCTTTTTGATTTATTGTTTATGTTTTGAAGTGATTGTTTCGTTGAAACATTTTTATAGCAATAACATACCCTCTTTTTACTGGTTTAGTTTACTGTGCATTTGGCTGCTGAACCGAATGACTGATATCATTTTTGTAAATTACCCTCATCGCTCCGCTGGAAGTTTGCATATTCCATTATTACAGTTCAACTTTGAGTCGTATGACCGAGTATTAGAATCTTGTTGCCGTTTATCAGGCTTACTATTGTTAGTTTATTCATACGCTTCTTTGTGTTGGGGCAACCAATTAAGAAACTATACGAACTTATCGCGCGTTTTTGTTACAATTATGAATGGATACGTTCGAAATATTTTTCTATCTAATTATATATTGAGTATAACTGTACTTATTTGTTTTGTACCACATTTTTTAAGATTAATAGAGAGTGATAAACTTGTTTATGATTGTGAATTATACCTAACAAAATTGCGTCTCTTAAATAATTCGAATGAGAATAGTAATTTGTTATGTTTAAGTGTTGATGTTGTGAAACATACATTGCTGAGTATTGTTAAACATGGTAATAGTTATTATAAATTTGCATCTAAATTATTTACAATTTAAATTTTTTCCATCTTAAATATTATGTTACTGGTTTTAGAATTATCGCAACTTCTTTTAGAAAACAATTATCACTTGAAGTTGAGAATAATATGGCCAAGTACGAGTACCTTTACTATCATATGTACAGTTATGCAATTTGTATGTAATGAAAAAAAAACAACAATAATTTTATTTACTGTCTTGCAAATTAAAATATGGGTTTTTAAACATATTGTGACGCTGCTTATAAATATTTATTATTTAATCTTGGCGTCTAATTTCTATAATTTTTATTATACTAATTTCGTGAGACCTATTTTATTATACCTACTATTTTACAAAATATATTTTATTTTACCTACTACTATAACTATAAACCTTAGCAATGATGGTTCATAATCTTAACGTGTACTACCAGAACGTGCGTGGATTGCGCACAAAGTCTCTTGAACTGCGTCAGAATATTTTATGTAGTGATTATGACGTCATTATAATAACCGAAACGTGGTTGCATAACGGAATATTTGATGCGGAGCTTTGCGATGATAGGTATGAGGTGTTTCGGGTGGATCGGAACTTGGCAGCTACCGGGAAGTGTACCGGAGGGGGTGTCATGGTGCTGACGAGGCGCATTCTGGGAGCGCTGTGGCTCCAGCCTGGTCCAGGCGCGCCCGAGCCACCTCCTTCCGCGGAACTGTTGTGGGTTTCAGTGCCAGCGCGTGCGTGTTCCTCCTCTGTTGACCTACTTATCGGCGTTGCGTACATTCCTCCACATCCGCGTAAAATGGCAAACGATATTGACAACATTATTCAATACACTAAATATCTTAACAATTTACATTGTAATGCTAACTTTTTATTTGTTGGGGATTTTAATTTATCTTGTATATCATAGGTTAACGAATGCGCGATCTTTCTAAAAATGGGTTCTATTGAAATGCAAAACGCAGCTGTAAAATTATTAGAGGAATTCGAATTTATGAATTCTAAACAATTTAATTATTTAAGAAATCATGCTAATAACACATTAGACATAGCATTTTCAAATTTACCATTAACGATTACTCGCAGCTTTTCTCCACTTATAACGGAAGATCGCGCTCACCCGCCTTTCTTAATTGTTATTCATGACATAAATATTCAACCACTTCGTGAATCCACTATTGCAAAGAAAAAATTCATCAAGGCGGATTACAACGCCATAAATCACTACCTTGGTTCCCAAAACTGGCAATCTCTACTGTGTGTTGGTACTGTTGATGAAGCGACAGCCACATTTTATAAAATTTTGAACAATTGCATAATTGACTTAGTTCCTACTTGTACCCTTAATAAGCCTAGATCATATCCTAGATACTACAGTCCTGCATTAATTAAAATTATTTGAGAAAAAACTAAAGCCCATCTTAGGTGGAAAAAATACGGTAATCTAATGGACTACCACGAATTCGCACTGTTACGCGCCAGAGAACGTCGTGTGCAGAAAATATGCTTCGATAAATTTACGTCACACTGTGAAAATAATATTAAGCACCATCCTAAGCTTTTCTGGACTTACGTCAAGGCGCTGCGTGGGGGCTCTAGCTACCCGAACACATTTACCTTGGGAAGTAATAGATATACTGACGGTAAAGCAATCTGTGACGGGTTCAATACATTTTTTAAGAATGCGTTCGGAACATCTGGCAGTAATAGTAGCTACACATTAAATTACAACTGTGAGAGTTCAGAAGTAATTTCTTGTACACGTACCACGCCCAACTTAGTTAAAAATTTACTGAAAAATCTCGACATTAATAAAGGCGCAGGTCACTACCTGCGTATATAGTATTCCCCCCATTTTTTGGGCTAGTTGTGCGAATTCGTTGGCTCTTCCATTATCATTATTATTTAATTGCTCTTTGAGTGAAGGACTTTTTCCACTTATGTGGAAATCGGCGCATATTATACCTATACATAAAAAAGGCAGTAAGTCGATGATTGAGAATTACAGGGGTATCTCTATGTTGTGCACTGTGGCGAAAATACTCGAGCGTATTGTCTACAACGAGATATACCACGTCATTGCTAGATCAATTCCTCAAGAGCAACACGGTTTTTTTAATATGCGCTCAACCACTACAAAAGAAATGTCCCAAAATGCAAGGAGTCTAGGCCAGGTCTTTGTACGCTTAATCAAAAAATAGTTAAAGAAGCTTAAAACACTTTTCGATTGTTAAATTGTTATTAAAACACTTTATTTATTGGTAGAAACTGAAATTGTGCGTTATTAGTGTGCAACACGTTGACAGTTAAGGTTTACTTACATCTTTTATTTTGTGTTTCGAGTAGTATCGATGGCTGGTTGCCATTAAGTCCACAGAATTGAATTGAATTGTTTTGTGTGTTTTTAGCTTATTTAACAGTTGTAAAGTTAAAATGAAACCGAAAGAAAGAACTCAAGCGCAACGACCAATCAAACACACAGATAGACAACTATCAATGTGATGTGAGTGAAGTGTGCCGTGAGTGAGGTGGCTGTACCCTCTGCTTAGTGAACTAACTTCACTTGACAACTTCCACGATAGAAAAGACTCATTGACAATGTTGCCTGCTAAAACGAACACAAATAATGTTGACTTTTTTATTTTCTTACCATCTAACTACTGATTAAATCAAATTATTTGTATGTTTCCTATTATTACCATTAATTTGTCTATTTCTTTAGATGGTGTACAAAGACCTAGCCCAGGTAGTGACATATCTTTTGGCATGCTTTTCTGAATTCATTTCAGCCAATATGGAACGCGGCGGCCAAATAGATGTAATATACACGGATTTTGTAAAGGCCTTCGACCGCGTTGACCACAGCACACTTCTCATGAAATTAAATAAGCTAGGTACCTATTCACGGTGATTTGCTTCGGTGGGTTCGTTCCTACCTCTCTAATCGGTCTCAGGCTGTTATTGTTGGGGGTTTCAAGTCAGATTTTATAAACATACCTTGCGGAGTACCTCAAGGATCACATCTAGGACCACTATTTTACAATGCTTACCTTTACGACATTGGAACCCGCTTCAAAAATACTAAATTTCTCTTATATGCCGATGATAAGAAGATATTTCGCAAAATAAATGATATATTAAGTCACTCGATATTAGACTAGATATTAGTGATTGCAAATTAATACAAGAAGACCTCGACACTCTTTTCCAATATTACACCAACAACAAAATCACTGTCAATATAAGTAAATGCGAACAAATCACTTTCTCACGTAAAAAATCCCCAATCATACACACTTATAACTTTAACGGCACTCCTATTAATAAAAGTGAAACAGTCCGCGACTTGGGAGTATATTTTGACCAGAAGATGATGCTTTCTGACCACATAGATTATGTAACCAAGAAAGCCTTCCGTAGTCTAGGTTTTGTCCTTCGTACTTGTAAACCATTCTCCAATAGAGAATCAATTAAGCTGGTGTATTTCTCGTATGTCAGAAGTATTCTGGAATATTCTAGGGCAGTTTGGTCGCCACAGTATATTATATTCAAAAACCGATTAGAAAGAATACAAAAGAAATTTGTTAAACACCTTAATTATCGCTTTCGTTTGAACCCTGACTCTTATCAAGATAGCTGCAGGAAGCACGGACTCTTACCTTTGGAACAGAGACGTAGTACTGTATTACTACGTAGTACTGCATCTACTACGTAGTAGTAGATGCAGAAGTAGAAATAGATTATATGAATTGTACAGTGAAAGAACTTATAATCATAATAAGACATTTTATGAATATGTTAAAAAGTATTCAAAATTATTTAAACGAGTTTGCAGTGTAGCTAAATCTAATTACATTAATAATAAAATTAAATATAGTACTAACATTTCAAAAACTGCATGGAATATAATTAATCAGGAAACTGGGAAAGCAAAAGAACCACACACCAAATATAATTTAAAAATTAATGATAAAGTGTTGTCAACTAACAAAGAAGTTGCTGAAGCATTTGAAAATTTTTTTACTGCCATCCCTGTGTCGACTACTTCGAGTATTAATTCATGTTCCACTCTTGCACAGTCACTGCTAACGGAAAATGTAAATTCATGCAATATTGATTTTATTTTT